>CM038671.1:457580573-460098127 GCA_021605145.1 Aegilops bicornis | reverse complement strand
ATCTTTCATGATAGAGAGTCTCTTATTTTGTCACTTTCATATACTAGTGGGAATTTTTCATTATAGAACTTTGCTTGTATATTCCAATGATGGGCTTCCTCAAAATGCCCTAGGTCTTCGTGAGCAAGCAAGTTGGACGCACACCCAATTTGTTTCTTTTGTTGAGCTTTCATACATTTATAGCTCTAGTGCATCCATTGCATGGCAATCCCTACTCCTCGCATTGACATCAATTGATGGGCATCTCCATCGCCCGTTGATTAGCCGCGTCGATGTGAGACTTTCTCCTTTTTTGTCTTCTCCACACAACCTCCATCATCATATTCTATTCCACCTATAGTGCAATGTCCATGGCTCGCGCTCATATATTGCATGAAAGTTGAAAAAGTTTGAGAATGCTAAGTATGGAACAATTGCTTGGCTTGTCATCGGGGTTGTGTATGATGACAACATTTTGTGTGACGAAAATGAAGCATGGCCAAACTATATGATTTTGTAGGGATGAGCTTTCTTTGGTTATGTTATTTTGAGAGGACATAATTGTTTGGTTAGTATGCTTGAAGTATTATTATTTTTATGCCAATATTAAACTTTTGTCTTGAATCTTTCAGATCTAAACATTCATGCCACAATAAAGGAAATTACATTGAAAATTATGTTAGCCAGCATTCCACATCAAAAATTCTGTTTTTATCATTTACCTACTCGAGGACGAGCATGAATTAAGCTTGGGGATGCTGATACGTCTCCAACGTATCTATAATTTTTGATTGTTCTATGCTATTATATTATCTGTTTTGTATGTTTAATGGGCTTTAATATGCTCTTTTATATTATTTTTGGGACTAACCTATTAACCGGAGGCCCAGTGCCAGTTGCTATTTTTTGCCTATTTCAGTGTTTCGCAGAAAAGGAATATCAAACGGAATCCAAACGGAATGAAACATTCACAAGGATCTTTCTTGGAACAAATGCAATCCAGGAGACTTGGAGTGGAAGTCAGAAACGCAACGAGGCGGCCACGAGGCAGGAGGGCGCGCATAGGGGGGTAGGCGCGCCCCCACCCTCGTGGGCCCCTCGTAGCTCCACCGACGTACTTCTTTCGCCTATATATACCCTTCTACCCTAAAAACATCTAGGAGAACCACGAAACCACTTTTCCACCGTCGCAACCTTCTGTACCCGTGAGATCCCATCTGGGGCCTTTTCCGGTGATCTGCCGGAGGGGGATTCGATCACGGAGGGCTTCTACATCAATACCATAGCCTCTCCAATGATGTGTGAGTAGTTTACCACAGACCTTTGGGTCCATAGTTATTAGCTATATGGCTTCTTCTCTCTCTTTGGTTCTCAATACAAAGTTCTCCTTGGTCTTCTTGGAGATCTATTCGATGTAATATTCTTCCACGGTGTGTTTGCCGAGATCCGATGAATTGTGGGTTTGTGATCAAGATTATCTATGAACAATATTTGGTTCTTCTCTGAACTCTTATATGCATGATTTGATATCTTTGCAAGTCTCTTCAAATTAACGGTTTAGTTTGGCCTACTAGATTGATCTTTCTTGCAATGGGAGAAGTGCTTAGCTTTGGGTTCAATCTTGTGGTGTCCTTTCCCAGTGATAGTAGGGGCAGCAAGGCACGTATTGTATTGTTGCCATTGAGGATAAAAAGATGGGGTTTATATCATATTGCTTGAGTTTATCCCTCTACATCATGTCATCTTGACTAATGCATTACTCTGTTCTTATGAACTTAATATTCTAGATGCATGCTAGATAGCGGTCGATGTGTGGAGTAATAGTAGTAGATGCAGAATCATTTTGGTCTACTTGACACAGACGTGATGCCTATATTCATGATCATGCCTACATATTCTCATAACTATGCGCTTTTCTATCAATTGCTCGATAGTAATTTGTTCACCCACCGTAATATATGCTGTCATGAGAGAAGCCACTAGTGAAACCTATGGCCCCCGGGTCTACTTTACATCATATAAGTTTCTGATCTATAATTCTAGTTTACTATTTATTTTGTAATCTTTACTTCCCAATCTATACCACAAAAATACCAAAAATATTTATCTTATTATCTTTATCAGATCTCACTTTTGCAAGTGGCTGTGAAGGGATTGACAACCCCTTTATCGCGTTGGTTGCAAGGTCATTGATTGTTTGTGCAGGTACTAGGTGACTTGCGAGTAGTCTCCTACTGGATTGATACCTTGGTTCTCAAAAACTGAGGGAAATACATACGCTACTTTGCTGCATCACCCTTTCCTCTTTAAGGGAAAACCAACGCATGCTCAAGAGGTAGCAGGGTGCAACGCGAACTCGACAAGAGCGATGTACAATAAAAACCGATTGACCAGTCGTCACCAGAACCACTTTTCACGACAGAACCTTCGCTGCTCGGCCTACACTAGCCACTGGCCCAAAACCACACCTCCTCTCCAGCCCACTCCCCCACCTTTCTATCCCCTAGCCCGCATCAAGCATCCCCTCTGAAAGTGCAACTAATCCCTGGGTGGTTTTGGTAATTCTTAACAACATATAGCTCACTGAACTCATATTCATTCAAGATAATCATTTCAGAAAGTTCAATGATTGGCATGGCATGGACTAGAGATGTGGACCCCTCAAAATGCTAAGGACACATATTGGCAAAAGCTCAAGACTCTACATTTTCATTTTAGTGATCCAAGATCACATTGAGTCCATAGGAAAGCCAATACTATTAAAAGGGCATGAGGTGTTGCTTAATGGCTTGCTTGCTCAAAATGCTTAGTGATATGCTCCAAAAGCCCTCAACCACTTTCTCATTTCCACATATGTCCTAAACCTAAAGTCAAACTCGGGCCAACGATTTGATCTATCCGGCGCCACTGCCAGAAACCCTAATCAATTCGGTCTTATCGATAGGGATCTCGGTCTCACTGAGATAGGATTGCAAACTCTCGGTTTCCCTTCGTAACGTTTCGGTCTAACCGAGATGAGCGATCGGTCCCATCGAGTTCACAATGCAAACTCTCTGTTTCCTTTTCGTAATATTTCGGTCTCACTGAAATGAGCGATTGGTCCCACCGAGTTTGCCTGGCCACCTCTCTGTTTGCCTATTACTGAAATTGATCTCACCAAGTTCATATGATCGGTCTCACCAAGATCAAGTTATGCCTTAACCCTAACGCATCGGTCCCATCGAGTTGATCTTGTCGGTCCCACCAAAAAGCCTAACGTTCACAATTTGAACCATATCGGTCTGACCGAGTTTCACTATTCAGTCCCACCGAGTTTGGTAAATTGTGTGCAATGGTTAGATTTTGTGTGGAGGCTATATATACCCCTCCACCCATCCTCCATTCGGGGAGAGAGCCATCAGAACGTGCCTACACTTCCCGCATTCATTTTCTGAGAGAGAACCACCTACTCATGTGTTGAGACCAATACTTTCCAATCCAACCACAAGAATCTTGATCTCTAGCCTTCCCCAAGTCGCTTTCCACTCAAATCATATTTCATCCATACCCAAATATGTGATAGAGAGAGAGTTGAGTGTTGGGGAGACTATCATTTGAAGCACAAGAGCGAGGAGTTCATCATCAACACACCATATATTACCTTTTGGAGAGTGGTGTCTCCTAGATTGGTTTGGTGTCACTTCGGAGCCTCCGTCAAGATTGTCGAGTTGAACAAAGGAGTTTGTACGAACAAGGAGATTGCCTACTTCGTGAAGATCTACCCTAGTGAGGCAAGTCCTTCGTGGGTGATGGACGTGGTGGGATAGACAAGGTTGCTTCTTCATGGATCCTTCATGGGTGGATCCCTCCATGGACTCGCGCAACCGTTACCCTTCGTGGGTTGAAGTCTCCACCAACATGGATGTACGATTGCACCACCTATCGGAACCACGCCAAAAATCTCCATGTCTACATTGCGTTTGTTCCCTCCAAACTCCTCCCCTTTACCTTCATATGAAATGATTTACATTCCGCTGCTATAGTCTTAGAATTGCATGTGTAGGTTGATTGCTAGACTTCTGCTAAGTTGCTAAAATCTGCAAAGACTTAAAATTAGGAAAAGGCTAGATTTTTATTTGGTTAAGTAGTCTAATCACCCCCTCTAGACATACTTCGATCCTACACCCTCGTTCGCCGAAAAGCCATGGTGCGCCGCAAGATCACGAACTACATGATGCTGACGCCGGAGCACCACGCAGAAATCGTGGCGGCGGCCGGCGCCACGGACCTCTGTTCCCAAGCTCGCTTTGCGACGGGCCAATCCTCGAGTTCTCTGGAGCCAAGCTCCGAGGAGGAGGAAGCCGATCCAATGTTCATGGCGGAGGTCATGGTGCAGAAGGCCCCCAATGCGTATGAGATGATGGACGTCAACTTCGTGCTAGCATCCGAGTCCCCCATGGTGCAGGCAAACCAGCGGTTCAACCTTGCGATACTAAAGGAGGTCCAGGAGGCAAAGGCTCAACTCGACACGAAGCGCGTGCATGCCGCTGCCATCGAGGCCCTCCTGCATACGGAACCGGACGTCCTGGACTTGAACCGGGCGTCGGAGGCTCAACTCAATGCGAGCGGGCGGATGCCGCTGCCATCGAGGCCCTCCTGCAGGCGGAACTGGACGTCGTGGACTTGAACCGGGCGGCGGAGGCTCAACTCGACGTGGAGCCATTGAGGCCCTCCTGCAGGCAGAACCGGACATCCTGGACTTGAACCAGGCAGTGCTCTCATCCGTGCATAGCAGCCGCACGCTTCGCATGAACGAGTAGCTGGAGGTCGAGGACAACCATGGTGCGGAGACACACGTCGACAGCTACGACTGGTTCATGCAGCCAGCCGAAGACGATGAGGCCGTCTCGTTCCGTGAGCAGTGATAGTTTTTCTTTATGTAGTTGTTTTTAGGGATCTTTTGCTGTGTAAAAACATATATTTATGCAAGTCGCCTGACTTTCATCATTTGGGTTAGTCGACCATTTCAGGCGGTTGGATGAATATCCTACATCTCATAACCCTTCTTCCTCACCTCTTCTTCTTCCCCAACAGACCACCGCACGGGCCGTACGGATCTTCCCCAACATGCGGTTGGATAAACATACTGTATGAACAAAAATTATGTTTCAGCGGAAGGATGCCTGAGTTTGGTTTGATCACATGCGGTAGCATGTGTCAGTGAGGGTGCATTCCCTTGGTTGGGTTGGCGGCGTGCAGGAGCGACTGTGTGAGGGTGCAGCGCGACCGCGACAGCCATGCGCAAGTGTACCTACTTTTCATTTTTAAAACTTCCGCAAAAATGTGTGGCGAAGTATGGCAATGCAAAGCCTAGACCCAAACAGGATACAAGTACGTACGTAGAAGTACTTCTTGTGTTAAAAAAGAAAGGCGTGGTTTTCCTTCATGAGATTGATCGATACAAATCCTCGTTTGACGTGTCAATTAATGCTTATTTTTTTCTCCAACGCCCAAAGAGCTAACCATCTCACTCCTCATCGCTTGATTAATGCAGCGCCATGCAAACCAACCTTCTCACTTCCGCATGCATGCAAGGGTATATTAATGTCCTTGGTTGCTAGTACGAGGCAAATCCCATTAATTTTGCCTCGATTAGTGTTAGTGGCCTTCTACAAATTTTAATTTTGATATACTTGCCTTGTGTACAAAAAAATAGAGGTAGTAACTATTTGAGTTCCTTCCCCATTGTGGTGACGTCGATGATATCTCGAACATTGGCGAAGTGTGTTCGATGGAGAACACCGTTGAGGGAGACCACGGTAAGTCGTTCACAAGTGTTGCCTGCAAGCCGAGACAACCGGCTTATTTGCATCCAAGAAGTCCGTTGAACCAAAGGATGCGTAAATGTACTAGTACTACACAATAGCGTCGTTCGTCCAGCTTAGTGCGGTAAGGTGGTTTCCCAAAGAAGACGATGGAGAAGCGGAGTCAGCGAAGAGTGAAATGATGGTTGCTTCATCCATGCTTTGTGATTTGACGCTTCACTGCTTTGTGATTTGTGATAGAAGGGACAGGGGGTAGACTCTGCGCTCTATACTGTACATGCGTCCAAGCACGGGAGAAAGAGAAGAGAGGTTGCATTTTTCTATTCCTTCAATCAATAAATTAGGGAGCTTCGGTTCCATATTTTTGGCTTTGGCAGCACCGTCCATAATGGTTCCCATCGATGCCAAAAGCTATTTTCACATTTGGCTACACATTGTGGATGCCCTTAACCATACCACTTGGTTTTTCTCCTGTGTGCTTTCTATAAAAATCTCGATTATATTGATCTATAAAATTATAGTATCAAGATTAGTAAAAAGGAGGTGATTTTGCCGCACGGATGGCAGGGGAGGTTTCTTATTTTTAGAGGACGTTGGCCTGGCAGTTTGCTAACATGCGGTCCCACGTGTCAGTGCTTTTCCAAGTCGATCCGCGTCCCACATGAGGCAGAACAACAGCAGAAGCAACACGTGGTTAACTTGAAGAAGATGAGGGAGAAGCGGATTCAGCAATGAGTGAAAATGATGGTTGCTTCGCCCCTCCAACTTCTTTTTTTAGCATTATTACTTCGTCCCTCCAACTTAACTGCGGAAAAAGTGCAACTTTGTGATTTGACGCCTCATTGCTCATTACTACGCCTGCGCCATGACTAGGGTGCTTCACCCCTACTACTCTGCACTATTATTTCGGTACTGCACGTGGGCTCGGTTGCTTGATGTCCCACATGTCGGCAAAAGGGACCAGAACTGTCGACGTCCTGGGAATAGGGGTCCCCAGACTTGCCTGCTTGCGGCTCACGGGGTGGCTCTACCAGCGGCCCTGTACGGCCCATCTTCACTAGCAAATAGTCAAGACCCTCGCAAGGGGCCAAACCTCGCGAGGCAGACGACGTAAGACCTCCTCAGGGGCGGCCTCACCAGGTTGGCTCGCGAGGGGAGGAGAGATCAAGGCAAGGGGCACCTCGCGAGGTTCCTATGACGTAAGCCATGACGACCAGGGCCAGGCGGGCGCCAGCGTGTAGTGTCCCCATTTCCTCTTCGGTGCTAAAGAGGCAAGAGCAGGCGAGGAGTCCCGAGGCATCAGGCAAAGGTTTCCATATCGGTGCAACGAGACCAAGGCCAGCAGGACGGCAGGACAGAGGTCACCGTGGAGCCCAAGACAGCGTCACCACCAGAGCCTTTGGCAGGCGAAGTCCACCTTTAGTCAGGATAGCTTGTACTAGTTGTCTCCCTTCAAACATGGCCCCTTCCCACCTAACATTTGGGAAGAGGACCAGGGCCTCTATAAATAGGACTAGCCACCACCATGGGAGGAGAGAGAGCTTGGATTGGACTCACCACCAAGGCCAACTAACCGAGCACAAGAGCGCCTCTCCTCAGGAGGCTGTTCTTACCTTGTACTGTTCATCCTCAGCCTACAAGGCAATCCACCACACCACACTGGAGTAGGGTATCACACCACATTGGTGGCCCGAACCAGTATAAACCTTGTGTCCCTTTGTTCTGCGGGTTCGTCAAGCTAGACCTTGAGATCATTGCGGGAGCGAGCTAGGGAGAGAGAGAGAGATCTTCGTGCACACCCCAGTGTTCGAACCTCAAAGGTTTTGCCGGAACCTGTAATTCGACATTCGGCGCGCCAGGTAGGGGTGCGCCTAAGCCTCCTTCCGCCGATCCACGCTCCGCCATCACCGTGCCTTGCCCCCATGGCCGGTGTTGCTCTTCTGGCTGTGATGACGGATGCCCGTGGCGGGGCCAGGGGCTCGGAGCCTTGGCCCCCGCCTTGCGGTGGGTGTAGTGGCCACCCAAGGTTCAAGCCAGAGATGTCGGCTCGTTACGACGGCGCGGCGGACCCATCGGCCTTCCTGCTGGCGCATGAAGAGGCCGTCCTGAAGGCTGGGGGAGACGACAAGGTCATGGCCAATTGGCTTCCCATGGCTCTCATTGGTGAACCGCGCGCCTGGTTGATCAACCTCCCACGATCCACGGTGGCATCTTGGGAGGAGCTGCGCAGCCTCTTTGCTGCGCGCTTAGCGGCACCGACGCCCCTCGCTGTCGCGGCCATCCTCGGCGGCTCGCAAGCGTCACCATCGAGCCGTTACACCAAGCCGTTCCTTCGCGAGATCAGTGCCGCTTCCACGGCAGGGAGCTCCCCCGGTTTGGGCGGCGCCCAAGGCCGACCTGACCTTCGACTCGGGGGGATCACCCAGTCACCACCGTCGGCTCGGACGTGCTCCCAATGCTTTGCACGCCCACCATCTACAGCGTAGTTGTCACCAAGACCCTCATCGATGGTGGCGCCGAACTCAACATACTATCTGTGGAAGCTTTTAGCCTCCTTCACGTGCCGCTCGAGCGGCTCCGCCCTAGCAAGCCCTTCTCCGGGGTTGGCGGCAGCTCCGCTAGCCCCCTGGGGCAGATCCGTCTTCCCGTGACCTTCGGCACCCACGAAAACTACCGCACCGAGCTGATCGACTTCGACATCACCCGCATTGGCCTCCCGTACAACGCCATCCTCGGGTACCCGGTCCTGGCTCAATTTATGGCGATGACCCATCCGGCTTACAACCTCATGAAGATGCCCGGGAGCAAGGGCGTCCTCACCGTGGTTGGAGACACCAAGGAGGCTCTGGCGGCGCTCAAATCTTCCCTCAAAACCGCCGCGGCAGCACGACCGGCCACCGAGGCCACCCCCGGGGCTAAGGAGTCCACGCCAGCAAAGAAGAAGCAGTTGTTCACTCAAGATCGGGCTGAAACCAAATAGGTGCCGGTCGAGGAAGATGGGTCCCCAGGAGCCACCTTCACTATAGGCACCAACCTCGGCCTGGGTCAAGAGGAGTCGTTGGTGAAGTTGTTGCGTGCAAACAGGGAAATATTCGCATGGGAACCCAAACAGCTGGTAGGGATCCTGAGAGGGGTGATCGAGCATCATTTGAGGGTGTGCCCCAATGTGCGCCCTATGAAGCAGAAAGCGCGGCGACAGTCCACGGAGAAGCGGTCCTTCATCGTCCAGGAAACCCGCAAGCTGGAGGCAGCAGGTGTCATCCGCGAGATTCGGTACCCCGAGTGGCTGGCGAACCCCGTCGTCATGCTAAAGAAAGGTGGGAAGGAGCGCATGCGTATCGACTTCACCAACCTCAACAAGGCATGTCCCCAAGATCCGTTCCGACTTCCGTGCATCGACCAGATCGTTGACTCCACTGCCGACTGCGACCTGCTATGCTTCCTGGATGCGTTCTCAGGCTATCATCAGATCAAGATGGCGGTAGAGGATGAGGAGAAGATGACCTTTCTAACCCCGTGTGGGGTGTACTGCTACACTTGCATGCTGTTCGGGCTGCGCAACACAGGTGCGACCTTCCAACGGTTGATGCACATCCCCCGTGGTCAGCAGCTCGGGAGGAACGCTAAGGCCTACGTCGACGACATTGTGGTAAAGTCTTGGGAGGCGATAACTTTGATTCAGGACCTGGAGGAGACCTTCGCAAGTCCCTGCCAGGTGGACTTGCAGCTCAACCTAGAGAAGTGTGTGTTTGGTGTCCCCTCCGGCAAGCTGCTGGGCTTCCTCGTGTCCCATAGGGGGATCAAGGCTAACCCGGAGAAGGTCAAGGCGATCGAAGAATTGAGCCCACCACAAACTCTCAAGGAGATGCAGAAGCTTGCCGGCTGCGTGACCTCGCTGGGGCACTTCATCTCCAAGCTGGGAGAGCGCGCCCTACCATTCTTCAAACTGATGAAGAAGAAAGGCCCGTTCGAGTGGACCCCGGAGGCCGACCAAGCATTTCAAGACCTCAAGATATACCTGACCAGCCCGCCGGTGATGGTAGCGCCCCGTCCTCTCGAGCCCCTGGTGCTTTACCTTGCCGCCACTCCCTACTCCGCCAGCGCAGCTTTGGTGGCGGTTCGGGAAGAGAGCCAAGCCAAGGATATGGCGTGCCATGCCACGCCCCCAGCCGGGGCGATACAAGACCCGAAGGGCACTGCAAAGGCTGCAGCAACACCGACGAATGATCCGGCCCAGCAAGATGGCTGTAGGATCAAAAGTTTGTCTAGAGGGGGGGTGATTTGACTACTTGACCAAATAAAAGTCTAGCCTTTTCTCAATTTTAAGTCTTGGTAGATTTTAGCAACTTTGCACAAGTCAAGCAATCAACCTACACATGCAATTCGAAGAGTATAGAAGCGGAAAGTAAAACAATTGCACATGAAGGTAAAGGGAGGAGTTTGAGGGAGCAAACGCAATGTAGACACAGAGATTTTTATCTGTGGTTCTGATAGGTGGTGCTATCATACATCCATGTTGATGGAGACTTCAACCCACGAAGGGTAACGGTTGCGCGAGTCCACGGAGGGCTCCACCCACGAAGGGTCCATGAAGAAGCAACCTTGTCTATCCCACCATGGCCGTCGCCCACGAAGGACTTGCCTCACTAGGGTAGATCTTCATGAAGTAGGCGATCTCCTTGCCCGTACAAACTCCTTGGTTCAACTCCACAATCTTGGCGGAGGCTCCCAAGTGACACATAACCATTCTAGGAGACACCACTCTCCAAAAGGTAATAGATGGTGTGTTGATGATGAACCCCTTGCTCTTGTGCTTCAAAATGATAGTCTCCCCAACACTCAACTCTCTCTCATAGGATTGTACTTGGTGGAAAGATTATTTGAGTGGAAAGCAACTTGGGGAAGGCTAGAGATCAAGATTCATGTGGTTGGAATGGAACATCTTGACCTCAACACAAGTGTATGTGGTTCTCTCTCGTAAAAATGTATGTTGGAAGTGTAGGCATGTTCTGATGGCTCTCTCCACGAATGAAGAGTGGGTGGAGGGGTATATATAGCCTCCACACAAAATCTAACTGTTACACACAAATCACCAAACTCGGTGGGACCGAATGATGAAACTCGGTCAGACCGATTTAGTTCAAAATGTGAACGTTAGGGTTTTCGGTGGGACTGACATGTCAACTCGGTGGGACCGATTTCAACAGGGTTAGGGCATAACATAATCTCGGTGAGACCGATTACACAAACTCGGTGAGACCGATTTTGGTAACAGGCTAGCAGAGAGTTGGTCAGGCAAACTCGGTGGGACCGATTCGCTCATCTCAGTTGGACCGAAATGTTATGAAGGGGAAACGGGGAGTTTGCAATGTGAACTTGGTGGGACCGATCGCTCATCTCGGTTGGACCGAAATGTTACGAAGGGAAATAGAGAGTTTGCAATCCCATCTCGGTGAGACTGAGATCCCTATCGGTGAAATCGAAGTGACTAGGGTTTGTGGCAATGGCTATGTCAGCTGAACTGAGTGGCGCAGGATAAAAGTTTCGGTGGGGCCGAGTTTGACTTTTGGTTTGGGACATGTGTGGATGTAAGAAAGTGGTTGAGGGTTTTGGAGCATATCACTAAGCATTTTGAGCAAGAAACCCATTAAGCAACACCTCATTCCCTTTTAATAGTATTGGCTTTTCCTATGGACTCAATGTGATCTTGGATCACTAAAACCCATGCCATGCCAATCTTTTGTAGAGTCTTGAGCTTTAGAGCTTGAGCCAATCTTTTGTCCTTAGCATTTTGAGGGGTCCATATTTCTAATCCATGCCATTCCAATCATTGAACTTTCCTGAAATATTCATCTTGAAATAGCATTAGCTCAATGAGCTACATGTTGTTAAATAATTACCGAAACCACCCAGGGATAGTTGCACTTTCAATCTCCCCTTTTGGTAATTGATGACAACATACTGAGATCAAAGCTTCGACAAATGATAATAAGATTGAAGTACCTCGTCGCTTTGAGAAGTATGTGATAAGCAAGAGCTCCCCCTAAATTTGTGCATTATTTAATATTTGCTTTTGAATGCAAATGCACAATCGATTAGGATCATGGTTTACTCTTCCATGTCACATATATCTTGGTGGAGCGCTCAAAATGATATAAATTAAAAGCATGCACTCATCACCAAGCAAAGTGAATGATCATATATGGATATAAAGGATAATATCATCCAAGCAAGCATTAAAGTAGCATATGATCAAACACATGATCATACAAGTATCTCACACAAGGACATAAAGTATAAACCAAGCACACAATAAAGTTTAACCAAAAGCAAGAGAGAAAAAGACATAACACTCTCTCTCAAAGCCTATGGTCTATACATATTTCTCCCACTTTGGCAACAAGTTACCAAAAAGTTCGAAAATGCATAGTGTTATGCGTATCTCAGGCTTGGTCTTCGGGAGGTGGTGTAGAGATAACTCCAAGGATGAAGGCATCAGTTGATGTTGTTGGAGCTGGTGGAGTGGCTGCTCGAGGTGGCACTGAAGCTGTGGCTGCTGGTGCTGATGTGGTGGCTCTAGTGTCAGCCATGGGTACTGCAGCATAGCTCTAACCTCTAGGCACTCGCTGAAAAGAATCAGTAGGTGCCTTCCCTTTCCTCTCTTTTGCTTCCTCCTGGAGCTGCTCAACTGCTGTTTGGATCTCAGTTACCTTCAGATCAAGATCATAAAATTTTGTCTCTATGATCCTCTCCAAACTCTCCTGATTCTGAGTCAGGGTGGCCAATCCCTTCTCAATCCTCAAAGTAGCTTGAATCAGATATCCAAGCTGGTCTTGTTTGCTCTTCAGGAAAACTTGAGATGCTTCCTCAACACTAGGCATCTTGGCAGCTTTCTCTGCTTTAGCTTTTGCTCTCTTCTCTTGTGCTTGAGTTGATGAAGGTTCGTTCTCATTCATGATAACCTCATTATCTTCAAACTCGGGGAGCAAGGGTAAGTGCTCTTTGTCCAACAAGTATATTCATGTGCCCATCTTAGCGTTGATGAGCTCTTGAATATGTGGAGCATACCCACAACTCCTCTTTTGATCAGCAGTTGTCCTCTTGATTGTCTCTACAATCAGGCTCATGACTTTAAACTTTTGAGGGACATCAAAAATTTGCAACACGTTGATGGAATATCCTCTGATCATCTTGTGATCTCCTGACTTTGGCAGCAATGTGTGCCTTAGAATGGTGTTGATGGTAGGCAAACCAGACAACACATAATGTATAGATCCAAGCTTGTGTGTCTCCAAAGCTTTATCAGGGATCTCTTTGTACATGTTAGCCATAGTGTTGTGGTCTTTCTTCTTAGTTGCATACACATCTAAGTCATCTTCATGTTCCTCTGGGGCATTGATCAGCTTGGCCCATTCTTCAACAGTGGATTGGTACCTAGTACCTTCAGACATCCAAATGATCTTCCCATCTGGGTAAAAGTGAGCAGTGGAGTAAAACTGCATGATCAACTCATCATTCCATTTTGTGAGCTTCTGCCCAACAAATTTGTCAACTCCACATGCTTTCAAGTTGTCATAAACTCCTGGGAAGTGATCTTCATTCTCCTTGATGTATTCCCAATCAACCCATCTCATGTCACACACAATTGGCTCCTTGTCAAGCAGAATGGTCTCATAAAAGTCTTGTTGTTCCTTTGTATGAAACCTGTAGTGAACTGCAGTCCTCCTCCTCACAGCATAGGGATTAGACTGTCTCCACAATATCAATCCAGCATCCTTTCTGATATGCATGTCCTCAGCCACTGGATGAGCATCATTGTGGTCTGGAATCTTGGGTTTCGGCTTTCTCGAAACAAGAGACTCTTCATCCTCTTCTTCAGCTTGAGGCACTGGGCCTTGTTCTTCTCTCCTGCAGGAATACTTCTAGTGTTTCTCTTGGGCTTTGGGGGTTTCTGAGCTTGAGCTTTGGGAGTAGACTTGGGCTTAGATGGAGTAGCCCCTAACTTAATTGCATCTCCCATAAGCTTCTGAGCTTTGGGTGCTGGAGCATCCTCTTCTTCTTCTTCTTCTTCTTCTTCTTCTTCTTCTTCTTCTTCTTCTTCTTCTTCTTCTTCTTCTTCTTCTTCTTCTTCTTCTTCTTCTTCTTCTTCTTCTTCTTCTTCTTCTTCTTCTTCTTCTTCTTCTTCTTCTTCTTCTTCTTCTTCTTCTTCTTCTTCTTCTTCTTCTTCTTCTTCTTCTTCTTCTTCTTCTTCTTCTTCTTCTTCTTCTTCTTCTTCTTCTTCTTCTTCTTCTTCTTCTTCTTCTTCTTCTTCTTCTTCTTCTTCTTCTTCTTCTTCTTCTTCTTCTTCTTCTTCTTCGACTTTCTAACCATAGTTGACTTTCCAAGAACTTTTGCAGTAGTGGTTCTTGCCCTTTTCTTTTTCTTGTCATCTCATGCTGCTTCACCATCATCTGATTCTATGGTCAACTTCATTGTCTCTCCTGTTGCAACCTTCCTATTCTTTGAAATTGGGATTCTTCTGGCAGGTGCCTTCTTGTTCAAGCCTGGCTTAGTTGCAACAGCTGTGCCATATTCTTTCTTCAGCACTTTCTTCTTTGAGGTGGCCTCATCCTCAACAGCCACATAATCTTCATCCTCAGACTCTGAGGTTCTCTTCTTCCTTGCTCTAGTGGCTGCCTTGGGCAAGTTACTAGGTGTGCTTCTACTGCCCTCATCATAGCTGCTTGAGGGATCTGAACCCTCACTCAGTTGCACTTGTTCCTTAGATCTGTTCTGACTGTCACTCTAGTCAGACATCTTGGCAAACACACTGACAGCAGACCCTGTGAATAGATGTAGATGAGGTAGAGTGGATGAGCATAAAAAAGTGCAGAGTTTTTGTAAAACAGATGACTTAAAAACTTAGTTTTAGTTCTCCATAGAAAGCATTTCAGAGCTACATATTTGATAAACTCGGTGATACCGAAGCAATTTTTGGAGCCTAAACATGTGAACTCAGTCAGAACGAGTCACAGTTCGGTGGCACCGAGAATGCTAGGGTTTCACAGAGAATTGAACTTGGTCACACCGATGTGCAGTTTTCGGTCAGGCCGAAAATGCATGTGCTATGGCCTAAGCCAAATCGGTGAGACCGATTTCTACAACTCGGTTGGTCTGAGATGAGTTTGGCGGAGACCTAACCCTAAATTTTCAAATCAAATCTAACCTAAGGGACGTTTTCAGTGGATAGATCATTTGCATACGTGGTCAAGAGCATGGCAAAGCAATGTGCTATGATTCAGAGTTAAATGAATAGCACACAGAGTCGAACCCATACCCTAGTTCGGCGGAGGTTCGCTACGGCGAAAATGGAGGAGCAAATTTCCATTGACGGCGATGGAAACCAGCGGCAGGAGGTCGCTGGCAGTGACGAGACGATCCGGAGACCCGAGGAGGCAAAGCAGGACACACGCGCGGGCGAAGGGTTTTGGAGGAATTTCCAAAATTCAACCCGTCGGTATATATATCCTGACTCTGTCGGTGTGACCGAGTGGAACAACTCGGTGGCACCAAGGTGCAGAATCGCAAGTGGTTACTGCAACTCGGTGAGACCGAAAGGTTCAAATTGGTTGCACCGAGATAGAACACCTAGATCAACTTAGTGAACTCGGTGTGACCGAAGTGGATGAGTCGGTCATACCGAAATGCACAAAGAGGTTCTGGAGTTTATGTCTATGACGAACCGGGGACTCCGAGTGCTCCTCACACAGAGTGGTTCGAATCTAACTTGATCAAACTTTGTGATGTAGCATGAATAGAGTTTGAGACGAGAAAATCATAGATAGCTATAGGGAGTTCTTAGGCATTCTTGTCCATCCATTTGGCAAAAGAGAAAAATCCAAACAATCAAAGCAACAAATGGATGTCCTCGAATGAGTAAAATATGCAATCAACATGCTCACACAATAAAATGGCAAATGAAATATGTGACAAAGCATGCACAAACACTCTAGCATCTATCAAGAAATTGGTGATGACTAGGTCATCTATATATGAGTATATTGACTTAGGAGTCAAATGAGAACATTTGATCATAGGTCATACTCATCGTTTAAGCACAAGTGGGGTTGCCGCTTTTACATAAAGCATTGTTGTGTTCACACCATTAGAGTTGCTTTAGCTCAATTGATTAGAGTAAAGCTCCCCCTAGATGTGATATCCCCCCTAAGAGGGATGAACTAACCTTGGGTTTTGTCGATGATGACTTCATGTAGGTGTTGAAGATATGGACGCTCAATGTTGATGTTGATCAATTGGAGCAATCCATTGGAGTGAGTTGCACTTTCAATACCTACACGGGTTAGTCCCACAAGGAACAGACAGGGATATCCATAGACATAGAGTGATGTACACATAGATGATGTCCATGAAAGCATTAGGTTACCTTGTCCCTTGTCTTACCAACAAGAGGGTTTGTGACTCCTTGAACTAGTGCATGATTTGGAAGTTGTTTGCACTTGCCCTTGCAAAAATGATATGAGCGAAATATGTTGGCGGAGTCACCCTCAAGAACTCTCTAGTCCTTCTTCTTCGGGATCCACACCATCTTGATGGGAATCCTTGGAGTTGTGGTTGTACTTAATGAAGTAGAACTTGATGTAGTCTTGGGAACCCACTTGACCAAGGCCTTGGGAGCTTCTTCAAATGCATCAATTTCCTCTTGAAGCTTATCCTTGCCTTTTTTCTTGTGGTCTTGTGGTGGAAGATCATCTTGAGATTGTGTTCCTTGGAAGTAAGTAGGATCATCCTTCTCTTGTTGAGGAAGAAACTTTGTCTTGGGGTATTGATCTTCTTCCCACTCAACTCCATTGGCATTGAACTTTCGTTCAAAACCAGCACATTGATTCTTCCGGTGTCTTCCTTGCTTATGCGTCTGCTTTCCTCAAATTGCTTACTTCCGCAAGGCTCTTGTAAACACCTTTCTCTATAATTCCCTTCAATAAGCTATTTTCTTGCTCAAGTGTAACTTGGCTAAGAGAATCATTAGTGGAATCAAGAGAACTACTAGAAGCAACAATATTTGATTTAGCATGATTATTGTTACTACTAGATGAAGAATCTTTCTTACTCTTATTGCTAGATTTTACTTGTGGCATGTAAGTGGACAAGAGTAAACGTTTGGCAATGTAAGAAGAACTTTACTTGCAAAGATCATCATTGATTGCTTTTAAGAACTCATGCTCTTGCTCAAGGTTGAGCTTTTTGAAGCGTAGCTTCTCATGAGTCTTTAAAAGTTCTCGATGATCTTCCAAGGTAGCTTCATGAGCTAACTTAAGAGTGTTTAGTTATTTAGTTAGTCTCTCAATCTCCTTCTTATCATTGTCATTCGTTTTGTCTTGATTAGCATGATTAATAGCAAGTTCATCATAGTTTTCATCACTAGAGTTTTCAACAAGTAAATCCTCATCACCTAGCAAATCATCTTCATCACTATTGAAATCAACGTACTCGGGGTGTGATACGTTTGGGCCTTTAGCCATGAAGCATCTTCCAGTTCCTTCATTTGGTGATTCAAATATGTCATAGGAGTTGGTTGACACAAGTGCTAGACCGGCAACACCTTCAATTGAGTATATTCGGAGTCGGAGTTATAACTTCTTTCGGAGTGATTATCAGAGTCGGAGCCGAATACCCATTCACCAACATGAGCTTGATGTCTTAGTTTTGTGTAGCTCTTTGATGATTTGTCCTTCCTTTCCGAATCCTTTTTTCTCCGAGAGGTTCTTCGTTCATAACGATCATCTCTAATCATTCTCTCTCTTGGTGGTGATTCTTCTCTTCTACTTCTTATTTTGGGAGAACCTTCTCTTCTTTTGTAGGGAGCCGTACACTCATTAGAGTAGTGTTCGGGTCTTCCACAATTGTAGCAATTACGTTCACGGCTTGAAGATCTTTTGTCATTGTAGGACCTTGACTTGGAACTTCTCTCCTTGCTTCTACTCTCGTAGAACTTGTTGAAGTTCTTCACCATTAGGCTCAATTCTTCATTGAAGATTTGTTTCTCACTTGAAGATGTGGGAGCATCACATGAGGCTTTGTAAGCACCACTTGACTTGTTGTGAAGCTCTTCCTTATCCTTGAGTGACATCTCATGAGCAACAATTCTTCCAATGACTTCCGTAGGCTTGAGATCTTTGTAATTGGGCATCATTTGGATCAATGTGCACACGGTATCATATTTTCCATCCAAGGCTCTTAGGATCTTCTTGATGATGAATCTATCAGTCATTTCTTCACTTCCTAAGCCGGCAATCTCATTTGTGATGAGAGCAAGCCTAGAGTACATTTCAAATGACACCTTCACCATCCTTCATTTTGAACTTGTCAAGCTGACTTTGAAGCACATCCAATTTGGATTCCTTGACGGAGTCGGTACCCTCGTGCATATCAATCAAAGTATCCCAAATTTCCTTTGCATTCTCAAGATGGCTGATTTTGTTGAATTCTTCGGGGCACAATCCGTTGAAGAGAATATCACAAGCTTGAGCATTATATTGCAGCATATTCAACTCCTCCACGGTAGCTTCAACGTTTTGTTCTCTCCCATCAAAGAATTCACCTTGCAAGCCAATACACACAATAGCCCAAACGGCAGGGTTATGTCCAAGAATATGCATTTTCATCTTATGCTTCCAACTAGCAAAATTTGTACCATCAAAGTAAGGACCTCTACGGTGGTAATTTCCCTCGCTAGACGCCATACTCTACTAGGTTATGAGACCAAGGCTATGATCACCAAAAGCTATGGAAATCAAGGAAATGGAGACTGTCGGATCACGGGTTCTGGCAAAACCCTCAAGGTTCAAACACTGGGGTGCGCGCAAAGATTTCCTCCCTACCGATCTACGCCCTAGCTCGCTAAGATCTTGCGGACGAACTCGACGAACTCACAACACAAAGACACAAGATTTATACTGGTTCGGTCCACCGTTGTGGTGTAATACCCTACTCTAGTGTGGTGGTGGTGGATTGCCTCTTGGGCTGATGATGAACAGTACAAGGGGAAGAACAGCCTCATGAGGTTGAGGTGTTCTTGTGCTTGATGTGTGGCTAAGGGCTGGCTCTAGATCAGGTTAGCTTGCCCTCTACTGTGGTGGCTCGTTCTATTTATAGAGGCCCTGGTCCTCTCCCCAAATATTGAGCGGGAAGGGAGCCAACAATGGCCAACTCGAAAGGGGACAGCTAGTACAACTTATCCTGACAAAAGTAGTCTTCACCCACCAAAGGCTCTGGTGGTGAAGCCGTCTTGGACTCCATGGTGACCTCCATCTTGCCGTCATGCTAGTCTTGGTCTCGTTGCACCAATATGGAAACCTTTGCTTGATGCCTCGGTACTCCACGCCCGCGCTTGCCCCTTTAGCGCCAAAGAGGAAACGAGGATGTTGCGCGCGCTGGCGCCCGCCTGGTCTCGATCGTCACGGCTCACGTCACGAGGACCTCACGAGGTTTGCCTTGCCTTAGTCTCTCTGCCCCTCGTGAGCCTGCCTGGCGAGGCCACTTCTGAGGAGATCTTACATCATCCGCCTCGCGAGGCTTGGCCCCTCGCGAGGGTCTTGAATGCCTTGTTGATGAAGATGGGCCGTACAGGCCTGCTAGCTCAGCCACGCCATGGGCTGTAGGCAGGCAAGTCTGGGGGCCCCTGTTCCCAGAACACCGATAGTAGCCCCCGGGCCCAAGGCACGCTCGGGCTTGGCTTCGAGGTGAAGCTAAAGGTCAAGCGCGGAGCGCCGCGGGCCCCAAAAGCCTGCGACCTCGGTTGAAACGTGGTGATTGATTGGACCTCGGCCCCGCAACCTACACAGTTATTCTTCCATCGCACACGCCTTGCTTCCCCAATCCCTCTGCTTCCTCGAGACTCTGATCCTCCTCTTCAATCTGACCTGCACCCTGCCCGCTTCATCGCCTTGGCGCCAAAACAAGCAGACAAGGGGAAGAAGCCCCTATCTTTGCCAAGTGCGCCTCCAGTCGTCGAGCCTGCAGTCGGCCGATCCTTGGTGCTCAATGACGAGGCCATGGACAAGTTGCATCCAATGCTCGCTTCCAGCTTCAACGAGTGGGGGAAGACGTTGGCTTGGCCTGCGTCTCGCGCTCGCATTGCCCGGGCAGCCACCGAGGTCCCAATCTTGATTGATGACCTTTGGGCTGGCCTGATTCCTCCTTTCTCCGCCTTCTTCAACGTGGTGCTTGAGCATTATCAGATCCACATGCTTCATCTCGACACCCAATCCGTGGCTCTCCTTGCCGTCTTCGCCTTTGTGTGTGAAGCCTTGGTGGGCATCGCTCCTTCTGTGGCCCTTCTCCGTCATTTCTTCTCATTGCATCTGATTGACCCTCGGCAAACCTCGGGGTGCGTGAGCTTCCAGGCCGTGGCCGCGACGGCAGGCGCGGGGATTGACTTCGAGCTTCCTCCATCCACGAGCGAGTTTCGGACACGGTGGGTGTTTGTCGACGCCGGTGTGCTCAATCCTCTGCTGCACGCCCCCATGAGAGGCTCACGAGCCCCCGTCTTGTCCATGTCTGGCTCAGGCTGAGGAGGGTGAAGGACCACGGCATGACCGCGCCTATGGTGGTGAAGGAGTTCATCAGGCGCCGAGTCGCTCCGCTTCAGCGCCATTCTCGCCCGATGTGGACCTTGCTCAGCAGTCAGGACCATATGAGGTTTCAGGAGTCCGGGCTCCCTCTTGAGACGCGGCAAACGGTGCTCGAGGTCCTGACAGGTGTCCCTTCGCTAGATGACATGCCTGGGAAGAACTGTCTGCTGTACCGCTGCAAGAACATGGCTAAACTTGCAGGGAGCATGCCTCCCTTTGACGAGTGGGGACTGCGTCCGGACGGCCTGGTGGGGTCCCGCGAGAACCCTGTCAACGTGGTTCCCTTCTTCATCGCCGGCGCCGAGCTCGCCCTGAATGTGGGTGCAGGGAGGCGAGCACCACCGGAGGCTGGTGGCACGAGTGTCGATGTGCAGGTGCCGTCGGGGGCTCCTGGGGCATCGTCCTCTGGAACCCGTGATTCTTCCTCAAGGACATCGGTTGCTGAGACGGTGCAGCACGCAGATCCTGAGGCCGAAACTCCGGAGGCCTCGGAAGGTCGCAGTGAAACGGCGCCCAACTGTTCTCTGTAGCCAGGCACCCCTGAAGTTGTCCTCTCGAGCACTTCTCCGGCTGCACCCCGTGCCGGCCGCCACGTCCAGCGCTTCGGTCGGCTTTGTGTGGACTTCGAGGAGCTCCACAAGAGGAATGGATCCGCGAGCGGCAGCGGGCCGTTGAAGCGCCGAAAGTACATCGCCGTCGACGAGTAAGTACTGCACATTGTGATTTCTTGATTGCTGCTTTCCTCCCCGACGATGGCTCTTCAGGATTCCTTCCACCAGGGCCGCTGCATCCCCCGAAAAGCAACCTCTGCCTTCCTCGACTCCTCCGTAGGCCTTGAGCATCCCGAGCTCGCACGTTGCGCCTAGAGCAGGGCCGGCCGAGGAGGTGCGCTCGCCTTCGTGGCGCTTCGAGTCTGCGGCCCTGTCGTCCTTCCACCATGGCCTCGCTTGGAGCTTGGCAGACGTGCCCCGGACACCTCCCCTGGTCATGGATAGCAGCTGGTTGGCCTCGGTCTTCAGTTCCTCTTCAAGCAGCGGGGCCCGTCTGGCCAGGGCCCCTCACGAGGCCGGGTTGGAGCGTGAGGCGGCACCAGCCCCCAGCCCCTGCTGAGAGGGGGCGCACCGCTTCACGTCCTGCCTGCAGCCCCCGTGGTAGAGGATGAGGTGGGTCATGCGCTGGAGTTCGAGCATGGGCAGAGCACCGTCCGTCATGAGCTCTTCCAGGAGGTGATGGGCGTGATGAGCCGACTTGGTGAAGAACTCAAGGGTGTCGACGCGCGCCTTGAGGCTGAGGATCTTCGGCTGGTGGAGGAATGGCGTAAGCTGAAGGTGGCCATCAACCTTGGCCGCTACCAACGTGATCTTGCTAAAGCGAAGGCCGAGGCGTCCCTCAAGGTCTCCCGAGAAGTTTGCTCCCGAGCTCTGGAGGAGGCTCGCGAGGCCGACCGACATCCTGAGGCTGCGGAGAAGCGCGCGTGGGAGCTCCAGGCCTGGAGTGCGTCCCTGGAGCAGCAGGTGGAGGCACGCAAAGCCGCCCTTGCGTCACTGAGGGGGACGCCCATCGAGGAGGAAGAGATCCGGAGGCGTGAGGTGGCACTGGCTCTGGAGGCCGTGGAGCGTAGCCTCGAGCTTGAGCAGCTGGAGACAAGGGAGCATCAACTTTCCCAAGCGGAAGATGTCGTTGGCGCACATGAGGCCAAGGCTCAGGAAGAGGTTGACCGCCGGGTGGCCGAGGCTCGCGCGGATCTTGAGGGTAGGTATGATTTGAGGTTGAAGCTTGCGGGGATGGAGGATGCGGGTATGGCCGCCGACCTCAGGCCCAAGCTAGCTGAGGTGGAGAGGCGCGGGGAGGCTACGACAGCTGCCCTAGTCACAACGCAGGCGCAGTTGGCCTCCGCCTGCGCCGAGCTGCTCTCTCTTCAGAAACGGGTTGATGAAGCTGAGTCCATTGCGCGGCAGAGTCGAGAGGAAGTGCTTCAGCGGCAGACGCTGGAGCGCGTGCATGCCCCCATGCTCTAGGACCACAGGGTCAGGGCCAACGCGGCATTGGGCTATGTCTGCGACGAGAATGCTCCGTACCCACACGCGAACGACTACGCCAGTCATCTGCGCTTCTTTGGTGATGTGGTGACGTGCCTGGGGGCTTGGTCCGATAGAGCTCGCCAACTCGTGGAAGAGAGAAGCCGCGGCCTGCTCGGGTGCGCGTTCTCGTGCGTCTTCAGCCATCTTCAGAACACCTTCCCTGACTTTGACTTCGACGCCGCCATTGCCCCCGTACCGCAGGCCATCCATGGCGACCTGGCGCGGTGGGTGGAGGACAATGTGGATGCGCTGGTCAGAGCCTTCACTTCTGAAGACGACGCGGTGGTGGTCACTGTAGATGAAGGCGAAGTGGTTGACGATGGTGATGCCGGTGTTGGTGAAGGCGGAGGCGATGCCAACGATGGTGACAGCGACGCCAGCGATGCGTCTGAAGATGACGTGGAGGACGCGGTGAGCGACATATCTGGTTGATCCCTTGTTCCTTTACTGCTTTATCCTGTATGCAAAAACTTGGGCATGGCTCCTAAGAATTGTGAGAGCATTTTGAGAGAGGGAGCCCCTCATGTAAACAAATCGCAATTTTTTACTCTTTTATGCCAAGCCAAGTGTGCGCCTTCGTGGATCCATGAGCGTGGCGGCAAGTTTTGCTGTTGCGCCTTACCTTAGCTGGGGTGGGCCCCTAAAGATTGTAAGGTCGAGAGTTGTCGCGGAGCTCCTAAAGGGTTTGCTGATCAGCCCAAGCGGGCCTCACGAGGATCTAGCACCAAACGGCGCGCTCGGTGCGTGTGCTGCGCCCAGCCCCGCTCGCAAGGGGCCCACGAGGGGGAGGCAGCGAGCGCGAGCTTCAGAATAAGTCAAGAATTATATGGCAAGAAATTGCTTGAACGAGAAAAGGCACCCCCCGCGCGCATCGATAAAAACTCAACTTCAACTTAAATCCAAATCCAGAAGGCAAGGTTACAGAAAAGAGATCCAAAGCAAATGGCCGCGTCCGGCCCCTAGTCTAGTCTTCTGGTCTTCAAGTCTTCTCACCAGCGCGGAGCTAAGTGCTGCCACTAGGCATGGGAGGGCGCCCCCGAGGCCTGAGGGCAGCTCTCCGGAGACTCCGGGGCGTGTACAGCCCCACTCATTATTACGTGAGAGTGTCATGGGCGGCGATCTTCACAGGCACTAGGCCTTCTTCACAGGTACCGACCTTGCTTCATATCACCAGACGAGGGCCCCGCCTTGCGCCACCCTCGACCACCTTTGAGTCGACCGGCAACAGGATGAAACAAAGGGGGGAAAGGGGATGCCAGCGGCGCCCTCGGCGACCACGGGTCCTCTGTCGGGGGTAGGCTTTTCAGCACCTCCCTAGCAGAAGGCCTACCTCCGGGGAGACCTTGCTCCGTACGACACGGGGAGGGATCTGGCTCCCGACTTTTCTCCTGCGGCCCCCAGCGCGATCCTCCTGGCGGGAGGGAGGTGGCCGAGCTGGGGCCGCCGGCCGCTGTGGTAACCTGATTCCCCTGCGGCCCATGGTTAGCGTAAGCTTGCTCCTGAGGGATTAGTGGTACCCTGTATCAGTTGTCGATGGCGCGGTTGGCGGGGTTCTACGGCGGCTCCTGGAAGGCTTCAGCTCCTAATGGCTCCTCCTTCCATCCTGGCCCGAGGAACGAGCCAGGGTTGTCCTCCGGCGTGTACTCCTGGTCCATCATGCGGGGCACATAGGATTCCAGGGCTGTCACCCCAAACACCTCGCCGTAGTGCCCCACACTCCACGTTGCCCGGCCCAGCGCGTCCTCCTGAGGATGATAGCGCGACGCCTTGCTGGGACTGTGGGAGGCAACGCTCGTGCCCATGCTCATCAGAGGTGGCGTGGGGGCAATGGGGACCCGGCGCCGCCGGCTGTCCCAGTGTCGATGAAGCCCTCGGGCACACCCGAGGGCGCGTGGCTGCGGCGAGGCCCACCGTGAGATCCAGTAGCGGCCCGAGAAGGAAGCAGATAGCAGAAGGGTGGTGCTCCTGACACTGCCACATCCAGTAGCTCGGCGACACGTTCCAGCAGCGCATCCCAGCCGCTCTCCATCAGTCGGCAATGCAGCAGCTCTCGTGCCACAGTGAGTGCTGCCGGCATGTTCGCCTGCTCCCGCCGGGTGTGTGGTGTTGTTGCTGCAGCGTGGCTTGCGGCCCTTGCAGTGGCTCGCGCTTGTCGTGGAGTGAGGGTGGATGGCGCCTGGCCGCGCCCAGCAGCGTTAGGTGGCGCTCGTGCTTCCTGGGGTGCGGGGTTGAGGTCTTCATGGGCAGGTGGTGTCGCCCGAGAGGGCCAGGCTTCCCAGCGGTCGGAGTCGGCCCTCGGGTCACCGGACATCAGGACCGCGGAGCGTCGGCAGGTCAATTGGTGGGGAAGAGGCTTCAGCGCACCCCTACCTAGCGCGCCAAATGTCGGATCATGGGTTCCGGCAAAACCCTCAAGGTTCGAACACTGGGGTGCGCGTGAAGATTTCCCCCCTACCGACCTACGCCCTAGCTCGCTAAGATCTCGCGGGCGAACTCGACGAACTCACAACACAAAGACACAAGGTTTATACTGGTTCGGGCCACCGTTGTGGTGTAATACCCTACTCCAGTGTGGTGTTGGTGGATTGCCTCTTGGGCTGATGATGAACAGTACAAGGGGAAGAACAGCCTCCTGAGATTGAGGTGTTCTTGTGCTTGATGTGTGGCTAGGGGTTGGCTCTAGATCAGGTTAGGTTGCCCTCTACTGTGGTGGCTGGTTCTATTTATAGAGGCCCTGGTCCTCTCCCCAAATATTATGCGGGAAGGGAGCCAACAAAGGCTAACTCAAAAGGGAACAGCTAGTACAGCTTATCCTGACAAAAGTAGTCTTCGCCTGCCAAAGGCTCTGGTGGTGACACCATCTTGGGCTCCATATTGACCTCTGTCTTGCCGTCCTACTGGTCTTGGTCTCATTGCACCAATATGGAAACCTTTGCTTGATGCCTCGGTACTCCGCGCTTGCGCTTGCCCCCTTTAGCACCAAAGAGGAAACGAGGATGCTGCGCGCGCTGGCGCCCGCCTGGTCTCCATCGTCACGGCTCACGTCACGAGGACCCCGCGAGGTTTGCCTTGCCTTAATCTCTCCGCCCCTTGTGAGCCTGCCTGGCAAGGCCGCTCTTGCGTCGTCCGCCTCGCGAGGGTCTTGAATGCCTTGTTGATGAAGATGGGACGTACATGCCTGCTAGCTCAGCCACGCCATGGACCGCAGGCAGGCAAGTTTGGGGACCCCCGTTCCCAGAACACCGACAGATACCATAGCTCTGATACCACTTGTAGGATCGAAAGTATGTCTAGAGGGGGGGGTGATTAGACTACCTGGCCAAATAAAAAATCTAGCCTTTTCTCAATCTTAATTCCTGGAAGATTTTGGCAACTTTGCACAAGTCAAGAAATCAACCTACACATGCAATTCTAAGAGTATAGCAGTGGAAAGTAAAAACAATTGCACATGAAGGTAAAGGGAGGAGTTTGAGGGAGCAAACGCAATGTAGACACAGAGATTTTTTATGCATGGTTCGGATAGGTGGTGCTATCGTACATCCATGTTGATGGAGACTTCAACCCACGAAGGGTAACGGTTGCGCGAGTCCACGAAGGGCTCCACCCACGAAGGTTCCACGAAGAAGCAACCTTGTCTATCCCACCATGGTCGTTTCCCACGAAGGACTTGCCTCACTAGGGTAGATCTTCACGAAGTAGGCGATCTCCTTGCCCGTACAAACTCCTTGGTTCAACTCCACAATCTTGACGGAGGCTCCCAAGTGACACATAACCAATCTAGGAGACACCACTCTCCAAAAGGTAATAGATGGTGTGTTGATGATGAACTCCTTGCTCTTGTGCTTCAAAATGATAGTCACCCCAACACTTAACTCTCTCTCATAGGATCGGATTTGGTGGAAAGATGATTTGAGTGGAAAGCAACTTGGGGAAGTCTAGAGATCAAGATTGATGTGGTTGGAATGGAATATCTTGACCTCAACACAAGTGTAGGTGGCTCCCTCTCAGAAAATGTATGTTGGAAGTGTAGGCATGTTCTGATGGCTCTCTCCATGAATGAAGAGTGGGTGGAGGGGTATATATAGCCTCCACACAAAATCTAACTGTTACACACAAATCACCAAACTTGGTGGTGTCGGATCACGGGTCCTGGAAAAACCCTTAAGGTTCAAACTCTGGGGTGCGCGTGAAGGTTTCCTCCCTACCGATCCATGCCCTAGCTCTCTAAGATCTCGCGGACGAACTCAACGAACTCGCAACACAGAAAGGCACACGATTTATACTGGTTCGGGCCACCGTTGTGGTGTAATACCCTACAATAGTGTGCTGGTGGTGGATTGCCTCTGGAGCTGATGATGAACAGTACAAGGGGAAGAACAGCCTACTGAGGTTGAGGTGTTCTTGGGCTTGGTGAACTTGTGTGGGGTGAGGATTCGATGCCTCTACGGTGGTGGCTAGCTCTAATTATATAGGCCCTGGTCCTCTCCCCAAATATTGAGCGGGAAGGGAGCCAACAACGGCCAATTCGAAAGGGGACAGCTAGTACAACTTATCCTGACAAAAGAGGTCTTCGTCTGCAAAAGGCTCTGGTGATGACGCCGCCTTGGGCTCCATGGTGACCTCCGTCTTGTTATCCTTCGGGTCCTGGTCTCATTGCACTGATATGGAAACCTTTGCTTGATGCCTCGGTACTCCGCGCCTGCGCCTGCCTCCTTAGCACCAAAGAGGAAACAAGGACGATGCGCGCGCTGGCGCCCGCCTGGTGTCGATCGTCATGGCTCACGTCACGAGAGCCTTGCAAGGTTTGCCTTTCCTTGATCTCTCTGCTCCTCATGAGCCTGCCTAGTGAGGCCGCTCTTGAGGAGGTCTTGTGTCGTCCGCCTCGCGGGGCTTGGACCCTCGCGAGGGTCTTGGATTCCTTGTTGATGAAGATGGGCCATACGGGCCAGCTAGCTCAGCCACGCCATGGGCCGCAGGCAGGCAAGTCTGGGGACCCCCGTTCCCAGAACGCCGATAGTAGCCCCCAAGCCCAAGGCGCGCTCGGGCTTGGCCTCGCACGGAAGCCAAAGGTCAAGCGCGTAGCGCCGTGGGGCCCAAAAGCATGCGACCTCGGTTGACGCGTGGCGGTTGATTGGACGTGCGCGTCTTCGCTGCCCCACGCTGCCTCGGCAACTGCCCGACTTGACAAGTCCCTGTGACATGCAAGGAAAACCATCATTACCTGTGATCGAGGGGGGCGCTCGTTGGCCTTCTCCTGCTATAAATGAGGGGGGGGGGGGCGGAGCCCCCGTCGCCCATTTCTTCCCGTTCCGCTCGCTTCTTCCTTCTGTGCTCCATCGCCGACTCCAATGACGCCACTCGAAGATGTTCTCCACAAAAGAGAAAGGAAAGGCTCCTCGCGAAGGGCCCGGTTCCCCAGCGCCCAAGCGGGGACGCGGTCATCCCCGCAAGCACACCACGACTCCCGCCGCAGCTCCCCACTCCCGGGGTGGCACCGCTGCGCGTGGCGGGGGTCACTCTGGTCGCGGCAGCTCCATCGTTGAGGGGAGGCGTGCCGTGGTGGCGCGGCCTCCCCGGCCGCGCTTCCACTCGGCAGAGGTGCTGCCGGAGTTCGTTGTCTGGTCGGAGGATCCGGCCGGCAGCTGGCTTCAGCTTCTGCGCTTCTTCGTCGACCAGCTGCCGGCCTCCGGCCCAGATGGGCTCTGGCTGCAGGCGGACGGCTGCTGCAGCAGGGCCTCCTGGGTCGTGGTCGAGGTCTCCGCCGCAGGCAACATAGCCCTGGCCCGTGGTTGGCAGACGTTCGCTCACGCGCGTGGCCTGGGCAGGCGGAGCACCCTCCACTTCAAGTACGACGGTGGTTCGACCCTCTTCGGGAGGGTCTTTGGGGAATACGGTCACCACGCCAGGTGCTGCCCCGAGACGAACGACAGTGAGGACGTGCTCGGTCTCGGCGACGACCGTGGCGAGGGCGAGGGCGAGCCCGCCAGCCGCGCCTCGTCCAGCTATGGGGGCTCTTCTCTCGGCGAAAGCTCCAGCAGCGGCGGTTATGACCAGCCACCACACCGCTGCGCTCGCTTCGAAGGTGGTAGCGGGTCCTCTCGTCGTCGCGCCTCCGTGAAGCGTGAGAAGGGGTCCGGCTAGGCTCGGGACGTCTGATACGTCTCCAACGCATCTATAATTTATGAAGTATTCATGCTATTATATTATCCATCTAGGATGTTTTATATGCATTTATATGCTATTTATATGATTTTTGGGACTAACCTATTAACGTAGAGCCCAGTGCCAGTTTCTGTTTTCCCTTGTTTTTGAGTTTTACAGAAAAGGAATACCAAACGGAGTCCAATTGACATGCCAATTTTTGATGATTTTATCTGGACCAAAAGAAGCCTCTGGAGCAAAAGAGTTGGGCCAGAAGAGTCCCGAGTTTTCCACGAGGGTGGAGGGCGTGCCCACCCCCCTAGGCGTCGGCCCCTGCCTCGTGTACGACTCGGGAACCTCCTTGACGTGAGACCTACGCCAAAAATTCCTATAAATACTGAAACCTCCAGAAAATAACCTAGATCGAGAGTTCCGCTGCCGCAAGCCTATGTAGCCATAAAAAACCAATCGGGACCATGTTCCAGCACCCTGCCGGAGGGGGGATCCCTCGCCGGTGGCCATCTTCATCATCCCGGCCGCGCTCCATGACGAGGAGGGAGTAGTTCACCCTCGGGGCTGAGGGTATGTACTAGTAGGTATCTGTTTGATCTCTCTCTCTCTCTCTCTCTCTCTCTCTCTCTCTCTCGTGTTCTTGATTTGGCACGATCTTGATGTATCGTGAGCTTTGCTATTATAGTTGGATCTTATGATGTTTCTCCCCCTCTATTCTCTTGTAATAGATTGAGTTTTCCCTTTGAAGTAATCTTATCGGATTGAGTCTTCAAGTATTTGAGAACACTTGATGTATGTCTTGCATGTGCTTATCTGTGGTGACAATGGGATATTCACGTGATCTACTTGATGTATGTTTTGGTGATGAACTTGTCGGTTCAGTGACCTTGTGAACTTATGCATAGGGGTTGGCACACGTTTTCGTCTTGACTCTCTGGTAGAAACTTTGGGGCACTCTTTGAAGTACTTTGTGTTGTTTGAATAGATGAATCTGAGATTGTGTGATGCATATCGTATAATCATACCCACGGATACTTGAGGTGACATTGGAGTATCTAGGTGACATCAGGGTTTTGGTTGATTTCTCTTTGATAGATCGAACGGAAAGGATAGCTTCGTGTTATTTTACTACGGACTCTTGAATAGATCGATCAGAAAGAATAACTTTGAGGTGGTTTCGTACCCTACAATAATCTCTTCGTTTGTTCTCCGCTATTAGTGACTTTGGAGTGACTCTTTGTTGCATGCCGAGGGATGGTTATATGATCCAATTATGTTATTATTGTTGAGAGAACTTGCACTAGTGAAAGTATGAACCCTAGGCCTTGTTTCAACACGTTGCAATACCGTTTGTGCTCACTTTTATCATTAGTTACCTTGCTGTTTTTATATTTCCAGATTAAAAAAACTATATCTACCATCCATATTGCACTTGTATCACCATCTCTTCGCCAAACTAGTGCACCTATATAATTTACCATTGTATTGGGTGTGTTGGGGACACAAGAGACTCTTTGTTATTTTGTTGCAGGGTTGTTTGAGAGAGACCATCTTCAACCTATGCCTCCCACGGATTGATAAACCTTAGGTCATCCACTTGAGGGAAATTTGCTACTGTCCTACAAACCTCTACACTTGGAGGCCCAACAACGTCTACAAGAAGAAGGTTGCGTAGTAGACATTAAGCTCTTTTCTGGCGCCGTTGCCGGGGAGGTGAGTGCTTGAAGGTATATCTTTAGATCTTGCAATCGAATCTTTTAGTTTCTTGTTTTATCACTAGTTTATTTTATAAAAGAAAACTACAAAAAATGGAATTGAGAGTGCCTCATATGCTTCATCTTTTTAATGTCTTTTGTGAAAATAAGGATTCCGATAATTGTGCTCAAGTGCTAGAAGAAGAATGCATTAGAATGTTTGGCACTAAATATTTGAATGATGAGCATGATTGCAATGTTGTTAGTATGAATTCCTTGAATATCCATGATGCTAATGATATGCAAAGCCACAAGCTTGGGGAAGCTATGTTTGATGAAGATGATATTTTTTGTCCCCTAAGTTTTGATGAGCAAATTTATTATGATGAAAGCATGCCTCCTATTTATGATGATTATATTTATGAAAGTGGATTTGGAGAGGTCATGACTTTATTTAGTGACGAATCCACTATTTCGGAAGAGGTTCCAATTGATTATGATAACAAAGTTGCTATTTATGATGATTATTGTGATGACATGTATTCTATTAAGAATAATGATAACCATGAAACTTGTCATCATGATTTTAGTTTTTCAATTGGATTATGCTTCACATGATAGTTATTTTGTTGGGATTGCTCCCACTACTATTGATGAGAATAAATTTGCTTATGTGGAGAGTAGTAAAATTTCTATGCAAGTAGATCATGAAAAGAATACTTTATGTGATGGTTATATTGTTGAATTCATTCATGATGCTACTGAAAATTATTATGAGGGAGGAATATATGCTTGTAGGAATTGCAATAATATCAAGTTTCCTCTCTATGGGCTTAAAATCTTGAAGTTATGCTTGTTTTGCCTTCCTATGCTAGTTGATTTTTGTTCCCATAAGTTGTTTTCTTACAAAATCCCTATGCATAGGAAGTGTGTTAGACTTAAATGTGCTAGTCATATTCTTCATGATGCTCCCGCTATGTTCCAATTCTTATCTTTTATGCGAGCATCATTGAAATCATCATGCCTAGCTAAAAGGCATTAAAGAAAAGCGCTTGTTGGGAGACAACCCAATATTTACCCCTACTGTTTTTGTGTGTTCACATGATTAATCTACTGTAGTAATCATTTTTTATAGCTTTTGTTTCAATAAAGTGCCAAGTAAGACCTATAGGATCTTCTTGGATGATAATTATTTGATCTTGCTGAAAAAGACAGAAACTTTCTGCTCACAAAAACAATTGTTAAAAATCACCAGAAAGTGATAAAATACTGATTCCAATTGCAGTAGATCAATAATCAAATTATCTAGGTCTTCCTATTTTGGAATATTTTTCTGAGTTCCAGAAGTTTGCGTTTGATGCAGATTACTACAGACTGTTCTGTTTTTGACAGATTCTGTTTTCATTGTGTTGTTCGCTTATTTTGATAAATCTATGAGTAGTATCGGAGGGTATGAACCATAGAGAAGTTGGAATACAGTAGATATTACACCAATATGAATTTATAATGAGTTCACAACAGTACCTAAGTGGTGGTTTTATTTTCTTATACTAACGGAGCTTCTGAGTTTTACATTGAGTTTTGTGTTGTGAAGTTTTCAAGTTTTGGGTAAAGATTCGATGGACTATGGAATAAGGTGTGGCAAGAGCCTAAGCTTGGGGATGCCCAAGTCACCCCAAGTTAATATTCAAGGACAACCAAGAGCCTAAGCTTGGGGATGCCCCGGATGGCATCCCCTCTTTCGTCTTCGTTCATCGGTAACTTTACTTGGAGCTATATTTTTATTCACGATATGATATGTGTTTTGCTTGGAGCGTCATTTTATTTTGTTAGTGTTTTCTTTCTGTTATTTAGAATAATGTTTTGAATCTTTATTTTCAATAAAAATGTCAAGGATAGCCTTTACCATGCTTATTTTGCAAGTATACATGTTGATGTTTTAAAACAGAAAGTTTACCGCTGTTGCAAAAATTCACTAGAAAAGTCAGAATCTGATAAAATGTTGATTTTTTTGCATATTTAGCTCTGATAAATTTTATACAGTATGTTAGAATTTCATAATGTTTGGAGTTAGGGAAGTATTATGAATATTGCATTGTTTACAGACTGTACTGTTTTGGCAGATTGTTGTTATGTTTGCATTGTTTGCATATGTTTGCTTGTTTAATGATTCTATTTGAGGATAGGAGTATTAAATATGCGGAGACATTTAGTATGCAATGTTGAATAATAATTTTTGTGATTTGCTACAATAGAGAATGATAAGGTTTTTGCATTGGTTTATACTAACTTATCTCACGAGTTCTTGTTGAGTTTGGTGTGGATGAAGCTTTTGAGATTTAGGAAACCGTGATATGAGAGGAATTAAGGAGACACAAAAGCTCAAGCTTGGGGATTCCCAAGGCACCCCAAGATAATATTTTAAGAATTCTCAAGCATCTAAGCTTGGGGATGCCCCGGTAGGCATCCCACCTTTCTTCTTCAGCAATTATTGGTTAGTATCGGTTGAGCCTAAGTTTTAGGTTCTTCACATGATGAGTGCTATCCTTGACATGTCATTTTATTTTGTTTTGCTTGCTGTTTGAATAATATCCCAAGATCTGAAATTCTTAAATGAGAGAGAGTCCTCACATAGCTACATAATTATTTAACTACTCGTTGATCTTCACTTATATCTTTTTGGAGTAGTTTGTCATTTACTCGTGTACTTCACTTATATCCTATGAGTAAATGGTTGAATGATTTTAATGTCATAAATCTGAAATTATATATGTTTCATATGCCTTTCCCATGGGGAGTAATGCCTTCACATATAAGAAGTATAGGTGGTAAATTTTTTGAAGTTAGCAAACATTGTATTGGTCACTTGAACAATTCATGAAAGAATATTGAAGGAAGAGATATTTCACATATAAATATACTATCTTGGACATCTTCTATGATTGTGATCCCCATTAATTATTTTCAAACCTGAGCAAATTAGTTGAAGTTGGACAAGGAAGACAACATAATGAGTTATGCTTGGGTATATTTGTATAGAAGTTATATTGTTATGTATCCTCTAACATGTGGTGCTTGCTATTTAGAATCCTTTGCTAGCCAAAATATCTGTACTAAGCGGGAATACTGCTTGTGCATCCAAATTCCTTGAACCAAGTTTCTTCCATGAGTGTCCATCATATCTACCTATATGCAGTATTTACCTGCCGTTCCAAGTAAATTTGCATGTGCCAAACTCTAAACCTTCAAATAATAATCTGTTTTGTATGCCCGAATCGCTCATGTAGCTACTAGGGGTTGTCAGTATCTTCCATGCTAAGTGGGTTATTCTCACGATGAGTGGACTCCGCTCATCATTCACGAGAAAATGGCTGGTAACTAGGATGCCCAGTCCTATGATCAAAAGATCAAAAACAAATTAGCAAATAATTTGAACAAACTCCCCCAGGATTGTTGAAAGTTGGACGGCACCCGTTGTTTCGGACAAGCCGTGGAGTGTGATTGTTGGTGGAGGGGGAGTAAAATCTTTACCTTTCTCTTTGGGAACTGCCTATAATGTATCTAGTATGGAAGATATTGGGAACTCTTGGTAGTTATGTTGACAATGAAAGCATGCCTCTCAAAATTATCTTCATCTCTGTTTTAGCTTCAAGCTCTAGCACCTCTGCAAATCCCTACTTCCCTCTACGAAGGGCCTATCTTTTACTTTTATGCAAGAGTCAGTAGTATTCCTTCTCATTCCAACCTACTTTTTAGTTGGCAAGCATCATGTGGTGGAGAAATATCTAAGCATATATGGCCATTCAAATATATTTGATCATGAATTATTATTGTTGACATTACCCTTGAGGTAAAAGGTTGGGAGGCGAAACATTAAGCCCCTATCTTTCACTGTGTTTGATGAATGCTATTTGTTCTAATAATATGCTTTGAGTGGTGGCAATCATGGAAGACTATATGATAGTTGAGTATGTGGGATTTGCTAAATCAAAGCTCTTACATAGACCCTTCCTGAAAATAAGATGAATTGCAATTGTATGATGACTGAGAACATAGTTTGTTAGTTTTCAAGAAAGTTTATGGTCTATGCTTTAACATGTGAATAGCTTGTTATTTGATCATGAAAAGTTTTATTAGTTGAGCTACTGTTATGACATATAATGATACTAGAAAAGGTGATTGAAATTATCATTGATCAAACTTGTGCACCTGCTAGCATTCACACTTCATAAATTATTTCTTTTATCATTTACCCACTCGAGGACGAGCAGGAAATTAAGCTTGGGGATGCTGATACGTCTCCAACGTATCTATAATTTATGAAGTATTCATGCTATTATATTATCCATCTAGGATGTTTTATATGCATTTATATGCTATTTTATATGATTTTTGGGACTAACCTATTAACGTAGAGCCCAGTGCCAGTTTCTGTTTTTTTCCTTGTTTTTGAGTTTTACAGAAAAGGAATACCAACCGGAGTCCAATTGACGTGCGAACTTTTGATGATTTTTTATGGACCAAAAGAAGCCTCTGGAGCAAAAGAGTTGGGCCAGAAGAGTCCCGAGCTGTCCACGAGGGTGGAGGGTACACCCACCCCCTGGGCGTCGGCCCCTACCTCGTGGATTACTCGGGAACCTCCTTGACGTTAGACCTACGCCAAAAATTCCTATAAATACTAAAACCTCCAGAAAATAACCTAGACCGGGAGTTCCGCCGCCGCAAGCCTCTGTAGCCACAAAAAAACCAATCGGGACCCTGTTCCAGCACCCTGCCGGACGGAGGATCCCTCACCGGTGGCCATCTTCATCATCCCGGTTGCGCTCCATGATGAGGAGGGAGTAGTTCACCCTCGGGACTAAGGGTATGTACTAGTAGCTATGTGTTTGATCTCTCTCTCTCTCTCTCTCTCTCTCTCTCTCTCTCTCGTGTTCTTGATTTGGCACGATCTTGATGTATCGCGAGCTTTGCTATTATAGTTGGATCTTATGATGTTTCTCCCCCTCTACTCTCTTGTAATGGATTGAGTTTTCCCTTTGAATTAATCTTATCGGATTGATTCTTTAAGGATTTGAGAACACTTGATGTATGTCTTGCATGTGCTTATCTGTGGTGACAATGGGATATTCACGTGATCTACTTGATGTATGTTTTGGTGATCAACTTGCGGGTTCAGTACCTTGTGAACTTATGCATAGGGGTTGGCACACGTTTTCGTCTTGACTCTCTGGTAGAAACTTTGGGGCACTCTTTGAAGTACTTTGTGTTGGTTTGAATAGATGAATTTGAGATTGTGTGATGCATATCGTATAATCATACCCACTGATACTTGAGGTGACATTGGAGTATCTAGGTGACATTAGGGTTTTGGTTGATTTGTGTCTTAAGGAGTTATTCTAGTACGAACTCTTTGATAGATTGAACGGAAAGGATAGCTTCGTGTTATTTTACTATGGACTCTTGAATAGATTGATCAGAAAGAATAACTTTGAGGTGGTTTCGTACCCTACAATAATCTCTTCGTTTGTTCTCCGCTATTAGTGACTTTGGAGTGACTCTTTGTTCCATGTTGAGGGATGGTTATAGGATCCAATTATGTTATTATTGTTTAGAGAACTTGCACTAGTGAAAGTATGAACCCTAGGCCTTGTTTCAACGCATTGCAATACCATTTGTGCTCAGTTTTATCATTAGTTACCTTGCTGTTTTGATATTTTCAGATTACAAAAACCTATATCTACCATCCATATTGCACTTGTATCACCATCTGTTTGCCAAACTAGTGCACCTATACAATTTACCATTGTATTGGGTGTGTTGGGGACACAAGAGACTCTTTGTTATTTGGTTGCAGGGTTGTTTGAGCGAGACCATCTTCAACCTACGCCTCCCACGGATTGATAAACCTTAGGTCATCCACTTGAGGGGAATTTGCTACTGTCCTACAAACCTCTGCACTTGGAGGCCCAACAACGTCTACAAGAAGAAGGTTGCATAGTAGACATGAACGTCGCCAGGGGCCTGCCCCCGTGGATCGCTGCAATGCTGCTTTTGTGTTGCTCTTCTTTTCTTTCCTGCATAAAAAATGAAACCAGTATGGGCTCGGAGGGGCGTGTATCGAACCGTGGTTCCTTGATCATTACGCTATGCTTGTCGTTTCCGTGTTGTGTCGTTTGCTTGGTGCAGAGATTACTTAGCCTGGCGTGTTCAGGGCAGCCTCCTCTTCGTGAGGCAATTGTTTCCTTGTGCTCGCCTTGGCTTAGTGGTTGCTCAAGAACTGCAGAAAATTCATTTGGAAGCTCGCTAGGAGACTTATCATTCACTCGAGCCTTGACCCAACGCTTCATATCGCGGTACCCGACGGGCACGGATTAGGAGAGGTGCGCAAGCTTGTGGGCTCAAACGAGGGTGCCTCGCGAGAAAACAGACCGAAGGCAGAGATAAAGGGCAACTCAGAAGGAAAAAACGCTCGCGAGGGCACCTGCCTAGCCCCCTCGCGAGGTATGCGAGAGAGGGAACACAGGTGAACTAAAGTCGGGAATAGCAGCAAACGGCGACGGAACCAAATCAGCAAGGAACACTGGAAGCAACTTCGATTAAAAGAAAACGATCCAACTACGGAAAGCAAATGAAGAGCCGCGTCCGGCACCTGGTCTAGTCTTCAAGTCTTCTCACCAGCGCGGAGCTAAGTTCTACCACTAGGCGTGGGAGGGAGCCCCCGAGGCCCGAGGGCGGCTCTCCGGAGACTTCGGGGCGTGTACAGCCCCACTCATTATTACGTGAGAGTGTCATGGGCGGCGATTCTTCACAGGCACCGGGCCTTCTTCACAGGCACTGGGCCTTTCTTCGCATGCACTGGGCCTTGCTTCATGGGTAGAACTTCCGAAGGTGCTGGATGTTCCAGGCGTTCTGGATGGGCACCCCGTCCTGCATCTCCAGGCGCACGGTGCCAGGCCTGGAGATATGGACAACCTTAACGGGCCCTCCCACATAGGTGAGAGCTTATGCAGCCCTTCCCTGGAGAGAACTCGCCTCAGGACGAGGTCACCCGTCTCGAGCGTCCTGGAGCGGATGTTGCGACAGTGGTATCGCCCCAGTGCCTGCTGGTACCTTGCCGCCCTTAGCGCTTCGCAGCGGCGTTCCTCCCCCAGCACGAGGTCCATCCCTCGCATGGCGCCCTGGTGCGTTTCATCAAACGCCAGGACCCGTGCGGACCGATGCTTGACTTCGTGAGGGAGGACCGCTTCAGCTCCGTAGACGAGGAAGAACGGGGTCTGGCCTGTCGGCTTGGTGGTGGTGGTGCGGATGGACCACAACACGGACTGGAGCTCGTCATACCAGCCCCTGCCGCATGCCTCGAGCTTCTTCTTGAAGGTCCTGGTCTTGAGGCCCCTCAGGACCTCTGCGTTGGCGCGTTCGGCCTGGCCATTGCTCCTAGGGTGCGCCACCGTAGCGTAGCAGATCTGCGTTCCAAGGTTAGCACAGTATGTTTTGAAGAGGTTACTGGTGAACTGCGAGCCGTTATCGGTGATGATGCGGTTGGGGACTCTGAAACGGCTCACGATGCCCTTGATGAACTTGACCGTAGAACCAGCTGGGATGGTGCGAACGGTTTCCACTTCCTCCCACTTGGTGAACTTGTCGATGGCGACGTAGAGGTAGCGGTAGCCCCTGGCGCCCGAGGGAAGGGGCCCAAGATATCCAGCCCCTAGTCCGTGAACGACCACGTGAGTGGTATGGTCTGGAGGCCCTGAGCTGGCTGATGTATCTGCTTGGCGTGGAACTGGCAGGCTTCACAAGACTTCACCGGCTCTGTTGCGTCACTGAGCGCTGTGGGCCAGTAAAATCCACTACAGAATGCCTTGCCGACAAGGGTCCGTGATGATGAGTGGTGCCCGCAATCCCCGCTGCCGACAAGGGTCTATGACATCACATCACAATTTGATCTACATTTCTGTATTTGCCTTAACATCTCACTTGTACGAAAACTGTTAGTAGAAGAACATTCATTCTCAAGGGACCATAGAATCTCGCAACTATACTGCACACTGCATTAATCTTGTGAGTACCTCTTGCCCTGTATGACCATACTTACTTTCATAGTTGTTTGATTATGTAGCATCACTGCACATGTTAGGCTCCTTATCATCCATTTGGTGGACATTATAAGATCCATATGGACTCTTACATAAATTTAGAATCAACCCAATGCTTTTGAAGAGGTTTAGCTTTGCAGTCCTCTTGTAAGGACTGAACGTAGTCTATCATTGTACTTACATTAAAAACTACTCCATCCATCCCATAATATAAGAATGTTTTGTACAGTACACCATTGTTCAAAATGCTCTTGTATTATGGGAAGAGGGATTGGTTTATTGTGTATCATTCTGCATCTTATCTCCCTCGCTGTCGGTGCAACAAACCCTGGGTCTATTGCCCAGACTGTGCACAGGCACAAGAGCAAGATTGAAGCACCAGCCCAAGTTAGAGAATGAAGGACCAAGAGATTTGAAGAGCTAATAAGCAGCCCAGAAGGACCAAGATCAGGCCAGAGAAGCAAGATATCGGCAATAGAAGGGCCTCCCTTGCCGGGCAGGCGAGCCCGGCAAGGGGCGAGGCCACCACCAGAAGCAAGCAACCAAAGCTCCCCGGCAGAGCCTGCCGGGGACTCGCGAGGGCAGAGCCACCTCACCAACCACTCAAGCGCGACCCACGTCGCCTATTAATGCGGTGTCAAGCCGCAAGATGACTAAGTGGCAGCCATTCGCCACATGGCAGCCATTTCCTAGAGAAGAAACCCACAGGTGACACCCATCCTACGACGTGTCAAGAGAACAGGTGTGGAGCTGGCAAGATTGCCCGGAAAGCCTTGCCGGGCGACCAGTGATGTGACACTAAGCGGTGCACTAAATGCACCCTGTCAGCTCGCAGAGTTAGGTATGATAGCACTGTTTGCTATCATATCAATGGATAATGACCACTTTGCCATTGTGGTGACCCCTTAATCTATAAAAGTAGGCCCATGTCACTTGTAGGGGGGGTTAGCTGGTTGGAAAGTTGATGAACCCAAGCCACCATATGCGGGCATAGTCACCGCGACCCTAAGGCAAACCCTGCTAGGCAAGTGTACTATGCACCACCACATTCATTCCACCATAAATCCACCAGAGCAGGAGTAGGGTTTTACGCCTCACGGCGGCCCAATCCTGGGTAAATTGCTTGTGTGATTCCTGCTGTGTTGCCGTACGCTGATATGCTCTTTGTGCAACGGGACGTCCCCCTGCCAAACCAGCAAGGGGCCACTCGGTCCCATAGGTGGCCCCGTACATCCCGCAACATCTTTGGCGCGCCAGGTAGGGGCCTCGCTAGCGGGAACCTGAAAGTGTGTGTAGCAAGTCATCTTCATCACCATCTTCATCTCCGACGACGCCATTGACCATGACGCCCAAGAAGAAAACTTGTGGCATGGCCCAGCCGTCCACCTCGAAGCCTCCACCTCCCGCGACCACTAACACCATGGGGGGTGCGAGGGCGCACGAGGACGTGGACGCTGCTGGGGACATGGTTGGAGCAGGTAGCGCCATCACCACCTCCCCTGCGGCCGACAAGGGTGCCGAAGCTACTGCAAGAGGACAGCCTCAGCAATGTCTCGACGGTCATGCTCCACAAGCTACGGGCGAGGGGGTCACTCTGTCCGCACCCATCGTCTCGCCGACGAGCACAACCGCAATAACGACGCTCGGTCCGGGGTGAGCAATCGCCCTCCAGTCGCCCCCACTATGGGAGCGAAAGCGACGCATGCGCATCCTCCCGGGCGAGCCAACCAGACCGCTGCGCTCAACGGAGCCGCTGATCTTCGAGCACCTCCGTCGCGCGACCCTGCTGCCCTGGTGGTTGTCCCACAGTAGCGTGGGCGCGGTGCCGCAGCCATCGCCGCCACTGGCACCATCAGGAGCCAGGCAACAGCGCGGACGACATCATCGACATCCATGCCAAGCACAGCCTACCGAGAAGCCTCTGCCGCCGAAAAAGTTGGGAAAGACGATGGGCCGTACTGCAAGATCCACCAGACCAAGGGCCATGACCTTCAAGAGTGCTACCAGGTCGAACAGCTCGCCAAGAGACAGAAGGCAGAATATGAGAAGCGTGACTAGGAATAAGGTCAGAATGCTGCTGGCGATAAGGGCTGGGGTGGTGAAGCAAATCACCCTGGCAAACCCTTTCAGGAACCAAGGAAATCCCTCCAGGGACCGAGAGAAGGAAATCTGTGATGATGCCAGTGATGGAGGGGATGAAGAGGAAACTAGTGAGCAGGAGTTTCAGAAGGCCACTGACGCCCTGTGCATTGATGGAGGTGCATCTTTGCACACCTCTCATCGTCAACTCAAGCGATGGGCACGAGAGGTCAATGCTGTGGAGCCAGCGGCAGAGGACGGGAAACCGCTCAAATGGTCCCGCATGCGCATCATCTTTGGCGAAGAGGATCACCCTGGTCGCACCACTGCGGTAGGGTGTTTGCCATTGTTGGTCTCCTCGACAATTCGCAGCATCAAGGTCACAAAGATGCTAGTGGACGGCGGGGCTGGGTTGAATCTGGTTTCCCCAGCAGTTATCAGCAAGCTTCAGATAGGAGAAGAAGAGTTGGAGGTTACCGGCACGTTTCAAGGAGTTAACCCCGGCAGGAGCCGTCCTAAAGGGAAGATTGTGTTGCCAGTGACGTTTGGGGGAGAACTGAACTATCAGACTAAGAAGATTGTGTTTCATGTGGTTGATCTCCCCCTGTCGTACAATGGGATTCTTGGACGACCAGCCCTGGCCAAGTTCATGGTAGCATCCCACTATGCTTACAAGACTTTGAAGATGCCAGGGCCACTGGGACTCATCACTATCCCATGAGATGAGAAGGATGCAGTTATCTGCGTGCACAAGATGTACCGGGATGCAGTCGCAGTAGAGGCTGCGGCAGCAGCAGCTCCCACCATGGAAAGCAAAGGAAAGAAGAGGGATTGTAGGACCTCCGGCAAGGAATCCGGGAAGCGTGCGCCCTCCGAGTGCATGGCACCCGTTGACGATGTGCTGGAGTGTTCCAAGAACAAGAGATCCAAGGTTACTACACCCAAGTGAAGAAGGTCCCTGCAAGGCTGGCTGACGTTGACGTTACTTTTACTATCAGCGCAACCCTTGACGACAAACAGGAAAGCGCGCTTGTTGCCTTCCTGCGGGCAAATATCAATGTGTTTTCTTGGCAACCATCTGATATCCCCAGTGTTCCCAGGGAGGTAATCGAGCACCACCTTGCTGTCTGCCCACATGCCTGACCCGTCAAGCAGAAAGTTCAGAAGCAGGCCTTGGAGCGGTAGCAGTTCATTGCTGAGGAAATTAAGAAACTGGAGGCAGCTGGTTTGGTTAGAGGAGTATTACATCCTACATGGTTAGCAAATACAGTGGTAGTCCAGAAGGCGAATGTGAAATGGAGGCTTTGCATTGATTTCACAGATCTCAACAAGGCTTGCCCGAAGGACCCATTTCCCTTGCCGCACATTGACCAGATTGTGGATTCCTCTTCAGGTCATGATTTGCTCTCCTTTCTAGATGCCTACTACGGGTATCACCAGATCTTCATGTCCACAGAAGATGAGGAGAAGATATCGTTCATCACTCCATGTGGTACATACTGCTTTGTCTGCATGCCTTTTGGGTTAAAGAGTGACGAGTCCACTTGCAAGAGCAGTCCATATTGGTTTTGAGCCACAGTTACACAGAAATATAGGAGCCTATATGGATGATATCATGGTCAAAACCAAGGATAGGGCCACCCTTATCCGGGATTTGGAGGAGACATTTGCTAATCTGCGCAAGATCAACTTGAAGCTTAATCCAGATAAGTGTGTATTTGGTGTCCCCTCCGGCAAGCTACTTGGATTTCCGTGTCCCATCGGGGGATCGAAGCCAACCCTGACAAGACTAAGGACATTGAGCAGATCCAAGCTCCAAGGACAATAAAGGATGTAAGGCTCTTGAAAAGATGCGTTGCCGCGCTTAGCCGATTCATTTCCAAGTCTGCCGAGCATGCCATGCCGTTCTTTAAAATTTTGAAGAAGGCAGGGCCCATGAAGTGGACCCCGAAAGCAGATGCAGCTCTTCAGGAATTGAAGGCCTACCTATCGTCTGTGCCTACCTTGGTTGCACCCAAACCCTAAGAGTTGTTGCTGCTTTACTTGGCGGCAACCAACCAAGTGGTCTATGCGGCCCTGGTAGCACAGCGAGAAGTGGATGAGGCAGAAAGTGGTCAGCCCACAGTAGAGTCAGAAAAGGATCACGGCAGCAATGAGCATGGCAACGAGAACAACCCCAACGACACGGCAAGGAAGAAAGTGGTGCAGCGCCCAGTTTACTTCGTCAGTTCCTTGTTACAAGGGGCTAGATCGAGGTACTCTGGCGTGCAAAAGCTGATCTTTGGCCTCATCATGGCCTCAAGGAAACTACGCCACTACTTCCAAGCCCATGAGATCACGGTTGTCACTCATTTTCTGTTGCAAAGGATACTCCGAAACCCTGAGGCCACCGGCAGAATAGTGGAGTGGGCTTTGGAGTTATCCAGCTTTGGTTTGAAGTTTGAGAGCACATCAACTATTCAGAGTGGGGTATTGGCAGAGTTTATTGCAGAATGGACGCCAACCCCTGATGAGGAAGTGACAGAGACAGCTCTCCCCGGCAAGGAATCACCCCAAGAATGGATTATGTATTTTGATGGTGCTTTTTCCCTACAAGGTGTGGGGGCTGGCATACTTCTCGTTGCCCCCTCTAGGGAGCACTTGAAGTACGCCGTCCAAATGCACTTTGCCCGAGAAGAAGCCACCAACAATACAACTGAGTATGAAGGGCTCCTTGCCGGGCTCAGAATTGCCACAGAGTTGGGAATCAAGAAGCTGATCATTCGAGGAGACTCACAGCTTGTGGTCAGACAAGTCAACAAAGATTATCAAATTTCATTGATGGAGGCATACGTCAAGGAAGTGAGGAGATTGGAGGAGCACTTTGATGGGTTGCAAACAGAGCATGTACCCCATGCAGAAAACAACATAGATGATCACCTGTCAAAGTGTGCTGCATGGAAGCTTCCTGTAGAACCAGGAACTTTTGTTCTCCGGATCACTCAACCCTCAGTATCCCTAGCAGCAATAGCACGGAAAAGGAGAAAGTTGGACTCCCGTAAGCCTCTCCTGGCAGCACCATCCGCTCCCGGCAGAGCCCCTGCCGGCAAAAACTCCTCAATGGCTACCGGACCTCGCCCTCCAGCCGGGCCCATGGCCTTCACGGACGAGGTTTGTGCGCCAGCAGTAGAGGAGGTGCCGCTAGTCCTTGTTGCCGAGCCACATGCTCCAACTTGGGCAAGACACGTTATCCACTTCCTCCAGACTGGAGAACTTCCCGATGACCCAGATGAATCTGAAAGAGTTGCCCGGAGGGCCAGCATGTATCAATTTGTCGAGAAAGAATGCCCAACGGTGTGAAATTGAAGTGTATCTGCCGGGAAGAAGGAAAGGAACTGTTGGCTGAGATTCACAGAGGAATGTGCGGCTCTCACATTGGATCAAGGGCGTTAGTTGGGAAAGCATTCCGGCAAGGATTCTATTGGCCCATAGCCCTCCAAGATTTTGTTGAGCTCATCAAGACATGTGAAGCCTGCCAGTTCCATTCTAAGAGAACACACCTGCCTACCCAAGCTCTTCAGACAATCCCTCTATCATGGTCATTTTCGGTCTGGGGGCTCGATATCCTTGTCCCCTTCCCCCATGCGAGCGGGGGCTTTGAATTCTTATTTGCTGCCATCGACAAGTTTACAATGTGGCCGGAAGTGACCGCCGTGAGGAAGGCGACTGCTCAGTCAGCTATCAAGTTCTTGAAAGAATTGGTGTGTCGTTTTGGAGTTCCGGCAAGGATCATCACTGACAACGGCACCCAATTCACGAGCTGCGCCTTCATGCAATATGTTCATACCCTCGGATGCAATTTGCTTCCATGGCTCATCCACGGAGCAATGGACAAGCTGAGAAGGAGAACGCTGAAGTGCTGCGGGGACTCAAAACAAGAACCTTTGATACGCTGCAGAAGCACGGCAGGCGGTGGATTGATGAGCTGCCGGCAGTGCTCAGGTCCCTCAGAACGGCACCAAATCAAGCCACCGGACAGACTCCCTTCTCCCTAGTCTATGGGGCAGAAGCAGTTATCCCACGGAACTCATTTATGGGTCGCCTCGGGTGCTTGCCAACGTTGAAGTAGCGCAAGTTCAGCACCAGCGTGACGACTCCATGCTACTTGAGGAGAACCGTCTCCGGGCTGCTACGCGTACTGCACGCTACTAGCAAGCCCTGCGTCGCTATCATAGCCGTAGGGTTCATGCCCGGTGTTTTGAGGAAGGTGACCTTGTCCTTAGGCGCGTTCAGTCTGCCAAGGGTACACACAAGTTATCACCGAAGTGGGAAGGCCCTTGCTGGGTAGTACGAGTCCCCTGACCTAGCATAGTCCGTCTAGAGACCGGAGATGGCACTCAGTTGCAAAACTCATGGAATATTGAGCATCTCCGTAAGTTCTACCCGTAAGGTGCAGAGACTGCCGGGCACTGCCCGGTAGCCACCCATTGTACATGGCCTTGCCGATATTACATGTAACCCCCTGTACAAGTCGGGGCGATGACCCCGTGCAAGAGAAAATAAAGAAGCGTTGAATGAGGGGGGGGGGCACAAAGAAGATCATATGCATGCTCGAGCTTATCCTTGACCTTCTATGATTATGTTTTTATCCATTTGCTCTAGCATTTCATAAAGCATGGCATAATCATTGAGGTGCGATTTCATACTACATCATCTTCATTTTCTATCAGAATGCATGTTTCTACCTTGCGTCCGCTGCCGCAGAAGAGATGAGCGTTGTGATCCCCGGCAAGCCAAACAAGATAAGTTTACCTCTTGTCCATTAGTGTTCTATAGGGCTATAACTTTGCATGAGAAAACCTCGCCTCTCTTTTGAAACTTAGGTGCTCCCATCCATGACTCGAACGTTGCTTTAGTCAGGATGGTCGTAGTGGCCTTTGGAAAAAAGGAGCTGGCGGGGGGCTGGCCCTCTGTCTGTTCCCCGGTAGACATGGCTCTCCGGCAGACAAAGAGGGTGCCGACAAGATATCCTACCGGGGAAAACTCGTTTATTTTTATTAAAGAGGCACTTCACCTATGCATGGACGTACACATGCACGGGTTCTCGGTATGATCCATCTTTTTTCATTTGCTAACAAAAGTACAAGCATTACATAACACAAAGATGGACTCGAGAGATTACATTATTTGAATTAAAATTTGGCAATTTCCTACAGATTTAATATTGAAAAAAGATAAGTGCCCCGTTACGCCTCTGCCCTTGTCTATCTCCCGCAGGACGAGGTCGAAAGGGCCGGAAGCAGGCACGACTGGGGTTCGGTGCCTCCCCAGGATTAGGACGGCGCCGCTCCCCAGCAAGGAGGAAGAAACCGGAGGGCAGGGGCGGCTGGTAACACTGCCGGAGGGCCTGGGACACACTCGGAGTCACCGGCAAACACGACTCGTCAGAACGGCCATCCCCGTTCTTGACGCATCGTGGGTTGCCGCCTCCGTGTCCGTCACCACCCGCCGGAGACCTCAGCACGACAGCCCCGCCAGACGCCATGCTCTCTAGGTTATTCCACACAGAGCATGGTCGTCCCTCATGGGCCCGACATCAAAGATCACTGCGTCTTCTGAAGACAAGTACGGGAGCCAGAAGCCCTCTTGCGTGGCGAAGAGATGAAATCTGAGGAGGGCCAGACCCGCCATCATCGGCGGCGACCCCCTCCTATGGTCATTCTCCACCACCACGATCAGGGGAAGAATGGGGAGCGGATGACTACCACACCACGTGCCCATTACGGGCCTCGGTGTGGTGTCGTCCACGTCCCCTCTCACTAGAATTAAGGTTACAGGCGACCCGGCGGCGATCGCACCAGAGTTACCACCTTTGGTGCTATCGCCGTGCCACCCATACACCCCCCCTTGAAGCTATACGAAACCCCAAGCAGGAGTCTCGGGGCTGGCCCCAAGCTCTTCTCTTCGGCACCTAAGACTATCAGCAAAGAACGAGGGAAAAGGTAGGAGAATGCAAAGATGGATGACTCCACCCTCCCCCACCCCTCCCTTTTATAGACTGGCGGGGAGTGCGACTGCTCCATGAACGGGTGACCACCGCCCTCCTCCCCCAATCCAACACGGGTGGGCCTTGTCGGCGTCCTGGATTCGGGGGTATCTAGCCCTGCCTGCCTGCGGCCCACCACGCGGCTTCATCGACGGCCCGGTACGGCCCAACATCAACACCAACAATACAAGACCCTCGCGAGGGGCCAAGCCTCGCGAGGCCGGCAACGCCAAGACCCCTGAGGGGACCGGCCTCCTCAGGCTGGCTCCTGAGGGGCAGAGAGTTCTATGCAGGTTACCTCGCGAGGCTCAGTTGACGTGAGCCATGACGACCAAGGCCAGGCGGACGCAGAGCGCAGGTTTCCTCTTTGGTGCAAAGGAGGCAAGCCACAGGCGCGGAGTCCCGAGGAACCAGCCAAAGGTTTCCATTCTGGTGCAACGAGACCAAGACCGCCAGGACGGCAGGACGGAGGTCATCGACGAGCCCAAATAAGCAAGGCCACGACTGTGAGGCTTTTCGCAGGCGAAGACTACTTTTGTGAGGATAGACTGTACTACTTGTCCTCTTTCAAATCCGGCCGTTGTGGGATCCCTTCCCGCTCATATTTGGAAAGAGGACCAAGGCCACTATAAATAGGACTAGCCACCACCATAGAAGGGGACGGGATGAGAACAAGTAGAACTAGCATACACCACACCAGCTCAAGAACACCTCACCTCTTGAGGCTTGTTCGTCCACTATACTAGCTCATCCTCAGCCCTTCAAGGCAATCGACCAAAACGCTGGAGTAGGGTATTACACCACAACGGTGGCCCGAACCAGGATAAAATTGCCGTGTCTCTTTGTCCCTTTGAGCTTGACGCGCTAGGCTTAGGAGGTTCGCGAGTAGGCAGGCTAGGTAGGTTGAGATCTCCGCACGCACCCCAGAGTTCGAACCTCTCAAGGGTTTGTGGATCCCATAATCCGACATTTGGCGCACCAGGTAGGGGTGAGGGAGTCCTGGACTAAGGGGTCCTCGGACAGCTGGACTATATACTTGGTCCGAACTGTTGGTCTATGAAGATATAAGATAGAAGACTTCTTCTCATGTCCGGATGGGACTGTCCTTTGCGTGGAAGGCAAGCTTGGCGATTCGGATATGTAGATTCCTTTCTCTGTAACCAACTTTGTGAAACCCTAGCCCCCTCTGGTGTCTATATAAACCGGAGGGTTTAGTCCATAGGACAAGGATCATAACCTCATAGGCTAGACTTCTAGGGTTTAGCCATTACGATCTCGTGGTAGATCAACTCTTGTAATACTCATATTCATCAAGATCAATCAAGCAGGAAGTAGGGTATTACCTCCATAGAGAGGGCCCGAACCTGGGTAAACATTGTGTCCCCCGCCTCCTGTTACCATTAGCCTTAGACACACAGTTCGGGACCCCCTACCCGAGGTCTGCCGGTTTTGACACTGACATTGGTGCTTTCATTGAGAGTTCCGGTGCGTCGTCACCAGAAGGCTTGATGGCTCCATCAATCATCTATAATAATGCAGTCCAGGGGGAGATCTTCCTCCCCGGACAGATCTTCATGTTCGGCGGCTTCGCACTTCGGGCCAACTCGCTTGGCCATCTACACTACAAGAAATATGCTATCTTGTGACATCCACTATTGGTCACTCAAAGGTCATAGTTTTTCATTTGCGACCTTTTTGTGACCAAAAACAGAAGGTCAAAAGCTGGAAGTCGTAAACTGAAATTAACGACCTTCTGTGGGAGAAGGTCGTGAAGCGTTTTGACCAAAGCAGAAGGTCGTTGAACCCATGACCTTTTGTTTTGGTCCTTGTCCGCTTCTGTGCCATGTCGGATCCGACGTGGCAATCTGACGTGGCAAAATTGCGACCAATTTAAAAGGTCACTGACAAGATTCAGCCCGGTCCGATTAGGTGTTTTACATGGGCCGATCCCATTAATTCGGCCATTTATATTATTATTTTCTGTCAATTCTTGTGGGCTACTTGGGCCAAGCCTAGTATTTCAGCTTCTTTGTTTTTGGGCCTTGGCCTTTTTACAATCAATTGATTTTCTATTTTCAATAATTATATTCTGGAGCTGGTCCCACTAGTCAAAAGGGTCCCACAAGTCATAATGTCATACATGAGTCCCACATGTCAGAAATTTCAAAATTGCTCAGATTATATTCATAAGTGGGTCCCACTGGTGAAGTTTCCATATCTTCTCAACATACATAACTACTATTTCAAAAAGGACAGAACAAACATAGTTCATCAAATAACACTACATAGCCTTTTACAATCCGTTACAATATTACAATTTACAGTCTACTACAGAGCCAAAAGAACTCTTTGCAAAGTACGGCTTCACGGCTTCGCACTTGGCTTCACGCCTTCACACTCAGAAAAAATAGGACTGGAGCTCCTGTAAAAGAGTGAACATAAAGGAAAAAAATTAGGCTTGGAGCTCCTGAAAAAGAGTGAACGCATAAAGGAAAACATGTAAGAAAACTATAAAGGAAAACAAGTAGAGTGTATTGAGCATATATATGTTGTCCCTGGAAGGCGATGAAACCATATTATCATAAGTCACGGTTTAAACATCAAACCAGATTTACAAGTGAGCATGGCTAGAGTTCACAGAAATGATCCAAATCCAAAACTTAGGGGTGGCTGGAGAACAGAGAGAGGACGACCGCTCTAGCAGAGGGCTTACGCCGAGGACCGAGTCACCGTCAATGCTTACAGTGCGCCCAAATCGCCTACATGTCGAGTTTTGTGACTCGTGAAGATACATCTATGCACCAAAGCAGCAGTTCATTTACCAAAAGAAAATAACAGTTCAAGCATCATGGTACCAACACCAATTTATCGATGACTCAACACCAAAAAAGTAAGTTAAATTGAAAATGCCATACTCTGACCATTTCATCCTCAATACACGTAATGTGTTGTGCACCTTGCACATAACAAGCAGGCTACTAGAAATTACTACAAGGAGAACACACCTCATATACAGAATTCACACTTGACAATTACAATAGGCACTGCACCTATATGGAGAGGTGTTTAAAAATAAAACTCAGGATTTAGGCATGCACTGGGCATGTATGGATACTAATTTCTCAACTACACGAGGGTAGCCAGTTCGCTATCACATACAGAAAAGCATGATTCAGATCAACACCATAACCGAGATTGCTAAACCTCAACAGTGGCGTACTTATATACAAATAGAGATGATAGTGACACTGTACTACTACTATTTGAAAGATTGGCAGTGAGGCTTACCCATTGGCGAAATAGTCAGATGAGGACACCTCATTGTACTTCATGAGCATGCCTGGGGGCCAAACATGAATATCAAAGCAATTGCATCCATATTCTATCTTCTGCAAATCACAATAAACTCCAGTCACATTGTGTAGTATCAAATATAAGCAACAATGCAAAGAAATTAAACGACTACCTTACTAATTTGTAGAAAACCTCATGATGTAATCAAATATTTAGTTAAGGACAAGGTTATTTATTGATTACAAGCTAAGTAAAATGCAAACATACTCATATTGTAGTGATGGATCCCAACTCATTTAAATTAGAGTAGTTCATCATTAGCTCATTCAAGCATGTAAGTAAAAGCATCCGCACACACATGATGAAATGAAATGAAAAAAAGAATGCTTCAGTTTGTTTAAAAAAATGTGTGTGCTTGTGTTGACAGGGCCGACGGTGGCTTGCTTGTTATTGTCAGATGAACTAAATAGTAGTGGTAGTTAACATTTCACCATCTAAAGCAGTCACTCAACTCCTTGAATACTACAAAAAAATCAGAAATGTGAGGCTAGTGTATTCTATAGTTAATCATGAGTGTGACATAGTTCTTTTGGGTTGAGATGACCCAGCAAATAGAGATCCTGAGCATGTTCAAGATGCAGGCTGTGAGTACTCGAAGAACATGCATTCAAATAGAGATCATGAGCATGTTCATTGTGATATTGAACTCCTCTTACAATCTTATGAGCATGCATTCAAATAGAGATCATGCAATCAAATGGAGTAGTTACAGTCTTAACTAAGAAGATCATGAGCATGTGCATGAGTAAAATGAGCATCAACATGTGTTAACAGGATCATAAGCATGTGTATGAGTAAAATGACAGAGGATAAGAAGATATGTTTAGTTACAGTCTTACAACTAATGCTTTGTAACTACGGATAACTGAAAAATGAGTACAGTAGATGTACAAAATTTGTTTGCTCCATTTGTAACTACAGTACTCCTTTCATTTGTTTGAAATTTTTAGTAGATGTCACAGTAGCATGATAAAAATTTCAGTTGAAACTAAAGATGCAATACACTAAATTACTCAAGCTTGACAACAAACCACCAAGAGCATCTCAGAGCACCACATGGACCTCACTCGGTATGACTTTGTTGCACTAAAACATTACAGATCAAGAAGAGATTCTGGAAATTTTAATTGAATTCAATTAAATTTGTGCTACTGCTGCTGTTATAAAACTACTGAAACTACTGAACCAAGCTGCCTGCCATGTAAACAAGCATCCATTCATCTATTCCAACAGAACCGAACCCATGTGATGATAACAGCAAGAATTTGTAACTAGCATCCCTTAAGCACCATCAAGAGTATTTAGGGGCTCATCAACAGAATCCATGATGCAACAGGAATCCATAGTACTATTCAGCTAGAGTACGCATTTAGGGTGTTTAAACCTAGTAGCAGCAGGAACTTAAAAGGTACTACTGGTAACAATAAGATACTATGGTATCAATCAAGAAGCTAATATAAGGAGACGGGTAGGTAAATTCAGGTTGGTGCGTGTCACTTGGGTATCCCTTTCTCTTGCTGGCGGTCAAAGTGCTTCATGGGTCCCTAGGTTTCAGCTTCTTCTTTGTCCTCGTCTGAAAATATAAAGTGTTGAAACAGAGTTAAGTTGGTAGCCACAAGTGATTCAAATCTCTAGGAGTGGGTTATCAATCCATTGCACACCTGCTGCTGCGGAATCGGGAGATCGACGATCGATTCAAGACACCGTAATATGGAGAGCAAGATACAAAGCACAAATATAACTGAAGGAGACATAATAACATATATACAGAGTTGCAGTAGTTATCTCTATCAGCATCAGATTGATGCAAAACACTAGTGATTTGACTTGGCACATTGACTTTGAAACCAAACATCATGAATTTGTGTATGCTAATGATAAAGTTTTAGAGAAGGTGTTTGATGCTACAATAACTGAAGCCAAATAGCATGGACAGGACAATATTAAGGCGACCAAGGCCAAGAGACATTAACAATGATAACATCATTATGTCTAGATTGATCTGTAAGCTGTAGTATAGTTAGGTTAGCTCCATTATGTGTCTAAAAATAAAATTAAGCTGCAAGTCAAGCATCTCAACAACCAACAGTGACGCATCTTTATCTTTAGAATTACACACAAGTGGAGCTCAAGTTTTCTAGGAAGAAAAATAACATTCATAATTTCTAGTACTGATTTTATACTGATCTTAGTAAAAAGCCTAAGAATTGCACATTCATCAACATAATTTGTAGTACTACAATACGAACCAAGTAAAAGCCTAAGAATTACACATTCATCAACATAATTTGTACCGCTCCGATGAGAAAAACACATGAATAGACTAATTAACTGGGCTAATCTGTGCTTAGCAAGCAATGAAATGTATCTACCGGAACGCAATCCACTCAACCACGAGCGTGTCTTGGTAGTCACCAATTCCTAACAAAGCACGGCAAGCACATCTGCGCCAACAAAAAGCATACGAGAACCAAAACTAACAGCACGGAGAAGCGGAATCGGCGATTCACGCATCCCGATCGTGAAATGCCTGCGTAGATGGCGGAGATTGAAATCCGCATCTGCATCGAACCTAACGGCCAGATCTAGGCCGAATCCTTGGAGAACTGAACCCGAGACGCGTGTGGGAGCACATATCTAGGCCCTCACCTGCATGTTGCACTTGACGAGGTCGAGCGGGATGACGACCATGTGGGTGAGCCCGCATCTACCGATCCCCCCGGTGGTGCAGGTGGTGCAGAAGGGCGGCGAGTACATGATGATCTTCTCGTTGGGCGCGTGGACCGAGAAGGGCTGCCGCCTCGACCCCGCCAAGCTAACGAGGCCGGTGGCTGGGTCACAAGGGGCGAGGCGGGCGCCTGGTAGGCGATGGGGAGGAGGGAAGGGGAGGCGGCGGCTAAGGAGCGCGGGGAGTAGAGGAAGCAGGGGAGGAGCGAGTCACTGGAGAGGTCGGAGAGCGCCATCGCCGCCGGAGGGAGGTGGCGGCAGGAGGGTATGGGGAGCGCTAGGGTTCGCGCAAGAGGGGTCGGGTGGGGTTCGGGCACGAGGGAAAGGGGAGGTTGGGTGGGGTTCCGGCACGAGGGTAAGGGGAGGTCGGGCGATGGAGATGGCGGCGGTGGGCTGTATGAATGGATCGATGGACGGATCTTTCCCATGTCATCAATCCATGCCACACTGATTCCACCAATCACAATTGAGCTCATGTAATTTTGTCTTTTCCTTTTACTTCTCTTGTATTTTTTACCCTCCTATTTAGGGTGAACATTCAACATATTGTCCTTTCATAGCTTGAAAATGTATCAATATTCTGCACATGTGTGTATCTTGGGACAACAAACAATGTTGATTTGCAGGGTTTTCATTTTGTTTGCACAAAATATCATTTTTCAATTTTTTGAGTGCCAATAATCGGGTTTTTGTGAAGGACCTACCATATATTTGTTGCAAAATTGGACCAAATCATTTTATTTTAAATACTAGGCCATTTTTGATTCACAATTGACCAAATGGTTGGGTGTCAAAAGTTTTGATCCACCTCTGCTGAAAAAGACAAATTCCCGCCGATTCAGCAAGAAGCGGGTCAAATTTGAATTGCAGCTGCCTCATAGTTTGCTCATGATTTTTTCCAAAAATAATTTCTAGGTAAAAAAGTATCTATTTAATCACAGAAACACCAAAAAAATTTCAAGATTCAACCACTAGCTAGGAACGATCATTCCCGCCGTTTTGACCGCATTTTGAAACGGGCATCAAAAATTCAAGAAAAATCAAAAAATTGGGAAACATTCGCATTGTGTCATTATATGTGACCAAGTTTCCAGGAAAAATAATAAACTTGTAATACAGCAATTATTTTAAAAAAGTGTTCTCAGAAATGAGCTATCATGCGTGAAGATTCATGGCTTACAATCCAAATGATCAATCTTATGGCCACATTCATGGCATAGTTTGTTCAAATGATCTCATATTGTGCACAAGGGTGCATCTTGGAAATCCAAACAATGTTGACTAAGGGAGTTTTCATTTTCTTTGCACGGGAAGTTCATTTTCCATTTTCCGAGTGCCCGAGTTGAGTTCTTTTTGTGAAGGACCTACCATATATTTGTTGCAAAATTGTACCAAATCATTTTTCTAAAATACCAGGCCATATTCTATTCACAATTGACCAAATGGTTGTTTATCAAAAGTTTTGATCCACCTCTGGTGAAAAAGACAAATTCCCGCCGATTCAGTAGGAAGCGGGAAAAATTTGAACAGGAGCTGCCTCATAGTTTGCTCTTTATTTTTTCCAAAAATCATTTCTAGGTACATAAGTATCTATTTAATCATAGAAACATCAAATTTTTTGCAAGATTCAACCACTAGCTAGGAACGGTCATTCCCGCTGTTTCGACAGCATTTTGAAACGGGCATAAAAAATTCAAAAAAAACAAAAAATTGAGAAACCTTCCCATTGTGTCATTATATGTGGCCAAGTTCCCAGGAAAAATAACAAACTTGTAATACGGCAATTATTTTAAAAAAGTGTTCTCAGAAATGAGCTATCATCTCTAAAGATTCATGGCTTTCAAGCCAAATGATCAATCTTATGGCCACATTCGTGGCATAGTTTGTTCAAATGATCTCATATTGTGCACAAGGGTGCATATTGGAATGGCAAACAATGTTGCCTAAGGAAGTTTTCATTTTCTTTGGACGAAAAAACCATTTTTCATTTTTCGAGTGCCAAAAGGAGGTTCTTTTGTGAAGGACCTCCCAAATAATTGTTGCAAAATAGGACCAAATCAATTTTCTAAAATACTAGGACATATTTAATGCACAATTGACAAAATGGTTGGGTGCAAAAAGTTTTGATCCACCTCTCGTGAAAAAGACAAATTTCCGCCGATTCAGCTGGAAGCGGGTCAAATTTGAACTGCAGCTGCCTCATAGTTTGCTATTTATTTTTTCCAAAAATCATTTATAGTTTCATAAGTACCTATTTAATCATAAATACATGGTTTGGTGGCGATACGTCGAGGTTTGGGCGGTGGCCGAGGGCCCCAACTCTAGAGCTGCCAGAATCAAGCATGCCCGCCACGTGGTCACCGCGTGACCGTGGCGTTGCCATGTGTTCTAGGCAGCCTAGGCATGTCTAGTGGGTTGGGCACTCCCCAGGTAGGTGCTAGGAAGAAATTACAACATAAGATTCTCACGAGGAGACCGATCGATGCTCAAACATGAATTAGCAGCCAAGTGTTTGATTAGTGGTACGGGAAATGTACATGCCTAATGGGCGTGAGTTTAGGCTGAGGATGATCAGTTACTAAGAAGACCGTCTTCACAAATTTTCAGCTCAAAAGGAGGAGCCTAGGTGATACTTGCTTTGCAAACTACCACACTGGACATAAATACGAATGTTGAAGCTCGGCTCAAAATAGTGAATGGATTGAGCTGGCATTTGGTGGGGTATGGTTATTTGGGCATAGGAAAGCACTGTAGAAAATGGATACTATTTGGACATGCCAAAGTGGTACTTCCTTCACAAAATGTTGTTCTGAACATAATAGGAAAATGAATATTTTTGAACTAGGCAAGGAAGGTCTTTACATATTTGACGAAGATATGACCCAAAGAATTTATGAGATTTTTTTGGGAATTTTGGGAATGACAGAAATACAGGTTGCTTCACAACCTAGGGCAAAAACTGCCACATGGACATGACACATAGGCAAAACTGATGAGGTGGCGCCTAGTCATAGCAACCCACCACAATTTACAAGGCTATGACCATCTATATTGGTCGTTAACAACTAGAAATAAGGCAGCGGACTAGCGTTGTTTGCTTTATGACCATTTCATGTAAGGAAATTACGACGTTTCTGACCAAAATGGTCGCAATGGTTTAGGGTTTGGAGCCCCCCGGACAGCTTTTGACCAATTGGTCTGAAATGGTCATAGATCTATGACCATTTCTTCCAGGGTCACTGACAGAAGGTCACTAGTTGACATATTTCTTGTAGTGCTAGAGCAGATCGATAGCTCCGGCCCTGGCTATCGGGTCAGATTTGGAAGCCTGAATTTTGTGCCCAATATCTGTGGAGACTTGATCTTCGACGGGTTCGAGCCCATGATGGCTGTCCCCGGCCACCGCGATGAACATGACCTAGATTTGTCATCTGGCCGCACACAGGAGATAGCGCATGTGACCGCTCTGGCCCTAGGTCTGGAGCAGACTGCGTCGTCCGAAGACGGGAAGCTTAACCCCGCCACGGAGGCCGCAGAATCAGTGGCGCTCAAGCCGCACATAGACCCAACATCGAGATGGGCTTGTGTCACCGGGGCCTCGGACTCGTCTCTGACCATGGGTTCCGAACCACGTGCATCCGCGTCCATTGAACCTGATTGGGCGCCGGTCTTGGAGTTCAGCTCCACGGACATCTTCCAGCACTCTCCTTTTGGCGACGTGTTAAACTCATTGAAGCCCCTCTCCTTGTCAGGGGACTCTCGACCGAACTATGTCCGGCTCGAATGGGAAGCGGACGACGAAGAACTTCGTTTCCCACCCACCACCCACTTCATTGCCACTGTCGAGGACTTAACCGACACGCTCGATTACGGCTCCGAGGACATCGACGGTATGGACGACGATGCCGGAGAGGAGCAGGCACAAAAAACCACCACCCTTAGGGCAGTGGACGGCTACATCCTCATACGATATATACATGGTGGACACACCTGAGGAGAAGGAGGCCGACAACGATAACAGCATGCCTGTCGTTGAACCTCCAAAGCACCGGCGTCAGAAGTGCCGACCTCGATCCGGCAAAAGGAAAATCAATAACATTGTCACGGACGGCGATGATAATCTAAACCAAGCTGAGGACCCCGCAGACCTAGAGTTGGAGCAGGGCGTGCGAGAGGAGGGCGAGCATAGTCCAGAGATGTTATCTGACCACAGCGATGCCTAAGATAGCAATTATCAACCTATCTCTGAAGAGGAGATCAGCCTGGGTGACGACGAATTCGTCATCCCAGAAGAACCATTAGAACAAGAACGCCTCCATCAAAGGCTTATCGCCACTGCAAGGAGCCTGAAGAAGCAGAAGCAGCGGCTTAAAGCCGCACAAGATACGCTCAATGACAGACGGAACGAAGTGCTAGATGCTGAGAAAAAATACGGCGGTAATCGCCAAACAAAGAGCTATCCTAAACGTAAGTTGCTGCCCGAATTCGACGACGAGGCTATTGCACCTATATCACCAAAAAACAATACGGCTGACAGGACGGACCGATCACCTCGTGGTCGAGACAGAGTGGCTAGCAATGCCGTACACAAGCCCGCACCCCCTCCCAGTAAAGGAAGGAAGGATGCCGCCCATGACCGGAAACACGATCTACGTGAGGACCTGGACGAAAAAGCTGGCAAAACCAGGTCTATCTATGGATCCAGGGAACGTGCTCCTACATGGGATCATGATTATCAAACGAAATATGCCGGCCATTTACCAGCTCGGAAACAATACCGAACATTACAACTGTCGGACCCAATCTACAACACAACCAGATACAGGGGTGCCGCACACCCCCTGTGCTTCACCGATGAGGTGCTGGAACACGATTTTCCAGAAGGGATCAAACCCGTAAACATCGAGGCATATGATGGAATGACGGACTCTGTGGTTTGGATAGAAGACTCTATTCTTCACATCCACATGGCTCGCGGAGATGATCTCCACGCCATCAAATATTTACCCCTCAAGCTAAAAGGACCATCTCGGCACTGGCTAAAAAGCCTTCCTGAAAATTCCATCGGAAGCTGGGAAGAACTTGAGGACGCTTTTCGGGCCAATTTCCAAGGGACCTATGTCCGGCCCCCGGATGCAGACGATCTAAGTCACATAATCCAACACCCCGGAGAATCAGCCCGTAAGCTTTGGAACTGGTTTCTCACTAAGAAGAACCAAATCGTCGATTGTCCGGACGCCGAAACGTTAGCGACCTTCAAACACAGTGTCCGGGACGAATGGCTAGCCAGACACCTTGGCCAGGAAAAGCCAAGGACAATGGCCGCCTTAACTACACTCATGAGCCGCTTTTGCGCGGGCGAAGACAGCTGGTTAGCCCGTAGCAGCACTAGCGATCCCGGCACATCTGAGGTCAGGGATGGCAATGGAAAACCACGACGCAACAAAAACAAACGTCGGAACAATGAAGAAAGCCCAGACAATATAGCGGTAAACGCCGGATTCAGGGGCTCCAGACCCGATCAACGGAAGAAGCCATTGGGTCTGGAGCTGGCTTCCATCCAACCTGGATAAAATCCTAGATAGGCCCTGCCAGATCCACGACCCTCCCGATAAACCAGCCAATCATACCAACAGAGAATGTTGGTGTCGGTGTACAAGAGTAGGGGTACCCTAGTATCCCGAACTTGTGCACGGGCAGTTGCAGCCCTCCGCGGCAAGGCTTACCGGGTAACCGCCAAGATCCTCCATGGTTCCTTTGGAGCCATTCAAGAACAAAGTATTTAAGCCAAGGAGACAAGGCCCCGGCAAGAGGAGCTTGCCGGGAAGGCCACCCAAGGCACATAGGAGACAAGGCCCCGGCAAGAGGAGCTTGCCGTGAAGGCCCGGTGAGCGACAAGCTTCCGGACGCGACAAGACAACAACCGCGGCAAGGCGCTTGCCGCGGCAGACCACCACTCTGTACCTGCGCTCCAGCACATCCACTAACGTGTCGCCCTGGGACCTTTCTAGGCGCGCGTGGCGAGAGGCTGTGCAGCCAGCGGTGCGAGGTGGCAAGCGGCGCTGACAAGATTGCCATCGTGGCAAGCGGTGGCGCCCCTGACGGTCCCTGTTTGCACTGTTAGGGCGACGTAGACGGGCATTTAATGCCTTTGTCCCTGCCGTCAGGGTTAGGTACGATACATCGTAATCGCACAAGTAGGTGTACCAACCACTCCATTTCCATTTCTACCCTTGTCTACGTGCCACCTGTCGGAGACCCATTGAGCATATAAAAGGAGGCCCATGCGCAACGTAGAAAGGGTCGGTCAGTTCCCCCATGCTCAGTCTCGTTAGCAGCTCGTGTGTACTGTAGCACTCAGCGCTCCTGAGCAAGAACGTAATACACCTAGATATGCAGCAGTAGGAGTGTTATCTCTCCGGAGAGCTCCGAAGCTGGTTAAACCTCTCGCGTGCTTCGCCTCGATCTGCTTCTTCGGCGACCTCCGCTCCCCGCTGAACCGAAAGGGGCTCGGTCCGCCGGTCCCATAGGTGCTCGTGGGCCAGATCAGCCTGCCCCGACATCTTTGGCGCGCCAGGTAGGGGGCGTCGAGGTTGTGTGAACCTGATCCGGCATCTATATATTCATCATCTTCATCAACATGACACCGAAGAAGAAGGCTTCGGCGGTAGAAGCCCCGTCCGCGTCGAACCCACCACCACCGGAGCAAACAGGTGGTGGGGTAGACGTCGGCGGAAGAATGGATGGCGACGGGGGAGCTCACGGCACTGCCAAGTCCAAGGACAAGGCTGCGCAGACCTCGGCGTCCGTACATGCACCGCGCCCGTCTCAAGAGGCGCGAGACCGACAGCGTCATGGCATTCAGAACGCCATACGCTCGTTGGACCGAGATCGAGCTGGTGGATCTCGAGATGCTCAAGACCAGCATGCGCGCCAACATGCTGGCGTGAGCGAGGCGCGGTCGCCTGGACGGGATACTGCTCCTTCTAACATAGTTAGAAGTCCGAGCATATCCCGCTCCTCGCGCCGTTCGCCACTGCCACCCACCACTCCAGCAGAAGCTTTGGCAAGAGCAGAACTGCTCCTGGATTACCCTCCAACGGCCGATAAGGTCGATGAGTGGAGGGCCACCATTCAGAGTCTCATCGGCTTCGCCAACGGCGACGCTCCGCGGCAACCGAGTGCATCGCTGCCGCGGCAAGACTACCAAACACGAGCCGGTGGCCACGAGACCGGTGGGGGTGCAACCACCATGCACTCTCCGCCCCGAAGGCCAAGATCGCCGACTCGCCGGATCCACCTCGACAGCGACTCCACCGCATCATCGGATCCACGAGCTCGTCGCGATCAGCGCCAAGTTCTTCACGAACGACAACAAGAGGACGCTTCGAACTCGCATCGAAGCGCCAAGAGAAGCGCTGACGTCAATCCGACAAGCGCCATTGGGCCCTCTATTGACATGCATGCGCCAGAGGAAGCAGCGACTTGTCAGACGCGGTAGGTTGCCCTGCGTTCACTCGTGAGCTGCGGCAAGTCCAAAGGGCCCAAAGAAGAAAATTTCAAGCCGAGATGTACCAGAGAAGTACGACGGCAAGACGCATCCGTCGGAGTTCCTCAGCATCTACACCATCATGGTGCAAGCTGCCGGGGGGCGAGACGACAAGATACTAGCTAACTACGTCCCGCTGGTACTCAAGCCCAATGTCAGATACTGGCTCATGCACTTGCCGGACAACTCCATATCCTCTTGGCAGATCTATGCCATCAGTTTGTCGGCGCTTTACAGCGGCCACAAGCCCCATGGCCAAGAAAATGACCTTCATCCGCCGCCTGGAAGGAAGGAGAGCCTGCGCAAGTACATTCGGAGATTCAGCCACAGACACCACAACATCCCGGATGTCCACCCCGCCATGTAATCAGCGCTCCATCGAACGCGCGAAACCGCAGGATGCGGGAGGAGATGGCGATGTGCAAGATCAGACGCGTCGATGAGCTTTATGCCCTGGCCGACAAGTGCGCACGCGTGAGGAAGGGAGGAGACTCCCGGAGAGAATCTTGAAGCGGAGGATCCGAGCAGGAGGAGACCGCCCCGGCAAAGAAGAACCGGCGGCGGAACAACAGGAAGAAGAAAGGCAGAGATGTGCTAGTTGTTGAGCAGTCCGACAACGGAGGTGGCGCCAAGAAAGCCAAGGCTGGTAGCTCCGGCAAGGAGGTTGCCGCTGGCACCAACTGCCAGGCTATGGCGGCCACCGACAAGCAGGACGGCTCCGGCAAGTAGTACTGCAAGATCCACCGCACCAAGGGCCATGACCTCCAGAGCTACAAGAAGGTCGAGCAGCTTGTCGAGCAGCAGAAAGCTGAATACGAACGACGCGACAAGGAGAAGGCTCAAGAAGGTGCTGGAGGAGCCAGCAAGAAACGCCCCGACCGAGGAGGACGCCGCGGCAAGGCCAAGCAGTGGCAAGGAGACAGACCTCCCCGCGGCCGCGACAAGGATGAAGACGCATTTACGACGATGAAGACATGGATGATGACGAGGCCGATGAGCAGGAGTTCCAGAAAGCCACGGAGGTCCTCGTGGCGTTGACGGTGGTGCTTCTCTGCATACTTCACACCGCCAGCTCAAGCAGTGGATGCGGGAAGTCAATGCGGCAGAGCCATCCGTCGAGTCACGCAAACCTCTGAAATGGTCCAGCACGCCTATCATCTTTGATATTGAGGACCACCCTGATCGCGTAACTGCGATCGGGTGCTTGCCGATGTTGGTTTCACCAACTATCCGCAACCTCAAGGTCACCAAGATGTTAGTTGACGGCGGGGCCGGCTTGAACCTGATCTCCTCCGCGGTGCTCCAGAAACTCCAGATCCCTGATGGCGAGCTCGAAGAGACCGGCACTTTTCAAGGAATTAATCCGGGAAGGAGCAAGCCGAAGGGAAAGATCACGTTGCCGGTGACATTTGGCAGCGAGTTGAACTTCAGAACTGAGAGGGTCACCTTTGACGTTGCTAACTTTCCATTGCCTTACAATGGAATGCTTGGCCGTCCAGCACTTGCCAAATTCATGGCAGCCTCTCACTATGCATACAACATGCTGAAGATGCCAGGCCCGATAAGTGTCATCTCTGTCCCTGGCGACAAGAAGGATGCCCTTATCTGCGCCGACAAGATCTACCGGGAAGCAGCAGCTGCAGCAGATTGCAAGCCACTTGCCGCTGAAGCTCCCGGGGGAAAGAAGAAGACCAAGTCCAGCAAGAGCTCTGATGCCCACTCCGGCAAGCGCACCTCTTCGGAGTGCTGCGCTACCGTCGAGGACGCACCATCGAGCTCCACCGGCAAGTGTAAGAAGACGATGGCAGCTCCACCAGAGACCAAGAAGGTGTCCGCCAAGGAGGACGGCACCGGTGGTACCTTCACCATCAGTGCCTCTCTCGACCCTAAATAGGAAGGCGCGCTCGTTGCTTTCACAGGCTTAATGTCGACGTGTTTGCATGGCAACCGTCGACATCCCCGTGTTCCTGTGAAAGTAATTGAGCACCATCTTGCCGTTTGTCCTCATGCGCGGCCCGTCAAGCAGAAAGTCAGGAAGCAAGCAGTGGAGCGCCAAGAGTTCATCGCAGAAGAAATCAAGAAATTGGAAGCAGCAGGCCTTGTCAGAGGAGTGCTCCATCCTACGTGGTTGGCCAATCCTGTAGTTGTGCGCAAGGCTAACAGGAAATGGAGGCTTTGTATCGACTTTACCGATGTCAATAAAGCTTGTCCCAAAGACCCATTTCCCTTGCCGCGCATCGACCAGATTGTTGACTCCACGGCCGGATGTGATTTGCTTTCATTTCTGGATGCATACTCAGGATATCATCAGATCTTCATGGCGAGAAGAGGATGAGGAGAAGAACGCATTCATCACCCCATGTGGCACATACTTTGTTTTGTACGGATGCCCTTCGGGTTAAAGAATGCTGGTTCAACATTTGCAAGAGTAGTCCATGACGCTTTTGAGCCGCAAATGCACGTAAATGTGGAAGCCTACATGGATGACATAGTGGTCAAGAGCAAGGACAAGGCGACCCTGATTCAAGATTTAGACGAAACCTTTGCAAATCTGGGCAAGATCAACCTCAAGCTCAACCACGAGAAGTGTGTGTTTGGAGTCCCTTCCGCAAGCTTCTCGGGTTCTTCGTGTCTCAGCGGGGAATTGAAGCCAATCCCGACAAGATCAAGGCCATTGAGCAGATTGAAGCACCAAAGCGCGTCAAGGATGTACGAAGGCTTGCCGGTTGCATAGCTGCTCTCAGCAGGTTTATCTCTAGGTCTGTTGAGCGCGCCCTGACATTTTTCAAAATCTTGAAAAAGGCAGGTCCGATGCAATGGACTCAGGAAGCGGAGGCTGCGCTGCAGGACTTAAAGAGATACCTGTCCTCCACTCCAACACTTGTCGCACCTAGGCCACAAGAGAAGTTGCTGCTATATATAGCGGCAACCAATCAAGTGGTTAGTGCTGCGCTAGTAGCGGAGAGGGAGGCGGATGATGAGCTAGCAACCATGGCAGATGCATCCAGCGACAAGAAGGGGCTTCGCCGGCAAGCTCTAGTCCCGACAAGGATGGATCTGCGCAGACACATGAGAAGATGCAGAAAAGGATGGTGCAGCGCCCAGTTTAGTTTGTCAGTTCCCTTCTACAGGGGGCTAGGTCAAGGTACTCTGGTGTGCAGAAATTGCTTTTCGTCCTCCTCATGGCCTCGAGAAAGCTGCGCCATTACTTCCAGGCACATGAGATCACAGCCGTCACTCGCTTTCATTGAAGAGGATCCGGAAAATCCAGAGGCAACAGGCGGGATTGTCGAGTGGGCACTGGAACTGTCAAGCTTTGGCCTCAAGTTTGAAAGCACTTCAACTATCCAAAGCAGAGCATTGGCGGAGTTCATAGCAGAATGGACGCCAACACCAGATGAAGAAATTCCAGAAACGAGCATCCACGTCAAGGAGGCAAGCAAAGAGTGGCTGATGTACTTTGATGGTGCCTTCTCGCTGCAAGGCGCCGATGCGGGCGTGCTACTTGTTGCACCCACCGGAGAGCACCTCAAGTACGTAGTCCAGATGCACTTTCCCAAGGAGCAAGCAACAAACAATACTGCAGAGTATGAAGGTTTGCTTGCCGGTCTCAGGATCGCAGTAGACCTTGGGATCAAGGACTCATTGTCAAGGGTGACTCACAGCTTGTTATCCGCCAAGTGAACAAGAGTTATCAGAGTCCATTGATGGAAGCTTATGTTGATGAAGTGAGGAAGCTAGAAGAGCACTTTGACGGCCTACAGATGGAATATATTCCAAGAGCTCGTAACGACATTGCCGATAGTTCGCCAAAGTGCGCCAAGACTTAAGTTACCTGTGGAACCAGGGATTTTGTGCTCAAGCTGACCCAACCGTCTGTAACACCATCGACCGGACAGAGCAAGAAGAGGAAGCTGATCTCCGGTGACTACTTTTCCCGGCAGCTTCCCGAAGCCGCCGCCAAGAAGGTCCCCAAGATCAACACCAATAAAGGCCGAGGAGCAGTCTGCTCCGACAAGCCCTAGGGTTTGTTTCGTTGAAGCTGACGCCTCCCGACAAGCTTTGCCCGGCAAGCTTGCCGGGAACGTCAAGCTCCGGCTGAGCCGCAGGTTCTCGCCAGAGAAGCGGATGTTCCCGAGCAGCAGATGTGCCTTTGGTCCTTGTCGCCGAGCCACAAGCTCCAAAGCATGGGCACAACAGATTGTCCATTTCCTTCAGACAGAGAACTTCTCAAGAGCAAGAAGAAGCGGAAAGAGTAGCCTGGCAGTCAAGTATGTACCCGCTTTGTCGACAACACACCTGCATGTAAGAAGACTCAACGGTGTGAAATTGAAGTGTATTCACCGGGAAGACAGACAAAAAGCTGTTGGCAGAGATACATGGAGGTATATGTGGTCACCACATTGGCGCTAGAGCACTTGCCGCAAAGCTGCCCGGCAAGGTTTCTTTTGGCCGATCGCCCTCCGTGATGCAAATCGCACAAGTAACCAAATGTGAAGCGTGCCAGTTCCATTCCAAGCAGATACACCAGCCATCTCAAGCTCTCCAGACGATCCCTTTATCCTGGCCATTTTTGGTCTGGGGGCTCGACATCCTCGGCCCCTTTCCCCGAGTTGTCGGGGGCTTTGAGTACTTGTACGCTGCGATCGACAAGTTCACAAAGTGGCCAGAAGTGGAAGCAGTGAGGAAGGTGACAGCACAGTCAGCAGTCAAGTTCTTCAGGTCGATTGTTTGCCATTTCGGAATCCCTAACAGGATCATCACCGACAACGGCATGCAATTCACAAGCCGCACCTTCATGCAGTACGTCCAAGATCTTGGCGCCAAGGTCTGCTTCGCTTCTGTTGCTCATCCGAGAAGCAACGGTCAAGCGGAGAGGGCAAATGCTGAAGTGCTGTGCGGGCTCAAGACTAGAACTTTCGACAGGCTGCGCAAGTGCGGAAGAAACTGGATTGAGGAGCTACCGGTGGTTCTTTGGTTGATCAGGACGACGCCAAATCGAGCCACCGCCGACACCTTCGCTCTAGTCTATGGAGCAGAGGCAGTTCTCCCCACGGAACTCGTATACGGATCGCCTTGAGTGCTCGCTTATGATGAGCTTGAGCAATAGCAGCTGCGACAAGATGACGCGCTGCTCCTTGAGGAGGATCGTCTTCAGGGTGCTGTACGAGCTGCTCGGTACCAGCAAGCTTTGCGCCGCTACCATAGCCGCAAAGTTAATGCCAGAAGTCTCGAGGAAGGCGACCTTGTGCTTCGGCGCGTTCAGTCCGCCAAGAATTCCAACAAGTTGACGCTTGAAGTGGGAAGGCCCTTACCGGGTGAAACGAGTCACTAGGCCCGGCGCGCTGTCCGCTTTGAGACCGAAGATGGCTTTCCGATGAGCAACTCCTGGAACATTGAGCATCTTCGTAAGTTTTACTCAGAAGGCGCGGTTGCCGGAACCTGTTACGGCAACCAACATTTTTACAAGTCTTGCCGCGGATGCATGTAATCCGTTGTACAAAGCCCGGCGCAGACCCCGTGCATAAGTAACCCTAGCGTGCGTCGCACACCTTGTCAATATCATGCTTTTTACTTCTATTTTGCATGCGTTATCTGACACTTTGTGCAGCACCTACCCCTGGTAAGCAATAACGAGCCATAAGGCTCCATATCTTTGTTTTCTCTTCTTTCTCCTTCTCAAAGAAAGGAAGGTTCCCTCGCACACAAGTTTGCCGGGGGGAAAGGAGAAGATAATGGTATGGACCAAGCGTCGCTCAAGGAAGTCTAGCCTTACCGGGAAGCAAACAATGTAAAAGCTAAGTTGCCAAAGTTTGAGCAATCAGTTTTAAAATTTTTAAGTTATCTTCCTCGAACGACCGTACTTTGTATGGAAAACCTGTGCGCAGAGGAACCCACTCGTAGCTAGTTGCGCCCTTACTTTGTTTCGAGTCCGCTCAACAACTTAAGTGAGCTGCGCTTAGTTGCGACAAGGTTACTTGTCGGAGGCGGCACCGCCAGACAGCTGCCGACGTCTGCACTCAACGTCATGATTCGGTGCTCAGCCACCGACAAGTTCCCTAAAAGCGTAGGGCAAAAACATACAAAGGAAGGAATCAAGTAAAGGAAATAACATAGCAATTGATACCCAAAATAGAGTTATATTACAAGATAGCCTGCCGCAGATCTAATGGATTGTTCTTATGACATGACCAGCAGCGGCAAGAGAAAGAGAGAACGGGCGGCCTAATCTACGCGATCGCCCTCAACCCTCTTGATTCCACTCACCCTGTCCACGATGGGTGCGACAAGGGTCTTGAGCGCCTCCACATCAGCATCCGGCGGCAGGGACTTGAGGACGTTGGTGAGGTTGAGGCCTGGGTTGCGGAAGGCCACCTTCATCAGCACCTTTTGAAGAGCTCCCGCACAGATCTGGCGCGACTCCTCGGCCAACTGTTTTGGGACTTCTTCCCGGAGTCGCTGGAGGGCCGTCACCACGCCCTTGAAGAACAAGCTAAGCTTGGCGCTGGGTTGGAGGTGCTCGTCGGAGGAATACCCAAGATCCACCATCCCCAGCGCCAGACTCCTCGTCGATGGCTGCAGCAACATTCACCAGACCCTCGGTCCAAAGTGCTCCACATTCTCCCTCAAGGCACTGGCGGCAACAAAGCACTCACCAGCCACTGGCCGGCCTTTGATCTTCTCCTTCAAGGCCACTTCCTGCCTCCTGGCGCCTGGCCCAAATGTCGAGTCAAAGTGGTTAGCTTCAAATCAAGATCTGCATTGGAGTCCTTGGCGGCGCTAAGCTCCTTGCTCCTCTCGGCGAGACGGCCCTGCAGCTCGCCAAGAGTGTAGGCGTCCTTCTCGCGCTCGTGCTTGAGTGCAGCAAGCTCCTCGCCGCTCTCCTTGAGACTGGCCTCCAACTGCGCCACCTTCGTCTCCAGCTCCTTCTTGGCGGCCTCGGCAGCTGCGGCAGCATCCTTTGCTTCCTTGAGAGCCCTGCCAAATGTTTGCTCGCGCATGGCGAGATCCTCCTCGTGGCTGTCAAGGTTAACCTTCCGCTGCTCCAACTCACCTTCCTGCATAGACAGCTTCTCGGCGGCAAGCCGCTGTTCCTCCTCAGCTTCAGCCTTCTCGAGGATGAAGGCCTTGTGCTCCTCGGCGAGTTGCTCCCGCTCCTCTGCCAGGGACCGGAGAGCTTCCTGGTTGTGGCCCCGGAGCTCCTCCGCGCACTTCTCGATGTCTGCTCCCACCTTCGCGACAAGCGCCTCCCGGGATTCCAGTTTGGCTTGTCGGGCGCGGTAGAGCGACAACAGCTTCCGCAGCAGCTGCTCCTCCTCAGGCTCGCCGCTGCTGCTGCTTGGCGCGTCGACTAGCGTCAGTCCAGCGGAGGCGAGCAGCTCTTCATCGAAGGTTTCTCCTTCGGCCGGCGCCCTGGAGCTTGATGAAGACGCCATCGCCGACCTTCAAATAGGCGCCGGGCTCTTTCGAGCCCGGACGCCGCAGCAGCCGGGCGGAGGGATCGGGCGGTCGGCGTGGCGCTGGCGCTCCTGCGGCCTCAGGGCCGTCGGTCGCGATCGCGGACTCCTCGCCCGGCTTCTGCGGCGGCAGCTGGCGGCCTCTTCGCCGGGCGGGCTCGTCGGCGCGGCTTCTTCTTCGATGGCGGCGGCGTCGTTAGTGTTGTCAAGACGTCCTCCTCATGGCGACCTCGGTCTCGATTGGCTCTGTGGCGGATGGATGAAGAAAAGTCAGGCGAATATTCAAAGACAAAATCAGAAGAAGAAGAACACAAGGGAAGTTTTCAGGCAAGAAGATTACCTGTGCCAGGGTCTGCGGTCATGGTCTCCACCGTCAAGGGGTCGCTGGTACCGTCCCTTGCCGGAGAACTGCCCCTTGCCGGAGAAATCTCCCTTGCCGAAGAACGCTCCCTTGCCGGGGAATCCTCCCTTGGCGGCGTAGTCGAAGCAGAAGGAGGCCGCTCTGCTCCTACACAAATCAACAGTCAGATATCAACGAAGAAAGAGCACCCATGCACACCGAACAGCAAGAAGTAGACCATGTACTTACGCTGGGGGCTGCTTTGAAGAAGAGTTGCCGCATCTGGCAAGGTAGTCTCGGACGCGCCTCTTGCTGTCGCAGTGGGTTCGTCCTCGACGACGATCACCGGGGTCTTGGCTCTCTTCGACATTCTCTGGGACATCATCCTGAAAAGGAATGGGATCAGAGTAAAGCAAATCAGATACAAGACAAAGAAACAAATCGAAGAATTACAAGTACAGCAAAGAATCTTACTCTTCTTCTTCCTCGTCGGAGCTGAGCGCGGAGAGATCAAATTCTGGCCCGCCTCCAGTACGACGAGGCGGAGGAGTGGGTTCCCTTGGACGCTTGGCGGGAGCGGAACCGGTGGTCTGCGAGGGCCCCGCTCCAGCTGCTGCAGCGGCGTGAGGTGCTCCTGCGGCAACAGTGCTTGCCGCGGTGGAGCGCGTCATGCACTGATCAAGGGTCTGCCTGCCGCCTTCGCCACGCCTCCGCCTTGCGAAGACGCCCGCCTCGATGGAGCTGGGGGCTCGCCAGTGGCAAGCTGCTTGAAGGTGGGGAGGATGCGCCCTCGGCGGGCTCGCCGACTTCGGCTTCAAGCTCGGCAAGCTCCTCCTCGCCGCAAACTCCTTTCGCTCGACAAGGCTTGCCGCCTCGGCTGCCTCTCGCCTCCACAGTGAAGCCAAACTTCGCCATGGCAGCGTTGCTGCCGCCTCTTCCACTGGTGGCGATGCGTAATCGCATCTCATCATCGGTAGTGTCAAGGGTGAGGCCCCTCCGCTCATCGGGCGGACCGGCATTTCTACCAGATTGTCAAAGAACCGCCAAGATGACGTCATCTGCTGGCTCTTGCCAAGTTGGGACAATTCCATGTGAGTCGCACGACGGCATCATTGCACGGATGAGGTCAAGCGCGGAATTGTTGCACAGCGGAACGACGCCCCTCGGCAACCTAAACATCTCCGGATGATCAGGATCGGGCTTGAACAGCTCTAAGAGCATCGCTTCAAGCTCCAAGACAGTGAAGTTAAAGTTGAGGCCTGGGTGCAGCCTCATGATATCTGCCGCTGCTCAAACTCCTGTGCAGGTCTCCTCCTCTCCGCAAGGGCGCGGCGGCGAAGAAAGTCCGCGCCAAAGCGTTTACGGTGAGTCCGGCAAGTCTCGAGGCGGCGATTCAGTGACTACGATCTTCAGCCTAGCGCCTTCCGGAGCCAGATTGCTCCAATCGTTGCCGCCAAGACCATCGGGGTTTGGCTGGGCGGTAAATGGCTGCGGGTTCTCCTCGACAATCCAAAGACCAATCTGCCCTCCATTCTTCCCATTTGCTACGGAGCTCTCCCTCCAGATAGGCTTCCTTCTTGCCGACCACGGAAATCCAAGCGATTCCTCCCAAGAAGAGGCTCCCTCTCTCAACTCGGGGTAAAAAGAAGTGGCGGAAAAGGGCTACATTTGGGTGGACTCCGACAAAGTTTTCGCAAAGATGTGCGAAAACTGCCATGGTCAGAACGACATTGGGGGTGAAATCAAGGAGGCGGAACCCGTAGGTGTTCATGATGTCACAGAAGAATTCAGAGAAAGGCGGGCAGAGCCCGCAGTAGAAGAAGAGCGCGAAGAAGGGATACCCAGTCGGGGCCAGTTCTGAAGCAGCGGCGGGGAGTACCTTCGTGCTGGATGCGCTTCAGCGTCTCCGTCGACCGAGAAGAGGTAGTAGTTCTCCCTCGGCTCCTCGCGGCGAGCTGAGGGGAAGATCGCCGCTCCTTCCATAGCGCCAGAAGCTGCGCCTCGGCCGACTTCACGGCCTTCCCCTTGTCGGCTTTCGGAGCCATGGCGGAGGCGGTGGAGGAGGTCGACGGCGTTGATGATGCTGGTGGCGATGGGGGGCGGAGCGCCGCTCTCTTCAGCCTTGAGAAGAAGGGGGGAGCAGCGGTGGTTTTTCGATGGGACAGCAACTGGCAAGGTAGGCGACGTGCCCCTGTTTCCCCTGCTTATAAAGAGGGAGGGGGCAGACGTTCCGATTTTCCGAATAAAGAAACCCCCACGATCTCGCCCACGATCTCTCACATGACGCCACGTTCGATGCGTGCCGTTCGTGGAGGGCGTGGTGGGTCCGGGGTGAGTTATGGTGTGACCCAGGCCGCGTGTGCCCGTGCCCTGTTTTGGGCCTGGCCCAATAGCACTCTGCACCGTGTGTGGCCCAGGCCCGGGGGCTCCTGTCGGTGTACTAGAGTAGGGGTACCCTAGTATCCCGAACTTGTGCACGGGCAGTTGCAGCCCTCCGCGGCAAGGCTTACCGGGTGACCGCCAAGATACTCCGTGGTTCCTTTGGAGCCATTCAAGAACAAAGTATTTAAGCCAAGGAGACAAGGCCCCGGCAAGAGGAGCTTGCCGGGAAGGCCACCCAAGGCACATAGGAGACAAGGCCCCGGCAAGAGGAGCTTGCCGGGAAGGCCTGGTGAGCGACAAGCTTCCGGGCGCGACAAGACAACAACCGCGGCAAGGCGCTTGCCGCGGCAGACCACCACTCTGTACCTACGCTCCAGCACATCCACTAACGTGTCGCCCTAGGACCTTTCCAGCGCTGCAGGGCGAGAGGTCGTGCAGCCGTGCGAGGTGGCAAGCGGCGCTGACAAGATTGCCATCGTGGCAAGCGGTGGCGCCCCTGACGGTCCCTGTTTGCACTGATAGGGCGACGTAGACGGGCATTTAATGCCTTTGTCCCCTGCCGTCAGGGTTAGGTATGATACACTGTACAAGTAGGTGTACCAACCACTCCATTTCCATTTCTACCCTTGTCTACGTGCCACCTGTCGGAGACCCCTTGAGCATATAAAAGGAGGCCCATGCGCAACGTAGAGAGGGTCGGTCAGTTCCCCCCACGCTCAGTCTCGTAGGAGCTCGTGTATCAGAAAGCACTCAACGCCTCCCGAGCAAGAACGTAATACACCTAGATATGTAGCAAGAGGAGTGTTATCTCTCCGGAGAGCTCAAGCTGGGTAAACCTCTCGTGTGCTTTGCCTCGATCTGCTCTTCGTGCGACCTCCGCTCCCCGCCGAACCGAAAGGGGCTCGGTCCGCCGGTCCCATAGGTGTTCGTGGGCCAGATCAGCCTGCCCCGACAGTTGGGTCTTCAAACAGGCCGACAAACTCACGCCGAACACAAAGGGAAGGGACCTCAGAGCGAAGACGAGGACAAACCTCACCAGCCGAACACGGGGGGACAGAAAAATTTCCCCAGGAGATCAAAACAGTAAACATGATCTATGTCACTCATATACCAAAGAGGGAGTGCAAACACGCACTCCGAGACGTCTATGCTGTCGAGCCTGTCGCCCCCAAGTTCAACCCATGGTCGGCCTGTCTGATCACCTTTGATCGCAGGGATCATCCGACTAGTATCCGTCACAGGGGTTCGGCTGCCCTAGTGCTCGACCCAATAATCGACGGATACCACCTCACTCGAGTCCTCATGGACGGCGGCATCAGTCTCAATCTGATATATGAGGACACTGTCTGCAAGATGGGGATAGACCTGTCAAGAATCAAGCCAAGCAGCACTACCTTTAAAGGAGTTATACCTGGCGTGGAAGCCCGCTGCACGGGCTCTCTAACATTGGATGTTGTATTCGGCTCCCTCGACAACTTTTGAAGTGAAGAACTAATCTTCGACATTGCTCCGTTCCGAACTGGCTATCATGCACTACTCGGAAGAACGGCCTTCGCCCGTTTTAATGCGGTCCTTCATTATGCTTATCTAAAACTCAAAATGCCTGAACCACGTGGCGTCATCACGGTTAGCGGAAATACGGAGCGCTCTCTTCGTACAGAGGAATACACGGCGGCTCTAGCAGCGGAAGCACAAAACGGCCTATATAAGCCGAGCAGCTCATCGGTCTTTAAGACCACAGATACATCTAAACGTATCCGGCGTACACCTCAGTACGTCATCTCAGATAAACCCGAGCTCAATTATCAGCTATGCCCCCATCGACCGGCCCATAAGGAGACAACACACGTGCCACGTATACATAAATATACACTCAGAACTCCTTGGGTGGCGGCGGGGGCACACTGCACACAAAAAGTCCATAGTTCAGCTCGAGCCTATTCAGACTCCAGACGTTATATTTCATGGTTCATTAAAATGAACCAGCTTTTCTTACGTCCACACCAGATTCTTTTACCTGGTTTTTTCTCTTTCTTTTTTAAAGATGGCCATCGCACTATACCCTTCAAGGACACCTCACAACGAAGAAAAATGTGCAGACGTGCTACATGGCCATGCATTAAGGTTTCTTTTTTAGATTAAGAGCCTGTGTAAACCTTTTTATCTCTCTTTGTTTTATATTTCCTGGCAAGTAAAATGTCCAAGAAAGATATTGGCATTACCTGTAAATATACGGCTCGCCGTACCAAAGTGGATGTTATAGAAGCAGGTTGGTTCGTATTATGTTTTGAGATTTATGCTCTCACCACCTGCGCTTTTTCCCCACGTCGGATTGCCACACGTGCCTTGATTCCAGGGTCTATCACCAGGGGCTGTATTCAGCCCGCTGTATATTGTAAAGTCCGAACACCTATAGGGAGTGTTCGGCGTCGCGAGTTTGGCCTTATATGCATCAGCTCCGAATCATGTCTTTGGTCAATAGTTGGATTGCCCGGCTCCTATTCTTACTACCTTACGTTCCGCTATATCAGCTAGGGTAGTAAAGGGAGAACTACTGCGATTGTGTCCTGGCTAGTCCGGATGAGCATCTAAGTAGAGAAAGACGTAAACTGACTGTCATGATGTGGCGAGAGCTGGTCAACCACTCGATGACTCATCGGAATCTTCATTATTCCCTCCGTATTAAACGAAGGACCGTTATACTGGTCACATATATAAATGCACCATATTCAGATAACCGTGGACATACCAGGGGCTATATAGTAGCCCCACTGTCAAACTCCTATGGCTAGGTGAACGTGTTAAAGCCCTATAGTCCGACTGCCTAGTTCGCCGCACTAACACCTCCTTAACGGAACAAGACGTTGGGTCAAGTGTGACCAAGTGCTTTTCCGAACACCCTTGTGTTATACGCGAGGGGGCTGAAGCCAACGACTGCAAACTTTCAGATTGTATATATAAAAAAGACAGCCGCACAGGAGGCACCAATTTTTTTGGGAAAAAAGTATAAAAACATAGCCTTAAATATATCATAATATTGTTATTACAATTTTGATACACTTTGCTCGAACATAATATTTTTCGAGCAATGACCCTCTATCAAGCGGGCACCCTCTAGGACATCTTCAAAGTAATGTTCTGGCATGTTAAGGTCCTTGCCTTCGGGTGGACTCTGCGCTGCAATATATGTGGCTTTCATCTTCGCCCAGTACATCTTCACACGGGCAAGGGCCATCTGTGCACCTTCTATGCATGTTGACTGCTTCACAGCATCGATACGCGGCACCGCATTAACAAGTTGCCGCACCAAACCGAAATAACTATTCGAAATGGGCTCAGTTGGCCACAGTCGGGCTATGACGTCCTTGATGGCAGTACCGGACATCTTGTGGAGCTCGGCCCACAAGGCCATCTGTTCGTTCAACAGTGGACGCTTTGGCGTGTCAAATTGCGACCAAAATAACTTTTCTGTCGCATGTCCGTCTTGCGCGTGGAAAAACTGATTCGCATTGACAACACTCTTCAGTAGGTCCATAAAGGTGACTGGAGAACTCCACAGTTGATTAAGCGGCACATACTTCAGATCGCCAAACTTAGTTTGCAATAAAAAGGGCTTACTAGCCGCGATCTCCCCAGCTTGACGGATCTCCTCCCGAGCTACTCAAGATTCAGACTGGGCTTCCTTTACCTCTTGTAAGGCCTTGTCAAGATCAGCCACTTTGGCTTTGTTATCTTTCTCAAGAACTTGACATTGGCTAGTGGCATCCTTCAGCTCAAGTTCCATAGTAGATATTCTCTCCTCGCACTGACGTCAAGGAATATGCTCGGCTTTTAATTCGGTGGCAACCTTTTCAGCAGCCGCATTACTCATCCTGGCTAGCTCCTTGGCCCGGGCAAGTTCTGCCCGAAGGGTTTCAACTGCGGAGGCACTATCTGTAGTTATGCATATACAAATTCTCAGTATCACGCTCATTTTATAATACTAGCATGTACTGAATGCCCCAAAGACATGCCCTACGCCTCGTCGTGACGCCTGTTAATAAGCGTGATATCATCATCCGCCACATCAACTTTCTGCTTCAAATGTGCTACCTCTGTAGCTTGGGGAGTCGCCACGGATGTAACAACCTGTGTTTCAATTAGTCAGATCATTTCCTGGGCATATATTTTTGATCCTCTGATCGCATCCCTTTGAATGTCAACCAGAGTCCCAGGGGCTACTATCTATACACAGGTGAAATTTGCACTTATAATATAATTGAAATTACACTATGTACCTCGAAACCTCTTAGTAGGCTCGTAAAGGCTTCATTCAATCCGCTTTTCACGGATCGAACTCTTTCAACCACCGTACCCATCAAGGTACGATGTTCCTCTAAGATGGAGGCATGTTGCAATATGTCCATAAAAGTATCCGGTGCCTCCGGATCCGGAACAGGTTGCATCGTCCCTCCAACATTGGATAGTCCGGGACTTTTGTTGTTCCCTGTAGGGGCCGCACACCCCGGACCCTGGGCGACCGAAGTATTACCTTTGGCCCCGGTCTTCACTGCCCCTGGCGCCACTCGTTGATCGGGAAAGATCCTCCGGGACGACACCTCAGCGTCGTCTGCCTTATCGGGCAGGGAGGTCTGTGGAGGCGTCTCGCTCTCCGTCATCTCCGGAAGAAGATCCCCTGAAGAGGAGGACTGTTGAGGAGGGCTGCGTGCCGGACTGCAAACATGTGTTTAAAATGTTACCCTTACAGCCAGGAAAGAACGGGATATGCTTAAAACACCAAGGTTCATTTATGATTCGGCTAACGACCTATCTTTACGGGTGACTGCGTGTCAGCACCATCCCCTGACTAGGATACCTTCCCCCGCTTAGAAGCTTCTCTTTTAGAGTCTTCGAAGGAGGCCCTCTTCTTCCCGTGAGGAGAAGGGATGTTAGTTCGCCCTTCCCTTCCATCTTTGGAAGGGGAGGTTCCAATCTCCCTGGACAAATTGCATGGTGTGCCTCCAAAATAGAGGCCACCTTGGGCCTCTTTGCTATCCTCCTTATCTTCCCCCGCCGGCACTTGATATGGTGCCGAAGCCAGCATCCTTGTTAACACCGGATCGGCAGAGTCTTCAGGAAGTGGAGCCGAACACCTAATTCTCTTCGCCTTCTTTAGCCATCCCTGGCTGAGTAAAGTTTTGTCAGCACATTGTTTTGAGTAATTTGACTGAACTGTGTTCGGGAGTCAAGTACTTACCAGAATATCCAGATGATTGCAGTCAAGGCCAAGGTCTTCTGTAGTATTCGTCCACTGTTTTCGTGCGTCGAAGAATAAATTCCACATCCCTCTGAGCATTGTGCCGGAGAAGTGTTGAAGGGTCTGTGGACCTTCCGAATTGAACTCGCACATACGGAGAGGACGCCGCTGGCACGGAAGGATCCGATGGATTAGCATTACTTGGATTACATTGGTGAGACTGGTGTCCTTTTTAATGAGGCTCCGAATGCGACTTTGCAATGTCCGCGCTTCATCAGTAGATCCCCAGTCCAGCCCCTGGTTAATCCATGATGCAAGCTGTAAAGGGGGGGCAGATCGAACCGCGGGTGTAGCTGCCCACTTTTTACCACGGGGTTCGGTAATGTAAAACCACTCCTGTTGCCATAAGTCAGAAGATTCTGCGGAAGAGCCCTTTGGCCAAGGAGAAGTGATAAGTTTGCTTACTGAAGCGCCTCCGCACTCTGCTTGTTTCACATCGATTACCTTCGGGTTCACGATAAACATTTTAAGCCATAAGTCGAAGTGTGGGGAATTCCGGAGGAAGGCCTCGCACGTGATGATGAACACCGAAATATGAAGGAAGGATTCTAGAGCTAGATCATGGAAATCTAGCCCGTAATAAAACATAAGCCCTTGAACAAAGGGATGGAGAGCAAAACCAAGCCCTCGGAGGAAGTGAGAGACAAACACAATCCTCTCATTGGATCTGGGTGTGGGAATAACCTGCCTGTCGTGGAATTGTCACGACAGATGTCTTAGTGTGAGGTCTTAGTCGTGAGGCCAACACATCTATGTGGTAGCTTGAGAGGAGTTGAGTGGAATCGAGAGATGCAACACGCAAGACAATGATTTAGGCAGCTTCGGGCCCCGGGAAACATCATCCGGTAAAAACCCTACATGCTGTTTATGGCTATGTCTCATTATCATCGTGAGGGAGTCGCCGTAAACCGACTCTCCCAGTTATGTCTAACCATTAAGATTATTCCTCCCTCTTGGGGTGCCCTGCCCCTCCTTATATATGTTGAAGGGGCGGGTTACCTGACTAGTCCTAGTAGGATTAGGATTAATCTATTACAAGTAGAGTCCTAGTCTTGCTTCCTTTGTAGGAGAGTATTCTTTATGCCTTTCTATTAAACCGGCCCACCATAACATGAACCAGCCTTCCATGCACCGCCCATTAGGCCACCGGGTCTTGTCGCTCCTCTGACCCGCCTGCCGAGTTACCAATGAGTCACCAAATCCAACCGGGTCATCAGTGAGTGGAGAGATCCGGACGGGTCACTTCGTGAGTCGCCAAGTCAAGGCGGGTTACTAGTGAGTCCCCAAGCCCGGCCGGGTCATACTTCCGGCTGGATCATACCACGGGGTATATCCCCATATTAGCCCCAAGTTTAATTTGGATTTATCCATGTTAAACTGATCCTGCAAAATAAACACAAGAACAAATTTGACAGGTTGTGCTTCGGGTTAAAAATTCTTGTGAGCCGACACCTGATCTTCCTTAAGTCCTTGTAATTTCCTTCTTCTGAACAATCCGGGTCAATAGACCAGCTTTATAATCAATTAGCTGACATTGGCTTCTCACATAAATATATTGTGAAGAACATTTGATTCAGCTCCCAATGCTTAACAAAAATATTGGTCTTGAAATACTCATCTGATTTTCAGCCGGCTTGTAGAACTTGCCGGTTTATCGTTGCCAAAAAATCCGGTTTGTAAATATTGATAACATCTGGTCATAATTGTTGTCGACGCCGGTTCATTGTTTTTGGTGACGCCGACTCATGATTGTTGGTAACCCCGGGTCATAATTATTGGTGACATCGGATCATGATTGTTGCAGACACCGGGTCAATCTGGTTTGCTCAAACCTGAGAATTTGAAGATATTTATCCTTTATATCCATATTACCTGTAGCCCCCAAGTCTTGAGCAGAGAAAAGTGATGATTTAAGACTTGCTTCAATATACTGCCACTTTGAAGAAATCCATGTTTGTTCATCTCAGTCACTAGTAAAGACTGAATACTCCATATATGTAGCCCCCAAGTGCCGGGTTGTCATGCTTGCAGCAACCTGGGACTTGTAATTGCCTTATACTCATAAAAACTTCAACCAGTGTAACCCCCAAGGGCCGGGTCATTATGCAATAATGAGTAGGGACTTTGTATGTATGATCGTGTAGATTCAAGCAGCAATGTGTGGCCCGCAAGTGCCAGCTTAGTAAGATAATACTAATTTGGGGCTTTATATATACTTCATTGAAAATACAATCATATGATGTAACCCTCACCATGGGGCTTGAACCCATGTCCATAAGGTTAAGAGCTTTGTATTCTACCAACTGAGTAGTGGACCTTTCAATATAATGGATTAAGGCTTGTGTACCTTGAATTTTTGACAGGAGCAATTGGTAGCCCTCAAGGGCTGGCTCATTATGATGTGATGAGTCGGGTCTTCAATAAGGCCAGTAAAAATGACTTTGCATTAGCCCCCAAGTGTCATGGTGCATGCTTGCATCGACATGAGACTTGCATATTTGATGTAATCTCAACTTGAATAATGTAGCCCCCAAGTGCCGGGTCGTAAACCTGCAGCGACTTGGGACTACTCCTTTGTAGAATAAATCATACCCATTAATAAAATAATATCCATTGCGCTGTAGCGACTTTGAAAACCTCAACCATAATATTGGTTATTGATAACCATAATAAAAATCCAACCATGTTGGCTATTTGAATAATATAACCCAATGATTTATAAGCGCATGATTCCCTTTGCGCAATCCATAGTATACTGGCGCTTCAAACCAAGAAGGGAGCCCCCAAGTGATATATTTTGAACCATCAAGGCCGGGTACCTATGTTTGAGTTGTGCTATGCAACACACCCTCTATGGTCCCCTTAACCCGGGCATTAAGCCTCCAAGTAGGTCAGAGCTATGTTCATATGAAGTTATAATATTGGCTTGATAGCCGGATTGCCAAAGTAATTTGAGCTATGCTCTTATGAAATTATAATACTGGCTTGACAGCCGGATTAAACAGAGCTATGCTCTTATAGTGTGGACTTGATAACCGGGTTACCGAGGTAACCAGAGCTGTGCTCTTATGATATGGGCTTGATAGATGGATTACCGAGGTAACCAGAGATGTGCTCTTATGATATGGGCTTGATAGCCGGATTATCGAGGTAATCAGAGCTGTGCTCTTGTGATATGGGCTTCATAGCCGGATTACCGAGGTAACCAGAGCTGTGCTCTTATGATATGGGCTTGATAGCCGGATTACCGAGGTAACCAGAGCTGTGCTCTTATGATATGGGCTAGATAGCCGGATTACCGAGGTAACCAGAGCTGTGCTCTTATGATATGGGATTGATAGACGGATTACCGAGGTAATCATAGCTATGCTCTTATGATATGGGCTTGATAGCCGGATTACCGAGGTAACCAGAGCTGTGCTCTTATGATATGGGCTTGATAGCCGGATTACCGAGGTAACCAGAGATGTGCTCTTATGATATGGGCTTGATAGCCGAATCAAGAGGTGTAGCTATGGGTCAAATACGACCATGCCCCCAAGTGATTTCCCTGGCGGCCTTACGCTGATCAAAGAGGTGTAGCTATGGTTCGAATACGACCAAGCCCCCAAGTGATTTCCCTGGCGGTCTTACGCCGATCAAGAGGTGTAGCTATGGTTCGAATATGACCAAGCCCCCAAGTAATATTGTGAGCTGTGCTCAAGGGGCACCTATGTTTGAGCTGTGCTTTTGCAACAGAGTCTCTTTGGTCCCTTTAATTTTTCATGAGAACTCGAACTTGCGAGAGATTAATTCTTTTTGAACCAGAAATTCTTAAACCGGATACTGAGAGCTTCAAAGCTTTGTGGGAGATAGCTTTCCCTTGAACCGGATTTTAAACCGGAATCCTTCTTTTTAAGCCGGAAATTTTCCGACGGCCTTTAAATTTTCACCAATATGGCGGTTTAGGGTCCTGCATTAGATAACTTTGCAAGCCGGGGTAATAGCTCTTTTAAAAAAGTAATATAAAAATATACTGGATGGATTTCACCTGATATGTTAGGCCAGAAATTATCCACCGCAGAGTTGATCATCACCACGGTGAAGGTATGTATCCATCGAGCATCACGGCACGGACAAGCACTAGTGCAAAAGTGATGTTGGCGCGCACCCCTTACGCGACACCCCCCTTTTTTTTGTAAGGAATAATGGTCCTGCAGAAAATATTATAGACCAAGTAATTGTTCTTTGAGAAAAAACAATATATGTTAATAAAATAAGGTTGTACAAATATAACCTGATGCCAGATGATCTTTACATGGTCCAGAAATTATTTTATATATGGAGGCCCAGCAGTGGCGTGGATAGGCATATTACTACTGCCAGTAACAATAGATGACCCTTAATTTTTTGAACCGGAACTTTTTGATAATCCGGAACTTTTTGATCCGGAACCTCTGGATAATCCGGCCGGAACTTTTTTAGCCATAACCTCTGGATAACCCGGATGGAACTTTTTGATAATCCCTAAGTTTTTGAGCCGGAACCCCTGGATAATCCGGCCGAAACTTTTTGATAATCCAAAACTTTTGAGCCGGAACCTCTGGATAACCTGGCCCGGAACTTTTGAACCGGAATTTTTCTGTAGCCTAAGTCGGAACTCTTTGGAGACTCCGATGGAACCTTTCGGTGATTTGGACCGAACATTTCGTCGAGGCGATCATAACTCTTTGGTGATTCAGACAGAACCTTTCGTCAAGGCGGTCGGAACTTTCAATGATCTGGCCAGAACTTTTCGACGAGCCAGCGGAACCTTTTGATGAGCCTGATGGAACTTTTCGGCGAGCCAGCAGGAACTCTTTGGCAGGCTGGTCGGAGCTTTTCAATCAGTTGGGCGGAACTTCTCGATTCCTGGAATAGCGCCCTCAAAAAACTCAACATCACTGTGCACAAGCTCCACGGTGGGCGCAAACTGTCGTGGAATTGTCACAGCAGAAGTCCTAGTGTGAGGACTTAGTCATGAGGCAAACGCATCTATGTGGTAGCTAGAGAGGGGTTGAGCGGAACCGAGAGACGCAACACGCAAGACAAAGATTTAGATAGCTTCGGGCCCCGGGAAACATCATCCGGTAAAAACCCTACATGCTGTTTGTGGCTAGGTCTCATTATCATCGTGAGGGAGTCGCCGTAAACCGGCTCTCCCAGTTATGTCTAACCCTTCAGATTATTCCCCCTCTTGGGGTGCCCTGCCCCTCCTTATATATGTTGAAGGGGCGGGTTACCTGACTAGTCCTAGTAGGATTAGTATTAATCTATTACGAGTAGAGTCCTAGTCTTGCTTCCTTTGTAGGAGAATATTCCTTATGCCTTTCTCCTATACCGGCCCACCATAACATGAACCGTCCTTCCATGAACCGCCCATTGGGCCACCGGGTCTTGTCGCTCCTCTGACCCGCCTGCCAGGTTACCAATGAGTCACCAAATACAGTCGGGTCATCAATGAGTGGAGAGATTCGGGCGGGTCACTTCGCGAGTCGCCAAGTCAAGGCGGGTTACTAGTGAGTCGCCAAGTCCGGCCGGGTCATACTTCCGGCCGGGTCATACCACGGGTATATCCCCGACACTGCCCTTGAGTAGGAAGCCTGTGGAGGATTTCCGCAGTCAGGTATCTTGCCTCCCTGAGCTTTGAGATATCGTCCTCTGTGACAGAAGAGGCCATCCACCGGCCTTGAAGGCTGGGTCCGGACATGGCTGGAGGCTCGAAGTGACTGGATTGACCCTTGAGTGTTGGAACTTGAGGTGTGAGGTGGAGGAAAGAACTGGCGTGGAAGAAAAAGGACAGTCCTTAGCCCCTTTGTAAAGTCGAGGAATATCAAGCGTCCCCTTCGTGGCCTTAAAACATGCCTATTCCCAAGGAATCATGCCAACAGAACGGTTGGGTTACCCACGCCCGTGTTAATGAAAGTCCCGCAATAAGGGGACACGATCTCTGCTTTGAAAAGACGTGCCAATAAAAAACCGCCTCCCGAAACGTGGAGTGGCAGGCTAGAAAACGATTCAAAATAATGGCCGGGTAATAACGTAGTGTCGTGCCACCAAAATTGTTAGTGGATTGGACTCGTGAAATATTATCCTCTCTACGGTTGTGTGTGGAACTTGTTTTGCAGAGCCAGAAACGATTCATGTGTTCGAGATCTAGTTTGAAGTATTCGAAGAAGGAACCCGCCTTGCAATGCCAAAGACAATCTGCACGCCGGACTCATCGTCATTGAAGCCTGGTTCAGGGGCTACTGAGGGAGTCCTGGACTAAGGGGTGCTCGGATAGCCAGACTATATACTTGGTCTGGACTGTTGGGCTGTGAAGATACAAGATAGAAGACTTCTTCCCGTGTCCGGATGGGACTCTCCTTTGTGTGGAAGGCAAGCTTGGCGATTCGGATATGTAGTTTCCTTTCTCTGTAACCGACTTTGTGTAACCCTAGCCCCCTCCAGTGTCTATGTAAACTGGAGGGTTTAGTCCATAGGACAAGGATCATAACCTCACAGGCTAGACTTCTAGGGTTTAGCCATTACGATCTCGTGGTAGATAACCTCTTGTAATACTCATATTCATCAAGATCAATCAAGCAGGAAGTAGGGTATTACCTCCATAGAGAGGGCCCGAACCTGGATAAACATTGTGCCCCCCGCCTCCTGTTACCATTAGCCTTAGATGCACAGTTCGGGACCCCCTAACCGAGATCCTCCGGTTTTGACACCGACAAGGGGTGCGCCGGATCCTCTCTTCCGTCGATTGATCCACCACCACTCCGACACCTCCTTGGCCGATGCGCACCGGGCTCGCGCCGAGCGTCGGGCTACAGTCACCACCCGCGTCGCTCAGACGGCTCTAGCGAGTAACGCCTGTGCCCGTTGCGCCCCTCTCTGGTGGCCAATGTCGCCACGGGCCCTGCCGGCCACGAGCAGCAAGCTTCATTGCTGCACACGTCGGTGCGCTGTGATGGCCGCACCGCTACTCCGTCGTTGACCCCAGCAGCTTCGTCATCCCACACGCGTCGCGGCCAGGCAGATGCGCAGGCCGCTCTGCTCATGGCACGGGAGCTCCTTCGCTACCGCCCGTTCAGCGACCTCTACGGGGAATGGCTCAAGCGGATCGCTGAGCTCGTCAGCGTTGCGCACAGGGGCTCCGCCGAGCCGGCTCGCTCGCTGCCTCAGCAACCAACTGTAGCGGGCGACGTGGCGCACGGGGCTCCTCCACCACCTCCGGCCCAGGGCGCCATCATCGAGCCAAGGCGTGTGGCTCCATGGCGCGACCAGCCGCGCCCTGCGCCAGCTTGGGATGACGTGAGCTGCCAGGTGGTGCAACGGCCTGATACATCTCCAACGTATCTACTTTTCCAAACACTTTTGCCCTTGTTTTGGACTCTAATTTGCATGATTTGAATGAAACTAACCCGGACTGACGCTGTTTTCAGCAGAACTGCCATGATGTCGTTTTATGTGTAGAAAAGAAAAAGTTCTCGGAATGTCCTGGAAATCCACGGAAGCACTTTTTGGAATTAATAAGAATTTTGGGCGAAAGAATCAATACCAGGTGGCCCACAGGCTGTCCACGAGACAGGGGGCGCCCCCCTAGGGCGCGGCCTCCTATCTCGTGGGCCCCCTGGACCTCCACCGACGTCAACTCCAACTCCATATATTCACGTTCGGGGAGAAAAAAAATCAGAGAGAAAGTTTCATCGCATTTTACGACACGGAGCCGCTGCCAAGCCCTAATCTCTCTCGAGAGGGCTGATCTGGAGTCCGTTCGGGGTTCCGGAGAGGGGGATTCGTCGCCGTCGTTATCATCAACCATCCTCCATCACCAATTTCATGATGCTCACAGCCGTGCGTGAGTAATTCCATCGTAGGCTTGCTGGACGGTGATGGGTTGGATGAGATTTACCATGTAATCAAGTTAGTTTTGTTAGGGTTTGATCCCTAGTATCCACTATGTACTGAGATTGATGTTGCTATGACTTTTCTATGCTTAATACTTGTCACTAGGGCCCGAGTGCCATGATTTTAGATCTGAAACTATTATGTTTTCATGAATATTTGTGTGTTCCTGATCCTATCTTGCAAGTCTATAGTCACCTATTATGTGTTATGATCCGACAACCCTGAAGTGACAATAATCAGGATACTTCTCGGTGATGACCATAGTTTGAGGAGTTCATGTATTCACTATTTGCTAATGCTTTGTTCCGGTTCTCTATTAAAAGGAGGCCTTAATATCCCTTAGTTTCCACTAGGACCCCGCTTCCACGGGAGGGTAGGACAAAAGATGTCATGCAAGTTCTTTTCCATAAGCACGTATGACTATTTATGGAATGCATGCCTACATTACATTGATGAATTGGAGCTAGTTCTATATCACCCTATGTTATAGCTATTACATGAGGAATCGCATCCGGCATAATTATCCATCACTGATCCATTGCCTGCGAGCTTTTCACATATTGTTCTTCGCTTATTTACTCTTTCGTTGCTACTGTTACAACTACTACAAAAACCCAAAAACATTTATCTTTACTTTTGCTACCGTTACCTTTATTATCATACCACTTTTGCTACTAAATACTTTGCTGCAGATACTAACTTATCCAGGTGTGGTTGAATTGACAACTCAACTGCTAATAGTCAAGAATATTCTTTGGCTCCCCTTGTGTCGAATCAATAAATTTGGGTTGAATACTTTACCCTCGAAAGCTGTTGCGATCCCCTACACTTGTGGGTTATCACGGCCGCAGGGGGAAGTGCGCGTGCTTCTAGCACCCCAGCACCAGACCCACGTACCGTCATAGGAGGTGGCGGTGCGCGCACACCAGGATCAATTTCCACCCATCGAAGACCTCCGGTGGCCACGACAGGATGCCGCGCGTTCACTCCGGAGCTCCGCAACGTCGTCTGGCTAAGCAAGTTCAAGCCTGACCTGCCTCCATGCTACGACGGCACCGCCGACCTTGTTGAGTTCCTGCAGCTCTACGAGTTGAGCATCGAGGCGGCCAGCGGCGACGAGAAGATCATGGCAAACTGGTTCCCGATGGCCCTCAAGGATGGCGCGCGTTCTTGGCTCCTGAACCTGACCGAGGGGCCGGTTTCTTCCTGGGAGGAGATGCACAACCGCTTCATCGCCAACTTCCAGGGCACTCACGACCGCTCACGGCGCGGTGACTCAAGGCCACATCAAGCAAAGAACCCGAGAGACCTGCAGAAGTATATCTAGCGCTTCAACAACGTGCGCCTCAAGATTCCCAAGGTGTCGGACGAGGCCATCATCTCCGCGTTTACAGATGGCGTCCGCGATGTTAAGATGAAGGAGGAGCTCGCCATCCACGAGGATCTCTGCACCGCTCTGCAGATGTTCAACATGGGGAACAAGTGCGCAAGGGCTGAGGAGGGACGCCTCTCCCTCCTCGAGCTCCCCGATGCTGATCCATAAGACAAGAAGACCAAGACCAAGGACGTGAAGCGGAAGAGGCCAGCCGTGCTTGCGGCCGAGCCAGAGACGAAGCGCGGCTGCGATCACCCCGAGTCATCCAAGAGCAACCGGCCATTCTGCTTCTTCCATAACGTTCACAGCCACAACACCAACGACTGCCAGGAGCTCAGGGCCCTCCGTGACGGGCGCCTCGGTCGACGCCCCCAGCGCAACAATCGAGGCTATGGTCATGGAGGAGGCCGAGGTGGAGGACGCTGGAATGGGCGCGACCATCGTTTGGAGTGGCGTGACCAGCCTCGTCAGGACCGCTGGCAGGGCTAGCCTTGCGAGGGCAACTGGAGGGAGCAGCCTCGTGAGGATCGCCCTCAGCGCAATGCAGCTTTGCCTCCTCTGCCTCCACCGCCAAGAAAGAATGAAGATCACCACCTGGACGAGGGGGCTGGGGGCTTCCAGGAACCTCAGGCCATTGCGTGCATCTTGGGAGGCTCACAGGACCCCGCTTCCCACCGCGTCTTCAAGCAATTCGCGGGCGAGGTGAATGCAGCACTCCCCAAGCCTGAAGCAACTCGCCCTCTCAAGTGGTCCAAGTGCGCCATTACCTTCGACTCCTTAGACCGGCTCAAGTGTGCGGCCACCGCTGGCATGCCCCCCATGCTCTGCTCCCCCATCATCAGCAACGTGGTCGTCACCAAAACTCTCATCAATGGCGGAGCGAGGCTGAATGTTCTCTCTGTTCAGACGTTCGATAGGCTCCAGGTTCCATACTACCAGCTTCACCCCACCAAGCCATTCTCAAGAGTGACCAACGGTTCGACACACCCGATCGGGCAGGTTCACCTCCCTGTCACCTTCGGCGAGCGCAACAACTACCACACCGAGCTCATCGACTTCGACGTTGCCGACATCCGCCTGCCCTACAACGCCATCCTAGGGTGCCCATCACTGGCCAAGTTCATGGCAGCCACGCACCACGGCTACAACGTCCTCAAGATGCCAGGAAGCGGCGGCATCATCACGGTCGCCTATCAAGAGAAGGACGCCGTGTGCTCCCTCGAGCGCACCTTCCAGGCTGCAACTGTCCAGAACCCCGAAGACGAGGACGGCGCCCTCCCTCCTGGGGTTGCCCCCAAGACGAAGAAGCTGCAGCTGGGACAGGGTTCTCGTGAGGAAGCATCACTCGAGGGTGCAGCGCTGAGCTTCGCGTCTCCGGACACGGCCCCTTCACCCATCGCATAGGAAGGCGTGCCCGACGCTCCTCTTAGGCTGGGGTCGGGGGCTCTCCTTTGGAGGGCCTCAAATCCAGCCAATGTAGCGAGAGGGGCGCTCGGGCACCATGTGGAGGTGCTCTTCAGAGCACGCTTCCCAGGAGAAGGCAGCAGGCGCGAGACACCACGCGTTCAGGAGTTCATGAGGAAGGCAATCGAGGAGATTCAGGAAGGAAGGGTTCTGCAAGGCGGTCGCGCCTGCCGCGTGGCGCAGCTCACTACCCTGGCAAGGGTAAGGAGTTCCGCGTCTGCATCGACATCCCCGGGCTCAACAGGGCCGCGTCTCGGCAGCTCATGTGGCCATCTCGTGTCGGTCGATGCGAGGGTCCGCCTCACAGCTACATCTGCATGCCATTCAGCCTGGGGGGGTCTAGCCGAGGCGTTCCAGCGCTGCATGAGGGACGCTCAGACGGCCTCCGAGGCCAGGCACCAGGAGGTCCTGGCGAAGATGGAGGAGGACCTTCAGGAGCCTCTCGGTCCCTCCAAGTCTCCCGAGGCTTGGCACCAGAGTGGCTCATGAGGAACGGCTCCAGCGGCGCGTGTTTTTTGGCTACTTCAACACCTATTCAGCAACCGTACCAGGTGACATATCTCTAGTTCGTTCAGTTTGGGGGCGCCCCTCGGGCTGCATCATCCCCGGGCCGTGTGGGTCTAGCCCTACAACATGTATTGTTTTGCATTCACGAGGACTATCTAATCATTTCTGTGAGTTTATCTGTGATTGTCACTCCATGACCACCGCCTCACGGCCCTTCATATGTGCTGGCTAGTACCATTCCCGCATCGCTGCATGATACTCACATCGGCACAATGCTTGTGCTCGGGTCCGTCCCTGCAATGCTAATAAACCCGGGGATCAAGCTCTGGTCCGCGGCCCGATTCGCGTACACCACCTCGCCAGGTCCTCGGTGCCCTTGTCTCATGCCCCTTACTCCTGGCCCACTCCATAGGGGTCCCGGTCTTTCCTGTCATTTAACCTGCAGGCTCATTTGGCGGTTTGAGCCATGGGTCGGCTTGAACAACCACCATCTGGCCTCGTGAGTCGCTTGCGCGTTAAAGGAGGGCCTCACGAGCACCACATCTCCAGAGCTCCTACTGGCTCTCCAGCCCTCACCCCTGGCCTTGACCACGGCATCGCGACCTGGCATACCAGCGGCGGCTGAGCTCGCTCGAGGGCCGGGTCCCGAGGACGTAGAGCACATAGGCGAGCGAGGCAAGAAGGTGGCCAAAGCAAGCTGCGCCCAACGATATTGCAGGCGCGAGGGCAAGCGTCATCTCCCTAATGGACCTAGACATGAAAAAGATAAGTCTCGGCTCATTACAGCACCAGTTTCGCTCCTCGTACGCTGCCTTGCAGTTCCACTTTGGTAGTTCTACTCCCCTTTTCGATTCTCTGTGCAGCTGCTTGCACGCCAAAGGGGACCTCATGAGCATCGCGTCTCACGAGCTCTGATAATCCACAAGTATAGGGGATCGCAACAATTTTCGAGGGTAGAGTATTCAACCCAAATTTATTGATTCGACACAAGGTGAGTCAAAGAATATTCTCAAGTATTAGTAGTTGAGTTTTCAATTCAACTACACCTGGATAACTTAATATCTGCATCAAAATATTTAGTAGCAAAGTAGTATGGAAGTAACGGTAACGGTAGCAAAAGTAACAGTAGCAGTTTTGTAGTAATTGTAATAGTGGCAACAGTAAAGTAACTAAGCAAAGATCAATATGTGAAAATGTCACGCCCAATATGCGACCCTATCCTAAAGGAACTCGAAGGTCCCACCAAGGATATAAGCGCATATTGGAGACGCTTTTGCAAGGTGGATATCATTACATCATAGCATTACATAATAGTTGGGGATACATACAAGAGGCATACAATGCCACATGAATACAACAACATCATACATAAGAGCCACATCCGACTACGGATGAAACACAAACAGAAATTCAAATGATATCCACCCTGCTAGCCCAGGCTGCCGACCAGGAACCTATCCCCTAAGAGACGAAGCAGAAGAAGAACTCAAAACAAGCAAGCATCGCTCTCGCGTCATGATCATCGCATAACCTGTACATGCAACTGTTGTTGTAGTAATCTATGAGCCACGAGGACTCAGCAATCCCATTACCATGGGTATCAAGACTAGCAAAGCTTCAAAGGTATGGAAAGGATAAGTGGTGAGGTTGCAGCAGCGAATAAGCATATATGGTGGCTAACATATGCAAATAAGAGCGAGAAGAGAAGCAATGCAACGGTCGAGAAGCTAGAAGTGATCAAGAAGTGAGCCTGAAACTACTTACGTTCATACATAACCCAAACCATGTTCACCTCCCGGACTCTACCGAGAAGAGACCATCACGGCTACACACGCGGTTGATGCATTTTAATTCGAATCTAGTGTCAAGTTCTCTACAATTGGACATTAACAAATTCCCATCTGCCACATAACCGCGGGCACGGCTTTCAAAAGTTTATACCCTGCAGGGGTGTCCCAACTTAGCCCATTATAAGCTCTCATGACCAACGAAGGATATTCCTTCTCCCGGGAAGACCCGATCAGTCTCGGAATCCTGGTTACAAGACATTTCAACAATGATAAAACAAGACCAGCAAGACCACCCGACTGTGCCGACAAATCCCGATAGGAGCTGCACATATCTCGTTCTCAGGGCACAACGGATGAGCAATCCGTACAACTAAAACCTGACCTCAAGTTTCTTCGAGGGGGCGCTGCAAAGTGCTCTAGTTTGGACCAACACTTAGATAAGCGTTGGCCCAGGGGGGGGGGGTTTAAAATAAAGATGACCCTCGGGTTTGCAACCCCAAGGGAAAGTTATAGGTTATTAGGAAAATGTAAAACCAAAGTTGGGCCTTGCTGGAGGAGTTTTATTCAAAGCGAACTGTTAAGGGGTTCCCATTCACCCGGCCGCGTAAGGAACACAAAATCAAGGAACATAACACCTGTATGACAGAAACTAAGGCGACAAGAGTGGAACAAAACACCAGGCATAAGGCCGAGCCTTCCACCCTTTACCAAGTATATAGATGCATTAATTTAAATAAGAGATATTGTGATATCCCAACATAATCCTGTCCAACATGGAGCAATCTTCAACTTCACCTGCAACTAACAACAGTATAAGAGGGGCTGAGCAAAGCGATAACATAGCCAAGCAACAGTTTTCTAGGAAGGGTGAAAAAGGTTAGAGGACGACATGGCAATTTGGGAGGCTTGATGAGCAAGTGATATGGAGCGCAGCATAGCAATAGAACGAAGCAACTAGCATAGCAATGATAGTAGTGAGACCCAGGGTAACAGTCATCTTGCCTGAAATCCCGCTAGGAAGAAGAACGAGTCCATGAAAAAGACGAACGGATGAAGCCGAACCAAGCATATACGAACGAATCCTCACGATCGCAACGAAACAGGAACTATCGAGAAGGAGCACAACCGGAAAGAAGCAAACAACATGGTAAACACACAATACATAAACATGACAAAATGCTCAACCAAGCATGATGCATGACAAAGGCTATGTGATGCTACTCATGGCAAGAGATGATGCATACAAGAGCAACACATCAAAGCAAGTTCAAATGAGGCCGGAAACAACATATAACAAATCCGGTAAGTCCTCATATGCAAATTTTGAAATTTGTCCAGATCTGAATAAACCTTATGTTCAAGTTGTTAGACAGCAAGTTAAGATGCACCAAGATGATCTACACGAAATTCTAGTCAAGTTACATATAAAGTTCATTTAATTCGGAGCTACGACCTAGAAGATGAGCAAAACAAGTTAAACATGACATTGATGCAAAATGCATTCAAACATCATGCAAACACTCTCAAAACATGGATGCAACATGATAAAATTAAAGTACATGCAATTCTAAGAAAGTTCCATATAGATCACGCTCAAAACGGAGCAACAATGCAACACATACACTCCAAACAAGTTATAACAACAATCTGCCCACAACAGCAAGTAGGCACTTTGAAAACATCAAAACAACATGCTACAGGAATCAAATAAGCACAAAATTGACATGCACTTCATGTACAAATAACATACTTCAAATATCATTAAAGGTTTAGGTTCATAAGCATAAATATTAAAACAATATGATCAATGAAAAATGCAACTTGATAACACAAGAGCATACACATGAGCAGAGTTAATATGATGACAACTTGAGAGCAAGAAAGAGACAAGTTACAACAAGTAAACATAGCAACCAAGGGCATGCCACAAAAGTACACATAACAAAGAGGAAAAACATCATGGCATCATAAACATATGGCTCATGGATTTGTGGGAACCAAAATGACAAGATTGAAAATTGAAACAGTTTCAGCAAGTGTGAAACAGCAACATTGTGATGGCATGTTTGCAAGCATGGAACAGAGGCATATGACATCCAAAATTAGCAAACATGGCAGGTAAACAAAGTACTCATAGCATACTTCAAACCATGTAATTGGAGCATCTCCAGAATAGGCTTGGATCACTCAATAACAAGCTCACAACAAGGCATCATGAAGTTACAGGAATCTAGAACATTATATAAGTATGTTCATGGCAATGTAAACATATGCTACAGAACATATATAGGGCATGAAAAGGCATGGCATGATAGAGAATAACAAAGACAACAAAACATCTAAACTAGGCATCTCCAGATTATGCATGGATTAAATGGTAGCATCAAGCAAACATGGCAACATGATAAAGCAGTTTCAGCATTGACAGAAAGTTAACAGCAAGTGGCCCACTTCACAAGCTTGATGCACTCACTAAAGGGCATATAAAAATACATGTATTGCACCCCTGTAAATATGACATAAATATGATCCTAAAACATGTAGACATCATGCCCATTGGATGCACACACAAAATGCAACAAAAAAGACAAATCAGCAAGTTATAGCAATCTCAGCAGGTTAACATCATACAACACTCCTGCAACGATGATTAGGGCATCAAGATGAAATCAAACAAGCATGCCACAATGGAATTAAATGAAGAGCATCTCACAAAGAACACTTCGATATATTGTATGCATGAATCTGAGCTACGTTCAGAAAGTTACGACATGAAGTACAAGGCACGAAAATGGTAAAATCCAGGGACTTGTGAAATTTCGCAGGAAAGAGAAAAAATAGCTATGGGCCAAAACTGGAGTTTGGGGGAGTTGCTCACATTGGGCCTGGCCCAGTTGCAGAGGAGGGAGCCGGCTGGGCCTTGGGGGCCGGCTTGCTGGGCCGGAGCGGGGCCGAGGCCCACGCGGGCACGCGGCAGGGCGAGGCAGAAGACGCTGCATCCGTGTTTCGCCCCCCGAGCGCTGGCGAGCGGGTTGCCAGCGGGCGAAGCCGGGCGAGGTTGGGGCGACGGAGGAGGGGCGCCAGCGACGGGAAGGGCGGATCTGGGCGTGGGGCGCCGGATCTGCCGGTTTCCAGGGCCGGCGGGGCACCGGCGCGGCGAAGCTTCACGGGCGGGGCACCCATCCGTGGCGGCGGCGGCGGTTCCCTGCAGGGGCGGCAGAGAGGGAGGTGAGACAGGGAGGAAAGAGGAGGAAGGAGGCGAGGCACTGCCCTGGAGGTTGCCGGCAGAGGCTCCGGTAGCTGGCGATGTTGGCAGGGGCACAGAGGAGCTCGGGCTCGGCGATTCTGCCGGAGCTATGGAAGGCGGGCGGCGAGCAGTGGCGACGCTGGCGGCGCTCGGGCCCTAGATGGGCTCGGGCGAGCTAGCGATGGGCTTCGGCGGGCTCGGCGGCGCGCGGAGGAGACGACGGCGTTGGGTACATGTGGCGCGACGGGGTTGGCTGCGGAGCAGCGGTGGACATGTTCGCAGCGGGGAGATATGTCCGGCGGCGCGAAGGGAAGAAGGCTAGGGTTTGCACCGCGAAAATGTAAGGGGAGGGCCTTTATATAGGTAGAGGGAGCTAGGAGAGTCAAAATGAGGTGTGGTTTTTGCCCACACGATCATGATCAAACGACGGAGAGCACGGAGGGGAGTTAGATGGGCTAGGGGGCTGTGTGAAGGGGTGCTGGGCTGCAAGAGAAAAGGGGGGCTAAGGGGAGAGAAGAGAAGGAGAGAGGCCCGACGACATTTTCCGGATACCGAAAACGTCCGACGAATACACCGCCTGTATTGCGGTTGTATGTTTAGCGGTTGGGCTATCAAACGAGCTCCGAATGCGACGAAACTTGACAGGCGGTCTACCTACACTATAATAAGACCGCACGCCAACTTTCATCCCATTCCGAGAACATTTTTATGCCACTTACAAAATAATATTTCAGAGGTGCCGCGGGCGCGTGTGAAAGTGTCGGGGCTCAGAACGGACAACAGAGAGAACTGGGAGGATCTGGACAGATGCAAGTTTTCAAAAACATGCAGATGAAATGCAGATGATAACATGGAAAGATGCAACACGCAAACAAATGACATGGCAACGACAACGAATAACTGGAAGACACCTGGCGAATCGGATTCGGGGCGTTACAGAAAAGCTCGTAGGCATTGGATCAGTGATGGATAATTATGTCGGATGCGATTCCTCATGCAACAGTTATAACATAGGGTGACACAGAACTAGCTCCAGTTCATCAATGTAATGTAGGCATGTATTTCGGATATAGTCATACATGCTTATGGAAAAGAACTTGCATGACATATTTTTTCCTACCCTCCCGTGGCAGCGGGGTCCTGTTGGAAACTAATGGATATTAAGGCCTCCTTTTAATAGAGTACCGGACCAAAGCATTAACACTTAGTGAATACATGAACTCCTCAAACTACGGTCATCACCGGGAGTGGTCCCGATTATTGTCACTTCGGGGTTGCGGATCATAACACATAGTAGGTGACTATAGACTTGCAAGATAGGATCAAGAACTCACATATATTCATGAAAACATAATAGGTTCAGATCTGAAATCATGGCACTCGGGCCCTAGTGACAAGCATTAAGCATAGCAAAGTCATAGCAACATCGATCTTAGAACATAATGGATACTAGGGATCAAACCATAACAAAATTAACTCAATTACATGGTAAATCTCATCCAACCCATCACCGTCCAGCAAGCCTACGATAGAATTACTCATGCACGACAGTGAGCATCATGAAATTGGTGATGAAGGATGGTTGATGATGATGACGACGACGGATTCCCCTCTCCGGAGCCCCGAACGGACTCCAGATCAGCCCTCCCGAGAGAGATTAGGGCTTGGCGGCGGCTCCGTATCGTAAAATGCATCCTTCTCTCTGATTTTTTTCTCCTCGAACGTGAATATATAGAGTTGGGTTGAGGTCGGTGGAGCATCAGGGGGCCCACGAGGTAGGGGGCGCGCCCAGGGGGGTAGGCGCGCCCCCACCCTCGTGGTCAGGGTGTGGGCCCCCTAGCCTTGATTCTTTCGCCAGTATTTTTATTAATTCCAAAAATATTCTCCGTGGAGTTTCAGGTCATTCCGAGAACTTCTATTCCTGCACAAAAATAACACCATGTCAATTCTGCTGAAAACAGCATCAGTCCGGGTTAGTTCCATTCAAATCATGCAAGTTTTGGTCCAAAACAAGGGCAAAAGTGTTTGGAAAAGTAGATACGATGGAGACGCATCAACTCCCCCAAGCTTAAACCTTTGCTTGTCCTCAATCAACTCAGTTGATAAACTAAAAGTGATAAAGAAAAAGCTTTTACAAACTCCGTTTCCTCTTGTTGTTGCAAATATGTAAAGCCAGCACTCAAGTTTTCAGCAAATATTATGAACTAACCATATTCACAATAACACTTAGGTCTCATGTTTACTCATATCAATGGCATAATCAACTAGCGAGCAATAATAATAAATCTCGGATGACATAATATGATATAACAAAATGGTATCTCGCTAGCCCTTTCTGAGACCGCAACATAAATGCAGAGCACCCCTGAAGACCAAGGACTGACTAGACATTGCAATTCATGGTAAAAGAGATCTAGTGATAATCATACTCAATATAAATTAATAGTAATGGATGCAAATGACTGTGGAGCTCTCCAACTGGTGCTTTTTAATAAGAGGATGATGATTCAACATAAATGTAAATAGACAGGCCCTTTGCAGAGGGAAGCAAGGATTTGTAGAGGTGCCAGAGCTCGAGTTTTGAAACAGAGATAAATAATATTTTGAGCGGCATACTTTCATTGTCAACATAACAACCGAGATATCTCAATATCTTCCATGCTACACACATTATAGGCGGTTCCCAAACAGAGTGGTAAAGTTTATACTCCCCCACCACCAACAATCATCAATCCATGGCTTGCCCGAAACAACGGGTGCCTCCAAGTAACAACAATCCTGGCGGAGTTTTGTTTGCAATTATTTTGATTTGAATTGAGCATGGGACTGGGCATCCCGGTGACCAGCTATTTTCTCGTGAGTGAGGAGCGGAGTCCACTCCTCTTGAGAATAACCTGCCTAGCATGGAAGATATAGACAGCCCTAGTTGATACATGAGCTGTTCGAGCATACAAAACAAAATTTCATTTGAAGGTTTGGATTTTGGCACATAAAAATTTACTTCGAACGGCAGGTAGATACCGCATATAGGAAGGTATGGTGGACTCATATGGAATAACTTTTGGGTTTATGGAAGTGGATGCACAAGCAGTATTCTCGCTTAGTACAAGTGAAGGCTAGAAAAAGACTAGGAAGCGACCAACTAGAGAGCGACAACAGTCATGAACATGCATTAAAATTAATAGACATTGAGTGCAAGCATGAGTAGGATATAATCCACCATGAACATTATCATGGAGGCTATGTTAATTTTATTTCAACTACATGTGTGAACATATGCCAAGTGAAGTCACTAGAATCATTCAAAGGAGGATACCACCCTATGATACCACATCACAACCATTTTAATAGCATGTTGGCACGCAAGGTAAACCATTATAAACTCTTAGCTAATTAAGCATGGCATAAGCAACTATAATCTCTAATTGTCATTGCAAACATGTTTATTCATAATAGGCTGAATCAGGAATTATGAACTAATCATATTTACAAAAACAAGATAGGTCGAGTTCATACCAGCTTCTCTCATCTCAATCAGTCCATCATATATCGTCATTATTGCCTTTCACTTGCACGACCGAACAGTGTGGATAATAATAATAGTGCACGTGCATTGGACTATGCTAGAATTTGCAAGCATTCAATTCAAGGGAGAAGACAAGGTAATATGGGATCTTGGTTAAATCAACAATAATGCATATGAGAGCCACTCAACATTTTCACCATGGTCTTCTCCTCTCGACCCCCAAAGAAAAGAAATAAAACTACTTACACGGGAAAACTCCCAACAAGCAAAAGAAGAACGAGAAATCTTTTTGAGTTTTATTTTAGTTACTACTACTACAGGCATGGAAAGTAAACTAGCTTAAAGGCTATAACTAATTTTTTTGGTTTTTCTTAAGGTTCTTCAAACACACAAGAAGAAGGCTTAGAGATGAAAATAAACTAACATGGATAGTACAATGAAAAAGTATGAGCACCGACAATTGGAATGAGTGTGTGAACATGAATATAATGTCAGTGAGAAATACATACTCCCCCAAGCTTAGGCTTTTGGCCTAAGTTGGTCTATGCCCATGGATCAAAGTTCTAGCTGGGGTTGTATTGAGATGCAATAGCTATTACCTCATGAGCTGCAGCTTGGAGGCGAGCTGCCTCCGTCCTCCTCTCGTACTCGTTCGCCTCCTCCCTGGTTATAATATATCTCCTTTTTGCCTGAAAGTCAAAGAAACCAGGAGCAGGGAGAGCAACATGGACAGTGCGACATCTGTCAAAGATTAGTCGGTATTAGAGGAACTGTTCATTCCTCTCAACAAACTGATGACGAACCATAGCATCATAACCAAAATAAGTGGGAGGCAACTCCATATCATTTTCATGTATGGGTATCTCAAGAAAATTAGCCACACGGGTTGCATAAATCCCACCAAACAGTCTCCATTTAAACTAGTATTATGCAACCTACGTGCAACAATGGCCCCCAAGCTTTATTGTTTATATCCTAGCACAACACTCTTGAGAACACTAAGATCTAGAACACACATGTGACATGCCTCGTCCTTGCCAATTATGCATCTACCTATAACGTGAGCAAAATACTGGATAGCAGGAAAATGAATGCTCCCTATGGTAGCTTGTGTTATTTCTCTAGATTCCCCCATAGTGATACTAGCGAGAAAATCTTTAAATTCAGATTTGTGAGGTTCACTAGCGCTACCCCATTGCGGGAGTTTACAAGCAGTATTAAAATCTTCTAAGTCCATGGTATAAGATTTATTATAAAGATCAAATAGGACAGTGTGAGAATTGCGTGAAGATGTAAATTTGAACCTTCTCACAAAAGAATAAGTTAAGTGGTAATACTGAGGGCACTTATCTAGCATGAAGCCCTCGAGTTCAACATTACGCACATATGCGTCAAATTCCTCCCTAATGCCTGCTTGGACCATAAACTCCTCCGATGGCTGTTCACAAGGCCGCACTTGAGCGTCCCTTGGTAGCTCATCGTCCGGCTCACGTATTGCGGGCCTGGGTCGTTGCTCCCTTAAAGAACCACCTTGGTACATTTTCCTAAACATATTTCTTCCTCTGAAAAATTTCTGAAAATTTAGTAACTCAAAATAAAAGTGAACCAAACTCAACGAAATTGATAGCAACTGCTCTCACAAGTGCCTAGGGACTAAAACATGCATTAGAACTACTTGGGACCAAATAAATTTGACATGCAAGCTCAAGAACAGGGTCACCTTAGCAGCAAAAATTTACAATGTATAAAGCACTAGAACAAAAACTAATTGGACCATTGGAGGAGTCACATACCGAAGAACAATCCCCCAAAGCAGTTTTGTGATTGGAGCTTTGAGCAAGGAGATCGAAAATGGCAGCAAGATGAGCTAGAACTCATGCTTGAGCTGGTTGGTGATTTTTCTGGGAGGAAGAAGGAGTGTGTGGGTGCAGGAATAAGTGGAGTGGGCCACCAGGGGCCCACGAGGCAGGGGGCGTGCCCCAGGGGGGTGGGCGCGCCCTGGACCCTCGTGGCCAGGTGTTGGCTCCCCCTGATGTGTTCTCAGTGCCAGATATTCTCAAATATTCTAGAAAAAATCATATTTCATTTTCACGGTATTTGGAGAACTTTTATTTTCGGGATATTTTTTATTACACGGATAAATCAAAAAACAGACGGAAAAATACTAATTTTGCTTTATTTAATCTAAATAACAGAAAGTAAAAGGAGGGTACAGAGACTTGTGCTTTCTAACTTCATCCATCCCATGCTCATCAAAAGGAATCCACTAACAAGGTTGATCAAGTCTTGTTAACAAACTCATTCCGAATCGCATGAAACCGTAGAATTTTCGAATAGCACTAGGTTAACTCAACGGGAATATGTACATCCCGAAAAATAAAAATATCATATTTCTTCTTGACAGTAGGAAGAGGAAATTCAAAACCTCCAATAATAATCGATGGAATTTTTCCAATGGAGTTGATACTGTGAACTTGAGGTTGTTTCCTCGGAAAGTGTACCGTATGCTCATTACCATTAACATGAAAAGTGCCATTGCCTTTGTTGCAATCAATAACAGCCCCTGCAGTATTCAAAAAGGGTCTACCAAGGATATTCGACATACTATCGTCCTCGGGAATATCAAGAATAACAAAGTCCGTTAAAATAGTAATGTTTGCAACCACAACAGGCACATCCTCACAAATACCGACAAGTATAGCGGTTGATTTATCGGCCATTTGCAAAGATAATTCAGTAGGTGTCAACTTATTCAAATCAAGTCTACGATATAAAAGGAGAGGCATAACACTAACACCAGCTCCAAGATCACATAAAGCAGTTTTAACATAGTTTCTTTTAATGGAGCATGGTATAGGTTGTACTCCTGGATCTCCTAGTTTCTTTGCTACTCCACCCTTAAAAGTATAATTAGCAAGCATGGTGGAAATTTCAGCTTCCGGTATCTTTCTTTTATTTGTAACAATATCTTTCATGTACTTAGCATAAGGATTCATTTTAAGCATATCAGTCAAACGCATACGCAAAAAAGATAGGTCTAATCATTTCAGCAAAGCGCTCAAAATCCTCATCATCCTTTTTCTTGGATGGTTTAGGAGGAAAAGGCATGGGTTTCTGAACCCATGGTTCTCTTCCTTTACGTGCTTCCTAGCAACGAAATCTCTCTTATCATAACGTTGATTCTTTGATTGTGGGTTATCAAGATCAACAACAAGTTCAATCTCTACATCATTGTTATTGCTAGGTTGAGCATCAACATGAACATCATCATTAACATTATCACTAGGTTCATGTTCATCACCAAATTGTGTTTCAGCATCATAAATAGAAACATAGGGATTCTCAGGTGTGTCTACAACAGGTTCACTAGAAGCATGCAAAGTCCTATCATTTTTCTTTTTCTTCTTTTTAGAAGGACTAGGTTCATCTATATTATTTCTCTGAGAATCTTGCTCAATTCTCTTAGGGTGGCCCTTGAGATACAAAGGTTCCTGAGTCATTTTACCACCTCTAGTCATAACTCTAACAGCATTATCATTTTTCTTATTATTTAATTCATTGAGCAAATCATTTTGAGCTTTAAGCACTTGTTCTACTTGAGTGGTAACTATAGAAGCATGTTTACTAATGAGTTTAAGTTCACCTTTAACTCTAAACATATAATCACTCAAGTGTTCAATCATATATGCATTAAGTTTCAATTGTCTACCAACAACATTGAAGTTTTCTTGTTTAGCCATAAAGTCATCAAACTCATCCAAGCATTGGCTAGCAAACTTAGTAGTCGGGATTTCAGCTTTATCATATCTATAGAGAGAATTTACCTTTACTACCTGTGTCGGGTTGTCAGGACCATGTACTTCTTCAATAGGCAGTAAATTAAGGCCATGCATTTCTTCAACATGTGGTAAATTCTTAACATCTACACCTTTAATGCCCTTTTCTTTCATAGATTTCTTTGCCTCTTGCATATCTTCAGGACTGAGAAATAGAACACCTCTTTTTTTCGGAGTTGGCTTAGGAGTTGGTTCAGGAAGTGTCCAATTATTTTCATTACTCAACATATTATTCAATAGCAATTCATCTTGATCAACAATTCTTTCCCTGAAAACACAACCAGCACAACTATCCAGGTGGTCTCTGGAAGCATCGGTTAGTCCATTATAAAAGATATCAAGTATTTCATTTTTCTTAAGAGAATGATCAGGCAAAGCATTAAGTAATCGGAGAAGCCTCCCCCAAGCTTGTGGGAGACTCTCTTCTTCAATTTGCACAAAATTATATATTTCCCTTAAGGCATCTTGTTTCTTATGAGCAGGGAAATATTTAGCAGAGAAGTATTAAATCATATCCTGGGGACTACGCACACAACCAGGATCAAGAGAATTAAACCATGTTTTAGCATCACCCTTTAATGAGAACGAAAATAGTTTAAGGATATAGTAGTAACGAGTTTTCTCATCATGAGTGAATAGGGTGGCTATATCATTTAACTTAGTAAGATGTGCCACAACAGTTTCAGATTCATAGCCATAAAAAGGATCAGATTCAACCAAAGTAATTATCTCAGGATCTACAGAGAAATCATAATCCTTATCAGTAACATGGATAGGTGAAGTAGCAAAAGCAGGGTCATATTTCATTCTAGCATTCAGAGACTTTTCTTTTAGCTTAACTAATAATTTCTTAAGATCAGATCTATCATTGCAAGCAAGAAAATCTCTAGCAGTTTCTTCATCCATAACATAACCCTCGGGCACAACAGACAATTCATATCTAGGGGGAGAATCTTCATCATCACTTTCATCAATATTATCAGTTTCAATAATTTCATTCTCTCTAGCCCTAGCAAGTTGTTCATCAAGAAATTCACCTAATGTCACAATATTATCAAGCATAGAAGTAGTTTCATCATAAGCATCACGCATAGCAGAAGTGGCATCATCAATAACATGCGACATATCAGAAGTAGGCATGTATTCCGAACATAGTCATACGTGCTTATGGAAAAGAACTTGCATGACATCTTTTGTTCTACCCTCTCATGGCAGCGGGGTCCTATTGGAAACTAAGGGATATTCAGGCCTCCCTTTAATAGAGTATCGGGCCAAAGTATTAACACTTAGTGAATACATGAACTCCTCAAACTACGATCATCACCAGGAGTGGTCCCGAGTATTGTCACTTCGGGGTTGCTGGATCATAACACATAGTAGGTGACTATAGACTTGCAACATAGGATCAAGAACTCACATATATTCATGAAAACATAATAGGTTCAGATCTGAAATCATGGCACTCGGGCCCTAGTGACAAGCATTAAGCATAGCAAAGTCATAGCAAGATCAATCTTAGAACATAATGGATACTAGGGATCAAACCCTAACAAAATTAACTGGATTACATGGTAAATCTCATCCAACCCATCACCGTCCAGCAAGCCTATGATGGAATTACTCACGCACGGCAGTGAGCATCATGAAATTGGTGATGGAGGATGGTTGATGATGATGACAGCGACAGACTCCCATCTTCGGGGCCCCAAACGGACTCCAGATCAGACCTTCTGAGTGAGATTAGGGCTTGGCAGCTCCATATCGTAAAACGCGATGAATCCTTCTCTCTGATTTTTTTTCTCCCCGAACGTGAATATATAGAGTTGGATTTGAGGTCGGTGGAGCATCAGGGGGGCCACGAGGCAGGGGGCGCGCCCCCACCCTCGTGGACAGGGTGTGGGCCCCCCTGGCCTTGATTCTTTCGCCATTATTTTTTATAAATTCCAAAAATATTCTCCGTGGAGTTTCAGGTGATTCCGAGAACTTATATTTCTGCACAAAAATAACAACATGGCTATTCTGCTGAAAATAGCGTCACTATGGGTTAATTCCGTTCAAATCATGCAAGTTAGAGTCCAAAACAAGGGCAAAAGTGTTTGGAAAAGTAGATACGATGGAGACGTATCAAGCTCTTACCGGACCTTTGGCCGCTCACCTCCTAGCCTTGACAATGGCATCGCGACCTGGCATACTAGCGACGGCTGAAGCCTGCCTGGGGTCTGGGTCCTGTCGGCGTATAGCGCCACACTGTCTAGGGAAAAGAAAAGGGAGGAACCGAGCAGAGCTGTAATACGCGCATCCATCACGAAATCAAAAGAAACAACATTGATATTTAGTGCATTCCGATCCTTACAAACCCCACGGGGGTTGATCTTCATCTCACGCAGGAAAAGCAACTACAAGGCCCAACGGTATCGCCGACGACGCCGGGCGGTGGCACGTAACTATCGTCGCTCGACTCCGGAGAATAACTGGGCTCACGAGAGTTACTGGATTCCAAGGAGTCGCCACTGCTGCTAGATGAAGCACCGAAGGGGACGGCAGCAGGTCCAGCACCCGCTGCGGCGTCCTCCGAGCTGCCTCCTCCGTGGCAGCACTCCAGCCGTTCGCCCTCCTTGTTGAAGACCTTGAAGAATAGGGTGGCCGCACCATCGTACTCGAAGTGGATTGCCAAGGCTCCCTCTGCGCAGCAAGCCCGGGAAATCTCGCCCCATCCTCGAGTCATGAAGACGTCTCCGGGCAGCACCACCTCGACTTTGGCACCGGTTGCCGAGCTGCTGCACCCAGCGTGCTGCAGCCACAGCTCGACCGGCCCCCTCGGAGGTAGCTCGCTGGCGAAGAACCGCGGGAGTTGGATCCAGGTGTCGGGGGGCATCACCACCCACACCACAAACTCGCGCGAGCTACCCTCGGCATGGGTCCGTGGTGCGGACGGCAGGGCAATGGCGGCCCTGCCACCTTCGTCAGGCGTCTCTCATCGGCGCGCACCATCGTCCTGAGAGAGAGCGTATATGGGAAGAGGGAAGCTAGGCGGAGGCCTCGATTGCCCAGGCCTGGTCACCTCTCGCCTCGCGCCGACATTGTGAGGAAGGCGGAGCCGTTTCTTCGGCGGGAGAGGATCGGGCCCCTCCCAAGGGGCCTTCCCCTTCTCAGCCGTGGAATACCTTCTGATCAGCGCCATGGAGGCAAGATGGAGAAGAAGAGAAGCAGACGGGTGCAAGACGAAAGAAAGATGGGTAGGGGCTCCGGCCGCCCGCACATTTATAGTTGGGAGAAGGTAAATTTTCACCCTCCCACGATCTCCGGTAATGATGATTCTCTCTGCATGCATCATGCAGTTGTCAAGTCGAACAGTTCCCAAGGCAGTGTGGGGAAGCGGAGTCGCCCACGTCCCATCAATCGCCATGCGTCATCAAGGACGCAGGCGGTTAGGGCCCGCGGCGCTCCGCCCTTGCCCTTTGGCTTCGCCTGGAAGTCGAGTCCGAGCATGCTTTGGGCCCGGGGGCTACTGTCGGCGTCTTGGATTCGGGAGTATCCAGCCCTGCCTGCCTACGGCCCACCACGCGGCTTCATCGGTGGCCTGGTACGGCCCAACATCAACACCAACACTACAAGACCCTCGCGAGGGGCCAAGCCTCGCGAGGCGGGTAGCGCCAAGACCCCTGAGGGGACCGGCCTCCTCAGGCTAGCTCCTGAGGGGCGGAGAGTTCTATGCAGGTTACCTCACGAGGCTCAGCTGACGTGAGCCATGACGACCAAGGCCAGGAGGGCGCCAGGCGAGCACAGAGCACAGGTTTCCTCTTCGGTGCAAAGGAGTCAAGCCACAGACGCAGAGTCCCGAGGAACCAGCCAAAGGTTTCCATTCTGGTGCAACGAGACCAAGACCGCCAGGACGGCAGGACGGAGGTCATCGACGAGCCAACCGTAGCGTCATGACCAGAGGCTTTTCGTAGGCGAAGACTACTTTTGTCAGGATAGACTGTACTACTTGTCCACTTTCAAATCCGGCCGTTGTGGGATCCCTTCCCGCTCATATTTGGGAAGAGGACCGAGGCCACTATAAATAGGACTAGCCACCACCATAGAAGGGGACGGGATGAGAACAAGTAGAACTAGCATACACCACACTAGCTAAAGAACACCTCACCTCCTGAGGCTTGTTCATCCACTGTACTAGCTCATCCTCAGCCCTTCGAGGCAATCCACCAAAATGCTGGAGTAGGGTATTACACCACAACGATGGCCCGAACCAGAATAAAACTGCCGTGTCTCTTTGTCCCTTTGAGCTTGAAATGCTACGCTTAGGAGCTTCGCTAGTAGGCAGGCTGGGTAGCTTGAGATCTCCGCACGCACCCCAGAGTTCGAACCTCTCAAGGGTCTGCGGATCCCATAATCCGACAGGCCTCCTCTAAGAAGCTCTCCCACGCCACGCGCCTCCGTTACCTACCCCGCGCGATGCATGCAGCATACGTGGCCAAGGATAAGGACGCGCCGTGGGCAGAGTAAATTGGCAGTTTCTACCCCATGCGTTAAAGTCATTCACGGGCCATCACTGGAGCAGCCCCACCACTATTGGCTTTACACCATGCGCGGGGAAACCGGAAACTGGCCCGAAATCAAGGCTAATGAAGCATCGACGAAAAACTCATGGGGCCAACCCCTTCAGCAACCTTGCCTGTGCACTTGTTAGGCCCTACCCTGATGATGCCCGACAGCGCGATCGGGGCAGGCCCAGGGGCTTATGTTGGTGCAACAAACCCTGGGTCTATTTCCCAGATTGTGCACAGACACAAGACCAAGATTGAAGCACCAGCCCAAGTTAGAGAATGAAGTACCAAGAGATTTGAAGAGCCAATACGCAGCCCAGAAGGACCAAGATTAGTCAAGGGAAGCAAGATATCGGCAAGAGAAGGGCCTTCCTTGCCGGCCAGGCGAGCCCGGCAAGGGGCAAGGCCACCACCAGAAGCAAGCAACCAAGGCTCCTCGGTAGAGCCTTCCGGGGACTCGCGAGAGCAGAGCCACCTCACCAACCATGCAAGCGTGACCCACGTTGCCTATCAGTGCGGTGTCAAGCCGCAAGATGACTAAGTGGCAGGCATTTGCCACATGGCAGCCATTTCCTATTGAAGAAACCCATAGGTGACACCCATCCTACGATGTGTCAAGAGAATAGGTGCGGAGCTGGCAAGATAGCCCGGCAAGCCTTGCCAGGCGACCAGTGATGTGACACTAAGTGGCGCATTGAATGCACCCTATCAGCCCGCAGAGTTAGGTATGATAACATTGTTTGCTATCATATCAATGGATAATGACCACTTTGCCATTGTGGTGACCCATTAAACTATAAAAGGAGGCCCATGGCACTCGTAGGGGGGGTTAGATGGTTGGAAAGTTGATGAACCCAACCCACCATACGGGCGCGTAGTCGCCGCGGCCCTAAGGCAAACCCTACCGGGCAAGTGTACTACGCACCACCACATTCATTCCACCATCAATCCACCAAAGCAGGAGTAGGGTTTTACGCCTCATGGCGGCCCGAACCTAGGTAAATTGCTTGCGTGATTCCTCCCGTGTTCCCGTACACTGATCTGCTCTTTGTGCAACGCGACGTCCCCCTGCCAAACCAGCAAGGGACCACTCGGTCCCATAGGTGGCAGCGGACATCCCGTGACACTCGTCCACAATTTACTAAAATATATCAGATCTATATTTAAGCTTACCAAAAAGTTGAATACACAGACAACGACAGTGCAGAAGTGTAGCCCAATGCTCTTGTCAGTACATTTTGTCCTATAACGCTTGTACTTACAGGGATTAGTAGTTGAGTATGTAGCATCAATCTGCATCTTATCTTCATTATCCTCTATTCCTTCCAGTATTATCATATCTATAATTACTCTCTACAAAATGTAGAGTACATGCAATGCTTATGAAGAAGATTTGGTGCTAAAATTCTTGAGTTATCCTTCCCTTGACATGGAGAAGGGCATTATAAAGCCGGTGTTAACTCTTAATGTATGTCAGTCCTTCTAAAGCCTTTATCCTCAACTGCTGTTTAATTTGCTCATACTCCCTATCATTAACGGTTGTTTAGTTTGATGTTTGTATCAAAATGCATGTTCGCAACAACCATAAGTTCCAAGTTTTACTTGTAAAACCAAATTCCTTATTCATACCATGCACATTACTCAATACTCCCTATATGTATGCTTGTTTTTATGGATCTATAATCCCGTGTGTGGTGAAGCAGCCCATGTTTGCACCTTATCATATCCTGTTTTATCTTACTGATGTGGCTGATGATATGAATAACATGCCATGCAATTAACCAAAATAGATACAATGATTGTCTTTGCCCTTCATCTATGCTTGTTATGTTGACATGGTAATCCAGTAGTGCGGTGAAGCTCCCCGCATTATGAACAGTGCCAAATTATGCTATTAATATTTTGAACTTACTCTTTATTTTCTAATTTTAAATTGGATGGAATTGACAGCACAATTATCATCTTTGTTTATACACGTACAAAACCTGTCATCTCTCTGCTTGTTTCAGGGTGATATGCCTGATGGCATGCACAAGTCTGCTGAAGGCTGTGAGACAAACCCAACATATATTGCAGCAAAGAAGGCAAAACATCTTGACGATAGCGAGACAACCCCAAAGTCTTGTCTTCATGCAGTGTTCAAGTTACTTGAGACTAGCAGTCAGACAAGCTCACAGCATTTGCAATCTAAATCAGTTAGACTTCTTCAGTCCCAAGTTCTAGCAGAAAGGCATTCTGCAACTCAACTTCGACTTGTAGTCCTATCTCTAAGAAAGATTGCGGAGAACACCAATGAGAACCTCATTGCTTTATGATCACTGGTGGCGAAGTTCGATGCCCAGTGGATACCATAAATCCTTTCTTGTATAGTGTAGGGTTATTCCAAGTTACTATGCCATAATTTCTTTATTGTAGAGTAGGTTTGTTCATAATTCCTACTAGTTACTGCCATCATTCGCTATCTGGAAAAAAAGTCTGATGTAGTCGACCGGGACGAAACATTCGCCTCTAACGGGCCTGGTTTTTAGCGGGCCAAAATTGGGTCGGCCTGCAACTTTCTTGGGCCCGAATGGCCATTGGGGCCTTCACACTTTGCACCAGGCCCAGAACTTACTCCGGCCTATATTCGGCCCAAATTTTAGTTGGGCCTTTTGTGGACCCAGCGCTTAGTTTGCCCCATGTAGCTTTGGGCCATTAACAGACTGAATATTTTGCTGGCCTGTTATGGCCCAGAAGAAACCATGGGCCTTTAGCAGGCCGAAATGATGTTGGGCATCAATTTTCACTAGTCGTCGACGGGCCTTCAGCGGGCTGAAATGTAGAACGGGCCTTTTTTGGCCCAGTTATATGACGGGCCGTTACCAGGCCGAAACATATCTCGGGCCTTAGTTGGCCCACTGATATCATGGGCCTTTAAAAGGCCAAAAGCTTAGTACAGACATCAACGGGTCGAATTATACGATAGGCCTTTAACATGCCCATGTCACGTTGGGCTGAACTGTTGCCACCTTTATCACGGGTCGTGAGTGAGCCGGATATCGCGTCGGACCACATATGGCCCGTGGGTAGCACAGGCCATTCCCAGGCCGAAAGACACACCGGGCTGACATGGGCCCATGTCTAAATCAGGCCTCTAACAGGCCAAAAGTCACTGCCCCGTAATTGGTCCCAAATATTCAGCGAACAATTAGTGGGCTAGATCTGGCTTTGGGCCGTAAATGGGCCATGTTTAAACACACCGTTATTGGGCTGGCCCACTAGTACCTGAGAAAATACTAGGGTCCTTTGATTGGGCCGACCTTTTTAACCTATATGGGCCTTTGTTGGGCCCTGCCACGTGTCGACGTATCATAGGCATGTCTCCTCCAATGTATGGATGACATCTGGCCCACCGAGGAGCAGACACGTGTTTCCTCCAGCCAATGGTTATTTTACACATGGAAAATGCCCATTGGTCCGGGCTGTTAACGGGTTATTGGATCCATACCGGAACCCGATAGCTTAACGGCGACCCATTACGGTGGATGTCACGTGTCGGTCACCCTTGACGAAAGCACTTCCATGACGCGCGATTTATCGTCATGGAAGTGGACACTTCCGTGATGATAATTTTGGTAATGTCATGGAACACTTCTACAACAGCATAGGTATGACTATCTTGATTCTGTCATAAAATTGTCATGGATGTACATGCATGACAAAAAACGTGACCTACTGTGACAAACACGTATCATCACGGAAGTGTATTTTTTTATAGTGATAGCTGATAGTAGATGGGTAAGTCATGTCTATTGTGTCCCTAAGAAAGGAGGTATTACTGTTGTTCCTAATGATAAGAATGAATTTATTCCACAAAGAATTGTTACAGGCAATAGAATGGTAATTGATTTTAGAAAATTAAATAAAGGAACTAGAAAATATCATTACTCTCTGCCTTTTATTGATCAAATGCTAGAAAGATTATCTAAGAACACACATTTTTGCTTCCATGATGGGTATTCTGGTTTTTCACAAATACCTATTTCTCAACCTGATCAAGAAAAGACCACTTTTACTTGTCCTTTTGGAACTTATGCTTATAGACGTATGCCTTTTGGTTTATGCAATGCACCTGCTACCTTTCAAAGATGTATGACTGCTATATTCAATGACTTATGTGAAAAGATTTTTGAGGTTTTCATGCATGACTTTTCAGATTATGGGAAGTCTTTAGATGATTCTTTAAGCAATCTTGATCGACTTTTGCGTAGATGTGAGCAATTGAGAAAATGCCATGTCCTAAAGATATAAAAGGTATTCGTAGTTACCTTGGTCATGCTGCTTTCTACAGGAGATTTATCAAAGACTTTTCTAAAATTTCTAGGCCTCTTACAAATCTTTTGCAAAAGGATATCTCTTTTGTTTTGATGATGATTGTTTAGAAGCCTTCGAAACACTCACGAAAGCCTTAATTTCTACACCTATTGTTTAACCACCTGATTGGAACTTGCCTTTTGAAATTATGTGTGATGTGGAAGTGTGTTAAGTCGACTAGAGGGGGGGTGAATAGGCGATTTTTGTGAATTCTTCACTGAGGAATTTCAGGGGGAGGAAATTCCTAAGCAAAGAAATTCTAGCAGCGAAATAAGTACTCATATGCAAGCATAACAGAACAGAAGCACAGTCATCATGATGAAATGAAAGCAAACACAGAGTACAAAAAGCATAACACAGGATAAGCAGGTTGAAGACAAACTGACTAAAGAAATTGAGATGAGTAAATTGAGAAAGTCTTCAGTCAAAGTCTTCAAACAGAAGCAATCAAGTACACATTAATGAGGAAATGGAAGGGTTGAGGAAATAGAACAAGTAGCTCGGTGGAGACAGTGATTTGGTAGACTACTACGTCTTGAGCTTGCGTTGGTTTTCCTTGAAGAGGAAAGGGTGATGCAGCAATAGTAGCGTAAGTATTTCCCTCAGTTTTGAGAACTAATGTATCAATCCAGTAGGAGGCTCCTCAAAAGTCCCACGCACCTACACAAACAAACAAGAAATCGCAACCAACGCAATAAAGGGGTTGTCAATCCCTTCACGGCTACTTGCGAAAGTGAGATCTGATAGAGATAATATGATAAGATAAATATATTTGGTATTTATGGTATAGATTGGAAAAGTAAAGATGCAAATAAAAGTAGATTGAAAGCTTATATGATAAGAGATAGACCCGGGGGCCATAGGTTTCACTAGTGGCTTCTCTCAAGATAGCATAAGTATTATGGTGGGTGAACAAATTACTGTCGAGCAATTGATAGAAAAGCGAATAATTATGAGATTATCTAGGCATGATCATGTATATAGGCATCACGTCCGTGACAAGTAGATAGACTCCTGCCTGCATCTACTACTATTACTCCACACATCGACCGCTATCCAGCATGCATCTAGAGTATTAAGTTCATAAAGAACAGACTAACGCATTAAGAAAGATGACATGATGTAGAGGGATAAACTCATGCAATATGATATAAAACCCATCTTTTTATCCTCGATGGAAACAATACAATACCTGCCTTGCTGCCCCTCCTGTTACTGGGAAAGGACACCGCAAGATTGAACCCAAAGCTAAGCACTTCTCCCATTGCAAGAAAGATCAATCTACTAGGACAAACCAAACTGATAATTCAAAGAGACTTGCAAAGATAACTTAATCACACATAAAAGAATTCAGAGGAGATTCAAATGATTCTCATAGATAAAGTTGATCATAAACCCACAATTCATCAGATCTTGACAAACACACCACAAAAAGAGTTACATTGAATAGATCTCCAAGAAGATCAAGGAGAACTTGGTATTGAGATTCAAAGAGAGAGAGGAAGCCATCTAGCTAATAACTATGGACCCGAAGGTCTGTGGTAAACTACTCACAACTCATCGGAGAGGCCTTGTAGATGATGTAGAGGCCCTCCATGGTCGATTCCCCCTCTGGCGGAGCGCCAGCAAAGGCTCCGAGATGGGATCTCGTGGATACAGAAGGTTACGGCGGTGGAAATAGTTTTTCATGGTCGCTTCTGATGTTTTCAGGGTACATGGGTATATGTAGGAGGAAGAAGTAGGTCGGTGGACGCCCGAGGGGCCCACGAGGGTGGGGAGCGCGCCCACCTATAGGGGGCGCGCCGGGCACCCTCGTGGACGCATCCTTTGTTTCTTGACTTCCACTCCAAGTCCTCTGGATCACGTTTGTTCCAAAAAGATCGCTCCCGAAGGTTTCATTCCGTTTGGACTCCATTTGATATTCCTTTTCTTCGAAACACTGAAATAGGCCAAAAAATAGCAATTCAGGCTGGGCCTCCGGTTAGTAGGTTAGTCCCAAAATGATAGAAAAGTGTAAAGTAAAGCCCATAAACATCAAAAATTATAGCATGGAACAATAAAAAATTATAGATAGATTGGAGACGTATCATAGACCAGTTCCAACTGTTGTGACAGTTGTATGTCTGGTTAGAGCGGCTAGGTATTTAAACCCGAGGACACACAGTCCCGGACACATAGTCCTCACCATATCCACCTTGAGATAAGATCACACAGACCTCGCCCAATCACTCGTGGCAAGTCTTCGGGTGACTTCCAAACCTTCACAAACTCGGTCACTCAGCGATCCAAAATTTCCTGTTGGATGCTCTAGACCATGACGCCTAACCGTCTGGAAGATGCACAGTCTTCAAAGGTAACAAGCGTCGGATCCACACAGAAACAATCTCTTCAGTGATGCTCAATCACTTTAGGTTTGTAGGTGTTTGGGTTTAGATTTGGGTTTTCCTCACTTGATGATTTTCACTCAAATTCCTCGGAGGATGGGATGCATGTCGGTGTCAAAACCGGCAGATCTCGGGTAGGGGGTCCCGAACTGTGCGTCTAAGGCTAATGGTAACAGGAGGTGGGGGACACAATGTTACCCAGGTTCGGGCCCTCTCGATGGAGGTAATACCCTACTTCCTGCTTGATTGATCTTGATGATATGAGTATTACAAGAGTTGATCTACCACGAGATCGTAGAGGCTAAACCCTATAAGCTAGCCTATGATTATGATTGTTGTTGTCCTACGGAATAAACCTTCCGGTTTATATAGACACGGAGGGGGCTAGGGTTACATAGAGTCGTTACAGAGAAAGCAATCCTCATATCCTAACCACCAAGCTTGCCTTCCACGCAAAGGAGAATCCCACCCGGACACGGGACGAAGTCTTCTATCTTGTATCTTCATAGTCCAATAGTCCGGCATACGCATATAGTCCGGCTGTCCGAGGACCCCTTAATCCCGGACTCCCTCAGTAGCCCCCGAACCAGGCTTCAATGACGCTGAGTCCGGCGCGCAGATTGTCTTCGGCATTGCAAGGCAGGTTTCTTCTCCGAATTCTTCAAAGTACCTGTTGTAAATAGCAATGCTCGGTTGCCCATTTAATGCTATGCTCATCGGCTTCTGCACCATAACAGTCTCAACCTCCACATGTCGAAGGAATGCGAGAAGTCGGGGCATTTTTACATATGCCACCCTGACCGTGTAAATAAAGTGTCTATTAAAGAGATGGGGATCTTCAGATCCAATCCACACCATCTCCCCCAAGCGAGTAATCATCAAAGCATGCCCGAGAAAACCATTCCAACATGGTCGGCGCTCGCAGCTCTTCCTCCCGCCCTCGCAACACCAAGCCGGGCGATTGGGAGAAGTGTACCGTATCCCACGACCGATTATTGAAGTTGCAGACCCAAGGGTACCTACCCCTGCATATCTAGTCCCCGTTCGAGCCGGATTGGCTTCCTTCGATGGCGGGGAGCAGGCGAAGAACTTTCCCAACCCTTCCAGGGGGGAGCGAGTATGCCTCATTTCCTACTTACTGAAGGGTGTCGGATTTCCAATCCATCCGTTCCTCCGAGGGCTTCTGGAGTTCTACGGCCTCCAACTACACAACTTCACACCTACCTCCATCCTGCATATCGCAGGCTACGTTGCTCTTTGTGAGCTATTTCTGGGCCGCGAAGCCCATTTTGAGCTATGGAAGAACCTATTCTGCCTCGTCCCCTGTAATCAAGGGGGATCAATATTCCAAGTGGGCGGAGCCGAGATATGGCGCATCGTCGAGACCGGATACTTATCCGGCACACCTAAGAAGGCACCCAAAGAGTGGCCCTCCGAGTGGTTTTATATTGAGGACGTCTCCCTTCCCGACCCAATCCGAATGGGTCTCCCTGAGTTTACAAACACTCCGCTAAGAAAACGCCTTAGCTGGCGTCCCCGGAGCCCCAGAGAGGAATATAGCAGGGAGGTCCTTCAATTGATGAGCAAGATAAGAATACTCTCTCAGTCCGGATTATCAATAGTCGAGGTTATGGCGATATCCATAATGGGGGGGGGGGGTTCAGCCACCCCAATACCAAGGGCATCCCATGTGGCACTTCAACGGAGAAGACGACGCCACCCACTGTGGTCGAAAGGGTCCGGACTCCACCGCCGCTCTCGTGGACATACTGTCCAATTTATACAAGGGGGAAAGAGAGCAGTTCGTCCGCATTAAGCCACGGGATGGATTTTCCATGTACAACCCTCCCAGCTGGGTGATCTTCCATCCATCACTCTACTCTATTCATTCCCTGAGCCTTTGTTTTCATAAATATTTACTTCGTCTACTTATAACAGGAATGGCGGAAAATAACTAGGGAGTTCCATAGCCCGACACCATAGCCAGAGGACCGTAACCGGGCCCTTGAACCCCGGGTTCGAAGAGGATCCAGATATATTCGTGGAGCTCATGGAAGGGGTGTTTCACCCGGCGAGCTGTGACGGCACAGAGGTGGCCATCATTGCTGATTATCCCAGCCTCCTCCCTGTATTGCATGTAAGTAAACAAGAGACTTATCTTCCATGAAAGATTCACTCCTTCCGTCTCACCCACCGCACAATTCTTATGCTCTGAAGGGAAGACGATCGGCGCGCCAAGCCGAACCCGAGGCGTCTCACCAATAAGGGGTGCCCGTGCCGGGTAGGCCTTCAAAAAGTAAGGCGAACAAAAATACGGCGGAGCCGTTGTCAAGGAGGTATGGTTTTAAATACGCTCTGTGGTTTGTCATCTTAAAGTATGACACCATCCATTGTGTTTTAGCAGAAAGAACATCCATCAGACTATGTCCGGGGATCCTGCCAACCGTACCACTACTATCCGGTCCAGACCCGGTCTCAAGGATTGAGGCCAACATGGAAGCGGCACCAGACTATCCTCATATAGAGGATTCTGATAGAATGTCCGTTACAAATTTTGAAGTGGAGAGTGCCATGAACCATCGACGCCGGCAGGCCGCACTCCGCGACCCTGGTTTTGCAGACGAGGCTTTTAATGCCTTCAACTCGGGTGGTGCGTACCTCCGAGCTGCTCAGGATGGGTTTGCTAGAGCCATGGACCAGTATTTGAAAGATATACGTGTAAGTGTGAAAATTTGATAATTATGTATATCAGTAGCCCCTAAGACTTGAAGTAGTTGGTACAACTGATTTAAGGATAATTTTACTAATAGGTTCTCTCAGAGAGGAACAACCTCTTGTCTCAAGAGCTGGAAGAGTGTCGAACCCTGCTAACGACCGCTATGGCCAAGCTGTCAAGATCCGAAGAGGCGTCGACTGGTATGTATTGCCGAATTGAGAAAAAAGAATATTGTGTATATATACCAGCAACACTAACAATATCTGATGACCAAAATTCTCAGATAATCCGGAACAGAGTCCGGGAATCCCATAAGAGGGTGAGCAAGAGGCACAAAGGAAAGCTGCCGCTGGCGAGCGTGTACTTACAGCGGTTATACAGAAGAAAAACGAGCTCCAAGATGCTAATACCCAGCTGGGTGAATAACATTTATAGTATTTTTAGTATGTTTTCAAACGAACATTTACATAGTTCGGCAAATATAGGAACTAATAGAGTTATGTCTGTAGGTATGCTGACGGGCCGTCCCGAAGAGGAGATGCCCGGATCCTCAGGCAATCTGCTACAAGAGCTTTCGCAACTGCACGAACAAGTTCGGCAGGTCATGCGGAGTGTTGCCAAGGCCTTGTGGCCATCCGCCCCCTACCAGGAAGTATGGGGGAGCTTTTACAGCTTTTCAAGGGAGCACGACGGCGTTTCCGACTATGGAAGATATCTGCCTATCGAGAAGGTGCAAGGGAGGCTTGGGCCATGGTGAAAACATGGTATACCTAGCTCGATCCGAATCATATGGCCCGGGTCAGACCTGTAGGGTTAGATGGGAAAGAAATTCCCGTTAGCCTGGTATATGACCAGGTAGGATTAGCCGCAAAATATTCCCAACAGGATTGTAGGCTAGACACCCTGTTGGATGGTATAGAAGAAAAAGCATTTGAGTCTAAATGACTATGTACTTCAATTGACATATTTGTCCCTAGCCGGATTATAAAACATTTGTCATGGCAGAACTTTTCTCTTCGGCCTCTGGACCGGCAGTCCGGAGTGTTTCCGAATACCCACTCGGTAATATAAACCGGGGTACGCGTGGAAACCAGGCGTAGGGGTCATAATTGCTTGAACAGACAAGTACCCAACTAGCTAAGTTATAGTACATGGTTAGTGTCGGTGTCAAAACCGGCGGATCTCGTGTAGGGTGTCCCGAACTGTGCGTCTAAGGCTAATGTTACAGGAGGCAGGGGACACGATTGTAACATCCCTAATTTTCAATTTGGAATGTTATACTAAGTCATCATGCATTTCATATTTCCTTGCATTTTGCCGATCCTAGAAATTTCACGCAACTCAAGGACCCACGGAGAGAGTTGGAGATTTCATTATTTTCATATTTGGGTTTACTCAAATTCTGAAAATAGGATCATTTTGATTTTTTTATTTCATCTTCAAATATTTTCCCAATATCAAAAAAAAATAAGAGAGGGAATAATATGACTTCCCCAAAATTTAGGGAAAAAATGAAGATTTAATAAATAAATCAAATTTTGGATTTTTCGGAGTTTATTTGCCTTAGGGAAAAATGCGTGTTTTCAAAAATTGCATTTTAGGCCCCGAGTTAAAGTTCATTTTGTTCGACTCATTTTTATGAGTCGGGAAAATTTACTTTGTAAATTTTGGAGTTCGTTTAGATTTTATTTTATTCGCTTTTCTGAGCGAGATTTTAATAATAAAAATACGCCATACTTCACTGGGCCAAGGGCCCACCTGCCTCCTCATACAAGGCATACCACAGCCGCCATGGCGAGTCCGAGGAGGACTCCTCCTCCTCCCCTTGCTTGCCCCTCCCCAAGCAACCTCACCCCCTCCTATATATACTCCCTCATCCCCCTCTCCTCCCAACCCGCCGCCGCCCTCTCCCCTAGCCGCCGCCGCTTCTTGTGCCCTTGCTTGCGGACGCTGCCGCCCGCCGCCCATAGCCGCCGCCATGAGCCTCTTCGGGCGAGGTAGCCAGCGCCACCTCCCGGTTCGGTTTTTTTATAAAAAAACTGTTCGGTTTTCTTTTCCGTTGTTCGGTTTTTTTTAAACCCTAGATCGGGTTTATTTTTTTTCGGTTTAGCTAATTAGTGAACGTTCACCGATCCGTTTGTTTTAACGAACGTGTTCACCGGTTAGTTTCTGTTAACGAACGTCCGTTCGCTTAACTGCTCGCTGCTTTTTCTTTTAATCGGATTTAATCCGTTATTTCCCGATCTCGATTTCAGATCCAAAATTCGTTTTAGTTTATTTTCTCGCACCATTATAAGAATCAGGTGATTCAAGCGGCTGGAGTTTAGTTCTGAAACCGCCGTTCGACTAATCCACTTAAACAAAGTTTTGCTACTGTAAAATTTGACCTAGTTTCAAATTGCTAGAACCGAGTTGTTTTCTTTCGACGTTTGACTTTCGTTGCTTTATTTGATTCGATTCTTTTGTAACCAGGGTTCTTAAGTTGAACTTTCTGGTTAGATCTTTTATTCGAGATTTACCTATGCATTAGATGAGTACTTATTGTATGCTTGTTGTTTGTCTGCGATAGATCACCCGGAGTGCGCCGCTTGTTACTTCGAATCTCTAGGTTTCATGGATCGTCGCTAAAGGCAAGTAACACTTGATCATACTTTTTCTACTACCCAGTTTTATGCATTAGATCAATCCTCAAACACTTGCATGATTAGGATCTAATTAAATTGTGGGATGGGAAGTAGATTGAGGTAGTACCTATTACCTGTTTTACCTATGAAACCTTGGGAGTTACTTCTACGTTTGCACATTATGCCATGCTATGCTAGTAGACGTGGATTGGGTGAGTGAATATCCATGACAGATGTGAGATTGTTATTAATGGTTTATTTAAGGTGGCAACTTAAACACACATCTAGGTGGATTGAGGCACCTGGTTTCTATCAGGACTTGCCTGCTTTTTCTTCGGACCACCACCTGTGCTCAAAGGGATCATAAGATTATTCAAACTAGAAACTTCCGTGTGCAGCCACAAGCCATTATGGGCTCTGGCATAGTTGAGTAAGTCGTGCGAACTCTTATAGTGGTGGACTAGCAGATGTAGGGGATGTAGGTGTACCGGTCCACCCATCGTAAGGTGCTAGCTCTTCTGAAAGACTGTGTCTCGGTCATCCGTCTCTCAAACACCATGTAGTGCGAGAAACCAAACGGAGGCGATCGAGTCGTGTGGGGAAAAGTGCGCAAACCTCTGCAGAGTGTATAAACTAATCATGATTAGCCATGTCCCCGGTTATGGACATCTTGAGTATCTAGTACTTGAATATCATGTGAATCTCAACATGTTACTCTAATTAATGTTATTGGGTTTTAATGAGTACTTTTAATTGGGATTGAGGATGTCATCAACCATTCTCAATGTTTAACAACCACCATGATAGTTAAACAAATTTATTCCTTTGCGAGGGAAAAACTGGCTTTATGCAAAATCAGAATCAGAGAGCTTTCCACCTGCCATATATGCATGTAGTATAGGCTTATTCTGTATTACTCTCTATGTGTTACATTGCCAAAGCATATTCCATGTCTTGACCGTTGGCTGCAACTTTCATGTTGCAGAATTTTCAGGCGGAGAGTAAAGGTGTTTTAGGTCGTGGTTCTATACTCAGTGATGCCGATGGAGTTGATGGACTCACTTATCTTCCAAGTCTTCCACTGTTATCGATATTAGATGGCCTTAAGCCATATTTATTGTAATAAGTTCCCTTGTGGACAATGCTGTAATGAGTGTGTGATTGCTACTCTGCTATAAATCCTTCGAAGTACTGTGTGTTGTCAGCATTACTGATCCAGGGATGACACTGAGCACAGAGACTTGATCCATTCGGGTCCGGTCGCCACAGAGATGGTATCAGAGCACACGCCGAATCGTAGGACACGACCAAAGAAGTTAAAGCCATAGATCACTACTCTCTTCTCATTTTCTAACTCGTCATCTTTTCTACTCTTTTAGGATGAAGGACGCAAAGATCAAGTACACCCAACCAGATGAAGGCACACCTTTTGGATTTCACTTGAAGGAAGTCACCAAGTACCTGAACATTGGACTACCAAGTTTCACCGGGACTTTCAACGCCACTCTTCCTGAAGAAGAGCGCTCGAAGATTCAAGCTCACGTTCCGGGAAGGACATTCGCCCCAACCACCAAGCCTATAGATAGTGTTTTCGGTGCACCAACCTGGAGTCTGGGAAAGAGCATGGCAGCTCATATCACCATGGGACGCATTGGAGAAGTTTACCAAGAAGACCTCAAGGAAACCATCTATCAGATTTGTGGACGCCGAGATGAACAATGGGAGATAGTCAGCACCAAGAAGGATAGATCCATTGCAGCTTTCATCCAGGAGTTAAACCAGCACATTCGACGCCAGGAGAACCAGATGTGCAATGATATGATCGAATTGAAGAATGCGAAGGGAAGGATCATCGAACTTGAAGGAGAACTAAAGTCTACACGCAAGGACTACATGGACGAGATCGTAGCGCTAGCAAGACACAATAACGACCTTAAGTATGAGATTGAAGAACTCAAGAAGAAATTGGCGCTCAAAAATGAAGACCAGTACGTCGGTTGTCCAAGAGACTACATCAACATCGATGACACCGACTCGGATCCAAGTGAACCCGACTTTGAAGACGGTCGAGCAGACATCATGGAGTCTTCCACGGTTCCAATTAGTAGATGACCCCACATATTAGTAGTATTCCCTCCATGTAACATTTTAGTTCACGCACTTTTGCGATAGTTAGATCGTTGTAAGCCCTTTGTTTGGATTGAATGAAGTGATTTTGTGTGCATTTGCTCATATACATTTGGGTAGTGTTTCTCCCTAGACCTCACTCTATTCTTAATTTCGCCTTTGCTAAACCCATCGATGCCTCCGAGACGCGACCCGGGTTTGTTTTTCGCCGAAATCACCCAGTTGATTCAAGCAGGTAACACCTTGATCCAAACATTGGCATGTAATCAAGGCAACAACAACAACAACAACAACCCACCGCCACCACCACCGATTGACCATCCTGCTCGTTTCTTAAGGCTGAACCCGCCCGTTGTTTTCCAAAGAGTACAGAGCCGATAGTAGCAGGATGATTGGCTCCGTAAGAAGATAGGGAGGAGTTGACCAAAGGTCAGGATGTACAGATAGAGAGAAGGTGAAGTTTGCTGCACACCAACTTGAGGGACCAGCAGCAGCATGGTGGGAGAATTTTACAGCCACTTACCTCAGAGACACCGCCACATGGGATCGGTTTCGCAAGCTTTCCGTCTTGCCCATGTCTCAAGGGAGCTATGGCCATGAAGAAGCGTGAGTTTCGCAATTTACGCCAAGGAGGAAGGACTGTCGGCCAGTATGTGGATGATTTTAGTAAGTTAGCACGTTATGCCCCAAACGACGTTGCTACAGATGCAGCTAAGCAGGAGAAGCTTCTGGAAGGACTGAATGATGAGTTAAGTATGCAGTTGATGGTAGCAAGTTCCAATAACTACCAGGAGTTGGTAGATCGTGCCTTCATGATTGAAGGAAAGAAACAGCAAATTGAGAATCGCAAGAGGAAGTATGGACAGGGGAAGTATAACTCTGGAGCCCAGCAGAAGCCTCGTTATACCCCTAAACAGGGAGTTCGGGCCGGCATACCCATGGAGGAGGTAATTCGCACAACCATAATGGCACCAAGAATGGGAACGGGAATGGAGGAAGCAATGGACAGAACCGCACCACACCATCAACCCCAACCAAGAAAGACCTGAGCCATGTCACCTGTTTCAAGTGTTCCAAGACTGGACATTATGCAAATGACTGTCCCGAAGGCCAAGGTGGAAATGGAAGTTCTGGAAAGAAGCCAAACCCTTTCAACAGGGGATGTGAACCACATTGATGTGGAGGAGGTTGAAGATCAGCCCGATGCAAAGAATCGGTAAGTTTTGGTTAAGTCATTTACTGCACTAGTTCTTTTCGATACCGGTGCATCGCATTCATACATATCAAGGGGATTTGTAGAGAAGTATAGTCTACCTACTCGGATTCTTAAGACCCCTTTGCTAGTAAGCTCACCAGGAGCGGAATATATGGCCAGACAAGGATGTTTTCAAGTGCCATTAGGTATAGGAAGGCATGTGTTCCCGACGGATTTGATCATTTTGGAATCCCAAGGATTTGATGTGATTCTCGGTATGGATTGGCTGTCGATGTATGGAGGAAACCTCGATTGCTCAAGTAAGACGATTTTGCTCACAACACCAGAAGGAAGAAGGATTAAGTATGTATCACGGCACGAGCCGAGGAGAGCTCATGTAAATTGCCTATCAGGAGTGGTGCAGGAAGAAGTGCCAGTGGTGAAGGATTTCCCTGATGTATTTCCTAAGGAATTGCCAGGAATGCCACCGGATAGGGACATTGAGTTTTTGATTGAACTTTTGCCAGGAACAGGCCCAATATCGAAGCGACCATACAGGATGCCCGCACAGGATTTGGCGGAAATCAAGAAGCAGATTAAGGAGCTATTGGATAAAGGCTATATACGCCCAAGTTCTTCACCTTGGGGATCACCCGTACTTTTAGTGGAGAAGAAGGATGGATCGTTAAGGATGGTTGTTGATTATCGTGGTTTAAATGAAGTAACAATCAAGAACAAGTACCCACTACCAATGATAAATGATCTGTTTGATCGTTTGCAAGGAGCTAAAGTGTTTTCCAAGATCGATTTGCGATCAGGGTACCATCAGTTGAAGATTCGGGAGCAGGACATACCTAAGACAACATTTACCACGAGATATGGACTGTATGAATATACCGTTATGTCTTTTGACTGACTAACGCTACCAGCCCTATTTCATGAATCTGATGAACAAAGTATTTATGGAGTTTTTGGATAAGTTCGTCGTGGTGTTCATAGATGATATTTTGGTTTTCTAAGAATGAAGAAGAACATAAGGAACATTTGCGATTGGTTTTGGAGAAACTGAGGGAACATCAGTTATATGCCAAGTTCAGCAAATGTGAGTTTTGGCTAAAGGAAGTTGGATTTCTTGGACATGTTATATCCGGAGAAGGGATAGCAGTTGACCCCACAAAGGTTGAGACCGTAACCAAATGGGAAGCACCAACGGCTTGGAGAGATCCGAGTTTTCTTGGACTCGCAGGATACTACCGAAGATTCATTGAGAATTTCTCAAGGATTGCAAAGCCTATGATGTAATTGTTGAAGAAGGATACCAAGTTCATATGGACCGAGGATTGTGAGGCAAGTTTTCAGGAGTTGAAGAAAAGATTGGTTACCTCACCGTGTTAATTTTGCAGATCGGACCAAGGATTATGAGGGTGTATTACGGCGCTTCACGCCGAGGACTTGGAGCAGTGCTTATGCAGGAAGGAAGAGTTGTTTCGTATGCTTCACGACAGCTTAAGCCTCATGAGTTGAATTATGCCACACATGATTTGGAGTTAGCAGCCGTTGTGCATGCATTGAAGGCCTGGAGACATTTTCTCATTGGAAATCATTGTGAGGTGTACACGGATCACAAGAGTTTGAAGTACATCTTCACGCAGAAGGAATTAAATCTCAGACAGAGGAGATAGTTGGAGCTTATTAAGGATTATGATATGAGGTTGCATTATCACCCCGGGAAGGCTAACGTTGTAGCTGACGCATTGAGCCGTAAGAGCCACGTCAATACCCTAATGATGGGAGGAATACCCAAGGAGTTAACCGAGGATCTTCGAGAGCTATATTTGGAAATAGTTCCGAGAGGCTATGTAGCAGCATTGGAGATTCAGTCTACGTTGATGGACAAAATCAGAAAAGCTCAAAAGGCAGATAAGGAAGTTGCCTCTATAAAGGAGAAAATGAGCGAAGGAAAAGCTAAGGGATTTCGTGAGGATGAGCACGATACCCTATGGTTTGAGGACCGTGTTTATGTGCCAAATGACCCGGAGATCAGGAAGTTGATTTTGCAAGAAGCCCATGATTCACCCTACTCAATTCACCCAGGGAATACCAAGATGTATTTGGATTTGAAGGAAACGTTCTGGTGGACCGGAATGAAGAAGGGTATTGCGGAGTATGTAGCAGTTTGCGATGTATGTCAGAGAGTGAAGGCAGAGCATCAGAAGCCAACAGGATTGTTACAACCATTGCCAATACCCGAATGGAAGTGGGATAAACTAGGCATGGATTTCATCACAGGTTTGCCAAAGACTCGTTCAGGATATGACTCGATTTGGGTTATAGTCGACCGCCTGACGAAGGTAGCTCATTTCATTCCAGTCAAGACTACCTATAGCAGTGCTAAGTTGGCAAAGATATACATGACCAGAATTGTGTGTTTACACGGAGTTCCGAGGAGTATCGTATCAGATAGGGGAACCCAATTTACCTCAAAGTTTTGGAATCAGTTGCACGAAACATTGGGAACCAGTCTGGAATTCAAAGATGCCTTTCCATCCACAGACCGATGGATGACCGAGAGAGTCAATCAGATTTTGGAGGATATCTTTGAGAGCTTGTGCACTAGATTATGGATCTAGTTGGGATGATAACTTGCCGTATGCAGAGTTTTCTTATAAGAACAGATTACCAAACCAGCTTGAAGATGGCACCTTCGAGGCTTTATGCGGAAGGAGGTGCAGGACACCGTTATCATGGGACGAAAGTGGAGACCGTCGCTTGTTTGGACCAGATTTGATTAAGGAGTCTGAACAGAAGGTTAAGTTGATTCGCGATAGGCTCAAGGTAGCCCAGTCCGCATGAGAAAAGCTATGCGGACTCAAAATGCAAGGCGACAGAATATGAAGTTGGAGACAGATTTTATCTTAGAGTATCCCCGCTTCGAGGAGTTAAGCGTTTTGGAGTTAAAGGAAAATTAGCACCACGTTTCGTTGGACCTTATAAGATTTTGCAACACATGGGAGAAGTTGCTTATAAGCTGGAATTACGGAGGGACTGTCAGGAGTTCATGATGTATTCCATGTTTCTCGGTGAAGAAATGTCACGCCGAGATGGCGAGAGGTACCGTTAAGGGATACGGTGCCACTTGAAGCAATTCAGTTGAAGGATGATTTAACATATAAGGAGAAACCAGTAAAGATTCTCGAGTACGCCAGCAGGGTTACTCGCAGCAAGGTTATCAAGTTTTGCAAAGTTCAGTGGTACCACCACTCAGAGGATGAAGCCACAGGGAAAGACAAGAAGATTTGCTCAAGGATCACCCTCACCTATTTTCTAGCCAACCCGAATCTCGAGGGCGAGATTCATCCTAAGGGGGGTAGGTTTGTAACATCCCAAATTTTCAATTTGGAATGTTATACATTAAGTCATCATGCATTTCATATTTCCTTGCATTTTGCCGATCCTAGAAATTTCACGCAACTCAAGGACCCACGGAGAGAGTTGGAGATTTCATTATTTTCATATTTGGGTTTACTCAAATTCTGAAAATAGGATCATTTTGATTTTTTTATTTCATCTTCAATTATTTTTCCAATATCAAAAAAAGTTAAGAGAGGGAATAATATGACTTTCCCAAAATTTAGGAAAAAAATGAAGATTTAATAAATAAATCAAATTTTGGATTTTTCGGAGTTTATTTGCCTTAGGGAAAAATGCGTGTTTTCAAAAATTGCATTTTAGGCCCCGAGTTAAAGTTCATTTTGTTCGACTCATTTTTATGAGTCGGGGAAAATTTACTTTGTAAATTTTGGAGTTCGTTTAGATTTTATTTTATTCGTTTTTCTGAGCGAGATTTTAATAAAAAAAAATACGCCGCGCCCCGCCTGGGCCAAGGGCCCAGCCGCCCCTCACAAGGCCACGCCAGCGCCCGCCCTTGGCGAGTCCGAGGAGGACTCCTCCTCCTCCCCTTGCTTGCCCCCTCCCCAAGCAACCTCACCCCTCCTATATATACTCCCTCACCCCTCTCCTCCCAACCCGCCGTCACCGTCCCTCTCCCTAGCCGCCCTTGTGCCCTTGCCGCCGCTGGTGCGCCACGCCGCCAGTGCCCGCCTTGCCGTCGTGGCCTTGTCCGCCCGCCGCCCATAGCCGCCTCATGGAGCCCCAGCGAGGTAGCCGCGCCGCCCCACCCTCCCCGGTTCGGTTTTTTTTATAAAAAACCATTCGGTTTTCTTTTCCGTTGTTCGGTTTTTTTAAAACCCTAGATCGGTTTTATTTTTTTCGGTTTAGCTAATTAGTGAACGTTCACCGATCCGTTTGTTTTAACGAACGTGTTCACCGGTTATTTTCTGTTAATGAACGTCCGTTCGCTTAACCGTTCGTCATTTTTCTTTTAATCGGATTTAATCCGTTATTTTCCGATCTCGATTTCAGATCCAATCTTCGTTCTAGTTTATTTTCTCGCTCGTTTATCGGAATCAGGTGATTCAAGCGCCTGGAGTTTCGTTACGAAACCGCCGTTCCGACTAACCCACTTAAACAAAGTTTTGCTACTATAAAATTTGACCTAGTTTCAAATTGCTATAACCGAGTTGTTTTCTTTCGACGTTTGACTTTCGTTGCTTTATTTGATTCGATTCTTTTGCAACCAGGGTTCTTAAGTTGAACTTTCTGGTTAGATCTTTTATTCGATATTTACCTGTGCATTAGATGAGTACTTATTGTATGCTTGTTGTTTGTCTGCGATAGATCACCCAGAGTGCGCCGCTTGTTACATCGAGTCTCTAGGTTTCGCGGATCGTCAGCAAGGCAAGTAACACTTGATCATACTTTTCTACTACCCAGTTTTATGCATTAGATCAATCCTCAAACACTTGCATGATTAGGATCTAATTAAATTGTGGGATGGGAAGTAGATTGAGGTAGTACCTATTACCTGTTTTACCTATGAAACCTTGGGAGTTACTTCTACGTTTGCACATTATGCCATGCTATGCTAGTAGACGTGGATTGGGTGAGTGAATATCCATGACAGATGTGAGATTGTTATTAATGGTTTATTTAAGGTGGCAACTTAAACACACATCTGGGTGGATTGAGGCACCTGGTTTCTATCAGGACTTGCCTGTTTTTCTTCGGACCGCCACCCAGGCTCAAAGGGATCATAAGATTATTCAAACTAGAAACTTCCGTGTGCAGCCACAAGCCATTATGGGCTCGCATAGTTGAGTAAGTCATGCGAACTCTTATAGTGGTGGACTAGCAGATGTAGGGGATGTAGGTGTACCGGTCCACCCATCGTAAGGTGCTAGCTCTTCTGAAAGACTGTGTCTCGGTCATCCGTCTCTCAAACACCATGTAGTGCGAGAAACCAAACGGAGGCGATCGAGTCTTGTGGGGAAAAGTGCACAAACCTCTGCAGAGTGTATAAACTAATCATGATTAGCCATGTCCCCGGTTATGGACATCTTGAGTATCTAGTACTTGAATATCATGTGAATCTCAACATGTTACTCTAATTAATGTTATTGAGTTTTAATGAGTACTTTTAATTGGGATTGAGGATGCTGTCAACCATTCTCAATGTTTAACAACCACCACGATAGTTAAACAAATTTATTCCTTTGCAGTAGGGAAAAACTGGCTTTATGCAAAACTGTAACCGTAGAGCTTTCCACCTGCCATATATGCATGTAGTATAGGCTTATTCCTGTATTACTCTCTATGTGTTACATTGCCAGCATATTCCATGTGCTGACCCGTTTTCGGGCTGCAACTTTCATGTTGCAGACTTTTCAGGCGACGAGTAAAGGTGTTTTAGGTCGCGGTTACGTACTTTCGGTGATGCCGATGGAGTTGATGGACTCACTTATCTTCCAAGTCTTCCGCTGTTATCATTATTAGATGGCCTTAAGCCATGTTTATTGTAATAAGTCCTCTTTTGGACAACGCTGTAATAAGTGTGTGATTGCTACTCTGTTATAAATCCTTGAATCTTGTGTGGTGTCGACATCTTGATCCAGGGATGACACCTGAGCACAGAGACTTGATCCATTCGGGTCGGGTCGCTACAACGATGTTTTACCCAGGTTCGGGCCCTCTCAAGGGAGGTAATACCCTACTTCCTGCTTGACTGATCTTGATGATATGAGTATTACAAGAGTTGATCTACCACGAGATCGTAGAGGCTAAACCCTAGGAGCTAGCCTATGTTTCTGATTGTTGTTGTCCTACGGTCTAAACCCTCCGATTTATATAGACACCGGAGGGGGCTAGGCTTACAGAGAGTCGGTTACAAAGAAGGAGATCTATCATCTGAATTGCCAAGCTTGTCTTCCACACAAAGGAGAGTCCCATCCGGACACGGGACGAATCCTTGAGTCTTGCATCTTCATAGTCCAACAGTCCGGCCGAAGTATATAGTCCGGATGCCCGGATACCCCCTAATCCAGGACTCCCTCAGTAGCCCCTGAACCAGGCTTCAATGACGATGAGTCCTGTGCGCAGATTGTCTTCGGCATTGCAAGGCGGGTTCCATCTCCGAATACTCCAAAGTAAAACTCAAACACTTAAATCATGTCCGGCTCTGCAGGACGATTTTCACATACCACCGTAGAGAGAACAATATAATCTGCTGATAACTTTATATAACGTGACATAACACCATAGCCGAGTCATTATTCGAACCGTTTCTCAGCTATCTACTGCGCATATCGCGAGGCAGTTTCCCGTACATGTCTTGTCGAAGCAGAGATCATGTCCCCCTTATCACGGGATTTTCATCAATACGAGCGCGGGTAGCCCAACTGTACCGCTAATCGCGGCAAGTGGGAAACGAGCAGGTTCCATCAGGTAAGTAGGGAGGCGCAAAAAGCTTTCATTGCCTCTATAAAGAGATGAGGCCTCTTCCTCTATACCCACGCCCTTTCCTTCCACTCACCTATTCCCTTTCGCTCGAGCCCTAGCGCCCAAGCGCTCGTCTTCTCCACCAAAAAGATGTTCTCCGAAGATGTCCGGATCCGGAGGAGGAGGCAAGTGGATGGCCTCTACCGTCCAGGAGAAGGATATCAAAAAGCTTCGAGAGGCCGGGTACTTGGGCAAGAAAATCGGCCACCGTCTTCCGACGGCGGGTCAGATCGTCCCCAATCCAGAACCTCATGAGAGGGTTGTTTTCCTTCCTAACTTCGTCCACGGGCTCGGGTTTCCCCTTCACCCATTTGTTCGCGGCATCATGTATTATTACGGGATCGATTTTCATGATCTGTCCCCTAACTCTTTCCTTAACATCTCGATGTTTATCATCGCGTGTGAGGCCTTTCTCCGAATTTCCCCACACTGCGACTTATGGATGAAGATCTTCAATGTGAAGCCCAAGGTGGTGAACAGCGAGCACGCCAAGTGTGGAGGCGCCATGGTGAGCAAGATGCCCAAGGTCACATGGCCGACAGACACCTTCAATGCTTCCGCCAAGGAGTGGCAGCAGCAGTGGTTCTACATCAATGAGCCGCGCGGCAAGAAGTGGGTCGCTGCTCCCGAATTCAGATCCGGAGCCCCCCTGCGGATCACGTCCTGGCCCAAGAAGGGCCTGAACTGGTCCTCGTCCGACGAGCTGTCGGTACTCCAGACGCGCGTCAAGGGCATGGTAGACAAGGACGTCAAACTTGTTAACGTATTCCAGGTGATGTTAGCCCGCCTGGTCCTTCCTTGCCAACACCAGACCTATAATTTGTGGGAATATGACCCGGCCGAGCACCAGACCCTGCAGGAGCTCTATGGCTCCTCACACAAGGATATCTGGAAGGTGCTCTTCAAGTCCGGCAAACCATGGCCGGACTCCGCCGAGGACCGTGGGTACCCGCCCCGCCAGTCCGCTAAGTTATAGCTATGTTCTGTCCACCCATGTTTAGCTGGCATATCCCGAGGGAGACGCTTTATCATGCTTTCCACAATTACCCCAGGAATGGACGAAGAAGGCAGGGCAGATACATTGTCCGGCCCCGCTGCCAGAAGAACCGGCAGGACCACTTCTAACAAAGATGCTAGTCCCAGCACCTTACCAGGCGCCGAAGAAAGAGGCCTTCAAGGAGGCCAAGGAGACCCGGGGCGGCCTCCATCGCCGCGGTGCTTTGGACACAAAATCCGAAAACTCCAACATCCATCCTTCCTCCGAAGATGAAGAGGATGAGGAAGAAGACGGGTCCTCCATGGGGGGAGGAAAGAAAAGGACGGCCTCCTCATCCTTGGAGGCCGAATCGCCAAAGAGGGGGAAAATCCCCTTCCAGAGACGTCCACTACGGCTACCAGTAGAAGCCCGGAGTGGGATCCCAGGGCCCAGCCCCTGGTAAAATTGTGAGTACACAAAATCCGAACACGCCCACGCACCCAGGATCACTAAGGTGTGATATTTTAACTTGCGCCATACTTTCTGCAGCCCGGCGAGGTCTCGCGCCGAACAGTCCTCATCGGAGGATTCGCTAAGCTCGGATGCCCTTGAGAGCGAGACGCCTCCGGAGGCCTAATACGTCTCCAATGTATCTATAATTTTTGATTACTCCATGCTACTTTATCTACTGTTTTAGGCAATATTGGGCTTTATTATCCACTTTTATATTATTTTTGGGACTAACCTATTAACCGGAGGCCCAGCCCAGATTTGCTATTTTATGCCTATTTCAGTGTTTCGAGGAAAAGGAATATCAGACGGAGTCAAAACGGAACGAAATCAACTGGAGAAGTTATTTTTGGAAGGAAACTATAACATCCCAAATTTTCAATTTGGAATGTTATACATAGAGCATCATTGCATATCATATTTTTGTTGCATTTTTGGCTCGATCCTAGAAATTCTACACAACTCAAGGACCCACAGAGAGAATTGGGGATTTAGTTATTTTCATATTTGAGTTTTCTCAAATTTTGAAAATAGGATCATTTGATTTTAATTATTTTATCTTCAGTTATTTCTATTACAAAAATATGAGAGAGGGAATAAAATGACTTTCCCAAAATAAAGAAATAATGAGGATTTAATGATAAAATCAAATAAGATTTTATTTTGGAGTTTTTCGCCATTTTATTTGAATTTAGGAAAATGTGCATTTTAAAAATTGCATTTAGGCCCCAAATAAATGTTCATCTAGTCCGCTTGATTTTAGAAGCCGGGAAAATTTATTTCGGGATTTTTGGAGTCCGTTTAGTATTTCTTTCGTTTATTTTTGGCGAAATTATTTAATAAAACGAATCATTTATCGGGTTGCAGACCCGAGCGGACTCCGCCTCGGGCAGGCTTTATATCCGCCCGCTGTCCCAGCCCACCAACCTCACGCCGAGCCACGACCCCACCGCCGCCACCACGCCCAAACCCTAACCCTAACCCGTTCGACCCGATCCACGCCGACTGCCGACACGGGCCGCCGACCTCACGCCTGAGGTTCACCGCTGCCTCGGAACCCATGCCGGTTTTTTTTATAAAAACCGATCGGTTTTTTTTATAAAAACCAATCGGTTTTTTTTAGTTTTCATCGTTTTTTTAGTTTCCGTTTTTTTATTTTATTAGATCGGTTTTATTTTTTTCGGTTCGGTTAAATAGCGAGCATTCGCTCGTTCGTTCGTTTTAACGAACGTGTTCGTCAGATTAGTTTTAGTTAACGAACGTCCGTTCGTTAACCTGTTCGTCGTTTTTCTTTTTCTCGGATTTAATCCGTGATTTTTCTGATCGCGATCCCTGATCCGATTTTTTTAGTATAACTTTTCACTCGTTTATCGGAATCAGGCAATTCAAGCACTTGGAGTTTCGTCCCGAAACCCTCTTTCTGAATAACCAACTTAAACAAGTTTTTGCTTCTGTAAAATTTGACTTAGATCCAGATTAGTAAAATGGAGCTGTTTTCTTTCGTCGTTTGACTTTCGTTGCTTCGTTTGATTTGATTCTCTTTGCAAAACCAGAGTTCTTAAGTTGAACTTTCTGGTTAGATCTTTTGTCTGAGTTTTACCTGTGCATTAGATGAGTACTTATTGTATGCTTGTTTGTTTGTCTGCGATAGAATACCCGTAGTGCCGCTTTGTTACTTGAGTCTCTAGGGTTCATGGATCATCAGCAAGGCAAGTAACACTTTGATGATACTCTTTTCTACTACCCTGTTTTATTGCATTAGATCAATCCTCAACCATTGAATGATTAGGATCTAATTACATTGTGGGATGGGAAGTAGATGAGGTAGTACCTATTACCTGATTTATATTCAAACCTTTGGGAGTTACTTCTACGTTTGCTTATTATGCCATGCTGTGCTAGTAGACGTGGATTGGGTGAGTGTATCCATGATGATGTGAGATTGTTAAATTAATGGTTTATTTAAGGTGGCAACTTAAACACACATCTGGGTGGATTGAGGCACTGGTTTCCATCAGGACTTGCCAGTTTTTCTTGGACCGCCACCTGTGCTCAAAGGGATCATGAGATTATTCATGCTAGAAACTTCCGTGTGCGGTCACATGCTACTATGGGCTCTAGCATAGTTGACTAAGTTGTGCGAACTCTTACGGGTAGACTAGGCGATGTAGGGGTTGTAGGTTGGTACGGTCTACCCACATGTAAGGTGCTAGTGCTTACGAAAGACTATGTCTCGGTCATCCGTTTCTCAAACACCATGTAGTGCGAGAAATCAAACGGAGGAGATCGAGTCTTGTGGGGAAAAGTGCACAAACCTCTGCAGAGTGTATAAACTAATCATGGTTAGCCGTGTCCCCGGTCATGGACATCTTCAGTATCTAGTACTTGGATTATCATGTGAATCTCATCATGTTACTCTAAATAATATTGTTGGGTTGTTAATGAGTACTTTTAGTTGGGATTGAGGATGCTGTCAACCATTCTCAATGTTCAACAACCACCATGATAGTTAAATAAATTTATTCCTTTGCAGTAGGGAAAAATTGGCTTTACGCAAAACTGTAACCATAGAGCTTTCCACCAGCCATATGTGCATGTAGTATAGGCTTACTCTTTCATTATTTCTCTATGTGTTACTTTGCCAGCATATTCCATGTGCTGACCCGTTTTCTGGCTGCAACGTTTCATGTTGTAGACTTTTCAGACGACGAGTAAGGTGCTTAGGTCGTGGTTCTATACTCAGCGATGCCGTTGGAGTTGATGGACTCTCTTATTCTTCCAAGCCTTCCGCTATTATCGTTATTAGATGGCCTTAAGCCATATTTATTTTGTTAAGTTCTCTCTTGAGACATTCGATGTAATAAGTGTGTGATTGCTACTCTGTTATAAATCCTTCGAGTCTTGTGTGGTGTTAGCATTCTTGATCCGTGGATGACACTTGAGCACAGAGATCGACTGCTTTGAGGTCTGGTCGCTACAAAGATGGTATCGAGCACACGCCGATCAGAGAACACGCACCATTAAGCTAAAGCCCTAGATCACTACTCTCTTCTCATTTCTGACTCCTCATCTTTTCTACTCTTTTAGGATGACGGAAGCGAGGATCAAGTTCACCCAGCCGGATGAAGATACACCCTTTGGACGACACCTGAAGGAAGTCACTAAGTACCTGAACATCGGAATACCAAGCTTCACCGGACCTACAATTCCACCTTACCTGAAGAAGAGCGCTGGAAGATTCAAGCTCAAGTTCCCGGAAGGACGTTTGCGCCAGTCACGGAGCCCATAGAGTGTGTTTTTAATGCACCAACCTCGAGTGCAGGAAAGAGCATGGAAGCTCACATAACCATGGGACGCATTGGAGAAGTTTACAAAGAAGACCTCAAGGATACTATCTACCAGATTTGCGGGCGCCGAGATGAACAATGGGAGATAGTTGGCACTAAGAAGGATCGATCCATTGCAGCTTTCATCCAGGAGTTAAATCAGCACATTCGACGCCAGGAGAACCAGATGTGCGCAGACATGATGGAGTTGAAGACAGCAAAAGCCAAGATTATCGAACTAGAAGGGGAACTGATCAAAGGCCACTCGCAAGGACTACATGGAGGAGATTGTAGCTCTAGTGAGACAAAACGGTGATCTTAAGGAGAAAATTGAAGAACTCATGGGAAATTCAGCACCCGGAGGAGAAGATGAAGATTGCACCTGTCCAGAGAACTACATCATCATCGCATTTACACCGATTCCGATCCTAGTGATGATGACTTCGAAGATGAAGCTGGAGCAGATATCATGGAGTTTTCATCGGAGCAGTTTTTCTAGTTGACCACCATAACAGTAGTAGATTCCCCCAAAAAAATAGTTTTAGTTCCAGCACTTTGTAACGATAGATAGACCATTGTATGCCCTTGTTTGAATTGATTGGAGTGATATTGTGTGTTTTGTCTCATATGCATATGGGTAGTGTTTTCTCCCTAGACCTCATTCTATTCTTAACTCTCGTCTTTTTCTATAAACCCTCAGATGCCTCTGAGACGCGACCCGGATTTGTTTTCCGCGGAGATCACTCAGTTGATTCAGCAGTGAGAATGCCTTGATTCAAACATCTCGCATGTAACCAAGGCAACAACAACAACAACAACCCACCGCCACCACCACCTGTTGACCATTTCACCCGTTTCTTAAGGCTGAATCCGCTGGTGTTTTCCAGTAGCACCGAGCCGATTGTTGCAGATGATTGGCTCCACAAAGTAGAGAGGGAGTTGACCACTGCAGGATGTACAGATGGGGAAAAGGTGAAATTTTCCGCACATCAGCTTGAAGGACCCGCAGCAGCATGGTGGGAGAATTTTACAGCCACTTACCTTGTAGACACTGTCACATGGGATCAGTTTCAGCAAGCTTTTCGTACTGCCCCTTAGGTCACCCATGCTAGTAACCTCACCCGAAGCAAAATATATGGCAAGTATATGGTGCGATCGACTGCCATTAAGGATTGGAAACTATGTATTTCCCTCGGACCTAATAGTTTTGGAATCCCAAGGATTGGATGTGATATTAGGAATGGATTGGTTATCAAAGTACAGAGGGAATATTGATTGCGCCAGTAAGTCGATTTTGCTTACCACCCCAGAAGGAAGGAGAATCAAGTATGTATCACGGCATGAGCCGAGGAGAGCACATGTAAATTCCTTAACAGGAGTTGTGCAGGAGGAAGTACCAGTGGTAAGGGATTTCCCAGACGTGTTTCCGGAAGAGTTGCCGGGCATGCCGCCGGACAGAGACATTAAATTTATGATTGAACTACTGCCAGGCACTGGGCCGATATCTAAGAGACCGTATAGGATGCCAGCCCAAGATTTGGAGGAAATTAAGAAGCAGATTAAGGAGTTACTGGATAAAGGTTTTATTCGCCCAAGTTCTTCGCCTTGGGGATCACCAGTACTTCTAGTGGAGAAGAAGGATGGATCTTTAAGAATGGTTGTTGATTATTGAGGATTGAATGAAGTAACCATTAAGAACAAATACCCGTTGCCGATGATCCACGACTTGTTTGACCAATTGCAAGGAGCTAAGGTATTTTCCAAGATCGATTTGCGATCAGGATACCATCAGTTGAAGATTCGGGAGCAGGATATACCCAAGACGGCTTTTACCACAAGGTACGGGCTGTATGAGTATACCGTTATGTCATTTGGTCTGACTAACGCCCCAGCCTATTTTATGAACATGATGAACAAGGTGTTTATGGAGTTTTTGGATAAGTCCGTCGTGGTATTCATTGACGATATCTTGGTCTACTCAAGGAATGAAGAAGAACATAAGGAGCATTTGCGTTTGGTTCTCGAGAAGCTCAGAGAACATCAGTTGTATGCCAAGTTCAGCAAGTGTGAGTTTTGGTTGAAGGAAGTTGGATTTCTCGGACATTTTATATCCGGAGAAGGTATAGCAGTAGACCCCACTAAAGTTGCCACGGTGACAAACTGGGAAGCGCCAACGACAGTTGGAGAGGTCCGGAGTTTCCTTGGACTCGCAGGATACTACCAGAGATTCATTGAGAATTTCTCGAGGATTGCGAAGCCCATGAAAGAATTATTGAAGGATACCAAGTTTATTTGGACTGAGGAGTGTGAGGCTAGTTTCCAAGAGTTGAAGAAGCGTTTGGTTACCTCACCAGTATTAATCCTGCCAGACCAAAGCAAGGATTACGAAGTTTATTGCGACACTTCACGTCGAGGACTTGGAGCAGTGCTTATGCAGGAGGGAAGAGTTGTTTCGTATGCTTCATGACAGCTGAAACCTCACGAATTAAACTATGCACGCATGATTTGGAGTTAGCAGCCATAGTGCATGCATTGAAAACATGGAGACATTTCCTCATAGGAAATCATTGTGAGGTGTATACGGATCACAAGAGTTTGAAGTACATCTTCATGCAGAAGGAGTTAAATCTCGTGTGAGAAGATGGTTGGAGCTCATCAAGGATTATGATATGATATTGCATTACCACCCCGGAAAGGCTAACGTGGTAGCAGACGCGTTGAGCCGTAAGAGTCATGTTAACATCCTAATGACCGGAGGTTTACCAAAAGAATTAGCAGAGGAATTTCGGGAGCTATGTTTGGAAATAGTTCCGCGAGGCTATGTAGCAGCGTTGGAGATTCAATCTACTTTGATGGACAAAATCAGAGAAGCTCAAAGGACAGATAAGGAAGTTGCTTCTATTAAGGAGAAGATGAGCAAGGGAAAAGCAAAGGGATTTCGTGAGGATGAGCACGATACCTTATGGTTTGAGGACCGCGTTTACGTACCAAGTGATTCGTAGATTCGGAAGTTGATTTTGCAAGAGGCACATGATTCGCCGTATTCGATCTACCCCGGAAATACCAAGATGTATTTGGATTTGAAGGATACTTTCTGGTGGACTGGAATGAAGAAAGATATCGCAGAATATGTAGCAGTTTGTGATGTGTGTCAGAAGGTGAAAGCAGAACATCAGAAGCCAGCAGGATTGTTACAACCATTGCCTATACCCGAATGGAAGTGGGATAAACTAGGCATGGATTTCATCACGGGATTGCCCAGAACCCGTTCTGGCTATGACTTTATTTGGGTTGTAGTCGATCATTTGACGAAGGTAGCTCATTTCATTCCAGTAAAGACTACCTACAGCAGTGCCAAATTGGCTAAGATATACATGACAAGGATTGTATGCTTGCATGGAGTTCCGAGGAGTATCGTATCAGATAGAGGAACCCAATTCACCTCAAAGTTCTGGAAGCAGTTGCACGAAACTTTGGGAACCAGCCTGGAGTTTAGCACAGCTTTTCATCCACAAACAGATGGACAAACAGAGAGAGTCAACCAGATATTAGAGGATATGCTGAGAGCATGTGCTTTGGATTATGGATCAAGTTGGGATGACAACTTGCCCTATGCGAAGTTTTCTTATAACAACAGCTACCAAACCAGTTTGAAGATGGCACCTTTCGAAGCCTTGTACGGAAGGAGGTGCAGAACCCCGCTACTGTGGGATGAAGTTGGAGACCGCCAGTTGTTTGGACCGGATTTGATTAAGGAGTCTGAACAGAAAGTAAAGTTGATTCGCGATAGGCTCAAGGTAGCCCAGTCAAGACAGAAGAGCTATGCAGATTCAAAACGCAAGGAGACAGAATATGAAGCCGGAGACCGAGTTTATCTTCGAGTATCTCCGCTTCGAGGAGTTAAGCGTTTTGGTGTTAAAGGAAATTTAGCGCCACGTTTTGTGGGACCATACAAAGTTTTGGAGCGCATGGGAGAAGTTGCGTACAAGTTGGAATTACCTGAAGCATTGTCAGGTGTTCATGATGTGTTTCATGTTTCTCAGTTGAAGAAGTGTCACGCAGGGATGGCGGATATACCACTGAGAGATAATGTGCCACTAGAGGCGATTCAGTTGAATAACGATTTGACCTATGAGGAGAAACCAGTCAGGATTCTCGAGTTTGCCAGTCGAGTCACCCGCAGCAAGGTCATTAAGTTTTGCAAATTTCAGTGGAGCCACCACACCGAGGATGAAGCCACTTGGGAGCGAAAGGAAGATCTGCTTAAGGACCACCCTTACCTATTTTCTAGCCAACCCGAATCTCGAGGGCGAGGTTCATCTTAAGGGGTAGGTTTGTAACATCCCCAATTTTCAATTTGGAATGTTATACATATAGCATCATTGCATATCATATTTTTGTTACATTTTTGGCTCGATCCTAGAAATTCTACACAACTCAAGGACCCACGGAGAGAGTTGGGGATTTCGTTATTTTCATATTTGAGTTTTCTCAAATTTTGAAAATAGGATCATTTGATTTTAATTATTTTATCTTCAATTATTTCTATTACAAAAATATGAGAGAGGGAATAAAATTACTTTCCCAAAATAAAGAAATAATGAGGATTTAATAATAAAATCAAATAAGATTTTATTTTGGAGTTTTTCGCCATTTTATTTGAATTTAGGAAAAATGTGCGTTTTTCAAAATTGCATTTAGGCCCCAAATAAATATTCATCTAGTCCGGCTTGATTTTAGAAGCCGGGGAAATTTTATTTCGGGATTTTTGGAGTCCGTTTAGTATTTCTTTCGTTTGTTTTTCTGCGTGAAATTATTTAAAGAAAAAAACGAACCGCCTTACCGAGCCGTACCCGAGCGGGACTCCGCCCGGGGCAGCCTTTATATTCCGCCCGTCCCGCCGCCCCAGCCCACCAACCCCGCCGCCCGAGCCACCAGCCCAGCCCACCGCCGCCACCGCGCCAAAACCCTAACCCTAACCCCGCGCCCGACCCGATCCGCCGCCGCCGCCGACTTCGCCGGAGCCGCCGCCGCCGACCCCGCCGCCCGAGGTTCGCCGCCGGCTCAGAATCTGCGCCGGTTTTTTCATAAAAACCGATCGGATTTTTTAGTTTTCGTCGGTTTTTTTTTAGTTTCCGTTTTTTTATTTTATTAGATCGGTTTTATTTTTTCGGTTCGGTTAAATAGCGAGCGTTCGCTCGTTCGTTCATTTTAACGAACGTGTTTGTCAGATTAGTTTTAGTTAACGAACGTCCGTTCGTTAACCTGTTCGTCGTTTTTCTTTTTCTCGGATTTAATCCACGATTTTTCTGATCGCGATTCTTGATCCGATTTTCGTTTTAGTATAACTTTTCGCTCGTTTATCGGAATTAGGCGATTCAAGTGCCTGGAGTTTCGTCTCGAAACCCTCTTTCCGAATAACCAACTTAAACAAGTTTTTGCTTCTGTAAAATTTGACTTAGATCCAGATTAGTAAAACGGAGCTGTTTTCTTTCGTCGTTTGACTTTCGTTGCTTCGTTTGATTTGATTCTTTTTGCAAAACCGGAGTTCTAAAGTTGAACTTTCTAGTTAGATCTTTTGTATGAGTTTTACCTGTGCATTATATAAGTACTTATTGTATGCTTGTTTGTTTGTCTGCGATAGAATACCCGGAGTGCGCCGCCTGTTACTTCGAGTCTCTAGGTTTCGCGGATCATCAGCAAGGCAAGTAACACTTTGATCATACTCTTTTCTACTACCCAGTTTTATTGCATTAGATCAATCCTCAAACATTGCATGATTAGGATCTAACTAAATTGTGGGATGGGAATTAGATGAGGTAGTACCTATTACCTGATTTATATTCAAACCTTTAGGAGTTACTTCTACGTTTGCTTATTATGCCATGCTATGCTAGTAGACGTGGATTGGGTGAGTGTATCCATGACATATGTGAGATTGTTAAATTAATGGTTTATCTAAGGTGGCAACTTAAACACACATCTGGGTGGACTGAGGCACCTGGTTTCCATCAGGAATTGCCTGTTTTTTTTCGGACCGCCACCGAGGCTCAAAGGGATCATGAGATTATTCATGCTAGAAACTTCCGTGTGCAGCCACATGCTACTATGGGCTCTAGCATAGTTGACTAAGTTGTGCGAACTCTTACGGGTAGACTAGCTGATGTAGGGGTTGTAGGTTGGTACGGTCTACCCACATGTAAGGTGCTAAGCGCTTACGAAAGACTATGTCTCGGTCATCCGTTTCTCAAACACCATGCAGTGCGAGAAATCAAACGGAGGAGATCGAGTCTTGTGGGGAAAAGTGCACAAACCTCTGCAGAGTGTATAAACTAATCATGGTTAGCCGTGTCCCCGGTTCATGGACATCTTGAGTATCTAGTAATTGGATTATCATGTGAATCTCATCATGTTACTCTAAATAATACTGTTGGGTTGTTAATGAGTACTTTTAATTGGGATTGAGGATGCTGTCAACCATTCTCAATGTTCAACAACCACCATGATAGTTAAATAAATTTATTCCTTTGCAGTAGGGAAAAATTGGCTTTATGCAAAACTATAACCATAGAGCTTTCCACCAGCCATATATGCATGTAGTATAGGCTTACTCTTTCATTATTTCTCTATGTGTTACTTTGCCAGCATATTCCATGTGCTGACCCGTTTTCGGGCTGCAACGTTTCATGTTGCAGACTTTTTAGACGACGAGTAAGGTGCTTAGGTCGTGGTTCTATACTCAGTGATGCCGTTGGAGTTGATGGACTCGCTTATTCTTCCAAGCCTTCCGTTGTTATCGTTATTAGATGGCCTTAAGCCAAATTTATTTTGTTAAGTTCTCTCTTGAGACATTCGATGTAATAAGTGTGTGATTGCTACTCTATTATAAATCCTTCGAGTACTGTGTGGTGTCAGCATTACTGATCCAGGGATGACACTTGAGCATAGAGATCAGACTGTCTGAGGTCTGGTCGCTAGAGAAACCCACCTGATGGACTTGGACCCCACGTCAGAAAATACGGGGGGTGCTCATGAGGGTGCGCCCCCCTGCCTCGTGGGGCCCCCATAGCTCTACCGACGTACTCGTTTCACCCAAATATACCTCTTTACCCTAAAACTTCCAGAACGGAAGATAGAGCGGGAGTTCCGCCGCCGCAAGCCTCTAGAGCCACGAAAAACCAATCGGGACCCCTTTCCGGTACCCTGCCGGAGGGGTATCCATCTCCAGTGGCCATCTTCATCATCCCGGCGCTCTCCATGACGAGGAGGGAGTAGTTCACCCTCGGGGCTCAGGGTATGTACCAGTAGCTATGTGTTTGATCTCTCTCTCTCTCGTGTTCTCTCTCGTGTTCCCTCTATGGCACGATCTTGATGTATCCCAAGCTTTGCTATTGTAGTTGGATCTTATGATGTTTCTCCCCCTCTACTCTCTTGTGATGAATTGAGTTTCCCCTTTTAAGTTATCTTATCGGATTGAGTCTTTTATGAGAACACTTGATGTATTTCTTGGTGATCAACTTGCGGGTTTCGTGACATTGGGAACCTATGCATAGGGGTTGGCACACGTTCTTGACTCTCCGGTAGAAACTTTGGGGCACTCTTTGAAGTACTTCTATGTTGGTTGGATGAATCTGAGATTGTGTGATGCATATCGTATAATCATGCCCACGGATACTTGAGGTGACAATGGAGTATCTAGGTGACATTAGGGTTTTGGTTGATTTGTGTCTTAAGGTGTTATTCTAGTACGAACTCTTTTATAGATCGATCCAGAAAGAATAGCTTTACGGTGGTTTCGTGCGACCATAATCTCTACGTTTGTTCTCCGCTATTAGTGTCTTTGGAGTGACTCTTTGTTGCATGTTGAGGGATAGTTATATGATCTATCTATGTTATTATTGTTGAGAGAACTTGCACTAGTGAAAGTATGAACCCTAGGCCTTGTTTCCTACCATTGCAATACCGTTTACGCTCACTTTTACCACTTGTTACCTTGCTGTTTTTATATTTTCAGATTACAAAAACCTATATCTACTATATATTTTGCACTTGTATCTTAATCTCTTCGCCGAACTAGTGCACCTATACAATTTACCATTGTATTGGGTGTGTTGGGGACACAAGAGACTCTTTGTTATTTGGTTGCAGGGTTGTTTGAGAGAGACCATCTTCCTCCTACGCCTCTCGCGGATTGATAAACCTTAGGTCATCCACTTGAGGGAAATTTGCTACTGTCCTACAAACCTGTGCACTTGCAGGCCCAACAACGTCTACAAGAAGAAGGTTGCGTAGTAGACATCAAGCTCTTTTCTGGGGGCCGTTGCCGGGGAGGCTAGGTAAGTGAATGTATATCTTTAGATCTTGCAATCATATCTTTTTGTTTCTTGTTTTAGCACTAGTCTAGTTTATAAAAGAAAACTACAAAAAAATGGAATTGAGTTTGTCTCATACGCTTCACCTTTTTAATATCTTTCGTGAGTATGACGGAAAGGAAAATTGTGCCAAAGTGCTAGAAGAAGAAATCTCTAAATTGTTTGGCACTAAATATTTGAATGATGAGCATAATTGCAATGTTGTTAGTATTAATTCCTTGAATATCCATGATGCTAATGATATGCAAAGCCACAAGCTTGGGGAAGCTATGTTTGAGGAAGATGATATTTTTTGTCCCCCAAGCTTTGATGAGCAAATTTACTATGATGAAAGCATGCCTCCTATCTATGATGATTATTTTGATGACACGTATGCTTTAAAGAATAACTATAACCATGAAACTTGTCATCTTGATTTTAATTTTCAATCACATGATAGTTATTTTGTTGAGTTTGCTCCCACTATTATTCATGAGAAGAAATTTGCTTATGTGGAGAGTAGTAAATTTTGTATGCTTGTAGATCATGAAAATAATGCTTTAGGTGCTGGTTATTTTATTGAATTCATTCATGATTCTACTGAAAATTATTATGAGGGGTGAATATATGCTTGTAGGAATTGCAATAATATCAAGTTTCCTCTCTATGTGCTTAAAGTTTTGGAGTTATGCTTGTTTTACCTTCCTATGCAAGTTGATTATTGTTCCCATCAGTTGTTTGCTCACAAAATCCCTATGCATAGGAAGTGGGTTAGAATTAAATGTGCTAGTCATATTCTTCATGATGCTCTCTTTATGTTTCAATTCTTATCTTTTATGTGAGCATCATTGAAATCATAATGCCTAGCTAGGGGCTTTAAACGTTAGCGCTTGTTGGGAGGCAACCCAATTTTATTTTAGTTTCTAACTTTTTGGTTCTATTTAGGAATAAATAACACATCTAGATTATGTTTAGATGTGGTTTTATGTTTTAATTAGTGTTTGTTCCAAGTAGAACCTTTGGGAAGACTTGGGTGAAGTCTTTATGATCATGCTGTAAAAAACAGAAACTTTAGCGCTCACGAGATTAGCTATAACTTTTTACTGGAGAGTGCTATTTAGTTGATTATTTTTTGGGATGATTACTAGAAAATTCTTCAGGTCCAACAATTTATTTTAGAATTTTTGGAGTTCCAGAAGTTTGCGTTAGTTATGATTACTACTGCATCGCTCTGCTTTTTGACAGATTCTGTTTTCATTGTGTTGTTTGCTTATTTTGATGAATCTATGGCTAGGAAAATAGTTTATAAACCATAGAGAAGTTGGAATACAGTAGGTTTAACATCAATATAAATAAATAATGAGTTAATTACAGTACCATGAAGTGGTGTTTTGTTTTTTTCCGCTAACGGAGCTCACGAGTTTTCTGTTAAGTTTTGTGTTGTGAAGTTTTCAAGTTTTTGGGTAAAGATTCGATGGACTATGGAATAAGGAGTGGCAAGAGCCTAATATTGGGGATTCCCAAGGCATCCCAAGGTAATATTCAAGGACAACCAAGAGCCTAAGCTTGGGGATGCCCCGGAAGGCATCCCCTCTTTAAATCTTCGTTCATCGGTAACTTTACTTGGAGCTATATTTTTATTCGCCACATGATATGTGTTTTGCTTGGAGCGCCATTTTCTCTTGTTAGTATTTGCTTTCTGTTAATTATATTAGTGTTTTTCATCTTTATTTTCAATAAAAAAGTCAAGTATATCCTTTGCCATGCTTATTTTGCAAGTATGCATGTTGCTGTTTGAAAACAGAAAGTTTACCGCTGTTGCAAAAATTCCTCAGAAAAGTCAGAGCACGATATAATGTTGAAACTTTTTGCATATAAATATCTGATAAATTTATTACAGTGGTAATTTTAGTTCATAATTTTTGGAGTTAGGTAAGTATTGATACTCTTGCATTCTTTACAGACTGTACTGTTTTGGCAGATTGCTGTTATGTTTGCATTGTTTGCATATGTTTGCTTGTTTAATGATTATATTTGAGGATAGGAGTATTAAATATGAAGAGGCATTTAGTATGCAATGTTGAATAATAATTTAAGTGATTTTCTACAGTAGAAAATGATAAGGTTTTGCATTGGTTATACTAACCTATCTCACGAGTTCTTGTTGAGTTTGGTGTGTATGAAGCTTTTGATAAAAAGAGAAACCATGATATGAGAGGAATTAAGGAGACACAAAAGTTCAATCTTGGGGATTCCCAAGGCACCCCAAGATAATATTACAATAAGTCTCAAGCATCTAAGCTTGGGGATGCCCCGGTAGGCATCCCACCTTTCTTCTTCAACAACTATCAGTTAGTATCGGTTGAGCCTAAGTTTTTGCTTCTTCACATGAGTTGTGCTATCCTTGCAACGTAGTTTTATTTAGCTTTGCTTTCTGTTTGAAAAAGTATCAAGATCTGAAATTCTTTAATGAGAGAGAGCCATACACAAATTGGAATTTGCTAGAATACTCTATATGCTTCACTTATATCTTTTGAGCGTGATAATTTTTGCTCTAGTGCTTCACTTAGATCTTTTAGAGAACGGTGGTGGATTTATTTTGAAGAAATACTTGATCTCTCATGCTTCACTTAGATTATTTTGAGAGTTGTTAATAGCATGGTAATTTGCTTAATGTTAATATACTTGGTATTCAAGATATGTGAAACTTTCTTTTGAGTGCGTTGAATAATAAGATAAGTTTGATGCTTGATAATTGTTTTGAGATATGGAGGTGATAATATCAAAGTCATGCTAGTTGAGTAGTTGTGAATTGGAGAAATGCTTGTGTTGAAGTTAGCAAGTCCCGTAGCATGCACGTATGGTTAAAGTTGTGTAACAAATTTGAAACATGAAGTGTACCTGGCTTGTGCATCCTTATGAGTGGCGGTCGGGGACGAACGATGGTCTTTTCCTACCAATCTACCCCCCTAGGAGCATGCGCATACTACTTGATTCTTGATGACTTCTAAATTTTTGCAATAATTATATGAGTTCTTTTGACTAATGTTGAGTCCATGGATTATACGCACTATCACCTTTCAGCCTTTGCTAGCCTCTTGATGCAGTGCATTGCCCTTTCTCACCTTGAGAGTTGGTGCAAACTTCACGGTGCATCCAAACCCCGTGATATGATACGCTCTTTCACACATAAACCTCCTTATATCTTCCTCAAAACAGCCACCATACCTACCTATTATGGCATTTCCATAGCCATTCCGAGATATATTGCCATGCAACTTTCCACCGTTCCGTTCGTCATCATCATGACATGCATTACTTTTGTCATATTGCCATTGCATGATCATGTAGTTGACATCGTATTTCTGGCAAATACACCATGCATTATTTTTCATACATGTCACTCTTGATTCATTGCACCATCCCGGTACACCGCCGGAGGCATTCATATAGAGTCATACCTTGTTCTAGTTTCGAGTTGTAATCCTTATGTTGTAATCAATAGAAGTGGTGATGATCATCATTCAATAGAGCATTGTCCCAAAAAGAAAAAAAGAGAAAGGCCAAATAAAAAAAAGAAGGCCCAAAAAAATAAAAATAAAATAAAAAGGGGGCAATGCTACTATCCTTTTTTCCACACTTGTGCTTCAAAGTAGCACCTTGTTCTTCATGTAGTGAGTCTCATATAATGTGCTTCAAAGTAGCACCATGTTTATCATATAGTGAGTCTCATAAGTTGTATTTTTCATACTAGTGGTAATTTTTCATTATAGAACTTGGCTTGTATATTCCTACGATGGGCTTCCTCAAAGTTCCCTAGGTCTTCATGAGCAAGCAAGTTGGATGCACACCCACTAGTTTTCTTTTGTTGAGCATTCATAGCTCTAGTGCATCCGTTGCATGGCAATCCCTACTCCTCATGTTCACATCAATTGATGGGCATCTCCATAGCCAGTTGATTATCCTCGTCAATGTGAGACTTTCTCCTTTTTGTCTTCTCCACACAATCCCCATCATCATATTCTATTCCACTCATAGTGCTATGTCCATGGCTCACGCTCATGTATTGCGTGAAGGTTGAAAAAGTTTGAGATTATTTAAGTATGAAACAATTGCTTGGCTTGTCATCGGGGTATAGAAGTTGGGAACATCTTTGTGTGACGAAAATGAAGCAGAGCCTAACTATATGATTTTGTAGGGATGAACTTTCTTTTGCCATGCTATTTTGAGAAGACATGATTACTTTGATTAGTATGCTTGAAGTATTATTATTTTTATGTCAATATGAACTTTTGTCTTGAATCTTTCGGATCTGAATATTCATACCACAAGTAAGAAGAATTACATTGAAATTATGCCAAAGTATCACTCCGCATAAAAAATTCTTTTTTATCATTTACCTGCTCGAGGACGAGCGGGAATTAAGCTTGGGGATGCTTGATACATCTCCAACGTATCTATAATTTTTGATTGCTCCATGCTACTTTATCTACTGTTTTAGGCAATATTGGGCTTTATTATCCACTTTTATATTATTTTTGGGACTAACCTATTAGCCGGAGGCCCAACCCAGATTTGTTGTTTTATGCCTATTTCAGTGTTTCGAGGAAAAGGAATATCAGACGGAGTCAAAATGGAACGAAATCAACTGGAGAAGTTATTTTTGGAAGGAAACCCACCTGATGGACTTGGTCCCCACGTCAGAAGATACGGGAGGTGCTCACGAGGGTGGGGGCGCGCCCTCCCCCCTGGGCACGCCCCCCGGCTCGTGGGGCCCCCGTAGCTCCACCGACGTACTCCTTTCACCCATATATACCTACGTACCCTAAAACCTCCATAACAGAAGATAGATCGGGAGTTCCGCCGCTGCAAGCCTCCAGAGCCACGAAAAACCAATCAGGACCCCTTTCCAATACCCTGCCGGAGGGGTATCCATCTCCGGTGGCCATCTTCATCATCCCGGCGCTCTCCATGACGAGGAGGGAGTAGTTCACCCTCGGGGCTGAGGGTATGTACCAGTAGCTATGTGTTTGCTCTGTCTCTCGCATGTTCCTCTGTGGCACGATCTTGATGTATCCCAAGCTTTGCTATTGTAGTTGGATCTTGTGATGTTTCTCCCCTCTACTCTCTTGTGATGAATTGAGTTTCCCTTTAAGTTATCTTATCGGATTGAGTCTTTTATGAGAACACTTGATGTATGTCTTGGTGATCAACTTATGGGTTTCGTGGACATTGGGAACCTATGCATAGGGGTTGGCACACGTTCTTGACTCTCCGGTAGAAACTTTGGGGCACTCTTTGAAGTACTTCTATGTTGGTTGGATGAATCTGAGATTGTGTGATGCATATCGTATAATCATGCCCACGGATACTTGAGGTGACAATGGAGTATCTAGGTGACATTAGGGTTTTGGTTGATTTGTGTCTTAAGGTGTTATTCTAGTACGAACTCTTTTATAGATCGATCCGAAATAATAGCTTTACGGTGGTTTCGTGCGACCATAATCTCTACGTTTGTTCTCCGCTATTAGTGTCTTTGGAGTGACTCTTTGTTGCATGTTGAGGATAGTTATATGATCTATCTATGTTATTATTGTTGAGAGAACTTGCACTAGTGAAAGTATGAACCCTAGGCCTTGTTTCCTACCATTGCAATATCGTTTACGCTCACTTTTACCACTTGTTACCTTGCTGTTTTTATATTTTCAGATTACAAAAACCTATATCTACTATATATTTTGCACTTGTATCTTCATCTCTTCGCCGAACTAGTGCACCTATACAATTTACCATTGTATTGGGTGTGTTGGGGACACAAGAGACTCTTTGTTATTTGGTTGCAGGGTTGTTTAAGAGAGACCATCTTCCTCCTACGCCTCTCGCGGATTGATAAACCTTAGGTCATCCACTTGAGGGAAATTTGCTACTGTCCTACAAACCTGTGCACTTGCAGGCCCAACAACGTCTACAAGAAGAAGGTTGCGTAGTAGACATCAAGGCCCCTTCCCCGAAGCCTTGGTGTGACACCGAGGTGTCGTCGCAGCAGGACCCAGGCCAGGGAGGGCACACCTCTGGGCCTGGATACATGGGAGCAATGGTTCCCATGAGCATCGACGGCGGGGGCGATCTTAGATTCGGCCCGCAGTCGGACACAGTCTCGGAGACCTTTGAGGCTCCAGGATTAGGCAGGCAGCCCCCCTTGACGGAAGGTGGCCAGCCCGCTCCGCTAGCAACCTCTGTCCAACCAGAGCAGCGGGACAGCTTATCGACATCGCTTAAGAGTGCTTCCATCATCGATGAACATCGCGCCCTTATGGGTGCGGTGATTGAAAAGATTCAGTTCGCTGAGAGCGGACTGAATGAATCCTGCATTAGCCTTATAAAGGGCTTTGAGGTATGTTTTAGGAACCTTTGAAGATCGTCATAGTATGGATAGTAGCCCCTGATGCACTGTCCGGTGAAAGAGAGAACCGGACAGGGGATCAAATTTCCGCTTCACAGGAGACTCAGTTAATGACATATATCTCTTCGTTTATAAACAGGCGTCTGTGGCGATGACTGCCTCTCATACTGCAGAAGTGTCTGGACTAAAGCAGAGTCTGGAGCGGGCCGAAGAAGAACTTGGCCGAGCGAAGAAGTAGTTGGAGGACAAGCAAGGTATATCGAAACCTTGATAAGTTTAGCACAAATGAGTAGTTGTGCCTGATGAAATTATTTATATTGTGTGCTCTAGGAGCAAATGCCGAAATTGAGGCGGTAAAAAAGCCGTGGCCGAAGACGACAAGAAGGCCGCCGCGGAGCAGGCTCTTCGCGAGAGGCACGAGGCCAGGGTCATTGAAGCTGAACGAGAGCTCAAGGAGGCCGTGAAGAAAAGCGAGACTTTGGAGCAGAGTCTAGCAGGGAAAGAGTCCGAACTTGCCCAAGCTATCCAAGCCACAAATGATGTTCGGGAGGAAGACCGAGGTGCTCTGAAGGACATTCATGACGCGAGGAGGATTGCGGCTGGTAAGGCGATTTTTATGTAGCAACAGGAGAAATTCAACGTGACAAATTGAATTCTTATTTCTCCAGGGGCGTTTGCGGACCTGCCATGTATCATATCTGATGCTACTCAATTCTACTGGGATAAGGATAAGAAGACTGTGGAAAAGCATTTCTGGTCACAGTATTTGGCGCCGAATTATCCGGTGCCATTTGTCGATCAGTTGAAGCAGCTGCTCGAACTGCACCTGGTGGCCGAACTAGCCATGAAGGACTTAGTTGTCCGGTTGTGGCCCGTTGAGCCAATTCCAAGCAGTTACTTCGGGCTCGTGAAGCAGATTGTTGGTCCTTGCCCTCGGCTCAAAGTCATTAAGCGGTCGGTCTGTATAGAAGATGCACTGATGGCATTTGCCCGTGCGAAAGTGCACTGGCGAAAGCTTGATGCTGAAAAGCTGATGACTGAGGGACCGCCAGAGGGTAAGGAGCACCGCAAGGCCGAATTATATTATGATGGTGTCCTGAAAGGAGCCCTCCTTGTGGCGGAGCAATGTACCGAAGACATTATATTTCCCTGAAGACAGTCATGCTGTCCTTTGTAATGCGGAATGCTGGCACTTTTATTATTTATTTCCCGTTATATAGAAGTTTTTCTTCCTGTGCGGCCGTTTGATATATATGAATCCTGAGAGTTCGCCAGTGGTCGGCTTCTGCCCCCACATTGAAAGTACGGGGGTGTTCGTGGCAAACCTGAACACTCTTTATCCCATTTTTGGGTCCTTGAAGGAGGTGTTCAGCACAGCGAACCAGGCAATTGGACTATAGGGCTTTATCACTCTCACTTAGCCATAGGAATTCGAGTATGGTAGGCGTAGGCCCTGGTGTTCGGAAGACCATACGAGGGGCTCTAATAGCACCTGATCGGAAGACCGAGCCGTCGCACTATGCATTTGTTATGGCATTATGCAGAATAAATCCTTAAAGATTTTACAACCTCTCGAATAGCTGACCAGCTCTCGCCGTATCATGACAGTCAGTTTTCGGCTTTCTCTACTGAGATGCTCGTCCGGAAGAACCGGGACACAATCGCAGTAGTTCTCCCAGCGCTAGCTTAGCCGATGGAGCGGAACATAAGGTACCAAAACATGGGAGCCGGGCAAACCCAACTAATGACTCAAGACATGATTCAGAGCTGATGCATATAGTTCTATAAGTTCGGGGTGCCGAGCGACCGAGAAGGTGGCCGTACTTTGTTGCCATATTATTGGTACAATGAAGCCCCTGGCGTAGTAGGGCATGACACTATGTGTGGGTGCCGTTATGACAAAAAAGGCATCAAATGAGGAATGACGGCTGGTAAGTGTCATGTAACTCTACATATTGTAGTGGAGTGACACGTCTATGCGTATGAGTACGGTTTATGCTATAAAAGTAGGTATGATGGCGGAACCTGTTGCGACCGGGCGGGAGGAAGCTGTGTGCGGATCCGAAGTGTATCCGGATTGTCTTCTTGGGTAATATTTTTGTATTCCCTCTTTGTGCATCCAAGCTGATTCCGTGTCGCCAGTCCTGTTCTGCGCAAAAGTGAGCCCATAAAGAAAATGCTTGGAGAAATTTATGTGTCATAGGGTGGTTGAACCGCGGGACCCTCCCCAGCTTATGCCGGAGTGCTTGATTGGAGCCTGGTCAAGCCGGGCTATCAAGCCGTAAAGTAGCTCGGACTCCTTTGTTGGTGTCCGGGGGGTTGGCTGTCGAATCGAGGTTCGATAGAAAGGCACAACTCGCTACCTCAGCGGCTGTATACTTTCTAGTGTCAGGGTGGAGTTCGGCCTTGCATGTAATTGTGACTATGTCACGTGGGCTTGGCATGGTGTGGTGCCGTGTTGAATCGAGCCAACGTGGTTCGTCCCGACAGGACGTAATAGTTACTGTTTAAGGAGACAATGTCGAAGACTTACTCTTCGGTATGGTGATTGTTTGATGGTCCGAAGGCACCCTCTTGGGTGGGGGCCTATAAAACTGACCTATACACCTGGTACGTCATCTTGAGAAGATGTTTTTAGTGGGTTTGATCCTCGATCGATCAATACCTATTTGGTGCACTGTGTCCTGGTGTAGCGAGTTTGGGCTTCTGTTTACGCCAATAGGGGATCGTGTGAGGTGGAACCCACCAACTATTGGGTCGAGGATAAGTGCAACTAAATTGCCATGGTTGAAGTTGGCTGGACGGTCTGTATGATCGGAGATGATCGGCTGTATTTGTGTACCGTGGGGTGACTTGTATTTTTGAGTCGGCATCCCGAAGAGTACACATTCGTTCCCTTCGGGGATGTGGGTGGTGTTTATCACGTTCGCCTTGTTGGTTTGCCGAGAATTTTCTTTTGCCTCATAATGTTTGATGCTTTGGGCTCCTCATTGTCTTTATAGCTTTGAGACCCCTTATTACTGTTTCCGTCGTGCGACCGTCCGGTTTGTTTTGAAGATCCGGCATTCTCTATTGGTATGATTAGCTGCCGTTCCAGGGGTACCATGAATTTGACATGGGCGGTCGAGTATGCTGCCCCGGCCGGATGGGCCTGAATTGTTCTCTTTCCACTGGCCGGACTAGGAGCCGCAGAATCCGGCATCGACTGTCGTGTCTTGGGCGTCATCATTATTTTTGTGACGCGTATGTTTGTTGCGTCGAGGTTTATGGATGTTGTCTCGAATTTCCCGCGTATTGCTCCGGACCGTGATGTATTGGCATCGGGGTGTGGGCTTTAGGACCTCCTCCTCCAGTTGAGGTAGCAAATTGTGCTTTGGGTACCCTTTGGTGAGGCGCTCGAGTCCATATTCCTCGGCTGCCAGGACCTCAGTCCATCTATCTGTGAGCAGATCTTGATCAGCTTGGAGCTGTTGCTGCTTCTTTTCCAGGCTTCTTGAAGTGGCCATAAGCCGGCATTTGAAACGCTCCTGCTCTACGGGATCCTCAGGCACGCCGAATTCATCGTCGCCGAGGCTCACCTCGTCTTCGGAGGGAGGCATGTAATTGTCCTTCTCCAAGTATCCGTCCGTCGCCTGTTCATCTGGGCTCACAAGCCCATCTTCCTGTCCGGCCTGCTTGAAGGCAGGCTGATCGGGATTGTATTCATCTTCGGCACCATCCGGATTTTTTTTGTCTCCTGTGCCGGTATTGCTGTGGCGGGGCTTAGAGCGGCACCGATGACGCCCGTGCTTTGAATTCTTCCCTTAGGGGTTATCCTCTATTGCCTCATCGCCATTGGTTTCTTTGGGAGTGCCCATATATATATATATATATATATATATATATATATATATATATATATATATATATCATACGAGGAGGTGGCTGTACAGTGCCCCGTGGGCGAAGGCTCATGTTCTTCTCCTGCATCGTCGTCCACACTGTCGATGTCTTCGGAGTCAAAGTCAAGCACGTCGGTCAAATCATCGACAGTGGCAATGAAGTGGGTGGTGGGTGGGTAATGAATTTCTTCGTCGCCTGCTTCCAACTCGAGCCGGACATAGTTCGGCCAAGAGTCTCCTGACAAAGAGAGACACCTTAATGAATTCAGCATGTCGCTGAAGGGCAAGTGCTGAAAGATATCCGCAGCGGTGAACTCCATTACCGGAGCCCAATCGGATTCGATGGGCCCGGGCGCGTATGGTCCGGAGCCTACAGCCGGACGCAAGTCCGGGGGTCCGACGACACAGATTTCCTTGGAGGTGGAGTCTGTGTTCGGCTCTACCGCCGATGAGTATGCGGCCTCCGGGGCAGGGTCCATCCACCCGTCCTCGGACGACGGATCTGTCCCGGATTTAGGTCCGGAGCTACTGCAGGTGCGATATCCCGAATATTGTTTGACAGCAGATCTAAGCCGTGCTCGTCGTGACTATTCGGCGCTCCTGGCGTAGGCCCGAATCCGTCGAAGATCAAGTCTCCGCGGATATCGGCCGTGTAGTTCAAGTTTCCAATCTGACCTGATGGCCAGGGGCGTAGCTGTCGATCTGCTCCAGATGGCCAAGCGAATTGGCCCGCAGTGCGAAGCCCCCGAACACGAAGATCTATCCGGGGAGAAAAGTCTCACCAGGACCGCATTGTTGTTGATAATTGAAGGAGCCATCGAGCCTTGATGCGACGACACAGAGGAACTCTCAATGAAAGCACCAATGTCGGTGTCAAAACCGACGGATCTCGGGTAGGGGGTCCCGGATTGTGCGTCTAAGGCTAATGGTAACAGGAGGCAGGGGACACGATGTTTTACCCAGGTTTGGGCCCTCTCGATGGAGGTAATACCCTACGTCCTTCTTGATTGATCTTGATGATACGAGTATTACAAGAGTTGATCTACCACGAGATCGTAGAGGCTAAACCCTAGGAGCTAGCCTATGTTTCTGATTGTTGTTGTCCTACGGACTAAACCCTCTGGTTTATATAGACACCGAAGGGGGCTAGGGTTACACAGAGTCGGTTACAAAGAAGGAGATCTATCATCCGAATCGCCAAGCTTGTCTTCCACGGAAAGGAGAGTCCCATCCGGACACGGGATGAAGCCTTGAGTCTTGCACCTTCATAGTCCAACAGTCCGGCCAAAGTATATAGTCCGGCTGTCCAGATACCCACTAATCTAGGACTCGCTCAGTTAATAAGAAACATCTTGCAGAGAGAATAGTTCCGTTAAGGGTTCCTTTCCCTGGGTACGCATGTATTAACATGCATGTCCAACCTGCGATAAAAAAGCGAAGTATATGAAACATCTGGGGGTTTATTTTGTGATAGGTAAAAACATTTTTAGTTCACCAACCAAATATTCCCTTAAGAACGCTAGCTTTCGGCTTCACCAAGTCTGAGGTACACGTCCGGAGTACCCGACAGTAACAATCGCAGAGGTGCTCCCTTTATGCCCTAGCCGAACTAACGGGAACGTAGGGCATAAGCACAGGAGCCAGGCAACCCAGCTTGGCCAAAACTTAGGTCATATCCATGCATATAGTGGCGAAGAAAAGGTGCATATGGAAAAAGGGCGCATATGAAGTGGGCTTGATGCCCAGAAGATAATTATATTAAGCTTCTGTATAAGAAGCCCCTAGGTATAATAAGCGCGCGTACTTGAATATTAGTGCATTATAAGTGTGTAGTCTAGCCACGGTAAAGCTTTAGAGCTTTTCAAAAGGAAAGGCACGAAGAGAGCTAAAAAGTAAATGAAAAACAACAGAGGGAAGGAGACGGACAGGGAGTTCGGTGATAGGTGTAGAATCTTTGGAGTCTGGCTGCGTTCCATGGGTTCGGCTCGAGGTGATTATCGGATGCATCCGCAGTCGGTATGCTCCTCCGGTGAGAACTTTGTCAATGATGAATGGACCCTCCCACTTGGGTTTGAGTTTGTCCTTTTTTTTCTTCTCCGGTAGTCATAGGACGAGTTCACCAACATTATAAGTCTTGGCCCGTACTTCTTTGCTTTGATACTTGCGAGCCTGTTGTTGATAGAATGCGGAACAGGCTTTGGCAATGTTGTGCTCCTCTTCCAGGGCATCTAAACTGTCCTGCCAATCGAGCTTGGCCTCTCTCTCTCTTCTTACATGCGCACTCGAGGTGAGTCATGAATAATATCGCAGGGCAGCACAGCCTCTGTATCATACACCATGAAGAAGGGTGTGTACCTGGTAGTGCGATTTGGTGTGGTCCACAGCCTCCAGAGTACGGAGTCAAGCTCCTCAACCCAGTGCGTGTCTGATTCTTTTAAGGATCGCACTAGTCTAGGTTTAATGCCGCTCATAATAAGACCATTGGCTCGTTCGACTTGACTGTTTGTTTGAGGGTGATAGACGGAGGCGTAATCGAGCTTAATGCCCGTCTTGCCGCACCAAGTTTTCACCTCATCGGCCGTGAAATTGGAGCCGTTGTCGGTGATGATGCTGTGGGGGACACCATAACGGTGTACTACACCCGATATGAAGTCTATCACTAGTCCGGATTCGACCGTTTTAACTGGTTTGGCTTCTATCCATTTGGTGAATTTGTCCAGCATGACCAACAAGTATCTTTTCTTATGGCTTCCTCCTTTAAGGGGTCCAACCATATAAAGCCCCCAGACCGCAAAAGGCCAAGTTATGTGGATTGTTTGTAGGGCGGTGGGTAGCATATGGTTTGGTTAGCGAAAAGGTGGCATCTGACGCAATGTTGGACTAGGTCTTGTGCATCTACTCAGGCTGTCGGCCAGTAGAAACCTGTACGGAAGGCCTTGCTTACAAGGGCCCGAGCTGCAGCGTGGTGACCGCCGAGGCCGGCATGAATTTCAGCCAATAGCTGTCGCCCTTCCTCTTCGCAGATACATCTTTGAAGTACCCCGGTAGCGCTTTTCTTATAAAGCTCTCCTTAGTGGACTTTGTATGCTTTAGAGCACCGCACAATGCAGTATGCCTCATTTTGATCCTCGGGGAGTTCGTGCCTGTTAAGGTAGGCCAAGAAGGGTTCGGTCCATGGGGCGATAACAGCCATGATGAGATGGGCCGAGGGTGTTATTTCGGTGGCAAAGTCCGGGATTATGTCAGTGTGTTCGGATTCTGGGGTTGTGCTCACCTCCGGACTGATGTTGCCGGTCTCCCCTTGCCACACCACGGATGGCTTGAAAAGCCTTTACATAAAGATATTAGGTGGGACGGGGTCGCACTTAGCGCCGATGCGGGCGAGGACATCCGCTGCTTGATTGTTTTCTCGAACCACATGATGAAATTCGAGCCCCTCGAACCGAGCTGACATCTTAAGGACGACATTATGATATGCCACCATTTTCGGATCTTTGGGATCAAAGTCTCCATTTATTTGAGATATTGTGAGGTTTGAATCCCCGCGCACCTCTGGGCGTTGAATGCCCATTGAGACGGCCATCCGAAGTCCATGCAACAGAGCCTCGTATTCGGCTAGATTGTTGGAGTCTGTGTGTAATATTTGGAGTACGTGTTGGACTGTATCTCCAGTGGGGGATGTTAGGACAATGCCTGCTCCCAGACCTGCCAGCATTTTAGAGCCGTCGAAGTGCATGATCCAGTTGGAGTATGTGCCGTACTCTTTAGGGAGTTCGACCTGTGTCCATTCAACGACAAAGTCCACCAGTAGTTGGGATTTAATGGCTCGCTGTGGTTTATACGTTATGTCAAATGGGAGGAGCTCTATGGCCCACTTGGCAATCCGACCCGTGGCATCGCGGTTGTTTATTATGTCATTAAGTGGTACTTCGGAGGCCACCATGATTGAACACTCTTGAAAGTAGTGTCGTAGTTTCCGGGATGCCATGAAGACCGAGTATGCTATTTTTTGATAATGTGGGTACCGGGATTTGCATGGTGTGAGGACAGTGGATACGTAGTATACCGGCTTCTGAACCGGAAATTTGTGTCCGTCCTCCTCTCGTTCGACGACTAGCACCGCCCTCACAACTTGGTGTGTTGCGGCTATGTATATCAACAAGGGTTCACCAACGTTCGGCGCGGCCAGGAGTGGGTTGCTTGCTAAAAGAGCCTTTATTTCCTCCAGTCCGGCTGTTGCCCCGTCCGTCCACTCGAAGTGTTCGGTTCGTCGAAGTAGGCGATAGAGTGGCAATGCCTTCTCTCCCAATCTGGAGATAAAGCGGCTTAAAGCTGCCATGCATCCAGTTAGTTTCTGGATTTGTTTGAGATCTGTGAGGGTAGCCAACTATGACAAAGCTCGTATTTTAGCTGGGTTTGCTTCAATTCCCCTGTTGGAAACGATGAATCCTAGCAGCTTTCCGGCGGGAACGCCGAAAACGCATTTTTCTAGATTGAGCTTAATGTCATATGTTCGGAGATTATCGAACGTGAGGCTTAGATTGTGTATTAAGGACTCGACATGTCTAGCCTTGATGACTACATCGTCGATGTATGCTTCAAATGTTTTGCCGATTTGTTTCTCTAGGCATGTTTGAATCATGCGTTGGTAGGTGGCGCCGGCGTTTTTGAGCCCGAAAGGCATAGTGTTGAAGCAAAAAGGCCCGTATGAGGTTATAAATACCGTTGCAGCCTGATCGGACTCCGCCATCTTGATTTGATGGTATCTGGAGTATGCGTCGAGGAAACATAGTGAGTCGTGTCCCGCGGTAGCATCGATAATCTGATCGATGCATGGAAGAGGGAAGGGATCCTTAGGGCAGGCCTTGTTGAGGTCTTCGAAATCGACACAAAGGCGCCAGGATTTATCCTTCTTTGGTACCATCACCAAGTTTGCTAGCCAATTCGGGTGTTTTATTTCTCTGATGAATCCGGCCTCGCGTAATTTGGCTAGTTCCTCTCCCATAGCTTGTCGTTTGGGTTCTCAAACGCGCTGTAGTGTTTGCTTGACCGGCTTGTATCCCTTCAGTATGTTAAGGCTGTGTTCGGTTAGCCTGCATGGGATTCCCGGCATATCAGAAGGGTGCCAGGCGAAGATATCTCAATTCTCGCGCAGGAATGCTCGCAGTGTGGCATCGATTGTGGGGTCCAGCTGCGCCCCGATGGATGCTGTTTTCGAGGAGTCCATTGGGTGGACTTGGAATTTGACTATTTCGTCCGCTGGTTTGAAGGAGGTGGCCTTGGATCGCTTGTCGAGTATCACGTCATCCCTATCCACTGTGGAGCGTAATGCAGTTAATTCTTTGGCCGCGAGGGCTTCGGACAATGCTTTGAGGGACAAGGCGGCTATTTTATTTTTGGCGTAGAGTGTTGTGTCCGGATTACTGGCGAGGGTGATAATTCCATTGGGCCCAGGCATGTTGAGCTTCATGTACCCGTAATGGGGTATAGCTTGGAAGCTCGCAAACACATCCCGCCCTAACAAGGCGTGATATCCACTGGTGAAAGGGGTCACCTGAAAGGTTATCTCTTCAGACCAATAATTCTTTGGCGTGCCGAATACCACATCGAGTGTGATTTTTCCCGCACATCGTGCCTCCCGGCTGGGAATAATTCCTCTAAAGGTTGTGCTGCTTTGTTCAATGCGGCTCCTATCTAATTCCATTTTGTTGAGAGTTTCCTCGTAAATGAGGTTTAGTCCCCTAACGCCGTCCATGAGCACTTTGGTAAGCCGGAAGCCGTCCACGGTTGGACTATGGACAAAAGTGGCTGGTGCCCGGACTGTTCTGAATTGTGGTTCGTCACTGGCGCTGAAAGTTATGGCCGTGTCATTCCAGGGGTTTATTGCTGTGACTTGGCAGACTTCGGCGAGGCCGCGGAGCTCTCTTGCGCCTATTACCTAAGGCGAAAGTCTCGAAGACTGTCAATACTAGAGCGTTGTGTTCTATGGGGTGTTGCTCTGCGGTGTTTTTTATGAGGAGATCCCCGCCGCTCTTGGCCACCTGCTGAAGTATCCAACATGCTCTAAGGTTGTGTGTTGGTATGGTATCCGGTGTGGTGTGTATTTTGCATGGCCTATCGAACCATCCTTCCAAAACGGCTGTGTGCCCTGCAATGGGCTTTGATTTCTTCGAGATTGGGTTGGGGGACCTATGAGGGTACACCCTTTTTGTTCGGACGGGGGGTTTAGCGAGAGCCAGTGGATCCCAAAAGGCTGCCTGGGTTTTCCATGCGCTTTCCATCGCGCAGTACTTCTGTACTATGGTTGCCAAGTCATCGAAGCATGATATGTGACGGTGATTTATGGCGTTAAGTAGTCCCTTGTCTGTGCAATTTTTGTAGAATAATGAGATTGCGTCTTCACCGCGACAATCTTTGACCTTGTCCTTGACAATGAGGAATCTGGCCCAAAAGTCATGTACCGTCTCTTGGGACTGTTATCTGATGCGTGAGAGATCGCTTGAGTCTGGGTGGGTGGGTGGATTTAAGTCCGAACCCAGATCCGGTTCGTGACCTGGAGCTTGAGGAGTTTCCGAGCTTAATAGTTCGGACTCCGAGATGTAAACCAATTTTTCTGGACCACAGTCTGATTCTAAGTTCAGAGTTCGGGGTGTGCCTTCCCGCTTGTATGTATCCGGCTTGGTGAGCTCGGAAATCCGGACATATTTCGTCCTCAAAATGGGGGAAGAGTTATCGGATCGCTCCTCCCCCACCGCTATCTGATGGGTGATCGGCGGAGATTCAATCTCTCTCGGATCGGGTTTAAGCCCAATCCGATCATAGTCGGAAGCGACTCCCAGAGCGGCGATGCGATCCATGAGCCTGTTTAAAGACGATAACTCCGTTGGATCCATCTGCTCAGCGTATTCCGAGCTGACGCGGAGGCGATTTTTGATGACCTGAGAAGTCATGGTCGGCCCGACGGCCGAACGAGCGATCAAGACGAAGCCGCCCAGCCGGAGAGTTTGGCCTAACGCCAGAGCTCTCCCGGAGGTGATGTTGTCCTTGATAACAAGGCGAGCCAACAACCCTATCTTCGACGTCAAAGTGGAACTCTCAATGAAAGCACCAATGTCGGTGTCAAAACCGGCGGATCTCGGGTAGGGGGTTCCGAATCGTATGCGTCTAAGGCTAATGGTAACAGGAGGCGGGGACACAATGTTTACCTGTGTTTGGGCCCTCTTGATGGAGGTAATACCCTACTTCCTGCTTGATTGATCTTGATGATATGAGTATTACAAGAGTTGATCTACCACGAGATCGTAGAGGCTAAACCCTAGAAGCTAGCCTATGATTATGATTGTTGTTGTCCTATGGACTAAACCCTCCGGTTTATATAGACACCGGAGGAGGCTAGGGTTACATAGAGTCGGTTACAGAGAAAGGTATCCTCATATCCTAACCACCAAGCTTGCCTTCCACACAAATGAGAATCCCACCCGGACACAGGACGAAGTCTTCTATCTTGTATCTTCATAGTCCAACAGTCCGGCATACGCATATAGTCTGGCTGTCCGAGGACCCCTTAATCACGGACTCCCTCAATGCTCTCAATGACAGGTGTCAGTTTCTCTCAGAGCAGCCAACCAGCTAGTGGTTTTAGGGAGCGGCTATTTATAGCCTAGGGAGCAGCCCGACATGATAAGACATAAATGCCTTTCAATGATACAACCGTTAGGTGGGTTGATATTTTGGGACAGCTGGCACATAGCATAGCAACAGTCGGAAATTTGACTATCAAATTCCTTAGGGCTATCATGTTCCTCACTTGTAGGCAATCCGCACTGGCGAATTCCTAACTCCCCAGTCAGAACAAATTCCTCAGAGACCAGAAGATCTTCATCTCTGTCACTGAAGAAATTGACTGAACTGTATGAGATTTCCAATGGCTTCACTCAAAAGGATTGGTAGGTGTAGGATTTTGAGATGAGCATCACTTGGAAACTTTTCCTTAGTTTTTCCTCGACCCCCTTTAACAGTAGGTGTTTCCTATGACTCAAGAAAGCGAAAACGAAACTAGGAAAACAGAAGTCTTCACGCTTCATGTTCCTCGCATGAATATTTAGTCTTCATGGTCACACCAATTTCTTCACTTTCAAAGTCTTCAGAAAGCCAAAGTATTCAGTTGAAGACATTCATTTTTAGGGGTCGACTTTCTCTGTAAACATCAAACTCCTCATAGACTTATAGACCTATGTACACTCACAAACACATTAGTCCCTTAACCTATAAGTCTTCAATACACCAAAATCACTAAGGGGCACTAGATGCACATACAATCTTCCCCTTTTTCGTGATTGATGACAATATAGGTTAAGTTTTCAATGGGGATAAACATATGAAGTGTAAATGCTGATATTGAGGAATCTGATTACAAGATATAGAAGAACTCCCCCTGAAGATATGCATATGTGAGGAAATTGCTCTTGTGAAGCAATGCACATAGAAGAGTAGAATCATGGAGATCTCCCCCTATATCTTGTAATTCATACACGCATTTTAACAAATGATATGAAGAATTTGAAATGCATGATGAAATATGGTGACTGATGTAATTCAGCATGCGTGCATTAACATATAGGAGGAAATAGCATGCAGAAGAACATAGCAAGAGTATCAGACCACCATTGGGTTTAAGTTTACAACTCGATCCAATAAAAACTTCAGAAGAATGGGAGTTGCAACTTGAAAAAAATGCCCATATATAGACCCGCTTGAAGACTAACTCAAATTTCTCCCTCTCTATCATCGAATAACCAAAAGGGAAGAAAAAATGAGGACTAACGCCCCTGAAGAATATCATCACGAAGTCGATGGAGGAGCGCCAGCGTTGTTGGGGTCGGTTTTTCAAGTAGGGCCTGCCGCAGTGTCGTCCAAATCTTCATTTTCATCAGTCTCGCGCAACAAAGAATAAGAGCTGGCCACTAAGGAAGGAACTTTGACTTTCTTGAATTTCTTCAACGGTGGCTGAGACCAGTCAAAGTCCTGCTTGAAGCCCATCTGCTTGAGATCTTCTTCACCGTAGAGATGAGACAGAACAGCCCAGGTGCGATCAAAAACTTCATGGATGTAGTAATGGTTCTTCTTCACTGATTTGTGTGTAGCAGTCATGTTATGAAGAATTGAACCAAACTGTTGCTTGACCCATTTGTGGTTGCGATCGACCTTTTGATGAAGACTAAGAAGAAGCTCATGATCAGTCATCACCCTTTGGAGTTGTGCCTTGAGGATTTTTCTTTGAAGCATTGGCGGCAGAGTCATGAGTGGCAGAGTCATCATTGGTGGAGTAGGATGCAGCTTTGCGGAACTGTCCATCCAATGGACGAATGCCTTCATCAATTACAGTGGCCTTGCCCTTCTCATCAGCTGAGGAAAAGGTCCATTTGAGGACTTCAATGGGGGGCAAGTAGCTGCCATGGTTAAGAGTATCAGCCTTGTAGTTGATTGAAGACATTGATCTGATGAATCTCATGATCCAGGGAGCATAAGGCTTGAATTCAAATGGAGAAAGAGCAACATTTTCCATAGTCCTCATGGTACTTGACAGGAATTCCATGCATGATATTGAATAGCAGATTCTTCATGATGCCAATGACCTCTTCTTCATTAGAGTCCTGGCCTTTGATTGGACTCAGGGTCTTGGTCAAAATTCTATATATGGTCCGTGGCACATAAAGCAATTCCTTCACGAGGAATTTGTTTCTTGGGGCTTGGCCAGGCTTCAGCGGCTTCATCAACACTTGCATGAAATGATCAGAGAGCTGAGGTTCATGATAGATGAGATGTGCACCTTCAAGGGGAGGACTGACAGGCAGGGCATGAAACAATTCAGAGGCCAGTGGTTTGAAGTGAGTGTTTTCTATCATCCAGTCCAGCACCCAAGAATTCACATCTTCATCATTGCCGTATATGTGCAGCGTCGCGTAGAACTAAAGAATTAGCTCTTCATTCCAATCACATTTGTCAGTGCAGAAGTTGAGTAGCCCAACGTCATGAAGAACACTGAGGACTGGGGTGAAGCAAGGCAGCGATTACATATCCACATGAGGAATATGCTCATGGTCAAAGATCATGTACTTATCAAATGGCAGAGAAGAGTAAAAGTTTATCTGACTTGCTTTCCAGAAACGCTTCCTTCAAATACGAGCAGAGTCATAAGGGTTGTAGTATGTGAAGAATACATGTTCATGGAAGAAACCATCAGCCTTGAACTTCTACTTCTTCGAGAAAGGATTCTTCGGCTTGGCTGAGGTGTATCTGTCAATGTCTTCACAGCCTCTTGAATCACAGTCTCAGGAGCCACAGGCTGAGGAATTTCAGTTTCCATTTCAGTAGCAGCCTGGGTCTCCATCTCTTCAGTAGCATTAACATCAGCACTAGTGGCTGGAATTTCTTCAGGGATGGTAAGAACAGATGCTTGAGGTTCATTAGAGCCCGTATGAATTTCTTCAGTCTAGACTGGGGACTGAGGAATCTGTTGCAGTGGGGTGAACATGGGGGAATTCGGGTGATGACTTTCCCAATAGTCATCATTCAACACTAGAGTGGTGCTCCCAATGTCCACGTCTTCTTCTTCTTCATCCAATTCTTCAACGCCTGCCTCTTCAGATGTAAACTGAGGCATGGGTGATGATACCAGAGGGGTTGAAGGCATATTATCCGCTTCAATTTCTTCATCCAACCGCTCTGAAGAAATAGAAGAAGGAACATCTTCATCAGATCACTCGGAATCATATAATCTTCACCAAAAGGAACAATTTCCTTTGACGGCAGGCTTGAAACTGAACAACATCAATTGGATTGTCATATGAGCTTGCCAAAGTCTTCGCCTTCTTCGATGAAGAAGACTCTGAGGAAGTAGATGCTTTCCTTTTCTTCACAGCTGCTCATTCCGCAATCTTGGTTTTCTTTGCTTCGGATGCAGAAGGAAGGATAGGACTTGGCGTTGGTGCAGGAGGAGCAGAGGGATCTGGTGCATTTTCCTCAGGCGCAACTGATGCAGTTGCCCTGGTTTGTTTAGTGACTTCAGGCACAGCAGCAGATACTTCAGTTGGCCTGACTTGATCCTTAGGCGCAACACTAGTGGTTGCCCTAGCAGTTTCATCAGCGGCTGGAATGGCTTCATCAGTCCTGGTACTTTCAGTTTCATCAGCAGCCTGATTTTCATCAGCAGCGCTGGCATGTTCTTCAGTAGGCTGTGCAGATGCTTCATCCTGAGCAATTTCAATGTGCGTTTGAGTAGCAACATTTGAAGTAAATCCCTTTGCCATTCTGACGAAACTAACTTTGGCTCCTAGCAAGTCTACACGGTAGGTGTCAAATTCATCACCTGAGGTTTTTGATCTTAGCTTGTGCAACAATAAGTTCATCAGTTGTCATTTTGACAATGTTCTTCTTCAGAATACACTCCTTCTTGTACTGATCTTTCTTCAGTTGCCTGGCCTTCTCAAATTTCCATTTTTCTTTGCCTACGAAGGCGGTCAGCATGTGACTTTGGCCGGGAGTGAGCTTGAAGTCAGGCATAGGAGTGTTGGGGTCCTTGTGCCAGAGATCAATGAAGTCCAGGATCAGGTTGGGATCCAACAGAAGAGGAACATATGTTCCTTTGGCTCTAGCGGCCGTTGTTGTCTAGCTCTGATGATTTCAGTGAGTTCTTCATCATCAGCTTCGTCTTCATCAGACGGTACTTGGAAGGCAACTTGCTTCTTGTGAGGACTTGGTCTAGTGTCTCGTCCAGCAGTGACCTTGGTCTTCAGCAAGGTGGGGCATGTTGAGGACCGTGGAGGAGCAGAAGAACTTGCAGAGGCTCCTGAGGCAATTGAGATACCTGTAGTTCTTTGACAAGAGGCGAGATGCATAGGTGCTGAGGACTTTGCCGGAGGAGCTGAGGACTTTGTAATTGGAGGAGCTGGAGCAGTTTGAGGAATATGTTGTGAGGGCATTGATGAGCTTGGCCGTGAGGGCATTGCTGAAGAACTGGGCTTGCGAGCTAGCTTCTTTTGCATAGACTTCTTAGGCTTGCTAGTAGAGGCCTCAATAGTGGCAGCAAAAGAGTCTTCATTGAATTTCCTCAATGCCTCTTTGGCCACTTTGGCCACTTTGGCTTGACGCTTGGCCCATTCAGCGAGAAATTCCTCACCTCTTCTGATGCTAGAGGGATCAGCTTCTTGGCCAGGTGCCAGTGGAGGTCTTGGGCAAGGAAGGTGTACAGGGAATTTCTTCATGTACTTGGGGGTGACATAGAGATATTCCCTCCATTCTCTGGCCCATCTCCTCTCAATCTTATGAATGCGCACTTTGCGATCATTCTTTGTTTCCTCAGGAGGTGTGCAGTACCCTACATAGATGTCATCAGGGATCTCAAATGTTGTGTTCACTTCCAATTTCTTTCCTCCCTTCTGAGGTTTCTTGCCATCTGCCATTTTCTTCAGCTGAGGATTTTGAACAATCAAGTTATCTGAAGAAGTATGCAATTTGTCTTCGAGAAATGTTGTAAATGAGTTAAGTTCAAGAGAACCTAGTGATTCAGCAGTGGACATGTGTACCTGTGAACAGAGTATAGGTGCGAACAATTTGGAGAGGTCATATGCATTCTCAGAAGTTTTTGCAAAATGAACAAGTTTGAGGAATTTGACCAGAGTTGTCTTGAGGAATTTCACTAAGCGTTCTTTGACTTAGGTTCCAGAGTTGTATAGATTGAAAATCCACACAATTGAGGAATCTTGAAGAAAAGTGTTTCTTAGAGAAACATATCAAGAGCAGATGCTTGTGTGAGGTGTTTAGAGTGTGGAAATTGAAGAATAAAAACCTTTTGAAGATTTTATGGAAATCATTAGAATCAACAAGGGCAGTAAAAGTAACTATTAATTACCCTTGATGAAGAACACGACGAACTGGGAGTGTTAGATTGGAAGTTTGTCAGTCCAGATCTTCCATGCCCTAACTTGGCAGAGGAAGACAGCTACGGTGGTAATTCCGTAGCCGGCGCGAGTACGACGGCGACGAGTTCGAGGTAGTGAAGCTATTCCTCACCGGCAACGATGAGAGTAGCAGCGGCGCTAAGTCTTGAGAGCTCGAGCGAGGGAGTGAGATCGAGCGGGGTAAATGCAGTCTGAGGAGGGTGAGGGGTATTTATAGCCGAGGTGAAAAACCGCTCGCCCGAGGAAAATGGACGAACGTGCCCCTGACCCTTCTCATCCTAGCAACATGTGTCAATCACGTACAGAGAGGTGGAGATCGTGTAAGATCATGGGTGAATAGATAAATCCTATCATGGGATGTGGAACGGTTTGAGCGGCAAAAGCCGAAAATTCAGATAAGAAAGTTTTAATGTTTCGTTCGCAAATTCTTCAGCTGACAAGGACATAGTGAAGATTTTGAACGGGTTTCAAATAGAACGCACATGAAGAATTTGTGAACAGACTGGGTTGAGTTTAGCATAGAGGAGGAAGGGTCCGATCACATTCACTTAGCAAAAAAACAACTTGAAGAAATAGCAATAAGTGAATGTTGTAGAGGACTAAAACTCAAATATATATATATATAGGACAAATGTTTCCTACGAGCAGTGGTAGTTACCACCACTTGCGTTTTGTATGTTGTATGTAGTATCTATCGAAACCGAGAGTATGTATGTGTAGTATGTAGTATATAACAATGATTAGGTAGTATATATACTAATTTTTAGGTAGTATGTACCGTGTTTTGAGTATGCTCTTTTTTACGTACAAATATGTACGTATTTCACAAATATAACAAAAACTATGGGCTCATATGTAATTTTTTCATATAACAAAAACAATGGGCTCATATCTAAGATATAGTATACGAACATATTTAAAATAATAAAATAGTATATATATAGTACTACATGGTAGTATATGAGATATGTGGGGTAACTACCACCAGGTGGTAGGATGGATTTTCAATGAAGAACAACGATGGAAAGAGTGAAGACAATGCAAAGTTGAACAACTGAGGAAATTCAAAAACCCAAAAAACTCAAATTGAAGATTTTCAACTTTTGTTGGTGGCGTGACCCACCGTATAAGAATGATGATTTTAGACGCCGCGTACAATTGTTGTAGGGCTCTAAGATTCTAATTCTTCAGCAATTTATTCACACTTAGAGGGTTAGTTTTCATTGATTGAAGAAAAACGTTATTTCGTGTGTTGCACATCTAAGTCATCATTTTGCATAAGGGTTAGGATGTGTGTCCTTTTCAAAGAACATTCGAAGATTCTAAGATATTTAGCTCACACCGCAACTTGCTAAATCTCTTCTACTCCAAGGGCTTTGTGAAGATATCGGCTAGCTGTTCTTCAGTCTTCATGTGCTCTATGGAGATATCGCCCTTCAACACATGAACACGAAGAAAATGATGACGAATCTGAATGTGCTTTGTCTTCGAGTGCTGAACTGGGTTATGAGCAATCTTGATGGCACTCTCATTGTCACAATAGGGAGGCACATCCTTTACATTGACGTTGTAGTCCTTGAGGGTTTGCTTCATCCATAGGAATTGATCACAGCATGAACCAACAGCAATGTACTCAGCTTCAGCAGTAGAGAGTGATACACAGTTCTGTTTCTTCAAGGACCAACATACCAAGGATCGTCCGATGAAATGGCATGTCCCTGATGTTGACTTGTGGTCCACACGATCACCAGCATAGTCAGAGTCTGAATATCCAATGAGATCAAAAGTCGAGCCCTTGGGATAGCATAATCCAAGTGTTGGAGTGTGAGCTAGATATTGTAGAATATGCTTCACAGCCTTATGGTGCGATTCCTTCGGTGTAGCTTGAAAACGGGCACACATGCAAACACTAAACATAATATCTGGCCTAGATGCACATAGATACAATAAAGAGCCAATCATGGAGCGGTATACCTTTTGATCGAAGTCAATACCATTCCTATCAGTGCATAGATGGCCATTTGTGGGCATAGGGATTTTGACGCCTTAGCAATCTTGCATGCCGAATTTCCTCAATACATCCTTGAGGTATTTCTCCTGAGATATGAAGATGCTATTCTTGTTGTTGGCGAATTTGAAGACCTAAGAAGAATTTCAATTCTCCCATCATAGACATTTGATATTCTTCACTCATCATATAGGCAAATTCATCACTGTAACGTTGGTCAGTACCACCAAAGATGATATCATCAACATATATTTGGCACATGAATAATTCATCATCATAGGTTTTGGTGAAAAGAGTTGGGTCAAGTGAACCGGTTTTGAAGCCTTTATTCATGAGGAATTCCTTCAAAGTGTCATACCACGCCCGAGGGTCTTGCTTGAGGCCATAGAGGGCCTTATTGAGTCTGAAGACTTTGTCAGGATGCTTTGGATCTTCAAAACCTGGGGGTTGAGCGACATATACTTCTTCCTCAAGCTTACCATTGAGGAATGCAATTTTCACACCCATTTGAATAAGATGATATTATGATGGTTAGCATAAGCAAGCAATATGCGAATAGCCTCAAGTCTAGCAACAGGTGCAAAAGTTTCATCGAACTCAATTCCCTCAACCTGTGTGTAGCCTTGAGCTACAAGCCATGCCTTATTCCTCACCACAAGGCCATTTTCATCTTGCTTGTTGCGGTAGATCCATTTGGTGTCGATGATATTGTGCTTACGAGGGTCTGGTCGCTTGAAAAGTTCCCAGACATTATTGTGCTCGAACTGATGTAATTCCTCGTGCATAGCCTGAATCCACTCAGGCTCCAGAAATGCTTCATCTACCTTAGTGGGCTCTGTGATAGAGACGAAAGAAAAGTTCCCACAAAAGTTAGACAAATGTGAAGCTTTTGAGCGTGTGAGAGGACCTGGTGCATTGATGTCACTGATGATTTTCTCAATATGCACTTCATTTGCGACGTGAGGACGGGCGGGTTGACGACGAGGAATTGGATCAACATTTTCTTCAGAACCGTTTTCTTTAGGTGCACCCGCATGATGTTATTCATGATCTGGAATGACTTCTTTAGCAGATTCTTCGGTAGGAATGACATCCTCAGTAGCCTTAAACTTGATGGTTTCCTCAGGTGACTTTTCATCTAGCACAAGAGGTAGGTGCGCTCTTTGCGAGCCGTTAGTTTCATCAAACCGCACATCTACAGTTTCAACAACCTTGTGATGAACGGTGTTGAAGACTATGTAGGTGTGCGAGTCCTTTCCGTAACCAAGCATAAAACCTTCATGTGCTTTTGGTGCAAATTTAGAATTGTGATGAGGATCTCTAATCCAGCATTTAGCACCGAAGACTTTGAAATAACTCACATTGGGTTTCTTGTCAATGAGGAGTTCATATGCGGTCTTCATGAAGAATTTGTGAAGATATACCATGTTGATGATGTGGCACACAGTATCAATTGCCTCAATCTAGAAGTGATGAGGTGTCTTGTATTCATCAATCATAGTGAAAGCCATCTCAACAGGAGTCCTGTTCTTATGCTCCACGAGGCCATTTTGCTGACCAGTATAGGGAGAAGATAACTCATGAGTAATACCAAGTTCATCAAGATAGTCATCAAGACCAGTATTCTTCAACTCAATCCATTGTCACTCCTGATGTGCTTGATCTTCCCACCAAAGTTGGTTGAAGCCCTCGAGGAAAACCGTTTGAAGACTTCCTGCACTTCACGTTTGTAAGTGAAGATATGCACCCATGTGTAACGAGAGTAATCATCAACAATGACAAAGCCATATAGAGATGCTTCATTGGTCAATGCAGAATAATATTTAGGACCAAAGAGATCCATGTGAAGCAATTCAAATTGACTGGTAGTAGTCATGATAGTCTCCTCGCGGGATGCTTGGCCTTGGTCATCTTTCCAGCTTCACAGGCTCCGCACAGGTGATCCTTGAGGAATTTGACATTCTCAATGCCACTGACGTGCTTCTTCTTTGCGAGCATGTGCAAGTTCCTCATGCCAGCATGACCAAGTCGTCGATGCCATAGCCAGCCTTCTGAAGCTTTTGCAACTAGACATATAGCAGGTTGTGGTCCTATAGAAAAATCAACAATATACCGATCTCCTCTCAGAAAGCCTTCGAATACTTTGGAATTGTCAGCTTCCATGATCATAACACAACGATACTTGCCAAAGATAACAACCAAATCAAGATCACAAAGCATTGAGACTGGCATGAGGTTGAATCCTAAGGACTCGACAAGCATGACTTTGTCCATGTGTCGATCCTTTGAGATTGCAACCTTACCTAGACCCAATACCTTGCTTTTTTCCTTTGTCAGTGTAGGTCATGTGCTTCAGAGGCGATGGAGATAAGGGATCGTCCATCAATAAGTTCTTGTCACCAGTCATGTGATTTGTACATCCACTATCGAGGACCCACTCAGTGGCTTTGGGTAGATCATCCTGCAGATGAATTAGTGCAACTTATGAACTCATATACTTCATCAGTGAAGAATATGACATCAAATTCATCAGATCAATTTCATCAAGAAAAAGAATAGATATAGCAGTATGAGGACATGAGAAATGAGAATTCATTTCTTCAGTTAGCTTGCGACCTTTAAAGCATATTTCAGGTCTCCAGCAAATTCTTCAGACGTTTAAGTTCGTCTGGAGACCTGACCCTGCATAAGAGATTAGTTCTTTTTCTTCACCACCCACATCTGGAGGGGTGGCAAAGAGTTCATCATTCTGCGAGCTCCATAAGATAAAGGTGGCATAGAAGCTAGTCCACTTCGTTTCACATATGAGGAGTTAGGGTAAGCATATGAATAAGCAGAGAAATTCTTCGAGGACTTATGAACATAATGGTTTGAAGAATAGTGCACATATTCATATCCCTTTAATCTTCCCTGTGAAACAGAAGTGTTAGCACGATAATGTTCATATGAGGACTTTGATCCATTTGAGGAATTTGGTCCATATGAGGACTTGGATCCATATGAAGATTTTGGTCCATATGAAGAATTTGATCTGGGGTTCCTGTTCTTCACAGGTGGTGTCATGATGACATGCACCTGAAGACTTTCAAGGCACCTTTTGGGAACCCAGATTTTCTTCATAGGGGAACCATTCCTGCAGTTAGTGCCAACATATGTAGCAAATACTTTACCATTATGATTTTTGAACAGTTTATAGTTGGAGTCAAATGACTCATCAGTAGAATGAGGAGATTCACATGTAAAGCCAGATAAAGTAAATGGATCTACTGGAGGTCCCTTTGCAGCAACCCATAAGGTGTTGGGATACTACTCAGTCTTCCAGTATGTCCCATCAGCATTGAATTTCCTCTCAAAGGCAATACCCTCTTTCCTAGGGTTCCTGTTGAGGATATGCTTTTTAAGCACATCACAAAGAGCCCGATGCCCTTTGAGGCTTTTGTACATGCCTATCATATACAATTCCTTTAGGGCTGCATTGTTAGTGATACTAGCAGAGACAGTTGAAGAATTTGCAGCAGTAGAAACATTTGAAATTTCAGGTGAAGAATTAGCTGATTCACGTTCAATGCACTTCAAACATGGTGGAATGAATTCTTCCTGAGCAGCGCTGATCTTCTAAGCAAGCAATGAATCAGGTTCCTTCTGAAGATCTTCATAACTCCTTCTCAAGATCTTGCTTTCTTTGAAGAAATTCATAAGAAAGCTTCTCATGATCCGATAAGAGAGTGTTATGATGACTCTAAAGGTTATCAAACTTGGACTGAAGTCTTTGAAGATTATCAGTCAAGGTTTGGGTGCAATCCATTTCTTCACCCAACAGGTCATCGCTTTTGTCTAGCATATTTTGAACCTTTTCAAAAGCCTTTTGTTGTTTCACAGCAATCTTAGCAAGTTTAGAGTAGCTTGTCTTGAGGTTTTCATCAGATTCATCCTCACTTGATTCATAGGAGGAATATTTGAGTACCTTGGCACCCTTTGCCATGAAGCAATAGGTGGGAGCGTAATCATCATCGCCGTCGTCAGCCTTGTTGGGGAAGCCATTCTCCTCAGAGTTGAAGATGGACTTGCTGACGAACGCAGTAGCGAGGGCTAGGCTCGCCACACCAGATTCTGACTCCTCAGATTCCTCCTCTTCCTCATTTTCCTCAGATTCAGCTTCCGAGTCCATTTCCTTGCCAATGAGTGCCCGGGCCTTTTTCAAGCTGCTCTTCTTGTGAGATGAAGACTTCGAGGATTTTGATGATGAGGACTTTGAAGACTTCCTCTTCTTCTTTGAGTCATCAGAACTGTAATCCTTGTATTTCTTCTTCTTTGATTCCTTTTCCCACAGAGGGCAATCTTGAATGTAGTGAACAGGTTTCTTGCATTTGTGGCAAGTTCTCTTCTTGTAGTCACGGGATGAGGAATCTGATCTTATGTCATCACTTCTTAAGGATTTGCCAAAGCGACCACGCCTTGAGAACTTCTGGAATTTCCTCATGAGCATTGCTAGCTCCTGGCTCAGTTCTTCAGGATCACCAAGGCTGCTACCAGAATCCTCACCTTCAGATTCAGATACTGCATTGGCCTTCAAAGCGCGTGATCTGCCGTAGCTCGGTCCATAGATATCTCTCTTCTCAGCAAGTTGGAATTCATGAGTGTTTAGCCTCTCGAGGATATCAGCGGGATCAAGTGACTTGTAGTCTCCACATTCTTGTATCATCAGTGCAAGGGTGTGAAATGAGGAATCAAGCGATCTCAACAATTTCTTCACCACTTCATGCTCGGTGATGTCAGTGGCACCTAGCGCTTGAAGCTCATTTGAGATGTCAGTGAGGCGATCGAAGGTTTGCTGAACATTTTCATTGTCGAGTCTTTTGAAGCGGTTGAAGAGATTGCGAAGAACGTCAACTCGAGAGTCACGCTGTGTTGAGACTCCTTCATTGACCTTGGACAGCCTATCCTAGATGAGCTTAGCTGTCTCCAAAGCACTCACTCTGCTATACTGCCCTTTGCTCAGATGGCCACATATGATGTTCTGTGCATGTGAGTCGAGTTGCTTGAATCTCTTCACGTCAGCAGCGCTCACGGATGGTGTGATAGAGGGAACTCCATTTTCCACAACGTACCAGACATCATTGTCAATTGCCTCAAGATGCATTCGCATCTTATTCTTCCAGTAGGGGTAGTCCGTCCCATCGAAGGAAGGACACCCAACAGAGACTTTGATCATACCTGCAGTCGACATAATTAAAACTCCAGGTGGTTAAACCAAAATCACACAGAACAAGGGAGTACCCCGCTCTGATACCAACTGAAAGTGCGTTAAGTCCACTAGAGGGTGGTGAATAGGCAATTTTTATGAATTCTTCACTGAGGAATTTCAGGGTGAGGAAATTCCTAAGAAAAGAACTACAAGAAGCGAAATAAGTACTCATATGCAATGTGACGCCCCCGACACTAATCATACACGCAAACGTGTACGATCAAGATCAGGGACTCACGGGAAGATATCACAACACAACTCTAAAATAAAATAAGTCATACAAGCATCATAATACAAGCCAGGGGCCTCGAGGGCTCGAATACAAGTGCTCGATCAGACGAGTCAGCGGAAGCAACATAAGTTAAACAAGTATGCCTTAAGAAGGCTAGCACAACCTGGGATACATATCGAAAGAGGTGCACACTACAAGAAATATGTCAACTAGTGACCTTCTGTCAGTGACCCTGAAAGAATTGGTCATAGATCTATGACCATTTCAGACCAATTGGTCAAAAGCTGTTCGAGGGGCTCCAAACCCTAAACCATTGCGACCATTTTGGTCAGAAAGGTCGTAATTTCCTTACACGAAAAGGTCATAAAGCAAACAGCGCTAGTCCGCTACCTTATTTCTAGTTGTTAACGACCAATATAGATGGTCATAGCCTTGTAAATTGTGGTGGGTTGCTATGACTAGGCGCCACCTCATCAGTTTTGCCTATGTGTCATGTCCATGTGGCAGTTTTTGCCCTAGGTTGTGAAGCAACCTATATTTCGTCATTCCCAAAATTCCCAAAAAATCTCATAAATTCTTTGGGTCATATCTTCGTCAAATATGTAAAAACCTTCCTTGCCTAGTTAAAAATAATTCAGAAATATTCATTTTCCTATTCTGCTCGTAACAACAGTTTGTGAAGGAAGTACCACTTTGGCATGTCCAAATAGTATCCATTTTCTGCAGTGCTTTTCTATGCACAAATAACCATCCTCCACCAAATGCCAGCTCAATCCATTCATTATTTTGAGCCGAGCTTCAACATTCGTATTTATGTCCAGTGTGGTAGTTTGCAAAGCAAGTACCACATAGGCTCCTCCTTTTGAGCTAAAAATTTGTGAAGACGGTCTTCTTAGTAACTGATCATCCTCAGCCAAAACTCACACCCATTAGCCATGTGCATTTCCCGTACCGCAAATCAAACACTTGGCTGCTTATTCATGTTAGAGCATCGATCGGTCTCCTCGTGAGAATCTTATGTTGTGATTTTCTTCCTAGCACCTACCTGGGGAGTGCCCAACCCACTAGACATACCTAGGCCGCCCAGAACACATGGCAACGCAGTCACTTGTGGTGACCATGCGGGCACACGAGTTCTGGCAGCTCTAGAGTTGGGGCCCTCGGCCACCGCCCAAACCTCGACGTATCGCCACCAAACCATGTATTTATGATTAAATAGGTACTTATGTAACTAGAAATGATTTTTTGAAAAAATAAATAGCAAACTATGAGGCAGCTGCAGTTCAAATTTGACCCGCTTCCAACTAAATCGGCGGAAATTTGTCTTTTTCATGAGAGGTGGATCGAAACTTTTTGCACCCAACCATTTTGTCAATTGTGCATTAAATATGTCCTAGTATTTCAGAAAATTGATTTGGTACAATTTTGCAACAATTATTTGGTAGTTCCTTCACAAAAAAACCTCCTTTTGGGCACTCGGAAAATGAAAAATGGTTTCTTCATTCAAAGAAAATGAAAACTTCCTTAGGCAACATTGTTTGCCATTCCAATATGCACCCTTGTGCACAATATGAGATCATTTGAACAAACTATGCCACGAATGTGGCCATAAGATTGATCATTTGGCTTGAAAGCCATGAATCTTCAGAGATGATAGCTCATTTCTGAGAACACTTTTTAAAAATAATTGCCATATTACAAGTTTGTTATTTTTTCTGGGAACTTGTACACATATATTGACACAATGCGAAGGTTTCCCAATTTTTGATTTTTGAATTTTTATGCCCGTTTCAAAATGCGGTCAAAACGGCGAGAATGACCGTTCCTAGCTAGTGGTTGAATCTTGGAATTTTTTTGGTGTTTCTCTGATTAAATAGGTACTTATGTAACTAGAAATGATTTTTGGAAAAAATAAATAGCAAACTATGAGGCAACTTTAGTTCAAATTTGACCCGCTTCCAGCTGAATCGGCGGGAATTTGTCTTTTTCACCAGAGGTGGATCAAAACTTTTTACACTCAACCATTTGGTCAATTGTGCATTAAATATGGCCTAGTCTTTTATAAAATTGATTAGGTCCAATTTTGCAACAATTATTTGGTAGGTCCTTCACAAAAAAACTCATTTCAGGCACTTGGAAAATGGAAAATTAATTTTCCGTGCAAAGAAAGTGAAAACTCCCTTAGGCAACATTGTTTGGAATTCCAATATGCACCCTTGTGCACAATATTAGATCATTTGAACAAACTATGCCATGAATGTGGCCATAAGATTGATCATTTGGCTTGAAAGCCATGAATCTTCACACTTGATAGCTCATTTCTGAGAACACTTTTCTAAAATAATTTCCGTATTACAAGTTTATTATTTTTCCTGGAAACTTGGTCACATATAATGACACGGTGCGAAGGAGTTCCAATTTTTTGATTTTTTTTGAATTTTTTATGCCCGTTTCAAAATGCGGTCAAAACGGCGGGAATGACCGTTTTTTGGAATCTTGGAATTTTTTTGGTGTTTCTCTGATTAAATAGATACTTATGTACCTAGAAATGATTTTTGGAAAAAATAAAGAGCAAACTATGAGGCAGCTACAGTTCAAATTTGACCCGTTTCCAACAGAATCGACGACAATTTGTCTTTTTCACCAGAGGTGGATCAAAACTTTTTTCACCCAATCATTTGGTCAATTGTGCATTATATATGTCCTAGTATTTTATAAAATTGATTTGGTCCATTTTTGCAACGATTATTTGGTAGGTCCTTCACAAAAAAACCTCCTTTCGGGCACTCGAAAAATGGAAAATGAATTTTCCGTGCAAAGAAAATGAAAACTTCCTTAGGAAACATTGTTTGGAATTCCAAGATGCACCATTGTGCACAATATAAGATCATTTGAACAAACTATGCCTGAATGTGGCATAAGATTGATCATTTGGCTTGAAAGCCATGAATCTTCACGCATGATAGCTCATTTTTTAGAACACTTTTTAAAAATAATTTCCGTATTACAAGATTATTATTTTTCCTGGAAACTTGGTCACATATAATGACACAATGCGAAGGTTTTCCAATTTTTTGATTTTTATCGATTTTTTATGCCCGTTTCAAAATGCGGTCAAAACAGCGGGAATGACTGTTCCTAGCTAGTGGTTGAATCTTGGAAAACTTTTGGTATTTCTGTGATTAAATAGATACTTATGTACCTAGAAATGATTTTTGGAAAAAATAAATAGCAAACTATGAGGCAGCTGCAGTTCAAATTTGACCCGCTTCCAACTGAATCGGCGGGAATTTGTGTTTTTCACCAGAGGTGGATCAAAACTTTTTACACCCAACCATTTGGTCAATTGTGCATTAAATATGGCCTAGTATTTTAAAAAAATGATTTGGTCCAATCTTGTAATAATTATTTGGTAGGTTCTTCACAAAAAAAAGCTCATTTCGGGCACTCGGAAAATGGAAAATGAATTTTCCATGCAAAGAACATGAAAACTTCTTTAGTCAACATTGTTTGTCATTCAAGATACAAACTTGTGCACAATTTGAGAACCATTTTTTGATTTTTTTCATGTGTAAAAGTAGAAGAAAAACAAAAGAAAAAACACAATTATATGTGCTCTATTCTCATTGGTTGGTTTAGTTGTCACACGGATCGATGACATGGCCGCCCATCCATCCGTCCAACTCTCCACCTCTCCATCCAGCCATCCATCCGCAGCCCAAACCCAAACCCGCACCCGTCCACCTCTCCTCCCTTAGCTCCTCGCCGCCGCCACCTCCTCCCAGATCTCCCCTCTCCCTAACCTCCCTCTCTCTGCCATCCCAACCCCGTCGCCGGCCTCCCCCATCCCCACCGCCGACGACCTCCTCATCGCTCCTAGCTCCGGCCATCCTCCCTTCCACCACCCCTCCTGTCCGAGTCGCCCCCTCGCAACCAATTCTCGCGAGCCAATTCCCCTCCCGTCCCCGCCCTGCACCCCCACCCGTGCGATTCAGATCCACCAGCCGCCGCCCACCTCCGCCACCCCCACGCGAGGGAGGGAGATCCAACGCGATCCAGCCTCGGCCTCCAAGAAACCAAATCCCACCACCACTTGCTGCTGCTCCGGGATCGAGGCGCGCGCGGCGGCGATGGCGATCGAGAAGAAGGGGATGTCGGCGTAAGAGGCGGAGCGGGAGAGGACGGTGGAGCAGAACAAGCGCAAGATGGAGGCGCTCAACCAGCGCCACCTCTCCGCCGCCGTCGCCACCTACGCCACCAAGACCCCCTCCCCCATGGTACCTCCCTCCTTGCCGCCTTCTATTTCTGCTCCAGCCGTCCTGTTCGCCGAATCGGTCGCTTGCTGCCATTAATCGAGCATTTCCCTTTCTTGTGTTCGCGCCTGAGCAGAAGCACAAGCGGCGCAGGATCATCCCTTTATTTATTTTTGCAGAATACTTAGTATTCACTTTGTTGTTCTGCTTTATACATGTGGTCAGTGTTAGTCTACTTACTGGTTCAGGACTTGAGGGCACACCTGTGTTGTGTGGTGGTATTTTACTTTTCTGTTCGGTTTTATACCTGTCCATGGTGTATATATGAATGTCCTGAAATCAGATAAGCCTCATAGCATAGGAAATTGGTAGTTTAGCTCATATAGATGATCTTATGGTGAACAACTTCAGTTGTTTGATGCATGTCGCTGCTGTTTATCACCAGATCTATGTTGGTTCAGTATTAGCTCCTTGGATCTGTGCCCATGCATTGTATTCTCTTCTTTCCATATATGCACTGCATTTCTATATGCCAATGTGCTTTACACATGTGTTCTAAGTTGTCGTATGCGGCAAACTGCAAAGGTCTTGTGGCTCCTGGTGGCGGTGAGCACAGTCGGGCGGCCCCACATCGCCCGCAACGCGGTGGAGGTGATGGAGAGGCGTCTGGCCAAGGACGACTTCCCGAGTACTACGACGGCAAGACGGGGCGGTACATCAGGAAGCAGTCGTGCAAGTTCCAGACGTGGTCGGTGGCGGTCGGCCATCCTGCAAGCGGCATGGGCCCCGTGTTTGTCTTCAGCAGCAACACCATCCAGGTCCACTCCCGCTCCCTCTGTCCCCTGTCGCTCCATATTCCAGTCGGTTGGATGCTTCCGATTGATTGTTCCTTCCAGCATTACCACGATCTATGTTTTTCTTCTCTGGCTAAAGTTTGCACGTGATGAGGCCAATTGACTAGTTCAACTAAAATCACTAGTATTGAATCCACTATAATAGTCAAAATAACTAGTTCAAGTTCTTGGCTGGTTAAATGTCGGAAGTGATTGGTCCCAATCGGGTAATGGCCAATAGGACTAATTAACTATATCATGTTGAGTTCAGAAGCTAAATTAACTAATACTGGAAACTAGATACATTATAGTAGGGCTAAAGTTCAGTTCGTGCTTTCTTCACTGTCAATTCTGTGTTTGTAAATGCTTTTGTTAGTGAAAAATCTTGTGCTTCAGTGTGCTGCAGCAGTAGCATTTTGCTAACCTTTTGCCTAAATTGTCAAGAACAAAACTGGAGACATTATTGTGAAGACGTCTGCACCACCTGCCCCCATCAAATCTATCAAAACCCACCTGCTTATATACGTATTTTGTTCTTTCCAAAGTGATATGTACCCAACTGCTTATATAATGATTTTTGCTCTTAACTGTAGATTTCCTCTCACAGAAGGTTGAAAGGAGAAGGAGAGTTTGTGTCTGCTATAGAAGGACTGAAGGAGGTCCATGGTGAAGGTCGATAGAAGCAGTAATACTGTCACAGAGCTGGTCATTGCCATTGTATTTGTATTGTATGATGTATCCATGTTTACCCACAAAAAAATATATTCATGTTGTAATACCGTGATTGCCATTCTGGCTACTATTTCAAGCAGTGTATTTTGCCAGTGCTGATTTAGATATTGGTTACTTATTTACTATGAAGTGAAATCTAAAGAACTATACAGTGACAACCGGGTCCCATTACTAGAAACTGACAAGTGGGACCAATCTTCTGAGAAAAAGAAAAACTGAAACTCTTGGGACAAATGTAAAACAGTGGAAAATAAAATGGCAAAAAATAAAAGATTATACGCTGTAAAAGGCCGCATCTAGAAATAAAAAGGCCGAATTGCTGGGCCAGCCCATGTAGCTAGCAAAAATTAATAGGAAAAATAAATATTAAAAAGGCTGAATTAATGGGCTCGGCCCATGTAGAAAACCGAATTAGACCGGGCTGAATCTTGTGCCACATCAGCTTGCCACGCTGGATGCCTACATGGCCTGGGGAGGTTGCTAGTGACCAAAACGCCACAGTAGGAATATTTTGGTCAGAACGCCCACCACCTTCTCACTGAGAAGGTCGCTATAGTCAGTTAACGACCCTCAGCTTTTGACCTTCTGTTTTTGGTCAAAAAAAGGTCGCAAATGAAAAACAATGACCTTTCAGTGACCAATAGTCAAGGTCACAAGTTGACATATTTCTTGTAGTGGCAGGCCTCCTGCCCTGGGATCCTCCTAAACTACTCCTGGTCGTCGTCAGCGGGCTGCACGTAGTAGTAGGCACCTCCAGCGTAGTAGGAGTCATCGTCAATGGTGGCGTCGGCTCCTGGCTCCATCGCCCGTCGCAGCAATCGGGTAAAGAAAGGGGGAAAAGGGGGAACAAGGCAACCGTGAGTACTCATCCAAAGTACTCGCAAGCAAGGAGCTACACTACATATGCATGCATATATGTGTAAAGGGCTATATCAGTGGACTGAACTGCAGAATGCCAGAATAAGAGGGGGATAGCTAATCCAGTCAAAGACTACGCTTCTGGCAGCCTCCGTCTTGCAGCAGGTAGAAGAGATGTAGACTGAAGTCCTCCAAGTAGCATCGCATGGCATAATCCTACCCGACGATCCCCTCCTCGTCGCCTTGTTAGAGAGCGATCACCGGGTTGTATCTGGCACTTGGAAGGGTGTATTTTATTAAGTCTCCGGTTCTAGTTGTCATAAGGTCAAGGTACAACTCCAAGTCGCCTCACATCAAGATCACGGCTGTTGAATAGATTAACTTCACTAGGGTGCACCACATAACCCAACACGCTCGATCCCATTTGGCCGGACACACTTTTCTGTTTCATGCCCGGCCTCGGAAGATCAACACGTCGCAGCCCCACCTAGGCATAACAGAGAGGTCAGCACGCTGGTCTAAACCTAAGCACACAGGGGTCTGTGCCCATCGCCCTTAGCACACCTGCACGTTGCGTGGGCGGCCAAAAGCAGACCTAGCCTAGCGTGCTGCCCATCCAATCCGGCCGCAACACGACGCCACGAAATGCTTCAAAGAGATACCACGACGCCGAGTGCCCATAACTGCTCCTCACAGAGTTGGTTAGTGCGTATAGGCCAAGAGCGACTCAGATCAAATACCAAGATCTCGTTAAGCGTGTTAAGTATCCGCATGAACGCCGAACAGGCCAGCCCACCTCTCTCCTAGGCGGTCTCATCACGCCCTATTGCTCCGCCACAAAGTAACAGCTTGGGGGCCGTCGGGAACCTGGCCCACCTCTACCGGGATGGAGCCACCCGCCCTTCAGCCCCCATCTTCGAACAATATCACAAGTAATGTAACAATATAAAGTATATAGTATATGCCCGAGATCACCTCCCGAAGTGATCACGACCCAGTACTATAGCATGGCAGACGGACAAGAGTGTAGGGCCACTGATGGAACACTAGCATCCTATACTAAGCAAGATGGGATAAAGGTAAGGGTAACAACTGTAGCAACAATGACAAGCTATGCATCAGAATAGGATTAACCAAAAGCAGTAACATGCTACACTACTCTAATGCAAGCAGTATAGAGAAGGAATAGGCGATATCTGGTGATCAAGGGGGGGGCTTGCCTGATTGCTCTGGCAAGAAGGAGGGGTCGTCAACACCGTAGTCGTACTGGGTAGCAGCGACGTCGGTCTCGGTGTCTAGCGGAAGAAGAGGGGGAAGAAACAATGAATACAACGCAAGCAGATGCATAACGATGCATGACAAAGCAATGTGTGATGCTAGGCATGCCCTAACGCGGTATGAGGTGATACCGGTGACGGGGGGAAACATCCGGAAAGTATCCTCATTGTTTAGCGTTTTCGAGCAAGAGGAGCCGAGGGGGGAAAGTTAGTTTGATATGTTAGGGTGTGTGACGACGAACGGGCTGAGTATCCGGATTCGTCTCATCGCTCGAGCAACTTTCATGTTGAAAATAATTTAATCCGAGTTACGGATTAAAAGATATGATTTTCTAAAGATTTTATTAATTTCTGGAATTTAATTAATCATTTAATTTAATTCGAAATTGAATTTATGACATCAGCATGATGTCATGCTGACATCAGCAGTCAACAGGGTTGACTGGTCAACCTGACCAGTGGGTCCCACTGGTCAGTGACACATTTTAATTAGACATATTATTTATTAATTAGGGGGTGGGCCCCACTATCGTACTAATTAATTAGCTAATTAACTAACCAGGTTAATTAGATAACTAATGTTTAATTAGTTTAATTAGTTGTTTAGTTTAGTTAAACACAATTAATTAATTTCTATAATTAATTAATTAATTAATTAATTATTTTTATTTTTATTTTTATTTTATATATTTTTTAATTCCATTCTTTTCATAAACGTTCTGGGCGCTGGGGCCCGCGCGTAAGTGGTCCAGGGCCTTGCGGGCACACGGGCGCGGGTGGGCGCCGGTACCCGGCTGGGCACCCGAGCGGGGCAAGCCGGCGCGGCCATCTCCGGCGATGGCTGGAACGGTGGGTGGGCTCGGCAGAGGCGCCGCTTCGAGTGGACCAGCGGCAGCGGGCAAGGGACGGCGTCGGCGTGGCCGCGGCGGCAACAGGAGGTGCCGCCAGAGTGGGGCCGCGCAGACGGGCTGGCATGAGGGGCGAGGCCACGGCAGCTGCATCAGTGGGAGGGTGTGGGCGCGCGAGCCGTGGCCTGCGGGAATAGCGGCACGGGGCGCGCATGGGGGACGGAGAGGTGCATGTGGGGTTGGTCGGGGGCGCGGGAAGACGTGGACGCGGCGTGCGTGTACAGGGGCGCGGAGGACCATGGTGAGGCGCAGGGCCGAGCGCGGTCGCGCGGTGGACGGGGCCGACGACAGAGAACGAGGGGAGAGGGGGAGGACGGGGCTCACCGAGCCCTGTAGTTGAGCAAAGCCTGCTCGAGGAGGAGTCGGGGCTGGCGCGACGGGGCGGAGGAGTTCCTGGCGACGAGCAGCGACGGTAGGGTGGTCCGGCGACGGTGAGGCCTTCGGGCGGCGGTGGTGGCGCACAGCGACGGCATCGGGCTTGTTGCCCCTTGCCGATCCCGATTTGGTCTGGGAAGAGGAGTGAGAGGGGAGGCGGGCCGAAGACGGGTGGCGAGGCGTGGCTATCAGGGCGGCACCAGGCGTGATCGCGTCTTGACTGAGGGGGTGGGGGGGTCGATCCCCTTCTAGATCGGATCGGGTGAGAGGGAGAGGAGCAACCGAGAGAGAGGGGATCGTGGGGAGCGAGCAGGGTTGTCGGTTAGGATTTGGGGGAGTGGGGAGGCCTATGTAGGCCAGAGGCGTGGGCCGGACTGGCTGGGCCATGGCCCAGTTGGGCCAAAAGTACAGTGGGGGAAGGGTCTTTGTCTTCCCCTTTTTATTTTATTTTTACTTTTGTTTTATTTCTTTTCTTTTCTATTTTAATTTTATATTTTAACTACCTTAGTTTTATAGAATACATTAGTTGTACCTAAATTAGTATTAACAGATATGCCACCACCTCAATTAATTTGGCAGCTAAAATAAAATAGTATGCAATTGTTTATTATTTTAAAGCTGTTAAATAATTGGTGTTTTTACTGTTTTGTTCAACTTATAGTATTTAAACATCTTATAAAGGGGTGGTTTCTCCACCATAATTTCCTATGCAATATTTGGTTCACTTCGAATATTTTAGTTTTAATATTTCAAAAGTTTTATTGTTTGCTTGATTTTGAATTTGAATTTGAATCGGTTTGATCGACGCGAGATTAGCATGAATCGCTTGATGGCGTGGCATCATTAGCAGAGGGTTGCTGTAGCTTAATTACCCGGGCGTCACAATTCTCCTCCACTACAAGAAATCTCGTCCCGAGATTTAGGAGCAGGAGTAAGGGGGAAGAGATTTGGTTACGAAAGCCTAACTGGTTTCCTTCGTGTTGGTTGCTCTTCTCGATGAGGTCGACCCATTACATTGACGTCTTCATTTGTCTGCTTTAGGCCATCTTGATGAAGTCGCCATTCTTCCTTCAGGATCTCCATCGTACCTACGAAAGAATAAAGGGTGGGTATTCCGGGAGAACGGACCTTTGCAAGGTTGACTATCGGGTCTATAACATCGGGGAAGGTGGCGGAAGTAACTCTCGAATTGAAACTTAAGAAATTATCGGGAGCAAAGTAAGAAGGTGCAAAGTAGAAGTTTCAAGCGCATAGGCAATCGTTCAATGCCTAGTCGAAGGTGAAAGGGTCTCGTGGCAACGTGAATAAGTATTGCCCCGATACCGTAATAGATCACTAGGAATGTGGCTCGCGAATTGCATACTGAAATAGCGTGGGGAATAACTTTGACAATAGGTTGTACAGGAGAGTCAGGTTTCGATCCCGTGGAACTGTGGGTTATGGGCCCACCATGTGGGTTAAAAGTAGGAAGGGCGATGACATCTTGCACGATCATGTGAGCAAGGCATGTCAGAGGATAGTCTGTCGGTTATTGCGCAACAACATTGGTACCAAGGGCGAGGGACGAAGAGAACCATTTTCCTGCTCGTTGAACGAGGCGGATCAGTAGGCAAAGTTCTCGTCCATCGGCGGTTACCGGAATGTCATCAACAAAAGTAACAGGGTCTTTCTGACAGAGTTGTACACTGAGGTGTTTACAAAAGCAGGAGAATATTACTGCTTAGATCATATAGACCTCAAGAAAGGTTAAACCAAACAATGGAAAGGAAAATATGATTATCAGATTAAACCGAACAATGGAAAGGAAAAATGTGTTTAAACACATATTCCAGGGGTATATCCTTCCCAAGGACAAGCAGAGATTAAATCATGATATTCGTGCCAGGATATAATGTAAGAAACCCTTTTGATAAGGGGAGAGAATTTTCATGACACTACCCATACAACGGTGCCTGGATAATAGAGCAAGTAACATTTAGCATTAGGCTTCAAATGTTCTTGTTGAAAATCGGAGTACCACAAACATGCTTCGAGATAGCATTGACATGGTCTTCGAGCCAGGTCGGACTTTGGATACTCAAAGGATTCATCAGGAACAACTTATAGAATAAGTCTTACAATTTCCTCACGAAATAATGGTTAACATTGCTAAAGAGGATATTATAACAATAGGTCCTCCGGTCAGGTGTGCTAGGCATGACATCATCTTACCGTGTCATATAAAGACCAATGTTATAACTCTTGGAAATATGTCCCAATCATCATATCGGACCGAGATTCAGATCTGATTGGTGTTAGGATAACTCAGACTCAGGATGCCTGAGAAGAAAGGTGCAACCAAAATATGGGCTTAGGTAGCAGGATCAATGTTAGAATGGTGATTCGATAACCAATGGTCTAAGAATGAAATGTCGACCATTAACTTCAAAGTAATAGGGTTGCTAGAAGTACAGAATCTAAGCAGCATGGTTCACGTGTTGGTATCCCGGTTAGCATCAACACGGGGACCAAGAAAGAATGGTGAGGATGAGAAGTATCACAATACCAAGAATTCCTTAAGAGGTGGAGCAGTCCTCACAACATCATTGACATAAAAGATAGTAATACTCCAAGGCAGAACACAACCTAGCTGGAGAGCAAGTTGTATTCATAATGTGGACAAGTTCGCGACGAAAGGAAGTCAAGGGTGTTGTAGATGATAATAAAAATCATCGAGGGCAAGCAAGGTATTTCTCATCATGAACACAGTTAACATCTCGGAAGAAGCCAAAGTGTTGAAGGTGATCTGACACATTTGGTGGGAGGTTTCGAGAGGATGCAATCAAACAACAACGGAAACAAGCAAGGGAATGCCGAAGTGACAAGTCATAGATCAATATATAAGATGCAAGCTCGGAACCAAAGTTGCCTTTCAAGACAAGCAACATGATGTTCAAAGCTCTACGTATGTCGTGCTCACATACTGAATAATTCGTGCACCAGGGAAGGATGAGGTAGCACAGTCAAAGATAGCAAGACCAGGATGCAGGCGATAGTCTAGGATTGACCAGATTGAGTTCAGAATTTCCTAGTAAAAATACTAAGGGTATTTGATTTGTAGTGCGGAATAATTTCACTAGTCGGTGTCCTCGGTTGACAACAACCCAGAACCCATAGATTGATTACGACAAGGAAAGACATTACTTCAACAAGGTTAGTAAGATGTGGTGCAATGGCAAGACATCTTCAAGATAACAGGGGGTAATACTCGAAGGTAGAACATGATAGAAGTAGAACCGGTTCATTGACCTATGACAATAGATACTTCAACCTTGCCAAAAATAGACGAGGCACTGGATTGAATTCCCATCAGATATATCAGATCAGAACAGCATGGTCGGAACCATAACTGTAAGGAATCAATTTCAAGAATACCGAAGGAATCATACAGCTGGATAATCATTTTGCAAGAAGCTTCCGAGACGGTCTACATCATTTTCATGGGCATGAACACAAGGTTCAAGGTCGACTCCCACTTCTATAATGCATATCATTTCATTCACCTCTCGCTTTGATAAAACTGTAGTGTTGGAATTTTATCTGGTAGAACACCGGAAGAGTATGACTTATGAAAACTTTCGGGTTCTCACGGATTAGGGGAAGGCATAGGCTCAACCCATCGGGCATCTTAGTAACATATACCACAAGTTTCAAAAGTAAATACACAAACTCGAAAGCAGGGCATGGTTGGCCAAGAAGAGGATACAATTTACCAAAGGCATTATGTATCAGGGAAAGGACTCACAGGGTGATTGAATATGAAGGACACTGTCGGATAACAATCCAACAATGGATCGGGCGATCCACAACGGAGCTGATGTGATTATCGGTACTCACTCAGAGGAAGAAGAACGCAGAGGGCATCAGATTATAGAAACAACTGACTAATTCAAAGATCAAATGCAAATAAACTATCGTTTCCAAATCAAGGGATCAGAAGCCAATGGTCTGATTTAGAATGGATATGTCGAATAGACTTAGGGGTACAATCGACATCAATTTGATGGGTCGATAACCAGCTCATGTTCAAAATGACATCTGAGCCGAAAAGATAACTTAAAAGGATCAACCGATGATTGTGTGCCTTCGCACTCGTGTTGATTCAATAGGATCAAAATGACGGTGTCAAAGGAGACTAATGAATATAGCCAGACCTATGGGAAGCATCCATAATGCAAGCAGACAAGTATTTGCAGAGCAATAAGCTGCTAAGGATTTTCGGAGGATCGAATAGTATTTCGAAGACTTTTGTGAAACACTTGATCAACTGGGGATGAGCGGGTACTCGATAGGTGCAAGAATTTGTCCGTAGGGGTATTTAGGCGACTTAGAACTGCAAGGCAGTAGGCACCAAGTATCCCCAGAACAATAGTCGAGAATTTCATGGTTTCTTGCAATAACAAGATCAACTGGGAATTATTGTATCAAGGCAAGTGCACGTGGTTATCAAAAGGGGTTTATCGATGGAAGGGAATTGCAAAAGCGATGGCACAAAGTCTCGAAAGATCATCGTAGAGTATCTTCCGGATCTTCCGGTGCAACAAGCGATCATCTGGAGTGAGGGGCTCTCTGGGAGAAGGTATTTTCGAGAACCTAAACTTAGTTTTGTTTTTAGCAAAATCATTTAACCCGAATAGAAGAGAGATCAGAGTCCCAGAGTATAGACGAGGAATAAAAGATCCTAATACCACCCAATGGCGACATGGGCCCGTAAGGAACATAGCCATGTTAGTAAAAGTTTTGCAATGTCTAGACTCGACTTCGGCCAAGGAGTGTGGAAGGGAGATTCCTACAGGCAGTCGGCTCTGATACCAACTTGTGACGCCCCCGATTCAATCAAACACTAATCATACACGCAAACGTGTACGATCAACATCAGGGACTCACGGGAAGATATCACAACACAACTCTAAAATAAAATAAGTCATACGAGCATCATAATACAAGCCAGGGGCCTCGAGGGCTCAAATACAAGTGCTCGATCATAGACGAGTCAACAGAAGCAACATAGTTAAACAAGTATGCCTTAAGAAGGCTAGCACAAACTGGGATACAGATCGAAAGAGGCGCAGGCCTCCTGCCTGGGATCCTCCTAAACTACTCATGGTCATCGTCAGCGGGCTGCACGTAGTAGTAGGCACCTCTAGCGTAGTAGGAGTCGTCGTCGACGGTGGCGTCTGGTTCCTGGGCTCCATCGTCTGGTCGCAGCAATCGGGTAAAGAAAGGGGGAAAAGGGGGAACAAGGCAACCGTGAGTACTCATCCAAAGTACTCGCAAGGAGCTACACTACATATGCATGGATATATGTGTAAAGGGCCATATCAGTGGATTGAACTGCAGAATGCCAGAATAAGAGGGGGATAGCTAATCCTGTCGAAGACTACGCTTCTGGCAGCCTCCGTCTTGCAGCATGTAGAAGAGATGTATACTGAAGTCCTCCAAGTAGCATCGCATAGCATAATCCTACCCGGTGGTACCCTCCTCGTCGCCCTTTTAGAGAGCAATCACCGGGTTGTATCTGGCACTTGGAAGGGTGTATTTTATTAAGTATCCGGATCTAGTTGTCATAAGGTCAAGGTACAACTCCAAGTCGTCCTGTTACCGAAGATCACGACTGTTCGAATAGATTAACTTCCCTGCAGGGGTGCACCACATAACCCAACACGCTTGATTCCATTTGGCCGGACACACTTTTCTGGGTCATGCCCGGCCTCGGAAGATTAACACGTCGCAGCCCCAGTTAGGCATAACAGAGAGGTCAGCACGCCGGTATAAACCTAAGCGCATAGGGGTCTGGGCCCATCGCCCTTAGCACACCTGTATGTTGCGTGGGCGGCCGAAAGCAGACCTAACCTAGCAGGCGTTCCAGTCCAATCCGGCGCGCGCCGCTGGCCGACGTCCACGAATGCTTCGGCCGATACCACGACACCGAGTGCCCATAAGCTGTTCAGCGTAGTTGGTTAGTGCGTATAGGCCAAGAGCTGACTCAGATCAAATACCAAGATCTCGTTATGCGTGTTAAGTATCCGCTAACGCCCGAACAGGGCCAGGCCCACCTCTCTCCTAGGCGGTCTCAACCTGCCCTGTCGCTCCGCCACAAAGTAACAGTTGGGGGCCGTCGGGAACCCAGGCCAACCTCTACCGGGATGGAGCCACTTGCCCCTTCAGCCCCCATCTCCGAACAATATCACAAGTAATGTAACAGTATAAAGTATATAGTATATGCCCGAGATCACCTCCCGAAGTGATCACAACCTAGTAGTATAGCATGGCAGATGAACCAGAGTGTAGGGCCACTGATGGAACACTAGCATCCTATACTAAGCAGTAGCATAGCAGGTAAGGGTAACAACTGTAGCAACAATGACAGGCTATGTATCAGAATAGGACTAACCAAAAGCAGTAACATGCTACACTACTCTAATGCAAGCAGTATAGAGAAGGAATAGGTGATATTCTGTGATCAAGGGGGGCTTGCTGATTGCTCGAAAGAAGGAGGGGTCGCCAACACCGTAGTCGCATCGGGTAGCAATGCGTCGGTCTCGGTGTCTAGCGGAAGAAGAGGGGGAAGAAACAATGAATACAACGCAAACAGATGCATAACGATGCATGACAAAGCAAGTTGTGATGCTAGGCATGCCCTAACGCGGTATGAGGTGATACTGTGAAGGGGAAACATCCGGAAAGTATCCCGGTGTTTCGTTTTCGCAGAGGAGCCGAGGGGGAAAGTTGCGTAGTTTGATATGTTAGGTGTGTGATGGACGAACGGGCTGCGATCCGGATTCGCCTCGTTGCTCGATCAACTTTCATGTTGAAAGTAATTTAATCCGAGTTACGGATTAAAAGATATAATTTTCTAAAGATTTTATTAATTTCTGGAATTTAATTAATCATTTAATTTAATTCGAAATTGGACTTATGACATCAGCAGTCAACAGGGTTGACTGGTCAACCTGACCATTGGGTCCCACTGGTCAGTGACACATTTTAATTAGACATATTATTTAACCTAATTAGTATTAATTAGGGGGTGGGCCCCACTATCGTACTAATTAATTAGCTAATTAACTAACCAGGTTAATTAGATAACTAATGTTTAATTATTTATTTATTTATTTATTTATTTATTTTTACTTTTATTTTTATTTTTATTTTTATTTTATATATTTTTTAATTCCATTTTTTTCATAAACGTTCTGGGCGCTGGGGCCCGCGTTTAAGTGGTCCAGGGCCTTGCGGGCACACGGGTGCGGGTAGGCGCCGGGACCCGGCTGGGCACCCGAGCGGGGCAAGCCGGCAAGGGCCATCTCCAGCCGATGGCTGGAACGGTGGGTGGGTTTCGGCAGAGGCGCTGCTCGAGTGGAGCAATGGGCGGGCAAGGGACGGCCACGTGGCCAAGCAGCAGGAGGTGCCGCCAGAGTGGGGCCGCGCGGACGGGCTGGCGTGAGGGGCGAGGCCACGGCAGCTGCAGCATTGGGAGGGCGTGGGCGCGCGGGCCGTGGCCGGCGGGAATAGCTTTACGGGGCGCGCAGGGGGGATGGAGAGGTGCGCGTGGGGTTGGTCGGGGGCACGGGAAGACGTGGACGCGGCGTGCGTGTACAGGGGCGCGGAGGACCATGGTAAGGCGCAGGGCCGAGCGCGGTCGGCGTGCGGTGGACGGCACCGGCGATAGAGAACGAGGGGAGAGGGGGAGGACGGGGCTCACCGAGCCCTGTAGTTGAGCAAAGCCTGCTCGAGGAGGAGTCGGGGCTGGCGCAACGGGGCGGAGGAGTTCCTGGCGACGAGCGGCTGAAAGGGGTGGTCCGCAGCAGTGAGGCCTTGGCGGCGGTGGTGGCGAGCATACGACATTGGGCTCGTTGCCCCTTCCCGATCCCGATTGGGTCTGGGAAGAGGAGTGAGAGGGGAGGCGGGCCGAAGACGGGTGGCGAGGCGTGGCCATCGGGGCGGCACCAGGGGCAGCGGCCGCGTGCGCTGCGGGGGGAGGGGGGAGTGGGGTCGATCCCCTTCCAGATCGGATCGGGTGAGAGGGAGAGGAGCGACCGAGAGAGAGGGGATCGTGGGGAGCGAGTGGGGTTGTCGGTTAGGGTTTGGGGGAGTGGGGAGGCCTATGTAGGCCAGAGGCGTGGGCCGGCCTGGCTGGGCCATGGCCCAGTTGGGCCAAGGGGTACAGTGGGGGGAAGGGGTCTTTGTCTTTTCTATTTTAATTTTATATTTTAACTACCTTAGTTTTATAGAATACATTAGTTGTACCTAAATTAGTATTAACAGATATGCCACCACCTCAATTAATTTGGCACCTAAAATAAAATAGTATGCAATTGTTTATTATTTTAAAGTTGTTAAATAATTGGTGTTGTTACTGTTTTGTTCAACTTATAGTATTTAAACATCTTATAAAGGGGTGGTTTCTCCACCACAATTTCCTATGCAATATTTGGTTCACTCCGAACATTTTAGTTTCAATATTTCAAAAGTTTTATTGTTTGCTTGATTTTGAATTTGAATTTGAATCGGTTTCGAACTGACGCGAGATTAGCAACAGTAATCGCAGTGACGTGCCATCATTAGCAGAGGGTTGGTGTAGCTTAATTACCCGGGCGTCACAGGCAAGCATAACATGACAGAAGCACAATCATCCTGATGAAATAAAAGCAAACACAGAGTACAAAAAGCGTAACACAGAATAAGCAGGCTGAAGACAAACTGACTGAAGAAATTGAGCTGAGGAAATTGAGAAAGTTTCCAGTCAAAGTCTTCAAACAGTAATGATCAAGAACACAACACAGTAATGGGGAAATGGAAGGGTTGAGGAAATAGAACCAATACCTCGGTGAAGGCAGTGATTTGGTAGACCAGTTCCAACTGCTGTGACAGTTGTACGTCTGGTTAGAGAGGCTAGGTATTTAAACCTGAGGACATACAGTCCAGGACACACAGTCCTCACCGTATTCTCCTTGAGCTAAGATCACACCGACCTCGCCCATCACTCGTGGTAAGTCTTCAGGTGACTTCCAAACCTTCACAAACTCGGTCACTCGGCGATCCACAATTTCCTCTTGGATGCTCTAGACCATGACGCCTAACCGTCTGGAAGATGCACAGTCTTCAAAGGTAACAAGCCTCAGATCCAGACAGGAACAATCTCTTGAGTGATGCTCAATCACTTTGGGTTTGTAGGTGTTTGGGTTTGGATTTGGGTTTTCCTCACTTGATGATTTTCACTCAAAGTCCTCGGAGGATGGGATGCTCTTGATGACAAGTGTTAGTTTCTCTCAGAGCAGCCAACCAACTAGTGGTTGTAGGGGGCAGCTACTTATAGCCTAGGGAGTAGCCTGACCTGATAAGACATAAATGCCTTTCAACGATACGATCGTTAGGTGGGTAGATATTTTGGGACAACTGGCACATAGCACAACAACGGTAAAAAATTTGACTATCAAATTCCTTAAGGCTATCATGTTCCTCACTTGTAGGCAATCCGCACTGGCGAATTCCTAACTCGTCGGTCAGAACAACTCAGAGACCAGAAGATCTTCATCTCTGTCACTAATAAAATTGACTGAACTGTATGAGATTTCCAATGGCTTCACTCGAAAGGATTGGTAGGTGTAGGATTTTGAGATGAGCATCACTTGGAAACTTTTCCTTAGTTTTTCCTCGACCCCCTTTAACAGTACGGTGTTTCTTATGACTCAAGAAAGAGAAAGCGAAAGTACGAAAATAGAAGTCTTCATGCTTCATATTCCTTGCATGAATATTTAGTCTTCATCGCCACACCAATTTCTTCACTTTCAAAGTCTTCAAAAAGCCAAAGTCTTCAGTTGAAGACATTCATTTTTAGGGGTCGACTTTCCCTGTAAATATCAAACTCCTCATAGACTTATAGACCTGTGTACACTCGCAAACACATTAGTCCCTTAACCTATAAGTCTTCAATACACTAAAATCACTAAGGGGCTCTAGATGAACTTACATGATGCTAGTGATTATGCTGCTGGTGTTGTTCTAGGACAAAGAGTTGATAAGAGACTAAATGTTATTCACTACGCAAGTAAAACTCTAGACAGTGCACAAAGAAATTATGCTACTACTGAAAAATAATTTCTAGCAGTGGTGTTTGCTTGTGATAGAAATTTAGATCCTATATTGTAGATTCAAAAGTAATTGTTGACACTGATCATGCTACAATAAAGTATCTTATGGAAAAGAAAGATGCCAAACCTAGGCTTATTCAATGGGTTCTTTTGCTACAAGAATTTGATTTGCATATCACTGATAGAAAAGGAGCGGAGAACCCCGTAGGTTGGAGAATGTTCTTGATGACCCACTACCTATTGATGATAGTTTTCCAGATGAGCAGTTGGCTGCAATAAATGTTTTTAATAGTACACCTTGATATGCTGACTATGCTAATTATATTGTTGCTAAATACATACCCCCTAGATTTACATGCCAACAAAAGAAAAAATTCTTCTATGATTTAAGACATTACTTTTGGAATGACCCACATCTTTATAAAGAAGGAGTAGATGGTATTATTAGACGTTGTGTACCTGAGCATGAACATGAAAAAATCCGACGGAAATGTCACTCCGAAGCTTATGGAGGGCATCATGCGGGAGACAGAACTGCTCACAAGGTATTGCAATCTGGGTTTTATTGGCCTACTCTCTTCAAGGATGGTCATAAGTTCGTCTTATCTTGTGATGAATGTCAAATAATAGGTAATATCGGGAAGCGTCAAGAAATGCCTATGAATTATTCACTTGCTGTTGAACCATTTGATGTTTGGGGATTTGAGTACATGGGCCCTTTTCCTTCCTCTAATGGTACACTCATATTTTGGTTGATGTTGATTATGTTACTAAGTGGGTAGAAGCTATTCCACCTAGTAGTGTTGATCACAACACCTCTATTAAAATGCTTAAAGAAGTTATTTTCCCAAGGTTTGGAGTCCCTAGATATTTAATGACTGATGGTGGTTCACACATTATTCATGGTGCTTTACGTAAAATGCTTGCCAAGTATGATGTTAACCATAGAATTGCATCAACCTATCATCCTCGGTCTAGTGGTTGAACTTAGCAATAGAGAAATAAAATTAATTTTGCAAAAGACTGTCAATAGGTCCCAGAAAAATTGGTCTAAGAAATTAGATGATGCACTTTGGGCTTATAGAACAGCATATAAAAATCCAATGGGTATGTCTCTTATAAAATGGTTTATGGAAATGCTTGTCATTTACCTCTTGAGTTAGAACATAAAGCTTATTGGGCAATTAAAGAACTCAACTATGACTTCAAACTTGCTAGTGAGAAGAGGTTATTTCATATTAGCTCATTAGATGAATGGAGAACCCAAGCTTATGAATATTCCAAGTTATTTAAAGAAAAAGTTAAAATATGGCATGATAAAAGAATCCAAAAGCGTGAGTTCAAAGTTGGAGAATATGTTCTTTTGTACAACTCTCATTTCAGATTCTTTGCAGGAAAACTCCTCTCCAAATGGGAAGGACCCTATGTTATCGAGGAGGAATATGGATCTAGAGCTATCAAAATAAATAATGCCGAAGGTACTAAACCGAAGGTTGTTAAAGGGCAACGAATAAAAAATTATATCTCAGGTACGCCCATTAATCTTGAAAGTAATATTATCGAAACTTTGACACCAGAAGAACACATAAAAGAAACCATCCGGAACATTCCAGAATCGTGAAAAAAAAGAGGTACGTGATACGGTAAGTAAACGGACTACAAAAATCTGCAAAAAATATTTTCTGTCCGTTTTGGAATATAATTTTTTTTTAGGAAAATAAGAAACAACCAGGAAGGCCCCCCTGGTGGGCAGAAGACACTAGGGCGCGCCTGGCACAGGCGTGCTCAGGTGACTTGTGCCCATCCCGGGTACCTTCCGAACTCCCTTTTTCTTCCGTTTGCTTGTTTCCCAAGGTAAAAAAAATGATATACCCCCCGAACCTATTGACCATCGCATCACGGATAAATCTTTTGTTTTCTTTTCTTTCTGTTTTTTGTCAGATCTATTGAGCCAGGCATCATGTCTTCTTCTTCCTCCAACAATGTGGAAGAGGACGCTTGGTTGATGAAGATTGAGCGGAAGAGAGAAGAGCCCGTAGAAGCCGTCAAAGGGGACAAGAGCAAGGAGGCTACCGGAGATCAAGCGTAGGCGGTTGAGCAGGCCTGGCCTACCGAGGAGGAAGAAGAAGATATCCTTAAACCTTACTATGATCATCTCACCCGCACCGAGATCGAAGCTTTTCGGGTCATCGAAACGGTTCGTGTGCGAAATAAATATCTCACCCGTGAAAATATTATGTTGCAAGAGCATATCATCGCCCTCTGGAGCGTCATCTGTAGATGGGATAATCTCTTGATCATGAAGGACAAGATCGCTACCACTTCATCACCACCACCTCCTTCTTCATCACCGAAACAAAATTGAGTATCGGGTATGGGCACTCCCCTTGGCTTCTGCCAAGCTTGGGGGAGGTGCCCCGGTATCGTATCACCTCCACTATCTTTTGCAATATAACGCATGCAAATACACTATCTTAGATATCTTTTGTGATTGTGAGACCCATCAAAATATTATATGCCAAAATTGTTGACGTCGGACAAGGAACACAACGTAATTATTTATGTTTGTTCATACTCACATAGAAGTTATATTGTCATAGATCCTTTAACATGTGGTGCTTGTCCCCCATCTTTGCTAGCCAAAATTTCTGCACTAAGTACAGATAATGCTTGTGCATCCAAAAACCCTTAAACCCAAATATTATTTTGAGAGTCCACCATACCTACCTATGGATTGAGTAAGATCCATCAAGTAAGTTGTCATCGGTGTAATAAGGCAATAAAAATTGCTCCTAAAAGTGTTAGATCATTTAGTGTAAGGGGCAATATAATGTGACGTTCTTTTGCACTAAGGGGTTGAGCATACAAACGAAAAAAGCGCATGGCAACCTCTGCTTCCCTCTACGAAGGGCCTATCTTTTACTTTTATGTACTTACTTTAATGCAAGAGTCAAAGTTTTTCTCTCTATTCCTTTTTATTTATTCTCTTTTGGCTAGCATCATGTGGTGAGGAAAGATCTAGGCACATATATCCAGTTCGATATGGGTAGCATGAGTTATTATTGTTGACATCACCCTTGAGGTGAATGCATTTGGGAGGCAAAATTATAAGCCCCTACCTTTCTATGTGTCCGGTTGAAATGTTTTGCTCATGTGTATGCGGTGAGTGTTAGCAATCATAGAAGACTATATGATGGTTGAGTATGTGGACTTGCCTAAAGGCTCCTATAAGAAAAGATGATGAATTGTAGTTGCAAAGTTGACTGAGAATATAGTTTGTTGGTTTCCAATAGAGTTTATGCTTTATACTTCGATGTTGTGATGAATTGTTACTTGTTCATGAGAAGTCTATGATAAAAGTTCTATGATAAAAGTTCTATGTTAAAGTTTGTTGCTGCTATAATAATTTACATGATGCTTGTATGTTCGTATTTTGGTTTTATCGACACCTCTCTCTCTAAGCATGTGGACATGTTTTTTATTTCGGTTTTCGCTTCAGGACAAGCGAGGTCTAAGCTTGGGGGAGTTGATACGTCCATTTTGCATCATGTTTACCTACTGTTATTTATAACTTTTTTATGCATAATAATGCTTTTTGGAGCAATTCTAATGCCTTTTCTCCGATAATATGCAAGGTTCACACGAAGAGGGAAAATTCCAGCAGCTAGAAATCTAGACCTGAAAAAGCTACGCCAGGCTACCTATTCTGCACAACTCCAAATGAGCTGAAACTTTACAGAGATTTTTTATGGAATATATAAGAAATATTGGAGTCAATAAGTACCATAGGGGCCCACCAGGCGGGCAAAACCCACCTGGGTGCGCCAGGGAGCCCATGCGCGCCCTGGTGGGTTGTGCTCTCCTTGGCCCACCTATGGTGCCCATCTTCTAGTATATAAGTCATTTTGACCTAGAAAAAATGGGGAGAGGACTTTCTGGACGAAGCGCCACCGTCTCGAGGTGGAACTTGGGCAGGAGCACTTTTGCCCTGTGGCGGAGCGATTCCGCCGGGGAAATTTCCTCCCAGAGGGGGAAATCATCGTCATCATCATCACCAACAACTCTCCCATATTGGGGAGGGCAATCTCCATCAACAACATCATCTCCTCTCAAACCCTAGTTCATCTCTTGTGTTCAGTCTTTGTACCGAAACTATAGATTGGTGCTTGTGCGTGACTAGTAGTGTTGATTACATCTTGTAGTTGATTACTATATGGTTTATTTGCTCGAAGATTATGTGTTCAGATCCAATATGATATTTAATACCCCTATGATCTTGATCATGATTATCATTAGTGAGTAGTTATTGTACTTGATGTCAGAGGGGAAATCTTGTTGTAAGTAATCATGTGAATCTTATATGTGTTTGATATTTTAATGGCATGTATGTTGTGATTCCCTTAGAGGTGTCATGTGAACGTCGACTACATGACACTTCACCATATTTGGGCCTAAGGGAATGCATTGTTGAGTAGTTATTAGATGATGGGTTGCGAGAGTGACAGAAGCTTAAACCCTAGTTTATGTGTTATTCCATAAGGGACTGATTTCGATCCAAAAGTTTAATGCTAAGGTTAGAATTTATTCTTTATACTTTTATCGTAGTTGTGGATGCTTGCGAGGGGGTTAATCGTAAGTAGGAGGTTTGTTCAAGTAAGAACAACACCTAAGCACCGTTCCACCCACATATCAAACTATGAAAGTAGCGAACACAAATCGAACCAACATGATGAAAGTGACTAGATGAAATTCCCGTGTACTCTCAAGAATGATTATCTTATCATAAGAGACTGTTTTGGCCTGTCCTTTGCCTCAAAAGGATTGGGTTATCTTGCTGCACTTTTGTTACTATTATCGTTACTTGCTCGTTTTAAATTATCTTGCTATCAAACTACTCGTTACTTATAATTTCAGTGCTTGTAGAGAATACCTTGTTGAAAACCACTTGTCATTTCCTTCTGCTCCTCATTGGGTTTGACACTCTTACTTATCGAAAGGACTACGGTTGATCCCATATACTTGTGGGTCATCACCCACTCCACTATGATGCCGGTAGCTTTTGGATTTCTCAGAGTGTGCTGTATTGGGAAGCGGGTGACAACTGTGATCTCGAGTGCTTGGAAGTAATGGCGCAGTTTCCTCGAGGCCATGAGATGGCCAAATATTAGCTTTTGCACTCGAGAGTACCTTGACCTAGCCCCGTAGGAGGGAGCTGACAAAGTAAACTGGCTGCTGCACCATTTTCTTCTTCGTAATGTTTTTTGATTACCAGTATCTGCTTGCGTCCCTTTTTCTCCGCAAATGTCGGGTACTATCGAGGATGATTTTGGCTCACCACTGGGCGGCTCTGCTGCCTCAGCTTCCTCGTTGTCAACTTTGCTCTATGCCACCAGCGCAACACTAACCACTTGATTTTTTGCTGCTAGGTACATCAGCAGCGACTCTTGTGGCTTAGGTGCGACCAAAGTTGGTGCAGAGGAAAGGTAGATTTTCAAATCTCGTAGCGTGACCTCTGCCTCTGGAGTTCATCTCATTGGGCCTTCCTTCTTCAAGACTTTGAAGAACGGCAGGGCGCACTCGGCGGATTTTGAAATAAACCTACTCAGCGCAGCGATGCATCCAGCTAGATGCCTCAAGTCCTTGACGGTTTTTGGTGCTTGCATTTGTTCTATGACCTTGATCTTGTCGGGGTTGGCTTCTATCCCTCGCTGGGATACAAAAATCTGAGGAGCTTGCCGGACACAACGCCAAACACACATTTCTCAGGGTTGAGCTTCAAGTTGATCTTACACAGATTTGCAAAGGACTCTTCCAGGTCTTGAATGAGTGTGGATTGTCTTTTGTCTTGACCACTATGTCATCCATATAGGCTTCTATGTTTTGGTGTAGCCGGGGTTCAAAACCGATCTGCACAACCCTCGCAAATGTAGAACAAACGCTTTTTAGCCTGAAAGGCATAAGTACAAAGCAGTACGTGCCACATGGGTTTATAAACGCGGTTTTCTCTTCATCCTTCTTGGCCATGAAAATCTGGTGGTAGCCAAAGTATGCATCAAGAAAATAATGCAAATCACATCCCGAAGTGTAATCAACGATCTAATCAATATGTGGCAAGGGGAGAGGATCCTTTGGACATGCTTTGTTCAGATCAGAGAAGTCAATACAAAGTCTCTACTTTCCACTTGCCTTGCATACCACCACTGGATTTGCTAACCATGTTGGGTGCAACACTCCTTTGACCAAACCCGCTGCCTTAAGTTTTTTGATTTCTTCGGTAATGAACTGCTGCCATTCCAAGGCTTGCTTCTTGGCCTTCTACTTGATGGGGCGAGGATGAGGGCAGATAGCAAGTTGGTCCTTGATTACCTCCCTGGGAACACCAGGGATGTCAGATGGTTGCCATGAAAACACATCGATATTCGCCTGCAGGAAGGCAACGAGCGTGATTCCCTATTTGTCGTCAAGGGTCGCACTGGTGGTAAAAGTACCATCAGTTCCACGAGGAGCGGCATTGGATTTCTTGCTAGTTGAACTCTCCGGCAATTCACCACCGGGTGTAGCGCACTCCGAAGAGGCGCACTTCTTGGGGGCCTTTTCAGTGTCCTTGCTAGCCTTTCTTGCCCTTCTTTCCTTCCTTGGAGGGAGCTGGGGTCTTGATGACTTCTAGAACTACGTCGGTATTTCCCCAAAGAGGAAGGGATGATGTAACACAGCAATGGTAGGTATTTCCCTCAATGATGAGACCAAGGTTATCGAACCAGTAGGAGAACAGAGCAACATTATGTAAACAACACGTGCATACAAAGAACAAATACTTGCAACCAGATGTGTTAAAGGGGTTGTCAATCCCTTTCGGGTAATGGCGCCAGAAATTGCCAAGTGGACGGGAGAACGTTGTAATAATTTGGTAGATAGATCTCGAATAAAAGTAAATTAAAATAAAGTCCAGCAAGGTATTTTGGGTTTTTATAAATATAAATCTGAAAATAAAAGAAAATAAAAATAGATCACAAAGGCAAATATGATAAAGAAAAGACCCGAGGGCCGCAGACTTCACTAGTGGCTTCTCTCGAGAAAAATAGCAAATGGTGGATAAACGAATTACTTTTGAGCAATTGATAGAACTTCAAATACTCATGACTATATCCATGCAATGATCCTTATATAGGCATCACGTCCAAGATTAGTAGATCGACTCCTGCCTGCATCTACTACTATTACTCCACACATCAACCGCTATCCAGCATGCATCTAGTGTATTAAGTTCATGGAGAAACAGATTAATGCAATAAGAACAATGACATGATGTAGACAAAATCTATTTATGTAGAAATAGACCCAGTATTGTTATCCTTAATGGCAACGATACATAGGTGTTGGTTCCCCTTCTGTCATTGGGATGAAGCACTGTAAGATCAAACCCATCACAAAGCACCTCTTCCCATTGCAAGATAAATAGATAAAATTGGCCAAACAAAACCCAAATATCAGAGAAGAAATACGAGGCTATAAACAATCATGCATATAAGAGATCAAAAAGACTCAAATAAATTTCATGGATAAAAACATAGATCTGATCATAAACTCAAAGTTCATCGGATCCCAACAAACACACCACAAAAAGAGTTACATCATATGGATCTCCAAGAGACCATTGTAGTGATGATCAAGAGAGAGAGAGGAAGCCATCTAGCTACTAACTACGAACCCATAGGTCTACAATGAACTACGCACACATCATCGGAGAGGCACCAATGGGGATGATGAACCCCTCCGTGATGGTGTCTAGATTGGATCTCGTGGTTCTGGAACTTGCGGCAGCTGGAATTGATTTTCGTCGACTCCCCTAGGTTTTCTGGAATATTGGGGTATTTATAGAGCAAAGAGTCGGTGCGGGGGACTCCCGAGGTGGGCACAACCCACGCCCTGGTGGGTTGTGCTCCCCTCGGAGCAGCCCCCAGGTGCTTCTCTGGCCCATTGGGTGTCTTCTGGTCCATAAAAATTCCACAAAAAGTTTCACTGCGTTTGGACTCAGTTTGGTACTGATATTCTGCAACGTGAAAAACAAGCAAAAAATAGCAACTGACACTTGGCACTATGTCAGTAGTTTAGTACCAAAAAATGATATAAAACGATTATAAAATGATTGTATAACATCCAAGAATGATTGTCGGTGTCAAAACCGGTGGATCTCGGGTAGGGGTTCCCGAACTGTGCGTCTAGGCAGATGGTAACAGGAGACAAGGGACACGATGTTTTTACCCAGGTTTGGGCCCTCTCGATGGAGGTAAAACCCTACTCCTGCTTGATTAATATTGATGATATGGGTAGTACAAGAGTAGATCTACCACGAGATCGTAGAGGCTAAACCCTAGAAACTAGCCTATGGTATGATTGTTGTTCGATCCTCACGGACTAAAACCCTCCGGTTTATATAGACACCGGAGAGGGCTAGGGTTACACAGATTCGGTTACAATGGGAGGAGATCTACATATCCGTATTGCCAAGCTTGCCTTCCACGCCAAGGACCATCCGGACACGGGACGAAGTCTTCAATCTTGTATCTTCATAGTCCAGAGTCCGCCAATGGTCATAGTCCGCCATCCGGACACCCCTAATCCAGGACTCCCTCAATAGCCCCGAACCAGGCTTCAATGACGCATTTAGTCCGGGCGCAGATTGTCTTCGGCATTGCAAGGCGGGTTCCTCCTCCGAATACTTCATAGAAGATTTTGAACACAAGGATAGTGTCCGGCTCCGCAAAATAAGTTCCACATACCACCGTAGAGAGAATAATATTTGCACAAATCCAATATGCTGACGTATTCTGCAGTGTGACATCACATCACAGCCAAGCCTTTATTCGAATCGTTTTTATTGTCCCACCTCAGCGCGTTTAGCGAGGTGGTTTCCTTGGCACATCTTGTCAAAGCAGAGATCGTGTCCCCTTATTCCAGGTTTCTCATTAATACGGGTGTGGTTAACCCAATCATGCCCATTGGCACGTCTCCTCTATCGAAGGCGAGTCCCAAACGGTCACGGGGAAGGCTCTTGGTATTCAACCTCTTTATAAAGAGACCAAGGCTCTACTCCTTCCTTTCAATCTCAATCGAATCCGCCCCTCGCCTCGAGTTCCAACACCCAAAGCTCCAGACTCAGGCGCTTCGGACCTTCAATGATGTCCGGCTCCGACCTTCAAGGCCGGTGGATGCCTTCCTCCGTTATAGAAGAAGACGTGCTAAAGCTAAGAGATGCCAGGTATTTAACCGGCGAAATTTCGCATAGGTTGCCCGCTCAAGGGCAGGTTATTCCCACTCCCAAGCCTGGTGAGAGCATGGTGTTCGTGTCTCACTTCCTTCGGGGGCTAGGTGTCAGGACCCCGATTCCAGGTCACATCGATCTAGCCGGTAACACTTCATATCACTTTGCAGCCTCAAGCACGGTATTCCCACGGGCGTCACCTTACCATGGCCCGGGACCGTTTGCGCCTTTTGGCTCACGTATATGATAGTGTCGCTAGCATCCATATGATAGAGAACCCGGGCCGACATGGCTAGTCATGAACCCAAAGCGGCACTAACCCATGGGAACAGGCATACACGAATCACATCGAGCATGTCGGTCAGCAGCGTGTGAATCCGTGCTGTAGCACTGGGCTAACAGGACTCCTGGAACCCGGGCTGTAGCAGTCTAGGCAGGACTCCGTATGTCACCGCGTGACATTTCCCTAAAGGGACAGACACAGGAAGAAGTGAAACACATGCGGGCAGTCAAGTGTCCAGAGCAGTAGTGCTGGGCTAGCAGGACTCCGGTGAACCGGGCTGTAGCGGACTACTATCGCTCAGGAAGCACTAGACTACATTTCCCCATATGAGAGGCTGCCAAGGATAAACAACTAGATTGTCGGATCCCACACATACCAAGCATTTCAAACATACACACAATATGCTCGATATGTGTAAATACAACATGGCATGACAACATAACTCTACGACTCGAGTATTTATTCATTAGGCTCCGAGGAGCGAGATATTAAAAACATGGGTCTCATGACCCAACATACAGAGCATACAAGCAACAAGCACAAGCGGAAGCTTAACATGTCCGAAATCTGAGACATCTACAAATGAAAAAGGCTGAGAAGCCTGACTATCTACCAGATCCTGCCGAGGGCACAAGATCGTAGCTGAGGTAACAATCTAAACATCGAAGTCCACGCGGAACTACTAGCGAGACTGAAGTCTCTCTGCAAAAAACATAAATTAGGCAAACGTGAGTACAAATGTACTCAGCAAGACTTACATCTGAACTAACTACATATGCATCATTATCAACAAAGGGGGTGGTGGAGTATGATTGCAGCAAGCCAGCTTTGACTTGGTGGCTATCCTACACTACGACTGCAAGTAAATCTTTTGAGGTGGCGCACACGAGTCCACATATTCACCATATCAATACACCACTATGGATCCATTCCCGTCTCCCTACGAGAACGCCATCCATATCACTCACTTATCTTGCGCATTTTAGAGTATCCACTTTCACTTGTCTATGAACTGTACAGGCAACCCAGAAGTCCTTCTCCGCGGACACGGCTATTCGAATAGATCATATTAACCTGCAGGGTGTACTTCTTCACACACGCTCGCCACATACCACCATGTACACGTCGTGTATCTCGGCAACCTTCAAGCGAAGCTTTGGCGAGGGAGTCGGCCACGACCTGACTAACCACACAAGTCTCTCATCCAGGTTTATCGCCTATTCGGGTTCCATCTGCAAGGAGATCCGGCCGGGGTGTCGCTCACGGCCCCAAACGATGTGCACAGGGTTCCCGAGACACCAAACGGGCGCTCGGTACACCGGGCCACGGTGTATCTACCGCAACATAGCCCACCTCAAGGGTCAGCGCTACGCACGGCCCCCAACACATATCCTACAAACGCCAGAAACTAGTTGCAACTCCTGGACAGAGATCGAGGCGATTAATAAGCCTAGAGGGGTCGAGTTACCGGAACCCAATGTGTGGTAGTAACTGTTTCATGGATCACAAACACAGAACTTAGTTACTGAGGACGGCTGCAATGAGACAACCCACCATGTACTCCTACATGGCCTCTCACCGCTACCTTTACCAAATCGTGTTCACACACTTAGCTCACAACAGTAGGACATGTTCACGCACCTCTGATTCATCCTCGATGAATCAGACCTGACTCAACTCTAAGCAGTAGCAGGCATGACAAACAAGCATTAATGAGTAGGCACAATAGGGCTCAAACAACTCATACTCATGCTAGTGGGTTTCATCTATTCTTCGTGGCAATGACAGTCATGCACGAGAGGATAAAGGGGTTCAGCTACCGCAACATGTAACAAGTGAATCGGTGTTGTCCTAAGGTAGTAAAAGAGAGCGGGAGCGAGAGAGTGGGATTGTATCGGACTAAACAAGGGGGTTTTGCTAGCCTGGCACTTATGACGATCGTATAGTTCTTCATCGGTGTGATGGTACTCATCGTCGATGACGTCGTCTCATCGAGGGGGGCAATTACCGGCAACAGAGAGGAAACACAATCAATGCAATGCAACAATATGACGCATGAACATGACATGGCAATATGATGTGATTTGGCCTAATGCAACTAGCAGCAGGTTAAATGAAGTTGGTTTGGATCTAAGATTCAAATTCAAACTCCACATGTGGTTATTTAAATGCCATTTAATTGATTTGACCTAAATAGTGAACAAAAGTTGTTCTAACATGCATGAAAATGCTGCAGATGGATAGATTGGATTTTTCTGATCATTATTCATATATAAATTATTTAATTTGGAGTTACGGTTGAATTACTATGATTTATTGAAGTTTAAGTCATTTTCTGGATTTTTCCTGGTTATTTTAAATCCAGAAAATATATTACTACGTCGACTGGCGTCAGCAGGACGTCAGCGTCAACTGACCCGGTCTCTGGTCAAACCTGACCAAAGGGGGCCCACCGGTCGATGGTTAGTTAACTAACTAAATTTAGCTAGAGTTAAGCTAATACTAATCCTAGTTTAGTTAGTGGCACAGGGCCCACACGCCGATGAGTCGGGAAAAGTCAAACCCTGGTCAAGCGGGGTCAAACCATGCCCGGTCAACGGCTCATCACCGGGCGGCAGCGAGAGATGGCGGAGGAGCTTGAAATCGCCCGCAGGCGATGGTTTTAGGCGTGGGAGGCGCTTCTGAACAGCTGTGCCACGGTGATGGAGCAGCCGGCGGGGCTGGGGTGGCGAGGCAGACGGCCACGAGCTTCGAAGCGGTGGCCGGAGCTCGGGCGTGCTCGGGTTCGGCGTTAGGGCGCACGGTAGGTGGCAAGGAGGGGTGCTACGGCCTCCTGGGGGTGCACTGAGTGCAGTGACACGCTCAGTTTGGACGGAGGCGTACCAAAACAACGAAGGCGACAAGTCCGGCTTCGGTGAGGTCTCGGTGTCGACGGAAACGAGGGATACGATGAGCTAATGGCCATGGGAGTAGAGGGGATCGGTAGAGGAGCTCACCGCGGGTGCAGAGGTGGCCTCGGAGTGCTTGGGGAAGCACCAGAGCGAGCGGGGCGGTGAGAGGGATGTCCAGCGGCCGACGAGGCAAATGGCGACGGGGCGGCGTTGCGGCGCGTCTGGGGCCTCGTGGGTCGTGAGGAGGTCGGGGACTTCGAGGCGGAGCTCGCAGGCACGATGAGGGGCCGAGGGGGAGGCGGTGGCCGCGGCGAATGGCATCGGTGGCGACGGCTGCGCTCGGACATGAGAGGGAGAGAGAGCAGAGGAGGGAAAGAGCTCGGGAGAGAGTGAGGGCGGTCGGGGAGGTTGCGTGTCGACGCCTGTGGCGCCCAGAAGGCGTCGAGGAAGAGCGGCAAGGTGAGCCGGCGAGGCGTGCGGGCCAGCTGGGCGAAAGCACGCCGCCTGCCTTCCGGGCGCGAGGTAGGGGGTGATCGGCGCTGGCCGGCTGGGTCAAGATAAAGGTTGTGCCAAAGAAAGGGCCTGTAAGCCTGTAGGTATTTTCCATTTCGCTTTTTCTATTTTTCTGACATTTGTTTGATTTAATAAAAAAACCATTTTTAAAATTCATGAAAATAATTGTGTGAACTAAATGGACTTATCCAAAGCTGCACAACAATTTCCAGAATTATGGAACATATATTTATGATATAATAAATATAGATCCAATTCAAATATTTATTGGTTTAATTCAAAGGCCCAAAATAATTGTTCCTGAGATTCTAGAAATATTGGTTTGAATTTTATCCCTTGCCAATATTTCCAGAGATTAACGAGAACATTTTCTTGGACTCATTTGATGAGATTTAAATCTTGGTTATTTTTAGAGATCTTCTGAGGCTTTGAAAATTCCTCAATTCATATTTCATTTGAATTTAAACATGATGCTCACATGAAGGGCTAGCCTAGTGCATACCAGAACTAGGGATGTGACACTAGGCTTCCCGATGGACCCCTTCGTGAGGGGGCTCATGTTTTATTATGGGTTGGAATTTCACGACTTGGATCCGGAGTCCATCCTCCACATCTCATCGTTCATTGTCGTGTGCGAAGCCTTCCTCCGCATTACCCCTCACTTTGGATTGTGGCTTAAGACCTTCAAAGTGGATCCGAAGATGATCAAGGGGCAGCAAGCAGAGTGCGAAGGGGCTGTTATAAGCAAGAATGCTGACGCTCCATGGTCCGCGGGCTCTTTTCAAGAGGAGTTCAACTTATTGCAACGAGAGTGGTTTTATATCACAGCTCCCAGGGGCACCAAGTGGGTGGCGCCACCTGCCTTTCGCTCGGGTCCTCCCCCGTGGCTAGCGTCATGGGTCAATAAAGGGCTCGACTGGGGGCCGTCCAAGGACGTGGCCTTGTTGCAGGGCCGCATTCAAGATCTCCTGGAAAGAGACATCAACATGGCCGTAGTGACGCAGGTCATGTTGATTCGCCGCACTTTGCCCTGCAAACGCCACCCCCTCCGCCTGTGGGAGTTTAATCCGGAGGGACCACGAGCTCTCCAACAGTTCTGGTAGCGACGCCCATGGAGATGTACAAATTGTTCTTCGGATCACAAGCAATGTGTTCGGACTCGACCGAGGACGCAGCTTCTGAGCTGCAATCGCCTCGGATACTCAAGTAAGTAGCCCTGCATCGGACACGCTATCCGTATATTTATCATAAAATTTCCCTTAAAAGAGTTGTCCCTTAAACATGAGTGGATAGCGAAAGCAAAGCTAATCAGGTGTCCGGCCCCCCTCCCTGAGACCATGCCGGATCCCGTGTTAACCAGGATGCTGGAGGTCGCGCCTTTGGAATAAGGCGAAGGGGGGAACAAGGAAGCTACCGCCTCCCCGAAGGAGGATGCCAGGAAAGGAGGAATCGAGAATCCCTCCATCCAGGGGAAGAAGACGACCGCCTCTGAAGACCCGGAGACCATGGTCTCAAAGCGAGGGAAGAAAAATCTTCGTCAGAGGGTCCTGAGCCGGGAGGTGCCTCGGCCACACTGTGCCTTCAAGGGGATCAGCCCTCCAGCGAGCCGTAAGTAGAGAGGGGGGTTTTAAAATAAGAGACATCCCTATTCTATTCCTGAGAAAGATAACATAATTTTTACCTTGTAGTTCGGATCTCAGCCCTTCTCAGCAGAGCTCATCTTCAGGGGATCTTCGTCCGGAGATGATGGAGAGCGGAACACCTCCCCCTGCCGTACCGCCTTGCGGCAGGCGACCACAGGTGTCGTCACGGAGGGTTTCTCTGAATCCGGCAGGGCCGGAAAGCAGCCATATGGCTCCCCAAAGCCCTCCGTGTTCGGCCTTCGAAAAAGGCCATCGGACGAGTCCGGCACCGTCCGGTGCATGGCCGGAGGAGCTGAAGGATCTGCTCGGGTGAGCGTCTATCTCAGAAGATCACCGTGCATTGACGGGCATGGTGATTGAAAGGATTTCATCCGCGGAGAGCGGGTCGCACGAGGCCGTCAGGAGTTTACTCACAGGTTTTGAGGTACGTGAAATGATGTACCTTTTGATAGTTCCGCATATAAAAGATGCGCCCTGTATAGATAGTAGCCCCTGAGACTCGGTGCGTTGTCAAAAATGACGGTGTGCCGAGGATCATAGTCCCAGGTATAACATGTCGATGTTCCGACGTAGGTGGCGAAGTGTCCGGTTGCTAGCCGGACTTATGAATTTGCCGAGCTAAAGCGGCAACTTGACGTGGTAGATGCCGACATCGCGCTTGTTAACAAGCGGCATGACGAGTCACAAGGTATGCAATTTCTCCGCGGACACCTGGTAAGGGGGCTTGATGCCCGTGCCTTACAACATGTATGCTTGATGCAGACGGTGCCGCTGCCATGGAGAACCTTTAGGCGGAACTCGCCCGAGCCAAGGAGCAGGCCAGAAAAAGTGATGCGGCTGCCTTCAAGGCGGCCGAAGAGCTGAAATCCGAACAGGCTGCTCACTGCCGAAGCAGGAAGGAAATGGCCGAGATGGCTGTGAAGTTGAAGGATGCTGCCGACCGCTGCAAGCTTCTTGAAAAGAAAGATCGGCCGGAACATAAGGACTGGAGAAGGCCACTACCGAGGCCAAGGATGCTCGCTCGCAATGAGAGCCATGAAGCGGTGAGCTACGTCGGCCGGAGATATCGCGCTGGAAAGCCCTTTATGCTGCGGATGAAGTTCGGGATCCTAAATATGCTTTCAGTTGGACCCGGCTGTGGAGTGCGGCGGATACTTATCTGGACTTGGCGGCAAGTGCATGACGCGGGCCGAACACTTCCGAGATCAACAGGATCACGAAGTGGAAAAGCTTTTTTGGTTGCAGTTCCACAATCCAGAGCGCCCACTTCCATTAACCGAGCGTTTGGCCGAATGGGCGGAGCTGAATAGGTTATCTGGACTCGCCATGAAGGATGTCGTGAGTCATTTGTGGCCGGAAAGGCCCGAGCCAAAGAGTTATTTTAGTTTGGTGCAGCATTTCCTTGGTGCGGAGCCGCATATCAATGCAATGAAGAGGTCAGCATGCATAGAGGGTGCGCGGATGACTCTTGCCCGTGTCAAGACATACTGGGCGGAGATGAAGGCCACCGACGTTGCATCCCAAGATTCGGATGGGAGCCGAGTACCTGCCGAGCACTATTTTCAAGAAGTTCTGTAGGGCGCTCGTTTAATAGAGACGCAATGCTCGAAGGATATCATGTTTGAATAACATGTATTATTGTAAAACAATGTTTCAATGGAATATAAAAGCTTTTTATACGTGTGCCTGCAAGAATTAAAATACCTCCTATGTGGCCGTTAATGTATATATGTATATAACCTGAAAGATGGCAGTCTTCGGCTTCAGCCCCCATGCATATAATGCGGGGGTGTTCGCAGAAGGCGCATTTTCACACTTGATCCAACGTCTTGGTCCTATAAAGGAGGTAATAGCGCAGCAAACTAGGCAACCGGACTATAATGCTTTATCACTTTCACTTAGCCATAGGAGTTTGACAGTGGGGCTACTATATAGCCCCTAGGGGCACCGCGCTCGCCGGAATTCGGGGCGCGTGTGTACCTGACCGGGAAACGGCCCTTCGTTAATGCGAAGGAATCCTAAAGATTCTGGTGGGTCATCGAGTGGTTGACTAGTCTCACGCTATATCATGACAATCAGTTTTCGGCTTTCTCTACTGAGGTGCTCGCCTGGCCGAACCGGGCTGTCGCAGATAGTTCTCCTGGTGCCGCCTTAGCCGATAGAGCGGAACGTAAGGCAGCAAAACACAGGAGCCGGGCAAACCTAACATTTGACCAAAGACATGATTCGGAGCTGATGCATATAAGGCCAAACTCGCGACGCCGAACATTCCCTAAGCTATTCGGTCTTTATGAAAACGGGCTGAACAACACCCTTAGTAATAAGCCCCTGGTGTCGAGGTACGCGCAAAATCCTGACGTGGTCAACGCCAAGACGCCAGCCTCCACCTCGGTTATAGCAAGAAACCGGGGGATGTGTATCAACAAGAGACAGTAAGATTACGCAGGGTCTTAATCTGAAAAGAATCCTTGGAACGGATCCCTCATCGCACGTCTGCTACCGTGTCTCCGCAGCCGTATCCTAGACGGGTGTAGCACAGTGTTCATCTGTAAAAGAGAGGAACTTAGTTGAAAAAGATCGTGCGTAAATATACTTTATATTAAATAAACAAAGGACAATTCAAAAAATGAATAAAATTGAGCTTTATTGTCTCTTGTTGTGCATGCATGAGCCCTTGAACGGGGTATGCGGCTAGTAAGCCCTTGTATGTTTACGCCGGACTCGTATAGCCATGTCCGGGGTCTGAACGACCTGTTTAGGTGCTTTGATTAGTGAAGCCGGTTTAGTGTGTGGCTGTTAAGGCAGCCGCACAATCTTCCGCGCTCGAGGAACACTCAATATTTCCCTTTAATGAGATGATGCCTCCTGGACCGGGCGTTTTAAGTATAAGAGATGCATAATGCGGTATTGCGTTAAAGCGGGCGAAAGCTTCGCGTCCCAGTAGTGCTTGATAGCTACTTGTAAATGGGGCGATGTGGAAGGTTAGCTTTTCGCGGTGGAAGTTGTCGGGTGAGCCGAACATAACTTCTAGCTGGAGAGAGCCCGTACAATGGGCATCTGGGCCTGGCTTTACCCCTTGAAAGGAAGTGTTGCTATGGCGAATTGTTGTTGGGTCTATCCCCATTTTGCGGATTGTGTCCTAATATAGCAGGTTTAAATCACTGCCGCCGTCCATTAGGACTTGTGTGAAGTGGAGACTGTCAATTATCGGATCTAATACCAAGGCAATCCAGCCTGCATTCGGATACTTCTAGAGTAATCCTGATGGTCGAAGGTGATTGGTTTTAGCAACCAGTGGTGGGACTCTTCTGGGATAGGCCGTATGGCGCATATCTCTATGGGCGCCACTCTGTTCTTCCCTTCTTTTACTTGAAGTGAATTTACTGTTTTGACTTCTTGTGGGAAATTCTTTTGTTTTCCGGTGCTCTGCTTGTGGGGTTCGTCATCATCCTCGCTTGGTGTGTCGAGCCCCTTGTGTTCGGCGTTGAGTTTGCCAGTTGCTTGAAGACCCAACAATCTCGTGGGTATGGTTTGCGGGCTTCCAGAATCTTGTGGATTTGACATATCTTGTCCAAGATTTTGTTTAAGTTAGATAGCTCGTCCCTGTTATCCTTGAGGGGCAGCTTTTTCTGATTCTGCCGAGAGCTTTTGAATCCGGCGTTGACTGCCGTGCTCTTCGGGCTGTTTCCCTTGGTCCGGCGCTGGTCCTTGCTGCGTCGCGGTTTCCCGTTTCCATCCCTAACTTCGGATGTACTTGGGTCGCTGGTACTGCATCTTGCCAACCAGCTATCCTCTCCTACGCAAAAGCGGGTCATGAGGCTTGTTAATGCGGCCATTGTTCTCGGCTTTTCTTGGCCGAGGTGTCTGGCGAGCCATTCATCTCGAACGCTGTGTTTGAAAGCTGCTAAGGCTTCGGCGTCCGGACAGTCGACTATCTGGTTCTTTTTAGTAAGAAATCTGTTCCAGAGTTTACGGGCTGACTCTCCGGGTTGTTGAGTTATATGACTTAAATCATCTGCATCCGGAGGTCGGACATTGGTCCCTTGAAAATTTGCCCGAAAAGCATCCTCAAGCTCTTCCCAACTTCCAAAGGTGTTTTCGGGAAGGCTTTTAAGCCAATTCCGGGTTGGCCCTTTGAGTTTGAGGGATAAGTATTTTATGGCGTGGAGATCATCTCCTCTAGCCATGTGTATGTGGAGGATGTAATCCTCAATCCAGACTCCAGGGTTTGTTGTTCCGTCGTATGCCTCTATGTTTACGAACTTGAACCCGGCTTGAAATTCATGATGCAGCACCTCATCGGTGAAACATAGGGGGTGTGCGGCACCCCTATATTTGGGTGTACCGTGATGTTCGGATACTTGATGCGTTGCATTGCTTACTAGAGCTTGCTTTCTTGGCCCATAGATAGATCTAGCTGGGCCATCTTTTTTATGCGAATCCTTGTGTGGATCGCGTGCCGGTTTGTGTGCGGCGCCATTTGCCGCACTATGTTTTTCATGGGGTCGTTTATCCGACCGGGTGGCTTCCTTATTTTTTGATTGCGGAGGCTCTAAGGCCTCTTCATCAAATTCCGGCAGCAATTTTCGCTTCGGATAGCTCTTTGTGCGGCGACTGTCGCCGTATTTGTCTCATGATGTTGAGTACTTTGCTCCATCTAATTCTGAGTGCATCTTCCGCTGTTTTGAGCTTCCGTTTCTGCTTTTTCAGGCTACGTGTAGTGGCGATGAGCCTTTTTGGAGGTTCTTCTGCTCCAGCAACTTGTCCGGCGTGAGGTCGTCCAGACTGTTGTCTTCGCCGGGGACGGGTTGTTTATCCAAGTTGCCCTGTTCGGACGGTTGCTCGATGGCATGTTCGTCGTCCGCCGGTTCGCCCTGCTCTATGGCTGGGTCTGTATGGCTGCTGTCTCTGTCGAGGTGAGGTTTGGAGCGGCGCTTACGCCGCCGTTTTGACTGCCTTTCGAGGGGACGATCCCTTGTTGCGTCCCTTTGTTCCTCGTTGTTGTTTCTTTTAGGTGTGTCCACCATGTATACATCATGAGATGGGGTGGTTGTCCAGTGCCCCATAGGCGTTGGTTCCTGTTCGCCTCCTACATCGTCGTCCATACAGTCGATGTCTTCGGAGTCGAAGTCGAGCATGTTTGTTAAATAATCGACAGTGGCTATGAAGTGGGTGGTGGGTGGGCTTTGAATTTCTTCATCGTCCGCATCCCAACCTTGCTGACCATAATCCGGCCAGGGCTCTCCTGATAAAGAGAGAGACTTTAGTGAATTCAGAATGTCGCCGAAGGGCAAGTGCTGAAAGATTTCCGCGGCGGTGAACTCCATGATCGGCGCCCAATCAGATTCGATTGGCAGGGGCGCGGAGGGTTCGGAGTCCGGAAAAAAGTCCGGCACCTTGGAGTCATGAGCTCCGCAAAGGACAAGGCTGGTGTTCGGCTCGATCGTCGTAGAGATTGCAGCCCCCGAGGCGGTGTCCAGCCACCCATCCTCGATGGGCGCAGTCGGCTCCGAGCTAAGGGTCGGAGCGGACACACGGCCTCGAGGGCCTTTGTTCGGGCGGCAGAGCTAGAGCATGCCCATCGTGATCTTGGCGGGCGCTTGGCGTGGCTCGAACCCGTCGAAGATCAAGTCTCCGCGACGTCGGCCGTGTAGTTCAAATCTTCCAAATCTGACCTAATGGCTGTGGGCGTAGCTTTCGATCTGCTCCAGATAGCCAAGCTGCTTAATTGAGTGCAAAAGCCGCCCGAATCACGAAGATCTATCGGGGAGAAAAGTCTCACCTGGACCGCATCATTGTTGATGATCGGAGGAGCCATCGGGCCTAAAGATGACGGCTACGAGGAACTCTCAATGAAAGCACCAATGTCGGTGTCAAAACCGGCGGATCTCGGGTAGGGTGTCCCGAACTGTGCGTCTAGGCGGTTGGTAACAGGAGACAAGGGACACGATGTTTTTACCCAGGTTCGGGCCCTCTCGATGGAGGTAAAACCCTACTCCTGCATGATTAATATTGATGGTATGGGTAGTACAAGTGTAGATCTACCACGAGATCAGAGAGGCTAAACCCTAGAAGCTAGCCTGTGGTATGATTGTTGTTCGTCCTACGGACTAAAACCCTCCGGTTTATATAGACAACGGAGAGGGCTAGGGTTACACCGAGTCGGTTACAATGGGAGGAGATCTACATATCCGTATCGCCAAGCTTGCCTTCCACGCCACGGAAAGTCCCATCCGGACACGGGACGAAGTCTTCAATCTTGTATCTTCATAGTCCAGGAGTCCGGCCAAAGGTCATAGTCCGGCCATCCGGACACCCCCTACTCCAGGACTCCCTCAATGATAATATAACTGCTTGGAACAATAAAAAATTATAGATATGTTGGAGACATATCGGCATCACCAAGCTTAATTCCTGCTCGTCCTCGGGTAGGTAAATGATAAAAACCGAATTTTTGATGTGTAATGCTGCCTAACGTGTTCATCGCATAATATTTTCTTTTGTAGCATGGACACTTGGACTTTTTATATGGTTCAAAGCAATAGTTTAGTTTTGACATGAGGATTTCAATACTCAAGCAAATCAACAAGCAACCATGTATTTCAAAATATCAATGCTAAAGCAAGTTATCCCTAGCCCATTATGCTCATTGATCCATTCATGAAACACACTCGCATATTAGCTACACCTAACACTCACGTACGATCATAGTGCCCCTTAGTTGGTGCTTTATAAGAGAAGAAGAAGACTCAAATAAAAATTGCATAAAGTAAAAGAAAGGCCCTTCGCAGAGGGAAGTAGGGATTTGTAGAGGTATCAGAGCTCAACACGAAAAGATAGAGGTAAAAACATTTTGGGAGGTATACTTTTCCTGCCAACGATAATAATCGAGTAGTTCCCAATACTTTCCATGCTAGATATATCATAGGCGGTTCCCAAAAAGAAAATAAAGTTTATTCCTTTTTCCACCATAATTTCACTTTCCATGGCGAGCCGTATCCACGGGTGCCTTCCATACGAACACTTTCCAAGGAATTTATTATTTGGTAACATAAAGTAAATTTATTTTTCATTTCGGGACTGGGCATCCCTAATACCTTTGCCTTACTCTTGTGCAATAAAAAGTGAATAAACACTCATCGTGAGAATAACATATCTAGCATGGAAATATATTAGCCACCCCTACCATTTTGCGAGCGGTACAAGCACACAAAAGAGAAGTTTATTTTGAACTTAGAGATGGCACATACAAAATTGCTTAGAACGACACAGAAATACCGCATATAGGTAGGTATAGTGGACTCATGTGGCAGAACTGGGTTTAAGGATTTTGGATGCACAAGTAGTGATCATACTTACTGCAAAATGAAGTATAGCAAAAGATTGAGAAGCGCCCAACCAAGAAACGGATAATCTCGTAAGCAAGCATTAAGCATAATAAACACCGAATAATGCACCACAAGTAGGATGTACTTTCATTGCATAACTTTCCTGCTTGCATAAGGAATCACAAACCTTAATACCAATATTCTTACTAGAGCACAATTACTCATCAACATGACTCCTATATCATATCATCATATCTCAAAACTATTACAAGGAATCAAGTTTATTTTATCCAATGATCTTCATGAAAGTTTTTATTATATATTTCTTGGATATCTATCACTTTGGAACTGTTTTCATATGTTTCTTTTGATAAGCTCAAATAAATTTAAGTGAATATCATGAGCATAAAAAATTTCTTCTCTCAAAATAATTTAAGTGAAGCAAGAGAGAATTTCTTAGAAAATTTGCTAACTCCCAAATAAATCTAAGTGAAGAATGGGAGCATTTCTTCAAACATATTATAGCACACCGTGCTAAAAAATATATAAGTGAAGCACTAGAGCAATTCCAACGCTCAAAAAGATTTAAGTGACGCATAGAGAGCAATTCTAACAAGTCATAGCATAATTTTGGCTCTCTCAAATAGATGTGTTCAGCAAGGATTGATGACGAAAAAAATCCTAACAAGAAAATACTCATATCATACAAGATGCTCCAAGCAAAACTCATGATATGTGACGAATAAAAATATAGCTTCAAGTAAAATACCGATGGTTGTTAGAAGAAAGAGGGGATGCCACTGATACGTCTCCAACGTATCTATAATTTTTGATTGTTCCATGCTATTATATTACCCGTTTTGGATGTTTATGGGCTTTACTTTACACATTTATATCATTTTTGGGACTAACCTACTAACCGGATGTCAGGACCGGATTTTCGGGATATTAATTTCCAGAAAATGGCCCTTGTGCTCACCAGCCCCAGGATTACTGTTAGCTGATGAGGCACCAACTTGATACAGAAATTCCAAGCAAAATACATAATATGCAGTACAAGACCATTGTGGCCTATGAGTACAACAAATGGTTTGTAGTGGCTGATGGCGGAAGCGGTTTGCGGTTCTTCTGTGTCTATGGGACTCCATTTCTCACGTGAACGGTGACCAGGATAATTCCTATCTTCGCGAGGCTGCTATCATCATTGCGTAGGTTCCGGGGCTGTCATCGCATCGCTCCTCTCCATGTAAGAAATCTGGCCAAGACAATAGCCAGGGACAAGCCAGTGAGTACTTTGAATGTACTCGCAAACATTATGAACACGGGTATAATATAACAACGATAATCATGCTCTGAAATATTCTATGATCACAACGTCAGTCACAAAATAAAATCTCGGATGCACGCAAGCAGGTTAATTATATACTTGAATATGCAATAACAGAGTAGTAATAAAATGCACCGATCGAATTATGCAGCGGCCTCGAAGGTTAGTAAATAACGAGCATGCCTCAGTCGGGCATCTGAGCGACACCACATAAAGGGCTTATAAAGTAAATGAATAACAATCATGCCACAGTCGGGCGTCTGAGCGACACCACATAAAGGGCTTACAAAGTAAATAAATAACAAGCATGCCATAGTCGGGCGTCTCAGCGACACGACATAAAGGGCTTATAAAGTAAATAAATAACAAGCATGCATACGATCCAGGCGTCTCAAATGACACCACATAAAGGGCTTATGAAGTAAATAAATAACAAGCATGCCACAGTCGGGTATCTCAGCGACACCACATAAAGGGCTTATAAATAATCAGAGTGAATATCCAGGAGGTAGAACCATCCCAGGGATACTCGAGAATTCAAATAATATAACGGGTTAGTCCATAACAAATAATAATCATGATCATCACAAGTCACAAGTCATGATCCAAGTTCTGGTTTAACAATTTCTCCTCCGAAGACCGACACTAAGACCGACACTTGACCCATCCCAGACTGTAGTCCTTAACCATGGACACGGCTCTTCGAATAGATGTCGAATCTCTGCAGAGGGTGTACTCTTTACCCACGAGTAACAGATTCCTTTAGTCCATCGGGACTAATTCCGTCTACGGCCTTTTAATTGAAAACACACCTAACCGCACACACCAGCCTAACTTACCGGTGTCTGGAATCACCCACCACACCCATTAAGCGAAACTCTAAGTGGGGAGGCTACAACCTCGACTTAGCATGGGATCACAAAATTTATACCGAGCGCAAACTATGGAAGCTACCCCTTCGGCTACAACCGAAAACACCCATGCCCCCGGACCAGGTGGCATGCCTACCGGATGCCTCCGATATCTTCCACCATGGCCTCTCTGTACAGTGTGTGCTAGGAAAGGGGTTGACAACTTACTGAACCGTACCCTACCTATGGCAGGGACAAGTGGTAGTACGAAACAAGTATGGGGGGTACCCGGAACAAGACTCGATCTATGGTCGACTCGGGAGGTTTAAGTATTTCCTGCATGATTAGCATAACAATGTATACTTCAACCAATGCATGTAATCACCACTCGACATACCTCATCATGCCGTACCGGACACAACCGTCTCGACGGAGGACTAGGGACAACCCGTGTCTACCCAAGACAGAGGCTTTCCCGGATTCCTTCCGGTATGCATGAAAGGCATATGATGGTGACTACTATCACAAACATATCAAACTCCAATAGCATGAAATCATCGACATGCATTCATGAGTAGGAACCCATCATCACATAAAATAATGGATACTCCGTGTCGACATGGTGTTGTAACCATGTCAAATAACACGCACAATATTATGCCAGGGTTCAGAATGCTTGCCTTCAAGTTGTGTAGAGGCAGGGTGCATCCTAAAACTTTTGAAAGCTTTCTTCTGTCTCCAAAAATCCTATTAAATTTTTTGAATTAATACATAGTTTCAAAAACAGTACAAAAAATGTTGTCTGAATTTTTTTCAAATAAATCAGAAAATAAACTAGACAATATTTGAGAGAGGTAGGAAAAAGAATCAACTCATTTGGAGTTATATCTAAAAAGTTATAGCCAGTCAAAGTTTTGGTCAAATTCTGTTTTTAAAGTAAAACAGAAAAAAGAAAAACGTTTCGAAACTAACCACGTCGAAGGTGTATTCTGGTTTTACGTATCCACTTATCCAGCATGGACTGGCGCGGGGGGTCACTGACAGTGGGTGCAGGAGGGACACTGGTCAGGTTTGACCAGTCATCTTTCCCTCCTGTTCCTCTTTCCGAGCGGGGGCGGGACTCCGGCGATCGCCGCCGGTGATTGGTGGCTCCTCGCGGGGTTCCGAGGGCGGGGATGGATCCGCCAGACCGGGGTGGTCCTCCCGGTGGTTGTTGGGTCATCGGGGGTGGAGGGAGTCGCCGGCGGCGAGCTCCGTGGCGGAGGAGGCTTCGGGTGGGTTTGGGGTTTCGTTCTACGGTGGTTCCTGAGCGAGTTTGAGAGGCTGGGCAGCTCCGCAAGGTCGAGGGGAGTCGGGTGGTGGTTTTGGATGGCCGGGGGAGGGCCTGGTTGCGATGAACGACATCGTAGGGCAGCGGCGGCCGAGCTGGCCGGAGATGGGGGAGATGGCCTTCCCAAGTCGATTGTCGGCTACGGGAGCTCTAAGGGGTTGGCTTGAGGCTGCCTGAGGGTTCCGAGAGGCTCGGGGCTCCTTTATATAGGCGACCAAGGTCGGTTCCCGTGGCGCTGGATAAGAACGCCGGCGAACCACCTCTCTGTTGCTGCAGGGGGACGTGGCGGCGACAAGCGCTTACAGACGAGCGAAGGGATGAGTCCGGACTGCTCGGAGGGCAGCCGGGCGCGCTGGTTGTGGCTCGGCAGCGCCCGCGGCAGTAGCTGTGGCCGGGCCGCTTAGCCACCGTGGCCGACCTGACGGCGGCGCTGTAGGGCGCCAGGGGCGGCTCTACGGGAAGGAAGGAGGCGGCCATGCCGGCTGCGAGAGGCCAAGGGCCAGAACGAGCGCGGGGTGGGCGGGAGCGAGACGCGGCGGCTCGGTGCGCGCGCTTGCAAAACGTGCGCTCTGGGAGCGCCCAAAGCACGCACACTAGCTGCTCGACGAAATGCCAATGCATACCACAGGGCTTGGGTGAGGCTGGCAATTAGCAGACCTAGGTTAGGAGTAGCTAGGAGCTTAGTGGACAAAGTTGCTGGGTCAGGGGATCAAGTTCATATTGCAAACTAAAATTCATGCCAAATCTGGCCATGCCCACAAGGTGTTTGACAAAATGCTAGAGGCATCTAGACAGTTCTTGGAGTGGTAAAAATCTCCAGATCTGTGTCTCTTTAGGTGTAGGTGATTGTGGCCATGTTAGTTTGTCAAACATAGAAACTTCTTAGTGCAAATATTTGAGAAAACCAATTTTGGGCAGAAACTAAAGGCTGTCATTTCATGTACTAAAAATATTCCTATGGGTTCATGCTCCTGGACTTAGGGGTTTTGCAGGGTGGTCTACAAGCAGGGGAAAGAATCAAGGGAAAAAGAGGAAGCAAAAATATGGTTGCAGTACAAATCATCAAGTTGGACCAGAATGAAAATGAGGTTGTTTCACTCAATTTTTTCAAAGAACAAAACTGGGTTTTTGCATAAAGATGGATAATATACTCCTACTGACCTCCCTTAATTATGGTGGAAGTTTTAAAGAAGTATTTAAATAGGTTGTAGTGCAAAAGTGCAACTAGACCAGTTTAGAAAACTTGGGGGTGAGGCTCAAAAATTTCAATGAACAGAAGATATTTTTGCATAAAAGTGATTTAAAAACATCACATGATATCCCCAAATTTTGGTTGGAATTTTAAATAAATTTATCAAATGGTTGTAGTTCAAATAGGGCTTCAAAACTAATGAAAAACCACTTTAAGGAATAAAGCTCAGAGAGCAAAAATTATGCAAATAAATCCACTGATAATAGAAGTGTTTTTCTTGAGAGGGTAAACCAGTCCAATAATATAATTGTAATGTTTTCACTTGGGGGAAAAACTCCATAAAAATAAAGAACATAATGGTTCTGAAATCAAAAGAAAATCCAAAAAATAAAAGTTTAAGTTTCCTCGCAAAATTTTAATTAATAAAACAAGGTTAAAATTTTGGGGTGTCACAACACTACTCCCCTTAAGAAAAATCTCGTCCTCGAGATTTGCTAAGGATTTTTTTTGAAAATATTACTTTTACCATATCAAAATAATCACTTTACTTAAGCGGTAAAAAGCGGCTATAGTGAGAGGGTAATAAGTGGTGCAAAACTACAGTGTGGGACACTGGCGCTTCATGGAAAAAAATCTACGGTTGAGAGATTTCTACGTTGGTTACCGTAAATTCTAAATTCTAAAATACGCTGGTTGTACCTGAGAGCACAGTGCTCTCTCAGGCTGACAGGTGTACCCAGGGCCCACTGTCAGTCTCACCTTCCTCCTCTGGCTCTCTCTTCTTCCTCTCTCCCGCGCGCTTTCCCATGCTTTCTCCACCGGCGACGTCTAGAGCGTAGGGCATCAAGGCCGTACCTGCGGTAGTGCGCGGTGTGCTAGCTGCTGGTGCAGCGTGCACTCACCTCGCGGGCCAGTGCGCTGTCGGCACTGCTCGCGGATTCGCCTCCGAACACCGGCGGTCGAGCGACGAGCGGCGCTGGTGGACTTCGCCCACCGTACACCGATCTCAAGCTATAAAACGACCGGCGTGCTCCTCTCTTCTTCCTCACACCTGGCCTCGTTTCTCCTTCTCCTTCCTTCTCCCCCCTTTCCGTTTGCAGAAGCTTGAGACGAGGCTCTAATGGCGGAGGTGGTGCCGGACTGGTACGTGATCCTGGTGTGCGGAGGGCTGGCGGCAGTGCTGGGGCTCTCCGTGCTCCTGTGCACGATGATCCTTGATGATCGTTGTGATGCTGCCGCTCGAGTGTTGGCTCTCCGTGATGGCGGTGATCACGAGGATTAGGTGTGACGTCGGGTGCCAACTGTTGTTGGTGTGCCGGAGGTAACTTGTACCCGGATGATTATCCACTAATCTCTCCTTCAGAGACTATGGTGCGTTAGGGAGGTGGTCGGTGAGATGCAACACGGTTACGTGGTTTTTGCAAGCGGTGTATGTGTTCGATTGGTTGTGGTTGTGAGTCTGCTGCTGTGGTGCTGCGTGAATAAAAAAAATTCCATGTCGTGAGGAGATATACGATGTAGCAACTCAGGGAAAAGAAGTCCTACTCCAGGATTTTTCGCGAGAGAAATCAGTTAATTTAAATAGCAACAAACTACTCACATTAATAGAAACTAAATAATTGACTTGTCGCACAAACTCAGGGTACCACGCATAAGTTACAACACATAACTAAATGTTGCAATAATAAACACAGCAGAGACGTCTATAATGAAAACGGTAACTGGACGGGGACCCGAGAAAACGTCTCTGGTACTAGGACACACTCCTCTTCTATCGGGGGAAGTGGATTGACCAGTCGATGAATGCGTCTCTCCTGGTCGGGCCTCAGTGGTCTGCCGATGGCGATCTGAGGATTTAAATCAGCGAGACTCTGGAGATAACCCATTACTCGCTGGGTCAAACGTTCTTGAGCGATGACATACTGGACAAGGTTGGCGATCGGGTCTCTCTCAATTCTTCCACCGGAAAATATGTTACTTCTCCGGGTCTTTGCGGCTCGGAAAGTAATAATACCCGCGTTCACTGGCATAGGGTACCGCGAATCGAAGGCGGACAAGCGCTTCATGTGCAGCCGCTTCTATGGCCATTTGTGGAGCTGGCATAGATTTCCCCACGAAGGAGACTTCCGTTGGGTCTTGGTTTGAGTTTACGGGAGGGATGTGCACTACTACCCAATATTTCGAGGTGGATGAGGCGATTCTTGATTTGAGCAGCTCGTACTAGGGTGGTTGGGTAGAACCCATGGTACTGCAGGTAAAGTCCCACAATATTTTAACAAAACTACCTAGGGTTGCATCTGGGGTTCTCAGATAAATACTAGGGCTCGGCATGGCAAGAAATGGTTGTGAGGGTGGTGCACAAGGTGAGGGGTGCTTGGCAAGGTCACGAGGTGGCCTTTTTATATAGCATCCGGGATGGGTTATTTGTCGCGGTGATGGGCACTAGTTTGTCGGTTCTTCTCTTATGGGGTCGGGGTCAAAGCCACAGATACACATATCTCACAAAAGTGACGTGTTACTGTGGGTGTCGTCGGGGTTGGTTTTTGGTAGCTACGCCCGGAATTAAAAAGCAGCCGTACACCAACGCACTTATGCATGGCAACAATCTAAAATAGGGACGCACAAGCAGACAGCATTCAAATATGGTGATACATGACCACATAATTACAGGGCGTGGGGTATACTAAGACTCGGTACTACTCGAGTGACTTAGTCTACCTCGTTTATATCCAAGCGGGCTTGCCTTGTGGCCGACGAGGCTTTTCCACGGGTTTCACCGTCGGGGTTAGCTGCATGTGGTTGAGGAACTGCAGGGTCGGGGTAGCGATGATGACCATCTCGGGGATTGTTGGCCATAATCCCGTTGGAGCGTGTTCCCAAAAGGCGACGAAGCACTTCTGGGGTCATCAAAGCACCTTGGTCGATGGCTGGGGAAGACCTCAAGGACTCGATCGGTTGGCCAAACAACACGACTGGGTTGTCGGCATCGGGCTCATCTTCCCTTCTTGCCTGGGTTCGGCGAACCAGTTCCCCCCGAGCTGCGATCAGATCCAGAGTGATCTGATCGAACAATTCCTCTAGTGCACTTACATAGCGCACCAGATGCAACAATGCAGGATCCATCTCGTGATCTCCGTTGACAACCTGGGGTGGCCTTCCATACCCGTCACGGCTGGGGTAGTAGTAGAAGGAGCGACAGTTAACTCTGGGCGACAAGTGCCGGAGTTGAACTATAGCCTCCCGAGCAGCTAGTTGGATGGCTTGTGGCTCAAAGGAAGTTGTCCTTCCGGTGAACCTGTAGGGGTGTTCTGGTGATAGACCCCTACCGTAGATGTGCACAGTGGCCCAGAATTGATGGTTCTCACCGCTCATGGGTCCTTGGTACACAACATATTCTGGGGGTTCTTCTAATGCAAAGGCACGGCGGGTGAGATTTGCTAGCACGGTCACAAAAACTCCAAGGTTGTTTGCCGTGGTTTCATTGTGCATGATGGGGCCAGGCATTACGGCTCGGTTCGGGGTAGAGGCTGTGCTGTGCTGGGTTGAGGCTAGCGTGCCCTTTTTATAGAAAAAGGGGACAAAGTCTTCCTACGCACGCTTGTGAATGAGACATTATAGGTGTCGGTCACTGGCGCGTGATCGACAGGCTAGGTTGATAGGTTGGGCACCGACTGCCAAAAAGGTGTCGGGCCACTATGGGGCTATCTTACGCGAGAAGCTTGGCTGGGGTTAGGTTAAGGTCTGGTGGGTTGGTTAACCAAGGTTTTTTGACCTGGCTAAGATAGGATTAGCCAATGGTCAGCCTGGCTCTGATACTAAGTTTGTCAGGACCGGATTTTCGGGATATTAATTTCTAGAAAATGGCCCTTGTGCTCACCAGCCCCAGGATTACTGTTAGCTGATGAGGCACCAACATGATACAGAAATTCCAAGCAAAATACATAATATGTAGTAAAAGACCATTGTGGCCTATGAGTACAAAAAATGGTTTGCAGTGGATGATGGCGGAAGCGGTTTGCGGTTCGTCTGTGTCTATGGGACTCCATTTCTCACAGGAACAACTGACCAGGATAATTCCAATCTTCGCGAGGCTGCTATCTTCATTGCGTAGGTTCCGGGGATGTCACCGCATCGCTCCTCTCCATGTAAGAAATCTGGCCAAGACAATAGCCAGGGACAAGCCAGTGAGTACTTTGAATGTACTCGCAAACATTATGAACACGGGTATAATATAACAACGATAATCATGCTCTGAAATATTCTATGATCACAACGTCAGTCACAAAATAAAATCTCTGATGCACGCAAGCAGGTTATTTATATACATGAATATGCAATAATAGAGTAGTAATAAAATGCACCGATCGGGTGTCTGAAGCGACGCCTCGAAAGGATAGTAAATAACGAGCATGCCTTAGTCGGGCGTCTGAGCGACACCACATAAAGGGCTTAGAAAGTAAATGAATAACAAGCATGCCATAGTCGTGCGTCTCAGCGACACCACATAAAGGGCTTATAAAGTAAATAAATAACAAGCATGCCACAGTCGGGTGTCTCAGCGACACCACATAAAGGGCTTATAAAGTAAATAAATAACAAGCATGACACGATCGAGGCGTCTCAAATGACACCACATAAAGGGCTTATAAAGTAAATAAATAACAAGCATGCCGCGATCAGGCGTCCAGCGACACCACATAAAGGGCTTATAAATAATCACAGTGAATATCCAGGAGGTAGAACCATCCTGTGGAAACTTCGATAATTCAAATAATATAACGGGTTAGTCCATAACAAATAATAATCATGATCATCACAAGTCACAAGTCATGATCCAAGTTACGGTTTAACAGTTTCTCCTCAAGACCGACACTAAGACCGACACTTGACCCATCCTGCATCGTAGTCCTTAACCATGGACACGGCTATTCGAATAGATGTTTAATCTCTGCAGAGGGTGTACTCTTTATCCACGAGTAACGGATTCCTTTAGTCCATCGGGACTAATTCCGTCTACGGCCTTTTAATTGAAACACACCTAACCGCACACACCAGCCTAACTTAGCGGTGTCTGAAATCACCCACGACACCCATTAAGCGAAACTCTAAGTGGGGAGGCTACAACCTCGACTTAGCATGGGATCAAACTAGGGGAGCTACCCCATCGGCTACAACCGAAAACACCCATGCCCCCGGAACAGGTGGCATGCCTACCGGATGCCTCCTGTATATTCCACCATGGCCTCTCTGCACGGTGTGTGCTAGGAAAGGGGTTGACAAATTACTGAACCGTACCCTACCTATGGCAGGGACAAGTGGTAGTACAAAACAAGTATGGGGGTTACCGGAACAATACTCGAGCTATGGTCGACTCAGGAGGTTTAAGTATTCCCTGCATGATTAGCATAACAATATATACTTCAACCAACAGACAGAATCACCACTCGACATACCTCATCATGCCGTACCGGACACAACCGTCTCGACGAAGGACTAGGGACAAGCCCGTGTCTACCCAAGACAGAGGCTTTCCCGGATTCCTTCCGGTATGCATGAAAGGCATATGATGGTGACTACTATCACAAACATATCAAACTCCAATAGCATGAAATCATCGACATGCACTCATGTGTAGGAACCCATCATCACATAAAATAACGGATACTCCGTGTCGCCATGGTGTTGTAACCGTGTCAAATAACACGCACAATATTATGCTAGGGTTCAGAATGCTTGCCTTCAAGTTGTGTAGAGGCAGGGTGCATCCTAAAGCTTTTGAAAGCTTTCTTCTTTCTCCAAAAATCCTTTTAAATTTTTTGAATTAATACATAGTTTCAAAAATAGTACAAAAAAAGTTGTCTGAATTTTTTTCAAATAAATCTGCAAATAAACTAGACAATATTTGAGAGAGGTAGGAAAAAGAATCGACTCATTTGGAGTTATATTTAAAAAGTTGTAGCCAGTCAAAGTTTTGGTCAAATTCTGTTTTTAAAATAAAACAGAAAAAAGAAAAACGTTTCGAAACTAACCACGTCGAAGGCATATTCTGGTTTTACATATCCACTTATCCAGCGTGGACTGGCGCGGGGGTCACTGACAGTGGGTCCAGGGGGCCCACTGGTCAGGTTTGACGAGTCGTCTTTCCCTCCTCTTCCTCCGTCCGAGCGGGGGCGGGACTCCGGCGATCGCCGTCGGCGATTGGCGGCTCCTCGCGAGGTTCCGAGGGCGGGGATGGATCCGCCAGACCGGGGCGGTCCTCCCGGTGGTTGTTGGGTCGTCGGGGGTGGAGGGAGTCACAGGCGGCGAGCTCCGTGGCGGAGGAGGCTTCGGGTGGGTTTGGGGTTTCGTTCTACGATGGTTCCCGAGCGAGTTTGAGAGGCTGGGCAGCTCTGCAAGGTCGAGGGGAGTCGGGTGGTGGTGTTGGATGGCTGGGGGAGGGCCTGGTTGTGATGAACGGCACCGGAGGGCAGCGGCGGCCGAGCTGGCCGGAGACGGGGGAGATGGCCTTCCCAGGTCGATTGCCGGCTACGGGAGCTCTAAGGGGTTGGCTTGAGGCTGCCTGAGGGTTCGGAGAGGCTCGGGGCTCCTTTATATAGGCGGCCGAGTTCGGTTCCCGCGGCGGTTGATAAGAACGCCGGCAAACCGCCTCTTTGTTACTGCAGGGGGACGTGGCGGCGACGAGCGCTTACAGATGAGCGAAGGGATGAGTCCCGGCGAACCGCCTCTCTGTTACTGCAGGGGGACGTTGCGTCGACAAGCGCTGACAGACGAGCGAAGGGATGAGTCCGGACTGCTCTGAGGGCAGCCGGGCGCGCTGGGCTCGGGCGGCGCCGTCTGCTGCAGAGCCTCGTCAGGCTGTGGCCGCTAGCCGCCGTGGCCGACTGACGGAGGCGTCAGAGGGCGCTGTGGGCGGCTCTACGGCGAGGGAGGAGGCGGCCGTGCTGGCTGCGAGAGGCCAAGGGCCAGAACGGCGCGGGGTGGGCGGCAGTGGGACCCGCCGTCTCGGTGCACGCGCGTGCAAAACATGAGCTCTGGGCGCGCCCAGAGCACGCACGCTAGCTGCTCGACAAAATGCCAATGCATGCCACAGGGCTTTGGTGAGGCTGGCAATTAGCAGACCTAGGTTAGGAGTAGCTAGGAGCTTAGTGGACAAGGTTGCTGGGTCAGTGGATCAAGTTCATATTGCAAACTAAAATTCATGCCAAATCTGGCCATGCCCACAAGGTGTTTGACAAAATGCTAGAGGCATCTAGACAGTTCTTGGAGTGGTAAAAATCTCCAGATCTGTGTCTCTTTAGGTGTAGGTGATGGTGGCCAGGTTAGTTTGTCAAACATAGAAACTTGTTAGTGCAAATATTTGAGAAAACCAATTTTGGGCAGAAACTAAAGGCTATCATTTCATGGACTAAAAATATTCCAATGGGTTCATGCTCCTGGGCTTAGGGGTTTTGCAGGGTGGTCTATAAGCAGGGGAAAGAATCAAGGGAAAAAGAGCAAGAAAAAAAATAAGGCTGCAGTACAAATCATCAAGTTGGACCAGAATGAAAATGAGGTTGATTCACTCAATTTTTTTCAAAGAACAAAACTGGGTTTTTACATAAAGATGGATAATATACTCCCACTGACCTCCCTTAATTTTGGTGGAAGTTTTAAAGAAGTATTTAAATAGGTTGTAGTGCAAAAGTGCAACTGGACCAATTTAGAAAACTTGGGGGTGAGGCTCAAAAATTTCAATGAACAGAAGATATTTTTGCATTAAAGTGATTTAAAAACATCACAGTACATCCCCAATTTTTGGTTGGAATTTTAAATAAATTTATCAAATGGTTGTAGTTCAAATAGGGCTTCAAAACTAATGAAAAACCAATTTAAGGAATAAAGCTCAGAGAGCAAAAATTATGCAAATAAATCCACTGATAATAGAAGTGTTTTTCTTGAGAGGGTAAACCAGTCCAATAATATAATTGGAAAGTTTTCACTTGGGGGAAAACTCCATAAAAATAAAGAACAGAATGGTTCTGAAATCAAAATAAAATCCAGAAAATAAAAGTTTAAGTTTCCTGGCAAAATTTTAATTAATAAAACAAGGTTAAAATTTTGGGGTCTCACACCGGAGGCCCAACACGAATTGCAGTTTTTTTTGCCTATTTCAGTGTTTCAAAGAAAAGGAATATCAAACGGAGTCCAAACGGAATGAAACCTTCGGGAGCGTGGTTTTTGGAACAAACGTGATCCACAGGATTTTGAGTGGAAGTCAAGAAACAATCGAGGCGGCCACGAGGGTGGAGGGTACCCCCCTACTGGGCGCGCCCCTATCTCGTGGGCCCCTCGGGCGTCCACCGACCTACTTCTTCCTCCTATATATACCCATGTACCCCGGAAACATCAGGGAGCCAACGAAAAACTATTTCCACCATTGTAATCTTCTATATCCGTGAGATCCCATCTTGGAACCTTCGTCGGCGCTCCGCCGGAGGGGGAGTCGACCATGGAGGGCCTCTACATCATCTCGAAGGCCTCTCCGATGAGTTGTGAGTAGTTTACCACAGACCTTCGGGTCCATAGTTATTATCTAGATGGCTTCTTCTCTCTCTTTGGATCTCAATACCATGTTCTCCTTGATCTTCTTGGAGATCTATTCGATGTAACTCTTTTTGCGGTGTGTTTGTCGAGATCCGATGAATTATGGGTTTATGAACAAGTTTATCTATGAGAAATATTTGAATCTCCTCTGAATTCTTTTATGTGTGATTAAGTTATCTTTGCAAGTCTCTTCGAATTATCAGTTTAGTTTGGCCTACTAGATTGATCTTTCTTGCAATGGGAGAAGTGCTTAGCTTTGGGTTCAATCTTGCGGTGTCCTTTCCCAGTGATAGTAGGGGTAGCAAGGCACGCATTGTATTGTTGCCATCGAGGATAAAAAGATGGGGTTTATATCATATTGCATGAGTTTAGCCCTATATAGATGATCATGCCTAGATAATCTCATAATTATTCGCTTTTCTATCAATTGCTCGACAGTAATTTGTTCACCCACCGTAACACTTATACTATCTTGAGAGAAGCCACTAGTGAAAGCTATGGCCCCCGGGTCTATCTCTTATCATATAAGCTTTCAATCTACTTTTATTTGCATCTTTACTTTTCCTATCTATATTATAAAAATACCAAAAATATTTATCTTATCATATTATCTCTATCAGATCTCACTTTTGCAAGTGGCCGTGAAGGGATTGACAACCCCTTTATTGTGTTGGTTGCGAGTTCTTGTTTGTTTGTGTAGGTGCGTGGGACTTTTGAGGAGCCTCCTACTGGATTGATACCTTAGTTCTCAAAAACTGAGGGAAATACTTACGCTACAATTGCTGCATCACCCTTTCCTCTTCAAGGAAAACCAGCATAAGCTTAAGGCGTAGCAAGAAGGATTTACGGCACCGCTGTCGGGAGGTCTTCGCTCAAGTCAAGACATACCAAGTACCCGTCACAAACTCATCTCCCTCGCATTTACATTATTTGCCATTTGCCTCTTGTTTTCCTCTCCCCCACTTCACCCTTGCCGTTTTATTTGCCCTCTCTTTCCCAATCTCCTCTCTCATCCGCTTGCCTTTTTGTTTGCTTGTGTGTTGGATTGCTTGTTGTGATGGCGCAAGATAATACCAAGTTTTGTGACTTTTCCAATACCAATAATAATGATTTCCTTAGTACTCCGATTGCTCCTCTTAATGATGTTGAGTCTTGTGAAATCAATACTACTTTGCTGAATCTTGTCATGAAAGATCAATTCTCCGGCCTTCCTAGTGAAGATGCCGCTACCCATCTAAACAACTTTGTTGATTTGTGTGAGAGGCAAAAGAAGAAAGATACGGATAATGATATTGTTAAACTGAAGTTATTTCCGTTTTCACTTAGAGATCGTGCTAAAGTTTGGTTTTCATCTTTGCCTAAGAATAATATTGATTCATGGAACAAGTGCAAATATGCTTTTATCTCTAAGTATTTTGCTCCCGCTAAGATCATCACTCTTAGGAACGATATTATGAATTTTAAACAACTTGATTATGAGAATGTTGCCCAATCTTGGGAAAGAATGAAATTGATGATTCGCAATTGCCCTACTCATGGTTTGAATTTATGGATGATCATGCAAAAAAATTATGCCGGATTGAATTTTGCTTCTAGAAATCTTTTAGATTCGGCCGCGGGAGGCACGTTTATGGAAATCACCTTAAGAGAAGCTACCAAACTCCTTGATAATGTTATGGCTAATTATTCTCAATGGCACACCAAAAGATCTACTAGTAAAAAAGTGCATGCTATAGAAGAAATTAATCTTTTGAGAGGAAAGATGGATGAACTTATGAAATTGTTTGCTACTAAGAGTGCTTCTATTGATCCCAATGATATGGCTTTGTCTACTTTGATTGAGAATAATAATGAATCTATGGATTTTAATTTTGTTGGTAGGAATAATTTTGGTAACAATGCTTATAGAGTAAACTTTAATCCTAGACCGTTCCCTAGTAATTCCTCTAATAAATATGGAAATTCCAACAACAATTCTTATGGTAATTTTAATAAGATGCCCTCTGATTTTGAGAATAGTGTGGAAGAATTTATGATCTCTCAAAAGAATTTTAATGCCATGCTTGAAGAAAAATTGCTTAAAGTTGATGATTTGGCTAGGAACGTTGATAGACTTTCGCTTGATGTTGATTCTTCGAAACTTAGATCTACTCCTCCTAAGCATGATATCAATGAGTCTCTCAAAGCAATGAGAATTTCCATTGATGAGTGTATGGAAAGAACTGCTAGATTGCGTGCTAAGAAAGATTGCTTTGTAAAGGCGTGTTCTTCTAGTTTCCATGAAAATAATGATGAAGATCTTAAAGTTATTATGTGTCACCTATTAGATATTTGTTTTGCAATATGAATCTTAATAATGATGGGACTGGAGATGAGTCAACTTTAGTTAAAAGGCGTCCCAATGATTCGGAGTTTTTAGATCTCGAAGCTAAATTTGGTAAAAGTGGGATTGGAGAGGTCAAGACTTCAAATAGCATTGAACCCACTATCTTGGATTTCAAGGAATTTAATTATGATAATTGTTATTTAGAAAGTTGTATTTCCTTGTTGCAATCCGTTGTGAATTCTCCTCATGCTTATAGTCAAAATAAAGCTTTTACCAAACATATTGTTGATGCCTTGATGCAATCTTATGATGAAAAACTTAATTTGGAAGTTTCTATACCTAGAAAACTTAATGATGAGTGGGAACCTACTATAAAGATTAAAATCAAATATCATGAGTGTTATGCTTTATGTGATTTGGGTGCTAGTGTTTCCACGATTCCCAAAACTTTATGTGATATTCTAGGTTTCCATGATCTTGATGATTTCTCTTTAAATTTGCACCTGCGGATTCCACCATTAAAAAGCCAATGGTAAGGATCAATAATGTTCTCATTATTGCAAATAGAAATTTGGTGCCCGTAGATTTTATCGTTCTTGATATAGATTGCAATCTTTCATGTCCTATTATTCTTGGTAGACCTTTCCTTACAACGATTGGTGCGATTATTGATATGAAGGAAGGGAATATTAGATTCCAATTTCCATTAAGGAAAGGAATGGAGCACTTTCCAAGAAAGAAATTTAAATTAGCTTACGAATCTATCATGCGAGCTACTTATGAATTGAGTGCCAAAGATGGCACTACCTAGATCTATCCTAGCTTGTATGAATGGCTAGGGGCGTTAAACGATAGCGCTAGTTGGGAGGCAACCCAATTTTATCTTTGTTTTTTGTTTTTGCTTCTGTTTAGTTATAAATTTTGCATCTACCTTCTGTTTAGATGTGTTTTTATGTTTTTAATTAGTGTTTGTGCCAAGTAGAACCTATAGGATAACCTATGGTGATAGTTAATTTGGTTCTGCTGAAAAACAGAAACTTTGCGCGCACGAAAATAATTTTGGTAATTCACAGAAACGTGCTTTTGCGTTGATTCGTTTTGCTGTAGATCAATAGACAAATTTATCAGGACTTCCTACTGTGGTAAGATTTTTAGAGTTCCAGAAGTATTCGAGAGTTACAGATTGCTACAGACTGTTCTATTTCTGACAGATTCTGCCTTTCGTGTGTTGTTTGCTTATTTTGATGCATCTATGGCTAGTATGTAAGGGTATGAACCATAGAGAACTTGGAATACATTAGTTTTAACACCAATATAAATAAAGAATTAGTTCATTACAGTACCTTATGTGGTGGTTTTGCTTTCTTTCACTAACGAAGCTTATAAGATTTCCTGTTGAGTTTTGTGTTGTGAAGTTTTCAAGTTTTGGGTAAAGATTTGATGGACTATGGAATAAGGAGTGGCAAGAGCCTAAGCTTGGGGATGCCCATGGAACCCCAAGATATTCAAGAATATCCAAAATCCTAAGCTTGGGGATGCCCCCGGAAGGCATCCCCTCTTTCGTCTTCGTTTATCGGTAACTTTACTTGGAGCTATATTTTTATTCACCACATGATATGTGTTTTGCTTGGAGCATATTGTATGATATTAGTCTTTGCTTTTTAGTTTACCACAATCATCCTTGCTGTACACACCTTTTGGGAGAAACCCACTTGATTGGAATTTATTAGAATACTCTATGTGCTTCACTTATATCTTTTGAGCTTGATAGTTTTTGCTCTAGTGCTTCACTTATATCTTTTAGAGCACGGCGGTGGCTTAATTTTGAAGAAATTTTTAGTCTCTCATGCTTCACTTATATTAGTTTGAAAGTCTCTTAGAACAGCATGGTATTTGCTATGGTTATAAAATTGGTCCTATAATGGTGGGCATCCAAGTTGGGTATAAGAAAAACTATCATATGAAGTGAATTGGATGCTATGATCAATTTGATACTTGATAATTGTTTTGAGATATGGAAGTAGTGATATTAGAGTCATGCTAGTTGGGTGATTATGAATTTAAAGAATGCTTGTGTTGAAGTTAGCAAGTCCCATAGCATGCACGCATGGTTAAAGTTGTGTAACAAATTTGAAACATGAGGTGTTCTTAAATTGTGCATCCTTATGAGTGGCGGTCGGGGATGAGCGATGTTTTTTCCTACCAATCTATCCCCCTTGGAGCATGCGCATAGTGCTTGGTTTTTGATGAATCGTAGATTTTTGCAATAATTATATGAGTTCTTTTGACTAATGTTGAGTCCATGGATTATACGCACTCTCACCATTCCATCATTGCTAGCCTCTTCGGTACCGTGCATTGCCCTTTCTCACCTTGAGAGTTGGTGCAAACTTCGCCGGTGCATCCAAACCCCGTGATACGATATTCTCTATCACACATAAACATCCTTATATCTTCCTCAAAACAGCCACCATACCTACCTATTATGGCATTTCCATAGCCATTCCGAGATATATTGCCATGTAACTTTCCACCGTTCCGATTATCATCATGACACACATTATGATTGTCATATTGCCTTGCCTGATCATGTAGTTGACATTGTATTTGTGGCAAAGCCACCATGCATAAATTTTCATACATGTCACTCTTGATTCATTGCCCATCCCGGTACACCGCCGGAGGCATTCATATAGAGTCATATCTTGTTCTAGTTTTGGGTTGTAATTCATGAGTTGTAAATAAATAGAAGTGTGATGTTCATCATTGTTAAAGCATTGTCCCCAAATAAAAAAAAGAAAGGCCAAATAAAAAAAGGAAAGGCCAAATAAAAAAAAGAGAAAGGCCAAAAAAGAAAGGCCCAAAAAAGGGGCAATGTCAATCCCTACTCCTCATGTTGACATCACTTGATGGGCGTCTCCATAGCCCGTTGATTATCCTCGTCAATGTGAGACTTTCTCTTTTTTTGTCTTCTCCACACAATCCCCATCATCATATTCTATTCCACCCATAGTGCTATATCCATGGCTCACACTCATGTATTGCGTGAAAGTTGAAGAAGTTTGAGATTATTTAAGTACGAAACAATTGCTTGGCTTGTCATCGGGGGTGTATAAGATGGGAACATTTTTGTGTGACGAAAATGAAGCATAGCCTAACTATATGATTTTGTAGGGATGAACTTTCTTTAGCCATGTTATTTTAAGAAGAGATGATTGCTTTGATTAGTATGCTTGAAGTATTACTATTTCTTATGTAATATGAACTTTTATTTTGAATCATTTGTATCTGAACATTCATGCCACAATAAAGAAAATTACATTGAGAATTATGCTAGGTAGCATTCCACATCAAAAATTCTGTTTTTATCATTTACCTACTCGAGGACGAGTAGGAATTAAGCTTGGGGATGCTTGATATGTCTCCAAAGTATCTATTATTTTTTATTGTTCCATGCTATTATATTACCCGTTTTGGATGTTTATGGGCTATAATTTACACATTTATATCATTTTTGGGACTAACCTACTAACCGGAGGCCCAGCCCAAATTGTTGTTTTTTGCCTATTTCAGTGTTTTGAAGAAAAGGAATATCAAACGGAGTCCAAACGGAATAAAACCTTCGGGAGCGTGATTTTCGGAACAAACATGATCCAGAGGACTTGGAGTGGAAGTCAAGAAATAATCGAGGCGGCCACGAGGATGGAGGGCGCGCCCCCCCTACTGGGCGCGCCCCACTATCTCATGGGCCCTGTGGGAGTCCTGGATTAGGCGGTATCCGGACAGCCGGACTATGTACATCGTCTGGACTATTGAAGCGTGAACATACAAGACTCAAGACTTCGACCCGTGTCCGGATGGGACTCTCCTTGGCGTGGAAGGCAAGCTTGGCGATCCGGATATTGTGTTCCTTCCTTGTAACCGACTCCATGTAAACCCTAGCCCTCTCCAGTGTCTATATAAACCGGAGAGGTTGGTCCTTAGAAGGCCGATCACAATTACAATCATACCATCATAGGCTAGCTCTTAGGGTTTAGCCTCTACGATCTCGTGGTAGATCTACTCTTGTACTACCCATATCTTCAATATTAATCAAGCAGAAGTAGGGTTTTACCTCCATCGAGAGGGCCCGAACACAGGTAAACATCTGTGTCCCTTGCTTCCTGTTACCATCAGCCTTGGCCTTACGATCGGGACCCCTACCCGAGATCCGCCGGTTTTGACACCGATATTGGTGCTTTCATTGAGAGTTCCTCTGTGTCGTCGCTGTCGGGCTCGATGGCTCCTTCAATCATCATCAACGACGCGGTCCAGGGCGAGACTTTCCTCCCCGGACAGATCTTCGTGTTCGGCAACCGCCAGCTGCGGGCAATTCGCAGCCATTTGGAGCAGATCGGCATTCGCCCTGGACATCAAATCAGGTTCGGAAACCTGAACTACACGGCGGATATCCGCGGAGACTTGATCTTCGACAAATTCGGGCCAGCGCCAGGAGCACCGCACAATCACGACGAGCATGGCCTGAACCAGCTGTCGGACAACACTCAGGAGATCACCCCTGCAGTAGCCCTGGACTTAAATCCGGAGCAGACTTCGTTGCCTGGAGACGGAGGGGTGGACCCCGCCCCGCAAGCTGTACCTCGTCGGTGGTAGAGCTGAACACAGGCCTCCCTTCTGAGGAAGCCTGTGACTCTGGACCCCCGGATTCATATCCGGATGTAGGTTCCAGTCCGCACGTTCCCAGGCCCATCGAGCCTGGTTGGGCTCCAGTAATGGAGTTCACCGTGGCGGACGTCTTTCAACACTCGCCCTTTGGCGACATGCTGAACTTATTGAAGTCTCTCTCTGTGTCAGGAGACTCTGGGCCGAACTATGTTCGGCTTGAGTGGGAAGTGGACGATGACGGAATTCGTTGCCCACCCACCACCCACTTCATTGCCACGATCGATGATTTAACCGACGTGCTTGACTTCAATTTTGAAGACATCGACGGTATGGACGATGATGCAGGAGAATTATAGGAGCCACCGCTCACAGGGCGGTGGACGGCCACCTCCTCATATGATATATATATGGTGGACACTCCGAAGGAAACTAATGGCGATGAGGCAACGGAGGATAACCCCTCGGGAAGAAAAGCAAAGCATGGGCGTCGTCGGCGCCGTTCCAAGTCCCGCCACAGCAATACCGGCCCCGGAGACGAAAGTAATCCGGAAGGCTCCGAAGAAGAATATGACCCTGACCAGCCCGCCTTCGAGAAGGCCGAACAGGAAGATGAGCAGGTCAGCCCAGAAGAACAGGCGACGGACGGATACCCGGAGGAGGACTACTACATGCCCCCCTCCGAAGACGAGATTAGCCTCGGTGACGACGAATTCGGCGTACCTGAGGATCCCATGGAGCAGGAGCGCTTCAAGCATAGACTTATAGCCACTGAGAGAAGCCTGAAGAAGAAGCAGCAGCAACTCCAAGCTGATCATGACCTGCTCACAGATAGATAGAATGAAGTCCTGGCAGCTGAGGAATATGGACTCGAGCGCCAAACGGCTGACCGGCCACCCCGTGGCCGGGATAAAATGGGATATCAGCCCGAATACCAGCCCACACCCCCACGCGGATACACTACGGCCAAGGGCAACAGGCAAGACCTGCAAGATATTGTGGAAAACAAAGCAGTACAACCAAGATCGATCTACGGATCGCGGGGGCGCACCCCAGCACGCGACGATGATCGTCGCGCCTGATACATCATCAACAAGTCTGGCCGGGCCGAACACAGCAACCCATACATATCCGAGCTGCATAGCCACATAGCCCAGCACAGAGGCGCCACACACCCCCTCTGCTTCACTGACGAAGTGATGGATCATGAATTCCCAGAAGGGTTCAAACCCATAAACATCGAATCATACGATGGCACAACAGACCCCACAGTATGGATCGAGGATTTCCTTCTCCACATTCACATGGCCCGCGGAGATGATCTACACGCCATCAAATATCTCCCGCTTAAGCTCAAAGCTCCAGCCCGGCACTGGTTAAACAGCCTGCCAGCAAATTCCATTGGCAGTTGGGAAAGCCTGGAAGACGCATTCCTTGATAACTTCCAGAGCACATATGTGCGACCACCAGACGCTGATGACCTGAGCCACATTACACAACAGCCCGGAGATTCAGCCAGGAAATTCTGGACTCGGTTCCTAACTAAAAAGAACCAAATAGTCAACTGTCCGGATGTCGAAGCCTTGGCGGCTTTCAAGCATAATATCCGTGACGATTGGCTCGCTCGACACCTCGGCCAGGAAAAACCCAAGTCCATGGCAGCTCTCACAACACTAATGACCCGCTTTTGTGCGGGTGAGGATAGCTGGCTGGCTCGCAGCGGCACCACACCACATTCCGGCACTTCGGACGGCCGCGATACTAACGGAAAGCCACGATGCAACAGACATAAGAGACGGAACAACGGTGACAGCACTGAAGACACGGTAGTCAACGCCGGATTCAGCGGATCTAAGTCCGGTCAGCGGAAAAAGGCGTTCAAAAGAAATAATCAGGGACCGTCCAGTCTGGACCGCATACAGGAGCGCTCGTGCCAAATTCATGGCACACCGGACAAACCAGCCAACCACACCAGTAGGAACTACTGGGTGTTCAAACAGGCCGGCAAAATAAACGCCGAAAACAAGGACAAGGGGCTGCACAGTGACGATGACGAAGAGCGCCGCCGTCCGAACACGGGGGGACAAAAGAAATTTCCCCCTAGGTGAAAACGGTCAACATGATCTACGCCACCCACATCCCCAAGCGGGAACGGGAGCAGGCACTACGGGACGTCTATGCGATGACCAGTAGCCCCCAAGTTCAACCCATGGTCAGCTTGTCCGATCACCTTTGACCGTAGGGATCACCCTACTAGCATCCATCATGGGGGCTCAGCCGCATTGGTCTTAGACCCAATCATTAGTGGATTCCACCTCACGCGTGTCCTTATGGACGGCGGCAGCAGCCTGAACCTGCTTTATCAGGACACAGTGCGCAAGATGGGCATTGACCCTTCAAGGATCAAGCCCACCAAAACTACCTTTAAAGGTGTAATTCCTGGAGTAGAGGCCCGCTGTACGGGCTCTATAACATTGGAAGTGGTCTTTGGGTCCGCGGACAACTTCCGGAGCGAAGAGTTAATCTTCGATATCGTCCCTTTCCGTAGTGGTTACCACACACTACTCAGACGAACCACATTCGCTAGATTCAATGCGGTACCACATTATGCATACCTCAAAGCTCAAGATGCCAGGTCCGCGCGGGGTCATAACAGTAAACGGAAACATGGACCGCTCTCTCCGTACAGAAGAGCATACTGCAGCCCTCGCGGCAGAAGTACAATGCGGCCTCCTCCGGCAAACCTCCAATCCGGCGATGACAACCTCAAGCACCGTCAACCGAGTCCGGAGCACCCTGCAACAGGATCATCAGGAACGCCAAGAGCGTGATTAGCAGTCCGGCCACCGCTCAAGCCCTATCAAAGTAGCATTCGTGCCACGCGTACACAATTACGCACTCAAGATACCATGGGCATGGGCGGAGGCGCATAAACGACTCAGTCAATAGTGGGGCTAACCGCCAAATACCCTCATAATCTTCCCCTCTTACCTTTCAGGTTATCGCTTTAGTGCAGCATCCTCAGAAGAGACGTATTGCTGGACTTACATGGGAGAGACATCCATGGAGGCAGCAGACGTTGTGCGCAGAAGGAAATACCCAGGTGGAATCTATTTACAATCATTATACCTGCTTTATCTATCTGTACAACGCCTGCCCCCGGATAGGACATGTGAAATAGTCCTATTTATCTCCGCTTAATGCATCCATTGTAAACATACGCTTAAACGTATTATTCGTCAATGGGAGATCATATATAGCGTCAGCTTATTATTCTTATTCGAGCATTTTTTCCCTTATAAATGTTTATTTGATATTGAATCCATACATCTTGGTACGCTCAGTTCGCCAGGGGCTTCTCATGGCGCCCCACAATATGGCAAGTAAAGTCCGGACACTTTCAACAGTGCGGAACCCCGAACTTATAGCACTATATGCATCAGCTCCGAATCATGTCTTGGGTCTACAGTTGGGATAGCCCGGCTCCCTTGTTTTGTTGCCTTACGTTCCGTTACATCGGCTAAGGTAGCACAGGGAGAACTACTGCGATTGTGTCCCGGTTCTTCCGGATGAGCACCTCAGTAGAGAAAGCCGAAAACTGACCGGCATGATGTGGCGAGAGCTGGTCGCTGTTCTAGACGTCTTAAAATCCTTAAATATTTTCCGCTTTAGGCGATAAATCGGCTTTGTCCGATCTAGGCGTATATAGCACCCCAATAGGGCCTTCCGGATTCTAGGGGCTTCGTCGAAATTTCAAATTGTAGACTTCTATGGTTAAGTGAAAGTTTTAAAGCTGCATAGTCTGATTGCCTTGTTCGCTGCGCCGGACACCTCCTTAAGGGACCAAACATTTGGATAAAGAGTGTCCTGGTTTTCCACAAACACCCCAGTACTAGTTACGTGGGGGCGGAAGCCGACGACTGGCCTACTTTCAGAATTTTATGAACAGCCGCACAGAAGGTAATATTTTAAATAACAAAAGCGCTACATAGCGCAAGTAACTTCGTCCTTAAAATACAAACATGACAGAAGTGAATTCATTCAAAAATGGTGTCCTTGGTACATTCATCAGCCATGAGACGAGCACCCTTCATAATGCCATCATAGTACATCTCGGGATGGCGATGCGCCTTGCCCTCCGGCGGACCGTCCTTGACCAGCTTCGCCGCATCCAGCTTGCCCCAATGCACCTTGACGCGGGCAAAGGCCCGACGGGCACCCTCGATGCAAACGGATCGCTTGATCACTTCAAGCCGCGGGGAGGCATTCACCATCCGCTTGATCAGGCCAAAGTAGCTACCGGGCAGGAGCTCACCAGGCCACATCCGGACTATGAAACCTTTCATAGCCAGTTCGGCCGCCCTATGGAGTTCGACCAACTGCTTCAGTTGGTCACTCAGAGGCATCGGGTGTTCGGCCCCTGACATCTTTGGGACAAGAATAGCTTCTCCGTTGAGTTCCCCTCCTGGGCACGGTAGAACTCCGCAGCGTCTGATACGCTGCGTGGCAGATCTGCGAATGCTCCTAGAGAGCTCCGAATTCGAGTAAGTAAAAGAAACACCTCGTCCACATGTTTGCTTTGCATAAAAAACTTCTTACCCGCTGCTATCTTCTTGGCCTCCTGGATTTCCCGTTGTGCTTTCTCGGCTTCGGCCCTGGCGTCCTTCGTACTCGCCAAGGCCTTCGCAAGCTCGGCCTCATTCATCTTTAGATCATGCTCCATGGACTCGTACTTCTTGCCAAGGTCCTGGAGCTCTTGCTGTACCTCACCTACCCTAGCACTTTGCTTTTCGCGCTCCTTACATTCCGAGGCCGCCTTGTCTTCGGCCTCGGACAGCGCCTTCTTCAGGGACGCCACTTCGGCGGTGGCCCCTGTTACACAGTCACGACACGTAGGTGTTAGACTCTACAATTTTGCCTATCCTTAAATGCATAAGAGCGGGAATCACTTACCCTTGTTCTCTTCGAGCTGCCTCTTCATGAGGTCGAGCTCTCCCTACTTTGCTCCGGGCCCGTTTGATTCGGCAACCTCGGCGATGCAGGCGGCGGCGACAGCGGCCTGACAGCCTGCTTATTCACAACAATACTTGTTATTGGACTCCTGCGGATTATAATTGACCCTCCATTTGGCTTTTCTTTCCGAATAGCAAACAGAGTATCAGGGGCTACTACCTATCGGGTGGTAATTTTGCACATATTTATTACTTACCTCAAAGCCTGTCAGGAGGCTGGTGCAAGCTTCGATCAGTCTGCTTTTGGCGGACGAAACCTTCCGAATCACCGTACTCATAAGAGTACGATGCTCTTCATCCATGGAAGCGCCGAAGCGCTTCCAGCAGACAATCCGGCGCCTCATGCGCAACGGAAGTCCTCGACGCAGACGGCTCGCCCTCCCTAACGAGGGGCCGCCCGCCTGAGTCCGGAACAATCGAAGGTTCGAGAACTGTGTTCGGCTGATAGCCCGGCTTGCCATGGCTCTCATCGACGTGATCCGCGGGGATCTTGAACCCCGCGTGTCCGGCATCTGGAATCCCGCCTTGGGGCGTCTCCAGAGTCACCTCCCCCCCCTCTGGGAGCCTTCGGGACAACACCTTTGTGTCATCCGCGGGTTGTGGGGTAGTGGTCGTCGGAAGCGAATTTATCGCTGAATCGCTCAGGGACCCGGAGGAAGATAACTCGGGATGAGCCCTGGCTAGACTGCATACATGTTCGACATTATAAATACAAAAACTATGAAGTGAGACCATGATAGAATGCGGACACTTACGATCGCACTGGGGGCTTCCCCCTGGGCAGCCACCCCTCCTCGCTGTGAGCGGCCGTGGCGGAATAGTCCGGAAGGGATACCTTTCCCTTCTTGGACGCCCTAGCCTCCCCCTCCGGTGCGGCATTTCTATTTCTCTCCTCCCTAGTGCGGGGAGGTAGAGTTTCTTCTTGGGTCCTCCCCTTGGTGCCTCCGCGGGAAAATCTGTCTCGTCGTCATCAGACGACAGGGGTATGATGGCCTTACGCCGAGGGCCTTTTCTGGCCCCTTGGTCCGCTCCCCCGGGACCCTCATCCTTTCCGGATGGGGCGTCTTCTTCTTCTTCTTCCTCCTCCCCTTCATGGGAGCAGTGCGCCTCATCGTCTTCGGACGAGGCCTCTGGCACAACCTTACGACGGAGACCCTTTCGGGTCCCCGGGGCCTTCTTTTCGGCCTTCTTCTCCGGCACCTTGTACGGTGCCGGGACCAGCATCTCCGTTAGGGGAGCATCGGCTGGGCCTTCTAGCAGTGGAGCCAGACAGTAAACCTGCTCCGCTATCTCCACATAATCCTGAACAAATGTGCATAACTGCTTAAAATTCTCCCGTGAATATATTGGGAAGAACCGAATCCGGTGGTAGTTTGAGAACTCACCTGACTAGGAGCCCGCGCGGCGTGAAGCCCGCGGTCCTCGGATGTGGGAGGAGGTACTTCGGAGGCCTTGAACAACACTATCCATGCGCCTTTGTGCGTCATGTCATAGAGCTTCCTAAGCGTCTGGTGCTCGGCCGGGACGTACTCCCACAGATTGAATGCCCGCCTCTGGCATTGCAGAATCCGGCGCATGAGCATGACCTGGATCATGTTGAAAAGCTTGATGTTCTTGTCCCTCATGCTTTTTATGCAGGTCTGGAGTCCGGTCAGCTCTGTAGATTCACCTTAGGACAGTCCCTTCTTTTCCCAGGAGGTAAGCCGCATGGGGGCTCCGGGTCGAAACTCGGGGGCCACCGCCCAGTTGGCGTCGCACGACTTGGTAATGTAAAACCACCCCGACTGCCACCCTTTTACGGTCTCCGCAAAGGAATTGTCGAGCCATGTGACATTGGGCATTCAGCCCACATAGCCCCTCCGCACTCTGCTTGTTGGCCGCTTACAACCTTCGGCTTCACGCAGAAGGTTTGTAGCCATAGGCTGAAGTGAGGCCGGATGCGGAGGAAGGCCTCGCATACGACGATGAACGCCGAGATGTTGAGGACAAAATTTGGGGCTAGATCATGGAAATCTAGCCCGTAGTAGAACATGAGCCCGCAGACGAAGGGGTGAAGTAGGAACCCCAGTCCACGGACGAAGTGGGCGACGAACAAGACCCTCTCGTGGGGTCCTGGGGTCGGGATGACCTACCCAGCATCCGGTAGCCGGTGCGCAATGTCTGCGGCCAAGTATCCGGCCACCCGAAGATTTGTGACATGCTTCTCCTTGACGGTGGAAGCCACCCACTTGCCTCCTGTTCAGGACATGTTTAGTTGTGCGGAGAAGATTTGGGCTTGGGCGCTGGAGCTCGTGGGGGCAAGAGTGGGTGAGGAAGAAAGAAGGCGTGGGTAAAAATGTGGAAATCTTATCCCTTTATAGAGGCGACGAAAGCGGTGCGCCTCCCCACTTGCCCGTTGGGAGTCGCTTGCTTCCCAAGCGCCACGATTGATGGCGTCGTGGGATTACCCATACCCGTATTGATGACAATCCCACGATAAGGGGACACGATCTCTGCTTTGACAAGACATGTCACAGAAACCGCCTCGTAATATGCGTTGTAGCTGGTTGTGGGAAAACGGTTCAAGTAATGATCCGACCGTAATAACGTGTCACGTCATCAGAAAAGTTGTCAGCAGATTGCATTTGTGAAAATATCATTCTCTCTACGGCGGTGTGTAAAGATCATCTTGCAGATCCAGACACGGTCTACGTGTTCAATAACTACTTTGGAGTATTCAGAGAAGGAACTGCCTTACAATGCCGAAGACAATACTGCGCGCCGGACTCATCGTCATTGAAGCATGGTTCAGGGGCTACCGAGGGAGTCCTGGATTAGGGGGTATCCGGACAGCCGGACTATGTACATCATCCGGACTATTGAAGCGTGAAGATACAAGACTCAAGACTTCGGCCCGTGTCCGGATGGGACTCTCCTTGGCGTGGAAGGCAAGCTTGGCGATCCGGATATTGTGTTTCCTTCCTTGTAACCGACTCCATGTAAACTCTAGCCCTCTCCGGTGTCTATTAAAACCGAAGAGGTTGGTCCTTAGAAGGCCGATCACAATTACAATCATACCATCATAGGCTAGCTCTTAGGGTTTAGCCTCTACGATCTCGTGGTAGATCTACTCTTGTACTACCCATATCTTCAATATTAATCAAGCAGGAAGTAGGGTTTTACCTCCATCGAGAGGGCCCGGAGCTGGGTAAACATCTGTGCCCCTTGCTTCCTGTTACCATCAGCCTTGACGCACAGATCGGGACCCCCTACCCGAGTTCCGCCGGTTTTGACACCGACAGGCCCCTCTGGTGCCCACCGACCTACTTCTTCCTCCTATATATACCCATGTACACCGAAAACATCAGGGGAGCCAACGAAAAACTATTTCCACCGCCGTAACCTTCTGTATCCGTGAGATCCCATCTTGGAGCCTTCGTCGGCGCTCCGCCGGAGGGGGAATCTACAATGGAGGGCCTCTACATCATCTCCAAAGCCTCTCCGATGAGTTGTGAGTAGTTTACCACAGACCTTCGGGTCCATAGTTATTAGCTAGATGACTTCTTCTCTCTCTTTGGATCTCAATACCATGTTCTCCTTGATCTTCTTGGAGATCTATTCGATGTAACTCTTTTTGCGGTGTGTTTGTCGAGATCTGATGAATTGTGGGTTTATGATCAAGTTTATCTATGAGAAATATTTGAATCTGCTCTGAATTCTTTTATGTGTGATTAAGTTATCTTTGCAAGTCTCTTCGAATTATCAGTTTGGTTTGGCCTACTAGATTGATCTTTCTTGCAATGAGAGAAGTTCTTAGCTTTGGGTTCAATCTTGCGGTGTCCTTTCCGGATGACAGGGGGCAGCAAGGCACGTATTGTATTGTTGCCATCGAGGATAAAAAGATGGGGTTTATATCATATTGCATGAGTTTAGCCCTATACATCATGTCATCTTTCTTAATGCGTTACTCTGTTCTTTATGAACTTAATGCTCTAGATGCATGCTAGATAGAGGTCGATGTGTGGAGTAATAGTAGTAGATGCAAGTAGGAGTTGGTCTACTTGTCACGGACGTGATGCCTATATACATGATCATGCCTAGATAATCTCATAATTATTCGCTTTTCTATAAATTGCTCGACTGTAATTTGTTCACCCACCGTAATACTTATGCTATCTTGAGAGAAGCCAGTAGTGAAACCTATGGCCCCCGGGTCTATCTCTATCATATAAGTTTTCAATCTACTTTTATTTGCATCTTTACTTTTCTATCTATATTATAAAAATACCAAAAATATTTATCCTATCATATTATCTCTATCAAATCTCACTTTCGCAAGTGGCCGTGAAGGGATTGACAACCCCTTTACTGCGTTGGTTGCGAGTTCTTGTTTGTTTGTGTAGGTGCGTGGGACTTTTGAGGAGCCTCCTACTGGATTTATACCTTGGTTCTCAAAAACTGAGGGAAATACTTACGGTACTATTTCTGCATCACCCTTTCCTCTGCAAGGAAAACCAACGCAAGCTCAAGACGTAGCAGCCACTCGGGGGCATCCCGACGCTTAGTTGCATGATACTTCTTGAATATTATCTTGGGGTGCCTCGGGCATCCCCAACCTTAGCCTTTTGCTAATCCTTATTCCTTCATCCATCGTAAAATCATCCAAAACTTGAAAACTTCGATCACACAAAACTCAACAAAACCTTCGTGAGATCCGTTAGTATAAGAAAGAAAACACTACTATTAGTACTGTTGCAAACCCATTCGTATTTTATTTTTGCATTATATCTACTTATTCCAACTTTTCTATGGAAAAAACTCTTAAAAGAAAAACCACAGAATCATCAAAACAAGCACACAACGCAAAGAAAACAGAATCTGTCAAAAAAACAAAAACAGTTTGTAGCAATCTGAAAACTTCGAAAACTTATGTACCTCTAAAAATTCTGAAAAATAAGGACAACCTAGGAAATTTGTATATCAATCTAATGTAAGAAAAATTATATTACAGTCACGCTCCAGTGAAGTTTAGAAACTCTAGGACTGGAGTCAAAAGTTTCTATTTTTCAGCAAGATCAAATCAACTTTCACCATAAGCTATCCCAAAGGTCTTACTTGGCAAAAACACTAATTTAAACATGAAAAACACAATCATAACATTAGTATAATTATGTGAACACTCAAGAACAGAAAGAAAAATGATAAAAAATAAATTCTATTCATTTGGTTGCCTCCCAACAAGCGCTATCGTTTAAGCCCCTAGCTAGGCATAAAGCAAAGGATCTAAGTGTTGTCATCTTTGTTTCTAGATCCATACGATGCCCTCATGATTGATTCATATGGTGGCCTAATTCTTGTTCTAGGGAAGTGTTCCATACCCTTCCTTAGTGGAAATTGGAACTTAATATTGCCTTCTTTCATATCAATCACAACACCAATAGTACATAAAAACGGTCTACCAAGAATAATTGGACAAGACGGATTACAATCAATATCAAGAACAATAAAATCTATGGGCACATAATTCCTATTTGCAAGAATAAGAAAATCATTAATTATTCCCATAGGCTTTTTAATGGTAGAATCCTCCAAGTGCAAGTTTAAAGAACATTCTTCAATATCGGTAAGACCAAGTACATCACATAAAGATTTCGAAATTGTAGAAACACTAGCACCCAAGTCACATAAAGCAAAGTACTCATAGTTTTTAATCCTGAATTTAATAGTAGGTTCCCATTCATCATGTAATTTTCTAGGAATTGAAATTTCTAATTCCATTTATTCTTCAAAAGCTTTCATCATTGCATCGACAATATGTTTAGTAAAAGCTTCATTTTGTTTATAAGCATGGGGTGAATTTATCATGCATTGCAACAAAGAAATACAATCAATAAAAGAGCAACTATCATAATTAAAGTATTTGTAATCCAAAAGAGTGGGCACATCACAAGTTAAAGTCTTGAGCTCTTCAAACCTACTTTTATCTATTTTCTCAACAAGATTTTCACCCTCCAAATAATCGGGACGCCTTCTAGATAAAGTTGACTCTTCTCCTGTACCTTTATTATCAATCTCAAATTTACTAAACAAAGAATCAATAGAAGAAACACGATCATTTTAAGATCTTCATCACTTTTATGAAAGTAACCACTAGAAAACACTCTTTCTAAAAATTCTCTTTTAGCTCTAAGCATAGTGGTTCTTTTCTTACTTTCATGCATAGAAACATAAAGAGCTTTAATTGATTCTTCTACCTTAGGCACAAAAACTTTCAACTTGAGATTTTCTACATCATGAGAAATTCTATCAATACTTCTAGATATATGATCAATCTTATTCAGCTTTTCTTCTATTGTGGCATTGAAAACTTTTTGCGTATTGATGAATTGTTTAATAATATTCGCAAGATCAGAGGTGTTCCTATTATTATTATAAGAAGGATTTACATAGGAATTACCATATTTATTAGAGGAATTACTAGGAAAAGGCCTATAATCATCTATGGCATCACTATTTTTCTCAATCAAAGTAGACAAAGGCACATCATAAAAATCAAGAGGAGCACTTTTATTAGCAACCAATTTCATAAGAGCATCAACTTTTTCACTCAAAGAAGAAATTTCTTCAACCGAATTAACTTTTTTACTAGTAGGAGCTCTCTCGGTATGCCATTGTGAATAATTTGCCATAATATTATCAAGCAATTTGGTAGATTCAACCAAAGTAATTTCCATAAAAGTACCACCCGCGGCGGAATCTAAATGATTTCTAGAAACAAAATTCAGTCCCGCATAAATTTTTTGTATGATCATCCAAAGGTTTAACCCATGAGTTGGGAAATTCCTTAGCATCAGTTTCATCCTTTCCACGATTGTGCAACATGCTCATGCTATACTTGCTTAAAATTCATGATTTGCGTCCTAAGAGAAATAATTTTGTGGGGAGAAAATACTTAGTAATAAAAGCATCTTTGCACTTATTCCAAGAATCGGTATTATGGCGAGGTCAGGAAGACAACCAAATTTTTGCATGATCTCGCAAAGAAAATGGGAATAATATCAACTTCACAATATCATTGTCCACATCTTTTTTCTTTTGCATATCGCATAATTCCACGAATGTGTTAAGATGGGACGCAGCATCCTCATTAGGAGTACCGGAAAATTGATCTTTCATAACAAGATTCAGCAAAGCGGTATTAATATCACAAGACTCCGCACTAGAGGCGAGGAGCAATTGTAGTACCAATAAAATCATTGTTGTTGGTATTAGAGAAATCACACAACTTGGTGTTCTCTTGACTCATTGTGACTATGCAACAAGATTGCACTAAAAACATATCTGACGAGAAAACGGCGAACGGAAAAGAGGGGCGAATAAAAATGGCAAATTTTTGTGAAGTGGGGGAGAGGAAAACGAGAGGGAAATGGCAAATAATGTAAATTGCAAGGAGATGAGATTTGTGATTAGGAACCTGATAGTTGTTGATGATGTCTCCCCAGCAACGGCGCCAGAAATTCCTTTTGATGACTGCTAGAACTACGTCGGTATTTCCCCAAAGAGTAAGGGATGATGTAGCATAGCAACGATAGGTATTTCCCTTAGTGATGAGACCAAGGTTATTGAACCAGTAGGAGAACCAAGGAATACTACGTAAACATCACACAAAGAACAAATACTTGCAAGCCGACGTGTTAAAGGGGTTGTCAATCCCTTTCGGGTAACGGCGCCAGAAATTGGCAAGTGGACGGGAGAAAGTTGTAATAATTTGATAGATAGATCTCGAATAAAAGTAAATTAAAATAAAGTGCAGCAAGGTATTTTTGGGTTTTTGGAAATATAGATCTAAAAATAAAAGCAAATAAAAATATATTCCAAAGGCAAATATGATAAAGAAAAGACCTGGGGGCCGTAGATTTGACTAGTGGCTTCTCTAGAGAAAAATAGTAAACAGTGGGTAAACGAATTACTGTTGGGTAATCGATAGAACTTCAAATACTCATGATGATATGCACGCAATGATCATTATATAGGCATCACACACAAGATTAGTAGACCGACTCCTGCCTGCATCTACTACTATTAATCCACACGTCGATCGCTATCCAACATGCATCTAGTGTATTAAGTTCATGGAGAAACGGAGTAATGCAATAAGAATCATGACATGATGTAGACAAGATCTATTTATGTAGAAATAGACCCCATCTTGTTATCCTTAATAGCAACGATACATACGTGTCGCTTCCCCTTATGTCAGTGGGATCAAGCACCGTAAGTTCGAACCCATCACAAAGCACCTCTTCCCATTGCAAGATAAATAGATCAAGTTGGACAAATAAAACCCAAATATCAGAGAAGAAATAGGAGGCTATAAGCAATCATGCATATAAGAGATCAAATAGACTCAAATAACTTTCATGGATAAAAACATAGATCTGATCATAAACTCAAAGTTCATCGGATCCCAACAAACACACCGCAAAAAGAGTTACATCATATGGATCTCCAAGAGACCATTATATTGATGATCAAGAGAGATAGAGAGAGAGAGAGAGAGAGAGAAAGCCATCTAGCTACTAACTACGGGTCTGTAGGTCTACAGTGAACTACTCGCGCATCATCGGAGAGGCACCAATGGGGATGATGAACCCCTCTGTGATGGTGTCTAGATTGGATCTGGTGGTTCTGGAACTTGCGGTGGATGGAATTGATTTTTGTCGACTCCCCTAGGGTTTCTGGAATATTGGGGGTATTTATAGAGCAGAGTCGGTGTGGGGTACTCCCAAGGTGGGCACAACCCACCAGGGCGCGCCTGGGCCCCCATGCGCGCCCTGGTGGGTTCTGCTCCCCTTGGAGCAGCCCCCAGGTGCTTCTCTGGCCCATTGGGTGTCTTTTGGTCCATAAAAATTCCACAAAAGTTTCACTGCGTTTGGACTCCATTTGTTACTGATATTCTGTGATGTAAAAAACAAGCAAAAAAAGCAACTGGCACTTGGCACTATGTCAATTGGTTAGTACCAAAAAATGATATAAAATGATTGTAAAACATCCAAGAATGATAATATGACAGCATGGAACAATCAAAAATTATAGATACGTTGGAGAGGTATCAGGCTTCCACTGCTACCACATGTTTGTACATCTTATTGACACATATGACTGCATCCTTCTTGTCTGACAAGATGGAGAAGACTCCCATTGGCCCCGACATCTTCAGCATGTTATATGCGTAGTGGGATGCCGCCATGAATTTGGCCAAAGCTGGGTTGCCAAGGATCTCGTTGAATGGAAAGGGAAGCTTGACAACATCAAACACAACGTTCTCGGTCATATAGTTCTGTTCCCCGCCAAACGCCACCCGCAACATGATCTTCTCCTTAGGCTGGCTTCTTCCTTGGTTGATCCCTTGGAACGTACCAGTCTTCTTGAGGTCCTCATCAGGAATTTGGAGTTTTTCAATTATGTCTGTAGAAATCAAGTTCAAACCCGCCCCGTCGTCAAGCAGCATCTTTCTGACCTTGAGATTGTGAATTGCTAGTGAAACCAACAACGGAAGGCATCCGACCGTGGTGGTGCGATCCAGATGGTCCTCAACATCAATGATGATGGGCGTGCGAGGCCATTTGAGTGGTTCCCGAGAACCCGTTGCCGGCTCTACTACATTGACCTCATGCGCCCACTATTTTAGCTGGCGGTGAGAGGAGTGCAAAGATGAGCCCCCGACAGTGCACATCGCCTCAGTAGCCTTCTGAAACTCATGTTCACTAGACTCACCATCATCCTCTTCTTCACTTTCGTCTTCATATTCCTTTTTCTCGCGGCCCCTAGCGGGCTTCTCCTCCTACTGCTTGGCCTTGTCGTGGTGACCCCCACGGCTGCCACGGCCATTCCCGCCAGCGCCATCCTGGCCTTTCTCCTTATCACAATTCTCGTATTCAGTTTTGTGCTTTTCAACAAGCTGCTCAACTTGCCGGCATTGTTGGAGATCATGGCCATTAGTGCGGTGGACCTTGCAGTATGGCCCGTCAGACTTGCCAGTTTTCTCAACCACCGTGGCCACTCGGCAATCAGCGCATGCAACAGGTTATTTGCCAGGCGTCTTGGTCTTTGCCTTCTTGTCGGTGCTAGGATCACTTGAGCTCTCAACGGCCATTACTGCTTTCCCTTTGCGATTCCAAATTTTCTTCCTCGAGGTGGCGGTGTCGTCGTCATCCTTTGAATCGACTTTGGCACGAGCCACCCTTCCTCTGCACGAGCACACTCTTCCGCCAACATATAGAGTTCGTCGACGGTCTTTGGTAGCCGAACATTCATCTCAGCACGCATCCTCTGATTGTGCACATTTGTGTGGAATGCGGCAATCGCTACTGCTGGATGTATCTCTGGGATATTGCGGTGTACATGACTAAATCTTTGCAGATACTTGCGCGGGCTCTCCCCTTCCTTCTGTAGAAGGACTTGCAGGTCGTTGGTCCACCCGGGCTCTTGGTGGCCGCGCGTAAACGTGCCAACGAACTTGTTGCATAGGTCGACCCATGAGGAAATGGAATTTCCAGGCAGGTGCATCAACCAGGACCTTACGTTGGGCTTGAGCGCCAATGGAAAGTAGTTGGCGAGCACCTTCTCACCCCTTACCCCGGCAGCTTGAATGGTGATTGTATAGAGGCCCAAGAACTCTGCCGGGTTCAGCTTCCCATCGTATTTCTCCGGTACCTTAGGCTTGAAACGGCGAGACAATGGCCAGCGGACTTGCCGCAGGTTGCGAGTGAATGCGGGGCACCCTACCTCGTAAGGCAGGTACCCACCAGCACTGGGCACGGGCTCATCGACATATGGACCATTACGCCTGTCGGATTGGCTGCGCGCCTCGTGGCACCGCTCGATGGTGACACGGGCGTCCTCCCTATGCATGTTCCTCAACACGTGACGCTGATCTTGCTGGGCCTGCAGGTCGGACGAGCCCATCGACATCTAGTCAGGCTCGGTCGTGCAACAGGCTTGCTGGTCTCGCTGTGGCTACCTCTGGGAGGGTTACTGCAGAGGGGACTGCATCGTGGGTGTAGTCCTCTTGACATTGCCACCAGTGTGGGTTTCTAGTGTTGCCTGCGGTTGCCGTGAGGGCTCCGCTTGTTGTGATTTTGTGGCCTCAGCAAACCCGATGAGGCTTTGGATGGTGGCTCTCCACTCATCCATCTTGTCTGCCGCTGGAGGAAAGTTTAGCAGCAAGTGAGCCCACGCCATTGCTTCTGCTGCCGTCCCTGGCATGTTGTGGGAAACAGAACACGACGTCACTTAAATCATTGTGTTCCTGCCACCTCGGACCAATCATAAGGGCGGTATGGCATGTCTGACGATGTACTTGGCGAGCAAGTTCCTGATAAGTTGGGGCCTTGTCGTGCCGGCGCGGGCACTACGGGTCGACGGTGGTGCTCGGGGTCTTGTCGCGCTCGCCCTTTGTGGGACGAGGCGCGTGCCTTGATGTCGCCCCCTAGTCAGCACGACTAGAGGATCTTGACTTGCGCCCGAGTGGGTGTCGTCGCTGCACTGGTTGCACTCACTGGTGTAGCATGGAGATGGAAGTTGGGCGTTCTTCCCGCGTGCACCGGCTTGGCCATGCTCGCCAAAAGGTTGAGGAAGTGGTGCGGCTCCAGCGACGCCAGCCCCTACTCCGGTCGTGATGGGAGCGATGGCTGGGCCACCTATGTTGGTCACGCCACCCATGATGCCACTCCTCCTGCAGTGGCCGCGGCGCCCACTGCGCCTGAAGTCGCAGGCGAAGGGGCCTTCGAAGTGGAGGGATGTGCCACCGCACCACTCTTCTTCTTGGGAGCCATTGGTGACGTAGAAGATGATGAAGATCGACACGCTGGTTGCTGCTTCAGATTCGCACAAGCGAGTGCCCCCTACCTGGCATGCCAGAGATGTTGTGGTGGAGCACGATCAGCTATGGTGCCGTCGTCCCCTTTGTGATTCTGCGGGGGGACGATCACATTGCACAAAGAGCAGAGGCAGCAGGGGCAACGCGGTGAGGAAGACTCTTTTTCACCCAGGTTCGGGCCGCTGAGTAGCGTAACACCCTACTTCTGCTTTGGTGTATTGATCGGTGAGAACACAAAGACACGGAGCGCTCAAGCCTGAAAAGGGTGCCTCGAGGAGACCTGCTACGTGCCTACAAGTGTTAGGGGATCAAAGGTTCGAATCCTTTGCTAGGTTGCCTCGGGCCTCCTTTTATAGCTTAAGGGGCGACCAGAATGGCAAAATTGTCATTATACAATGAGTAGATAGACAACAGTGTTATCTTACCTACCCCTGGCAGTTAGGACAAAATGTCATAAATGATATCTTAGGTGTCCTGCGGAGAGGTAGTTCCGGCAAGTTTCCTCCACCGCTTGCTTAGTCACCTCTTATTTTCTTGACACGCCTCTGGGACGGGTGTCATTAAAGGTAATTTCTTCTCCAACAGGCTGCCACGTGCATGAAAGGATCCACCTAGCCGCCTAAAGGCTTGACACCGCAGCGATTAGTGATGGTGGTTCAATGAGGTGGAGCGGTGGCGTCTTGGCGGAGGTTTGCCGACATGGAACCTACCGGACCTTCTTCGTGGTGTCTTGTTTCTGCCTTGGCGGACCTTGCTAGTGTGGCCTTGTCTCAGTCCAGCGCGTGGCTTCGACCCTACCGGGCTTGCCCGCCCGGCAAGGGAATCTTTTCTGATGATCTTCATGTTGGTTTGTTGACTTGGTCTTCTTGATGCGCTCCTTTATCTCACTAAGAGCGGCTTCTCTGGCTTGTTTCACGATGAACATTATATTTCTTAGAGAAAGGACTTGTCGCACTTCTTGCCAGTTTGTTGCGACCCCTGTGCACAAGTCCAGAGTACTCAGGACTTAGGTCCGAGTGCACCAACAGAAATTCTTTTCTTTTGTTGAGTGTACTAAGGAGAAGACCACGATGAAAATGTTGACTGGCTCTCATTTGCATTATTGTTGATCTAACGAAGGGCCCATATTATTTTGTCTTCTCCCTTGAATAAATTGTTTGTAGATTCCAGCTTAGTCCACGACACTCTTGCACTATTATTATTTTCGTATCATTTGGTTATGCAAGTGAAAGGCTATAAATGACGATAATTGATGCAGCGACTGAGGCAAGGAAAGGCTGGTATGAACTGGACTTGTTTTTGCTTTTGTAAATATGTTTAATTTATTATCCATGATTCAGCATATTATGATTAAACATGTTTATCATGACAACTAGAGATTATAGTTGTTCATGCTATGCTTAAGTGGCTAGGAGTGGATAATGATTTATCTTGGGTGTCAACATGCATTAAAATAGTTGTGATATAGTATGATGATATGGTATCCTCATCTGAATGTTTTGAGTTGCTTTACTTGGCACATGTTCATGCATGTAGTTGATTCAAAACCAACTTAGACTCAACGATATTTATGTTCCTGGTTTTTATATGCTACTCATGCTAGTATTCAATGTTAATTATTCAAACACATATTTATGACCGTTTTCGCTCTCTAGCTGGTTGCTTCTCAACCCTTTTTGCTAAACTTTGCCCGTACTAAGAGGGAATATTGCTTGTGCATCCAAATACTGAAACCAAAGTTATTCCAGATGAGTAAACTATATCTACCTATATGTGGTGTTACTCTGCCTTCCCAAGTAAATTTGCATGTGCCACCTCTAAATGTTCAAATGAACATCTATTTTGTGTACCCATACCACTCACCGAGCAACAGGGGGTGGTCAGTATCTTCCATGCTAAGCCGGTTATTCTTGTGATGAGTGTTTATTCACTTGTCCTTGCAGGAGAGGGGCCGATAATCGGGATGCCCAGTCCAATGATTAAAATTACAAATAATTAAACAAAACTTCCCTGGAAATTTGTTGGTATGGAGGGCACCAGAGGATTCGGCTAGCCATGGCTTGTGTTTGTTGGTGGATGGGGAGTAAACTTTACTTTTATTGCTTGGGAACCGCCGCCAATGTGTTTAGCATCGAAGATATTGAAAACTCTTGGTCGTAAGGTATACCACCCAAAATTAAATTTATCTCCGATTTAAGCTTTGAGCTCTGACACCTCTGCAAATCTTTGATTCCCTCTGCAAAGGGCCTATCTGTTTGAATTTATGTTATTTCACTTTTAGTGTTGAATCGTCACCTTCTCAAACAAGCATCAGTCCTGAGAGCACTATTTTCATTCTTATGCATTGTGTATAGTTAATGTTGTGTGCATCATGACTGGATGTCCTCTACTATGAATTACAATGTTTAGTCCTTGCTTGAACTTTGGAGGTGCTCTGCATTTATGTTTTGCGGTCTTAGAAAGGGCTAGTGAGATACCATGTTGCCATATTATCATGATTATTTTTACAAAGTGTTTGAATTTGAGATATTTTATTATTGCTCGCTAGTTGATTATGCCATTGGTATGAGTGAATATAGTTTCTGAGAGTTATCATTTGTATGGGTAGTTATAATGTTTGCTGAAAACCTGGGCATTATTTAAGTATATATATATATATAAACAAGAAAAAAGAGTTCGTAAAAGTTTTTCAATGTCACTTTCAGTTTGTTAACTGAATTGCTTGAGGACAAGCAATGTGTTAAGCTCGTGCGAGTTGATACGTCTCCATCATATCTACTTTTCCTAATGCTTTTGCTCTTTTTTTACTCTAATTTGCATGATTTGAATGAAACTAACCCGAACTGACGCTGCTTTCAGCAGAACTACCATGGTGTTGTTTTTGTGCAAAAATAAAGGTTCTCGGAATTGGACGAAACTTTTCGGAGAATTATTTTGGAATAAAAGAAAAATACTAGAGCAAAGACCCACTGGAGGGGGGAGCTGCTGCCCACTAGGCACCAGGGCACACCGAGCTGCATAGTGGGGCCCATGAGGCTTCGCTGACCCAAATCTGGATACTATAAATTCCTATTTCCCAAGAAAAAATAGGAGAGAAAGTTCGATACGTCTCCATCGTATCTACTTTTCCAAACTCTTTTGCCCTTGTTTTCGAGTCTAATTTGCGTGATTTGAATGGAACTAACCCGAACTGACGTTGTTTTCAGCAGAATTGCCATGGTGTTATTTTTGTGCAGAATAAAAATTTCTAGGATTGACCTGAAACTTCACGGAGATCACTTTTGGAATATATAAAAATATTGGCGAAAGAATCAACTGAAGGGGGCCCACACCCTGTCCACAAGGGTGGAGGGCGCGCCCTACCCCCTAGGCACACCCTCCGACCTTGTGGGGGCCCTGGACCGCCACCGACCTCAACTCCAACTCCATATATTCATGTTCGGGGAGAAAAAATCAGAGAGAAGGATTCATCGCGTTTTACGATACGCAGCCGCCGTCACCTCCTGTTCTTCCTCGGGAGGGCAGATTTGGAGTCCGTTTTGGGCTCCGGGGAAGGGAAATTGTTGCCATTGTCATCATCAACCATCCTCCATCATCAATTTCATGATGCTCACCTCCATGCATGAGTAATTCCATTGTAGGCTTGCTGGACGGTGATGGGTTGGATGATATTTACCATGTAATCGAGTTAGTTTTGTTAGGGTTTGATCCCTAGAATCCACTATGTTGTAAGATTGATGTTGCTATGACTTTATGCTTAATGCTTGTCTCTAGGGCCCGAGTGCCATGATTTCAGATCTGAACCTATTATGTTTTCATGAATATATTTGATTTATTGATCCTATCTTGCAAGTTAATAGTCACCTACTACGTGTTATGATCCGGTAACCCCGGAGTGACAATAGTTGGGACACTTCCCGGTGATGACCGTAGTTTGATGAGTTCATGTATTCACTAAGTGCTAATGCATTGGTTCTGTTCTCTATTAAAAGGAGACCTTAATATCCCTTAGTTTCCATTAGGACCCCGCTGCCACGGGAGGGTAGGAGAAAAGATGTCATCGATGTTCTATTCCATAAGCACGTATGACTATATTCGAAATACATGCCTACATTATATTGATGAATTGGAGCTAGTTCTTTGTCACCCTATGTTAGAAATGTTGCATGATGAATGCCATCTGACATAATTATCCATCGTTGATCCATTGCCTACGAGCTCGTTTCATATTGATCTTTGCTCCGTTACTTTTCCGTTGCCACTGTTACTATTGCTACAAAACTACTATTGTCACTTTTACTACCGTTACCATTACTTCCATACTACTACGCTACTAAATATTTTGCTACAGATATTAAGTCTTTCAGGTGTGGTTGGATTGACAACTCAATTGTTAATACTACAGAATGTTCTTTGGCTCCCCTTGTGTCGAATCAATAAATTTGGGTTGAATACTCTACCCTCAAAAACAGTTGCGATCCCCTATACTTGTGGGTTATCAAGACCTTTTTATGGCGCCTTTGTCGGCGAGCATAGCTCTATTCTCCGAGTCACTTTGGGTTTATATCTTTTGATCACTATGAGGAATTGAAAGATCAAAGAACCAAGATTTTCCCCTCAACTACGAGGGGAGGTAAGGAGCTGCCATCTAGCTCTGCACTTGATTCACCTTCTGTTTTGAGTAAACTTGCGACACCTACACCTGCTATTGATTATGATATGTCACATGTTATTGATGATGCCACTTCTGCTATGCATGATGATTATGATGATGCTACTACTCTGCTTGATAATAGTGTACCTTTGGGTGAATTTCTTGATGAACAACTTGCTAGGGTTAGAGAATAAAATTACTGAAACTGATGATATTATTCAAACTGAAGATTATGATTCTCCCCCTAGATATGAATTTCCTGTCGTACTTGAGGGTTATGTTATGGCTGAAGAAACTGCTAGAGACTTCTTTGCTTGCAATGATAGAGAGGATCTTAAGAAACTGTGAGCTAAGCTCAAAGAAAAATCATCGAATGCTATAATGAAATATGACCCCTGTTTTGCTACTTCACCTATCTTTGTTACTGATAAGGATTATGAATTCTCTATCGATCTCGAGTTAATTACTTTGGTTGAATCTGATCCTTTCTATGGTTATGTATCTGAAACTGTTGTGGCACATCTTACTAAACTGAATGATATAGCCACCCTATTTGCCCATGAGGAAAAAATTCGCTATAACTATATTCTTAAATTGTTTCCTTTCTCATTAAAGGGTGATGCTAAGTTATGGTTTAATTCTCTTGCTGCTGGTTGTGTGCGTAGTCCCCAGGATATGATATATTACTTCTCTCAAAAATATTTCCCTGCTCATAAGAAACAAGCTGCTCTGAAGGAAATATTTAATTTTGTGCAAATTGAAGAAGAGAGTCTCCCACAAGCTTGCGGGAGGCTTCTCCAATTACTTAATGCTTTGCCTGATCATCCTCTCTAGAAAAATGAAATACTTGATATCTTTTATAATTGACTAACTGATGCTTCCAGAGACCACCTAGATAGTTGTGCTGGTTGTGTTTTCAGGGAAAGAACTGTTGAGGAAGCCGAATTGCCATTGAATAATATATTGAGTAATGATAATGATTGGACACTTCCTGAACCAACTCCTAAGCCAACTCTGAAGAAAAGGGGTATTCTGTTTCTCAGTCCTGAAGATATGCAAGAGGCAATGAAATCCATGAAAGAAAAATGTATTAAAGCTGAAGATGTTAAGAATTTACCGCCTATTGAAGAAATACATGGTCTTAATGCTCCTACACAAGTAGTGGAGGTAAATTCTCTCTATAGATTTGATGAAGGTGATATTCCTCATAATAAGTGTGCTAGTCAATGCTTGGATGAGTTTGATAATTTTATTGTTAAACAAGAAAATTTCAATGCGTATGTTAGTACACAATTGAAACGTAATGCTTACATGCTTGACCACTTGGGTGATTATATGAGTAGAACTGTTAATGATCTTAAGCTTATTAGTAAACATGCCTCCATGGTTACAACTCAAGTAGAACAAGTACTTAGGGCACAAGATGATTTGCTTAATGAGTTGAATAATAAGAACAAAGACAATGTTGTTAGGGTTTTTACTAGAGGTGGTAAAATGACCCAGGAACCTTTGTATCCTGAGGGCCATCCTAAAAGAGTGAGCAAGATTCTCAGAGAACTAATACTGATGCACCTAGTTTCCTAATAAAAAGAAAAGGAAAATTGATAGGACTTTGCATGCTTCTAGTGAACCTATTATAGATACACCTGAGAACCCCAATGATATTTCTATTTCTGATGCTGAGACACAATCTGGTAATGAACATGAACCTAGTGATAATATTAATAATGATGTTCATGTTGATGCTCAACCTAGTAATGATAATGATGTAGAGGTAGAACCAGCCGTTGATCTTGATAACCCACTATCAAAGAATCAATGTTATGATAAGAGAGACTTCATTGCTAGGAAACATGGTAGAGAAAGAGAACTTTGGGTTCAGAAACCCATGCCCTTTCCTCCTAAGCCATCCAAGAAAAAGGATGATGAGGATTCTGAGCGCTTTTGTGAAATGATTAGACCTATGTTTTTGCGTATGCATTTAACTTATATGCTTAAAATGCCTCATCATGCTAAGTATATGAAGGAGATTGTTACAAATAAAAGAAAGATACATGAAGCTGAAATTTCCACCATGCTTGCCAATTATTCTTTTAAGGGTGGAATACCGAAGAAACTCGAAGATCCAGGAAAACCAACTATACCATGCTCCATTAAAAGAAATTATGTTAAAACTGCTTTATGTGATCTTGGAGCCTGTGTTAGTGTTATGCCTTTCTCTTTGCATCGTAGACTTGAATTGGATAAGTTGACACCTACTAAAATCTCTTTGCAAATGGCTGATAAATCAACTGCTATACCCATCAGTATTTGTGAGGATGTGCCTGTTGTGGTTGCAAACATTACTATCTTAACGGACTTTGTTATTCTTGATATTCCTGAGGACAACATTATGTCGATCATCCTTAGTAGACCCTTTTTTAATACTGCAGGGGCTATTATTGATTGCAACAAAGGCAATATCACTTTTCATGTTAATGGTAATGAGCATACGGTTCACTTTTCGAAGAAACAACCTCAAGTTCATAGTATCAGTTCTATAGGAAATATTTCAACTATTACTATTGGAGGTTTTGAATTCCCTCTTCCTACTGAAAAAAGAAATATGATATTATTATTGTTGGGGACATGCAAATCCCCATTGAGGTAACCTAGTGTTATTTGAAAATTCTCCAGTTTCATGTCATTCGGAAGAAGTTTGGTAATAAGACTTGATCAACCATGTTAATGGATTCCTTTTGATGAGCATGAGATGGATGAATCTAGAAAGCACAACTTTATGTACCCATCTTTTACTTTCTGTTATTTAGATTACATAAAGAAAAAATAGTATTTTCTATTTGTTTTCTGAATTATCCATGAAATAAAAAATGTCCCAAAAATAAAAGTTCTCCAAATGCCCTGAAAATTTAGTATGATTTTTTATGGAATATTATAGAATTTCTGGCACTGAACACACACCAGGGGGCCTCACCAGCTGGCCACAAGGGTGGAGGACGCGCCCTACGCCCCTAGGTCCGCCCCATGTCCTTGTGGGCCCCACATGGACCCCTCCACTTATTCTAGCACCCATCCACTTTGTCTTCCTCTAAAAAAAAATCACTCCATAGCTCAAACTCGTGTTCTTGCTCATTTTGCTGCCATTTTCAATCTCCTAGCTCAAAGCTCCATTCACAAAACTGCTTTGGGGAATTGTTCCTCGGTATGTGACTCGTCCAATGGTCCTATTAGTTTTTGTACTAGTGCTTTATTCATTTCAAATTTTTGCGGCTGTGGTGACCTTGTTCTTGAGCTTGCATGTCAAATTTATATGGTCTAAAGTAGTTTTGATGCATGGTATAGCCTCTAGGCACTTGTGGGAGTAGTTGCTATGAATCTTGCTGAGTTCGGTTCACTTCTATTTTGAGTCACTAAAATTTTCAGAAAATTTCAGAGGAAGAAAATGATGAGGAGATAGTTGAGAGGCTCCTTGAGCTGTGGTTCAAAGGAACAAGAAAATGAGAAGGAGAAGCCCATGTACAATCTTCCTCGCGCCATGGAGATTCGATCGTGTGAATTGCCATGTGATGCATTCTTGGAGGCTTACGGAATTTATGAGGATTTATATTATTTGGCTGAGAATGCAGGCATCACAGACTTCCTCCATGAGCAGTGTGATCAGTATCTCCTACTCACTAATACTTTCATGCAAAACATTTATTTTCATGCTAGGAGATCACCACCCACGGTAGAGTTTCAATTATATGATGAGCATAAGGAGATGACGCATTATGACTTTTGTGAGGTTTGTAAATTACCTTATGAGGGTAGCATCGAGGAACCACGTCCAGGAGATGTGGAAAATTTTATTAATGAAGTTACCGTAGGGGAAAGGAGAAAGGTGTCAGAAGCGAGAGTGGCTAGTTTACATTTTTCCTGTTTTGCGCTACTACTCATTATTTGATTGGAGATGTTTAATTGGTCGCGGGGAGAGTGGAGGCATGAGTGCTCCTGACCTTGCCATTTTGCGCCATGCTTTACTTTGTGATAAAACTTTCAGTTTATGCGCTATGTTTGCTAAACGGTTGAGTTTAAACCGTACTAAGGGTCCTATTTTTGGAGACATCTTCGCCTCCCGCCTTGCCAAACACTATGAGACACCAATTAGGCACTATGAGAAAGAGGAGAAATTGCTACCCACCATATACCTAGATTATGACAGCATGGTAGCACATAAGTTTATTCGCTATGACGAGGAAAAGAGACTCATTTATAACTTGATATTTAGTGAAGATACTTTTCAGATTATTACGTTGCCTGCACCTACTTTGTTTGATATTCATTCAGGCAGGTACTTCATTTTGCCCGTGGACATTCATGCATACTGGGAGGTGACACAATCCTCAGTTCCTGAGCCACAGCCATCACCGGATGCATATCAGGAGTCTAATTATCAGTGGGAGCCACAGGAGCTCGCTAACCAATGGAATCCCTAGGATCCTCCTCAGTACACCGGAGAGGGCTACTTTGATCCATGGGCCCAACTTAGGCCAAAAGCCTAAGCTTGGGGGAGTACGTATTTCTCACCGACATTACATTCATGTTCACACACTCATTTCAGTTGTCGATGTTCATACTTTTTCATTGTAGTATCCATGTTAGCTTTTTTTCTGCTTTCTTCTTGTGTGTTTGAAAAACCTTTAGAAAAACAAAAAGTCCAAAAATATTTTAGTGTTTTTTTAAATTCTTTTCTTTTCTTTGGGGGTCGAGAGGAGAAGACCACGATGAAAATGTTGAGTGGCTCTCATATGCATTATTGTTGATTTAAATAAGAGCTCGTATTACCTTGTCTTCTTGTTTGAAATAAATGTTTGCAGATTCCAGGTTAGTCCAATGCACGGGGAGTTCCCGGTTACGGTGGGTGGTCGGGGGCCAAGCGATGCGCGTTTCTCTCGTACATGTACGTGAGTGGGTGTGAGGCGTTGGGCTCTAACTGAACCCGAGCGAGGCATTCGCCTAAATGAACCCGAGCGATTGCACTATAGGCTACGCGTGACTCAACCCGAGTGATCGATCGATAGCTGTTAACTGAACCTGCTGCTAACTGAAGCCGATCGATGCTGCCTCTGGATGAACAGTGTGCGTTGTTAGGGGGGGGGGGTTGGATGAACAGTTCCCGGTGGGGGTTGGATGAACAGGAACCCATGGTGTTGCCGCTGGATGAACGGGACCCCGATCGAATGAGCCGGTTGGTCCTGGATGAACAGGACCCCATGGAGGGCTGGATGAACAGGACCCCGTGGAGGGAAGGTTGAACAGTAGCCGGGGGAGGGCTGGTTGAACAGTAGCCGGGGGAGGGCTGGATGAACAGTAGCCCGTGGAGGGGTGGTTGACCAGGACCCCATGGAGAGGGCTGGTTGAACAGTAGCCGGTGGAGGAGCGGTGGAGGCTAGATGAACAGTAGCCCGTGGATGAACAGTCGCATGTGGAGGGTGGAGGAGGTCGATGGTGGATGAATAGTAGCCCGTGGAGGCAGTCAATGGTGGAGATGAATATTATCCCATGGAGTCCCGTTTTGCGGTACGCCACACCCCTCTAGATGAACATGACCCCCGTTTCGACCATAACGCTCCAACACAAGTCCGTTTCCTATGTTTTGCAGTACGCCACACCCGTCCCGATCAACAGGACCCCGTTTCGACCGTAGGAGGTCCAACAAAAGTCCGTTTCCTGTATTTTGCGGTATGCCAGACCATCCCGATGAACATGATCCCATTTTGACCGTGGCCGGTCAAACACAAGGCCGTTTCCTCCGTTTTACGGTACGCTAGGCCTCGTTTCCATCGACAGTACCGTCCAAGCTGGTTGGCTCCCGATAAACAGCAAGCGTTCCGTTGCCTCCCGATGAACATAACGCATTCCATTGCCTCCCCATGAACACGATGATGATGCAGCTTCTCCGTTCCGACCCAGCCATGTACACGAGTCCTGGATGTACATATGCGCAAGTAGGCGTTCGAGACCCCACCCGTATGTACGTACGTGGCCGTATTTACTTTCTTGCACCCTGTCCGCTGTACGTACATGTACATGCTACGTGCGCGCCTCTACTACAACACTTGCACGCCTCTACTACGGCATGTGCCCTTCCTTCCTTGCACGGCCATGGTTCATCATTGCCGCCTGCAGACAGACCGATCGACCAGTATGTACGTACACGTTCGCGACCAGAATGACAATGCTACGTATGCTTCGACCAGGTGGGTCCCGACTGTCAGGCACTTCCTTGCGTGCGAAGATGTAGCTGGTGGGTCCCAGCAGTCAGGGGGCGAATCATTTTTTTTGCCCGTAATATGGACGCACTGCCTTGCGTGCGAAGATGTAGCTGGTGGGTCCCAGCAGTCAGGGGAAATGTTTTTTTCACAAAATACGGTGGCCCGTATGATGGGTCCCTACTGTCAGGTGGAGGAATCATTATTTTGCATGTAACAAGGAGGCACTTCCTTGCAGCGGCCGTGGACCCTGCTGTTAGCCTCTCCACGTACAATACTCTTCAGATGGAAGTCATTCCTTGACCATGTTGACCACGCCGCACCGAGAGCACCAGGGCGGTGGACGACGGCGAGGCCTAGGAAGGGGACAACGCGGAGTCGGGGAAGACACGGCAGTGGATGCCCATGTGGAGAGGAGTACGAGGGTTCACTGGTTCGGCTGCAGTGTGAGGATGCTGTCGCCGCAGAATAACAGGGGGTGTGGGTGAGTGGAGGGACGGCCTGGCCAACGGTGGGAGTAGTAGGGGGTGGTGAGGCCTCCACGGCAGCACAGCCGGCCACGGGAGGCAGGAGCAGGCGGCACGACCGGCGCTGCTTTGGGCGGCTGGAACAAGAAGACTAGAGGTTGAAAAAGCACTACGGCTGTTGGATGGACATCGTACTGTCACAGCCTGGTTTTTGCCCTCTTTTCTTTGCTTGATTTTCAGCTGAGTTGGTTTTGGATTTGGTGTTTTGAACCATTCCATTTGGACTTGATCACTTGGGTATCCCTTGATTTTCACCCAAGTGCGCCCTCTCCTCTTCTAATCCATCATTTCACCCCTGGCCAACCCAACAATATTGCTTGGAATATTTTTCTTAAATGAAAAATATTCATTTTGCCTCTTAAGCCATAGCTAAACTCTTTGACCTCCAAAGCAACCCTCATTTCTGTTACCCGAAAAATCCTGAGAAAAATCTCAAATATTCTTTGGACCCTAGGGCACATTTCTGAGCAAAAATATTTCACCACTCTTTGGAGTATTTTGGCTACAGAAAATATTTTCACTTCTGGGCTGAAATGGTAGTTTCTACAGCAACTACCCTTTTACTAGCTCCAATGTAGCTGGTTTTCCTGTGCTTATTCACCTTAGTAAGAGTCAAGAAACCCCAAGCTCAGCCCTTGAATCCTCGTGGTTTGACCACGAATCGCTCAAAGTTTACGTCCAAAGAATCTTAACCTCTTCACCATTTCACTTCTACTACACCTGGAAACAAACCGAGCCGTGGTAACACCTAAGTTTACTAAGGACTACACGCCAGACATCATGGTTAGTGCATATGTGGCCTGATGTCACGGTCCTTGCGGTGACCGCGTTCGTTCGAGCGTGCTGGAATGCCAAACGCGCTCTCTACGCGTCGCCAGCGCCTCCGGCCACTCCCAAGCCAAGGCGACCCCGCCAGGGCCTCCACCTCTCCTCCGTGAAGCAAACGCGCCAAGCCAGAGCCCCTGGAGCCGCCCCTAGCCGCCGTCTTCCTCATCTCCGACGACCACCGTGTTCTGCCTCCGCTTGCGAGGAAGAATCCGACGTCGTCCGGTCACCGTTAGCCACGCCACGGGTACGGGAGGTGCGCAAGAACCTTCTCTGTCGATCCCTCCCTCTCATTTTCCTCCAAGAAGCCTCAACGCCGGCGTAAGCTCAGGCGAAGCGGCGCGCCCCTCTGTTTCTTTCTCCCCTCCCTCCTGCCTGACTAGTGGGGCCTGCTAGTCAGACCCTCACTATGCGCGCGAAGCGGTATGAGTGGTGGCACCCAGGGAAAATACGCCATCGACGTCACCCCCCCCCCCCCCGCTCTGTTTTCTTTTTTCAAATTCATTTAAATTTATGCTTATTGTGAGCTTGCAAGTACATTCAATGTACTGACCTGGCGTGTCATGCCAGATTTCAGGAAAGTTCCATTGGAAAGGAATGTTGTCCGCGTCTAGACTGTGTCCACGTCGGTGTCCTTGTGCTACGGAGTCCCGCTACGACGTTGTTCCACTGCCGAGTAGTTGTCATGGTCGAGGCTCCTTTATGTTCACTAAATAATATACATATTATTCAGCCGCACCGTGTGTGCCGCTTGGCCTCGCTAAATGTTGTAATATGAACTATGCCCCGCTAGCATGAATAAAGCAGTTGTTTTCTGTACAATGTTGTTGTGTGTTGCCAGAAGACAAGGTCTCTGGGCTGGCAATGCAGGGTAAACCGGTCGCTCTGAGACGGGGTGACACACGTTCGGTCAGTGGAGCTAGAATCATTCATATTGACTAAGTTGACAAAGCCCTCTATCCTCGTCAACTTAGTAGGCCCACAAGTTAGCCTCCCACTATGTCGGGTCCCAACTAGCAGGGGGAGTATTCATTTTTTGTGTGCGTAATAAGGAGGCACTTCCTTGGTTGCGAAGGTATAGCTGGTGGGTTCGTCCTGTCAACGGGGGGAATGTTTTTTTCACAAAATACAGAGGCCCTTCCGATGGGTCCCAGATGTCAGGTGGAGGAATCATTATTTTGCACGTAATAAGGAGGCATCTCCTTCTGTGCGGCCATCGACCCAGCTGTCAGCCTCTCCACGTACAGTACACGTCCGATGGAAGTCGTTCCTTGACCACGTTGACCACGCCTCGCCGAGAGCACCAGGGTGGTGGATGACGGCGAGGCCTAGGAAAGGGATGACACAGAGCCGGGGAAGACGCGGCAGTGGATGCCAATGCAGATAGGAGTACGAGGGTTCACTAGTTTGGCTTCGGTGTGAGGCTGTCGTTGTCGCAGAATAACAGGGGGTGTGGGTGAGTGGAGGGATGGCCTGGCCAGCGGTGGGAGTAGTAGGGGGCGGTGAGGCCTCCACGGAAGCACAGCCGGCCACGGGAGGCAGGAGTAGGCGACATGACCGACGCTGCTTTGGGCGGCTGGAGCAAGAAGACCAAAGGTTGAAGAAGCACAACGGCCGTTGGATGGACATCGTACGGTCACTGCAGCTAGAATCGTTTATATTGACTAAGTTGACAAAGCCCTTGGTACGCGTCAACTTAGTAGGCCCACAGGTCAGCCTCCGAAACGATGTGCCCCAGATGTCAGTGGGAGGAATCATTTTTTGGGCGGTTGAAGCTAGAATATTCGAGATTGAAGAAGAAGCATGATATCCATTGGATGGACATCCAACGGCCACTGCTGCTAGAACCGTGTCTTGACCATAAGTTGACAAAGCGTTGCATATGCATCAACTTTGTTTTTTAAGGGGACGCATCAACTTAGTAGGCCCACAAGTGTGTGGCAGAGGACTGATAGCCCATTTGCGATTTGTAAGAATGTACATCCCATTTTTGAATTCTAATGGAATTTACTACAGCCCATTTACAATTTGTTAAAAGTACATCCCATTTTCTAGCTAGGACAACGATTAATAATTTCAACCAACCGTTCAAAACAGAATTCAATAAAATTTCACACATTTTGATGGGATCCGAAATATTTTTATCCCAAAATTTCTAGTCAGATTAAATACAATTTCAATATAAATTTGTATTACGTAAAAATCCAACGAAACATTGCGCGCGACAATTAATGAAATTAAAATTTTCAAAATCCAAAAATAATATTTTATAAACTAATTACGTGTTTGGTGCATTTTTTATAGTTACTGCCCTATTTTTATAATTACATCCCATTTATTATTTCTTAAAGCCTATTTTCTTGTTAAGCCTAATGCATCCCTCTTAGGAAAGATTTGTAGCCTAGCGGGGTGGAGAATAATAGGTTGACCTTGCCTGGGCATTCCTCAAAAAAAGTATAGCTGGGCTAGCCATTTTCAGCTTGAAAAAAATTAATATCTGGGCTGGATATCTGGCCTGGGCTTGACGGGCCACAACACGCCCAGTTAATACCCTACTCTCCTCTAAACAACAACGAAAACATTGCTCAAGAAAAACTCTGCAGTGCTCACACCTCAAAAACACAAATACTGCTCGAGCTACTTGGTCACAGCTGTCGGCCGCTCCTTGTGCAATTCTCTCGTTTATTGACTACATAGGGTGACAATGGTGTGGGACCGTGATGTCAGGAAACCAGGAGGGAAAAAATAGTTGTACATAATAAGGAGGCACTTGTGTACGTACGGCTATGGCCCTAGTGGGTCCCTGATACGTCTCCAACGTATCTATAATTTTTTATTGTTCCATGCTATTATATTACCCCTTTTGGATGTTTATGGGCTTTATTTTACACATTTATATCATGTTTGGGACTAACCTACTAACCGGAGGCCCAGGCCGTAATGCTGTTTTTTTTGCCTATTTCAGTATTTCGAAGAAAAGGAATATCAAATGGAATGAAACCTTCGGGAGCGTGATTTTTGGAACGAACGTGATCGTGAGAACTTGGAGTGTAAGTCAAGCAGCAAACGAGGCGGCCAGGAGATAGGAGGGCGCGCCCACCCCTCCTGGGCGCGCTTCGCCTCCTCCGGGCCCCTCGAGCGGCCACGGACGTACTTCTTCCTCCTATATATACCTACGTACCCCGAAAACATCCAGGGAGCCAACGAAACACAATTTCCACCAACGTAACCTTCTATATCCACGAGATCCCATCTTGGAGCCTTCGTCGGTGCTCCGCCGGAGGGGGAATCGACCATGGAGGGCTTCTACATCAACACCATAGCCCCTCCGATGAGTTGTGAGTAGTTTACCACAGACCTTCGGGTCCATAATTATTAGCTAGATAGCTTCTTCTCTCATTCTGGATCTCAATACCATGTTCTCCCCCTCTCTTGTCGAGATCTATTCGATGTAACTCTTTTTGCGGTGTGTTTGTCGAGATCCGATGAATTGTGGGTTTATGATCAAGTTTATCTATGAGAAATATTTGAATCTCCTCTGAATTCTTTTATGTATGATTGAGTTATCTTTGTAAGTCTCTTCGAATTATCAGTTTGGTTTGGCCTACTAGATTGATCTTTCTTGCCATAGGAGAAGTGCTTAGCTTTGGGTTCAATCTTGCGGTGTCCTTACCCAGTGACAAAAAGGGTTGCAAGGCACGTATTGTATTGTTGCCATCGAGGATAAAAAGATGGGGTTTATATCATATTGCTTGAGTTTATCCCTCTACATCATGTCATCTTTCTAAAAGCGTTACTCTGTTCTTATGAACTTAATACTCTAGATGCAGGCAGGAGTCGGTCGATGTGTGGAGTAATAGTAGTAGATGCAGGTAGGAGTCGGTCTACTTGTCATGGACATGATTCCTATATAGATGATCATGCCTAGATAATCTCATAATTATTCTCTTTTCTATCAGTTGCTCGACAGTAATTTGTTCACCCACCGTAATACTTATGCTATCTTGAGAGAAGCCACTAGTGAAACCTATGGCCCCCGGGTCTATCGTTTATCATATAAACTTTCAATCTACTTTTATTTGTATCTTTACTTTTCGCATCTATATTATAAAATACCAAAAATATATTTATCTTATCATACTATCTCTATCAGATGTCACTTTCGCAAGTGGTTGTGAAGGGATTGACAACCCCTTTATTGCGTTGGTTGCGAGTTCTTTGTTTGTTTGTGTAGGTGCGTGGGACTTTTGAGGAGCCTCCTACTGGATTGATACCTTGGTTATCAAAAACTGAGGGAAATACTTACGCTACTATTGCTGCATCACCCTTTTCTCTTCAAGGAAAACTAATGCAAGCTCAAGACGTAGCAAGAAGGATTTCTGGCGCCGTTGCCGGGGAGGTCTTCGCTCAAGTCAAGACATACCAAGTACCCATCACAAACTCATCTCCCTCGCATTTACATTATTTTCCATTTGCCTCTCGTTTTCCTCTCCCCCACTTCACCCTTGCCGTTTTATTTGCCCTCTCTTTCCCAATCTCTTCTGCTCTCTTTCACTTGCCTTTTCCGTTTGCTCGTGTGTTAGATCGTTTACCTTGTCGTTATGGCTAGTCCTCCTATCCTTATTATTAACCCCAAACATGAAATTCTCAATTTTAAGCAAAGGGAGGGAGGAAATTTAAAAGATTCTTGGCATAGAATTTGCAATGCTCAAAATAGATCTACTAGGAAGCTTTCTACTTCCGTTCTTCTTCGCAATTTTTATGTAGGCATTACTCCTTGGAATAGATGTGTTCTTGATACCGTTGCCAGAGGGGATTTCTTGAGTAGCCATATGTTTGATGCTTATAATGCTATGTTAGATTTGTTTGGCCCACCACCTCTTTTGATTAATGGAACTATTTTAACTTTAGAACACGTTATGCAACGGCTTGAGATTATTGAAAATAAAATTGCCATTGTTGAGTTGATTGAAATTTGGTTAAAAAGATTCATAATCACATTACCCAATATGGATCTAGGGTTGGAGTTACTTTGAAAAATCTTAAAGATAAAGAACCTATAGTTAATGAAAACGTAGATCTAGATTCTGCAAGAATCCGTAAACTTGAGGATATCATTACCAACTTAGGGTCCGCATTTTCTTCCATGAAAAACACTCCAAAACCCCCTACCAAAACTGCCAAGTTTATTTATGTTCCCAAAAATAAGGGTGAATCTTCTAGTAAGGGAGACGCGGATCTCAAATCCATAAGTGTTCATCCCATATGTCTCTCTATAGTTAAGGAACCTTTTGGTACAAACGAATTTCTCGAATTTTTGCCTAAAGGTTTAGTCATTGCTAAAAAGGGAGAAACCCCTAAATAATATAAGTGCTCTATTGAGGAATTGAGTGCCAAAGATGGCACTACTTAGATCTATCTTCGCTTTTATGCCTAGCTAGGGGCGTTAAACGATAGCGCTAGTTGGGAGGCAACCCAATTTTATTTGTGTTTTTTGTTTTTGTTCCTGTTTAGTAATAAATTTTGCATCTACCTTCTGCTTAGATGTGTTTTTATCTTTTAATTAGTGTTTGTGACAAATAGAACCTATAAGATAACCTATGATGATAGTTGATTTGATTCTGCTGAAAAACAGAAACTGTGCGCCCATGAAATTAGTTTTGTTAAATCACAGAAACATGCTTTTGCGTTGATTCTTTTTGTGGCTGATCAATAGTTAAATTTTCCAGGACTTCCTATTTTGGTAGGATTTTTAAAGTTCCAGAAGTTTGCGTTAGTTACAGATTGCTACTGTCACACCCTGATTTTCACGGCACAACACTTAAGATGATAAATCATGATAAAATGTGGTTTGACAAAATCTTTTGAGTGTTTTGGACTTTGCATTGATTGGATTTTGTCTGTTGTTTGCAAGTGCTCTAAAAATCAAATAAATCCTCCAACTCCTATACTTCATATCCTTGCTCCAAACTCTTGAACCAATGATCATGCCATGTGTATAGTACAGTATAGAATTTTCTGACAAAAATAATTTGGCCAAAAAGTATTTTCTAAATTTAGTTTTCCAAAAACCCCTGAATTGAGGATTGCACTACAAGTACTTGATTTGGGCTATGAAAAATCTTTCCAAAACATATTTGACTCCTATTATATATAATACTACCATAAACCACAAAAATATAATTTTAAAAGTTATTTTACTATTTTATTTAAGGGCTTTTTATTTAGGCCAGAAATGGTCTTTAATAGGTTAAAATTATTTTAATGCTTTAAAAATATTTGTGAAAATTTATGGAAACTCAGTGGACATATATTGTCCATATAAAGGAGTTTAAACACATGGTCATGTTCAGAATATTGGTCAAATCCCTCAAAAACCCTATCTGGATATTTCAAGATTTTGAAATATTTACAAAGGAAATATTCTCCAAAAATTCCAAGAAAATTCTAGCATGTCACATATGACATGTTTGATGATCTTGCCAAGTATCATGTCATAGAGAATAGTATAACATCATCAAATTGCCTCAAAAGCATTTCTGTCCATTTTGAAGTTTGAGCAACTTTACATTGCCAAACATGTCCAAACGTTCTCAAACCTTGTGAACATCCTCAAATGGTCTATTTATTCATCTAGGCCAAATGGCACAAGTTGGAGAACAAGTTAACTTGATCAAAGTGCCCCAAAACCCTTCCTGTCCAGAACCAAATTTGAACAACTCTACATTGGCAACTTTCTCCTTTTTATGTCAACTTTTGTGGACATGTTCAGAACCTCAAATGATGACACTAAACAAAGTGGTGCATCAAGGAGAATAGATTTGCATGACTAAATCTTGGAAAGTCCATTTCTGTTGATTTCTAGGGTTTACAAAAGTTGCATTGGCAACTTTGCCCAAATGGACTCAATCTTGGTGGAACCACTTGTTTTCTCATGCCATTTGGCTCTATCAAGCCTTAAGACAAGAGGATTTCATATTATTGCCCAAATCAACAACAAACACCATCTGCCATTTTTCTAAAAACACCAATTTGACCACTTCCACTAATCTCCATGAGTTCTCCTTTCTACCTCCACTACTAGGAAAAGGGCTAAAGATAGGATTGACACTAATGGCGCACCAGAGAAGTGGTGCGCCACTACTATATACTAATGGCGCACCTGGTGGAGATACGCCATTAGTGTGGAATACACTAATGGCGCACTGTGCAGAAGGTGCGCCACTAGTAAAACAATTTTTGTTTTTCATTTTTCAAACATTCTAATGGCATCCGGGCAAAGTGCGCCATTAGTAGTTAGAACTACTAATGGCGCCTCGGAGACAGAGTGCGCCAGTAATTTTTTTTACTTTTGGCAAAAACTTATTCCCTCTCCTCCCTTCCTCCCCACTCAAGACGCCTCCGCTTCAACCATACGCCGCCGCGCCCGCGCCACGCCTCAGGTCCTGGCGCCGCCGCCCATGCGCCCCGCCCCTCCGGTCCCTGGCGCGCCGCCCGACCCGCGCCCGCCACGCCTCCGTCCCTGGCGCGCCGCCGACCCCGCCCAGCGCCACCGCCCCTCCGTCCCTGGCGCCCGACCCGCCCAGCGCCGCACGCCTCCGTCCCCTCCGTCCCCTGCGCCGCCCGACCCCCGACCTCGCCCCCACGCCCCATCCATCCCCTTCGTCCCCTCCGTCCCCTGCCGTCCCCTGCTGCCGCCGCCCCGTCCCCACCGATCTCCGTCCGTCGACCATGGGAGCCGGCCAGGACCTGGAGGCCGGCGCCGGCGACGACGCCGAGAAGAAGATGGCCCACTCCTCCTCCTCCGGCCCGCTCCCGCCGTCGGAGCCGCCGCCCCCTGCCCCCACCCCGACGTCCGCTACCAGGCCGCCCCAGGTATTTCTGTTTTCTTAGAGAGCATCTAAGTGAGGTGGCCAGCAAAGTTTGGAATGCATTTCATTTTGATACAACTATGAAAGTTTTTATAGAAAACAGAAGAAAATTTTGGAAAGTTGGATAACTATGAGAAAAAAGTGTCAAAATAGAGTTAGAGTAGTGAGAAAAAAGTTGAAAGGATGGAACATTAACTATGATTTGATGCCTTTGTTTCATGATTTTTTTAATGGAAAGTTGGATGTAGGAAGACTTAACTATGGCATTATTACTTTGTTGCCTAAAGGAATGATGATCCAAAGATATAGGCCTATATGTTTGCTAAATGTTCCTTTAAACTGCTTTAACAAGATATTGAAGTCATTCGTAAATGAATTGCCTTGTTTTCTTGATGGCTAATGGTCCAGGGGTTTCGTTTCCTCTTTCCAGCGTTTGGACATTGCGAAATTTATTATTCGTCATCTGCTCCTTGCATATTCGCAGATGGTTAACCTGGCGAACCGTAGTTTACGAAGCTGTAGTTGCTATGCCATATGGGCTCATATAAATCTCCTTTGGATAGTGCTGGTGTAATTGTAGCAAACTAGCAATGTCAATACACTTGCGGTCCTAATGATGTCAACAGAGAATTCTGGAGCTTTATTGGTATTCTTCGTGTGCCACTTCACTTTTGTTCTGATAATCTCATCGATAATCTATGCTGTTGCTTTCGACCCAGCGATGGTATCACGATTGCAAGTTGCACCACTTTGTGCAATTCTTTTGTGTGATGAACTAATAAGTTCTTGGCTGAGGTGCCTGTTACGTCGGGGCATACATTGTCGTTGAATTTTTATCTCTGTTGGCCACTTGCAAAACCTAAGAGAAATTTATTACCGGCCACTATGCTTTTGCTTTGTTTATTTGTGCATACCTGGCAGCGCCTCCACCCGCACTACTTTTTGGCTGTTCAAATCTGGCCGGTGGCACTGAATTATTTTGAAAACCGCACGGCATATCGCATATGCGTGCACGTGCACGCTCAAGTATATTAAGCTTGCACACGGACACTAACCAACAAAGTCGTCAGGCGTGCACACATATGCTAGTGAACAAAAACAGTTGATCACCTCAACTTCTGACGGACACAAACTTGAAAGGCATACCTCACACTCTACCTCGGTAATAATACATAGTACGTCTCTTCAAGGCAGTCAACTTTGTCCTGCTAGGATTTTTAGAAAAGGTGATGGTTATGAATGGGTTCCCAATTAAATTTGGAAAGTCGGTTATGACTTATGAGTACTGTTAATGATGGTAAGGTGGATTTTCTAGCTCATTACATGTATTGTTTGTAGCTACAAATATTATGCATAGTGATACCTTTTATCGAGTCCTTTTTGCTCAAGCTGTTTAGTTGTGAGTGTGAAGTAAAATAAACAAATCATGTTTCTCTAGGTATATTCCGAACATCAAAGTTGAAATAACTTTGATTTCCTAGATATAGATAGTTAGGCACACAAGTTTGCTGGTAAATCTATATGTCTGCCAGATCATGATTTATTCTTATATACAAGGTGTTATTTTAGCTATGAACAAAGATATGATTACAAGTCCATTGCCATACCACATTCACAGTTTGGAATGTATCTCTACGCTATCTTATCATACAATCAGTTTGAATTATTGGAGGATGACCACGATGAAACTATGATGCAATATGGTAGTGATGATGAAGATCACACTGGTCAAAATATTGGTGATGATGACGAGTAGTTCTCATGTGTTCACGTCTCTAGATTTTATCTCATGTGTTCACATCTATCTTAATACCTTGCCTTGCCTTGTTCTGTTGTAAGGGTACTAATTGGTCTCTTCTGCTGCTTAATTATTAGAGATGGCGGGAAGCAGCCACCGCCGCTCTGCGACACCGCAAGATCTGAGTTGGATGCTTCCGAGTTCTTCACTATCATACTTGGGACTTCAAGATCATCCATGACGCAGGTATATAAAATGAGAGATCTCCCTAGCTTCACCCATCTCATTATGATATCTGTTGTTTGCCTACATCACTCATTGTCCCAAACTGCAGAGGCTGCCTGACAGTTTTAAGAACATGCTGATGGGTGAAGATCCGCCAAATAATGTGAAGGTGCGACAGGCTGGCAGCGGGTTTCGCAGGCCGTGGGATGTGGAGTTGGTGATCAAGAAGGGCCACATGTACTTGTCTCGTGGGTGGGAGAAGTTCTACAGTGCCTACGACCTGCGGCTGGGGTACTTCCTTCTCTTCAGTTACGACGACGACGCCACCATGCTCATCGTGAAGGTGTTCAACGCGACTATGTGTCGCATGCGCTACACTGAAGATTGTGATGCCGGTACATTCTGCCTCTTCTTATTCCTCTACATTTGGCTTTGTCTCACATCGATTGTTAACAGTCATTGTTGCATTTGGACAGGTAATGGGAGCAGCAGTAGCGACAATGGCTACAGCCAAAGCAGCAGCGACCATGGTCATGTAGCGAAGCAGCAGCGACCATGGCTGTAGCGAAAGCAAGAACGATTCTGGCGAAAGCAGCAGAGCGATTCTGGCAGCAGCATAGACAACAAGAAGGATGATTCAGACTGGAGTGCGGGAGAAGAGGAGCAGAGTGGGGATGAGGAGCTGCAGGATGACGATGGGCATCGGTGAGGATGACCTAGCGCCGGTGGTGGTGACCAAGGGAAAGAGATGGTGGTGGCTGACCATGGGCAAGAGATGGTGGTGGCTGACCATGGGCAAGAGATGGTGGTGGCTGACCATGGGCAAGCGATGGAGGTGGTGAGGATGACCTAGTGATGGTCGTGCTCGAAGGTGGCCTCGCGATGGTGGTGGTGCTGACAATGACCACGCACCGGTGGTGGCGCCTGGCGATCCCACACCGGGCGACATGACCACGCCAATTGAGGTAGAAGACTACATCCCACCGCCTCCACCGCCTCCACCGCCTCGCCGCTCTTGGCGCATCGGTGAGGAAGGAGAAGGAGAAGAACAATGCATGAGAACTGAACTTTGTCGGGTATGTCGGATCTACAAAATGATATATATATAAACTTAGTTACCTATGTTATCTCTAATATGCTTAGTTTCCTATAGGTTAGCTTCATTTTACCTAAGTTGGCTCTAATATGCTAACTTAGAGCTTATATGCTTAGTTTCCTATAGGTTAGCTCCAAAATAACTTATGTTAGCACAAAATGATCAAGTTTACATAATAAGCTTATAGTCTTTTTCTTATTCTTCTTCTTTTCCAAAATGACATAGGTTAGCTTCATTTTACCTAAGTTGGCTCTAATATACTAACTTAGAGCTTATATGCTTAGTTTCCTATAGGTTAGCTCCAAAATAACTTATGTTAGCACAAAATGATCAAGTTTACATAATAAGCTTATAGTCTTCTTCTTATTTCTTTTCCAAAATTCTTCTTATTCTTCTTCTAGTGTTCTTCTTCTTCTAGTATTCTTCTAGTCTTCTTCTTTTTCTTCTTCTAACTTCTTGTTTATCATTTTGCAGATTTGATTTAATTCACGGAAGCTTGCATGGATGGAGTGCTTCTTTTCCATTTGTGTTTTTTTTTGTATCAGTGTGAAACTTTTGTGAATTGATGGATAACAGTGTTGGTTGAACAATGTGAAACTTTTGTAATATGTAACGATGGAACTTGTGTGTTGGCTATGTATGTATATATGATGGAACTTCTGTGTTGGCTATGATTGTTATATGGATGCTTGTTGTATATATATGTGTTGGATATCTCATAGGTGAAAAAGTGACCTGAGATTAAGAAAAAAAATTAATTTTTTTTTACTAATGGCGCATTACAATGTGGTGCGCCATTAGTATAGCAGACACTAGTGGCGCACCGTGGGCAAAACTAATGGCGCACTGCCTGGTGCGCCATTAGTATACCAGATACTAATGGCGCACCAGTGATGCGCCATTAGTAGGCAAAACTGGTGCGCCATTAGTAGCCCTTTTCCTAGTAGTGCACAACCCCTCCTAGTCCCCCTCTACCTCTGATGTGCTTCCCTGCCCGAGAGGCAATCATGAAGGGGGGAAGGGTTCCACTTTTCTTCTCTGGACAACAGCATTTTCACTCTCTCTCCACCCCTCCTCTCCTCTACTGGCTCCCCAGGGCATCCAATGCCATCTCCACATTGTTTACTCCCCCTGCAACTACCAGACACAAGTGGACGCGCGGGTGCGCGCAAAAAGCCGCGGGTGCCGGCCATTTGCATGCTCTGGAGCGCGTGGCAGAGCACCCGAGCGTTGACACCGCGTCCCTCGACCAACTCGAGCCTCTCCCTCGCGCCAATCGAGGTGCCTCCACGTCCGCAACATGCCACCGTGTTGTCCCCCTCCTTTCCCTCTCTCTCACCCCCTGAGGCACGCGCCAGACGCCGCCCAGCTCGGCCAATGCATGCGCCCACGCCAGGGACCCTCTCGAGCTCGCCGCGCTCCTCCTCTCTCTTCCTGGCGCCCTACTCAACGCCCGTGAGCGCCACAGACAGCCCCGAGCCTCCTCCCGTGGCCACCATGGCCATTTCCGCGGGTGCCCGTAGGCCACGTCCACGGTGAGCCGTGGCTTCGCCATATAAGGCCGCCCCTGACCTCCCTCTAGAGCTCCTTTGATCTCTCTCTCCCACGTGAACCCCCTGGACCAACCTGCACCTCCTCTCGTGCCTTCCTGCTCCTTCCATGGCCGGAGTACCGCCGTCGGTCTCCGCCCAAATTCCCGCAACCCAAAGCCTCCCCGCCCCTCCTTTGGCCACCATTAGAACCCCAGATGAACGGCAGAGCTCTCCCCCTCTTTTTCTCCTGCCCTGGTGCCCCATGGCATCACAACCATCTTTCCCCAAAGCCCCGTCCGCCGGTGTCAAGGACACCATTGTCTCGGTCCTCCCCAGCCTACGTGAGGCCCATGGATGGGTGCGGCTCGGACTCCCGAGTCTGTAGGTATGCCGGACGCCGCCGGGGACGGCCGGAGTCGCCGGGAAGAGCGCCGGCACCGTTCGGCCTCGCTCCCTCTGTCTCCCGTCGCGCCCGCGGGAGGTTGGAGATGGACCTGCAGGCGGGCCTCGCTCGTCAGTGGCTCAGCCTCCAGGCCACGCTGGCAAGTGGAGACGGCTTCGGCGGGAACCGCCTCCGACGTGGCCCTGGAGCGCGTGAGGCTGAGCCGCTGGGCCGGCCCAATGGCGCCCTGCTGCTAAACCTCGCCCAGTGCGCGCTGCCGCCGCTTAGATCCGGCCCATTTCGGTAAATCCTTTGTCCTTTTCATTTTCAGTGAAATTCAAAAATCCATAAACAATTCAAACAGTGTCCAAATTTGATGAATCAAATTTCTACTAACTCCATAAATCAAGGTCTATTTAATGGGCCACAGTGGACATTTTTGTTATTCTTGGTTTTCACTGGACCCTTTAAAAAGGTCATTTATCCACATAAGTCCACTTCAAAAATCCATATTATATTCATTTCAACTCCAAATCCAGTGAGACCAATTTCTAAATGTTTCTAAAATCATGCCTGATTTAATGGGTACTTTTACTCATTTTTATAAAAGGCATTCTGTAGACAACTTGCAGATCCATTAAATCCCTTGTTTCCATCATATTAAAATGTTTAGAAATAACCACTGATCCAATTCCAATGAAACCACTCTGGTTATTTTCCATATAACCAGAGGAGTCCTAGAAAAGTAAACTTCATATTTTTAGAGCACTTTTATTTTCTGCCTTGTTGTGTTGCTTACTATAATTGTTTCCAACGTTAGTTGACGAAGTAGACGAAATACTTGGAGAAGGACCAGAAGATTTGAAGACTCTGATGAACCAGGCAAGCATCCCTTTGACCATGATGAACCATTTTACATCATAATAGCATTTTTGTTGCTTCACTGAGCGCATGATATACCTTGAATGGCAACCTTGCTAGGTGTCGGTGTACTAGAGTAGGGGTACCCTAGTATCCCGAACTTGTGCACGGGCAGTTGCAGCCCTCCGCGGCAAGGCTTACCGGGTGACCACCAAGATCCTCCGTGGTTCCTTTGGAGCCATTCAAGAACAAAGTATTCAAGCCAGGGAGACAAGACCCCGGCAAGAGGAGCTTGCCGGGAAGGCCACCCAAGGCACATAGGAGACAAGGCCCGGCAAGAGGAGCTTGCCGGAAGGCCACCCTGCACTTACAAGACAAGACCCGGCAAGAGGAGCTTGCCGGGAAGGCCCGTGAGCGACAAGCTTCCGGGCACGACAAGACAACAACCGCTGCAAGGCGCTTGTCAGCGGCACCACCTCTCTACGTACCACGCTCCAGCACAACCACTAACGTGTCGCCTACAGGACCTTTCGGTAGCGGCGTGGCGAGAGCTGTGCAGCCAGCGGTGCGAGGTGGCAAGCAGCGCCGACAAGTTTGCCATCGTGGCGAGCGGTGGCGCCCTGACGGTCCTGTTTGCCTTTGTTAGGGCGACTAGGCGGGCATTTAATGCCTTTGTCCCCGCCGTCAGGGTTAGGTATATTACACTGTACACTGTACAAGTAGGTGTACCAACCACTATTTTTCCATTTGTACCCCCATCTACGTTGCCACCTGTCGGAGCCCCTTTGAGCATATAAAAGGAGGCCCATGCGCAACGTAGAAAGGGTTGGTCGATCAGTTCCTCCACGCCGGGCCTCGTTAGCAGCTTGTGTGTCTCAGAGCACTCAGCGCTCTGAGCAAGAACGCAATACACCTAGACATGCAGCAAGAGGAGTGTTATCTCTCCGGAGAGCTCGAAGCTGGGTAAACTTCTCGCGTGCTTCGCCTCGATCTGCTCTTGATGCGACCTCCGCTCCCCGCCGAACCAAAAGGGCTCGGTCCGCCCGGCCCCATAGGTGTTAAATGGGCAGATGAGCCTGCCCCGACATCTTTGGTGCGCCAGGTAGGGGGCGTCGAGGTTGTGTGAACCTGATCCAGCGTCCACGCGAGCTAGATCTTCATCATCTTCGTCAACATGCCACCGAAGAAGAAGGCTTCGGCGGCAAGAGCCCCGTCCGCGTCGAACCCACCACCACCGGAGCAAACAGGTGGTGGGGTAGACGCCGGCGGAAGAATGGACGGCGACGGGGGAGCTCACGGTGCTGCCAAGTCCAAGGACAAGGCCGCGCCGACCTCGGCGTCCATACATGCACCGCACCCGTCTCAGGAGGCGCGGGACCGACAGCGTCATGGCATTCACCATGTCATATGCTCGTTAGACCGAGATCGAGCTGGAGGATCTCGGGATGTTCAAGACCAGCATGCACGCCAACATCTTTGGCGGCGAAGCGAGGCATCGGTCGCCGGACGGGATATCTGCTCCTTCTAACATAGTTAGAAGTCCGAGCATATCCGGCTCCTCGCGCCGTTCGCCATCGCCACCCACTACTCCAGCAGAAGCTCTGGCGAGAGCTCAACTGCTCCTGGATTACCCTCCAACGGCCGACAAGGTCGACGAATGGAGGGCCACCATTCAGAATCTCATCGGCTTCGCCAACGGCGATGCTCCGCGGCAACCGAGTGCATCACTGCCGCGGCAGGACTGCCAAGAAGGAGCCGGTGGCGACAAGACCGGTGGGGGTGCAACCACCATGCACTCCCCGCCCCGAAGGCCAAGATCGCCGACTCGCCGGACCCACCTCGACAGCAACTCCACTGCGTCATCAGATCCACAAGTTCATCGCGATCAGCGCCAAGTGCTACACGATCGACAGCAAGAGGACGCTCGAACTCGCATCGAGCGCCGAAGAGAAGCGCGACGTCAATCCGACAAGCGCGCTGGGGCCTCTGTTGACATGCACGCGCCCGAAGAACCAGGCGACTTGCCGTACGCGGTAGGTTGCCCTGCGTTCACTCGTGAGCTGCGGCAAGTCGATGGCCCGGCAAGAAAAACTTCAAGCCGACGTCTGCGGAGAAATGCGGCGGCAAGACGCATCCGTCGGAGTTCCTCTGCATTTACACCATCGAGGTGCAGGCTGTCGGGGGGCGAGACGACAAGATCCTTGCCATCTACTTACGGCTGGTGCTCAAGCCCAATGTCGAGTCTGGCTCATGCACTTGCCGGACAACTCCATATCTTCTTGGGCAGATATGTGCCATCAGTTTGTCGGCGCCTTTACAGGCGGCCACAAGCCCCATGGCCAAGAAAGCGACCTTCATCTGCTCGCCCAGAAGGAAGGAGAGCCCCTGTGCAAGTATATTCAAAGATTCAGCCGTGTACAGCACAACATCCCAGATGTCCACCCTGCCGCGGTGATCAGCGTGTTCCATCAGAACGTGCGAAACCGCAGGATGCGGGAGGAGATGGCGATGTGCAAAATCAGAGACGTCAGTGAGCTATACGCCCTGGCCGACAAGTGTGCACGTCCTGAGGAAGGGAGGAGACTCCCCGAAGAGAATACCGAAGCAGGAGGATCTGACAGTGAGGAGACCGCCCCGACAAAGAAGGGCCGGCGGCGGGGCAACAGGAGAAAGAAAGGCAGAGATGTACTAGTTGTCGAGCAGTCCGGCAACGGAGGCGCCGCCAAGAACGTCAAGGCTAGTAGCTCCGGCAAGGAGGTTGCAGCTGGCACCAACTGCCAGTCTATGGCGGCCACCGACAAGCAGGACGGCTCCGGCAAGCAGTACTACAAGATCCACCGCACCAAGGGCCATGACCTCCAGAGCTGCAAGAAGGTAGAGCAGCTTGTCGAGCAGCAGAAAGCTGAATACGAGCGATGCGACAAGGAGAAGGCCCAGGAAGGTGCCGGAGGAGCCAAGAAGAAACGCCCCGGCCGGGGGGCGCCGGGCAAGGCCAAGCGGCAAGGAGACAGGCCTCCCGTGGCGCGACAAGGATGACGACGACGACGACGACGAGGACATGGATGATGACGACGCTGGCGAGCAGGAGTTCCAGAAAGCCACAGAGGTCCTGTGGCGTTGACGGGCGGTGCTTCTGCATACCTCCCACCGCTAGCTCAAGCGGTGGATGCGGGAGGTCAATGCAGCGAGAACCATCCATCGAGTCACGCAGGCCTCACGAAATGGTCCAAGACGCCTATCATCTTTGATATTGAGGACCACCACGATCGTGTAGCTGCGATCGGGTGCTTGCCGATGTTGGTTTCACCAACTATCCGCAACCTCAAAGTCACCAAGATGTTAGTTGGCGGGGCGGCTTGAATCTGATCTCCTCCGCGGTGCTCCAGAAACTCCAGATCCCTGATGGCGAGCTCGAAGAGACCGGCACTTTTCAAGGAATCAATCCGGGAAGGAGCAAGCCGAAGGGAAAGATCACGTTGCCGGTGACACTCGGCAGCGAGTTGAACTTCAGGACTGAGAGGGTCACCTTTGATGTTGCTGACTTTCCATTGCCCTACAATGGGATACTTGGCCGTCCAGCACTCGCCAAATTCATGGCGGCCTCTCACTATGCCTACAACATGCTGAAGATGCCAGGCCCGATAAGCGTCATATCTGTCCCTGGCGACAAGAAGGATGCTCTTATCTGTGCCGACAAGATCTATCGGGAAGCAGCAGCCGCGATAGATTGCAAGCCACTTGCCGCTGAAGCTCCCGGGGGGAAGAAGAAGACCAAGTCCGGCAAGAGCTCTGATGCCCACTCCGGCAAGCGCACCTCTTGAGTGCTGCGCTTCTGATGAGAGGACGCACCATCGAGCTCCACCGGCAAGTATAAGAAGACGATGACAGCTCCACCAGAGACCAAGAAGGTGTCCGCCAAGGAGGACGGCACTGGTGGTACCTTCACCATCAGTGCCTCTCTCGATCCTAAATAGGAAGGCGCGCTCGTTGCTTTCCTGCGGGCGAACGTCGACGTGTTTGCATGGCAACCGTCTGACATCCCCGGTGTTCCCAGGAAAGTAATTGAGCACCATCTTGCCGTTTGTCCTCATGCGCGGCCCGTCAAGCAAAAAGTCAGGAAGCAAGCAGTGGAGCGTCAAGAGTTCATGGCGGAAGAAATCAAGAAACTGGAAGCAGCAGGCCTTGTCAGAGGAGTGCTCCATCCTACGTGGTTGGCCAATCCTGTAGTTGTACACAAGGCTAACGGGAAATGGAGGCTTTGTATAGACTTTACAGATGTCAATAAAGCTTGTCCCAAAGATCCATTTCCTTGCCGCGCATCGACCAGATTGTTGACTCCACGGCGGATGTGATTTGCTTTCATTTCTGGATGCATATTCAGGATATCATCAGATCTTCATGGCAGAAGAGGATGAGGAGAAGACCACATTCATCACCCCATGTGGCACATACTGCTTTGTGCGGATGCCCTTCGGGTTAAAGAATGATGGTTCAACGTTTGCAAAAGTAGTTCATGATGCTTTTGAGCCGCAAATGCACAGAAATGTGGAAGCATACATGGATGACATAGTGGTCAAAAGCAAGGACAAAGCGACCCTGGTTCAAGATTTAGATGAAACCTTTGCAAATCTGCGCAAGATCAACCTCAAGCTCAACCCCGAGAAGTGCGTGTTTGGAGTCCCTTCCGGCAAGCTTCTCGGGTTCTTCGTGTCTCGCCGGGAAATTGAAGCCAATCCCGACAAGATCAAGGCCATTGAGCAGATTGAAGCACCAAAGTGCGTTAAGGATGTCTGAAGGCTTGCCGGTTATGTAGCTGCTCTCGGCGAGGTTTATCTCTAGATCTGCTGAGCGCATACGCCGTTTTCAAAATCTTGAAAAAGGCAGGTCCGATGCAATGGACTCCGGAAGCGGAGGCAGCGCTTACAGACTAGAAGATATACCTGTCCTCCACTCCAACACTTCTCGCACATAAGACACAAGAGAAGTTGCTGCTATATATAGCGGCAACCAATCAAGTGGTTAGTGCTGCGTTAGTAGCGGAGAGGGAGGCGGATGATGAGCTAGCAACCATGGCAGACACATCCAGCGACAAGCAGGGGGCTTCGCCGGCAAGCTCTGGTCCCGACAAGGACGGATCTGCGCAGATGCATGAGAAGATGCAGAAAAGGATGGTGCAGCGCCCAGTTTACTTTGTCAGTTCCCTTCTGCAGGGGGCTAGGTCAAGGTACTCTGGTGTGCAGAAATTGCTTTTCGGCCTCCTCATGGCCTCGAGAAAGCTGCGCCATTACTTTCAGCACATGAGATCACAGTTGTCACTCGCTTTCCGGCTGAACAGGATCTTGCAAAATCTAGAGGCAGGCGGGATTGTCGAGTGGGCACTGAACTATCAAGCTTTGGCCTCAAGTTTGAGAGCACTTCAACTATCCAAAGCGAGCATTGGCGGAGTTCATAGCAGAATGGACACCAACACCGGATGAAGAAATTCGAGACGAGCATTCCCGTCAAGGAAGCAAGCAAAGAGTGGCTGATGTACTTTTGACGGTGCCTTCTCGCTGCAAAGCGCCCGGTGCGGCGTGCTACTTTTCGCACCCACGGAGAGCACCTCAAATGCGTAGTCGGATGCACTTTCCCAAGGAGCAAGCAACAAACAATACTGCAGAGTATGAAGGTTTGCTTGCCGGTCTCAGGATCGTAGTAGACCTTGGGATCAAGAAGCTCATTTTCCGGGGTGACTCACAACTTGTTATCCGCCAAGTGAACAAGAATTATCAGAGTCCGTTGATGGAAGCTTATGTTGATGAAGTGAGGAAGCTAGAAGAGCACTTTGACGGCCTACAAATGGAATATATTCCGAGAGCTCAGAACGACATTGCTGATGGCCTGTCAAAGTGCGCCCCAGTTAAGTTACCTGTGGAACCAGGGATTTTTCTGCTCAAGCTGACTCAACCGTCTGTAACACCACCAACTGGACAAAGCAAGAAGAGGAGGTTGATCTCTGGTGACTACTTTCCGGCAGAGCTTCCCGAAGCCGCCGCCACGAAGGTCCCCAAGATCGACACCAACAGTGCTGAGGGGCAGTCTGCTCCGACAAGCCCCAGGGTTTGTTTCGTTGAAGCAGACGCTCCGGCTGAGCCGCTGGTTCTTGCCGTGGAAGCTGATATTCCCGCAGCAGCAGATGCGCCTTTAGTCCTTGTTGTCGAGCCGCAAGCTCCAGCATGGGCGCAGCAGATTGTCCATTTCCTTCAAACAGGAGAACTTCCCGAAAAACAAGAAGAAGTGGAGAGAGTAGCCCGGCAGTCAAGTATGTACCAGTTTGTCGACAAAGACACCGCATGTCTGAAGAAGACTCAACGGTGTGAAATTGAAGTGTATTCACCGGGAAGACGGGACAAAAGCTGTTGGCGAGAGATACATGGAGGCATATGTGGTCACCACATTGGCGCGAGCACTTGCCGCAAAGCGTTCGGCAAGGCTTCTTTTGGCCGACGACCCTCCGGGATGCAATCGCACAAGTAACCAAGTGTGAAGCGTGCGGTTCCATTCCAAACAGATACACCAGCCAGCTCAAGCTCTCCAGACGATCCCTTTATCACGGCCATTTTTGGTGCAGGGGCTCGATATCCTCGGCCCCTTCCCCGAGCTGTCGGGGCTTTGAGTACTTATGCGTTGCAATCGACAAGTTCACAAAGTGGCCGGAAGTGGAAGCAGTGAGGAAGGTGACAACACGGTCGGCAGTCAAGTTCTTCAGTCGATTGTTTGCGTTTGAATCCCTAACAGGATCATCACCGACAACGGCACCACAGTTCACAAGCTACACCTTCATGCGGTACGTCCAAGATCTTGGCGCCAAGGTCTGCTTCGCTTCTCTAGCTCATCCGAGAAGCAACGGTCAAGCGGAGAGGGCAAATGCTGAAGTGCTGCGTGGGCTCAAGACCAGAACTTTCGACAGGCTGCACAAGTGCGTAAGAAATCGGATTGAGGAGCTGCCGGTGGTTCTTTGGTCGATCAGACGACGCCAAATCGAGCCTTGGCCGACACCTTTCGCTCTAGTCTATGGAGCAGAGGCAGTTCTCCCCACGGAACTTCGTATCACGGATCGCCTCGAGTGCTCGCTTATGATGAGCTTGAGCAAGAGCAGCTGCGACAAGATGACGCTGCTCCTTGAGGAAGATCGTCTTCAGCTCTTTGACGAGCTGCTCGGTACCAGCAAGCTTTGCGTCGCTACCATAGCCGCAAAGTCAATGCCGAAGTCTCGAGGAAGGCGACCTTGTTCTTGGCGCGTTCAGTCCGCCAAGAATGCCAACAAGTTGACGCCGAAGTGGGAAGGCCCTTATCGGGTGAAACGAGTCACTAGGCCTGGCGCTGTCCGCCTTGAGACCGAAGATGGCATTCCGGTGAGAAACTCCTGGAATATTGAGCATCTTCATAAGTTTTACCCGTAGGGCGCGGTTGCCGGAACCTATTCCGGCAACCACCTTTTGTACAAGTCTTGCCGCTGATGCATGTAATCCTTTGTACAAAGCCGGGCGCAGACCCCGTGCGTCAGTAAAGCTAGCGTGCTTCGCACACCTTGTCGATTTCATGCTTTTTCACTTCTATTTTGCATACATTATCTGACACTTTGTGCAGCACCTACCCCTGGTAAGTAATAATGAGCCACAAGGCCCCATATCTTTATTTTCTCTTCTTTCTCTTTCTCAAAGAAAGGAAGGTTCCCTCGCACACAAGTTTGCCGGGGGGAAAGGAGAAGATAATGGTGTGGACCAAGCGTCGCTCAAGGAAATCTAGCCTTACCGGGAAGCAAACGACAGAAAAGCTAAGTTGCCAAAGTTTGAGCAATCAGTTTTAAAATTTTAAGTTATCTTCCTTGAACGACCGAACTTTGTATGGAAAACCTGTGCGCAGAGGAACCAATTCGTAGCTAGTTGCGCCCTTACTTTGTTTCGAGTCCGCTCAGCAACTTAAGTGAGCTGCGACTAGTTGCGACAAGGTTGCTTGTCGGAAGCGGCACCGCCAGCAGGCTGCTGACGTTCCGCACTCAGCGCTCGCGGCTCAGGTGCCCGCGCCGACAAGTTCCCTAAAAGCGTAAGGCAAAAACATACAAAGGAAGGAATCAAGTAAAGGAAATAGCGTAGCGATTGATATCCAAAATAAAGTTATATTACAGGAAAGCTTGCCGTGGCTCTAATAGATTGTTCCTTTGACATGACCAGCAGCGGCAAGGGAAAGAGAAAACGGGCGGCCTAATCTACGCGATCGCCCTCAACCCTCTTGATTCCGCTCACCCTGCCCACAACGGGTGCGACAAGGGTCTTGAGCGCCTCCACATCAGCATTCGGCGGCAGGGACTTGAGGACGTTGGTGAAGTTGAGGCCCGGGTTGCGGAAGGCCACCTTCATCAGCACCTTTTGGAGGGCTCCCGCGCAGATCTGGCGCGACTCCTCGGCCAGCTGTTTTGGGACTTCTTCCCGGAGTCGCTGGAGGCCCGTCACCGCGCCCTTGAAGAATAAGCTAAGCTTGGCGCTGGGTTGGAGGTGCCCGTCGGAGGAGTATCCAAGATCCACCATCCCCAGCTCCATCAGCTCGCTGTGGATGGCGGCAGCAGTATCCACGAGACCTTTGGTCCAGTGCTCCACACTCTCCCTCAAGGCACCCTGGGCGGCAACAGCATTCGCCAGCAGCTCCTCGTCGGCCTTGATCTTCTCCTTCAAGGCCACCTCCCGCTCCTTGGCGCCGTCCAGCGTCTGAGTCAAAGTAGTTAGCTTCAACTCAAGATCTGCATTAGAGTCCCTGGCGGCGCTGAGCTCCTTGCTCCTCTCAGCGAGACGGCCCTGTAGCTCGCCAAGAGTGTAGGCGTCCTTCTCGCGCTCGTGCTTGAGTGCGGCAAGCTCCTTGCCACTCTTCTTGAGGCTGGCCTCCAACTGCGCCACCTTCGTCTCCAGCTCCTTCTTGGCGGCCTCGGTAGCCGCGGCAACATCCCTTGCCTCCTTGAGAGCCCCGCCAAATGTTTCCTCGCGCATGGCGAGATCCTCGTCGTGGCTGTCCAGGTTGACCTTCCGCTGCGCCCATTTCGCCTTCTTGTGAGACAGCTTCTCGGCGGCAAGCCGCTGTTCCTCCTCATTGCAGCCTTCTCAAGGATGAGGGCCTTGCGCTCCTCGGCGAGTTGCTCCCTCCTCCACCAAGGACCGGAGAGCTTCTGGTTGCGGCCGGAGCTCCTCCGCGCGCTTCTCGATGTCTGCTCCCGCCCGCGACAAGCGCCTCCGGGATGCCCGATTTGGCTTGTCGGGCGCGATGAAGTGACAAAGACTTCGCAGTTTGCTCCTCCTCAGCTCTTCTGCTGCTGCCAAGCGCGTCAACTAGCGTCAGCCCAGCGGAGGCGAGCAGCTCTTCATCGAAGGTTTCTCCTTCGGCCGGCTCCCTGGAACAAGACTCCCATGGGAGCTTGATGAAGACGCCGTCGCCGGCCTTCAAGTAGGCGCCGGGCTGGGGCTCTTCGGAGCCTGACGCTGCAGCAGCGGCGGAGGGATCGGCGGTCGGTGTAGCGCCTGGCGCTCCTGCTGACCTCGAAGTCGTCGGTCACGATCGCCAGACCCCTCGCCAGGCTCTGTGGCGGCGCTGGCAGCTCGTCAGCGTCGGCTTCTTCTTCCACAGCGGCGGCTTCGTCAGTGTTGCCGCGCACGTCCTCCTCGCCGGCGACCTCGGTCTCCATCGGCTCTGTGGCGGACGGATGAAGAAAGTCAAGAAAATATTCAAAGACAAAATCAGAAGAAGAAAAACACAAGGAAGTACTCAGCGAGAAGGTTACGGCGCCGGGCTTGATCATGTTCTCACGCCAAGGGACCGGCTGGTGCCGTCCCTTGCCGGAGAGCTGCCCCTTGACGGAGAAGGCTCCCTTGCCGGAGAAGGCTCCCTTGCCGGGGAACGCTCCCTTGCCAGGGAATCCACCCTTGGCGGCGTAGTCGAAGCAGAAGGAGGCTGCTTTGCTCCTGCACAAGTCAACAGTCAGATATCAGCAAAGGAAAAAGCACCCATGCACGCCGAACAGCAAGAAGTAGACCATATACTTACGTTGGGGGCTGCGCTGGGGGCTGCTTTGAAGGAGAGTTGCCTCATCCGGCAAGGTTGTCTTGGACGCGCCTCCTGCCCGTCGCGATGAGGTTCGCCCTCGGCGACAATCACCGGGTCTTGGCTCTCTTCGGCATCCTCTGGGCGGCGTCACGAAAAGGAAGGGATTGAGTAAAGCGGATCAGATACAATACAAGGCAACAAATCGAAGAATTATAACTACAGCAAGGAATCATACTCTTCCTCTTCCTCGTCGGAGCTGAGCGCGGAGAGGTCGAATTCTGGCCCGCCTCCGGTACGACGAGGCGGAGGAGTGGGATCCCTTGGACGCTTGGCGGGAGCGGGACCGGTGGCCTGCGAGGGCCCCGCTCCAGTTGCCGTTGTGGCGTGAGGAGCTCCCGCGGCAACAGTGCTTGCCGCGGCGGAGCGCGTCCCGCGGCGCTGCGGCTGTTGGCCCGTCTGCCGCCCCGCTGCATCTCCGGCCCTGCGAAGACGCCTTCTTGGTGGAGCCGGTGGCTCCGCCATGACAAGCTGCTTGGAGGTGGGAAGGATGCGCCCTCGGCGGGCTCGCTCGACTCGGCCTCAGGCTCGGCAAGCTCTTCCTCGCCGACGAACTACTTTCGCTCGACAAGATTTGCCGCCTCGGCTGCCTCCGCCTCCTATATAGTAAAGCCAAACTCACCCACGGCAGCGGCTGCTGCCGCCTCTTCTAGCCTGGTGGCGATGCGCTGCATCTCATCGTCAGTAGTGTCGCGGGTGAGGCCCCTCTGCTCGTCGGGGCGGACTGGCATCTCTACCAGATTGTCAAAGAACTGCCGCGCCACGTCATCTGCCGGCTCTTGCCAAGTGGGGACAATTCCGTGGGAGTCACACAACGGCATCATTGCACGGGTGCGGTCAAGCGACGAGTTGTTGCACAATGAACGACGCCCTCGGCAACCTAAACATCTCCGGATGATCAGGATCAGGCTTGAACAGCTCTAAGAGCATTGCGTCAAGCTCCAAGACAGTGAAGTTTAAGTTGAGGCCTGGCGCAGCCTCATGATGTCTGCTGCGTTCTGAAATTCCTGTGCAGGTCTCCTTCTCTCCTGCAAGGCGCGGCGGCGGCGAAGAAAGTCCGCGCCAACTGTGCCTACAGTGAGTCCGGCAAGTCTGAGGCGGAGGATTCGGGTAACTGCGATCTTCAGCCTAGCGTCCTCCGGGGCCAGATTGCTCCAATCATTGTCGCGTACTACTGGGCTTTGGCGCTGGGTGGTAAAAGGCTGCGGGTTCTCCTCAACAATCCAGCACCAATCTGCCCTCCACTCCTCCCATTTGCTACGGAGCTCTCCCTCTAGATAGGCCTCCTTCTTGCCGACCCTGGAGACCCAAGCAATTCCTCCGGCAAGGGGCTCTCCTCTCTCGGCTCGGGGTAAAAAGAAGTGACGGAAAAGAGCTACATTTGGGTGGACTCCGACAAAGTTTTCGCAGAGATGTGCGAAAACTGCCATGGTCAGAATGGCATTGGGGATGAAATCAAGGAGGCGGAACCCGTAGGTGTTCATAATGTCGCAAAAGAACTCAGAGAAGGGCGGGCAGAGCCCGCAGTAGAAGAAGAGCACGAAAAAGGGATACCCCGTCGGGGCCAGTTCTGCAGCAGCGGCGGGAGTACCTTCGTCTTGGCGGATCTGTATGCGCGTCTCCGTCGACCGAGAAGAGGTAGTAGTTCTCCCTCGGCTCCCTCGCGGCGAAATGAGGGGGAAGACAGCTCCTTCCGCGGCGCCGCAAGCGCGGCGCCTCGGCCGACTTCACGGTCTTCCCCTTGTCGGCTTTCGGGCCCATGGCGGAGGCGGTGGAGGAGATCGACGGCGTTGAGTGTGCTGGTGGCGATGGGGGGCGGAGCGCTGCTCTCTTTTCAGCCTTGAGAAGAAGGGGGGAGCAGCGGTGGTTTTTCGATGGGACAGCAACTGGCAAGGTAGGCGACGTGCCCCTGTTTCCCCTGCTTATAAAGAGGGAGGGGGCGAACGCCCGATTTTCGAATAAAGAAACCCCACGATCTCGCCCCACGTTCTCGCCTGACGCCACGCGTTCGATGTGTGTCGTTCGTGGTGGGCGTGGTGGGTCCGGGGTGAGTTATGGTGTGACCCGGGCCGCGTGTGCCCGTGCCCTGTTTTGGGCCTGGCCCAACAGCGCTCGGCATCGTGTGTGGCCCAGGCCCGGGGGCTCTGCCGGTGTACTAGAGTAGGGGTACCCTAGTATCCCGAACTTGTGCACGGGCAGTTGCAGCCCTCTCAGCAAAGCTTACCGGGTGACCACCAAGATCCTCCGTGGTTCCTTTGGAGCCATTCAAGAACAAAGTATTCAAGCCAGGGAGACAAGACTCCGGCAAGAGGAGCTTGCCGGGAAGGCCACCCAAGGCACATAGGAGACAAGGCCCCGGCAAGAGGAGCTTGTCGGGAAGGCCACCCCAGGCACTTACAAGACAAGACCCCGGCAAGAGGAGCTTGCCGGGAAGGCCCGGTGAGCGACAAGCTTCCGGGCGCGACAAGACAACTACCGCGGCAAGGCGCTTGCTACGGCAGACCAACTCTCTGTACCTACGCTCCAGCACAACCACTAACGTGTCGCATACAGGACCTTTCGGTAGCGCGTGGCGAGAGAGCTGTGCAGCCCGGTGATCGCGAGGTGGCAAGCGGCCGACAAGTTTGCCATCGTGGCGAACGGTGGTGCCTGACGGTCCCTGTTTGCCTTTGTTAGGGCGACTAGGCAGCATTTAATGCCTTTGTCCCCTGCCGTCAGGGTTAGGTATATTACACTGTACACTGTACAAGTAGGTGTACCAACCACTATTTTTCCATTTGTACCCCCATCTACTTTGCCACATTTCGGAGCCCCTTTGAGCATATAAAAGGAGGCCCATGCGCAACGTAGAAAGGGTTGGTCAATCAGTTCCCTCCACGCTCAGTCTCGTTAGCAGCTCGTGTGTACTGTAGCACTCAGCGCTCCTGAGCAAGAACGCAATACACCTAGACATGCAGCAGTAGGAGTGTTATCTCTCCGGAGAGCTCCGAAGCTGGGTAAACCTCTCGCGTGCTTCGCCTCGATCTGCTCTTCGTGCGACCTCCGCTCCCTGCCGAACCGAAAGGGGCTCGGTCCGCCGGCCCCATAGGTGTTCGTGGGCCAGATCAGCCTGCCCCGACACTAGGCTTGCCTCTGTTGCATACTCCATTGATACTTGCATTGTTCATGACTCTACCCTTGCTAGAGTTGTGTTGGTGGGTTGTAGAAATATGCTATAGTAGATGGCTACGCAAAGTGGGTCAGGGTTATGCATGGAAAGAAACAAGTGTGGTTTGACATACTTGCAAACAGCCCCAGTGGGTGCCACTGATGCCCCTGGGAGATGATGATGAACTAGGTCACTACTTGGTGGTGAAGTAGTGTACCGAGGTTTGATAAAAGTGTTGTTAGAGAGACGGATTAGGTTTAAGATTTGTCGACTGTCCCAACCTTACATGCGCAACCACTCTACCCTTATATGGGAAAGGGCATTATTTATTACCTAGGCCAATACTAGCTTGGAGCCCGCATTACTAGTGACGGGAGAGCTGTTGGTGCGCTCTCTCGGGATGGGGTCGTGCCAGGTAGGGCGGCCATGACTGTTTTCACAGGGCACCGGACACACCGTTGGTACCCCGTGCTTGTGGTATGTGATGAATATGGGAGCGAGGCTCCACAACTTTATGATATGAAATGTTAGGCACGTGGGTTACTACCAATCGAGTGGACTCCATGTTAGTGTCGTCTAGGGAAAGATAGTGATCAGGTGCTTACCCCGGGTACTTGAGGTACCGCGGGTTGCGGATGACACGGAAGTTCCCTGGATTTTGTGGGTATAGTGTGCAACCTCTGCAGAGTGTAAAACTATTCGAATAGCCGTGTCCATGGTCAAGGACAGTTGGGCGGTGCTTCTTAGACTATGCCCATATGTTTCTAACAAACAACACAGATTGGAAATATTGTTGATATGATTCGTGAGGAAGTCACGATGAATTGAGTATGAGTTGTTCATAACTCTTTCTCGATGTTGAAGTCTGTAACCTCCTGATACTTGTTGCAGACACATTCATGTCCTTGGTAAATGTTGATCATACTTGCATGAGAAAATCTAGCTTTTCGTCACAATGCCAATTAAGCAGTAGAGCTTTGCATAATTATTTTTTTATCACTCTTGGGTTGCTTGCGAGTACATTCAAAGTACTCATTGGCTTGCCACTGGTTATTTTATTGGCCAGGCATGAAAGACAAGATATATTGAAGAGTTCTTTGGTGACGATCGTGCGAGCTAGGACGCTTTCCCAGTCAGAATGCATATTTTCATGTGTTGTTTATGTTCGGTGTGTCTTTCGTGATAGGTTCTGCCTCCGAGGATAACCCCGAATATCCGTCTGAAGGGCAGTATCCTACTACCACTACATCAGGCAAGCAACCCATTGATCATTATACAAACCCATGTTCTCGCTTCTGCTCTTGTTTACTGCATAAGACAACGTGATTCAAACTGTTGTGTGCTGCGGTAGTTGAACCCACTTCCTTTGCATGACCTGTCATTGCCTCTGTAACTAGATGAAACCCACTAGTATGTGTAGGAGTTGATTGAGCCATGTCTGTGTTTCCTACCATGCCATGCTTGCTATGCTTAGAGTTGTGTCAGGTCTGGCTCATCGGGATGATGAACTAGAGTGAAAGGTTGTGTTGGTAACGAGAGTGAAGTGTTGAACACGATTTGGTAAAGGTATCGATGAGAGGCCGTGTAGGAGTACATGGTGGGTTGTTTCATTGAAGCCGTCTCTAAGAACTGAGATCTGTGTGTGTGATTTAAGACTTAGCTACTACCACGCATTGGGCCCGAAACGAATGGACCCTCTCGACTTATTAGCCACTCTTGTCCTCTGTCCGGAAGTTGCAAAGTAGTTTCTGGTGTTTGTAGCATCTTTGGGGGCAGCCTTGGCGCTGACCTTAGGGGTGGGCTGTGTTGCGATGCATACGTGGCCCGGTGTACCGATTCGCCCGTTTGGTGTCTCGGGAACCCTGCACACATCGTTTGGGGCTGTTAGTGGAAACCTCGACCGGACTCCCTGCGGATGGAACCCGAATAGGCGATAAACCTGGACTAGGGACTCGTGTGTTTAGTCAGGTCGTGGCCGACACCCTCGCTGGGCTTCCGCTTGAAGGTTGCCGAGTACATGTCATGTAGCGGCGATAAGTGGTGAGAGCGTGTGTGAAGAAGTACACCCCTGTAGGGTATGAAACTATTCGAATAGCCGCGTCCGCGGTAAAGGACTACTTGGTCACCTTTGCAGTTCATAGACAAGTAGATGGATACTACTAAAAGCCTCAAGATAAGTGTGAGTACCACGGATGGCCCTCTCGCGGGTTGACGAGAGAGGATCCACGGTGGAGTATTGTGATGGTGATTAGTGGACTCGTGTGCGACCAATGCTTTTCAAATGGTGTCACGTAGGATATCTTAGCCAAGAGTCAAAGCTGGCTTGCTGCAATAACTCCACTACCTTCTTGAGAATGTGCATGTATAATAGGGTTCTGTTGTAAGACTTGCTGAGTACCTCCGTACTCATGTTTGCTTAATTAATGTTTTCAAACGACAACACCGCCCCCTCCGATGGGTTTTATGTAGACCTTGACGTCGATGAGTGACTAGCCACCCAGGTGGTGATCCAAGGCTTGTGAAGGGCCACTGTAGATAGAAGGGCTTCGTCAAGCTTTCTTTCTTTTAGTGTCTGTACTCAGACTAGTTTGCTTCCGCATGTGCTTGTATGTTTGTATGACTTGAGTGTTGGGTCATGTGACCCCTATCTGTATGGAATGTTATGTATGTACTCAAATCGGGCATATTGTGTGTATGATTGAAATGCTTGGTATGAGTGGGATCCGACAATCTAGTTGTTTATCCTTGGCAGCCTCTCATATGGGGAAATGTAGTCTAGTGCTTCCTGAGCGATAGTAGTCCGCTACAGCCCGGATCACCGGAGTCCTGCTAGCCCAAAGACTCTTGCTTTGGACACTTGACTGGCGGCATGTGTTCCACTTCGTTCCTATGTCTGTCCCTTCGGGAAATGTCACGCGATGATATCCGGAGTCCTGCCTAGGCTGCTACAGCCCGGGTTCTGAGTCTGTTAGCCCAGTGCTACAGCCCGGATTCATACGTTGATGACCGACATGCTCGATGTGATTCATGTATGCCCGTCCCCATGGGTTAGCGCCGCTTTGGATTCACGACTAGCCATGTCGGCCCGGGTTCTCTGTCATGTGGATGCTAGTGACACTATCATATACGCGAGCCAAAAGGCGCAAACGGTCCCGGGCCATGGTAAGGCGACACCCGTGGGAATACCGTGTGTGAGGCCGCAAAGTGATATGAGGTGTTACCGGCTAGGTCAATGTGACTTGGAATCGGGGTCCTGACAGCGTTGGCATCAGAGCCGGACTGCCTGTAGGTTCGCTAAGCCAAACCGGGTCGATGTCGAGTCTAGAAATGCTTTAGTTATATGTAGGGGAATTGATTGTGGGAGGGACGTAAGGCTCTTTTTACTTCTTTACCTTATGCCCTCTGATCTGAGTCATCCTCTTCTCATTCTAGGTGGGTATAGGACTAGGCTCTCTTCTTTCTATCAGGTTCACGTGTTACTAATCCATAGTAACTTATCGGATTGTTGGTTACCAGCCTCAGTTCAGTTTCTACTACTTTTAGTATGCTATCAGTTGAACCGGAACCTTGATATGATGTTGTTGAGTGGTTTTACAATCTGATTTTGAATGTCTCAAATCTGTTCTTGAGCATTTACAGATGTTATGCTGTCCGATTTTCCCTAGAAATTCTAATGTCTTTGCATTGTGGCTGTGCTTTCAGATGGCCACTCATGCTCAAAACCAAGTGGTTTGCCTGACTAGGTGCATCGATGTGCCCGATCATACGGCTATGTTAGTCCGGGTTATGATTGAGACGGGTTACCATTGGTATCGAATACACCGTCGAAGAGCAATTCGAGACTTTAATCAAAGCCAATACCTCTGACCTTTGTCGGGATATTTCCTTCATATCCTGGATCGACTGAGCCTCTTCACCACTCCTATGGACCCGGGGTCACTATTGAGATGGATGTGCAGGATGCTGCATACTCTATGATGACCATCATGCGAGTCAGGACTGGCCTGCTTCGGAACACCGACTTCCGTTATATGCCAGCTTCGCTCCCAGGGGCGCAAGGGTATCTTCAGGCCATCTATGCTGATTCCACTCAAGAGGACTCACTAACCCGCACCGCTTCTTTGAGATGCTTTCATGGATAAGGACCGAGAGAATCGGGCCTTGAGAATGGAGCTTTTCAACACCCGTGCCGATCATTGGGCCACTTTGACTCGGTTTGCACCGGCTGTGCAAGCTGGATGTATGGATATGAGGGATCTGTATCCTGTGAGATCTGCTCTGCCAGACATGATGGATTGGCGTGATGTGGGAGGCATCACCCCACCCCGTGGTCCCCGCAGGCCACCGTTTGTTGGTCCAAGACCTCATCCTAGCCCCTATGGTCCACAAGCTCCTCAGGACCGTCTGTTTCCGGATAATCATGTTGAGCTTCCAGGCTATGGAGGTGACTTCTATGAGGACTACTACGGAGCTGTCTGAGTTAGTAGTAGTATCTCTAGTATTGTAATAGTTGTATTTCCACCGTCCTGCGTGACCTGTGGAATATGACTTAGTGTGTATCAATTCTGGAAGTGTAGAAAAATAATGTATAGGAGTTTGGAATGCTTCCGATGAGATGTAACACCTTTCACCGTAGTTGTACTCTAGTCGGGCTTGTACTAAACTATGAATGGTGTGTATGACCGTTGGTATATATATGGCAGTTTCTATATTACCATGTCATACGGATGAACATCTCTGCATTCCGTGTTATCCATTACATTCCGCACTACCTTGCCAAATTTTGCCATCCTTGTTTAAACCGTTGTTTTGTTTCCTAGGATGGTCAACACCCGCAACAACCCTGCTGCTCTGGAGCAGGGAGAAGACAGCGCATCTAGGAATGTAAATCTGCCTCAACCGCCTTCTTTGGCCGAAGTTATGATGGAGGCAGAATGCAACAAGCGTGAGACCAATCGCTTGCTGGAGCGGATTGAGCAGAATACATACGCTTGACCAAGGAATGACCTGGTGTCAATCAATGACTTTGTCAAGCTGTATCCACCGAAGTTCAAGCATTCCGTTGAGCCTCTCGATGCGGATGACTGGCTTCGCAGCATCATCCACAAGCTACGTTCTCCCAAAGTGGCTGAAGCTGATAAGGTTGCCTTTGCTGCCTATCACCTCGAAGGCCCTGCTAGCCTTTGGTGGGAGAATTTCGAGGCTATGCGCCCGGTTGGCCAAATCACTACCTGGGCTGAGTTCAGTGCGGCTTTCCATGAGCATCACATTCTAGAAGGTCTCGTGGATCGCAAGCGGGAAGAGTTCTGCAACTTCACCTGTGGTAGATCGACCGTGGATGCATACGATCGCGAAGTTTGGAAATCTAGCACGTTATGCTCTGAAGAGGTATCTACCGACGCCAAGAAGCGTGCAAGGTTCCGCAAGGGACTTAGCCCGAAGCCGCCGTGATCTTCGTCTGCACGAGTGCACCTCCTTCCAGAAGTTAGTCAACAAGGCTATCAGTGCTGAAACTGGACAGTCTGACTTTGAAGCTTTACGCAAGCACTCACGTGACTTTGGTTCTTCATCCGGCTCTGGATCTCAGAAGCGCCGGGTCTGGATCCCAAGCACCGCTCTGCCACCCAGATTCACTCCGAGGCCATCCTTTGAGGCGCCTCGCCCCAACCAGCAGTTTGCACCGCCCAAGGCCTATGGTGGCCCCGCTGCTAATGCTGCTCCATGTCCCAATGTGATAACTTGTTTCAAGTGTGGAGAGACGGGTCACTACATCCGTGAGTGTCCCCAGAACAACCCCAGTCAGATCGGAAAGTCTGTTGGCCGTGGTAAGCCAGCAGGAAAGGTGCTCTATGCCAAACCAGCTGCCACTGCTCGTGGGCACGTCAACTACGTCCAGCTGAGGAGACCCATGAGGATCCCAATGTCATTCTCGGTACGCTCCTTGTTAATTGCCATCTGGCAACTGTTCTCTTTGATACTGGAGCATCTCATTCATTTATTTCTGAGAGCTATGCTCGTTTGCACAACACCACATTTTGTGACATGCACACCTCCATGGAAATTCAGACTCCTGGCTCTAGATGGCAAACCTCTAGAATAAGTCATGGGAATGAAATCCTTGTCGATAGACTAGTCTTCCTTGCATCACTAATAGCTCTCAAGTCCTCGGACATAAACATCATCTTGGGTATGGACTGGATGTTAGCCCATCATGCTAAGATTGATTGCTCTACTAGAACTGTTCAACTCACCCATCCTTCGGGCAAGACAGCCAATGTTTTGACCCGAGTGTCTAAGCGTGAGCTCTACTCCTTAAATGCCAACCCCCTTCCAGACCTTGAAGATATTCCGGTAGTCCGTGATTTCCCGGATGTCTATCCAGAAGAACTGCCAGGTGTTCCACCTGACAGAGATGTCGAGTTCGTGATAGACCTTGTTCCAGGAACCGTCCCAATCTCTAGAAGACCTTATAAGATGGCACCCCTAGAACTAGCTGAGCTTAAGAAACAACTTGATGAATCCTTGCAAAAGGGTTTCATCAGTCCTAGTTCTTCTCCACGGGCTTGCCCGTCCTCTTAAATCAAGAAGAAGGATGGAACGGATCTGATGGTTGTAGATTACCGACCTATCAATTTGGTCACTATCAAGAACAAGTATCCGCTCCCCAGGATCAATGATCTGTTTGATCAGCTCGCTGGATCCTCAGTCTTTTCCAAGATGGATTTGGTCACGACCAGTTTTCCAATAAAAATATATATTGAGAAACCGATCTTTTAATTCCAGTGTGAGGAAAATCCTCCTTACTGGTAGACAAAACCTTGATACAATAAGCCAGTAGCATTTCATATATTACAGGGTCAAGCTGAGGTTGCTCAACAAATTATTACAAGCACGCCAATAATTATACATAGTGGCAGATATGACACAGTGGTGTGGGGTGGCTTACTACTGACTCGAGATAAAAGTGATTTGTGGAATATCACAGTGGAGTGGATAATATGACTACTAAACTGGCGGCTCATCGAGCGTCGAGGTGAGGCTCGATGAATTTATTTGGGTAGCGGAAGCGGATATAACACAGTGACCAAAACCAGGGTCGCACAAGACTGACTGGGTTTCCTCTAGGCGTCGGACTCGCTATCGAACTCTTCATCCATGAGATCGCCTTCGTCAGCATCTGGCCAAATCAACAAGCCAGGTGAGTACTTTGAAAGTACTCGCAAGACAGTTCGGACAATAGATATAATAAATGCATGCATGAATGCGTCATGAGTAATTTAACAATGCACATTCAAATCAGTATAACAAGGTAAGTAAAAAGGGAGTAGGCGGTAGTCCGCTCGAAAACCCAATAAAATAAACTGAAAACCGATCGGGTGTCTGAAGCGACACCTCGAAGGGTGACCAAATAAGTAAAACATGCCGCAGTCGGGCGTCTAAGCGACACCACATGAATAAACGTTAACCGGACTTAATACTCATGTGGCTCACCAGAGTTTCTTTCACCAAGACTGACTCTTGACAAAATAAGATAAACACAGAACTTGGATATGGATAAGATGATTCAAAGGAATTATTGACTCTGCAGAGTTTGTACTAGAAAGCCCACAACCAACGGATTTCCGCAGTCACGAAGTACTAGTTCTGTTTATGGTATTCCGGAAGAAACACAACAATCCAGTACACACCCATCCCACCTCACGATGCCAGGAATCACCCTAGACAGTGTTCAAGAAAAACTTTGAGACGGGGAGATCACAATCTCGAATAGCATGGGATCAAATTTATATCTGGCGCTCTAAGGGGTGCCCCCCTCTCGGTCCCTACCGGAAACACCCATGCCCCCTGACCGGATGATAGGATTTAATCCAGGGCCATGGAACCCTCATCCCGGTCTCTCGATTTGGTGTATACCAGGAAAGTGGGTTGCAACTTACTATGCCATATCCCTTGCAGAAAACATGTGGTAGTAAGGAAAAGGAAAATGGACGGAAACTGGACTAATACATGCTGACACTGGAGTCAAATAATGCGGCATAAGGCGGCATGCTACAACACTGCCATCTTACCCATTCTCATGCCAACTCATGGCCATGAAAACTCATTTCCATCAACTCATGGATTTCCGAAACTCACTTGCCTCAACTTTTCACGTGATATAAGTTTCATCGAGATGCTCATGAACATGCCATGAAACTACTTAATGCAAACATGCCCAAACACTCATCATATCAAAAGTTCAAACATGCTTACCTGGTTCGGAGTAGTCGGGACCTAGCTCGGTGAAGTTCGCGGTTCCGTCACCTCCTTCGGTATCTACGGTATACAAAAATACACGCACTAACGTAAATACCATGGGTGCACAAAAATATTCCAAATATTTTTCAAATAAAGCTGATAAAAAACTAGACACAATTTTGAAGAGGAGAGAAAAAGAATCACTCAAAAATCCTTTTCTGTTTAAAAGTTATAAGAGTTTTAGTCCAAGGACCTCTCTGTAATGAAACAGAAAACTCTCGAAGTCTAAGCGAAAAAGTCCGAATACGATTCAAATTAGAAAGCGCATTTGCGAATACACTTTCAGAAACGGTTGAAAAAAAGAAACAGAGAGGTCGACGGGCGGGTCCCACCCGTCGAGTTTGAATATTCAAAAGAGGCGGCAGAGCTCGTCGGCGCCCGAGAGTGGTGGTCGCCGTGGCGTTCAGCGAGCGGTGGGATCGGGTGGTACCTCTGTGCTCAGTGCATCCTTCCGCGTCGGTGGGTGGTGGTGGTGGTCGCTTGGCGAGCACCACGTCGGCAACGACCCTTGCTCCGGCGGACGGTGGTTCGGGTAGTCGTGGGCCTCGTCGGAGAGAGTTGCTGTGGTCAAATTGGAGTGGGGGTTAGTCTCCTAGAGGTGTCATGAGGCTACCGGCAAGTCTAGGGCGGTGGAGGAGCTCTCATCAGAGAGAACGCTGCAGGATCCCGAAGCGGACGGAGGTGGCCGGAGTTGAGGAAGAAGGGCCCCTCGAGGCTCTTCTAGTGGCTGGGCGGGGTCTGGTGAGGTGGTGGAGATGTGCGGGGTCGAGAGCGAGCTCGGAGGCGCTATTTATAGCCGGCCCGAGGCGGTTGTCGTGAACGGGATAAGTCCGGCGAGCGATTACGGCGGTGCTGTGGCTCGACGGTTGGTTTAGGGGCTTGAGCATCGTCTAGACGGAGTACTGATTCCATCCCGGTGCCTAACTCAGCAAGGCAGGGGGCGATTACGGCTGTCCCCAATGGAACGGCCGTGCGGCACGTCGGGCGGCAGAGGGCGCGCTGTGCGTGCTGTGCCACGGCGATCGTGGCCGCAGTCTGCTGGCAAGGGAGACGGCCACGCGGAGCTCCCAGGTGGCGTGGGCGGTGCCGAATGGCGTTGTGCCGCAGGGTGCCCCCCGTCGGCCGCCACGGGAGGTCCCGTCGCCGCAGAAGACGCCGACGCAGACGGGCCAGGGTGCCACCAACGCCAGGAACCAGCCAAGTGCGCGTCGGCGCCTGGGCGAGGAGGAGGGCGTGCGAACGCGCCAGCGCCTGATTGACAGGTGACCAGACTACGTGAAACTGAACTTCTTGAAACTCTGAATTTCTCACGAAAGTGCAAAATAACAGTGCAAGCCAGGTGTTCGACAGAATGATTTCGGTATGTGGGGATTTTTCCTTGAGCTGATTTTTGGTGGAGTGGCCTCTCATAGCATCTGGGGGCTGCCTGAATTTTGGTGGAATTTTTGGAGAAGGGGAGATATGAATTTCATCAAATTTGACAAATCTGGTCCAAATTTGCAGAAGCTGAAACGTGAAAATTTTGAAAAGAAGAAGAGTGGATCTTGATGGTTCTAGGTTGTGGGTTCTAGGGACTATCCAGAGGAGTTGGTTTGAGATCAAAATTCAAAGGCAAATAGGTACTTGCTTTGCAAATCACCTAGGCTCAAAATAATGGACATAATTGTTTTGGGGAAAGTAATAAATGAGATAAAATCCAAAAATGAGTTGGACCTATTGGGACAGAATATTTGGATTGCCCCAAAGTGGAAGGAGGGGTTTTGGGAAGATTTACCACATGAGACATGGTAAAAAGTATGGATGGTTTCAATATAAGAGAGGACCCAAAACTCCTAGGGTTTTCTTATTAAAAGAAAAATAAATCCAAAAAAAATTTGAGAAGGGAGAGAGTCAGAAGAAGGGTTTTTAAATAACCAACATCAGACTTGAAGAAGATGCCAAAATAAAATCCTTTGCCAAAGGGGAAATTTTTGAGAGAGAGATTTTTGGAAGGGTTTAAATGACCTTCTTCAAAACCAACAAAGTTTTTGTTGAAAACCAAACAAATTTTTTTTTGAGTGTCACAACACCTACCCCCTTAGGAAAAATCTCGTCCCCGAAATTTCAGCTGATCCTCAAATAAGTGTGGGTGCTCTGTCCGAAGGAAATCCTCCCTTTCCCAAGTGGCTTCACTCCTTTGTGTGATTGCTCCTTGAACTCTGAAAAACTTGATGGTTTTCTGTCGGGTCCTCCTTTCAGACTCCTCCATGATTTTTATTGGATGCTCCCGATATGTGAGGTCTGGCTGCACGTCAATGTTTTCATGGGATACCTGCTTCTCTAGGTTGCTCACGCACTTCCTCAATTGCGAGACGTGGAACACGTCGTGGATGTCGGATAAATCTTCGGGTAAGTCTAGCTGGTAGGCTACCGTGCCTCTCTGTGCCACTATGCAGAATGGTCCGATGAATCTTGGTGCTAGCTTCCCTTAATCTTGAATCGTTGCAGGCCCCTCATAGGAGATACTCGTAGGTATACAAACTCACCGGGTTCGAAACTGACTCCCCGATGTTTTTGATCGTAATAACTCTTCTGTCGACTTTGGGCTGTCTTGAGTCGATCCCTAATCACCTTAACTTTATCTTCAGCTTCCTTGAGTATGTCTGGGCCGAAGATATGGCTGTCTCCGGTTTCCGACCAATTTAGCGGGGTCCGACATCTCCGCCCGTACAAGGCTTCAAAGGGTGCCATTTGCAGGCTGGCCTGGTAACTGTTGTTGTATGCGAATTCTGCGTATGGCAGGCTTTCCTCCCAACTGGTCCCATAAGTGAGGACACATGCTCTCAGCATGTCTTCTAGAATTCGGTTTACGCGTTCAGTTTGTCCATCGGTATGGGGATGGTATGCTGTACTGAAAGCTAGATGGGTTCCCAGAGCCTGTTGCAGGTGATCCCAAAATCAGGAGATAAATTGAGTGCCTTTGTCTGATATTATTGTCTTTGGGACTCCATGTAAGCAGACGATACGGGAGAGATAAAGCCTAGCAAGCTTCTGAGTGGTGTGGATTGTCTTCACGGGGATAAAGTGTGCTACTTTAGTCAGTCTATCAGTGATGACCCATATGGCATCATTCCTGTGCCGTGACCGAGGTAGCCCAACAATAAAATCCATTCCAATCTTGTCCCATTTCCACTCGGGTATTTTATTTGGCTGCAAAAGTCCGGCCGGTTTCTGGTGCTCGGACTTGATGCGTTGACAAGAGTCACAACATCACGATGAGCGTGGCTATGTCCCTTTTCGGACCGTGCCACCAAAATTTCTCCTGAATATCCACCTGTACATTTTGGTCCTCAGGATGGATTGAATATGGGCGGTGTGGCCTTCAGCTAAGATCTGCTGTTTAAGGTCCTTGATATTTGGTACGCAAAGTCTATCTCTGTACCACAATATTCCTTGCTTATCGATAACGAACTCTGTGGCCTTGCCCAAAGTCACCTTTCGCTTTATGCCCTCAATGCTAGGGTGTCCATGCTGAGCCTCTTTAATCTTTTCCATCAGGGTAGGCTGTATTTCTAAATTCGATACGCTGCCTTCGGTGACTACCAGCAAGTTGAGTTTAGTAAACTCCTGCCAGAATTCAGGTCTCAGGTTTGGTAGACCGTCGTTGTTCGGGCTAGGGTTCCGACTTAGGGCATCTGCCACTACATTTGCTTTGCCTGGATGGTAGTGGATCCCAACATCATAATCCTTCACTAATTCCAACCAGCGTCGTTGCCGTAAATTCAGTTCCGGTTGTGTGAAAATATACTTGAGGCTCTTATGGTCCGTGTATATTTCACATTCATTTCCAAGTAAAAAGTATCTCCATTCCTTGAGTGCATGAATAACTGCTGCTAATTCCAGGTCATGAGTAGGATAATTTTCCTCATGCTTGCGAAGTTGTCTGGAAACATACGCGACTACCTTGCCTTCTTGCATCAACACACATCCGAGGCCCTTCCGAGATGCGTCACAATACACCTCAAAATTCTTGTGTATGTCTGGCACACTTAATACTGGTGTTGTCGTTAATTTCCTTTTTAATTCTAGGAAACTTTTCTCGCAAGCTTCCGTCCATTCAAACTTCTTGTCTTTCTTGAGTAGCTACGTCATTGGCTTTGCTATGGTGGAGAATCCTTCAATAAATCTTCGGTAGTATCCTGCCATTCCCAAGAAACTTGATAAATCCGTTCTACTGGCTGGTTGTTTCCAGCCAAGTACGGCCTTGACTTTTTTCGGGTCTACAGCAATACCTTCTTGGGTCAGTACGTGGCCCAGAAAACCTACTTGTCTTAGCCAAAATTCACACTTGCTGAATTTAGCGTACAATTGATGTTTCCTGAGTTCCCCTAGTACAATTCGGAGATGTTCAGCATGCTCTTCTGGTGTCTTGGAGTATATCAGAATATCGTCGATAAATACCACAACAAACTTGTCCATAAACTTCATAAATACTTTGTTCATGAGGTGAACAAAATATGCGGGGGCATTCGTGAGTCCAAATGGCATTACGGTGAACTCATATAATCCGTATTTGGAGGTGAATGCTGTCTTGGGAATATCTTCTGTTCGTACCTTTAATTGATGGTATCCCGACCTCAAGTAAATTTTTCAGAATACCTTGGCCTGAGCGAGCTGATCAAATAAATCATTTATCCGTGGCATCGGATATTTGTTCTTGATTGTGACCATGTTAAGCGCTCAATAGTCTATGCACAATCTCAGTGTTCCATCCTTCTTTTTGGCAAATAATATTGGTGAACCCCAAGGTGAGGAGCTGGCTCGTATATAACCTTTGTCCAATAATTCTTTTATTTGCTTCTTCAGTTCTACCAATTCGGATGGTGCCATTCTGTATGGTTTCTTGTATATGGGGGCGGTTCCGGGTGCTAGCTCAATGCTGAATTCTATCTCTCGGTCTGGTGGCATGCCTGGTAGTTCTTCGGGAAATACGTCTGGAAATTCACACACTACATGAACCTTGCTTAATTAAGAAATATCCACCTTGTTCAATCTTGGTTGCCGGGATATTTTTCTTTCTTTGGCTGAAACTTTTATTGTCTTCCCGTGGTGGTGGGTGAGAATTACGGTCCTGTTGAAGCAGTCAATAAAACCTTTGTTGGTGGTTAACCAATCCATCCCTAAGATGACATCCAGTCCTTTATCTTCCAACACAATAAGGTTGGCGTGAAACCTCAATCCTTCAAACTCAATAATCACACCTTGGCAGTAACTCTGGGTAACTTGCTTAATCCCAGGGGACTTGATGATCATTGATTTTTCCAAGGGAAGCATTGAAAAATTATTTTGCAAAGCAAAACTTTTCGAAATGAATGAGTGAGAAGCTCGTAATCAAACAAAACCATGGCAGGTATTGTGTTGACAGGAAGCGTGCGAGTACGATATCTGGGGCATTCTGTGCTTCCTCTTTGGTCATGTGGTTCAGATGACCCTTCCTGTGGTTGTTATTTGGGTTGAAATTGTTGCGCTTTGGCGCCGAATTATTACATCCGTTGTTCGGCTTTGGGGTCGAGTTCCTTGGCTTGGGGCACTGCTTGGCATAGTGCCCTTCTTCTCCACAAGCGTAGCAAGTAACGGCTGGGTGGTATGTGAACTCCTTGTCCCTTGCATGGAAATTCTTGATTGGACGTGAGACGTTTGTCGTGGGTTTGGGTGTCCAACCTTTCTGAAAATATGTCTTGCTACGGTGGTTGCGGGCATGATTAGTCTGGTCCCTTTTTCGCTTGCGGAAATCTTCCAAGCTGCGTCTCTCATTTTCCAAAGTAATGGCCTTATCCACCAGCGTCTTAAAATCTAGGAAGGTGTGTACAACCAGCTGGCATTTAAGCGCGGGCATCAGACCATCTAGGAATTTTTCCATCTTCTTGCTTTCAGACATACGCTCCTCGTTCGCGTAGCGAGACAACAGAGTAAATTGACTGTTATATTCTGACACCGTCATTGTCCTTTGCTGAGGTCATCAAATTATCTCTTTTTGATCTTCATAAGACTCTTAGGAATATGTGCCCGACGAAAACCTTCTTTGAACTCCTCCCAGGTTATATTATTTTCGTTGGGGTGCATGTGTAGGAAATTTTCCCACCACGATGCAGCTGCTCCAGTGAGATAGTGCGGTGCATATAGCACTTTCTCTGGATCTGAACACTGGGCAATAATTAATTTTCTTTCCATGTCCCAAAGCCAGTCCTCGGCTTCAAGAGGTTTGTCAGTATGAGAAAATGTTTGGGGACGCGTCTTCTGTAGCTCAGATAACTTTGATTGCTGCTGACATCGTCCACGGTGATTTCCCATATTGATGACTTGGTTCATCATTTCCTGATGTTGTTCTTGACTTTGCTCATAAAGACGACACATTTGGGAAAGTGTTGTTTCACCGTCTGTTGACTTGACTGCCCTGTGTGAAATTGTTGCTTGGTTGTGTGTCATAATTTTCCTCTGGCGGAGTTGGCATGGAGCGCGTCCAAGGACGAGACATTGTTCACTCTGGGGATATATTTTGTAAAACTCATAAGAAAAGAAATTGAGTCGCAAAAGTCTATAAATTCATGAAGACGAAAAAGTATTAAATGCTCCAAGATTTATCAAGAGAATAAACGTTTGCGCGCGGAGAAGGACTGCTCATTACATATCTTACACGCAAGCAGTAATTATACAATACATCACTCAGGATATGCGTACATATACCTGACATGTTATTTAGGCTAGTGCTCTCACTACTAGAAAAAGGCCTACTAATGGCGCACCGGTTTTGCCTACTAATGGCGTACTACCGGTGCGCCATTACTAGCACGCCATTAGTATTTTTTACTAATGGCGCACTGTAATGCGCCATTAGTATACCAGATACTAATGGCGCACCATGTAGTGCGCCATTAGTATAGCCCACGGTGCGCCATTAGTATCTGGTATACTAACCTCAGTTCACTATGGCTTAATCTCGGGTCAATATGCTTAATCTCATGTCAAACTTCCCGAAAGGTCACCCATCCTCACACTACTCCAGCCTAAGCACGCTTAACTTCAGAGTTCTATCCAACCCCAGCAACAGCTCACTTCACAAGCACTTGTTGATATATCTAGCATATCAATCCTGTTATACCTTGTTGATGTCTAGGACTTTGTTCATGTTCATGACTATGATGAAATTTTGAAAAATATTTCAAACTTCTCGGTCATATTACGTATCATTTTTTGAAAAAAAATTCAAAAGAAATTCGAAACCAATTTTTTTTCTGTTACTAGTGGCGCACCACATCCAACGGTGCGCCACTAGTAAGTTTGAAATTTTTTGAATTTTTTGCCGCTAGATCTTGAAAGCCCCGTAACTTTTTTTCTGTTAGGTTTTTGGGGATTTTGAAAATGTTTAACGGGGTTCCCCCGGTTACATCCAAATTTAACTTTTCGAGTAGATGATTTTTCATATAAAAAACTTTTTCATCCGAGTTCGTATGCAAAAGTTATGCCCATTTTACAAATTTCCAGAGACATTTTGCAAATAAAGTCGAAATTCATCTTTGTAATTTTTCCCAAAAACTAGAGCACATATCACATGGGAAACATATTTTCTTTTATTTTTTGACATTTCCATCATTTTCTTTTATTTTTTTTAAAACTGAAAAGGCGATCCACCGGGGGGGGGTGCATTCGGTGGAAGTGGTGGCCAAGTTACTAATGGCGCACCACTACCACGGTGCGCCATTAGTAGTTTTGACAAAAATTTAAAAAAAAATTGATATTTTTTTGATTTTGTTTTCTGAAAAAAACTTAGTAATGGCGCACCAGTGGAAAGTGCGCCATTACTAGTTAAAACTAGTAATGGCGCACCGAGACATGGTGCGCCATTAGTAACAATTTTTTTATATTTTTTACATTTTTTTCAAAACTACTAATGGCGCACGACGGATGTGGTGCGCCATTACTATGTCAATTAGTAATGGCGCACGATGCAACGGTGCGCCATTAGTAACAAAATTTATTTTTTATGTTTTTTTTCAAAACTACTAATGGCGCACCACACACCAGGTGCGCCATTAGTAATATATTACTAATGGCACACCGAAACATGGTGCGCCATTAGAATATAGTAATGGCGCACCACATCACAGGTGCGCCATTAGTGGCCATTCCATCTATAGCCTTTTTGTAGTAGTGTCTCCTCCAGTTCCTACATGATGCGCAAACAAGCTACTTCTCACAGCTTATGTACATATAAACATATCGTACAAGCGGTACATCGCATGGCGGCTAAGCGTACTCAGTCGGAGGAGATGGTGAGGATCTCCTTTGCCCTGCCGAGGGTGAGGCGCAGTGAGGCTGGGGACGCAACCTCCTCCTCGCTAATAGGCTCCAGACGTGAAGTGTTGCGCTGAGTTGGTGGAGCGGGTGCCCTATATGGAGCAACACGAACAGGTGTGGGCGCAGTGGGTGGTGCAGAATGAACTGGAGTGGGCGCAATGACTTGTTTGAATTCCTCGGTGGAAGGCAGGCGACGAGCAGTGGTGAGAGTGCTAGGAGCAAAAGATGCCGATGACGAGACGAAAGTCAGTGGCGGTGCGGTGTGCAGGAGCTCCCTCCTGTTGGCGGCACAGCCATGGTCTGATTCCATGCGGGCAGCCACGGAGTCATCCACCAGGTTGTCGAAGGCTGCCTCCAGAGCCTGGAGATACCCGACGAGCATCTCAAAAGCCTCGTCTCGCTCTCCTTTGGGGCAAGAGTATGAGTAGTGGCAGGCGTACGGCACGTGGCATGGAAGGTAGCGGTAACGACGAGTCTGCATCGAAGGAAGGACTTCCCTGAGACGAGCTATCGCCTCACGGGCTGCCATCTGCATAGCATGCTTCTCCGTAGGCATGGCTCTTCCCAAGAACCGGAAGCGGCGTAATTCAACACGCCCTCCCTTGAATTGCACCGCGGCCTGGTGCATGGTCAGACGGTCGTTGACCTTGTGCTGATGGAGCGTGAAAGGCTGGGCGCATGGATGGCCCCATCGCGACCTGGACGATGAAGGAGAGAAGCTTGACGAACCCATCGGGCTCGTTGCGAACATCTGTGACTCGCAGTTGTTGTCGGCCATCTACAAAAGTAGGCAAAAATTCTGAATGGTCAGATCATAAATTTTTGCTGACTGTCAGAAAATGGCTACATTTGCAAAAATAAGAATTACCTCTATTTTTCTAATAACCGATTAGCGATCGCACCTAGTGGCTTCCTACAGTCAGCCTGGCTCTGGTACCAAGCTTGTCACGATCGGTTTTCCAATAAAAATATTTATTGAGAAACCGATCTTTTAATTCCAGTGTGAGGAAAATCCTCCTTACTGGTAGACAAAACCTTGATATAATGAGCCAGTAGCATTCAATATATTACAGGGTCGAGCTGAGGTTGCTCAACAAATTATTACAAGCACGCCAATAATTATACATAGTGGCGGATATGACACAGTGGTGTGGGGTGGCTTACTACTAACTCGAGATAAAAGTGATTGGTGGAATATCACAGTGGAGTGGATAATATGACTACTAAATTGGCGGCTCATTCGAGCGTCGAGGTGAGGCTCGATGAATTTATTTGGGTAGCGGAAGCGGATATAACACAGTGACCAAAACCAGGGTCGCACGAGACTGACTGGGATTCCTCTAGGCGTCGGACTCGCTATCGAACTCTTCATCCATGAGATCGCTTTCACAAGATCTGGCCAAATCAACAAGCCAGGTGAGTACTTTGAAAGTACTCGCAAGACAGTTCGGACAATAGATATAATAAATGCAAGCATGAATGCGTCATGAGTAATTTAACAATGCACATTCAAATCAGTATAACAAGGTAAGTAAAAAGGGAGTCGGCGGTAGTCTGCTCGAAAACCCAATAAAATAAACTGAAAACCGATCGGGTATGCGGCGACACCTCGAAGGGTGAACAAATAAGTAAAACATGCCGCAGTCGGGCGTCTAAGCGACACCACATAAAGGGCTTATATTGAAAGAAAAAACATGCGTGCCACAGTCGGACGTCGAGGCGACATCACAGAAAGGGCTTGCATCGTAAGTTAATAATAATAATACCGCTGTCGGACGTCTGAGCGACACCGCAGAAAGGGCTTATATCAAAAGTAAATAAATAACAATGCCACAGTCGGACGTCTGAGCGACATCGCAGAAATGGCTTATATCAAAAGTAAATAAATAACAATGCCGCAGTCGGACGTCTGAGCGACATCGCAGAAAGGGCTTATATCAAAAGTAAATAAATAACAATGCCACAGTTGGACGTCTGAGCGACATCGCAGAAAGGGCTTATATCAAAAGTAAATAAATAAGAATGCCGCGATCGGACGTCTGAGCGACATCGCGAAAGGGCTTATATCAAAAGTAAATAAATAACAATGCCGCTGTCGGTCGTCTGAGCGACATCGCAGTTAGTTCTTAAATTCATTATTAATTTCTTGCAAGAATTAATGCTCAACGGTAAATATTCAACACGTGTTAAATAACGTGTTAGTCCATTAACAGGAATAAACGTTAACCGGACTTAATACTCATGTGGCTCACGAGTTTACATCACCAAGATTGACTCTTGACAAGATAAGATAAACACATAATTTGGATATGGATAAGATGATTCAAAGGAATTATTGACTCTGCAGAGTTTGTACTAGAAAGCCCACAGCCAACGGATTTCCGCAGTCACGGAGGACTAGTTCCGTTTATGGTATTTGGAAGAAACACAACAATCCAGTACACACCCATCCCACCTCACGATGCCAGGAATCACCCTAGACAGCGTTCAAGAAAAACTTTGAGATGGGGAGATCACAATCTCGAATAGCATGGGATCAAATTTATATACGCGCGCTCTAAGGGGTGCCCCCCTCTCGGTCCCAACCGGAAACACCCATGCCCCCTGACCGGATGATAGGCTTTAATCCAGGGCCATGGAACCCTCATCACGGTCTCTCGATTTGGTGTGTACCAGGAAAGTGGTTTGCAACTTACTACGCCATATCCCTTGCGGAAAACATGTGGTAGTACGGAAAAGGAAAATGGACGGAAACTGGACTGATACATGCTGACACTGGAGTCAAATAATCTGGCATAAGACTTGCATGCTAAAACACTGCCATCTTACCCATTCTCATGCCAACTCACGGCCATGCAAACTCATTTCCATCAACTCATGGATATCCGAAACTCACTTGCCTCAACTTTTCACGTGATATAACTTTCATCCAGATGCTCATGAACAGGCCATGAAACTACTTAATGCAAACATGCCCAAACACTCATCATATCAAAAGTTCAAACATGCTTGCCTGGTTCGGAGTAATCGAGGCCTAGCTCGGTGAAGTTCGCGGTTCCGTCACCTCCTTCGGTATCTACGGTATACAAAAATACACGCACTAACATAAATACCATGGGGTGCACGAAAATATTCCAAATATTTTTCAAATAAATCGTATAAAAAACTAGACAAAATTTTGAGGAGGACAGAAAACGAATCACTCAAAAATCCTTTTCTGTTTAAAAGTTATAAGGGTTTTGGTCCAAGGACCTCTCTGTAATGAAACAGAAAACTCTCAGGGGTCTAAGCAGAAAAGTCCAGAAAATGATTCAAATTAGAAAGCGCATTTGCCAGAATACGCTTTCAGAAACGGTTCGAAAAAAAGAACAGAGAGGCTGACGGGCGGGTCCCACCCGTCAGGTTTGAATATTCAAAAGAGGCGGCAGAGCTCGTCGTTGGCCGAGAGCCGCGGTGGTCGCCGGCGGCGATCCAGGACGAGGCAGGGGGATCGGATGATACCTCTGTGCTCAGTGCATCCTTCCGTGTCGGTGGGTGGTGGTGGTGGTCGCCGGCAAGCACCACGTCGACGGCGGCCCTTGCTCCAGCGGACGGTGGTTCGGGTAGTCGTGGGCCTCGTCGGAGAGATTCTTTGAGGTCAAATTGGAGTGGGGGTTAGTCTCCTAGAGGTGTCATGAGGCTACGGGCAAGTCTAGGGCGGTGGAGGAGCTCTCACGGAGAGAACGTTGCCGGAGCCCGAAGCGGATGGAGGTGGCCGGAGTTGAGGAAGAAGGGCCCCTCGAGGCTCTTCCAGTGGCTGGGCGGGGTCTGGTGAGGTGGTGGAGATGTGCGGGGTCGAGAGCGAGCTCGGAGGCGCTATTTATAGCCGGCCCGAGGCGGTTGCCGTGAACGGGATAAGTCCGGCGAGCGATTACGGCGGTGCTGTGGCTGGACGGTTGGTTTAGGGGCTTGAGCATCGTCTAGACGGAGTACTGATTCCATCCCGGTGCCTAACTCAGCAAAGCGAGGCGGTTACGGCGGTCCCCAACGGAACGCCGTGCGGCACGTCGGCGGCGAAGAAGCGCGCCATGCGTGCCGAACCCACGGCGGTATCGCTGCAGCAGCATGCGCCCGACAAGGGAGACGGCACGCGGAGCTCCCAGTGGCGTGGGCGGTGCCGAACAGCGTTGTGCGGAGGTGCCCCTGTCGGCCGCCACGGAGGTCCCAACGCCCTTGAAGATGCGGCCTTGAGACGGGCGAGGTGCCACCGGACGCCAGAACCAGCCAAGTGCGCGTGCGGCGCTCTGGACAGGGAAGAGGGGCCGTGCGCAACGCGCCAGGCGCACAGTTGACAGGTGACCAGACTCTGACGAAACTGAACTTACTGAAACTCTGAATTTCTCTGAAAGTGCAAAGTAACAGTGCAAGCCAGGTGTTCGACAGAATGATTTTGGTATGTGGGGATTTTTCCTTGAGCTGATTTTTGGTGGAGTGGCCTCTCATAGCATCTGGGGGCTGCCTGAATTTTGGTTGAATTTTTGGAGAAGAGGAGATATGAATTTCATCAAATTTGACAAATCTGGTCCAAATTTGCGGAAGCTGAAACTTGAAAATTTTGAAAAGAAGAAGAGTGGATCTTGATGGTTCTAGGTTGTGGGTGCTAGGGACTATCCATAGGAGTTGGTTTGAGATCAAAATTCAAAGGCAAATAGTTACTTGGTTTGCAAATCACTTAGGCTCAAAATAATGGATAGAATTGTTTTGGGGAAAGAAATAAATGAGATAAAATCCAAAAATGAGTTGGACCTATTGGGACTGAATATTTGGATTGCCCCAAAGTGGAAGGAGGGGTTTTGGGAAGATTTACCACATGAGACATGGTAAAAGTATGGATGGTTTCAATATAAGAGAAGACCCAAAACTCCTAGGGTTTTCTTATTAAAAGAAAAATAAATCCCAAAAAAATAAATTTGAGAAGGGGGAGAGTCAGAATAAGGGTTTTTAAATAACCAACACCAGAGTTGAAGAAGATGCCAAAATAAAATCCTGTGCCAAAGGGGAAATTTTTGAGAGAGAGATTTTTGGAAGGGTTTAAATGACCTTCTTCAAAACCAACAAAGTTTTTGTTGAAAACCAAACAATTTTTTTTGAGTGTCATAGATTTGAGGTTGGGCTACCATCAAATCAAAATCAAGAATGGGGACATTCCTAAAACGGCCTTTGTTACTCGTTATGGCCAATACGAGTACACCATCTTGTCCTTCGGGTTAACCAATGCTCCAGCCACCTTCTCTCGGTTAATGAACTCGATATTCATGGAGTATTTGGATAAATTCGTCGTGGTTTACCTCGATGATATACTCATCTACTCCAAGAATGAGGAAGAACATGCAGAACATCTAAGGCTAGTATTGATGAAACTTCGAGAGCATCGCCTTTATGCCAAATTCTCTAAGTGTGAGTTTTGGTTGCCAGAAGTAACCTATCTAAGCCATGTAATCTCTGGTAAGGGCATTGTTGTCAATCCCGAGCGAGTTCAAGCAAATCCTTATTTGGACTCCACCTGAATCGGTCAAGCAAGTTCGGAGTTTCCTCGGTTTAGCGAGCTATTGTCGCCGCTTCACGAGAATTTCTCCAAGGTTGCTAAGCCTCTAACCGAACTCCTCAAGAAAGATAAAAGTTCGAGTGGACCCCATAGTGCGAGTTCAGCTTTGAGGAACTGAAAAGGCGCTGGCATCTGCTCCGTGCTTGTACCACCAGATTTTTCTAAGGACTTTATTATCTATTGCGGCGCCTCGCGACAAGGACTAGGTTGCATACTCATGCAAGATCGTCATGTAATTGCCTCACGCTTCTCGACGATTCGGCCCACATGAGGATAACTATCCCACACACGATCTAGAGCTTGTAGCGATGGTCCATGCACTCAAAACATGGCGACATTACCTTCTTGGTAATCGCTATGCGAAATTTACATCGATCACCAAAGTCTGAAATACATCTTCACCCAACCGGATTTGAATCTCGAGGCAAAGGCGTTGGGTCAAGTTGATTACAGATTACGACTTAGGAATATCTTACACCCAGGAAAAGCCAATGTCATGGCTGATGCACTAAGTCATAAAATCTTATTGTAACAATCTGATGTTACAACAAAGTCAACCATTTCTCCACGAGGAATTTCGTAAGCTTAACCTTCACCTTGTTCCTCGAGGATTCCTTTCCACCCTGGTGGCGAAACCTACCCTTACGGATCAGATCATCAAGGAACAGAAGGTAGATCCAGGAATCTCCCGTATCAAGAGAAACATCAAGAAAGGAGTCGCAGATTGTTTCTCCATTGATGAACAAGGTGTCGTGTTCTTTGGAGACCGTCTAGTGGTTCCCAAGGTACGCATAACTTTGAGGCGATTGATCCTTAAGGAAGCTCATGAATCTCCTCTCACCATTCATCCCGGTAGTACTAAAATGTATCAAGACCTACGCCAGAGGTTTTGGTGGACTAGGATGAAGAGAGAAATCGCTCAATTCATTGCTAATTACGGCGTCGTAAATCGAGTTAAAGCAGAGCATCAACGGCATGCTGGCACCCTTCAACCTTTGGCTATTCCCGAATGGAAATGGGATAAAATCGGTATGGATTTCATTACCGGGTTTCCCAGGACCAAGAAAGGGAATAATGCCATCTTTGTCGTTGTCGATCGTCTTTCCAAAGTAGCCCACTTCCTACCCGTTTGTGAGAGTATAACCGCTAGCCAGCTAGCTGAATTGTACATCTCTCGAATAGTGTCTCTTCACGGTGTTCCATTGGAGGTTAACTCAGACCGTGGAAGTCTATTCACCTCTCGATTTTGGGAATGTTTCCAAAATGCTATGGGAACTCGTCTCTCCTTTAGCACCGCCTTCCATCCTCAATCAAGTGGTCAAGTAGAACGAGTCAACCAAATTCTGGAGGATATGCTTCGAGCTTCTGTCATCTCTTTCGGCATGAATTGGGAGAAATGCCTTCCATTCGCCGAGTTCGCTTATAACAATAGTTATCAAGCTAGCCTGGGCAAAGCTCCTTTCGAAGTTCTCTATGGACGGAAATGTCGAACGCCTCTTAACTGGTCAGAAACCGGGGAAAGACAACTCTTTGGCCCGGATATGATCCAGGAAGCAGAAGAGCAAGTTCGCGTTATTCGTGAGAAATTGAAAACAGCCCAATCTCGTCAAAAGAGCCAATATGATCGCAAGCATAAGCCTATGGCTTATGAAGTTGGCGAGAAGGCTTACCTTCGGGTTACACCTTTAAAAGGAACCCATCGATTCGGTATCAAAGGCAAGTTGGCTCCTCGTTACATTGGACCCCTTCGCATTCTTGCCAAACGGGGAGAAGTTGCCTACCAATTGGAACTACCTCTGCATCTTTCCAGAGTCCATGATGTCTTCCACGTTTCTCAACTCAGGCGTTGCTTCTCGGATCCTATCCGTGGAGTGGACCATGAAACGCTTGATCTCCAAGATAATCTTACCTATCAAGAATATCCCGTTCGTATCCTTGATCAAGCCGAGCGTACCACTCGACGCCAGAATATCAAGTTTCTCAAGGTTCAATGGTCAAACCACTCCGAGCAAGAAGCAACTTGGCAAAGGGAGGATCGTCTTCGATTTGAGTACCCCACCTTCTTCCTGACGGATCCTAAATCTCGGGACGAGATTCTTTTGAGTGGGGGTGAGTTGTCACATCCTAGTTAGTCGCGCGCGGGCATTGTTTACTCCCCCTACAACTACCAGACACAAGTGTACGCGCGGGTGTGCACAAAAAGCCGCGGGTGCCTGTCACATCCTAGTTAGTCCATGCATTAGAGTGTTGCATCATGTTTACCTTTCATCAGAAATTTGAATTGGGGAAGACAGAACCCCCAGAACCCCTTTGAATCCAACTAGGGTTTACTAAAAATATTTTCAATGATCCTGAAATGCCCTCTAAAAATGTTCATCACCTTTGCCTTGGTCCTAAACCACTGTCAGAAGTGATGCACAAATTTCTAGGTCACTCTAAGGTCACTGGATTAAATCTTTAGCTATTTGAGTTCGGGCATTTAAATTATATAAAATATTTCAAATGCTCAAATAATCCCAAACTAAAATGTTCCATGCTGGATATATTCCAACTAGGGATCATGTGCAGTTTGGTGATTTTTGGAGTTGCCTAGGTATTTTTAGAAATGCAACAAACCTACATAAATAATTAAAAAACAGAAACAAATGGGAAAACCTCATACTGGCGAACCCAAGCCCGGCCCACTGGCGGCCCAAAGACTGTCTGGCCCATGCCAACCATTGCTTCTTCTTTGCCACGCAGTACCTGAGTCGACGCCGGTGGCCTTGAGCTTGCCACGGTGCCAGCAGCTTGCCGCTTCGCGCGCCTGGACGCTGGTCAGGCTCCACGTCGCCGCCCTGACCCCGTGGACACCTCATTTGCCCCTGCGTCTCTCCCTCGCTCTCCCGCACCATGGCCGACGCACCTGCCGCCGCACCGCCGACGTAGACGCGTCCACCGTCGTCCCTGCACCGAGCCACTGTGTCCAACCACTCCGCCGTCGTCGACTCCGTCGAGCAGCCCGAGCCCCGAGCGCTCGCTGGCCCTGCTTCGTCTTCCTCGAGCTCGTCTTCACCGAGCACCGCCGCAGATCCCCATCGCCGTCGCCACCGCATCACCTCATCCCCGCCCTCGCCCGGCCGCCCGCCCTTTTCGCCGTGAGCCCAGCTACCTTCCCATCCCTCTCGTTCTCGCTCTCGAGCCCCGCACCGAATGCACCGAGCTCGGCCGCACCCGCCGCCGCCACCGCACGTCGCCGTCGAGGCCACAGCCACGTTGGCTCGACTCCGAGCACACCATCGCACTCACCGCATTTCCAGGAGCCCAACGCACCTCACCCCGTGCCTTGCCGTGCCCCGTAGCCATGAGTTCATCCTCACCCGACTCCGGCGACCGCCAAGCTCGTCGCCGGCGACGTTTCGGGCCACCCCGGGCTCAACCACCACCACCAAACGCCGCGGCTTGCTCCCGGCTACACGTAGATGGCCTCCGCCGCCCATTTGGTCGCCGGAATGCGCAATCAGACCCTCGCCGCCGCGTCTGGCTTCACCAGCGGCTAAACGTCGGCGGGTTTGACCCCGCTGACGTAGTTGACTAGGTGGGGGCCCTCTGCTAATTAACCTAGTTTAGGTTTAATTAAAATTAGTTAGTCTAATTAGCTACTGACATGCGGGACCCACTGGTCAGGTTGACCTGGACGCCCCCGTTGACCCCTGACGTCACTCTGACGCACTGCTGACGCAATAATTAATTTCTGGTTTTATTTGTATTCAGGAAATTCCAGAAATTGTTGCAAACTTCAAAAAATCATAGAAATTAATCTGTAACTCCAAATGCAAAGTTTTATATATGAATTTTGATCAGAAAAATTCAATATATCCATTGGTAATGGTTTCATGCATGACAGAACGAGTTAACCTTGCTGTTTAAGAAGAATAAGATAATGCACCTTTATGGTTATGTTAAATGAGCTAACATTTGAATCTTTGATTCAAATGAGTTCATTCCTTTCTGTTCTAGCTTGCATTAGGCCAACACACATTCATAGTGCCATGTCATAGCATGCATCATATTGTTGCATATTGTCATGTGTTGTTTATGTTCGGTGTGTCTTTTGTGATAGGTTCTGCCTCCGAGGATAACCCCGAATATCCGTCTGAAGGGCAGTATCCTACTACCACTACATCAGGCAAGCAACCCATTGATCATTCCGATACAAACCCATGTTATCACTTCTGCTCTTGTTTACTGCATTAAGACAACGCGATTCAAACTGTTGTGTGCTGCGGTAGTTGAACCCACTTCCTTTGCATGACCTGTCATTGCCACAGTAACTAGATGAAACCCACTAGTATGTGTAGGAGTTGATTGAGCCATGTCTGTGTTTCCTACCATGCTATGCTTGCTATGCTTAGAGTTGTGTCAGGTCTGGCTCATCGGGATGATGAACTAGAGTGAAAGGTTGTGTTGGTAACGAGAGTGAAGTGTTGAACACGATTTGGTAAAGGTATCGATGAGAGGCCATGTAGGAGTACATGGTGGGTTGTTTCATTGAAGTCGTCTCTAAGAACTGAGATATGTGTGTGTGATTTAAGACTTAGCTACTACCACGCATTGGGCCCGAAACCAATGGACCCTCTCGACTTATTAACCACTCTTGTCCTCTGTCCGGGAGTTGCAAAGTAGATTCTGGTGTTTGTAGCTTGCCGGGGCCGCCTTGGCCGACCTTAGGGGTGGGCTGTGTTGCGGTAGGCACGTGGGTCTGTGTCGATTCGCCCGTTTGGTGTCTCGGGAACCCTGCACACATCGTTCGGGGCCGTTAGTGGAAACCTCGACCGGACTCCCTGCGGATGGAACCCGAATAGGCGATAAACCTGGACTAGGGACTCGTGTGTTTAGTCAGGTCGTGGCCAACACCCTCGCTGGGCTTCCGCTTGAAGGTTGTCGAGTACATGTCGTGTAGCGGCGATAAGTGGTGAGAGCGTTTGTGAAGAAGTACACCCCTGCAGGGTATGAAACTATTCGAATAGCCGCGTCCGCGGTAAAGGACTACTTGGTCACCTATGCGGTTCATAGACAAGTAAATGGATACTACTAAAAGCCTCAAGATAAGTGTGAGTACCACGGATGGCCCTCTCGTGGGTTGACGAGAGAGGATCCACGGTGGAGTATTGTGATGGTGATTAGTGGACTGGGTAATGCGACAAATGCTTTTCAAGTGGTGTCACGTAGGATAGCTTAGCCAATGAGTCAAAGCTGGCTTGCTGCAATAACTCCACTACCTTCTTGAGAATGTGCATGTATAATAGGGTTCTATTGTAAGACTTGCTGAGTACCTCCGTACTCATGTTTGCTTAATTAATGTTTTCAGACGACAACACCGCCCCCTCCGATGGGTTTTATGTAGACCTTGACATCGACGAGTGATTAGCCACCCAGGTGGTGATCCAAGGCTTGTGAAGGGCCACTGTAGATAGAAGGGCTTCGTCAAGCTTTCTTTCTTTTAGTGTCTGTATTCAGACTAGTTTGCTTCCGCATGTGCTTGTATGTTTGTATGACTTGAGTGTTGGGTCATGTGACCCCTATCTGTATGGATATGTTATGTATGGCTCCTGAGCCTCTTAAATAAAGTATTTGAGTTGTAGAGTTTTGTTGTGATGCCATGTTGTATGTACTCATATCGGGCATATTGTGTGTATGATTGAAATGCTTGGTATGAGTGGGATCCGACAATCTAGTTGTTTATCCTTGGCAGCCTCTCATATGGGGAAATGTAGTCTAGTGCTTCCTGGGCGATAGTAGTCTGCTACAGCCCAGTTCACCGAGTCCTGCTAGCCCAAAGACTCTTGCTTTGGACACTTGATTTGGCGACATGTGTTCCACTTCGTTCCTATATACATCCCTTTGGGGAAATGTCACGTGATGATATCCGAGTCCTGCCTAGCCTGCTACAGCCGGGTTACGAGTCCTGTTAGCCAGTGCTACTGACCGGGTTACCGGAGTCCTGTTAGCCGTGCTACAGCCGAGATTCATACGTTGATGACCGACATGCTCGATGTGATTCATGTACGCTTTGTCCCTGGGTTAGCGCCGCTTTGGGTTCACGACTAGCCATGTCGGCCCGGGTTCTCTGTCATGTGGATGCTAGCGACACTATCATATATGCGAGCCAAAAGGCGCAAACGGTCCCGGGCCATGGTAAGGCGACACCCGTGGGAATACCGTGCGTGAGGCCGCAAAGTGATATGAGGTGTTACCGGCTACGTCAATGTGACTTGGAATCGGGGTCCTGACACTGCCGGCCATTTGCATGCTCTGGAGCGTGTGGCAGAGCACCCGAGCGTTGACACCGCGTCCCTCAACCACCTCGAGCCTCTCCCTCGCGCCAGTCGAGGTGCCTCGACGTCTGCAACACGCCATCATGCTGTCCCCCTCCTTTCCCTTTCTCTCTCTCTCACCCCCTGAGGTGCGCGCCAGACGCCGCCCAGCTCGGCCAATGCATGCGCCCACGCCAGGGAGCCCCTCGAGCTCGCCCCGGTCCTCCTCTCTCTTCTTGGCGCCCTACTCAACGCCCACGAGCGCCGCAGACAGCCCCGAGCCTCCTCTCGTGGCCACCATGGCCATTTCCGCGGGTGCCCGTAGGCCACGTCCACGGTGAGCCGTGGCTTCACCATATAAGGCCGCCCCTGACCTCCCTTTGGAGCTCCTTTGATATCTCTTTCCCCCGTGAAACCCCTGGACCAACCTGCACCTCCTCTCGTGCCCTCCTGCTCCTTCCATGGCCAGAGTGCCGCCGTCGGTCTCCGCCCAAATTGCCGCAACCCGAAGCATCCCCGCCCCTCCTTTGGCCACCAGTAGAACCGCAGATGAACAACAGAGCTCTCCCCCTCTTTTTCACCTGCCCTGGTGCCCCATGGCGTCGCAACCATCTTTCCCCAAAGCCCCGTCCGCCGGTGTCAAGGACACCATTGTCTCGGTCCTCCCCAGCCTGCGTGAGGCCCATGGATGGGTGCGGCTCGGCCTCCCGAGTCCGTAGGTATGCCGGACGCCACCGGGGACGGCCGGAGTCGCCGGGAAGAGCGCCGGCACCGTTCGGCCTCGCTCCCTCTGTCTCTCGTCGCGCCCGCGTGGGAGGTTGGAGATGGACCTGCAGGCAGGCCCCGCTCGTCAGTGGCCAGCCTCCAGGCCACGCTGGCAAGTGGAGACGGCTTCGGTGGTAACCGCCTCCGACGAGGCCCTTGCGCGCGTGCGACCGAGCTGCTGGGCCGGCCCAGTGGCGCCCTGCTGCTAAACCTCACCCAGTGCGCGCTGCCACCGCCTAGATCCGGCCCATTTCGGTAAATCCTTTGTCATTTTCTTTTTCAGTGAAATTCAGAAAATCCATAAACAAGTCAAATAGTGTCCAAATTTGATGAATCAAATTTCTACTAACTCCATAAATCAAGGTCTATTTAATGGGCCACAGTGGACATTTTTGTTATTCTTGGTTTTCACTTTGGACCCTTTAAAAGGTCATTTATCCACATAAGTCCACTTCAAAAATCCATATTATATTCATTTCAACTCCAAATCCAGTGAGACCAATTTCTAAATGTTTCTAAAATCATGCCTGATTTAATGGGTACATTTACTCATTTTTATAAAAGGCATTCTGTAGACAAGTTGCAGATCCATTAAATCCATTGTTTCCATCATATTGAAATGTTTAGAAATAACCACTGATCCAATTCCTATGAAACCACTCTGGTTATTTTCCATATAACCAGAGGAGTCCTAGAAAAGTAAACTTCATATTTTTAGAGCACTTTTATTTTCTGCCTTGTTGTGTTGCTTACTATATTTCTTTCCAACGTTAGTTGACGAAGTAGACGAAATACTTGGAGAAGGACCAGAAGATTTGAAGACTCTGATGAACCAGGCAAGCAGCCCCTTTGACCATGATGAACCATTTTACATCATAATAGCATTTTCGTTGCTTCACTAAGCGCATGATATACCTTGAATGGCAACCTTGCTAGGCTTGCCTCTGTTGCATACTCCATTGATATGTGCATTGTTCATGACTCTACCCTTGCTAGAGTTGTGTTGGTGGGTTGAAGAAATATGCTATAGTAGATGGCTACGCAAAGTGGGTCGGGGTTATGCATGGAAAGAAACAAGTGTGGTTTGACATACTTGCAAACAGCCCCAATCGGTGCCACTGATGCCCCTGGGAGATGATGATGAACTAGGTCACTACTTGGTGGAGAAGTAGTGTACCGAGGTTTCATAAAAGTGTTGTTTACAGAGACGGATTAGATTTAAGATTTGTCCCAACCTTACATGTGCAACCACTCTACCCTTATATGGGAAAGGGCATTATTGATTACCTAGGCCGATACTAGCTTGGAGCCCGCATTACTAGTGACGGGAGATTTGTTGGTGTGCTCTCTCGTGACGGGGTCGTGCCAGGTAGGGCGGCCATGACTGTTTTCATAGGGCACCGGACACACCATTGGTACCCCGTGCTTGTGGTATGTGATGAATATGGGAGCGAGGCTCCACAACTTTATGATGTGAAATGTTAGGCACGGGGGTTACTACCAATCGAGTGGACTCCATGTTAGTGTCATCGAGGGAATGATATTGATATGGTGCTTACCACGGGTACGTCAGGTACCATGGTCGTGGATGACACAGAAGTTCCCCGGATCTTGTGGGTATAGTGTGCAACCTCTGCAGAGTGTAAAACTATTCGAATAGCCGTGTCCACGGTCAAGGACAGTTGGGTGGTGCTGCTTAGACTATGTCCATATGTTTCTGACAAACAACACAGATTGGAAATATTGTTGATACGATTCGTGAGGAAGTCACGATGAATTGAGTATGAGTTGTTCATAACTCTTTCTCGATGTTGAAGTCTGTAACCTCCTCATACTTGTTGCAGACGCATTCATGTCCTTGGTAAATGTTGATCATACTTGCATGAGAAAAACTAGCTTTCCGCAAAAATGCCAATTAAGCAGTAGAGATTTGCATAATTATTTTGTTATCACTCTTGGGTTGCTTGCGAGTACATTCAAAGTACTCATTGGCTTGCCACTGGTTATTTTATTGGCCAGGCATGAAAGACAAGATATATTGAAGAATTCTTTGGTGACGATCGTGCGAGCTAGGACGCTTTCCCAGTCAGAATGCCTATAGGGTTAAGGCAGATGGCATGGTTTCAAGTTATCGACGAAGATTTCCGCTATGATGATATACTCAAGACTTGACCATAATGGTCCTACTTGTGTAAAACGGTATGTATGGATGTAAGACTCTTGTTATTCAGCTTCTGTGTGTTCAGTGAGCATTGATCTCTGGGATCACTGTACACGTGCATTCGGTGATCCCGAACTATGAGTCAGGGTCCCCATAGCTACAGACTGTTCTGTTTTTGACAGATTCTGTTTCTCGTGTGTTGTTTGCTTATTTTGATGCATCTATGGCTAGTAAAATAGTTTATAAACCATAGAGAAGTAGGAAGACAGTAGGTTTAACACCAAAATAAATAAAGAATGAGTTCATTATAGTACCTTATGTGGTGGTTTTGTTTTCTTTCACTAACGGAGCTTATAAGATTTCCTATTGAGTTTTGTGTTGTGAAGTTTTCAAGTTTTGGGTAAAGCTTTGATGGACTATGGAATAAGGAGTGGCACGAGCCTAAGCTTGGGATGCCCAAGGCACCCCAAGATATTCAAGAATTGCCAAAAGCCTAAGCTTGGGGGTGCCTCGGGAAGGCATCCCCTCTTTCGTCTTCGTTCATTGGTAACTTTACTTAGAGCTATATTTTTATTCGCCACATGATATGTGTTTTTCTTGGAGCGTCGTGTATTATATTAGTCTTTGATTTTTAGTTTACCACAATCATCCTTGCTGTACACTCCTTTTGGGAGAAGCCCACTTGATTAGAATTTGCTAGAATACTCTATGTGCTTCACTTATATCTTTTGAGCTTGATATTTTTTGCTCTAGTGCTTCACCTATATCTTTTAGAGCACGGCGGTGGCTTAATTTTGAAGAAATTGCTTGTCTCTCATGCTTCACTTATATTATTTTGAGAGTCTTTTAGAACAACATGGTATTTGCTATGGTTATAAAATTGGTCCTAGAATGATGAGCATCCAAGTTGGGTATAATAAAAACTATCATAGGAAGTGAATTGGATGCTATGATCAATTTGATGCTTGATAATTGTTTTGAGATATAAAGGTAGTAATGTTAGAGTCATGCTAGTGGGTAACTATGAAATTGAGAAATACTTGTGTTGAAGTTGGCAAGTCTCCTAGCATGCACGTATGGTAAAAGTTGTGTGCCAAATTTGTTGCATGAGGTGCTCTTTTAATTGTCTTCCTTATGAGTGGAGGTCGGGATCGCGCGATGGTTAACTCCTACCAACCCTTCCCCTAGGAGCATGCGTAGTAGTACTTTGCTTGAGGGCAAGTAGACTTTGCAATAAGTATATGAGTTCTTTATGACTAATGTGAGTCCATGGATATACGCACACTCATCCTTCCACTTTGCTAGCCTCTATTATATCGCGCAACTTTCGCCGGTATCATGCACCCATTATTTACCTTCCTCAAAATAGCCACCATACCTACCTATTATGGCATTTCCATAGCCATTCCGAGATATATTGCCATGCAACTTTCCACCGTTCCATTTATTATGACACACTTCATCATTATCATATTGCTCTTTGCATGATTATGTAGTTGACATCGTATTTGTGGCAAAGCCACCTTCATAATTTTCATACATGTCGCTCTTGATTCATTGCATATCTCGGTACACCGCCAGAGGCATTCATATAGAGTCATATCTTGTTAGCTTTGATTTGTAATTCTTGAGTTGTAAATCAATAAAAGTGTGATGATCTTCATTATTAGAGCATTGTCTCAGTGAGAAAAGGATGATGAAGACTATGATTCCCCCACAAGTCGGGATGAGACTTCGGACTTTAAAAAGAAAAAAAGAGAACGAAAAAAAAGGTGAAAGGCCAAAAAGAAAAAGAAAAAGAAAGGCCAAAGAAAAACAAGAAAAAAAAAATAAGAAAAAAATAAAAAAGAAAATAAATAAATAAAATGAGAGAAAAAGAGAGAAGGGACAATGCTACTATCTCTTCTTCCACACTTGTGCTTCAAAATAGCACCATGATCTTCATGATAGAGAGTCTCCTATGTTGTTACTTTCATATACTAAGTGGGAATTTTTCATTATAGAACTTGGCTTGTATTTTCCAATGATGGGCTTCCTCAAAGTGCCCTAGGTCTTCGTGAGCAAGCAAGATGGATGCACACCCACTTAGTTTCTTTTGTTGAGCTTTCATATATTTATAGCTCTAGTGCATCTGTTGCATGGCAATCCCTACTCACTCACATTGATATCTATTGATGGGCATCTCCATAGCCCGTTGATACGCCTACTTGATGTGAGTCTACCTTCTCCCTTTTTGTCCTCACAACCACCACCTTTTACCACCATAATGCTATGTCCATGGCTTGCGCACATGTATTGCAAAAGAGTTGAAAAAGCTGAAGCGCATTAAAAAGTATGAACCAATTGCTTGGCTGAAACCGGGGTTGTGCATGATGGGAGTATTTTGTGTAATGAAAATGAAGCATGGCCTAACTATATGATTTTGTAGGGATAAACTTTGTTTGGCTATGTTATTTTGATAGGACATGATTATTTGTTAGTATGCTTCGAAGCATTATTATTTTTATGTTTTATAACCTTTTATCTTGAATCATTTGGATCTGAACATTCATGCCACAATAAATAAAATTACATTGAGAATTATGCTAGGTAGCATTCCACATCAAAAATTCTGTTTTTATCATTTACCTACTCGAGGACGAGCAGGAATTAAGCTTAGGGATGCTCGATACGTCTCCAACGTATCTATAATTTTTGATTGTTCCATGCTATTATATTACCCCTTTTGGATGTTTATGGGCTTTATTATACACATTTATATCATTTTTTGGGACTAACCTACTAACCGGAGGCCCAACCCGTATTGCTGTTTTTTTTGCCTATTTCAGTATTTCGAAGAAAAGGAATATCAAACGGAGTTCAAACGGAGTGAAACCTTCGGGAGCGTGACTTTTGGAACGAACATGATCCGGAGAAGTTGGAGTGCAATTCAAGCAGCAAACGAGGCGGCCAGGAGATAGGAGGGCACGCCCACCCCTCGTGGGCGCGCCCCTGTCTCCTGGGCCCCTCGAGCGGCCACCGACGTACTTCTTCCTCCTATATATACCTACGTACCCCGAAAACATCCAGGGAGCCAACGAAAAACAATTTCCACCACCGTAACCTTCTGTATCCGCGAGATCCCATCTTGGAGCCTTCGTCGGCGCTCCGCTGGAGGGGGAATCGACCACGGAGGGCTTCTACATCAACACCATAGCCCCTCCGATGAGTTGTGAGTAGATTACCACAGACCTTCGGGTCTATAGTTATTAGCTAGATTGCTTCTTCTCTCTTTTTGGATCTCAATACCATGTTCTCCCCCTCTCTTGTGGAGATCTATTCGATGTAACTCTTTTTGTGGTCTGTTTGTCGAGATCCGATGAATTGTGGGTTTATGATCAAGTTTATCTATGAGATATATTTGAATCCCTTCTGAATTCTTTTATGTATGATTGAGTTATCTTTGCAAGTGTCTTCAAATTATCAGTTTGGTTTGGCCTACTAGATTGATCTTTCTTGCCATGGGATAAGTGCTAAGCTTTGGGTTCAATCTTGCTGTGTCCTTACCCAGTGACAAAAAGGGTTGCAAGGCACGTATTGTATTGTTTCCATCGAGGATAAAAAGTGTGGCTTATATCATATTGCTTGATTTTATCCCTCTACATCATGTCATCTTTCTTAAAGCGTTACTTTGTTCTTATGAACTTAATACTCTAGATGCAGGCAGGAGTCGGTCGATGTGTGGAGTAATAGTAGTAGATGCAGGTAGGAGCCGGTCTACTTTTCACGGACGCGATGCTTATATACATTATCATGCCTAGATAATCTCATAATTATTCGCTTTTCTATCAATTGCTCGACAGTAATTTGTTCACCCACCATAATACTTATGCTATCTTGAGAGAAGCCACTAGTGAAACCTATGGCCCCCGGGTCTATCTTTTATCATATAAACATTCAATCTACTTTTATTTGCATCTTTACTTTTTTCATCTATATTATAAAATACCAAAAATATATTTATCTTATCATACTATCTCTATCAGATCTCACTTTCGCAAGTGGCCGTGAAGGGATTGAAAACCCCTTTATTGCGTTGGTTGCGAGTTGTTTGTTTGTTTGTGTAGGTGCGTGGGAATTTTGAGGAGCCTCCTACTGGATTGATACCTTGGTTTTCAAAAACTAAGGGAAATACTTACGCTACTATTGCTGCATCACCCTTTCCTCTTCATGGAAAACCAATGCAAGCTCAAGACGTAGCAGTCCCTACTGTCATCTAGTCAAAATAAAGTCATCTCCTGAATCCTCATGGTCGTTGACCATGTTGACAATGCTCGGCGCCACGGTGAGTGCAACAACTCGAAGGAAGACGGAGAGGGCCTCACGGGCCCTACGGATGGGCTGATATAGTGCCCGCTGCTCATCCAGGAAGCCAAGATCATCGGACACCTATAAGCACCTTCGAGAGACTGAGACGGCATGAAATGGTAAGGCCGCGCTTGGGAGCTCTGGTTTATTTCACACCTGTATTAAGATAAAAGTGTAATTTACTCGTCATCGGAAAGAACGAGTAAAATACCGGCGTAATGAAACCGAGGGCCCGAGGTCTGTATGTAAAACCGGCGGGTTACGCGTGTAATTTGAGAGACTAGTGTATATTTTACTAGTCAAAATCGACCAACCAAGCGCGTCACTCGAGACCATCTACTTTTATTTACAAGCGTCAGTTTTACAAGCGGTTTTGGTTGGAAAACGATGATCCAATCAAGGCCTAAGATGATTAGTTGGCCGGAAGATCATATGGTTTCACCTCTAACCTACCCGAGTTGTCGTATAGGCTATGAATGAAACATAAGACAATGAACTTCTTAAGCACAGAAACAACAGAAGAGGATGATTGTCATAACATGCAAATCACAGGCATTAGATCAACATGCAAAACAATATGAAGCATTATTCTCAGGAGGCACGGTGAACAGCTCTTGATGCCGCATGCCACAACATTCCAAGCTCAACTTTGCAATCCAACTCACAAGGCCTGGCGTTACATAGACAACATTCAGAACAAACTCTTAAAATACCTTACATAAGTCAACATTCATGTGACTATGCATCTCAGCAGAGTAAATATTTCTAAACGGAAGACATGAATAGGAAAAAATGATCGACGTTGCTCATAGCAAAGGGTGTCCCACTCAAAAATATCAAATGCATGTCATCTGGCTAACATCAATGAGCAAAATTTGACAAGGTTTTCCAATTCCAACATATTAAACTAATGCCTTCTTGCTAATGTCAATGATTAAACTTTGACAAGTTTTTCCAATTCAAAATATGTAATGCCTACGATTGTGGAACAGGCAGGGTTTGTCATTAGTTTGTCAACTGATAGTCCGGTGGCTCAAGGTGAAAACGAATGATTAGAGAACCATTCGATGTACCGTGCATCATGAAGTATTATGGAGGACAAAACCATCTAAACATTTTGTGCAGTTCCACTAAAATCAAGCTGAGCATCCTTGTGGATTTCGTATTTATATGCTGCAAGAAAACAAAGACACATTAGCACACACATGAATATTGGCCCCAGTGTCAACCCACGAATCCATGGACTAACAAACTGAAAGTAAGGTAAACAGATTACCCTACCCAGGTGCCCCATCATTGTTGCTTAGAATGAAATTGACATACTTGGAGTCCTATCATGGCTTCTTGTACTTGTTTGGGCACTTTTTGCCCAGTGCACTCCATGTGTTGTAGAGTTGCCTATGCTCTCTGCAGACTAGTCATGTCACCAGCGTCTACTAATACTCTGTAAAGCTTCTCGATCATTCCATCTGTAATGTAGTGCAAATAGTGACTGCTTCTTTCTGCAAAGTGGTAAGACCAACTGGACCCACTAATGTAGTAGTTTGCCTTAGACACATTGGCTCCTTTTGTGCAGTTCAACTAAAATCAAAGTCGGAATAAAACTGAGCTTTAATTTTGATATCCCTGTAAGCAACAATAGGTACAAGGTAAACAATTACTGAGAAATAACGGTTGATGACTTGTACTCCGAGAAGAAAAGCATCTACTGATCTACCTTATCTAAATGGGAAACAAATCAGGAGAGTAGCAATTCTCCATCAGTGTGATTCATTCATATTAACTGAGACATTATCTTAACAATGCCTTGTTTCAACATGTATAAAGAAAGACAAAGCAGAAAAGTACCATTCCTAAAACAATGCGACTGATAAATTTTAACAGAGACATTATCTTAACAATACCTTGGTTAAAATGTAGAAAGAACTACAAAGTAGGATAGCCCCATTCCTAAAACAATGCGACTGATTCGTTTTAACAGAGGCAAAAAGGGAATCAATTACTGGACAATAAAGGAGGATGAAACATGCGGCCACAAAAATGGTAATCCCGTCAATCCCTAACAAGTGTTGCAGTTTTGAACTAAGATTCAGTAGTTAATTAATTCTGAGAGTGGCATTGCTTAATTTTACCAGCGGCATTAGATTAACAAAAAGCATAAATAGTTCCAGTGGAGAGTGGGCGCACCAACAGCATGTGCTCCCATCTACTTATAAAGGGGGTGATGCACAGTTTTGTTGTAACAAAGAAACAAGCATCATGTCTGGGTTGGAACAATTTTTGCTCACTTAATGGTAAAAGAAAGCAGTTCAATAGCTTCAATTCAACATTTATCCAAAACAGTACCAATACAAGTAGCCCAACATCTCAAAGCACACTTCAGCATCATGTGGATGAAAGTCGATACTAACCCTTCTTGACCAAGGTTTGAAACATCTGAGGATTTGAACGAAATCCCAACACATATATGAAAATACGATCTCCTTTTGTGCAGTTCCACCAAAATTAAGCTAAGTCGCTGATGTGACGTTCAAGTTGAACTGCACAAAACACTCTTATAACATAAGTGGTTCATGTAGCAAAGCAAAATGTCGCAATAGCAACAAGTTAAATAGATATCCCTATTTTAACAGAGGCAAAAAAGGAATCAATTGCTGGAAAATAAAGGAGGATGAAACATGCGGCTACAAAAATGGTAATTCCGCCAATCCCTAACAAGTGTTGCAGTTTTGAACTAAGATTCAGGAGCTAATTGTGAGAGTGGCATTGCTTAATTTTACCAACGACATTAGATTAACAAAAAGCATAAACAGTTCCAGGGGAGAGTGGGCGCAACAACACCATTTGCTTCCATCTACTTATAAAGGGGGTCATGTAGAGTTTGTTGTAACAAAGCAACAAGCATCATGTTTGGGTTGGTACCATTTTGTTCACTTTTTAATGGGAAAAGAGAGCAATACAATAGCTTCAATTCAACATTTATTTAAAACAGTACCAAAACAAGTAGTACAACATCTCAAAACACACTGCACGATCATGTGGATGAAGGCTAGTACCAACCTGTCGTGATGCACACAAGATCACGTACAAATCTGCCAACACGAATAGGAAATCCAATCTCGTTTTGTGCAGTTGCACTGAAATCAAGCAAAGCCGCTGGTGTGACATTTAAGTTTGCTGTAGCAACAAGTTGAATAGTTTGTGCCTCAGACAAGGTTTCAAAATAGAGTTGCCGATCAATTGGCCATTTATAGCCGATCTGTGCGAGCTACGGCTGTGTGGCTTTGCTCTGTTCCACCTTGTCTTGAGGATTTGTGGTCTGTTGACTGTAATCTATGAATTTGCAATAAAACTCCCTTTACCCCCGCAAAAAAAGTTGAATAGATATCCCTGTTTTAACAGAGGCAATAAAGGAAACATATAGTGGCCAAAAAAAGGAGGATGAAACAAACGGCTACAAAAAGAAGCATATAACTTATCTTGATGGAAAACAAAGTTGGATAGTAGCATTTATAAAACAGTTGCATTGATTCATATTAACAGAGACATTCTCTTAAAACAACATTCATTAAAAATATAATTTACTTTTAACAATGGCATTGCTTCAATTTTCCAGCAGCATTCTTAGATTAACAACAGCAAAATAGTTGTATGGGACATGGGACATGCCAGCACCATGTGCGTCCACACATATAAATGGGTGATGCAGAGTATGTAGCCAAGCAACATATCTGCATTGGTCCCATATTTGTTCTCTTTGAACCTTTTTCCGATGTGAGGGCAGCAAATCTAGTCCTGCACAAACTACCCGGCCCCCCAGTTTCTTTCCCTTTTCAACAAAGAGATCGGTTCCTTACAGATGTGTGTACTGGGTTACCCCCTTTTTCCCTTTTCGACCAACAAAGCGGATGGATAGCCAGTCTATACTACTTTCCCTCCCTCCTTTCCTCATTGAACCACATCCTAGATTCATGCTCCACCCCACCGCACCCTTCTTTCCTCTTTGAACCAAGACCTAGATTCGACTACAGAATCAAAAAAGAGCCGCATGCAGCTAGAGCAATGACGGTTTCAAAGAAACTTATACCTTAGGGTCGTCGGGATGTGGTAACGCGTGCGGCGGGAGGCCGGATCTGCCCACACTACGTACGGCAGCAAGGAAGAAGGGGTCGGTGGCCCTCCCGCACAGGCGCTGGGTGAAAGAGAATAGCGCAGCCGGCAGTGGATTGCCTCCCTCACATAAGGCGATAACCTCCTCCCCTTCCCGGTGCGACGGGATCCAGACACCTCCTTCACCAGCTGTGAGGGGGGGGGGGAGAGACAGGGACCAATGCAGTCTTGTTTAGATATGGTGAAGAGGGTGAGATACTGTGAATATAGAAAACCCTAGCAAAGGAACGCTGAGCCTCCAGCGTGGGTGTGTATATATATATATAGTACTACATATATATAGTAGTACAGACTGAGCTCCGGTGCCTTAACTGCACCTGCTTTTGGCTGTATGATAGGTGGGCCAGCCACATTTTGGGCCCACCTGTCATAAACCCAAAGGCATGTGCACTAAGTCAATGAAGTTGTGTCCAAATAGTACTCGTGTATACTAGTAATATATAGTGGACTGGTTTTCTTATTCTCTCCATAACAATCGTTTTAAATTGTGTAAGTACTAAACGTAACTCTTCATTTAACGTACCAGTGAAGAAAGCTACTACTTCCGATGAACTAACGATCCACGCGTCCTGGTCGCACTTCCTGTCCTTCACGTGTGGTACTCCCTGAAGTGAACAACCACACATGTGCCAAATTATCAGAAACATGTGAGAGTGTGTGCAAATAAAGAATTTTAATTTCAATTATCGGAAAGGTTTGAGAGTATGTACAGTTTGCCCTCTCCCAATAATTATGGTTTGTTGTGCTCAGCCTAAACTTGGTCAAACTTTACAAAGTTTGACTTCAGTCAAATCTAATATGCGGAGTAAATAAAATTGGAGGGCTACTACGTCCATCCACGTTTTTAGTCCACGCCATTTTTTTAATCAAAGTTAATAGCTGGACAAATAAAATTACTGGGGAGCTGAACACAAAGTTGTGAGAAGGCTTAGAAATCAATACAAAACTTATGCTCTTAGTACCAACGTCGATCCTTCTTCGAGGAAACATTTGGTTCATAGCCAATTGTGTGATAAAATTGCACCAACGTGAAAGACGAATGCGTCTCCAACGCAACCAAGGTGAACTGATGAAGGATATCATCTTTGTGGGTAACAAGCAAAGAGCACTGATGGAAGACAACTTGTTTTCCGTGGAAAATCGATCAGCTTCACCAGCCGACGCAACCATGAGGCGCAACCATGAGCATCGATAGGTCAACGTGGTGATGCATCATCCATTTGGCATCAAGTTTGGGTGAGGCACCTATGAAGTTCGACAAATCCTCACTGTGGTCTCTTTCTTCTCATTAATCAAACTCGAGGAAGGAAGAACCACATGGCAGAGGACAGTGAGGCAGAACAACAATGGCCATCCAATTTTGTGTAGTTCCACTAAAATTGAGGAAGACATGCCCGGGTATGGAGATACTCATCGCTGTTTGCAAAAATATAAAAAGGGATATAGTGTTGTTACTTTGTTTTGGCAGTGGTACAAGATTAACAACGACATCTCAATTGTCAATAAGAATTAATGAAAAGTACACCAACAAACAGAAACATCATAATTATCTTGATGGGAACTAAACCAGGATACCCGAGAAAAAAATCATTTCTTCATTTAACCAGTGATAGTATTAGATTACCAGGAGCAATAGGACCATACGGACAATGACAGCACACCCACCATGTACTTTTTGTCGAAACAACATGTATACCTCCATCGAGGCATAAATCAGGACAACTTTTCGAGTTGCATTTCCTCTATAATAGTAGGTGATGTTGGACCAGCCGACGAACCCTAGCTACTATACATGGGGAGCTGGGGAGTAGTCGCATAGAAGAAAACCCGTATGCAGCGGCCTGGGGAACTGGACCCATAAAAGAAGTTATACCTCAGGTAGGCGGGCGGGCGGGATCTGCCCACACGACGGCAGCAAACAAGGGAGGGGAGGACCTTTGTCCATGCCAGTGCCAGCTCCGAGAGGATGGTGCGCATCGGCTTCCCCCATCCCGACGGCGACAACGTCAACGCTGAACCTCCTCACCTCCCGCAGCTGACGGGAGAGATAGAGTGGACACTATCACCTTGTTTTGATATGGAGAGGGTGAGAGAGCGAGACGCGAGAAACCCTATCAAACAAGAGGCTAGATATACAATGGAGTAAAAAAATCTCTCCACGGTAGTGGTTTTAAATAGAATACGTGCGTTCCCGGAAAAAAGAAACGAAAACTGGCACACAATTTTTTAACGTACCAAGAATGAAAACTCGATTAAAAACACGCCCCCGCTTCCAGGTCGCGAGAGTCGTCATGCACACACACATAGACATAGACATGAATATCCATGTTTACGTAAAATTCCATTTCCATCTCCATCTCCAATCATATTTGTCCAACCGACACATTATTTACATTGTTAATTATATACGCAGCAATATTAACGTACATCATCTCTTGTTTGCGGGCGTCCGAACAGCTGCCACGCCCGCTCCTGACCAACCCAAACCCTCTTCATCACCCTCGCATGCTTCCCTCCCGAAATGGTCAGTGTCACATTCAGGCCCGGCCAGAGCGGACGTAATGTCTCACTGGCGCCGGCATTGAAGCGGCGCGCCGGCTGAGAGAGTGTCGCCCGTGCCGCTTCCCGGTGCACGCGACTGCTCCACTTTCAAAGGTCGCAATAGCCGGCCACAACATGCATGTAAAAAGTTCTTGGGAGTCCGTGCTACAGCTAGCTGTCCTCCCCCAACTCGTCAATCTCTTCCAGTAGTGCTAGTACTCCATGGCGCGATCCATCATTAGGCATGCAGGAAAGTTATCGTATACTCGGTTTGCGGTGAGTGGCATGCCGAGCGACCGTGTGGGGTCGAGCCGTGGAGGAGGTGAGACACGAACGCGACGGACATGATTTAAACATTGGTTTTGCTCGATGGCGCGATCTAACAAAATGAAACGTTGGTTTCTCTCCGTTTCCATTTTTTCTCCGGAAAAACGGAAACTTTCCACTCCATTTTCATTCCTACTCCAAGGTTGCCCTGTTACAACATTCCATCAAATACAAAGGAAAACTAACACGCATGCTGATGCATCTCAATGATCCACAGATCATAGCCAATATTTACTTTACAACTAAAGACAAAAGTTGTGAGAGTGTGTACAGAAGAAAAGCTACTGACGGGGTCACTATGACTTAAACCCTAAACAAGATTTAATTTCCTGGCTAGGTAGAACCTGCCGAAGGAAAGACGGCTGGCACCCTCGGATCATACGATGCTTTTGTGTAGTTCCACTAAAATCAAGCTGAGCATCCCTGATGGCAAAGATATTGAAGAAGTGTGATTAGAATAATAGTACTGTAACTAGTTAATGAGACAAAAACTCATCACAAATAGAAGCCGGTAGAAGTAGAGAAAGATCGACATGGAGATGGAGCTACGTGGGGAGCTGCGGCAGTGGAGCAAGCCGGCTCCAAAAGGAAGATGTACTACCTGGGACGTCGGGCTGTAGCTAGAAGGGCGGTTGGGACGCGGCATCAGCCCATACCGCGGGGACCCCCGATTGGGATGCACCGACCGTGGGTTTTCTCCCTCGCGGAGTTCGACCGCGTCTATGCAGAACCTTGTTCCCTTCCCCCAGCGGTAGGATCAGGCCGGATATGTGACCAGTGGTGTGGCCGCCGTCGTTCTATGCTTATGAAGGGAGCAACCCAAGCAAGCAGGCTTGTATATAGGCTCCTGCTAGTGTATATATATAGTGGTTTTATTTTTCTCTCCATATCAACCATTTTATATTGCGTACGTGTCATTGAAGAGTGAAATGATGGTTGCTTCTTCCGACTAAATTATTGTGTGATTTGACTGCTCCTTAGTGGCCCCTACATGTAGTCCCCCTACGTGTATGACCGTTCCTAAGTCTCACTTGTACTTATCTCTGTTTTCTTGCATGACACGTAGACAGGATGCGCATAGAGGAATTTTGTTACAGCACGTTGTTATGTAGTATTGTACTACTAGTACCTACTCCCTCCTTCCGGTGCACTACTGGTACTCCCCCCATCCTGGCTTATTGGTCCCATTTCTACTCAATTCATGGGCTCATTTTCCTCAAGAAAATTGTCTTTGCCAACATATTAATATCGGGAATGCATGCATGAACAACGAATGATTAAACCTTGCATGCAATGTCTGACAAAGCATTGACTTATGAACATGTGAATGTAAGGGACTACAACCTCGTGCGTGCATGCAACAGTCACACGTACACATGGACGCAAAAAAGCGCGCGACGCTCTAATGCATGCATGTCCGAGCACACGATGGAACACACACGGTCACGCTCAAGTGCTCAACCTACATGTGCATGCACACACATACTCAGCCAGGGTGAGCTACTGACCATATAAACACCGGAAAATGTGTATATTGAGCACAATGAGCATATTATGAAGTCCACTGATCGTATTTTTTAAAAATATAAAGTGACAGCCAGTGTATTTTTCTCGTTTGAAATTAAGCCATATTAACCGGCAAGGAGGCAGTATGGACTAGCATTACTTTGTTGTGTCCCGTCAACTTGCCGAACGAGGAGAAGCTTGCAGGACGGGAGAAGCTTGCGCGCGGTGGCTCGCAGGACATGGAGAAACTTTTGACTAATGCAAGCTCTCCCTCGCTCAAGCGGTGGACGTGCAATAGTTAATTCGGTGTCAGATTGCCAGAAGCATACACTATACTAGTACCACTATTGTTTGACTTCCTGAAGAGGCGCACAACCAAGCGCAAATTTTACTTGTAGTAGTACTACTACTATAGAGGTATGTACTATACTACTAGGAACCGGATGGAGGAGCGTCCGCACTTATTATATTTTAAAAATGTGATAAAGCAATCTTCAACACATGGTTCTCTTCGAGGGTTCTCGCATGTGATAATGGAAGTTGATTGCATGGAATAATGCCACAATTCTCGCTTAATTCTGGCTCATATCCTGTTACAAATAGGAGCGCTCAGTAATATTTCCTCTTTTTTCGTTATTCAGCGTGTAAACAGGTCAGCAAACCTTGCGACGCATCTTTGTGCGAACCGTGCTTGCTACACTTTGAATGTGGCCGAGAGCTGGCTTGATGAAACACCTTGCTTCCTTCTTCTTTTTTTGCGGGGTACCTCACTTCCTAGTGACCAGTCTCTTGGTTGATCGTCCTAAGATTGCTTATATATGAATAAAGCTCTCTCATTTACCCGCAAAAAAGATTAAGCCATATTAACCGGAAAGGAGGGGGTATGGACAGCACTACTTTTTGGTGTGTCCCGTCAACTCGCAAAACGAGGAGAAGTTTGCAGGATAAGGTGAAGCTCGGTTACGCCTTTTGACTAATGCAACCTACCCTTTCCCAGGTGGTGGACATGCATCAGTTCATTTGGTGTCAGATTGCCAGAGGCATACACTGTTGTACCCAACATGCAGAGTACAATCGTTGTTCGACTTCACGAAGAGGCGAAGAGCGACGCGCAAGGTTTAGTAGTACGAGTAGTACTACTACTAGAACCGCATAGTGGAGCGTCTGTACTCTTATTTTATTTTAATCTCTGATAAAGTACACATTTATTCGGGAGAAGGGCGGAAAACGGCAGCCCAATAGTATAGTATTAAAAAACATCGAACATGTAATGACGATATCGATCAACCATGCTCGAATATATCTTGGCCTCCGTGCGATCCCGTCTGTGTGTTCTCGCTCCTCGTCTCTCCCAAGGAACGGCAGGTTGGCCATTTTGCCATCAATTGAGATGGGTTTGCTCACACTCCGGTCCCACACGTCAGTGATATGCCAAGAGGAGGTGCGTTGACCGGTAGCCATCTGGCGTACTTGGTTTTGCACCTTCATACTACTCCTCCCTTCGTCACAGTTTATAGGGCACGCTTCATTCTGATGCATTTCTCTCAATGCATTTCTACCACCAGAGAGACTTTAGATGCGTTTGGTTTAATGCTCAATTAATTAGGGCGTGGTAACCGCAATCAAGTCCACAATTTTCTCTCGATGTACTACGGAGTGGATTAAGTGCATGCATGTGTGTACCCGGGGTGGAAGCACTACATGCATGTGTGTACGCATTATTTCCTCTAGTAATAGACGGCGTGCTATAACTACCAATGCTATTTTTCAGACCGGTCGCTGATAATCCCCAAAGGTGGAAGTGATAAGTATGGATTGTCGAACCCACAAGGAGCTAAAGGTAAGATCAATATTCTCTCAAGCCCTATCTTCCACTAATACGACTCTACGTGCACCGAACGTTTGCTTCCAACTAGAAACAAGAAATAAAACCGTGTTGTGGTTATAAAGAGGATAACTTTGCATGATATCAGAGAGCTAAAATATAAAAGTAGGTGATGCTATCATAAGGTTAGAATATATTACTAAATAATATAAATAGCGAGTGTGGAATAATGGTGGATCGGTGTGCGGAATTGTCCTAAGCAATTGTTAACAAGATCGATAGTCATCATTGCAATTTCATAAGAGGGAGAGGCATAAACTAACATACTTTTCCTACTTGGATCATATGCACTTATGATTGGAACTCTAGCAAGCATCCGCAAATACTAAAGATTCATTAAGGTAAAACCCAACCATAGCATTAAGCATCAAGTCCTCTTTTATCCCATACGCAACAACCCCCTTACTCGGGTTTCTGTTACAGTCAATCACGCAACCCAGTGAATCATGCACGTATTGCAACACCCTACAGTGGGAATCCCTCACGCTTGCGCGACACGGAGGGCACCATAGGACAGCACCAAAATAAAACATACAACTTGTACCAATCTAGATCATCAACCAACTCAAGGACAAAACATATCTACTCAAAACATCATAGGACGGCAACACATCATTGGATCATAATATGTAGCATAAAGCACCATTTTCAAGTAGGGATTACAACGGGGTGTGGGAGAGTGGACTGCGTAAAAGAGATGAGGATGGTGATGATGATGGTGATGTTGATGAAGACGATCACCGTGGCGATGATTCTCCTTCCGATGGCACGCCGGTGCCACCAAGAGAGAGGAGGAGAGGTTCTCCCCCTTGTGCTTCCTCCTCCATTGCTTTCCCCCTCTGGTCCTTGGCCTTCATGGCGATGATGGCCCCTCCGAGATCCTCCTCCATGGCCTCCGATGATGATGGCCCCCTCCGGCAGGGTGCCAGAGAAGGCCTAGATTGATTTCTTGTGGCTACAGAGGCTTGCGGCGGCGGAACTTCTGATCTAGGTTAATTCCCGAAGGTTTCTCTATTTATAGGAATTTTTGGCATTGGTTTCACGTCAGTAAGGTCTCCGGGCTGTCCACGAGTTAGGGGTCCACGCCCTAGGGGGGGGGGGCGTGGCCCCCACTCTCGTGGGCAGCTCGGGACTCTTCTGGTCCAACTCCGATGCTCCGTGGTCTTCTTTTGGTCCATAAAATATCCTCAAAAATTGGCACGTCAATTGGACTCCGTTTGGTATCCCTTTTCTGGAAAAAACAAAAACAAGGAGAAAATGTAAACTGGCACTGGGCTCTAGTTTAATAGGTTAGTCCCAAAAATCATATAAAATGACATATAAATGCATATAAAACATCATAGATGGATAATATAATAGCATGCGTACTTCATAAATTATAGATATGTTGGAGACGTATCAGCATCCCCAAGATTAATTCCTGCTCGTCCTCGAGTAGGTAAATGATAAAAGAAATAATTTATGAAGTGTGAATGCTAGAAGGTGCACAAGTTTGATCAATGATAATTTCAATCACCTTTTCTAGCATCAATACGTGTCATAATAGTAGCTTATCTCATAAGACTTTTCATGATCAAGTAACAATCTATTCACAATGCAAGTATGGTTCAGAAACTTCATTGAGGACTAACAAACTATAATCTCAGTCATTGAAGCAATTGCAATTTATCATAACATCGGAAAGAGTCAGACTAGAGCTTTTTAGCAAGTCCACATACTCAATTATCATATAGTGTTCTACAATTGCTAACACTCACGCAATACTTGTAGTTATGGAGTCTCAGCCGGACACTAAGAAAGATAAGGGCTTATTGTTTTGCCTCCCAACGTATTCACCTTTAGGTGATGTCAACAATAATAGCCCATGCTAACTTACATCCAATTGGATATATATATATATATATATATATATATATATATATCATGATCTTTCAAACATGAGGAGCTTGCCAAAGGATAAAATGAAAAAGGGAAAGGTGAGGATCACCTTAACTCAAGCATAAAGTAAAAACATAAACTAAAAGATAGGCCCTTCGCAGAGGGAAGCAGAGGTTGTCATGCGCGTTTAGGGTTGATGCACAAAATCTTAATGCAAAAGAACATCACTTTATATTGCCCCTTGTATGTGGACCTTTATTATGCAGTCCGTCGCTTTTATTACTTCCACAACAAGATCGTACAAGCTTATTTTCTCTGCACTAATAAGTCATGCATAATTAGAGAGCAATTTTTATTGCTTGCACCGATGATAACTTACTTGAAGGATCTTACTCAATCCATAGGTAGGTATGGTGGACTCTCATGGCAAAACTGGGTTTACGGGTATTTGGAAGCACAAGTAGTATCTCTACTTGGTGCAAGGAATTTGGCTAGCATGAGGGAGAAAGGCAAGATCAACATGTTTGGAAGGTCAATGACAATATACTTTAACTGAGATCTCGGAAAACATAAACCATTACGTTATCTTCCTTGTCCAATGTCAACTCTTTTAGCATGTCATACTTAATGAGTGCTTCACAATCATAAAAGATGTCCAAGATAATATATTTGTATGTGAACCTCTCTTTCCTTATTACTTCCTATTAATTGCAACGATGACCAAAACTATGTTTGCCAACTCTCAACAACTTTTATGCCTCATACTTTCTATGTGTGAAGTCATCACTAACCATGTTATAAGAAAATGAAACATATAAAAGTTCAGATTTATGACATTCAATTCATTCCCCCCATTTACTCATAGGATATACATGAAGCACATGAGTAAATGACAAACTACTCCAAAAGATATGAGTGAAGGATACTGAGTAGGCAAATAATTAACTAGCCATGGGAGGGTTCCTTTTCTATTCAAAATTTCAGATCCAATGATTTTATTCAAACAACAAGTAAAAAAAATAGAATGACATTGCAAGGATAGCACAACTCATGTGAAGAAGCAAAAACGTAGGTTGAACCGATACTAACCGATAGTTGTTGAAGAAGAAAGGTGGGATGCCTAACGGGTCTTCCCCAAGCTTAGATGCTTGAGACTTCTTGGAATATTATCTTGGGGTGCCTTGGGCATCCCCAAGCTTGAACTTTTATATCTCCTTAATTCCTCTCATATCATGGTTTCTCTTTTTATCAAAAGCTTCATCCACACCAAACTCAACAAGAACTCGTGAGATAGATTAGTATAAACCAATGCAAAACCTTATCATTTTCTACTGTAACAAATCACTAGAATTATTATTCAACATTGAGTACTAAATGCCTCTGCATATTTAATACTCCTATCCTCAAGTAGAGTCATTAAACAAGCAAACATATGCAAACAATGCAGACATAACAGCAATCTGTCAAAACAACACAGCCTGTAAAGAATGCAAGAGTATCAATACTTCCCTAACTCAAAAAATTATGATAGAAAATTCCCACTGTAGTATATTTATCAGAGCTCATTATTCAAAAAAATCAACATCATATTATGCTCTGACTTTTCTAGGGAATTTTTGCAACAACGGTAAACTTTCTGTTTTCAAACAGCAACATGTATACTAGCAAAATAAACATGGTAAAGGATATCCTTGACATTTTTATTGAAAATAAAGATGCAAAACACTATTCTAAATAACGGAAAGCTAATACTAACAAAAGAAAATGACGCTACAAGTAAAACACATATCATGTGACGAATAAAAATATAGCTCCGAGTAAGATGTACCGATAGTTTTGAAGACGAAAGAGGGGATGCCTTCCGGGGCATCCCCAAGCTTAGGCTCTTGAGTCTTCCTTGAATATTACCTTGGAGTGCCTTGGGCATCCCCAAGCTTAGGGTCTTTCCACTCCTTATTCTCCTCATATCGATATCTCACCCAAAACTTGAAAACTTCAATCACACAAAACTTAATGGAACTTCGTGAGATAGGTTAGTATGATAAAGAGTAAACCATGCACTTTGGTACTGTAAAAGACAAGGTTCATAAATTTTTTCACATAATTCCTACTGTACCATATCATTTCTACCATTTATATTGGGAAATATAAGCCATAGAAACTAGAAAACAAGCAAACTATGCGATGAAAACAGAATCTGTCAGAAACAGAACAGTCTGTGATGATCTGAACAATAACCATACTTCTGCTACTCCAAAAATTATGAAATAAATTGGTGGACGTGAGTAATTTGTCTATTAATCTTCTGCAAAAATAAACAACTCAAAAGAACTCTTATGTAAAAACTGACAGCTAATCTTGTGAGCACAAGTTTCTGTTTTTCACAGCAAGATCACATTAACTTTCACCCAAGTCTTTCCAAAGGTCTTACTTGGCACTTTATTGAAACAAAAGCTATAAAACATGATTAATACAGTAGCCTAATCATGTGGACACACAAAAACAGTAAGGGTAAATATTGGGTTGTCTCCCAACAAGCGCTTTTCTTTAATGCCTTTTAGCTAGGCATGATGATTTCAATGATGCTCGCATAAAAGATAAGAGTTGAAACAAAAAGGAGCATCATGAAGAATATGACTAGCACATTTAAATCTAATCCACTTCCTATGCCTAGGGATTTTGTGAGCACACAATTTATAGGAACAAAAGTCAACTAGCATAGGAAGGCAGAACAAGTATAACTTCAAAACTTTAAGCACATAGAGAGGAAACTTGATATTATGGCAACTCCTACAAGCACATATTCTTCCCTTATAATAATTTTCAGTAGCATCATGGATAGATACTTTGTTCTCATACTCAATTGTAACCTCTTCCAAAATAGTGGAATACTAACTAAAGTTGACACTCTTCCAAATCCACTTTCATAAATTTCGTACGAAGATTCAACACCCTCCAAGATAGTGGGATCACTAATTCCTAAAGTTGACCTCTTACAAACCCACTTTAAATTATAGTATTATTCATACTCCAAAATATATGAGTGAAGTTCATGGAGCCTTCTACAATTAATATAGACTAGCAAATATCCAAGCTCGAAATATATAAGTGAAGCGCACAAAGCATTCTATATACTCAAATGATTTAAGTGAAGCACAAAGAGCAATTCTATAAGATCATACTTAAAAGATATAAGTGAATCACATGAAGTATTCTATAAGTCAATGAAGAGCTATCTCATACTATCATGATTATTAAAAAAAACACAAAGGGCACAAACAATGTGAACAAAACAAAAACCGAGGTATACCGATATTTGTTAAAGAAGAAAGATGGGATGCCAACCGGGGAATCCCCAAGCTTAGATGCTTGAGTGTCCTTTGAAATATTTACTTGGGGTGCCTTGGGAATCCCCAAGCTTTAAGTCTTGTCTCTCTTTATTCTTCTCACATCGGTAACTCCTCATTCTTCAAATACTTCATTCACAAAAACTTTGTGAGATCCGTTAGTGTAATAAAGCAAACTACCACTTTAAGGTATTGTAATTAACTCATTATTTGTTTATATTGGTGTTAAACCTACTGTATTACAACTTCTCTATGGTTCATACCCTACAGACTAGCCATAGGTGCATCAAAATAAGCAAACAACACACGAAAAACAGAATCTGTTAAGAACAGGACAGTCTGTAGTAATCTAGAAGTTTTGTAAACTTCTGTAACTCCAAAAATTATGAAATAAATTTGAAAATTTGAAAAATTTGTATATAAGTAACGTGCAAAAAGTTTCAGACCCGTTTGACTTTCCAGTAAAAAAATTAAATTCATGCACTACAGCCAAAGTTTCTGTTTTTGTTCTGCACATAGTAAGCAAGCAATCTTATCATACTAAAACCAAAGCTAGGCACATTATTTTTATAATACAACGCATATATACAAGGGGATAATTATTTACAGAGAAACTTCCATGAAAAATTCTACATTGTTTCCGTGAGCATGAACACAAGTGCTCAAGGTCAACCCTCACTTCTTCAATGCATAACTTTCCAATCACTTCTCTTTTTGAAAAACTTTTTTAGGCATGAGAGGGAAGTAAATATTTTTGTTATTTTCATTCTTTAAATTTTTTTGGTATGTTTCACCCAGAACTAAACAGAAACAAAAAAGGAAAAAATAAGTCTACTTAGTGAAGAAAGCAAACAAGCACACACCAAAATATCAACCCCACGCTATTGCTCCCCGGCAACGGCGCCAGAAAAGGGCTTGATAATCCCCAAGTGCAGGGAATCATCATAGAAATTCCCAAAGGTGGAAGTGATAAGTATGGAGTGTCGAACCCACAAGGAGCTAAAGGTAAGATCAATATTCTCTAAAGCCCTATCTGCCACTGATACGACTCTACGTGCACCGAACGTTTGCTTCCAACTAGAAACAAGAAATAAAACCGTGTGTGGTTATAAAGAGGATAACTTTGCATGATATCGGAGAGCTAAAATATAAAAGTAGGTGCTGTTATCATAAGGTTAGAATATGTTACTAAATAATATAAATAGCGAGTGTGGAATAATGGTGGATCGGTGTGCGGAATTGTCCTAAGCAATTGTTAACAAGCTCGATAGTCATCATTGCAATTTCATAAGAGGGAGAGGCATAAACTAACATACTTTTCCTACTTGGATCATATGCACTTATGATTGGAACTCTAGCAAGCATCCGCAAATACTAAAGATTCATTAAGGTAAAACCCAACCATAGCATTAAAGCATCAAGTCCTCTTTTATCCCATACGCAACAACCCCCTTACTCGGGTTTGTATTTCAGTCACTCACGCAACCCACTATAAGTGAATCATGCACGTATTGCAACACCTTACAGTGGGAATCCCTCACGCTTGCGCGACACGGAGGGCACCATAGGACAGCACCAAAATAAAACATACAACTCATACCAATCTAGATCATCAATCAACTCAAGGACAAAAGATATCTACTCAAAAGATTATAGGATGGCAACACATCATTGGATCATAATATATAGCATAAAGCACCATGTTCAAGTAGGGATTACAGCGGGGTGTGGGAGAGTGGACCGCGTAAAAGAGATGAGGATGGTGATGATGATGGTGATGTTGATGAAGACGATCACCGCGGCGATGATTCCCCTCCCGATGGCACTCCGGTGCCACCAAGAGAGAGGAGGAGAGGTTCTCCCCCTTGTGCTTCCTCCTCCATGGCTTTCCCCCTCTGGTTCTTGGCCTTCATGGCGATGATGGCCCCTCCGAGATCCTCCTCCATGGCCTCCGGTGATGATGGCCCCCTCCGGCAGGGTGCCAGAGAGGGCCTAGATTGATTTCTCGTGGCTACAGAGGCTTGAAGTGACGGAACTTCTGATCTAGGTTAATTCCCGAAGGTTTCTCTATTTATAGGAATTTTTGGTGTTGGTTTCACGTCAGGAAGGTCTCCGGGCTGTCCACGAGATAGGGGGCCACGGCCTAGGGGGAGGGCGCGGCCCCCACTCTCGTGGGCAGCCCGGGAGTCTTCTGGCCCAACTCCGATGCTCCGTGGTCTTCTTTTGGTCCATAAAAAATCCTCAAAAATTGGCACGTCAATTGGACTCCCTTTGGTATCCCCTTTCTGTAAAACACAAAAACAAGGAGAAATGTAAACGGCACTTTGGGCTCTAGGTTAATAGGTTAGTCCCAAAAATCATATAAAATGACATATAAATGCATATAAAACATCATAGATGGATAATATAATAGCATGAATACTTCATAAATTATAGATACGTTGGAGACGTATCAATCGCTAATCACCTTGGTTCCAGAGATTTTTTTGAAGCGCGCTCTATAAACAGTGACAGATGGAGTAGTATGAGTGGATTCAAAGAAGAGCGTATTGATGGTTGCTACTTTCGAGCAACTTATAGTGGGAAAGGTGGGGCTTATGATTTAACTGCTCATTACTCACTATTAATGCGGAGAAACGACTGGGCTGAGTCTCCCATGCGGTTGTGCACTACTCCCTCGGTTCTTAAATATACTCCGGAGTATTTGTCTTTCTAGAGATTTCAACAAGTGACTACATACGAAGCAAAATGAGTGAATCTACACTCTAAAATATGCCCATTTGAAATTTGGAAAAAGATAAATATTTAGAAACGGAGGAGTATAATTTTGTGCATGGCACATGGACCCGGATGCTGAAGAGGCTTCTGGTAATGCTATCAAGCTTCTAGCATTTGTTTACATAATTGATGTACTATACATATAATTTTCCAGCGACATGAAATTGTACAATGCTTTGAGCTTTCAGCTTTCGTTTCGTGTGTCTTGCCATCGATGCTCTTTCAGAAACAATAAAAAACTAACTTCCTTGCTAATGCATCTCAATGATTAGCAGATCAGAGCTAATATTTACATCACAACTAAAGACAAAGTTGTGAGAAGGTGTTAAATTAAAATTGGTCCATGCTTTCATTGGCAGCAACGTCCCCCCAGCTCTCTCTAAATCAACAAGGCATGTTGGGAAGAAAAGTAGCTGTCTGGAGCATGCAACATTCTGATATTTTGTGCAGTTCCACTAAGATAGAGCTGAGCGTCCCTATTCCAAAGATATTAAGTGTGATTATGATAATAGAGGACTGCTGATGAAACAATAAACACACAAATAGAAGCCGGTCACCTTTGCAATCTCTCTTAAGACTAACTAGTTGGAGAAGATTAGGCTCGGAGTTGGATCAGGAGGATAGAGCAAAACCAATCTCCCTTTGTGCAGTCGCACTGAAATGTAGAGATGTTGCCCGTGTGAAATTTTAGTACAACTACACAAAACACTCTTAATAAAAAAAGTGATTTGTGCAGTTCACCAAAAGGTCGCAATAGCAACAAGGTGAAATGGATAGCCCTATTTGCAAAACTGGTAGAAAGGAAACAATTATTGGCCAATAACAGTTGATGACACATGCGACTACAAAAAAGAAGCATATTTCTTGTCCTAAGGGAAGATAACAACACGGTTGTGTTTGTCTAAAACGGTGTGAGGACAAGATTGCAACATGGAAAGTATGCCGGACGAGCTAGGTTTTGGGCAAAGAACTACGGAAGATCCACATGCAAGATTTTCCACATGCAGCGACGTGGGAAGACGGGCAGTGGAGCAAGGCCGAAGGGGATACCCGGGGGTCGTCGGGATGTAACTAGGTGAGCGGCGGCGGGCGGGATCGGCCCATACTGCGGCAGTGAGAAGGTGGCGTAGGCCCTACCGCAGATCGGGACATGCTTCCTCGGCACCATCGAATGGAGAAACGATGCACATCCTCCCTTTCCGCTGGTGGATGGGATGCGACCGGATCAGTGACCAACGGTGAGAGAGAGAGGCCACCACCGCCTTGTGTGAGATAATCTGAAGAGAGACAAACTCAGGCAGGCAGGCTCCATTGTATATAGTGGAGTGGACTACCTTCTTCTCCATAAAAATCGTTTTATATTCTGTGTACATGCCATTGAGTGATATAACTTTATTTAAAAATAATGTGCCAACGCATCAAGTCGAACTTTGTTTCATGCACGCGTGGTACACGATCTTCGTAGGTAAACAACCGCTACAAGCGTTCAAATTAGCACGTGGGCTGCCATTTCGTACAGAAATGAGCTCCACCATGTACCCGCGCGGGTGTGGCTGGGCACGAAGCGTGAGTACGTGTACCTATTCTCTTAGTGTATGTACACCACCTACATGGGGTTGTGTGAGAGAGATACAAACGTAGAAAGATATAGTGTGTGGGTTCGTGAGTTTTTTTTGGGGGGAGTGTCAATCAAAAAATGTAGCATATGCAATGTGTGTGCAATAGAATCCTAGATATATCATATATATATATAGAGGGGGCGATCCACGAGAAGAGAGTGGAGGTATCTTCAGCTTGAGGTATCCATAGAATCAAAGAGAGGGATGATGTGTGTGTGTGTGCGCGCGCGATCGATAAAGAGTGCCATTGAATTTGTGTGTGCCAACGTCAAAGATTTAGAGTGGCTGGCCTACTAGAATGTGAGAGGGGACAGGTGCAGTTTGTCTCTATGGCATGGATACCTACCTACAGCGCTCGACTATCAGTGTGTGGTGGGGGAAGGCCTAATTAACTATAGAGGTACAATGGCTGGTATATGTGTGGAGGAGGAGAGAGGCCTACCTTATGTATTAAGGGAGATCGATCTACATCCTTGCATATGTGTAGGAGAGGAATAAGGTTGGGAGAGAGACAGGGCTAGAGTGTTGGAGGGGGTGGTAGTGGAGTTGCTTCTAACAAATGGTGGGAGAGGCTTGCTAGACAAACGGAGGGAACGCTTGCAATATCAATAAGAAAGGGGATGGCTGCCTGTCTGTGCACGTGCGTGTGAGAGACGGGTCAGGAGGCATGCACAAATGATGAGGGGGGACGATATGGTTGTGGTAAGCAGATGTAACTACATAGGAAGATCAATCATCCTTTGTCAAAGAAAGGAGAGACATAACTTGTGAGGTATGTCGATCAATGGGTGGGGGGATAATAGTTAAAGTCGACCTAGGTATATGTAGGGAGATAGATCGGTATACATGCATGTATGTGTTAGAAGCAAATAAGGCCGAGGAGAAGGATAGAGAGAGAGGGATGGATCTAGGAGGTGGTGCGAGAGGCATACTATATCGAGGGGGAAGGAGTGTACGAGTACGAGATCGATGAAAAGAGTGGTGGGAGTGAGGCATGGACGGTGATAAGAGAAGAGGGGAAGCTTGTGTTTGTGGTCGGCACACCTGGCTTGAGAGGCATATCGATCGATGTGTGCCGCAAAGAAGGAGCTGGGGGCCTACACACACCGTGGGTGAACGACCTAAAGTGAAAAGACGAATTTGCGTGATGGATCTAGAGAATGCTGAGGGAGGGTGAGAGGGATGCGGGAGTGTGCATGAACGAGAGAAAGTTAGCGCTAGCTACAAAGATAAGAGGATTGTGTGCGTGTAAAAGACGAATAGAGATCATAATTCATTATAAAAAGTGAATTTCAGATATTCGAAGAATTTATCATAGTGTTTTAAACTAGCGCATGCGTGAATATATATAATGGTGATACACATGGTGTGGTTATGAACATGTTATACTACATATAATATATTTTATCTCTACTCTTATAAAAAACAGAGTTGTTGATGATGGTGTGCCTGCCATCCTACAATATAGGCCGTCCGATTTATATCTGACAGATAGGAAGGAAACTATGGAGTGGCTACCTCGAAGCCGGTGTCGCGGGCGACATCTCCATGGCGGCTCTCCCCCAGTGCGAGGCCCCTTCGACGGCGGCCTCCAAACAAGCCGGATCTGCTGCTGCTGCTTCGGCTCTCGCTCGCGCTGCTGCTGCTCCAGATCTCACTCGCTCGCTCACGCAGTTGCTGCTGATCTCCTCCTCGCTTTTCAGGGGGTGGGGGGCTCGCCGGAGTTAAGGAAGAACCACTCACAGCGGGGAGGGGGGCTCGCCGGAGAGGTACCCAACTATCTATCTTAGGGTTCAGGGTGGGGCGGTGGGGGCACGGTGGTGGAGCAGTGGCGTGGAAATCACCGGAGAAAAATCTCCGCGCTGGGGGGAGGGGGGCTAGAGGGCTGGCCGGGGCGGCGGGGCAGTGACGGACCGGCAGTGGGGAGTTGTTTCGAGGCGCGAGGCGTCCCGGGGGCCTGCGGTTCGGCCGGTGGTTGCTGACGGCTCAGGGGGTGCAGGTTGAAGATAAACTGCAGGGCCTTCCTAAACTACATGTCAAGTGCCTCTCTGCTACCATTGCGTTCAGTTTCGACAGTAACATTCAGATTCCACGGTAAATTTCAGTTTCGACAGTTAAGTTCAGAGTCAACTATTTTTACCTCATCTGTTGTAGTCAGGTGGTTTCTGGTGATGTAAATTTTACATCAATTTTACATGATCTATTGGAGATGCTATTAGAATCCCACTTGATATTAATGATGTCTGTCTTGTGCTGCTTCAGCCTTGACGTCTTACGATTGACCGGAGCTGCTCCAATGACAGAACGATCCATCACAACAAAGCAGTGCCCTGGATGCCGTCTACAGATTCCTCAGATCTTCCTCCACACCTCCGACAGCCACCTCTGCCTCAACTTCTTTAGCTACCAACCCAATGATGCTGAGGTTAACACGGCTATGGTAAAGAGGTTGTACACTTGTTGCATCACTTATTTCTCTACATTCATGTCGATCCATTAGGGCTATTTTGGTTCAACGGAAAAAACATAGCAATAGGAAATTTTCCTATGGCACTCTACTCACTACAAAAAAAAGACACATCTGTGACATTTTGGGCCGAACGAATTTTTTTCTGTCATACATATGACACTTCTATGACGATAATTGTGACAGAACCCGGTATCATCATAGATGTGGTGGGCTCCTACTTCTATGACAAAAATCATGAAAGAAAATGGGCTTTTCGTCCTGGGCGGGCCGGAGACGCAGCTGCATGACATTCTTTGGGCCATCCATGACGGAAAAAACCGTGGTAGAAGCGAGGGGGAGGAAAATTTCGAGGAGTTGGCGGTTACGGTGGGAGGTGGGGGGGGGCAACCGATGCGCGTTTCTCTCGTACACGTCTGGCGCATGTGTGCGTAGGCGTTAGCTCTAATCGAACCCGAGCGAGGCGTTGGGCTCTAATCGAACCCGAGCGATTGCACCGTAGGCTATCGTTCATCGAACCCGGCGATCGATCGATGGCTGTTAATTGAACCCGATCGAGCGATTCTTCGCCATCGCCGCTAATCAAGCCGATCGATTGGATAAGCGGTGAGCGTTGCGGGGGTGGTGGTTTGGATGAGCAGTGGCGGTGGCGTTGCCTCTGGATGAACATGACCTGTGGTGTGGAGGGCTGGATGAACAGTGAGCGGTCGAGGGGTGGCCGTGGAGGGGTGGTTGAACAGGACCCCGTGGTGTGGAGGGCTGGATGAACAGTAGACGGTGGAGGGGTGCCCGTGGATGGGTGGTTGCACAGGAGCCGGTGGAGTAGCGCGCGGCAGAGGCTGGAGGAGGTCGACAGTAGCCCATGGAGGCTGGAGGAGGTCGACGGTGGCGATGAACAGTATCCCGTGGAGTCCTGTTTTGCGGTAGGCCACACCCCTCCCGATGAACAGGACCCCCGTTTCGATCGTAGGAGGTCGGTTTAAATCTGCTTTTGCACGCCACACCCCTCCCGATCAACAGGACCCCCGTTTCAACCGTAGGAGATCCGTTTCGTCCATTTTGCGGTACGCCACACCCCTCCCGATCAACAGGACCCCCGTTTCAACCGTAGGAGGTCCGTTTCGTCCGTTTTGTGGTACGCCACACCCCACCCAATCAACAGGACCCCCCTTTCGACCGTAGGAGGTCTGTTTCGTCCGTTTTGCGGTACGCCACACCCCTCCCGATCAACAGGACCCCCGTTTCGACCGTAGGAGGTTCGTTTCCTCTGTTTTGCGGTACGCCACACCCCTCCCGATCAACAGGACTCCGTTCTGAATGTAGGAAGTCCGTTTCCTCCGTTGTGTGGTACACCAGGCCTCGTTTCCATCGCCGGTTCCGTCCAAGCCCTCCCGATGAACACGACCACACATTCCGTTCCGACCCAGCCGGTTTGCTCCCCATGAACACGAAGACGACGCTGTTTCTCCGTTCCGACCCAGCCATGTATGTATGCGCGAGTAGGCGTTCGAGACCCTGCCCGTATGTACGTACGTGGCCGTATTTTCTTTCTTGCACCCTCGCTGATGTACGTACGTGTACATGCTACGTGCGCGCCTCTACTACGACACCTGCGCGCCCCTACTACGACACGTGCACGCCTCTACATCAACGAGTATCTACGTACACGTTCGCGACCAGAATGACAACGCTACATACGCTTCGACCAGGTGGGTCCCGGTATCGGCGCTTCCTTACTGCGAAGATGTAGCTGGTGGGTCCCAGCAGTCGGGGCGAATCGTTTTTTGCCCGGACGCACTTCCTTGTGTGTGCGAAGATGTAGTCAGTGGGTCCCAGCGATCGGGAGCGAATCGTTTTTGCGGACGCACTTCCTTGCGTGCGAAGGTGTAGTCAGTGGGTCCCAGCGATCGGGGAAAGCGTTTTTGGCAAAATACGATGGCCCGTCGGGTGGGTCCCCGCTGTCAGGTGGAGGAATAATTATTTTGCGCGTAATAAGGAGGCACTTCCTTGCTGCGGCCGTGGACCTAGCTGTCAGCCTCTCCACGCACAGTACTCTTCCGATGGAAGTCGGTCGTTGACCACATTGACCACGTCGCGCCGAGAGCACCATGGTGGTGGACGACGGCGAGGCCTAGGAAGGGGATGACACAGAGGCAGGGAAGACTCGGCAGTTGTTTCCCACGCGGAGGGGAGTACGAATGTACGAGGGTTTACTGGTTCGTCTGCCGTCACCGGAGAATAACAGCAGGTGTGGGTGAGTAGAGGGATGGCTAGGCCAGCGATGGGAGTACGGTGGGGCGGTGAGGCCTCTTGGCAGCGGCCTGACCCGGCTACGGGGAGGAGGGAGCAGGCAGTCCCTTGGCGCTTGTTTGAGCGGCCGAGCGGGGAAGAGCAGAGATTGAAGAAGCACGATGGCCGTTGGATGGACATCCAACGATCCTCGCTTGTCGTCAACCTTTTTAGCAAAGCCTCAAATCTGTGGAAAACAGCATACTGATCCATCTGCCATTATTTCTAATAATTTACAGCCCATTTGCTAATTCTTAAGGTTTTTTTTGGAGCCCATATTCTTTTTGTTAGCATTACAGCCCATATTGTGGCCACGGTTAAAAAATTATACGAAATTTTGCATATTTTGGTGTGGTCCGAACTGTTTTTAATCCCAAAATTTCAACTCACATTCAAACTGATTTTAAAAATAAATGTATATCAATATAAAATCCAACAAATTCTCCACGCATAAAAATTAATGTAATTTAAAATCTTGAAATAAAAAAAAGATATTTGAAACAAATTGTCGGTTTGATGTGTTTTAAAAATGTACAACCCATTTCCCATTACTGATGGGCCATTTTCTCGGCCAGCCGAAAGAGATAGCTCTCCTCGTCCTGAAAGATTTGCAGCCCAACAGGCCTGACAAAGTGACTTACTTGGCAAATCACAAAAAAACTGGGCTGTGGCCGTGGACCCAGCTGTTAGCCTCTCCACGTACAGTACTCTTCCGATGGAAGTTGTTCCTTGACCACGTTGACCACGCCGCATGGAGAGCACCACGGAGGTGGATGATGGCGAGGCCTAGGAAGGGGACAACGCGGAGCCGGGGAAGACGCGGCAGTGGAAGCCCGCGCGGAGAGGAGTACGAGGATTCACTGGTTCGGCTGCGATGTGAGGCTGCCGTCGCCGCAGGGCCTGGCCAGCGGTGCGAATAGTAGGGGGCGGTGAGGCCTCATGGCAAAGACAGCCGGCCACGGAGGCAGGGAGCATGCTTACGACCAGCGCTGCTTTGGGCGGTGGAGCAAGAAGACTAGAGGTTGAAGAATCACTACGGCCGTTGGATGGACATCGATGGTCACCGGAGCTAGAATCGTTCATATTGACTAAGTTGACAAAGCCCTTCGTCCCCGTCAACTTAGTAGGCCCACAAGACAGCCTCCCACCAAGGTGGGTCCTAGCTAGTCGGGGGAGTATTCATTTTTTTGTGCGTAATAAGGAGGCACTTCCGGTGGGTCCGAGCTGACAACGGGTGGAACGTTTTTTTCGCGAAATACGGTGGCCCGTCCGGAGGGTCCCAACAGTTAGGGGGAAATGATTTTTTTCGCAAAATACTGGTGGCCCGTCCGGTGGGTCCCCGCTGTCAGGTGGAGGAATAATTATTTTCCACGTAATAAGGAGGCACTTCCTTGCGGCTGCCGTGGACCCAGCTGCCAGCCTCTCCACATACAATACTCTTCCGATGGAAGTCGGTCGTTGACCACATTGACCACGCCGCGCCGAGAGCACCACATCGATGGACGACGGCAAGGCCTAGGGAGAGGACGACGCGGAGCCGGGCCATCGGAGGCAGGAGCAGGCGGTAGCACAGTCGGCCACGGGAGGCAGGAGCAGGCGGCACAACTGGCGCTGCTTTGGGCGGTTGGAGCAAGAAGACCAGAGGTTGAAGAAGCACTATGGCCATTGGATGGACATCATACGGTCACTGGAGTATTGACTAAGTTGACAAAGCCCTCCGTCCCCGTCAACTTAGTAGGCCCACAAGTCAGCCCAACAATATGGTGGGTCCCAGCTAGCAGGGGGTATTCATTTTTCTGGGCGTAATAATGAGGCACTTCCTTGCATGCGAAGATATAGCTGGTGGGTCCGACCTGTCAGCGGGGGGAATGTTTTTTTCACGAAATACAGAGGCCCTTCCTGTGGGACCTAGCTGTCAGGTGGAGGAATCATTATTTTGCGCGTAATAAGGAGGCATTTCCTTGCGTGCGGCCGTGGACCCACCTGTCAGCCTCTCCACGTACAGTCCACTTCCGATGGATGTCGTTCATTGACCATGTTGACTAGGCCGCGCCGAGAGTACCAGGGCGGTGGACGACGGCGAGGCCTAGGAAGGGAACGACACGGAGCCAGGGAATACTCGGCAGTTGTTTCCCACGCGGAGGAGTACGAGGGTTTACTGGTTCGTCTGCCGTCGCCGGAGAATAACAGCATGTGTGGGTGAGTAGAGGGATGGCTAGGCCAGCGATGGGAGTACGGTGGGGTCGTGAGGCTGCTGGCGGCAAAGATAGCCGATCATTTGGAGGAGGGAGCAGCAGTCTCACTTGGCGCTTGTTTGAATTTGGAGCATGAAGAGCAGAGATTGAAGAAGACGACAGCCGTTGGATGGACATCCAACGATCCTGCTCGTGTGTTGACTAAGTTGACAGGGCGTTGCGTGTGCGTCAACCTTTTTTTTATGAAAGCATGCGCGTCAACCTGTAGTAGGCGCACAAGTCAGCCTCAAATCTGTGGAAAAAAGCATACAGGCCATCTGCCATTATTTTCTAATAATGTACAGCCCATTTGCTAATTCTTAAGATTTTTTTGGAGCCCATCATCTTTTTGTTAGCATTACACCCCATATTGTGGCCACGGTTCAAAAGTATACGAAATTTTGCATATTTCGGTGCGGTCAACTGTTTTTAATCCAGAAATATCGATTCACAATCAAACTATTCTGAAAAATAATTTATATAAATATAAAATCCAAATAATTGTCCATGCATAAAAATCAATGGAATTTAAGATCTTGTAATGAAAAAAAATTGAAACTAATTCCCGGTTTGATGTGTTTTAAAAATGTACATGCCATTTCTAGGCAAAACGAATTAAACTCTCCTCGTCTTGAAAGATTTGCAGCCCAGCAGGGCCGATAAAGCAAGTAGGCCTTGTTTGGGTATTTCTTTTAAAAAAATAGAACTGGGCTAGCCATTTTTAGCAAGAAAAAAAACACAACTGGGCTCATGATGTGGTAAACATAAATAAAACCACAGCTAGACGGGCCTGACCCACAGCCTCGTTGTTACCCTGATCCGTCGCTAAAACTAGTATAAATAACAACTGCTTGTTCCTAAAAAAAAACTGCGCGAATTGCTGGGTCCCTGGTGTCAGCCGCTCGTAGTGTAATTCTATCGTTTATTGACTATGTTGACAATGGCGTGAGCCCCAGATGTCCAACCATTTGGAGGAACCATATTTTTGGGCTTGTACTATAGAGGCACTTGCTTGCGTACTGCCATGACGCTGGTGGGTCCCTACTGTCATCCTATCCAGGTACAGTCATCTCCTTGTTCCTCTCGGTTGTTGATGACGTTGACAACGCAAGAGGGCGGCGCACCACGCACGGCGAGCGAACCAAGACCGCAAGGCGGAGGACGACGACGAGGCCTCGGACGGAACGAACAGGAGCCGTTGAAGATGCGGCGGTCCAGTCGTAGGCGGAGGGGAGTATGAGGGTTGACTGGTTCGGGCGCGGGTGCGTGTTGGGGCTGACGTCGCCGGAGAATAACAGGATGTTTGGGGAAATAGAGGGAGGGACTGGCCAAAGTTGGAGGGTATGTACGGTAGGGCGGCGGAGGTGCTGCCAGCCATGGGAGGCGGGAGTAGGCGGAGCCAACGGGGTGGTTTGGTTTGGGCGGCTGGAGGAAGAAGAAGACAAGAGATATAAGATACACGACAGATGTTGGATGTCAATCCAACGGCTGGTAGGCAGAATCGTTTGTTGACTGGCTAGTAAGTCGACACCACCTTGGATAGGCTATTTCCTCGTAGGTCCCAAATGTCAGAATCCAAATCTGTCACGGTCATGCAGCCTTTCCTATGAAAATTTACAGCCCATTTGATGTGCTAGTTCGAAATAAGTTTGTGGGTGCTGGTGGGGCTAATCACTTGGCTTACGTAATGCACAAAGGAGCTCAAGTAGTCGGCGAGAGTGATGTTATTTCCGTTGGTTGGGATTTGTTACAATATTTCACTCTAAATTAAACGAATGGCAAGCCATTTGCCTTGTTTCAAAGAAAATATGACAGATCAAAATGAGTTGAAAAGGGCAGGAACATCTAACTCCAGCTTACAAACTGTACAAAAGCACGAGGGTTAATTGTTCATCAGGTTTAAAAAACAGATTGAAAAGGGCAACAACATCTAACTCCAGCACTGTTTTCGGCAGTCACAGTCAAATGGATCGGTTAGGTCCATAGAATGAACATCATGGGTCGTAAAATGTACTGGATTATGACCACAATATGTTGTAAATAGAAGCCCGATACGTTCAGAAGCTCTTTTGCCCACCTGAAACTCCTTTTTTTGCTCTTCGACAAACCCATCCGTCAAAACCATGCTGCTGATAAACTTAAGCAAGATGGACATTAGTAACCTCGCATTCAGCAGGAAGAATGTGACAAATCTTGTGTTTGCACGGTTGGCTACATATCATTCTAGCGTTATTGTCTTCAATCGAATCTCATGAGAAGTGAGAAAATCCCGATGCTTACGAATCCACCGATTGGTTATAACTTTCTTACCCCGTCCTGTTGCCTAAATAGACATGAATATTGAAAACAATTAAGGTCTAAAAGAAGAATGTCGAAAGAGCAACAGCTGAGCGGTTAATTCTAGTACACTATATGCGGGCTTCCAATGTGCGTGAAATTATCACTTTTATATACAACTTCTCCAGACATGGAAAGCATTGCAGCAAGCCAATAATCTTGTTCAGATCAAAACTATTCATTTGGATATATAAGATCTTGATGTAATCCAGCACCATTGGTAGGCCATCCATGGAGAAACTCTTCATTGAGCATAGAACATAATATTAGTACAAAATGTGTACTCCAAGATGATATATAAATTATGCGCAGAAATTTAAAATGCAGCTTATGGTTACAAGTGTAGATGATAATATGAAGTACCTGAAGATTTGTGGAGCTAAACACCATATTGAAATGAGCACAGAGATCATGTATTACACCCAAGGTCTCCAATTTAGGCGCAGAGAGGACGGTTATTTGCAACGGTGAATAACTAGAATCAAGGATCAACCTTTGAAGTGAAGGGGCATCTTGGATGATGAGCTGCCTTCCGTCAAAAGAAATTCCAATCTTACAAGGTTAGGCGACTTTATTTGGAGACAACCGATTCTAACTGAAAACAAGCACCAAGCACTCCAGTAGGCAAGCTGGAGTGGATGATGTTGTGCAATGAGGCCTCCGATATACGAACCCGCACAAGTGGAAGTTTCTTGAGAAATGGGAGTCGAAGGTTTAGTACCAGATTGTTTGGTAGGTAGCACAGAGCAAAGGTGGCGGTGTGGAGAGAGGAGGAAAACCGCGAGATGGACATCGGTGCTGAGGGCACAAGTTCATCGCGTTTGGTATGTGGTATGTGATTTCCAAGGGAATAGTAGAACTCAAGCAGCTATAGTTCTGTGAATTCAGGGGATTTCAGCCAGGCGTCCACCATGCAGGGCATGGTATGCTTTCTCAGGTAGCATGACGAGATGCAGAGGCTTTGAACGGAGCCCTGGTGGGAGGAGATGATGGCTCTGGGGATTTCAAAATCATTGAAGAGAGATAGCTGACGACAGTCGAGATTAAGGGGCACGGCGCGCCATGGAGGGCGCCACCGAATTGAGAGGACTTGGGTGCGGCAGCAATCCTTGGTGGGGAGAAGCGAGATGATCTCCCCAAGGACGGCGTCCGGGATATCGTTGATGCGGTCCACCCGAGATTCTACGGGTTCCTGGGATCCGGTGGGGGCGCGGTAGCCGCTTCTCCCCGCGCTGCCCGGTGCGGGATCTACAACAGGCGTCGCCGCTGGCAGGAGCCTCATCTTCTTGGCGCTGGGGTCAGCCAACTCCATTTTCCTCGAGGGCATCGCGTCGCTCCTGATTTGAGCAGAGTAACGAATAGCGAGCCTAGTTGTAGTCTTGACGAAGAAGAAGGGGAGCTGGGGGTTTCTATAGGAGTGAGGAAGAAAGGGAGCTAGAGTTTTCTGTAGGAGTGAGGTGAGGAATTTGGGGAGTGCAGTGGAGCGGTGGCGTGAGGTGGGTGGGAGCGAGGAGGAAGAAGAGCACCCAGGTTTTGGGGGGCGGTGTCTTTGGGTGTGGGTAGCGCCTCTCATTCAGTAAATATATGGGATTTTGAATTGATTTTACTATTTACTAGTGTGGATGGGCTGTTTTGTCTTGGGCCCAGAGAAACAATTACTACTAGTACAGTGGAGACACTCTACAGCTACCAAGAAAAACAATTACTACTAGTACAGTGGAGACACTCTACCGCTTCTGACTCCTGCTAGGTCATTGAAACGTCTCCCTCTACTGAATGACGTTATACTTTTGTTCACCGACATGCGGGCCATGCAGCACACGTGCCTAAATGCCATCCACCAAATTAGAAGGCAGTATGTAGGCGGAGAGTCACCCCGGTCGTAGCGCAGTAGTAACAAGCCGTCGTATCACAAAACCCCACCTCCCCGCAGTCTAAGTTTGACGGACGAAGAAACCATCATTTCACTCTTTGCTGAATCCCCTTCTCCCTCACCGTCTTCAAGAAAGGCAACACTCGCATCTGCCACTATTCTTCTCTCCCAACGAAGGGAAGGTAAGCGGATCCGTGATGTTGGTATTCGTCAGTTTCATGATGGACCAAGGAGAACCAGGCAAAGATCTGCCGATATTGGAGCAGACGTGGGAGGCTGATCCCCACGAGACAGAGAGCTCCAAGAAGATGGAGGCAACCACCGAGCCGACCCCAGATACGCTCACGGCCACTACTGAGATGGCCAACGCCCCATTTGAGGTTACAGCCCCCGTGGCACCGCAGGAGCAGTTTTCCCCCTTCGAGGATGTGTCCCCCCCCCCTGATGAGCTGCCCAAGGTGATTTCCTTCTTTGCCGATCTCAATTGTGGTTTTTCATCTAAGTATGTGGCGATTTTTTTTAGAAAAGGAAGTATGTGGTGATTAATAATGCAAAATTTTATTAGCTTCGACGCCATGCTATACATAGTGGTTTAAATAACTTGTGTTTCTTATACTGAAAAGTAATTCAGAATTTGTTTCTGTTTCAATTAGAGCCCTGATGCAGACAAGGATTGGGATTGTGTGGTTGTGCATGTCACTCGCTATGAGGCGGACGACCTGAATATACGCACTAGGAAAACAGAGTTCTTAGGCTGTTGGATCCTGTAAGCCATTTGCGGTTATACCAATGAAGAGTTGTATTCTAGCCTCACTGTTGTGAGGCGTGTTGTCCAGGGTGTACTGAAGCACAAGAAGTTCAAAGCTACTCCTTCGTTTGTGAGGCATACTATTCTTGTCAAGCTTACGCAGGAAGATGACGTGGCATGCCTCCACAAACAAGTTTATCAGTGGCAAGGCCACAAGGTTGTCTTCACGAAGGTTCACAGGATTGAGCTGCTGCGGGACGTCCTCGATGATGTTCATGGCAAGGTCCGTCTCGTGTCTAGCCCAAATTAGATCGAGGTATGAAATAGTTGCCCCAGCTAGTCTCTACTCCTAGTATAGCAGTTGGTGAATAGTCCGCCGGTTATTTTTCGCTGGTTTTATTTCGCCTCACCATTTTCGTTGGTTTTATTTCGCTGGTTTTATTTCGTCTCCTCCCACCTGCCTTTTCGCTTCACCACCCACATAAACCCATCAGATTAGTTACCATATAAAATAAATCACAATCAATCAAGTATTGATGATCAGATTAGTTACCATATAAAAAATAAATCGCAATCAATCAAGTATTGATGGAATATTTCCTTATATTGATGTGATTTTCCCTTTCTTACCATCAATCATCTCTACTGCCTAAAAAATGCGTAGCTTTCCTTTTCCTGCCAACCGACCGCGTCCCGTCTCCCTACATCCGCCCTCGTTGCTCTGCCTCCCGCACGAAAAAAACCCTGTCGTTTGACCTCCCCCAAACCGCGCACGATGGAAAAACCCAGCCGTCTGCTTCACCTCCTCTCGACCGCTCCATACGTCCAGATCGCGGCCCCATCCCCATCCTCCTCTCACGTCACGGCGGCCGATGGACTGCTGCCACCACCCTCCTACTCTCTCGCCGCCGTCCTCCCGCTTCGCCGCCGCCGTCGCCACCAATCCGGCGAAGGCGCCGTTGCTGCTATGTCGCCTCCCTCCCACCTGCCTTTTCGCTTCACCAACCACATAAACCCATCAGATTAGTTACCATATAAAAATAAATCACAATCAATCAAGTATTGATGATCAGATTGTTACCATATAAAAAATAAATCGCAATCAATCAAGTATTGATGGAATATTTCCTTATATTGATGTGATTTTCCCTTTCTTATCATCAATCATCACTACTGCCTAAAAAATGCGTAGCTTTCCTTTTCCTGCCAACCGACCGCGTCCCGTCTCCCTACATCCGCCCTCGTTGCTCTGCCTCCCTTACGAAAAAACCACATCGTTTGACCTCCCCAAACCCTTACGATGGAAAAACCCAGCCGTCGCTTCACCTCCTCTCGACCGCTCCATACGCCCAGATCGCGCCCCATCCCCATCCTCCTCTCACGTCATGGCGGCCGATGGACTGCCGCCACCACCCTCCTACTCTCTCGCCGCCGTCCTCCCGCTCGCTGCCGCCGTCGCCACCAATCCCGGCGAAGGCCGTTCTGCTATGTCGCCTCCTTTCCCCATCCAAGCCTGACCATGGCAACGACGCCTCTCATGTGTCCCACGGTGAGGTTTGGGGAGGCGCGACCACAATCGATGGGGATCTCACCACGGACCCGTCCGGCTGGGATGGAGTGTTGCCTCCGTTGCGAATGGGATCGAAGGGAGGGACTACTTCGTCGTCAAGGTCGGCGAGGCAGCGGCCGTTGGGAGCCTGGTTGTGAACATGGGAGTTCGTCCCCATGGAGGCGGCCGTGGAGATTGGATGTGAAGCAACCCCACTTGCCGGTGGTGGAGGCTTGCCGTCCATGTGATCCTTTCTTCTCGGTATCCCCATTCCTTGCCTCCCATTACAAAAGCGAGCATGAATGAGAGCAGGGCTGATTTTCATCAATTCATTTCTCATATTTTTAGTTGCTTTTTTGAGATTATACAAGATCTTGCCGATCTGTTTTGTCAAATTACTTGGATCGTCTTATGGAATTGACAACCATCGTATTTTTCACCTCATGTTATTTCTTAATCCTTGTCCCACTAGGCATCCACTACATGTTTCGTAATGACGTGATGTTGAGGCGGCTAGGAGAAGCTCAGCAGCCAGATCAAGGGCTATCGAGATGGATTTGGAAGCCAAGCAGTAGTTCTTCTGTTAAATTTTGGTTATTATCTTTTCTCTTTATTACGATTGTGGGATTGTTGATTTTGACTCGGTGTAACATTTGCATTTGTTTCCCCAGCTTGTTGGCGAGATGCGTGACAACTGCGGCAACTAATCAAGAGCGAGGCGATGCACATCGAGTTACGCTGAATGTAGTGCACATAGGTAGGTCAACATATTTTGTAGCTCTTTCGGATGTAAAAGCATATGTTGCATAAGAAATTATTATCTTCCAAGCATACTCACATTTCACTAACAAGCAGGGGAGGTTCGGACTTGAGCAATGATAAAAGGTATGTTCCTCACTCTTTTGTTGGAATTTTAGTTCCAAGTTAACATGATTTCTTATCCGCTTCATAAGTCATGCATTTGCTTAATTAGGTGATAAGTAGAGAAAAAATTGATCATGTTATTGTGGGGTTTGTTTAAACTCCAGCATTAGGAATTCTGGTTTGAGAAAAAAGACTTTTGACTTCTTTAATTACAAACTGATTGCAACATCATGTTAGTATGTGATTTCTCACATCTTGTTATAATATTTGTGAAGACGTGCATTGCACGTGCACTTGGAAGCGGGCCCGTGGCCCGCGCCGAACGGCGCCGACGCTGACCTGGGCCACCTCCTCCGTGTATTCTTGGAGCTGTGGCTGGCCGATTTACATGAAATTAATTCCCTCGCCTGGTGGCAAATATAATACACATAATCCATATTGTTATGCACTAAGCGTGTGTGTGAAATAGATGGATTATGGTCCCGCACTAATAAGATGGATATGTGTGTGTGTTAGAGAGAGGGAGAGGGGGAGAGAGAGTGAGGAAGAGGGAGGGAGAGTGTGTGTGAGAGGATTTGATGGTAAAAAAAGTCGCCAATGTCGTAATATTGAACTCTTAAAGTTAATGTGGCCCCGTTGCAACGCACGGGCGTTCTTCTAGTGTTTAATAGTAGTTTGGTTTGTGTCTAATTATCCGAACCTTGCCTGTTATCGACCCCTCTGGGGCTAGTATTCTGTTTGAATCCGTCTACGGGAACTGCTGCTACTTTTATGTGCCCATGAATCATGTGAGAACCATCGTGATTGTTGCCGAAACAGATGCGTCCTCACTAGTTTTTTCATGAACATGGCATGGTAAGACATAAGTTGTCACGGTTTATAATACGAGCAGTGTGTGTTTTGATGAAATAGAGCACTTTCGTTAAAGGCTGTCTTGTTGACGTATACATAAGTACTTGTAAACACTGTTGGTGCTACCCCACTTGTAAGCAGTTGTGCAAAACACGGCACATTGGCTTAGCTCCCTTCAACACTAGGCTATCGACCAGCTAACAATCAACAATCTGCTGTCTGACATATAAGCAACTATGTATCTTGTTACAGTGGTTCATGCAATTAATTGAGGACACAATGTAATAAATTCCAAACGTTCACACGCTAGTCCAGCGGTCATGTGGAACACTCACATTAAACTCGTCTTCATAAAAATCTTGAAAAGCATAAGTTAAGCAATTTTATACATCTCAATGATTCATAGTACATAACAAACATATACTAGTTCACAGCAAAAGACAAAGTTGTGAGAAGGTTTACAAATCAGGAAAAACAAGCAAGGCTTCTTCGAAGCAAAGGGCCTCCCGGCAGCTTAAATTTCGTGGAGTTCACTCTGGTTTTTCTTGTTGCCACCATCCGGGGTTAGGTCCTCTCATTCCAGAATAACCAATTATAATTGTGGTCTCACTGGAATGCTGAATCTGAACCACGCAAAGGTAATCGACCAGTGTGAAATTCTTGTGCATTCCACTAAATTTAAGCACCGCTATTTGCATAAATAAGCAGACCACAATGCCTCTTATCCACAAGACCTGTCCAAAAAAACCGCCGTGTAGCTGTGCCAGCTAGTCCTCGGTCCATGGATGAACTGGTAGAAAGTGCATTCCGGACTAGGATGCAGTTGTTTTCGCTCGTCCCTGCACTTCAATCAGGAAGTAAAACGTACGAATCAGCTTCTTTTAGATTGCGTTGGTCATTCTACCTTAGTTACTACCAGTGTAGGGATACCTTGAAGAAGGGAGGTTAGACGATGACAACGAGGGATAGCCATCTCATTTTGCACAGTTGTACTAAAACTGAGGTGTGTGCTTTTGATTGCGTGGATAGAAACGATACGGAGACAGACATCCCGAAACGATATGGAGACATACATCCCTGTTTGCACAAATACGAAATACGGTTATTTTAACAGTGAAAGATATTACTACTTTCCCCCGTTTCCTCTTAGAACCAAGTCCTAGATTCATGCTACAGCTTTCCCACTTTCTTCCCTGTTTGAACCAACGCTTTGAGTTGACTGTATGAACTAGCTTTACTTCTAATAATAGTAGAAGTGTAGGTGGCTTTGGAACAGCGGACGGAAGTAGAAAAGGATCCACACGAATGGGGAAGAGCTGGGGTAGTAGAGCAAGGCAGGTTTCGAAGGAATATATACCTGAGGGTCGTCGGCATGTGGCAAAGACGGCGTCGGGAGGCTGCATCTTGGCCACAATACCGCAGGGAGGAAGAAGGGGTCGGAGGCCCTCCCGAGCCGGTGCTCTCTTGGAGAGAACGACACGGCCGCCGATCGGGACGCGCGGGCAGCCGTTGGTCTCCTCCCTTGCCACCGACGACGGCGTGAACGATGCACCTACAACCCTGCCCCAGTCGAGGTTGTCCGGCGGATTTGTGAACAGCCGTGAGCTGAGAGAGAGAGTGTGGCCACCTATGTCTTGCTTAGATCTGGAGAGCATGAGAGAGTGAACGAGAGGAACCCTAGTAAAGCAAGCGCTAAGGCTGCTGTTTTTGTATATAGTGGAGTGATTTTGTTGTACCAGCTTCAAAAAAATGCGCTCCTATGTGTACCCGCGAGTGGGTGTGAGAGAACTAGTGCGTGCATGCACCGCATCTCTTCATGAGAGTACAATATACTATGCCCAAAGAACGTTCGCCGCAAGATTAATAGTATAATTGTGTGACGTGTGAGCTAAAATAAAATGTGCGCGCCGTCTTTTTTTTAGAAGTTCTGAGGGTAGGGTGTGAAGAGCACATATGTGCGTGACGTCTACCTGCAGATAGACGGTGGGTGCGACGTGCGAGTCTGCGAGAGGACTCGGGAGAGTCGTGACTCGTGAGGGTGCGTGTGCGTGAGAGAGAGGGGGGCATGTATCAATGCAATGCATGTGTCCGTAAATCATTATCCGACAAACGTTCGCCACAAGCCTTTTCCTGATGAACGCCGTAAGAACCGTTAGATCGGCATCCGACGATGTCGGTTTGCCATGTCATTTAACGAACAGCCACTCCTCCTACACACAAATCTTCCACGTGAGTGTTAGCAACTGACGATGCTCCCTCCGTTCCAAAATGCAGTGCATATAGCTTTATTGAAAATTCGAACCTCGCAAACTTTTACCGAAGTTTTCGTGTAGCAAATTGCACATGTAGAATACTGTATATATCATTTCATTCATCTTCGAGAGGTAACTATAAAGATGGGTGAGGAGTCAACAAAGAAAGACCATCGTATCACCCGCAGCAATTTCAACCATCCTTTAGTGTCGAGGAATATCACAGGAACTCTATATGATATGATTTTTATAGGATTTTTTTCCTTTAAAGCCAATTGGTTCATAGGAATAGATTCATATACTCTACATTTCAAAGGAAATAAACATGATATCATTTCTATATCTTTAGAGCCACTTGGTTCATATGAATGGATTCCTATACTCCCTTAATTTCAAAGGTAAATAAACATTAGCGTATATGCAATAGAAAAGTTCCTATGATATGAACCAAATTACATCTCTTTACTAATCCCTCCTCATAGGAATTGAGATACATGTCATCTCTAGATTCAATAGAAAAGTTCCTATGATGTGAACCAAATGACATCTCTTTTCCAATCCCTACTCATACGAATTGAGATGCTCTATGTCATCTCTTTCCCTACAACTTCCATGTATACATCTTCTATTCCTAAATAGATAGTACAACCCACTAGTAGCTTTTTTCCAAAACATGCAACTATGGCACAAGAACTATATAGTGTGCCAATAACTTTGAAAGATGGTCATTTGGATGAAGCTAACTTGACAAAGGCAGTAGATTGGCAAATCCGAGCACTACTGGTCGTTGGATATCATCAACATTCCACTAGATCTGCCACATGTACAATTTAGAAGACTCCATGGTTGAACTTAAGCATAATGCACAAACCTCAAAACACAAGCACTTCTCCTTTGTTCTAGAATCTTACGTATCATAATTGATTATTTTTTCTAAATGAATTGCCATTATTTGTTTTTAATTTATGATTTACAATGCACAACCACATGAATCTTAAATTTTTATAAAACTAATTGATTTTGAATGAGATGAACTATAAGAACTAAGCGAACATCTACATCATGCATATATGACTCAAAGCTTTACATGCTATAGTGTGTATTTATTCATAATTTGGTTTTGAAATCTCATGCGTTCAATACATGTGTACCTTACTAGTTTTGAGTAGAGTAGCAAATTTCACATGCCCCGGGTATATCAAAATGAAGGGCCCATGCATCATTGCCTTTCGGTCGAACCCTCGTCCACAATTTTTGTACGTACTATATCTCCACTTGGTCCCCGAACCCAAAATGCTGCCTCATTCCCGTAAAACCAAGCGGCCCACACATATTTAAGGTGTCGACTCGAACCCGTTTACTCTGACGTGGCCCTTGCGCCGTAGTACTCCTACAAACCCTACCGCCGCACTCATCATCGGTTTTCTTCAAGAGGACGAGGGAGAAGCCGGTTTGTAGTGGTGGCGCTTTAAAAAAAAGGATATGTAGTGGAGACCCCTACCCTAGGGTGCCCTAGGTAGCAGCCGCACGCATCATTGTTTTCTCTTTTCTTTATGCTCTTGCACACTAGAGTGAAATGATGGTTGCTTTGTCCGTCCAGCTTAATGCAGGAAAGGTGGGGCTTTGTGATTTGACCCCTCATCGCTCATTTTCTACTACTGCGGCGCTACGACCGGGGTGCCTCCAATTCCAACCGCTGCTCTGAACTGTAATTTGGTGCATCGTGACGTGGAACAAGACGGTGGATGAGCCACATGTCCGCCAAAGGGGTCCTGTTAACTATGTCGCCATTTCGTATGCGGAATGACCACCTTGAGTTGCTACGCCAACACGACAGGAGCAGCCTACCACTTGGTTTTGCTCCTTGGTGAATCCCGACTATATTGATCTAAAAATATACGTGATGAACTACCCTCTCCATCTCGGTTTTTGATTTGTAGGCATCTCGGTTTATAGGGCCTGCACGTAGTTCTAGGTCATCCATTTGACTAACTAAATATGAGTTACTATGTCACAAAAAGTATATCATTGGATTCTTATTGGTTGATATGTGAAGAAACAAGAAACGAGGTAGAAGTAAATGCACCGCGCCTTAGTATTTTGGGATTATTTGGTTTTTGTAAGATGACTTACTCACCTAGACGGAGGGAGTAGTTGGATTTAAAAGTCGAGGACGGGGCTTTTCCTGCGTGGTAGGCGGGGCGGTTCCGCCTGGTCGGTTCGACAGAGACGTGAGAAGACGAGGGAGTAGGCTGCTGCAAACGTAGGACTGTGTGATTTGACAGCGAGTTACTGCTGGATAGGTGGGGCCCCGTGATTTGACTTGCCATTATCATTTTAACAGCGGCGCTACGACCGGCGTGAGTCTCCCGATTCCTGACCACCTCCATACAGGTGCCTCTCCCAATGCTCCACCATGTAGTAGAGGCTGGCTCTTCCATGAGAGCCCACTTCTCCACTTTTTCCTTGCCTCTCTTTCCTCCACATATGCAAAAATTCCATGTAAAGTGCACTATTGTACTTACTTGCTACTACTGGTTCTTAAGCTTGCCACATAGGCATAAAGTCTGATGTGGCAAGTTAATCAAGAAGAGAGAGACTAGTTTGGTGACCCAAGGAAGAAACGGTGCTAAGCACGTGTACCTAGGTGAAAAGACAATTTTGAGTCTATAGCTAATTAAATGAAGCAAACTTAGCAACACCATTTCATTGGAAGAGGTCACTCCTTGGCAAATGCAATAAATACTAGTACTCCCTGTGTCCCATAATATAAGAATATTTTTGGCACTACACTAGTGTAAAAAACATTCTTATATTATGAGAGGAGTAAAAAAAATACACTTATGGCCAACCTTATAGCCAACCTTGTTGTAGTATGAGTGACTAAGTGATGAATATGTATGACATGCCAACATCAGATAGCCTAACACACCGTGTTAAACCTCCAAGGGCGCGATCACATGAAATGACACACGACAGTCGTGGTAGGCGCGACCATGATATTTAGCTGCTGGCAGCCCTTGGATCTGAGATCAAACGGTCGCATGCTAAGCTGCTGAAAATTTGCAGAATAACCCTCCAGGATATGATATTCACCCATAGGTCTAGAATCACGCCATGCAACCGTTCGATCTCAGATCCAAGGGCTCTCGGAAGCCCATATCATGGGAGAATGGAAAGCCACTATCCTACCGTTCGCACGCTGGTAGTTCGCTCCTACTCGTCCCAGCACGTCCTTTAATACTACGGCGGTTCGCTCCTAGTCGTCCCGTCCATTCACATTACGGCAGTTCCACTAATCCTAACCCTCCTCCCAAATCCATGGCGTCCCAAATCTCCCCGATCGGCGGTGAGTACAAGGTTAGAACCATCACCGGCGATTAGTTCGACGTCATCTACACCCGTACTTCCGCGATGGTGAAAGGATGCCTTTCTCGCTTCAGACGCATGTTCGAAAACTCAGATGATGAGTGGGTCGCTGGGCTAGATGTTGAGTACACCACAGTCCTGGGACAAGAGAAGGATCTAAAGGACGAAGAGAGGAAGAAGCGCGCCGTGATCCAGGTTTGCGTACATAACATTTGCTTGCTCTACCACATATGCCATGCCTACGTTGAGTGCCAGGATTTTAAGAACTTCCTTGAGGACAAAACAGTGAAATTCGTTACTGTAGACTTTAAGAATGACAAAGAAGTCCTGGGTCGGATAGGCCTCGTTGTAGGCAACCCCTTGGACCTCCAGAAGAATCGGCTGGTGCCCTCTCGTCAGCCCACAATGCTGACCCTGGCAGGAGCCATGGTTCATCCTTCGTACCATAAACTGGAGAAACCTCATTACACGTTTCATCGTCATGCATGGCAGCGGAATGTACTAGATATAGACCACATCCACTATGCTGCAATGGATGGCAACCTTTGTTTCAAAGATTCACAAGGGTTGGATGAAGAGCAACAGCCAAGTTGGCAGTTCAAGCAAAGAAGTATCGGCCAAGAGGAAGATGGACAAGGACGAAGTCGAGGACGTGGACGAGGACTCCGAGTAAGGTGGGAGTGTCGTTGCTCATGGTGGTTCTAAACTTCTAATGCAGTGTCTACCCGATTAGTTGCATAGTTTAATTTCAGGTGTGCTTAGTTTAATTTGAGGGGTGTATTGTGCTGAGCTCCCAGCAGAACTATGTTATGTTTCTTCTCGTTACTTTAACTCTTAAGTATGTACATACTACTAGTATTTCTTTAATAGAATTTAGCACCCCAATTAAGCACGTACTAGCTTTTTTAATAGCACTATATGCATAATTTGGCGACGAGCGCTCTCTATATGTACCACCTGTTTTTTTTTCAATTTTTGCTCCATGGCGCAATCCATCGATAGTCCTACTGTACAAAAGTATACATTTTTTAAAAGGCTAGAGTACTGTTCATCACACACACATATATATATAGCTAGTTAAATTCTCAACCTAGAACGATGTGCATGCCATGTAGTAAACCGATATGGAGGAAGTATAGTAAAAATGAGGTGATTTTACCGAGCGATCGGCGGGGGAGCATGGCCTGTCATGCGGTCCCACGTGTCATGATGTACCAAGGCGATCTGCATGTCCCTCTTGAGGCAGAAGCAATACTAGTACGTGGTTTGAGATGATGTCAAACCGAAGTGTGAAATAATGGTTGCTTCGTCCGTCCGGGAAGGTGCGGCATTGTGATTTGACGTCTCATTGCTCTTTACTACTACTGGGCCGGTACGAGTGGGGTGCGTCCCCCCTGCTGTTCTGCATTGTTATTTGGTGCTTGACACGTCGACCCGGTTGCTATATGTCCCACATGTCGGCGACAGGAAGTACAGAATTCATGAAAGGGAGCATCGACGGAGGAGTATACTACAGAATTCATGAAAGGGAGCGTCGACGGAGGAGTATACTACAGAATTCATGAAAGGGAGTGACTTAGTTTTGGAAAAATCTGTTTTTACGGAGTACGTACCCACTAGGGTTTATAGGGCTCATCTAAAAACATTCATTTTTCCGTTTGATAAGTCTCAATTCTACTATACTAGTAGTAGTACCATTACATGTTGGATTTCGAGGTGCGTTAGATCACCCGACGCAAGCAGTGTCAAGAGGAAACTAACCAATGCATGTACAAGTTCATGGAAATTTAGTGGTCATTCATGCATTCGTTCTAATTAATGCCTCGGTAAACATAACTTCTTGAGAAAAAACGAGCGTATTGTGCAAACTACGAAATTAATTCGACCACTCACCGTCTACCTTGGTTGGAGAGATTTTGAAATTGAGCCATAAACTGGAAAGGAGGGAGTAGTAAATTTTGTTACGATTACTATTTGTGGCCTTGTATAGATGCAAAATTTATTTTTTATAGTGGACTTGTATAAGTAAATGGAGGGAGTACTAACCAAAGTACGTAGTAGGGACGAGGAGTAAACGGAGGGAGTAGTAAAATTTTCTCCTCGTGCTGCGAGCCACCGCACGCGTGGGCGAGGGAGCGGTCAAAGGCGTACAGTAGTAGCAAGCTTCACCTCATCCTGCGAGCCACCGCGCTCGTGGGAGGGGGAGACGGCGTACTAAGCAAGCTTCTCCTTGTTCTGCGAGTTGACAGGACACATCAAAAGTACTCCAGTGTATAGAGCCTTGCCTCTAAGGTAGGCCCCACATGGTTTGCCTCTTTTTTAATTTAACATAACGCGTGAAGTCGCAATTTGTTTGTTCACCCGTGGTAGACGATCCTCCCTTCACCAAGTGGACAACCAGTACACGTGCCAAATTACCACGTGGGCTGCCTTTTTCGTACAGAAATGAGCTCCACCGTGTACCCGCGCGGGTGTGGTTGGGAAAGAGACGGGAGTACGTGCGCCGTGCGTGCACCTCTTCTCTTCGTGCACGTCCCCCACCTATGTTGGTGTGTGTGAGAGAGATACAAACCTAGACATAATGCGTCGTCCATCCCCATGCCTCTGCCCAGTCTGACCACCGGTCACCACCACGGAACCACGCCCCACTCCTCACCTTATCTCTCATATTTCTCCCTCCATTTTTATATACAAGGGGCCACTATCAAAATTACAATTTGCAGATATACAAGGCCACTAACACTAATCGATGCAATATTACTGGTGTTTGCCTCGTGGGACTAGCAAAGGAGGACATTAATTATCCCTTGCATGCATGCAGGAGTTTGTAAAAAAAATGCATCTTGATGTTCCGTGCAATGCACGGGCATCTTGCTAGTCCATGAAAACAACACATGGAAAAATTCCATGGTGAATGAGGGATTTGAATCTGTTGGGAGGGGCTGTTTGGATCTTGCCAGGGGTAGCCAAAATATTAGCGACCCTTTTTCCACCGGTGCTTTTGCCACCGATGAACGAGGAATGGCTCGGGTGCTCATGCTGTCATGCATCCTCCAGCACGCACGTTGGAGACGAGCTCGCACGAGCTGTGTTTTTTGTCCCACAACGCCGCCCGAGCCGCCTGCAGACTGACCGGCAACCCGCAAATTACGCCATCCAACCGTAGCCGCACACATTATGACAGCAACTCAACCAACCAGACGAAATTCACGCAAACACGTAGACAAACTGATATTTCATATAAACAGCGAGGAAAATCATATAAAATACCGGATTTTCACACAAACATGATGGATTTCATTACATTCAAATGAACTACGCGGTGCTAGTTCTGGACAGCACAAGTATATAATACCTGGTGTCGGTGTCAAAATCGGCGGATCTCGTCCGTCCATATAAGGGGATAAGGATCCACCTTTTAACCTACACCTTCTTCCTCCTTTGCTCATCCATTTCCGCGCACTCGAGCTCCAGCGCCCAAGTCCGCACATCCCACCTCAACCTTCTCCAACCATGTCCGGAGCGGGAGGCAAGTGGATGGCCTCCTCCGTCACGGAGGGGCACATCAAAAAGCTACGGAAAGCCGGATACTTATCCGGCGACATCGCGTGTCGGCTCCCCAACAAGGGGCAGCTCATCCCCACCCCGAGGCCCCATGAGAGGGTGGTGTTCCTCCCCACTTCCTCCATGGACTAGGGTTTCCACTTCACCCATTCGTCAAGGGGCTCATGTTCTACTACTGCCTAGATTTCCACTATCTCGGCCCCAATTTCATCCTCAACATCTCGGCGTTTATCGTGGGTGCGAAACCTTCCTCTGCATCCAGCCCCACTTCGGCTTATGGTGAAGACCTTCAATGTCAAGCCGAAGGTAGTGGGCGGCCGTAAGAGTGCGGAGGTGCCATCTTTAGGCAGGATGGCCAACATCCTATGGCTCGAGGGCTCCTTTGTGGAGACCATAAAGGGGTGGCAATCGGGGTGGTTCTACATCACCGAGCCGCGCGACTCTCAATGGGCGGTGGCCCACGAATTCCGATCTGGCTTCCCCACACGGCTCACATCATGGAAAGAGACGGGCCTGACGTGGGGTGATTCGCAAGAGCTGTCCGGACTCCAAACCTGCGTCTGAAACCTGGTGGACAAAAATCTCAAGCTTGTCAACGTAATCCAGGTGATGCTCATCCGCCGGATTCTCCCATGCCAGCGACGGGCCTTCTATTTGTGGGAGTTTGATCCGGCACAGCACCGAACCTTGAGCCGGCTCTTCGACACTACGTCTGAAGATGGTGGAAGGTGTTGTTCAAGGCGCCGAAGCTCCGCATCCGCTCTAGAAGATCGCGGATTCAGCTCATGACGTCAAGCCAGCAAGGTAAGTTATTTTACCCTTTATGGGACTCTTTTTCATAGTTTGACTCTATGCAGGATCTAAAACTCCCTAACCTTTGACAGGACTGGCTGAAGACATCCAGACAGATTAATTGTCCGGCCCCTTGCCAGAAGACCCAGCGGACGCCCGATTGACGGGGCTACTGGCTCTGGCACCTCACGTGGTGCCGGAGAAGAAGGCCAAGAAGAAGGCCACGGGAACTCGAAGGAGATCCCTGCGCCAAGTGTTGTCAGACTCATCATTCGACGACTCTGAGCCGGAATCCTCCCCTGAGGACGAGGAGGAGGAAAAAGCCTCTCCCAGTGAAGAGAATAAAGGAAGGCCGCCCCGACTGGGGAGGCCGGAGGGTCCAAGAAAGGAAGGACCCTTCCTCCGGACTTCTCCACCAACACCGACAACGAGACGAGGAGGAGTGGCCACCAAGGGACAAGCCCCTGGCGAGATTGTAAGTGTCCAGACTCCGGAATAGCTCATGACTTTTTATTTGTCGCATAGTGTCTTCTAACGCCGAATATAACCATGTAGCCCTCCCAAGGACGAGCTCGCCGCTTCATCGAGCGGCTCCCTGGATTCGTCGGATGTGAATAGCACTTCACTTCCGACCGCCTCCTCTCCTCTCGTGGCGTAGACGACACATGGTGGAGTCCCAAAAGGGGCCCAGCCAGAAGGAGGTGGTCCTAGAGGCGCCGCAAGGCGACCTCCCGGACTCCGGGCGCAAAGGGGGCGAGACCCCAGAGGGCTCTAAGTCCGGCCCTGTGTCGGACTCCGTACCGGAACCTTCAGTGGTTAGAAGTCCGATAAGCGGCCCCTTCAGTGAAGGGCAAGACTATGACGCTGGTGACCTCCGTCCATCCGGAGGCACGGATAGCTTCTGGAGGCGCTTAACGGCGCCTCCATCGACGAGGAGCACCGCCTTTGTTATGAGTGTGGTGATCCAGAAAGTTCGATCCGCCAAGAGCGGGCTGATCAAGCCTGTACCAACCTTCTAACAGGCTTTGAGGTAAGTTTAGAATATGTAAAAATATTACCGCATAGGCGGTAGCCCACGATGCTTAGTTCGGTGTTCGTAAAGAAAAGCGGATGAGGATCTAAAAAGATATCTGTGAGAGTCTAACATAAGTATGTCAATATGGGAATGCAGGCTGCGCTGCTGACCTCTGCCACACTGACTGCGGGGGTCAATGCATTGAAGTAGAGCCTCGAGCGGTCTGAGAACGAGCTCGGCCTTGCCAAGAAGCAGCTCAAGGACAAGGAAGGTAAGTAGTACCTTATAGAAAGGATTTGGTTGCAAAAATGACAGGACTAACGTGGGTATTGTAGGGGCCACGAACGAGGTGGCGACCCTGAAGGAAGCAGCGTCCACGGCCGAAAGCAAAGCGGCCGCGGAGCGCACCAAGCGAGAGAAGCAGGAGGCGCGGGTGGCGGAGGTGCGGCAAGAGCTCCAGGCTCTCGTGGAAAAACACGAGACGTGACTTGAAGACTCGAGAGTCCGAGCTCTCCTCGGCTCTTGAGAGTGCCAAAGCTGCTAAGGCCGAAGCCCAAAAAGCCCTCCAGGAAATTGAATCATTAAAGAAGATAGCGGCGGGTAAGGCATTCTTTATGCAAAGCAAGCATGTGAAAGTGAATTATATATTACTTACCCGAATCCGGACCTCTCCAGGAGCATTCACAGATCTGCCCCGTAGTGTGTCTGATGCTGCCGCGTTCTACCGCGCTGAGGAGGGGAGCTTGACGGAAAAGGTGTTCTGGTCTCAGTATGCTGAGGCCGGACATCTGGTGCCCCTGAGCGACCAGCTGAAGCATATGGTCGAGCTCCACAAGGTCGCCGAACAGGCCATGAAGGGCCTCATAGTTCGGTTGTGGCCTACGGAAGCCATGCCTGGGAGCTACTTCGGGCTAGTGTGGCGGCTGGTGGACGCCTGTCCATGGATTGAAGTCATCAAGCGCTCCGTCTGCATTGAAGGTGCCCATTGGGCCCTTGCCCGTGCTAAAGTGCACTGGGGCAAGATGGATGCTGAGAAGCTTGTGACGGATGGGCCACCGCCGGGCAAGGAGCATCGCAAGCCCGAAATGTACTATGAGGGCGTCCTGAAGGGTGCCCGCCTTATAGCGGGTGAATGCTCCAAAGATGTAATTTTTGAATAGACTCGCATTTGTTATCCTGTACGCTGAAAACTAGTTCAGATGCGCTAAGCAACACTTGTGAATTTAAAATATTACCTTCTGTGCGGCCGTTTATCAAATTTGAGAGATGGCAAATCGTTGGCTTTAGCCCCCATGCCACGAGTGCTGGGGTGTTCGGGATAAACTTGAGCGCTCTTGTTCCCATTCTTGGGTCCTTCGAGGGAGGGCTTAACGCAACGAACAAGGCAACCGGACTATAGTGCTTGACCACTCTCACTTAGCCATAGAATTCTATAATTTGAAATTTCGGCGAAGCCCCTAGTATGCGGAAGACCGAGTTCGGGGCACTATCCACGCCTTGGCCGGACAATGCTGACTCCTTGCTCTAAGCGGCATAAGTCTTTAGGGACCTGAAACAACCTCTCGAACAGCAACCGGCTCTCGCCCTATCATGATGGTCAGTTTTAGCTTTCTCCACTGAGGTGCTCAACCCAGCTCAACCGGGGCACAATCGCAGTGGTTCTCCCAGCGCTACCTTAGCCGATATAACGGAATGTAAGGGACCAAAACATGGGAGCCGGGCAAACCCAACTATCGACCCAAGACATGATTCGGAGTCGATGCATATAATGCTATAAGTTCGGGGTGCCGCACTTGTGAAAGTGTTAGGACTTATCACACCATATTTTTGGGGTACTTAAGCCCACAGTGTATTGGCCGTACCAAAGTGTCTGGGTGCAACGTGTCATGAATGAACGTATATACAGATAAAGAAAGGAGTGCAATAATAGGCAAAAGCTATGTATTGTTTTTAAAAAAGGTATTGCAATGAAAGCAGAACGATACAAATAGTGCGATAAGCAAGGGATGGGACTATTTAACATGTCCCCCTCAAGGGTTAAGCTGTGGGATGGTATGGAAAACAGGTATAATGCTCGTAGTAGAGACCACCTGGACACTCGACGTAGCTTTACGCTTCGGCTGTTGCATCGTGAGTTTGGCAATTCTAGTGCGGACGGGGCTTCGGAAAGCGGAGTCCCGAAAGTAAGAGAAAAGAAGAAAGAAAAGAATGACACAATCGGGAGCCACAGTGCGGTTGAGCCGCATTCTGGCGTGCCGTGGTCGTGCCCTCCCCTTATGCCCATGGTATCTCCGGGCGTAGTTATGTACACGTAGTACTAACCCGCCAATTCGCGAGGCTGGGGTTGGGGCCGGATTACTCTGGCGATGCTCCGGATCATGCCAGGCGGTCTTGTTGTAGGTTACTCCGGGTGCGCTTGACGGTGTCCGGACGTTTAGTGGCCGTACTCGAGAATTGTTGTGAGAGGCTGCTTTGCACCTCCGCCGGGAGGGCCGCCGTATGCTCCTTTGTTCGGAGAGAGCGTTCGGTGTTTCCATTGACCGTGATTACTCCTTGAGGGCCTGGCATCTTGAGCTTGAGGTATGCGTAGTGCGGCACCGCATTGAACATTGCAAATGCGGTTCGTCCAAGCAGTGTGTGATAGCCGCTGCGGAACGGGACTATGTCTAAGATTAACTATTCGCTTCGGAAGTTATCCGGGATCCGAAGACCACTTGAGTGTAACCGAGCCTGTACAATTGGCCTCTACACCTGGTATGACGCCTTTAAAGGTCGTCTTTGTGGGTTTAATCCTTGAGGGCTCTATGCCCATTTTGCACACTGTATCCTGATAGAGCAGGTTCAGGCTGCTACCGCCGTCCATCAGGACTCTAGTGAGGTGAAATCCGTCGATGATTGGGTCAAGAACCAATGCGGCGAATCCGCCGTGGCAGATGCTAGTGGGGCAGTCCCTTCGAGCAAAGGTGATCAGGCAGGAGGACCATGGGTTGAACTTTGGGGCGACTGGCTCCATCGCATATATGTCCCTTAGTGCACGTTTCCGCTCCCTTTTGGGTATGTGGGTTGCGTATATCATGTTCACCATCCGCACTTGTGGGGGGAAGCCCTTCTGTCCTCTATTGTTCGTCGGCCGGGGCTCGTCCTTGTCATCGCTATGCATCCCTTGTAATTGAGTTCGACATTTAACTTGCTCGCCTGTTTGAAGACCCAACAATCCTGTTGGTGTGGTTGGCTGGTTTTTCGGGGTGCCATGTATTTGGCACGAGCGATCGAGTATTCGGTCCAGATTGGACGGGCCCTGAGTATTTCTTTTGAACGGCTTTTTCTGCTGACCGGGTTTAGAGCCTCTGAATCCGGCATTGACTTCCGTATCTTCAACATCATCGCCGTTAATGCGGCGCTTGTGCTTGTTGCGACGCGACCTGCCATTGCTGTCCTTGGTATCCGAACTACCAGGGTTTTTGGTGAAGTTGTTACTACGAGCTAGCCAGCTGTCCTCTCCCGCATAAGCGGGTCATGAGTGTTGTGAGGGCTGCCATGGATTTCGGCTTTTCTTGTCCTAGGTGTCGGGCAAGCCACTCGTCATGGATGTTATGTTTGAAGGCTGCAAGGGCCTCTGCATCCGGACGATCAACAATTTGATTTTTCTTGGTTAGGAACCGTGTCCAGAATTGTCCGGCGATTCTTCCGGCTGCTGAATTATGTGGCTGAGGTCATCGGTGTCCGGTGGTCGCACATATGTGCCTGGAAGTTATCAAGGAATGCGGCTTCAGGTCCTCCCAACAACCAACTGATTACATTGGCAAGCTGTTAAGCCAATGCCGAGCTGGTCCTTTAAGCTTGAGTGGGAGGTATTTGATGGCGTGTAGATCATCACCGCGGGCCATGTGGATATGGAGGAGGTAGTCCTCGATCCAAACCGCAGGATCTGTTGTGCCATCGTATGATTCGATGTTTACGGGTTTGAAACCCTAGGGATTTGATGATCCATCACTTCGTGCATGAAGCATAGTGGGTGTCTGGCGCCTGCATCTTGAGCTATATCACGAGGCAGCTCAAATGAGCTTTGTCTACTGTGTTCGGCCCGGCCGGAATTGCTGTATCCGGCATGACGGTTATCATCACGTATTGTGGGGCGCCCACGCGATCCATAGATCGATCTTGTTTGCCTTGCCTTGTCCTCCAATATGTCTCGCAGGTCTTTCGCGTTTCCCCGTGCCTTGGTACTTTTCGAGCGACGCTGGGGTGCGGCTTGAATGGAGGTCCTAGAGGCCTCTCTGTCGCGGCCACGGGGTGGCCGGTCGGCCGCATCATGCGCTGGTGATGTAGGTTTGGGTGCTTCCTCCTCTAATTGGGGTAGCAGCCTGCATTTTGGGTATCTCTTGGAGGGGCGTTCGAGTTCGTACTCTTTGGCTGCAAGGACTTCAGTCCATCTGTCAGCTAGCAAGTCTTGGTCAGCTCTAAGTTGCTGCAGCTTTTTCTTGAGGCTGCTTGCCGTGGCCATAAGCCTGCGTTTGAAATGCTCCTGTTCGGCGGGATCCTCAGGCACGACAAATTCGTCGTCGTCGAGGCTTGCCTCATCTTCGGAGGGAGGCATATAATTATCGTCCTCCACCTCCCTGTCTGCCGCTCTATCATGAGGGCTGGCTTCTCCCTCCTCCTGTGTTGAATCCTGCTTGAGCAGTTTGTCTTGACCTTTGTCCAGGTGTTATTATCTCCCGTGCGGAATCACCATTTTGCTTTGGCGGGATTTAGAGCGGCGCCACGACGCCGGCGCTTGGGCTGTTTCTTGGAGGGGTCATCCTCCGCTGTTCCATCGCCGTTCCCATCTTTTGGGATGTCCACCATGTATATGTTGTATGACGAGGTGGCCTTCCAGTGCCCTGTAGGCGCTGGTTCTTGGTCGTCTCCAGCATCGTCGTCCATACCATCGATGTCTTCGGAGTCGAAGTCGAGCATGTCGGTTAAATCATCGACAGTGGCTACAAAGTGGGTGGTGGGTGGGCGTTGAATTTCTTCGTCGTCCGCATCCCAACCTTCATGACCGTAGTCCGGCCAGGGCTCTCCTGATAAAGAGAGAGACTTTAGTGAATTCAGGATGTCGCCAAAGGGCGAGTGCTGAAAGATGTCTGCGGCAGTGAACTCCATAACGGGCGCCCAATTGGATTCGATTGGCAGGGACGCAGAGGGTTCGGAGTCCGGAGAGGAGTCCGGCACCTTGGAGTCACAGTCTCTGCAAAGGACAGGGATGGAGTTCAGCTCAATCGCCGTAGAGATCGTAGCCCCCGAGGCGGTGTCCAGCCACTCGTCCTCGATCGGCGGAGTCGGCTCCGAGCTAAGGGTCGGAGCGGACGCTGGTGCGGCCTCCAGGGCACTGTTCGGCGGCAAAGCTAGATCGTGCCCATCGAGACAGTGCGGCGCGCTTGGCTGTGGCTCGAATCCGTCGAAGATCAAGTCTCCGCGGATGTCGGTCGTGTAGTTCAAACTCCCAAATCTGACCTGATGGCCAGGGGCATAGCTTTTGATCTGCTCCAAATGGCCAAGTGAATTGGCCCGCAGTGCAAAGCCGCCGAATACGAAGATCTGTCCGGGGAGAAAAGTCTCACCCTGGACCGCGTCGTTGTTGATGATCGAAGGAGCCATCGGGCCTAAGGATGACGACACAGAGGAACTCTCAATGAAAGGACCAATGGCGGTGTCAAAACCGGCGAATCTGGGGTAGGGGGTCCCGAACTGTGCGTCTAGGCGGATGGTAACAGGAGACAAGGGACACGATATTTTTACCCAGGTTCGGGCCCTCTCGATGGAGGTAAAACCCTACTCCTGCTTGATTAATATTGATGATATGGGTAGTACAAGAGTCGATCTACCACGAGATCAGAGAGGCTAAACCCTAGAAGCTAGCCTATGGTATGATTGTTGTTCGTCCTACGGACTAAAACCCTCCGGTTTATATAGACACCGGATAGGGCTAGGGTTACATGAGTCGATTACAACGGTAGGAGATCTACATATCCGTATCGCCAAGCTTGCCTTCCACGCCAAGGAAAGTCCCATCCGGACACGGGACGAAGTCTTCAATCTTGTATCTTCATAATCCAGGAGTCCGGCCAACGGTGATAGTTCGGCTATCCGGACACCCCCTAATCCAGGACTCCCTCACCTGGCCTATATGGTCGCCCGCCGATCGATTTGTGTTCCTCATGTCCGGCAGCATGATCACCAAACTACCGGGAGCCCCGGAGGTATATGCTTCAGCACAAAGGACGGCTCGCTTCCCCACTGCCCAACTGATATCATTGGCTGGTGCCGAAGATGATGGTGGCCGGCACCGGTTCGAGTTCATCACCGGCCACTACTTCGCCACGGCCGGCACCGGCTCGAGTTCATCCTAACAATCCCCTCTTCTGTGGAGACCATGCGGGGTCGACGAAGGTCCTCGCAACAAAATGATCCGGCAAGACACCTGTTGTGTACGCCGGCGTCGCCTCCGCGGTGGCCTTCATGGGACCCAAGCGGCGGCCTCCCGTGTTCTACTTCTCCTTGATGATGGTGGCGGACGCGGTGGCGCTGGCCACCGGCTCATCGCTCTCCGCGCACCCGGCTTCTGTCGCTGCTTGCATGGCGCGGTCGCCGACATGGGAGTCTCGGCCACAGAAACGGGAGACGCGGTACGAGGCGGCGGTATGGACGGCAGCAATGATGCCCGTGCGCAGCTCCCCGTCAAGCTGGCCTGGAGCGGCGAGTTGCTGAACCGCGCGTGGGGCGGCAACTGGCTCCTTCGGGCGAGGGGAGGGAGGTGGATCAGCGAGCTGCATAGCCCGTATCCGGCGGGCTACCCAGCCGGCTTGGATGCGGAATAACTACTCTTCGTAAGCCATTGTAAGAGTGAACAAAATGGTGGAGGAGATAGGGGAGCGGCGGAGGTGTGCGATTCTTGGCCGGCGTTTGGCCTCGTTTAAATAGGAGATTAAATAGATGGCGGACGGGAGGAGCTCGGCCGGTGTTGCGTTTAACGCCGGGCCGGTCATGAACGGACGTGTGTCCAGAGTGGGTTTCTCGGCTTCCACATGGGCGGGTTTCATGGAGGTGTTTGAATGCGGCACGGAGGCGTGTTTAGCCGGGCGTGCCGCGAGGGGCGCCCTCGACTCTAACCTAGGACACCGTGCCGTTATTCCACTGACGTGTGGGCTCTTTGGGTGCATGGCCTGCATGTCAGTGACCCAACACAGGCAGCGCACAACAGAGGAACCTTTGGTGGGCCAGGGCGGTCAGAAGCGGGCATTTCATAAACCGATGATTGTTCATTGAGTGTGACGTCATCCTTTTCATGTAGTTAAGCCTACTATGTTGATAGCCCGTTCGATACGTTGTGATTCATAAAGACCGCTGCAAACATCAATGTTCTGCTTATCACAGATAAGATTGATTAATACCGTAACAATCCATGTCCTTAACAAAGGGTGCATGCACATATAGGTTGGGCTTGTGTCTTGCGTCGTGTGTTGTGTGCATGCAGGCGTGCGATAGCTGCGTGCATGCAAGGGTGCGTTTCAGTGTTGCATGCATGGGTGCGTACGTGCGTGTGTTCGTGAGTGCATGTGTACGTGTCAGTGTTGCACGCCAGCATGCGTGCGTGTGTACGTTATGTGTACGTGTCAGTGTTGCACGCCTACACGCGTGTGTGTCTTGCGTGCATGCATGTGTACGTGTGGGGTGAGGCTACACGTCAGTCGACTGACTTTTTCATCTCTGGTTATTAGATTTTCCAGCCGTTGGATACTAAATCTAGGGCCTCCAGTTTATCATCAAACTCCACCCCCCCTGAGCCGCCAGCCACCACCGGCCGAACCGCCCGCCCCCGCCGCCCGCGGCCGGCCCGCACTCCCCAAAACTACTCTCCACCGCCGGTCCGCCGCAGACCGCCATCCCTCTAGCCCCCTGGCCGAGCTTTTTCTCCGGGGATCCCCACCCCGCCGCCCAATGAACGCCCACCCAACTGCCGGTGACTGCCAACCAGAGGTCTCACGACTTCGAATACCCACCGACCACTAGTTTATTACCATTTTTGTCCTTCATATACGCGCTGACGGGTGGGCCCTATGGTAATGTGTGTTGCTGAATGTGGACCATTTGACTGGTCAATTGATCGTGTTATCAACAAATTACGGAGCTGTATGGTGAGCCAGTGACCGTATGATCACCCTAAAATGTACTCCTATTTTATTAACACAGTACAGACTCAAACTACCATTTCTTTCTTTCATATACGGGCTGAAAGGTGGGCCCCACGGTTACACGCCCCGATGGTGCAACACTAGTTGTGCCGTTTGACTGGTCAATTGATTGTGTCATCAACAAAATACGGAGTTGTACGGGTGAGCCAGTGACCGTATAATCATGACATGTATCTGTTTAACACGGTATAGATGCAAGGGCTCATATATACGCGCAAGAACTAATCGCTATAAGCGCACACACGCGAACCCTGCACCTATGAGCACCTTTGAGAGAGTGGGCATATATGATATTGAGATTTTACGAAGTCACCATAGGTGCCTCGTAGTCGAGTGGAACGTCTCCTCCCACTTAACGTACATCGCCGGAAAATACTGAAATTAACACAAGATAAATGCGAGCACCGGGACTTTAACCTTGGTGGGCTCGAGAAACACTGTCCTCTAACCATCCAACCACATGTTGGTTAGCACAACAAAATGTATGTGGTGACCGTGATGAGCTTATTCTGAAGTCCAGTGACCATATCATGCTTTCACTTCAAATACAATGACCGTAAGTGTAAATCAACAAAATCTGAACACGCATCAAATGCAAAGTCCGTCAGTGTCATCAACAAAATATGGAGACGTATCGTGAGCTAGATACCGTTGTACTATTGTATATGCTTATTTTCTTAGTGGCCGATTGCGTGTGTGGTGTGGTGGGAACATCATTTCTAGTTGTGGTGGGTCAACATGAAGACTCATGGGTCGGTTCCATGCTGCGCCACATATAGGTTGGACCGAGACATATAGGGAGGACTCGGCGTACAACATGAAGCTACCAGAGTCGCGGAGGACTCTATCCCCACTGGTGATAAGCCGACTATATATGATTTGTAACCCTAGGCCCTTAGTATTTTATACAAGCTTGGGGGCTAATTCGTCGATAGTATACACACACGCACAATACCTGGTATTCACGTGTACTTTGTACACACCCCTATCACTAATATACAGTACCATGAGTAGGCTCTTTCTTCAACTGCAAGGGTCCGATCCAAACTAGGGTAAAAATTTGCCTCGTATTACCATCCAGCCTAACAGCCAGGGATATCCTACTGAATGATATGATGAAATCATATCTGCCAACTACTATTAGAGAGGTGTGTCGGGGGGGGGGGCAATGTGTGCGAGAGAAGTCTAAAGATAATGTACGTGCGGTAGACATGTAGGAACATATATGTGCATATAGAGGGCTAGTAGAGACCGTGCATGTGTATATATGCATGTGAGAGAAATAGTGTTTTCCAACTAAGATTAGTGAAAAGAGTGGTACATAGTAGCCAGAAAGAGAGAGAAAGAAACAGAGAGAGCATGAGCGTGAGACACCCCGACACCCTGAGAGATATTGTGAGCATGTGTGAAAGAGAAATGCTGATGCATATAAAGTGTGTGCACTTATGCGTACGATAGAGAGAGATATAACGCGTTTGTGAGAATGGGGCGAGGCATAGTGCATCTACGTGTAAAAGGCGGTTCTACGCATTAAATTAAAATGTAATTGGCATTATTATTTTTGGATGAGATCATGATTTTGCAAAATTGTGTATGGACGAAAATCGGTCTATCAGACACCCATACTCTATTGAATTCTAGCATGTGCATGTGTTTATTTCATATTATCGATCCATAGAGTGAGAGCGGTTTCAAATATAGGCAATGAATGCTTTTGCAATTCATATATAAACATTAATTAGTGCACTCCATGTTGTTAGTGTGAAGCACTTTATACATTTGTCACTTGCATGGATACATTCCAAATTGCTAGCTACGAAATAAAATACATGTCGAATTCAACATAAAGGGGTTTCGAAGATTCGAATTCATAGGAAGTGGATTCATCTATTTGAACCGAGATAATGGCATTAAATAAATCAGATGTAAAAGGGGCACCAATCTTTGTTGTGAGTTTGAACATGCTATATATATTCATACATATATCTAACTTTTTTTGCAACCAAGGAGATTATATACGGAACCATGCATGAACTGAGGTAAGTTGCATATTTTTAATATATACTCGTGTACAATGTATATTCAAATGTACCCCCTCCATTCCAAAATAATCGTAGCTTTAGGATTTTCAAGAGTAAAGATTTGTGAAGTTTGACCAATCCTGAAAGTTCAATTCAAGAGAACCGAAAACGTTAATGCTTCTGCTCCCAAATATTGAACGAAGCGCCAAATAGGCCTATGGTCACCCGAAACTACGCGAGACTATCGTTTTGGTGGTAGGAAATTACTATCCTGACTCTGGCCCGTGTAGCCTATCGGCCCGATGTCCAAAGGTCTAAACCAGGGTAGGTTTTAACTTCACCAAGAAGCCAGTCTCAACCGCCTCCAAGAAGCATTCATACGCCGTGGGCGCCTAAACACCCATGCGCTCGGCCGAAATCTATCCCGCCCACATTTGGGACACCTGACATGACTGTCCTACCCCAACCCGCAATATGTCCGAAATTTTAGATGGGGGCAAAGTTTGTAACTTTCCCCAAATTTCAAACAAGCGCGTCTCAAACCGAAGCATTGTTCCCCCTTAGTTCCCCGCCTCCCTCCATTTCCCCATTCATACTCCGTGGGCGCGAAAACGTCCTCTCCACCAGCCGCGAAACCCGAGCCTCCTCCGTCCTCCACCCCATAGCGGCCAATCCACCGCCGCCCTCCTCCATCACGCCGGAGCGGTACCCGGCGTGCGTCCAACGCAACCGCAACCGCAACGCCCTCAAGGACTTTGCAGCTGAAGCTGAGGCAGAGCTGCCTCCACGACGCCGACGCCGACGTGCGCCGAACCAGAACCACTCCGACCACGCCGTCCTGCGCCACACTGCTGCGGCTCCACTGTCGCAACCGTCCACCGCACCGGAGCTGTTCTCACGCCGTCGTTCGCCGCCTCGGATCTGCTTCCCCGCCACCGACAGACGGCCACCGCACCACACTCAACAACTTGGTCATGGGTTCGTCCAAGGCTGCACCGTCCTCCACAACTTCTGGTTTCCGGTGAACAACAAGATCGTCGGAAAAACATAAGGAGGACACAGCACTGCCAGTAGAAAGAGGTACTCCTCTTGCCTTATTCGTGCAAATCTTACGTCTCCGCTCACACCATATTCATCCCACGAAAGAAACTAGTTGAGCGCTTCTTACGGCATCTTGAATGGATGTCCATCATAGGGGTGTGGGGCGCAGGAGCTGCTTGCGCCCGATTTGGAGGTCGGCGGGCTTGAATGGATGGCCGGGGGGGCGGTGCCAAGCATGGCGGTGCGGTGAGGTGGAGGGGAGGGTGCAGGCAGGGGAGGAATACTGGGCCGGTGGTCGCTGGCGTTTCGAGGAAGATCGTTAATACTGACTGGCTGGAGGTAGATGAAGGCGATCTACTCGTTCTTTGTACATCGGATGGTGCAGAAAAAATGGACTGACCTATTTGCTTTCAGTCGACTGTTATTTTCATCGAATCCTGTAGTAATTGAGTGTGCCATGCATGTTGTATAGCTATCATATGTCTCCCATCATTTATTTCTCACCGACCTGCTATCTGCTACCTTTACACTATACTAATTGTGCACACACTTCACCCATACTCACACTATTGTTTTTTATGCATGGGTATTTCAGACTACGGCAGTGTTGATGAATGCAGAAAAGAAAAGACAGAAGTCGCTCGGTGTAATTGAAGATAAGCACTAAGCTTTTCAGCGCTCTAATGGGTGCAAAGGTCGTGATTGGAGACAAGAAACGTAGCTCTGATTTGATGATCTCAATTTCCACACACAACCATCCTGTGCTTGCTTTAACTTTGTCAAATGTGGTTGCATGTTGCATATGGTGTCTAGCTTGTATTGCTTCCAATTTGGTTAAATTGCATCTGCTTACTTTACACATTATAGCTTTGATAATGACATGCCTTCCTGTTTTGATACATACTACATATGTACATTAACCATGTTCGTACATCAAACTAATGCTCTTTTGTATCCCTTGTCAATCACTTATGATGAGACAGTCACCCGGGTGGGTTACTGTGAGACGCCCTACTTGTTTAAAGAGTGCAGTGTCATCCTCCCCACATGATTCTCAAGAAACAACAAGGCTAAATGAAGATACTCAATGTAGCTCTCTAGTTGATCATCGCAATTCCCCCACACCACCATCGAAGGTGCTTGCTCTTACTTGGCAGTGTGATATGTGGTTGCATGTTGCATATGGTGTCTTCCTTGTAATGCTTCTAATTAGGGTAAATTGCATTTGCTTAGTTAACACATTATACCTGTGAATATGACATGCCTTCCTGTTTTTGGTACATACTACATCTTTCTATTAACCATGTTCTTACATCAAACTACTTCTCTTGTGTATCCCTCATCAATGCTCCTAATTTGTTAAATTGCATCTCCTTAGCTTACACATTATACATTTGAATATGACATGCCTTCCTATTTTTGGTACATACTACATCTGCCTATCACACCATGTTCTTACATCAAACTACTGTTCTTGTATATCCTGCGTCTATCGCTTATGATGAGACAGTCACGTGCGTGGGTTAATATGAGACACAATACTCTTATAAAGAATGCAATTTCATCCTCTCCACATAATTCTCAAGAAACAACAAGCCTAAATGAAGATATTGAACGTTGCTCTGTACCTGAAGACCGCACTTCCCCTACACCACCATCACAGGTGCTTGCTCCAACTTCAGCGATGTGATATGTGGTTGCATGTTGCATATGGTGTCTAGCTTGTAATGCTTCTAATTAGGGTAAATTGCATCTGCTTAGTTTACACACTATACATGTGAATATGACATGCCTTCCTATTTTTGGTACACACTACATCTATGTGTTAACCTTGTTCTTACATGAAACTACCTCTCTTCTGTATCCTGCATCAATCACTTACGATTAGTCACCTTTATTCGTTGCATATTGCATATTATTTAGCATGTTGCCATGTATTGCTTCTAATTTGATCAAATACATTTGTTAGGGCACCCTTTTAATTTGGCAGAGTGATATTGGTTTCATCTTTCATATGGTTTCTAGCTTGCATCGATTCTAACAAGTTCAAGCACCTTGTGCTTAGTTTACACTTTATACATCATACATGTCAATATGTCACGCCGTCCTATTTTTCATACATATTCCATCCTCCTATCATGCGGCTGCCTTACATGAAAGTAGTGTTCACAAGATTATCATGCATCAATAAGTTACGAAGAGCAAATTTTATTCCTTTTTCTTGTGGGTTTGACTTGACAAGGGAAAATCAAGAAAGAGGAAGGAAAGAGTAAGGAAGGCTATGATGGTGGTCCTCTGCAAGAACGTAAACGGAGCATCATCAGACCGATTCTCCTTGTCTTGATAGTGCATTACAAGGTCCAAGTCTCTGCTCCCTACTCCACCATCCAAGGTGCTTGCTCTAACTTGGCAGTGTGATATCTGGTTGCATGTTGCATATGGTGTCTAGCTCGTATTGCTCCTAATTAGTGTAAACTGCATCTGCTTAGCTTACACATGATACATGTGAATATGACACGCTTTCTTGTTTTTGGTACATACTATATATGTCTATCACACCATGTTCTTACATGAAACTACTCTTCTTATGTATCCTGCATCAGTCACTTATGATGGGACAACTTTAAGTTGGCAGTGTGATATTGGTTTGCGTCTTGAATATGATTTCTAGCATGTATTGCTTCCAGTTTGATGAATGCCACCTATTACGAGACAGTTTTAACTTGGCAGAGTGATATTGATGGCACCTTCCATATGGTGTCTTGCAGTGTTTCTAATTTGTTGAAGTGCCTTCTGCTTAGTTACCACATCATAGGTTTGAATATGTCAAGCCGTCCATTTTTCCGTACATATTCCATCCTCGTATCATGACTTTGCCTTTCATCAGAGTAGTGTTCACAAGATATCATGCATGAATGAGTTACGAAGATCGAATGATATTCCTTTTTCTTGTCGGTATGACCTCACAATGCAAAATCAATAAAGCTGAAGGAAATTGGCAAGGCATTGGATGATGGTGGTCCTTAGAAACAAGCTGAAATAGAGGTTCTCTACAGATTCTACTTCGCCATCCTCCCAACAAGATTCGCAAGACAACGCAAGGCTAGACAGTCAACGTAGCTGTGTAGATGATGAGCACATCTCCCCTACTCCACCATCACAGGTGCTTGCTCTAACTTGGCACTATTATATGTGGTTGCATGTTGCGTATGATGTATAGCTTCTAAGTTTGTATTGCTTCTAAGTTTGTTGAATTGCATCTGCTTACTTTACACATAATGCATGTGAATATGACATGTGTTCCTGTTTCTACATAAGACTACTATTCTTTAATATCACGCATCAGTCACTTATGATAAGGCACCTTTAAGTCGCCATCCTTTGTGATATTGGTTGTGCCTTGCATATGATTTCTAGCATGTCTTGCTTCTAATTTGTTGAAACACCATACAGTTTGAACTTGGCAGAGTGATATTGGTTGCATCTTTCATATGGTGTCTAGCTTGCAGTGCTTCTAATTTGTTGAAATGCCTTCTGCTTAGTTACCACATCATAGGTGTGAATATGTCACACCATCCTGTTTTTGATACATATTCCATCCTCGCATCATGTGTTTGCCTTTCATCCGAGTAGTATTCGTCAGTATCATGCATGAATGAGATCTGAAGAGCGAATTTTATTCCTTTTTCTTATCGGTTTGACTTCACAATGCAAAATTATTACAGCTGAAGGAAATTAGTCCGGCAGTGGATGATAGTGGTCCTTCGGAACAACTCAAACAGGGGGTCTCTACAGATTCTACTCTGCCATCCTCCCAACAAGATTCGCAAGACAACACAAGGCTGGACAGTCAATGTAGCTGTGTAGATGATGAGCACATCTCCCCTACTCCACCATCACAGGTGCTTGCTCTAACTTGACACTATTATGTGTGGTTGCATGTTGCGTATGATGTCTAGCTTGTATTGCTTCTAACTAGAATTGAATCTTCTTACTTTACACATAATGCCTGTGAATATGACACGTGTTCCTGTTTCTAGAACATACGTGTACATGATGAGCACATCTCCCCTACTCCACCATCACAGGTGCTTGCTCTTACTTGGAACTGTTATGTGTGGTTGTGTTTTCCGTCTGATGTCTAGTTTGTATTGCTTCTGATTATATAGAATTGCATCTGCGTAGCTTACAATTTATACCTACAACGATCACTTACCCATCAGACGCATTTAACTTGGGACAGTGATGTAGGTTGCATCTTGCATTGTCTTCTAGCTTGTACTGCTTCTAATTTCTTGAAATGGCACTTACAACGAGACACTTTTTACCTGATAGAGTGATATTGGTTGCATGTTCATATGGTGCCTAGCTTTCATTTCTTCTAATTTTGTTGAAATGCCTTCCGCTTCTGTTTTTTCATACATATTCCATCCTCCTATTATGCGTGTGAATATGAAACACTGTCTTTTTGTATATATTCCATCCTCCTATCATGCGCTTTCCTTACATCAAAGTAGTGTTAAATCGTATCATGCATCAACGATTCTGTGAGCTAACTTTATTCATCTTCGTGTGGTTTTGACTTCATAATGCAATATCAGAAAATAGGAAGGAAAACAGTAAGTTAGGGGATGTTGGTGGTAATCCGCACCGACGCAAATAGAGACTCTCTAGATTTGCCACTGCTACTGCTAATGAAGTTGAAGTCCCAAGTCTACATGATGAGTTCATCTCCCGTACTCCACCACCGCAGGTGCTTGCTCTAAGTTGACAGTGTGATAATTGGTTTCATGTTGCATATGTTGTCTAGCCTGTATTTCTTCTATTTTGATTAAATTGCACCTGCTTGAGTTTATATGTTATACATGTGCATATGACATGGCTTTATGTGTCTAGAATACTCTGCATCTTTCTATCATACCATGTTCTTCCATCAAAGTACTGCTGTTGTGTTTCCCGCATCTTTAACTCTTGATTGGACGCTTTTAACATGGCAGTTTGATAGTGGTTGCATCTTGCATTGATTTCTACGTTGTCTTGCTTCTAATTTTTCGAATTGCCACTTATGACAAGACACTTTTAACTTGGCGAGTAATATTGGTTGCATCTTTCATATGGTGTCTAGCTTGCATTACTTCTATTTTCTTGAAAATCATACCTTAGTTTGCACATCGTAGCTGTGAATATGGCATGCCGTCCTGTTTTTCTTACATATTCCATCCTCATACGGTTGTCTTACATCAAAGTATTGCTTGTCTGTGTCATGCAACAATGAGTTCTGAAGAGTGATTTTATTCTTTTGTGTTGTGGGTATAGCTTGACATGGCAAAGTCAAAAAAGTTCAAGGAAAATAATATAGTAGGGAGTGCTGTTACTTGTCGGGTGAAATGGAAAAGGTTCTGCCGTCGAGATTCCGCTAGTACTTATAGTGCAGTAGAAGGTCCAAGTCCACCGGCTAAATCTACAAACACAATATCGCCTGCTCCACCAGCTGCAGCATCCGCTTTAACTGTACTAGCATCTCAACCAGTTACTCGTTCGTTTGCTTGTCGAATCGCCGGTTCCCAAGCTGCCTTCACACCTAACACTACTTCCAAAGCACTACTGACACAACATGACTTGGCAAGATCAGATGAACCTCATGAGCATCAACACCAAGACGGTACCTGACCAAGTCAAGTTGCAGTTGCATGCTCCTTTATATGTACTCTCACAGTTTGATGTACACTCTTTCCATATTCGTTGTTGAACTAGCACCACGGCGCAAGCGGAAACAGACATCAGGGATAATGCTTGACAGATTAACAAAATCTAAAGGAGGAAGAATGGAGATCCATTTTGAGGCAGGTTTAAAAGGCCACGTGATGCTACAGAGTCAGCCAAGTTAGTATCAGAGGCAGCCGTTGCCGTTAGGTGTCATGCGCGTATCCTCCCAACATGGATCCAGTACAGGAATGAGGAAGACAATACCCAGTTTAACACCTTCCTTCACCATTTATCCATAAGTAATGTTATTCATCGCAATTAGTAATATTGTCTTGCTCTGTCCCATACTTTCTAGCTTCCTCCTAATAAGACTCACATTCTTTTTTCAACAGATGAGGTTCAAGTTGGATCCGAAAGATGATGCAACTAAACAAGCATGCACTCATGTTTTTCAGTCTGCTCTGCGACAGTATCAGTACCACCTTAGAAAATCTCACTTTGAAGGCAAGGCTAGCAATGAAATCGCCCAAACATTTTCAGTGGAATATATTACAGATGAAGACTGGACAGCCCTCGTTAAACACTGGTCTGATCCAAAGTATCAGGTAGGCTATATGTATTTGATTAGACCACATATTGAACTTGTATTTATGTATGTGCCTTACAAGTGTATCTTCTTCTAGGCTAACTGTTTGAAGAACAAAACCAACCGTTAAAGTCAAATTCCAACAGACAACAGGATCTCGGAGCTATATTGCACACTGCGAGGCTCTTGTAAATAGCTGCTACTTCCTTCTTCTTTTTTGTGCCATATTATCGTATCTATATTGACTTGTTCCAAATACAGAGGAAAGCCCGTGCGGACCAAAAAGAACCTGAACCAATGCAGTGAAAATCTTCAAGGATTTCCACACCAGCAAGATGAAGGGCATGAGCACACCAGTTCAAGCCGTTGTTGTAAGTCCTTACTCCTCCTGCCTTGAACTGATTGGTACTGTGATGTGTTCATTTAACTACTTGGTTTGCAGCCAATGTCAGTTACTTTGTTCACTTTTATACACAGTTATCTTAACGTATCATTTCACCTTACATGGTTTAAAAGAGATGAAGGATATTCTTTTGGTCTTGATCTGTAATCTAGTTGTTATGTTCACGTGCGCACACAATGATAAAATAGCCTGTTTGTTTTATATCGGTTTGCCCATGATATGAATGATGCCATACTATGTTCATCCTACTTTAAACCATGTCTCTTTATCCTTAGATGTCAACGAATTTGAGGAAATAGACAATACAATAGGCATGCTACATGGACATATGTTCCTAAAGTGATTTTATTATGTAGTTGGCACTATAATACATGCTAATGTATTACTGTAGTTCACCAAAATAAGTTATGTATAAATGTTTAACCTACTTTGTTTGTTTTTGTCTCATTAGTAACTTATCTGGTACACTAATCTACAAGTTCAAACTTTCAGGAAGCTATGGAACAAATGATTGAATAGCCACAACCACCTAAAGGTGACGAGGCTACTACAGGCACAATGTCACCTCTTGCTGCGATGCGTCAAGATCTCTCCAGCGACAGTGCAAAAAGCACCTTCTGCGTAATTCAGGTTGGTTGTCAAGGTAACCTCGTCCAAATCGCCCTCTTGAACAAAATCTTCCTGCTAGACAGAGTGATATATCTGTGCTCCAGACACAAGTCCAATCCCTAATGGACGTTGTTTCGGAAACAAGAATAGTGGTTGAGAAATATCGACAAGATATGAATGGTTTTGAAACCAGACTATCAGACATTCACTTCGTTGTTCAAGAGCAATGGCGGAAAAAAGGTGGAGATCGTGCTGCTCCATCAGGTTCTACAGCCTGAAACACTAGCACTCATGTCAAATGATCTGTGTTTCTATACATCTGATGGTGTTTTTATCTGGAAGGACTGTAAACTTTATGCCAACAGGCCTTTTGTTGTATGGTTGGAATTTATTTTGTTGTGATACAATATTTATGATGCTGCCACAGGCTGCGATAATTCTGACGCTATTTTTGTATAGTGTAGGTTTATCTTAGTAATGTATTCGACCGAAAGCTTCGTAGGAGCCCAACATGCCAACATTCGTCGAGCCCATTCCAATTGGGCTAAAAACGATTACGGGCCGAAATTGGCATGTAGCCCAATAAAAATATCTGGTCTTAAATCAGCATAAGCTTTCATATTTTTCTGGTAGGCCTGTGCCCATAGTGGGCCTTTAACAGATTAAACATAACTTGGGCCCTCGGTAAAAATAGGCCGTTACAGTGTAAATATCTCGAGCCCATAAAAAACATGGGCCTTTAATAGACCGAAAGTGAGATTGGGCCTTGATTGTGCCAAATAACCCACTGGACTTAGCAGGACGAAATGGTGGCCCATTTACGACGCGGATATTTGATGAGCCAAAATTCGACGGGCCATAAATGCGCCGACCTAATACACGGGCCTTTAACAGGCCGGAACTTCGGTCGGGCTAGATTATCTTCATTTTTATGTGGGCCGTTAATGGGCCCGATATGACGTTGGGCCACATATGGCCCATGGTTTACGTCCGGCGTTAATAGGCCGAAAATGACAACAGGCCGAAAGTGGCCCAAATCTATACTGGGCCTCTAACGGGCCGAATGATGACATGGCGAATATGACCCAAATCTGTCACGCGGTGGTTTATGGGCGAAAGTTTTGATGGCTGTAAATGGGCCCAAATGAAGCAGGACCTTTAACGGTAGGAAATACACCGGGCCGTAATTCAGCCCAATTACTTAGTGGACTGTTAACGGGCCAGAAGTGACCATGGGCCGCATTGATGACAAGTTTAGACCAGGCCGTTGACAGGCCGATTTGACAGAGAATGTTGGGCCTTTAGCTGGGCCGGCCCATTATGGTCTGCAGAATCTTGTGGGCCTTTAGGTGGGCCGGTCCATTGTGGTCCGCAAAATCTTATGGGCCTTTAGCTGGGCCGGCCCATTATGGTCTGCTAAATCTTATGGGCCTTTGGTTGGGCCGGCCCATTTAAACTTTGTGGGCCACTTTTGGGTCGGTCCACGTGTCAACATATCATAGGCCCATCTTGACCGTTGGATGAATGACACATGTGCCAACGCGGAGCTGACACGTGGATCTGTCAGCCAATGAGAATTTTACACATGGAAAATCGGCATTGGTCGTGGCTGTTAACGGGTTATCGAATCCAAAATCCGACCCGATAGCTTAACGACGTTCCGTTATGGTGGATGCCACGTATCGGTCACCCTTGACGAAAGCACTTACGTGGACGCGATTTATCGTCATGGAAGTGGACACTTCCGTGATGATAATTTTGGTAATGTCATGGAACACTTCGACGACAGCACAGGTATGACTATCTTGATTCTGACATAAAATCGTCATGGATGTACATGCATGACAGAAAACGCGACCTACTATGACAAACACTTACCATCACGGAAGTGTATTTTTCTTGTAGTGACTATTCAATTATTCATGCCATTTTGTTGAAAGGAATGGAGCAAAACATCCACCTGGACCTACTTTTCAAAATCCTATGCATGAAAACAAGACCGAGTGCATTAGTGGCAGAATAACATTCTAACTGTACACGCTTTCATATGGTTTCTATTTATTTTGGCCATGTTTCTTTGCATTCTCTGCTCTTCCAATTCCTGTAAACCAAACACCCAAGTTGACAGAAATCATGTGCTTACAAATGCTCTATTTACCATGTGCATCCCTATCCTATTCCGGTGTTTTTCCTATCCCTGGGTTTTGAGAATCATGCAAGCCAAATGAGCCCTTACAGAATTCCTTTAGTTACAGGTAGGTGTCGAAGAAAACTTTGTGTGGTTTGTCCTGCTCCTGCTGCGACGTCGTCCACCTCACCTGAGCTGCTCCATCAACAAAAGCATCCACCAAACCAGACATCACGACTCCTGACCGTCTTTCGCCACCTCAGATCTCCTTCCCTGCCACTGGCACCCACCGCAACAGCATCACCATCACCGACTCGGCAGATGAACCTGAGGAGTACACGGGTCAACAAGAGAGGTCGCACTCTTTTGTTTATGCTTATGTTATGCGTTGCTTAATATTACTGCTACTTTATTGTCCTGTTCACCTCTTAGACTCCAAGTCAGTTCCAAATTGATGTTCAAACTTGAGTTATAAATTAGTTGTGGGGCACATATCGAGGTAGCGATGAATAGTATCTCTATCTAATATCTGGTTCACCTAGGGTATGCCTATGTTGTTCATCTTGGGTGGGAAACAAATAGTAAAGCAATCATCATCTTTTTTTATTAAATTAAAGTAATCATCAGCCTGCTATCATTATTTTTGGATCCATCCACTAGTTGTTACCATAATCTCACAATATTATTTTGTATGCATGTCAGATATTGTACACAGTCATGCTGAACATGTAGAGAAAAAGAGAAGAGTTTTGTGCGGCAATAAAATGTCATGCAGACATCGCTCCATGGTGGGTTCAATGGCAAACCCTCCCCCCTCTCTCTAGATTGTAATCCAGTGGAAGATATCTGTTCTGAGGCAGATTCAGACGCAGCTGGCCACTCCTATTTACCCCCAAAGGTGTTTGCTCTAACTTGGCATGATGATGTTAGTCATATCATGCATATGTTGCAATGCAGTGCGTACTTTCGACATCATATATGTCATCTGCTTAGTTTAGACATGTTCTGTAATGCCACATGTTTAGTTTCAATATCATATATGGGAATTATGCAATCTCATGTCTTTTAGCTAGCCATAATACATGTGAAATGTGCAATGCCATCCTGTTTAACCAGGCATCATATATTTGAATGATATCTGGCCCGTCCTTTTCTTCATTAAATTTCCATTTGTCGACAATGTTTGTACATTAAACTACTCTTCCTTTGAATCGGCCATTTGAGTGGGTGATGGAAAAATTTGGAGTGAAAACAACGCCTTCAAAGCAGACACTGCTACCTGTCAAAGCAGATCTCTTTGTGGGACCTGATAGCTCCTCAGAGGGATTCAGAGACAGATGACCAGTCCTATTCCCCCACTGAGGTGTATGCTCTAACTTGGTACGGTTCCACTGCTCATATCATGCATGTGGTGTCTTGCATTGCATAGTTTAGACATCATATACACAATATTCAACACCATGTTCTTAGTTCAAACATCATATATGTGAATGCCCTCTCCTTAGCATATAAATCACATATGTGAATTAAATCATGCGATCTCGGTTACTTAGATAACATGTATGTGAATTTTGTCATGTGATCCTGTTTATATAGTCAGCATATCTTTGGATTTTGTTATGCTATGTTATCCAGTTTAGATAGACATCATATATGTGAAATTATGTCATGCTATCCGTTTTATTTAAACAATATACATGTCAACTATTTAATGCCCTCTTTTTTCCACACTATCTATTGCATCTGTCTCTCATACAATGTATGTACATTCAACTATGTTTCCTGTTTATCAGCCATTTGAATTGGAGCGGGTGATGGCAGTATCTAGCGGAGTAAAAACATGGTCTTCAAATAAAACAGTGCTACCTCTTGGTGGAGATAGCACCCCGGTTGTACAAGCACGAGAATCAGCCCTACCACACATAACCCAGACTCTCTCAGATTTTACCCCTACTGCGATGGACAGAGAACCAACTTCACCCAATCTAACTCCAACCCCAGCAGATAGTAACCCAGTTACTGTTGACACAACACCATCTCCACCACAGAGCTCCCAAACAAGAGCAGTTAGTAAGGCAGCTCCAGTGCCCAAAGCGCCAGTACTACCACGGCGAACCCCAACTCCACCAGTTAGTACACCTATTCCCGTGGAGGAAGCACAACCAACCGTTCATAGTTTAGCATCTATCGCATTTGATGTTGTTAAATCCTATGTGTGTGTATTCCCATCATGGAAATATTATACTAAAGATGAAGGAAAATGCCAGTTGCAGGTGTTTGTCCAGGAGTTATGTATAAGTAATGTTATTCATGGGAATTACTTTGCTTTGTCCCATACATTCTACCTCCATGATGGTTATAATACAGCAAAATTTTCCATTTTTCTCTATAGAGAAGGACCGATTTGGAAACTCACGATGAGTAACCTGTGCTAATACTTCTGCTATCTTAAAGAATGCTTGGTGGCAGTATCAGAATTACCTGAAGAAAACATACTTCACTGGCAAAGAAACTCATCAAATTCCCTTACGTTCTCCTGAGACACATTTACTGGACGATGACTCGGAACCCCTTGTTCTTTACTTGTCCCAAACCAAGAATGTGGTAAGGTCTATGAGCTCATTTTATTTTAAGTACTATATGATTTCATCTTACTATACTTTGTTCATTTAGAACAAGTGCTTAAACCTGAAGAACAAATGTTCTCATTTAAGATTCCATTGCTATCGTGCATATTGCTTCGCTCTTGTATCACTGTACTACTCGTACAAACTTTTTTTTAAATTGAACAATCCAATGGAAACTCCAATGGCACAACAGGTATGTTTATGCATGTTTCTTTAACAAATTTCCTCTTATAAATAGCTCTGTTGATTTCAATTTCAATTATGTATACAGTTGACTTCTCATATCATGCACATTACTAGCATCATAACAGGGCCAATAGTGTTGTTGTACATGTAGACCCGTGGTACCCATTTGAAATCTTGGTGTCATGTGTAGTTTCCCACGCTTTGTATTCTTTCAGTGCTACTTTCTCTTGAACTGATATGATTTGAACTGTGTCTCTATTTTGATTTGGCAAGACAATGCAGTGATCATAGGACATAGCTATATGTTTGATTGATGCTTTTATAATGTACTACTTGGCAATAGAAGACTTGGTAGTTTAATATTGTCCACCTTACTAGTGAACCGGTTCACCGAAATGAGTTTCATATACTAGTACATGCTAAACATGTTATGTGTCTGCGTGTTTCTTCTTTTAGAATGCTGGCAAAATATTGGGGAAGAGTTCCTTATTAAGCAATGATAAAGGAAGTAATGCAGATAAGGTTCAGGATCGTGAGACATCCTTGTTGGTCTCTAACAAAGCTGATAAAATAGCTAAGGAAAACTATCTTGAAGATGGTGAGGCAACCCCAAAGTCCTTTCTTGGTTTAATGTTCGAGTTACTGGCCAGTACCACTTGCACAAGCTATTCAAACTCAATGTCTGGATCAGTTCGGTTTCTTGAGTCTCAACTACAAGCTGAAAGACATCGATCAGCTGAAGGACTGCGGAAGTCCCTGGAGCATTCAGATGCATACTTTCTGGTGCAACAACAAGCGTTGGAGGATTTTAGCGCCATACAGGACAAAGCTAATAAGCTTGCTAAGCTTATTGCTAGCATGGTGGATACCCAGGATAACATTTCTTGAGCTCTTTTGAAGTTGTTTCAGTTTTGGACTTGTTTTGCTGCCTCGTTTATTTGCACTCGTGGCCAATTTTGACGACCAGTGCATGTAATATGCTGCTTTGTTCCCTGTATTTGCACTGGTGGCGAACTTTGATGCCCAATGGATGTAATATGGGTAATAGCTATAATAGGTTAGCGTTAGTTGCTTGCTTATTTATTTCCTTATTGTCTTGTTTAGTTGTTTGCTTGTAGTCACTGCAATTCTTTTTCTGCGTTTTTCTAGTGGCCACAAAAACCTATTTTTGGTAACTAGGCCACAATAATCATGGCAACACACGGGCTGTTGTAACCATGGGACTCCTGCGGGCCGTAGGATCCGTGGGCCTTCTACGGGCCGTAGGATCCATGGGCCTTCTACGGGTCATAGGATCCATGGAATTTCTACGGGCCGTATGATCCATGGGCCTTCTACGGGCCGTAGGATCCATTGGTCTTCTATGGGCGGTAGGATCCATGGACCTTCTACGGGGCGTATAATCATTTCGCAAAACATGGGTCATACTATTTGTGGACCATAACAGGCTGTTAATAGGCTGTATTTGACAACACTATGAAAACAGCCCAACGGGTTAACGGGCCACAAACAGGCCAAATGTAACCATGGGCTGAATTTGGCCCACAAACGGAACATGCCAGTAAAGGACCGTAAATAACCAAATTCTAGAGATGACCCCAAGAATAAATGGGCCCTTAGAAGGCCGATAGTTAACACGGGCTGGAAACGGCCGACGGAATAATGGGTCGTTAATGGGTATAAAGCGATACACTATTCATTATGGCCAGATTCATCTCGGGCCTTTAATGGGCCAAGAGTTACAGAGGGCCTCATCTAGGCCGAAAGACATCATGGGTCATACATGGGTTGGAAGTTACAATGGGCTGGAATCATATTGGACGGCCCAGATGAAGCTACTGGGCTTAATTCCGATAGGCCGTAAAGGGCCGGAGTTAGCAGGCCGTAAATGGGCTATATACGAACAGGTCGTTAACAGGCTTTCCGTGGGCCGGCCCGCTACCTTTTGACCAAGTCAAACAGGCCGGCCTTTTCACCGGAATGGTCCTCTATTGGGTCGTTCCACATGTCGACGTATCATAGGTGCCTCGTGTCCAATGAGTGGATGACATCTGTCCCAACGGTGAGCCAACACGTGTTTCCTCTGGCCAATGAGAATTTTACACGTGGAAAATCCCCATTGGTCCAGGTTGTAAACGGGTTATCGGATCCAAAACCGGACCCAATAGCTTAACGACGACCTGTTACGGTGGATGCCACGTGTCGGTCACCCTTGACGAAAGCACTTCTATGACGCGCGATTTATCATCATGGAAGTGGACACTTCCATGATGATAATTTTGGTAATGTCATCGAACACTTCTACGACAGCAAAGGTATGACTATCTTGATTCTGTCATAAAATCGTCATGGTTGTACATGCATGACAGAAAACGTGACCTACTGTGACAAACACGTATCATCACGGAAGTGTATTTTTTCATAGTGGGGTATGTGGATAACACGTAATAGGTGCGTATAACTGGTAAGATAGGATCAAGAACACAAATATATTCGTGAAAACATAAAGGGTTCAGATCTGAAATCATGGCACTTGGGCAAGCATTAAGCATAGCAAAGTCATAGCAACATCAATCTCATAGTTGATACTAGGGATCAAGCCCTAACAAAACTAACTCAATTATGTGGTAAATCTCATCCAACCCATCATCGTCCAGCAAGCCTATGAAGGAATTACTCACTCCCGGCGGTGAGCATCATGAAATTGGCGATGTAGGATGGTTGATGATGATGACGGCATTGAATCCCCCTCTCCTGAGCCCACAACGGACTCCAGATCGGCCCTCCCGATGAAGAACACGAGGTGGCGGCGGCTTTGTATCATAAAACATGATGATTCCTTCTCTCTAATTTTTTTCTTAGTGAATAGGTACTTATGGAGTTGGAGTTAGAGTTGCGGGAGTTGCCAGGGGCCCACAAGCCTGCTAGGCGTGCCCTGGGGGTGGGCTCCCCCTAGGCTTGTGGCGCCCTGGTGGCCCCCCTCTGGTAGTTTCCTTCGCCAATATTTCTTATATATTCTAAAATAATTCTCCATAAATTTTCAGCTCAATCTGAGAAATTTTATTTTTGCACAAAAACAACACCATGGCAATTCTGATGAAAACAGCATCAGTCTGGGTTAGTTCCATTAAAATCATGCAAATTAGAGTCCAAAACAAGAGCAAAAGTGTTTGGAAAAGTAGATATGTTTGGGACATATCAGGATCATGAAGAGAAAATTTATATGATAGCTATATTTTTGAATTTCATTACGATCCTACATGTAATTATTATGAGAGAGGAAAATATGGTTGTAAAAAATTTCATGTTACTAAATTACCTCTCGTTATGTTGAGATTGTCAATGTTTTATTCTTCTCCCTTGCATATGCTAGATATTTCTTGTCTTGGTAATTTGTTTGCTTATAAAATGCATATGCATAGGAAGTATGCTAGACTTAAATGTGTTTGTCACATGTATTATGATGCTCCCTTTGTGCTTCAATTCTTGTCTTTCATCTGAGCACCATTGAAATCTCAAATCCTATCTTAATGGCTATAAACGAAGAGCTTGCTGGGAGACAACCCAATAGTTCATTTCTATTTTTTGTGTTCACACAATTATGCTACTGTTATGATTGTGATTTTCATTTCTTAATTAGTGTGTGTGCCAAGTAAAGACTCTGGGATGAGTTGGTTTATAGTTGACTTGATTCTATGATAAAAGAGAAACTTTTGCGCCCAGTACTGGAATTTTTAAAATTCCCTCTGCAAATTAAAATAACAGAAATAAAATTGCAGCAAAGGTATTTTGGATTTTATAATATGATAAAGGTAGACCCCGGGGACATAATTTCCACTAGAGGCTTCTCTCTTGAACACATAGCATACGGTGGGTGAACAAAGTACGGGGCAATTGATAGAAAAGTGCATAGTTATGACGATATTCAAGGGAATGATCATGTATATAGGCAACACATCTGAGACAAGTTGACCAACTCCTGCATGTATCTACTACTATTACTCCACCAATCGACCGCTATCCAGCGTGCATCTATGGTATCAAGTTCATGAAAAACGGAGTAACGCCTTAAGCGAGATGACATTATGTAGACAAGTAAACCCAATCAATATGAATAAACCCCATCATTTTACACTTAATGGGAAAAAATATAAATATGTGTCTTGTCCCATTTGCCACTGGGATACAAAGCACCGCAAAATTGAACCCATCACAAATCACCTCCCCACCGAAGATAAATCAATCTTGTTGGCCAAACCAAATGGATAGATCGGAGAGAAATACAAAGCTATAACAATCATGCATAATAAAGTTCAGAAAAAAACTCAATTACTTCACATGAATATTCGGATCATAAACCCACAATTCATCGGATCCCAACAAACACACCGCAAAAGAAGATTACATTGGATAGAAGTCCAAGAACACTGAATAGACCCATAGATCTGTGGCGAAATACTCATGCATCAACGGAAGGCAGCAAGGATGATGTAGAAGCCCTCTGTGATTGATTCCCCCTCTTGCAGAGCACCGGAAAAGGCCTCCAAAAGAGATCGCAGAAGAACAGAAGCTTACGGTGGCAGAAAAAGTGTTTCGGGTGGATCTCTGTTGGTTTGGGAATATTTCTGAATTTATAGAAGTGGAATTATGTTAAGGTGTCCTACTGTGGGTCCACAAGATCAGGGGCACGCCTACCCCCCTCGAGCACACCCTCTGAGCTGGTGGCTCACCCTTAGCTCTCCTGGCCTCCTCCCAAAACTTCCAAGGTCCCTTCTGGTCCAGAAAAATTCATCGTAAAGTTTCATCGCGTTTGGACTTTGTTTGGTACTGATTTTTTGAAAAGCAAAAAAAACAACTGGCACTGGGCACTAGGTTAATAGGTTAGTCCCCAAAGATAATATAAAATAGCATATAAATGCATATAAAGCATCCAAGATTGATAATATAATAGCATGGAATAGTAAAAAATTATAGTTACGCTGGAGACGTATCACTTACCTCCTCCCTTATCGATCTCTGGGATCCCGGGTACCCACATGGCCTTAGAATGAGAAGATGACAAAAGGAAACTCAGTTTCAATTCACATATACAAATGATGTCAATTAAGCATCCAATGATCCCATGCACAAATACATAAGAATGCAAGGCCATGCCCAACCCATTGCCTTAAGGAACTACTAACACATCGCGATTAGATCACAAGAGGAAAAGATTATAAATTATATAAAGATGGGTAATTGATTGATAAATAGTCTTACAATGTTGTCAATTGTGATGCACTGATTATAAGTAGGGCTAACTCGAGGGAGAATGGCTACGGTGGTGACTGAGACGATGTTGATGGAGATGAGGTGGGAAATGGCGGCGACTAGGGTTTGTGAATGGCTTCTAGTTCTCTAGATGTTGCTTTGGGTGTCTAGATGTTCTCCATCACAAATTAGGCATGCCCTCCTTTATAAAGTGTGTTCAAATGGATGTCATGGTCCTCCTAGCAACTAGTACAACTAGTGGTACAGGCGGCCGTTGTCGTACCAGGCGTCGTTCAAAGCTCTGCTACCTCACGTGCGCCACAAATTTACTTTGCTTGGTTCCCACACTTAGTATTTCCATATGTATGATGATTTTCCTCCCTCTTTTTTCCATTTCATGTGTAAAAAATTTCTTGCATTTAATATTCATTAGTGGCAATATCAAAGTGATTCTCTCAGAAAATCCGAGATTATTCAGTTTAAACAATGGTGGAAGGAGGGAAAGAGTAACACTGAACAACCTCCCCAAGCTTAAAACTTGATCGCTCTCGAGCAAGAAACAAAAATAATTGTAAGGAACTCGCTTGTGTAAACTAAAATAATGGTAAGGTTTTGATTCACTTAAGATTGGTACTGCTAGATTACCCTCAGGTTTCTTCACTTGAAAACTTGGTTAAGTTGTAGAGGTGGCATGATTATCATGTTAGCTTAGTTAAGCCGAGGTAATAAAGAAAAAAACTTGCATGGTTCAAACAAAGTAATCAGCTAGCATGTATTCCATTTCATCTGGCTAACACTTTCTTGCTAGAACACTTTGGAAGAGCTTTCCTTCTGTAGTGAAAACATATATTACGGGAGTGAAAGATATGTAAAAGACATTGTGATGCTAGAGTAACTCACTAACACCCATGAGTATTGCTTCGTCAAGCCTCACAAACAGTTCCTTTAATCGTTGCTTGCTGAAACTTTCATTTTACAATGATTCGATTATGCCCAAAAAATGATACATGCAAATAGGGGGGAGGGGTTCATTTTGGCATAAGTTGAATACTATGGACAAAGGACTGTATCTTTAGAGCACAATGACCAGTATTCTTTATTTCCACATATATACACCCTCAAGAGAGAGCCAAATAAATTTTTTTGTTGATGTTTGATCCATATATATGTTTGTAATGATGTCTGCAACAATTAATAATGGAAAATATGTGTATGTTGTGTTTGTTGATATGAACTGTGTTTCCTACCTTTGAATTGCATGTATTGAATTTAAATTTGATATGATTTGTATTGTATTAAACTAAAGCACCAAACACGTTGTGTTGTTCATGTCAATGGACATTGTTCTGTAAAACAAACCGTGTGCAACACTAAACTATTGTACAAACGACTTAGGATAAGAATGTGTGTGTTATGGACATGTCAAATATTCAAATCACATGTTTTACCTGGCAAGTAACGTGTGTAATACATAACTACAATACAAATGATTTTTTTCAAAATATTGTGTGTGATATAGACATTTAATACACACGTTTCATCTGACATGTAATGTGTACGATGACTAGTATCATTGCAAACGATATACGGGCAGAAACAGCTAGTCATAGTTACTCCATCACACACAATTGAACTGGAAAAATTGTTGGTGGTTGCCTCCATAATTGCAAACAATTCCTGTTCCAGAAACCGCGTAGGCCGGTTTAATCATTGTTGAAATTTTCTTGTGGTAAGTAATGGACTCTCCCCCTCCCCCTCACCAACCCGTCAAGCAGACGGTTCTGAAAATTGTATGTGAATGGGGTCCGAACCGTGTGAATAGCCCCCTTGAATACTAGTGAAAATTGCATCCACTAAAATAGAATAATTATGAATTTATGAAATGATAGATAATAACATAGACAATAAATACACTGACACCCATAAAAGGAGCAGTACCCCAATCCACATATACTTCCCCATATTATGAATCCTAGGGTTCCGATAAACTATTCACATGAATTTTTTTGGCGAGCTTTTGGGGCATTGGCTAGTGCATGTAACTCTACACTATCGATGGTAGTATGGTTGTGTAGGTCATCAGAATTGTGAATGGAAAATGGGCCTATCTCCTAGTACATTGGGTGAGATGAGAAGATGGATACATGGATGGTAGTGGTGTCTAGTCATGTCTAATTTAAGTAAAATTGATGCAAAATCTCTAACGAGATGTGTATCAAGGGAAATAGATTTTTTTAAGTTAGCAATGTCATAGTTTCTCTGTTTATTTTGGAATTCTTTTTAAATAATACTTTTATTTCGGTCAATGTGAGAATGAACTGTGATGTGGAATTAGTCCACTTTTAGATTATGCGCAATTAGGTATATTGAATTTCCATGATATTTCTAAACTAACACTGGATTTTTATCATGAGCATTCGCACCACCATTTCAAAAACAGGTAACCACAATGCTAGTATAATTAAAACATTGCACATGTTCCATTAACCTAAATGTATACTGTCACTCTGAATAGTGGCATTTGTGAATTTTTTTCAAAAATGAGGGGCTTCTGCATAAGAAAGATGTTGCGGCCATTTTATTAATAAGCAAACAGTTCAACACAGTCTGCAACTCTCAAAAAGTAAAAGGGCTCCCAAAGAGCAAAAAATATGAAAATGGGATAGCCGCAACCGGCGGAATAAACATAGATAGGAAACTAAACACCTATCATATTACATGACCGCCATCCAAACCGGTTGAAGATAGCCCGCGCTACCATCTCCCAGCGGATAAACCCAGTAACCATACGCTCCCTGGCATCCGCCGGAGTGAGTAGCGACCACATACGGATCAATGTAGTGGCCGGGAAAATAACCTGCAAGAAATGAATATGTGTTGTTCTATTAAAAACCAAATCATTCCTGCAGTTCCATATAGCCCACAATAAAGCACATACTCCTACACGGATATGTTTCGCTATTTCTGTCTCAACTCTATTCAGCCACATCCCAAATAACGTGTCGATGCCATTTGGAGGAGTAATGTTAAACGCTATATGAATAGACTGCCATAATATTTTGGCCATTGGGCAATCAAGAAAGAGGTGTTTGATGGATTCATTTTGATCCCAGAAGCTACATCTTTGAGATCCTGTCCAGTTATGTTTTGCCAAATTGTCCTCAGTGAGAATGACTTGTTTGTGGACAAACCACATGAACACTTTAATTTTCCAGGGCACTTTAACTTTCCAAATATGCACAGATCAAGGGATAGATCCAGAGTTGATAATATCCAAATACATGGATTTTACCTATAACACTTCATTCTTAGTTAGTTTCTAGTGCAACTGATCTGGCTGTTGAGAAAGGTGAACATCCATCAATATTCTCACAAGATGGAGCCAAGCTTCCCAACGGTTTCCCGCTAAGGTCCTCCTGAATTGAATATTAAGAGGATTGGACTATAATACTGTTGCAACGTAAGCCTCTCTATGCTGAACAATATTATAGAGAGAAGGATATTGGATAGCTAGACGCGTCTCCCCTAGCCATGTATCCTCCCAGAATCTCGTGGAAATACCATTACCAACAATAAATTTTGTCTTATGGAAGAAGGCCGATTTCACTCTCATTAGACCTTTCAAAAACAGCGAATCGGTTGGTCTGACCATCACCTGGGATAAGGTTTTAGAATGAAGGTACTTATTACGCAGAATCTTGGCCCATGTGGCATCGGTCTCTACAGATAGCTTGTACAGCCACTTGCTGAGAAGGCATCTGTTCTTCACCTCTAAATTTTCAATGCCAAGACCACCTTGGTCTTTGGGCCTACAAATAATATCCCATTTAGCAAGTCTGTGTTTTCTTTTAACTCATCACTCTGCTAGAAAAAAACGCGATCGATAGAAGTCTAGTCTTTTTCGAACCCCTACAGGTACCTCAAAGAAGGACATGAGAAACATTGGCATACTCATGAGCACCGAATTAATGAGAATTATTCGGCCTCCATATGACATAAGTTTGCCCTTCTAGCAGACTAGTTTCTTTTCAAATCTATCTTCAATGCACTTCCATTCTTTGTTACAAAGCTTGCGATGGTGAATCGGTATGCCCAAATAAGTAAAAGGCAATGAACCCAACCCACATCCAAGCAGTTTTTTCTAAGATTCTTGTTTGTCTTTAGCTCTCACAAAGCAGAACAATTCACTTTTATAGAAGTTAATCTTTAACCCCGACAACTGCTCGAATAAGCATAGAACAAGCTTCATATTTCTTGCTTTTGCCAGATCATGCTCCATGAAGATGATAGTATCATTGGCGTACTATAGAATGGACACTCCCCCATCCACTAGATACGGGACAAGACCACCTATTTGGCCATTTTCTTTAGCTCTTCCAATCAAAATTGTCAACATGTCCGTTACTATGTTGAAGAAGATAGGTGACATCGGGTCTCCCTATCTTAGACCCTTGTGTGTCTAGAAATAATGACCTATGTCGTCATTCACTTTGATTCCAACAGTGCATTTTTGCGTGAAAGAATCTACTTGCTTTCTCCAGGACTGATCGAATCCTTTCATCCTCAAGGCTTGTTGTAGAAATGGCCACTTAACCTTATCGTACACTTTCTCAAAATCTACCTTAAGAAATACCCCATCTAGTTTTTCCGTGTGGATTTCATGGAGTGTTTCATGTAGGACCACAACCCCTTCAAGGATGTTTTTGTCTGTCATGAAGGCTATTTGAGATGGCTGCACCACACTGTGTGCAATCTATGTCAGCCTGTTAGTCCCTACCTTGCTGAATATTTTAAAGCTGACATTAAGACGACATATCGGTCGGAACTGCTCAATCCATATCGCCTCTATTTTCTTAGGGAGAAAAGTTATCGTTCCAAAGTTTAAGTGAAATAACTACAAATGCCCAGAAAACAAATCTTGGAATATCGGAATCAAATCACCCTTAATAATATGCCAGCACCTTTTACAGAACTCAGCCAGAAAGCTATCCGGCCCAGGAGCTTTATTATTTTTCATATGTGAAATCGCCTCAAACACCTCTTTCTCCAAAAACGGGGCAGTCAAGATGTCATTCTCATCGGTCGCAAGTTGAGGGATATCCTCAAACCTTGACTCGTCTAAGGACACAAAACTATCCTCAGGAGCCCCAACAGCTGCTTGTAATAATTGGTGATGTATAATTTTAGGTTCTCCTGTTCCAAAATCATCCCTTCATCTTGCTCGAGCTGAAATTTTTTCTTCTTTCGATGCTTGCCATTCGCAATCATATGAAAGAATTGCGTGTTGTCGACCCCTTGGACATCTTTTCACACTTTAGCTCTTAGCGCCCACTTCAATTCTTCCTCTCGAAGCAATTCCTTGAGTCTCAGTTTCACCTCCACTTTAGACTCCAACTCTCTGGTGTCAAAAATGTTGGACTCGGCTTTTAAATCTAAGGCATTTATAAGGTTAAGGAGCCTTTCCTCTTCAACCTTATAAACACCACTCAAATGTTTTGCCCAACCACGTAGGAAATGTCTTAAGTGTCTAATCTAAAGGAAATATGCCCTAGAGGCAATAATAAAGTTGTTATTTTATATTTCCTTATTCATGATAAATGTTTATTATTCATGCTAGAATTTCATTAACCGGAAACTTGATACATGTGTGAATACATAGACAAAACACCATGTCCCTAGTATGCCTCTACTTGACTAACTCGTTGATCAAAGATGGTTAAGTTTCCTAGCCATAGACATGTGTTTTCATTTGATGAACGGGGTCACATCATTAGGAGAATGATGTGATGGACAAGACCCATCCGTTAGCTTAGCATAATGATCGTTCAGTTTTATTGCTATTGCTTTCTTCATGTCAAATACATATTCCTCTAACTATGAGATTATGCAACTCTCGGATACCGGAGGAATGCCTTGTGTGTTATAAAACATCACAACGTAACTGGGTGATTATAAAGATGCTCTACATGTATCTCTGAAGGTGTTTGTTGGGTTGGCTTAGATCGAGATTAGGATTTGTCACTCCGAGTATCGGAGAGGTATCTTTGGGCCCTCTCGGTAATGCACATCATAAGAAGCCTTGCAAGCAATGTGACTAATGAGTTAGTTGTGAGATGATGCATTATGGAATGAATAAAGAGACTTACCGGCAACGATATTGAACTAGGTTTGAAGATACCAACGATCGAATTTCGGGCAAGTAACATATCAATGACAAAGGGACTAATGTATGTTGTCATAACGGTTCGACCGATATAGATCTTCATAGAATATGTGGGAGCCAATATGAGCTTCCAGGTTCGGCTATTGGTTATTGACCGGAGAGGTTTCTCTGTCATGTCTACATAGTTCTCGAACCCGTAGGGTCCGCACGCTTAACGTTTGATGACGATTTGTATTATATGAGTTATGTCATTTTGGTGACCGAATGTTGTTCGGAGTCCCGGATGAGATCACAGACATGACAGTAGTCTCGAAATGGTCGAGAGGTAAAGATTGATATATTGGATGATAGTATTCGGACACCGGAAGTGTTCCGGGATGTATCGAGTACATATCAAAGTACCGGGGGGTTACCGGAACCCCCCGAGGAAAGATATGGGCCATATGGGCCATAGGAGGGAGGCACACCAGCCCACAAGGGGTGGCGCGCCCCCACGGAAGGAGGCCGAATAGGACTAGGAGGAGGGGGCGGCGCCCCCTCTTTCCTTCCTCCCTCTTTCTTCCCCTCTTTCCCCCTCCGATAAAAGGAACGGGGGCTGAATCCTACTAGGAGCCCAAGCAGGATTCCTCCTACTTGGAAGCGCCTAGGGCTCGCTGCCTCCCCATCCCTCATTTATATATGTGGGGAGGGGGCACCTAGAACACACATCAACTATTCCTAGCCGTGTGTGGTGTCCCCTGAGGGAGTCCTGGATTAGGGGGTCCTCGGACAGCCGGACTATATGCTTATGCCGGAGTGATGGATTATAAAGATACAAGATTGAAGACTTCGTCCCATGTCCGGGTAGGACTCTCCTTTGCGTGGAAGGCAAGCTTGGCAATTCAGATATGTAGATTTCCTTCTCTGTAACCGACTCTGTGTAACCCTAGCCCCCTCCGGTGTCTATATAAACCGGAGGGTTTAGTCCGTAGGACAACAACAATCATAACCACTAGCTTCTAAGGTTTAGCCTCTCTGATCTCGTGGTAGATCAACTCTTGTAATACTCATATCATCAAGATCAATCAAGCAGGAAGTAGGGTATTACCTCCATATAGAGGGCCTGAACCTCGGTAAACATTTTGTCCCCTGCCTCCTGTTACCATTAGCCTTAGATGCACAGTTCGGGACCCCCTACCCGAGATCCGCCGGTTTTGACACCGACATTGGTGCTTTCATTGAGAGTTCCACTGTGACGTCGAAAAAAGGTTTGATGGCTTGCCTTGTTGTCAAGGACAACATCACCTCTGGGGGAGCCATGGCTTTAGGGCAAACCCTCCGACTGGGCGGCTTCATCATGACCGCCCATTCGGCCGCCGTGCCGATAATGACTTCTCGGGTCATCAAAAATAGCCTCCCCGTCAGCTCGGAATACGCCGAGCAGATGGATCCAATGGAACTTATGTCCTTGAACGAGCTCTTGGATCGCATCGCCGCCTTGGGAGTCGCTACGGACTATGATCGGATTGGACTTAAACCCGATCAAAGGGAGATTAACTCTCCTCTGGTCACCCATGAAATAGCGGCGGTGGAGGAGCAATGTAGCGACTCTTCTCTATTTTGAGGACGAACTATGTCCGGATTTCCGAGCTCTCTGAGCCGGACACCCGCTTGCGGGAGGACTTGACCCAAGCTCCGAATTTAGAATCGGACAGCGGGCCAGAAAAATCGGGCAACATCCCGGAACCCGAACTGCCAAGTTCGGAGGTTCCTCTGCCCCTGGGTTTCAGATCGGGTTAGGGTTTGGACTTAAATCCGCCCACCCACCCAAATACAAGCGATCTTTCCCACATTAGACAACAATCCCAAAAGACAGTACATCACTTTTGGGCCAGATTCCTCCTTGTAATAAGCAAGGTCAAGGATTGTCGCGAGGAAGATGCAATATCATTCTTTCGCAAAAATTGCACGGACGAGGAAATCCTCAACACCATAAGTCGTTGTGACATATCACACTTTGCTGACTTGGCGGCCATAGTACATAAGTATTGTGTGATGGAAAGTTCCTGGAAAACCCAGGCTAAATTCTGGGATCCTCCGGCTCTCACCAAACCCCTCGTCCGAACCAAAAGGGTGCACTCTCGCAAGTCACCCGAATCCAATCACAAAGAAACCAAAGCCCACTATAGGGCATGGAACTGTATTGGAGGGATGGCTCAATGGGCCATGCAAAATTCACACCACACCGGATACCATACCAACACACAGCCTTAGAGCATGTTGGATACTTCGGCAGGTGGCCAAGAGCGGCGAGGATCTCCTCATTAACAATACCGCAGCGCATCATCCCCCAGAAAACAGCAATACAGTGTTGACAGTCTTCGAGACTTTAGCCTCAAATAACAGATGCAAGAGAGCACTCCGCGGCCTCACCGAAGTCTGCCACGTTGCAACAACAAATCCATGGAACGACACGACCATAACCCTCAATGCCAGTGACGAACCTCAATTCCGAACAGTCCGAGCACCAGCCGCTTTGGTCCTTAGTCCAATTGTGGACGGCTTCCGGCTTACTAAAGTACTCATGGACAGTGGCAGCGGATTAAACCTCATCTATGAGGAAACTCTCAACAAAATAGAAATAGACAAGAGCCACGTTGAGCAAAGCAGCACGACCTTCAGAGGAATTATCCCTAGTCGGGAGGCACAATGTGCGGGAAAAATCACACTCGATGTGGTATTCGTCACGCCGGAGAATTACAGGTCCGAAGAGATAACATTCCAAGTGGCCCCGTTCAGTAGTGGATACCACGCCCTTTTAGGGTGGGGCGATTCGCTGAAGCTTCCAAGCTATACCCCATTATGGGTATATGAAGCTCAAGATGCCCGGGCCCAACGGAATCATCACTCTAGCGAGTGATCCGGACATAGCACTCCGCGCCAAAAATAAAACAGCCGCCCTGGCCCTTGAGGCATTATCAGAAGCCCTCGTGGCCGAAGAACTAACTGCACTGTACTCCACAGTGGACAGGGATGACATGATACTCGACAAACGATCCAAGTCAACCTCTTTCAAACAAGCGGACGAAATAGTCAAATTCCAAGTCCACCCAACGGACTCTACAAAAACAGCATCCATCGGGGCACAGCTGAACCCCACAATAGACGCTGCACTGTGGGCGTTCTTACGCAAGAATTGGGAAATCTTCGCCTGGCACCCTTCAGACATGCCAGGAATCCCACGCAGGCTGGTCGAGCATAGCCTAAACATGTTGAAGGGATACAAGCCGGTCAAACAGACTCTATGGCGCTTTTTAGAACCTAAATGACAAGCCATGGGAGAGGAGATAGCCAAGTTACTCAAAGCCGGATTCATCAGAGAAATAAAACACCCGGACTGGCTAGCAAACCTGGTGATGGTACCAAAGAAGGACAAATCCTAGCGCCTATGTGTCAATTTCAAGGACCTCAATAAGGCTTGCCCCACGGATCCCTTCCCTCTCCCCCGCATCGATCAAATCATCGACGCGACCGCAGGACACGACTCATTGTGCTTCCTTGATGCATACTCCGGATACCATCAAACCAAGATGGCGGAGTCCGATCAAGCCGCAACGGCATTCATCACTCCATACGGCCCTTTCTATTTCCATGCCTTTTGGGCTCAAAAACGCCGGTGCAACCTACCAACGCTTGATTCAGACATGCCTGTAAAAACAAATTGGCAAAATAGTTGAGGCATACGTGGACGGCGTGGTCATCAAGACCAGACACATCGAATCTCTAATAGACGACCTGAGGCTCACGTTCAACAACCTCCGAACATATGACATCAAGCTCAATCCGGAAAATTGCGTTTTCGGCGTTCCAGCCGGAAAGCTCCTGGGCTTCATCGTTTCCAATAGTGGAATTGAAGCAAACCCAGATAAAATCTGAGCTTTGTCACAGTTGGCTACCCCAACAGACCTCAAGCAAATCCAGAAGTTAACTGGATGCGTGGCTGCCTTAAGCTGCTTTATCTCCCGATTGGTAGAAAAGGCAATACCTCTTTATCGCCTTCTTCGATGCACCGAACACTTCGAGTGGAAGGATGCGGCTACGGCCGGACTGGAAGAAGTAAAGGCCCTCTTGGCCAGCAACCCAATTATGGCCGCACCAAACATTGGTGAACCCATGCTGTTATATATAGCTGCAACGCACCAAGTTGTAAGCGCAGTGCTCGTCGTCGAACGAGAGGAGGACGGACATAAGTTCCCGCTTCAAAAGCCGGTATACTATGTATCCACCGTCCTCACACCATGCAAGTCACAGTACCCACATTATCAAAAGATAGCATACGCGGTCTTCATGGCATCCCGGAAACTACGACACTACTTTCAAGAGTGTTCAATCACGGTGGCCTCCGAAGTACCACTCAACGATATAATAAATAACCGCGATGCCACGGGCCGGATTGCTAAGTGGGACATCGAGCTCCTCCCGTTCAACATTATATATAAACCACGGCGAGCCATTAAATCACAAGTACTGGCTGACTTCGTCGCCGAATGGACAGAAGTCGAACCCCCTAAAGAGTACGGCGCATACTCCAATTCGATCATGCACTTTGATGGCTCTAAGATGCTGGCTGGTCTGGGAGCGGGCGTGGTTCTGACATCCCCCACTGGAGATACGGTCCAATACGTACTCCAAATACTATACACAGACTCCAACAATGAAGCCGAATACGAGGCTCTGTTGCACGGTCTTCGGATGGCAGTCTCCATGGGCATTCAACGCCTAGAGGTGCTTGGAGATTCGAACCTCGCAATATCTCAAATAAATGGAGACTTCGAAGCCAAGGACCTGAAAATGGCGGCTTACCGTAATGCCATCCTCAAAATGTCAGCTCCGTTCGAGGGGCTTGAATTTCATCATGTGGTCCAAGAAAACAATCAAGCGGCAGATATCCTAGCCTGCATCGGCGCTAAGCGCGACCCCGTCCCACCTAACATCTTCTTGGAAAGGCTGTTTAAGCAATTCATGGTGTGGCAAAGGGAGACCGGCAATACTAGTCCGGATCCGACGACAACCCCAGAACCCGAACACACTGACATAATCGGAGCCTCCACCACCGAAATAACACCTTCGGCCCACGTAATCATGGCTGTCATCGCCCCCTGGACCGAACCCTTCTTAGCCTACCTAAATAGGCAAGAACTCCCCGAAGACCAAAATGAAGCTCGTTGCATTGTGCGGCGCTCTAAAGCCGACAAGGTCCACGAGGGAGAGATTTATAAGAAAAGTACTATTGGAGTACTCCAAAGATGTATCTCTGAAGAGGAAGGGCGGCAGCTCTTGGCCGAAATTCATGCTGGACTCGGCGGCCACCACGCCGCTGCTCGGGCCCTTGTAAGCAAGGCCTTCTGTACAGGTTTCTACTGGCCGACAGCCCGAGCAGACGCACAGGACCTCATCCAACATTGTGTCGGTTGCCAGCTTTTCGTCAACCAAAGCCATATGCCACCTATCGCTCTCCAAACAATCCCCATAACTTGCCCCTTTGCAGTCTGGGGGCTCGCACTACTAGGAAAACGGCTATAGATGAAATGGACACTAATGGCGCACCACATGTGTGGTGCGCCATTGGAATATAGCAATGGCGCACCACATACATGTGCGCCATTAGTAATATATTACTAATGGCGCACCTGGTGTGTGGTGCGCCATTAGAAGTTTTGAAAAAAAAAATACTAATGGCGCACCGTGGGATAGTGCTCCATTCCTAGTTGACATAGTAATGGCGCACCAAACCCACCGTGCGCCATTAGTAGTTTTGAAAAAAAAGTAAAAAAAATTGTTAGTAATGGCGCACCTGTGGACAGTGCGCCATTACTATTACTAGTTTTAACTAGTAATGGCGCACTGTCCACTGGTGCGCCATTACTAAGTTTTTTCCAAAAAAAATTCAAAATAAATTTCAATTTTTTAATTTTTTTTCAAAACTAGTAATGGCGCACCGTGGGTGTGGTGCGCCATTACTAGTTTAACTAGTAATGCGCACCACTTACCTGCGCCATTACTAACTTGGCCCAACACCGAATGCACCCCCCCCCCCCCCCGTGGACTGCCTTTTCAGTTTAAAAAATAAAAGAAAATGATGGAAATGTCAAAAAAATAAGTTTCCCATGTGATATGTGGTCTAGTTATTGGGAAAATTTACAAATATGAATTTCGACTTTATTTGCAAAATCTCTCTGGAAATTTGTAAAATGGGCATAACTTTTGCATACGAACTCGGATTAAAAAGTTTTTTATATGAAAAATCATCTACTCGAAAAGTTACATCCGAATTAAATGGGGGGAACCACGTTAAACATTTTCAAAATCCCCAAAAACCTAACAGAAAAAAGTTACGGGGCTTTCAAGATCCAGATGCAAAAAAATTCAAAAACAATTGGTTTTGAAAAAAAATTGAATTTTTTTTCAAAAAATGATACGTAATATGACCGGGAAGTTTGAAATATTTTTCAAAATTTCATCATAGTCATGAACATGAATAAAGTCCTAGACAACAACAAGGTATAATAGGATTGATATGCTAGATATATGAACAAGTGCTTGTGAAGTGAGTTGTTGCTGGGGTTGGATAGAACTCTGAAGTTAAGCGTGCTTGGGCTGGAGTAGTGTGAGGATGGGTGACCTTTCGGGAAGTTTGACCACAGAGTGCGATTTGACCCGAGATTAAGCCATAGTGACCTGAGATTAAGAAAAAACGAAAAAAAATTGAAAAAAATTGAAAAGAAAATTTTTTAAAAAAAATTTGAAAAAAAAATTGGTACTAATGGCGCACTTCTATGTGGTGCGCCATTAGTATACCAGATACTAATGGGCACCGTGGGTTATACTAATGGCGCACCATGTGCCATTAGAATACCAGATTCTAATGGCGCACCACAGGTGCGCCATTAGAAAAAAATTCTAATGGCGTGATGCTAGTGGCGCACCGGTAGTGCGCCATTAGAAGGCAAAACTGGTGCGCCACTAGCATGCCTTTTCCTAGTAGTGTCGATATGGTCGGACCCCTTAAAGGAGGAAGCCATAAGAAAAAATACCTATTGGTCATGGTGGATAAATTCACCAAATGGATAGAGGCCAAACCAGTTAAAACGGCCGAATCTGGACCAGTGATAGACTTCATATCAGGGTCGTACACCGTTACGGTGTCCCCCACAGCATCATCACCGATAATGGCTCCAACTTCACAACCGACGAGGTAAAAACTTGGTGTGGCAACATGGGCATTAAGCTCGATTACGCCTCCGTTTATCACCCCCAAACAAATGGTCAAGTCGAACGAGCAAATGGTCTTATTATGAGCGGCATCAAGCCCAGACTAGAGAGATCCTTGAAGGAATCAGACACGCACTGGGTCGAGGAGCTCGACTCCGTACTATGGGGACTGAGGATCACGCCGAATCGTACTACCGGATACACACCATTCTTCATGGTGTACGACGCAGAGGCGGTATTGCCCTGCTATATCATTCATGACTCACCTCGCGTGCGCATGTACGAAGAGAGAGAAGCCGAGCTGGATCGGTAGGATAGCCTAGATGCCCTGGAGGAGGAGCGCGACGTCGCAAAATCCCGTTCCACATTCTATCAGCAACAGGCTTGCAGGTATTAAAGCAGAGAAGTACGGGCCAAAACTTATAACATTGGCGAACTCATTCTAAGCCTACCAGAGAAGAAAAAGGACAAGCTCAAGCCCAAGTGGGGGTCCCTTCATCATTGATAAAGTTCTTACCAGAGGAGCGTACCGCCTACGTGATGCATCATATAATCGACTCGAGCCGAACCCATGGAACGCGGCCAGACTCCGAAGATTCTACGCCTAGCGCCGAACTCTGCGTTCATCCCCTTCCCTCCGCCTTTTTAATTATTATTCCTATATCGTCTCTCTTTCCTTCTATGGCTGTGAATCTTTAAGTGTGACTCGACTACACATTTTTGATGCACTAAATCCTTAAGTTTGCGCGCTCACTATACGTTGGGGCTTCTTATGCAGAAGCTTAGTATAATTATCCGTCAGGCTTCATGCCCACTGCATATGTGTAACTTTCCCATATGTACCTTTTCTTCACCATTATATGCATCGATATGACTTAAGTTTTGGCCAAGCTGGGTTGCCTGGCTCCTGTGTTTATGCCCTACATTCCCGTTAGTTCGGCTAGGGCATAAGGGGAGCACCTCTGCGATTGTTACTGCCGGGTCCTCCGGATGTGTACCTCAGACTGGGTGAAGCCAAAAGCTAGCGTTCTAAAGGGAATATTCGATTGGTGAACTAAAAGATGTTTTCTTACGTATTATAGTACAAACCCCCAAATGTTTCATATACCAGACTAACGGGAATCTCTTTCCCATCTGACCCTACAGGTCCAACCAGGGCCATGTGATTCGGATCGACCTTGGTGTACCGTGTTTTCACCATGGCCCACGCTTCCCTCGCACCTTGTCGGCAGGCCGATATCTTCCACAATTGGAAGCGCCACCGCGCTCCCTTGAGCAGCTATACAAGCTCCCACATGCTTCCTAGCAAGGAGGCGGATGGCCACAAGCCCGCGGCAATACCCTACATCACCTGCCGAACTTGTTCGAGCAGTTGCGAAAGCTCTTGTAGAAGATCGCCTGACGATCCGGGCATCCCCTCTTTAGGACGATTAGTCAGTATACCTACAGACATAACTCTGTTAGCCTGTTTCTTCACCGAACTATATAAAGGTTCATTTTGAGCACATACTTAAAATGCCGCGTTGAAGCGTCTTGTTCTCCTTCACGGAGTCCGCTAGCTGGGCCCGAACATCTTTCAATTCCATGCCCAGCCGGGTATTGGAATCCTGGAGATCGTTTTTCTCTGGCCAAACCCGTGTAAGCACATGCTCGCCAGCCTCTAGCTGTCGTTGAGCTTGTTGTTCATCCTCTTGTAGGATCTCTGGATTCATTCTGGGATTGTTTGCGGAATCTATTGTTAGATCTGCAAACATGCCGAATACCAACTGATACACATAATTACGGTTTTATCGATCGAGACAAATATTACCAGATGAGGCCTTCTTGGATTCCTCCATTCCGGCAACTGCGGCCTTTAGCTGGGATTTACACTCCTCCAGCTCTTGAGACAAATGGTATTCTTCTCTGTAAGAAGCTATTCATACAATCATCCTTAAATCAGTTGTACCAACTGTTTCAAGTCTCAGGGGCTACTGATATACATAATTATCAGATTTTTCTTACCCGTATATCTTTTAAATACTGGTATGTGGCTCTAGCAAGCCCATCTTGAGCAGCTCGGATTTACGCGTCTCCCGAGTTGAAGGCATTGAATGCCTCTTCGCAGAAATTAGGGTCGTGGAGTGTGGCCCGCCGACGCCGATGATTCATAGGGCTCTCCACTTCGGAATTTGTAGCAGATATTTTATCCGCATCCTCTATAGGAGGACCGTCCGGCATTTTCCCCACATTAGCCTCCACCTTTGAGGCCGGTTCTGGAGTCCGGCTGGTAGAGGCGTGGCTGGTAGGATCTCCGGACGCAGTCCGGCGAATACTCTTTCTTCCAGGACATAGTGGACATTGTTATATTTTAAACATGATAATCACAGACATGTTTTAAATCGTACCTCTTCGATGGCCTCGGTCCTGGCCGCTTTCCTTTTAAGCCTACCCAGCTTGGGCGCCCCTTGTTGGTGAGTCACCGCGGGTTCGGCATGGCGCCCCGATGGCCTTCCCTATAAAGTGCAATACATGTGCGGTGGGTAAGACGTAAAGAAGGGATCCTTTTCGGAAGATAGGACTCCGGTTTTACTTACATGTGATGCAGGGAGTAGGCCAGGATAGTCGGCAATGATGGCCACCAAGGCGTCGTCACAGCTTGCCTGGTAAAACATCCTGTCAATGAGCTCCACAAATACGTCCGGATCTTCTCCAAGACCGGGGTCGAGGGCCCGGTTGTGGTCCTCTGGCTGTGGAGGCGGGCTGTGGACCTCCCTCACAGCTTTCCGCAGTTCCTGTTATGGACTAGCAAGGTAGATATTTGCAATGAAAGAATACGGGAATGAATAGAGTTGAGTAAGATAGCAACTCACCCAGCTAGGGGGTTGTGCATGGAAATCCATCCCATGGCTTCATGCGGATGAACTCCTCTTCTTCTCCTTTATACAAATCGAACAATATTTTCGCCAGAGCGGTGGCGGAGTCAGGACCATTCCGACCGCAGCGGGTGGCATCGTCTTCTCCATTGAAGTGCCACATGGGATGCCCCCGATACTGGAGTGGCTGCACCCCCCGCATCATGCATATTGACATAACCTCGATTATTGTCAATGCAGATTTGGCCAGTGTTTTTATCCTGCCCATCAGATGAAGGACCTCTCTGCTATCTTCCTCCTTGGGGCTCCGGGATGCCAACTTCGGCATTTCTTCAATGGGGCATTTGTGAACTCGGGAAGACCCATCCGGATAGGGTCAGGAAGGTAGACGTCCTCTATGTAAAACCACTCGGAAGGCCAATCTTCGGATGTCTTCTTCGGAGTGCCGGACAGGTATCCGGTCCCGGCGATGCGCCATATCTCGGCTCCGCTCACTTGGTATATTGATCCCTCCTGATTGCGGGGGACGAGGCAGAACAACCTTTTCCATAGCTTGAAATGAGCTCCGCAGCCCAGAAATAGCTCACAAAGGGCGACATAACCTGCGATGTGCAGGATTGAGGCAGGAGTGAAGTTGTGCAACTGGAGGCCATAATACTCCAGGAGCCCGCGGAGGAACGGATGGATTGGAAATCTGATGCCCCTCAGCAAGTAAGGGACAAGGCATACTCGCTCCCCCCTGGATGGGTTGGGGAAACTCTCTGCTTGCTCCCCGCCGTCATAAGTGGCTAATCCGGCTTGGACAGGGACAAGATATGCAGGTGGGAGAAACCCCTGGGTCTGCAACTCCACCAATTGGTCGTGGCATATGGTACACTTCTTCCAATCACCTGGCTTAGCGCTATGGGAGCGAGAGGAGGAGCTGCAGTGGCCGGCCATGATGGGATGGTTTTTTTGGGCACGCTCTGATGAATCAGCACTTGGGGAAGATGGTGTGATTTGGATCTGAGGATCCCCGTCTCTTTAATAACGATTTACTTACATGGTCTGGGTGGCAAGTGTAAAAATGCCCCGACTTCTCGAATTTGCTCAACACATGGAGACTAACATTATTAAGGTACGGAAGTCGATGAGTGCAACATTAATGGGAAGCCGGACAATGCTCGTTACAACAGGTACTCTAGAGAATTTGGAGAAGAACCCGCCTTGCAATGCCGAAGAAAATCTGCGCATCGGACTCATCGTCATTGAAGCCTGGTTCAGGGGCTACTGAGGGAGTCCTGGATTAGGGGGTCCTCGTATAGCCAGACTATATGCTTATGCCGGACTGTTGGATTATGAAGATACAAGATTGAAGACTTCGTCCCGTGTCCGGGTAGGACTCTCCTTTGCGTGGAAGGCAAGCTTGGCAATTCGGATATGTAGATTTCCTTCTCTGTAACCGACTATGTGTAACCCTAGCCCCCTCTGGTGTCTATATAAACAGGACGGTTTAGTCCGTAGGACAACAACAATCATAACCATAGGCTAGCTTCTAGGGTTTAGCCTCTCTGATCTCGTGGTAGATCAACTCTTGTAATACTCATATCATCAAGATCAATCAAGCAGGAAGTAGGGTATTACCTCCATAGAGAGGGCCCGAACCTGGGTAAACATTGTGTCCCCCGCCTCTTGTTACCATTAGCCTTAGACGAACAGTTCAGGACCCCCTACCCGAGATCCGCCGGTTTTTACACCGACACCCCCTGCTACCTCTTGAACTTGCATTGGTTTTTCCCTCGAAGAGGAAAGGGTGATGCAGCAAAGTAGAGTAAGTATTTCCCTCAGTTTGAAAACCAAGGTATCAATCGAGTAGGTGACAACGCACAAGTCATCGAATACCTGCACAAACAATCAACAACTTGCGCCCAACGCGATAAAGGGGTAGTCAATCCCTTCACGGTTACTTGCAAACGTGAGATATGATAGAGATAAATAAACGGTAAAGTAAATATTTTTGGTATTTTTGGTTTATAGATTGGAAAGTGAAGATTGCAAAATAAGGAACGGCAACAGAAATTGGCAAGTTGATGGGAAACTAATATGATGTAAAATTGACCCGGGGGCCATAGGTTTCACTAGTGGCTTCTTTCAAGATAGAAAATATTACAGTGGGTGAACAAATTACTACCATGCAATTGATAGAAGAGCGCATAATTATGATGATACCTAAGGCAATGATCAGGAATATAGGCATCATGTCCGTGTCAGGTAGACCGAAACGATTCTGCATCTACTACTATTACTCCACACACCGACCGCTATCCAGTATGCATCTAGAGTATTAAGTTCATAAAGAACGGAGTAACACATTAAGGAAGATGACATGATGTAGAGGAATTAACTCAAGCAATATGATGAAAACCCCATGTTTTTATCCTCGATGGCAACAATACAATACGTGCCTTGCTGCCCCTACTGTCACTGGGAAAGGACACCGCAAGATTGAACACAAAGCTCTCCCATTGCAAGAAAAACAAATCTAGTAGGCCAAACTAAACCGATAATTCAAAGAGACAGGCAAAGATATCAAATCATGCATATAAGAATTCAGAGAAGAACCAAATAATATTCATGCATAATCTAATCATAAATCCACTAATCATTGGATCTCGGCAAACCCAACGCAAAATAATATTACATCGAATAGATATTCAAGAACATCGAGGAGAACATGGTATTAAGAATCAAAGAGAGAGAAGAAGTCATCTAGCTACTAGCTATGGACCCGTAGGTCTGTGGTAAGCTACTCACGCTTCATCGGAAGGGTAATGGTGTTGATGTAGAAGCCCTCCATGATCGAATCCCCCTCCGGCAGGATGCCGGAAAAGGCCCCTAGAGGGATCTCATGGGTATAGAAGGTTGCGGCGGTGGAAAAGTGGTTTCGTGGCTCCCTATAGGTTTTTGGGGTATAAGAGTATATATGGGCGAAGGAACTAGGTCAGGAGACCCACGAGGGGCCCATGAGGTAGGGCTGCGCGCTCCACCCTCGTGGTCACCTCGTTGCGTCTCCAACTTCATCTCCAAGTCTCCTGGTTTGCTTCTGGTCCAAGAAAGAACATCACGAAAATTTCATTCCGTTTGGCCTCCGTTTGGTATTCCTTTTCTGCAAAACTCTAAAATAGGCAAAACAACAGAAACTGGCACTGGGCTCTCGGTTAATAGGTTTGCCCCAGAAATAATATAAAATTGCATATTAATGCATATAAAACATCCAAAACAGATAATATAATAGCATGGAACAATCAAAATTTATAGATATGTTGGAGATGTATCAAGTATCCCCAAGCTTAATTCTTGCTCGTCCTCGAGTAGGTAAATGACAAAAAATTGAATTTTGATGTGGAATGCTACCAAACATATTTATCCATGTAATTTTCTTTATTGTGGCATGAATGTTTAGATCCAAAAGATTCAAAACAAAAGTTTAATATTGACATAAAAATAGTAATACTTCAAGCATACTAATAAAGCAATCATGTCTTCTCAAAATAACATGGCCAAAGAAATTTATCCCTACAAAACCATATAGTCTGGCTATGCTCTATCTTCATCACACAAAATATTTAAATCATGCACAACCCCGATGAGAAGCCAAGAAATTGTTTCATACTTTTGATATTCTCAAACTTTTTCAATCTTTACGCAATACATGAGCATGAGCCATGGATATAGCACTATGGTGGAATAGAGTATGGTGGTTGTGGAGAAGACAAAAAGGAGGAAGATAGTCTCAGATCAACTAGGCGTATCAACAGGCTATGAGATGCCCATCAATAGATATCAATGTGAGTGAGTAGGGATTGCCATGCAACGGATGCACTAGAGCTATAAATGTATGAAAGCTCAAAAAGAAACTAAGTAGGTGTGCATCCAACTTGCTTGCTCATGAAGACCTAGGGCAATTTGAGGAAGCCTGTCATTAATATACAAGCCAAGTTCTATAATGAAAAATTCCCACTAGTATATGAAGTGACAAAATAGGAGACCCTCTATCATGAAGATCATGGTGCTACTTTGAAGCACAGGTGTGAAAAAAGGATAGTAACATTGCCCCTTCTCTCTTTTTCTCTCATTTTTTTGTTTGGGCCTTTCTCTTTTTATGGCCTATTTATTATTACTATTTTTTTGTCCGGAATCTCATGCCGACTTGTGGGTGAATCATAGCCTCCATCATCCTTTACTTACATGGGACAATGCTCTAATAATGAAGACATCACACTTTTATTTACTTACAACTCAAGAATTACAACTCAATACTAAGGACAAAATATGACTCTATGTGAATGCCTCCGGCGGTGTACCGGGATGTGCAATGACTCAAGAATGACATGTATGAAAGAATCATAAGCGGTGGCTTTGCCACAAATACAATGTCAACTACATGATCATGCAAAGCAATATGACAATGATGGAGCGTGTCATAATAAAAGGAACGGTGGAAAGTTGCATGGCAATATATCTCGAAATGGCTGTGGAAATGCCGTAATAGGTAGGTATGGTTGCTTGCAAGAAGGGTTTTAATTTCTTCCAATCCTAGCTGCATCAAGCGTTAGAGAGCCCATGTTATTATATATTTCGGCAACTAACCAAGTGGTTAGTGTTGTGCGCATCGTCGAACCAGGGGAAGAGGGACATAAATTCCCCACCAAAAAACCAATCTATTATGTATCGGAGGTCCTTACACCTTGCAAATCTCGATACCCCCACTATCAAAAGAGAGCCTACACAGTCTTCATGGCATCCCGTAAACTGCGACACTACTTTCAAGCGTGTTCGATCACAGTGGCATCTGAAGTACCACTCAATGACATTATCAATAACCGGGACGCCACTAGCTGCATAGCCAATGGGCCATTGAGCTTTTACCGTTCGAAATCATATACAAGCCACGTGGGGCTATTAAATCCCAGGTGTTGGCCGACTTTGTCGCTAAATGGACGGAAGCCGAACTCCCTAAAGAGTATAGCTCCTACTCCAATTGGATTATGTACTTCGACGGCTCTAAAATGCTGGCCGGACTGGGGGCTGGCGTCATCCTAACATCCCCTACTTGGGGCACGGTCTGCTATATAATAAAAATTATGTATACAGACTCCAACAATGCAGCCGAATACGAGGCGCTGCTACATGGTCTTTGCATGGCTGTCTCCATGGGTATACAATGCACGTAGGTGTAACATCCCAAATTTTCAATTTGGAATTTTATACATAGAGCATCATTGCATATCATATTTTTTCATTGCATTTTCTTTGCATTTTGCTCGATCCTAGAAAATTCTACACAACTCAAGGACCCTTGGAGAGAGTTGGGGATTTTCGTTATTTTCATATTAGAGTTTTCTCAAATTTTGAAAATAGGATCGTTGATTTTAATTATTTTATCTTCAATTATTTCTATTACAAAACTATGCGAGAGGGAATAAAATGACTTTCCCAAAATAAAGAAATAATGAAGATTTAATAATAAAATCAAATAAGATTTTATTTTGGAGTTTTTCGCCTTTTTATTTGAATTTAAGAAAAATGCGCGTTTTTGAAAATTGCTTTTAGGCCCCAAATAAATGTTCATTAAATCCGTCTTGATTTTAGAAACCGGGGAAATTTTATTTCGGGATTTTTGGAGTCCGTTTGATACTTCTTTTGAATTTTTTTCTATGCGTAATGTTTTATTAAAAAAACGAACCGCCTTTACACAGCCATACCAGCGGGACTCCGCTCGGGCGCTTTTTAAATACCGGCCGCCTGGAGCCCCAGCCCACCCGAGCCCGGGAATTGGCCACGACCATGAAAGGTCGCCTTACGAGGTTCGCCGCGCCTCGATTTCCGTGCCGATTTTTATTTTTTTATTTTTTAAAAAACCCGACCGGTTTTCTTCGGGTTTTTTTCGTTTTTTTTTCGTTTTTTATTTATTTTATTTATTTATTTATTTTTTATTTTTTTCCGTTCGAATCTGTTCGTCGTATTTTTCTTTTTCTCGGATTTAATCCGCGATTTTTCTGATCGCGATTCCAGATCCGATTTTCGTTTTAGTATAACTTTTCGCTCGTTTATCGGAATCAGGCGATTCAAGCGCCTGGAGTTTCGTCTTGAAACCCTCTTTCCGAATAATCTACTTAAACAAGTTTTTGCATCTGTAAAATTTGACCTAGATCCAGATTAGTAAAACGAAGCTGTTTTCTTCCGCCGTTTGACTTTCGTTGCTTCGTTTGATTTGATTCTTTTTGCAAACCGGAGTTCTTAAGTTGAACTATCTGGTTAGATCTATTTGAGTTTTACCTGTGCATTAGATGAGTACTTATTGGATGCTTGTTTGTTTGTCTGCGATAGAATACCCGGAGTGCGCCGCTTGTTACTTCGAATCTCTAGGTTTCGCGGATCATCAGCAAGGCAAGTAACACTTTGATCATACTCTTCTCATACCCAGTTTTTATGCGTTAGATCTATTCCTCAAACACTTGCATGATTAGGATCTAATTAAATTCTGGGATGGGAAGTAGATGAGGTAGTACCTATTACCTGTTTTATTATAAACCCTTGGGAGTTACTTCTACGTTTGCTTATTATGCCATGCTATGCCAGTAGACGTGGATTGGGTGAGTGTATTCCATGACAGATGTAAGATTGTTATTTAATGGTTTATTTAAGGTGGCAACTTAAACACACATCTGGGTGGATTGAGGCACTGGTTTCTATCAGATTTGCTGTATTTCTTGGACCGCCACCCGTGCTCAAAGGGATCATGAGATTATTCAAACTAGAAACTTCCGTGTGCAGCCACAAGCCATTATGGGCTCTGGCGTAGTTGACTAAGTTGTGCGAACTCTTACGGGTAGGCTAGCTGATGTAGGGGTTGTAGGTTGGTACGGTCTACCCACATGTAAGGTGCTAGCGCTTCTGAAAGACTATGTCTCGGTCATCCGTTTCTCAAACACCATGTAGTGCGAGAAACCAACTGAGGCGATCGAGTCTTGTGGGGAAAAGTGCAAAACCTCTGCAGAGTGTATAAACTAATCATGGTTAGCCGTGTCCCCGGTTATGGACGTCTTGAGTATCTAGTACCTGGATATCATGTGAAATCTCATCATGTTACTTCTAATTAATATTGTTGGGTTTAATGAGTACTTCTAATTGGGATTGAGAATGCTGTCAACCATTCTCAGTGTTTCACAACCACCATGATAGTTAAATAAATTTATTCCTTTGCAGTAGGGGAAAATTGGCTTTATGCAAAGCAGAATCAGAGAGCTTTCCACCAGCCATATATGCATGTAGTACAGGCTTATCATTCCATTATTCTCTATGTGTTACATTGCCGGCATGTTCCATGTCTTGACCCGTTTTGGGCTGCAACGCTTTCAGGTTGCAGACTTTTCGAATTTACAGTAAGGTGCTTAGGTCGTGATTCTATACTCGATGATGCCGTTGGAGTTGATGGACTCGCTTATTCTTCCAAGCCTTTATTGTTATCGTATTAGATGGCCTTAAGCCATATTTATTTTATTAAGTTCTCTCTTGAGACATTCGATTATAATAAGTGTGTGATTGCTACTCTGTTATAAATCCTTGAAATCTTGTGTGGTGTCGACATTGCGATCCAGGGATAACACTGAGCACAGAGACTTGATCCATTCGGGTCGGGTCGCTACAGTAGGTGCGCGGTGATTCCAACCTCGCAATTTCCCAGGTCAATTGAGAGTTCAACGCAAAGGACCCAAAAATGGCGGCATATCGAAACGCCATATTCAAAATATCAGCTTGGTTCAGGGACTTGAGTTTCACCACGTCCCTCGAAAGAGTAATCAGGCAGCCGACATCCTCGCTCGTATGGGCGCTAAGCGCGACCCTGTGCCACCTAACACCTTTGTGGAAAGGCTCTTTAAGCCATCCATAGTGTGGCAGGGTGAGAGCAGAGATGGCAATACGGACCTTATCACACCCCCAGCTGCCAAACACAATGCAGACACCGTCGGGGTTCTGGATATCGAGATAACACCCTCTTCTCATGAGTTAATGGCGGCCATCACTCCCTGGACCGAACCATTCCTGGCCTACCTTAATAGGCAGGAGCTTTGTAGGACCTTGAAGTATGTCTAGAGGGGGGTGATTAGACTACTTGACCAAAACAAACTTAACCTTTTCCCAATTTTAGAGTTTGGCAGATTTTAGCTATTTTAGGACAAGTCAAGCAATCATCACACAATTCAAGCAAGCATGCCAAGAGTGTAAGGCAGCGGAAAATAAAGCATGCAACTTGCAAGAAAGTAAAGGGATGGGTTTGGAGGATTCAAACGCAATTGGAGACACGGATGTTTTTGGCGTGGTTCCGATAGGTGGTGCTATCGTACATCCACGTTGATGGAGACTTCAACCCACGAAGGGTAACGGCAACATGCAGTCCACGGAGGGCTCCACCCACGAAGGGTCCACGAACAAGCAACCTTGTCTATCCCACCATGGCCGTCGCCCACGAAGGACTTGCCTCACTAGCGGTAGATCTTCACGAAGTAGGCGATCTCCTTGCCCTTACAAACTCCTTGGTTCAACTCCACAATCTTGTCGGAGGCTCCCAAGTGACACATAGCCAATCTATGAGACACCACTCTCCAAGAAGTAACAAAAGGTGCGTTGATGATGAACTCCTTGCTCTTGTGCTTCAAATGATAGTCTCCCCAACACTCAACTCTCTCTCATAGTTTTTGGGTCTGGTGGAAAGAGGGTTTGAGTGGAAAGCAACTTGGGGAAGGCTAGAGATCAATATTCATATGGTAGGAATGGAATATCTTGGCCTCAACACATGAGTAGGTGGTTCTCTCTCAGAAATGGTAAGTTGGAAGTGTAGGTTCGTTCTGATGGCTCTCTCCACGAATGAAGAGGAGGTGGAGGGGTATATATAGCCTCCACACAAAATCTAACCGTTACACATAATTTACCAAACTCAGTGGGACCGAATCGTTAAACTCAGTCGGACCGATTTAGTAAACCTAGTGACCGTTAGTGATTTTCGGTGGGATTGACATGCATCTCGGTGAGGCCGATTCGGTTAGGGTTAGGGCATAACGTAATCTCGGTGAGACGATTACACAAACTCGGTGAGACCGATTTGGTAATAAGCTTTCCAGAGAGTTGGTCAGGTAAACTCGGTGGGACCGATTTGCTCTTTCGGTGAGACCGAAATGTTACAAAAAGGAAGCAGAGAGTTTACATTGCAATCTCGGTGGGACCGATCGCTCACTTCGTTAGACAAAAATGTTACGAAGGGAAACAGAGAGATTGTAACCCCATCTCGGTGAGACCGAGATCCCTATCGGTAAGACCGATTTGCTTAGGGTTTGTGGCGGTGGCTATGACTTTTGGAATCGGTGGCGCCGATAGAAAGAATCGGTGTGACCGATTTTGGCTTTAGGTTTAGGTCATTTGTGGATGTGGGAAAGTAGTTGAGGGTTTTGGAGCATATCACTAAGCACATGAAGCAAGAGGCTCATTAAGCAACACCTCATCCCTTCTTGATAGTATTGGCTTTTCCTATAGACTCAATGTGATCTTGGATCACTAAAATGTAAAATGAAGAGTCTTGAGCTTTTGAGCTTGAGCCAATCCTTTGTCCTTAGTATTTTGAGGGATCCACTTTCATCATCCATGCCATGCCATTCATTGAGCTTTCCTGAAACAATAGTCTTGGAATAGTATTAGCTCAATGAGCTATATGTTGTTATGAATTACCAAAACCACCTAGGGATAGTTGCACTTTCAATCTCCCCCTTTTTTGTAATTGATGACAACATATAGATCAAAGCTTCGACAAATGATAATAAAATTTAAATAACATCGTCGCTTTGAGAAGTATGTGATAAGCAAGAGCTCCCCTAAATTTGTGCATAGTTTTAGATTTGCTTTGGACTGCAAATGCACAATGAATTAGGCTCATGGGTTACTCTTCAATATCACATACATCTTGGTGGAGCGCTCAAAATAATAAACAATGAGTACATGCACTCATCACCAAGCATAGTGAGTGATCACATAAGATAGATAGGATAATATCAAGCATGCATAAGTGTAGCTTATGATCAAACACATGATCATCAATGTCTCAAAAGCATAGTATCTCAACCAAAAGAAAACAAAGATTGAAAAATCACCTTATAAAGCAAGAGAGAACAAAAGCAACACACACTCTCTCTCTCTCTCGAAGCCTATGATCTATACATTTTTCTCCCCCTTTGGCAACAAGTTACCAAAAAGTTCATAGAAAATGCATAGTGCTAGATCGACTCTCAGGCTTGATCTTCTGGTGATGGTGTAGAGATGGCTCCTTGGATGAAGGCTTCAGTTGAAGTGGATGGAGCTGGAGGAGTTGGTGCTGGAGCTGGTTGCACTTTGGAACCCAGAGGGCGTGGCTGGTGCTGAAGTTGTTACTCTAGTGTACATCCTTGGCACTGCAACTGACCTCTGGCTCTGGGCACTCTGGCAAACACATTGGTGGTAGTCTTGCCCTTCCTCTCCTGCATGTCATCCTGCAATTGCTCCACAACCGATCAATCTCGATTACCTTGACATCAAGATCATAGAATTTTTGTTCCATGATTCTTTCCAGGCTCTCCTGGTTTTGAGTTAGGGTGGCCAACCCCTTCTCAATCCTCAAAGATGATGCTATCAAGTAACCAAGCTGCTCCTGTTTGGTTTTCAAGAAATATTCAGATGCCTCCTCTTGAGTTGGCATCTTGGCAACCTTCTCCCTCTTTGCCTTCTCCTTCTTCTCCTGAGCTTGAACTTATTGTGGATCATCTTCATTCATGACAACCTCATTGTCCTCAAAGTCTAGATAAAGTGGAAAGTGTTCCTTATCCAACTGATATTTTCCTGTGCCCATCTTTGAGTTTATCAATTCTTGAATCTGAGGTGCATATCCACAGCTCCTCTTCTGATCTGCTGCAGTCCTCTTGATTGTTTCAATAATCAGGCTCATGACTTTGAACTTCTGTGGCACATCAAACACATGCAACATGTTGATGACATACCCTCTGATCATGTTATGGTCACCAGACTTGGGCAACAAAGTGTGCCTCAGAATCCAATTTATGGTTGGCAACCCTGACAGCAGAAAGTGAACTGATCCAAACTTGTGAGTCTCTAATGCCTTGTCTAGAATTTCCTTGTACATGTGAGCCATTGAATTGTGACCCAACTTCTTCTTTGCATAAATGTCTAGGTCATCCTCGTTCTCCTTGGGGGCATTGATCAGTCTTGCCCATTCTTCAATAGTGGACTGGTACCTTGTACCTTCAGACATCCAAACTATTCTTCCATCTGGGTAAAAGTGTGTTGTGGAGTAGACGTGCAGGTTACGCTCATCAATCCTGTTGGTGAACGTCGGTCCAACAAAATCTGCAACTCCACAAGCAACAAAGCTGTCTTGCACTCCAGGATAGTGCTGTTCATTTCCTTGATGAATTTCCAGTCAACCCACCTCATGTCACAGACTATGGGCTTCTTGTCCAACAGAATTGTTTCATAGAAGTCCTGTTGTTCCTTTGTGTGGAACATGTAGTCAACAGCAGTTCTTCTTCTTGAAGCATATGGATCTTCCATTCTCCACAGTCTCAGCCCTGAATCCTTCCTGATTCTCAAGTCCACAGCCACAGCATGGCCATCATTGTGCTCTGGTCGCGTGGGCTGGAGCTTTCTTAGAACATGTCCTTCTTCTTCTGAATCTTCAGCAACATTGGGCACTGGGGCCTTGTTCTTCTCAGCAGCTGGAATACTCCTAGTATTCCTCTTTGGAACTTTCTTGGCCTTGGAGGCAGCTTTGGGTGTTTCCTTGGGCTTGGATGTTGCAGCCCCTGATCTGATTGCATCTCCCATAAGCTTAGCTGCCTTTGGAGCTGGTGCAGCAAGCTCTTCCTCTTCCATCATGGAGGGTTGACCAACAATTTTGGCCATGGTCTTCTTGACCCTTTCCTTCCTCTTCTTTCCTTCAGCAGCTGGCTCTTTGGGATTAGGCCTTTTAGGCAGTTGAGTCGATGCTCTGGCCTTGGACATTGGTTGTCTTCCTGCAGGCCTTTTGGTCTTCATGCCTGGCTTTGTATTCTTTGTTGAGCCATATTCCTTCTTGAGCACCTCTTTCTTGGAAGTAGCCTCATCTTCCTCAGCTTTGTAATCTTCATCGTCTGAATCTGAAGTTCTTTTCCTCCTTTGCCTAGTTGCAGCCTTAGGCAAATTGCTAGGAGTACTTCTGCTCCCTTCATCTGAATTTGAGGGACTAGTGCCCTCTCTCAAGTCCATCTGCTCTTCTGACCTGTCCTGGCTGTCACTTTGATCAGACATACTGCAAAAGCTGAACGACCACTGTGAAGAGTTATAGATGAGATAGAAAAGATGAGCATCACAAAATGCAGAGGTTTTTGCAAAATAATGACTCAAAAGTTCAGTCTTAGTTTTCCACAAAAAGCATTTCGGATCCACCGATTTTCAAACTCGGAGGTACCGAAGCAGTTTTGGAACCTAAATTGATGATCTCGGTTGGACCGAGTTTCAGTTCGGTGGTACCGAGACTGCTAGCGTTTCACAGAATCCTCAAATCGGTTGCACCGATTAGTAATTCTCGGTCAGACCGAGAGTCACTAGTGCAATGGCATAAGCCAAATCGGTGAGACCGAGTTTTTCAACTCGGTGGGTCCGAGATGGTTTCGGAGGAAACCTAACCCTAAAAATTTGAATCACATCTAATCTATGAACTACTTTGGCTGGATAGAAGAGTTTCAATCGTAGCAAGAATCAATATGAAAACAATGTGCCGTGAATCGACGTGGATAGCACAAAGATTAAGTCCATACCCTAACTTGGCGGTGGACTTGCTACGGCGGCAACTGTGGCGGGACGAAAATCTGTTGGCGGTGGAGACCAAATGACGGGAGATTCTTTGGCGACGAGGAGACGATTCGGAGACCACGATGGCAGAGTGAGCTATTGCGCGGGCGAAGGGTTTCGGTGAAATTTCCAAAATTTTACCCATGGCTATATATATAGCTCGACCCTGTCGGTGTGACCGAGTGGAACAACTCGGTGGCACCGAGATGCATAACTTGTGTTCGATTCTGAAATCGGTGAGACCGAAAAGTTCAAATCAGTTGCACTGAGATTGAAAACTCAGATCAACTTGATGATCTCGGTAGGACCGAAATGGAAGGATCGGTCAGACCGAGAATCACTAAGAGGTTTTGGAAGTTTAAGTCTATGACGAATCGGGGACTCTGAGTGCTCCTCACACAGAGTGGTTCGAATCTGACTTGATCAAATTTTGTGATGTAGCATGAATAGAGTTTGAGACGAGAAAAGCATAGATAGCTAAAGAAGGTTCTTAGGCATTCTTGTCCATCCACTTGGCACAAAGAAAAGAATCCAAACAAACAAAACAACAAGTGGATGTCCTTGAATGAGTAAAATATGCACCAACATGCTCACACAATAAGATGGCAATTGAAATATGTGGCAAAGCATGCACAGCCAATTTTAGCATCTATCAAGCAATTGGCGATGACTAGGTCATCTATATATGAGTATATTGACTTAGGAGTCAAATGAGAACATTTGATCATAGGTCATACTCATCGCTTAAGCTTCAGTGGGGTTACCACTTTTACATAATGCATTAATGTGTTCACACCATTAGAGTTGCTTTGACTCAATTCTTAGAGTTAAGCTCCCCTAGATGTGAGATCCCCCTTAGAGGGATGAACTAACCTTGGGTTTTGTCGATGATGACTTCATGTAGGTGTTGAAGACGTAGATGCTCAATGTTGATGTAGATCATTTGGAGCAATCCTTTGGAGTGAGTTGCACTTTCAACTTGCATACATGGGTTAGTCCCACAAGGAACAAACAAGAATGTCCATAGACATAGAGTGAAGCACACACAAGATGATGTCCATGAAAACATTAGGTTACCTTTTCCCTTGGCTTACCAACATGAGGGTTTGTGACTCCTTGAACTAGTGCAAGATGTGAAAGTTGATTGCACTTGTTCTTGCCAAAATGATATGAGTGAAGAATGTTGGCGAAGTCACCCTCAAGAACTCTCTAGTTCTTCTTCTTCGGGATCCACATCATCTTGATGGGAATCCTTGGAGTTGTAGTTGTACTTGATGAAGTAGAACTTGACGTAGTCTTGGGGACCCACTTGAACGAGGCTTTAGGTGCTTCTTCAAATGCATCAGTCTCTTCTTGAAGCTTGTCCTTGCCTTTGTTCTTGTGCTCTTGTGGTTGAAGATCATCTTGAGCTTGTGTCCCCTTGAAGGAAGTAGGATCATACTTCTCTTGTTGAGGAACAAACTTTGTCTTGGGGTATTGATCTTCTTCCCACTCAACTCCATTGGCGTTGAACTTTCGCTCAAAACCAACACCTTGATTCTTCCGGTGCCTTCCTTGCTTGCATACAATTTCCTCGAATTGCTTACTCCGGCAAGCCTCTTGTAAAGACCTTTCTATAATTCCCTTCAATAAACTATTTTCTTGCTCAAGTGTAACTTGGCTAAGAGAATCATTAGTGGAATCAAGAGAACTACTAGAAGCAACAACATTGGATTTGACATTATTATTGTTACTACAAGAGGAAGTATCTTTCTTGTACTTGTTACTAGACTTGACTTGAGGCATGTAAGTAGATAAAAGTAAACGCTTGGCAATGTAAGAAGAACTTTTCTTGCGGAGATCATCATTGACTGCCTTTAAGAACTCATGCTCTTGCTCAAGATTGAGCTTTTCAAAGCGTAACTTCTCATGAGCCCTTAAAAGTTCTCGATGATCTTGAAGATAGTTTCATGAGCCAACTTAAGAGTGTTTAGCTCTTTAGTTAGAAGCTCAATTTTCTCCTTATCATTGTCATTCATTTGATTAGCATGATTAATTGATGTTTCATCATAGTATTCATCACTAGAGTTGTCAACAAGTAAATCATCATCCACAAGCAAGTCATCTTCATCACTATTAAAATCAACATACTCGGGATGTGTTACCTTTGGACCTTTGGCCATGAAGCATCTTCCAACACCTTCATTTGGTGAGTTAAATATGTCGTAGGAGTTGGTTGACACAAGTACTAGACCGGCAACACCTTCATCTTGAGTATATTCGGAATCGGAGTGATAGCTTCTCTCGGAGTGATTGTCGGAGTCGGAGCCGGAAACCCATTCACCAACATGAGCTTGATGTCTTCATTTTGTGTAGCTCCTTGATGACTTGTCCTTTCTTTCTGAATCCTTACTTCTCCATGAGGGTCTTCGCTCAGAACGATCATCTCTACTCCTCCTCTCTCTTGGTGGTGATTCTTCTCTTTTGCTCCTTCTTCTTGGAGAATCTTCTCTTCTTTTGTAGGGTGCCGTACACTCAATTGAGTAGTGTCCGGGTCTCCCACAATTGTAGCAATTGCGCTCTCGACTAGAAGATCTCTTGTCATTGTAAGACCTTGACTTAGAGCTTCTTTCTTTGCTTCTACTTTTGTAGAATTTGTTGAAGTTCTTCACCATTAAGCTCAATTGTTGATTGAAGGTTGGTTTCTCACTTGATGATGTGGGGGCTTCACTTGAGGCTTTGTAAGAACCACTTGACTTGTTGTGAAGTTCCTCCTTATCCTTGAGTGACATCTCATGAGCAACAATCCTTCCAATAACTTCCGTTGGCTTGAGATCTTTGTAGTTTGGCATCATTTGGATCAATGTGCACACGGTATCATACTTTCCATCCAATGCTCTTAGGATTTTCTTGATGATGAATTTGTCGGTCATCTCTTCACTCCCTAAGCCGGCAATCTCATTTGTGATAAGAGCAAGCCTAGAGTACATTTCAGCGATACCTTCACCATCCTTCATTTTGAACTTGTCAAGCTGACTTTGGAGCACATCCAACTTGGATTCCTTGACGGATTCGGTACCTTCATGCATATCAATCAAAGTATCCCAAATTTCCTTTGCATTCTCAAGACGGCTGATTTTGTTGAATTCTTCGGGGCACAATCCGTTGAAGATGATGTCACATGCTTGAGCGTTGTATTGCAGCATCTTCAATTCTTCCGCATTAGCTTCACGGTTCGGTTCTCTCCCATCGAAGAATTCACCTTGCAAGCCAATACAAATAATTGCCCAAACGGCGGGGTTATGTACAAGAATATGCATTTTCATCTTATGCTTCCAACTAGAAAAATTAGTACCATCAAAGTAAGGACCTCTACGGTGATAATTTCCCTCGCTAGACGCCATACTCTCCTAGGTTGTGAAACCAAGGCTATGACCACCAAAAGCTATGGAGATCAAAGCAAATGGAGACCAACGCTCTGATACCACTTGTAGGACCTTGAAGTATGTCTACAGGGGGGGTGATTAGACTACTTGACCAAAACAAACTTAACCTTTTCCCAATTTTAGAGTTTGGCAGATTTTAGCTATTTTAAGACAAGTCAAGCAATCATCACACAATTCAAGCAAGCATGCAAAGAGTGTATAGGCAGCGGAAAATAAAGCATGCAACTTGCAAGAAAGTAAAGGGAAGGGTTTGGAGGATTCAAACGCAATTGGAGACACGGATGTTTTTGGCGTGGTTCCGATAGGTGGTGCTATTGTACATCCACGTTGATGGAGACTTCAACCCACGAAGGGTAAAGGCTGCGCGAGTCCACGGAGGGCTCCACCCACGAAGGGTCCACGAAGAAGCAAACTTGTCTATCCCACCATGGCCGTCGCCCACGAAGGACTTGCCTCACTAGCGGTAGATCTTCACGAAGTAGGCGATCTCCATGCCATTACAAACTCCTTGGTTCAACTCCACAATCTTGTCGGAGGCTCCCAAGTGACACCTAGCCAATCTAGGAGACACCACTCTCCAAGAAGTAACAAATGGTGCGTTGATGATGAACTCCTTGCTCTTGTGCTTCAAATGGTAGTCTCCCCAACACTCAACTCTCTCTCATAGGTTTTGGATCTGATGGAAAGAGGGTTTGAGTGGAAAGCAACTTGGGGAAGGCGAGAGATCAAGATTCATATGGTAGGAATGGAATATCTTGTCCTCAACACATGAGTAGGTGGTTCTCTCTCAGAAATTGTAAGTTGGAAGTGTAGGTTCGTTTCGATGGCTCTCTCCACGAATGAAGAGGAGGTGGAGGGGTATATATAGCCTCCACACAAAATCTAACCGTTACACACAATTTACCAAACTCGGTGGGACCGAATCATTAAACTCGGTCGGACCGATTTAGTAAACCTAGTGACCGTTAGTGATTTTCGGTGGGACTGACATGCATCTCGGTGAGGCCGATTCGGTTAGGGTTAGGGCATAACGTAATCTCGGTTAGACCGACATACACAAACTCGGTGAGACCAATTTGGTAATAAGCTTTCCAGAGAGTTGGTCAGGTAAACTCGGTGGGACCGATTTTCACTTTTCGGTGAGACCGAAATGTTACAAAAAGGAAACAGAGAGTTTACATTGCAATCTCGGTGGGACCGATCACTCACTTCGGTTAGACCGAAACGTTACGAAGGGAAACAGAGAGATTGCAACCCCATCTCGGTGAGACCGAGATCCCTATCGGTAAGACCGATTTGCTTAGGGTTTGTGGCAATGGCTATGACTTTTGGAATCGGTGGCGCCGGATAGAAAGAATCGGTGTGACCGATTTTGGCTTTAGGTTTAGGTCATTTGTGTATGTGGGAAAGTAGTTGAGGGTTTTGGAGCATATCACTAAGCACATGAAGCAAGAGGCTCATTAAGCAACACCTCATCCCTTCTTGATAGTATTGGCTTTTCCTATAGACTCAATGTGATCTTGGATCACTAAAATGTAAAATGAAGAGTCTTGAGCTTTTGAGCTTGAGCCAATCCTTTGTCCTTAGTATTTTGAGGGATCCACTTTCATCATCCATGCCATGCCATTCATTGAGCTTTCCTGAAACAATAGTCTTGGAATAGCATTAGCTCAATGAGCTATATGTTGTTATGAATTACCAAAACCACCTAGGGATAGTAGCACTTTCAAGCTTCCCGACGATCAAAACGAATCTTGGTGCATAGTTTGGCGCTCTATGATACGTCTCCAACGTATCTACTTTTCCAAACACTTGTGCCCTTGTTTTGGACTCTAACTTGCATGATTTGACTGAAACTAACCCGTACTGACACTGTTTTCAGCAGAACTGCCATCGTATTGTTTATTGTGCAGAAAAAAAAGTTCTCAGAATGACCTAAAAATCCACGGAGATAACTTTTGGAAAATATAAAACATACTGGCGAAAGAATCAAGGCCAGGGGGCACACACCCTGTCCACAAGGGTGGGTGCGTGCCCCCTGTCTCGTGGGCCCCTGATGCTCCAACGACCTCAACTTAAACTCTATATATTCCGTTTCATGGAGAAAAAAATCAGAGAGAAACTCTCATCGCGTTTTACGATACGGAGCCGCCACCAAGCCCTAATCTCTCCCGGGAGGGCCGATCTAGAGTCCGTTCGGGGCTCCGGAGAGGGGGATTCGTCGCCGTCGTCATCATCAACCATCCTCCATCACCAATTTCATGATGCTCACCGCCGTGCATGATTAATTCCATCGTAGTCTTGCTGGAAGGTGATGGGTTGGATGAGGTTTACCATGTAATCAAGTTAGTTTTGTTAGGGTTTGATCCCTAGTATCCACTATGTTCTGAGATTGATGTTGCTATGACTTTGCTATGCTTAATGCTTGTCACTAGGGCCCAAGTGCCAAGATCTGAACCTATTATATTTTCATGAATATATGTGAGTTCTTGATCCTATCTTGCAAGTCTATAGTCACCTATTATGTGTTATGATCCGACAACCCCGAAGTGACAATAATCGGGATACTTCGATGATAACCATAGTTTGAGGAGTTCATGTATTCACTATGTGCTAATGCTTTGTTCCAGTTCTCTATTAAAAGGAGGCCTTAATATCCCTTAGTTTCCAATAGGACCTCGCTGCCACGGAGGGTAGGACAAAAGATGTCATGCAAGTTCTTTTCCATAAGCACGCATTTACTATATTAGGAATACATGCCTACATTACATTGATGAACTGGAGCTAGTTCTGTGTCACCCTATGTTATAACTATTACATGAGGAATCGCATCCGACATAATTATCCATCACTGATCCAATGACTACGAGCTTTTCACATATTGTGTTTTGCTTATTTACTTTACCATTGCTACTGTTACAATTTCTACAAAACTGCTATCGTTACTTTTGCCACGGCTACCATTACTATCATACTACTTTGCTACTAAATACTTTGCTGCAGATACTAAGTTATCCAGGTGTGGTTGAATTGACAACTCAACTGCTAATACTTGAGAATATTCTTTGGCTCGCCTTGTGTCGAATCAATAAATTTGGGTTGAATACTCTACCCTCGAAAATTGTTGCGAGCCCCTATACTTGTGGGTTATCAAGACTATTTCTGGCGCCGTTGCCGGGGAGCATAGCTCTATTCTTTGAGTCACTTGGGATTTATATCTGTTGATCACTATGAAGAACTTGAAAGACAAAAGAACTAAAAAATTTCCCTCAACTACGAGGGGAGCTAAGGAACTGCCATCTAGCTCTGCACTAGATTCTCCTTCTGTTTTGAGTAAGCTTGCGACACCTAAACCTGCTACTGCTATGAATTCTGATATGTCGCATGTTATTGATGATGCCACTTCTGCTATGCATGATACTTGTGATGAAACTACTTTTGTGCTTGATACTACTTTGCCATTAGGTGAATTTCTTGATGAACAACTTGCTAGGGTTAGAGAGAATGAAATTATTGAAGATGAAATTATTGATGATAGTGATGATGAAGGTTCTCCCCCTAAGTATGAATTGCTGTTGTTCCTGAGGGTTATGTTATGGATGAAGAAACTGCTAGAGATCTTTTTCTTGCAATGATAGATCTGATCTTAAGAAGTTACTAGCTAAACTTAAACAGAAAACTACGAATGCTTTGGAATGAAATATGACCCTGCTTTTGCTACTTCACCTATCTTTATTCTTGATAAGCATTATGAATTCTCTGTTGATCCTGAGATAATTACTTTGGTTGAATCTGATCCTTTTTATGGCAATGAATCTAAAACTGTTGTGGCACATCTTACCAAGTTGAATGATATAGCCACCCTGTTCACTAATGATGAGAAGTCTCGCTATTACTATATCCTTAAGATATTTCCGTTCTCATTAAAGGGTGATGCTAAAACTTGGTTTAATTCTCTTGATCCTGGTTGTGTGCGTAGTCCCCAGGATATGATTTATTACTTCTCTGCTAAATATTTCCCTGCTCATAAGAAACAAGCTGCCTTGAGGGATATATATAATTTTGTGCAAATCGAAGAAGAGAGTCTCCCACAAGCTTGGGGGAGGCTTCTCTGATTACTTAATGCTTTGCCTGATCATCCTCTTAAGAAAAATGAAATACTTGATATCTTTTATAATGGACTAACCGATGCTTCCAAGGACCACTTGGATAGTTGTGCTGGTTGTGTTTTCAGGGAAAGAACGGTCAACCAAGCTGAATTGCTATTGAATAATATGTTGACTAATGAAAATAATTGGACTCTTCCTGAGACAATTCCTGAGGCAATTCCTGAGCCAATTGAGCCAACCCTTGAGCCTATTCCTAAACTAACTTCGAAGAAGAGAGGTGTTCTATTTCTCAGTCCTGAAGATATGCAAGAGGCAAACAAATCTATGAAAGAAAAAGGTATTAAAGCCGAAGATGTTAAGGATTTACCTTCTATTGAAGAAATACATGGTCTTAATATACCGCTTGTCAAAGAAACACATTGTTTTGATAACCAGACACAGGTAGTAAAGGTAAATTCTCTCTATAGATATGATAAAGTTGAAACCCGTCTACTAAATTTCATATCCAATGTTTAGATGAATTTGATGACTTTATGGCTAGACAAGAAAGTTTTAATGCTTATGTTGGTAGAGAATTAAAGAATAATGCTTTCATGATTGGACGCTTAAGTGATTATATGGCTAGAGTTAAAGGTGAACTTAAACTCATTTGCAAATATGCTTCTATTGTTACCACTCCAGCTGAGCAAGTACTTAAAGCTCAAAGTGATTTGCTTGATGAATTAAATAATAAACTTGACTTTGTTGTTAGAGTGGCTACTAGAACTGGTAGAATGACTCAGGAACCTTTGTATCCTGAAGGCCACCCCAAGAAAAATGAGCAAGATTCTCAGAGAAATAATTTAGATGCACCTAGACCTTCTAAAAAGAAGAAAAAGAAAAACGATAGGACTTTGCATGCTTCTAGTGAACCTGTTGTAGACACACCTGAGAATCCCAATGATATTTCTATCACTGATGCTGAAACACAATCAGGTGATGAACATGAACCTGGTGGTAATGTTAATGATAATGTTCATGTTGATGCTCCACCTAGCAATAATAATGATGTAGAGACTGAACATGTTGTTGATCTTGATAACCCACAATCAAATAATCAACGTTATGATAAGAGAGATTTTGTTGCTAGGAAGCACGGTAAAGAAAGAGAACCATGGGTTCAGAAACCCATGCCCTTTCCTCCTAAACCATCCAAAACAAAGGATGATGAGGATTTTGAGCGCTTTGCTGAAATGATTAGACCTATTTTCTTACGTATGCACTTAACTGATATGCTTAAAGTAAATCCTTATGCTAAATATATGAAGGATATCATTACAAATAATAGAAAGTTACCGGAAGCTGAAATTTCCACCATGCTTGCTAATTACACTTTTAAAGGTGGAATACCTAAGAAACTTGGAGATCCCGGGGTACCAACTATACCATGCTCCATTAAAAGAAACTATGTTAAAACTAGGCCTGGGCGTTCGGTAGAAACTGAAATTTCGGTTTCTGCTGTTCGGTTTTTTTGTGAATTCGGTTTGCGGAAGTGAAAACCGAAATTGACACTAAAATTCAGCTAACCGAAATTTCGGTTAACCGATATTTCGGTTCGGTTTTCGGTTTAAACCGTATTATGTAGCATGTACAGAAAATGCACTTTTAGAACATATACAATTTGTTAGGCATCCATCCTTCCTAGCACTGAATCTCTCATCTCTCATCCCTCTATACTAAAGAACAGTGCATCCAAGATCCAACTGCCATGTACATAGTCATCTGAGAATAGTGAGCGAAGAATGAAACAAAAAACGAGACAGAGAATGGGAGATGGGGATAACTTAATTCTCAGTTACATTGAGTGAATGTTCAGTTTCTTCCATGGAGATCGGAGAAGACACCGCCGAAGGCTGAGATGCCGTGAACGGACCGACGGTCGCTTCTGAGTTGCTTGCCGATTTGGAGAGTTGGATGTTGTCGAAGAGTCGCAGCTCGAAGGTTAGTGGGCGCCCGCCACGGACGGATGGTCGGGGCCTGCTCCTCTGGTGATCTGGTCCTCTCTCCTTCCTTGCGTCTGTGAGACCAGCGACAGTGGTCCGTGAGAAGGTGAGGGCGGAGGGGCGGCCGGGGGAAGAAGATGCGGTGGCGCTGGGCGGCGGCGGCGGCGGCTCAACCACTCATCGAGATGAGAAGATGAGGCAGCGGTGACTCGGGGTGGACTGGTGGTGCCGTGTGTGGTGGTAGAAAGGAAGGGCGGCAGCAGGATCTCTGGAGTAGTGGAGTTCGTGGGTGCACAGGAGGAATCGTGGCTGCGATCTAGGTCAAGGCGTGGGAGTGGGTGGGCTTGCACGGGCCATACGCCATGGGCAGACCTTCGGTATTTTCGGTTAACCGAAAGAAATACCGTACCGACCGAATTTGGTTCGGTTAGTAGCTCAGCTAACCGAATTTTCTTGTACGAACAACAAAAACTGAAAATTCGGTTTAATCGGTTTCGGTTTCGGTTCAGTTTTCGATTGGTCGGTTTTTGTGCCCAGGCCTAGTTAAAACTGCTTTATGTGATCTTGGAGCTGGTGTTAGTGTTATGCCTCTCTCTTTATATCGTGGACTTGAATTGAATAAGTTGACACCTACTGAAATATCTTTGCAAATGGCTGATAAATCAACTGATATACTTGTTGGTATTTGTGAGGATGTGCCTGTTGTGGTTGCAAATGTCACTATCTTAACGGACTTTGTTATTCTTGATATTCCCGAGGAAGATAGTATGTCGATTATCCTTGGTAGACCCTTTTTGAATACTGTAGGGGCTGTTATTGATTGCAACAAAGGCAATATCACGTTTCTTATTAATGGCAAAGAGCATACGGTACACTTTCCGAGGAAACAACCCCAAGTTCATAGCATCAATTCTATTGGAAAAATTCCAACTATCATTATTGGAGGTTTTGAATTTCCTCTTCCTACTGTCGTGCATATCCCCATTGAGGTAACCTAGTGTTATTCAAAATTTCTCCGTTTCCATGTTATTCGGAATGAGTTTGTTAACAAGACTTGATCAACCTTGTTAGTGGATTCATTTTGATGATCATGAGATGGATGAAACTAGAAGGCACAACCTTCTGTACCCTTTTTTACTCTTTGTTGTTTTGAATAAATAAAGCAAAAATAGTATTATCTGTCTATTTTCTGAATTATCCTTGCACTTAAAAATATCCTGAAAATAAAAGTGCTCCAAATGCCTTGCGAATTTAGTATGATTTTTTATGGAATATTTGAGGATTTTAGGCACTGAGAACACAGCAGGGGGGCAAGCACCTGGCCACGAGGGTCCAGGGCGCGCCCCCTCCCCCTAGGCGCGCCCCCTACCTCGTGGGCCCATGGTGGCCCCCTCCACTTATTCCTGCACCCACACACATCATCTTCCTCCCAAAAAAATCCCCATCCAGCTCAAGCACGAGTTCTAGCTCATTTTGCTGCGGATTTCGATCTCCTTGCTCAAAGCTCCATTCACAAAACTGCTTTAGGAGATTGTTGCTTGGTATGTGACTCCCACTACAAAAGAAAGACACATCCGTGACATTTTGGGCCGAACGAAATTTTTTCTGTCATACATATGACACTTCTACGACGATAATTGTGACAAAACCCGGTATCATCATAGATGTGGTGGGCTCCTACTTCTATGACAAAAAATCATGACAAAAAATGGGCTTTTTGTCCTGGGCGGGCCGGAGACGCAGCTGCATGACATTCTTTGGGCCGTCCATGACGGCAAAAACCGTGGTAGAAGCGAGGGGAGGAAAATCTCGGGGAGTTGCCGTTTACGGTGGGAGGTCGGGGCGGAAGCGATGCGCGTTTCTCGTGACGCATATCGCAGCGTGTGTGCAAGGCGTTAGCTCTAATCGAAAGCCAAGCGAGGCATTGGGCTCTAATCGAACCCGGCGATTGCACTTCAGGCTACGCTACATCGAACCCGGCGATCGATCGATGGCTGTTAATCGAACCCGATGGAGCGATTCGCCGCTCTGCGCTGCTAGTGAGCGTTGCGGGGGTGGATGAGCGATGAGCGGTGGCGTTGCCTCTGGATGAACAGGAACCCGTGGTGTGGAGGGCTGGATGAACAGAGACGGTGGAGGGGTGGCCGTGGAGGGTGGTTGAACAGGACCCCGTCTTTGTGGAGGGCTGGATGAACGATGAGACGGTGGAGGGGTGCCCGTGGAGGGTGGTTGAGCGATGGCCGTGGAGTAGCGCGGTGGAGGCTGGATGAACAGGAGCCCATGGAGGCTGGAGGAGGTCGACGGTGGAGATGAACAGTATCCCGTGGAGTCCTGTTTTGCACGCCACACCCCTCCCCCGTTTGACCGTGGCGCCCAACACAAGTCCGTTTAAATCCGTTTTGCGATCGCCACCCTCCCGATCAACAGGACCCCGTTTGACCGTAGGGAGGTCCGTTTCCTCCGCTTTTGCGACGCCACACCTCCCGATCAACAGGACCCCCATTTCGACCGTAGGAGGTCCGTTTAAATCTGCTTTGCGGTATGCCACACCCCTCCCGATCAACAGGACCCCCGTTTCGACCGTAGGAGGTCCGTTTCGTCCGTTTTGCGGTACGCCACACCCCTCCCGATCAATAGGACCCCTGTTTCGACCGTAGGAGGTCCGTTTCCTCCGTTTTGCGGTACGCCACACCCCTCCCGATCAACAGAACCCCTGTTTCGACCATAGGAGGTCTGTTTCCTCCGTTTTGCGGTATGCGTGATTAGGCGTTCGAGACCCCGCCCGTATGTACACATACGTGACCGTATTTTCTTTCTTGCACCCTGGCCGCTATACATACATGTACATGCTACGTGCGCGCCTCTACTACGACCCGTGTTCGCCTCTACTACGACACGTGCGAGCCTCTACATCAACCAGTATGTACGTACATGTTCACGACCAGGATGACAACGCTACGTACGCTTCGACCAGGTGGGTCCCGACTGTCAGGCACTTCCTTGCTTGCGAAGATGTAGCTGGTGGGTCCCAGCAGTCAGGGGGCGAATCAATTTTTTTTGTCCTGACGCACTTCCTTGCGTGCGAAGATGTAGCTCTTTGGGTCCCGGTGATCGGGGCGAATCGTTTTTTTGCGGACGCACTTCCTTGCGTGCGAAGGTGTATTCTTGGGTCCCAGCAATCGGGGCGAATCGTTTTTTTGCGGACGCACTTCCTTGCGTGCGAAGGTGTAGCTGCTGGGACCCAGCGGTCGAAGCGAATAGTTTTTTCAGACGCACTTCCTTGCGTGCGATGATGTAGCTGGTGGGTCCCAGCAGTCAGGGGGGCGAATCGTTTTTTTTTTGACGCACTTCCTTGCGGGCAAAGATGTAGCTCATTGGTACAAGCAGTCAGGGGGCAAATCATTTTTTCGTGAAATACGGTGGCCCGTCCGGTGGGTCCCCGCTGTCAGGTGGAGGAATAATTATTTTGCGCGTAATAAGGAGGCACTTCCTCGCGGCTACCGTGGACCCGGCTGTCAGCCTCTCCACGTACAGTCCATGTCCGATGGAAGTCGTTCCTTGACCACGTTGACCACGCCGCGCCGAGGGCACCACGGCGGTGGACGACGGCGGGGCCTAGGAAGGGGACGACGCGGAGCTGGGGAAGACACGGCAGTGGATGCACACGCGGAGAGGAGTACGAGGGTTCACTGGTTCGGCTGCGCTGCCGTCGCCGCAGAATAACAGGGGGTGTGGGTCAGTGGGTGAGTGGAGGGATGGCCTGCCAGCGGTGGGAGTAGTAGGCGGTGAGGCCTCAAGGGCAAGACAGCCTGGCCACGGGAGGCAGGAAGGCGGCACGACCGGGCGCTGCTTTTGGAGCAAGAAGACCAGAGGTTGAAGAAGCACGACGACCGTTGGATGGACATCATATAGTCACTGCAGCTAGAATCGTTTATATTGACTAAGTTGACAAAGCCCTTGGTACGTCAACTTAGTAGGCCCACAGGTCAGCTTCCGAAACGGTGCGCCCCAGATGTCAGGGGGATGAATCATTTTTTGGGTGGGTGAAGCTAGAATATCCGAGATTGAAGAAGAAGCACGGCATCCTTGGATGGACATCCAATGGCCACTGCTGCTAGAACCGTGTGTTGACTATAGGTTGACAAAGCCTTGCATACCCGTCAACTCTGTTTTTTTTAGGGGACGCGTCAACTTAGTAAGGCCAGAAGTGTGTGGCAGAGAACTTATAGCCCATTTGAGATTTGTAAGAATGTGTAGCCCATTTTTGAATTCTAATGGATCAGCCCATTTACAGTTTGTTAAAAGTACATCCCATTTCACCCAACCATTCAAAACAGAATTCAATAAAATTTCCAACATTTTGATGGGATCCGAATATTTTTATCCGAAATTTTAGTCGATTAAATACAATTTCAATATAAATTTATATTGCGTAAAAATCCAATGAAACATTCCGTTCGCAACAATTAATGAAATTAAAATTTTCAATATTCCAAAAATAATATTTTATAAAGTAATCATTGTTTGGTGCATTTTTTATAGTTACTGCCTAGTTTTATAATTACATCCCATTTATTATTTCTTAAAGCCCATTTTCTTGTTAAGCCTAATGCATCCCTCCTAGGAAAGATTTGCAGCCCAGCGGGGCGGAGAATAACAACTTGAACTTGTCTGGGTATTCCTCAAAAAAGTATAGATGGGCTACCATTTTCAGCTTCAAAAAAATTAATATCTGGGCTGGATATCTGGCCTGGGCTAGACGGGCCTGACCGCCATGATTAATACCTGCGGTGAGTCGTTGTTGTTCGGAGGAGAAAAATTAATATCTGGGGTAAACATCGAAAAACTCTCTGATGCTCACACCTCAAAAACACAAATCGCTTCGAGTTGCTTGGTCCCGGTGTCGGCCGCTTCTTGTGCAATTCATGGTTTATTGACTACTCCCTCCTTTCCGGTTTATAATGCTCAATTCAAAAATCTCACCAATCAAGGTAGATGGCGAGTGGTGGAATACTTTTTCTAGTTTTGCAAAAGCACCTAATTAATGCTCTTGTTATCCTGAAAAAAATTATGTTTATCAATGCATTAATTGCAATGCTTGCATGCATAAAGTACATGCATTGGTCAATTTTCTCTTAATACTTGCATGCAATGATTTTAATGCACCTTGGAATCTGAACATGTGATGAAAAACAACCAAATTGAGCCTTATAAAATGGAAAAACTAAAATTTTGAGATAAGCCCTATAAACCGGAAAGGAGGGAGTACATAGGTAGACAATGGTGTGGGACCGTGATGTCAGGAAACCAGGAGGAAGCAAAATAAATTATAGTTATATATATATATATATATATATATATATATATAATAAGGAGGCACTTGCGTACGTGAGGTTATGGACCTGGTGGGTCCCCATTGTCATCGTATCCAAGTAAAGTGATATCCTCGCCCGCGCGCGCTTTCCGCCCGAAACAGTCAGCATTGGCCGCCCGCTTCCCGGTTCAGGAGATTGCTCCGCCTTCAAACGACACAACTGTCGTCCGTCCATCCATCTGCCGCACACATTAATGATATGCGGTTGCCGAGGCGGCTACTCCAGCATCACACGTCCGTCCCTCCGTCTGCCCACCATTGCTATATAAACTGCTGCGCCGGCCATAGCCGCAGTCATACGCATCCGTTGCCTTTCTCCTGTCCACATTACTACTGCCCACCATGGCTTCCTCGCGCTCCAGCGCTCTTCGGGACGGGCGGATGACGGACCACAAGGAGATAGCAGCCATTGCTGCCGACCGGCTGGCCGGCAGGCAGCCGGAGGACGACGACGTCCCGATGGAGAACATGGTAGTCGACGATCCGGCACCAACCTCCTCCTCCGCGCCATCCTCGCTGGTGCATTGCACCATGACCATCGACGAGGCTCGTGCCCAATATATGGACAGGGTGAGGCAGATGCGTGAGGAGCAGTTTCGGGAGGCGCAGGCCGACGCCGCCTACAACCACCATCTCCTCCAGGAGCACATGCAGGCGGAGGAGCAGATCACCGCGGAGCGGGCGGAGCAGGAGGCGCTGCTCGACTCGTACCTCTCCGCCCGCAAGGGCCGCCTCGAGCGCTGGCGGTACCGCATGCAGGTGGCGGAGGCTGCGGCCGCCTACAAAAAGGCTAGCAGAGAAGGCGATGAAGCGGGTGAGGCGCTGTTTGGCGAGACCGAGGACGAGGCAGAGGACAATGCCGGCTCTGACGAGTCCCCGCTCCGCTGGCGTCGATGACGCCCTGCTCCGCCGAGGCCCCGTGGCGCCAACAACGAGGCAGAGGACACCGCCGGCTCCGCCGAGGCCCCGCCCCGCCAAAAACGAGGCAGAGGACATCGCCGGCTTAGCCAAGGCCCCACCATGCCGGAAACGTGGCGGAGGATTTCCACCGTTCCGCTGAGGCGCCGCCCGCCGGCAACGAGATAGAGGCATCGCCGGCTCCGCCGAGGCCCCGCCCGCTGCCAACGAGGCCGCGCCACACAGAAAACGAGGAAGAGTAGAACATGGTAGGTCGCCGCCGCACGGGTCCAAGTAAGGCCACCGCTGCTACCCTCCGGTTGAAGCCAAGCTAGGCGGGTTGACCATTGACGGCCGGTTAGCTTCTTGGCGGCGACGTGGAGTCGGAGAGCTGCGTCGGAGAAGAATGTTGCTTCTACTTAGCTTCAGTGCGATTGGCTGGATCGACACGTGGGCCCAACATGCCACATGTCGGTTATGCAACCGCACTGCGGTTAAATCACCAAGCTTTCTCGCTCGGCGGGACACGGTGGGTAGCTTCGGTTAATTAATTATACCTCCAGTAGCACCTTTTTAGTTTTTTTGAAAAGGAGGATGACCCCGGCCTCTGCATCTGGGAGATGCATGCGGCCAAAACACCCCTTTTTAGTTGAAGAATGTATGAAATGTAATGAAATCCGGCATGTTTATATGAAATCCGACCGTGTATGAATGAATTTATTTCGATTAGTTCGAATTCCTGTATCACTAGCATTGGATGAACATGCAAAACAATACGTACTAGCATTATTCCCAGGGTGATTACCACGTTTGCAGCAGTTTCACATGTACTCCCTCCGGTCCTTTCTAGTGTGCATACAAGTTTTGTCTGCAGTCAAAGTATCTCTACTTTGACCAATCTTATACAAAAAGTATGCACTTTCACAATGTGCGAAGTAAAAAGGAAGAGAAGGAGTACAGAGAGTTTGAGCAGCTTTTTAGCGTTTCTGTACATTGCAATCAAACACACAGGCCTGGCAATTCATAGAGAACATTCAAAACAATCAATGAGTATGCATCTCAGCGACTCACATGTCAGAGGCAATATTTACTTCACAACTAAAGAATAAAGAAAAAATTGATCGCTTGGCGGCGACAAAGGCGTCCCATTCGAAAATATCAAAAGCATATCTTGCTAATATCAATGAGCAAAATTTGACAAGGTTGTCCCATTCCAAAATATCAATTGCCTACGATTGTGGAATGGGCAGGGTTTGCCATCAGTTTAGACATTGACATGGCAACTCGTGCTAAATAAACCGGCTGTTCTTTTTGTGCAGTTCCACCAAAATCAACCAAATTCGCGCGTAGCTTGTATGATTTCGCCCTTATATGTTGCAACGCCTTGCACTTATGGGCACCTCCTTTCTTGTGGTGGAAATGAATGATTCGATGTATTCATGAACATTTTGTGCAGTTCCCATTGAAATCAAGCTGAGCACCCCTATTTGCACAAATACAAAAAAGTGATTAGTATAAAGCAAACTGTACTATGAATTGACAGTTTCAATAGGCACATACATGGTCCATGTAGAGCACACTTTTAGAAAAATGGAACTCACCAGAAAGAATCCTAGAACAACATTGTACTCACAAGCATCACAGCCAAAAAAAATGGATATTTGTTAGTCCTACGAGCTGAAGTTAGTTTGGTCTTGTGGGGAGTAATGTAACCATCCTTCAACTGCTCCTTCCGATGAGAAGATAAGCGGTGCTTCTTCATCCTGGCATATTCGGGACTAGTAACTTCACGTACTCCATATTCTTCTTCAGAGGAAGATGATCCTGTTGTGCAAAGACAAGAGGACTACTAAATGCTAGCATCCATGTTTGCTCGAAAAAAAGGAAAGGAAATATTTAAAACAGCACAGATGAAGCACTTCCCAAGGACAATACCACTTTTTCATGACAGTATCTAAACAGTAGCACAACACCAATAGAGATGACAAAGCTCAATCATATGGATGAAATCAGTTGGCGAGTACCAACCTTTGTCAGGAGGCTGATTGTGTAGAGCATACAGATGAAGCACTTCTCTGGAACCATCTGTTGCTATCTACGGGTGGTCATGCTTACTATATACTCCTCGATTAGTTTAATGTTTCCAACATCTTCTTGTGCAGTTCCACTAAAATATATGGTATCTTCAAAGAAGATCCCTGTTTGCACAAGTAGAGATAATTACATATGGCATCAAATCAGTGGCAAAACAATTGCTCGTTCCAGCCAAAGCAATAAATTAGGATGCAAAAGTATATCATTACTTGTGTCATCACAGTTCCAGTGCTTCATTACAAAGACCGGAGTTGATTTTGTTTTTCTTCCGCTTGTTCTTCCCGTCATCACTTGGCTCAATAACAGACAAGCTTCGCCTTCAATGTAAGATTTGGCATGTCAATTAGGGAGCACAAGTATAGTACTAAACTTAATTTTACGATGAAAGTGGCAAAATATGAGGCCAGCAGTTGTGAAATATCCTTATCTTACCTCAATGGGATATTACGGTGCACATACAGATTGGAAGTCATGTCTCCATTTGTGCAGTTCACTAAAATCAAGCACCATTATCGTACAAGTAGCACAACATATGAAAGCACACTGCAGAATCATGTGAAAGAAGGCTAGTACTGACCTCTCATGATGCGGAATTCAAACAACTCACAAGAAGAAGATCTGAACCAAATTCTCCATAACAGATAGGAAGTAAGATCTCCTCTTGTGCAGTTCCACTAAGATCAAGCAATCAAGCAACATTGTCAGTGTGACATTTTGGTTGAACTGCACAAAACACTCTTAAGACAAAAGTGTTTTGTGCAGTGCAACAAAAGCTCACAATGGCAACAAGGTGAAGTAGATAACCCTGTTTACACAAAGGTGCAAAGGAAACAATTAGTGGTCAATAACGGTGGATGACATAGAAGCCAACAAAAAGAAGCATCTACCTTATCTAAATGGGAAAGAAAGCAAGGCAGTAGCATTTCTCAAACGGTGGCATTGATTAATATTAACATAGAGATTATATTAACAATAAAATTCGTTAAACATGTAATTTTGTTTTAACTGTGGCATTGCATCAATTTTCCAGCGGCATTATTAGAGGGTGTTTGTTTGCATGGACATTTTTGGTGTAGGGACTAAAAAAACTCCGTGTCAGTCACATCTAAACCAAACAGGAGGGACTTTTCGGGACTAAAAGTGGGCATTTGGGACTAAAGAAAGAAGACCCCGAGGGAGTCTTTTTGGGACTTTTTCCAACAGTTGCCCCTGCCACGCATCGCACTTGTTTCTATTAGTTCATTACTAGGGGTAACATGGTCTTTTATCATGTCATTTAATAACCTCTAGTCCATGTTTGGTCCCTGGAACCAAGTAGGTAGGGACTAGGGAGTTTTTAACCAAACAGGGCCATAGATTAACAACAGCTAATAAGTTGCACAAGACAGTGGACGCACCAACACCATGTGCATCTACCGATGTACTGTGGTCATGCACAGTCTGTTGCAACAAAGAACAAACAACCAAGGAGCATATTTGTGTTGGTCCCAGTTTTGTTATCTTTAGACACCTTTCCCTATGTGAGCGCAGAAAATCTAGTCCTGCTCAAACTCTACAGCCTTGTCCCTTCCTTTCCTTTTTGAACTAGTACTTTCGACCCTTCCTTTCCTCTTTGAACCACGTCCGAGATTTATGCGATACAACTTTCCCCCATTCCTTTCCTCTTTGAACCACGTCCTAGATTCATGCTATACAACTTTCGCCCTTCATTTCCTCTTTGAACCACGTCCTAGATTCATGTTATATACAACTTTTCCCACTACTTTCCCCCACTCCTTTCCTCTTTGAACCACGTCATAGATTCATGGTATACATGCAGCTAGAGCAATGCATGTGGAGTAAGTAAAATATACCTTAAGGTTCTTGGGACGTGGTTCGGTGGGCGATGGGGCGGCGGCGAAGAGTAAGGGTCGGAGGCCCTCCCGCGCCGCCGTTGGGTGGAAAGTGAACAGCAGCGCCGGTAGTGGATTCCCTCCCTCGCCGACGGTGACATCGTTAAGCCTCCTTCCCTTCCAGGCGGACGGATCCTGCCGGCTCTTTGAGCAGCAGTGAGGGGAGAGAGAGGCCAACGAAGTCTTGTTTAGATCTGGAGAGGGGGAGAGAGTGTGAAGAGAGCAACTACAAGCGCTGAGGATCCCGCTCCAGCGAGAGAGGGCGAGAGAGTGTGAAGAGAGAAATTACAAGCGCTGAGGCTCCAGCGTGTATATATATACTGGAGAGAGAGTGTGAAGCATGCAAACCCTAGAAAACATTTTGACCAGTCAAAGAATCCTCCTGGCAAAAATTATGCTCAAGTGTAGTTATCGAACCCGAGACCTCAAGTTTGATGAGCAAATAGGCTAACCAGCTACACAACCCTCCCGTTATGTTCGATAGAGAAAAAAAACCTTTTATACATTCCTGCATTCGTGTAACAGGCATGCCGTGTATTTTTTGTGTGTGTGTGGGAGTCATTAGGATTTCAATCGTAATCGTGTCATGTGGCTTTGGTGGTAAGACTATCCACAGTGGTGCAGAAATAATGCAGCCTTAGTCACCTTACCTCTCTCCACGTAGTACGTTGGGTCCCACCAGTCAGAGGGTGAAACAAACAAATTAATAAGAAAAATTAAAAGCGCCAGCTGTGTATCTTACTACCTCACACATCTCGCTACTGCTCTGGGAACACTTGTCCAATTGACCCTCTGTTCGCTCACGTACTATTTTAAGTGAATCCTTATTATAACATGCACACAAATTTTGGGCACTTGTATTCGACTTAAGTCAGTGTGCCACCGTATCTCGTATACTTACTACTCCCTCCATCTAGGTGTAATAAGTCATGTTAGAAGGTGCAACGGGACCAAGGTGCGTGCGTGTGCGTGTGTGTGTTAGAGAGTGCGACAGATCGACCTACTCCTACAGAGATATGGTGTGCAGTGTACGATTTTAGCCGCGAGAGTCGGTGCATCCTCTCGTTTCCGGGCGTGTCCGGTAGGGACATGCAGACAGCTGCCACGCCCGCTCCTGACCAGCCTGGCCCACCCAAAGCCCCTCCACCGCCCGCGCGCGCTTCCTGCCCGAAACAGTTAGCGCCGCTCCAAAGAATCGGTGCCGAATTCATGCCCGGGCAGAGCGGACGCGACCTCTCACTGGCGCAAGAGTGATGGTTGCTTCGTCCGTCCAACTTACTGCTGGGTCTATGTGATTTGATGGCTCATTGGTCTTTATTACTGAGGTGGTAGGACTGCTTTGGATGTCCCACGCTTTTCGGCGAAAGGAGGTAGTAGATTACAATTTTCTCCATTCTTACAACGGAGGAGTGCAAGAGCAGTGAAAACACGCAGGCTCAGTGATTACATGGCCCACCTCACACTATCACCGTGCGACACCTAACTCTTTACATAGTACTCCCTCCGTTCCTAAATATTACTAGATGAGTCTCCGCTCGTTGCCGCGGAACAGCGGTATATCTCTCTGCGCAAAATTATCGATTTCATAGAACTAAAAAAATCTATAACCGCTTGACAAATGTGGTAGCCAAACTAAATAAACTCCCTTCATCATTTAGATCATTCCACATAAGGAAAAAAGATCAGCCAACTCCTACTGCATAATGGGATTATATTTTTCTTTTTGACATGTTAATGGGACTTAAAAGCTCACTTACATGCATGCTACCGGTGCATGCTTGCATGTAGACATGTTGATGTGATTTAAAACCCACTACCATGCATGTGCCATGGTATTTCTGCATGCTTGCATGTGGCTTAGTGCTGAGCCTCTCAACGTCTAGATCAGACGGCTATTATGACTGATTTACTTCATCTAACGGCTACGTCAATTTTGATGATGTGGCTCAAGGAGAGGATAGAGAATTCCTAGTAGTGGGGGCTAGCTATTACTAGTAGATAAGTCTTTGTAGAGATTTCACTAGGTGAACTACATACGGAACAAAATGAATGAATCTACACTTAAAATGCATCTATATACATCTGCATGTGCTTAATGGTGAAATCTCTACGAAGACTTATATTTAGGAACGGAGGAAGTACTAGTATAGTACTAGTACATACTGTAATTTATCAGCGATATAAATTTGTACAATGCTATGAAGCTTCCACCTCCTGTTACATGTATCTTGCGTCCAAGGTTGCCTGTTGCAACATTTCATCAAATACAAAGGAGACTAACATGCATGATATTGCATCTCAATGATTGACAGATCATAGCAAATATGTATTCCCTCCGCTCCAAAATAAGTGTCTCAACTTTATGCAAACTTTAGTACAAAGTTATACTACTACTAAAGTTGACACTTATTTTGGAACAGGCAGCTAAAGAAAAAATGATCCATGCAGTCCCTAGCCCATGAACCGTGAACCCCGACCAGGCTTCAATTTCTTGGCAACGCTCGAGCTTCCTAATAAATGAAGTTTGCAACCTTTTGACCATCGGATCATTTTGTGCGATTTCAGCAAAATCGAGATGAGCATCCCGTGGCAAAGAAATTGAAGAAGCGTGATTAGAATAAGATTACTAGGACTAGTTGATGAAACATAAACTCATCACAAATACAAGACGTAGAAGCCAGAGAGGTATCGGTATGTGCGGGGAAAAGAAGTAGAGAAATATCCACGAGGAGTGATGTGGGCAAATTTGGAGCGATGGTGCAAGCCGGCTGTAAAGGAGTTGTACACGAGGGACGTAGCTCAACCTTGAGGAGGGCGGCGGAGGCGGCAACCGCCCACGCCGCGGAAGTGAGCAAGGGGCGAAGGCAACCTCACCGGCTTTGTGAGAGAGACAGAGGGGACCCCTGATCGAGACGTGCCGACGGTGGGTTTCGCCCGTCGGCGACGGACACCGCATCTACACTAAGCATCCACCCCTTCCCCAAGCGGACGTGATCCGCCGAGATGTTAGAGATGTGGCCACAGTCGTTTTGTGTGAGAGAGTGTGAAGAGAGCAACCCCAGCAAGCAACCGTGTAGGGTGGCCCGTCCTGACTATGTATATAGTGGAGCGGTTTCCTTTTCCCTCCATATGAACCTATCATATTGCATACGTGCCACTAAAGAAAACAAAATTATTTATAAATGACGCGGCACCTACTACTCGTTCTCCTATAACCTTGCGCTTGGCATCTCCAAAATATTAGCCTTGTGATTGGCTCTTCGCCTCTTCGGGAAGTCGAGCAATAATGGTAGTGCAGTATATATCGTTACGGCTATATGAGACCGAATGAATTGCTGCACGTCCACCACGTGGGCGAGGTCGAGGCGAGGAGAGTGCTACTACATACGGAGCAAAATGAGTGAATGTACACTCTAAAATATGTCTATATACATCAGTGTTTGGAGTATGTACTAGTAGTTCATATTGAAATCTACTAAGGACATATATATTCCCAACAATATGATATAATCTCTATAACCAAGGTAGTAGGGACGAGGAGTAAACGGAGGGAGTAGTAAATTTTTTTCCTCGTCCTGCGAGCCACCACAAGATGGGCGAGGGAGGAGCAAGCTTCACCTCATCCTGCGAGCCACCGCGCCCGTGGGCGGGGGAGACGGCGTACTAAGAAAGCTTCTCCTCGTTCTACGAGTTGACGGGACACATCAAAAGTACTCCAGTGTATTGATCCTTGCCTCTAAGGTAGGCCCCACATGGTTTGCCTCTTTTTTTAATTTAACATAACGCGTCAAGTTGCAATTTGTTTGTCCACCCGTGGTAGACGATCCTCCCTCCACCAAGTGGACAACCAGTACACGTGCCAAATTACCACGTGGGCTGCCTTTTTCGTCTGAAGCAGAGCTCCACCGTGTACCCTTGCGGGTGTGGTTGGGAAAGATACGGGTGTACGTGCGCCGTGCATGCACCTCTTCTCTTCGTGCAGGTCCCCCACCTACGTGGGTGTGTGCGAGAGATAAAAACCGCGTTCGTGAGTGTTTTTTGTTTTGTGGTGGGGGTGGGGTGGGGGTTGATTTTGTGAATTATTTGTGGGAATATGTGTCGATGACATCTCAAACAAAATTTTGCATGCAATGTGTGTGAAATGGAGGCCTATCCATATCATACATAGAGGGTCGGGCAATCCACGAGAAGAGAGGGAGGGGTCATAGCTATCGATAGAGTCAAAGAGAGGATCAAGTACGAGTGGGTGCAAGATCGATTCAGAGAGCCATCGAAATTGCGTGTGTGTGTGCAGGTCAAAGATATAGGGCGACTGGCCTACCGGAACGTTAGAGGGCACATGTCAAGGTTGTGTGTGGCACGGAGACATGACTAGAGTGCTTGATGTATCGGTGTGTCTGAGGGGGAGGGGGTGGGGGGAGGGGTAGGCAGAGGCCTAACTATAGAGGTAGAACGACTCGTATATGTGTTGAGAAGGAGAGACCCAGCTATGTCATGAGGGAGATCGGTCGACATCCATACATAACTGAAGGACGGGAAATATGATGGGACAGAGAGAGAGAGAGAGAGGAGAGAGAGGGAGGGAGGGGGAGCGAGAGGGGTAGAATGCTGGATGGGTGATGGAGTAGCTTCTCGGAGATGTTGGGAGAGGCCTACTAGACAAACAGAGGGTGGAACTGCAATGTTATCCATAAGAGTGGGGATGTGTTTCTGTGTGTGCCTGTGCGTGATAGATCTGTCGGGACGCATCCATGGATGATGAAGGGGAACCATGTGTTTGGTAAGCAAACCTAACTAGATCGGTAGATCAATTGTTGTTTGTCGGAGGAAGGAGAGACACAACTAATGAGGTAGATCGATCGATGTGTGGGTAAAAAGGATTTATAAGGACCTAGCTGGCTATATGTATAGCGAGAGATCGGTCGGTGTACGTCCCATTTGTTAGAGGCAAATAAGGCCCAATGAGACGGATAGACAGAGAGAATGGATCTAGGAGGTGGTGCGAGAGGCCCAACTACTAGCTGGATAGGGGGAGGAGTGTGCGGTTGTGAGATCGATTAAAAGAGGGGTCAGAGTTTACACGTGTGTCTGACCATATGAGAGACACGAGGCAAGGACACATAAAGGAGGAGATTGAAGTTGTGTGTGTATGTTGTAGGCAGGCATCACTGGAGAGGTTTATCGATCGGTGTGTGTCGGAAAGGAGTTGTGCAGACTCTGGGAGAACGACCTAAAGGAAAAAATGAATGTGCCCGGTGGATAGAATGTCGAGGGAGGGGGAGGGCGAGGAGGGTGTGTGCATGCACGAGAGAAAGTTAGTGGTAGCTACAAAGGTTAGAGGACTGTGTGGGTGTAAGAGACTAACAAAGATCATAATTTGATATGAAAGTGGATTCATATATTTGAATAGGAGATCATAGTGTTTTAAACATTGCATGCATGAATATAGCGGTGATACACGTGTTGTGCACATGTTATACCATAATGTGATAATGCATGGCGTTTGCAACTCACAGCTAAATGCCGAACAATCTAAACCATACTATACATCAAACAATCTCACATTTTATTTGAATTTGAGATAATGTTCGGCGTTTGCAGCTTACAACTAAATATCGAGAAATCTAAACAATACAATATATCGAACATTCTCACATTTTATTTGAATTTGTGGTAATGTGTGGTGTTTGCAACTCACATCTAAATACTTGTAGGCGTAGGGGCGGGGCACCATACATAATGTGATAAACACATTATACATATGAGACATGGTTTAGATTATGAATATCTAGATAGAGCTAGAAATGTAATGTGATTTGAAATCAAAATAAAGTGGATTCAAAAAATCTAGTTCGAGTTCATATAGTACACATAGTTCATATGTAACTCGATACTGATCATGTGGTGTGCTGTGAAGATAATACACAAACGATGGTTTCACTTGACAATAATGATGATTGTAGATCTTATTAAAACAGAGAAACGAATTCAAATGCTTTGACTTCAAACAATCATTACTGTAGATCTTATTCAAATTTAGTTCATATTGAAGCGGTAGTATATACGTTTTGAATGCACTAAAACATTCATTTGAGTAGTAGGTTGCATGCATTATACACGTAGCGAAATATCTTAATTGAACATAACATGAATTCAAAGTTTTGAATGACATTTGTAGTGCGCATTGATTTGGTACAGTACACGTTAGGCTTGTCCGGAAATTTCAAACCGCGCCTTGTTAGCCCGAAATATTTAAGATATATCTTTGTCTCGTTGTGCTCCGACAACTCCCTCCATCTCAACCCGCGCCTTGCTATTCCGAAATTACAACGCGCGCAAAAACTCCCACCTCCTGTGAAATCCCGACACGCGAAATGCCCGTGGTACCCCTGAACCGAAAGAAACACCTCAAATCGGTGGGGGTACTTTCATAACTTACCCCACATTTCGGACAAGCGCGTCTCTAAGCCATGGTTCCCACCGCCACCCCATCCGCCCACCCATTCGTACACCGAGGCCGCGAAAACCCACGACGAAACCCCACACCCTGCTCCGTCCGCCACCCAGCCAGGAGCTTCTTCCCGACGATGTCGTCCGCAAGAACACCTCGACGCGTGCCTCATCCATCGCATGCGGATGAGGATCCGTCGTCGATCTCATCGTCCCGCCGGTTCAGCCACCCTGTCCTCCACCTCCAAGGAGCTGCCCCGACGTTCCTGTCGTCTTTCGTGCCACCTCCATTCCCACACCGACGTCTTCACCTGCACCACCGGAAGAGCATCATCATCACCGTTTCCTCGGATGAAGCTGTGGCCTAATCGGCGCCACCAAAGAGGTTGTACACTAATCGCCGCATTTTCTTCTTCATTCGATATCACGGTGCTGCTGGCGCTCGATCCCGAGCCGACACGGCACGGCTCCATCCACGGCGGCGTCGCCGGCCACTTCCTCCACGGCGTCGCTCCCTCGGCGGCGACGTCCACATCAGTAGGAGCTGCTGCTGCTTTAGATCTCACTCGCGCTGCTGCCGCTGCTTTAGATCTCACTCGTGCTGCTGCTCTTGCTATTGCTCTTGCTCGCATTGCTGCTCTCGCTCTTGCTCTTGCTTGCGATGCTGCTCCGATTTGGCTACACTTCAGTCGACTGAATCGACTTTTTGGGTCACCGATTTCAAGGGGTGGGCTCGCTGGGTGAAGGAAGAACCAGCCAGCTGGGAGGGGGCTCACGAGAGGTACCCACTATCTATCTTAGGGTTCAGGATGGGGCGGTGGTCGCCGGCGGTGGCGGGCGTTGGCGGGGCGGTGGCGTGGGGATCGCCGGAGAAAAAGCTTGACACGGGGGGGCGGGGGCTAGAGGGATGGCCGGGGCGACGACGGACCGGCTGTGCGGAGTGTTTTCGGGCGATGACGCACCGCCGCCACCTGCGGCGGGGGCTGCTGTTTGGCCGTGGTGGTGGCGGCTGTGGGGGTGGAGGTTGAAGATGAACCGCAGGCCCATGATTTCGTATCCAACGGCTGCAAAATCGACTGACCAGAGATGAAAAAGTCAGTCGACCGACATGTAGCCTCACCTTGCTAGTGTGTTCAATTTCGACAGCAAAATTCAGTTTCGACAGCAAAATTCAGTTTCGACAGTTAGGTTCAGTTTCGATAGTTAAGTTCAGTTTCGACAGTTAAGTTCAGAGATGAGCGGCTGATGTATTTTACATCTAGCACTTTGTGGTTATGTATTTTACGTCATGTATTGGAGATGCTATTAGAATTCCACTGAGTTTAATGTTGTTCGTTGTCTCTCTTGTCCTGCTTCAACCTCGGTGTCGTACAACTCACCGGAGCTGCTCCAACGACGAAACCCTCCATCACAGCGGAGCAGTACCTCGGGCTCCATCTCCAGACGCCTAAGATCTTCTTCCCTCCTCCGACAGCAAGTCGACGGAGCATCCTCACCGACCAACCCAATCACGCTGAGATCGATATGGCTTCGCCAAAGAGGTTGTACACTTGTTGCATCTCTTTTTACTCTACATGTTATATATATTGTCCATCGAGCACACGGATTTGTTCCTTTAGTGTCTCCTTGAAAGAAAAACGTAGGAATTTTAATTTTCACTTGTCCTCCTTTTCAAATTCCTATTCATGAAGCACAAGACTAAGAGATAGTAGCATAATAGCATTATAACCGTACATTTTCTTGTGGTTTGACTTAATCTCACCATGCTTCTTTGCATCCTGTGATCTTCCAATTGTTGTGAATCAAACACCCAAATTGGCAGAAATCCTGTGTTTTTAAATTCTCTGTTTTGCACGTGCATTCCTATCCTATTCATGTCTATTTCCTATCCTCGCATTGTTGGAATCCTCCAATTCAAACGAGCCCTTACAGAATTACTTCTCTTACAGATAGTTGTCAAAGAAAACCTTGCGTGGTTTGTCCCGGTCTGCTGCTACCGTAGTCCACCCTAGCTCGGCTGCTCCAACGACGAAGGGTCCAGCAGAGCGAGGATCCGCCTCAGACTGTCTTCGCCGCCTCGAGATCTTCTTCCCTTGTTGGCAGCCATGAAAACTGCATTACCATCATCAATCGAAAGCAGATGACCTCGAGGACTACACGGGTCCGCAAGAGAGGTCGCACTCTTCGTGTTTGCTTACGTTATGCATCGCTTAATATTACATGCGGCTTTATCGTCCTGTTCACCGATTAGACTCGAGTCAGCTCCAAACTAATGGTCAAACTTGAGTTTTTAAATGGTTGTGGGGTACATATCGGGCCGCTATCAATAGTATCTATCTACTATCTGGTTAATCTCCGGTGTCTACTATGAGTTTCATGTTGGGTGGGAAACAAACAGTAAAGAAGCCATTATCTGTATTTATTAACTGAAGACATTATCACTTTGCTATTATTGGTTTTGGGTCTATCCACGTGTTGCTACCATCACTCTGGATTTCTGCATGCACTCCTTACATAATCTCACTATGTTTTATTCCTATGCATGACAGTTAGTGTAAACAATGGAACTGAACATGTAGAGCAAAACAGACGAGCCTTGCATGGCAATATAATTTCATGCAGACGTCATCCATGGTAGGCGCAAAGGCAGCCCCCCCTCCACGCATTTCGGATTGTAATCGAGAGGAAGATATATGTTCTGAGGGGGATTCAGAAGGAGAAGATAACTCCTACTTACCCCCTGAGGTCTTCGCTCTAACTTGGCATGCTGATGTTGGTTATATCATGCATATGGTGTCTTGCATTGCTTACTTTATACATCAAATATGTCATCTGCTTAGTTTAGACATCCTTTTTGCGAATGCCATCTGTTTAGTTTATTCATCGTTTATGTGAATTATGCAACGCCACCTTGTTTAGCCAGGCATCATATATGTGAATTTTGCAATGCCATCCTGCTTAGCCAGTCATCTTATATGTAAATTATATCAGGCTATCTTTTTTTTTCGTTACATATTAAATTCGTCAACAATGTTAGTACATTCAACTGCTCTTCATGTGCATCAGCCATTTGACACGGTGATGGCAAATTCTGGAGTGAAAACAAGGTCTTCTGAGCAGACTATGCTATCTGACGAAGCGCATATCTCGCTGATTACGGATAGCTCCTCAGAGGAGGATTCAGAGACAGATGACCAGTCCTATTCCCCCCCGAGGTGTATGCTCTAACTTGGCAGGGTTATGTTGCTCATATCGTGCGTATGGTGTCTCGCATTGCTATGCCATTTGATTAGTTTAGACATGCTTTGTGTGAATGCCACCTGTTCAATGTCTAATTACCATATATGTGAATTATGCATTGCCATATTGTTGCAAGACATTATATATGTGAATTATACAATGCTATTTTGTTGCAAAGGCATTATATATGTGAATTATGCAATGCCATGTTGTTTAGCCAATCATCATGTATGTGAATTATATCATGCTATCATTTTTTTGTATTACGTGTTCCATTTGTCGACAGCGTTTGTATATTCAACTACTCTTCCTGTGCATCAGCCATTTGAAGCGGTGATGGAAGTATCTGGAGTGAAAACAAGGTATTCAGAACAGACAATGCTACCTGCTGAAGCAGACATCTTCTTGGCTTAGAGAGCTCCTCGAGAGGAGGATTCAGAGACCGATGACCAGTCCTATTTCCCCCCTGAGGTCTATGCTCAAACTTGGCAGGGTTATATTACCCATGTCATGCATGTTGTCTTGCATTGCTTAGTTTTTACATCATATATAGATTGCCATCTTCTTACTTGCTTACTATATAAATCATATATTTGAATTATATCATGCCATCATGTTTACAGAGTACATACACATCATCTATCTGAATTATGGCATGGCAACCCATTTAATAAAGACATCATATAGTTATATCATCTCATCTTGTTTAGTGTTACAGTCATCATATTTAGAATTATGGCATTCTATCCATGAATGTATGTGAATTATGGCATGCCAACCTATTTAATAAACACATTATATAGTTATGTCATGTCATCCTGTTTACATAGTCTCATATTTTGAACTATGTATTTCCATCTTTTTTAGTTAGCCATCATAATGTGAAACTGTGTCATGCTATCCTGTTTAGTTAGCCATCATATATGTGAAATTGTGTCATGCTATCCTGTTTGGTTAGACAGCATAAATATGAATTATTTCATGCCCTCTTTTATTCCCCACTATCCATTGCACCTGTCTATCATACAATGTCTATACTTTCAATTACTTTTCTTGTTTATCAGCCATTTGAATTGGAGAGCGTGATGGCAGTATCTAAGGGAGTAACAACATGGTCTTCAGAAAAGATTGTGCTACCAGTTGATGCAGATAGAACCACGGTTGTACTTGCCCAAGGACCAGATCCACCACACATAACCCAGACTCTCGCATATTGTACCCCTACCCGGTTGGACAGAGAACCAGCTACACCCCTTTAACCCCAACCCCAAGAGATAGTAACCCAGTTCCAGTTGACACAGCACCGTCTCCACCACAGAGCACCCAAACACGGCGGTTAGTAAGGGAACTGCGCAGTGCCCAAAGCACGAGGACCACCACTCGAATCCCAACTCAACGCTTAAAGGAGAAGAAGATTTGTTCTCGTGTCAGGTTCAGAGCTATGGTTCATACTCCTTTGCTCTTGCATTCTTGTATTTACTCATGCCAACTATTTTCAAATTTGAAGGATGGAACTGAAACTCCAATGGCGCAACAGGTATGTTTTAAACATGTTTCTTTAACTGGTTTGCTGTTGTAACCTGCTCTATATTGATTTCAGTTTCAATTGAATAAACAGTTATGTTCTCATGTCATGCACATTACAAGTGTTGTTATTGATCTATAGTTACCCACACTTATATTCTGTCTATTCTGCTTTGTCTTGAACAAATATTATTTGAACTGTGTCTCTATCTTCATTTGGCAACAAAAACTAGAATGATATAGACCATAAAGTGACCATGGCACATAGATATATGTTTGTTTCATGCTGTTATCTTGTCCACTTTACTACTAAACTCATTTACCAAAATGAGTTTCATATACAACATGGTAAACATGTGATGTGTCTGCTTGTTTCTCTTCTAGAATGCGGACAAAATATTGGAGAACAAAGACTGCGTTATCCAATGGTAAAGGAAGTAATGCAGATAAGGTTCAAGATAGTGAGACATCCTGTTGGTCTCCAAGAAAGTCGATAAAAACTATCTTGACGACGGTGAGGGAACCCAAAAGTCTTGTCTTGATGTAGTGTTCGAGTTACTAGCCACTATCACTGGCACAAGCTCTTCGAACTTCATTTGCTGAATCAGTTCGTCTTCTTGAGTCTCAACTTCAAGTTGAAAGACATCGATCGAGATGTCTTATGACAGAAGTGAAGGACCGAGGAAGTCCCTCAGAGAATTCAGATGCATATTTTACGGTGCAACAAAGAAGCGCTGGAGGATTTAAGCGCCAAACAAGAGAAAGTTAATAAGCTTGCTAAGCATCTTGCCAAAGATTATGGGTACCAGGATATTGTTTCTTGAGATCTTGAAGTGGTTTCAGTTACGGATTTGTTTTGTTGTGGCGTTTATTTGCGCTGGTCGCCAACTTTGACAACCGGTGTATATGATATGCTGCTTTGTTCCCTATATTTGCAATCGGTGGCGAACTTTGATGCCCGATGGATGTAATATGTGTAACAGCCGTGATAGCCTAGCATAAGTTGCTTGCTTATTTATTTCCTTGTTGTCTTGTTTATTTGTTTGCTTGTAGTCAGTGCAGTTCTTTTTAAAACTAGGCCACAATAACCATGGGCTAATATTTATGTAGTGACACTTTGGCCTCCCACGGGTCAGAGAAAAGCGATGGGCCTTCTACGGGCCGTAGAAAGCGAGGCCTTCTACGGGCTGTAGAAACAATGGGCCTTCTACAGCCGTAGAAACAATGGGCCTTCTACGGGTCAGAGAAACAATGGGCCTTCTATGGGTCAGATCATCAATGGGCCTTATACGGGTCAGATGACCATAACGGGCCATCGTTAATAGGCCGTGTTGAAGACGCTATGAAAACGGCCCAACGATTAACGGACCACAAACGGGCCGATGTAACCACAGGCTGAATTTGGCCCACAAGCAGAAAATGACAGTAACGGGCCGTAAGTAAACGAATGCTGGAAATGAGCCCAAGAATAAATGGGCTCTAAGAAGGCCGAAAGATAACATTTGCTGGAAACGGACCAACTGAATAACGGGCCCTTAATGGCTATAAAGTGATAGACTGTTCATTACGGACCAGTTTCACCATGGGCCGTTAGTGGGTGTAAAGAGATACACTGTTCATTGCGGGCTGGCCACCACGGGCCGTTAATAGGCCAAGAGTTACATAGGGCCTCATATGGGCCGAAGACGCCATGGGCCATACATGGGCCAGAAGTGAAAACGGGCTGGAATCATATTGGATGGCCTAGATGACGCTACTGGGCCTAATTCGGATAGGGCGTAACGGGCATTGGTTTAGCGGGCTGTAAATGGGCTATATGCGAACATGTCGTTAACAGGCTTTCCATGGGCCGCCCCGCCACCTTTTGACCAAGTCAAACGGGCCGGCCTTTTCACAGGAATGGGCCTCTGTTGGGTCGTGCCACGTGTCGACGTATCATAGGCGCCTTCTGTCCAATGAGTGGATGACATCTGTTCCAACGGTGAGTCGACACGTGTTTCCTCCAGCCAATGATGATTTTACACGCGGAAAATCCCCATTGGTCGGGGCTGTTAGCGGGTTATCGGATCCAAAACTCGACTCGATAGCTTAACGGTGTTCCGTTACGGTGGATGCCACGTGTCGGTCACCCTTGACGAAAGTAGTTCTGTGACGCGCGATTTATCGTCATCGAAGTGGACACATTCGTGATGATAATTTTGGTAATGTCATCAAACACTTCTCTGACAAAGTATGTATGACTATCTTGATTCTGTCATAAATTTGTCATGGATGTACATGCATGACAAAAAACGCGACCTACTGTGACAAACACGTATCATCACGGAAGTGTATTTTTTTTGTAGTGTCCTCCAATGATCCAATTAGTTTTTGTTCTAGTGCTTTATTCATTACAAATTTTTGCTGCATAGGTGACCCTGTTCTTGAGCTTGCATGTCAAATTTATGAGGTCCCAAGTAATTCTAATGCATGATATAGGCTCTAGGCACTTGTGGGAGTAGTTGCTATCAATCTTGTTTAGTTTGATTCACTTTTATTTTGAAGTTACTAAAAATTTCAGAATTTTTTTAGAGGAAGAAATATGTCCAGGAAAATGTACGTTCCTCAACAAAGAGAGGACCCAGGCGTGCTATGCGTGAGCAAGATGTTGAACCACCAAGGGAAGCTGAGGTGCGGTCTTGTGAATGGCCGTCAGAAGGGTTTATGGTCAATGCAGGCATCAAGGATGAATTTGACGCATATGTGCATAATGCCGATCTTGAGGACTTCATACAAGATAAGTGTCCTTAGTACTACCAATTGACTGATTCATTCGTGAGAAGATTTAAATATACATCTTCGCATAATTCTCAGAATGTCCTGTTTGATATTTATGATCAATCTTATACCATGGACCTAGAAGATTTTACAACTGCTTGCAAACTCCCGTAGTGGGGCAATGTTAATGAACCCCACTAATCTGAATATAAAGACTTTCTCTCTAGTATCACTGTGGGAGAATCTAGAGATATAGCACAAGCTACCATAGGGAGCATTCATTTTCCTGCTATACATTATTTTGCTCTCTTCATTGGTAGATGCATTAACGGTAAAGATGAGGCATGTCACATGTGTGCCCCTGATCTTTGTGTCCTCAAAAGTGATGTATTAGGTAACAAATATTACAACTTGGGGCAATAGTTGCACGTAGGTTGCATAATAATGGTATATCTGGAGATTTATTTGGAGGAATTTATGCGACCCGTGTTGCTAATTATCTTGGTATATCCCCATGTGAGGGTGATATGGAGTTGCCTGCCGTTTATTTAGATTTTGACGCTATGGCCAGGCATCGTTTTCTTGTGAGGAATGAACAATTCCTCCAGTATCGACTAATCTTTGACAGACGTCGTGCTGTTCATGTTACTCTCCCTGCTCCTTCCCTTTTTGATTACCAGGAAAAATGAAGATATGTTGTCACCAGGGAGGAGGCAGCCGAACACGAGAGGAGAGCGGAGGCAGCTCGCCAATATGCCGCAACCCAGGAGGCATTGTCCGCTGCATCTCAGTACGACCCCAGTTATAACTTCGGATATCAGCCAGGCTATCCTTGGCATTAGACCAACTTAGGCCAAAAGCCTAAGCTTGGCGGAGTACGTATTTCTCACGGACTTTACATTCATGTTCACACACTATTCTAGTTGTCGATGCTCATACTCTTTCATTGTATTATCCATGCTAGTTTAATTTCTTTTCTAGCTTTATTCTTGTGTGTTTGATAAACCTTAAGAAAAAACCAAAAAAAATTAGTTAGTTTAATTTCCATGCTTGTAGTAGTAATTAAAATGAAAAACCCAAAAAGATTTATCGTTCTTCTTTTGCTTGTTGGGAGCTTTCCCGTGTAAATAGTTTTATTTCTTTTCTTTCCTTTGGGGGTCGAGAGGATAAGACCATAATGAAAAAATTTAGTGGCTCTCATATGCATGATTGTTGATTTAACTTAGACCCCATATTACCTTGTCTTCTCTCTTAAATTGAATGCTTGCAGACTCCAGCTTAGTCCAATGCACGTGCACTATTATTATTATACACACCGTTCGGTCATGCAAGTGAAAGGCAATAATGACGATATGTGATGGACTGATTGAGATGAGAAAAGCTGGTATGAACTCGACCTCTCTTGTTTTTGTAAATATGATGAGTTCATCGTTCCTGATTCAGCCTATTATGAATAAACATGTTTGCAATGACAATTAGAGATTATAGTTACTTATGCCATGCTTAATTAGCTAGGAGCTTATAATGGTTTACCTTGCGTGCCAACATGCTATTAAAATGGTTATGATGTGGTATGATAGGATGGTATCCTCCTTTGAATGATTCGAGTGACTTGACTTGGCACATGTTCACGCATGTAGTTGAAACAAAATCAACATAGCCTTCACAATATTTATGTTCATGGTGGATTATATCCTACTCATGCTTGCACTCGGTGTTGATTAATTTTAATGCATGTTCATGATTTGTTGTCGCTCTCTCGCTTGGTCGCTTCGAGCCTTTTGCTAGCCTTCAATTGCATTTAAGCGGGAATACTGCTTGTGCATCCAAACTCCATAAACCCCAAAGTTATTCCATATGACTCCACCATACCTACCTATATGCGGTATCTACCTGTCGTTCCAAGTAAATTTGTATGTTCCAAACTCCAAACCTTCAAATGAAATTCTGTTTTGTATGCTCGAGCAGCTCATGTTTCAACTAGGGTTGTCTATATCTTCCATGCTAGGTGGGTTATTCTCAAGAGGAGTGGACTCCACTCCTCATTCACGAGAAAATGGCTGGTAACCGAGATGCCCAGTCCCATGGTCAAAAAGATCAAAGCAAATCAAAATAATTAAAACAAAACTCCCCCAGGGTTGTTGCTAGTTGGAGGCACTCGTTGTTTCGAGAAAGCCATGGATTGATGCTTGTTGGTGGTGGGGGAGTATAAACTTTACCATTCTGTTTGGGAACCGCCTATATTGTATGTAGCATGGAAGATATCGAGATCTCATAGTTGTTTCGTTGACAGTGAAAGTATACCACTCAAAATGTTATTCATCTCTATTTTAAAATCGAGCTCTGGCACCTCTACAAATCCCTGCTTCCCTCTGCGAAGGGCTTATCAATTTAATTTTAAGTTGAGTCATCACCTTCTTATTAAAAAGCACCCATTTGGAGAAACGCTGTCATTTGCATTCATTACTATTAGTTTATATTGGGTATGACTTGACTGGATCTCTTTTACCATGAACTACAATGTTTAGTCAGTCCTTGATCTTTAAAGGTGCTCTACATTTATGTTTTGCAGTCTCAGAAAGGGCTAGCGAGATACCATCTTGTTGTATCATATTATGATTGTTTTCAGAAAGTGTTGTCATCCGAGATTTATTATTATTGCTTGCTAGTTGATTATTCCATTGATATGAGTAAACATGAAACCTAAGTGTTACTGTGAATATGGTTAGTTCATAATCTTTGTTGAAAACTTGAATGCTGGCTTTACATATTTACAACAACAAGAGCGCATGAGTTTGTAAAAGTTTTTCTTTATCACTTTTAGTTTATCAACTAAATTGCTTGAGGACAAGCAAAGGTTTAAGCTTGGGGGAGTTGATACGTCTCCAACGTATCTACTTTTCCAAACACTTTTGCCCCTGTTTTGGACTCTAACTTACATGATTTGAATGAAACTAACCCGGACTGACGTTGTTTTCAGCAGAACTGCCATGGTGTTGTTTATTGTGCAGAAAACAAAAGTTCTCGAAATGACATGAAAATCCATGGAGATAACTTTTGGAAAATATAAAAAATACTGGCGAAAGAATCAAGGCCAGGGGTCCCACACCCTATCCACGAGGGTGGGGGTGCGCCCCCTGTCTTGTGGGCCCCCTGATGCACCGACCTCAACTCCAACTCTATATATTCCGTTTCACAGAGAGAAAAATCAGAGAGAAAGTTTCATCGCGTTTTACGATACGGAGCCGCCGCCAAGCCCTAATCTCTCTCGGGAGGGCTGATCTAGAGTCCGTACGAGGCTCCGGAGAGGGGGATTCGTCGCCGTCGTCATCATCAACCATCCTCCATCACCAATTTTATGATGCTCACCGCCATGCGTGAGTAATTCCATCGTAGGCTTGCTAGACGGTGATGGGTTGGATGAGATTTACCATGTAATCAAGTTAGTTTTGTTAGGGTTTTGATCCCTAGTATCCACTATGTTCTGAGATTGATGTTGCTATGACTTTGCTATGCTTAATGCTTGTCATTAGGGCCCAAGTGCCATGATTTCATATCTGAACCTATTATGTTTTCATGAATATATGTGAGTTCTTGATCCTATCTTGCAATTCTATATTCACCTATTATGTGTTATGATCCGACAACCCCGAAGTGACAATAATTCGGATACTTCTCGGTGATGACCGTAGTTTGAGGAGTTCATGTATTCACTATGTGCTAATGCTTTGTTCCAGTTCTCTTTTAAAAGGAGGCCTTAATGTCCCTTAGTTTCCAATAGGACCCTGCTGCCACGGGAGGGTAGGACAAAAGATGTCATGCAAGTTCTTTTCCATAAGCACGTATGACTATATTCGGAATACATGCCTACATTACATTGATGAACTGGAGCTAGTTCTGTGTAACCCTATGTTATAACTATTACATGAGGAATCGCATCCGAGATAATTATCCATCACTGATCCAATGCCTACGAGCTTTTCACATATTGTGTTTTTCTTATTTACTTTACCGTTGCTACTGCTACAATTACTACAAAACTGCTATCGTTACTTTTGCCGCTGTTACCATTACTATCATACTACTTTGCTACTAAATACTTTGCTGCAGATACTAAGTTATCCAGGTGTGGTTGAATTAACAACTCAACTGCTAACACTTGAGAATATTCTTTGGCTCCCCTTGTGTCGAATCAATAAATTTGGGTTGAATACTCTACCCTCGAAAACTATTGCGATCCTCTATACTTGTGGGTTATCACTCTAAAGCCTTCAACGTGGATGAGGGTGAACTACACAAAAGAAGTACTACCAGAGTCCTTCAAAGGTCTATCTCGGAAGAGGAGGGAAGGCAACTCTTAGCAGAAATACATGCCGGTCTTGGCGGTCATCACGCCGTAGCTCGAGCCCTCGTAAGCAAGGTGTTCCGGACATGGGTTTTCTGGCCCACGGCTCGAGCACACGCTCAAGCCCTTGTCCATCGTTGCGTGGGCTGTCAGCTCTTCGCCATTCAAAGCCACATGCCCCCCACCGCATTAAGAACAATCCCCATTACTTGGCCATTTGTGGTCTGGGGGCTTTATATGGTTGGACCACTCAAAGGGGGAAGCCACAAAAGAAATACTTGCTGGTAATGGTAGATAAATTCACTAAATGGATAGAGGCCAAACCAGTAAAAATAGCTGAGGTCGGACTAGTGATTGACTTTATATCCGACGTAGTCCACCGTTATGGTGTCTCGCACATTATCTTCACTGATAATGGCTCCAACTTCACAGCTGATGAGGTGAAAACTTGGTGCGCTAAGTTGGGCATTAAACTCGACTATGCATTTGTATACCACCCTCAAACAAACGGTCAAATCGAAAGGGCCAATGGTCTGATCATGAGTGGTATTAAGCCGAGACTAGTGCACTCTTTACAAGAATCAGACAAGCACTGGGTTGAGGAACTCGACTCCGTACTTTGGGGACTCCGGACCACGCCCGATCGAATGACCGGATACACACTCTTGTTTATGGTGTACGGCACAGAGGCCGTATTGCCCTGCGACATTATTCATGACTCACCTAGAGTGCGCATGTAAGAAGAAAGAGAAGCCGAACTATATCGGCAGGATGACCTAGATGGACTCGAAGAGGAGCGCGATGTTGCTAAAGCCCGTTCCGCATTCTATCAACAACAGGCCAAGCGTTACCAAAGCAGAGAAATGCGGGCTAAGACATACATTGTCGGAGAACTTGGCTTACGCCTCCCGGAAAAGAAAAAGGACAAGCTTAGACCCAAATGGGAGGGGCCCTTCGTCATAGATGAAGTCCTTAGTGGAGGAGCCTATCGCCTTCGTAATGCAGAGGATAATCGCCTTGAGCCGAACCCATGGAATAATGCCTGGCTCCAAAGATTCTACGCATAGTTCGGCCTCCTTAGGTTTCATTTTAACTAGGTTTTTTCCTTTTCTCTCCCTTTTTAATTTTTTCCTTTTTTTCTCTCAAATACATGTTCGGATCAACTGCATTATTCGGGGTACACATCTTTAAATGTATAAACCCCGCCATACATGGGGGCTTCTTTTAACGAAGAATTTTATTGAAAAGCTTATAAGCTTCTTTCGTCCTTAACGGTTGTTGCTTCTGCCATTTTATGCACCTCTATGACTTAGTTTTTGCCAAGCTGGGTTGCCTTGCTCCTGTGTTTATACCCTACGTTCCTGATTGTTCGGCTAGGGTGTAAAGGGAGTACCTCTGCGATTGCTACAACCAGGTTATCCGGACCTGTACCTCAGACGGGTGAAGCCGAAAGCTAGCGTTCTTAAGTGAATAATTGGTCGGCACATATACAACAGACTGTTTTTCGAAAAACTATGGAATTGGTGGCATGTACTTCGGATACGAGCCTAGGCATGCATCATTTAGCATGCTAGCCCAAGGAAAGGAACCCCTAACGGAACTATTTTTCTTGGAACATGTTTCTTACGTTAAATAGTAATATAACATAACTCCCCGAACATATTTTTTCTGTTCGAGCAATATGATTGGATTGGCTGGTTTCCAAAAATACTAAATGTTTCTTACTTCAACACAGTACATGGAAACACTCCAACTTCTTGGTTCAGACGTGGAAGTCGAAGGTCTGCGATGACAAAAAAATTATAAGTTCGGCAGGAGATAAGTTTGGTCATAAAGTACATTGGTACATAGAATCGAACGCCTACTCTCTTTCTACGCCATCTAATAGGCTATCTAGATTACAATCTTGTTGCGAATATTTTTCCCCTATCATTACTTGGTCATATACCAAGCTTACTGGAATTTCCTTCCCGTCGGGTCCTTGAGGTCCAACTCTGGCCATATTATTTGGATCAAGTCCAGTGTAACGTGTCCTCACCATGGCCCATGCCTCTCGTGCACCTTCACGGCAAGCAGACGTCTTCCACAGCTCGAAGCAACGCCGAGCACCCTTGAACAGATCTGCCAACCCCTCCATACGTTCTGGGGGGGCATCGGATGGCCATAAGGCTTTGGCCATATTCTTCATGGCCTTCCAAGCACGCTTGTGCAGTTTTGACAGCTCTTTTAGAATGTCTCTTTGCAGCCCGAACACTTCCTCCTCATGGTGGCCGGTCAACATACCTGTATGAACCAAGTTATAAACATTCTGATTTATATGATTATCAATACTTCAGATGGTTCTAAAGTCATACCGAATATGTCGTCTTTCAGCTTTTGGTTTTCCTGTTGTCCCTCCAAGAGTTGAGCCTTTAAGCACTTTATCTCTTCGGCCTACTTCTTCACTTCTTCTTATAGTTTTTTATCCTCGCCAAAGTACATCGGGGCACTCTTCATTTCTTCAAGCTCTGTGGCAGCGGCATTTAGCTATGCCAGGCTTGTCTCGAGCTCCTGGGACAATGCACTATTCTTCTCTTTGAGAACCTGCGGTCATAAAAGATCCTCAAATCGGTTAGTTCCTACTGCTTTAAGTCTCGGGGGCTACGGCTATCTATCTACTAAGTCTACATAAATTTCTACCTATATATCTTTTGAGAACAGGCGAGCAACTCCTGTAAGTCCATCCCGGGCAGCTCGGATGTATGTGCCCACTGTGCTAAGGGTAGTAAATTCCTGCTCTGTTAAAGCAGGGGTACATAGGGCTTCTTTCAAGTGTCGATGATTCATCGCACTTTCCACTTCCGAGTTGGTGACGGACACCTCATCCGGCTCTTGATGGGGCGGATGATTCTGCGCCGCGCCAACATGCACCTCAGTCCTAGTTGACGTCTCCAGCACCGGATTGGCTGCAGCTCGGCTGGCCAAAATCTTGTTTACGGTCCGCCGGGTACCCCTCTTGAGATAATAGAAGGAGGATGAAGACGAAAATTATATTCGGCTTCACACCTAAGTATGAAATAAGGAACATACCTTTTTGGTGATGGAGCAGGCTTAGTTGCGCTCCCGGCCTCCTTTTGATTCGCACGACCACCCCTTGAGAGTGTCGTACTTCTTCTTGTTGCCCGACCTTGGGTACGCTTCGCTAAGTGCCGATCCTGTGAAATACGGTCCAGTGCGGAGAATAAGTTATGAGCGGAAATGTCACTCTTTTGTGATTTCCGAACACTACCTTAACGAAGGGGTAGAGATCGGGGTAATCGGCCATGATGTCTACTTCCGAGCTGTCAAGGCCCGCCTAGTAATAGACTTCGTCTTCAAATTCCACAAATATATTTGGATCTTCATGGAATCCGGGGTCTTCGTGACATGCGTGGTCTTCTGGTTGGGGAGGAGGGCAATGGATGTTCTCGACTACCTTCCGCCACGACTGTTTTTGAAATAACCAGAATATTCAGTTAATGCACCCCAATGATAAAAAAGGTGCTGAATGACTAAACTTACCCAGTCAACGGGGTTGTACATGGAGAAACCGTCCCGGCATTATTGATGGTCAAAGTCTTCTTCTTCTCCCTTATAAAGATCCATAAGCATGGCGTCCAATGCGGCTTGGTTATCCGGACCCTTTTTCGAATAGCGAGATGCGTCGTCCTCCCTGTTGTAGTTCCATACAGGACCCACTCGGGACTGAAGAGGACGGATACATCGCTCTATTGCAATAGCCATGACTTCAACGATGGAGAGTCCAGAATGGGTCAACAATCTGACCTTGCTGACAAATCTCATCACTTCCGCACTATCCTCTTGTGTAGGGGACTTGGGGCGCCAGCTGAATAACTTCTTTAAAGGAGCGCTGGAGAATTTGGGAAGCCCGCACCGAACAAGGTCTGGAAGAGGAACATCCTCAATATACAACCATTCCAAAGACCATTCATCGGACCCCCTCTTCGGAGTCCCGACTGGGTAACCGAATCCAGCTATGCGCCATACTTTGATGCTGCCCACTTCAAATATGGAGCCTCCACCCTGGTGGCGGGGGATGAGGCAGAAGAACTTTTTCCATAGTTCAAAATGAGGCTCGCAACCTAAAAATAATTCGCAAAGGGCGACAAAACCAGAAATGTCCAAAATAGAACCTGGTGTGAGGTTGTGCAGTTGGATCCCGTAATATTCCAGTAGACCCCTGAGGAAGGGGTGGATTGGGAATCCTACGCCCCTCAAAAGGAATGAGATGAAGCACACCCTCTCCCCTTGGCTGGGATTGGGGAAACTCTCTGCCAATGCATCATCTCCCATAGAAGTTAACCCTTCCCGTACGGAGACTAGATCCACGGGGGGAAGATATCCTTGTGTCTGGAGTCAATTGAGCTGGAGATGGGATACGAAACAACTTTGCCAATCCTCATCTTGAGGGCCATGAGGACGCGAGGCGGAGCCGGGGAAACTAGCCATGCTTTGAATTTTTTCCATGGTTTGCTCTGTAGCTCTTGGGGGAGATGTGAGATGGCGTTCTGGAGATCTAACCTCGTTATATAGGTGTTGCCTGTGCCTAATAAAAATATTAAAATACGAAGGTAACAGACTACTCGCATTCACTCATACGCGTGGAAATTGAGGCGACGGCAGGAAGGAATCATAAAGACTGGACGCGAACGCCGATGCCGGACTATCATCAATCCGGAGTATGGTGGAGAACCCGCCTTGCAAAGCTGAAGACTTATATCCGCACACTACATCATCATTGAAGGCAAGTTCGGGGGCTACTGAGGGAGTCCTGGATTCGGGGGTCCTCAGGTGTCCGGCCTAGGAGTATGGGTCGGGTTGGATGGGTCATACAAGATCAACCTAATTCCACCGCCGTACCTTCCTGTATCCACAAGATCCCATCTTGGGGCCTGTTCCGGAGCTCCGCCGGAGGGGGCATCCACCACGGAGGGCTTCTACATCAACACCATAGCCCCTCCGATGAAGTGTGAGTAGTTTACTTCAGACCTTCGGGTCCATAGCTAGTAGCTAGATGGCTTCTTCTCTCTTTTGGACCTCAATACAATGTTCTCCCCTCTCTCGTGGAGATCTATTCGATGTAATCTTCTTCTGCGGTGTGTTTGTTGAGATCGATGAATTGTGGGTTTATGATCCAGCTTATCTATGAATAATATTTGAATCTTCTCTGAATTCTTTTATGTATGATTGAGTTATCTTTGCAAGTCTCTTGAATTATCCGTTTGGTTTGGCCAACTAGATTGGTAGTTCTTGCAATGGGAGAAGTGCATGGCTTTGGGTTCAATCTTGCGGTGTCCTTACCAAAGGATGTAAAGGGTTGCAAGGCACGTATTGTATTGTTGCCATCGAGGATAACAAGATGGGGTATTTATCATATTGCATGAATTTATTCCTCTACATCATGTCATCTTGCTTTAGGCGTTACTCTGTTTTTAACTTAATACTCTAGATGCATGTTGGATAGCGGTGGATGAGTGGAGTAACAGTAGTAGATGCAGAATCGTTTCGATTTACTTGTCTCGGACGTGATGCCTATATACATGATCATACCTAGATAACCTCATAACTATGCTCGATTACATCAATTGCTCAACAGTAATTTGTTCACCCACCATAGAATATCTATGCTCTTGAGAGAAGCCACTAGTGAAACCTATGGCCCCGGTCTATTCTCATCATATCAATCTCCATCACTTTATTTACTTGCTTTGCTTTTACTTTTTACTTTGCATCTTTATACCAAAAATACCAAAAATATTATCTCTATCAGATCTCACGATCGTAAGTGACCGTGAGACAACCCCTAATCCCGTTGGCTGCGAGTAGCTATCGTTGTGTGCAGGTGCGAGGGACTTGCGCGTGGCCTCCTACTGGATTGATACCTTGGTTATCAAAAACTGAGGGAAATACTTACGCTACTATGCTGCATCACCCCCTCCTCTTCGGGGAAAACCAACGCAAGCTCGAGACGTAGCAAGAAGGATTTCTGGCGCCGTTGCCGGGGAGGCTTACGCAAAAGTCAACATACCAAGTACCCATCACAATCCCTATCTCTCGCATTACATTATTTGCCATTTGCCTCGCTTTTCCTCTCCCCACTTCACCCTTGCCGTTTTATTCGCCCTTTCTTCGTCTTCTTCCCGTATGTATTTTTGTTTGTGTTTCCATGTGCCTTCTATTTGCTTGCATCTTTGCATGCTAAAAATCTATTGATATGGATCCACTTAAAGTGTTCTACTTGGATCATCTTCGATCCTTATGCGCTCGTGCTGAAACCCCAACTAGCCTAGTTGATGGGAAATCTTTAGATGAGCATGCTCATTATGTGCGTCACCATTTGTCTGAAAAAGGGAGACTCTTATGGAGTCAAATAAACAGATTGCTGTGTTATGCTTGGAATCTTTGTGAAATTTATGATTTTACTTGTTGCTCTAAGAACCCTAAAAACCACCGTCCTTACCTATGTGAGTTTAAAGAAAATGAAATATTATCTTCTTATGCAAAGGGTGTTTATAGTTACTATGATATCAAACAAATTGAAGAATTTGTTGCTTTTAAGGGTGCTTATGAAGTTGCTTCATTGATTGAAAAGTATGATATTACTCTACGAATCTGAAAATTTTGACATACTTAAATATTGCTATGAAAACTATGCTCATAATGCCTATGTCAAAGAATTTATTGAGAGAATGACCGTTGCTTTGGCAGGAAATAATGATATGCATGAATCTATAGATAATGATGATTCCGATGATTTGATTGAAATATCGCTTGATGAACATGATGCTTGCTATTCTTGTGGTCATGATGCCAATATTTATGAAGACGAATTTGCTATAGTTCCTTATGTTAAACATGAGATCGTTGCTATAGCACCCATACTTGGTAGTTCCTTCGATGAAGAGCATGATTGCAATGATTTTACTATAAATTCTCTTGATGCCAATCATGCTAATGATATGCAAAACCCTAAGCTTGGGGATGCTAGTTTTGCTATGTCTACTACTTGTTGCAATGATCATGATTGGGGTGATTCTTCTTTTGATCTTGAAAATTTATTTAAGCCCCATGATGAATATGAGATTGATAATAGTGTTTGCAATAATATTGAAAGTGGGTTTGGAAGAGTGTAAACTTTAGATCCCACATATTCGGAGAATGTTCAATCTTATGAAGTTTTTGATAAAAGTGGGTTTGGAGAGGTCATGACTTTAGTTAATGATAATCCCACTATTTTGGAAGAGTGTCAACTTCGCATGTATGTGGATCGTGTTGATAATATATTTTGTGATAGCTATTTTGTTGAATTTGCCTATGATCCCACATGTAATTATTATGAGAGAGGAAAATATGGTTATAGAAATTTTCATGTTACTAAATTACCTCTCGTTATGTTGAGATTGCTATTGTTCCTTTCCGCTTCCTTGTATATGCTAGTTTTTGCTTGCTACGATAATTTGTTTGCCTATAATATGACTATGAATAGGAAGTATGTTAGACTTAAGTGTGTTTGTCACATGTTTTATGATGCTCTCTTTATGCCTCAATTCTGGTCTTTCTTGTGAGCATCGTTGAAATCTCAATGCCTAGCTAAAAAGGCTTTAAAGAAAAGCGCTTGTTGGGAGGCAACCCAATTTTATTTTGATGAATCTATGGCTAGTAAATTAATTTATGATCCATAGAGAAGTTGGAATACAGTAGGTTTAACACCAATATAAATAAATAATGAGTTCATTACAGTACCTTAAAGTAGTCTTTTGTTTTCTTTCTCTAACGGAGCTCACGAGATTTCTATTGAGTTTTGTGTTGTGAAGTTTTCAAGTTTTGGGTGAATTCTTTTGATGGATTATGGAAAAGGAGTGGCAAGAGCCTAAGCTTGGGGATGCCCATGGCACCCCCAAGATAATCCAAGGACACCAAAAGTCAAAGCTTGGGGATGCCGGAAGGCATCCCTCTTTCGTCCACTTCCATCGGTAATTTACTTGGAGCTATATTTTTATTCACCAACATGATATGTGTTTTGCTTGGAGCGTCTTGTATTATTTGAGTCTTTGCTTGTTAGTTTACCACAATCATCCTTGCTGTACACACCTTTTGATAGAGCCATATATGATTTGAAATTTGATAGAATACTCTATGTGCTTCACTTATATCACTTGAGCTTGATAGTTTCCTCGTAGTGCTTCACTTATATCTTTTTGAGCGTGATAATTTTTGCTCTAGTGCTTCACTTAGATCTTTTAGAGCATGGTGGTGGATTTTTTTAAAGAAACTTGATCTCTCATGCTTCACTTAGATTATTTTGAGAGTCGTTAATAGCATGGTAATTTGCTTAATGTTAATATACTTGGTATTCAAGATATGTGAAACTTTCTTTTGAGTGCGTTGAATACTAAGATAATTTTGATGCTTGATAATTGTTTTGAGATATGGAGGTGATAATATCAAATTCATGCTAGTTGGGTGATTGTGAATTTGAGAAATGCTTGTGTTGAAGTTTGTAAGTCCCGTAGCATGCACGTATGGTTAAAGTTATGTAACAAATTTGAAACATTGAGTGTACCTGGCTTGTGCATCCTTATGAGTGGCGGTCGGGGACGAGCGATGGTCTTTTCCTACCAATCTGCCCCCCTAGGAGCATGCGTGTAGTACTTGATTCTTGATGACTTCTAAATTTTTGCAACAAGTATATGAGTTCTTTTGACTAATGTTGAGTCCATGGATTATACGCACTTTTACCTTTCCGCCATTGCTAGCCTCTTCGGTACCGTGCATTGCCCTTTCTCACATTGAGAGTTGGTGCAAACTTCGCCGGTGCATCCAAACCCCATGATACGATATGCTCTTTCACACATAAACCTCCTTATATCTTCCTCAAAACAGCCACCATGCCTACCTATTATGGCATTTCCATAGCCATTCTGAGATATATTGCCATGCAACTTCCACCATCATCATCATGACATACTTACGCTACTGTGCTGCATTATCCTCTCCTCTTCAGGGAAAACCAACGCAAGCTCAAGACGTAGCAAGAAGGATTTCTGGCGCCATTGTCGGGGAGGCTTACGCAAAAGTCAACATACCAAGTACCCATCACAATCCCTATCTCTCGCATTACATTATTTGCCATTTACCTCTCGTTTTCCTCTCCCCCACTTCACCCTTGCCGTTTTATTCGCCCTCTCTTTCCCAATCTCCTCCTCTCTTTTGCTTGCCCTTTTGTTTCTCGTTTGGTTGGATTAGATGCTTATTTATTCCTAAACAAGGAAGCCAATATCTATGGATCCTGATCCGCTTGCCAATCTTTTTAAGAGATCCAATTATGATGAACCAATTCCTAGTGATTTGGATGCACTAGATTATCTTTATAAGGTTTTGCACGAAATCGTGAAGTGACTCATGATAGATCTTTGAATAAAAAGCATGATTGCAATGATTTTATTATAAATTCTTTTGATGTCAATTGTGCTAATAAGATGCAAAACCCTCAGCTTGGGGATGCTAGTTTTGCTATGTCTACTACTCGTTGCAATGATCATGATTGGGGTGATTCTTCTTATGATCTTGAAAATTTATTTAAGCCCCATGATGAATATGAGATTGCTAATATTGTTTGCAATAATATTGAAAGTGGGTTCGGAAGAGAGTCAACTTTAGATCCCACATATTTGGAGAATGTTCAATCTTATGAAGTTTTTGATAAAAGTGGGTTTGGAAAGGTCGTGACTTTAGTTAATGATAATCCCACTATTTTGGAAGAGTATCAACTTTAAATGCATGTGGATCGTGTTGAGAATATACTTTGTGATAGCTATTTTGTTGAATTTGCCTATGATCCTACATGTAATTATTATGAGAGAGAAAATACGGTTGTAGAAACTTTCATGCTACTAAATTACCTCTCGCTATGTTAAGATTGCTATTGTTCCTTTCCGTTTCCTTGCATATGCTAGTTTTTGCTTGCTACGATAATTTGTTTGCCTATAATATGCCTATGCATAGGAAGTATGTTAGACTTAAGTGTGTTTGTCACATGTTTTATGATGCTCTCTTTATGCTTCAATTCTTGTCTTTCACGTGAGCACCATTGAAATCTTAATGCCTAAAAAGGCTTTAAAGAAAAGCGCTTGTTAGGAGACAACCCAATATTTTTCCTTGCTTCTTAGTAATAAATAATCCATCTAGCCTCTGTTTAGATGTGGTTTTATCTTTTAATTAGTGTTTGTGCCAAGTTAAACCTATTAGATCTTCTTGGGTGATAGTTATTTGATCTTGATGTAATTTCCAGAAACTTTGCTCTCAGTGCCCGAATTGTTAAAAATCACCAGAACGTGATAAAATACTGATTCCAATTTCTGCTGATCAATAAACAAATTTTCCAGGTCGTCTAATTTTGGTAGAATTGTTTGAGTTCCAGAAGTTTCGTTAGTTACAGATTACTATAGACTGTTCTGTTTTTGACAGATTCTGTTTTGCGTGTGTTGTTTGCTTATTTTGATGAATCTATGGCTACTAAAATAGTTTATTATCCATAGAGAAGTTGGAATACAGTAGGTTTAACACCGATATAAATAAAGAATGAGTTCATTACAGTACCTTGAAGTAGTATTTTGTCTTCTTTCTCTAACGGAGCTCACGAGATTTCTATTGAGTTTTGTGTTGTGAAGTTTTCAAGTTTTGGGTGAATTCTTTTGATGGACTATGGAACAAGGAGTGGCAAGAGCCTAAGCTTGGGTATGCCCATGGGACCCCCAAGATAATCCAAGGACGCCAAAAAGTCAAAGCTTGGGGATGCCGGAAGGCATCCCTCTTTAAATCTACTTCCATCGGTAATTTACTTGGAGCTATATTTTTATTCACCACATGATATGTGTTTTGCTTGGAGCGTCTTGTATTATTTGCGTCTTTGCTTGTTAGTTTATCACAATAATCCTTGCTGTACACACCTTTAGCGCTAAGAAGCAACCCTATATTAAGTACTAGCGTCCCACCCCAACGTTCTTGTACTTCAAAATACTCTCCCCCGCTTGCTGCTCGCCTCAGCCAGACGTGGCTTATGTAGTGGTCGGCATTCCTACGTGCTCCGACTGATCCCCACTGGAGATTATATAAGGGGTCTTGGAAACTGCCGTGAGCTTTGGTGACGAAGGTGAGAGAGCCATACATGAATTGGAATTTGTTAGAATACTCTATGTGCTTCACTTATATCTTTTGAGCTTCATAGTTTTGCTCATAGTGCTCCACTTATATCTTTTGAGCATGATAATTTTTGCTCTAGTGCTTCACTTAGATCTTTTAGAGCACGGTGGTGGATTTGTTTTAAAGAAACTTGATCTCTCATGCTTCACTTAGATTATTTTGAGAGTCGTTAATAGCATGGTAATTTGCTTAATGTTAATATACTTAGTGTTCAAGATATGTGAAACTTTCTTTTTGAATGAATTAAATACTAAGATAAGTTTGATGCTTGATAATTGTTTTGAGATATGGAGGTAATAATATCAAAGTCGTGCTAGTTGATAATTGTGAATTTGAGAAATACTTGTGTTGAAGTTTGCAAGTCCCGTAGCATGCACATATGGTTAAAGTTGTGTAACAAATTTGAAACATGAAGTGTACACGGCTTGTGCATCCTTATGAGTGGCGGTCGGGGACGAGCGATGGTCTTTTCCTACCAATCTATCCCCCTAGGAGCATGCGCGTAGTACTTGATTTTTGATGTCTTCTAAATTTTTGCAACAAGTATATGAGTTCTTTTGACTAATGTTGAGTCCATGGATTATACGCACTTTTACCTTTCCGCCTTTGCTAGCCTCTTAGGTACCGTGCATTGCCCTTTCTCACCTTGAGAGTTGGTGGAAACTTCGCCGGTGCATCCAAACCCCATGATATGATACGCTCTTTCACACATAAACCTCCTTATATCTTCCTCAAAACAGCCACCATACCTACCTATCATGGCATTTCCATAGCCATTCCGAGATATATTGCCATGCAACTTTCCACCGTTCCGTTCATCATTATTATGACATACATTACTTTTGTCATATTGCCATTGCATGATCATGTATTTGACATCGTATTTGTGGCAAAGCCACCATGCATTATTTTCCATACATGTCACTCTTGATTCATTGCACCATCCCGGTACACCGCCGGAGGCATTCATATAGAGTCATATTTTGTTCTAAGTTTCGAGTTGTAATTGTTGAGTTGTAAGGGAAATAAAAGTGTGATGATCATAATTATTAGAGCATTGTCCCATGTGAGGAAAGGATGATGGAGACTATGATTCCCCCATAAGTCGGGATGAGACTCCGGATGAAAAAAAGAGCAAGGCCAGAAAAAAGAGAAAGTCCCAAAAAATGAGAGAAAAAGAGAGAAGGGACAATGCTACTATCCTTTTACCACACTTGTGCTTAAAAGTAGCACCTTGTTCTTCATGTACTGATTCTCCTATATTGTGCTTCAAAGTAGCACTAAGATCTTCATGATAGAGAGTCTCTCATTTTGTCATTTTCATATACTAGTGGGAATTTTTCATTGTAGAACTTGGCTTGTATATTCCAATGATGGGCTTCCTCAAAGTGCCCTAGGTCTTCGTGAGCAAGCAAGTTGGATGCACACCCACTTAGTTTCTTTTTTAGAGCTTTCATATACTTATAGCTCTAGTGCATCTGTTGCATGGCAATCCCTACTCCTCATGTTGACATCAATTGATGGGCATCTCCATAGCCCGTTGATTATCCTCGTCAATATGAGACTTTCTCCTTTTTGTCTTCTCCACACAATCCCCATCATCATATTCTATTCCACCCATAGTGCTATATCCATGGCTCGCGCTCATGTATTGCGTGAAGGTTGAAAAAGTTTGAGATTATTTAAGTATGAAACAATTGCTTGGCTTGTCATCGGGGTATAGAAGTTGGGAACATCTTTGTGTGACGAAAATGAAGCATAGCCTAACTATATGATTTTGTAGGGATGAACTTTCTATTGCCATGTTATTTTGAGAAGACATGATTGCTTTGATTAGTATGCTTGAAGTATTATTATTTCTGTGTCAATATGAAATTTTTTCTTAAATCTTTCGGATCTGAATATTCATATCACAAGTAAGAAGATTTACATTGAAATTATGCCAAAGTATCACTCCGCATAAAAAATTATTATTTTTTATCATTTACCTACTCGAGGACGAGAAGGAATTAAGCTTGGGGATGCCTGATACGTCTCCAACGTATCTATAATTTTTTATTGCTTCATGCTACTTTATCACTATTTTGGACTATATTGGGCTTTACTTTCCACTTTTATATTACTTTTGGGACTAACCTATTAACCGGAGGCCCAACCCAGAATTGCTGTTTTTTTTTTGCCTATTTCAGGTGTTTGAAGAAGCGGAATATCAAACGGAGTCCAAACGGAATGAAACCTTCGGAATGTGATTTTCCAACGAGCGTGATCCAGGAGACTTGGACCCTACTCCAAGAAGTTCAAGAGGCGGTCACGAGGGTGGAGGGCGCCCGGGCGTGCCCCCCTACCTCATGGGCCCCCTGACGCTCCACCGACGTACTCCTTCCTCCTATATATACCTACGTATCCCCAAACGATAAGAACGGGAGCCAAAAACCTAATTCCACCGCCGCAACCTTCTGTATCCACGAGATCCCATCTTGGGGCCTGTTCCGGAGCTCCGCCAGAGGAGGCATCCACCACGGAGGGCTTCTACATCAACACCATAGCCCCTCCGATGAAGTGTGAGTAGTTTACTTCAGACCTTCGGGTCCATAGCTAGTAGCTAGATGGCTTCTTCTCTCTTTTTGGATCTCAATACAATGTTCTCCCCTCTCTCGTGGAGATCTATTCAATGTAATCTTCTTTTTGCGGTGTGTTTGTTGAGACCGATGAATTGTGGGTTTATGATCCAGCTTATCTATGAATAATATTTGAATCTTCTCTGAATTCTTTTATGTATGATTGAGTTATCTTTGCAAGTCTCTTTGAATTATCCGTTTGGTTTGGCCAACTAGATTGGTAGTTCTTGCAATGGGAGAAGTGCTTAGCTTTGGGTTCAATCTTGCGGTGTCCTTACCCAAAGGATGTAAAGGGTTGCAAGGCACGTATTGTATTGTTGCCATCGAGGATAACAAGATAGGATATTTATCATATCGCATGAATTTATTCCTCTACATCATGTCATCTTGCTTAAGGCGTTACTCTGTTTTTAACTTAATACTCTAGATGCATGCTGGATAGCGGTCGATGAGTGGAGTAATAGTAGTAGATGCAGAATCGTTTCGATCTACTTGTCACGGACGTGATGCCTATATACATCATCATACCTAGATAACCTCATAACTATGCTCAATTTTGTCAATTGCTCAACAGTAATTTGTTCACCCACCGTAGAATACTTATGCTTTTGAGAGAAGTCACTAGTGAAACCTATGGCCCCGAGGTCTATTCTCATCATATCAATCTCCATAACTTTATTTACTTGTTTGTTTTTACTTTGCTTTTACTTTTTACTTTGCATCTTTATACCAAAAATACCAAAAATATTATCTCTATCAGATCTCACTCTCGAAAGTGACCGAGAAGGGATTGACAACCCCTAATCGCGTTGGTTGCGAGTAGCTATCGTTTTGTGCAGGTACGAGGGACTTGCGCGTGGCCTCCTCTTTGGATTGATACCTTGGTTCTCAAAAACTGAGGGAAATACTTACGCTACTGTGCTGCATCATCCTCTCCTCTTCGGGGAAAACCAACGAAAGCTCAAGACGTAGCAATGAACAAGGGGGTTTTGCTTGCCTGGCACTTCTGAAGATAGTAATAGTTCTTCATCAGTGTCATCGAACTCATCGTCGGAACAACGTCTACTGAGGGGGGACAAACACCGGTAACAGAGAAAGAACACAATCAATGCAATGCAACAATATGATGCATGAGTGTGACATGGCAATATGATGTGGTTTGAGCTAATGCAACTAGCAACCAGATTAAATGAAGTTGGTTTGAATCAAAGATTCAAATTCAAACTCCATATGTGATTTCTTAAATGCCATTTAATTGAATTGTCCTAAACAGTAGTCATAAGTTGTTCTAACATGCATGAAAATGGTTCAGATGGATAGATTGGATTTGTTTGATAATTTTTCATATATAAATACTTCATTTGGAGTGACGGTTGAATTTCTATGATTTTTAGAAGTTTACGACATTTTCTGAAAATAATAGACCATTTAAGATTTATTTAAATTCAAGAAAAAATTTACTGCATCAGCAGTGCGTCATGCATGCATCAGCAGTCAACAGCACCTAACCAGGGTCAAACTTGACAGTGGGCCCCACATGTCAGTGTCCTAGCTAATTAACAGAGACTGTTAGCACTAAACTAATCCTAACTAAAAGTGTCAGTGGAACATGGCCCACATGTAAGTGACCCAGAGGGTCATTAGATGAGTGCCTAATGGCGTTTTCGCCGGAGTTAGGCCGCCGGCAAGGTGCCGCGGTGGCTCGGAAATTGCCTATGGGGCATGGATCGATGCGCCGATGGGCTCTCTGGAAAGCTTCATGTGACAGTAGCGTCGGAAGGTGGCGGTGGCGGGCACAGGATGGTCGGAGTCGGCCGGCGAGCTTCGGCTGATGGCGGAGCTCGGGTGGGTTATGAGTTCGGTGTTGCAGCTATAAACGAGCCAAATAACATCTTGGCAGTCTGACCACAAGCTCTTCGACGCCGGGCGCTGCGTGACCAAATGGTCACTGGGGTGATGCCGGCGTCGAGCTCATGCGGTAGCGGGTTTCGGCTTTGACGGAAACAGCGGCTAGAGGACGGGGAAGCGCTGCAGCTCCCGACTCGACGACGAGGTCGGGGAAGCGCTGCAGCTCCCGACTCGACGACGAGGATCCATGGCGACCAGCGGGGAAAACGGCGGTGCTGGCGGCGCCAGGGCCTTCAGGCGCCATGTGGCTCGATGAGGAGGAAGAGGGGAATGAGGCGAAGCTTCTTGGCGCGTCGGCGATGCATGGGGTGGCCGGTGGCTGCGGTGGACGGCGTCGGTGGCGACGAGCCCCGCTCGGTGGTGTGAGAGAGGGATCCAGGGAAGGGGATGAGGGCGAGGGAGAAAGCGAGAGGGGGTCCAGGGTGTCGTGGCGTCGTCTGGGCGCGACAGGGCAGCAGCAAGAAGCAGGAGGTGGCGGGGCGCGTGCTCGCGCGCGGTGGCCACGCGCCTCTCATCCTCCTGGTAGGAGGTTGAGGGTGACTGGCACGGCGCTGTGGGCTGGGCTGCACACTAGCAGGCCGGCCAGGCTGGACAGGTAAGCGACAAGTAGGTCTTCTGCTCTTTTTTATTTTTCTTCTGTTTTGTTTTATTTAATTGCCACTCAATTCAAATTCAAACAAATTTGAAAATAGTGCCAAAACTCCCCTGGATATTTTTAAGTCACTTAATGGACTTCTCCACATATACATAAAATATCTCAGGGCATTTGAAAATATCTTCATTATATATTATGAATATAATGCCAAATTCAAATAGAATATGATTTAAATTCAATGTCCTAAAATATTCCAAAAAAAATTCCAGAATTTTGGTTTGATATATATCTCTTGCCAAAATTACCAAAATGATTTTTAGGGCATTTTGGAATCACTGAATGCAATTTGAAGGGTTCTTGCCCTTCTTTTAAAAGTTTTGAGGCTTTCTAATTTCCTCAGTTCAAGTTTAAGAAATTTAGACATGATTCATGAGTGCTCTATGATGCAACTAATACAAGCAATAATCTAGGGTTGTGACAACTCACCCCCACTAAACAAGAATCTCGTCCCGAGATTCAAGACGTGAGGTAAGAAGACAGAGGGGACACAAAGCTAATACGATCTTCATGATCCAACTGTCCTTCTCAAAGATGTTGATTCATTGCTTCATATTGATCTTGACGTCTTTGCTCTCGAGATCTTCATCCAACACGATGACGTCAAAGAGAAACTCTATCGGAAAGGATCATTGAAACTCTTCATACCAGGCTAAGGCAATTCACAAACGATCGATTGAAGGAGTTCTAAGAAATGGCATACCTAGTTTGAAAAGAGATCTAGGGTTTTCAGACAACTCGGCAATGGAAGGCACATTCGATTGTTATCGAGGATATAACCCAGTGACTGAGCGTGCTCTCAAGAACTTGAGCATTTCCATATTCATCAAGGTCTTACCAACATCCGTGACAAGGATCCCCGCAACACAACATACTACCATGATGAATATTAGTGGAGGATGCAGATGCAAAGGAAGATAACACTTTCTCAGGTTTCACCTTAGGGAGGCCAAGGGAACAAAATCTGGATGATCGACCGAGAGACATTTAGCACTCCGCTTCTAATGTTCTCCCTGATGTACTAGCGTAATCCATTTATAGATATGGTTTGGTATCTTGAACATCAGGTAAAAGGTCGGACTTCGGGAGCTCAAGAATCCATAAGGAACAATTGTTGGAGTAAATCCTACGAAATCCTTATGGGGAGGTGGCCAACTTTCTCAATCAAGATACTACAATAGTAGGTCTTCCGGTTGGGTGTGTTGGCCACGACATCCAATTTACCGGGTTACAGATAGACCACTATTATAGTTCTTGGGAAATGTTCAACCATGATATTTGCCTGAGATTCAGATCTGGTTGGTGTCAGGATATTCCAGACTCATCAAGTCTAGAAAGAAAGATGAAAGTTTGCACACAAATCGACGAGATGACGTTGCGCGATTCTCGGGGAATGAACTACGATAACAAGCTCCAAAACAATAGCTGGTTCTACTACATACATGTGAACACACTGTCCCAGACAGGCATGGCCACGTAGTAGTCTTATAATAAAACACTACCGAGTTCAGGTGGGGAACCATCAACGAGGATACCGAAGTCTTGTGCATGAACTAGTATTTGCACATCAACTCATTTTCCTTGAACAAATCAATCAGTGGCTTGGGGTGCTAGGGAATACATATGGGATGAAGGTTGCAAGTCTCCACACCACAGAATACTTCGCACATATGCTTGACTGACTTGGGATGATTCTGGAAGAGGCAAAAATAAACTTTCTCAAATTCACTACGGCAACTTGCATCAAATGCACATGAATTAGAGGGAGTCACTTCTTTCATCCAAACCTAGGCGTCATGAACGGAACATGAAGATAATGCTTACAAAAGTTTCCAACACTAGCTTGATGTTCAACATGAATCATGGAGGAGACCAATTGATGCTGATGAGCTCAACAACAACTCATCGGAATTTCCATATCACCGGATTTCCACAATTATGTGAACAATGTGATAGTATTGGTCAGACCAAAAGATGTAATGGTGTATGCTCGAGGGATCAACCACGAGTAAGACAACATTACGAACGTCGTTGGTTCTGACTTGATTTGAGGATAGCCCACATTCAAATCAAAGTTTTGAAAAGACAATAGATCCAACAACTGATCACGAGGACCAATCGATGAACATATCATCTTTCTTCAACACACATATTTAAAATATATCCTTTTGAAATGAACTAAGTTAGGCAAAGCTTTTATCTTCCAACTCTCCAAGTTGTTGTTTAGCTCAACCAACTAGTTCAGGGTATCCAACACAGAATCTTGGGGTATGGGTGGTTTACAAGAAACCAACTTGACCACGAGCTCAACATAGAGGTCAGGTGACAACCTGGTGATACCTCCGAGACGACATTCAGAGAATCACGAACCACAGGTATGTTACTAAGCTCGAGAGCAATCTTGCTTCTCAGGGCAAGATGATATGATCAAAAGAGCGAGGATTTGAAATAATCCTAACTCATCAATCGAAGAGTGCACCAGGAAAATGGGCTAGGTAGCACGATCAATCTTAGAATGATGATTCAATAAACAACACGCTAAGAATGAGGCTATTGAACATTTAACTACCAAGCAACAGAGTTGCGAGGAGTATTGATTTCACACATCACAATTCACTTGTTGGCATTCCGGTTGCGACAACACGGAATCGAGGAATGAATAATGATGGCAAGAAGTATCACTACGTCAAGAATTCATAAGATAAGGTGCAATTATCATGACATTCCTGACATAAAGTGGGTAATACTTCAGGGTGGAACAGACCAAAAGTTGGGTTGGCATCTTCATTTTCGGATTACAACTGCTTTGACCCAATCCTGGATATGGATGAGGTTCTGGAGTTTGTTTCTCCTAGTCATTCCGAATAGAATGGCTTGACGGACCACAAGAATAATCGACATCGATGAACACGGATGCACGACTACTCCTGACTATCAATTGATAGATGGGGGTCAGAATACAACTAAAGAGAGACAACTCAAGGAACATATAACTTTCTGAGTTGTGGATGCATAGGTTAGTATGTCGAAGGAGTTCAACATATTCCTTCTGGATAACCCATGCAGAAAGATAGAACTGGTAGAGTCACAATATAGAATGGAGAACTCATTGAGAGCACTTTTGTTGTGATCTTTTGGTTCAAAAGAACTTCTGCCAAGAATGGTTCATGGTATTTGGAAGAAGGAAATACCACGGCTTCGAGGACTATCACAAAGTTTACTAATAACCTAAAGGAACTAGCAAACACTATCAACATGAGGTAAGTAAGGTGAATCTTGGGTTCAAGAACCCAGGAATGGAATACCTGCCAACTAAATGGCATCACGGGATGCTTTCAAGAATGATGGCTAGGATCATCACACTGGGAGTACAAAGCATTGCTAGATTACTGAGTGGTTCTCTAAGATACCTAGGGTCATAATAATAATTCCAACATATATGCCGAGGCAATGGAGTACCTCAACCCACTGACTAGTGTGGTTAATCTGACCAAAGGAACATCGAAACAAGAGGGAAAGGATTTTGCAAATGCATCAGATTGTTTAGAAACCTGGGACGACTCGGACAGCATGATAGTTGTAAATGCTCAAAAAGATTGGAGACATCCGGCAAAATGGTGGCATAACCACTCAACATCACCATATCAAGATTCTGAGGCCAACTATGAACACACATAAATGGTAGGAACTGAACTGAGGCTTAAATCCATCAGTCCTATTGGTCTACGGATTAGTAACACGTGATCCTGATAGAAAGAAGAGAAAGCCTAGTTACTTAACCCCGTAAGAAGATAGGATGACTCAGATAAGAAGGGCATGAGGTATAAGGAGTAAAAAGATCCTTATGTTCTCATCCACAATCCATTCCCTTACATAACTAAAGAATTTCTAGACTCAACTTCGACCAGTTTGGCTTGGTAAACCTACAGGCAGTCAAGCTCTGATAGCAAAGCTGTCAGGACCCCGACTCAATGCCACACCGATCTAGCATGTAACACCTCATATCACTTTGCGGCCTCACGCACGGTATTCCCACGGGTGTCGCCTTACCAGGCCCGGGACCGTTTGCACCTTTTGGCACACGTATATGATAGTGTCGCTAGCATCCATATGACAAGGAGCCCGGGCTGACATGGCTAGTCGTGAACCCAAAGTGGCACTAACTTACAGGGACATGCATACACGACCCAGCAACGAACGTGTCGATCATCAGTGAGTGAATCCGGGCTGTAGCAACTGGGCTAGCAGGACTCCGGTAAACCGGGCTGTAGCAGGCTAACAGGACTCCGGTAGACACCGCGTGACATTTCCCCGAAGGAACAGACACAAGAACGAAGAAGGACACATACCGGTCAGCCTAAGTGTTACGGAGCAGTAGCAAGCTACCAAGGCTTAGTGGAAGCACTAGGAGACATTTCCCGGTAAGAGAGGCTACCAAGGATAAACAACTAGATAGTCAGATCCCACACATACCAAGCATTTCAATAACATACACACAATATGCTCGATATGTGCAAATACAACATTGCATCACAACATGACTCTACAACTCAAGTATCTTATTCAATAGGCTCCGAGGAGCGAGATATAACAAACATGGGTCTCATGACCCAACATTCCGAGCATACAAGTCAAAGCACAAGCGGAAGCTTAACATGTCTGAGTACAGACATCTACAAATGAAAAAGGGCTCAGAAGCCTGTCTATCTACCATATCCTGCCGAGGGCACAAGATCGTAGCTGAGGTAACAAGCTAAACGTCGAAGTCCACGCGGAACTATTAGTGAGACTGAAGTCTCTCTACAAAAACATAAATTAAGCAAACGTGAGTACAAATGTACCCAGCAAGACTTACATCAGAACTAGCTACATATGCATCGGTATCAATAAAGGGATGGTGGGGTTTAACTGCAGCAAGCCAGCTTGGACTCGGTGGCTATCCTGAACTACGACTGCAAGTAACTCTTTTGAGGTGGCGCACACGAGTCCACACATTTACCATATCAATACACCACTATGGATATGCTCCCATCTCCCTACGAGAACGCCATCCATAGCACTCACCCTTATCTTGCGTATTTTAGAGTATCCACTTTCACTTGTCTATGAACTGTAAAGGCAACCCAGAAGTCCTTTACCGCGGACACGGCTATTCGAATAGATAATGTTAACCCTGCAGGGGTGTACTTCTTCACACACTCTCTCACCACTTATCGCCGTTTACACGACATGTACTCGGCAACCTTCAAGCGGAAGCCCAGCGAGGGTGTCGGCCACGACCTGACTAAACACAAGTCTCTCGTCTAGGTTTATCGCCTATTCGGGTTCCATCCGCAAGGAGATCCGGCCGGGGTGTCGCTCACGGCCCCAAACGATGTGGGCAGGGTTCCCAAGCCCACCATCCGGGTGCCACTTGGTACACCGTGCCACTGCACCTAGTCTGTCCCAAGCCCACCTGTACCGGGTGCCACTTGGTAGACTACTAGCACTACCTACAAACACCAGAAACTAGTTGCAACTCCTGGACAGAGATCGAGTTGATTAATAAGTCGAGAGGGGCACTTAAGCATTCCAATGGGTGGTAGTAGCTTTTCATGGATCACAAAATCAGAACTCAGTTCCTGAGGACGGCTTCAATGAGACAACCCACCATGTACTCCTACATGGCCTCTCACCGATACCTTTACGAAATCGTGTTCACACACTTAGCTCACAACAATAGGACAAGTTCACACACATCCACTTCATCCGGATGAATCGGACTGACTCAACTCTAAGCGATAGCGAGGCATGACAAACAAGCATGAATGAGTAGGCACATCGGGCTCAAACAACTCCTACTCATGCTAGTGGGTTTCATCTATTTCTTGTGGCAATGACAGGTCATGCAGAGGAAAGGGGTTCAGCTACATGGCATGTAACAGATGAATCGTTGTTGTCCTAATGCAGTAAAAGAGAGCAGGAGCGAGAGAGTGGGATTGTATCGGAATGAACAAGGGGGTTTTGCTTGCCTGGCACTTCTGAAGATAGTAATAGTTCTTCATCGGTATCATCGAACTCGTCATCGGAACAACGTCTACTGAGGGGGGACAAACACCGGCAACAGAGAAAGAACACAATCAATGCAATGCAACAATATGATGCATGAGTGTGACATGGCAATATGCTGTGGTTTGAGCTAATGCAACTAGCAACCAGATTAAATGAAGTTGGTTTGAATCAAAGATTCAAATTCAAACTCCATATGTGATTTCTTAAATGCCATTTAATTGAGTTGTCCTAAACAGTAGTCATAAGTTGTTCTACATGCATGAAAATGGTACAGATGGATAGATTGGATTTTTTTGATAATTTTTCATATATAAATTATTTCATTTGGAGTTGCGGTTGAATTTCTATGATTTTTAGAAGTTTAGGGCATTTTCTGAAAATAATAGATCATTTAAGATTTATTTAAATTCCAGAAAACATTTACTGCGTCAGTAGTGCGTCATGCATGCGTCAGCAGTCAACAGCGCCTAACCAGGGTTAAACCTGACAGTGGGCCCCACATGTCAGTGTCGTAGCTAATTAAAAGAGACTGTTAGCACTAAACTGATCCTAACTAAAATTGTCAGTGGAACATGGCCCACATGTAAGTGACCCAGAGCGTCATTAGATTAGTGCCTAATGGCATTTTCGCCGGAGTTAGGCCCCCGGCGAGGTGCCGCGATGGCGGGGTGGCTCGGAAATTGCCTATGGGGCACGGATCGATGCGCCGATGGGCTCTCTGGAAAGCTCGCACGACGGCGCATCGGAAGGTGGCGGTGGTCGGGCCTGGGATGGTCGGAGTCAATGGCGCGAGCACGGCTGCGCCGGCCGGAGCTCGGGTGGGTTGCGGGTTCGGTGTTGCAGCTCGCAAACGAGCCAAATAACATGCTGGCCAAGCTCTACATGCAGCCACAAGCTCTTTCGACGCTGGCGCGTGACCAAATGGTCACCGGGGTGACGCCGGCGTCGAGCTCGTGCGACGGCGGGTTTCGGCCTTGACGGAAACAACGGCTAGAGGACGCGCTGGAATGAGGTAACAGGGAGATAGAGGGAGAAGCTTACGGCGGGGCTAGCAAAGGCGACAGCGAGGTCGGGGAAGCACTGCAGCTCCCGAATCGACGACGAGGATCCACGACGACCGACGGGGAAAACGGCGGTGCTGGTGGCGTCCAGGGCCTTCAGGCGCCATGTGGCTCGATGAGGAGGAAGAGGGGAATGAGGTGAAGCTTCTTGGTGCGTCGGTGATGCGTGGGGTGGCCGGTGGCCTCGGTGGTGAGAGAGAGGGATCCAGGGAAGTGGATGAGGGCGAGGGAGAAAGCGAGAGGGGGTCCAGGGTGTCGTGGCGTCATCTAGGCGCGACAGGGCAGCGGCAAGAAGCAGGAGGTGGCGGGGCGCGTGCTCGCGCGCGGTGGTCACGTGCCTCTCATCCTCCTGGCAGGAGGTTGAGGGTGGCCCACGGTCTTTGTGGGATGGGCCGCCTGATGGCAGGCGGCCAGGTGACAGTGGCGGACAGGTAGGTCTTTTGCTCTTTTTTTAATTTTTCTTCTATTTTATTTTATTTAATTGCCACTGAATTCAAATTCAAACAAATTTTAAAACAGTGCCAAAACTCCCCTGGATATTTTTAAGTCACTTAATGGACTTCTCCACATATACATAAAATATCTCAGGGCATTTGAAAATATATTCATTATACATTATGAATATAATTCCAAATTCAAATAGAATATGATTTAAATTCAATATCCTAAAATATTCCAAAAAATGTTCCAGAATTTTGGTTTGATATATATCTCTTGCCAAAATTACCAAAATGATGTTTAGGGCATTTTGGAATCACTGAATGCATTTTGAAGGGTTCTTGCCCTTCTTTTAAAAGTTTTGAGGCTTTCTAATTTCCGCAGTTCAAGTTTCAGAAATTTAGACATGATTCATGAGTGCTCTATGATGCAACTAATACAAGCAATAATCTAGGGATGTGACAGTCCGGTCGGACAGCGCGAGGAAGCGCGGGGCGAGGAAGTGGACCAACCGCGGCCTCTCGCCGCCGCCGAGCTTCAGCCTCCGGGAGACGGAGGAGTACGACCATCGGCACGGCCGTACCACGTCCTCTGTCGCGTCCTTCTCCTCTGTGGCGAGATCTTCCTACGTTGGGAGCTCCTCCTCTTCCGGCGTGGGCCTTCTTCCCGTGAAGAGGAAGTGGTCGGAGGAGTCGGAGGACATCGAGTTCGTCCCCGTCAAGGAGGAGCCCGAGAAGCTCGGCCGCTGCGGAGTCGTCAGGCCGGAGGACTTCGTCGGCGACTTCGACACGGTTGCGACTGCCATTGCCGAGCGGAGCGTGCGCGAGGAGGCGGAGCGCCAGCGCCACGCCGAGGGGCTCGAAGACCTCCAATGGCAGCAGGCGGTCGCGGCCAACCTCGCCGCCATTGAGAAGGACGACGAGTGGCGGCGCATCCGCGGGGAGCAGAGGGCGAAGTACGTCGACCTCTGCAGCTCCGGCGAGGAGGATTGAGCTCCTCCATGGCGTCGTCCATGGCCGCGAGCTCGCCGCCGTGAGATCCCCACCCCCCTAGTACTAGTACTGATGTAGTATGTAGTATGAACTAATGTTTGAAGTGCTTGATCAAGTAAAATATATGTAGTATGTAGTATGAACTTCCCGCAAAACTATATTTCCAAATTATGCAGTTTCATCTACGGTTTCTGTTCGCCGCGCTAGTTTTCGATCCGCAAACGAGATCGTCGTGAAACTGCAAACGCGTTTTGCGGAGGAAACAAAATTGAACAAATCATGGCCCTGCCATTTTGGATACGCGCGTGTATCAAGTCAATTTAAACATTCAGTGGTACCGCATAGTCCCAAAACATTGCTAGAAAACTGAATACACCCAAATCGATGCCTGAGTTTTAAGCGCCAAATATTTATAGCTCGAAGAGAGTGGTTTTTCTGCACCCCAATAAACTACAACCCCTCAAGAATACATAGCAAAATATATTTTTTTAATCTAAAACTTTCTGGGAACGATTATGAATAAAGGTTATTAGTGTTTGCAAAGTTTGATGGTCAAATAACATTTGAGGAGCTCTGTAAAAAAAATCACTCAAAATTACTCAAAATGTGTGTGCACTGTTTGAGCAGATTTTGTAATTTTGTCTTTTTGTACATAGCTTCTCGAATATTATTTGACCACTAAACTTTGCAAGCATCCATGACATTTTTTCATAATCATCTTTAAAAAGTTTCAGAATTTTTTAAAATGTTTTGCTATATTTTCTTGTGGAGGTGTAATGGGGGCGTAGTGTGGTGGGTGCAGCCACTATTTTCTCATAGCTCGAACGTAAAATACTCAAGCTTACCATTTGGGAACACTCGGGCATGTAAGTGCTATACTCATTTACTGTTTCCAAAACATTTTTTTTCCAAATGTTTTAGTTAATATGCACTGGCTGGATTACCCTTTGACTCTTCGTTGGTCAAAAGTACACAATAATGATGGAGCGGAAATGGCAACAAAGAAGCATGCAATATTGATCGAGCTATTTTAGGACAGCTGTTGGAGCAGTTGTGCCCTATTTCGTACCCTATTATAGGACTATTGTTGAAGATGGTGTTTACTCGTGCCCCAAAAAACACGTTTTTGTGCTCTAAAATTTACTCCATCCTGTTTTCGTGCAAAAAAATAGGGTTGCTATTTGAGATGCTCTTAGCTAACCAATCCGCGTGACCAAAAGAGCAGCAACGTATCTCTATTATTAATAAAAGAGGGTTGGTATGTTTGTTTTACCTTTTCCCCTGGGTTTTTCCTCCCCACACCCCTCTTCCCCCATTGGTTTTCTGTTAATTTTTTGGCAATCTCAACCGACGCCGCACAAAATAAAAACGAATGTAAATAGAGTAACTTCAAACAATCTCAACCAAATCGATACCACGTCCTGTATTAATTCTATCAAATCATATCAAAGTCTCAACTAAATCAAAAATTTCCTTGCCTTTACCTACCTATACTCAAATCAAATCAAATCTTACTAAAACCACAACTAAGTCAAAAATTTCACTGCTTTCCCCTACCTATACTCAAATCAAATTAAATTTTATGAAAAACTAGAATATAATGGGTGTAAGGTATATGTGGGACAAGATTGATGTTGAACCATTAGAATATGCATGTATGCCCTTGTTGCAACGCACGGGCCATTATCTAGTACATACATAATCTCAATGTTGTCCCAACGCCTTATATAAGTTAAGCGCAGTCACACACTACACATGTACCCATAAAAAGTCAATTGCAAGAAACCACCACATTTACGGCTAGGTTTACAGGAAACCACCAACTCATTAATCCATTGCAGAAAACACCGGAAAATTTGTTAAGTCGTTGCAAAAAGCACTGATTGGGTGATTTGGCCCGTTTAATCACTTTCTGACAAGTGGGGCCAGGATTGTAAGAAGCTTAACTGGCAAAAAAATAGCACACACACCCCTAGATATTTACACAAAAGGCAATCAGGCCCCTGGTGTGGACAACCGCGGCGCACTGGCCTTGCCGTCCAGTACGCACGGCGACGCCCTCGTCGGAGTAGGAGATGGCCACGGCCGCGGCAGATGACGAGGAGGCGGCTGGGGTGCGTGCATTTCCGAGGCATTGGCCTGCCAGTGCTGCAGCGATGGTGGTGGTCGGGTCAGCGACATGGAACACGCGTCGGGAGCCGAAGCACAGGAGCAGCACCCTCCTCCTCCGATGTGGTCAAGGGCAGGGTTGGAGGGGGGAGGCGACAAGATGAGTCCACCTGCTCGGCTTCCCGTCGCCCTCATCCACGAAGGAGGACGGGCTCAATCCAGAGGCCCCTCCGGCGCTTGTGCAGCTGCGGCGTCCACACGAGGCGCAGCCGCTTGAGGGTCCTGGCCGGCTCCTCCCCGTTGCTTCCGCTGGAGCCGGTGGCCGACGACGCGCCGCCGTTCATCTCCTTGCCGCCCGCGCCGTCGGCGCCGCTGCTGAGCGGGCCGCCCCTGTGCGTGGCGATGTCGAAGGCAGCGGCGAGATCATGGGGGATGAGCGACTGCGCGGCATGAGCTCGCCCGGCGCCGACAGGTCCTCTTCGAAGAGCGCAAACCAGCTGGGCTCCTCCTCCTCCCTCCTCCTCCCGGCCCGGAGCAGAGCGGCGGCGGATGACAGCAGCGCGGCGGCGGTGCGTAGGGATAGGGCGTTGGTGTTCCACCGGGGAGGATCCGATTGCTTTTGTTTTTTAGATCTAGGGGTGTATTTGCTAATTTTTGGGTAAGTCAGTTCCTTACAGTCCGGCCCCTCTTGTCAGAAAGTGATGAAACGGGCTAAATCACCCGATCAGTGCTTTTTGCAACGACTTAACAAATTTTTCAGTGTTTTCTGCAACGGATTAACGAGTTGGTGGTTTTCTGCAAACCTGGCCACAAATGTGGTGGTTTCTTGCAATTGACTCACCCATAAACATCCCACCCCTCGTTGCATGTGGCGCTTATTTTCATATGTATAGCCCCATGAATATATCCAATGATCCATGCATCTACACTCACTAAAAGAATGATCTGTTTATGAGTTGTCTGGGGCGCTCAATTTTTATCTTTTTTCCAGGAGCTACATATTCAAGTGTTAGGCATGCAGAAGTATGGATGTGGGCAGATGTATATATATGATCGAGTGCAGCATATGCCTAGCTATATGCAAATCGTAGCATGCACACCCATACAACTGAATGCATAAATAAGCTCAAAAAGATGGTATCCATCATGTCTAGAATCTTACTATGCTACTAGCTAGCAAGTTGGATAATAAAACATTGAGATCACAAAGTGATCGTATCTTCCAGAAAGAAAGAAAAACAGTGGTTAGATATATATAGTAACCTGCTCTGCTGAGAGAAGATTTGTGAAAGAAAAAGAATTCTGAAATTGGATATAGCATGTTGACTCTTCCCAGATGCAAATTAAACAAAGTGAAGCGAGCACCAAAAGTTTATGTCAACACAATATATAGGAGCATGAAATTGGATAGCCTGTTGACACCTCCCAGATGCAAATTAAACAAGTGAAGCTAGCACCAAAAGTCTATGTCAACATAGTATATAGGAGCATGAAATGATCGGCAGAGCAACAACAAATACATAAACAGTAAGGTAGTGATGTACTGAACAAGATGTCCGTTTTATTGCAGTAACAAGTCGATCAAAAACACAAAGGTACTTTCAATATCTATACGAGTAGGTAACTAAGCATAGCTAAATCAAGCATATTTAGCCAGCACGGTGGGTTAATTAAGCGGCACGAACTCTACTTCCCGGTTACAAAAAGCACACCTCACTGCCTCATATACTAGGGGGGATACATTCATAAGTAGCTGTAAACAGACGCATATACGTACCTACGTACTTGACATCGTATTAGCATACACAGCAGCAGCGATCAGTTCGCAGTATATATACTAGCTCTTGGCGGGCAGGTTCCAGATTCGTTTCGCCGGCGACCAGGTACGAACGTACGTACACTTCAGGCGGCAGGCGCGCAGTCATAGTCGTCATCGTCGTCGTCGCCGTCCGTCTCGGCCTTGCCGCACCAGGCGTCACAAGGCGCGGCGTAAACGGCGTAGGTGGCAATGCCGCCGTCTTGGACGATGTGGCTCATGACCTTCGACGCCGGCGCCATGAGAAGCTTAGCTTGAGTATGATCAAAAGCTTGAAGTCGGAGCGCAAGCAGCAGCTGCAAGCTTAAGCTAGCTACTGGCAGTAGTGATCTGTGAGAGGTAGTGATGGGGCGGATGGGTGGTGGTGGTGGCGCTAATGCTAGCTGTGTTGGTGTCTGATATCTGCAGAGTATAGCCGCGTTTGGTGTGGGTTTTATAGGACGGCAGGAGGTGGGGAAATGTGGCGGCACGCGGCGGGGAGCGCTGGGAGCGTGCATCGGTCATGCCGCTGCGTGCATGGCTACGGCGCGGCACGGGCACCGCGCGGCACACTCAGCAGCCGGGGAGTCTCGCCGACACCACCATGCCGCTGACAGGTGAGCGCCCGCGGTCCGCGCGGTCTACATGCCAGTGGGTGCCGCGGCTGGGGCACCGGGTGCCCCGGGCCGGCGGACGTGGAGCTGGGAATCGCGAGGAGGAGGATGGAGTGGCCTCCAGGTCTTCAGGACCACCGGCCAGCGAGAGGTCGAAAAAGCATAGTCGACACAGATCAGTAGACTAGTGCAGGGAGTCTTTATCAATGGCATCTCGGGTGATATTTCCCGCTTTATCACAATTCGGTGCGGATATATATTCTGTCGCCTGCGTGCGTTGCGTCTGCTTCTTCCTCCGGCCATTAGTGTTAATCTGCGCCGCCTCACGAGCGGCATAAACAAAGAATATTAGGCAGACTGATCACGGATTCATGGTTGATCTGTTGTTGCCGAAAACGGCAGTGCCACACGTGGTGCTCACTATAAATACGATGAGTGTCAGGGTCCCGATAACTGCCACACATGTGGTGTATCGGATAGTTGTGTCACACGTCTCGTGTGGCATGAACAGCAACCAGCCCACACACCTACGTGTGGGCAAAACAACTAATGTCTACACACATCTTTTTTTTCCTCCCGAACCCTCTCACACGTGTGCGTGTGGACGAAGTTGATAACGCCCATACGCCCGTATGTCAGGCCTTGTACCCTCCTGGTCCTGCACGTGACGCGTGACGCCCACCGCGCACCCGCGGTTGCCATGGTCAAGACCCTCGTCCATGTTCGTTTAACTGCAGTTGCCATGTCGTTGAACTACGGTTGCCATGTCGGACAACTGCAGTTGCCATGGTTGCTCAACTGCAGTTGTCATGTATGGTCTGATCTAATGTAGTTGCCATGATTTCATAACTTTAGGAGTTGCCACATACTGACACTAGGCAGTTGAGAGTGTTGCCATGTGCTCACAAGCATGCTAGGGCAGTTGCCATGTAAAAATGAAGAGTTGCCATCTGCTAACGTGCACGTTAGGGCAGTTGCCATGTACGTACACGTTGGGGCAGTTGTCATGTACCATGCAAAAACACATGGCAACTCGGTAAAAGAGAGTTGCCATCTACTTACGTGCACACTAGACAGTTGCCGTATACCCTGCAAAAACACATGACAACTCGGGTAAAAAACGAGAGTTGCCACCTGCTTATAAAGCACACTAGGGGCAGTTGCCACGTGCGCTGCAAAAAAACATGGCAACTAGCAGCTGGGGAGTGGGAGAGGAGACGGGCGTGTGGGCGAGATGGCAAATGCCCACACACCAACCCTTGTGCGTGACTGAAAACTGATGTGTGGGTGAACTGCTAAACGCACACACACCGGCCCTCCGTATGGTAAAACGGATGTGTGGGCGAACTATGTCACACAGCACACACATGCCTTGTCCTACGTGGCACAGAAAATCAGCCAGATTATGCCAAGATTCGTGCATATAGTACTGGACGGTAATGGATGTGTGTGGTCGAGATGGTCAACGCCCACACGTGTGGGCGTTAACATTTCTGTTTATTTATTGTTATAGCAATAAATAAACAGTGCTTGATAGAAAGTGCAATTCCAAATCAAGACATGACATGGATCCGTGCAATAAGGTGAGTACAATTTACTTACTTTAGCTTTCTCTGGTTGTATTTATATATGTTTGTCGAACTCATACACTTGGGCTCCATTTAGGAAATGTTTGATTAATGCACTAAGGGTTTGTTTAGTTCATATACTAATTAAGTTTATAAACATATATTTGTCACATGTTTTTTCCCATATATGCCAAGGTGTGGTTGGAAAACGAACTGGGAGCTAACTTAATCAAACTTGCCTATGGTGTGGCAAAGTGGGGCAATCCTAGACACTGGTGCAGAATCAGGCTTTAGTCCCGGTTCGTAAGGATCTTTAGTGCCAGTTCATCAACCGGGACTAAAAGATGGGGATTAAAGCCCCCCTCTTCCCATCCCCCTTTAGTCCCGGTTCGTCACGGCCCGGGACCAAAGGCCCAACACGTGGCACGAGCCCGCACCGGGGCTACACCAACCGGGACAAGAGGTTTAGGGTTTTAGGATTTATGATTTATGGTTTATTTTTCCTTTTTGTTTTTGTATTTTCGATTTAATTGTTTTTCATTTCAAACATATTTTACGCTACTGCAGTCATCAAATGCCACTGCTATACTACATACTGTACACAAACGTCATATATAATAAAATTTCTCGTACGACCAATCATATATCATATATAGAATTTCTCGTACGACCATGCATACACACACATATATATACAATTTGGTACATACAATTTCTCAACAATTTGCAGATCATTACATGCAGGCATTAGGTGTAATGGTATTCTCCTTTGGAATCTATGACCTGATCAAGCAAAAATCCTGCAACCTCCTCTTGAAGTGCTCGTATGGTCCGTTGATAGGAGTTTATCCCGCATCTTCTCTTCCATCTTTATTAAAAAAGAAGATCAATATGAATATATTAGTTGTGTGTATATATATATTAGATCATGATAAAAAGAATTATGAATTGTGTTTGCGTACCCAAAGTTGTTTTGTAGATGTGCTCCTTTCGGACGTCATAATGCGAATGTTCTCGTAAACGTTGTACGCACATAAATTATTCCCCGACGCCTGACTCATGCACTTTACGAGAATAGAATTCAATCAGATAATAATTAATCAAGCATGATAATGATATTGAAACTAGAATTAAAGAGATGTGCAGACGTAGCTAGTACTACTTAATTACGCACCCTGGCACCGATTTTAGCTCTTGTTTCCATAGGCCTTGAACCTGTTTGATGAACTTTGCCTAGCCCTGCCCGCCGGCAGAGAAAATGAATAAATGAGTTATTAATTAGTTGATATCAGGAAATGAACTAAAGATACCGACATAATGCGATAATGATTGAAATTACCTGTCGAGCATCCCCTTCACGATTGAGTATTCTTTAGTTTCTTTAAGTAGTGAGTCCAGTACGAGAACTTTTCCCTCGTCAACTTCAATGATTAACAGGATACAGTGAAAACTCCATGCGCACACGTTTGTATAACTAAGCGGGCATGTGCATAACTCATCAACTATACTATTAACATCTAGTAAGCAAAACTGAATTTGTAGTACTAGACAGTAATACTCGCCCGAAGTTGTAAGGAAGTAGTATTTCTGATTGGGTATTTAGTCACATCAAAAACTGTAGCAAGCTTTTCTCTGTGTCTTTTTTGTGACGTTACCATGTCTCTTCATTAACGGTATTTGGGTCAATGAACCCAATGTCATAGCGTCCATCTCTTTTCATTTCATACATCTTCATTCTGCATAATACCACAAAAAAGAATATAGTGAGGATAATTATAGGTAATGAACGAGCACAGCTAGCTAGAGACTTAAATTACAGAAAGAAATCATTCCAGACAATAGCAACTGACGAGAAATTTGTCGAGTGCGTCTTGATTGAATAACTGAAACATTTCTTCAAACTCAACCCACAAATCTTTTGCATGGAAGTAATGATCTGCCTTGACTTTCACCATGAGGGCCTCTCGCCCGTTCTTTACTTCTCTCAGGTACCACTCATGCGATGTGTACATTCTCGTTGATAGAAGCGGGATCTCCTCAGGCTTGACCAGAGGTTGGCCGCGGACATATTTCCATGCTACTTCATCATCTTGAATACCAGGGATAGGCTCGATCTCTAGGAGTTGATAAACAGTGACACCGGCCTCTTTAGCCATCTTTCTATGATCGTCGGTTATTACTGGAAGATCGGTAGTACTCACATGTGGTTGTACAATGAGAGGGGGAGGGCGATCAGACTGCCTGTTCTCCCAGATGGGGAACAGTTTTCCCGCATTTTTTACTTTCTTGGCTCGAGCTCGAGCTTGACTCCTTCTCTTTTTGTGCACGATATAACGTCTTAATAGAGCGCTCATAGTCTGAGTCCCTTCTCTTCATAGCCGATTGAGCATTATCAATAAAGTGTTGTATGACTTCCTCGGGTATTTTATCCTTTGGCGGCGGGGGCGGTTTCGGTGCAAAATGGGCCTGAACTTCGGCATCCACTACGACCTTGTTTTCCTCGTCAGTCAAGTCGTAAGGCAACTTTGGAGGAGCCCTGAGGCTTGGACCATATCTGAATTTCTTGCATGTTGTACCGCTAGCCGCTGTAACTGCGGCGCCTCTCTTTCGTTGTTGCTGAGGCGGCGGAGACGGCTGACGTGGTGCCGGACTTGGAGGAGGAGTCAGCTGACGCGGTGCCGGACTTGGAGGAGGAGTCGGCTGACGCGATGGCGGACTTGGAGGAGGAGTCGGGTGATGCCGTGCCGGACTTGGAGGAGGAGTCGGGTGACACGGTGCCGGACTTGGAGGAGGAGTAGTCTGACGCGCTGGCGGACTTGGAGGAGCAGGAGTCGACTGATGCAGCAGACTTGTTGGAGCAGGAGTCGGTGGCCTTGGAAAGACGATGCAATCCTTTCTCCATAGAATGATACGATGTATGGCCTCTCCCAGTGTGCGCTCCTCGTCACCTCCATGAATGTCAAGATCTAGCTCGTTATATCCCGACATCACTTCATCCACCCCGACACGAGCATATCCAGCTAGAATCGGATTGCCATGGAAGGTTGCTTCAGGGCGATTTGTTAAAGCATAGCCGTCTACCACCTTCATTGATATGTTCTTCACCTTAATGTGTAGCTCACAAGGTGTCGCACGTTGGATAACATCCACGGGGTATCTAGCCAGCAATGCATCATCAGCCGGGGTGGAACCCGCGCGGCTTCTCAACATAGATGGGACGGTGCTATCCAATGCTGGATCTGCTTGCTACTGCCGCTGCTGAGACGCCCTTTCCTGGCTAAGTGAGTCGATCGGCTCCTGCTGCCGCCTGAAAGCGCGTCCCAACTCCATGTGCTTTGGTTCTAGGCCTTGAAGGCAGACTGCTTTCTCCTTCCTCTGCTCCTCCTCCAGCATTCTCTTGTGCTCCTCATGCTGCCTCTTTCTCGCACGCCTTCTGTAGTCGGCGTTACAATCCGCAAACCCCTCAAACCATGGAACAACGACTTTGCCTCGTGTTTGTCTCGGGTGTTCAGGATTCTTCAGGGCGCGCGTAAGCTCGTCATTCTCTCTGTTGGGCGTGAACGCCCCCATTCGAGCCTCTTCTATTGCAACAAGTAAAGCGTCGAAGGCTTCTTTAAGACTTGCCTGCTCCATAACCAGCCCTGTCTCTGGGTCCAACTTCCCCCCATGCGCATAAAACCAAGTCCTGCACCTGCCGGGCCAACTCAATGTAACTGGAATGACCCCTGCAGCAATCATCTCTTGCTCACCGAGATCCCACTTAGGCCGGGCGACCTGGTAGCCACCTGGCCCCAGCCGATGGTGCCACTTCTTTTTCGCAACATTAATTTTGTTTATTCTCGACCATTCCTGAGCTGCTTCCGATTCCTTGAACTTCACGAAAGACTCCCAGTGATCTCTTGCCTTCTCCAATGCTCCCTTGAATTCTGGAGTCTGCTTTCCTGCTTGGGTGTACCCGGCCCATATTTTTTTCTTATGGTTGTTGAATGCTATCGCCATCTTCTTAAGAGCATTTTTCCTGACTTTCTCCAGTTCTGCATCTGTGAAATGACCTGGTGGGGTGAAATGTGACATGAACGATTCCCAAAGCATATCTTTTGCTCTTTCGGGGAGAAAAGCAACTCCTTCATCTCGCTTTGCTGGTTTTTTCCATTCTTGAACGGAGATCGGGATTTGGTCCCTGACAATAACTCCGTGATGAGTAAACTTGTCAGCATTCTTCTTAGGTTCAAGCAGTTCACCATTTGGTTTGATGGCATCGATGTTGTACTTTACGCCAGCCTACAACCTTTTGGTCGGGCCTCGTCTTGCTCTGCTTGTAGAAGATTTGCTCAATCCGGAGTGCTAAAAGAAGAAAGATTGATTTGTTTGTTTATATATATATATATATATATATATATATATATATATATATCAATTAATACATGTAATGATCACCAGATGCCTTATGTAAATATATCTCGTCGGTCTTTGTTATTTGAGAAATATTTCCTTCGTCATCATTGTTGTGGTCTTCATCTATTTGTTCGTCTTCATCAAATATCATACCCTCGCCGGTATTGTTCAGATATTGTGAGCAGTCATCTCCAGGTTCATTCTCATTTGGGCTCGGGGAGCGTATGATTTCGAACAGGTCTCTTCTCCATCTCTGTCGGTATTGTTCATAGCTTATATTAACTAATCCAGAAGAAAGATAAAACAATTTAGTATTCAAATTAGAATGCAATCAATAAGGAAAAACTGAATCATAGTACATAATATGCATCTCGAATAATATCACTAATACATCTCGAATAATCCAAATAATATGCATCATCGAATATAATCTCAAATACATCGTCTCGAATATTATCAAATAATATAATCTCGAATACCTCGTCCCGAATATTATCGAATATAATCTCGAATACAGCTCGAGTATTATCATATATATATATATATATATATATATATAACATCACTAGCTAATACAAATCAAATATTATCGAAGAATCTAGTTCGCTCGCGGTTCCTAAGGTGCGGGCGGTGGAAACCCAAAGAGAAGGAACCATCACAGGATCATAGCTTGGGTGAGATCCCTGAAGAACATGCCAGGTATTGGAGAACCTAACGTCCAACACAACCATGTAGCGACGGACGTGCTCGTTGAAAGGATCGAGAAGAGGTGTCTAGAGGGGGTGAATAGACTCTAAGCAAGAAAAGTTACAATTTTTAATTTCTTTAAGTTTAAGTGGAGTTTTGGCACAAGTTTAACATTCACAATACACATCAAGCAAGCATGCAAAGAGTATATGAGCAGCGGAAAGTAAAGCATGCAAATTGCAAGAATGTAAAGGGATGGGATTAGAGTGTGCAAACGCAATTTGGAGACACAAAGATTTTTGAGCCGTGGTTCCGATAGGTGGTGCTATCGTACATCCACTTTGATGGAGACTTCAATCCACGAAGGGTAACGGTTGCGTGAGTCCACGGAGGGATCCACCCACGAAGGGTCCATGAAGAAGCAACCTTGTCTATCCCACCATGGTCGTCGCCCACGAAGGACTTGCCTCACTAAGGTAGATCTTCACTAAGTAGGCGATCTCCTTTCCCTTACAAACTCCTTGGTTCAACTCCACAATCTTGACGGAGGCTCCCAAGTGACACCTAGCCAATCTACGAGACACCACTCTCCAAGAAGTAACAAATGGTGTGTTGATGATGAACTCCTTGCTCTTGTGCTTCAAATGATAGTCTCCCCAACACTCAAATCTCTCTCACAGGATTTGGATTTGGTGGAAAGAAGATTTGAGTGGAAAGCAACTTGGGGAAGGCTAGAGATCAAGATTTATGTGGTAGGAATGGAATATCTTGACCTCAACACAAGTGTAGGTGGTTCTCTCTCAGAAAATGTATGTTGGAAGTGTAGGCATGTTCTGATTGCTCTCTCCATGAATGAAGAGTGGGTGGAGGGGTATATATAGCCTCCACACGAAATCTAACCGTTACACACAACTTACCAAACTCGGTGGGACCGAATCATGAAACTCCATCGGACCGATTTAGGAAATAATGTGACTGTTAGGATTTTCAGTGGGACTGACATGTCATCTCGGTGGGACCGATATGGTCAGGGTGAGGGCATAACATAATCTCAGTGAGACCGATTACACAAACTCGGTGAGACCAATTTTTGTAATGGACACACAGAGGGTTGGTCAGGCAAACTCGGTGGAACTGATTCGCTCATCTCGGTTAGACCGAAACGTTATGAAGGGGAACAGAGAGTTTGCATTGTAATCTCGGTAGGACCGATTACACAAACTCGGTGAGACCGATTTTGGTAATGGGTATACACAGATAGATTACAATCTCATCTCGGTGAGACTGAGATCCCTATCGGTGAGACCGAAAAGACTAGGGTTTGTGACGGTGGCTATGTCAACAGAACTCGGTGGCGTCGGATGGAAAGATTTGGTAGGGCCGAGTTTGACTTTTGGTTTGGGACATATGTGGATGTGAGAAAGTGGTTGAGGGCTTTGGAGCATATTACTAAGCACTTTGATCAAGTAAGCCATTAAGCAACACCTCATCCCCTGTTAATAGTATTGGCTTTCCTATGGACTCAATGTGATCTTGGATCACTAAAAGTAAAATGTAGAGTCTTGTGCTTGAGCTTGAGCCAATCCTTTGTCCTTAGTATCTTGAACGGGTTCCACATCCTCTAGCCCATGCCACTCCATTGTTCAACTTATCTGAAACATACTAGGTAAAAGTATTAGTCCAACAAGAGATATGTTGACATTAATTACCAAAATCACCCAGGGAGCAGTTGTGCTTTCAATCTCCCCCTTTTTGGTAATTGATGACAACATACATCAAAGCTTTAGATAAAGATATAGAGAATAACAAGTAAAGCTTTTGAAAGACATGTAACATGCATAGGCTCCCCCTACATGTATGCAATCATGTAAATATGAAATATAGGAGCATGTGAATGCATAAGCATGACAGAGTAAGCAATGTGTTACATGTATCTTGGCTATATGCATCAGAGAAAATGGTGTGAATATAGGAAATGTACCTTCATGCTCATGAGTCCTTCTTGCAAACAGTATGTACATCAGCAAGAAATTCTCATACACATGACTGTGATGCATATACTTACCTTGTGGTCTTGAGTTGGCTTAGGGAGGAATGAACCTGTGTAAACAAGGTTATATAACATAGATACACCTACTAGTCAGAGCAAACAAAAGAAACCACAAGAGTACCAAGACTTGGATGACATGTAGAGAGTGAGTACTAAGTACCACATTGGATATAGACATGTCCCCAAAGGCAAAGATGTGCAATGAATTCATAGGATTTCCTTCCCTTAGATGTCTTGCTCCCCCTGAATCTAGCATGGGATATTGGGAGAAGATAGGGAACAGAAAATCAGGCAAAGAAAAGAAACAGAGCTAAAACAATCAAATATGAACATATCTTTCCCCTCTTAAAGACATGTGACTTCTCTCCTCTTGAACACCAAGCATTTGGGGTCTCTCTATCTTCTTGAGTATTCCTCCCCCTATAGAGATGATTAAGCTTTGATGTGATCTCCCCCCCCCCCCCCTTGACATCAATTTCCAAGAAGGGTTCCTCTGGATTTTTGTTGCAAATGGGTTTTGTCCATGAGTCACAGATCAAAGCATCAAGCCGAATGTGATGCTGGTAAAGGACAAGAATCATTGAGTGGAGCTGGATCAAGAAGAATGCAGGAACAAGTGGCAAGCTGTCTTTCCTGCAGTGAAATCGGTGGCACCGAGTTGTATGCGTCGGTTGCACCGAAAGATTTCGGTTGGACCGAAGGCAACAGACCGCTGTGACCGAGTGCAACACAGAGAAAACACTTGTCACCTCATCTCACTAGATAGGTAAGATCTCACAAAGATTTGCAAGGAATTATCTGAATGATTTGCAATGAATTTGATGTAGGAACTGCAGAACAAACAGAAACAGAAAAGAAATCTAGATGAAGTTTTTTTTTGAAAGGGGTAACAAATATGCATGAGATAAATGCAAGAGCACAGAAAAGAATACAAGAGAACTTCATCTAGAGTTGGTCGGCGACAAAGTCACCTATGTTAAAGTATATTGACTTAGGAGTCAAGTGAGATTACTTGATCATAGGTCATACTCATCGTTCAAGCTCAAAATGGGGTTACCATTTTTCGTTTAAGCATTTTGATGTATTCTCATCTTGTTGAGTTGCTTTGACTCATGTCTTGGAGTAAAGCTTCTCTAAGATGGAATAACATACCTTGGGTGGTGGTGTTGATCGTGATCATGTAGTTGAACTTGTGTAGGATGCTCAAATGTTGATGTAGCTCATCAAGAGTTGGGAGCACCACTTGGAATTTGAGTTCATCTACCTACATGGGTTACTTTTTGCAAGGAAGAGCACTTGTGTATCCAAAATGACAATCATGAAGCTCAATATAAAATTTGTCAAAGGATATGTTGAAAGGTTTCGTGCTTCCTTATCTTCAACCAGCATTGTGTAGAGACTTGGTGATGTAGAGATTGCTCAAGATGTGAGTGAGTTGCAATCTCATGGATGTAGATTCATCCAAGTACCTACAAGGGTTAGATAACATGCAAGGTGCAAATATATCCAAGACATAAGGAAGTTATCACAGGAGAAATATCAATGATTAGTCATAGGCTCATGTCTTGCATGTATCCAAATGGTGTTCCTACTCCAAGTTTGAAGCATCAATGATGTTCAATTCACCTCTCAACCTGCAAAACACTTTCTCATCAAGTGGTTTAGTGAATATATCCGCCAATTGCTTATCGGTACGAACATGCTTAAGATTAATGTCACCCTTAGCAACATGATCTCGAATAAAATGATGACGAACTTCAATATGCTTAGTTTGAGAGTGTTGCACGGGATTGTGAGCAATTTTGATAGCACTTTCATTATCACAAAGCAAAGGAACATGTTTCACATATATCCCATAATCTTTAAGAGTTTGGGTCATCCAAAGTAATTGAGCACAACATGAACTAGCGGCAATGTATTCTGCTTCGGCGGTGGATAAGGATACTGAGTTTTGTTTCTTGGAGGACCAAGACACAAGAGATCCACCAAGAAATTGACAAGTACCCGAAGTGGACTTCCTATCAACATTTTCACCGGCATAGTCCGAGTCGGAGTAGCCAACAAGATTAAATGAGGCCCTCTTTGGATACCAAATGCCAAAATTTGGTGTGTATATTAAGTATCTCACTATCCTTTTCACAGCCTTAAGATGACATTCTTTAGGGGCGGCTTGATATCGTGCACGCATGCACACACTTAGCATATCGGGACGAGAGGCACATAGATATAACAATGAACCAATCATGGAGCGGTAAACTTTTTGATCAACTGGTTCACCATCTTTGGTCAAATCAAGACGTCCACTAGTAGGCATGGGTGTAGTCACACCTTTGCATTCTTGCATATTGAACTTCTTGAATAAGTCATTGGTGTACTTTGTTTGAGAGACAAAGGTACCTTCCATAGTTTCCTTGATTTACAAACCAAGAAAGAATTTGAGCTCACTCATCATCGACATCTCAAACTTCTCCGACATTAGCTTTCCAAACTTTTCACTAAAGTGAGGGTTAGTCAAACCAAATATAATATCATCAACATAGATTTGGCACAAAAATAGTTCTCCATTAACCCTTTTAGTAAAAAGAGTAGAATCAATTTTTCCAATTTCAAAGCCTTTTTCAATAAGGAACTTGGTCAAGCATTTATACCATGCTCTAGGAGCTTGTTTAAGACCATAAAGAGCTTTCTGAAGTTTGTAAACATGATTAGGTTTCTTGGGATTAACAAAACCGGGAGGTTGCTTAACATAAACTTCCTCCTCTGTTTCACCATTTAGAAAAGCACTTTTAATGTCCATTTGGTACAAGGTGATATCATGGTGATTAGCATAGGCAAGTAAGATGCAAATGGACTCAAGTCTAGCAACGGGGGCATATGTCTCACCATAGTCCATACCTTTGACTTGAGTGTAGCCTTGGGCGACAAGACGTGCTTTTATGCGAACTACTTGTCCATCTTCATCTTGCTTGTTGCGAAACACCCATTTGGTACTGATGATGTTGTGGTTGTTGTCGGGCTTCTCAACCAATGTCCAAACTTGATTTCTCTCAAAGTTGTGTAGCTCTTCATGCATGGCGTTTATCCAATCCGGATCTTCCAATGCTTCTTCAACCTTCATAGGTTCAATGCTAGAGATGAATGAATAATGTTCACAAAAGTTAGCTAAACGAGTTTTAGAGCGAGTGATTCTCCCGGTTTGGATATCATTGTAGATTTGCTCAACGGGGTGGTCTTTAGCAACTCTTGCTCGAACTCGTGAAAGCTTTTGCTTGGATCTTGGTGGAAAATCTTCTTCATCTTGTTCTTCTTCATTGTTGACATTGTCCTTCTCTTGTCATGGTGGAGAAGGAGGTTGTTGATGTTCATCTTGGTGTACTTCCTCATTTTCTTCATCTTGGTGTGTCCCACTTGTGGATGCTTCTGTATCAACTCTTGGTTCACCTTGTCGTGAGGTGGAAGCCTCCACTTGGACGGACGAGGTACTCTCCTTCACCTCCGTTGGACAAATCTTTCCAATAGACAAGTCTTGGATTGCTTCCGAAGGGTCTATGTCTCCTACATCAATTGGAATTGCTCTACTTGCGAGTCGTTAGATTCATCAAACTTCACATCTACCGTCTCTTCAACCTTTCGGGTGAAACTATTGTAGACACGGTAAGTGTGAGAGTTTGAGTCGTAACCAAGTAGGAAACCTTCATGAGATTTAGGAGCAAATTTAGAACGATGATGCTTATCAAGAATGTAGCACTTTGAGCCGAATACTCAAAAATACCCAACTTGGGGTTTGTTACCGGTGAGGAGCTTGTATGTTGTCTTGCTGAGTAGCTTGTGAAGATACAAGCGATTTGTTGCATGACAAGCTGTATCAACCGCTTCCGCCCAAAAGTGTTTCGACGTCTTGTACTCATCAAGCATCGTTCTCGCCATTTTGATGAGTGTCCGGTTCTTCCTCTCAACAACCCCATTTTGTTGAGGTGTGTACGTAGCCGAGAACTCATGTGAAATCCCTTCTTCGTCAAGAAAGGTGCCCACATTTGCGTTCTTGAACTCCGATTACTGTTGTCATGCGAACCTTCTTGATCTTCACTTCAAATTGATTTTGGGCCTTCCTAGCGAAGTTTTTGAAGATCTTTTCGACCTGCGATTTATCATCGAGAAAGAACACCCGCGTAAATCTTGAAAAATCATCAACTATAACTAGACCAAAAGAATTTCCACCGAGACTTTTGTAAGAGTTGGGACCAAAAAGATCCATGTGAAGTAGCTCGAGTGGCCTCCTTGTGTTCATGATGTTCTTCACGGGCTGCCTTCGTCCAACCTGTTTACCTACTTGACAAGCGGTGCAAAGTCTATCCTTATCAAATATGACACCGTTAACGCCAAGGATATGATTTCCTTTAATAAGCTTGTCAAGGTTTCGCATGCCCACATGACCTAACCGTCTATGCCATAACCAGCCTTGAGAGGATTTAACAATTAAGCAAGCTCTAGTTTGAGCCTTTTTAGTGAAATCAACAATGTAAAGATCACCTCTACATATACCGATAAAGACCATTTTATGATTATCTCTACGAAACACTTGACAATCTACTTCAGTAAATAGGACATTGAAACCGAAATCAACAAGTCTAGATACTGAAAGTAAATTGTACCCAAGTGATACAACGAGCATGACATTTTGTATGGAGCTGTCATGTGAGATGGCCACCTTACCGAGGCCAACCACCTTATCCTTTGAGTTATCACCAAAAGTGACATACTTTCGAGGTCCGTTGTTTTCAGCAAGATCATGAAACATATCTTTATCTCCGGTCATGTGATCGGTACATCCACTATCAAGAACCCATTCCTTTCCTCATGCCATGTATCCCCGAAGATTTGCCATAAGACCAAAGTGTCTCATTGCATCATCAAGATCAAAGTCACTATCATTATCCTCATCATAGTATCCATGTTCAACATCATGTGATGGATCAATTCCTAGAGAGGGTGATTCGTTAGAATAAGTTTGACAATGATCTTCTTTATGAATTTTAATAGCTTCAGAAATAATATCGCTAATAATTCCAACATCTCCTTTGGCACACATAAGATTTGTAAGGTCAAATAGACAATCACCAAACTTAGGATCATTGGAATTCATCTTACTCAAGGTAATAGACTTATGGAGAATTTCATCTAGATTTTTCAAGGAATAGTTTGGAAAATGTTCCTCAAGAAATTTCCATATGGTGTAGGCACACTTAAGAGTAGGCAAGCAAGCTATCAAGTTCCTAGGCAAACCTCTAGTGATAAGATCAATAGTTCTAAGATTGTGAATCATGTGAATTGATCCATCAAGAGTAGGATGCATAGGATCAACATGAGGTGCACAAGGGCTAATAATTTTCTTTATTCAAATGATATTTGTTGAAAATCACAAGCATCTCATTTTTCCACTCATGAAAGTACTCTCCATCAAGTATAGGCACTCTATGTCTAAGACTCCCAGAAGTAGACTCATCCATCTTCCTCCAATGATGTTTAAACCAAGGCAATGGAGACCAAAGCTCTGATACCAATTGAAAGGATCGAAAAGAGGTGTCTAGAGGGAGGTGAATAGACTCTAAGCAAGAAAAGTTGCAGTTTTTAATTTCTTTAAGTTTAAGTGGAGTTTTGGCACAAGTTTAACATTCACAATACACATCAAGCAAGCATGCAAAGAGTATATGAGCAGCGGAAAGTAAAGCATGCAAATTGCAAGAATGTAAAGGGATGGGATTGGAGTGTGCAAACGCAATTTGGAGACACGGAGATTTTTGAGCCGTGGTTCCGATAGGTGGTGCTATCGTACATCCACGTTGATGGAGACTTCAACCCACGAAGGCTAACGGTTGCACGAGTCCACGGAGGGCTCCACCCACGAAGGATCCACGAAGAAGCAACCTTGTCTATCACACCATGGCTGTCGCCCACGAAGGACTTGCCTCACTAGGGTAGATCTTCATGAAGTAGGCGATCTCCATGCCCTTACAAACTCCTTGGTTCAACTCCACAATATTGACGGAGGCTCCCAAGTGACACCTAGCCAATCTAGGAGACACCACTCTCCAAGAAGTAACAAATGGTGTGTTGATGATGAACTCCTTGCTCTTGTGCTTCAAACGATAGTCTCCCCAACACTCAACTCTCTCTCACAGGATTTGGATTTGGTGGAAAGAAGATTTGAGTGGAAAGCAACTTGGGGAAGGCTAGAGATCAAGATTTATGTGGTAGGAATGGAATATCTTGACCTCAACACAAGTGTAGGTGGTTCTCTCTCAGAAAATGTATGTCGGAAGTGTAGGCATGTTCTGATGGCTCTCTCCATGAATGACGAGTGGACGGAGGGGTATATATAGCCTCCACACACAATCTAATCGTTACACACAACTTACCAAACTTGGTGGGACCGAATCGTGAAACTCGGTCAGACCGATTTAGGAAATAATGTGACCGTTAGGATTTTCGGTGGGACCGACATGTCATCTGGTGGGACCGATATGGTCAGGGTTAGGGCATAACATAATCTCGGTGAGACCGATTACACAAACTCGGTGAGGCCGATTTTGGTAATGGACACACAGAGGGTTGGTCAGGCAAACTCGGTGGGACCGATTCGCTCATCTCGGTTAGACCGAAACGATATGAAGGGGAACAGAGAGTTTGCATTGTAATCTCGGTAGGACCGATTACACAAACTCGGTGAGACCGATTTTGGTAATGGATATACACAGATAGATTACAATCCCATCTCGGTGGGACCGAGATCCCTATCGGTGAGACTGAAAAGACTAGGGTTTGTGGCAGTGGCTATGTCAACAGAACTCGGTGGCGCCGGATGGAAAGATTCGGTAGGGCCGAGTTTGACTTTTGGTTTGGGACATATGTGGATGTGAGAAAGTGGTTGAGGGCTTTGGAGCATAATACTAAGCACTTTGAGCAAGTAAGCCATTAAGCAAAACCGCATCTCCTCTTAATAGTATTGGCTTTCCTATGGATGCAATGTGATCTTGGATCACTAAAAGTAAAATGTAGAGTCTTGTGCTTTGAGCTTGAGCCAATCCTTTGTCCTTAGTATCTTGAATGGGTTCCACATCCTCTAGTCCACGCCACTCCATTGTTCAACTTATCTGAAACATACTAGGTAAAAGTATTAGTCCAACAAGAGATATTTTGACATTAATTACCAAAATCACCCAGGGAGCACTTGTGCTTTCACTCGCCCTCCTCCGTGACATGGCGACGTACCACTTCTGCGGGGGGCGGCTGCCTCCGCACCAAAAATGGCCCACGCGACCGCCACCAAAGAAGCTCCGGGTCAACTACGGGAGCCGCATTAGAAGAAAGATCAATTTCTTTTTATATATATAAATCAATTAATACATGTAATGATCACCAGATGCCTTATACAAATATACCTCGCCGATCTTTGTTAGTTGAAGAATATTTCCTTCGTCATCATTGTTGTGGCCTTCATCTATTTGTTCGTATTCATCAAATATCATACCCTCACCGGAATTGTTCAGATATTGTGAGCCGTCATCTTCAGGTTTATTCTAATTTGGGCTCGGGGAGCGTACGATTTTGAACAGGTCTCTTCTCAGTCTCTGCCGGTATTGTCCATAGCTTATATTAACTAATCCATAAGAAAGATAAAACAATTTAGTATTCAAATTAGAATGCAATCAATAAGGAAAAACTGAATCATAGTACATACTATGCATCTCGAATAATATCACTAATTCATCTCGAATAATCCAGATAATATGTACCATCGAATATAATCTCGAATACATCATCTCGAATATTATCAAATAATATAATCTCAAATACATCATCTCGAATATTATTGAATATAATATCGAATACATCGTCCCGAATATTATCAGATATAATATCGAATACATCTCGAGTATTATCATATATATAACATCACTAGCTAATACAAATCGAATATTATCGAAGAATCTAGTTCGCTCGCAGTTCCTGAGGTGCAGGCGGTGGACACCCAAAGAGAAGGAACCATCACATGATCATAGCTTGGGCGAGATCCCTGGAGAACCTGCCAGGTATTGGAGAACCTGACGTCCAACACAACCATGTAGCGACGGATGTGCTCGCCTTCCTCCCTGACATGGCGACGTACCACCTCCTCGGGGGCTGGCTGCCTCCGCACCAAAAATGGCCCACGCGACCGCCACCAAGGAAGCTCTGGGTTGACGACGGGAGTCGGGTTCCTCACCAAGTTGCGCGCCCCTGAAGGTAGCACCTCCCACTGCTAGCCTAGCGGAGCCCAGTCCCGGACATGGCGCCTCTGAATCAAGTCCTCGCCACCGATCCGACAACGAGGATGCGGGCTGGGCATCATAGACGTCGAGTACATATTCTATGCAAATTTAACATTTTGCAAATGCTTGATTGTGATTTTTGTAATTCTTTTTCACTTGATTTTGCAAAAACATGACAAACGTTTGCAAATACAACATTAAGATATATATTAACATTAAAATATTACTAATACATGGTCAACTTTTTTCTATGGAACTTTTTCCTATGCAACTTTTTCTATAACTATAAAAAACTAATAAATAGAAAATCTATGCAAATTTCAATGTTCATCTACATATAGATATATACATACATATAGTAAAAAACTAAAACATACATACATATAGTGAAAAAATAATCATCTAAAACATCAAAACATACATACATGCATATATATATAGTGAAAAAAATCGCCGGAGGGGGCGGTGCGAGCTCATAGCGTGCGAGGTCGAGGCCGGCGTTGAAGATGAGCAGAGGGGTGCGTCGGGGAAGAGGCGCGGGCGGCCGGCGTCGGGCCGGGCGGTGGCGCAGCAGTCTGGCGGCGTTGGCGTCGCTGGAAATGGAGGATGGGCCGGAGGAATTTGTAAGTGTTTCTTATATATGAAAGCCTTTAGTCCCGGTTGGTGGCTCCAACCACGACTAAAGGGGGGCCTTTAGTCGCGTTTGGCGCCACCAATCGGTACTAAAGGTGAAATTCACCCAGGCCAAGCGGCGGGAAACCGGGCCTTTAGTCCCGGTTGGTGGCTCCAACCGCGACTAAAGGGGGGGCCCTTAGTCGTGGTTGGAGCCACCAACTGGGACTAAAGTCCTGTGCTTCCCGTGTCGAATTTTTAGTCCGACCTCGCTAGTTGAGAGGAGCTCGCAGCGGTTTATAAGCCTCGCCGCGGCTATCGTGTCGAGATCCTCTCTAAGCAGGCCTTTGTGGGCCTATAGAACCTATGCTGCCCTGTGGGGCCTACTAGGACGTGCGGGCCTGCATCCTGGCCCACCAAGAGGTTGGGTTTTTAGTCGTATGCAGGCTGCGGCGGTCCAGTAGGCAGGCATTTTTTTCTAGTGTTTTTTTTGCTTTATTTATTTTCTTTTGTTTCTACTTGCAGCCAAATATTTAGAGTTTCTGAGTGAATCTTTTTGCTTTAGGTCACAAAAATTATAAACTTTCTGTTAGTGCCAGTAGTTTTCATATTTGAATAGTTTAAATTTGAATTATTTGAAATTTGTGTGAATCACTAGTTTGTGAATAACTTTACTTTAAAAATAGATTTCTTCAGTGATTCTTTTTCCCGCTGTTTAATATTAGTGTGTTCTATCATTATATTCAGTTTGGTAATTCTTAGATTGTTTTAAAAAATGAAATGCCTTTGTAAAAAATGAGTTTTCGTTCGAAACCCTGATAGTTCGAGAGAGATTGTCTATTTTGTACACGAAGTGCACCCAGTTTATGTCGTGACCCTCTCAACTTTTTAACACATGCTATGTGGGTGAAATGATGATATCATGCCAACTTTCAACCTTTTCCGAGTTCATTTATAGTGCTTTTCAATTTCATGGTCATTTTACTCAAAAAATCAATAAATGCATGAAAAATAGGAAATGAAGTCACAAAGGGTTGAAAATTGATGACGTGGCTTTGAGTGGTGCATTCTGAAGGCACAAAAAGTCTAGAGTTGAAATAAGTTTAAAAATGAAATGCCTTTGTAAGAGATGAATTTTCGTCTGAAACCTTGATACTTCGAAAGAGATTGTCCATTTTGTACATAAAGTGCATCCAGTTTTTGCCATAACCCTCTCAACTTTTTAGCACATGCTATGTGGGTGAAATGTGACACCATGCCAACTTTCAAACTTTTCAGGGTTCATTTGTAGTGCTTTTCAATTCAGGGTCATTTAGCTCAAAAAATAAGTAAATGCATGAATAATAGCAAATGAAGTTAGAAAGGGTTGAAAATTGATGACGTGGCTTTGAGTGGTGCATACTGAACGCACAAAAAGTCTGTAGTTGAAATAAGTTTAAAAAAGGAAATGCCTTTGTAACAGATGAGTTTTCGTCTGAAACCCTGATACTTCGAAATAGATTGTCCATTTTGTACATGAACTGCATCTAGTTTTTGCCGTAACCCTCTCAACTTTATAGCACATGCTATGTGGGTGAAATGATGACACCATGCCAACTTTCAACCTTTTCAGGGTTCATTTGTAGTGCTTTTCAATTCAGGGTCATTTAGCTCAAAAAATCAGTAAATGCATACAAAATAGCAAATAAAGTCAAAAAGGGTTGAAAATTGATAGCGTTGCTTTGAGTGGTGCATACTGTACGCACAAAAAGTCTGAAGTTGAAATAAGTTTAAAAATGAAATGCCTTTGTAACAGATGAGTTTTCGTCCAAAACCCTAATACTTCGAAAGAGATTGTCCAATTTGTACACGAAGTGCATCCAGTTTTTGCCGTAACCCTCTCAACTCTTTAGCACATGTTATGTGGGTGAAATTATGATACCATGCCAACTTTCAACCTTTTCAAAGTTCATTTGTAGTGCTTTTCAATTTCAGGGTCATTTAGCTCAAAAAATCAGTAAATACATGAAAAGTAGCAAATGACGTCAGAAAGGGTTGAAAATTGATGACGTTGCTTTGAGTGGTGCATACTAAACGCACAAAAAGTCTGGAATTGAAATAAGTTAAAAAATGAAACTTTGTAACAGATGAGTTTTCGTCCGAAACCATGATGCTTCGAAAGAGATTATCCAGTTTGTACACAATGTGCATCCATTTTTTGCCATAACCCTCTCAACTTTTTAGCACATGCTATGTAGGTGAATTGATGATACCATGCCAACTTTCAACATTTTCAAAGTTCATTTGTAGTGCTTTTCAATTTCAGGGTCATTTAGCTCAAAAAATCAGTAAATGCATGAAAAATAGGAAATGAAGTCAGAAAGGGTTGAAAATTGATGACGTGGCTTTGAGTGGTGCATACTGAACGCACACAAATTCTGGAGTTGAAATAAGTTTAAAAAATGAAATGCCTTTGTAACAGATGAATTTGTCGTCCGAAACCCTGATACTTCGAAAGAGATTGTCCATTTTTTACATGAATTGTATCCAGTTTTTGTCGTAACCCTCTCAACTTTTTAACACATGCTATGTGGGTGAAATGATGATACCATGCCAACTTTCAACCTTTTCAGAGTTCATTTGTAGTGTTTTTCAATTTCAGAGTCATTTAGCTCAAAAAATCAGTAAATGCATGAAAAATAACAAATGAAGTCAAAAAGGGTTGAAAATTGATGATGTGGCTTTGAGTGGTGCATACTGAACACACAAAAATTCTGGAGTTGAAATAAGTTTCAAAAATGAAATTCCTTTGTAACGGATGAGTTTTCGTTTGAAACCCTGATACTTCGAAAGAGATTGTCCATTTTGTACACGCAGTGCATCCAGTTTTTGCCGTAGCCTTCTCAACTTTGTAGCACATGCTTCTTATAGCTTTTGTGTAAATAAAGTACCAAGTCAAGCCATTGGGATAGTGTGGATGACAGTTGACTTGATTCTTTGCAAAAACACAAACTTTTGTTTCCAGTAACAGAATTGTTTAAATTCACTGGAACGCGATAAAATTGTGAATGTTTTACAGATGATTGATATACAGATTTCCCACATTGTCCTAATTTTTCAGAATTTTTGGACTAAAAGAACTATGGTAATTCTGCAGATCATTACATACATGTTGTTGTTTGAAAACGGAAAGTTTTCTATCATTACAGATTGTCATGTCTTGCATTCATTTGTAGCTTTTCAATTCCAGGTTCATTTAGCTCAAAAAATAGCAAAAGAAGTCCTACATAATGCATGAAGTGATTTGTTTGGACATAATATTTCTTCGTGTTTCAAATGCTAAAACACATAAGTACCCTAACTATTACAAAGATTCTCTCCGGTTTGTCCGAAGTGGGACTTTCCAGACATATAAGTCCGGAAACTCACTAGAGAAGAAAGTGATGGTGAAGCCGGTCACATCCCAGAGTGGGATCTTGGGGTATAAAACTTTTTCTTCACGTGTGTCCCTTTGTGTCATAACCATGGACAATCTTCATCATTTAACTGGATGCTCGGGTCAATATTCATTATGAAGGGAGCAATTTCATGAAACTTTGCATAATCTTCTGACATGTTTGTCTTGTCCTCTGAAGGAAATATGCCCTAGAGGAAATAATAAAGTTATTATTTATTTCCTTATTTCATGATAAATGTTTATTATTCATGCTAGAATTGTATTAACCGGAAACATAATACATGTGTGAATACATAGACAAACATAGTGTCACTAATATGCCTCTACTTGACTACCTCATTGATCAAAGATGGTTGAGTTTCCTAGCCATAGACATGAGTTTTCATTTGATTAACGGGATCACATCATTAGGAGAATGATGTGATTGACTTGACCCGTTTCGTTAGCTTAGCACTTGATCGTTTAGTATGTTGCCATTGTCGGATTTCGGGTTCCGGCAGACCCTTGAGGTTCGAACACTGGGGTGCGCGCGGAGATCCAACCCTCCACCGTATCGCACCTCGCCGAATCGCTGGGACCTAAACTACTAAACGGAACAGCGCAAGAGACACGAGATTTATACTGGTTCGGGCCACCATTGTGGTGTAATACCCTACTCCAGTGTGTGGTGTGGTGGATTGCCTCTTGGGCTGATGAGGAACTATACAAGGAAGAACAGCCTCGTGAGGGTCTGTTCTTGGCGGGTGCTATGAACTGCTAGGTGGTGTTCAGTCGCTCTAGCTACCGGTTTCTTGATGAGGATTCGGATCCCCTGCCCTGGGGGTGGCTACTCCTATTTATAGGCGAAGGCCCTGGGCCTCTTCCCAAATATTGAGCGGGAAGGGCGCCAACAATTGGCCATTTTGAAGGGGAACAGCGGGTACACTTATCCTGACTAAAGTTGGTCCCGCCGCCAAAGGCTCTGGTGATAGCCGCTTGGGCTCCACGATGACTCCTTCCATCCGTTGGTCTGGTCTTGGTCTTGTTGCACCGAAGCGGATGCCTTTGCTTGATGCTCTCGCCTGCGCTTGCTCCCTTTGCACCAAAGAGGAAAGGAGGACACTGCGCGGGCTGGCGCCCGACTGGTGCCCTTGGTCGTCATGGCTTGCGTCATGGGCACCTCACGAGGTACCCTGCCTTGAACTCTCCGCCTCCTCATGAGCTAGCCTGACGAGGCCGTGCCTGAGGAAGCTCGTTGTCGTCCGCCCCGTGAGGATTGGCCCCTCGCGAGGGTCTTGAGCTTGCGTTGATGAAGATGGGCCGTGCTGGGCCTCCATCGAGCCACGCCAGCATGAGCCGCAGCGAGCAAGTCTGGGACCCCGTTCCCTTAACGCCGACAAGAGCCCCCGGGCCCACGGCGCGCCCGAACTTGGCCGAGCAGAGAGGCGAAAGGGCAAGTGCGAAGCGTCGCGGGCCCTAACAGCCTGCGGCCTTGGGCGCCGCGTGGCGGTTGATTGGACGCATGCGCACTGCTTCCCCACGATGCCTCGGTAACCACCCGGATTCGACAAGTCCCTGCATGCAGAGTCGGTCATGATTACCGGTGATCGTGGAGGCCGACGGTTGGCCTTCGCCGGCTATAAGTACGGAACAGCGCGCGCCCGTCCCGTCTATCCGTCTACTTCTCCTCCTCCTCGTTTTGCACGGTTGCCATGGCTCGATCCGCCGGTTCTCCACGGAAGAGAAGGAAAGGCTCCTCAAGAGGATCCTGACCTGCTCCCCCCAAAGAAGCGGCTTGCCCTCTGGTGTCAGTGCAAGAGCGCTCGCCAGGAGGCGCCCATGCCCTGGTGCGAGCGGCCGCCACCAGGGTTCCCTCTTCCCTTGTACGCGCACGTTGGCGGCTCTGAAGGAGGCGACGTCGGGCGCCACGAGTGGCGCCGCCGACGAAGCCGGCGGGTCACGAAGGTGTGCGTCTTCCCCCCTGGAGTCCACGCCGAGGGCTCCTGCAGGGAGTTCGTGCTTCACGTCGGCACGCCTCCTAAATCTTGGATTGGTCTTCCTTCCTTCTTCGCCTCCGTCGTCCGGCGAAGGAACCCTGGACTCTGGCTGCAAGACGGCTGCGGCACCCTCGTGACAGGCGGAGGTCACGGTAGTTGCCCAGGCGAGGTATTCATGACTCGAGGCTGGGGCGAGGTCGCCCGGGTCTGCAAGACGAGGGGCGCCCTCACGATCCACCTGGAGTACGACGGTGCTTCGGTGGTGTCCTTCAAGGTCTTCGACGCGGAGGGTCGTCAGCTGGAGTGCTGCCCCGGGAGAGGTGGTCGAGATCCTGCTGCGGTGAGACAGAGGCCGGCCGACCGCCCCCTTGGCTGCCCCTCAGGCGACGAAGGCGCCGGAGGATCCAGCGACTCCGCCGAGCTCTTGGCGATGCTAGAGACGGCGGCAGCGACTCGAGCCTGAGCCTGCGCCGCTCCCGGAGCAGGGCGGGCTCGTCAGGTCGTCGCCACCCCTGATCTAGATGGGGTTGGCGCCGGACAGGGTGGCCCACTGTTGATGATGGCATCTGCCGCGACGCCCCCTGTAGTTAGGATTCCTTAGGATGCCCGCCTTTTGTTCCTGCGAGGAGCCAAGAATATTCCCCACGGTGGCTTGTAAGATGTTTGTAGCTCCATCCGTCAATATAATCATTTTTATGAAGCAGTGCGAGATGCTCATTCCGTTCTAGCTCAGTCTCCTCCTTTCAGTCCTCACGAGGGCGGATGTTTCATGCCGACAGCCCCATCCCAAGGCGGCTTCGCCGCTGGTATGCCAGTGTCGTGGTGCCGTGGTCAAGGCCAGGAGGTGAGCAGCCCGAGGTCGGTAAGAGCCCACAGTCGCGATGCTCGGGGTCCCCTTGGCGCTCAAGCAGCCATCATTCGGTGAGAAAGGAGAGCGACATTGCTAACATGGGGTTGCATTGAGTGTGGGGATGGTGTTGCGGTAACTAGTGTGTCCGGAGGGTGACTTATCTCGAGGGTCAGGACGATGCTTCCTGGTGCGGCGCTAGGTCCGTGCCTTGGCCGGCGAGAGATTGTGTGGCGAGGTCGTTTCGCGCTCCTTGGAGGGACCCTGCAGGTTCACCACAAAAGGAACAAGAGCTCGCCGTGGCGATCGTTAGTTCTGCCATTAGTTGCTTGGGAGGCGAGAGGTCTCGCGAGGTGTGTTGGGGTACCCGTGAGCCAGGGCAGGGCTCACGGGGCCCTACCTCAAGGCGGGTTGCGCCTGGCTCTGGGCCTTATCTTCGAGTGTGTTCCTGCAAATTTGGCCAGATGCCGGTGCTCTACGTCTTCGGGTCCCGTCTCTCGGGCTGGTCTCAGCCGTCACTGGCAAGCCAGTCGCGATGCCATGGACAAGACCGGAGGGTGAGGGCGGGAGAGCCGGTAGGAGCCACAGTCGCGATGCTCGTGCACCCCCCTTTACCGCGCAAGCTGTGTTAGATGATGAAACTCTATGTCCTCGGGTCCCGGCTCTCGGGCTGGTCTCAGCCGTCGCTGGCAAGCCAGGTCGCGATGCCATGGACAAGACCAGAGGGTGAGGGCCGGAGAGCCGGTAGGAGCCCTGAGTCACGATGCTCAGGCACCCCCCCTTTAACGTGCAAGATTCCGTCACCCAGGAAAAGGCACCAAATAACAAGCATGGTGGAACGAGAGCATAATCCTAAGGAAAATGTAGAAGGATACAAGCCGCTGGGACAGGCCCGAGCGGCTTGGGGATGATGCAGCCCGAGGGGCGCCCCCAACAGGATAGGCTAATGACATGAAATAAAAGGGATACATGCCGCAGGGACGGACCCACGCTGGCCGGGAATAATCTGACCCTCAAGGCGCTCCCAGCCGGAAATAAAACTTAAAGATGTCACCTGGTGATGTTGGGGACGAAGGGGTGTTAGTGTAGCAGACTCGGTGGGCTGCGGGAGCCGATCCTCACGAGCCCCCATGCCCGGGGGCCTCGGGAGGATCCGGAGGTGCTGGCGGCTCCTCGGGGGCCATCTCCATCTCCGCCAGGGCTGCGGCGTGCCTGACCTCTTGAGCCTCCAGGATGGCCCTCATGAGATGCTGGTGCGCAGCAACCGCGTTTGGCAGGCCGTGAGGCATGCGCACGTAGCGTAGGGCGGGCCTCGTGAACGCCCCACTTGCGAGGGCCAGAGGCGCTCTTGAGACGTGGCTCGGTTGAGCCTGGTATGTCGATGCAGACGCTGCAGCCCACCATCCTCGCTGGATGGGGGGCCACAGTGAGTGGGCGGCGGCCCCCTCATGACCCTTGACTCCTATAGCTCACGAATGGCCTTTGCCGACGAACTCCTGAGGGTTCGGCCCTCCTTGCCTTGCTCCTGCTTGCGGGAAACGTGCTTCGAGGCACGCCTCCATGTGGTGCCCAAGCGCCTCCCTCGTGACCTTGGCGAGGTCGGTGGCCCTCCAGGGGAGAGCCCCCGAGCCCGGCCTGAGGAGGGCGCCGGGCGTGCTTTCCTATGCGATGGAAGGAGGCTCCCCCTGGCGGTCACGGGCCCTAAGGGCCTGCCTCTTGAGGAGTCGGGCGGTCGATGTCTTCTTCTTCTTGGAGTGCGGCCTCGGGAGGCCTCCTGCCGTGGTGCAGGTCTTCTAGTGATGCGGCTGAAAGGCTCTCTCCAGGGAGCACACTGCGTCTCTCTCTTCACAGGGCACCGTGATGACCCCGCCGCTTCCTTGCATCTTGAGGACGTTGTAGTCGTGGTGGGTTACGGCCATGAATTTGGCCAGCGCCAGGTACCCGAGGATGGCGTTGTACGGCAGGCGAATGTGGGCAACGTCGAAGTCGATAAGCTCGGTGTGGTAGTTGTCGCGAGCCCCGAAGGTGACAGGAAGGCAGACCTGCCCGATCGGGACCGTGGAGCCGTCGGTGACTCCGGAGAAAGGCCTGGTTGGCTGAAGCTGACTGTAAGGCACTTGAAGATTGTTGAATGTTTCCACGGACAGGACGTTGAGTCCTGCCCCGCCGTCGATGAGGGTCTTGGTGACCAGCACGTTGCTGATGATTGGGGAGCAAAGCATCGGGAGAACTCCGGCTGTGGCCGCGCACTTGAGCTGATCCGCTTAGCTGAACGTGATGGCGCACGCCGACCACCTGAGAGGGCGCGCGGCCTCGAGCTTGGGGAGGACTACATTCACTTTGCGGGCGAACTGCTTGAAGATGCGCTGAGAGACTGGGGCTTGAGCTCCGCCCAGGATGCAGGCGATCGCACGCGGTTCCTGGAAGCCCCAGCCCCTCGGCCCCGATAACGGTCCTCAATTCTCCTTGGCTGTGGCGGCAGCGGAGGGAGGCCTGCGTTCCCCTGCGGGCGATCCTCGCGAGGCTGATCCCTCCAGCCTCCCTCACGAGGCGGGTCTTGCCAACGGTCCTCGCGAGGTTGCTCGCGCCACCCTTGGTGCGGGCCGCGGTCTTCCCGGCGTCTGCATTCCTTCCTCCTCCTCGGCCGTAGCCCGGTCGCTTCGCTCGGGCGTCTGCCGACCCTTCCTTCAGCGTCTGACCCGGAGCTCTTGGCATTCATTGGTGTTGTGGGTGTGGAGGTCGTGGTACACGCAGCATCGACCGCCCTTGGAGGATTCGGGCTGATCTACGCCTCGCTTGGTGTCTAGTTCGACCATGAGTACGGCAGCCCCTTGCGCTTCACGCCCTTGGCCTTGGACTTCTTTTCTTGAGGATCCGCGGGCAGCTCGAGGAGGGAGAGGCGCCCTCCTAAGCCCCGGGCGCACTTGGTCGCCAAGTTGAACAACTCCAGGAGGTGCACAGATCTTCATGCATCGCCAGACTCCTTCATCTTGACGTCGCGCGCCGCCGTCGGAGAAGGCGAAGATGATGGCCTCCTCCGTTACCACAGGGATCTTGAGGCGCGCGTTGTTGAAGCTGGATGTACTTTTGCGAGGTTTCCGGCTGCCGCTTGATTCGGCGCATGTCGCCACGGCAGGTGGCGGTAGTACCTGGAAGTTGGCGATGAAGCGGATGCGCATCTCGACCCAGAAGAGATCGTGCACGGGGCCGATTCGGAGCAGTGCGGGCTCCGTCCCTGAGCGCCATGGGAAACCAGTTCGCCATGACCTTTTCATCCCCGTTGGCAGCCTCGATGCCCAGCTCGTAGAGCTGGAGGAACTCCGTAGGGTCAGCTGTGTCGTCGTAGCGAGGAGGCAGGTCTGGCTTGAACTTGGCGGGCCACGCGACGCTGCGCAGCTCGGAGGTGAAGGCGCGGCAGCCCGCCGTGGCCGCGGGGGGCCTCGGACGACAGAGAGCTTGGTCTTGCGGGCCTCCTTGCGCCCGTGGCGGGGCAGCGCAGGTCTCGATGTTGCTTCGTTCCCGCCGGGCCGGTGGCGGCGTTGACGGCAGTGACGGGAACGACGAGGGCGCCCGCCGATGAGCTGTCTGGCGACATGGGAGGCGTAGGGCGGCTCGGCGCTGGCGCGACCGACGGGCGTCGAACATATGGTTGCGGTGGTCGGGGAAGAACGAGGCGACGAAGGCAGATTCCAGCGCACCTACCTGGCGCGCCAAATGTCGGATTTCGGGTTCCGGCAGACCCTTGAGGTTCGAACACTGGGGTGCGCGCGGAGATCCAACCCTCCACCGTCTCGCACCTCGCTGAATCGCTGGGACCTAAACTACTAAATGGAACAGCGCAAGAGACACGAGATTTATACTGGTTCGGGCCACCATTGTGGTGTAATACCCTACTCCAGTGTGTGGTGTGGTGGATTGCCTCTTGGGCTGATGAGGAACAATACAAGGAAGAACAGCCTCGTGAGGGTCTATTCTTGGCGGGTGCGATGAACTGCTAGGTGGTGTTCAGTCGCTCTAGCTACCGGTTTCTTGATGAGGATTCGGATCCCCCTGCACTAGGGGTGGCTACTCCTATTTATAGGCGAAGGCCCTGGGCCTCTTCCCAAATATTGAGCGGGAAGGGCGCCAACAATTGGCCATTTTTAAGGGGAACAACGGGTACACTTATCCTGACTAAAGTTGGTCCTCGCCTTCCAAAGGCTCTGGTGATGACGCCTGCTTGGGCTCCACGATGACTCCCTTCCAGCCGTTGGGCGGGTCTTGGTCTTGTTGCACCGAAACGGATGCCTTTGCTTGATGCTCTCGCCTGCGCTTGCTCCCTTTGCACCAAAGAGGAAAGGAGGACACTGCGCGGGTTGGCGCCCGACTGGCGCCCTTGGTCGTCATGGCTTGCGTCATGGGCACCTCGCGAGGTACCCTGCCTTGAACTCTCCGCCTCCTCATGAGCCAGCCTGACGAGGCCGTGGCTCGAGGAACCTCCTTGTCGCCCGCCTCATGAGGCTTGGCCCCTCGCGAGGGTCTTGAGCTTGCGTTGATGAAGATGGGCCGTGTTGGGCCTCCTTCGAGCCACGCCGCAGGCCGCGGGCAGGCAAGTCTGGGGACCCCCGTTCCCAGAACGCCGACAGCTATTGCTTTCTTCATGACTTATACATGTTCCTATGACTATGAGATTATGTAACTCCCGCTTACGGAGGAACACTTTGTGTGCTACCAAACGTCACAACGTAACTGCGTGATTATAAAGGTGCTCTACAGGTGTCTCCGAAGGTACTTGTTGAGTTGACGTATTTCGAGATTATGATTTGTCACTCCGATTGTCGGAGAGGTATCTCTAGGCCCTCTCGGTAATGCACATCACTATAAGCCTTGCGAGCAATGTGACTAATGAGTTAGTTGCGGGATGATGCATTACATAACGAGTAAAGAGACTAGCCAAGAATCTAGATTGAACTAGGTATTGAGATACCGACGATCGAATCTCGGGCAAGTAACATACCGATGACAAAGGGAACAACGTATGTTGTTATGCGGTTTGACCGATAAAGATCTTCATAGAATATGTGGGAACCAATATGAGCATCCAGGTTCCGCTATTGGTTATTGACCGAAAACGTGTCTTGGTCATGTCTACATAGTTCTCGAACCCGTAGGGTCCCCACGCTTAAAGTTTGGTGACGATCGGTATTATGAGTTTTTGTGTTTTGATGTACCGAAGGTAATTCGGAGTCCCGGATATGATCACGGCCATGAAAAGGAGTCTCGAAATGGTTGAGACATAAAGATTGATATATTGGATGACTATATTGGGACACCGGATGAGTTCCGGGGGTCACCGGATAGTTATCGGAGTGCCGGGGGGTTATCGGAAACCCCCGAGGGACTATTGGGCCTACATGGGCCATAGGGGCATTTGCGCCCCCTCCCTATAGGGGGTCCGAATTGGACTAGGGAGGGGAGCGCGCCCCCCCTTTCCTTCTCCTTTCCCTCTCCTTCCTTCCCCCTTCCTCCTCCTAGTTGGACTAGGAGAGGGAGGAGTCCTACTCCTACTAGGAGGAGGACTCTCCCCCTCCTTGGTGCGCCCCAAGGCTGGCCGGACTCCCCCCTTGCTCCTTTATATACGGGGGCAGGGGGCACCCCAAGACACACAAGTTGATCATTGATCTCTTAGCCGTGTGCGGTGCCCCCCTCCACCATATTCCACCTCGGTAATATCGTAGCAGTGCTTAGGCGAAGCCCTGCTTTTGGTAGCATCATCAACACCGCCATCACGCCATCGTGCCGACGGAACTCTCCCGCAAAGCTCTGCTGGATCGGAGTTCGTGGGACGTCATCGAGCTGAAAGTGTGCTGAACTCGGAGGTGCCGTACGTTTGGTACTTGGATTGGTCGGATCGTGAAGACGTACGACTACATCAACCGCGTTGTGCTAACGCTTCCGCTTTTGGTCTACGAGGGTACGTGGACAATACCCTCCCCTGTCGTTGCTACGCATCACCATGATCTTGCGTGTGCGTAGGATTTTTTTTGAAATTACTACGTTCCCCAACAGTGGCATCCGAGCCAGGTATATGCGTAGATGTTATATGCACGAGTAGAATACAAGTGAGTTGTGGGTGATACAAGTCATACTGCTTACCAGCATGTCATACTTTGGTTCGGCTGTATTGTTGGATGAAGCGGCCCGGACCGACATTACGCATACGCTTACGCGAGACTGGTTCTACCGACGTGCTTTGCACACAGGTGGCTGGCGGGTGTCAGTTTCTCCAACTTTAGTTGAACCGAGTGTGGTTACTCCCGGTCCTTGAGAAGGTTAAAACAACACTAACTTGATGAACTATCGTTGTGATTTTGATGCGTAGGTAAGAACGGTTCTTGCTAAGCCCGTAGCAGCCATGTAAAACTTGCAACAACAAAGTAGAGGACGTCTAACTTGTTTTTGCAGGGCATGTTGTGATGTGATTTTTATTGTATGAGATGATCATGTTTTGTAACAGAGTTATCGGCAACTGGCAGGAGCCATATGGTTGTCACTTTATTGTATGCAATGCAATCGCCCTGTAATTGCTTTACTTTATCACTAAGCGGTAGCGATAGTCGTAGAAGCAATATTTGGCGAGACGACAACGATGCTACGATGGAGATCAAGGTGTCGCGCCGGTGACGATGGTGATCATGACGGTGCTTTGGAGATGGAGATCACAAGCACAAGATAATGATGGCCATATCATATCACTTATATTGATTGCATGTGATGTTTATCCTTTATGCATCTTATTTTGCTTTGATTGACGGTAGCATTATAAGATGATCTCTCACTAAATTTCAAGGTAAAAGTGTTATCCCTGAGTATGCACCGTTGCCAAAGTTCGTCGTGCTGAGACACCACATGATGATCGGGTGTGATAAGCTCTACGTTCATATACAACGGGTGCAAGCCAGTTTTGCACACGCAAAATACTCGGGTTAAACTTGACGAGCCTAGCATATGCAGATATGGCCTCGGAACACTGAGACCAAAAGGTCGAGCGTGAAGCATATAGTAGATATGATCAACATAGTGATGTTCACCATTGAAAACTACTCCATCTCACGTGATGATCGGACATGGTTTAGTTGATTTGGATCACATGGTCGCTTAGATGATTAGAGGGATGTCTATCTAAGTGGGAGTTCTTAAGTAATATGATTAATTAAACTTTAATTTATCATGAACTTAGTCCTGGTAGTATTTTGCAAATAATGTTGTAGATCAATAGCTCGTGTTGTTGCTTCCCTATGTTTTTATAAGTGTTCCTAGAGAAAACTAAGTTGAAAGATGTTAGTAGCAAAGATGCGGACTAGGTCCGTGATCTGAGGTTTATCCTCATTGCTGCACAGAAGAATTATGTCCTTAATGCACCGCTAGGTGATAGACCTATTGCAAGAGCGGTCTGGGGCGTTATGAACGTTTGGCTAGCTCAATATGATGACTACTTGATAGTTTAGTGCACCACACTTAACGGCATAGAATCGGGACTTCAAAGACGTTTTGAACGTCATGGACCATATGAGATGTTCCAGGAGTTGAATTTAATATTTCAAGCAAATACCCGAGTTCAGAGATATGAAGTCTCTAACAAGTTCTATAGCTAAAAGATGGAGGAGAATAGCTCGAGCAGTGAGCATGTGCTCAGATTATGCAGGTACTACAATCGCTTGAATCAAGTGGGAGTTAATCTTCCGGATAAGATAGTGATTGACAGAGTTCTCTAGTCACCATCACCAAGTTCACGGAACTTCGTGATGAACTATAGTATGCAAGGGATGACGAAAACGATTCCCGAGCTCTTCGTGATGCTGAAATCAACGAAGGTAGAAATCAAGAAAGAGCATCAAGTGTTGATGATTGACAAGACCACTAGTTTCAAGAAAAGGGCAAAGGGAAAGAAAGGGAACATCAAGTAGAATGGAAAGCAAGTTGTCACTCCCATGAAGAAGCCCAAAGCAGGACCAAAGCCTGAAACTGAGTGCTTCTACTGCAAAGGAAATGGTCACTGGAAGCGGAAATGCCCTGAATATTTGGTGAATAAGAGGGATGGCAAAGTGAACAAGGGTATATTTGATATACAGGTTATTGATGTGTACCTTACTAGTGTTTATAGTAACCCCTGGGTATTTGATACTTGTTCGGTTGCTAAAATTAGTAACTTGAAACAGGAGTTACAAAATAAACAGAGACTAGTTGAGGGTGAAGTTCGATGTGTGTTGGAAATGGTTCCAAGATTGATATGATCATCATCGCACACTCCCTATATTTCTGAGATTAGTGTTGAACCTAAATAAATGTTATTTGGTGTTTGCGTTGAGCATAAATATGATTAGACCATGTTTATTGCGATACAATTATTCATCTAAGATAGAGAATAAATTGTTATTCTGTTTACATGAACAAAACCTTCTATGGTCATACACCCAATGTTGATGGTTTATTGAATCTTGATCATAGTGATACACATATTCATAATATTGATGCCAAAAGATGCAAAGTTGATAATGATAGTGCAACATAGTTGTGTAATTGCCGTTGGGTCATATCCGTGTAAAGCGCATGAAGAAACTCCATAAAGATGGACTTTTGGAATCACTTGATTATGAATCATTTGATGCTTGCAAACCGTGCCTTATGGGCAAGATGACTAAAACTCCGTTCTCCGGAACAATGGAACGAGCTACTAACTTGTTCGAAATAATACATACCGATGTATGTGGTCCAATGAGTGTTGATGCTCGTGGCGGGTATCGTTATTTTCTGACCTTCGCAGATGATTTGAGCAGATATGGGTATATCTACTTAATGAAACACAAGTCTGAAATATTTGAAAAAGTTCAAAGAATTTCAGAGTGAAGTGGAGAATCATCGTAACAAGAAAATAAAGTTTCTACGATCTGATCATGGAGAGAATATTTGAGTTACGAGTTTGGCCTTCATTTAAAAACAATGTGGAATAGTTTCACAGCTCATGCCACATGGAACACCAGAGCGTAATGGTGTGTCTGAACATCGTAACAGCACTTTATCAGATATGGTGCGATGTATGATGTATACTACCGATTTACCGCTATCATTTTGAGGTTATGCTTTAGAGACAGCTGCATTCACTTTAAATAGGGCACCATCAAAATCCATTGAGACGATGCTTTATGAATTGTGGTTTGGCAACAAACCAAAGTTGCCGTTTCTTAAAGTTTGGGACTGCGATGCTTATGTGAAAAAGTTTCAACCTCATAAGCTCGAACCCAAATCGGAGAAGTGTGTGTTCATAGAATACCCAAAGGAAACTGTTGGATACACCTTCTATCACAGATCCGAAGGCAAGATATTCATTGCTAAGATGGATCCTTTCTAGAGAAGGAGTTTCTCTCGAAAGAAGTGAGTGGGAGGAAAGTAGAGCTTGATAAGGTAATTGTACCTTCTCCCGAATTGGAAAGTAGTTCATCACATAAATCAGTTCTAGTGATTCCTACACCAATTAGTGAGGAAGCTAATAGTGATGATCATGAAGCTTCAGATCAAGTTACTACCGAACTTTGTAGATCTTCCAGATTAAGATCCGCACCAGATTGGTACGGTAATCCTATTCTGAAGTCATGTTACTAGACCATGATGAACCTACGAACTATGAGGAAGCGATGATGAGCCCAGATTCCGCGAAATGGCTTGAAGGCCATGAAATCTGAGATGGGATCCATGTATGAGAACAAAGTGTGGACTTTGGTGGACTTGCCCGATGATCGGCAAGCCATAGAAAATAATGGATCTTCAAGAGGAAGACGGACACTGATAATAGTGTTACTATCTACAAAGCTTGACTTGTTGCGAAAGGTTTTCGACAAGTTCAAGGGGTTGACTACGATGAGACCTTCTCACCCGTAGTGATGCTTAAGTCTGTCCGAATCATGTTAGCAATTGCCGCATTTTATGATTATGAAATTTGGCAAATGGATGTCAAAACTGCATTCCTGAATGGATTTCTGGAAGAAGAGTTGTATATGATGCAACCAGAAGGTTTTGTCGACCTGAAAAGTGCTAACAAAGTGTGCAAGCTCCAGCGATCCATTTATGGACTGGTGCAAGCCTCTCGGAGTTGGAATAAACGCTTTGATAGTATGATCAAAGCATATGGTTTTAACAGACTTTTGGAGAAGCCTGTATTTACAAGAAAGTGAGTGGGAGCTCTGTAGCATTTCTGACATTATATGTGTACGACATATTGTTGATTGGAAATGATATAGAATTTCTGGATAGCATAAAAGGATACTTGAATAAAAGTTTTTCAATGAAATACCTCGGTGAAGCTGCTTACACATTGAGCATCAAGATCTATAGAGATAGATCAAGACACTTGATAAGATTTTTCAATGAGTACATACCTTGATAAGATTTTGAAGTAATTCAAAATGGAACAGTCAAAGAAGGAGTTCTTGCCTGTGTTGCAAGGTGTGAAGTTGAGTAAGACTCAAAACCCGACTATGGCAGAAAATAGAAAGAGAATGAAAAGTCATTCCCTATGCCTCAGTCATAGGTTCTATAAAGTATGCTATGTTGTGTACTAGACCTATTGTATACCTTGCTCTGAGTTTGGCAAGGGAGTACGATTTTGATCTAAGAGTAGATCACTGGACAGTGGTCAAGAATATCCTTAGTGAAGACTAAGGAAATATTTCTCGATTATGGAGGTGATAAAAGAGTCCGTTGTAAAGAATTACATCGGTGCAAGCTTTTACACCGATCCAGATGACTCTAAGTCTCAATCTGGATACATATTGAAAGTGGGAGCAATTAGCTAGAGTAGCTCCGTGCAGAGCATTGTAGACATAGAACATTTGCAAAATACATACGGCTCTGAATGTGATTACCCGTTGACTAAACTTCTCTCACGAGCAAAACATGATCATACCTTAGTACTCTTTGGGTGTTAATCACATAGCGATGTGAACTACATTATTGAGTCTAGTAAACCCTTTGGGTGTTGATCACATGACGATGTGAACTATGGGTATTAATCACATACATATGTGAATATAGGTGTTAAATCACATGGCGATGTGAACTAGATTATTGACTCTAGTGCAAGTGGGAGACTGAAGGAAATATGCCCTAGAGGCAATAATAAAGTTATTATTTATTTCCTTATTTCATGATAAATGTTTATTATTCATGCTAGAATTGTATTAACCGGAAACATAATACATGTGTGAATACATAGACAAACATAGTGTCACTAGTATGCCTCTACTTGACTAGCTCGTTGATCAAACATGGTTGATTTTCCTAGCCATAGACATGATTTGTCATTTGATTAACGGGATCACATCATTAGGAGAATGATGTGATTGACTTGAGCCATTTTGTTAGCTTAGCACTTGATCGTTTAGTATGTTGCTATTGCTTTCTTCATGACTTATACATGTTCCTATGACTATGAGATTATGTAACTCCCGCTTACCGGAGGAACACTTTGTGTGCTACCAAACGTCACAACGTAACTGGGTGATTATAAAGGTGCTCTATAGGTGTCTCCAAAGGTACTTGTTGAGTTGACGTATTTCAAGATTAGGATTTGTCACTCCGATTGTCGGAGAGGTATCTCTGGGCCCTCTCGGTAATGCACATCACTATAAGCATTGCAAGCAATGTGACTAATGAGTTAGTTGCGGGATGATGCATTACATAACGAGTAAAGGGACTTGCGATGCTTGAGATTGAACTAGGTATTGAGATACCGACGATCGAATCTCGGGCAAGTAACATACCGATGACAAAGGGAACAACGTATGCTGTTATGCGGTTTGACCGATAAATATCTTCGTAGAATATGTGGGAACCAATATGAGCATCCAGGTTCCACTATTGGTTATTGACCGGAAACGTGTCTCGGTCATGTCTACATAGTTCTCGAACCCGTAGGGTCCGCACGCTTAAAGTTTGGTGACGATCGGTATTATGAGTTTTTGTGTTTTGATGTACCGAAGGTAGTTCGGAGTGCCGGATATGATCACAGACATGACGAAGAGTATCGAAATGGTCGAGACATAAAGATTGATATATTGGATGACTATATTCGGACACCGGATGAGTTCCGGGGGTCACCGAATAATTATCGGAGTGCTTATCGGAACCCCCGGGGGGACTATTGGGCCAACATGTGCCATAGGGAAGAGGGGAGGCAGCCCACAAGGGGCAGCTGCGCCCCCTCCCTATAGGGGGTCCGAATTGGACTAGGGAGGGGGGCCCCCCTTTCCTTCTCCTTTCCCTCTCCTTCCTTCCCCCTTCCTCCTCCTAGTTGGACTAGGAAAGGGAGGAGTCCTACTCCTACTAGGAGGAGGACTCCTCCCCCTCCTTGGTGCGCCCCAAGGTTGGTCGGCCTCCCCCTTGCTCCTTTATATACGGGGGCAGGGGGCACTCCAAGACACACAAGTTGATCATTGATCTCTTAGCCATGTGCGGTGCCCCCCTCCACCATATTCCACCTCGGTAATATCATAGCGGTTCTTAGGCGAAGCCCTGCGTTGGTAGCATCATCAACACCGTCATCACGCCGTCGTGCTGACGGAACTCTCCCGCAAAGCTCTGTTGTATCGGAGTTCGTGGGACGTCATCGAGCTAAACGTGTGCTGAACTCGGAGGTGCCGTACGTTCGGTACTTGGATCGGTCGGATCGTGAAGACTTATGACTACATCAACCGCGTTGTGCTAACGCTTCCGCTTTCGGTCTACGAGGGTACGTGGACAACACTCTCCCCTCTCGTTGCTATGCATCACCATGATCTTGCGTGTGTGTACGAATTTTTTTGAAATTACTACGTTCCCCGACATCCTCCACTCCCACGATATTTCTTTCCCCTGAAAGAACTACGTGGCGCTTTGGCTCAACGTATGATGTATTCGCTTCCTTATCTTTTCTTGTTCTCGGTTTGGTAGACATGTCCTTCACATAGAAAACCTGCGCCACATCATTGGCTAGGACGAATGGTTCGCCTGCGTACGCAAGATTGTTGAGGTCCACTGTTGTCATTCCGTACTGCGGGTCTTCCTTTAGCCCGCCTCCTATCAGATTGACCCATTTGCACCGAAACAAATGGACCTTCAAACCACGTCCATAGTCAAGTTCTCACATCTCCTCTATGTAACCATAATATGTGTCGTTTGGCCTATTGGTGTTTGCTACATCAAAGCGAACACCATTGTTTTGGTTGGTGCTCTTTTTATCTTGGGCAACCGTGTAAAATTTATTCCCATTTATCTTGTACTCTTTGAAAGTCAATATAGCTGAAGATGCTAACTGGGACAGCAAGTACAGCTCATCTACAACAGTGCAGTCATGCATGAGATGTGTCTGCAACCAACCGGCAAAAGTCCCTGTTTGTTCACGTGCAATCCAGTCGTCAGACTGCTCCGGCTGTTTGAAGCATAGAATATTCTTTTGTTCCTCGATATACAGAGTCACCAAGGCGGAATTTTGTAGAACTGTGCAGTGTGCTTGCGCCCAAGAATGCCCATCCATACATATTACTTGGTCCCTTCCTAGCGTGCCTTTTAGACCAGTCTGCCCTCATGCCGCAATTCAGGAACACCAATCGGCTTAAGGTCAGGAATAACGTCAACACAAAACTCAGTGACCTCCTCATTTTCATGGCCCTTGGAGATGCTTCCTTCTGGCCTAGCACAGTTATAAACATATTTCTTTAAGACTCTCATGAACCTCTCAAAGGGGGAACATATTGTGTAGAAATACAGGGCCTAGAATGGCAATCTCGTCGACTAGGTGAACTAGGACGTTGTTGGGGAACGTAGTAATTTCAAAAAAAATCCTACGGACACGCAAGATCATGGTGATGCATAGCAACGAGAGGGGAGAGTGTTGTCCACGTACCCTCGTAGACCGTAAGCGGAAGCGTTATGACAACGCGGTTGATGTAGTCGCACGCCTTCACGATCCGACCGATCCAAGTACCGAACGTCACGGCACCTCCGAGTTCAGCACACGCTCAGCTCGATGACGATCCCGGACTCCGATCCAGCAGGGTGTCGGGATGAGTTCCACAAGACGACGGCGTGGCAGGACGATGATGATGTTCTACCGACGCAGGGCTTCACCTAAGCACCACAACGATATGACCGAGGTGGAATATGGTGGAGGGGGGCACCGCACACGGCTAAGGAACGATCATGTAGATCAACTTGTGTGTCTATGGGGTGCCCCCTGCCCTCGTATATAAAGGAGTGGAGGAGAGGGAGGGCCGGCCCTCTCTATGGCGCGCCCTAGGGGAGTCCTACTCCCACCGGGAGTAGGATTCCCCCTTTCCTAGTAGAACTAGGAGCCCTTTCAAGTAATAGGAGTAAGAGGAAAGGAAAGGGAAGGGAAAAGGAGAAGGAAGGAAGGGGGCGCCCCCCGTCCCTAATCCAATTCGGACCAGCTCATGGGGAGGGGTGCGGCCACTCTTTGAGGCCTTTCTCTCCTTTCCCGTATGGCCCATTAAGGCCCAATACGAATTCCCGTAACTCCCCGTTACTCCCGAAAATACTCGAATCACTCGGAACCTTTCCGATGTCCGAATATAGTCGTCCAATATATCGATCTTTACGTCTCGACCATTTCGAGACTCCTCGTCATGTCCCCGATCTCATCCGGGACTCCGAACTCCTTCGGTACATCAAAACTCATAAACTCATAATAAAACTATCATCGAAACCTTAAGCGTGCGGACCCTACGGGTTTGAGAACTATGTAGACATGACCAAGACACGTTTCCTGTCAATAACCAATAGCGGAACCTGGATGCTCATATTGGCTCCCACATATTCTATGAAGATCTTTATCGGTCAAACCGCATAACAACATACGTTGTTCCCTCTGTCATCGGTATGTTACTTGCCCGAGATTCGATCGTTGGTATCTCAATACCTAGTTAATTCTCGTTACCGGCAAATCTCTTTACTCGTTATGTAATGCATCATTCCGCAACTAACTCATTAGTCACATTGCTTGCAAGGCTTATAGTGATGTGCATTACCGAGAGGGCCCAGAGATACCTCTCCGACAATCGGAGTGACAAATCCTAATCTCGAAATACACCAACTCAACATGTACCTTCGGAGACACCTGTAGAGCTCCTTTATAATCACCCAGTTATGTTGTGACATTTGGTAGCACACAAAGTGTTCCTCCGGTAAACGGGAGTTGCATAATCTCATAGTCATAGGAACATGTATAATTCATGAAGAAAGCAATAGCAACATACTAAACGATCAAGTGCTAGGCTAACGGAATGGGTCAAGTCAATCACATCATTCTCCTAATGATGTGATCACGTTAATCAAATGACAACTCATGTCTATGGCTAGGAAACTTAACCATCTTTGATTCAACGAGCTAGTCAAGTAGAGGCATATTGGTGACACTATGTTTGTCTATGTATTCACACATGTATTATGTTTCCTGTTAATACAATTCTAGCATGAATAATAAACATTTATCATGATATAAGGAAATAAATAATAACTTCGTTATTGCCTCTAGGGCATATTTCCTTCAGTCTCCCACTTGCACTAGAGTCAATAATCTAGTTCACATCGCCATGTGATTTAACACCAATATTCATATTTGTATATGATTAACACCCATAGTTCACATCGTCATGTGACCAACACCCAAAGGGTTTACTAGAGTCAATAATCTAGTTCACATCGCTTATGTGATTAACACCCAAAAGAGTACTAAGGTGTGATCATGTTTTGCTCGTGAGAGAGGCTTAGTCAACGGGTCTGTCATATTTAGAGTCGTATGTATTTTGCAAATATTCTATGTCTATAATGTTCTGCACGGAGCTACTCTAGCTAATTGCTCCCACTTTCAATATGTATCCAGATTGAGACTTAGAGTCATCTGGATCGGTGTAAAAGCTTGCACCGATGTAACTCTTTACGACGGGCTCTTTTATCACCTCCATAATCGAGAAATATTTCTTAGTCCTCATTAAGGATGTTCTTGACCAATGTCCAGTGATCTACTCCTAGATCACTATTTTACTCCCTTGCCAAATTCAGAGCAAGGTATACAATAGGTTTGGTACATAGCATAGCATACTTTATAGAACCTATGACTGAGGCAAAGGGAATGACTTTCATTCTCTTTTCTATTTTCTGCCGTGGTCGGGATTTGAGTCTTTCTCAATTTCACACCTTTGCAACACAGGCAACAACTTTTTCTTTGACTGTTCCATTTTGAACTACTTCAAAATCTTGACAAGGTATGTACTTATTGAAAAAACTTATCAAGCGTCTTGATTTTGAACTACTTCAAAATCTTGACAATGTATGTACTTATTGAAAAAACTTATCAAGCATCTTGATCTATCTCAATAGATCTTGATGCTCAATATGTAAGCATCTTTACTGAGGTCTTTCTTTTAAAGAACTCCTTTTAAATACTCCTTTATGCTTTCCAGAAAATATCTACATCATTTCTGATCAACAATATGTTACTCACATATATTTATCAGAAAGGCGGTAGTGCTCCCACTCACTTTATTGTAAATACAGGCTTCACCGCAAATCTGTATAAAAATATATGCTTTGATCAACTTATCAAAGCATATATTCCAACTCTGAGATGCTTCCACCAGTCCATAGATGGATCGCTGGAGCTTGCACATTTTGTTGGCACCTTTAGGATTGACAAAACCTTCTGGTTGTATCATATACAACTCTTCTTCAATAAATCCATTAAGGAATGTAGTTTTGACATCCATTTGCCAAATTTCATAAAATGTGGCAATTGCTAACATGATTCTGACAGACTTTTAAGCATCGATACGAGTGAGAAAATCTCATTGTATTCAACACCTTGAACTTTTCCAAAAACCTTTTTCGACAAGTCTAGCTTTGTAGATAGTAACACTACTATCAGCGTCCGTCTTCCTCTTGAAGATCCATTTATTTTCTATGGCTTGCCGATCATCGGGCAAGTCCACCAAAGTCCACACTTTGTTCTCATACATGGATCTCATCTCAGATTTCATGGCCTCAAACCATTTTGCAGAATCTGGGCTCATCGTCGCTTCCTCATAGTTCGTAGGTTCATCATGGTCTAGTAACATGATTTCCAGAATAGGATTACCGTACCACTCTGGTGCGGATCTTAATCTGGAAGATCTAAAAGTTCGGTAGTAACTGGATCTGAAGCTTCATGATCATTATCATTAGCTTCCTCACTAATTGGTGTAGGAATCACTAGAACTGATTTCTATGATGAACTACTTTCCAATTCAGGAGAAGGTACAAATTACCTTATCAAGCTCTACTTTCCTCCCACTCACTTCTTTCGAGAGAAACTCCTTCTCTAGAAAGGACCCATTCTTAGCAACGAATGTTTTGCCTTCGGATCTGTGATAGAAGGTGTACCCAACAGTTTCCTTTGGGTATTCTGTAAAGACACACTTCTCTGATTTGGGTTTGAGCTTATCAGGATGAAACTTTTTCACATAAGCATCGCAGCCCCAAACTTTAAGAAACGACAACTTGGGTTTCTTGCCAAACCACAGTTCATAAGGTGTCATCTCAACGGATTTAGATGGTGCCCTATTTAACGCGTGAATGCAGTTGTCTCTAATGCATAACCCCAAAGCGATATTGGTAAATCGGTAAGAGACATCATTGATCGCACCATATCAAATAAAGTGCGATAACGATGTTCGGACACACCATAACGTTGTGGTGTTCCAGTTGCGTGAGCTGTGAAACTATTCCACATTGTTTTAATTGAAGACCAAACTCGTAACTCAAATATTCATCTCCACGATCAGATCGCAGAAACTTTATTTTCTTGTTACGGTGATTTTCCACTTCACTCTGAAATTCTTTGAACCTTTCAACTATTTCAGACTTATGTTTCATCAAGTAGATATACCCATATCTGCTCAAATCATCTGTGAAGGTCAGAAAATAACGATACCCGCCACGAGCCTTAATACTCATTGGTCTGCATACATAAGTAAGTATTATTTACAACAAGTTTGTTGCTCGTTTCATTGTTTCGAAGAACGGAGTTTTAGTCATCTTGCCCAAAAGGCATGGTTCGCAAGCATCAAATGATTCATAACCAAGTGATTCCGAAAATCCATCTTTATGGAGTTTCTTCATGCGCTTTACACCGATATGACCCAAACGGCAGTGCCACAAATAAGTTGCACTATCACTATTAACTTTGCATCTTTTGGCATCAATATTGTGAATATGTGTATCACTATGATCGAGATCCAATAAACTATTTTCATTGGGTGTATGACCATTGAAGGTTTTATTCATGTAAACAGAACAACAATTATTCTCGACTTTAAATGAATAATCAGATTGCAATAAATATGATCAAATCATATTCATGCTCAACGCAAAAGCTAAATAACATTTATTTAGGTTTAACACTAATCCCGAAAGTATAGGGAGTGTGTGATGATGATCATATCAATCTTGGAACTACTTCCAACACTCATCGTCACTTCCCCTTCAACTAGTTTCTGTTTATTCTATAACTCATGTTTCGAGTTACTAATCTTTAGCAACCGAACAAGTACCAAATACTCAGGGCTACTATAAACACTAGTAAGGCACACATCAATAACCTGTATATCAAATATACCCATATTCACTTTGCCATCCTTCTTATCCACCAAATATTCAGGGTATTTCTGCTTCCAGTGACCATTTCCTTTGCAGTGTAAGCCCTCAGTTTCAGGCTTTGGTCCAGCTTTGGTCTTCTTCGCGGGAGTGACAACTTGCTTGTCATTCTACTTGAAGTTCCCTTTCTTTCCCTTTGCCCTTTTCTTGAAACTAGTGGTCTTGTCAATCATCAACACTTGATGCTCTTTCTTGACTTCTACCTTCGTCGATTTCAACATCACGAAGAGCTCGGGAATCGTTTTCGTCGTCCCTTGCATACTATAGTTCATCACGAAGTTCTAGTAACTTAGTGATGGTGACTAGAGAATTCTGTCAATCACTATCTTATCTGGAAGATTAACTCCCACTTGATTCAAGCGATTGAAGTATCCAGACAATCTGAGCACATGCTCACTAGTTGAGCGATTCTCCTCCATCTTTTAGCTATAGAACTTGTTGGAGACTTCATATCTCTCAACTCGGGTATTTGCTGGAAATATTAACTTCAACTCTGGAACATCTCATATGGTCCATGACGTGCAAAACGCCTTTGAAGTCCCGATTCTAAGCCGTTTAAGCATGGTGCACTAAACTATCAAGTAGTCATCTTTTGAGCTAGCCAAACGCTTCATAACGCTCGCATTCCGCTCCTGCAATAGGTTTGTCACCAAGTGGTGCATCAAGGACATAATTCTTCTGTGCAGCAATGAGGATAAACCTCAGATCACGGATCTAATCTGCATCATTGCTACTAACATCTTTCAACACAGTTTTCTCTAGGAACATATCAAAATAAACATATGAAAGCAACAACGCGAGCTATTGATCTACAACATAATTTGCAAAATACTACCAGGACTAAGTTCATGATAAATTTAAGTTTAGTTAATCATATTACTTAAGAACTCCCACTTAGACAGACATCTCTCTAGTCATCTAAGTGATCACGTGATCCAAATAAACTAAACCATGTCTGATCATCACGTGAGATGGAGTAGTTTTCAATGGTGAACATCACTATGTTGATCATATCTACTATATGATTCACGCTCGACCTTCGGTCTCTCCGTGTTTCGAGGCCATATCTGTATATGCTAGGCTCGTCAAGTTTAACCTGAGTATTCCGCGTGTGCAACTGTTTTGCACCCGTTGTATTTGAACGTAGAGCCTATCACACCTGATCATCACGTGGTGTCTCAGCACAAAGAACTTTCGCAACGGTGCATACTCAGGGAGAACACTTCTTGATAATTAGTAGAGATCATCTTAAAATGCTACCGTCAATCAAAGCAAGATAAGATGCATAAAGGATAAACATCACATGCAATCAATATAAGTGATATGATATGGCCATCATCACCTTGTGCTTGTGATCTCCATCTCCGAAGCACCGTCCTGATCACCATCGTCACCGGCGCGACACCTTGATCTCCATCGTAGCATCGTTGTCGTCTCGCCACATATTGCTTCTACGACTATCGCTACCGCTTAGTGATAAATTAAAGCATTACAGGGCGATTGCATTGCATACAATAAAGCGACAACCATATGGCTCCTGCCAGTTGCCGATAACTCGGTTACAAAACATGATCATCTCATACAATAAAATATAGCATCATGCTTGACCATATCACATCACAACATGCCCTGCAAAAACAAGTTAGACGTCCTCTACTTTGTTGTTGCAAGTTTTACGTGGCTGCTACGGGCTTAGCAAGAACCGTTCTTACCTACGCATCAAAACTACAACGATAGTTTGTCAAGTTGGTGCTGTTTTAACCTTCGCAAGGACCGGGCGTAGCCACACTCGGTTCAACTAAAGTTGGAGAAACAGACACCCGCCACCACCGTGTGCAAAGCACGCCGGTAGAACCAGTCTCGCCAGAAGCGTCTGGCGTAATGTTGGTCCGGGCCGCTTCATCCAACAATACCACCGAACCAAAGTATGACATCTTTGGTAAGCAGTATGACTTGTATCGCCCATAACTCACTTGTGTTCTACTCGTGCATATAACATCTACGCATAAAACCAGGATCTGATACCACTGTTGGGGAACGTAGTAATTTCAAAAAAAATTCCTACGGACACGCAAGATCATGGTGATGCATAGCAACGAGAGGGGAGAGTGTTGTCCACGTACCCTCGTAGACCGTAAGCGGAAGCGTTATGACAATGCGGTTGATGTAGTCGTACGTCTTCACGATCCGACCGATCTAAGTACCGAACGTACGGCACCTCCGAGTTCAAAGACACGCTCAGCTCGATGACGATCCCGGACTCCGATCCAGCAGGTGTCGGGATGAGTTCCACAAGACGATGCCGTGGTGACGATGATGATGTTCTATCGACGCAGGGCTTCGCCTAAGCACCGCAACGATATGACCGAGGTGGAATATGATGGAGGGGGCACCAGACACGGCTAAGAGCGATCACGAAGATCAACTTGTGTGTTCATGGGGTGCCCCTACCCCGGATATAAAGGAGTGGAGGATGGGATGGCCGGCCCTCTCTAAGGCGCGCCCTACGGGAGTCCTACTCCCACCGGGAGTAGGATTCCCTCTTCCTAGTAGAACTAGGAGCCCTTCCAAGTAGTAGGAGTAGGAGGGAAGGAAAGGGAAGGAAAAGGAGAAGGAAGGAAGAGGCGCCCCCTGCCTAGTCCAATTCGGACCAGCTCATGGGGAGGGGTGCGGCCACCCTTTGAGGCCTTTCTCTCCTTTCCCGTATGGCCCATTAAGGCCCAATACGAATTCTCGTAACTCCCCGGTACTCCCGAAAATACCCGAATCACTCGGAACCTTTCCGATGTCTGAATATAGTCGTCCAATATATTGATCTTTACGTCTCGACTATTTAGAGACTCCTCGTCATGTCCCTGATCTCATCCGGGACTCCGAACTCCTTCGGTACATCAAAACTCATAAACTCATAATAAAACTGTCATCGAAACCTTAAGCGTGCGGACCCTACGGGTTCGAGAACTATGTAGACATGACCGAGACACGTTTCCGGTCAATAACCAATAGCGGAACATGGATGCTCATATTGGCTCCTACATATTCTACGAAGATCTTTATCGGTCAAATCGCATAACAACATACGTTGTTCCCTTTGTCATCGGTATGTTACTTGCCCGAGATTCGATCGTCGGTATCTCAATACCTAGTTCAATCTCGTTACCGGCAAGTCTCTTTACTCGTTATGTAATGCATCATTCCGCAACTAACTCATTAGTCACATTGCTTGCAAGGCTTATAGTGATGTGCATTACCGAGATGTCCCAGAGATACCTCTCCGACAATAGGAGTGACAAATCCTAATCTCGAAATACACCAACTCAACATGTACCTTCGAAGACACCTGTAGAGCTCCTTTATAATCACCCAATTATGTTGTGACGTTTGGTAGCACACAAAGTGTTCCTCCGGTAAACGGGAGTTGCATAATCTCATAGTCGTAAGAACATGTAAGTCATGAAGAAAGCAATAGCAACATATTAAACGATCAAGTGCTAGGCTAACGGAATGGGTCAAGTCAATCACATCATTCTCCTAATGATGTGATCACGTTAATCAAATGACAACTCATGTCTATGGCTAGGAAACTTAACCATCTTTGATTCAGCGAGCTAGTCAAGTAGAGGCATACTAGTGACACTATGTTTGTCTATGTATTCACACATGTATTATGTTTCCGGTTAATACAATTCTAGCATGAATAATAAACATTTATTGTGATATAAGGAAATAAATAATAACTTAGTTATTGCCTCTAGGGCATATTTCCTTCAGTTGTGCGTCACGATATTGAAGAAGGATGGTGGGAACACCAACTCAAAACTAACAAGACATTGCACCAAATCGTTCTGTAAGCTTGGTATGATTTCTGGATCGATTACCTTCTGCGAGATTGCATTGAGGAATGCACATAGCTTCACAATGGCTAATCGAACGTTTTCCGGTAGAAGCCCCCTCAATGCAACCGGAAGCAGTTTCGTCATAATCACGTGGAAGTCATGAGACTTTAGGTTCTAGAACTTTTTCTCTGCCATTTTTATTATTCCCTTTATATTCTACGAGAAGCCAGACGGGACCTTCATACTGAGCAGGCATTCAAAGAAGATTTCCTTCTCTTCTTTAGTAAGAGCATAGCTGGCATGACCCCGATACTGCTTTTGATGCATGTCGTCTTTTTCGTGCATACGTTGCTGGTCCTCCTATGCCTTCGGTGTATCTTTTGTCTTCTCATACACGCCCAAGAAGCCTAGCAGGTTCACGCAAAGATTCTTTGTCATGTGCATCACGTCGATTGCATAGCGGACCTCTAGGTCTTTCCAATAGGGTAGGGCCCAAAATATAGATTTCTTCTTCCACATGGATGCGCGTCCGTCAGCGTCATTTGGAACAGATTGCCCGCCAGGACCCTTTCCAAAGATTAATTTTAAATCCTTGACCATATTAAGTATATCATCACCAGTACGGTGGCGAGGCTTCTTCCGGTGATCTGCCTCACCTTTGAAATGCTTGCCTTTCTTTCTTAAGGGATGTCTGCTCAGAAGAAATCGATGATGTCCCAGGTACACATTCTTCTTGCATTTTCCAAATATATACTATCGGTATCATCTAAACAGTGTGTGCATGTGTGGTATCCCTTGTTTGTCTATCCTGAAAGGTTACTGAGAGCAGGCCAATCGTTGATGGTTACAAATAGCAACACATGTAGGTCAAATCCCTCCTGTTTGTGCTCATTCCACGAACGTACACCTTTTTCCATTCCACAATTGTAGAAGTTCTTCAACTAATGGTCTTAGGTACACATCAATGTCATTGCCGGGTTGCTTAGGGCCTTGGATGAGCACTGGCATCATAATGAACTTCTGCTTCATGCACAACCAAGGAGGAAGGTTATAGATACATAGAGTCATAGGCCAGGTGCTATGATCGCTACTCTGCTCCCCAAAATGATTAATGCCATCTGCACTTAAACCAAACCATACGTTCATTGTGTCATCTGTAAAGACCTCCAACTTTCTCTCAATTTTTCTCCACTGTGACCCGGCAGCGGGTACTCTCAACTTCCCGTCTTTCTTACGGTCTTGTCTGTGCCATCGCATCAACTTGGCATGCTCTTTGTTTGGGAACAAATGTTTCAACCGTGGTATTATAGGAGCATACCACATCTCCTTGGCAGGAATCTTCTTCCTAGGGCGCTCGCCCTCAACATCACCAGGGTCATCGCGGCTGATCTTATAGCGCGATGCACCGCATACCGGGCATGCATTCAAATCCTTGTACTCACCGCGGTAGAGGATGCAGTCATTAAGGCATGCATGTGTCTTCTGCACCTCTAATGCTAGAGGGCAACAACCTTCCTTGCTTCTTAAGTACTGTCGGGCAATTCGTTGTCCTTTGGAAGCATCTTCTTTAACATTATCAGCAACTTTTCAAATTCCTTGCCAGATACACCATTCTCTGCCTTACATTGCAGCAATTCCAGTATGGTACCCAGCTTTTCTTGTCATCTTCGCAATTTGGGTACAACAATTTCTTGTGATCCTCTAACATGCGCTGCAACTTCAGCTTCTCCTTTTCTCTTGCGCAGTTTCTCTTTGAATCGGCAACGGCCCGACCAAGATCATCAGCGGGCTCATCTGATGCCTCTTCTTCAGCTTCTTCCCCCATTGTTGTACCATTGTATTCAGGGAACCCATGGCCAGGATAGCTGTCATCATCCTCTTCTTCTTCATTCTCTTCCATTAGGACCCATCTTTCTCTGTGCTTGGTCCAACAGTTATAGCCGGACATGAAACCGGACGTAAACAGGTGGACATGAATGGTTTTTGAGTTAGAGTAATTCTTATCATTCTTACAGACATCACATGGACAACACATAAAACCATCCGCCCGCTTGTTTGCCTCAGCCGCAGCCAGAAAACTATGTGCGCCATTAATGAACTGGGGGGGAGCATCGATCATCGTACATCCATTGTCGACTCATCTTCATTACACAACACCGAAAAGACCAAATTAATACAAGTTCATACACACTTATTCTCATAAAATAACATATAAACTCTCTAGCTAAAGCATTTAAATGCAACAACAAATGCAATCAGGATCGCAACTAAGGTAACAATTGATCCAACAGTATAATGATACCAAGCCTCATTATCAATGACATATTTTCTAATCTGTCTAATCTTCAATCGCATTGCAACCATCTTGATCTTGTGATCATCGATGACATCGGCAACATACACCAGTTTCATCTTCTCTTCTTCAATTCTTTTCATTTTTTCTTTCAAATACTTGTTTTCGTTTTCAACTAAATTTAACTTCTCGACAAGAGGGTCGGTTGCAATTTCCGGTTCACATACTTCCTAGATAAAAATATCTATGTCAACTTGATGGGCATAATTTTCATAAACACGAAATGCAACAAATAGTTATAAAAGAGAATATACCACATCCGAATCGTAAACCGGACGAGGGCCGACAGGGATGGATATCAAAACCATTCCACTATGTATAAAAAAGAACGTACGGGTAAGAAAATTATATACACAAGTAACTATCTAAATCATACAAACATGTTTTTTATATAAAAAGGATAAGAACAAGAGGCTCACCAAGGTGGTGCCAGTGACGGGATGGTGTGGGCGCTCGACGGTGGTTAGGACGGGGACGGGAAGGCACTAAGTAAACCACACCTACATATGCAAACTAAGAAGTTAATTTGAGCTCATATTGCATATAAATCAAATGAACTACCACAAACTAAAACCCACATATCACTATACTTATAGAGCATTGCAAGAGCTAATCTAGCAATGAGAGATTAATGGGCAAAGTTGCTAACCTTTATGAACACTTGGATGGATGGGGTGCCTTCAAATCTTCACAAATTTTCGCAAAAATGGAGGTGAGCTCGAGCAAGAGGGGAAGAATAAAGAGGAGAGGAAAAACAGAGGGCTTCGGCTCGGGCTGGACGAAGCACTATATATAGTGATCTTTTTAGTACCGGTTGGTTATACAAACCGGTACTAAAGATGCACCTCTAGTCCCGGTTTGTGACACGAACCGAGACTAAATGTGCTCGTGGGGGCCCAAGCCTGACACAAGCCTGCCACCACACCTCTAGTACCGGTTTGTGACACGAACCGGGACTAGAGGCACGCCACGAACCGGTACTAATGATGCTCGTCCCCTAGGAGTTGGAACCGGGACTAATGGTCACATTAGTATCGGGCCGTTATTAAATCGGGACTAATGGGGCTCACGTAAAGTCGTTTTTCTACTAGTGAGACTACCAACCATCCATGCCAAATGATGCCACTATCTGTCAAGGGCAACATTTTGGCTCCCCGCAGGGAGAAAAAGGAAACAGTTTTCTTTTTTTGCGAAGTAAAAGAGGTTTTATTCCATGTGATCAAAGTTACAGTCAGCTGGCAGAAGCTCAGCAATACAAGGAGGGCAATTATGTAGCCAACAAGTTGTGCTACACTCTAATCTCCCATAGTTCGCCTGATGATCAGCTACTCTATTTTGATCTCTCGAAATTTTCATCAGAATAAAATATCTACCAACCTAATAGATGCTTAATCTCCATAACTAAATGTCCATAAGCTGAACGGTCAAGAGTACTAGAGAACAATGAAGACAGAGCTGTTGATGAGTCCAATTGAAGCACCACCGAAAAATCTGATTGCTCAATAGCAAGTGAGATACCCTCCCTTATTGCATGTAACTCTGCTTCAAGAGCATCACTACAAAAGAAGGTGATGATAGGCAGTAAAGATCAGACTTCCGCCCGCATTTCAAAGGAACATACCCGCACCCGCGGACCCATCACCAAATGAACTATCAACCAAGAGGGCGACCTATTGCCTGAGGAGGCCAGGGCCTGATCGTTGTTCTTTCCAACATTGGCCCCTCCCAAGCAAACAAATTCTACTGAACAATGGGGAGGAATGGTTGTTGAATGTCCTTGATAATTGTAGAGAAAAGTCCGTCATATGGTGATCATTCTGATTTGGAGAATATGGGATGTATGGAATGATGTTTTGCATGGCAAGGGAAAAGTTCCAGTACATGTACAATTGATTTTCTACTCAGTTGGCATGCAAAAGCTTATAGTGATGGGATATGATTAAAGGTAAAATGCACCTGAGCGAGGTTTGTGTCGATTTGCCAAAGTTGTGGGGCAATATTTTGTTTGCACAGATCTTTTTCCAGGTATGTAGAAGACAAAAACGTATTTTTTCCATGAAAATTTGCACATGCGTAGAAGACAGAAAAATTTCTTTTTATAAAAAATGATTTGTTTGAATTTTTAAACTCTTTTTTTATTTTAGTGTCCATCTCAAGCATATGAGCTCGAAAGCTGAACTACATATCCATTATTTTTCATCGTATTTAGCCAAACATGCATAAGGTTATTTCGCAAGAAAAAACATGCATAAGTCAAGTAATCAAAATTGCCGCCATGCTTGCCAGGATTTTCTAGGCCAGTGACATATTGGACCTAGATTAAAGTAAAAACTAATTACCAACAAGGGTGGCAATGACCAATCTGGTCTAGTATATCTAACTTGGGGAGTGGCATGGATAGAGGATAGTACACAAACAAACATCTCCTTAGTCGAATATCCATTTCCGAGTTCGGGTTCATCTGCACCCTATAAACAGTAAAACCAAAAAATTACTAAACAAATTCAAAAAAATTCATTTTTGCATGGAATATGTTTCCGTGCGTGAGGTCCATGCAAAATTTCAGTTCATTTGAACATCTGAGTAGCTCGTAGCAAAAAAAAGTCAGTCCAAATAGTACACTGTTTCACAGACCTCAAACTTGTTTTCTGTTTTTTGCTGAGAGCTACTCAGATGTTCAAATGAGCTGAAATTTGACACAGACCTCATACACTGAAAAATCTATCATGCAAAAAAATTGTTTTTTTATTTTTCTAGTATTCTATTTGTTTTAACTGTTTATGACGGGTGTAGATGAGCTCGGGACCCAAATCTCCCCTCTGGTACTGACCACTCGAACAAAACAAGACAATTTCATGCAGCCGCATAGCCACTTTCACATACACTTTGCACCTTAAATATAGGACAAGAGAAATATCTCGAATTTTCTTTTTTTCTGCCCGTTTGTCATTCTCTCTATCCCTTGTAAACTATGTGTCTATAACCCCACAAGGAGTTATGTGCGGATTTTTTTAAGCGGTTACCTTATCTATTAATTAAGCAGAAGAGAGTTGCCTAGTTAAGTAATGAAAAACTGGGCTAAAACCGTCACAAACCGTCAAGCGGCAGACACATGATACCCACAAACACCTCAACATTAAGGGCTTCGTTAAGATACGCTCTGACATCATCGTCATCCCTTCTCCTCAATAGGCGTCATCTCCCTCCCTAATCACCGAGCAAGCGACTCTGACTTCTCCCAAGACAAACGTCAACACAACCCTCACCATAGAGGTCATGTCGAAACACAAGAAGACCCATACCAAACTCAGCCACCCGCACCGAGAGCACCACCTGCTGCCTTTCATCATCGCGCCAGGGGCCCGCCGCTGCAGCTCTGATTTCACCGCAAAAAAAACAGCCCGAGGTAATCCCATGGACACGCCGGAGAAGAGCCGACTACCGCAACCATTGGTAAGCCTCCAACTTCGCTTGCCTCCGCCGTCATTGCCACATAAACGTCAACGCCAACCCTGATGACCTTCCCCTTGTCCCACTTGCCGACACCCAGCTCCAAGGACGAGGCCCTCAAGAGGGGAAATGACGCCAAGGCCACAACACGGAAATTTCTAACATGTGTGGGCAAGCTAACATCCACTTGTCAATTGTAGGATTGCACTCAGGGCATGTCTAGCGGATCCCCTTCCTAAAAAGTCAAAAAAAAAACTCTCTATCCCATTTCTCTATAATTCTTATAGGAAAATGACGTTTGCTCAGTTAGCATATCCACTATCATAACAATATTTTACCAATTATTTAAGTGTTTCTCAAACAATTGAAACAAACTCATCACATTCAAACACTAACATGGATAATTCGAATGTACCAAATCATAATTCACCTAAGAGCATGAATAAACTTCATCCAATCCATCAGACGTAACCATAGTTTGTGCCGAAAAGCACCGCATGAACAAGTTCATTCCATAAAACCACAAACACATGGTGTATCAAAAGCCGCCGTCATAGTTCAAATGGGTCACACGCACTCGCACTGTCACCGTCAACAGCACTACTCCCATCGCCGGCACCACTGCCGCCACCACCATCACCGCCGCCGCCACCGCTGGCCCACTGGTTTCATTGTTCTTGGATTATTGTCCAACAATGACTGAGAGACCCGATTGTGAGGTTGGAGGGAATCGTGGCATTATTATTGTAGTACTCCTTGATCATTTGCTGGCATTTCTCATTTGTTTGGTTAGAACCGACCATGGTATCAAGAGAGATGGTGATCCAAGCTTCACACAAGAATTTGTCTTACTCGGTCTTGTATTTGCACAACCTACTCCTCTTATTGGTTACTTGGATTTCCTCCACCGACCTCGTCCACCACCTCGGCATTTCTTGTGTAGGTATATGGCATTGATATGGCAATGTCGTCGAGGCGGAGGCTGTGGCTTACATTCAATACTTCCAAGTAAGCGGCGGAATCATCATTCAATTTCTCAATACAAAAGCCAAAGAAGGAACCTACCGATCAATACGAAATCATGCATCACTCTCTTAAGAAATTACAAACAAAAAATAAAGAAAGAAAAAACCTCTCGGTCATATTCTTGAGCACGTCGGCCTCGCTCGCGGTCTCGTCCGAATCCGGCTCGCCCTCGGGCACTGGAGATTGAAGGGGTGGTGGCACGGCCGCAAGAGGCCGTGTAGTAGTCACTGGGGCCACAGGAGGTCGAAGGGGAAGCAACAGTCTTCTTCTTTGTGGCCGCCACTGTGTTGTCCGCCACCTTGGACGACTACTGACACTCATGTTTGTCGGTCTGCCTGGGAAAGGGCAGTAGGCTGGTCGCGATGGCCCGACCGACAACAACCGCAGGTGGCGAACTATTGTTGATGTTCTTCCCTTTTCATCGTCATTTTGGTGCTAGCGGACCCAAATTTGTGGTCGGCCGTGAGTCTCCGACACGACAAGGGTGCATAGGGGGAAGGGCTTTCCATTCCGCCGGTTGTCGGTGCCAGCGGCGGATGACAGCGCAGCGAGGGTGGCGGCATCAAGGTTGGGCGGGAATGTTACGAGCAAGCAGGAGGGGGCATGGCTTTTCCTAAGAACGCTTGCAATTGAAAAATAATAAGAGAGCGGGGTGATTTTAGTAGGGGGCTGGTTTAAGAAAATTTTGATTTTAGGGGATCTGCTTGAAGGGCATTAATTCTGTAAACGTTTTTTTTTCTCCAATATAACTTATAACGGATCTGCCAGAGATGCCCTTGGAAGTACGTATATGTTTGGGATAGGTCTGTGGTGGTGAAAGTTTTTTTTTTTTCAGGTAGTGGTGATAGTTCATCTGGAGAGGAAAAATGTTCATGGCCAGATAGTCATAATGAAAACGCAAATGGACTGCAAGATGGTTTGCTTGACTTAAAGACTCGGGTACTTGTACATATCGAGAAATTCGCAATACATCTAAGTAGTGCAGCAGTTTAGAACATGCCCACCTACAAATGATCGTGCTAAAATATAATTGAGCTGCAAACGTTGAAAAGTAAGCTGAACTTTTTGTCTTTCCAATGAATAACTTTTATTATGTGCCCACAAAGGCACCAAGGTGATTTTGATGTGTTACGTGTACCTAGCTGTGTACCTTTGTAAGTACTGTCCAAGTGGTGTACTATAGACTACGGTAATATTTTCTCGTCGTCGTTGGAGTATTCTCCTTGTTCTAGTTGACAGAAGTCCACTACCACAAAAACAACATATATGTATAATGCTAGAGAAAAAGATTTAAAATAGTATAGGGACAACATACTTTTGTGATTTGGTCTTATGTCATCATTTTTCTCTTTTGGGAATGTTGAGTGTAATGGTGTCGCCATTGTGACCCACGCGCTAGGCGGCTACGCTTTGTCTGAGCAAGTTGCTACGGCCTTCCATGTGAGCCACAGCAAAGACACATGTATGACGTTCTTACCGTTCACTTTTATAAGATCATTTCTACACCTAATAATAAAAGAGCTATTTGCTTTTGACGGTATTTCATAAAATTGCCTTCAAAATTGCAGAATATTACCCACCAATACCACCTATAAATGATAAAAAGCGATTCACACAGAGGAATCCACCGCCTACGCCAGCTCATGGAGGCATCTCTATACTGCGCTCTGCGCACTCGGAAAAGAAGCAGCACGCCCATTTGGGCCGACCAATGTATAGGCGGCCTGCTTTCTAAATTTCATTTATTTACTTCTTTTATTTCAGTTTTTCTACTTTAAATAATTTGGGACTTCAAAAAAAGTTTCAAAAGTTAACAAAAATGACAATATCGAAATAAAATCATTAAAAATCATAAATGTTTGTGGAATCAAAAATGTTCACAATTTTACAAAAAAAAAATTCTTATTCAAAAAATGTTTGAAATTTAGAAAACAAATGTTCGGGAAATCAAAAAATGTCCATGACTTTTTAAAAAGTTCGTGTATTTAAAAAGTTAATGGAACTAAACAAAATTTTGACAAATCAACAAAAGTTCATGAATGAAAAAATATACTAAAAATTCAAAAACAGTTCGTGACTTACAAAATAGTTTTTATTCATTCATAAAATGTTCACAGATTCAAATAATGATCGTGCATTTCAAAAATGTTCATTAAATAAAAAAACGTTTGCTAAATAAAAAATGTCCATTCAATCAAAAAAAATGATCATGAATATCAAAAATTGTTCCACCAATTTCCAAAACAATGTATGTCCATTCTAGAAATGTTCGCCCATTCAAGAAAGTATATAAAAAATGTTCATAATTTAAAAAAAATGTATCGAAATAGTTCAAAATGATCATGAATTCGAAAATGTTCTTGGTTTTATAAAATGTTTAAAAATTTGTAAAAGTCTTCATAAATTGAAAAAATGTTCATCATTTCAAATATGTTCACAAGTTTAGAAAATGTTCACAATTTCATGAAATTGAGAGAGATAGTGTACCTTGGTGATGCAGGAAAATATGATTATTTCCATTGGAGATTATGATTATTTTTTCTTCCATTGCAACGCACGGTCCTTTTGCTATCTATACCTAATAATAAATGGGCTATTGATTCTGGTGGTAAGTCACAGAAATTGCCCCAAAGTTGCAAAATATTACTCACCGATGTCACATATAAATAAATAAAAAGCATATCACCTAGGGGAATCCCTGCCCGAACCGATCCATGCGGTAAGAAACTTCTATACAGCGCTCTGGGAGAACACACAGCGCGCCTTTTTGGATGGCCCATGTCCGGGCTGCCTGTTTTATAAATTTCATCTTCTATTTTTCAACTTCCTTTTCCGTCTTTGTTTTTTCCACTTAAAATAACTTGGGACTTCAAAAAGTTCTAAAATTATGAATTTTGAAATAAAATGTTTAATAATTCATAAATGTTTGTAGATTCAGAAAATGTTCATGATTTTAGAAAAAAGCTCACATATTCAACAAATGTTCGCAATTTTGAAAACAAATGTTCAGGAAATCAAAAAATATTCATGATTTTTTTAAAAAACTTCATGTATTAGAAAATATTAATGAAATTGAACAAAATTTTGCCAATTCAAGAAATGTTCATGAATTGAAAAATATCCTAAAAAAATCAAAAAGTGTTCATGACTTAGAAAATAGTTTATTGATTCTTGAAATGTTTGTGAATTCAAAAAATAATCATGTATTTCAAAAATGTTCATGAATTTCAGAACTTTTTTTACCAATTTGCAAAGAAATGTTCATCGATTCTAGAAATGTTCGCCTATTCAAGAAAAATGTTTTAAAAAATGACCAGCATTTGAAAAAATGTTGGCAAATATTATAAAATATTCATGAATTCAATTTTTTCATGATATTAGTAAATGTTCGGAAATCTGTAAAAATGTTCATGAATTTTCAAAATGTTCACAATTTCAGAAATATTTACGAATTTTAAAAAAAGTTCATGATTTTCAAAATATGTTCATGATCTCACAAAAATGAGAGTAATAGTGTATCTAGATGATGCAGGAAAATATGGTCATGGCCATTGGAGATTATGAATTTTCTTTTCTCCCGTTGCAACGCACGGGTCAGTTTGCTAGTAGACATTTAAGACAACTCCCAAAACAGTTCAATTTCAGTTGTTTATAATGTCTTATAAAAGTGAACAAAGGGAGTAATTGACATTTAGAACATGCGGAGATGAGCATCTTTTCTTAGCAAACTGAAAATAGGTAGCCGTACTACCGTTTGTATAGCATGCACCACACACGAGTAATTCTTGAGAGCTTAGTAACTAGTTAGATTCAATGCATGTGTCACATGCCACATTAGCTTATGCATGCATGCTGATGTATTGAAGTCCAACGATCATTGCATTTTCACTCATGATATTTCCACGACACAGCTCATCATTCTACTATAACTAGTGGTTGGGGTGCGCCCCGGGCGCACCTCTTGAAGCGGGATTTTTTTTTATTATACACAGTTGGAAAAATCCTGACTGCAACTTTTGTGTTAAATTAAAACAAGGGTCTTAACAAGGCTTGAGGTAAGCCAAACAGAAGCAAAAGAAAAAAGGAACTAAGCTAGACTACTAAAGGGCAAAAAGGCAAAAAAAAAAGGAAAAGGACTAAGCTAGACTATAAAAGGAAAGCTAGATAAATCATTTGTGTTTTTTGTATGCATTTGTAGAATTTTAGCTTGATAGATAGTCTCGTATTGTAGATGAGTTCGTATGACTCCCACTATTGCGGTCATTCCTCGCCGGATGAGGAATTTAATTTTACCAACGAGGAAGTATTTCTATGATTGTGACGATGCACAAGAACAAGAGGTCAAAGCACGGAGGTTCTTTTTTCCTATGAGTTTCTATGGGGAGAATATATACAAAGAAGCAGGCAACCGATAGATGCACAACTACTTTGGCCCAAACCCTCGCTATCCAGAGAGGTATTTTTGACATCGGTTTAGGATGTCTATGGGCTTATTTCTTCACATTACAATGTTTTGAAGCAACATGATCGGTCCTTTGAGCAAAGGAGGAACTACATCAGAATGCTTGGACATAGCACTAAGCAGAAAGTCACTGCCGGATTGCGCATGCTGGCTTATGGTATTTCGGCATATTCCATTGGTGACAACTTGGCAATTGGCGAGAGTAGTTTGATCTTCTTCATCAAAAAAAATTTTAAGGAGATTGTGGAAGTGTTTGCTTCGGAGTATTTGAGAGCACCCAGTGCTGAGGACACAACGAGAATTTTGGAGATGAACAAGGCCCATGGTTTTCCAGGTATCCTTATCTCCATTGATTGCATGCACTGAAAGTGGAAGAACTGCCCTGCAGCATGGCATGGACAGTTCAAAGGACGAAACAAGGATGCCACCATCATTCTTGAGGCAGTTGCCGATCTGGAGACATGGATTCGGCATGCCTATTTTGGGATGCTTGGATCTTGCAATGATATCAATGTGTCGCATTGATTTCCTCTCCTCATCAAGTTAGCCAATGCGGACCTCACACCGGTGAACTTCCAAATAAATGTTCACACATACAACTTTGGGTATTACCTTGCGGATGGGATTTATCCTAGGTGGGTATTTCCATCAAGCCAATTTCAAAAGCCCAAGGTAAAGAAGTACTTTACTTTCACAATGCTCAAACAGTTGCTAGGAAAGATGTGTAGAGGGCTTTTGGGATTTTCCAAGCTCAATTTGCTATTGTGTGAGGGCCGACTAAGTTTTGAGATAAAGATATCCTTTCGTACATCATGATAGCATGTGTTATCTTGCATAATATGATCATTGAGAACGAGCATGGACAAGGTTTGGACTATAATGTGTTTGATCTCATGGGCATTCCGGTTCGGCCGAGATGGAGGCAAAGACGAACCCCGTCACTTTCTTTAAGGTCTACGATGAGATTCTAGATGCCGATGCACATAAAGCTCTTCAAGAAGATGTGATGGAGTGGTGGGCATGGCGTGGGCGACAACAGGTCTAGTTTTATCTCTATGTTTGTTGCATTTGTTTGATGAACTTTGTTCTATTGTGTGCTAAACTTTGTTGTTGAGCTTTATGAACTATTTATGGTGTGGATTTGATGAACTATTTAATAATTTGAATTCATTTGAGATGCATTTCATATTTCATATGTGTGCAATATGTATGAATACATATGAAAAATGTATGTGCGACTGCCATGCGCCTTCCCAATTTTAGGGCAACTGTTGGAGTAGTTGTGCCCTATTTCGTGCTCTGTTATAGGCTACGGTTGGAGGCAGCGCTTGGTCGTGCCAAAAAAAGGTGTTTTTGTGCCCTAAATTTTTTACTCCATCCCATTTTCATGCCCAAAATAGGGTTGCTGATGGAGATGCTCTAAGGGTCAAGGGTGTGCCCTTTTTTAACATGGCCATCTTGAGCTCAAATGTGCCCTCCACCTCCATGGGCGGGTTCGCCTACCCATGAAATATACCCTTCCCCAAGAGGGACGCACTAAGCATAACAGAAAGAACACAACAGTTTGATATTTTTGGGCGCAACTTTATATACATGAGCAACTCATTAGCCATAACACAAGTTGAATTAAAATGTACCGTCCTTTTCAGAAAGTCCTCATGAAGTTCTACGCAGATTTCATTGCAAGTGAGAACCACCTGGTGCCATGCACCTACCCTGTTGTCACCACACCCATGCGCATAGTTCGTTATTGTCTACATTCATGTTTAGAAATTAAATAGAAAGCACCCCCTCACCACCACCACCACCACCACCACCACCACATGCAGACATATGAGGAGAGGCCCTGCCGCCGTCTGCCCAACAAGGGTGAGGATTCCCTCTTGCTTTTACAAAAAAAAGATAACTCACGTACGTTCACTGGGGGTGAGGTCCCAGTGCCTGCCCAGCAACCCTTCTATCGTTTTCATGAATCTTGAAGCGGGCCGACTCGCCATTTCACATCGAAAACTAGTTGCCCGAGGAACAAAAGTTGCGCGAACGCTATCGCAACCAAACGATGTCGCCCAAAAACTGGCTAGCATACAACCTCCACATGGGAGACCCGTGATCGAATGCTAGATCCTCCTTTTATTTTATTTTATTTTTTGTCTGGGATGCAAAAAAATGTTTAGGTAGATGGGAGATTTATAAATTTTCTAAATGGTCACATGGCAATTTTTAAAACATTCTTCTTAATGTTTCACATGTCAAGTTTGTTTTGTAAAAATGGAAAAATTCAGAAATTTTGTTATTAAAAACCTAACAATTTCATTATTAAGAGCATGCCAATTTTAATTTTTTATTTTATGCTGTCAACTTCCAATGTGTAATTTCTACGTGTTTTTTGGAAATGAAAATATAAAACATGGAAAATTTCTTGTACATTTTTTTAGTTAACATGCAAATTTGCCATGTAGGTGCTTTTGGTAGGCTACCATGGCATTCTTTTTGTTTTGAATTTTGTAAATTATGTTTTCTATGTATTGCCTTCTTCTGTGTCACAAATTATCCACTTGTTAGTTGATGGCAATTTTATACACCATGTTTCTTTCTGCACAAGGGGAATTGTGTTTTGGGGCCAGGAGGCTACCAAGACGCCCAGTGGGTTCACGAGGGCAGTTTGGGTTTTCAGGTACCGAAATAAAAAATGCTCGCCCTTGGCTGTTTGTTGTAGCGAACAAAATCGTTCATTGGAACGTTGCTCCTAATTGACGCCAATTAAGCCCCTAATAAAAAATTGGCGCCAATTAAGACAACTGGTGCTAACGCACGAAGTATATGAAGCAGCCCAGTTATGTTTTTTCAAAATTGGTTAACTGATGGACCTGTGACCGTTGTTGTTGACCGGTCTACCAGCAACCGTTGGCCATGGAGAGTTGACTGTCGACTTTTTCAAAAAGAGAAAAACACAAAAAGTGAAAAAAAAAAACTTGAACAAAAACTCAAAAAAATTGCAAAAATATCTTGAGATTTAAAAAAAGCAGCAAATTTGAGAAAAGTTCATGATTTTAAAAAAATGCAAAATTTGGAAATTTCATAATTTGGAAAAGAAGTTTGCAAAAAGAAAAAATGTTCACATATTTGAAAAAAAATCACATAGGATTTAAAAAATATTGTAATTTGGAAAAATATCATGAAATTTAGGAAAAATTCTGATCTTGAGAAAAAGCTCACGGATTTGTAAACAAACAGTTCACAAAAATTGAAATAGGGTTTTCAAAATTTAGAAAAGTTCACAAAATTTTGAAATGTTCATGAATTTGATAAAAAATAAAACTTGAAAAAGGAAAGGAAAACTAAAAATGAAAATATAAAGCATGGAAAGTTCCTTGTATGTTTTGTTTAATAACGTACAAATTTGCCATGTAGGATTTTATTTTAGTATGCTAGCATGGTATTCTTTTCGTTTTGAATTTTGTAAATTATGTTTACTATATATTTATTTTTTTGTATCGCAAATTATCCACAATTTTGTTGATGGCAATTTCATACACCATTTTTTAGGGGTATCACCAAGCTTTATTAATCAAACTCCAGATGGAGAGGGATACAAAAGGGATCATGCAGTTGAATCAACCAAACGTGTCTAACCCTGCTCAGGTGAATGCGAAAACTTGGCTAACCTATCGGCGTCTACATTAGTACCACGACCTTCGAAAGTAAAGATACAATTAAAAGATAAAGCCCTCTGCTTGATTTCCTTTATGATAGCTCCATATCCTCTATGGCTCCCCCGAGCAATATCGTTAATGACTTGTTTCGAATCCGAAGCAACAATTAAGTCTCGTAGTTGTAGGTCATCCGCCAAAAATAAAGCCTCTCTACATGCAATTGATTCTAGAATAGCAACATCTGTTATGCCATAGACGATCAGTGCCGAGTTGCCCAAAAAATTGTCGTGCTCATCCCTACACACTGCAAGTGCCGACCCTGTAGCTTGCCCTCTTGCTAATCCAGCGTCCACATGAATTTTTGAGTAACCTAGTGGCGGAGCTTTTGGTTTGGTTGTACTACTCACCTGCTGCTTCGAAGCACTGGGTGCTTTCTTCGGCATAAGCATCAGACCTTAGATGAGCCTTGTTTATGAATTGGTGCGTAACTGAAGGAATTTGGAATATCTCCTCATGGGTTGCCTTCCTTCTTGCCCACCATATAGCCCACAACGTCACAGCTAACTTGACAAAAGCATCATGTGATAATGTGTCTATCATCGAAAATATCCATTGTTTGGCTCTCGGCTCAGTGGTCTCGTCACAGCTAACTTGTTCTGCTAGCTCTCCGTCAACAAGAGCCCAACATACATCGAGCCATCGATCACTCAAGTAGTGATAATACCAAGAGTCTTGAGCTCCACATAAGCCGCACAAGCTGGATGATGACATGTTCCTTATTTCTCTAATATCCTCTGTCGGGAGCAAGTGTTTGGTGAGACGCCATAAGAACATCTGAATCTTGCCAGGCACCGATGTGTTCCAGAGTAGTTTCCAGGACTCCCCGTCGCGATCTGTATTGGATGAACCTACGCAGCCATCAAGCTAGGCCCCCCTTCCGAATTTGGTCTCTACCATCATCTGGTATGCATATCTTACCATTTAGGATCCGCTTCTTTCAAAGTTCCATGCCCAAGTGTCCTCCATCTCAGTAATACATAACGGGATATCAACCGAGAGGCACACCTCTTCTAACTTCGCCATATTACATGTGGCCAAAGTTTGATCAATAAGTTCGAAAACGTTCTCTGAACTGTTATTGCCACGCCTCCCATAAGGTTTCATCATCTCCGCTCTAGATGTCCAATTGTCTAAATTTGTTGTTGTTCCCTTACCAATCCGTCTAATAAGACCCAACTTTAGTATGTCATGGCCTTCTATAATAGCTCGCCAAATTTCGCTAGGATGGCTCCCCAGTTCAGCATTCAGAATGGTTCCGATTGGGAAGCAAACCCCCTTCAGAGTTTTAGCACTTAAAGATTCATGATTTTGTAAGATTCGCCATGCCTGCTTGGCTAGCAAGGCCAAGTTAAACAACTCAAAATCATTAAAACGCAATCCTCCCATTTTCATGTTTTCTGCACAAGGGGAGTTGTACTTGGGCTAGGAGGCTAGCAAAAGGCACTTTATGCAGTGTGTTCACGAGGGCACTTTGGGTTTTCTAGTACCAAGACAAAAAAACATTCACGCTGGGCTGAAAAATTGTTCGCTGGGCTAAAACTGATTAGCGCCAAAGAAAAACTAAAAATGAAAATATATGGACCCTTTGGCCCTAATTAGGAGAACTGGCGCCTACGCACGAATTATATGGACCTGCCAAGTTATATTCTTTTAATTGGTTAATTGGTGGACCTGTGACCGTTGTCATTGACCGGTCTAACCCGCGACCGTTGACAATGGGGAATTGACCATTGACTTTTCAAAAAAAGATAAACATAAAAATGTAACAAACAAAAATATTTGCAAAAATCAAATAATTTGGGAAAAGTTCATGGACTCTTAAAAACAGCAAATTGGAGAAAGTTTATGTATTTGAAAAAAGTTCAAGACTTGGCAAGTTTGTAATTTAGTAAAAGTTCATAAAAATGAAAAAAGTTCAAAAATTTGAAAAAAATCATGAAATTTGGGAAAGATCATGAATTCAAGAAAAAATTCACATATTTGAAAACAAAAGTTCAAAAAGTTTGAAAATTGTTTCCATATTTTAAAAAAAGTTCACAAAATTGTGGAAAGTGCACGACTTTGACAAAAATGAAACATGAAAAATAAAGAAAGTAAAAATAACAAAAGGAAAAGGAAAAAAGACCAAAATAAAACAAAATGTTTTGAAAAATCTTCAATCTTTTTGAAGAAAGGTCATGTAATTTGAAACTAAATAAACCAATTCAGAAAAAGTTCGTGAAATTTGGGACAAAATGTTCGCAAATTTGAGAAAAGTTCACGCATTTGAAAAAGTTCAAGGGTTGGAAAGTTCGTGAGATCAAAAAAAAATCGCAAAATGAAAGAAGTTCACGAATTTGGAAAGAAAGTTCACAAAAGATTTGAAAATAAAAGGTTCATAAGAATTGAAAAAATTCAAAATTTGAAAAAATATTCAGGAAATTGTGAAAAGTTTATGAATTTGATAAAAACAAAAGATTTAAAATAAAAAAGAACAAAGAAAATAATATATGGGTCGGACCATTTAGATACTAGTGTTGTGTGGGGTGTGCGCCGGTTTGCAGAATGCACTTTGTTCGGCCCTTAAGGCGCCGAATAGGAATTGGGACGAAATTGTTCGTCACAGACATCCCCATATCAGACGATCGCTTGATATTAGAAACATATTTGTACACACATTAAGGGCCACAGATTTGCGTGCGCCACGAGCAGGGCACCTGGACAGTATTGTGGAGGTGCCCTGCTCCTCCAAAGGTATGAATCTTTGGTTGGCATCTTGCAACAAATGCTTTGGCTACTATGGAAAATAAACTAAGACGACATATTGAAACTTCTGACATTTGTGCTTTATGTGGGGCATCGAACGGGAGGATACTTTCCATGTTATGTGTAGGTGTCCGAAGGCTACGGCTCTCTGGACAGCTATGCGAGAATTACGGTCTATTCCAGATCTCCGAAGCATCAAGAACACGAGCGACGAATGGTTGTTGCACCTACTTTTTTTTTAACAGGAAAGGCCACGAAGGGCCTAGATCTTCATTAAAACTTCAGCGGTTACAACACAAAGCCCACACAAGGACTCACATAAAAGAAAAATAACACCTAAGCCCTTGATTTTGACAAGAAGGACCCTAAACTGGAACTGAAAATTGCAATCGGGTCCACAACATCTTCTTCCTGGATGTAGACTCGCCGTCGCCGGGGACACACCACTTGGGGCGACGAGACAATCGCAGCAGCTTGGAACCGCTTCGAACTCCAGATAGAAGATGCATCTGCCTCCCTTATCGCTCTTAGGCTGGGAGGAAATACACGGCCGCCATTCGTCCAGAAGGGGCAACGACATGGTGTGGAAGACCGGCTGCCAGCGGGCGCCGTAGCTCCACCTGATCTGCCGCTGCTGATATGCTCCGAACCCACCTGCAAAAACCAGATCCTCTAGCATCACCATCGCTCCATCCACCTCCATGGCAGCTTGAAGCAACAGAGGAAGGGGACGAATCCTTCTCCAAATCATGGCAGCAACCGAGCTTATTGGAGGATGCGCCGACGATGAATCACGCAGCAGCGAGTAGCACCACGCCACCGCCACCAACCAGAGCATCGCCGCTAGCCACCATGCGCTGCTCGTACGCGCAGGCGGCGCGCTCCTCATCGGCATATCGCCAGTCCTAGGCATCACGCCCAACACACCAGAACGGAAACTGAACCTACAGCTACTATGTACAAGAACACGCCGAGCACCTCCCCCATCACTTCTCCGACGAGCGCTGCCGGCGGAGACGATCCGGGATCAGAAGGAAAGGAACTGTCTCGAGAGACTCTCAACTGTAGCAGGGGAAGGAGGAGACTGAATGTGTGGACAGCTTGTTGTTGCACCTACTGGATAGGTGTACCGAGACGGAGAGGCTGGTCATTCTCATGACGTTCTGGCATGTGTGGCACTGTCGGAATGTAGTCACACACCAAAAACCAGCGCCTCCAATTGAAAGTTCCAGGCGTTTTCTTGATAGCTATATCAACTCTCTCCTATGCACTAAGCAGCATCCTCTCGGTGACCCTGTGAAGGGGAAAATGGTGGTCAATGTTGGCAACAAGGGCCCCCAGCTAAAGCATGTTACCCAGCATGTAGATACTACAGCCACTGATCGTTGGCAGAAACCACCGGTAGGATGGGCGAAGCTGAACATAGATGGGTCGTATATTCAGGGTGAGAACACTGGTGGTGCTGGAATGGTACTGCGTGATGACACCGACAGGATTATCTTTGCAGGGAGGGGATTTCTTTGGCGTTGGAACGGACGAACAAGCCCCTGATAGCGGAGTCGGATTGCTTGTTGTCCATCCAATTTATTCAGGAAACAAGCACTAATCGCTCGCCGGTGGCAACGCTAGTCAAGGAGACAAAGAACCTCTTGCATGAAGGTCGTGAGTTTTGCTTAGTATATGTAGGGTGTGTTTGGTTACATTGCCAATCGAGCCTGGCCCGGCGAGCCTGGCTCTAGTAAGCCGGTTTAAGAATATGCAGGCAAAAAGACCTAAAATGCACATAGTTTGGTTGCCTGCATGTATCTTAGTTGCATGAGACAATCATTTTTGATCCGGTGTTTGGTTGCCCGCATTGCATTAGGCGCACATAGGACAAGTTGTTTGGTTGCAACCTGCATAAGGTGTTGTCACCACTTTTAACCAGTGGTGAGCTTACCACACACAATCTGAACATGTAGTGCCAGCTAGTTAAACAAATGACAGTTCATTCTAACTACTATCAAATGGCAGTACAAATTATTAAGAGCCGTTGGCTAAATAGGGGATAGTTCATCGGTGTTGCTGCTACCAGATCTTCCTCTTCATATTCCTCTTCTTCTGCTTCTGCTTCTGCTTCTTCTTCTTCTGCTGCTTCTTCTTCTTCTTCTTCTTCTTCTTCTTTTTATTTCAAATCCAGCACTGACCTCTATTAAGCCACATTGCCTCTGCCCACACCAACCTTTTGTTCTTTCAAGCGTCATTGTCAAATGCCTCCACTGTTGGGGAACGCGGTAATTTCAAAATAAATCCTACGATCACGCAAGATCTATCTAGGTGATGCATATCAACGAGGGGGAGAGTGTGTCAACGTACCCTCGTAGACCGAAAGTGGAAGCGTTATAACAACGCGGTTGATGTAGTCGTACGTCTCCACGATCCGACCGATCTTATCACCGAACGTAAGGCACCTCCGCGATCAAGACATCGCTCAAATGGGGACGCCCCTCGTACTCTTGATCCAGCTTGAGGCTCAGGAGAGTTTCATCAAGATGATGGTGTCCGACGGTGATGACGGTTACTGCAAGGTGGCTTTGCCTAAGCACTACGACGATATGACCGAGGTATGTAACTGTGGAGGGGGGCACCGCACACGGCTAAACAATGTCAACTTGTGTGTCTATGGGGTGCCCCATGGCCACGTATATAAAGGAGGAAGGAGGAGGAGGAGGCTGGCCTAGGAGGGGCGCGCCTATAGGGGGAGTCCAACTAGGATTCCCAATCCTAGTTGGAGTCCCCTTCCTTTTCCAAGAGGGGAGAGGAAGGAGTAGGAGAGGAGAAGTAAGAGAGGGGCGCCGCCTCCCTAGTCCAATTCGGACTTGCCATGGGGGGGCGCGCGACCACCCCTTGAGGCCGTTCTCTCCTTTCCCGTATGGCCCATTAAGGCCCACTACCTCCCCCGGCGAATTCTCGTAACTCTCAGGTACTCCAAAAAATACCCGAATCACTCGGAACCTTTCCGATGTCCGAATATAGCCTTTCAATATATTGATCTTTACGTCTCAGCCATTTCGAGACTCCTCTTCACGTCCGTGATCTCATCCGGGACTCCGAACAACCTTCAGTACATCAAGTCACACAAACTCACAATACCAATCGTCATCGAACGTTAAGCGTGCGGACCCTACGGGTTCGAGAACTATGTAGACATGACTGATACACATCTCCGATCAATAACCAATAGCGGAACCTGGTTGCTCATATTGGTTCCTACATATTCTACAAAGATCTTTATCGGTCAAACCGCATAACAACATACGTTGTTCCCTTTGTCATCGGTATGTTACTTGCCTGAGATTCGATCGTCGGTATCATCATACTGTCAGGACCGGATTTTCGGGATATTATTTTCCAGAAAATGGCCCTTGTGCTCATCAGCCCCGTGGATTATCAAGAATGATGAGGCACCAACTTGATACGTAAATTCCAAGCAAAATGCAAAATATGTAGTACAAGACCATTCGGCATATGAGTACAACAAATGGTTTCTAGTGGTTGATGGCGGAAGCGGTTTGTGGATCATCGCGTCTATGGGACTCCATTTCCCACAGAACAAATTGACTGTGTTAACTCCTATCTTCGCGAGACTGTTATCACCATTGCTTAGGTTCCGGGGCTGTCATCACGTCGCTCCTCTCCATGCAAGAAATCTGGCCAAGACAATAGCCAGGGACAAGCCAGTAAGTACTTTGAATGTACTCACAAACATTATGAACACGAGTATAATATAACAAATGCTAATCATGCTCTGAAATGTTCTATGATCATAACGTTAGTCATAAAATAAAATCTTTAATGCATGCAAGCAGGTTATTTATATGCAACATGAATATGAAATAACAGAGTAGTAATAAGATGCACCGATCGGGTGTCTGAAGCGACGCCTTAAAAGGATAGTAAATAACGAGCATGCCTCAAGCAGGCGTCTGCGCGACACCACATAAAGGGCGTGTAAAGTAAATAAATAACAGCATGCCACAGTCGGGCGTCTGAGCGACACCACAAAAAGGGCTTATAAAGTAAATAATTAACAAGCAGGCCACAGTCGGGCGTCTCAGCGACACCACATAAAGGGCTTATAAATAATAAAAATAACAAGCATGCCACAGTCGGGCGTCTCAGTGACACCACATAAAGGGCTTATAAGGAAACAATCACAGCGAATATCCAGGAGGTAGAACCGTCCCAGGGATATTCACTAATTCAAAAAATATAAGGGGTTAGTCCATGATAATAATCATCATAATCATCACAAGTCACAAGTCATGATCCATGTTCTGGTTTAGCAGTTTCTCCTCCGAAGACCGACACTAAGACAGACACTTGACCCATCCTGCATCGTAGTCCTTAATCATGGACACGGCTATTCGAATAGATTTAATCTCTGCAGAGGGTGTACTCTTTACCCACGAGTAACGGATTCCTTTAGTCCATCGGGACTAATTCCGTCTACGGTCTTTTAATTGAAAACACACCTGACTTGCACACACCAGCTTAACTTACGGTGTCCGGAATCACCCACGACACTGCTAAGCAAAACTCTAAGTGGGAGGCTACAACCTCGCGTAGCATGGGATCAAATTTATATCGCGCGCTCTAAGGGGTGCCCCCCTCTCGGTCCCAACCGGAAACACCCATGCCCCCGGACCAGGTGGCGTTCCTACCGGATGCATCCGATATCTTCCACCATGGCCTCTCTGTAAGATGTGTGCTAGGAAGGGGTTGACAACTTATCGAACTGCACTTACCAAGCGTAGGACAAGTGGTAGTACGAAACAAGCATGGGGGTTACTGGAACAGGACTCGATCTACGGTCGACTCAGGAGGTTTAAAAATTCCCTGCATGACATGTATAACAAAAATATTTCAACCAACAGAATCACCACCACTCATTATACCTTACTATGCCATACCGGACATAACCGTCCCGACGAAGACCGGAGACAAGCTCACGCCTACCCAAGGCAGAGGCTTTCCCGGATTTCTTTCCGGCATGCATGCAAGGCATACGAGGACGATTACCATCACAAGTATATCCACTTTCAACAGCAAGGAAGTCTCCAATATGCATTCATGCAAATGATCGTATCACCACATAAAATAACGAGTTCTCCGTATTAAGGTGGTGTTATAATCGTATTAACCAACACACAAAAATATTATGCCAGAGTTCAGAATTCTTGCCTTCAAGAGTATGCAAGTGGGGTGTGCCTTTTGAAAGTTGACTTCTTCTTCAAAAACCTATTTTTTAAATTATTCAAATTAACACATAGTTTCAAAACAGTACAAAAACGTTGTCTGAATTTTTTTGAAATAAATCTGAAAATAAACTAGACTAAATTTGAGAGAGGTAGGAAAAAGAATCAACTCATTTGGAGTTTTATTTTAAAAGATATAGCCAGTCAAAGTTATGGTCAAATTCTGTTTTTTTAATAAAACTGAAAAAAAGAAAAAAAAACGTTCGGAAAGAGTACACGTCGAAGACGTACTTTGCTTTTACGCTTCCACTTAGCCAGCGTGGACTGGCTCAGGGTCGCTGACAATGGGTCCAGGGGCCCACCGGGCAGGTTTGACCGGTCTCCCCCGCCTTCCCTCTCCTTTGGCCAAACAGAGGCGGAGCTCCGGCGATCTTCGCCGGCGAACGACGGCTCCTAGAGGGCATCCGATGGCAGGGATGGATCCGCCAGCTCGGGGCGGACCTCCCCGTGGTTGCTGGGTCGGTGGGGGTGGAGGGAGTCGCCGGCGGCGAGCTCCGCGGCGGAGGAGGCTTCGGGTGGGTTTGGGGTTGTGTTCTACGGTGGTTCCCGATCACGATTGAGAGGCTGGGAAGCTCCGCACGGTCGAGGGGGGTAGAATGGTGGCGTTGGACGGGCAGGGGGGCCCTGGTTGTGACGAACGAGGCTGGGACGTGGCGGCGGCCGAGCTGGCTGGAGACGGGGGAGAAGGCTTTCCCGACGACATCGGTCGTGGGGCTTCGAGGGATGGTCTCGAGGTCGCCCGAGTGGTCGGACGAGCTCGGGGCCCCTACTTATAGTGCGGTTAGGTCGGTTCACGGCGGCCGTGGAGGATAGGATCGCCGGCGCACGCCGCTGCTCAGAGTGGACAGTGGCGACGTGGCGGCGGGGCGCTTAGCCGACGAGCTAGTGGATGAGCTCGGCTGTTCCACGCAGCGAAGCCGGGCTGGTGGAGTTCGGGCGGCGCCGACCAGAAGGCGTAGGTTGTCGGGCGGCGGTGGCGGCTATGGTGGCGGGCGCCAGAGGGCGCCGAGGGGCCAGCGGCCTCTGGCGAGGGAGGAGTCGGGTGCATCGACTGGAAGATGGGAGGGGCCAGAATGGGCGCGGGGGAGGCGGCAGCGGGACGCTGGCGACTGCGGCGCAAGACGGCAGAACGCTGGCCTGGCACGCCCAGAGCACGCACGCTGCGTGTTCGGCAAAATGCCACGGCATGCCAGAGGGCTCCAAATCCCATGAGGTTTAGTAGGTCTAGGCTAGGGTCGTCTGGGGGATTAGTGGACATGATGGTTAGCCCAGGGGATCAAGTTCACAAAGCAAACTAATAATCAGGCCAGATCTGTTCATGCACTCAAGGTGTTTGACAGAATGCCAGGGGCATCTAGGCAACTCTTGGGGTGGCCAAAAGCTCCAGGGGGCTCCTTAGATGATAGAGAGGGTGGCAATGTTAGTTTGGCAAAACTAGAAACTTGTTAGTGCAAGATTTTAAGAAAGCCAATTCTGGACAGAAAGTTAAGGGCACCTTTCATGGACCAAAAATCTCCCAATGGGTCCAATCTCCTGGACTTAAGGGTTTTGTAGGATGGTTTACAAGCAGGAGAAAGAATCAAGGGAAAAAGGGCAAGCAAAAATATGGTTGCAGTAGAAAATGCCAAACTGGGCCAGAGAGCAAAGTAGGATGATTTGCTCAAAATTTTCAAAGAACATCACTGGGTTTTTGCATAAGGTTGAATAATATACTACTACTAACATCCCATAATTTTGGTGGGAGTTTTCAAGAAATTTTTAAATAGGTTGTAGTGCAAAAGTGCAAACTGGACCAGATTTAAAAACTTGTGGTAGAACTCAAAATCTCCAAATGATTAAAGAATATTTTTGCATAAAGGTGATTTAGGGACATCATAGGTCATCCCCAAATTTTGGTGGGATTTTTAAATGAATTTATCAAAGGGTTGCAGTGCAAATGGGACCCTAAACCTTATGAAAAATCATTTTTAGAGAAATAGAGCTCAGGAAAAAATAATTATATAAATAATTCTACTGATAAAAGAATTGTCTTATTTGAGAGGGTAAACAAGTCCAATAATAATTGAAAGTTTTTACTAGGGGTGAAAACTCCACAACTTAGAGGAAAAGAGAGGTTCTGAGATCAAAAATAAATCTAGAAAAATAAAAATTTAATTTCCTGGCAAAATTTTAACAAACACAACATGGTTAAATTTTTAGGGTGTTACACCATACCTAGTTCAATCTCGTTACCGGCAAGTCTCTTTACTGGTTCCGTAATAGTTCATCCCGTAACTAACTGTAACATCCCAAATTTTCAATTTGGAATGCTATACATTAGATCATCAATGCATATCATATTTTGTTTGTTTTGGGTTTTGCTCCTAGAAATTCTACGCAACTCAAGGACCCACGGAGAGAGTTGGGGATTTCGTTATTTTCATATTTGAGTTTTTCTCAAATTTTGAGAATAGGATCATTTGATTTTAATTATTTTATCATCAATTATTTCTATTACAAAAATATGAGAGAGGGAATAAAATGACTTTCCCAAAATAAAGAAATATTGAGGATTTAATAATAAAATCAAATAAGATTTTATTTTGGAGTTTTTAGCCATTTTATTTGAATTTAGGAAAAATGTGCGTTTTTCAAAACTGCATTTAGGCCCCAAATAAATGTTCGTTTTGTCCGGCTTGATTTTAGAAGTCGGAGAAAATTTATTTCGGGATTTTTGGAGTCCGTTTAGTATTTCTTTCGTTTGTTTTTCCTCGCGGAATTATTTAAAAAAACGCGAACCGACCTTTTGGGTGCAGACTGAAGCGGACTCCGCCGGGCAAATTTTTAAAGAGCCGCCGAGCCGCCAAAATTTCACCACCGCCACCGCCACCCACTCAGCGCCACAAGAAACCCTAACCCTAGCCGATCCGCCGTCGCCGCCGCCGCCTCGCCGGAGCCGCCGCCCGAGGTGCCTCGTTTTCGGCGCCGCCGGTTTTTCGCCGGTTTTTTTTGTTTCCGTTTCTCTTTTTAGATCGTTTTTTTCCTTGCTCTTAAATAGCGGCGCTTGTTTCGCTCGTTCGCTTTTAACGAACGTGTTCGTTGCTTAGATTCAGCTTAACGAACGCTCGCTCGTTAAGCTGTTCGTCGTGTTTTTTTATCGGATTTTCCGCGATTATTTCTGATAGCGATTTATGATCCGATTTTAGTTTTAGTATAACTTTTCGCTCGTTTATCGGAATCAGGCGATTCAAGCGTCTGGAGTTTCGTCTCGAAACCCTCTTTCGGAATGGCCAACTTAAACAAGTTTTTGCTTCTGTAAAATTTGACTTAGGTCCAGATTAGTAAAACGAAGTTGTTTTCTTTCGCCGTTTGACTTTCGTTGCTTCGTTTGATTTGCTTCTTTTTGCAAACCGGAGTTCTTAAGTTGAACTTTCTGGTTAGATCCCTTATTTGAGTTTAGCCTGTGCATGAGATGAGTACTTATTGTATGCTTGTTTGTTTGTCTGCGATAGAATACCCGGAGTGCGCTACTACATTTCGAGTCTCTAGGTTTCACGGATCATCAGCAAGGCAAGTAACACTTTGATCATATCCCTTTTCATACCCAGTTTTTATGCATTAGATCAATCCTCAAACATTGCATTGATTAGGATCTAATTAAATAGTGGGTTTGGGAAAGTAGTTTGAGGTAGTACCTAATACATGTTTTATTATCAAACCCTTGGGAGTTACTTCTATGTTTGCTTATTATGCCATGCTATGCTCGTAGACGTGGATTGGGTTTGAGTGAATATCCATGACAGATGTGAGATTGTTAATTAATGGTTTATTTAAGCTGACAATTATCTGGGTGGATTAAGGTACCTGGTTATTCCAGGATTGCCTGTCTAGGCACCTGGGTAGACCAGGGTTGCCTGTTTTTCTTGGATCGCCACCCAGGCTCAAAGGGATCATAAGATTATTCATGCTAGAAACTTCCGTGTGCAACCACATGCTACTATGGGCTCTAGCATAATTGACTAAGACGTGCGAACTCTTACAGTGGTACACTAGCAGATGTAGGGGATGTAGGTTGGTACGGTCTACCCATCATAAGGTGCTAGCGCTTCTGAAAGACTATGTCTCGGTCATCCGTTTCTCAAACACCATGTAGTGCGAGAAAACAAATGGAGGAGATCGAGTCTTGTGGGAAAAGTGCACAAACCTCTACAGAGTGTACAAACTAATCATGATTAGCCGTGTCCCCCGTTATGGACATCTTGAGTATCTAGTACTTGGATTATCAAGTGAATCTCATCATTTTACTTTAATTAATACTGTTGGGTTTTAATGATGATTACTTTAATTGGGATTGAGGCTGCTATCAACCATTCTCAATGATTAACAACCACCATGATAGTTAAATAAATTTATTCCTTTGCAGTAGGGAAAATTTGGCTTTTCACAAAACTGTAACCATAGAGCTTTCCACCAGCCATATATGCATGTAATATAGACTTATTCTTTCATTACTCTCTATGTGTTACATTGCCAGCATATTCCATGTGCTGACCCGTTTTAGGGCTGCAACTTTTCATGTTGCAGACTTTTCGCATTTACGCAGTAAGGTGCTTTTAGGTCGTGGTTCTATACTCAGTGATGCCGTTGGAGTTGATGTACTCGCTTATCTTCCCAGCCTTCCGCTGTTATCGTTATTAGATGGCCTTAAGCCATATTTATTTTGCTAAGTTCTCTTTTGAGACATTCAATGTAATAAGTGTGTGATTGCTACTCTGTTATAAATCCTTCAAGTAATCGTGGTGGTGTCGACATTATCGATCCAAGGATGACACTGAGCACGTAGATCGACTCGCTTGAGGTCCTGGTCGCTACAAAGATGGTATCGAGCACACGACTGTCAGAGGACACGGCCACTAAGCTAAAGCCCTAGATCACTACTTTTTCTTCTCATTTCTGACTCCTCATCTTTTCTATTCTTTTAGGATGACGGAAGCAAGGAACAAGTTCACACAACCGGATGAAGCTACACCCTTTGGATGCCACTTGAAGGAAGTCACTAGATACCTGAACATAGGAGTACCAAGCTTCACCGGGACCTACAACGCCACTTTACCCGAAGAGGAGCTACTGGATGATTCAAGTTCACATTCCGGGAAGGACATTTGCACCGATCCACGGAACCCATAGAGTTTTCCTTTGATGCACCAACTTGGAGCCTAGGAAAGAGCATGGCAGCCCACATCGCCATGGGCCGAATTGGAGAAGTTTACCACAATGATCTCAAGAATACTATCTACCAGATTTGTGGGCGCCGAGATGAGCAATGGGAGATGATCAGCACCAGGAGGGATAGATCAATCGCAGCTTATATCCAGGAATTAAACCAAAGACATCTGACGCCAGGAGAACCAGATGTGCGCAGGTATGGAGGATCTACAAAAGGCTATGACCAAGATCAAGGAGCTATAAGAAGAACTCAAGGCTACACGTGAATATTATATGGAGGAGATCGTCGCTCTAGTGAGACAGAACGGTGACCTTAAGGAGAAGATTGAAGTATTCATGGGAGGTTCAGCACCCAAAGGAGAAGATGACGAATCCACTCGCCCGGATAACTATATCATCATCGATTTACACCGACTCGGATCCCGACGATAGTGATGATGACTATGTTGATGAAGTCGAGCAGATATCATGGAGTCTTCATCGAAGCAGATTTTCTAGTTGACCACCATAACAAAGAGTAGTGTTCTACCATGTACATAGTATAGTCCATGCACTTTTGCGATAGTTCTAGACCGTTTGTATGCTCTTGCTTGATTGAATGAAGTGATTTTGTGTGCATTTGTCTCATGTGCATATGGGTAGTGTTTTCCCCTAGACCTCATTCTATTCTATTTTCTCTTCTTTTCTAAACCCTCGGGTGCCTCCGAGACGCGACCCCGGATTTGTTTTTCCACCAGAGATCACTTAGTTGATTCAGCAGCAGAATGCCTTGATTCAAACATTGGTACAGAATCAAGGCAACAACAACAACAACAACAACAACAACAACAACCCACCACCACCACCTGTTGACCATTTGACTCGTTTCTTGAGGCTAAATCCGCTGGTGTTTTCCAGTAGCACCGAGACGATTGTTGCAGATGATTGGCTCCGTAAGATAGGGAGGGAGTTGAAATTTGCCGCACATCAGCTTGAAGGACCCGCAGCAGCATGGTGGGAGAATTTTACAGCCACTTATCCTCAGACACAGCCACGTGGGATCGCCAAGCAAGCTTTTCAGATCGCCCATGTTTCAGCAGGAGTTATGGCCATGAAGAAGCGTGAGTTTCGCAACTTGCGCCAAGGAGGACGGACAGTTGGCCAGTATGTGGATGATTTTAGTAAGTTAGCACGTTATGCCCCAGATGACGTTGCTACAGATGCAGCTAACCAAGAGAAGTTTCTAGAAGGACTGAATGATGAGCTGAGCATGCAGTTGATGGTAGCCACTTTCAACAACTACCAGGAGTTGGTAGATCGTGCGCTTATGATTGAAGGGAAGCAGCAGCAGATTGACAATCGCAAGAGGAAGTATGGACAAAGGAAGAACAATTGAGCTCGTGAAGCTTACGCTTTACCCGAAGCCGGAGGACAATTCCAGCATACCCACGGAGGTGGTAGCTCGCACAATCATAATGGCACCAAGAATGGAAACGGGAATGGAGGAAGCAATGGACAAAACCGCACCAACCCGTCAACCCCATCCAATAGAGACCTGAGCCAAATCACTTGCTTTAAGTGCCATAAGACTGGGCATTATGCAAATGAATGTCCTGAAGCCCAAAATGGAAATGGCAATGGAAGCTCGGGAAAGAAACTGAACCCTTTTCAACAGGGGACAGGTGAACCACGTTACCGTGGAGGAGGTTGTAGCTCAGCCAGATGCAGTAATAGGTAAGTTTTTAGTTAAGACATTTACTGCAGTTGTTCTTTTTGATACTGGTGCATCGGATTCATACATATCAAGGGGATTTGTGGATAAGTATAAATTGCCAACCCAAGCCCTTAGGTCACCCATGTTAGTAACCTCACCCGAGGCAGAATATATGGCAAGTAAATGGTGTGATCGATTGCCATTAAGGATTGGAAACTACGTATTTCCCTCGGACCTAATAGTTTTGGAATCGCAAGGATTGGATGTGATATTAGGCATGGATTGGTTATCAAAGTACGGAGGGAACATTGATTGCGCCGGTAAGACGATTTTGCTTACTAGCCCAGAAGGAAGGAGGATTAGGTATGTATCACGGCATGAGCCGACGAAGGCACATGTAAATTCCTTATCAGGAGTTGTGCAAGAGGAAGTACTAGTGGTGAAGGATTACCCGGACGTGTTTCCAGAAGAGTTGCCAGGCATGCCACCGGACAGAGACATTGAGTTTCTGATTGAGCTATTGCCAGGCACTGGGCCGATATCTAAGAGACCGTATAGGATGCCCGCGCAAGATTTGGAAGAAATTAAGAAGCAGATTAAGGAGTTACTGGATAAAGGTTTCATTCGCCCAAGTTCTTCGCCTTGGGGATCGCCAGTACTTCTAGTGGAGAAGAAGGATGGATCATTAAGAATGGTTGTTGATTACCGAGGATTAAATGAAGTGACCATTAAGAACAAGTACCCGTTGCCGATGATCAACGACTTGTTTGACCAATTGCGAGGAGCTAAGGTATTTTCCAAGATCGATTTACGATCAGGATACCATCAATTGAAGATTCGAGAGCAGGATATACCTAAGACGGCTTTTACCACTGTGCACGGGTCAGTATGAGTATACCGTTATGTCATTTGGTCCGACTAACGACCTGCCTATTTTATGAACATGATGAACAAGGTGTTTATGGAGTTTTTGGATAAGTTCGTCGTGGTGTTCATTGATGATATTCTGGTTTACTCGAAGAGTGAAGAGGAACATAAGGAACATTTGCGTTTAGTACTCGAGAAGCTCAGAGAACATCAGTTATATGACAAGTTCAGCAAATGTGAGTTCTGGTTGAAGGAAGTAGGGTTCCTCGGACAAGTTATATCCGGAGAAGGAATAGCGGTTGACCCCACCAAGGTTATCACCGTGACCAATTGGGAAGCACCAACAACAGTTGGAGAGATCCGGAGTTTCCTTGGACTGGCAGGATACTACCGGAGATTTATTGAGAATTTCTCCAAGATAGCAAAACCTATGACGGAGTTGTTGAAGAAGGATACCAAGTTTATATGGACTGAGGAGTGTGAGGCTAGTTTCCAGGAGTTGAAGAAACATTTGGTTACCTCACCAGTGTTGATTTTGCCAGACCAGACTATAGATTATGAGGTGTATTGCGACGCTTCACGTCGAGGACTTGGAGCAGTGCTCATGCATGAGGGAAGAGTTGTTTCGTATGCTTCACGACAACTGAAACCTCACGAATTGAATTATGCCACACATGATTTGGAGTTAGCTGCCGTAGTGCATGCATTGAAAACATGGAGACATTTCCTCATTGGAAATCATTGTGAGGTGTACACGGATCACAAGAGTTTCAAGTACATTTTCACACAGAAGGAGTTAAACCTCAGACAATGGAGATGGTTGGAGCTCATCAAGGATTATGATATGAGATTGCATTACCATCCCGGAAAGGCTAATGTAGTAGCTGACGCATTGAGCCGTAAAAGCCATGTCAATACACTAATGACGGGAGAAATATCAAACGAGTTAGCCGAGGATCTTCGTGAGCTATGTTTGGAAATAGTTTCGAGAGGCTATGTAGCAACATTGGAGATTCAGTCAACCTTGATGGATAGAATCAGAGAAGCTCAGAAGACTGACAAAGAGATTGCCTCTATAAAGGAGAAAATGAGCAAAGGAAAAGCTAAAGGATTTCGTGCGGATGATCACGATACCTTATGGTTTGAAGACCGGGTTTATGTGCCCAATGACCCGGAGATCAGGAAGTTGATTTTGCAAGAGGCACATGATTCACCATACTCGATTCACCCAGGAAATACCAAGATGTATTTGGGTTTGAAGGATACTTTCTGGTGGACCAGAATGAAGAAGGATATTGCAGAGTATGTAGCAGTTTGTGATGTATGTCAGAGAGTGAAGGCAGAACATCAGAAGCCAGCAGGATTGTTACAGCCTTTTCCAATACCCAAATGGAAGTGGGAAAAATTAGGCATGGATTTCATCACGGGATTGCCCAGGACTTGTTCAGGCTATGACTCGATTTGGGTTGTACTCGATCGTTTGACAAAGGTAGCTCATTTCATTCCAGTGAAGGCTACCTACAACAGTGCCAAATTAGCTAAGATATACATGACCAGAATTGTATGTTTACATGGAGTTCCGAGGAGTATCGTATCTGATAGAGGAACCCAATTCACCTCAAAGTTTTGGAATCAGTTGCACGAAACTTTGGGAACCAGACTAGAGTTTAGTACAGCTTTCCATCCGCAGACAGATGGACAGACCGAAAGAGTCAACCAGATTTTGGAGGATATGTTGAGAGCATGTGCATTGGATTATGGATCAAGTTGGGATGATAACTTGCCATATGCGAGTCTTCTTATAACAACAGTTACCAAACCAGTTTGAAGATGGCCCTTTCAAGCATTGTATGCGGAAGGAGGTGCAGGACCCGTTGTTGTGGGATGAAGTTGGAGACCGCCATTGTTCGGACCGGATTTGATTAAGGAGTCCGAACGGAAAGTGAAGTTGATTCGCGATAGGCTCAAGGTAGCCAGTCCAGGCGGAAAGAGCTATGCTGATTCAAAACGCAAGGAGACAGCTTCTGAAGTCGTAAACAGAGTTTATCTTCGAGTATCTCCACTACGAGGAATTAAGCGTTTTGGAGTTAAGGGAAAGTTAGCGCCACGTTTTGTGGGACCGTACAAAGTTTTGTAGTGCATGGGAGAAGTTGCGTATAAGTTGGAACTGCCCGAGGGATTGTCAGGTGTTCACGATGTGTTCCACGTTTCTCAGCTGAAGAAGTGTCACACAGAGATGACGGATATACCACTGAGAGATATTGTGCCACTTGAAGCGATTCAGTTGAGTAATGATTTGACCTATGAGGAGAAGCTAGTCAAAATTCTGGAATATGCCAGCCGAGTCACCCGCAGCAAGGTCATCAAATTTTGCAAAGTTCAGTGGAGCCACCACACCGAGGATGAAGCCACCTGGGAGCGAGAGGAAGATTTGCTTAAAGCCCACCCTCACCTATTTTCTAGCCAACCCGAATCTCGAGGGCGAGATTCATCTTAAGGGGGGTTGGTTTGTAACAACCCAAATTTTCAATTTGGAATGTTATACATTAGATCATCAATGCATATCATATTTTGTTTGCTTTGGGTTTTGATCCTAGAAATTCTACGCAACTCAAGGACCCACGGAGAGAGTTGGGGATTTCGTTATTTTCATATTTGAGTTTTTCTCAAATTTCGAGAATAGGATCATTTGATTTTAATTATTTTATCATCAATTATTTCTATTACAAAAATATGAGAGAGGGAATAAAATGACTTTCCCAAAATAAAGAAATATTGAGGATTTAACAATAAAATCAAATAAGATTTTATTTTGGAGTTTTTCGTCATTTTATTTGAATTTAGGAAAAATGTGCGTTTTTCAAAATTGCATTTAGGCCCCAAATAAATGTTCTTTTTGTCTGGCTTGATTTTAGAAGTCGGAGAAAATTTATTTCGGGATTTTTGAGTCCGCTTAGTATTTCTTTCGTTTGTTTTTTCATGGAATTATTTAAAAACGCGAACCGACCTTCTATTGCACCGAAGCGGGACTCACTGGGGACCTTTAAATAGCCGCCGCCGAGCCGCCCAGCCACCACCATTAGCCCCACCTGCTACCGCCTAAACCCTAACCCTAGCCGATCCACACATCGCCCGCCACAAATTGGCCAATTACCGAGGTGCCTCGTTTTCCGCACCGCCGGTTTTTCTCGAAAAACCGTTCGGTTTTTCCGTCGGTTTTTCGCCGTTTTTTTTAGTTTCCGTTTTTCTTTTTAGATCGGTTTTTTTCCCGGTTCGGTTAAATAGCGAGCATTCGCTCGTTCGTTTGTTTTAACGAACATGTTCTCGTTTAGATCTAGTTAACGAACGTTCGTTCGTTAAGCTGTTCGTCGTTTTTCTTTTTCTCGGATTTTCCGCGATTATTTCTGATCACGATTTCTGATCCGATTTTCGTTTTAGTATAACTTTTCGCTCGTTTATCGGAATCAGGCGACTCAAGCGCCTGGAGTTTCGTCTCAAAACCCTCTTTCGAAATAACCAACTTAAACAAGTTTTTGCTTCTGTAAAATTTGACTTAGGTCCAGATTAGTAAAACAAAGTTGTTTTCTTTCGCCGTTTGATTTGCTTCTTTTTGCAAACCGGAGTTCTTAAGTTGAACTTTCTGGTTAGATCCCTTATTTGAGTTTTACATGTGCATTATATGAGTACTTATTGTATGCTTGTTTGTTTGTCTGCGATAGAATACCCGGAGTGCGCCATCACTTTGTTACTTGAGTCTCTAGGTTTCACGGATCATCGCAAGGCAAGTAACACTTTGATCATATCCTTTTCATACCCAGTTTTATGCATTAGATCAATCCTCAAACATTGCATTGATTAGGATCTAATTAAACTGTGGGTTTGGGAAAGTAGTTTGAGGTAGTACCTATTACTGCTTTTATTATCAAACCCTTGGGAGTTACTTCTATGTTTGCTTATTATGCCATGCTATGCTCGTAGACGTGTATTGGGTTTGAGTGAATATCCATGACAGATGTGAGATTGTTAATTAATGGTTTATTTAAGGTGGCAACAATAATACACATCTGGATGGATTGAGGTACCTGGTTATTCCAGGATTGCCTGTCTAGGCACCTGGGTAGACCAGGATTGCCTGTTTTTTTTGGACCGCCACCCAGGCTCAAAGGGATCATAAGATTATTCATGCTAGAAACTTCCGTGTGCAGCCACATGCTACTGTGGGCTCTAGCATAGTTGACTAAGACGTGCGAACTCTTACAGTGGTAGACTAGCAGATGTAGGGGATGTAGGTTGGTACGGTCTACCCATCGTAAGGTGCTAGCGCTTCTGAAAGACTATGTCTTGGTCATCCGTTTCTCAAACACCATGTAGTGCGAGAAAACAAACGGAGGAGATCGAGTCTTGTGGGAAAAGTGCACAAACCTCTACACAGTGTACAAACTAATCATGATTAGCCGTGTCCCCGGTTATGGACATCTTGAGTATCTAGTACTTGGATTATCAAGTGAATCTCATCATGTTACTTTAATTAATACTGTTGGGTTTTAATGATGATTACTTTAATTGGGATTGAGGATGCTGTCAACCATTCTCAATTATTAACAACCACCATGATAGTTAAATAAATTTATTCCTTTGCAGTAGGGAAAAATTGGCTTTTCGCAAAACTGTAACCATAGAGCTTTCCACCAGCCATATATGCATGTAGTATAGACTTATTCTTTCATTACTCTCTATGTGTTACATTGCCAGCATATTCCATGTGCTGACCCTTTTTCGGGCTGCAACTTTTCATGTTGCAGACTTTTCAGACGACGAGTAAGGTGCTTTTAGGTCGTGGTTCTATACTCGATGATGCCGTTGGAGTTGATGGACTCGCTTATCTTCCCAAATTCTTCCGCCGTTATCGTTATTAGATGGCCTTAAGCCATATTTATTTTGCTAAGTTCTCTTTTGAGACATTCGATGTAATAAGTGTGTGATTGCTACTCTGTTATAAATCCTTCAAGTACTGTGTGGTGTCAGCATTACTGATCCAGGGATGACACCTGAGCACAGAGATCAGACTGTTTGAGGTCTGGTCGCTACACTAACTTATTAGTCACAATGCTTGCAAGGCTTATAGTGATGAGTATTACCGAGAGGGCCCAGAGATACCTCTCCGAAACAAAGAGCGACAAATCCTAATCTCGATCTATGCCAACCCAACAAACACCTTCGGAGACACCTGTAGAGCATCTTTATAATCACCCAGTTACGTTGTGACGTTTGATAGCACACAAGGTGTTCCCCCGGTATTCGGGGGTTGCATAATCTCATAGTCTGAGGAACATGTATAAGTCATGAAGAAAGCAGTAGCAATGAAACTGTAACAATCATAATGCTAGGCTAACGGATGGGTCACGTCCATCAAATCATTCTCCTAATGATGTGATCTCGTTCATCAAATGACAACACATGTCTATGGTTAGGAAACATAACCCTTTTTTATTAATGAGCTAGTCAAGTAGAGGCATATTAGGAACTATATGTTTTGTCTATATATTCACACATGTACTAAGTTTCCGGTTAATACAATTCTAGCATGAATAATAAACATTTACATGAATTAAGGAAATAAATAATAACTTTATTGTTGCCTCTAGGGCATATTTCCTTCAGTCTCCCACTTGCACTAGAGTCAATAATCTAGTTCACATCACCATGTGATTTAACACAAATATTCACATTTATATGTGAATAACATCCATAGATCACATCGTCATGTGACCAACACCTAAAGGGTTTACTAGAGTGAATAATCTATGTAAGTGCATCTAGTGCCCCTTAGTGATTTTGGTGTATTGAAGACTTATAGGTTAAGGGACTAGTGTGTTTATGAGTGTACACAGGTCTATAAGTCTATGATGAGTTTGATATTCTGAGAGAAAGTCGAATTCTCAAAAATGAAGCTCTTCGACTGAAAACTTTGGTATTCTGAAGAATTTCTGAAGACTTTGAAAGTGAAGAAATTGGTGTGACCTTGAAGACTTGGTATTCATTTGAGGAACATGAAGCGTGATGACTTTTGCTTTCGTAGTTTCGTTTTCTCTTTCTTGAGTCATAGGAAACACCGTACTGTTAAAGGGGGTCGAGGAAATACTAAAGAAAAATTTCCATATGATGCTCAACTCAAAATCCTACACCTACCAATCCCTTAGAGTGAAGCCTTTGGAAATCTCATACTGATTCAGTCAATTTCTTCAAAGGATGTAGACGGAGTTCTTCCGGTCACGAGGAATTTGTTCTGACCGAGGAGTTAGGAATTCGCTAGTGCGGATTGCCTACACAAATGAGGAACATGATAGCCCCGAGGAATTTGAAAGTCAAATTTCCGACCGTTCTTGTCTTACAAGGCCAGCTGTTCCAAAATATCTTATCCACCTAACGGTCATATCATTGAAGGGCATTTATGTCTTATCATGTCGGGCTGCTCCCTAGGCTATAAATAGCCGCCCCCTACAACCACTAGCTGGTTGGCTGCTCCGAGAGAACTTAACACTTGTCATTTGAGAGCAACCAATCCTCCGAGGACTTTGAGCGAAAATCATCGAGTGAGGAAAAACCAAAACCAAACCCCTACAAACCCAAAGTGATTGATCATCACTGAAGAGATTGATCCTGCGTGGATCTGATGCTTGTTACCTTTGAAGACTGTGCTTCTTCCAGACGGTTAGGCGTCATGGTCTAGAGCATCGAAGAGGAATTGTGTATCGCCGAGTGGCCAAGTCTGTGAAGGTTTGGAAGTCGCCTAAAGACTTACCACGAGTGATTGGACGAGGTATGTGTGACCTTAGTTCAAGGAGAATACAGGACTTGGTGTCCTGAGCTGCGTGCTCGGCCGATCGGGTGTCCGGATCGTGTGTCCTTGAGTTTAAATACTCAGCCGCTCCAACTGACGCATAACCGAGATCGAGTTGGAACCGGTCTACCAAATCATTGTCTTCACCAACCTTCTTGGTTCTATTTCTTCAACTCTTCCATTTCCTCATTCTTGTGTTGAGTGTTTGTTCATATACGTGTTTGAAGACTTTGATCAAGACTTTCTCAATTTCCTCAGTTCAATTTCTTCACCGCTTTGTCTTCATCTTGTGTTATCATGTGTTTACGCTTTCTGTACTCTGTGATTGTCTTCATTTCATCATGATGACCATGCCCGCATTCTGTTATGCTTACTTATGAGTACTTATTCTGCTGCAAGTAGTTCTTCGCTTAGGAATTTCCTCACCAACAAATTCCTCAGTGAAGAATTCATAAAAATCGCCTATTCACCCCCCCTCTAGTCGATATAACGCACTTCCAATTGGTATTAGAGCAAGGTACTCCCTTGTTCTGTGTGATTTTGGTTTAACCACCTGGAGTTTTAGTTATGTTGACCGCAGGTATGAAGAAAGTGACATGCTCTATATTTGACGGTCATGATTATCCCAAGTGGAAGGCCATGATGAGGAAGCGCCTCATGGCAATGAACAGCGAGCTATGGACCGTCACTGAGATTGGCTTACTGATCTATGCAAAACGGTGAACGAAGATGATATTCGCAAGTACACTCGACTTGACGTCATGGCGAAGGATATCATCTGTTCCTACCTATCCAGAGATGAATTCAAGCGCATTATGCATCTTTTCAATGCGAAGCTTATCTGGGACCGAATCTCTGATGTCTACGAAGGTCATCGAACCCGTCATGATCCTTGGTTTGAGGACTTCAAGGATTCTCTCAAAACGATGACTTTCGAACCAGAATCATCATCTTCTGCGCAATGCCTCATGGCAAACGGTGTCAAGGTAACCGAATGTTCCTCATCCGAGTTTAGTAATGATGAATCTGATGATGATATTGAACCTAGCTATACCAAACTTGTTTGCATTGCCACTAAACAACAAACGACATTGGAAAAGGTTCAAAACATGCTAGACAAAAGTGATGATATGTTGGGTAAAGAAATGGATCGCACTAAAGCCCTGACTGAAAATCTTCAGAGACTTCAGTCCAGGTTTGACAGCCTTCAAGGTCATCATAACACTCTCTTATGTGATCATGAGAAGCTTTCTTTCGAATTTCTTCAAAGAAAGCAAGATTTTTGAGAAGCTAAGAGTGAGTTATGAAGATCTTCAGACGGAGCGCGATTCATTACTTGCTCAACAAATCAGCGCTTCTCAGGAAGAATTTGCTCCTCCATGCTTAAAGTGCATTGAACGTGAATCTGCTAATTCTTCACCTGAATGTTCAAATGCTTCAACTGTTACAAATTCTTCACCTGCCTCTGCTATTACTAATTCCTCATCTGATGACATTGCTAGTATCACTTGTGATGCAGGGTTGAAGGAATTGTACATGACGAGCATGTACAAAAGCCTCAAAGGGCATCGACTCTTTGTGATGTGCTTAAAAGCAGATCCTCAACAGAACCCTAGGAAAGAGGGTATTGCCTTTGAGAGGAAACTCAATGCTGATGGAACATATTGAAGCCCGTGCAAGACACCCCAAAACCTCATGGGTTCTTTGCAAAGGGACCTCCAGTTGATCCATCTAACTTATCCGCTTTACATGTGAATCTTCTCATTCTTCTGATGAGTCATTTGACTCCAACTATAAACTGTTCAAAAATCAGAATGGTGAAGTATTTGCTAGATATGTTGGCACTAACTGCAAGAACGGTTCTCCTATGAAGAAAATCTGGGATCCCAAAAGGTGCCTTGAAAATCTTCAGGTGAATGTCCTCATGACACCACCTGTGAAGAATAGGAACCCCAGGTCAAACTATTCATATGGACCAAATTCTTCATATGGATCCAAGTCCTCATACGGACCGAGGTCCTCACGTGGATCAAATTCCTCAAAAGGATCAAAGTCCTCATATGATCATTGAGGGAGTTCCGGACTAGGGGGTGTCCGGATAGCCGAACTATCATCATCGGCCGGACTCCAAGACTATGAAGATACAAGATTGAAGACTTTGTCCCGTGTCCGGATGGGACTTTCCTTGGCGTGGAAGGCAAGCTTGGCGATACTGGATATGTAGATCTCCTACCATTGTAACCGACTACGTGTAACCCTAACCCTATCCGGTGTCTATATAAACCGGAGGGTTTTAGTCCGTGGGACGAACAACAATCATACCATAGGCTAGCTTCTAGGGTTTAGCCTCTTTGATCTCGTGGTAGATCCACTCTTGTAACACACATCATCAATATTAATCTAGCAGGGCGTAGGGTTTTACCTCCATCAAGAGGGCCCGAACACAGGTAAAACATCGTGTCCCTTGTCTCCTGTTACCATCCGCCTAGACGCATAGTTCGGGACCCCTACCCGAGATCCGCCGGTTTGACACCGACATTGGTGCTTTCATTGAGACTTCCTGCGTATGCGTCACCGATAGGCCCGATGGCTCCTTCGATTATCAACAACGACGCGGTCCAGGTGAGACCTTTCTCCCGGACAGATCTTCGTGTTCGGGCGGCTTTGCATCGCGGGCCAATTAAGCAGCCATCCGGAGCAGATCGAAAGTTACGCCTGGCCGTCAGTCGATTTGGAAGTTTGAACTATACGGCCGATATCCGCGGAGACTTGATCTTCGACGGATTCGGGCCGCAGCCGAGCGCAGCAGACTGCTTTTGATGGGCATGATCTAGCTCTGCAACGAGCGGTGCCTCGGAGGCCGCTTTGAATCCGCTCCGACCCTTAATCCGGAGCCGGATTCCTCGATCGAGGACGAGTGGTTTGACACCGCCTCGGGGGCTTTAATCTCTACGGCGATCGAGTCGAACTCTACCCCTGTCCTTTGCAAAGACCTCGACTCCAGGGTGCCGGACTCCTCAGCGGACTCTAAACCCTCCACGCCCTTGCCAATCGAATCCGATTGGGCGCCCGTCATGGAGTTCACTGTCGCGGACATCTTTCAGCACTCGCCCTTTGGCGACATCCTGAATTCACTAAAGTCTCTCTCTTTATCTGGAGAGCCTGGCCGGATTACGGTCAGGAAGGTTGGGATGCGGACAACGAAGAAATTCAATGCCCACCCACCACCCACTTGGTAGCCGCTGTCGACGATCTAATCGACATGCTAGACTACGACTCCGAAGACATCGACGGTATGGACGACGATGCCGGAGACGACCAAGACCCAGCGCCTACAGGGCCCTAGAAGGCCACCTCGTCATACGACATATACATGGTGGACATCCCAAAAGATGGGAACGGCAATGGAACAGAGGAGGATGACCCCTCCAAGATGCAGCCCAAGCGCCGGCGTCAGCGGCGCCGCTCTAAATCCCGCCACAAAGAAGAATGACGATTCCGCACCGGAGATAACAATACATCAGACGGTGCCGAAGACAATCCACTCCAGCATGATCCGGTAAGTAGGAGGATGGAGACGCCAACCCTCAAGAGAGAGCGGCAGAAGAAGAGGTAGAGGATTATATGCCTCCCTCCGAAGACGAAGCAAGCCTCGACGACAATGAATTCGTCGTGCCTGAGGATCCCGTCGAACAAGAGCGTTTTAGACGCAGGCTTATGGCCACGGCGAACAACCTCAAGAAAAAGCAGCAACAACTTAGAGCTGATCAGGATCTGCTAGCCGATGATGGATCAAGTCCTCGCGTCAAGAGCATGAGCTCGAACGCCTCCAAAAGCTACCCTAAAAGCAAGCTGCTCCCCGATTAGAGGAGGAGGCTTACGAACCCGCATCACCAGGAGACAATACGGTGACCGACCACCCGTGGTCGCGACGAAGAGGCCTCTAGGCCCTTCACTAGAACCGTGCCCGGCATCGCTCAAAAAGCACACGGCCAAAGGGGAACGCTCCGGACCTGCGAGATATATTGGAGGACAAGGCAAGACAATCAAGATCGATCTATGGGTCGCGTGGGCGCCCCACGGTACGTGACGACAGCCGTCGCGCCGGACACGGTAAGTCCGGCCGGGCCGAACAAAACAGACAAAGCTCTGTTGAGCTCCGTCGTGATATCGCCCAGTACAGAGGCGCCGCACACCCACTATGCTTCACAAACGAAGTAATGGATCATCAAATCCCTGAAGGGTTTTAACCCATCAATATTGAATCCTATGATGGCACAACAGACCCGCGGTTTGGATCAAGACTATCTCCTTCACATCCACATGGCCCGCGGTGACGATCTTCACGCCATCAAATACCTCCCCCTCAAGCTTAAAGGACCAGCCTGCATTGACTCAACGACTTGCCGCCAGAGTCAATTGGGAGCTGGGAGGACACAAAGCCGCATTCCTCGATAACTTCCGTGGCACTTATGTGCGACCACCAGACGCTGATGACCTAAGCCACATAATTCAGCAGCCAGACGAATCGGCCAGACAATTCTGGACATGGTTCTTAACCAAGAAAAACCAAATCGTTGACTGTCCGGATGCGGAGGCCCCACCAGCATCCGCCACGGCGGATTCGCAGCACTGGTCTTAGACCCAATCGTCGATGGATTTCACCTAACCATAGTCCTGATGGACGGCGGCAACTGAACACTGCTTTACTGTGATACGGTGCGCAAAATGGGCATAGACCCTCAAGGATTAAACCTACCAAAACGACCTTTAAAGGCGTCATACTGGTGTAGAAGCCAATTGTATAGGCTCAATTACACCGGAAGTGGTCTTCGGATCCCGGATAACTTCGAAGCGAGGAGTTAATCTTCGACATAGTCCCGCTCGCAGCGGCTATCATGCCTTGCTCGGACGCATCGCATTTGCAAAGTTCAACGCGGTGCCGCACTCACGCATACCTCAAGCTCAAGATGCCAGCCCTCGAGGAGTCATTACGGTCAACGGAAACATCAACGTTCTCTCCGCGCGGAGGAACATATGGCTCTCGCGACGAAGTGCAATGCAGCCTCCTAAGGCAATTCTCGAGTCCGCCGTTAAGCGGCCGGACACAACTAAGCGCCGGAGTAACTTACAACAAGACCACAGGCACGTTCAGAGCATCGCCAGCGTGGCGATGCGGCAACCCCAGCCTGCAAACGTCAGCAGGTCCTTCGCGTACACCATTACGCTCGAAGATACCATGGGCATGGGGAGAGGGGCACGACCACGATAAACCCAGCATCGCGGCTCAACCACACCAGGCTCTCAAGTGTGTTGTTCCTTTTTCTTTTATTTTACCTTTTACTTTTTACCCACAGGACTCCGTTCGGGAAGCCCTATCCGGCAGACACTGCCGAACTCACGATGCAACAACCAGGGAAGGATAAAGGCTACAATGAATATACTGGTGGTCTCCATTACGAGCATTTTGATACACCAATCTGCAGCCTACCCACGGAGGGGACATGTTTAATGATCTCATACCTTGCTTATCGTGACTATTTTTATCGCTCGCATTCGTAGCAGCACTTATTGAATAAAACAATGCAGCACCTTTTTGTTTATAATTGCATTTCTTTTTCATACATATGTTCATTCACGACATGTTGCATCCGTACACTTTGGTGCGGCTAATATACACCGAGGATTATGTTTCCCGCATTATGGTATAATGAGTCCGAACACTTTCACAAGTGCGGCACCCGAACTTATAGCACTATATGCATCAGCTCGAATCATGTCTTGGGTCAATAGTTGGGTTTGCTGGCTCCGTGTTTTGGTACCTTACATTCCGTTATATTGGCTAAGGTAGCACCGGGAGAACCATCGCGATTCCGCCCTTGATTCAGCTGAGTTAACGCCTCGATGGAGAAAGCTAAAACTGGCCGTCATGATGAGGCGAGAGCCGGTCGCTGTTTGAGAGGTTTTTGCAGTCCTTAAAGACTTATGCCGCTTAGAGCGAGGAGCGGATCTTGTCGGCCAAGGCGTGGATAGCGCCCCAAATTGACCTTCCGATGACTAGGGGCTTCGCCAAAATTTAAAATTATAGAATTCTATGGCTAAGTGAGAGTGTTCAAGCATTATAAGTCCGGTTGCCTTGTTATTTGTGTTGAGCGCCTCCCTAGATGGACCCAAAAATGGGAACAAGAGCGCTCAAGTTTATCCGAACACCCCAAAGACTCGTGGCATGAGAAATTTGAAGCCGACTTGCCATCTCTCAGATTTGATAAACAGCCACACGAAGGTAATATTTTAAATTAATAAGCGTTGCTTAGCGCATATGAACTAAGTTTTCAGCGCAGGATAACAAAATGCGAGTCTACTCAAATATTACATCTTTGGAGCACTCACCGCAATAGTGCGGGCGCCCTTCAAAGACACACTCTTATAATACATCTCGGGCGTCACGATGCTCCTTGCCCTCTGGTGGCGGGCCCGTCACAAGCTTCAGGCATCCATCTTGCCCAGTGCACCTTCTTGGCGGGCAAGGGCCCGGACGGCACCCTCAATACAAGCGGAATGCTTGATCACTTCAACCCACGGGCACGCATCCATCAGCCGCCGCACCAGTCAAGTAGCTCCAGTGCATGGCCTCCTTAGGCCACGGCCGAACTATGAGGCCCTTCATGGCTTGTTCGGACGCCTTGTGGAGCTCGACCACCGCTACTTGGTGGTCGCTAAGCTGCACGGATGTCCGCCTCAAAGATATTGAGACCAAGACCTTCTCCGTCGAGCTCCCTCCTCGGCCCGGTAGAATGCGGCATCACCGGACACCTGCGAGGAAGATCCGTGAACGCCCACGAGAGCTCCGAATTGGGTAAGCAACAGGTAATTAACACTCACATGCTTACTTTGCATGAAAAATGCCTTACCCGCTGCTATTTTCTTCACCGCCTCAATCTCCTGGAGGGCCTTGTAGGCTTCGGCCTTAACGGCTTTGGCACTCTCAAGAGCCGTTGCAAGCTCGGACTCTCGAGTCTTCGAGTCACGCTCCAATCTCTCATGTTTTTTCACGAGATCCTGGAGCTCTTGCTGTACCTCCGCCACCCGCGCCTCCTGTTTCTCTTGCTCGGTGCGCTCCGCGGCCGCATTGCGTTCGGCCGCGGCCACCGCCTCCTTCAGGGTCGCCACCTCGTTAGTGGCCCCCATAATACCCATGTTATCCTTGTCATTTTTCTTGCAACCAAATCCTTTTCTGTAAGGTACAATTTTCATAAGGTATTACTCACCTTCTTTTTCCTCGAGCTGCTTCTTGGCATGGCCGAGCTCGTTCTCAGACCGCTCAAGGTTTTCCTTCAAAGCATTGACCTCTGCAGTCAGTGCGGCGGAGGTCAGCAGCACAACCTGCAATTCCATATTGACATATTTTTATGACTCCTGCGTTTATCTTTCTAAAGATCCTCAGTCCGGCTTTTCTTTCCGAACATCGAACCGAGCATCAGGGGCTACTGTCTATGCGGTACCATTTTACATATATTGAAATTCTTACCTCAAAGCCTGTTAGAAGGCTCTGCGAGGCTTCGTCAGCCCGCTCTTGGCGAGCTGAACCTTCGAATCACCGCACTCATAAAGGCGGTGTTCCTCTTTCGATGGAGGCGCCGTTGAGCACCTCCAGCCAAATTATCCGCACCTCCGGTTGGGCGGAGGCAGCCGGGCGTCTCGTCTTGCCCTTCTTACGAAGGGTCGCCACGGGACTCGGAGCCACCGCGGCCTCCGGGCTGAGTCCGTGCACAGTCCGGGAGGGTGTCCTGTGACACCTCCGGGGCCTCCTCCTCTGGTGGGTCCTTTTCGGGATCCCACCTCGGCGTCGTCCATGGCGCGGGGTTGAGGCAGTCGGAAGGAATCCATATCCGACGCACCTAAGGACCCGCCGATTTAAACGGGAAGATCATCCTTGGGCGGACTGCAGGGTTGTATGCGGCATTAGAAAGACATTATGTGGCGAAAATAAAAACCTTGAAGTTATTCGGAAATCCGGACACTTACGATCTCGCCAGGGGCTTGGCCCTCGTAGGCCAATCCCCCTCGTCGTTGTCGACGTTGGTGGATAAGTCCGGAGGAAGGGTTCTTCCCTTCTTGGACCCTCCGGCCTCACCAGTTGGGGCGGCCTTCCTTTTCCTCTCCTCCCCCGCTGGGGGAGAAGCTTCTTCTTCTTCCTCCTCGTCTTCAGGAGAAGATTACGCTTCAGAATCCGGCAGACTGGCGTCGGGAGCTCCTTCGAGTTCCCGTGGCCTCCTTCTTGGCCTTCTTCTCCGGCACCACATGGGGTGCCGGAGCCAGCTTCCGTCAATCGGGCATCCACTGGGTCTTCGGCAAAGGAGCCGGACGATTAATCTGTCCGGACGTCTTCAACCAGACACTGCCGAAGAATAGGGAGTTTTTAGATCCCACGTAGATTCAATCTATGAAAAAAGAGTCCCGTAAAGGGTAAACTAACTTACCTCGCTGGCTTGACGCCGCGAGCTGTATCCGCGATCTTTGTTAGCGGATGCGGGGGCTTCGGCGCCCTTGAACAGCACCTTCCAGGCATCTTCGTACGTGGTATCGAAGAGCCTGCTCAAGGTTCGGTGCTTTGCCGGATCGAACTCCCACAAATTGAAGTCCCGTTGTTGGCATGGGAGAATCCGGCGGATGAGCATCACCTGGATTACGTCGACAAGCCTGCGGTTCTTGTCCACCAGGTTCCGGACGCGTGTTTGGAGTCCGGATAGCTCGTCCGAATCCCCCCACTTCAGGCCCGTCTCTTTCCATGACGAGAGCCGTGTGGGGAATCCAGATCTGAATTCGGGGGCCGCCATGTAGCGACCCGACCTCAGACGGTCAAGCCTCTGTGTTGCTGTGCCATCCCTGGATCAGTATGCTGGCATACACAGTACATCAATGTATATATCAAAGTGCAATCACATGTATAATTAACGTAAAACTGATATATACCTCATAAGTCACAATGAAACAAATAGTCGGGTGTGGAGTCCCATCAACGCCATCGGCAGGTTGAGTGTAGACCGTAACCTGTATCGTAACTCTTACTCGTCGAGGAAATATCTGCAACATGATACATTGCAGCCGTGTAGGTCGATTACATTGAATGTACCGGCAAGATCACAATATGAGAAAACAGATGATAAAACTATACTATATGCAATATGGCTTTATGGCTCAGATTCGAGTTTTGTTTGCGTAAAAGCTGGTTTTATTTTCCCTACATCAAAGGAATAAATGAAGTCTGTACTATGGAGTTTTCTATCATGACATGATTCCGCCAACCGATGTCTCATAGCCCAAATTCATCATAAGTTGCCCACAATTAAGTTATCAATCCGGTGTTGAGAGTTCCGAGATAGATCCAAGTCGAGAGGCTCAAATTGTCCGTAATCGGGACACGGCTAATCGATTAGGTTTATAACCCTCTGCAGAGGTTTGTACACTTTACCCGCAAGATTCGATCCTCTCTTTACGTTCTCGCACTTCAGGGTGTTTGAGAACAAGATGACCAAACATGGTCTTCGAAGAGTTCCTCGACCACTGTCCGGTGCCCATCCAATCCTACCGTAGTTCTACATCCGCTAGCACCGTCCCAGCCAGAGTCACAACTAAGGTCACCCAAGCGAGCCCATATTGACTTGCGGTTGCACGGGTAAGCTTAGGGCATGAAGTATTCTTCCGTCTCTTTGAGTCTGGGTGAAGCTTTCCGCAAGATGTCATGGCGCTTCTCCATGCATCCCGCCAACCTTTGGTTCCTCCAGGTGCCCGTCAGCAAATCCTTCACCCGATGAGTGTGTATTGAATTCTTGTCTCGAGTCTTGAAGTCTTGAGGCCTTGAAGATGCAGATCCTTGCAGATTTCATCATGGTGTTGTCGTCATTGACGTAGATTCTCCATTCTCACACCACTCGAGCACTCATACCAAAACCCCATCTACTATAGCGTAGCATTAAAATAAATAACGTCCGGGCTTGGTAACAGGTGATGGGTTCCTACCCCATGCATACTACTCAACTACAAGGATTCAATAACACTCTCGAGGGGTGGTTGCAAAGATGCCACTAAATGCAATAAAACATAGGTATGAAAGCATGGTCAAAGTGAACTTGCACAGTAAGTTGATGATCTTGAAAACTAGGGACTCGTGGTAGCAAGCTTCACTCCGGAAATTCTACCGAGGCAAACAGCAATCATAATAAGCATATAGCATATGATCACTTAACATAACAACATGCTAACACAATCACACAAAACAAACGAATCAAAACCCAAAGGAAAAACTCGAAGAAATCCAACTCAAAGTTTTCCCATATCCAACAACAATCAAGAAATAGTTTTGCACTACAAAATTTTTCTTCACAGAACCTAAGCATGGGTTTACGCTACCTAACAGAAAAGAATTCATCACACAACTAGGAGCAAAAAGAATCATCTTAAAAGCTATTATAAAACTCCTATTAGGCCTAAAGCAAATACTAGTAAGAAAAATAAAATAAAAGTTTTATTTATTATAAATAAAAGTTCATGCTCTAAAGTGACAGAAACTAACCTAGAATAATCTATCACATATAAAAAATAAATTTATTTGCTAACTAAAACAATAGGAAAACAGTAGCTAGTTAATTAATTAAGAATAACATGATTCTGATTAAAACTATTTTTTTATTAATCCTAAAATGCCCAAATAAATTCCTACGGTTTGGCAATGTCAAAACAAAGTTGTGACAAAAAGAATCATTAAAAAATAATATTCCTAACTCATTCTATAGCAGATTTACTATTCTGTCTAAATCTAAAATAAAGCAATTTTAAATAATTTTAACATGGCTAATTATATTTTATACAGAAACTATAAGAAATTTGCAAACCAACAAAAAAAGAATCACTTAAAAATATTAAGTAGATTAAAAAGTATGAATTTTTCAAATCTGAAACTATTCTGTTAAAACAGAAAACGAAAAATAAAGAAAAACGGCCTAATGGGCCTAACTAACGCTCGGGCGTAATATAGCTAAAACGTGCGCTTAGGGTTAAACGGAGTCGGGTCGGTCTAATAAAAAACCCTAACTAAAATAAACCAGAACTAAACCGGTTCACTAAAACTAACCTAACTAACCCGTACCCCTTCGGGGGGATCTAATCTAGACCCTACGTCTAGATCGGACGACGGAGGGGAGTCCGGCGACTTACCGGTCGGCGACGGCGACGGCGGCTCGGGCGGCGATGGTTCCGGCGTCTCCGGTGGTCGGGGCGAGGCCTCCAGTAGCGGCGGAGCAAGGGGTTCAGTGGTGGACTCAAGTAGCTTGAGGGTGGCGGGCGGGCGGTGGCATGGCGGCGGCGGCGCACTCGGGCTCAGCGAGGGTTTGCATGGAGGAGGAGAGCGTGAGGGGGGGCGAAGGGGAAACGGGCGAGGGGAGGGTATAAATAGGGGGACTTGGGCGAGGCGGATCGGGAGGATCGAAATCCGGATCCGGATGGATCGTGAGCGCGGGGTGTGGCGTGGGGAGGAAGAAGACGGGTGGGGTCCACCCGTCGTGAGTGAGGGGAGCGTTGCTCGGTCGGTCGACCGACGCGAGGGGTTTCAGGGCCTTGGCTCGGCCGGGTTGGGTGGCTGGGCCGCCTGGTCAATTTGGGCCGCCTGGTGTTGGCTGTTAGCCGGCGCCTGTGGGCTTTCTTTTTTTTTTTTCTTTTTTGAAAATAAAAACAGAGAAAATATATATAAAATATAAATATTTTATATAGGACATATATATATCGAAATGATCAGAAAAAGATTTCCTACAACATGAACTATTTTTCAAGTTCAAATAAAATACACAAAAATTCAAATAAAATAAAGAGTTTTTCTGCTCTAATAAAATCTAATAAAAATCATTTTAAAAATACCAAAATGACTTCAAATTTATTTTCTCCTAATTTTCCATTGAAGGGAATCATTTTACCCATATTTCCATTTATTTATTTTAGGAGAAAAATAATTTGGAATAAAATCCAAATAACTCCAAATTTGAAGGGAGTTTCAAAATACCTTCAAATGACTTTCAATTTGATTCTTTTAACTTCCAACTCATATTTCATATAATTGAAGAAGTCATTTTATCTTCCCTCATGAAAAGCATTGAGTGGCATAAAGCTTTGAATTTGAAATATTCTCAAATGAAATTCAAATCTTTTCAAAACCCTTTTCATTTCAAATGGAAGAAGTCATGTCATCTTCACTCTAGGGTTTTGGTGTTGGAATGAAATTGATTTCATTGAGATCCAAAAGGGCAAGGGGATAGTTTGGGAAAGTCATTTCATTCCCTCTCATTCAACTTTCAAAAGTTTCAAATTCCAATCAATTTCACTCAATCAATCACACAACAAACAATCAATCAATCAAAACTATTTATTTATTGTAACATTCCAAAATTTAGAATTTTGGGATGTTACACGCCACCCATTCAGGGTCGCGTGGCTCGGTGATGTAGAACCACCCCGATTGCCACCCCTTTATTGTCTCCACAAAGGAGCCCTTGAGCCATAGGACTTTGGCCATCTTGCCGACCATGGCACCTCCGCACTCCGCTTGGCTGCCCTTCACAACCTTCGGCTTGACACTAAAGGTCTTGAGCCACAAGCCGAAGTGGGGCTGGATGCAGAGGAAGGCCTCAGACACCTGACGATAAACGCCGAGACGTTGAGGACGAAATTGAGGGCCAGTCGTGGAAGTCCAGGCCGTAGTAGAACATGAGCCCCGGACAAATGGGTGAAGTGGAAAACCTAGTCCGCGGAGGAAGTGGGGAGAAATACCACCCTCTCATCGGGACTGGGGTTGGAATAAGCTGCCTGCGTTGGGCAGCACTGGCGTGATATCACCGGACAAGTATCCGGCCTCCCTTGATCTTGTGATGTGCCCTCCGTGACGGAGGAGGCCATCCATCCGCCTCCCGCCTCTGACATGGTTGGAGAAGGTTGAGGAGGAAAGTGCGGACTTGGGCGCTAGAGCTTGAGTGCACGGGAATGGATGAGCAAAGGAGGAAGAAGGCGTAGGTGAAAGGGTGGATCCTTATCCCCTTATATGGGCGGACAAAAACATGTGTCCCCACCGGCCTGGTAAAACTCGCTTATCTCCCAAGCGTCACAATCAATGGCGCGGCTGGGTTACCCACGTCTGTATTGATGGGAATCCCGGAATAAGGGGAACACGATCTCTGCCTCGACAAGACGTGCCAAGGAAACCGCTCGCTAAACGCTACCGAGGTGGAACAATAAAAACAATTTGAGTGAAGGCTTGGTAGTGGTGCGACGTCACGCCACAAAATACATCAGCAGATTGATCTTGTGTAATATTATTCTCTCTACGGTGGTATGTGGAATTTATTTTTGCAGAGCCGGACACTATCCTGGTGTTCACAATCTTCTATAAATTATTCGGAGGAAGAACCCGCCTTGCAATGCCGAAGACAACATGCGGCGCCCGGACTCGTCGTCATTGAAGCCTGGTTCACAGACTCTTGACGGAGTTCCGGACTAGGGGTGTCCGGATAGCGAACTATCATCATCGGCGGACTCCAAGACTATGAAGATACAAGATTGAAGACTTCGTCCGTGTCCGGATGGGACTTTCCTTGGCGTGGAAGGCAAGCTTGGCGATACGGATATGTAGATCTCCTACCATTGTAACCGACTCTGTGTAACCCTAACCCTATCCGGTGTCTATATAAACCGGAGGGTTTTAGTCCGTGGGGACGAACAACAATCATACCATAGGCTAGCTTCTAGGGTTTAGCCTCTTTGATCTCGTGGTAGATCCACTCTTGTAACACACATCATCAATATTAATCTAGCGGGGCGTAGGGTTTTACCTCCATCAAGAGGGCCCGAACCTGGGTAAAACATCATGTCCCTTGTATCCTGTTACCATCCGCCTAGACGCACAGTTCGGGACCCCCTACCCGAGATCCGCCGGTTTTGACACCGACAATCATCATCGTGCTAACAACTCTATTTCGCAGGGTAGAGCTAAGGGCTATGAATATGTGCATTATTCTTCCTTGAAGAATTTCTCTGCTTATTCATATGCTTACCCTAACCCCTCTTATGTGAAACGAAATGGATTGGCCTTTATGCCACCATTCTCATATGGAGCTCACAGAGTGATGAACTCTTTGCCACCCCTTCAGATGTGGGTGGTGAAGAAAAATAACTAATTTCCTCTGCAGGGTCAGGTCTCCAGACGTGCTCTAACGTCTGAAGAATTTGCTGGGGACCTGACAACATTACCTGAAAGGACGCAGGCTAATCATGAAGAAATGAACTTCCATTTCACACGTCCTCATACTGCTATATCTGTTTCTTGCTTGATGAAATTCATCTCGATGAAATTGATATCATAATCTTCACTGATGAAGTATATGAGATCGTAAGTTGCACTAATTCATCTGCAGGATGATCAACCCAAAGCCAATGAGTGGGTCCTCGACAGTGGATGTACAAATCACATGACTGGTGACAAGAATCTATTGATGGATGCTCCATTATCACCGTCAAATCTGAAGCATATCATCTTTGCTGACAAAGGCAAAAGTCAGGTATTGGGTCTAGGTAAGGTTGTGATCTCTAAGGACATACACATGGACAAAGTCATGCTTGTTGAGTCCTTAGGATACAACCTCATGTCAGTCTCAATGCTTTGTGATCTTGATATGGTTGTTGTCTTTGTCAAGTATCGTTGTGTTATGATTATGGAAGCTGGCAATTCCAAAGTCTTCGAAGGCTTTAGGAGAGGAGACTTGTATATTGTTGATTTCTCTACAGGACCACAACCAGCCGTGTGCCTACTTGCAAAAGCTTCAGAAGGCTGGCTATGGCATCGACGACTTGGTCACGCAGGCATGAGGAATTTGCACACGCTTGCGAAGAAGAAGCATGTCATTGGCATTGAAAATGTCAAATTCCTCAAGGATCACTTGTGTGGAGCCTGTGAAGCTGGAAAAATGACCAAGGCCAAGCATCCAGCGAAGACTATCATGACCACTACTCGTCCATTCGAATTGCTTCACATGGACCTCTTGATAGAGGCAAAGGTGTCCCGATCTTTTGATGAGATGATAACTATCGATTTGGTGGAGTAGACTTTGACGATCCGACTACAAACGTGTACGACGTTGCGGCTTAGCAATCGCTAAACCAACTCCGAGAGGTTCTTGGCGATCTTTGGAAGCACGATCAGCCTGACCACGAAGGTCTATTCCTGCAAGCAATCGAAGAACAAGCAAGAATATGATAAAGCAATCTAAATATTGCGAGTATATATGAAGTATAGATGAAGGTGGGGTTTCATAAGCGGTCTTGGTCTGGTCGTTGGACACAAACGAAGTACACGAAGTTGCAACGATGGCTAACTGTTAACTAAATAAAACCCAAGTCTAAAGGATGTCTTAAGGGCTATATTTATAGGGAAAGGAGAGGGGATTTTGTCCACCCTTGGCAAGGTGGGACTAAAACACCTCCTAAGTCGTTTCCCCTACAATATGGACTCTAAAAATAAATTACATGGGCCTGGCCCAAAATAACGTCACACCACACCAATAATAAGCTATGGACGAAATTTATGAAAGGCCATCTTGTATATTTCGTCCATATTCTTGTATGTCATCATGGTGGCTTCAAAGTCCGAAATCTCCACTTGAACCTCCGTTCTTGTTCTCCTCATACGCACCTTCATCTTCGTGCTTGACCATGCTCCAATGTTCAACCTTCTTGTCCGTGCTAGGCCCTTCAATTGCAAACAACACAAATGTATCTAAGTTAGGCAGCATCATATTCTTATGAACACTAGAAACATTACCAAGAAATGAAAGTACCTGATAATTTAAATGGCATATCTCGAGCTCTAGCAACTGTTCTAAGAGCTAAAACAAGAGGGGATATGGGTGTAACTATGGTGACCATGTCCTCATCATCCTCCCCTTCTTGAAAACAAAGCCGTCCTCGGCGTTGCTTAATCTGAAATCTTGCTAACAAAAGAGACAAGGTGTACACATTGTATATGTATATGTCATCCATTTTCCGATCTCAGTTGGGGCACATGTGACACAGTTATACAAGAGCACCCTTCAAAAGTCATTAAATATAAAGCCAATATATTATCACAAGAATTCAAAGGCATGAAAATATTGCAACTTAGTTTGCACATATAAGTGAAGCTCTTATTCATATTAAAAGATTGACAATGCTTATCATTAAACCATCCTAACATTGATGAATCACCACCAAGATTAGAGGTCATATCAAAATGATTAAACATTGGCACAATTATTTTCAAACGTATTTGATCCAAATATGATTTATTCCCTGATTCACATGATTCATTTGCTTCAATAGTTAATTCAATGGGTTCACTCAAAATTGTTTGATCACATGGCAAAGTCAAATCATGAACATAGTCCTCTAAAATAGTTGGTGTGATCAAAGTAGTGGGTAGCTCATCGCATGGTTCATTTAAATTGACAAAGCATTCATCATACTCATGTGGAGGTGGAAGATCGGTACCTTTGTCATTACCTCTTATGATCACCAAAGACGATGTAGGCACTCTAGGTGGCGACAAGGCACATGGTGGAGGTGATGTAGTGCTCTCAACAATGGATGTTGTTTTCATAGGAGACGCGGTGGTGGAAGGAACAATCGTCGCAACTCTTGGGATTTGCTCCTTCCGCTTGTTTGTCTTGTGGGCAACACGTCTTGTTATCTCCTGTTCAGCTTTGCAAGCAAGATTTAAACAAACGGTCCACAGGATAACATGTTTCATGAATTAGTATATCCTGAATGTCACGGTTTAATCCTCCCCAAAATCTATCCATAAAATCTTCTTCACTTTCTTCTAAAGAGGAATGCAACAAGGTAGTTTGTAAATCATCATAATATTTCGTTACGGTGTCACTACCTTGTTTCAAATGTTGCAACTTTTTCATCATGTCACGAGTATAATAAGCAGGGACAAATGTATGTATCATGGCAAGTTTCAAATCATCCCAAGTAGTAGGTATATAATCAGGGTGTAACCGACAATATTCACTCCACCAAACTAAAGCATAACCGGTTAAAGAACCAACCGCAACCTTAACTTTTTTATGTTCATCAAAATTATGGGAAACAAATATATTATTTATGTCGAACTCCCATTCAATATATAAAGCAGGTCTAAAACGTCCATTAAATGGTGGTATAGAAACATTAACCTGATCATGTGCATTTGGATGTTTGTGCACCTCTCGTGACGATTGTGATATTTGCATAGGTGGTGGTATGTCTCCATGATCGACAAAGCCCATGAATTGACTCTGGATCTTGTCATGATTAGTAGAAACAAGAAACAAAATCCAAAAATAATGTTCCGATGAACGACTAGAAAGTGGTGGTAAAACGCTCACAGTATAGCAAATCAAAGTCTTACAAGTTCTTACCATGCAGCAGGAGGTGACCGGCAACCAGCAGTGTTAAATAACTCTAAAAGTTGGGTAAAGTGATTGCCAGGTGAACGAATGTATACACGGTGTAGAAATATGTGGAGCTAGGTTGGCTTGATATATGTGGGGAAAAATGCTACAACCACGTTAATTAATGCAAGCTGAAAAGTCGCTCAAAGTGGTCGAGTGCTGGTCCTAAGCTAGACCATGCTAGAGACGCGAGCCTAAGACACAGACGAATTCACAAGATGTTGCCAACACCACACTTTGGTACAAGCCTCCTTCCACTTTTGTTCCACTCCAAAGTACTGTAGTGCGTACTGGTTTATAGCACAACAAAGCACCGCCAATTTTTTTTCTCCAAAGTCCAAACGAACTACAAGTCCAAAAGGAAATAGATCCGAACACAACTTTTCTTACTTTTTTTTCCTATTACCTGCTTCCTTTTTGACCGGTCCTTCTTCTCCTTCCTTCCATACAAAAAAAAATCTCCAGCCAACACACACATTGGTGCAATGCTCCTCGTACTATTTCCTTTAAAAAAACTACAAGAATCTCTTTTCTCACGTGATCAATGGATGGTTCCCGCAACAATAAATCCCAACCGAAATTATTCTATGGCAAAAACGAATCCAAGATTTAGGCAACCAGCGTGGACTTTCCTTGAGAGAAAACAAGGCCAAAAAAACTTATCCAAACCTGCCTTTCTTTTTACCGATCAAATCTTCTAAACGAAGCAACTTTTTTTTTGTCTCCAACAGATCAAAACCTTCCGAACTTGTCACGTTATCTCTTTTTTTTTGAGACACGGCCAGACTTGGAAACCTCCAACCGATTTTGTTGTTGTTGATCAAACGAATCTGGACTTTATCTCTTCAAAGAACCACAACCAACCTTGCTTTTTCTTTCAAGCGCCGGAACAAACATGCCTATAATTTCTCCTACAAGTTATCTGACCATGTATGCGGCCGGCAGTTTTTTTTCCTCCTCCAAACGAGCAAGGAAAATCTGATTTTCCTCCTTTCCTTTTAAATCTCTTTCCTTTTACCTCCTGTCTTTCCAATAACTCACGGTATTTCCTTCCAAACTCTACCAATTAAATCTTGGCGGATGAGAGCTTGCCAAAAACGAATCTGTAATCAACTCTCTTTCCTATTGAATGCTTTTCTTTCCTTATTATCTCTCAAAAACGTGTGGATCCACGTGGGCTGCTCTTTTTCTTTTTAAACTCCGACCGCATCAACACTTTCCTTCTTTCCCAAACTCTAACCGACCCAAGTTATAGGAGAGAATCCAAACGTATCACAGCTTCCTCACGTATTCTTCTCTATTTTTTCTTTTCGCTTCAAAATAAATCTCTCTCTGATTTTCTTCTCATGTAACCAATCTATTTCTTCTTCTTGAAAACTATGTCCTTTCTCTCTTACGGCAAACAACCGCAATAATTTTTTTCTCTTCAATATGAATAAAGATGGGACGACAACAATGGATGGATGGTGGTGATGGCGGCAGTGGCAGCGGAATATGACAATGAGGTGGATGACGGTGTTTGCGGATGCGGCGTGAACAAAACGTGACTAGAACTCGAAACTCTAAAAGACTAGACACTAGAAACCAGCAACTCGATACACGATGCAACCGAAAATTCAACAAGCAAAAATTAAGTGGCAATGGCGAAAAGGCTCAGACTGTCTTGGACATGGATGAACTAATCTAACTTTTTTTTGTGGCTTTTTCTTGGACTCTAGGTATGAAGAACAAATTTAATCTAGACTATGAAAAACTGGAAAATCTCACCGAGCAACCTGGAAATCTGATACCACTTGATAGAGGCAAAAGGTGTCCCGATGTTTCGATGAGATGGTGGCTATCGTTTCTGTGGGAGTCGACCTTGACGATCCGACCACGACGCGGCGAGACGTCGCGCCTTAGCAATCGCTAAACCAACTTCCGAGGGTTATTGACCACGCCGGAGCACGATCAACCTGACCACGAGGACCTGTTTCCTGCAAGCAAACGAAGAACAAGCAAGAAACTAAGATTGCAATCTGGATATTGAGAATATAAGAGGAAAGCTTTATTAACGAAGGTGGGGTTCTGAGACGCCTTGGTCTGGTCGTTGAACACAAACGAAGTACGCGAAGTTGCAGCTAAGGCGAACTTTTGATCTAAACAAAACCCAAGTCTAAAGGATGTCTTAAGGGCTATATTTATAGGGAAAGGAGAGGGGATTTTGTCCACCCTTGGCAAGGTGGGACTAAAACACCTCCTAAGTCGTTTCCCCTACAATATGGACTCTAAAAATAAATTACATGGGCCTGGCCCAAAATAACGTCACACCACACCAATAATAAGCTATGGACGAAATTTATGAAAGGCCATCTTGTATATTTCGTCCATATTCTTGTATGTCATCATGGTGGCTTCAAAGTCCGGGAATCTCCACTTGAACCTCCGTTCTTGTTCTCCTCATACGCACCTTCATCTTCGTGCTTGACCATGCTCCAATGTTCAACCTTCTTGTCCGTGCTAGGCCCTTCAATTGCAAACAACACAAATGTATCTAAGTTAGGCAGCATCATATTCTTATGAACACTAGAAACATTACCAAGAAACGAAAGTACCTGATAATTTAAATGGCATATCTGAGCTCTAGCAACTGTTCTAAGAGGTAAAACAGTAGGGGATATGGGTGTAACTATGGTGGCCATGTCCTCATCACCTCTTTGGTCCTAATCATTACTCAGCAGTCACTAATGATGCATCTCTATATGGCTTTGTTATTGTTGATGATTACTCTCGTTACACATGGGTACACATTGTCACTTACAAACATGAAGTGCAGAAAAGTCTTCAAACGATTTTCCTCGAGGGCTTCAACCAACTTTGGTGTGAAGATCAGGCACATCAGGAGTGACAATGGAACTGAGTTCAAGAATTCCGGTCTTGATGACTATCTTGATGAACTTGGTATTACTCATGAGTTATCTGCTCCCTATACTCCTCAGCAAAATGGCGTCATGGAGAGCAAGAACAGAATTCTTGTTGAGATGGCTCGCACTATGCTTGATGAATACAAAACGCCTCATCGTTTTTGGATTGATGCAATTGATACCGCGTGCCACATCATCAACAAAGTATATCTTCACACATTCTTCAAGAAGACGCCTATGAACTCCTCACTGACAAGAAACCCAATATGAGTTATTTCAAAGTCTTCGATGCTAAATGTTGGATTAGAGATCCTCATCACAATGCTAAATTTGCACCGAAAGCACATGAAGGTTTTATGCTTGGTTATGGAAAGGACTCGCACACCTACAGAGTCTTCAAAAATGTTCTTTACAAGATTGTTGAAACTGTAGATGTGTGGTTCGATGAAACTAATGGCTCGCAAAGAGAGCACCTACCTTCTGTGATAGATGAACCAGCACCTGAGGAATCTATCAAGTTCAAGGCAACTGAGGATGTAATTCCTACTGAAGAATCTGCTGAAGAATTCATTGCTGAACGCGAAGAACGTCGAGATGATGCACCTGAAGATAATGTTGAAGAAAATGGTGCTGAAAAAAATGCTGATCAAATTCCTCGACGACAACCAACTCATCCTCGCGTTGCAAAAGAAGTGCAAGTTGACAAGATCATCGATGACATTGAAGCACCAGGTCCTCTCACACGCTCAAAAGCTTCACATTTATCTAACTTTTGTATGCACTATGCTTTTGTCTTTATCACAGAGCCCACTAAAGTAGAAGAAGCATTTCTGGAGCCTGAGTGGATTCAGGCTATGCAAGAAGAATTACATCAGTTCGAGCTCAACAACGTCTGGGAACTGGTCAAACGTCCAGATCCTCGCAAGCATAATATCATTGGCACAAAGTGGATCTACCGCAACAAGCAAAATGAAAATGGCCTTGTGGTGAGGAATAAGGCACGACTTGTAGCTCAAGGCTACACACAGGTTGAAGGAATTGATATCGATGAAACTTTTGCACCTGTTGCTAGACTTGAGGCTATTCGCATATTGATTGCTTATGCTAACCATCATAATATCACTTAATATCAAATGGATGTGAAAAGTGCATTCCTCAATGGTAAGCTTGAGGAAGAAGTATATGTTGCTCAACCCCCAGGTTTTGAAGATCCAAAGAATCCCGACAAAGTCTTCAGACTCAACAAGGCCATCTATGGCCTCAAGCGAACCCCAGGGCGTGGTATGATACTTTGAAGGAATTCTTCGTGAAGAATGGCTTCACACCCGGTTCACTCGACCCTACTCTCTTTACTAAATCTTATGACGGTGAACTGTTTGTGTGCCAAATATACGTTGATGATATTATCTTTGGCTGTACTGACCAACATTATAGTGATGAATTTTCCTATATGATGAGTGAAGAATATCAAATGTCTATGATGGGAGAGTTGAAATTCTTTTTAGGTCTTCAAATTCGTCAACAACACAATGGCATATTCATATCTCAGGAGAAATACCTCAAAGATGTTACGAAGAAATTCGCATGCAAGATTGCAAAGGCGTCAAAATTCCTATGCCCCCAAATGGCCATCTATGCAATCGATGAAAATGGTATTGACTTGATCACAAGGTATACCGCTCCATGATTGGTTCTTTATTGTACTTATGTGCATCTAGGCCAGATATAATGCTTAGTGTTTGCATGTGTGCCCGATTTCAAGCTACACCAAAGGAATCACACCATAAGGTGAAGCATATTCTTCGATATCTAGCTCACACACCAACACTAGGATTATGGTACCCCAAGGGCTCTACTTTTGATCTCATTGGATATTCCGACTCGACTATGCTAGTGATCGTGTGGACCGCATAAGTCAACATCTAGTACTTGTCATTTCCTCGGGACGATCTTTGGTGCATTGGTCCTCGAAGAAGCGAGCTGCGTATCCTTTGTCTCTGCGAAGCCGAGTACATTGCTGCGGGTTCTTGCTGTGCTCAATTCTTTGTGGATGAAGCAAACTCTCAAGGACTATGGCATCAACATGAAGAATGTGCCTCTCTCTTTGTGACAATTATAGTGCCATCAAGATTGCTCACAACCCAGTTCAACACTCGAAGACAAAGCACATTCAGATTCGTCATCATTTTCTTAGCGATCATGTGTTGAAGGGCGACATCTTAATTGATCATGTGAAGACTGAAGAACAGCTGGCCGATATCTTCACAAAGCCCTTGGATGAGAAGAGATTTAGCAAGTTGCGGTGTGAGCTAAATATCTTAGAATCTTCGAATGTTCTTTGAAAAGGACACATATCCTGACACTTATGCAAAATTGATGACTTAGATGTGCAACACATGAAGAAACATTTTTCTTCAATCAATGAAGAATAACACTCTAAGTGTGAAAAATTAATGAAGAACTTGATTCTCAGAACCCTACGACAATTGTACGCGGTGTATGAAATCATCATTCTTATACGGTGGGTCACGCCACCACCAAAGTTGAAAATCTTCAATTTGAATTTTTCCTCGGTTTTGAAATTCTTCAGTTTTTCAAATTCTTTAACTTTGCAAAATCTTCACTATTTTCGTTATCTTCCTTCATTGGCTATATATATATATATATATATATATATATATATATATATATATATATATATATAGGTTTATGTCCTCTCTGACATTCACTTATGGCTATTTCCTCAAGTTGCATTTTCTGCTAAGTGAATGTGATCGGACCCTTTCCCCTCTATGCTATACTCAACCCAATCTATTCACAAATTCTTCATGTGCGTTCTATTTGAAACTCGCTCAAAATCTTCACTGTGTCATTGTCAGCTGAAGTAATTGCGAACGGAACTTTTAACTTATCTTATCAAAATTTTCGGGTTTGCCGCTCAATCCGTTCCGCTTCCTACGTTAGACTTATCTATTCACCCACGATCTAACACGATCTCCACTTTTCAGTACGTGGGTGACACATGTCTAGAGAATGAGAAGGGTCAGGGGCACGTTCGTCCAAAATCTTCGGGCGAACAGTTTTTCACCGTGACTATATATACCCCCTCTCCCCTTCCTCACTTCCTTTACTCAGCTCGACCGCTCTCTCTCTCGCTCGAGCTTCTCAAACCCTAACGCCGCCGCTAGTCCATCGTCTCCGGTGAGGAAGAGCTTCACTGCCTCGACCTCGTCGCCGTCGTACTCGCACCGATCGAGGAAATCTTCACTCCGCCGCCGTCGTAGCTGTCTTCCTCCGCCGAGTTAGGGCGTGGGAGATCTGAACTGACGAACTTCTAATATGCACTTCTCAGTTCGTCGTGTTCTTCAGCTTGGGTAATTAAAAGTTACTTTTATTACTCGCTTTGATTCTCAAACCTTCCTGAAAATCTTCAAAGGTGTTTATTCTTCAAATCTTCACACATATGAACACCTCAAACGAAATACGCTCTTGATTCGTTTCTCTAAGCAATGATTTTTCTTCAAGATTCCTCAATTGTGTGGATCCTAGATCTATACAACTCTGGAACCTAAGACAAAGATCGCTTAGTGAAATTCTTCAAGGCTCATCTGGTCAAATTCCTCAAACTAGTTCTTTTTTGAAAAACCTTACGAGAGCATATGACCTCTCCAAATTCCTCGCAACTATACTCTGTTCACAGGTACTCATGTCCTCTGCTAAATCACTAGGTTCTCATCAGTTTAACTCATTTGCAGCGTTCCTCGAAGAAAAGTTGCATACTTCTTCAGACAATTCGATTGTTCAAATTCCTCAGCTAAAGAATACGGCAGAAGGAAAGAAGCCACAGAAAGGAGGAAAGAGGCACGAGGTCATGACCGCTTTTGAGATACCTGAGGACATCTATGCTGACTATTGCACACCTGATGAAGCCAAGTTTGGCAAGGAAAACAAAAATCAGCGCAATGTGTGCATTCAGAGGATTGAAAGGAGATGGGCAAGAGAATGGAGGGAGTACAGGTATGTTACTCCAATGTACATGAAGAAATTCGCTCTTAATCCTCCATGCCCAAGAGCTCCATTGGCACTTTGGCCAAGAAGGCGACCCCACCGACATCAAGCGTGGTGAGGACTTTCTGAAGAATGGGCCAAGCGCCAAGCCAAGTTGGCAAGACAAGCCAAAGAAGCGGTGAGGAAATTCAATGAATACTCACTCTGCTTCTTTGCGCTTGAGGCCCCTATCAAGCCCAGAAAATCAATGGCAAAGAAGCCAGCAGAAGCCAAGTGCTTCACCAACAGTGCCCTCACGGCCAAAATCCTCGACAATGCCCTCACGGCGAGAATCTTCAATGCCCTCACGGCCAGTTCCTCATCTTGCTCCTGCTCCTCCCAAATCCTCGGCAGCTCCTCCAAAGTCCTCGACACTGTGTATGTCGGCCACGTGCCAAAGGACTGCGAGCATCTCTATTGCCTCTGGTGTCTCAGCAAGTTCCTCAGCTGCACCAAATTCTTCATCAGGCCCCACTCTGCTGAAGAAAAAGGCAACTGTTGGTCGAGGTCCTCGGCCAAGTCCGAAGAAGAAATAGGTAGCCTTCCAAGTGCCATCTGACGATGAAGCTGATGATGATGAAATTGCAGAAATCATCAGAGACCGACAAGTTAGGGCCGCTAGAGCCAAAGGCACACCTGTGCCATTGCTTTTGGATCCTAGGACGATCCTTGAATACATTGATCTATGGCACAAGGATCCAGAGACACCTATGCCTGTTTTTCATTTGACTCCTGGACAAAGTCACATGCTGACCCATTTCATCTCTGAAGAGAAATGGAAATTTGAGAAGGCAAGGCAGATCAAGAAGGCTCGATTCGGAAAGAGAAGTTCACGAGGAAAAGCGTTGTCGAATGACAACCGAGGAACTCCTCAAGATCGATCTGAAATCAAAGCCCTCAGTGATGACTTTGATGCCTATTATGCTGATTGGCAAGGAGCCAAAGTCAGATTTGTCAATCTGACAAAGAAGTTCACAAATGTTGCAGCCCCAACGCAACAATAAATTCCTTAGGCTGGAGTCTGCTCAGCCTTTCTTGAAGAACATGCCAACACCGTGATGATTTTCATCCCATCAAGACAATGCTAGTTCCAGGCTGATGACTCCATTCCGGCCCGTGATGAAATTGCCGGGCATCCACTAGTGGTGCGCTGAAGAAAGCGAAGAAGTCGGGACAAGCGCATCGATTGCGCTTGAGGAAATTCAAGCAGATTCCTCGGCTCCTCCGTGCCTACACCAACTCCTATCCTTCCATCTGCATCGGATGTGAAGAAGACCAAGGCTGCGAGGCGAGCTGCAGTGAAGAAAAGGAAAGCATCAATCGCTTCAAATTCTTCACCCGAAGAAAATGAAGCCTATGACAAGCTCTTTTGAAAATCCAATCGATGATGTTCCAATTTCCTCCATTCCATCAAAGGACCTTGTTCCTTTTGGTGAAGAATATGAGATCCCTAGCGGATCTGATGAAGAAAATCATTCTGCTGCTTCGTCAGAGCAGATTGATGAAGAAATTGAAGTGGATGTGATCCCTTCTACTCCTTTAATTTCCTCGCCAATGCCTCTGCTCACGGTGAAGAGGTGGCGTTAGCGAAAATTGAAGAAGATGTGGATATTGGAAGCACAACAACAGTGATGAACGATGACTTTTGGGACAGTCAGCATCCAAATTCCCCACTATTCACTCTAATACAACAAATTCCTCAGTCCCCTGCACCAACAGTTCAAATGGGCTCTGAAGAAACTCATCCCACCTCGTCCGTGCATGAAGAAATTCCAGGCACTAGTGCTGAAGAACCTGCTGCTGGTGATCCTTTGAACACGCAGACTGCATATGAAGAGGAACCAGAAAATCCTCGGCTGAAGAACACGAGATTGCGATTCACGAGGTAGTGATGCAACTCAACGACACTCCTTTGCCAAATCTAAAGAATCCATTCTCAACAAAGCAAAAGTTCAAGGCTGAAGATTTCTTCGGCGAGCATGTATTCTTCATTGACTACAATCCATATGACTCTGCTCGCATAAGGAAGAGGCGTTTCTGGACTGCTAGTCAAGCCAACTTCTATTCCTCTGTGCTATTCAACAAAGACAAAGTCTTCGATCATGCACATATTCCTCACGTGGACATGGAATCTCTGTCAGGCTTCGAGCTAGTCCTCAGTGTTCTTCACGATGTTGGATTGCTGAATTTCTGCACTGACATCTGTGATTGGAATGAAGAACTCATTCTTCAATTCTATGTGACGCTGCACATCACCGGAGATTCTGAAGATGTGAACTCATGGGTACTGGACTGGATGACAAAAAATACTCACTACAAGGCACCAAAGAACTGAATTGCTTCGTGCCCTCCCACTCGATCCTCCCCTAGATGGTGCTCGTTGCATCTACGTGAACTGAGCTTACAAATCACTACATGCAAGTTACGATGAAGCCTTTGAAGCCGTGGCAGGGCCCCACGAACCAAATTCCTCGTCAAGGAATTACTATATGTGCCTCGGACTGTCTATCGCATTCAGCGAAGACAATGAGTCCTATCAAAGGCCACGACTCAAATGATGAAGAAGTCGTTGGCATCATGAAGAATATGCTTTTCAATATCATTCATGGCGTTCCGTCAACTTCCATGATTTCTTCATGAGGACTCGGCAAATATTGCTATGTCACCTTTTGAGTGAAGCCTTATGCACCATGGATTATGAGGTTCATCGGACAAGGTCTTCACTCAATTACAAGGCTGATACTCGAACCACTGCAGCTACTTGCCTCCAATTTAAGTCCTCAAACGGACATTTTCCTCGGTGATGACAAAGGCAAGGCAAGCTGCTGTGATAGATGAAGGCATTCGTCCATTGGATGGTCAATTTCGCAAGGCTGCATCCTACTCCACCAATGACGACTCTGCCACACATGACTCTGCCGCCAACACCTTTGCCAAGCAAAATCCTCAAGCCACAACACCTGTGGTGATGGTGATCGTGAGTTACTCCTCAGTCTTCATCAGAAGGTTGATCGCAATCATAAATGGGTCAAGCGTCAGTTTGGTTCAATTCTTCACAACATGACCTCAACACACAATGCAGTGGGTTGTTCTATCTCATCTCTATAGCGCAGAAGATCTGAAGAACATGGGTCTCAAGGAAGAATTTGACTGGACTGCACCTCCACCGAAGAAATTCAAGAAGGTCAAGGTTCCTTCCTTGGTGGCCAGCTCCTATTCTTCATCGCGACATCGATGAAAATGAAGACTTGGGCGACACTACGGCGAGCCCTACCACGACAACCGACCCGACAACGGCGGCGCTCCTCCATCAACTTGATATTCTTGAGGCGTTAGTCCTCAGTTTCGATCCTTTTGGTCATTCGATGACAAAGCGGGAGAAATTTGAGTTAGTCTTCAAGCGGGTCTACTATATGGGCGTTTTTTTGCTAAGTTACAACTCTTGTTCTTCTGAAACTTTTATTGGATCGAGTTGTAATCTTAAACCCGATGGTGCTCTGATACTTTTGATGTGTTCCTCTGCATGCTTATTCTTTGTTATATGTTAATATACGCATGCTGAATTACATCAGTCACCATATTTCATCGTGCATTTCAAATTATTCATATTATATGTCAAATGCGTGTATGAATTACAAGATATAGGGGGAGATCTCCATGATTCAACTCTTCAAATGTGCATTGCCTCAAAAGCAAATTCCTCACTATGCACATCTTCGTGGGGAGTTCTTCTATATCTTGCAATCAAATTCCTCAATATCAGTATTTACACTTCATATGTTTATCCCGTTGAAAACTTAACCTATATTGTCATCAATCACCAAAAGGGGAGATTGTAAGTGCATCTAGTGCCCCTTAGTGATTTTGGTGTATTGAAGACTTATCGGTTAAGGGACCAATGTGTTTATGAGTGTACACAGGTCTATAAGTCTATGAGGAGTTTGATATTTACAGAGAAAGTCGACCCCTAAAAATGAAGCTCTTCGACTGAAGACTTTGGTATTCTGAAGACTTTCTAAAGACTTTGAAAATGAAGAAATTGGTGTGACCTTGAAGACTTGGTATTCATTTGAGGAACATGAAGCGTGAAGACTTTTGTTTTCGTAGTTTAGTTTTCTCTTTCTTGAGTCATAGGAAACACCGTACTGTTAAAGGGGTCGAGGAAATACTAAGGAAAAATTTCCATATGATGCTCAACTCAAAATCCTACACCTACCAATCCCTTGAGTGAAGCCTTTGGAAATCTCATACAGATTCAGTCAATTTCTTGATGTGAGAGATGAAGTTCTTACAGTGTTGAGGAATTTGTTACGGCCCGAGGAGTTAGGAATTCGCGTGTGGATTGCCTACGATGAGGAACATGATAGCCTTGAGGAATTTGAAAGTCAAATTTCCGACCGTTCTTGTCTTCTTGGCATGACTATTCCAAAATATCTTATCCACCTAACGGTCATATCATTGAAGGGCATTTATGTCTTATCATGTCGGGCTGCTCCCTAGGCTATAAATAGCCGCCCCCTACAACCACTAGCTGGTTGGCTACTCCGAGAGAACTTGACACTTGTCATTTGAGAGCAACCCATCCTCCGAGGACTTTGAGCGAAAATCATCAAGTGAGGAAAACCCAAAATCAAACCCCTACAAACCCAAAGTGATTGAGCATCACTGAAGAGATTGATCTGCGTGGATCCGGCGCTTGTTACCTTTGAAGACTGTGCTTCTTCCAGACGGTTAGGCGTCATGGTCTAGACCATCCAAGAGGAATTGTGGATCACCGAGTGACCAAGTCTGTGAAGGTTTGGAAGTCGCTGAAGACTTACCACGAGTGATTGGACGAGTGCATGTGACCTTAGTTCAAGGAGAATACGGTGAGGACTTGGTATCCTGAGCTGCGTGCTCAGCGACCGGGTGTCCGGGACTGTGTCCTCAAGTTTAAATACTCGGCCGCTCCAACAGACGTACAAGCGAGGGCCGGTTGGAACTGGTCTACCAAATCATTGTCTTCGCCAACCTTCTTGGTTCTATTTCTTCAACTCTTTCATTTCCTCATTAATGTGTTGAGTGTTTGTTCATATCTGTGTTTGAAGACTTTGTTGAAGACTTTCTCAATTTCCTCGGTTCAATTTCTTGATCATTTGTCTTCATCTTGTGGTATCCTGTGTTTACGCTTTACGTACTCTGTGATTGTCCTCATTTCATCATGATGACCATGCCCGCGATTCTGTTATGCTTACTTGAGTACTTATTCCGCTGCAAGTAGTTCTTCGCTTAGGAATTTCCTCACCGACAAATTGCTCAGTGAAGAATTCATAAAAATCGCCTATTCACCCCCCCCCCCCCTCTAGTCGATATAACGCACTTTCAATCTAGTTCACATTGCTATGTGATTAACACCCAAAGAGTACTAAGGTGTGATCATGTTTTGCTCGTAAGAGAAGTTTAGTCAACGGGTTTGTCACATTCAGAGCCGTATGTATTTTGCAAATATTCTATGTCTACAATGCTCTGCACGGAGCTACTCTAGCTAATTGCTCCCACTTTCAATATGTATCCAGACTGAGACTTAGAGTCATGTGGATCGGTGTAAAAGCTTGCATCGACGTAACTCTTTACGATGATCTCTTTTATCACCTCCATAATCCAGAAATATTTCGTTAGTCCTCACTAAGGATAATTTTGACTGCTATTCAGTGAACTATTCTTAGATCACTATTGTACCCCCTTGCCAAACTCATGGCAAGGTGCACAATAGGACTAGTACACAGCACAACATACTTTATAGATCCTATGACTGTGGCATAGGGAATGACTTTCATTCTCTTTCTATCTTTTGCCATGGTCGGGCTTTGAGTCTTGCTCAACTTTACACCTTGTAATACAGACAAGAATTCCTTATTTGACTGATCCATTTTGAACTCTTTCAAAAACTTGTCCAGGTATTTACTCATTGAAAAATCTTATCAAGCGTCTTGATCTATCTTTATAGATCTTGATGCCCAATATGTAAGCAGCTTCACCGAGGTCTTTCATTAAAAACTCTTATTCAAGTATCCCTTTATGCTATCCAAAAATTATATATCCTTTCCAATCAACAATATGTCATCCACATATAATATTAGAAATGCTAATGAGCTCTTACTCACTTTCTTGTAAATACAGGCTTCTCCAAAAGTTATCAAAGTCTGTATAAAACCATATGCTTTGATCATATTATCAAAGCGTTTTATTCCAACTCCGAGAAGCTTGCCCAAGTCCATAAATGGATCGCTGGAGCTTTCACACTTTGTTAGCACCCTTTGGATCGACAAAACCTTATGGTTCCATCATATACAACTCTTCTTTAAGAAATATCGATTTTAGGAATGCAGTTTTTATATCCATTTTCCAGATTTCATAAAATATGGCAATTGCTAACATGATTCGGACGGATTTAAGCATCGCTATAGTTGAGAAAATGTCATTGTAGTCAACACCTTGAACTTGTCAAAACACCTTTTATGACAAGTCGAGCTTTGTAGATAGTAACACTACTATCAGCGTCCGTCTTGCTCTTGAAGATCCATTTATATTCTATGGCTTGCCGATCATCAGACAAGTTCACCAAAGTCAATACTTTGTTCTCATATATGGATCCCATCTCAGTTTTCATGGCTTCAAGCCATTTCGCAGAATCTGGGCTCATCATCGCTTCCTCATAGTTCATAGGTTCATCATGATCTAGTAACATGACTTTTAGAACAGGATTACCATACCACTCTGGTGTGGACCGTACTCTGGAAGACCTACGAGGCTTTGTAGTAACTTGATTTGAAGTTTCATGATCATCATCAATTAGCTTCGTCACTAATTGGTGTAGGAATCACTAGAACTGATTTCTGTGATGAACTACTTTCCAATTCGGGAGAAGGTACAATTACCTTATCAAGCTCTACTTTCCTCCCACTCACTTATTTCGAGAGAAACCCTTCTCTAGAAAGGATTCATTCTTAGCAACGAACTTGCCTTCGGATCTGTGACAGAAGGTGTACCCAACAGTTTCCTTTGGTTATCCTATGATGACGCATTTCTTCGATCTGGGTTCGAGCTTATCAGGTTGAAAGTTCACATAAGCATCGCAGCCCCAAACTTTAAGAAACGACAACTTTGGTTTCTTGCTAAACCACAGTTCATAACGTGTTGTCTCAACGGATTTTGATGGTGCCCTATTTAAAGTGAATGCAGCAGTCTCTAATGCATAACCCAAAAACGATTGTGGTAACCCGGTAAGAGACATCATAGATCGCACCATATCCAATAAAGTGCGGTTACGATGTTCGGACACACCATTACACTGTGGTGTTCCATGTGGCGTGAGCTGTGAAACTATTCCACATTGTTTTAAATGAAGGCCAAACTCGCAACTCAAATATTCTCCTCTACGATCAGATCATAGAAACTTTATTTTCTTGTTACGATGATTCTCCACTTCACTCTGAAATTTTTGAACTTTTCAAATGTTTCAGACTTTTGTTTCATTAAGTAGATATACCCATATCTGCTCAAATTATCTGTGAAGGTCAGAAAATAACGATACCCGCCACGAGCATCAACACTCATTGGACCGCATACATCAGTATGTATTATTTCCAATAAGTCACTAGCTCGTTCCATTGTTCCGGAGAACGGAGTTTTAGTCATCTTGCCCATAAGGCACGGTTCACAAGCATCAAATGATTCACAATCAAGTGATACCAAAAACCCATCTTTATGGAGTTTCTTCATGCGCTTTACACTGATATGACCCAAATGGGAGTGCCACAAAAATGTTGCACTATCATTATCAACTTTGCATCTTTTGGCATCAATATTATGAATATGTGTATCACTACGATCAAGATTCAATAAACCATCAACATTGGGTGTATGATCATAGAAGGTTTTATTCATGTAAACAGAATAACAATTTATTCTCAGTCTTAGATGAATAATCGTATCGCAATAAACATGATCTAATCATATTTATGCTCAACGCAAACACCAAATAACATTTATTTAGGTTAAAGTACAGGGAGTGTGCGATGATGATCATATCAATCTTGGAACCACTTCCAACACACATCGTCACTTCACTCTCAACTATTCTTTGTTTATTCTGTAACTCCTTTTTTGAGTTACTAATCTTAGCAACCGAACAACTATCAAATACCCAGGGGCTACTATAAACACTAGTAAGGTACACATCAATAACCTGTATATCAAATATACCTTTGTTCACTTTGCCATCCTTCTTATCCACCAAATATTTGGGGTAGTTCCGCTTCCAGTGACCATTTCCTTTGCAGTATAAGCACTGGTTTGGGCTTAGGTCCAGCTTTGGGCTTCTTCACGGGAGTGAAAACTTGCTTGCCATTCTACTTGAAGTTCCCTTTCTTTCCCTTTGCCCTTTTCTTGAAACCAGTGGTCTTGTCAATCATCAATACTTGATGCTCTTTCTTGATTTCTACCTTTGTCGATTTTAGCATCACGAAGAGCAAGGGAATCATTTTCGTCATCCCTTGCATACTATAGTTCATCACAAAGTTCCGGTAACTTGGTGATGGTGACTAGAGAACTCTGTCAATCACTATCTTATCTGGAAGATTAACTCCCACTTGATTCAAGTGATTGTAGTACCCAGACATTCTAAGCACATGCTTACATGTTGAGCAATTCTCCTCCATCTTTTAGGCAAAGTACTTGTCAGAGGTATCATACCTATTGACATGGGCATGAGTCTGAAATACCAATTTCAGCTCTTGGAACATCTCATATGCTCCGTGACGTTTCAAAAACGTTTTTGAAGTCCCGGTTCTAAGCCGTAAAGCATGGTGCACTAAACTATCAAGTAGTCATCATATTGAGCTAGCCAAACGTTCATAATGTCTGCATGTGCTCCTGCAATAGGTCTGTCACCTAGCAGTGCATTAAGGACATAATTCTTCTGTGCAGCAATGACGATACACTTCAGATCATGGACCCAGTCCGCATCATTGCTACTATCATTTTTCAACTTAGTTTTCTCTAGGAACATATAAAGAACATAGGGAAGCTATAACGTAGCTATAGATCTACAATATAATTTGCAAAATACTATCAGGACTAAGTTCATGATAAATTAAGGTTCAATTAATCGTATTAATTAAGAACTCCCACTTAGATAAACATCCCTCTAGTCATCTAAATGATCACGTGATCCAAATCAACTAAACCATGTCTGATCATCACGTGAGATGGAGTAGTTTTCAATGGTGAACATCACTATGTTGATCATATCTACTATATGATTCATGCTCGACCTTTTCGATTCGGCGGTGTTCGAGGCCATATCTGCATATGCTAGGCTCGTCAAGTTTAACCCGAGTATTCTGCGTGTGCAAAACTGGCTTGCACCTGTTGTATGTGAACGTAGAGCTTATCACACCCGATCATCACGTGGTGTCTCGGCACGAAGAACTGTAGCAACGGTGCATACTCAGGGATAACACTTATACCTTGAAATTTAGTAAGGGATCATCTTATAATACTACCGTTCAACTAAGCAAAATAAGAAGCATAAAAGATAAACACCATATGTAATCAAAATATGTGACATGATATGGCCATCATCATCTTGTGCCTTTGATCTCCATCTCCAAAGTACCTTCATGATCTCCATGGTCACCGGCATGACACCATGATCTCCATCATCTTGATCTTTATCAACATGTCATCACATGGTCGTCTCGCCAACTATTGCTTTTGCAACTATTGCTATCGCATAGCGATAAAGTAATGCAATAAAGAGACAACCATAAGGCTTCTGCCAGTTGCCGATAACTTTAACAAAACATGATCATCTCATACAACAATTTATATATCATCACGTCTTTACCATATCACATCACAACATGCCCTGCAAAAAACAAGTTAGACGTCCTCTACTTTGTTGTTGCAAGTTTTACGTGGCTGCTATGGGCTTAGCAAGAACCGTTCATACCTACGCATCAAAACCACAACGATTTTTCGTCAAGTGTGTTGTTTTAATCTTCAACAAGGACCGAGCGTAGCCACACTCGATTCAACTAAAGTTGAATAAATAGACACTCACTAGCCACCTGTGTGCGAAGCACGTCGGTAGAACCAGTCTCGCGTAAGCGTACGCGTAATGTTGGCCTGAGCCGCTTCATCCAACAATACCGCCGAATCAAAGTATGACATCTTTGGTAGCGGTGTGACTATTATCGCCCACAACTCTTTGTGTTCTACTCGTGCATATAACATCTACGCATAGACCTGGCTCGGATGCCACTGTTGGGGAACGAGGTAATTTCAAAAAAAATCCTACGATCACACAAGATCTATCTAGGTGATGCATAGCAACGAGGGGGAGAGTGTGTCCACGTACCCTCGTAGACCAAAAGCGGAAGCGTTATAACAACGCGGTTGATGTAGTCGTACGTCTTCACGATCCGACCGATCTTAGCACCGAACGTACGGCACCTCCGCGATCAGCACACGTTCAGCTCGGGGACGTCCCTCGTACTCTTGATCCTGTTGAGACCGAGGGAGAGTTTCGTCAGCATGACGGCATGGTGACGGTGATGATGAATTTACCGGCGCAGGGCTTCGCCTAAGCACTACGATGATATGACTGAGGTGTGTAACTGTGGAGGGGGGCACCGCACACGGCTAAACAATGTCAACTTGTGTGTCTATGGGGTGCCCCTGGCCACGTATATAAAGGAGGGAGGAGGAGGAGGCCGGCCTAGGAGGGGCGCGCCTATAGGGGGAGTCCAACTAGGATTCCCACTCCTAGTTGGACTCTCCTTCCTTTTCCAAGAGGGGAGAGAGGGAAGGAGTAGGAGAGTGAGAAGGAAAGAGAGGGGGGCGCCGGCCCCTCCCTAGTCCAATTCGGACTTGCCATGGGAGGGGGGCGTGGCCACCCCTTGAGGCCCTTCTCTCCTTTCCCGTATGTCCCATTAAGGCCCACTACTTCCCCCGGCGAGTTCTCGTAACTCTCCGGTACTCCGAAAAAGACCCGAATCACTCGGAACCTTTCCGATGTCCGAATATAGCCCTCCAATATATCGATCTTTACGTCTCGACTATTTTGAGACTCCTCGTCACGTTCGTGATCTCATCCGGGACTCCGAACAACCTTAGGTACATCAAATCACATAAACTCATAATACTAATCATCATCGAACGTTAAGCGTGCGGACCCTACGGGTTCGAGAACTATGTAGACATGACCGAGACACATCTCCAGTCAATAACCAATAGAAGAACCTGGATGCTCATATTAGTTCCTACATATTCTACGAAGATCTTTATCGGTCAAACCGCATAACAACATACGTTGTTCCCTTTGTCATCGGTATGTTACTTGCCTGAGATTTGATCGTCGGTATCATCATATCTAGTTCAATCTCATTACCGGAAAGTCTCTTTACTCGTTCCATAATACTTCGTCCCGCAACTAACTTATTAGTCACAACGCTTGCAAGTCTTATAGTGATGAGTATTACCGAGAGGGCCCAGAGATACCTCTCTGAAACACGGAGTGACAAATTCTAATCTCGGTCTATGCCAACCCAACAAACACCTTCGGAGACACCTGTAGAGCATCTTTATAATCACCCAATTACGTTGTGACGTTTGATAGCACACAAGGTGTTCCTCTGGTATTCGGGAGCTGCATAATCTCATAGTCTGAGGAACATGTATAAGTCATGAAGAAAGCAGTAGAAGTGAAACCGTAACGATCATACTGCTAAGCTAACAGATGGGTCATGTCCATCAAATCATTCTCCTAATGATGTGATCTCATTCATCAAATGACAACACATGTCTATAGTTAGGAAACATAACCATCTTTGATTAACGAGCTAGTCAAGTAGAGGCATACTAGGGACTATATGTTTTGTCTATATATTCACACATATACTAAGTTTCCGGTTAATACAATTCTAGCATGAATAATAAACATTTATCATAAATTAAGGAAATAAATAATAACTTTATTATTGCCTCTAGGGCATATTTCCTTCATCCACACCATGTCCGGAGCTAACAACATCGTCAGGCTCGACCTCTTCCTCCTCAGGCACGTGTTCATCAAAGCCCCGCGGGAGGATCCTGTTATGCAGAATGCAACAAGTAAGAACAAGCTTAACCTGGGTGGAGTATGGGTGGAATGGCTCAGGATCTTAAACCTATTCTCTAGAGCTCCAATTGCCCTCTCAACAGTTACTCTAAGGCTGGAGTGTTTGAGATAAAACAACTCATGTGTAGTCCTAGGATAGTACCTACCAGAGAACTCGTTGAGATGGTATCTGATTTTCCTGAAGGGTGGAAGAATACCCGACCTACATGCATAGCCAGCATCTCCAAGGTAGAACTTGCCGTCGAGGATGTTGATCCCATCAGGTCGACTCATGCTGTCACTAAGAATGTTAGCATCATGCGGTGACCCCTCCCAGCCAGCCAGCACATATGTGAACTTTAGATCTAAGTCAGCAATGACAAGCACATTACGGCTTGTGTAGTGCTTCCTCCCCTGTATGCTGCAGACTGTGACCTAGGAACTCTGGCAGTGACATGAGTACCATCTATTGCCCAATGCAATCCTGAAAGTGGCATCACAAGTCTGTATTAGTGCTCAACTTGAACAATACAAGCATATCAAGCCATGAAAAGTGTATATTATCAATGCTCACCTTGAAGTATGGATACCATCTTGGGCTTCCGTGAATCTTGTGTGGAGTCTGGCCAGATGGTCTCCTGGCCATCTCTCTTCTAAGCTCCCCAACAGCAAAAAGCACATGCTTGAAGTACCTAGAGATGGTCTCCATTGATCTCCTGAACGTGTTGTGAATGACTGTGAATCTCTGGTTATGGCCAACAACATGGAGGAACATGGCCACTTGCTCTTCCAGACTGGTGTTGATGTTATCTTGTAGCAGCCCCCTGGTCTTGAAGGCCTCGACAAGCCTAGCAAATGGTCCTCTTTTCATTCAAAGCATCCATAGAGCCTTGACATCATTGCAGTTGTAGATGTAGTTCAAATTTTGGATCCTCTCATGTTCCCGGATAAACATTGGACCATAGCGGATCAAAGGTCTCCCAACACGACAAACAACTCTCTGGTGCATGAACATGACCCATGCCTAAATCACAATTATCAGTGTTACTGCCTGAATTATAAGCCTCATCTGTGCGTCCACAACCTAGTCGACATCGACGGTTTGTTTAGTGGGAAATTGATCCTACACCTTGCCTAACGGCCTAACCACTGACCTAACAAAGGGTGGAGGGGGTGCTGCTTACCAGCATCGGAGACGAGGACGACGTAGGGGTAGCCATGGCACATACAAGGTCGACCAGACAGTGGCCAACAGCAAGGGGAGCTCCAGATCCGCCGCAAACGCCACCGCCGCCTCTAGCGCAGATCTGCAATCACAGCCACCACCGGTGATGAGGCAGTAGGGAAGAAAGGGGGTAGGGAAGAAAGTGGATATGGGTGAGCGAGTAGAAAGGGGGATGAGGCTAGATTTGGCGCCAGGACGGTGCGGGAGATTTCCCATCTCCCGCCGTCCCCCCTCGCCCTCGCCTCGCACCTGCCCGTGCGACCTCGTGCCGCACTCAGCCTGGCTCGCTAGAAACTTGTTGGGGAACGTAGTAATTTCAAAAAATTTCCTACGCACACGCAAGATCATGGTGATGCATAGCAACGAGAGGGGAGAGTGTTCGTCCACGTACCCTCGTGAGACCGTGGCGGGCGTTATAACAACGCGGTTGATGTAGTCGTGCGTCTTCACGATCCGACCGATCCAAGTACCGAACGTCACGGCACCTCCGAGTTACGCACACGTTCAGCTCGATGGCGATCCTCGAGCTCCGATCCAGCAAAGCTCGGGAGAGAGAGTTCCGTCGGCCTGACGACGGCGTGGTGACGATCTTGATGTTCTACCGGCGCAGGCTTCGCCTAAGCACCGCTACGATATGACCGAGGTGGAATATGGTGGAGGGGGCACCGCTGCGGCTAAGAGATCCAAGAGATCAATTGTTGTATCTTTGGTGCTAGCCCTGCCCCTCTATTTATATGTTGAGCCCCGGTCGAAACTTGAAGCAAAAGCCTCCTCAAAGTCGGTTTTGCCCGAAAGGCAAGAGTCCCACTCGGACTCCGGACCAAACGCATACAAACCTTGGCGTCGGCCCAGACGCCATGGGCCTCGGCGTCTAGCCCAGGGCAGACGCCAGGTCTCCGGCGTTTGGCCCCTCGCCTCATAAAACTCCTTTTGCACCAACCTAAAGCCTCATGGGCTTGACCCTTAGCCTAAACATATCATCCAATATATGAATCTTTACGTCTCGACCATTTCGAGACTCCTCGTCATGTCCCCGATCTCATCCGGGACTCCGAACTCCTTCGGTACATCAAAACATGTAAACTCATAATATAAGCATCGCCGAAACCTTAAGCGTGCGGACCCTACGGGTTCGAGAACTATGTAGACATGACCTAGAACTATTCTCGGTCAATAACCAATAGCGGGACCTAGATGCCCATATTGGCTCCTACATATTCTACGAAGATCTTTATCGGTCAAACCGCATAACAACATACGTTGTTCCCTTTGTCATCGGTATGTTACTTGCAGAGATTCGATCGTCGGTATCCAATACCTAGTTCAATCTAGATTACCGACGAGTCTCTTTACTCGTTACGTAATGCATCATTCCGTAACTAACTCATTAGCTACATTGCTTGCAAGGCTTATAGTGATGTGCATTACCGAGAGGGCAGAGATACCTCTCCGACAATCGGAGTGACAAAACCTAATCTCAAAATACGCCAACCCAACATGTACCTTTGGAGACACCTGTAGTACTCCTTTATAATCACCCGATTCACGTTGTGACGTTTGGTAGCACCAAAGTGTTCCTCCGATGGCAGGAGTTGCATAATCTCATAGTTACAGGAACATGTATAAGTCATGAAGAAAGCAATAGCAACATACTAAGCGATCAAGTGCTAGGCTAACGGAATGGGTCATGTCAATCAGATCATTCTCCTAATGATGTGATCCGTTAATCAAATGACAACTCATGTCTATGGTTAGGAAACATAACCATCTTGATTAACGAGCTAGTCAAGTAGAGGCATACTAGTGACACTCTGTTTGTCTATATATTCACACATGTATTATGTTTCCGGTTAATACAATTTTAGCATGAATAATAAACATTTATCATGATGTAAGGAAATAAATAATAACTTTATTATTGCCTCTAGGGCATATTTCCTTGATCTCCCACTTGCACTAGAGTCAATAATCTAGTTCACATCGCCATGTGATTTAACGACTATAGTTCACATCACCATGTGATTAACACCCATAGTTCACATCGATATGTGATCAACACCCAAAGGGTTTACTAGAGTCGATAATCTAGTTCACATCGCTATGTGATTAACACCCAAAGAGTACTAAGGTGTGATCATGTTTTGCTTGTGAGATAATTTTAGTCAGCAGATTACATCACATTCAGATCCATAAGTATTTTATGCAATTTCTATGTCAACAATGCTACGCAAGGAGCTATTCTAGCTAATTGCTCCCACTTTCAATATGTATCTAGATCGAGACTTAGAGTCATCCAGATCGGTGTCAAAACTTGCATCGGCGTAACCCTTTACTGACCTAACCTTTTGTCACTTCCATAATTGAGAAACATATCCTTATTCCACTAAGGGTAATTTTGACCGCTGTCCAAATGATCTACTCCTAGATCACTATTGTACTCCCTTGCCAAACTTAGTGTAGGGTATACAATAGATCTGGTACCTGACATGGCATACTTTATAGAACCTATGGCCAAGGCATAGGGAATGACTTTCATTCTCTTTCTATCTTCTGCCGTGGTCGGGTTTTGAGTCTTACTCAATTTCACACCTTGTAACACAGGCAAGAACTCTTTCTTTGGTATTCCATTTTGAACTACTTCAAAATCTTGTCAAGGTATGTACTCATTGAAAAAACTTATCAAGCGTCTTGATCTATCTCTATAGATCTTGATGCTCAATATGTAAGCAGCTTCACCGAGGTCTTTCTTTGAAAAACTCCTTTTAAACACTCCTTTATGCTTTGCAGAATAATTCTACATTATTTCCGATCTACAATATGTCATTCACATATACTTATCGGAAATATTGTAGTGCTCCCACTCACTTTCTAGTAAATACAGGGCTTCCTTTGCAAGTCTGTATAAACTATATGCTTTGATCAACTTATCAAAGCGTATATTCCAACTCCGAGATGCTTGCACCGGTCCATAGATGGATCATTTGGAGCTTGCACACTTTGTTAGCTCCCTTTGGATCGATAAAACCTTACGGTTGCATCATATACAACTCTTCTTTAATAAATCCATTAAAGAATGTAGTTTTGACATCCATTTGCAGATTTCATAAAATGTGGCAATTGCTAACATGATTCGGACAGACTTAAGCATCGCTTCTGAGTTGAGAAAATCTCATTGTAGTCAACACCTTGAACTTGTCGAAAACCTTTCTGCGACAAGTCTAGCTTTGTAGATAGTAATACTACTATTAGCATCTGTCTTCCTCTTGAAGATCCATTTATTTTCTATGGTTTGCCGATCATCGGGCAAATCCATCAAAGTCCATACTTTGTTCTCATACATGGATCATTTCTCAGATTTCATGGCTTCTAGCCATTTAGCGGAATCTGGGCTCACCATCGCTTCTTCATAGTTCGTAGGTTCATCATGGTCTAGTAACATGACTTCCAGAATAGGATTACCGTGCCACTCTGGTGCGGACTGTACTTTGGAAGACCTACGAGGTTTTGTAGTAACTTGATCTGAAGTTTCATGATCATCATCATTAGCTTCCTCACTGATTGGTGTAGGAATCACAGGAACTGCTTTATGTGATGAACTACTTTCCAATTCGGGAGAAGGTACAATTACCTTATCAAGCTCTACTTTCCTCCCACTCACTTCTTTCGAGAGAAACTTCTTCTCTAGAAAGGATCCATCTTAGCAACGAAACTTGCTTTCGGATCTGTGATAGAAGGTGTACCCAATAGTTACCTTTGGGTATTCTATGAAGACGCACTTCTCCGATTTGGGTTTGAGCTTATCATGCTGAAACTTTTTCACATAAGCATCGCAGCCCCAAACTTTAAGAAACGACAACTTTGGTTTCTTGCTAAACCACAGTTCATAAGGCGTCGTCTCAACGGATTTTGATGGTGCCCTTTTTAACGTGAATGCAGCTGTCTCTAATGCATAACCCCAAAACGATAGTGGTAAACCGATAAGAGACATCATAGATCGCACCGTATCTAATAAAGTACGGTTATGACGTTTGGACACACCATTACACTGTGGTGTTCGGTGGCGTGAGTAGTGAAACTATTTCACATAGTTTTAGCGAAGGCCAAACTTCGTAACTCAAATATTTTACCTCTGCGATCATATCGTAGAAACTTTTATTTTCTTGTTACGATGATTCTTCACTTCACTCTGAAATTCTTTGAACTTTTCAAATGTTTCAGACTTGTGTTTCATCAAGTAGATATACCTATATCTGCTCAAATCATCTTGTGAAGTTCAGAAAATAACGATACTTGCCGTGAGTTTCAACACTCATCAGACCGCATACATCAGTATGTATTATTTCCAATAAGTCATTTGCTCGCTCCATTGTTCCGGAGAACGGAGTTTTAGTCATCTTGCCCAAAAGGCACGGTTCGCAAGCATCAAGTGATTCATAATCAAGTGATTCCAAAATCCCATCAGCATGGAGTTTCTTCATGCGCTTTACATAATATGACCTAAGCGGCGATTGCCACAAATAAGTTGCACTATCATTATTAACTTTGCATCTTTTGGTTTCAATATTATGAATATGTGTATCACTATGATCGAGATCCAATGAACCATTTTCATTGGGTGTGTAACCATATAAGGTTTTATTCATGTAAGCAGAACAACAATTTATTCTCTTACTTAAATGAATAACCGTATTGCAATAAACATGATCAAATCATATTTATGCTCAACACCAAATAACACTTATTTAGGTTCCACACTAATCCCGAAAGTATAGGGAGTGTGCGATGATGATCATATCAATCTTGGAACTACTTCCAACACTCATCGTCACTTCCCTTCAACTAGTTTCTGTTCATTCTGCAACTCCGTTTCAAGTTACTACTCTTAGCAAGCGAACCAGTACCAAATACCGAGGGGTTGCTGCGAACACTAGTAAAATACACATCAATAATCTGTATATCAAATATACCTTTGTTCACTTTGCCATCCTTCTTATCCGCCAAATACTTGGGGTAGTTCCGCTTCTAGTGACCAGTTCCATTGCGGCAAAAGCACTTAGTCTCGGGCTTAGGTCCGGACTTGGGCTTCTTCACTCGAGCAGCAACTTGCTTGCCGTTCTTCTTGAAGTTCCCCTTCTTTTCCCTTTGCCCTTTTTCTTGAAACTAGTGGTCTTGTCAATCATCAACACTTGACGCTCTTTTCTTGATTTCTACCTTCGTCGATTTCAGCATCACGAAGAGCTTGGGATTTACTTTTGTTATCCCTTGCATATTATAGTTCATCACGAAGTTCTACTAACTTGGTGATGGTGACTAGAGAATTACATCAATCACTATCTTATCTGGAAGATTAACTCCCACTTGATTCAAGCGATTGAAGTACCAAGACAATCTGAGCACATGCTCACTAGTTGAGCGATTCTCCTCCATCTTTTAGCTTTAGAACTTGTTGGAGACTTCATATCTCTCAACTCGGGTATTTGCTGGAAATATTAACTTCAACTCCTGGAACATCTAATATGGTCCATGATGTTCAAAACATCTTTGAAGTCCCGATTCTAAGCCATTAAGCATGGTGCACAAAACTATCAAGTAGTCATCATATTGAGCTAGCCAAACGTTCATAACGTGCGCATACGCTCTGCAATAGGTCTGTCACCTAGCGGTGCATTAAGGACATAATTCTTACGTGCAGCATTGAGGATAAACCTCAGATCGCGGATCCAATCCGCATCATTGCTACTAACATTTTTCAACACAATTTTCTCTAGGAACATATGAAAATAAACATATGAAAGCAACAACGCGAGCTATTGATCTACAACATAATTTGCAAAATACTACCGGGACTAAGTTCATGATAAATTTAAGTTCAATTAATCATATTACTTAAGAACTCCCACTTAGGCAGACATCTCTCTAGTCATCTAAGTGATCACGTGATCCAAATCAACTAAACCATAACCGATGATCACGTGAGATGGAGTAGTTTTCAATGGTGAACATCTTATGTTGATCATATCTACTATATGATTCACGCTTCGACCTTTCGGTCTCCGTGTTCGAGGCCATATCTGCATATGCTAGGCTCGTCAAGTATAACCTGAGTATTCTGCAGCGTGCAAAACTGGCTTGCACCCGTTGTAGATGGACGTAGAGCTTATCACACCCGATCATCACGTGGTGTCCCGGCACGACGAACTTTGGCAACGGTGCATACTCAGGGAGAACACTACTTGATAATTTTAGTGAGAGATCATCTTAAAATGCTACCGTCAATCAAAGCAAAATAAGATGTATAATAGATAAACATCATATGCAATCAAAATATGTGACATGATCTGGCCATGATCATCTTGCGCCTTTGATCTCCATCTCCAAAGTAATGTCATGATCTTTATCGTCACCGGCACGACACCATGATCTTCATCATCTTGATCTATATCAATGTGTCATCACATGGTTGTCTCGCCAACTATTGCTCTTGCAACTATTGCTATCGCATAGCGATAAAGTAAAGCAATTCTTTGGCACTTGCATCTTATGCAACAAAGAGACAACCATAGGGCTTACGCGATTGCCGATAACTTCAACAAAACATGATCATCTTATACAACAACTTATATCTCATCACGTCTTGACCATATCACATCACAACATGCCCTGCAAAAACAAGTTAGGCGTCCTCTACTTTGTTGTTGCAAGTTTTACGTGGCTGCTACGGGCTTAGCAAGAACCGTTCTCACCTACGCATCAAAACCACAACGATAGTTTGTCAAATAGACTCCGTTTAACCTTCTCAAGGACCGGGCGTAGCCTTTTCAGTTCAACTAAAGTAAGAGAGACAGACACCCGTCAGCCACCTTTAAGCACGAGTGCTCGTAGCAGTGAAACCAGTCTCAGCGTAAGCGTATGCGTAATGTCGGTCCGGCCGCTTCATCTCACAATACCGCTGAACCAAAGTATGACATCTTTGGTAGGCGGTATGACTTGTATCGCCCACAACTCACTTGTGTTCTACTCGTGCAAAACATCAAACCATAAAAACCTAGGCTCGGATGCCACTTTGTTGGGGAACGTAGTAATTTCAAAAATTTCCTACGCTACGCCAAGATCATGGTGATGCATAGCAACGAGAGGGGAGAGTGTTAGATCCCACGCACTCGTGAGACCGTAAGCGGAACCGTTATAACAACACGGTTGATGTAGTAAATGCGTCTTCACGATCCGACCGATCCAAGTACCGAACGTCACGGCACCTCCGAGTTACGCATACGTTCAGCTCGATGGCGATCCTCGGGCTCCGATCCGGCAAAGCTCGGGAGAGAGAGTTCCGTCGACCTGACGGCGTGGTGACGATCTTGATGTTCTATCGACGAGGGCTTCGCCTAAGCACCGCTTCTGATATGACCGAGGTGGAATATGGTGGAGGGGGGCACCAGACACGGCTAAGAGATCCAAGAGATCAATTGTTGTATCTTTGGTGCTAGCCCTGCCCTCTATTTATATGTTGAGCCGAAATTGAAACTTGAAGCAAAAGCCTCCTCAAAGTCGGTTTTTGCGAAAGGCAAGAGTCCCACTCGGACTCCGGGACCAAACGCCACAAACCTTAGCGTCTGGCCCCGGGCGCCATGGGCCTCGGCGTCTAGCCCAGGGCAGACGCTGAGGTCTCCGGCGTTTGGCGCCACAACCTCGCATAAAACTCCTTTTGCACCAACCTAAAGCCTCATGGGCTTGACCCCTTGGCCTAAACATATCATCCAATATATGAATCTTTACGTCTCGACAATTTCGAGACTCCTCGTCATGTATCCGATCTCATCCGGGACTCCTCGTCATGTCCCCGATCTCATCCGGGACTCCGAACTCCTTCGGTACATCAAAACATGTAAACTCATAATATAACTGTCATCGAAACCTTAAGCGTGCGGACCCTACGGGTTCGAGAACTATGTAGACATGAGCTAGAACTATTCTCGGTCAATAACCAATAGCGGGACCTGGATGCCCATATTGGCTCCTACATATTCTCTGAAGATCTTTATCGGTCGAACCGCATAACAACATCGTTGTTCCCTTTGTCATCGGTATGTTACTTGCCCGAGATTCGATCGTCGGTATCCAATACCTAGTTCAATCTCGTTACGGCAAGTCTCTTTACTCGTTACGTAATGCATCATTCCGTAACTAACTCATTAGCTACATTGCTTGCAAGGCTTATAGTGATGTGCATTACCGAGAGGGCCCAGAGATACCTCTCCAGAGCAATCGGAGTGACAAAACCTAATCTCGAAATACGCCAACCCAACATGTACCTTTGGAGACACCTGTAGTACTCCTTTATAATCACCCGATTACGTTGTGACGTTTGGTAGCACCAAAGTGTTCCTCCGGTAAGCAGGAGTTGCATAATCTCATAGTTACGAGGAACATGTATAAGTCATGAAGAAAGCAATAGCAACATACTAAGCGATCAAGTGCTAGGCTAACGGAATGGGTCATGTCAATCAGATCATTCTCCTAATGATGTGATCCCATTAATCAAATGACAACTCATGTCTATGGTTAGGAAACATAACCATCTTCGATTAACGAGCTAGTCAAGTAGAGGCATACTAGTGACACTCTGTTTGTCTATATATTCACACATGTATTATGTTTCCGGTTAATACAATTTTAGCATGCATAATAAACATTTATCATGATGTAAGGAAATAAATAATAACTTTATTATTGCCTTTAGGGCATATTTCCTTCAAAACTGCCGATCCGAGCGTTTCCAGCGAGCCAGGCTGTGGGCTGCTCTGAGAACCGTGTGATGCAGGCCCAATAGTGAAACCAGGCAACCAGACAGGCCTCTTCCTTCCCGCGCGGGCCTGGTTGGGCTTGATGCAGGCAACCAAACACGCCCGTAAAGGTAGTTTGAATGCTGCTGCTCACTTGATGGCTCAGCTACGTCGCACGTCGCGGCGTACTGCTACCTGGCTAGGCTCAGTATCGGTTGATTTGTGTAATCTCTGTTAAAACAAGTGTAGCTCTATTGCTTAATTAATATATATACTAGTTGAACCATAAAAAGGGGCCACAGAGATGTAAATAAGAAAGCCACGGACCATCCGCCTGTTTGATCAATTCAAACCGGGACTACTCATTTTGCTTCTTCTTTTCTCGAGTCTACTACTTTTTTTGAGGGATTTTCTAGTCTATTACTCCCTCTGTACGGAACTACTTGTCACAAAAATGGAGGTATCTATAACTAAAATACATCTAGATACATTCGTTTCTTCGACAAGTAATTCCGAACAGAGGGAGTACTCATTTTGCTACAATGCAGAATTTCTGGAGGAACCAAATCATACCTATTCCTGCTCAGCATTGGGCCCTTCACTGAAAATGGTGAGCAGGCTATAGGGCCCCGACCCCAAGTGCCTCTGCGTGCTAGTAGTGTTTTCTAGAGAGAATTATGTGAGGCTCTTATATGCCCCTCAAAAATCCCTCAAAAAAAGTACACCCTTAAAAAAAGTGAGTCTCCTCTGCTGGACAAACTTGCTGAAATCTTTGTAATCGTCTGTGTCTTTGTAACGTTCTGTACAAGATTGCGTCGAAGGTCCTTTCAAACAGGTTGAAACAGATTTTGCCAGATTATTATATCTGGAGAAAAGTCGGCCTTCATTCCTGCGAGGCTTATAACAGACAACATTATCACTTCATATGAATGTCTGCATTTTATGAAGAGGAACAAAGCTCAATGTAACCGCTTTTGTGCCGTTAAATTGGATATGATGAAGGCCTATGATAGGGTTGAATGGGAATATTTGGAGGCAATAATGTTGAAATTGGGCTTTGCGCCCTCATTGGTTTCTTTGATCATGAGGATGGTGAACTCGGTAACTTTTACGGTTCTTTTTAATGGTGGCAAGCTAGAAAGTTTCAGGCCATCTAGGGGAATCCGTCAGGGGGATCCTATTTCTCCATACCTATTTTCGCTTGCAGTGGAGGGCCTTTTGTGCCTCTTAAAAACAACCAATGAATCATCACACCTTAGTGGAATTCGAGTGTCCTCGTCGGCCCTGCCGGTTAGCCACTTGTTATTTGCGGATGATAGCCTGCTGTTCGTGAAAGCTAGTGTTGATGGAGCAAATGAGCTATCCTCTTTGATGGAGAGTTATTGCAAGCTTCGGGCCAGAGAATCAATTTATCAAAGTCTACAGTCTATTTCAGCAAGGGGGGTCCAAATAATCTCAAAGCCGACGTAAAGCATACTTTGAATATAGATAATGAAACATTGTCTGATAGATACCTTGGCATGCCTACTGATGTTGGGAGTAGAAAAAATGGTGCTTTTAAGTTCCTTAAGGATCGGGTATGGAGCAAAGTGTAAGGATGGATGGAAAAAATCCTCTCTGTTAGTGGGAAGGAAGTGTTAATAAAATCAGTGGCCGGGCTGTATCGGTTTACTCGATGTCATGTTTTAAACTCCCACGCGGGCTTTGTGAACATATTAACTCACTCATTAGAAAGTTTTGGTGGGGAAGCAAGGAAGGGAAGAGGAAAGCTAGTTGGGTTTCTTGGAGCACGATGAAAAGGCCTAAACAGTGCGGCGGGTTAGGGTTCTGTGATATTGAGCTATTTAACCTCGCACTCTTAGCAAGGAAAGCATGGAGGATATTGATGGAACCAAAATCCTTAAGTGCACGGATTCTCAAGTCAAAGTACTTCCCTACTTGCGACTTTTTGCAAGCATAACTGTGCTCGGCTCCATCACATGTATGGAGATCAATACTGGACGGGAGTGACACGCTAACCCAAGGATTGGTACAGAGGATAGGAGATGGACAAAGTACACTGATATGGCAACAGAACTGGTTACCTAGGCCATATAATATGCGCCCCATTATGAGCAAAGTCCCGAACCCTCCCCAGCTCGTGCGAGACCTCATTCTCCCGGGGGCGGAATGTGACCGAGAGGCCATCGAAGATATCTTCATACCAACGGATGCCGTCTCAATACAGTCAATACCACTCTGTACAAGACAGATGGATGACTTCTTGTCTTGGGTTCATGAGAAAAACGGACTATTCTCAGTCCGTTCGGCCTACCGGATGTTAGTTGCAACAAAACTGAGACGTGAGGCCTGGTTAGAGGGGCGGTCTGATTCATCTAACGAGGAGGGTGAGCAGAAGGCTTGGTCTAAGCTTTGGAAGGTTGATGTTCCTTCAAAGATTAAAATCTTCTTGTGGCGTCTAGCCCAACAATCAATTCCGATAGCGGACCTCCTTCATCATAGAAATATGTCTACTGTATCTTCTTGCGGACTATGCGGGGCGGAGGATTCTTGGCAACATTCTCTGCTGCACTACACGGTTGCGAGATGTATATGGGCTCTTCAAAGCCCTGACCTCGTGGAAGCTGTTAATAGCATGAGAGAGCCAGATGCGAAACGGTGGGTTTTTTAACTACTGGAAGTTCTTCCGTCCAAAGATTTTAATCAGGCATTGATCAATTTATGGTCTATATGGCACTTAAGGCGCAAATCACTTCATGAGAATATTTTTTAGAGCCCACAAGCAACACACGATTTTATCATGAAGTATTTGGATGAGCTTGAAGATTGCAAACTGAAGAAAACCCCATTGATGCATTCTGCTACTACGACCCGATAACAACGCAAGTGGATTGCACCGCCGAGCGGGATGGCGAAGATCAGAGTTGATGGAGCTGTCGCCAGGTCTGACAATGAAGGAACATTTAGTGTAGTATGCAGGAATTCAGAAGGAGTCTTCATGGGGTCGTTGGCCATTAGATGCTATGGCATCACAGACCCGACAACTCTCGAGGCTCTTGCTTGCCGAGAGGCACTAGCGCTGGCACAAGACCTGGCATTATCACATGTTATCATAGCTTCGGATAGCCAAGGGGTGGTGCGTGATATTGTCCAAGAATCTGGAGAAATGTATGCAAGCACCGTAAAGGAGATTACGGCTACCTCCGCGCAATTTCAGCATTGTACCTTCATCTTTGAGGGTCGTGAGACTAATCAAGAGGCACATAGCCTCGCCACACATGCTTTTGGACTTGGTTTAGGACGCCATGTGTGGCTAATAAACCCTCCAAATTTACGTTGTATTCCCATGAACATTTTAGTTGAATAAAGCAAGTATGTTTGGACTAAAAAAAAATAAGTGTCTTTCACGGTCAAGAAGAAATCAAAACTGCATACGTAGGTTGCTGGGAACTAAAAGAAAGTCGAGGCTGCATATTCTAATTTTCCTCCATCATTGGCAATGAGTTGCAGTTGCACCAGAGCAGAGAAGATGCCTTACTGTTGGAGCTGTTTTGTTGGTATGCAAATACTAGGGGCCAACAGTGGATCCAGACACCAGTGGTACACTACAAAACGCCCGGGTTTTGTGTGTCATGCACGCTGATGATTGTTCATCTAATACATCAATAAATAAATAAATAAATAAATATGGTGTTGCTATCAATCTGCTTCCTAGTTACTGCCGCGGATTAGATTGGCCGCATTCACCAAACGACCAATTGAACTGCCAGCAATATGGTCAAACAAACTCTCCTTAACTTATCTAGTAGGCCCAAGTTGTACTAGTGAAAATAATGCGCGTCATGGTTCGAGAACAAAACAAACCCGGGCACCCGGCTCTTTCCTGGGAAATCTCCCACGGCTTATTAGCCACCGGCCCATGTGGATGGATGCGGCCAAAATTCTGGCATAAACCTTGGGAGCTTCCTTCCGTCGAGAGTACCCAAACAGCATATGAAGTACGAGGGCCATGTGGAAGGTAGCCACCCTCGCCCTCGCCTTAATAAAATCCAACCTACCACACCAATCGGCTATGTTCATGCTCTTGGAATTGTAGCTTTGCACTGCACACTTGCGCCGGAGGAAGGAATTCGACGGATAAGAATTGTTAATCTCGAAGCAACTAATGCAAGTACAATTTGGAAGGTAGTATCACGGCATGTGGAGATTCGCGCAGTCGCTTGTGTTGGCGACATCTGGAGATCCATATGTAATGTACACCCCGTCGCACACGCATGTAACAAAAAATGTTCAGGGAACGGCGACACCGAAGATAAACAAACGGCCGCAGGACCATCTCCGCGGCGTCCTAATTTGCTCGTCAATCAGAGCAGGGCAGTAGTAGATGATTTTATTCTGGTACTTACTAATCTATAGATCATTGTTAGACTATGATGGATGGATGGATGGATGGATGATTTAGTACAGGCGAAAACATGTAGCAAACGTGACAGATCAACAGATATAGATGATCTTTCCGACGGAAAATCAACTATTGTAAACCGTGCTTTTCACCTAGAAATTGTGCAGACAAATCTCGTTGGCCGTCGCTGTTGATGTCACTCCGAAAGAGATGTTTGCTGTGCCTGTGCGCAATCTCAATCTTCTATCTACTCATTATCCAGCGTCAAGCCATCAACACACGGCCTTCTGTTCAATGTCGATCGAGGAGCACTGCAAAGCATGACCCGTCAAAATCCGTAACCCCGTTGGTGCCGGGCTCATGGCTCGAAAAAGCTCCGCACCAGTCATGGATCCACCGATGCATCATTTCAATAGCACTAGTTCCATTGCCAGAGGCCCTGATCCGACTCACCCGGTGAAAAGTTTTATGCAAAGGCAGTAGGATCAGCCGAAAACACCGTTCTCTTATACAACTAGATGACTCGTTACGCCCATGGCGCAAAGGCCGTGTGTAAACTAATTATTGTGAGAGATTGTATTAATATATTTGTTGCTTCAAAAGAATAGCTTATGTACTATATGCAGTGAGCAGATAAGATTGAAAATGGTGCACTAAGTCATGTACGAAAGTACTATTGACTTTCTGCAGATGTAGTAGTTGTTGATGATCGTTTGTAAAATAAACAGGAATGTAATTGATTTTAATTTGTTGCATACACCGTGATTGGAAGAGCGTTATCACAGGAAGCTCTAATGAAAGCATTGAAGCAAAATCATGCATAAAAGGAAGCTTGTTTCTTGAGTCATAGTTTTCAGGAAACAATAGCAGGAGAAAAACTGCTTTTGACTACAGAGAGAACAATATAATCTAAAGATCATAGACCACATTATACAGTACTTTTCACCACAGAAGCAGTGGCCTGGAAAGAATAGCGGAAGAAGAGGCCTTCACATATATACAGTAAGAGATGATAACCCGCTTCTGAGTACAGAGATAACAACAAAGTTTAAAGATCGTAGACTATATCATACACTACTTTTCAGCATAGAGGCAGCAAGTTAAGACTAAAGCGTACACATATCTTGCTTGGAGTACGCCAAAATGCAAAAGATCCTTGTCTGATCGATACGAAACAAAAGGTGCCTGATTTAGTAAGCCTGAAGCATGCTGTTCAGGACACATTGACCAAAGCTCACCAGAAACTATTTCTGGTTGCTTCGAGGCGCTCCTCAAACTTCATAGCAATGTAGCATAGCCTCTGCGTCAGTCCTTCAATGCTTGCCAGCGCTGTTTTCATAACTCCCTTTGCTATCCCGCCCTTTCAAATGCCGAGCAGTCGTTGTGTTTTCTATTTGGGCAGAATATGAGCTCATATACCTGACATCGTAGTAGCATGTTTTATGCAGCTTCTTGATTGTTTTATTTGATGCAACCAGCCATTTGACCAGGTGCGTCACTTGATTTTGAAGCTTCTTGGCATGAGTGTAGTGGTAGTCCCTCATTTCTTTGCCATATGCATTTTCCATGTATCTAATAGCTTCAATACCAAAGACTGTCCTTCAAAGATCTTCATAGCTATCTAAGATTGCACTGACGAGAGAACTTGGAACAAGTGCACCATCGAGCAATTCCAAAGAAGAAATGAAAGTAACCGTCACATGATTCTTTCCTTTGGGCATATCTTGTGATAATAAGTTGCAGGGGTAACTTCAGAGCTTTCGCACCAGGCGAATATGTGGGCTTAAGGAATTACTATCGGATAGTCATTCTCTGTACAAGCAAAGTAAGGGTTAAATTTACGTGCGACAAAATAATAGTTGAATCGACAAATGAGGATTTCAATTGGGCATGGTAGTTTGATTGAGTGTGAAGCCCTGAGTTGTTTTATTTAACTACATAAGAGAAGTTACAGGTAGGCCTGGCATTCTTGTAGGCGCCACTAATTGTGAGGATACATGTGTAGAGTTACACAATTGAAACAATGAAAGAACAAAAGACTGACCAACGACACCCTTTCCAGAATGCAACACCGAGGAAAATATTGTCCAGGAAATAAATATGATTACTACAACTTCACCTCATTCAAAACAATCAGGATGAGTTCAGGAAGACCAATTTCCACGAACCTAGCTACCTATATTTCATTATGCATGTATCTTTTATTCACTCTTCCAAGAATACGAAGCAAGGCAAATAAGCGGCGATGGAGCAAAACTGAAAGCCAAGTTTATAAAGACAAATGAATGAACTACAACTGGTGATTAGAAGATTACATTGGGCGCAGCGTTGCTGTCCTTGATGCTGCTGATCTCTGGGGAACTGTCGTCACAGACGATGCCAATGTCCATGTCTTCCATTGTGAGATTTTTATCTGAGATTGAAGAGGGATAGTGCAGTGAGGAGAAAGCAAGCGAAGCATGAAATCAAATATTGTTGTAAGAGTGTGAGCCAACCGATTGTAAGAGTGTGCGTTAACATATTGTTGTTCAAAAAGAATAGCTCATATATTATATGTAGTAAGTACATTAGGTTGGAAATGACGCACTAAGTCATGTAGGATGGCCAATGTCTCGCAGAAAGATAAATAACCTTTTTAGTTATCTCACAAATATGAAATAACGATGCTCTTTGAATAAATAAATACTGGTTTCTGTAAGAGGAATTGAAGTAAATGTAATAGTAAATGGAAAAACAGAACCGTGCCTTGCAAATGTTTGTTTTTTTACGTAAATGAAAAGAAACACCTTTTCTTGTGAGTAACAAAAGGAAAAAAGAAAGAAACACCTTTCTGTTCTGCGTATATGGAGATAAGTATTTCGATGGCCCATATGTTATTTAGCCCGGCCCACGAATAGCGACAGTCGTGGCCCGTGAAGAGCTGAATATGAAGCGGCAGCGAGTGGATCCAACGAGCTTGTGTATCCCCTTTCTTCATCGTCTCTTCAGTTAGGCGCCAAAGGCGTCTACATCTGTTGGAAGCATGGATTTTACTACAAAAGGGAAGGCATCAACAAGCATAAGTATCTCAATTTTAGCCACCAATGCAGAAGACAGGTCATGTGCTTTTGTTCAAGCTATGCAATATTAATAATCATATATTTGTTTGCCCATAGGAATAATAATCGCAAGGTAGTCTAAGCATTAGCAAATATTCTATTAAGGGAAACAACAACACAATTAAATGGTAGAAACTCTAAAAGGGGCAAATAGTCATTGGCTTGAAATCATCATCTTGCTCGTGAGCAAATAAACACGATTGTTTAATTATCTCATAACAAGCTAGATCAAAAGCATTAAACAACCTAGGGTGTGCCTAGCCTTACAAAATATCATAACACATACATTTGGTGGAGAAGGCAGACAATTATGTACTGTGAGCCAGTCACACTACCACGAAAACCATGATAAACCTTGATAAGACCAGGTCGACCATATGGTGGCAAAATCATCAAAGAGGTATATGGGGAAGAACTCATCGAGCAAAGCCAATAGAACAATAAGTAGATCTCACTTACATGCAGCGCCAGTGAAACCAATCATAAATTTGGACGAGTGTTTCGAGAAATTACTGCACAACAATGGCAACCGACCACAAGGCCTTTAAAGATGAATATAATATATTAACACAACAGCAGTTCAGTTTCCGTAAAGCGGAACAATGAAGAAATATATCGTATAAGTTTGAAATTGAAATATGGTGAGCACATAATAACATAACATTGAAATTGTAATGTTCAATCAACACACTGCAGCCATCTGCATATCGTAAACCACTGCTGCTCTACAAACCTATATTACCTGGATAATTATTCTGTTCTATCATCAGTGAAAACATGCCTATGAGGCATCCTTACTTCCCTCCATTGTTTTGGTCATATTTCTCATCTTCACCCTACTGCCATTCGGATCTTTATTTTATACTTCACACCCAAAAAATGAGTCTGTGGTGGAGTAAGTTGACCATGCCTTCTCGCATAATTATTTCAATTAAAAGTAGCCTTTTCTTGATATTTCTTTTAAGCAAATACTAATAATTGAAAGAGGATAAACCACAACGTCGGTTCGAATGAGACCTCCGTGGAACCATCTAGCTAAAATGACACCGCCAGTAATCAAGAAAAATAAAACAATTTTGAGAGCTCATCACAGAGCAAAACAGAAAAGATTTCTAAATCTGAAAACTCAAATTAAACAAATATTAGAGACTCCATGGCGTAAATTGGAATGGATAACAAAGCACACTTATAGGAAATAAACAACATGTATTCATGTGAACAGAAGTTCCATATTCAAAGCCAAAAACTGATATGTTGGGTTTTGAAGAAGATTCAAACATCAGATGTCTTGAAACTTACATCTGAACCACACCATAGTTGGTCCACGGAATGCCTCTCCACTGCCTCCGGTAGCAGCACCATTTTTCAGCAGCAGCAGCCTCGCCTCATCAGCTGATGGAGGTAACATCAAGCACTCACGCTGATTTTGCAGAGAACAACGATAAAACCTACAACTATCGGTTATGAATAATAATAAAAGGGTGGGATCAATTATTTAGAAACAAGTGAGCACCTATTATTAGAAAAGCGATTGCATCACATTTATCTCTCCTCTTGCAAATTGTAAAAATTGAGCGGTGCAAATTGTAATTAATATCCTTTGAACAAGAATACTATAGGATTATTGATTTATTCGTGCGAAGACAAACATGATAAGTCACCTGAACCATCTCTGTTAATTTAGGTGAGAGCAAATCAGTATGTTATGCAATAGTTTGATACCATAAAAAACAGCAAAGACATTGTTAGATTACTATGGAAGTATCAAGACGACTCAAAAATGACAAGTCACAGTTGGTACTGGTATCAGTCCAATCCGAGGAAGAAATACATTGGAGAAACTTCTCTATTCATGCGGAGAATCACAAACAAGAAAATAATGCATCCCCTTCTTATAAAATGACCTGTACTTGCATACACTGCACCGATAGATAATGAACACATGTGAAGTCACTTTTAGAACCGCATAAATGGCTAAAGGCAACAAAAATGAATTAAATTAAGTGGATCTACCGCAGATTCATTTACCATAGGGGCTCATCTCCGCACCAAAAAAGGGGCAGATGTTCCGTTTTCTACATCTACAGCAGTACCAACAAAAGGTGAGATGCATGTTGCCTGAGTAGTAATGCATCGAGCTTCATGAGGCTTCCGTTTTACGCATCTGACCAATACCAACAAAAGGTGAGATCCATATTGCACAGTAGTAATGAATCATGCCACATGAAGAGGGAATCAACAGGACTAAAAGGTACCATGCGTGATGAGCTCCGGGAATCAGCAGGTCGCCCTAGGGTGGACGGACAGCGAGGGCTGACAGATCCGGCCGTTCTGCGGCACATGCTCCTCCCGCCAAGGAGGATGACCATAACCATGGCAAGCCTTCTGCCGCTGCACGCGCCTACGGTCCCTTCCCTCCATCGGGTCGCTCTCGATCTGGTCGGCCAGCGCCACTGCTGCCCTCCCACGCCTCGGATCCGGTAGGCGCCCCGCTGGTCCTCCTCCTCCTCCTCATGCATCTTCCCCTCCCTCTCCTCGCTCTCCTCACACCCCGCGACCAGCCTGTGGCGTCGGCAGAGAGAGGAAGAGCGGCAACTTGCGGAGGAAGGAGCGGAGGAGGCGGCGAGATATTCCTCCCAGACGCCCCACTCTCCTCCTCCTCCCGTCTCATCCACCCCTCCTCGTCCGGATCCCTTGAATCCGAGGCTTGTGGGCACGGAGGCGAGCTTCTCGGCGGCGGGCGGAGAGAGGAGGCGGGGTCATGGGCGGGCAGCAGGCTAGCCCACCGGCATGGCGGCGAGCATCTCCGTGGCGGCAGGAGAGGAGGCGGGGTCGCGGGGAGACGACGGCCGGAGCCGGCCGAACCGGCCGTAGCGATGGGAAGAGAGAGGGGTTAGCGAGAGAGAGAGAGAGAGGAGGGCGACGAGGAGGGGGAGGCGAGTGGGACGGAGGCGGCGGCTAGGTCTTCTCCACGGGGGAGGCTGCCTTTTATATGCCTGCGCGTGAAATGACTAAAATGCCCTGGTAGTGCACGGAATTCTGAGCGGTGTACGAATACTGTTCATGGCGATTTAAAGGCGACGTGGCCACCTTCGTTGTGACTATGAGTTCTTCAGCTTTTATATGTTAGATTCCACGCTAGCGTTTTCGCTGTCACCGGAAAGAAGAAGGATGACACAAATCCATGATGGACGCACCAACCAGCCTTAGTGGGCGTGACAGAGCGATGATCCGGACGCAATCTTTCCTGAGCTGTTCACTCTATCCGTATCCAATATGACAACGCGTTACTAGTACTAGCGTAAATTAGGATAGAGCAGCTTTATGGCAGGTTTATGATATAGTTTGTCCAGCAGAGCGCTTATTTGGCAAGCACATCATCTGAGTTTAGGCACCGCTTTTTTCTACAGGGTGTTTAGAGCAACTCTAACGGGCTGACCCAAACAAACGGCGCATTTGTCTGTTTTTTGTCCGTTTAGGTCGGCCGCCCGCCAGGCGTCCGCCCTGTTTTATATTTGGGTCGGCAGTGCGCCCAACGTGCCGATTCATTTCATGTCCGCATTCAATTTTTAAAAAGGCCCGCGGCCATAGATCACTAGATCGGGATCGCGCCCTGGCGCGGGGTGCCGGTCAAAACGATGTGATCAAGAAGTAATGTTCATGTTAGTACGAATCCTCGTTTAGCATATGTATTAAACAAAATAAAGGAAAGATGAAACATTTACTTGTAATAGAAGCAAGACATCATCTAAGTTCAACATCGTCATGAGATTTTAAGGTAGCATAGAGTTTAAATTCAGTGCGATCATGAGACCACGTAAGGTAACCACTTGACACTAAGTTCAGTACTAAGCGCAAGCATGAGAGAGCAAGTACTAATCTAACACAAAGTTTGCAGCTTATCCAATTAGTGCTCAGGTCCAAACCAAAAAGCAGGATACCGTTTACTACCATACAAAGATACATAGTCCAGATGATGTTGAGCAAAAAAAATCACAATATATTACATGGGAAAGAAACATGTCATTCTTGTACATAGGCGAACCCCTAACAAAGCAATGTCCTAGACTATTTAGGTATCATCTTCACACCTCCATGAGACTCCAGGTTGTAGCCTTAAAGATAAGTGTAGATAAACCCTGTCAAACAAAGTAATGTTTCTCTATTTCAGATTGGGAGAATCATGATAGAGAGGCATGAGACCACAAACAGTAGCATTGGTAAATCAGTAGCTGGATCCATCCAAAGCACCAAAACACAACCTCTCTACCGCAGTCTTCTACTAAACATCATCAACATGGATCATGCCAAACGCTAAATGTAAAACAAAGCAATCAATGCCTTCCAAACATAACAACATGATATTCTTTACCCAAGATCAAAAGCAAGAAAGTTGGTTCTTGGGATTTATATCGTAATGGAACCAAAAATCCTAATAATATTAGTACTTACTGAGCATTTCACAACACCTAGATCAGTTAAGAAAATTCTATCTTCCCGGACCACCACAAAGAGGAAGGGACGAACCTGGGAACCTGTAGGTACAACACACTCTAAGCACGGAGGCATCCATGCCAATCCGAAGGAGTACCCACCGCATGCCCAAACCCCGCCACCGGACAACAAGCACAGCAGTGTTTCCCATCAGATGCAGCAGCGAGGAACCTGGTGCTAAACCCCAACCACAACCTGCGTAGCACAAGAGAATCAACATACATGAGCCATGGCCCGACACTCAGCGAGCAGAAAAGGTGAACAGCGGAAAGGGCGCTCACCGCTGCCTTGTTGGCAACGTCACTCATGCCTCCCCTACTCCCGAAGGCGTCAGCGGCAGCGGAGGGGCTGAGGATGAGGGAGAAGGCCTAGTCGCTGGGGGCGATTGGTGGTTCATATCACATCTCGCCTCTCTGCTTCCTTCTCATCCTGCCTGCCCTCACCGGAACCACACACCAAATCAGCACCATGAAGGAGAGCCACATGGAAAGGCACAAAAAGGAAGAGGCGGCTCACCTCGGCTTTGGGGCTTTCTAAACCATATTGTCACATTTATTTAGTTCCTTTTTTCCTTTGATGTATCTGCATCAAAGACCCTAGGGTTAACTTTCTTGGATAAAATTTGTGCACACATAATCTTTCACGATCCAGGCACATCTAAACCTGTAGCCATGATATACAAAGTTTTTTTTAAGAATGCAATCTTCTTTGTGGTCAATTGGCAACATACCTGCTCCAGAACAAATGAGTTTCTGTATCTTTGCCATTGGCCAAATGTTTCAACTAAGAATCAAATTCCTGGTTGAGAAAAAAATTAAAGGTTGTCAGAAAAGAGCACCAGCAAGATGAGCACATCATGATTATAGTAGATGAACGGTTTATCCATAATTCTAGTGCACGTGCAAACTTAAAGCAACTTCTTGCATGATTTCAGCAGCCTCATTGATCTCTCCCTACTCCTCTTTGATTTTTGCAAGTCTTTTGATCACTCTACCTTTCTCTATTTCCACATGTATCCATAGTGGATGCCAAAATGAGATTCTTACCTTCCATTTCACTTGTAGTTTCCAAAGCAATGATTTACCCTGCAGTCTAAATGAGAGGAGTAGAACTCAAAACTAAATTAGGTGCTTAAGGCTCAAAAAATGAAAGCAAGTCAATCCATCAACAATTGTACCAAGTGCAATCTACTTTACACAGAACTAAGTGACCTTAGGTAGTTGAAAATATATGTATCATCGACACACGATTGCTCCGACTAAAGCTCATACGGGCTATAGAGAAAGCGGGATGAGCAAACCTTCAACATGTGCTCATTATATTCAAAGGTAAACAAAACTGATGTCTCATTGTGGTCAATTTACTTTATAGATGTACTCATTCATGTATAATGGACACTCAAGTTTTTTTTTCTTAAAATGAGATATACAGCTATACAGACTGGATACTCGAGTTCCATGGTAATAAACACTCAGAGAAGGAATATACACCTAGAAAGAACAGTCCCAAAAAAAATGAAATATCGGTTACTCTCATAAGTGGTAATGCACATTTTATTTTGAACATGGTCATATTCAGTGGAGAGGGAGGGAAAAAGCAGAGCAAAGAAAATTGGTCAAGCCGGATTGAAATCACATACAAGCAGTACTTATATTTCAACTAAGCGCGAAAGGCATTCAACATATTGTAATCTTGAAGAAAAAGTTTTTCGTAGATAAAACAAATAATTGTTTGTGTCCTAAACCCATCTCGTACAAGAACATGAAAAATAGCAAGTGTTTTGGTATATTGAAATATCAGCCAGAAGGCTATGACTACTCAGTTCAGTCCAACAGCAAATCTAAGTTTCTGTTCTTTCCAGCCCATCACAAGCATCCAAATATATGTGTACCAACATAGTCTAATATCTTAATTAAACGGCACTCAAACAACGTATACAGATTTAGAGTACTTACAGATTTAACTCTTTATCAAAATATTACATGGATTTATCAATCGATCCACAAGAAGGGTAGCTTTAGAATTTCCATATCTTATTTTGTTCTTAATACTAAATCCATTCAAGCTATTTATTTTGTACTATCGATCCAGTAGTCGTTGTACGGAAACATATCTTACTCTTCGTTCTAAATCCATGTTGCATGATGTCACTTGACAGCAAACCTATTCTCAGAAGGCACAAACATTGCCAAGGAAAGAGAATAGTAAGCATTTAGAGTTACAGCAGACGTCATATTTCTTCAGTCCAAAAAACAGCCAAAACTTTATAACCATCTATCTAAAGATTTGGTTGTCGTTGTCAGTCCATATGTGTATGGATCAAACCGGCCTTTGTCTAATTTCTTCTGTCATCTAATTATACTACTAAATCTGACATGAAATTGTTTGGATACGGAACCAATAGCGAGCGTAACCTGCAGTTTAATACAAGGGAAAACCTGAAAAGGCATTGTCGATGGTAATGGTTGCTGGTCTATCTCGGTCAGCTCTGGATGTATTCTGTTTTAGAATCGGAACTATGATGATAGCGGATCTAGTACCTCGCCACCTCCACAACATATAATTAGCATGCTGATAGTGTTACTATCATGTGAAAAACATCATAAATTGACATATACATTTGCTGCTAGCCATGGCCTGTCTACTTCTGTGTGAGTATTAATACATTCGAGTGTTGATTATTAGTAAGCAAGTTAAATACTTTCAGAGCATTAATCTGAATCACATACTTACACATGGACTCTGTAGGTTCCTTTCCTAACATTTAGAATGTCGACAATTTGCCCTTTTAAACTATAATAAAAACGCAGAGAAGCAAGTTTTCTTCCCCTTCTATTATTAATCCACGTGCTGATATGCTTCATGACGAGTAGGCATATGTCATCCCTCATCTTCTCATGTTAGAATCACTCATTTCTCATTTGTTCATGTATGCCTGCTAAATTATCTAGTAAGAAAAAAAAAGTTCTAACGCATATTTTACTGAACAACAAAGTACGTGCTTCATGTTTGTGAGTACCTCAAAAATCTGTGCACGTCTGTGTCTGTGTTTGCGTGTGTGTGCGTGTGTGTGTGTGTGTTTTCTCAAAGAACCGTATGTGCTCATGTGTGCCGCTCATCATGATCATGTGTGCTGCTCATCAATTACTCTGCTATCTGAAACCTAACGCTAATTTGGATACCAAACAATGTAGAGAAATTCAGAGCAAGACCAGACTAAACTTCATATAATCTCAATAAAAGGGATTATAAAATAGCTAGACCATCAACCTACGCCATCTTCTTTTTCACGCCTTGGATAGTATATCTTTAAATAGAATTGTTCGTGCCAACTTAATGTATTGCAGTAATTCAAAGGATAAAATTTGTCTAGTTGAAAAATGAGAATACACTATCCATGAAGAAAATAGGCATGGGTGATCTGGACATAATTTAGAGTTACAATTAAGGAAAATAAAACGATTTTTGTGGTACCACAAAACTGCAGTGATCTGACCTCTCCGACAATGCGCGCGGGCATGCAGCACTCATCAAATGTTTTATTTACTCCCTAATGGCCCCTCACCTCCTCCGTGGTGCTCGCTAGAGGGAGCAAATATGGCACTGCAAATTTTCAAGTTACAATGGCCATTAGAAAGAGGCAAACATATGTGGTTGAATAATACAAGACAACAAAGAACATTGCCATTATGATTGAACCGATGTACTATTGCTACTCCTCGCCATGGTACGCACAAGGCAGTCACCCTGGCATCCCCGCAAATATAAGGAAAAGAAGCAGTAACAACATTGTCCCCATTTATAAGCTGCTTCCTCTAGTCCCTATCTATGAACTGCTTCTGTTGACAATAACCTGAAAGAACACAAGGTGCATGAACCTTAAATGTATGCACACAACACGAGCATGCAACAATTTTTCAGGACAAAGAATGAAAACAGATGTGCATCAGTTACCAGGCCATTTAACTTAAAATAATCATTAGCCAAAAACTAAACTTAACTATATGGAAACCATTTAACTTTAGACATTGCTACCTTTCAATTGGAAAATATCGCATCTGTTTGTGAAGATGCATGGCACTAACAAAACGTCCAGTACTATAAGAAAAGAAACAACACCGGGTTATTTTAATTACCTACGATTCTATCTATCATTGATTTATGATTTTCAATATTTTACTTTCTAGCTCTTATATACCATCATAGATAAACATTAAGCTTTCTTCTTAATTGTGTATAATAGCTGATAGTATTCAGATATCTCGCTCCAGCACAATATAAGTTCCATCGGTTAATTCAGATAGTGGTAAAAGTCATATTTATAACCATTCAGTAAAGCTGATGTACTCTTAATTTTTTTGATATGGAATAATCATATAGAGACACATGACGTATCTTCTTAGTTCAACATTTATTAATCCTAGATCATCCCAAAAAAGTGTAGCTGAAGCAAATAAATAATCTAGGCATACATAAGGAAAAGCAAGTATATGTCACGAAGTACCTCATGAACCTGCATCAGACCACCTGATAGTTACAGGAAACCAGAATTTTCAGTAACCTGAAACCAGAAACCATAATTTGCATGAAACCATAAGAGTTACAAATTGAAAGGGAAACATCAAACCTAGACAGATGGATTAACTCAGCCAAGTAGAATGACGGGTGAATATGTTTCTAACCATGTGCTGAGCAAGTCGGAGCAGGGGAGCATCCTCTTGCAGGCCAAGATGGTGGTCGGCAAGGTCCGAGCCCAACACGACATCATCGTCTCCTGCAGTTCCAAGATGATGAGAGAGAGAGAGAGGGGGAGCTGCAGCCAAGCCCCTCCTGGCGATGGAGGATAAGGACGGGCGACGGGGGAGCACCTGCAATGGACATAGACGGAGGAGCCGCATCAAGCGCCTCCGGCGAGTGCTCCTTGCCCAACGCCTCTGCCGCGCCGCTCCTGGGTCAAACTGACGGCACGCACTGGATGGCCCGGGGATTCCTTACAGCCTCTGCTACCCTAGACGGGTCAACTTCAAGCACAAATTCATCATGCACCTACAAAACTTAAAATCATAACTTTAACGTGTCTATATTTAGAAAATACATAGGCGCAGAAATCCAAACAAATAAGTGATGACCATGTCATAAAATACCTGCAAAAGAAGGTGACAACGCCCTCTAATTTGTTAAAAGTTCTGTGTTAGCCCATCCATAGAATCAAGTGTGTTACTCCCATTGGTAATTACAGAATGACTGTTAAGCATAGCCACCTTGATAATATCAGTAGCAGAACCCTTGCATATAATAATATGTCAATACACTGAAGCTAGCAACTAAAAAAAGGGAAATGTTTGCTAACCTGGCAAATAGAATTAACTGCTCGTTTCCGTGCTTGAGCTTTCTCTCTACTATTTCTAGTGGTAATTTTTGAAAGGAAACGTCTCTCCATCCCATCAAGGTCTCAACGCATCTGTAAGTATTACAGTTCTTAAGTTGCCTTCATAAGTTTTGATGCGCAGGTCACAAAACAATATTCCATAATAAGCAAATGAATGTGAATGCAGAAATATGTTGGAAAAGGCTCATTTATCATTGATATTTGATAGAACCAGGGGTTCAAAAACCAGCAGCTAACACCGCTAGTTTTCTCTTAAACCAACAGGCCCTTCTTTCAAAATGTTTAACAATATCGTCATTTGTGCTTTCGTCTTACAGTAATCTTTAGTGCATCGTATTAACTTGGAAAAGAGAGGAACTAAATCAAGCTAGGCAATAGAAGAGCAAGAGGAGCTTACCCATCTTCTTCTTCCCGCGCTTCTCCGGACGAACGGCGGTGGCTCGTGTCGGGGCAGCATTTTGGGATCAACAATTACTATAATTAAAAGAATAAAATTTGAGGCCTCATCCTTAACTTGTAAAAGAAAATTAATCCTGCACTTGATCCTGTTTTTTGCTAGTAATCAGTGAGTCCCTATTATTAGCAAAAAAGGGACCAACATTTATCTTTGTTCTTGCAAATTGTGATTACTATCACTGAACAACAATACTATAGGATATAATGCAGTGCACAAATCATGTACATTTATGTTCTTATTAGCCAACTAAGCAAGCAGAAAAACTAAAAACAACGCATCATTGTGCAGATAAGCGACAAGCAAGCAAACTGAAAAATCAACACCCTGTATATAGTATCTCTGCAACAATCTAATGACCAACATAACACTTATATATGTAATTCACATCAAAAAATATTAGCTTTCTCATAATAAATAAAACAACTCTTGCATAATACCTGCAAAGCACAATCTGGTCGGAACTCACAAAGGCAATCAAGCCCACAACATCAGCAGCCCCTCCTTTCTAGTGAATGTATCCGTTTAGTATATTGACCAATTCTCAATCCCTATTCTGCAAAGAACAGACAGTAACATCACTCAAAAGCTTGCTTGGATTTTCATCGAACAACTTATAGACATACAACTTGTACACATGTACAAAAAATATTATGCACAAACAAAGATGAGAAGACGAGTGCATCAGATAAGATAAGATATTAGGCTAATCAGAAGGAAGAGAGAAGTGTGGGTACCTGCAAAAAAGGGATAGAGAAATTGGAGGGGCATGGAGGTGGAATGGTTGGGGTGCAGAGCCGCACGAAGAACTGGACGGGCATGGAGGTGGTAGGGTTTCTTCTTCCTCTTCTCCTCCTGCTCCCTCCCTTCTCTAAATCCCTCTTTCATCTCATGCTAGGTACATGAGGCTGGCAGGGCTGACCGACCTAGAGGAGAAGGGAACGCATTCAGGAGCTGGTACCAAGAGGGGATCAAAGAAGAGGAACATGAAGAAAGAGAGATGAAATGAACCTGCAGATAATCGCGATCGGCGTTCCCAGCGGCTCCACGCCTCCCCGCTCCTCGCTGCGGTGCACGCGAGGACGACGGTGGCGTTCCTAGCGGCGGCTCCACGTCTCCCTTGCTCATCCTGCCGCGTGCACGCGATGATGAGGCGACGATGCCGGAGAAGTGGATGGTGGGGATCCAGCAGGTTGGGCAACGGAGACGGCGGCGGCGCGAGGGCGAGCGGTGGCGGCGTCAGGCAGAGGAGGGCGAACGGAGGCGGCGGCGCGAGGGCGAGCGGTGGCGGCGTGCGAGGCAGAGGAGATCGAGAGAGGGAGAGGAGGAGGTGGGACGAGCTGGTTCGAGGCGGTGGGTGGCGGCAGCGGCGGCTCGAGAGAGAGAGGCGCGCGGGAGGGGAGGGTAGGGGAGAGGAGGCACGCGGGAGGGGAGAGGAGGCGGCGGCGGCGAGGCGGGAGGAGCTGGGCGCGTGGGAGGCGCGGGGCGGAGGCACGAGCGAAAGAGACGGAATTGAAGAATGAGAGCACGAACGAATGGGCCGCCGCCCTCCCCCACCCCATAGCCGCACGAGCCAACCGCCGCACGCCACGCACGACCCTGTCAGCAAAAAGACGAAAATACCCTCGGCGGGGGCAGGGTATTACGTGCGGTGGCACGAGATCTTTCCCCCGCCGATGCGCGCGACAAGACGACCGGGCCATATCCAAGCCACGGTCGCTGACAACCGCGGCCCACCCGCAAGCGGACCCACACGTCAGAGACTTCAGACAGAAAAAAGGAGTAAAAACGAGCGCGATGAGGCAGTAAGAGGCAGTAACTATTCATTCCAGCAGTAACTTATTTTGATCCGACGGTCCAGATTCCTCCAGATCTTGATCCAACGGACGAAAACACATCAAGAGAACCGATCCAACGGCCCAGAATCACTGATCTCTGAGGAGGCATGTAGAGGCCTTCTTCTCTTATTTCTGGATTGCCAGCGGCCATGTCTCATGCCGGAATCATTCCAGCGTCGGCATACATTGCCGGCTTTAAAAAATATCATCACACAGTTAATGCTAGCGCACTCGCCAGTGGCCGGCACACATGACGCACACAAAAAGGGGTGGGACTTGAGTTCGACCATGCCATGACGACCCCGTGGTCATGCCAGCACACAAGCCGTCATACAAAAAAGGAAGGTGCTCGCGGCCACGAGATCACTCGTCGGTGAACTTGATCATGTCGACTTGCATCTTCTCGAACCACGGCCTCTTCCTTGGCGACACGGTGTTGAGATCCACCTTCATGATCTCCATCCCGGTTATCATGCTCGCGAGATTCATTTTTTTCGCCTTGGTCTTGGCGTTGGCGGCCTCAATCTCTAGCATCTTGGCTTGCTTCTTCGCCTCCATCTCAAGCATCTTGGCTTGCTTTTCGCGTCCATCTCAAGCCTCCTCCTTTGGATCTCCATGAAGGCATTCATTTGCTCTTCTTTGAAACGCCGGCGCTCCTCCTCCCTTAAGTCTTTCTTGTTCATCATGCCCTCCACGCTTGCAATCAAGGCGTTCGATGCCGCATCCCGCTTGTCCTCCTTCTTGGAGTTGGTCTTCCCCCGCGGCCGTGCCGGCTCGCCGTCCCCAACCTCCTCCACGGCTTGCTTCCTCCCACGCGACTTGAGGGTGGCGTATTGCGCCTTGAACTTCTCATCGTCTTTGATGACCCTAAATCAATGGGAGAGGTTGAAGCACTTGTTGTTGTGTTGGACCTTGAATGCCTCCAAAACTTGAAACGCCTACAAATGTATTTCATGCAAGAATATTGGCAAACGGTATGCAAATGAGCACGCAAGCATAAACTTGAAGACACAAAAGAGGGTGGCTTGCTAGCATACCATGTCTTGCATGCCAATGCCGCTCACGGGGCGGGCCTTGGCACTCTCAAGAGTGGCACAAAACTTGTTGCACTGTTGTTGGATCATCCTCCATCGCTTTGAAATGGACACCCACCCGCGCGTGCTCACTATTTGGTAAGGCGGAAACTTCTTGCGCTCATGAAACTCCTGGTGGACACGGATCCAAAAAGTTGAATGCTTTTGTTCGGCGCCCGTCTTGGGGACTTGTCCAATGTCTCGCCAACACTCGCAAAGAAGCTTGTCCTCGGCCGCCGTGTATGCCTTCATCCGCTTGCTCTTGTGCTTCGGCTTCGGCCCGGCGGCTTGGTTGACGAGCTCATCCTCGAACAAAGGCTCCACTTCGATGTTGCACTCATCCTCTTCCTATTGCCTGTAGTCGTCCGGAAACTCTTGGTCAAGTGGGAACCGTCCAGGTCCATGCCAACCTGATCACGCATGAAGGCCGCCTGATCGGGATCATAGCTAGCGGCCGAGTGAATGCCCCGCGGGCGTCCTGGCTTTGTGTCTCGTCGGGATCATAGACAGCGGCCGGCGCACCGCCCTCGAAGATGAGGTTCTACATGTAGTAGTCCTTGTCGCCGGCGGCCGGCATTCCGTCGAACAGGTTGTGGGCGACCGGCAGCAGGTCGCCGGCATCTGCCGCGCGCGTTTCCTCGCGCCTCCGGATGACGAGCCACCGGCCACCCGTGTGGCATTGAGGTCGATGGGCGCGGGCGTGGAAGGCGCCACCACGCTCACATCGGGCGAGCACTCCCCGGAGAGGCGGGAGGCCTGCGGGTACACGTGGAAGCCGGGCATCGGGGTGCAAGCCGACGCGCAGGGCGAGTCGAGCAGCACCATCCGAGGGAACGCGGATGAGCCGGTGCTGGCCGCGGCGGCGTTGACAAGGCTGTGCTGGCTAGGGTTTAACCCTAGCATATAGAGCACCTCCCTCGTGGCCGCTGCGACGCGGGCGTTGATGACCTCCTGCTGCGCGGCGGCCACGACGGCTTCCCTCGCGTCCGCGGCGTGCCTCCGGCCCTTCCTCTTGGCCGACTCCCTTGCCCGCTGTTCGGGCGTCAGCGCCTTCTTTGTCTTGGGCGCGGGGCGCGAGGCTTGCCTTTACCGGAGGGGGCGGTCGTCATGCCGGACGAGGCGAGGGAGGCAAGGCAGGCGCCGGCATCGAGGTCGAGGTCGTCGTCCATGGCGGGTGTGGGGCGGGAGCGCGCGCGGGCGGGAGGGTTTTGGGAAAAATGAAGGGAAATGGTGGAGGCTGCCACCAACCAGCGGGCTCGGGGGGAGGAGTAGGCGCGCGGCTTCCATCTCGTGTCCGCGAGGACGCAAATCCGGCTCAAAAATGGGCCAGGAATGGGACGGCATGCGGACGCTAAGCCGACGCGCGTCCGTTTTGGTCGGCGTGTTGGGCCGTCTTTTGTGTCCGTGCCCACCCAAACAGACGCCAGCGGACGAAATGGGTCGCTCGTTGGAGTTGCTAGATACCAAATTACTACTCCCTCCATTCTAAAATATAGTGCGCCCGCACTTTTTGAGGTCTAACTTTGGCTATAAATTTAATCAATGAGACCGACTGCGGTGGGAGAAAAAATTATATAATTAAAAACTTCTTTTGAATACGAATCCACTGGTATAACTTTTGCTCCCGTCGCAGTCAGTCTTGTTGATTAAATTTATGATCAAAGTTAAAGCACAGAAATAGAGAAAGTACTATATTTTGGAACGGAGGAAGTAGTACATGACTTTTTGGCCTGGAAAAAAAAGAGCGTTTCAACCGAAACGAATGCCATGCAAAAAAAAGTTCGAAACGAATGCAAGCATTGCGCAAGCTGGCCGATTTTGTGGGAAAGGGAGCCACCGGAGGTTGTACTCCAGGTTTTTGGTCTGTTATTCAAGGTAAACGTTTAGGGATGATGCACCGGCCTAATCTTCGGCCGGTCGCCCGCTACCGCGCTCCTGTTTCTCTCCCGCCTTACCCGCTGCAACGACGAGCGGCCCGGGCCCCGGCGAATGAAGCGGCGAAGGAAGCGGCTCCGGCGAGGCGTCGTCTACCCTCGCCCGCCTCCTCCCAAAGATCATCTCCTACCCCCACCCCCCCCGCAGCCAATCTCATTGGTGAGGTCGTCATCCACCCCACGGCCGGCGATTTCCCACACGCACGAGCACCTCTTATCCACAGCTCGGCTATTCTCCCGGCAAGACCGTCTCGGCTCCAGCAATCCCCGGCTCGGCAGACGAGCTGCATAAGCTATGACGATGAGGCACATCCACGACCACGGTGATCTTTGGAACCGGCGTCGATTTTCTTTGCAACCGACAAACCAAGAGCTGGAACCAGCACTTAGTTTTGGTGCATCGTCTGGGGTGTTTTCTACGTCGACATTCGCGGCCGCCTCATTTTGTTGCAAACGACGATGCAAAAGCTTCTACCGGCAAGATTTTTTGCTACCATGGCACCCGGCGGAAGCAGCAATGGCTTTTCCAGCAAATGATTTTTGTCCCGGCAAAGCTAGAGCTGGAACCAGCTTTTGTTTTTGCTACAACCAGCAAATTCAGAGCTGGAACCAACAACATATTTTCTTTGGAATCAAAGGAAGCAGGGGATTCGATGGATTTACGTCGAGCTACAACCGGTCTTTGAAAAATGCTACTTCCGCAACCAAGAAAGCTACAACCAGCTTTGAAAAAAGCTTCAGCTGGATCTGGGGTAGCTGGAGGTCGGCATTCTTGCGACAAAAAGTCGCAACCGGCATGGAAGAAAGCTTCTAGCGTGCTTCTAAAAAGCTTCAAACCAAGAACGGCTAGCTAACAATGGTGAGCTGCGGCGACGGAGATGCATGGCGCCCGGTGCTGCGGCGCGTGACAAGCTATGACGGCGGGCTGCGACAATCTGGAACCCTCACTTGGCGGTCTTTGCAACGAGAGGGAGGAGACACGCCCGGCCGTGAGCTAGGGACGTCTTTCTTCGACCGCCCGGCAGAGCTGCATCGACAAGCGCCCCGGCGAGCTTGCGCCGGCGAAGCGGCGGCGGCTGTGGACGCGGCGGCCAAGGGTGAAACGAAGCGGCGCTGCGAGCTGCGACGGCGAGATCCGTTTTCTCTCTGTCGTTCTGGCGTGCGTGCGGGAGGAAGAAGATGACTTGGTCGAAGCAATCTCGTCCATTCATGCGTACGCATCCAACGATCCGCAGTGGACCGGCCCAAAGTTTGGACCGGTGTACCGGCGCAGAGTACCGCCCGTTATTCAATCATCTGCTGCGTGCATTGCATAGATACAGGGGCGTACCCACGTTTGGGCCAGGGGGTGTCACAGGACACCGGGTAAAAAAATATTTTACCTATACATGTATAGCCCATATACGGCTGGGACATCCCGTAATTTCATTACCTGGACACCGGTACAACAAGCCGGCCCAATCAACAACTACCTACGGCGCGATGCAGCTAGCCAGTACGAATACCACTAAAAAAAAAGCTAGCCAGGGCGAGTCCCTCAAATACAAATCCAACCAGCGCGAGGCCCAATCTTAGCAGCGAGAGCGAGACAGCCAGGGCGGCAGCTAAATCGATCGACCACCCCTAAAAAAAAGCTAAATCGATCGACCCTCATGGCCTCATCTAATTATTTCTACCCCCTAAAAAAATCTAATTATTTCTTAAAAAATCACTCATCTAATTCTAGAAAAAAAGGCTCTCATCTGCAACAAACAATTTCTCAAAAAAAAAATCTAAAACAAACAAAAAATTTCATATGCCTCTCCATGTCGCTCGAAATAAAAACAATCCATCGCTTGGCTCGGCACTCAGGTCACCATACTCACTTTGACATCGCTGTCCCCAGATCTTGTCGAGTGGCCGAAGCAGCGGAGGAAATGTAAGGTAAATCATAAGAAGTACGGACCCCAATGTGACGTGTTTGTTCTATATTGTAATTCTTGTTCCTCAAACCCTTGAGGATTAGGGCGGCCTCTTAATTGTGTTGAATCATTGAAATATTTATAAAAACAATTGCATGAAATATTCAAAATTTATTCACAAAGTGGAGGTCAGATCACAATCCTTGAAGGTGATCAACATTTGTGCTGGATGATTCTCGAAAGACTAGACGCACCAAAGTAAGCTTACTTTTACAACCATGCAATTCAACCCGTGAAAAAAACCAAGTATTAGATACATATTCTTTCATGGTTTAATCTTCTCTGCCCAAATATAAATTATCAAGCGCAAATATCAAATAATAACTATCGAGTTACACCCAAATATAAATTATCGAGCGCAAATATCAAATAATAACTATCGAATTACATGTCATAGAAGGAAGCATTTCTAAAAAAGCAAGAGCGATCAATACATGATTAAAATGTTGATGTTGTAGAAATGCATTAATATATACTTTTATTTAATATAGTATGCCTGTTCTATTGTGCATGGGACACCGGGTAAGTTTTGTCCTGGGTCCGCCCCTGCATAGATAGATGTAAAATTAAAGCGCACCCAAACAAATGTGATGAGACAATGAAGACAGGCAGCAGCGTGCATTGCATACATACATACATATGGCGTTTGAATTCGAGTTGGAGTTGGCTGGGCCAGGGCACTGTAGCAGTACCAGCACGTAGCACATACGCGGCACAGCCGATCTGTCTGTCCATCGTTGATGCGCTGCGCTGTCCCGCGATGGATCGGACGGACGGACGGACGGTCTCGGCCGGGCATACCAGGACAGCGACCCCCCCGCAAAACCAGCCGCAAATCGCAATTATCTGTCGACTGCGCGCGAGGGTACGTACGTAGGTGCGGTGGCGTCGCCGCTCCAGCTCCAGCTCCATTATTGTGCAGCTGCAGCTGCTACGGCACATGTCCGTGGGTACGAGCAACGGAGCAAGTGTACGCACGCATGCCACGTCCATATGTCCACGCGTAGGTTGATAAATAGATCGATACAGTGTCCCCTTGACCGTTGGGCTTTATGACAAGTTGACAACCTAAACCGTACTTACTTGGCACGCCTGGGACTTGCTTAAACCTCCTGGGTAATTATGGCGATCGATCTATCATCGTCATTGGATTCCCTTTTTTTGAGTTTCAATTTATGTAAGTATTTGAGCGGCCGGGAGGGAGGGAGAATGATCCGGTCTGGATCTCATGCGGGCATTGACCGGCATGTGCGTCCTCAACCAACGGTCATGTTGGCCTGTGTGTTCGGCCGGCCGCTGTATCTGAGATACTTCTCCTGCATGTTGTGCGTTACGTTGCGTTGCATGTTGTGTGTTGCGCGGTTCCCAAAGTTGTACCAGCTCGGTAGAATCGCACATGCAAGCCACAGTAGCTCGGGTCTGTCTCATCGGCCGAGCAACGCGATACTCACGCAAACTCCAACACTAGGGGCCAGTTCTTTTGGGCCATACTTCGAGAATCGCCCCCTTTCCTAGCTTCTCTCAGAATTGTCATTATATATATTTTTTATAATTTTATCTAGTTAAGGTCTAATTAGCTAGGATTGTAAAAAAAACATGAAGTGATGATTCTGAGAGAAGCCAGGGAGGGGGGCGATTCTGGGAGAATCGACTAAAAGAACTGGCCCTAGACCCAGTCCTATCCAGCCGCGTCAGTTTTGGCTCAAAAGGATAGAAGCAACGGCCCAACACATGACCTGTCCGTAAAAACTCTGTTTCACGTCCGGCTCAACCCATTTTTAACGTAAACATGCGCCTGATTTGTGCCTAAACGGACATCGAACAAACACCCACACGCCCGTTACTCGTCCGCCTCGGGCCCTCCTGTCGGCTGCTCACCTACCTCCCACCGCCCACATATAATGCGGATAAGTGGACAGACCCACTTGCCAGCCACCCATGAACAACGGGCGCTGTCCTTCTTAATGTAGAAGCTATGGATCGGCCGGGTCATGCTTTCACACCCGTCCCACGTGCCTCCTTGAGCCCTGACACCAAACCCTAGTTTATCCTCACCGCTCTTCCTCCTCTTCTTCTCATCCACCTCCTCGTCGGCCACCATGGTCTAGTGGAACTCTGGCCACCACAAGGGGAGGCACGACGACGAGGCCGGGTCCTCCTCCGGTCGCCGCCGCTCCACCCGCTCCCCACCGCCTGCGTAGCCTGCGTTCAGCATCTAGTCGTCGGTGGCCCCGCAGCGCATTCGGCCCTACGTCGGGGCCGACATTTGCCGACGCTATTGGGAGACGGCGAAGCCCCTCCCGTTGAGCAATGTCCACATCCCCAACAATTGGCATCTCTTCGCAGATAGGGTGCCGATCCCACTAGTCTCGGCGAGCGGCCGTGCAAGGCGTAAGGAGATCGATCGAAGCCACGCCCGCCTGCCACTGATTGGTGGGTTCGCCATGGTGGGATATGTGGCTCCTCGACAAGTGGGTCTTGCCCGCCACTCGCGTGCTCTGAGCCCGTCCCAGCAGCTCGGGGCGTACGCGGGTGCGAGGCCTCACGCCGATGATGTCTCCTTCCCCGTCCCCGCCACCACCACCTCCCATGATCTAAGAGGACGGGACCAAGCTCATCCGACAAGTGATGGAGGACTCCATCAACACCCACGACGAACGCCAATGGGAGGGCCTTGACCCAGTTGGCCCTCTCTGCGGTCGGTGACGTCGCCATCCCAGAAATGGCCATCAAGGAGGAGGTGCGAGAGGAGCCCCCCGTCAGCGAGTCGAACCCGCGCATGGTGGGCCGGAGGTGGATGTGGTCGTCGACAGTGGAGGAGATGGGCGACTTGGTGGGCACCGAGCCATGGGCGCCCACGCGTCCACTCTCACCAGAGCCGTCGTCGCCACCGGAAGAGATGGTGCAGGTGCGGTCGAAGAGGCAGCTCCCACACACGCGTCCAACCCACCTCTGAACGCCACCACCGTACGTCGACCTCACCATGGACGGCGATGAGGACGGCGAGGCGTGAAGACGACGACGATATCCAAGATGGCCACGACGGCGGCGACGACGTCTAAATATATGTTTTCTTTTTGTTCTTTAAGTTTAAGTTTAACTGTGTGTCGGAGACTAGTTTGAACAGTTTTAAATTTATGTTAATGCACAATTGTGTTTTAAGTGCTTTTTTAAATGTGTGGGCGCCTTTGTTTTGAAATGATGCGGACAAGTTGCGATGGACAGTGTGTTTTTGCGAACGGGTAAAACCGGACATAGGCATACGTTTTGCCGCCGCTAACTGACGAAATTCGGACAAAATTTACTTTTTCTGTCCGGTGAAAAGTGTACATTTACAAATTTTAGGACAAATTATGAAGTTAGGTAAAATATGCATGGGAAAGGTGCAAACCACCATCTCTCCTCTTTAATTATCTAACCCCCGATGAGCTAAGTGCATGTAGAAATTAAGAAGACCATGCGTAGATTGTTATTGGTCTTGATTACCGTGTGATGAGAGAGAAGTGTTGTTTTCTACTTTAATGTACATTGGGAAGATACATGTACACTCTTTTGGACTAGTCACAGTGTGGAGTAACTTAGAGTAGTAACATGCACATGTTACTAGTCTATATTACTACCTCCACAGTGGGTAGTAACATATGTGTTGTGTCATGCATAACTTCATTTATTAGGTTGTGGACTCATCTTTTCTTGACATGTGTGATGTTACAGTAACTGGCTATGTTACCACATGCCTTTCTTTATTCATTGATTATATGCCACATCATCTGTTTTGCCTAGATAAGTGTGATGTTACTACCTATATTACTTTCACTATGGTAGTCTTGTGGACAAATTTTGTAGCCAAACGTACACTCAGCGCCAGTTCTTTTGGGCAATTTTTTCAGAATTGACCCCTCCCCAGCTTCTCCCAGAATTGTCATTTAATATTTTTTTTACAATTCCTAGCTAATTAGACCTTAACTAGCTAGGAATTATAAAAAAATATTAGATGACAACTCTAAAGCTAGGGAGGGGTCAATTCTAGGAGAATTGCCAAAAAAATTGGCCCTCGTTATCGGACGGAGGGAGAAGGTCCGTATGGGGTGGAGTTGGCTTAACCATCGATACTGGAGTACTAGGTGAATTGCTTTCGCTTTCCAACAAGTTTTGATGCCTTCACCGCTGGTGAGGATCCCGATGCGAAAGTTTACACAGGGTCCTGGCGCTGTCAGGGCCACTGACCCCTCTTCCGCGCCAGCTTTTTTCACTTTCTACCCATGCGCAGCGCGGCGCGGGCCCGTTAGCCCGTCACCTTTCTCTCGTTTTACTACCCACCGCATGCCAATGACAACCTGGTCCACCGGCGGTGGTCCCGGCGCGTCAGGCTAGGGTAAATCCACCGTCCAGAGTCCAGACCAGCACCCCTAGCACGCGCCCCGCCCCTGTCCTTGAAAGGTCGCCCATGTGCAACGGCCTCCAGTACGAAAGGACGTCGTTAATTTCTCATCAGCGGGTGACTTGACTTGTGCGGAAGGGAATCAGCAGTGGGTCCCGCCTGTCAGCCGCGGCCGTCCCGGAGCCCTCGGAACTGATGCCCCGGCCCCTTTTGGCCGTTACCGTTACGCTTTTGCCCGTCCCGATGAACACCTTTCGGCCGCGTTCCGCTTCCGAAGAGGGTGCTCACTCGCCTGTCACTGACTCGTGGGTTCAGAGACCCGTGGCCCACATTCGCAAAAAAAAAAGAGACCCGTGGCCCACATGGAAGGGAGCCGAGTGCGCCGTACCGCAAAGTGTGGCTCATGAAAAACAGAGCCCCCGATCCGACCGCGATTCGACCCGTCAACCCACCGGCTCGTAGCTTGATTCACCGTTTTCTTTAACGTTTTCTTTAACACGCTACACGTGAACTCACTTTTTTTAGGGGTACATACGCGTGAACTCTCCGATGCTTCACTGTACGTATGTTTCAGTGTTTTTTTCTGCGGAGAGATATTACCTTTTTTTAGGGGACGCGGGGAAATATTTCTGTCGATAATTGAAATCTACAGCTTGCAAACATACTCTCGCGATGAAATTTTTAGACAGGTTTGCATACTGAAAATAGGCTTTCTGTGGCAATTGGCACACAGGGAATAGCTAAATAAAACTGAACTTCAAAAAAAAAATCATATATTAGTTCATTTTCACACCATACAAACTGACACTTCGGTACAAGGGAAACTGCACGGAGAAGTCAACTCATGCATGAGTATTGATGCATATAGTTGCTTTTAGGTGTGTAGGCCGCATATTACTCATAAGAAATTATTATTATACAACAAAAGTACATTGGAATCATTTCACTGGCAGCATGGCTCTTGGAGCCTGGCGAAGAACTAATTTCTTCGAAAGAAAAGAGAAACAACTAATGTCTGCTAGAAATCACCAGTGTCATCATAATCACTAGTAGCTATGGGTTAATAATGCACTGAAGTGCAAAATTAAATAAGAGAAAGCAACATTTCTATCTTCATGCTGTTGATGTATTGTGTATCTACTAGTGATATGAATGAGCACACGAGAAGATAGCTCTTTTTACCACCTAGACTTAATTTGGCTATCTGAGAACCATTGCATCATATTCGTCTTAAAACCAGACGCGCTGGGTCAATATTTAGGTAAGCCGCCGCCACCTTTCTGAAGAAAAAAAGGTTTAGGGTTCTTATACCTTTCGCCGACGCCGCCGCCGGTCCTCCTCGTCTCCGGTGGCCTTAGGGCCATGAGGTGCGGTGGCTCTCGACCCGTGCTTGCGGGAGGGTTTTTCATTTTTTTTAGATGTTCCTTTGAATTTTTGTTAGGATTTGTGTTCTGCTCAGGAAGACGAAACAAACAGCGGCTTCCTGAAGATGGGATATGGTTCTCTCGGCCTAGCCCTTGTCCCTATGATGGGTCTAGCATCATTGGATGGGTGTGAAGGTGCGTCTCCAGCGGATCACGCAGGATTTGGTCGGTGGTTCCCTTTGATGGATCTACTCGGATTTAGTCACAATTTTATCTCAGTTTGTGTGTTTTCACGTTGAATCCTTCCGATTTAAGCGTCTCCTCATCAACGGTGGTTGTTGTTCTGGTACGCTGGTTGAGGGAGTCCTGGATTAGGGGGTATCCAGACAGCCGGACTATAACCTTTGGCCGGACTGTTGGACTATGAAGATAAAAGATTGAAGACTTCGTCCCGTGTCCGGATGAGACTCTCCTTGGCATGGAAGGCAAGCTTGGCAATACGGATATGTAGATCTCCTTCCTTGTAACCGACTCTGTGTAACCCTAGCCCCCTCCGATGTCTATATAAACCGGAGGGTTTAGTTCGTAGGAATAACAACAATCATACCATAGGCTAGCTTGTAGGGTTTAGCCTCGCTGATCTCGTGATAGATCAACTCTTGTAATACTCATATCATCAAGATCAATCAAGCAGGAGTAGGGTTTTATCTCCATCGAGAGGGCCCGAACCTGGGTAAAAACATCGTGTCCCTTGTCTCCAGTTACCATCCGCCTAGATGCACAGTTCGGGACCCCCTACCCGAGATCCGCCGGTTTTGACACCGACATTGGTGCTTTCATTGAGAGTTCCTCTGTGTCGTCGTCGTTAGGCTTGATGGCTCCTTCGATCATCGATAGCGATGCAGTCCAGGGTGAGACTTTTCTCCCCGGACAGATCTTTGTATTCGGCGGCTTCACACTGCGGGCCAACTCGCTTGGCCATCTGGAGCAGATCGAGAGTTACGCCCCTGGCCACCAGGTCAGGTTTGGAAGCTTAAACTACACGGCCGACATTCGCGGAGACTTGATCTTCGACGGATTCGAGCCCCGGCCGAGTGCGCCGCATGGTCACGATGAGCGCGATTTAGCTCTGCCGTCGGACAGTGTTCAGGAGATCGCACCTGCAACCGCTCCGACCCTCAATTCGGAGCCAATTGCGCCATCCATGGACGGGTGGATAGACCCCGCCACGGAGGCCGCACTCTCAGCGGCGATCGAGCCAAGTATCGACCTTACCCTTCACGAGAGCCGTGACTCCAAACTGCCGGATTCTTCCCCGGCCACGGACTCCGAACCGCCTGCACACATGCCTATTGAGTCCGACTGGGCGACGACCATGGAGTTCACCTCCGCGGATATTTTTCAGCACTCGCCCTTCGTCGACATACTGAACTCATTAAGGTCCCTCTCCTTGTCAGGAGAGTCCTGGCCAGACTATGTCCGGCAGGATTGGGATGCGGATGACGAAGAAATTCGCCACCCACCCACCACCCACTTAGTAGCCACTTTCGACGACTTGACCGACATGCTTGATTTGACTCCGAAGACATCGACGGTATGGACGAGATGCAGGAGACGAACATGAACCACTGCCCACGGGGCACTGGACAACCACCCCATCATATGATATATATATGGTGGACACACCCAAAGAAGGCAATGGCGACGGGACAGCGGAGGACGACCCCTCCAAAAAGCAACCCAAGCACCGACGTCAGCGGCGCCGCTCGAAGTCTCGCCAAAGCAAAAGTGGTGATACCGGCACAGGAGATAACAGCACTTCAGACAGTGCCGATGACGACAATCCCCTCCAGCAAGACTTAGAACAGGAGGATGGAGCAGCCAGCCCTCCTGAGAGAGCGGCAGATGGAGAGGCAGAGGATGATAATTACACGCCTCCCTCCGAAGATGAGGCAAGCCTCGACGATGACGAATTTGTCGTCCCTGAGGATCCCGTCGAACAGGAGCGCTTCAAGCGCCGGCTTATAGCCACGGCAAATAGCCTCAAGATTTGCTAGCTGACAGATGGACTGAAGTCCTGGCAGCCGAGGAATATGAACTCGAACGCCCCTCCAAGAGTTACCCAAAGCGCAGGTTGCTACCCCGATTAGAGGAGGAAGCATTAAAACATACATCTCTAGTGTATGACGCGACTGATCGGCCACCTCGTGGCCGCGACAGAGAGGCATTTCAGCCAAAAGCTCAGCCCGCACCCCGACGCCACTCAAATAAAAATATCAAGGCACGGGGAAATACGCTAGACCTGCGAGACGCATTGGAGGACAGAGCAAAACACGCAAGATCGATCTACGGATCACGAGGGCGCGCCACTATGCGAGATGATAACCGTCACGCCGGATACATTAAAAGCAAATCCGGCCGGGCTGAACACAGCGGACAAGACTCATTTGAGCCGCGTCGCGATATAGCCCAGTACAGAGGCGCCGCACACCCCCTATGCTTCACAGACGAAGTAATGGATCACCAAATCCCAGAGGGTTTCAAACCCGTAAATATCGAATCATACGATGGTACAACAGATCCTGCGGTATGGATCAAGGACTACCTCCTGCACATCCACATGGGCCGCGGTGACGATCTACACGCTATCAAATACCTCCCACTCAAACTCAAACGACCAGCTCGGCATTGGCTGAACAGCTTGCCAGCAGAATCCATTGGCTGTTGGGAAGATCTGGAAGCCGCATTCCTCGACAACTTCCAGGGAACTTATGTGCGACCACCAGCGATGACTTGAGCCACATAATTCAGCAGCCAGAGGAATCGGCCAGGCAATTCTGGACACGGTTCCTAACCAAGAAAAATCAAATCGTCGACTGTCTGGATGCAGAGGCCCTAGCAGCTTTTTTTTGGGGAACGTAGTAATTTCAAAATTTTCCTACGCACACGCAAGATCATGGTGATGCATAGCAACGAGAGGGGAGAGTGTTGTCTACGTACCCTCATAGACCGAAGCGGAAGCGATCACAACGTAGAGGAAGTAGTCGTACGTTCTCCTCGCGATCCAACAGATCGGTAGCCGTTACTCCGGCGCCTCCAGTTCTTGGCACACGTTCAGCTCGGTGGCGCTCCTCAGCTCCGATCCAGCAAAGCTCCGGGAGAGAGTTCCACAAGACGACGCAGCGTGGTGACAATCTTGATGTTCTACCGACGCAGGCTTCGTCTAAGCACCGCTACGATATGACCGAGGTGAAATATGGTGGAGGGGGGCACCGCACACGGCTAAGGAACGATCTCAAGGATCAACTTGTGTGTTCTAGGGTGCCCCCGTATATAAAGGAGCAAGGGGGAGGGCCGGCCGGCCCTAGGAGGCGCGCCAAGGGAGGGGGGAGTCCTCCTCCTAGTGGGAGTAGGACTCCCCTTTCCTAGTCCAACTAGGAAGGAGGAAGGGGAAGGAAAGAGAGGGACAGGAGAGGAAAGGGGCCGCGCCTCCTTGTCCAATTCGGACTCCCCATGGGGGACGACGCCACCTCCTGGTGCGGCCCTCTCTCTCCCCTTTGGCCCAATAAGGCCCATTACTTCCCAGGGGTTCGGTAACCCTCCCAAGCACTCCGTTTTCTTGAAACTTAGGAACCTTTCCGGTGTCCGAATATAGCCGTCCAATATATCAATCTTTATGTCTCGATCATTTCGAGACTCCTCGTCATGTCCGTGATCACATCCCGGACTCCGAACTCCTTCGGTACATCAAAATACACAAACTCATAATATAACCGTCATCGAAACCTTAAGCGTGCGGACCCTACGGTTCGAGAATAATGTAGACATGACCGAGACACGTCTCCGGTCAATAACCAATAGCGGGACCTGGATGCCCATATTGGCTCCTACATATTCTACGAAGATCTTTATCGGTCGAGACCGCATAACAACATACGTTGTTCCCTTTGTCATCGGTATGTTACTTGCCCGAGATTCGATCGTCGGTATCCAATACCTAGTTCAATCTCACATTCTTGGCAAGTCTCTTTACTCGTTCCGTAATACATCATCTCACAGCTAACTCATTAGTTGTAATGCTTGCAAGGCTTAGTGATGTGCATTACCGAGAGGGCCCAGAGATACCTCTCCAGGCAATCGGAGTGACAAATCCTAATCTCGAAATACGCCAACCCAACATACGCCTTTGGAGACACACTGTAGTACTCCTTTATAATCACCCGATTACGTTGTGACGTTTGGTAGTACCCAAAGTGTTCCTCCGGTAAATGGGAGTTGCATAATCTCATAGTTATAGGAACATGTATAAGTCATGGATAAAAGCAATAGCAACATACTAAACGATCGGGTGCTAAGCTAATGGAATGGGTCATGTCAATCAGATCATTCAACCAATGATGTGACCTTGTTAATCAAATGACAACTCCTTTGTCTATGGTTAGGAAACTTAACCATCTTTGATTAACAAGCTAGTCTAGTAGAGGCATACTAGTGACACTCTGTTTGTCTATGTATTCACACATGTATTATGTTTCCGGTTAATACAATTCTAGCATGAACAATAAACATTTATCATGAAATAAGGAAATAAATAATAACTTTATTATTGCCTCTAGGACATATTTCCTTCACTTTTAAGCATAACATCCGCGACGAGTGGCTTGCCCGGCACCTTGGCCAGGAAAAGCTGAAATCTATGGTAGCCCTCACGACACTCATGACCCGCTTTTGCGCGGGAGAAGATAGCTGGCTACCTCGCAGCAATAACATATGAAAGAACCCTGGTACTTCGGATACCAAGGACAGCAATGGCAGGTCACGTCGCAACAAACACAAGCGCCGCATCAACAGCGACAACGCCGAAGATACGACAGTCAATGCCGAATTCAGAGGCTCTAAGCCCGGTCAGCGGAAAAATCCATTCAAAAGAAGCACTCCAGGCCCGTCCAGTTTGGACCGTATACTCGATCGCTCGTGTCAAATACACGACATCCCCGACAAGCCATCAAACCATACCAACAGGGAACGTTGGGTGTTCAAGCAGGCCGGCAAGTTAAATGCCGAAAACAAGGACAAGGGGCTGCATAGCGATGACGAGGAGGAGCCCCGGCCGCCGAACACCGAAGGACAGAAGAGGTTCCCCCCACAAGTGCGGACGGTGAACATGATATACGCAACCCACATCCCCAAGAGGGAGCGGAAGCGTGCGCTAAGGGACGTATACGCTTTGGAGCCAGTCGCCCCAAATTTCAACCCATGGTCCTCCTGTCCGATCACCTTTGATCGCAGGGATCACCCCACTAGTATCCGTCATGGCGGATGCGCCACACTGGTCCTAGACCCAATCATTGACGGATTTCACCTCACTCGAGTCCTTATGGACGGTGGCAGCAGCCTGAACCTGCTTTATCAGGACACAGTGTGCAAAATGGGTATAGACCCCTCAAGGATCAAACCCACACAAACGACCTTCAAAGGCGTCATACCAGGTGTAGAGGCCCATTGCACAAGCTCAGTCACACTAGAAGTGCTCTTCGGATCCCCAGATAATTTTCGAAGCGAGGAGTTAATCTTCGATATAGTCCCATTCCGCAGTGGCTATCATGCACTGCTCGGGCGCACCGCATTCGCAAGATTCAATGCGGTACCGCATTATGCATACCTCAAGCTCAAGATGCCAGGACCTCGGGGGGTCATCACAGTCAACGGAAACACAGAGCTCTCTCTTCGAATGGAGGAGCACATTGCGGCCCTCGCAGCAGAAGCGCAAAGCAGCCTCTCAAGGCAATTCACCAGTCCGGCGATCAAACACCCGGACGCTGTCAAGCGCGCCCGGAGTAATCTGCAACAAGACCGCCTGGCACGTTCCGAGCTTGCATAGCAATGCGGCCCCCACCCCTGCCCCAGCCAAACGGCGAAATCCGTGCCACGCGTACATAATTACGCATTGAAAATACCATGGGCATAGGAGGAGGGGGGCACGAATACGGCACGCCCCAATACGCGGCTCAACCGCACTAGGGGCTTCCCGTTTTGTTATTTTTTCTTTCTTCAGGACTACTCTCTGGAAACCCCGTCCGGCAGTACAGTTGCTGGACACACGATACAACAACCAAGAAGGCAGAAAGCTATGTCACACCATGGAACTCCCAGGTGGTCTCTGATAACGAGCGAAATACCTGCTTTAAATACCATTCCGCAGCTTGCCCTTGGAGGGGACATGTCAAATAGTCCTGTTTTTTTGCTTATCGCATTACTTGTATCATTCTGCTTCAATGCACCTTTTTGAATAAACAATGCATAGCACTAGTCTATTACCGCATTCTCTATTCTTTCTTTTTTATATATATTTTCATTCATGACATTCAGCACCCGTACACTCTGGTACGGCCAATACGCCAGGGGCTTAAGCGTACCCCATAATACGGCGTGAGAAGTCCGAACACTTTCGACAGTACGGCACCCCGAACTTATAGCATTATATGCATCAACTCTAAATCATGTCTTGGGTCAATAGTTGGGTTTGCCCGGCTCCCGTGTTTTGGCACCTTACGTTCCGCTATATTGGCTAAGGTAGCACTGGGAGTACTACTGCGATTGTGCCCCGGTTCATCTGGGCTAAGCACCTCATTAGAGAAAGCTAAAACTGACTGTCATGATAAGGCTGGAGCTGGTCGCTGTTCGAGAGGTCTCGAGTCCCTAGAGACTTATGCCGCTTAGAGCGAGGAGTCGGCTTTGTCCGGTTTAGGTGTGGATAGCGCCCCGAATTCGGCCTTCCGAACACTAGGGGATTCGCCAAAATTTAAATTATAGAATTCTCTGGCCAAGTGAGAGTGATAAAGCATTATAGTATGATTGCCTTGTTCGTCGCGCTGAGCACCTCCCTCGAAGGACCCAAGAATGGGAAAAAGAGTGCTCAGATTTATCCCGAACACCCTAGCACTCGTGGCATGGGGGCGTGTTTACGACTCGCCATCTCTCAGATTTGATAAACGGTCGCACAGAAGGTAATATTTAAATTCAAACAAGCCTTGCATAGCGCATATGAACAAGTTTTCATAATACAGGATCACACGAGCAAGTTCACTAAAAAATTACACCTTTGGAACACTCATCCGCCATAAGGCGGGCACCCTTCAGGACGCCCTCACAATACATTTCAGGGTGGCGATGCTCCTTGCCCTGCGGCGGTCCTTCCTTCACCAGCTTCTCAGCGTCCACCTTGGCCCAGTGTACTTTAACACGGGCAAGCGCCCTGCGGGCACCCTCGATGCAGACGGACTGCTTGATGACTTCTAACCGAGGGCAGGCATCCACAAACCACCTCACCAGCCCAAAGTAGCTCCCTGGCATGGCATCCCCAGGCCATAGCCGGACTATAAGACCCTTCATGGCCTGTTCGGCCGCCTTATGGAGCTCGACCAATTGCTTCAGCTGGTCGCTCAAGGGCAACGGGTGTTCGGCCTCAGTATACTGAGACCAGAACACCTTCTCCGTCGAGCTCCCCTGCTCGGCTCGGTAGTACTTTGTGGCATCCAACATGCTGCGGGGCAAATCTGCGAATGCTCCTGGAGAGCTCCGGACTCGGGTAAGTAACAAGTAATTTACTTTCACATGCTTGCTTTGCATAATGAATGCCTTACCCGCCGCTATCTTCTTCATCGCCTCAATTTCCTGGAGGGCCTTTTGGGCTTCAGCCTTGGCATGCTTTGCGCTCTCGAGGGTCGCGGCAAGCTCGGACTCTCGCGTCTTTGAGTCAAGCTCCAAAGTCGCGTGCTTCTTCACGAGGGCCTGGATCTCTTGTTGCACCTCGCTCACTCATGCCTCTTGTTTCTCCCGCTCGGTGCGCTCCTTGGCCGCTTTGTTTTCAGCCTCAGACAACGCTTGCTTCAGGGCCGCCACTTCGGTCGGGGCCCCTGGCACATTCATGATGATCCTATCATTTTGCAACCACATCTTTTTTTCATATATATATATAGACAAGGTATTACTTACCTTTGTTCTCCTCGAGCTACCTCTTGGCAAGGCCGAGCTCTTTCTCGGACCGCTCGAGGTTCTGCTTGATCCGCGACCTCTGCCAAGGTCGGCAGAGGTCGGCAAAGAAAGCTCGCATAGGCATATAGACACACTTGTATTAGACTCCTGCAGATATTATTCGATCCTCTATTCGGCTTTTCTTTGTGAACACCAAACAGAGCATCAGGGGCTACTGTCTATGTAGTAATATTTTCCTATTTTTAAATACTTACCTCAAAGCCTGTTAGAAGGCTGGCACAGGCTTCAGTCAGTCCGCTCTTGGCGGACTGAATCTTCTTGATCACCGCACTCATAATAGTGTGGTGCTCTTCGTTGATGGAAGCGCCGCGAAGCGCTCCCAGCAGGTTGTCCGGTGCCTCTGGATGGACAGAGGTCACCTACACAGGTGGCTTGCCCCTCTTGGCAGGGGGCCGCCCGCCGGAGTTCGGAACCACTGGAGGTTCCGGTGCGGTGTTCGGCCTAGGGCCGAACTTGGAGCCCTTGGGAGTCTTGCTCCCTTTGCGCCTGGAGTCCGGAAGGTCGCCTTGAGGCGCCTCCAGGACTACCTCCCCTCGGCCCGGTGCCCCTTGAGGCAATACCTCGGCATTGTCCGTAGGGCGAGGAGAGGAGGCAGTTGGAAGTGAATCGCTATTCATATCCGACGAGTCCAAGGAACCGCTCGACGAGGATACGTCGATACGGGCTCGGGGCGGACTGCATGATCATATTCGGCATTAGGAGAAGTAGTGCAATAAAGGCATGCTATGAGTTACTCTAGTATCCGAATACTTACGACTTCGCCAGGGGCTTGGCCCTGAGTAACCACTCGTCTTCGCTGTCGGCGGCGGTGATGGAACAGTCCGGAAGGAGAGTCCTTCCCTTCTTGGACCCTCCGGCCTCCCCGGTTGGGGCGGCCTTCCTTTTCTTGTCTCCCCCGGCTGGGGGGAGAACCTTCATGTTCCTCCTCCTCGTTGTCGCGGGAGGAGTGCATCTCGGAGTTATCAGACGATGAGTCCGATACCACCAGGCGCCGGGAACTCTTTCGGGTTCCCGTGGCCTTCTTCTTGATCTTGTTCTCCGGCACCTCATAAGGAGCCGGAGTCCGCATCTCCGTCACGAGAGCGTCCGCAGGGTCTTCGGGCAGAGGGGCCGGGCAGTCAATCTACTCCGATGTCTCCACCCAGTCCTGTCAAAGGCATGGGAGCTCAGATCCCGCACATGGTTAAACTGCGGAAAATAAACACCCTACAAGATGTACACAACTCACCGGATTCGCAGGGCGCGTCGCGCTTAGCCCGCGGTCCTCGGTAAGGGGAGGGGGGACCTTGGCGCCCTTGAACAGCACCTTCCAGACGTCCTTATGCGTCATGTCGAAGAGCTCGCATAGAGTCTGGTGCTGGGCCGGGTCGAACTCCCATAAGTTGAAATCCCGTTGTTGACACGGGAGGATCTGGCGGAAGAGCATGACCTGGACTATGTTGACAAGCTTGGGTTTCTTGCTTATCATGTTCCGGACACACTTCTGGAGTCCGTCCAGCTCAACCGATGAGCCCCAGGATAGGCCCTTCTCTTTCCAGGAAGTGAGCCGCGTGGGGACTCCGGATCGAAACTCGGGGGCCGCCACCCAGTTGGTGTCGCGCGGCTCGGTGATGTAGAACCACCCCGATTGCCACCCCTTTATGGTCTCTACGTAGGAGCCCTCGAGCCACGTAACATTGGGCATTTTGCCCACCATGGCTCCGCCGCATTGCGCTTGCTGGCCGCCTACTACCTTCGGTTTGACATTGAAGGTCTTCAGCCACAGGCCGAAGTGGGGCCGGGCGTGGAGGAAAGCCTCGCACACGACGATGAACGCCGAGATGTTGAGGATGAAATTCGGGGCCAGATCACGGAAGTCCAACCCATAATAGAACATAAGGCCGCGGACGAATGGATGGAGAGGAAACCCCAGTCCGCGGATGAAATGGGTGAGGAAAACCACCCTTTCGTAAGGTTCCGGGGTAGGAACGATCTGCCCCGCGGCTGGCAGCTGGTGCGCGATATCCGCGGCTAAGTATCCGGCCCCACGCAGCTTTTTGATGTGTACCTCCGTGACGGAGGAGACCATCCACTTGCCTCCCGCTCCGGACATGATTGGAGAAGGTTGAGGAGGAGGATGCAGACTTGGGCGCTGGAGCTCGAGTGCGCGAGAATGGATGAGCAAGGAGGAAGAAGGCGTGGGTAGAAAAAGGTGAATCCTTATCCCTTTATAAGGGCGGATGAAACTATGCGTCCCCACCAGCCTGGTAAAACTCGCTTATCCCCCAAGCGTCATAATTGATGGTGCGGTTGGGTTACCCACGTCTGTGTTGATGAGAATCCCGCAGTAAGGGGACACGATCTCTGCTTCGACAAGACGTGCCAAGGAAACCGCCTCGCGAAACACGCTGAGGTTGGTTGTAAAATACAATTTGAATGGTGACCTCGCTGTGGTGTGATAACACACTGTGAAATACGTCAGCAGATTAGATTTGTGAAAATATTATTCTCTCTACGGCGGTATGTGGAACTTGTTTTGCAGAGCCGGACACGATCCTCGTGTTCAAAATCTTCTACGAAGTATTCGGAGGAGGAACCCACCTTGCAATGCCGAAGACAATCAAGGCCGGACTCATCGTCATTGAAGCCTGGTTCGGGGTACCGAGGAGTCTGGATTAGGGGTATAGGACAGCGGACTATAACCTTTGGACGGACTGTTGGACTATGAAGATACAAGATTGAAGACTTCGTCCCGTGTCCGGATGGGACTCTCCTTGGCATGGAAGGCAAGCTTGGCAACACGGATATGTAGATCTCCTTCCTTGTAACCGACTGTGTAACCCTAGCCCCTCCGGTGTCTATATAAACAGGAGGGTTTAGTTCAGAGGAACAACAACAATCATACCATAGGCTAGCTTCTAGGGTTTAGCCTCTACGATCTCGTGGTAGATCAACTCTTGTAATACTCATATCATCAAGATCAATCAAGCAGGAGTAGGGTTTTACCTCCATCGAGAGGGCCCGAACCTGGGTAAAAACATCGTGTCCCTTGTCTCCTGTTACCATCCGCCTAGACGCACAGTTCGGGACCCCCTACCCGAGATCCGCCGGTTTTGACACCGACACTGGTCCTATGAGGTCTTAACATGATGAACTCCCGACTGTCTCTGACAACAAGTTCTTCCCGGGTTCGGCGAGGGAGGGGCGACGACGGCGGTGCGTGATGCCAACTACACAACCATCTTCTTGTAGACGTTGTTGGGCCTCCAAGTGCAGTGGTTTGTAAAACAGTAGCAAATTTCCCTCAAGTGGATGACCTAAGGTTTATCAATCCGTGGGAGGCGTAGGATGAAGATGATCTCTCCCAAACAACCCTGTAACCAAATAACAAAGAGTCTATTGTGTTCCCAACACACCCAATACAATGGTAAATTGTATATGTGCACTAGTTCAGCGAAGAGATGGTGATACAAGTGCAATATGGATGGTAGATATAGGTTTTTGTAATCTAAAATTATAAAAATAGTAAGGTAACAAGCGATAAAAGTGAGCGTAAACGGTATTGCAATGCTAGAAAACAAGGCCTAGGGTTCATACTTTCACTAGTGCAAGTTCTCTCAACAATAATAACATAATTAGATCATATAAATATCCCTCAACATGCAACAAAGAGTCACTCCAAAGTCACCAATAGCAGAGAACAAACGAAGAGATTATTATAGGGTACGAAACCACCTCAAAGTTATCATTTCTGATCGATCTATTCAAGAGTTTGTAGTAAAATAACACGAAGCTATTCTTTCCGTTCGATCTATCCTAGAGTTCGTACTAGAATAACACCTTAAGACACAAATCAACCAAAACCCTAATGTCACCTAGATACTCCAATGTAACCACAAGTATCCGCGGGTATGATTATACGATATGCATCACACAATCTCAGATTCATCTATTCAACCAACACAAAGAACTTCAAAGAGTGCCCCAAAGTTTCTACCGGAGAGTCAAGGCGAAAACGCAGCCAACTCCTATGCATAAGTTCAAAAGGTCACTGAACCCGTAAGTTGATCACCAAAACATACATCAAGTAGATCACGTGAATATCTCATTGTCACCACAGATAAGCACATGCAAGACATACATCAAGTGTTCTCAAATCCTTAAAGACTCAATCCGATAAGATAACTTTAAAGGGAAAAATCAATCCATTACAAGAGATAGAGGGGGAGAAACATCATAAGATCCAACTATAATAGCAAAGCTCGCGGTACATCAAGATTGTGCCATATCAAGAACACGAGAGAGAGAGAGAGAGAGAGAGAGAGAGAGAGAGATCAAACACATAGCTATTGGTACATACCCTCAGCCACGAGGGTGAACTACTCCCTCCTCGTCATGGAGAGCTCCGGAATGATGAAGATGGCCACCGGTGATGGACCCCCCCCTCCGGCAGGGTGCCAGAACAGGGCTTCGATTGGTTTTTTGTGGCTACACAGGCTTGCGGCGGCGGAACTCCCGATCTAGCTTATGTTCTGGAAGTTTGGGGATATATAAGAGGTGTTGGCGTCGGGAACTAGTCAGGGGGGGTCCACGAGGCGGCCACGAGGTAGGGGGCGCGCCCAGGGGGGTAGGGCGCGCCCTCCACCCTCGTGGACGGCTTGGGACTCTTCTGGCCCAACTCTTTTACTCCGGGGGCTTCTTTTGGTTCATAAAAAATCCACAAAAATTGGCAGGTCAATTGGACTCCGTTTGGTATTCCTTTTCTCAGAAAACTCAAAAACAAGGAAAACAGTAAACTGCACTTTGGGCTCTAGGTTAATAGGTTAGTCCCAAAAATCATATAAAATAGCATATAAATGCATATAAAACATCCTAGATAGATAATATAATAGCATGGAACAATAAAAATTATAGATACGTTGGAGACGTATCAAGCATCTAAGCTTAATTCCTGCTCGTCCTCGAGTAGGTAAATGATAAAAACAGAATTTTTGATGTGGAATGCTACCTAACATATTTATCCATTTAATTCTCTTTATTGTGGCAAGAATATTCAGATCCATAAGATTCAAAATAAAAGTTTAATATTAACGTAAAAATAATAATACTTCAAGCATACTAACAAGGCAATTATGTCTTCTCAAAATAACATGGCAAAAGAAAGCTTATCCCTACAAAATCATATAGTCTGGCTATGCTCCATCTTCATCACACAAAATATTCAAATCATGCACAACCCCGATGACAAGCCAAGCAATTGTTTCATACTTCAGTATTCTCAAACATTTTCAACTTTCATGCAATACATGAGCGTGAGCCATGGACATAGCACTATAGGTGGAATAGAAGGTGGTTGTGGAGAAGACAAAAAGGAGGAAGATGGTCTCACATCAACTAGGCGTATTAATGGGCTATGGAGATGCCCATCAATAGATATCAATGTGAGTGAGTAGGGATTTTCATGCAATGGATGCACTAGAGCTATAAGTGTATGGAAGCTCAACAAAAGAAACTAAGTGAGTGTGCATCTAACTTGCTTGCTCACGAAGACCTAGGACATTTTGAGGAAGCCCATCATTGGAATATACAAGCCAAGTTCTATAATGAAAATTCCCACTAGTATATGAAAGTGACAACATAAGAGACTCTCTATCATGAAGATCATGGTGCTACTTTGAAGCACAGATGTAGTAAAAGGATAGTAGCATTGCCCCTTCTCTCTTTTTCTCTCATTTTTTTTGTTTTTGTTATTGTTTTTTTGGGCCCTCTCTTTTTTTGGGCCTCTTTTTTTTTGTCCGGAGTCTCATCCCGACTTGTGGGGGAATCATAGTCTCCATCGTCCTTTCCTCACTTGGACAATGCTCTAATAATGATGATCATCACACTTTTATTTACTTACAACTCAAGAGTTACAACTCGATACTTAGAACAAAATATGACTCTATGTGAATGCCTCCGGCGGTGTACCGGGATGTGCAATGGATCAAGAGTGACATGTATGAAAGAATTATGAACTGTGGCTTTGCCACAAATACGATGTCAACTACATGATCATGCAAAGCAATATGACAATGATGGAGCGTGTCATAATAAACAGAATGGTGGAAATTTGCATGGCAATATATCTCGGAATGGCTATGGAAATTCCATAATAGGTAGGTATGGTGGCTGTTTTGAGGAAGGTATATATGGTGGGTGTATGGTACCGGCGAAAGTTGTGCGGCACAAGAGAGGCTAGCAATGGTGGAAGGGTGAGAGTGCGTATAATCCATGGACTCAACATTAGTCATAAAGAACTCACATACTTATTGCAAAAATCTATTAGTTAACGAAACGAAGTATCACAAGCATGCTCCTAGGGGATAGATTGGTAGGAAAAGACCATCGCTCGTCCCCGACCGCCACTCATAAGGAGGACAATCAATAAATAAATCATGCTCCGACTTCATCACATAACGGTTCACCATACGTGCATGCTACGGGAATGACAAACTTTAACACAAGTATCTCTCAAATTCACAATTACTCCACTAGCATGACTTTAATATCACCATCTTCATATCTCAAAACAATCATAAAGAATCAAACTTCACATAGTAACCATGCACTTTATATAAAAGTTTTTATTATATCCCTCTTGGATGCCTATCATATTAGGACTAAATTCATAACCAAAGTAAATTACCACACTGTTTAGAGACACTCAAAATGATATAAGTGAAGCACGAGAGTTCAATAATTTCTTCAAAATAAAACCACCGTCGTGCTCTAAAAAGATATAAGTGAAGTACTATAGCAAATGACAAACTACTCCGAAAGATATAAGTGAAGATCAATGAGTAGTTGAATAATTATGTAACTATGTGAAGACTCTCTAACATTTAAGAATTTCAGATCTTGGTATTTTATTCAAACAGCAAGCAAAACAAAATAAATAAAATGGCAAACCATCACATAACTTAAAAACAAGCATAACTTCAAAACTTTTAACACATAGAGAGGAAACTTGATATTGTTGCAATTCCTACAAGCATATATTCCTCCTCACAATAATTTTCAGTAGCATCATGAATAAATTCAACAATATAACCATCACATAAAGCAATCTTTTTCATGATCTACAAGCATAGAAGTTTTATTACTCTCCACATAAGCAAAATTCTTCTCATTCGGAATAGTGGGAGTATCATAAGAAACTCGAATACTATAAATTGTTTCCACATTAAAAAAGTAATGTTCAGAAAAGGGTAATCATAATCATGACAAGTTTTATAAATATAATCATCACTACTTTTTATAGCATAAGTGTCATCACAATAATCATCATAAATAGGAGGCATGCTATCATCATAATAAATTTGCTCATCAAAACTTGGGAGGCTAAAAATATCATCTTCATTTAACATAGCATCCCCAAACTTGGGACAAACATTAATTGCAGCAAATAAATTCTCAAACATGTCATTCTCATCGAACATAGCATCCCCAAGCTTGGGCCTTTTCATATCATAAGCATAATCACTCTCATCATTAATAATATGGATAGCACCAATAGTATAGCAATTATCATCATCACAATGAGTAATAGGAGCAACATCATTTGGGAGGGATACCTTTTTACCTTTGCTTCTCCGTCTTTTCTTATTGTTCTTTGCATCATGTGCGGGTTTAATCCTCTTTTTGGAGCTCCTTATTAATGAGATTGGTTGAATAAAAGGCTCCTCCTCGTTACCTGATTCATCATAAGAAATAATAGGAGAATATTGGGAAGACTCTTCCCTTTCATTAGTATTCTCTTCATCGTCTATTTTTTTCCTTGTCTTTATGTAATTGGCAATATAAGGATTTTCAATGCAATTCACCGCACAATACATAAAATTTTCTTCTAGATCAAAATCAAGAACTCTCTCAAGGGTAAATTCTGGAATATCCTTAGTTATACGTTTGATTTCTTCATAACCCAAAAGCAAACTAATTTCATTATGATGCGCAAGGGAAATCAAGTCATCACAATTTTTGGACACGATTCGATCATAAAACAATTTGCATTGGATATTTAAATGATCACGTTCATTGCAAAGTTCACAAGGATGGCTAAGAAAATTTAAATTTTCAGCACAAACATCTATCCTTTCTTGCAACCATTTAGTTTCTAAATACTTATGCCTCTTGCATAATCTATCTTCCCTATTTGGTGTGTACTTGCAAACTCTATGTACTCCACAAAAGTTGACATGCTTATAAGAGACATTTTCATCAAGACTAGTGCAATATGAAGAAATATGCCCTAGAGGCAATAATAAAGTTATTATTTATTTACTTATATCATGATAAATTTTTATTATTCATGCTAGAATTGTATTAACCTGAAACATAATACTTGTGTGAATACATAAACAAACAGAGTGTCACTAGTATGCCTCTACTTGACTAGCTCGTTGATCAAAGATGGTTATGTTTCCTAGCCATTGACATGAGTTGTCATTTGATTAATGGGATCACATCATTAGGAGAATGATGTGATTGACTTGACCCATTCCGTTAGCTTAGCACACGATCGCTTAGTATTGCTATTGCTTTCTTCATGACTTATACATGTTCCTATGACTATGAGATTATGCAACTCCGTTTACGGAGGAACACTTTGTGTGCTACCAAATGTCACAACGTGAATCGGGTGATTATAAAGGTGCTCTACAGGTGTCTCCGAAGGTACTTGTTGGGTTGGCGTATTTCGAGATTAGGATTTGTCACTTCGATTGTCGGAGAGGTATCTCTAGGCCCACTCGGTAATGCACATCACTATAATCCTTGCAAGCATTGCAACTAATGAGTTAGTTGCGGGATGATGTATTACAGAACGAGTAAAGAGACTTGTCGGTAATGAGATTGAACTAGGTATTGATATACCGACGATCTAATCTCGGGCAAGTAACATACCAATGACAAAGGGAATAACGTATGTCGTTATGCGGTCTAACCGATAAAGATCTTCGTCTATTGATTATTGACCGGAGACGTGTCTCGGTCATGTCTACATAGTTCTCGAACCCGTAGGGTCCGCACGCTTAAAGTTTGATGACGGTTATATTACGAGTTTATGTGTTTTGATGTACCGAAGATATTTCTAAGTCCTGGATGTGATCACCGACATGACGAGGAGTCTCAAAATGGTCGAGACATAAAGATTGATATATTGGAAGCCTATATTTGGATATCGGAAGTGTTCCGGGTGAAATCGGGATTTTACAGAGTACCGGGTTACTGGAACCCCTCGGGGATTAATGGGCCTACATGGGCCTTAGTGGAGAAGAGGAGGCGGCGGGGCAGGCTGCTCCCCCTCCCCTCTTGTCCGAATTGGACAAGGAGGGGGGCGCCCCCCTTTCCTTCCTCTCTCCCTCCTCCTTCCCCCTTCTCCTACTCCAACTAGGAAAGGAGGGAGTCCTACTCCCGGTGGGAGTAGGACTCCTCCTGGCGTGCCTCCTCCTGGCCGGCCGCCTCTTCCTCCCTTGCTCCTTTATATACGAGGGCAGGGGGCACCCCAAAGACACAACAATTGATCATTGATCTCTTAGCCGTGTGCGGTGCCCCCCTCCACCATAATCCACCTCGATAATATCGTAGCGGTGCTTAGGCGAAGCCCTGCGTCGGTAGAACATCATCATCGTCACCACGCCGTCGTGCTGATGAAACTCTCCCTCAAAGCTCGGCTGGATCGGAGTTCGAGGGACGTCATCGAGTTGAACGTGTGCTGAACTCGAAGGTGTCGTGCGTTCGGTACTTGATCGGTCGGATCGTGAAGACGTATGACAACATCAACCGCATTGTGCTAACGCTTCCGCTTTCGGTCTACGAGGGTACGTGGACAACACTCTCCCCTCTCGTTGCTATGCATCACCATGATCCTGTGTGCGAGGAATTTTTTGAAATTACTACGTTCCCCAACAAAGGGTATTAGAGCCTGGTTTTATGCGTAGATGTTATATGCATGAGTAGAACACAAGTGAGTTGTGGGCGATATAAGTCATACTGCTTACCAGCATGTCATACTTTGGTTCAGCGGTATTGTTGGATGAAGCGGCCCGTACCAACATTACGTGTACGCTTACGCGAGACTGGTTTTTCCGCCGTGCTATGCACACAGGTGACTAGCGGGTGTCAGTTTCTCCAACTTTAGTTGAACCGCGTGTGGCTATGCCCGGTCCTTGCGAAGGTTAAAACAACACCAACTTGACAAACTATCGTTGTGGTTTTGATGCGTAGGTAAGAATGGTTCTTGCTCAGCCCGTAGCAACCACGTAAAACTTGCAACAACAAAATAGAGGACGTCTAACTTGTTTTTGCAGGGCATGTTGTGATGTGATATGGTCAAGGAATGATGCTATATTTTATTGTATGAGATGATCATGTTTTGTAACCGAGTTATCGGCAACTGGCAGGAGCCATATGGTTGCCGCTTTATTGTATGCAATGCAAACGCCCTGTAATGCTTTACTTTATCACTAAGCGGTAGCGATAGTCGTAGAAGCATAAGTTGGCGAGACGACAACGATGCTACGCTGGAGATCAAGGTGTCGCGCGGTGGCGATGGTGATCATGACGGTGCTTGAGATGGAGATCACAAGCACAAGATGATGATGGCCATATCATATCACTTATATTGATTGCATGTGATGTTTATCTTTTATGCATCTTATCTTGCTTTGATTGATGGTAGCATTATAAGATGATCTCTCACTAAATTATCAAGGTATAAGTGTTCTCCCTGAGTATGCACCGTTGCGAAAGTTCTTCGTGCTGAGACACCATGTGATGATCGGGTGTGATAGGCTCTACGTTCAAATACAATGGGTGCAAAATAGTTGCACACGCGGAATACTCAGGTAAACTTGACGAGCCTAGCATATAACAGATATGGCCTTGGAACACTGAGACCGAAAGGTCGAGCGTGAATCATATAGTAGATATGATCAACATAGTGATGTTCACATTGAAACTACTCCATCTCACGTGATGATCGGACATGGTTTAGTTGATTTGGATCACGTGATCACTTAGAGGATTAGAGGGATGTCTATCTAAGTGGGAGTTCTTAAGTAATATGATTAATTGAACTTAAATTTATCATGAACTTAGTAGCTGATAGTATTTTGCTTGTCTATGTTGATTGTAGATAGATGGCCCATCTTGTTGTTCCGTTGAATTTTAATGCATTCCTTGAGAAAGCAAAGTTGAAAGATGATGGTAGCAATTACACGGACTGGGTTCGTAATTTGAGGATTGTCCTCATTGCTTTACGTAAGAATTACATCCTGGAAGCACCGCTAGGTCCTGCACTGCCGCAGAGCAACACCAGATGTTATGAGCGTTTGGCACAAAGAAAGTCGATGACTACTCGATAGTTCGATTGTGCCATGCTTTACGGCTTAGAACCGGGACTTCAACGACGTTTTGAACGTCATGGAGCATATGAGATGTTCCAGGAGTTGAAGTTAATATTTCAAGCAAATGCCCGGATTGAGAGATATGAAGTCTCCAATAAGTTCTATAGCTGTAAGATGGAGGAGAATAGTTCTGTCAGTGAGCATATACTCAGAATGTCTGGGTATAACAATCACTTGATTCAACTAGGAGTTAATCTTCCGAATGATAGCGTCATTGGCATAATTCTTCAATCACTGCCACCAAGCTACAAGAGCTTCGTGATGAACTATAACATGCAAGGGATGGATAAGATGATTCCCGAGCTCTTCGCAATGCTAAAAGTTGCGGAGGTAGAAATCAAGAAGGAGCATCAAGTGCTGATGGTCAACAAGACCGCCAGTTTCAAGAAAAAGGGCAAAGGGAAGAAGAAGGGGAACTTCAAGAAGAACAGGAAACAAGTTGCTGCTCAGGAGAATAAACCCAAGTCTGGACCTAAGCCTGAGACTGAGTGCTTCTACTGCAAACAGACTGGTCACTGGAAGCGGAACTGCCCCATGTATTTGGCGGATAAGAAGGATGGCAAGGTGAACAAAGGTATATGTGATATACATGTTATTGATGTGTACCTTACTAATGCTCGCAGTAGCACCTGGGTATTTGATATCTGGTTACATTGCTAATATCTGCAACTCAAAGCAGGACTACGGATTAAGCGAAGATTGGCTAAGGACGAGGTGACGATGCGCGTGGGAAATGGTTCCAAAGTCGATGTGATCGCGGTCGGCACGCTACCTCTACATCTACCTTCGGGGTTAGTTTTAGACATGAATAATTGTTATTTGGTTCCAGCGTTGATCATGAACATTACATCTGGATCTTGTTTGATGCGAGACGGTCGTTCATTTAAATCAGAGAATAATGGTTGTTCTATTTATATGAGTAATATCTTTTATGGTCATGCACCCTTGAAGAGTGGTCTATTTTTGTTGAATCTCGATAGTAGTGATACACATATTCATAATATTGAAGCCAAAAGATGCAGAGTTGATAATGATAGTGCAACTTATTTGTGGCTTGCCGTTTAGGTCATATCGGTGTAAAGCGCATGAAGAAACTCCATCTTGATGGACTTTTGGAACCACTTGATTATTAATCACTTGGTACTTAAGTAACCGTGCCTCATGGGCAAGATGACTAAAATGCCGTTCTCTGGAACTTTGGAGCGAGCAACAGATTTGTTGGAAATCATACATACAGATGTATGTGGTCCGATGAATGTTGAGGCTCGCGGCGGATATCGTTATTTTCTCATCTTTATAGATGATTTAAGCAGACATGGGTATATCTACTTAATGAAACATAAGTCTTAAACATTTGAAAAGTTCAAAGTATTTCAGAGTGAAGTTGAAAATCATCGTAACAAGAAAAAAAAGTTTCTACGATCTGATCGTGGAGGAGAATATTTGAGTTATGAATTTGGTCTTGATTTGAAACAATGCGGAATATTTTCGCAACTCACGCCACCCGGAACACCACAGCGTAATGGTGTGTCCGAACGTCGTAATCGTACTTTACTAGATATGGTGCGATCGATGATGTCTCTTACTGATTTACCGCTATCGTTTTGGGGTTATGCTCTAGAGACAGCTGCATTCACGTTAAATAGGGCACCATCTAAATCTGGTGAGACGACGCCTTATGAACTATGGTTTGGCAAGAAACCAAAGTTGTCGTTTCTTAAAGTTTGGGGCTGCGATGCTTATGTGAAAAAGCTTCAACCTGATAAGCTCGAACCCAAATCGGAAAAATGTGTCTTCATAGGATACCCAAAAGAGATTATTGGGTACACCTTCTATCACAGATCCGAAGGCAAGAATTTTGTTGCTAAATTTGGAATCTTTCTAGATAAGGAGCTTCTCTCCGAAGAAGTGAGTGGGAGGAAAGTAGAACTTGATGAGGTAACTGTACCTGCTCCCTTATTGGAAAGTAGTTCATCACAGAAACCGGTTCCTGTGACACCTAACCAATTAGTGAGGAAGTTAATGATGATGATCATGAAACTTTAGATCAAGTTGTTACTGAACCTCGTAGGTCAACCAGAGTAAGATCCGCACCAGAGTGGTACGGTAATCCTGTTCTGGAGGTTATGTTACTAGACCATGACGAACCTACGAACTATGAAGAAGCGATGGTGAGCCCAGATTCCGCAAAATGGCTTGAGGCCATGAAATCTGAGATGGGATCCATGTATGAGAACAAAGTGTGGACTTTGGTTGACTTGCCTGATGATCGGCAAGCAATAGAAAATAAATGGATCTTCAAGAAGAAGACTGACGCTGACGATAATGTTACTGTCTATAAAGCTCGACTTGTTGCGAAAGGTTTTCGACAAGTTCAAGGGATTGACTACGATGAGACTTTCTCACCTGTAGCGATGCTTAAGTCTGTCCGAACCATGTTAGCAATTGCTGCGTTTTATGATTATGAAATTTGGCAAATGGATGTCAAACCGCATTCTGAATGGATTTCTGGAAGAAGAGTTGTATATGATGCAACCGAAAGGTTTTGTCGATCCAAAGGGAACTAACAAAGTATGCAAGCTCCAGCGATCCATTTCTGGACTGGTGCAAGCCTCTCGAAGTTGGAATAAACGCTTTGATAGTGTGATCAAAGCATTTATTTTATCTGAGACTTTTGGAGAAGTCTGTATTTACAAGAAAGTGAGTGGGAGCTCTGTAGCATTTCTGATATTATATGTGGATGACATATTACTAATCGGAAATGATATAGAATTTCTGGATAGCATAAAGGGATACTTGAATAAGAGTTTTTCAATGAAGGACCTCGGTGAAGCAGCTTATATATTGGGCATCAAGATCTATAGAGATAGATCAAGACGCTTAATTGGACGTTCACAAAGCACATACCTTGACAAAGTTTTGAAGAAGTTCAAAATGGATCAAGCAAAGAAAGGGTTCTTGCCTGTGTTACAAGGTGTGAAGTTGAGTAAGACTCAAAGCCCGACCACTGCAGAAGATAGAGAAAAGATGAAAGATGTTCCCTATGCTTCAGCCATAGGCTCTATCATGTATGCAATGTTGTGTACTAGACCTGATGTGTGCCTTGCTATAAGTTTAGCAGGGAGGTACCAAAGTAATCCAGGAGTGGATCACTAGACAGCGGTCAAGAACATCCTGAAATACCTGAAAAGGACTAAGGATATGTTTCTCGTTTATGGAGGTGACAAAGAGCTAGTTATAAATGGTTACGTCGATGCGAGCTTTGACACTGATCTGGACGATTCTAAATCGCAAACCGGATACGTGTTTACATTGAACGGTGGAGCTCTCAGTTGGTGCAGTTCTAAACAAAGCGTTGTGGCGGGACCTACGTGTGAACCGGAGTACATAACTGCTTCGGAAGCAGCAAATGAAGGAGTCTGGATGAAGGAGTTCATATCCGATCTAGGTGTCATACCTAGTGCATCGGGTCCAATGAAAATCTTTTGTGACAATACAAGTGCAATTTCCTTGGCAAAGGAATCCGAATTTCACAAGAGAACCAAGCACATCAAGAGACGCATCAATTCCATCCGGGATCTAGTCCAGGTGGGAGACATAGAAATTTGCAAGATACATACGGATCTGAATGTTGCAGACCTGTTGACTAAGCCTCTTCCACGAGCAAAACATAATCAACACCAAGGCTCCATGGGTGTTAGAATCATTACTGTGTAATCTAGATTATTGACTCTAGTGCAAGTGGAAGACTGAAGGAAATATGCCCTAGAGGCAATAATAAAGTTATTATTTATTTCCTTATACCATGATAAATGTTTATTATTCATGCTAGAATTGTATTAACCGGAAACATAATACTTGTGTGAATACATAGACAAATAGAGTGTCACTAGTATGCCTCTACTTGACTAGCTCGTTGATCAAAGATGGTTATGTTTCCTGGCCATTGACATGAGTTGTCATTTGATTAACGGGATCACATCATTAGGAGAATGATGTGATTGACTTGACCCATTCCGTTAGCTTAGCACACGATCGTTTAGTATTATGCTATTGCTTTCTTCATGACTTATACATGTTCCTATGACTATGAGATTATGCAACTCCCGTTTACCGGAGGAACACTTTGTGTGCTACCAAACGTCACAACGTAACTGGGTGATTATAAAGGTGCTCTACAAGTGTCTCCAAAGCTACTTGTTGGGTTGGCATATTTCGAGATCAGGATTTGTCACTCCTATTGCCGGAGAGGTATCTTTGGGCATTTTCGGTAATGCACATCACTATAAGCCTTGCAAGCATTGCAACTAATGAGTTAGTTGCGGGATGATGTATTGCAGAACGAGTAAAGAGACTTGATGCAGAATTTAGATTGAACTAGGTATTGAGATACCGACGATCAAATCTCGGGCAAGTAACATACCGATGACAAAGGGAACAACGTATGTTGTTATGCGGTCTGACCGATAAAGATGTTCGTAGAATATGTGGGAGCCAACATGAGCATCCAGGTTACACTATTAGTTATTGACCGGAGACGTGTCCCGGTCATGTCTATATAGTTCTCGAACCCGTAGGGTCCGCACGCTTAAAGTTTGATGACTGTTATATTATGAGTTTATGTGTTTTGATGTACCGAAGATAGTTCGGAGTCCCGGATGTGATCACGGACATGACGAGGAGTCTCAAAATGGTCGAGACATGAAGATTGATATATTGGAAGCCTATATTTGGATATTGGAAGTGTTCCGGGTGAAATCGGGATTTTAAGAGTACTGGGGTTACCGGAACCCCGGGGTTTAATGGGCCTACATGGGCCTTAGTGGAGAAGAGGAGGGGCGGCCAGGGCTGGCCGCGCGCCCCCTACCCCTCTAGTCCGAATTGGACAAGGAGGGGGGGGGGGGCTTTCCTTCCTCTCTCCCTCCTCCTTCCCCTTTCTCCTACTCCAACTAGGAAAGGAGGGAGTCCTACTCCCGGTGGGAGTAGGATTCCTCCTGACGCACCTCCTCCTGGGCGTCCGCCTCTCCCTCCTTGCTCCTCTATATACGGGGGCAGGGGGCACCGCAAAGACACAACAATTGATCATTGATCTCTTAGCCGTGTGCGGTGCCCCCCTCCACTATAATCCACCTTGATTATATCGTAGCAGTGCTTAGGCGAAGCCCTGCGCCGGTAGAACATCATCATCGTCACCACGCCGTCGTGCTGACGAAACTCTCCCTCAAAGCTCGGCTAGATCGGAGTTCGAGGGACGTCATCGAGTTGAACGTGTCTTTGAACTTCGGAGGTGTCGTGCGTTCGGTACTTGATCGGTCGGATCGTGAAGACGTACGACTACATCAATGGCGTTGTGCTAACGCTTCCGCTTTCGGTCTACGAGGGTACGTGGACAACACTCTCCCCTCTCGTTGCTATGCATCACCATGATCCTGTGTGTGCGTAGGAATTTTTTTGAAATTACTACGTTCCCCAACACAATCATCATTTGTACTATGGATATTCAAAGAGTTCATACTAACAACATTGCAATCATGCTCATCATTCAAAGATTTAGTGCAAAACATTCTAATGCCTTCTTCCTCTAGCAATTGAGCACAATTATCGGGATCCTTATTTTCACGGAAGACATTAAAAAAATGAAGCATATGAGGCACCCACAATTCCATTTTTTTTGTAATTTTCTTTTATAGACTAAACTAGTTATAAAACAAGAAACTAAAAGATTCGATTGCAAGATTTGAAGATATACCTTCAAGCACTTACCTCCCCGATAACGGCGCCAGAAACTGTTAGATGTCTACTACACAACCTTCTTCTTGTAGATGTTTGATACGTCTCCAACGTATCTATAATTTTGATTGTTCCATGCTGTTATATTATCTGTTTTGGATGTTTAACGGGCTTTATTATGCACTTTTACATTTTTTTGGGACTAACCTATTAACCGAAGGCCCAGTGCAATTTGCTGTTTTTTTTTGCCTATTTCAGTGTTTCGTAGAAAAGGAATATCAAACGGAATCCAAACGAAATGAAACCTTCGCGAGGATCGTTTTTGGAACAAACGCAATCCAGGAGACTTGGAGTGGACGTCAAGGAAGCAACGAGGCGGACACGAGGTAGGGGGCGCTTCACCCTCGTGGGCCCCTCGTGGCTCCACCGACCTACTTCTTTCGCCTATATATACTCATATACCCTAAAAATCCAAGAGCACCACGAAACCCTATTTTCACCGCCGCAACCTTACATGCCGTGAGATCCCATCTTGGGGCCTTTTTCCGGTGCTCACGGGTGGGGAATCGATCACAGAGGGCTTCTACATCAACACCATAGCCTCTCCGATGATGTGTGAGTAGTTTACCATAGACCTTCGGGTCCATAGTTATTAGCTAGATGACTTCTTCTCTCTCTTTGGATCTCAAGACAAAGTTCTCCTAGATTCTCTTGGAGATCTATTCGATGTAATTCTTTTTGCGGTGTGTTTGTCGTGATCTGATGAATTGTGGGTTTATGATCAAGATTATCTATGAACAATATTTGATTCTTCTCTGAATTCTTATATGCATGATTTAATATCTTTGCAAGTCTCTTCGAATTATCAGTTTGGTTTGACCTACTAGATTGATCTTTCTTGCAATGGGAGAAGTGCTTAGCTTTGGGTTCAATCTCGCGGTGTCCTTTCCCAGTGACAGCAGGGGCATCAAGTCACGTATTGTATTGTTGTCATCGAGGATAAAAAGATGGGTTTTATGTCATATTGCTTGAGTTTATCCCTCTACATCATGTCATCTTGCCTAATGCGTTACTCTGTTCTTATGAACTTAATACTCTAGATGCATGCTGGATAGCGGTCGATGTGTGGAGTAATAGTAGTAGATGCAGAATGGTTTCGGTCTACTTGTCACGAACGTGATGCCTATATACATGATAATTCCTAGATATTCTCATAACTACGCGCTTTTCTATCAATTGCTCGACAGTAATTTGTTCACCCACCATAGATTATGCTATCTTGAGAGAAGCCACTAGTGAAACCTATGGCCCCCGGGTCTATTTTCCATCATATTAATCTCCCGTCAACTAGCTATTTCTGTCGCCGTTTATTTTGCAATCTTTACGTTCCAATCTATACCACAAAAATACCAAAAATATTTATCTTATTATTTTTATCAGATCTCACTTTTGCAAGTGGTCGTGAAGGGATTGACAACCCCTTTATCACATTGGTTGCAAGGTTCTTGATTATTTGTGCAGGTACAAGGGACTTGTGTGTAGTCTCCTACTGGATTGATACCTTAGTTCTTAAAAACTGAGGGAAATACTTACGCTACTTTGCTGCATCACCCTTTCCTCTTCAAGGGAAAACCAATGCATGCTCAACAGGTATCAACGTTGTTGGGCCTTCAAGTGCAGAGGTTTGTAGGACAGTAGCAAATTTCCCTCAAGTGGATGACCTAAGGTTTAACAATCCGTGGGAGGCGTAGGATGAAGATGATCTCTCTCAAACAACCCTGCAACCAAATAACAAAGAGTCTCTTGTGTCCCCAACACACCCAATACAATGGCAAATTGTATAGGTGCACTAGTTCGGCGAAGAGATGGTGACACAAGTGCAATATGGATGGTAGATATAGGTTTTTGTAATCTAAAATTATAAAAACAGTAAGGTAACAAGCGATAAAAGTGAGCGTAAACGGCATTGCAATGCTAGGAAACAAGGCCTAGGGTTCATACTTTCACTAGTGCAAATTCTCTCAACAATAATAACATAATTAGATCATGTAACTTTCCCTCAACATGCAACAAAGAGTCACTCCAAAGTCACTAATAGCGGAGAACAAATGAAGAGATTATTGTAGGGTACGAAACCACCTCAAAGTTATCATTTCTGGTCGATCTATTCAAGAGTCTGTAGTAAAATAACACGAAGCTATTCTTTCCGTTCGATCTATCCTAGAGTTCGTACTAGAATAACACCTTAAGACACAAATCAACCAAAACCCTAATGTCATCTAGATACTCCAATGTCACCACAAGTATCCGCGGGTATGATTATACGATATGCATCACACAATCTTAGATTCATCTATTCAACCAACACAAATAATTTCAAAAAGTGCCCCAAAGTTTCTACCGGAGAGTCAAGACGAAAACGTGTGACAACCCCTATGCATAAGTTCACAAGGTCACTGAACCCGCAAGTTGATCACGTGAATATCCCACTGTTACCACAGATAAGCACATGCAAGACATACATCAAGTGTTCTCAAATCCTTAAAGACTCAATCCGATAAGATAACTTCAAAGGGAAAAATCAATCCATTACAAGAGATAGAGGGGGAGAAACATCATAAGATCCAGCTATAATAGCAAAGCTCGTGGTACATCAAGATCGTGCCATATCAAGAACACGAGAGAGAGATCAAACACATAGCTACTGGTACATACCCTCAGCTCCGAGGGTGAACTACTCCCTCCTCGTCATGGAGAGCGTTGGGATGGTGAAGATGGCCACCGGTGATGGATCCCCCCTCCGGCAGGGTGCCGGAACAGGGCCCCGATTGGTTTTTGGTGGCTACAGAGGCTTGCGGCGGCGGAACTCCCGATCTAGGTTATGTTCTGGAAGTTTGGGGATATATAAGAGGCGTTGGCGTCGGTTCAGGGGGGTCCACAAGGCGGCCATGAGGTAGGGGGCGCGCACAGGGGGGTAGGGCGCGCCCTCCACCCTCGTGGACGGCTCGGGACTCTTCTGGCCCAACTCTTTTACTCCGGGGGCATCTTTTGGTCCATAGAAAATCCACCAAAATTGGCAGGTCAATTGGACTCCGTTTGGTATTCCTTTTCTGTAAAACTAAAAAACAAGGAAAAAATAAAAACTGGCACTTAGCTCTAGGTTAATAGGCCAGTCCCAAAAATCATATAAAATAACATATAAAACATCCTAGATGGATAATATAATAGCATGGAACAATAAAAAATTATAGATACGTTGGAGACGTATCATGTGGCTTTGGCTCACTTCAGTGTTTGTAGTGGCTGCTAGTTGGCCTATGGATCTGGATATGATTTTTTTTAATTTCTGGTGTTCATTGTACTGCCATGGTTGAAGATGAATAGATCGGAAGTTTTTTCAATAAAAATAAATAGATGGTGCCTTGCTATTAATATGTCGTGTTATAAGGACATAGTTGTTCTGATCCTTAGGTCATGTGAGCTCGGGTGAACAGTAAAATAAAAAATATTCAAAAAAATAATTCTTTTTTGTTACGTTCTCCAAGAATGTCATCCGGTAATGAAACATGTGCAACCTATCAAAATATTTGACAATGTTTGGCACAAAAAATCTAGATTTTTTAAATTTTTATTTTATTTTATTGTTCACCCGAGCTCACATGACCTCGGGATTAGAACAACACTTTCGGTGTTATAACCTCTAGAATGAAGACCCTTCATGTTTTAGTTTCTAGAATAGGCTGATGTTTCTTACTATTATTAATGCATGAATGTAATTGTGGACACAGTTCTAGACTTTTAGTACATTGAGATGCTATTGTTTTCAAAGGTCTTAATGTCGAATGGTGATATCTAAATCAAACAGTAGCTATCTTGAGGACGAGACTTGCCTGCTCCCCCGGCATGTGCCCATCCGTGCTCCCGCATACGTGGCTTGTTTTGATTGAAACAAAATAAGGTCCGGTCCCACCCCCTTAAAATCAGGGGGAAGATGATTAGATTAGAAAGAGAAAAGGAAAAAAGACAGCCGTAGGATGAAGTGGGAGCACGGATGGAAGCATGGGAAGGGAGCAGGCAAGCCGAATCTCTATCTTGGTACCCTGTAAAGTGCTGGTTTTTCTTTCCGGAATCCCCATTATTTTTGGATACCAATCATGACTTAGAATATTGACCTTCTTCGCCAAGATATGAAGATTCCCTTGAAAAGATTATCACTACATTATTCCTTGTAGTAGCTGTGGTGGCACAAGTTAGACAATTGGACCCCGAACGTAAACCATCACACGGAAGGATTATTGTTAATCATGAAGGCACTGCCTTGCTGTCGTGGCGCAGTGGTTAGCTCATGCACCCAATCCAAGCATTATTCTGAACCCTTAAAAGCCAGGCCAGTCTCCACAAATCTCCTGACTAAACTACGCTGCTCTGTTCAACAACGCAGCAAAAGAGTTGAAACAAAAAATACGCAGCAAAAATACATGGGCAAAGCATCGGACTCGCCTGTCTTCCAACAAAAAAGAGAGGGAGAGGAAGAGAAAAAAAAGAAATAGACAAGCAAAAGACCCACGCGTGAATCACTCCACGCTGGCCGTGGGGGCGCATGTGCTGCGGGATGGGCCGACTATACGCTGGAGCGGGGTCCGCGCCGTATCTCCAGGAAAGGTACTCGCGCTCCGGGAGGGATGGGAGGGACGGCGGAGCGCGGAGCAGCGGACGGTCGCGATCTGCCGCGAGCCGACCGTTTGGGCCCCGTGCTGCTGCGACCGTGCCGGGGTAGTATTGCCATTCCGGGTGGCTCATAGGACCGCGTCCCTTTTGCCGTTGCAGGTGGGGCGGGAGGTTTTCCCGGCGCGCTGTTCGTTCGAGTTTATGCTTTTTTAAAATCATTTTCAACTGTTTTCGTATCCGTAAAATGTCTCTGGATTAGGGAAAGTTGGCTAAAAAAATGCTTCAACAGATTTCATAAATGTGTGTTTTTTTACAAGGACCCATACAATATGTCCAACTCCTGGTAACTTCCCTCTCCGTAAACTTAAGCGTCACACCAGCATGCCGCCATGCCGCTCGCTCGCCCGCCCGCTGCCGTCCACAGACCATCACCGTGCCACCGCCAAAAATGACTTTTACATGAGTTTTTATGGGTCTTATAAAAACACTGCAAAACCACCTTTACCGTGAGTATTTTATGGTTCTGGAGCTATGTTGTTGTGCACTTGCTCTGGTGCTCTTCCTTTTATAACACACACTATTGGACGTTATTTTTTTTCTTAAAAAATGGCTAAGGCCATATATTTAGTATCATATGTCCTTACAAACACAATCTTACAAAAACAACATTGCATTAAAAAATTAGGGATGCGGAAATCTTCTACCTCCTGCATCCATTGGCAATATACTGTGAGCATAGATCGATGCCGCTTCTGGGCTTCTACCTCAATGGAGCAAACTTGTTTAAACCCAGGAGCTTGTAGAGCCAGCTCCCAAAAAGTCGTCGATGCAAACAAGGAGACGTCGGTGGTAGCGATCTGTAAAGGAAACCACCGCCCCGGAGAAGAAAACGCTTAAAAGAGCCTGTAGAAACTTCAAAGACCACGAAAGCCGGTCGAATCAGGACGAGCCCACCAGAAACCAAAATCGACCGGATCCCAATAGACCCGCAGGAGAGACAGCTCCACACACCCTCCCATCGGTGGCAATAAGCACACCAACAGAATAGGGGAAAGGCAAGAAAGACATTATTCCTACACTAGGATACCGTCACCGCCTTGCCGCTCCAACCAGACACGAAGATTCCCTAAGGAAAACCAGAGACAAATCACCCTTTTCGATGTACGATAGATCCCGGTTTGATGTCGAGGTGGCTGCCACCCTGGACAATATATGCACTGACACCCTCTTCTCTGGTGACCTAGCCAGTCCGGGCAGCCGTTGGAGATTGCCGTGCTTGGTCACAGACGTCTTCGTTGGGCATCGCATGTCGAAGATCGGTCGTCGACAACTCATCACCACCCCCTCCTGCCCCCCCCCCCTCCCCCAGCAACAACCTCCCTGTGGGCGCCTGCGCGCGTTTGACTTTGCTAGGCAAGGGGAAGACGACCGGGTGGAGGCTAGAGTTTTAGTCACTCCCCTCGACCCTGCATGAAGCGTTTATGTAAATAAGAGGCATTGTGACATGAGTAACCACGAGCCGCATATAACCAACAAAGAGGGTTCTTCCTTGAGATGCTAACACTTTTCTCTGCCGAGAACAACAAATTTTGATATTGTAGAAAGTAGACCACCTCCAACAGACACTAAAATGGGGCAACATGAAATAAAAGTTTACTCAACATTGTATAATGAGACACCAAGGATGTCCTTTTGTGACACTAAGGTACAAACAATATAGTTGAGCAAACTATAGCATGGACTTTCTAGCAATTTCCCACATTAGATTTTGCAAGGAAGGTGAAAGACGATATGTTGTATTGATCCTCGGTTTACAAAGGCATGTATAATTGTGCTATCTTAGAAGTGCCACATAGGGTAAATGTTAAGGTGGAGGCGAGAGGAATCATAAGAAAATGTTTGTCTTCTCTTATTTAAGAGATAATCTCTTAGCATAATATGTCTCATCATGTTTTTTAGAAAAAGCTAGTTATTGAAGAGAAGACTAAAAGATAACTTATTGTAGACATTACCCTAAAAAAACTTATTATAGACATACTTTTATTGTTATCTCTAAACTATATGTAAGACTTAAGATAAGACTGTCTTATCAAGCCCTGAACATGCCCTAAATGCAAAAGTTGTCTACGATTTTTCAGTTGTTAACTTTCGTACGGAACACTATTTTCACATGAAAAAACATGGGTTGTCATCGTAGACACTTTACACTAATACGAGTATATAAACTTAGGAGCAAACAAGCTGTTTGCTGCTCTTCATGCTTTACACATGAATGTTTACCTAGCGCGGACCGATTTATCTGTATTCTCACAAGGGTCATGTCTTTTACCAAGAAAAGACAAGGCATCTGAATTTCTTTGCTGCAAAGCAACAGCCTAGAATGGGCAACCCATCTGTCCAACGCAGGACCGTGCTGCTGTCAAGGACAGCACAACACAACACAACACACAAAGGGAAAATGAAAGCAGTCTGCCGTTTGTTAGATCGCAGGCGCTAACAAATTGACAAACCCACAAGCGCACTGTGCCATAAATACCCCTCCGCTCCTCTCCCCCGTTTCTCCTCTCCTTCTCTCTCTCTTCTTCCTCTTCCTCTCCCCTTCACCGGCCTCTTCCTCCTCCGCTTCCTCCTCACGCCCCCTCCCCACCCACCACCCCTGAGCGCCCGAACCCTACACCCACGCAGCACCAGCAGCGGCGGCGCGGCCTCCGCCTGTCGCATGCCCGCTGCCTCCTAGCAGCCTGGGCCGCCGGCGATCGCCGGAGTCGGGGAGGGCGGTGAGCTCCCGTGCGCCGGAGAGAGATGGGGGCGGGCGGGAAGGGCTGGCCGGAGACGGCGAGCCGCGGGGTGAGGACGGCGTGGTTCATGGTGGTCATGGTCGCGTCGCTGCTCGTCGCGTCGGCGCCCGTCGTGGTGGCCGCCGGCGACGTCGCCGTCACGCTCTGGCTCGAGGCGCGGCTCGGCTGCCCGCGCTGCCGCGGCCTCCGGGACCACCTCCGGGGGTACGCCTTCCGGAGCTCGCTCGTGGACATACCGCTCCTCTCCGTCCTCCGCTCCCTCGTCATCACCTGTAAGCCGCTCGCATTGCCTCCTTGATGCTGTTTTACTGCGCGAAACGCCGCAGGCGCTAGCAATCCTGGGGAATCTGTATCTGTCTGGGTCGGGTTTGCTTGCTTCCCCATCCCCCGAGCCCTTGGGCCTTTTTTCTTTTCTTTTCTTTGGACAAATGAATGAAGTTCCGTTTGTCCTTGGAGCCTATTTTTGGGACTTGAGCGCTTTGCTTAGGATTCTCCATATTTTTTGCATTTATGCATGAGGATTTGGTCACCCGAAAGCTACATCTGTGCTTGTCTTCTTTCGCTTGGGTTGGGGGAGACGATCAAACTTTTATTACTAGTGGAAGTATAAGTGTCGCCTGTTACTCTTCAATTGTAGCAGTATAGTAACAATTTATTTAGTTAAACCGCGTCATTTGCTTAAGTCGACTGCTTGAAACTTGAAAGACATTTGAAAATTTCCGGTACAGTTACAGTCTACGCCAGCCGTCATCAGATTCCACTAACCTGCTAGTGTACTTGTGCAGGTGTATACCTCGTGTGCGATACTTCTGGTCTCTCTCACGGCCCGTACCTTGGAACCACAACCTTCTGTTCCTTGGCTTCGCTGCTCATCTTGCTCATGAAGGCCTGCATTTACACTCCAGCCCAGGACATTGGGCCTGAGCTCTCGCCGTCATTGGCGGATCACAGGCTAAATATGAAGAAGCTATGGGGAATGCCTGCGCTTTTCCTGTCATCCTTGATCTTTGCTCTCGCCCATTTTGTTGTTGCTTACAGAACGAGCTGCAGGGCTCGACGAAAGCTGCTCATCCATCGCATTGACCCTGAATCGGTATGGCCTGTTCGCCTGATTCTCACTGCACATGACGGATTACTGTTACTATTTGGTATTTATGCCCCTTCTGCTCCTTTTCAGATTCTGGCTTACAAGAATGCCTTTCCTGGATGCTACAAGGTTCCTCGGTCGCCCACTCCGCACAGTGCGAAGCTTTATTCAAGGAGCGAGAGCGAGACAAAGAGAAAAACTCTTGTGCACGATGACAGGGATATTCCAATCAGTTTTCTTGCTGATAGTGATAGCATGTTCATTGCTTGCCAGGGGGTCACTCTGCACTACAAAATGTCTGATCCATCAAGCTGCATATCGCCAGCTCCTGAATTGTTTCCAGAAACTAATCATGATGCTGTTTCGTCAAGCATTTCTCCTAGAAGACAGAGGCATGAGAGCCCACCAACAGCTTCCTCGAGTACCCGTCGTCTTTTGCATAGGAGCTTTAGTCATCAGTATCACCAAACATCGTTATATGCACCATTGTTGGTAGAACCACTGACCTCTCCAACGGTGTCAGATGGCATCCCCTTTCTCAGTCTCGACGATGACAGCTTACAGGTGTCTTCGAAACCTATGGGCTTTAATCTCGAGGCTGGAGAGCATGGGAAATTTGCCGTTGTTTTGGTCCATGGGTTTGGAGGGGGAGTATTTGCATGGAGACATGTTAGTAATTTGCTTGCTCGACAAGTGGGTTGCACTGTGCTGGCCTTTGATCGCCCTGGATGGGGATTAACATCTCGACCTCGCAGAAAGGACTGGGAAGACAAGAATATGCCAAACCCGTACGAGCTTGAGTCACAGGTGATCCTTCTTACTGGAGTAGGTCGCAATCTATTCGTAGGGTTGAATTATGTCACAAGAATTCTTAATTAAAGTCTAGCAAGTACCAACAACATTTACCCAAAAGTTGCAGAGTAATTTATTTATTTATTTTCACTCAAGTGAATGAGTTTTTAAATACCTCTAAGTATCAAAAATTATTCGCTAACTAGGTGAAATGTTCTCTTTTCCAAAATATTCTCTGTGATAATTAATTTTATATTAAGTGCTATTGCCTGAATGCTTTTAGTTTCCATCCTCAGAGAGATATTTTATCTTGAGAATATTCTTTGTCATTGAGAGTTTTTATTGTCACTGCAACTTTGAATAAATTCAGTTTGAACTACGAGCCTAATTAGTTTGGTGCCAATAATTGGCATGCCAATTGTTGGCAATTCCAAAAAATTGGTTGTCAATTGGTTGGTTCCCATCTCTCAAAATTGCCAATTTTTGGCAATTTTCTGTTTTGCCAAATGTTGGCAATGCCAAATTTTGGCAGCAAACCAATTAGCCTCTACGAAACTTCTACCTCTGTATTTCAAACAGCGTGATCATGTTTTAAAAACACCATTTTGTATGTCCGTGTGCAGGTTGATCTTCTGATTTCGTTTTGCTCAAACATGGGCTTGGGCTCGGTCATTTTAGTTGGTCATGATGATGGCGGCTTGCTGGCCCTGAGGACCGCAGAAAAGTTACGTGCTTCTGGAGATTCTAGGAAGGTACAGTATTGTAACCTTTCTTCTTCTATTGTAAATCCGTGATCTATCATAGTTTTTGGAAAGTTTGTCATCGTTGTATTGATCATATTAAATTAAATGTTCCCCTGTGTGTTCCCAGGTCGAAGTCAAGGGAGTTGTTCTTATAGGTGTAAGCTTATCAAGAGAAGCGATTCCTGCATTTGCTCGTATACTCCTGCATACTCCTCTGAGGAAAAAGCACATGGTGCGCCCACTTCTACGTACTGAAATCACTCAGGTGATCAATCGACGAGCATGGTTTGACGCTACCAAGTTGACAACAGATGTTCTGAATCTTTACAAGGTAAACACTTGCATTAGTTTACATTTACCTTTTAATCTACCGTGAAAGTCAAACCCTTGCATGTGGAAGAATTACAATTTCAAACACACATGCTTTTTTTTTTCATTCTGCGCACATTTTTTTTAGCTATTAACTGGCCTAATGAGATTTGCATTCAGGCTCCACTATATGTTGAGGGCTGGGACGAAGCACTCCATGAAGTAGGACGTCTTTCATTTTCCACCGTCCTATCATCAAAAAGAGCAACGGAACTGCTAAGATCAGTGGAAGACCTCCCTGTTTTGGTGGTAGCAGGGTCTGAGGATGCTCTTGTTTCTCTGAAGTCAGCACAAACTATGGCTTCAAAACTTGTAAATTCTGTAAGTTGTCTACCACTTTTCCACTTCATCTTGTGCAGTCAGAGTGGCCTATATTTCTTCCATAATATATGACGTAAATTCTGGCTTGGTTTGCATATCTAAATAAATCTGTGTTTTGCTTCTTGTTGCTGTGCAGAGGCTAGTAACTATATCAGAATGTGGTCATCTGCCACACGAAGAATGTGCCAATGCATTGCTCTCAGCTCTTTCTCCGTTCATCTCAAAATTGGTATCATCAGATGATTCATTGCAAAGATTGTAGCATACACCTGTCCACCTTCCCTTTTGAATTTTGCTCTCTTCTGTGCCCTCTACATTGAGTAGATGACCTCTAGCTGTTGCGAGTTGGTGTGAGCCCATGTTAGTTGCAAAGTAGTGGAGCCTGACCCAAAATCTCAAGGGTCCTAGAGCTCCCCTAATTTATTTTTTTGGTCGTATGTATTTCTGTTCCCGATCTGTTCAATTAAGCAAGTTGAATCTGTACAGCCCTTGCTTGCAGTGTTCCAGTTCACGTCTACCCCAGCTCCAGCTGCTTCATTATCATTGACTAACTCCAGCGGAGCAACATTTAAGTAACAGATACCTGAACAACAATGTGCTAGTTTTTGCTTCGCTCAAGTTCGAACTCAACTGCGTTTAGAAGCCTTCTCAATCGTCTGACATTTTGAGAATTTTACGTAACTTGTACACGTAGTCTCTGCCTAGTATTCACACAATGTAGGTTTCCATTGAATATTTGTCCCAATGATGGTTGCGAAGGTGGTGCACATGTCAGCGACATGCTGAGGAGATACTATGACCCTGCATTTGAACAGATTCTGGATGGTTTTATTGGCTCTGTCACCTCCGTGGCTTCACATGCCAACATTACTTGCCTGAGCTGTGAACTGGTGGTTGGTGAGGCGTGTAAATAAAGATGTCCCAGGATCAGCCAGCCTCACGTGGCTTGTGTTGCAAGTTGCAACAGAAATTACTCTCTGATGAGGCTGTGAACACGTGTGACCTTTACACTACTACTCTCTCTCCGTAAACTACTACTCGCTCCGTCCCAAAGTGTCTCAACTTTTTACTAGCTCTAGCGACAAGGCCCCGGGGCCGGATGGCTTCACCGGCCTGTTCTTCAAGAAGTGTTGGGCCATCGTCAAGCTCGACCTCATGGCGGTGATCCAGCGCTTCGACTCCCTACACACAACAAACCTCCACTGGCTCAACTCTGCGAATATTGTGTTGCTTCCCAAGAAGGATGGGGCGGAGAGCATCGTTGACTTCAGGCCTATTAGTCTCATTCATGCGGTCGCCAAGCTCATCGCCAAGGTGCTCTCTAGTAGGCTTGGACCACACATGCCCGCCCTCGTCTCCAACGCCCAAAGTGCCTTCATCAAAACGCGGAGTATCCATGACAACTTCATGTATGTTAGGAACCTTGCTCGTCGCCTCAGACAAGAGCAAGACCCCTTCTCTCTGTTCAAGCCGGATATTCAGAAGGCCTTTGACTCCGTCAAGTGGGAGTATTTGCTTGACCTCCTGGAGGCGTGGCTTCCTAGCAAATTTCGGGAGTGGATTGCGGCTCTCCTTTGTTCCTCATCTTCGAGGGTTCTCTTGAATGGGGTAGCGGCTCTCCCATCAAGCATGGCCAAGGGCTTGGCAGGGACCCCATCTCTCCTATCCTTTTGTCATTGCCATCGACCCTTTGAAGCAAATCCTCGACACGGCAATTAGGAAAGGCCTTACGCACAAGATCCGTGGGAGAGGGGTCATCGTATGCCTCTCTTTACGTGGACGATGCGGCTGTGTTTGTTGCGCCCATCAAAAGAGATGTGGACAACCTGGCGGCCATTCTGAGGGGATTCGGGGACGTCACCGGTCTGTGCACTAACTTTCATAAGAGTTCAATGGTGCCCATTAGATGTGGCAACCTCGACTTGGACCGCATAACCCATGGGCTGCCGGCTGTTAGGGCTGCCTTTCCGCTGCGTTATTTGGGGCTATCGCTGTCGATTTGGAGGCTGAAGCTTGCTGATCTTCAATTCTTAGTGGATAAAGTGGCGAGTAGACTGACAACATATGAGGGCCAAAACATTACCACCATTGGACGCGCGGCGCTCGTCAAGTCGGTTCTCGCTTCCCAAGTCATCTACTTCATCACGCCGCTTGTCATACAAACCACCATCCTGCAAAACATTGACAAACTCGAGCGGGCATTCCTTTGGTCGGGATCGGATAAGACAACTGGGGCAAAGTGCAAGGTCAATTGGGACCTTTGTCGATGGGCCGCTTGACTATGGTGGGCTTGGGGTCCTAAACACCTTCAAGTTCGCGCGGGCCTTGCGTCTGCGGTGGCCTTGGTATGAGTGGAAGGAGCCCACAAAGCTGTGGGTTGGAGGTGAGAACCCGTGTGATGAGGATGACCTAAATTTTTTCTACGCATGTACCACCATCATGGTTGGCAATGGTGCACGGACACCTTTTTAGGACTCTCCTTGGCTTCTGGGTCACAAGCCCAGAGACATCGCTCCGCTCATTTATGAGGCTTCCTCATGAAGCGCCTGGAAGGCGGGAGGCTCTCAAGGAGAGCGTGGATTCTCAAAATCAGGCCACCTACACCGGCCTCCATTGAGCATGTTTCACAATTCTTCACCCTATGGACGCTACTCCAAGAGGTCCACCTTGATGAGCTTGCCGATGATGACATCCTTTGGAAGCACACGACTTCCGGGAACTACTCCATGACCTCCGTCTGCAGGATGCAGTTTTGGGCTTGGTCCTCTCCCCATGGACCAAATGGTTTGGAAGGTTTGGGCCCTCCGAAAGTCAAGTTCTTTGCTTGGCTCGTGCTTCAAGATAGGATCTGACTGCAGACAGATTGCAGAGGCGAGGCTGGCCAAACTGTGGCCCTTGTCCCTTGTGCAGAGGGGTGCAGGAATGCGGTCCCCATCTATTCTTCAGATGCCGCTTCACCCTCACGCTCTGGAACATGGTGATTCAGAAGCTCTGCATCCACGACGTGGACACGTTCGCATGGCACTTGTACGTCTCCATCAAGGAATGGTGGGTGAGTTTGAGCGCCGAGGGCACCGCCAACCGAAAAGCAAAGGCTTCGATAACCATGTTGGTTTCATGGGTGATCTGGAATGAGCGTAATGCAATGGTGTTTAGACATAAGAGTGCCCCTCCGCATGTTTTGCTAAACAATGTGATCGAAGAGTCTAACCTTTGGGTTAAAGCCGGGGCGAAAAAATTAGGGTCTTTCTTATTGCGAGAGTAATTGCCATGCCGTTTCTTGGCACCGTGTTGTAACAAACTCTTTCTCCTCCTCATTTAATATATGAGGCAAATCTTTTGCCTCCGTTTCAAAAAAATACTAAGCTCAAGACACTTATTTTGGGACGGAGGGGGTACTAGTATAAACTTTGAGATCATTACTTTATAGTGATCTAAAAGATGTTATATTAGTTTACAGAGGAAGTACAATTTAATTTGCACACCACTGCCTTTGAACAAAAATAAAACGGACATCAACAATTCTCGTACAGCTCCTTGTCTGCTGGCAGTCCTCTTCTGAGACGGCAGACACCAGGGAGTAATAAACCAGCAATACAGTCTCTGTTTTATAGGAAGCACTGAAACTTAGCAGGTTACTGGCATCATTCCTCAAGTGTCACACAGATTCAAGCGGTCAGCACCATTAGTTCCATAGGAAGGCCGAATTCACAAGCAAAGTTAAGGAATATAATGACCATAATAAAATGAAGCTAGATAACCTTAATAATTTCCTTGGATAGCCTGTGAAAATTCTGCATGCCTAGCAGACAAGAATTTCTATACAATGAAAATTCTGCATGCCCAGCAGACAAGAATTTCTATACAAGGCATACCTTGCTGGACATAACCCTATTTCACCATCTTTTTCACGGTGGAGACGTGTCGTGGAGTAGCCATTGGTGATTTCCAGTTATTTTTTCACCATTGGCTTTTTTGTTACAAGCATGGTTCAACATTCCCCCTTTACCCTAATTATTGTAAACCGGAAAACGCAATTCTATGCCTAATTTTTACCTCCTACTTGCGTATCATCGGGTACCCAATCATCACTGGCAAGAACAAGATGATCACCATCTCTGATGAGCTCAACCTCGTCAACCTCTGCGCCCTCAATTGTCAGGACCTTAGTGGGCATCATGTCAAACTTCTTCGCACCTAGTTGAAGAAGCTCCTTCATCGACCCCGGTAAGATCACAAGCTTTCCAGCAGTGTTCCCCTTCTCAGGGCAGCTGATTGTCACCCTGACGAGTGGGTTGTGATGGGCCTGAGGATAACTCGGACCACCTGTTGCCGCAAGACCTCTTGAGAGCAGATGGTCGGTCTCTCGGCGCGGATGAGACGAAGAGATGACACCAAAAAGAGAGTTGTGGAAGCTGACTTTCCTTCTTTGCGGAAGAGCTTTGCTGGGTTGCTGCTCAACATCTTCACGGATCACTTTTTGCATTGAGGGATCACTGCTGAACCTGCCTAGCAACATAGGTGTCACCCTACCATTTGATGTGTACTTCCTTGGTGCTATCACTGATCTAAACAGGTTTTGTATTTCTTCATGGCCTTGTTGCTCAGCTAGAGCCCTTGGGGTCCAGCCGTTGCTGTCCTGCTTGTCAATGTCCGCTCCGTGTCTCAGTAACAGCTCAACCATCTCAACGTTCCCGTCGCAGACAGCACGGTGCAGCGGAATGTTTCCATCTTTGGATGGCCTGTTTACATCGATGACATGCTTGAGTATCTGCTTGAGCAGTTCTATATTGTTTTGCTCGACTGCGGTGCAAGCATATAAGCTCGTATCCCCCGATGATAGTTCTGCACCGCCCTTGACTAACAGCTGCACAACCGTATCATGTTTCGCATACACAGCCTCCCATAGCGGAACCTTTCCTTCCGAATCTGGATATTGGAATAATTAAAGGTATAGTTAGCTAAGGGTAAGATCGAACCTTAAAAACTCTTCAGGAATGGTATCCAGAATTAATAAGGCACTCTTGTACTAGCGAAGAATAAAATTTTCCTGAAGTGATAAATGCTACTCCCTCCGTTCCTAAATATAAGTCCTTTTAGAGATTCCAATGCGGACTACATACGGAGCAAAATGAGTGAATCTACACTCTAAAATATGTCTATACATCCGTATCTAGTCCTTATTGAAATCTCTAAAAAGACTTATATTTAGGAACGGAGGGAGTAATAAATTTCAGAGGAATTATGCAGATGATAGTTTTGCTTCATTATGATGATGATATATTTATATATATACAAGAAGGGACTATCATGATTAGGCATACCCCTGGCATTTGGATCAGCTCCATACTCTAATAGAAGCTTTACACATTGCTCATTTCCTTTGGAAGCAGCTATGTGCTGTTGATCATAAAAATGAACGCTGTCACTTTCCTGCTTAACAAAAATTTACAGAATAAAGAATACAGACGAGCGTACTAACCAGTGCTGTACGCCCATCTTGATCTGACTCATTTGGATCCAAATTACGCTTAAGTAGTTGATGCAACAAATGGTCGTCTCCTCTAGTCACTGCAAAGCAGAGTGTAATTGGCAAATCCAGACGACCTCGAGCTAGCATGCTCTCGATCTCTTTCAGAACACCTACCATTACGCCGTCTGTCTGCTCTTTTAGTAACTGCACCGAAAAGGGGATCTTAATAAGTCCTAGAACAATCCTTGATGGTATTACAGTTGTTCGTAAGCAAACAACATTTGTAAAGCATTGTCATTGTCGTTGGTTATGGCTGGGAGCATCAGAGGAAATTAACCCGAGATAGACCCCATAATGCAACTTAAGGATCTTAGGTGAGCTAGCGATAATTTGAGGATTGAAGTTTCAATTCACATATTGTTGATGCAGGTTCTAGTAGCGTTGCTCACGATCAGAAACATCTAACAGAGTCCGTGATGTGCAATTTTGATAGAGAGAAGATAATTGTGAAGAGTAATATGGACAGTAAACCTGAATAAGGTTGTTCATTATGATAGTTCCATCTCCAACATTGGATTGAACAATGCTGAGAAAGGCCGTACGATTCATCCGTAGAAGCTGACATAAGGATCTTGTCCGGACTGTGAATAGTTGAGGCCTATAGCAAAGAACCCCAATTTCTCCAATAACCTCTCCTGACTTGGCCACTCCAACCACCTGGAGATTACCAAATACCAGCATATCATTTTAAGGACCATTTGATGCATAAATTTACTTCAAGTTAAGCACCAAAGCAACAAAGGACTTACCTGTTCTGCACCATGCTCAGCACCATTTGGAACCTCTACTAATTCCTGAAAAAGCGACATGTTTATTGATTGTTAAAATGACATATACATTTTTTTTGGGTGTAATAAAACTACTATCAGTATAACTACCTTTTTTTATCTGTACTCTTCTCATACATAACTATATCGACTACTCCCTCGATCCATAATAAGTGTCGTGGTTTTAGTTCACTTATTATGGATCGAAGGGAGTAGAAAATAAAAAGGATATATCCTTACCACACTACCAGAAACTAGAATGTAGAAGTCGGTGGGTGCTTCATTCTGCAAAATGACGTCCTCCCTAGGTGGAAAATATTCGGCTTTCATCTCCGAAACCTTCAAAAGGAACCATGCAAAATGACAACATAAGCAAAAGTTCAGGGAGTAACTACGTGAAGGAAAGAGTAAAGAATTACCATGGCCTCACCAGTTGAAAAATCAGATCATTAGATACTCCTTGAAACAAGTAAATGTTTTGAACCAGATTGAGAAATAGATATTGCGAAATGCTAGATCTAATAGCCTTAGGCAGCGCATCAAGTGTCTCTTGTTGTTGAAGACCTTCAGAATCTGTCCTGAACTTTAAGCTAAGATGTGATATCATCTGATCTTGCAACCGAGGTGGTAGCTGATTCCTAAGTGCAAAGCTGGTTGCTGCTTGAATTGTATCCCGCTTTAGTTGAAAAGAGAAAAAGAAAAAAGATCTCAGAGTCGAGTATTAAATAACTATCCAACGTATATATCAACCAAAGGTTAGTCAAAGTCAAACGAAACTTACATATTTTCGAGTACGGCTGGTGCCATGGACAACCAAGTTGGTCATGTTGCCAATCAAATAAGCAGTCAGTCCAAGGTTAAAGAACATGTAGAAAATGTTGAAAATCATCTCCCTTATGTTCTCCGCATGATAATCCCCATAACCCACAGTGGTAAGCGTGGTGATTGACCAATATACTGATGTTACGTAGCGAATCCACAGGCCCTTGGAATGAAAATCTGGCATGGTATTGCCAATCCATGTTTCCTTTGGGTCCGGGTACCTATCAGCAAGGAGATAGTAGAAGCATGCTGCACAGTGCACGGCAAAAAGTGTGACCTACAAGATAAAATGTAAGGAAATAAGATATCATCATTCATCCAGAATATTGAAGTTACAGGAGAATACTCAAATGTTGAAACCACTTACACAAATGAGCTTTGCACATCGAACCCAGAAGTAATTGAAGTGCCTATCCTTCTCCAATCTAGTAAATGAAGAAACAGAGGTTAAACATGGTACAAAAGTATGCAATAGGTCAATCAACAAGTTTTAACAGTACACGTTCAGACTTAGATACTAGTTCAGGACCTCAGAACAGCAAACAAAACATAATTTTGTAAATTCATGCATTACCGCAAACGTACCTAGCAAAGAGAGAGCTGACTCTCCGGAGACGCCATAGACGAAGCATGTTGAAGAATCCATATGATCTGAGCTTTGAAGGTAGCATCCTGCGAGCAATTTCTGATGGGATGGTGGAGGCAACGTCAAGAACCAACCAGCTGGTAGCATAACGCCAAGCAATCCTCTTTGGATCATCTTCCAGCAAATAGGTCAGTCTGTCCAAGTAAGCTACAAAGAAGGTCAGGATGATGTCAACTGCGAAGATTGCATTCACGGCATTATCCGTCGCAGCTAGGCCTCCCGTAGGAATCCGAATGAAGCCAAATTCGAATGGGGAGACCCACGCAGAGTAGACCACAAGAACTATGAGGAAAGTCTCCCACAATCTGCATAATGTTAATAACAAGATATCAGAATTTATTCTTGCAACTACTGTAAAAATGTCTTCTTTCTCTACAATACAGACCAAATGAGCCTGCTTATAAGTGTAAATATATTTATTATTTATGTCGAGTTTGTTTAGCATTATTGCATACTACTTGGCTTACACACGGCAGCTCAAAAGTTGGCACATATGGTACCAAGCACCTGGGTTCGAATCCACCTTGCTCTTATCGAAAACTGGGGGTGAGAGTCTAGATGTACCATACTGAAGGTACCCACTAATAATTATAAAAAAAGGGAGACACCTGAGAGAAAAGAAAGACTGATGATTCATGTAAAGACAAATATCACATGGAATGTCTTGTATATATGCCTTTTTTTGTATAATGCGTTGGCAGTGCCTACCCTTTTCCACCACGAAAAAACCACATGGAAAACACCCTCTCGCGAAACATCATGAAACCATGTGAAGAAGTTTTATTGAACTCCAGAAGAAATATTAAATGTACGGGACATGATATTGAATTAAGTACTAAATTTAGAGCTCAAACTTAATGAAGCTGGGAAGATATTATCATACTGATAAACATCCAAATGAATAGCGATGACCGGTAAACATTAATTTGAATTTTGCATACTATATCTTCACATTAGAATTTTACATGGACCCAGAATATCACATACAGATGTAAATATTGTTTTGAGAATTTTACATTGTACGTGCAGTTTCCACCCTGCACGGGCATGTAACGCGACACGTTTTTGTGCATATATTAGCAAAATAAAATTAAGAACATTTAACCTTCACTAAGACAAGAGCAATTTGTGGGCGTTTCCTGCTGCTTTCCTTTGCTCTGTTTTGTTTTCGGTTGCTTTGTTTTCCTTTCTATTTTGGCTGCTTGGCCTTGTGCACATGCCTTCGTGTTGTCTCTTCTAATACAAAACGAGACGTGTTTAGGCGAGAGAATTTCTAGCTTTTACCCCTAGTTATTGCAGTCTCGCAGAGTATCAATAGTTGTTTGATTGTCTTTTTTTTTGCTCCTTTTACCTCGTACTCGTGCCTTATTCACGGTTTAACCCATTGTGAAAATTTTGGCCAACCTGACATCCGAACCCACATGTAAGACCAATGTGGCAACTGACACGGACTTCACATCCCAAAATATTGGGAAACACTTGTAGGAAGTCTCCAAAATCTAGGGAAATAAATCACATTTCACTAATTTTAACTCCAAATTTGGTTGCAGCCATTCTGTTTTTTCAAGTATATTTATAATTTAAATTTAAGGTATTTTTCCATTTGTTTGGAATTTGAAAGTGAGTTTATACTCGGAACAAGTACCACATAATATGAAGTTAAGATGAGTGAGATACTATTTTTCAAGTTTTTGGAGAATTTCTATAATTAATTTTTAATACTTGGTGACATGGTATCCATGTAGCCTTCGAGTGAGGGCTGCCTATGATGACATGTGGGGTCGTCCTATCAGGCTGAGGATAACTTGTTAAATGGGATACATCTGTATCTGTACCGATATATAAAGTATCACTAGGGTGGAATCTAAATAATCTTGACCATTCACTTCAGTCTGATCGTACGGTCCACAAATTAAGTTGGACCAACGGAAATTACTCCATATCTTATAACTTATTTGTCAAATTTGTGGCTAATTATAATCATAACTGCACTTTTTTTATATTGGTCAAGACGTGCCTTGCATGTACACAATCACTAGTCCTGGATTAAGCACAGGTTCATGTCGAAAAGGGGAAATCTTGTTAAATTGGGCAACAGTTAACGCTGTGTGAGAACTAAGGAGTTAAAAATTCAGACATGCAAGAAATGAATATAGCGATAAACAATAATTCAAACCTGCAAAACTTAGTAAATGATGCAAAAGGCAGTAAACCACTGACCGTAACAAAAGCTGTAAACAAGTACTCCCCCCGTCCCATAATGTCAGACGTTTTTTGACACTACACTAGTATCAAAAAGCGTCTTACATTATGGGACGGAGGGAGTAATTAATAATGAAGAAAAGTTTTCGATATGAATTCCGTGAATGAATCCTTTATTTGGGGAAGGAAGCACTGAAAAAAGAAAGGTATAACGAGAGCGGGAGAAATGTTGGCATCAAAATCACGATTTCCTTTTCTGTGTTAGAAAAAGCAAGGACTAAAGCAGTCGTAAAGAGACCAGAGCCGTCCAAAGTAGTAAACAAAAAAATTAAATCAGAGAGCCAGAGAGGACGACTACTCTGTATATAAACGCACAAACAAATCAATTATTCAGTTGAAGTCAAATCTAGAGAACATAAAGAAATCGAAGCGTTGGTATACTTATTTTTAATCCAACGAAGCTTTGGGTTCTGTGTTCCCCAAAATAACAACAGATAAGAGGCTCTGAAGATGTGATCCAAGAAGAAGAACTTAGAGCATAGCAAATTAACGTAACTTAGGCAAAGTACTAAAAAGGGAAGAACACGCATAATTGAACTGAGAAATTCACAGCCTGCATGATAATATGATGTTAAAGCTAACAACAAATATAGTAGTAAGAAAAAAAAGGACAAAACAGAGCAAAAATTGCAAAGCCGCTACCATTCATCAATCAATCTGTTAAAGTATAGCTGACATAGCTAAGTAAGTAGCTAAGGACGAAGGAACCGAACCGGAGACGACCAATGCGCAAGAGAACAAATTTTGAAACCAAGCGCTGCGGAGAGATAGAGAGATGGCGCGGCGACAGAAAGAGGAGCCGAGTAACACTGACGAGGAAGGGAAATTGTGGAGAGCAACGAGGAGGCGGCGTGTTGCTGTTACCTGTATCGGCGGTCGTAGGGTGAGATGATGAAGCGGCGGAGCTTGACGCGGCGGTTGCTCCGCGCGCCGAGCGACGGCAGGATGCCGCTGGAGAGGCTGTAGTGGCTGCCGTCCCGCGACATCTCCCTCTCGAGAGCGTGCGCGTCCCCGACGACGCCGCTGCCGCCCTCGCCCCACGGCCCGCACGCCCGCATCCTGGCGGCCCCGGACCTGGACGACATTGCGGCGCCTAGCTCACTCACTCACCGACCCGCCGGACCGCCGCCGGGCCGGGCGGGTTTAACGGACGGAGGGCCACGGAATCTTGCGGCGCGGCGCGTAGTAGTTAAAAAAGTTTGGGTCGGATGATGGATTCTTTCCCTACTTGCGTTGCTGGTTTGGGTTTGTTTTCTTGGGAAGCGCAGCGCGGGAGACGTTGGGAGTGTGGTGCCGCGGGCGGCGACGGCCCTGGCTGTGGCTGGGCGGGCGGGCGGAGGGGTGGAGGGAGACGACTCCTGGTCCGGGGGCAGGTGGACTCCTTGCGATCACGCGCGCCCGCAAGGTGGGTTTTATGGAGAACGCCTCCGCGGGTCGGATTCTGTGCCACGGGTCCGGCGGGGACAGTTTCTTTTCTTTTTCAAAAAATACAGTGCGGCTAGGTCTCAGTCGACTGAGATTTAATTAAAATTTAATAAAATGGCATAATATGTTGAAGAGGAAAAGAAAAACTGATTTTATTTTTCACGGATCTCAATGTAAAATCTCATTGATATAGTATCGACTAAGACTTAACGAAGTTTCAGTCGATTGAAACTTAGCAAGCAAAGTAATAGGTGCCTCGTTCATACATATGATAAAGATCAAAGTATAAGTCATATAAACACCTACATGAAAAAGTTGAAAAGACAACATAACGTTTCTGAACTTTGGCACCAATGTCCGTCGCCTGCCTTCGGCACCACCACAACGGTCATCGAAGGAAAAAAAGGAAGATCACCTTCTCACCCGAGCTCGATGCGGGTCCATCGACGATATGCAGTTTTGCGGACTTCCAAAGTGGCTCGCCAAAAGTGATGACATTGCCACTGAACGAATTAGACCAGGGCAACACCCCAGACACGCCATTGAACTTCAGATCTGGCACCCCACTGTTAGACAAGTTGTATAGGATAGGGACACTAGTTTAAACTTGTACTCTAACTTCTATCCTTTCTTCTGTCCGAACTCTCCTGTAATCGTGATCGATCTGTCTACGATCGACCTCTCTTGTACGCCACGACAAACCTTCTATATAATACAATGCGGCCCAGACGAAGGGTTCACGCTTCCACAATATCTTACATGGTCATCAGAGCCCTTCCTCTCGTACATCTAGCCTAACCCGAGATAGATCGATCTAGTTGATCGAGAGAGAAAAACAGGAGAGAAGTCGCCGAGAGAAAAGCCATGGCAGGCACCGCCGCCAGCACCACTGCATCCACCTCCGCCTCCACCGCCAACTCCTTAGTTAACTCCACCATGAGTGCCCTCTCCACCCAATCAGCCGGATTCACCTATGGATCCTCTTCCACCTCCAGCAGCAACATCTCTCTCGGCCAACCTCCATCAGAGAAGCTCATGAGGACGAACTTCCTCCTCTGGAAGGCCATCGTGCTACCCCAAATAAAGGGAGCACAGATGGATCACTTCCTGGACACCGCAAGCCCAGCGCCTCCTCCTACCCTCACCATCACCAAAGATGGGAAAGAGGAACAGATCTTCAACTACGCCCGCACGATCTGGTACGCACAACAGCAGCAGTTACAAGGTTATCTAATGGCCTCTCTCTCCCTTGAGGTTCTTGCCCAGGTGGTGACTCTCCAGACGCCGGCTGAAGTATGGGCGGCGATCCACGCTACCTTCGCTGCTCAAACACAGGCGCAAGAAATCAACAACATGATTGAGCTTGCTAATCTCCATAAGGGGAACTCCGCTATGGCGGAGTATCTCGCCAAGATCAAGGCGCTGGCGGATGAGATCGCCACCATCAGCGCACCCCTCACCGATCGGGAGATGACCTCCTATATCTTAAAGGGACTGGACCTCGAGTACAACTCCGTGGTGTCGGCCCTTCAAGCCCGCGTCGAGCCCATCACCACCCCAGAACTCTACAGCCAGCTCCTTAGCTTCGAGGCACGCGTCAATCTTCTGCAAGGTACGCACCATCGCCAGTCATCTGTCAACAGCGCATCTCGTGGGCGCGGCAATGGTGGTCGCGGCCGTGGTCACCAAGGCCGTGGTCGTGGTGGCGGGCGCAGCAACAACCAGGGTCCGCCCCGCTCTGGTGGTGGCGACCGTGGGGGTGGCTACAACAACAACAACACCCACGGCTCCTCCTCCAACTCTCGCCGAACCAGGTGCCAGCTTTGCAAGAAACCGGGCCACAAAGTCATTGACTGTTGGCACCGGTATGACGAGGACTACGTGCCTGATGCACGTCATGCAACTGCTGCCATCCGGGAGCAAGGAGGAGGTGATGGTGATACGGTCTGGTATGCGGACTCCGGTGCTACAGACCATGTCACCAATGAGCTAGAAAAGCTTGCTCTTCGCAAAAGATATCATGGCAATGATCAGATTCACACTGCAAGCGGTGGAGGTATGGAAATTCGTCACATTGGTCAAGCTTCTATTAATTCCCCTAGCCTTAAACGTGATCTACTTCTAAAAGATGTCCTTCATGTTCCTCAAGCCGACAAAAATCTAGCATCTATGTCTCGTTTAACTTCCGACAATAATGTTTTCTTTGAGACTCACCCAACCTATTTTTTCATAAAGGATCGGGCAACGAGGGAGCTCATTCATCACGGTAGATGCATTGGAGGACTTTACCCCATCACATCGAGAGTCTTTAGTCGCAAGCGTCATCGTCAAGCCTATTCCGCCATCAAGCCCTCACTAGCAAGGTGGCATCAAAGATTAGGACATCCCTCATCAATAGTAGTCAAGAAAATAGTCAATAAAGACAATCTTTCATTGTCAAGTAGTTCAAATAATGAGTCTGTGTGTGAAGCTTGTCAATGTGCCAAGAGTCACCAACTTCTCTTTCCTATTTCGAATAGTGTGTCTCATGCTCCTTTGGAGCTTATTTTTAGTGATGTATGGGGTCATGCAAGAGATTCTTTTGGAAGAAAAAAATACTATGTCAGTTTTATCGATGATTATAGCAAGTTTACTTAGATATATTTGCTTAACTTCAAATCCGAAGTATTCTCCGTTTTCCAAGAATTTCAAAAACTTGTTGAGAGATACTTCGACAGAAAAATCCTTGTAGTCCAAAGTGACTGGGGAGGAGAGTATGAGAAACTCAACTCTTTCTTTCGCAACATAGGCATTGTTCATCATGTGTCTTGTCCCCATGCACATCAACAGAATGGCTCAGCTGAAAGAAAGCATCGCCACATTGTTGAAGTTGGTTTATCTCTTTTAGCTCATGCATCAATGCCACTCAAATATTGGGATGAAGCATTCATTACGGCTACCTATCTTATCAACCGTCTCCCTAGTAGAGTCATTGGTAACACCACTCCATTAGAGCGACTGTTTCATCAAAAACCAGACTACAACTCTCTCAAAATTTTTGGATGTGCATGTTACCCAAACTTGCGTCCATACAATCGCCACAACTCGAGTTCCGCTCCACTCAGTGTGTTTTTCTCGGATACAGCAATCTTCATAAAGGATATAAGTGTCTAGAGATAGCAACGGGTCGTATCTATATTTCTCGAGATGTCATTTTTGATGAAACATTATTTCCTTTTGCCAAACTTCATCCTAATGCCGGAGCCTTATTACGTGCTGAAATTTCCCTTCTTCCAGACTCTCTATCAAATTCTGATCACGGGGGTGAATTAACTAGAACTAATCATGTGCAAAAATCCATGGAAAATTTTGATTCTGGCGATACTTGTGCAGAAACAGGGCATGATTTTATGTACACAGATATAGCCGAAGCTGGCGCTGGATCCCAGGAAGATGCTGCATGTGTCTTTGTCAGCCGCTCGCCGCGATCCGAGGCGGATCCGCCCTGCAGGCCTGCTGCATCGTCAGGTGCGGGATCCCAGGCGGAACTTGTCGTCGCTCGCGCTCCAGATGACCGGGTGGCCGACAGCCTAGCAGGAGCAGAGCCACCAGCCCAGTCAACACGGGCGGGGACGACTCGCTCGACGCCATGACTCCGCCTGCAGGGTCCAGTGGGGTCCGCAGCGGGGCGCGCACGCCTGACCGCGCGTCAGGTGCCGCACGGACCGCTGCTCCTGGACGAGGAAGTCCGAGGCAGATCTCGTCTGCGTCCTCGGATCTGGCGCTAGATTCTGGCGCTGCTCTGGCCGGATCATCTGTGGAGGAATTTGCTACAGAACCTGCTGCTTCTCCTGGATCTTCTGTGGTGAGGTCTACAACAGCACCTGTGTTTCCTCCTCAGCATACAAGATCTCAGTCAGGTATTGTCAAAGAAAAAACAGTACACTGATGGTACGATCAGGTATGAAAAAAATCAAGCGTGCGTTTCTTACTAGCACCGGTGAGCCAACTCATTTACATGATGCCCTTGCTGATAAAGATTGGAAGAAAGCCATGGATAGTGAATATGGTGCACTTGTTAAAAATAAAACTTGGCATCTAGTACTGCCAAAGAGGGGTAACAATGTGATTGATTGTAAGTGGGTATACAAAATCAAAAGAAAAGCTGATGGAAGCATAGACAGATACAAGGCTCGACTAGTTGCAAAGGGTTTTAAGCAAAGGTTTGGTATTGATTATGAGGATACTTTTAGTCCTGTTATTAAAGCATCTACTATTCGACTTGTATTGTCCACTGCTATTTCCAGAGGTTGGAGTCTACGACAGCTAGATGTTCAGAACGCGTTTCTTCATGGTGTTCTTGAGAAAGAAGTGTTCATGCGGCAGCCACCAGGATATGAAAACAAAGGCTCACCACATTATGTCTGTAAGTTGGATAAAGCCTTGTATGGACTGAAGCAGGCCCCAAGAGCTTGGTACTCGAGGTTAAGACACAGTTACAAAAGCTTGGCTTTACACCATCAAAGTCAGATACCTCACTATTTTTCTACAGTAAGAGCAATGTTACCATATTTGTTCTTGTTTATTGATGATATAATTGTTGCTAGCTCAAGTCCAGATGCCACCTCTTGTCTGCTTAAGGATTTGAAACTAGAGTTTGCTCTCAATGACTTGGGGGATCTGCATTATTTTCTTGGAATTGAGGTCAAGAAGATCAAAGATGGCATACTTCTTACGCAGGACAAGTATACTACTGATATTCTCAGAAGAGTAGGTATGGAACAGTGTAAGTCTATTAGTACACCTATCTCTACTTCAGAAAAACTTACTGTTGAGAGTGGAGAGGCACTTGGATCAGAGGATGCAACAAAGTATCGAAGTGTTGTAGGTGCACTACAATATCTGACTCTTACACGTCCTGATATTTCCTATTCTGTGAACAAAGTATGTCAGTATTTACATGCTCCTACTATAACTCATTGTACTGCAGTAAAAATGATTTTGAGGTATCTCAAATTTACAGGAGGACTTGGGCTTCAGATTGTGAGGTCCTCGTCTCTACTTGTGTCTGCCTATTCTGATGCAGATTGGGCAAGGTGTGCTGATGATAGGAGGTCTACAGGTGGCTTTGTTGTGTTTCTGGAAACAAATCTTGTGTCATGGAGTGCAAGAAAACAGGCTACAGTCTCAAGGTCAAGTACTGAGGCAGAGTATAAGGCTTTAGCTAATGCTACAACTGAAGTGATGTGGATTCAGACATTGCTTCATGAACTTGGAATTAAAGTTTCACAGGCTGCAAGATTATGGTGTGACAACATTGCTGCAACCTATCTTTCAGCTAATCCTGTTTTTCATGCACGTACAAAGCATATTGAGGTTGATTTTCATTTTGTCAGAGAAAGAGTAGCACACAAGTTGCTTGATATAAGGTTTATTCCAACAGGTGATCAACTTGCTGATGGCTTCACAAAACCTCTCACGATGAGAAGGTTAGATGACTTCAAATACAATATCAACCTTGGTAAACTTCCACGGGGTTTAGATTGAAGGGGAGTGTTAGACAAGTTGTATAGGATAGGGACACTAGTTTAAACTTGTACTCTAACTTCTATCCTTTCTTCTGTCTGAACTCTCCTGTAATCGTGATCGATCTGTCTACGATCGATCTCTCTTGTACGCCACGGCAAACCTTCTATATAATACAATGCGGCCCAGACGAAGGGTTCACGCTTCCACAATATCTTACACCCATCACGACTAAGACGCCGAAGGCAAAACCGGTGCCTGCCATCCATCAACCACGAACCTAGCACACGTTCTGTCTTTCGGATGTCGTATACGCATACCACAACTACATCCGGTTTTGGACTACCTCCCAAGCTCTACACCGACATTGGAGCAGACACAGTCGCAACGACGAAGCCCGAGGACACATGCCCACCACAAGGATGCCGCCACCGCCACGATATCTCCGGTTAAACATACTAATTTCCAAATCCATCACCATCCATAAAGACGATCGCCACACCGGAGAAGAATCCAGAGCTTCTTTATTCAGCATCATCGTCATCGCCGTCAAAGCCAAGACGTTAAACAATCCAAAAAACTAAACTAGTAGGAGCCTAGAACCTAAAGCTAAAACGTTCGCACATATGGGATTTAGCGACCCCCTTCACCATCAACGACTAAAAGATTGTCGGCGAAGGGGAGCCGCTGAAAGACGGCGCCAGAAGGCCTGGCTCTATTGGCGGCGGCTAAGGTTTCTGGTCGCTAGCCAAAGAGCGACTCCAAAGCCCGGCGGGGACAGGTTTGCTTGCTGCATCCTCCTCTGCCTTTTGTCAACGCGCCGTTTACGTGGTACATCGGCGTGCCTTCGCCGCTAGCTTGGCTAAAAGGTAAAAGGAGTCGCACACGTGCTGGCCGGCTCCGAGGTCCAACGCTACGCCCAGTTTTTTTCACCCCAGCCCCTTTTTAGCATGCCGTCCGTGTTCTCCCTTTTCCGATCAAACACACACGAGCATTGGTGTTGGTGTTGGACACTGGATCCGAATAAAGCTGGCGCCTGCGTTTTCGTTCCTGCGTCTCCTTTGAGTTGTTATAATGTTCAACTTACTACTAGTATAGTCACCTCTTTTCCTCACGTCCTCCTCTTTCCCGCTACTACTTCTCTTTGCTCTTTCTATATTGTGTGTATATATATGGTCCGCTCCATTGATTCCTTCGGAATGCATTTAGACTGACCGTAGCCCCACTTGTAATTTGGATATGAAAATTATTGCTCAGCCTCGTTAGAGCATCTCCAATTGGTGCCCTGACCGCTTTTTACATCACAGGGGCAAAACGATGCTCCAATAGATGCCTTATTGGTAAAAATCTTTTTACTCCAAATTTAGGGCAGCTGCAAAACACAGCACCAAGTCCTGCAAATTTTGCAACACTTGGGCAGCTGCCACAAAACAAAATCGTTCCGTATGCGAGCCGCCAACCGTTGTGCTGAAACTTCCTACGCCGCGCCCACACCTCTACCCGACCACCGCCGACGGCGATTTCGGCTGCGAAGATCACTGCCACAGCTCATCCGCCCTCCCCCAACTCTGCCATGATGCTGCCGCACTACCCGGTCACTTCGGACGATCACCGGAGTCCCCGCCGGCCACTGAGTGGGATCCGCCACGACGGTGAGTTTCAACCGATGCGGCTGTTGGTTAGAGTGCCATAGCTCGTGATGCCCCTCCCCCTAGTTCGCCGCCGTTGTCTACAGCTGGACTAGTGGATGTTGGAGCTCCGCGGGCAGCCGCGCCACTGTCGCCACCGAGTCGAGCGGTCGCTACTTTTGGTCGGGGTCGCCAAATTTTTGGTCAACACTTGACCGACATGCGTCAGCGTGGCCATCTTCATTAACCTTACTGCCACTATGACCATGACTGAGTAGTTTTCTTTGGACCATGTGGCGCGTCAATACAAAGTTCCCGTGAGCTGCCTCAGCATGGCTACCATCTACACTCCGGCGAGTAGCCGCTCGGTTTAACCCTCCTCGCGCACAAGGTGTTCGACGAAATTTGTACTAGGTAATTTTTTTAAACCATTTCCTTTTATTCTTTATGCACGAAGACGTAGTTTGATGGAGATTTATTATTGTAGAAGAGCTCATGCCACTCCCGTCTTTCAAATGATTCCTCGTCGGATGAGGAATACAAGTTGTCCGAGGAGGAGCTGATACGTCTTAAACGTATCGATATATTTTGATTCTTTCATGCTAATATCATACAATTTTTATATACTTTTTATAGCAATTTATATTATTTCTCTGGACTAACCTATTAATTCAGTGTCTAGAGCTAGTTGTTCTTTTCTGCATGTTTATTTATTTTTCATAAAATCATTATCTTCAGACCTTCAAACGTCATGGAGATTTTTGATGATTTTCTGGAGGATAAAGAATCCAGAAATTACAGAAACCTGCTTGGGAGGGGGGGACCAGGGGTCTTGCGCGACCAGGTGAGCCGTGCCGACCTATCGCGCGGAGCCCTTGGGGATCGCCTTACCTCCCCCCAAGGCTCTATAAATTACAAATATTCCGAAACCCTTTGTACCATTTTCCCCGATTTTTGCCGCCTCCGCAAGTTTCTGTTTGGGCATACTGTCGGAGGGGGAATCGATCTTTGGAGCCATCTTCATTAACCTTGCTGCCATTATGACCATGACCGAGTAGTTTCCTTTGGACTACGGATCCATAGCAGTAGCTAAATGACATCCTCTCTCCCTTGTGCTTCAATACAAAGTTTCCATGAGCTACCTCACATGATCAGGATCAATTTGTTGTAATAGATGTTGTGTTTGTTGGGATATGATGAATTGCCATTTTATGATCTGATTTATTCATGAATCATCTTGAATTTCTTGTGGTTTCTTTGCTTCATAATTAGTAGTCATATATGCTTTCTGATCTATATGTTGTTCTTTGGCCAAGTTTGATGCTTAGATCTTCAGAGGAAGTTGTGTACAATAATGGGTTCAATCTTGCATTGTTCTATCCCAATGATAGAAAGGGACCAAACATGTACTCCCTCCGTCCGAAAATACTTGTCATCAAAATGGACAAAAAGGAATGTATCTAGAACTAAAGTACATCTAGATACATCTCCTTTTATTCATTTTGATGACAAGTATTTTCGGACGGAGGGAGTATTATATTATTGCTGCTAAGGATAAAATGATTATTTCTTTATCACGCTTGGATGGTTGTTTTATTGTCTACGTTATGTTATCATGCTTATTGAAAATGCTTTGTTTATTATGAACTTAATACCTCAAGATGCATGCTTAATCAATATTGCGCACACACAACGACAAACCCTAACCTCGCCATCCAATGGAGATGACATGTATCTATGTCGGAGCTCCGTCAACCATGTCTAGATGGACGAACTCGAGGAGGATCGGAGCCCGAAAGTCAAACTTGAAGAAGAAGCGCCGCCATCCATCCAAGGCCACACCTGCGAGGAATAAAAAACCCTAACCTAAATTAGGGGCCGCAACAAAGGCACCAGGATTTCCCTCTTCTCTGCCGACCACCGGAGCGACAGGCAGAAGGGAGGTGAATCCACGGGCTCGCTGTCGAAGCCTGGAGGGGAGAGTTTGCCCTAGCTACCGAGGGGAAGGGATTCCAAGAATGGTAATGACATTTCTTAAAACCGTGAACTTTATAGTGGCATATATCAAATACTAACAATGGTCCATGAGAAGTGGATCCATGGAGTATGCGTATGTCGTTATCCAACACCCCTTCCACCATGGAGGGGGCAGGAAACTGCAAGTATTTGCATGACACAGACGATAATCCAAAGGGAATGCTGAGAGGGTTAGTGGCAATTTCAAAATATGTTTCGAAGGGCCAAAGGCCGATCTTTATTAGAAGGAGAGAGCCAGTACAACGACATCCATACAATACTACAAGCAGTCCCGGAGATCAGGACCTGCCGGCAGATTAGCAAAGTAAAGGAGCGCCAGAGAGAATGCCGGCTAATCAACTAAATCAGTCACACATCCGGCTGATCTCCACACTCCAATGTCTTTGATAACATCCAGGACCCTCTCCATATTACAAGCAGTGCATTGAAAAATTCTCGCATTCCGCTCCTTCCAGATCCTCCAATGAATGAGAATGACAATGGTGTCAAAGTTCCGTCGTGCTTGCTTTGGAATTGTCCTCCTTGCCGCTATCCACCAATCTTCCGTGCTGTCGAAGCTGCTGTCCAGGATGGGAAAATTCACCGTAGACCATTGTTTGAAGAGGATCCAAAGCTGCTGGGTAAAACTATAGTGAATAAAAAGGTGTGTGCAGCCCTCTGGTTGCACAGAACAGAGCGCGCAATCCCAATTGGACGTCCAACCTCTTTACTGAAGATTTTTTGCCGTAAGGCACTTCCTATGTATGACAAGCCACATGAAGAATTTGCAATTTCAAAATATGGCGCGCACACAGCTTGCAAGAAGCTCACAATGTACATGCTTGCATGATCGAAGGCGATAACGTAGAGGTAATGATGAGGTTAGTGCCAAGTTTTAAATGTACCGGGCTGGCTGGGGACATTTGCTTGTCCTTGTCCTTCACCTTGTACCGAAAAGAAATGCTCCTGTCTTTGTCACAAATTTCTCCAGTTTTCTTGTCCCCGTTGTCCTTTTTCTTGAATTGCAGGATTGGGTGATGAACAGGTTTCATGTTTTTGTTGGTTTCGTTGGAGGACCGCTGGAATGGAGTGCAGAGGGCATCCTGAAGGGATTCCATCACATACCTGGCGCCTTGTTCGAGTAATCGTGATGTGTCTTGGCTCCCTTACCATACTGTAATTACTCAGCAACATAATTGGTACTTAGTAACACGGAGGAATTATACAGGCGACAACCCAGAGGTGTGTGGGTAAACAATATGCCCCTGCGGACGAATACTTATAGTAGTACAAAACAGACCATTATAATTGGTCCACGGATACACCATTTTAACGAATTATTTTCAGCCGTCTTGAATAACCTAACAAATGCGAGTAATTGCCTTTGGCTCCTAGGTGCATATGCATCCATTATTGAAATACACATTTTGAAAAGTTTAAAAATTTGGAACAAAAATTTCGCGTGTATATCCGGACATTTTATGTGCGTGCACAAGGTTTCAGTGAAAAACGACGTTTTTTGTGACTTGTGTAAAAAAGACAAATTCTGATGCTTCATTCTAACTATTCACGAAGCATTTCTTTATCTTTTACACAAGCCACAAAAACGCTGCTTTTCAATTTAAACCTAGTGAACGCACATAAAATGTCCGGATATACACGTGGGATTTTTGTTCCAAATTTTTAAACTTTTCGAAATGTGTATTTCGACAATGGATGCATATGCACCTAGGGTTTAGGGCTTTCTTGAATCTAACTTGAATCTAACCTTTCACCTGTCTCGGAAGCGCAGCGGGTGGCCCACCTTTTGAATTGCTCTCTCGGATCTTTTCCCCTTAAATACTTGGGTCTACCTATCTCCCCTCTTAAGCTTTTGGCTAAAGATTTTGCCCCGGCCGTGACTAAAGTGGGTAATAGAGTTCTGCCGTGGCGAGGCCGTTATAATTCTCAGGCGGGCAAGGTTGCCCTTAACAATTCCTACCTCTCCTCTCTCCCGATGTTTCTTATGGGCTTCTATCTCTGATCAAGTGATTCACCCGGGCCCGATAAGCAGGGGTGCCTTTTACTGGAATTCGTCCGATAATAAACGCAAATATAGGATGGTTAAATGGGATCTCATTTGTAGACCTAAGAACATGGGCGGCCTTGGCATCCTTAATACCGGAATCATGAATAAATGCCTCTTGTTAAAATGGTGGTGGAAGATTTTGTCCCTTGAGGATCGTCCTGCTTGGCTTAACCTTCTCAAAGCTAAATATTTCCCCTTCTCGAACCCTATGTTCGCTTCCTCTTCTGGTGGCTCTCAATTTTGGCGTCAGCTGGTTAGTGTTAGATCGATTTTCCGGTCCCTTGTGAAATTCGTTGTTCGCGATGGTAAATCTACTCGTTTCTGGTTAGACTGGTGGGTGGGGGACACCACGCTTGCGGTGGCTTACCCGATTCTGTTTTCCTTTTGTGCTAATCCCGAGATCTCCATCTTTGAGCTCTCGGCTCAGGGTTGGGTTCTAGATTTCCGGCGTTCTCTTTCTCCTGTGGAGTTGGAAGATTGGTAACGCCTTACTGCTTCCCCTGCTCTCGGAGGAAGAGGACTCCGTTGTGTGGCCCCACTCTCCCTCGGGGCGTTTTTCTGTTAAGTCGGCGTATTCGAGACTCATCGATGGCGGTCGTTCGAACAAGTTCAAATACATTTGGTCTGCCCGTATCCCTCCTAAGATCAAAATCTTTCTTTGGCAAGCTCTCCGTCGAAAACTTCCAGCGGCTGACCAGATTAAGAAGAGGAACGGGCCGGGCTCTGACAGTTGCCAGTTGTGCGGTGCCCTAGAGAATACCGAGCATATCTTTTTCCAGTGCTCTCTGGCTAAATTAATATGGAGCTGCATTAGACTATGGCTTCGCGTCAATTGGAACCCGTCCTCTTTTGAGGATCTTCGGCGATGTATTAACTCTCTTGCAGGCCGGTCTAAGCGGGTGTTCTTGGTGGGTTGGGCTGCGATTTGTTGGACGCTTTGGACCACTAGGAACAAGTTCACTATTGAACACATTTTCCTGGCTAACTTGATCGATTGCTTATTTAAAACCAATGTACTTTTGCAGCGGTGGAGATCATTGACTAAGGAAGGGACCTTGAAGCTTTCGACTATATGCTATCCAGAATGAAATCTACGGCTTCTTCTCTTATGTGGCGTTCCAGGAGGACGGCTTCTTAGTGGTTTGGCTGCTCGTTTGGCTGGCCCGCGCGCCATGATAGGTTGGATGCCTTGTACTCAGACTTCTTTGTTGTTTCCGTTAAATTGTGTGATGCCCTGTGTTGGTTGTGACTCTGCCTGGTGGCTTTATCTATAAAGTCGGGCTATTGCCTTTTCTCTAAAAAACAGTTAGTAAACGAAGCCGTCCCTAAAATTCATGGAGTAGGTCTTTAGCGCATCTCCAACGGCAACCCATAAGTTTTCTTCCGCATCTGTCTGCAGACATGGATGCAGGAGGCCGACATCCAACTCTAGCCGCATACATTTTTTACAACAACTTAAACTAACCGGACGAAATTCTATCAAACACGACCAAATTTCATTTTAACAAGATGGATTTCATCTAAACACGACCGTCTTGTGTGGGAAAGTTAAATATCCTACTGATTTTCTTGTTCTTGGTTCCGCACAAGATGACTTTTGTCCCATTATATTTGGTAGACCCTTCTTGAATACTGTTAATGCTAAGATAGATTGCAAAAAGGATGTTGTTACTATTGGTTTAGGGGATATGTCTCATGATTTTAATTTTGCTAAATTTACAACCCCGTGATAAAGAATTGCCTAGTAAAGATGAAATTATTGGTCTTGCTTCTATTGCCGTGCCTCCTAATGATCCTTTAGAACAATATTTGCTAGACCATGGAAATGATATATTTATGAATGAAAGAAGGGAAATAGATGAAGTATTCTTTAAACACGGACCTATTTTGAAACACAACTTGTCTGTTGAAATTCTAGGGGATCCCCCTCCACCCAAGGGTGATCCCGTGTTTGAGCTTAAACCATTACCTGATACTCTTAAATATGCTTATCTTGATGAAAAGAAGATATATCCTGTTATTATTAGTGCTAACCTTTAAGAGCAAGAAGAAGAGTAACTATTGAAAACTCTGAAGAAGCACCGTGCTGCTATTGGATATACTCTTGATGATCTTAAGGGCATTAGTCCCACTCTATGCCAGCACAAAATAGAATTGGAGAAAGACGCTAAACCGGTTGTTGATCACCAACGACGGTTAAATCCTAAGATGAAAGAAGTGGTAAGAAAAGAAATACTAAAGCTTCTGGAGGCAGGTACAATTTATCTTGTCGCTAATAGTCAGTGGGTAAGTCATGTCCATTGTGTCCCTAAGAAGGGTGGTATTACTGTTGTTCCTATTGATAAAGATGAATTGATCCCACAAAGAATTGTTACAGGTTATAGAATGGTAATTGATTTCAGCAAACTAAATAAAGCTACTAAAAAGGGTCATTACCCTTTACCTTTATTGATCAAATGCTAGAAAGATTATCCAAACATACACATTTTTGCTTTCTAGATGGTTATTCTGGTTTCTTTCAAATACCCGTGTAAAAAGAGGATCAAGAAAAGACCACTTTTACTTGCCCTTTTGGTACCTTTGCTTATAGACGTATGCCTTTTGGTTTATGAAATGCACCTACTACCTTTCAAAGATGTATGACTGCTATATTCCCTGACTTTTGTGAAAATATTGTTGAGGTTTTCTTGGATGATTTCTCCGTGTATGGAACTTCTTTTGATGATTGCTTAACCAACCTTGATCGAGTTTTGCAGAGATGTGAAGAAACTAATCTTGTCTTGAATTGGGAGAAGTGTCAATTTATGGTTAATGAAGGTATTGTCTTGGGGCATAAAATTTCTGAAAGAGGTATTGAAGTTGATAAAGCTAAAGTTGATGCTATTGAAAAGATGCCGTGTCCTAAGGACATCAAAGTTATAAGAAGTTTCCTTGGTCATGCCGATTTTTATAGGAGGTTCATTAAAGACTTCCCAAAAATCTCTAGGCCTCTGACTAATCTCTTACAAAAAGATGTTTCTTTTGTCTTTGATGATGATTGTGTAGAAGCATTTAAAATACTTAAGAAAGCCTTGATTTCTGCACCTATTGTTCAGCCACCTGATTGAAATTTGCCCTTTGAAATTATGTGTGATGCTAGTGATTATCCTGTAGGTGCTGTTCTAGGACAAAGAGTTGATAATAAATTGAATGTTATCCAATATGCTAGTAAAACTCTAGGCGGTGCCGGAGAAATTATGCCACTCTTGAAAAGGAATTTTTAGCAGTTGTATTTGCTTGTGATAAGTTCAGACCTTATATTGTTGATTCCAAAGTAACTGTTCACACTGATCATGCTGCTATTAAATATCTTATGGAAAAGAAAGATGCTAAACCTAGACTTATTAGATGGGTTATCCTACTACAAGAATTTGATTTGCATATTATAGATAGAAAGGGAGCTGAGAACCCCGTTGCAAACAATTTATCTAGGTTAGAGAATGTTCTTGATGACCCACTACCTATTGATGATAGCTTTCCCGATGAACAATTAGCTGTCATAAATGCTTCTCGTACTGCTCCATGGTATGCAGATTATGCCAATTACATTGTTGCTAAATTTATACCACCTAGTTTCACATACCAGCCAAAAGAAAAAGTTTTTACGTGATTTAAGACACTACTTACGGGATGACCCACACCTTTATAAAGAAGGAGTAGATGGTGTTATTAGGCGTTGTGTACACGAGCATTAACAGACATGATCCTACGCAAGTGTCACTCACGAGGCTTATGGAGGACACCACCTTTGGAGATAGAACTGCACATAAGGTATTGCAATCCGGTTTTTATTGGCCTACTCTCTTCAAAGATGCCTGTAAGTTTGTTTTGTCTTGTGATGAATGTCAAAGAATTGGTAATATTAGTAGACATCAAGAAATGCCTATGAACTATTCACTTGTTATTGAACCATTTGATGTTTGGGGCTTTGATTATATGGGCCCATTTCCTTTCTCTAATGGATATACACATATTTTAGTTGCTGTTGGTTACGTTACTAAGTGGGTAGAAGCTATTCCAACTAGTAGTGCTGATCATAACACCTCTATTGAGATGCTTAAAGAAGTTATTTTTCCGAGGTTTGGAGTCCCTAGATCTTAATGACTGATGGTGGTTCACATTTTATTCATGGTGCTTTTCGTAAAATGCTTGCTAAGTATGACGTTAATCATAGAATTGCATCTCCATACCACCCACAGTCTAGTGGCCAAGTAGAATTGAGTAATAGAGAGATTAAATTAATTCTGCAAAAGACTGTTAATAGATCTAGAAATAATTGGTCCAAGAAACTTGACGATTCATTATGGGCCTATAGAACTGCATATAAAAATCCTATGGGTATGTCTCTATATAAAATGGTTTATGGAAAAGCATGTCACTTACCTCTCGAACTAGAACATAAGGCATATTGGGCCATTAAAGAGCTCAATTATGATTTCAAATTTGCCGGTGAGAAGAGATTATTTGACATTAGCTCACTTGATGAGTGGAGAACCCAGGCCTATAAGAATGCCAAACTGTTTAAAGAAAAAGTTAAAAGATGGCATGACAAAAGGATACAAAAGCATGAGTTTAATGTAGGTGACTATGTTTTGCTATACAACTCTCGTTTAAGATTTTTTGCTGGAAACTCCTCTCTAAATGGGAAGGTCCTTATGTTATCGAGGAGGTCTATCGTTCCGGTGCCATAAAAATCAACAACTTCGAAGGCACAAATCCAAAGGTGGTGAACGGTTAAAGAATCAAACATTATATCTCAGGTAATCCCATAAATGTTGAAACTAATGTTATTGAGACCGTAACCCCAGAGGAATATATAAGGGACACTTTCCAGAACGTTTCAGACTCCGAAAAGGAATAGGTATGCGGTATGGTAAGTAAACCGACTCCAAAACAGTTCTAGTGGCAATTTTTCTCCGTTTTGGAATATTTAAGAAAATAGGAAAATAAGAAGTAGTCTGGGAAGGACACGAGGCATCCACGAGGGTGGAGGGCGCGCCCTACCCCCCTGGGCATGCCCCCTGCCTCGCGGGCACCTCGTGTGCTCTCCGAACTCCATTTTCTTGCACGATACTTCTTTTGGTCGGTAAAAATTCATTATATAATCTTCCAAAGGTTTTGACGACCGTACCATGCAAATATCCTCTGTTTTTGTTTTGAGCTGTTTCTGCAGCAGTTTTAGAGCAAGATGTCATCTCAAGACTCCGACGGAGAGCTATGCCTCACATCTCATTGCTGACCCAAAGACCTATGGGGACCTATCTCCTTGTGGTCGAACTACGAATGATGATGAGGATGCTCATTTGAGGAGGATCAATGATTCAAATTCGCAGGAGGAGGATGTTCCTCTACCTCAACCTGGGGATATGCATGTGAAGTTCAAGAAGTCTAGTCTCCCTAAGAGGGCTAAACTGTCTAACAACCGATCTATTCCTTCTCGTTTTCGGCAGAAAAGCAAAGGAGATTTATGTGACAAGATCTTGAAGCTGGAATCGGAGGTCGATGATTTAAAGGAGGAAATTGCTCTTCTCAATTACAATATGAAGAAGCTGAAGGCACAATTGGCATCATCATCACCATCTCCTTCACCTCCGAGGAAAGAGATATAAATACATGGGTATGAGCACTCCCCTTGGCAACTGCCAAGCTTGGGGGAGGTGCCCCGGTATCGTATCACCATCACACTTCTATCTTTACCGTTTTCTTAGTTTGATCCTTTTGGTAATATCTTGATCTAATAGAACAAAGTTTTAGTATGATCTAGTTTTGAGTTTTTCTTTATGATCCTTCTATGTAATCGAGTATGTGAGCTATATATAATAAAGATTAGTTTTGAGTCGAGGGCTTGGTTATCTTGCTATGATCTTGAGGGAATAAAAGAAAGAACAAAAAGAATTAAAGAGATCATAATGATCTTATGGAGAGTAATGACTTCACATATAAAGAGTATGATGAATAAAAATTGTTGAGAGTTGACAAACATAGTTTTGTTCATCGTTGCAATTAATAGGAAGTAATAAAGAAAGAGAGGTTTTCACATATAAATATACTATCTTGGACATCTTTTATGATTGTGAGCACTCATTAAAATATGACATGCTAAAAAGTTGATGTTGGACAAGGAAGACAACGTAATGGGTTATGTTTTCTTATATCTGGAATAAAGTATATTGTCATGGATCATCCAACATGTTGAGATTGCCTTTCCCCCTCATGCTAGCCAAATTCTTTGCACCAAGTAGAGATACTACTTGTGCTTCCGAATATCCTTAAACCCAGTTTCTCCATGAGCGTCCACCATACCTAACTATGGATTGAGTAAGATCCTTCAAGTAAGTTGTCATTGTTGCATGCAATAAAAATTGCTCTCTAAATATGTATGATCTATTAGTGTGGAGAAAATAAGCTTTATACGATCTTGTGATATGGAAGCAATAAAAGTGACGGACTGCATAATAAAGGTCCCTATCACAAGGGGCAATATAAAGTGACGTTCTTTCGCATTAAGATTTTGTGCATCCAACCATAAAAGCACATGACAACCCCTGCTTCCCTCTGCGAAGGGCCTATCTTTTATTTTTGTCTTATATCTTGTACAAGAGTCATGGTGATCTTCACCTTTCCTTTTTACACTTTATCCTTTGGCAAGCACATTGTGTTGGAAAGATCCTGATATGTATATCCAATTGGATGTAAGTTATCATAAACTATTATTGTTGACATTACCCTTGAGGTAAAAGGTTGGGATGCAACACTATAAGCCACTATTTCTCTGTGTCCGATTAAAACTCCATACCCATAAGTATTGCGTGAGTGTTAGCAATTATGAAAGACTAAATGATAGTTGAGTATGTGGACTTGCTAAAAAGATCTTATATTGACTCTTTCCGATGTTATGATAAATTGCAATTGCTTCAATGACCGAGATCATAGTTTGTTAATTTTCAATGAAGTTTCTGATTCATACTTGACATTGTGAATAGATTGTTACTTTAGCATAAGAAATCATATGCCAATATATATATATATATATTGCTGTTATAAGAATGATCATGATGCCCTCATGTCTGTATTTTATTTTATCAACACCTCTATCTCTAAACATGTGGACATATTTTTTGTTATCGGCTTCCGCTTGAGGACAAGCGAGGTCTAAGCTTGGGGGAGTTGATACGTCTATTTTGCATCATGCTTTTATATTAATATTTATTGCATTATGGGCTGTTATTACACATTATGTCACAATACTTATGCCTATTCTCTCTTATTTTACAAGGTTTACGCGAAGAGGGAGAATGCAGGCAGCTGGAATTCTGGGCTGGAAAAAGAGCAAATATTAGAGACCTATTCTGCACAGCTCCAAAAGTCCTGAAACTCCACGAAAGTCAGTTTTGAAATATATTAAAAATATTGGGCGAAGAAAGCACCAGAGGGGGGCCACACCCAGCCCACGAGGGTGGGGGGCGTGCCCTACCCCCTGGGCACGCCCCCTGCCTCGTGGGCCCCCTGGCAGGCCTCCGGTGCCCATCTTTGGCTATGTGAAGCCTTTTTTCCTAGAAAAAATCAGAAGGAAGCTTTCGGGATGAAGCGCCGCCGTCTCGAGGCGGAACCTGGCGAAACCATCTAGGGCTCCGGCGAAGCTGTTTTGCCGGGGAAACATCCCTCCGGGAGGGGGAAATCATCACCATCGTCATCACTACCGATCCTCTCATCGGGAGGGGGCCAATCTCCATCAACATCTTCACTAGCACCATCTCCTCTCAAACCCTAGTTAATCTCTTATATCCAATCCTTGTCTCAAAACCTCAGATTGGTACCTGTGGGTTGCTTGTAGTGTTGATTACTCCTTGTAGTTGATGCTAGTTGGTTTATTTGGTGGAAGATCATATGTTCAAATCCTTTATGCATATTAATACCCCTCTGATTATGAACATGAATATGATTTGTGAGTAGTTAAGTTTGTTCCTGAGGACATGGGATAAGTCTTGCTATAAGTAGTCATGTGAATTTGGTATTCGTTCGATATTTTGATGAGATGTATGTTGTATTTCCTCTAGTGGTGTTATGTGAACGTCGACTGCATGACACTTCACCATTGTTTGGGCCTAGGGGGAGGCATTGGGAATTAATAATTAGATGATGGGTTGCTAGAGTGATAGAAGCTTAAACCCTAGTTTATGCGTTGCTTCGTAAGGGGCTGATTTGGATCCATATGTTTCATGCTATGGTTAGGTTTACCTTAATACTTCTTTTGTAGTTGCGGATGCTTGCAAGAGGGGTTAATCATAAGTGGGATGCTTGTCCAAGGAAGGGCAGTACCCAAGCACCGGTCCAGCCACATATCAAATTATCAAAGTAACAAACGCGAATCATATGAGCATGATGAAAACTAGCTTGACGATAATTCCCATGTGTCCTCGGGAGCGTTTTCCTTTATATAAGAGTTTGTCCAGGCTTGTCCTTTGCTACAAAAAGGATTAGGCCACCTTGCTACACCTTGTTTAATTTTGTTATTTGTTACCCATTACAAATTACCTTATCACAAAACTATCTGTTACCGATAATTTCAGTGCTTGCAGAGAATACCTCACTGAAAACCGCTTGTCATTTCCTTCTGCTCCTCGTTGGGTTCGACACTCTTACTATCGAAAGGACTATGATAGATCCCCTATACTTGTGGGTCATCAAGCCTATGTTGCTCTACATATCTGCAACTCACCCAGTGGTGAGCGATGTGCTCGTCGTCGAATGAGAGGAAGCGGGACACAAATTCCAACTCCAAAAGCCAGTATACTATGTATCGGCGGTCCTTAGACCATGTAAATACCGATACCCACACTATCAAAACATAGCCTATGCAGTCTTCATGGCATCTTGGAAGGTGCGGCACTACTTTCAAGAGTGCTCGATCACGGTGGCTTCTGAAGTTCCACTCAACGACATCTAAACAATCGAGACGCCACCGGCCGCATCGCTGAATGGGCCATAGAACTCTTACCATTTGAAATAATATACAAGCCATGCCGAGCTATTAAATCTCAGGTGTTGGCTGACTTCGTCGCCGAATGGACCGAAGCCGAGCTCCCTAAAGAGTACAACACATACTCCAATTGGGTGATGTACTTCGACGGCTCTAAAATGTTAGCCGGATTGGGGGCCGGTGTTATTCTCACATCCCCTACAGGGGACACGGTCCATTACGTGTTACAGATTATGTATACGGATTCCCACAATGCGGCCGAATATGAGGCACTATTGCATGGTCTCCGAATGGTTGTTTCCATGGGTATACAACGCCTCAAGGTGCGTGGGGACTCGAACCTCGCAATATCCCAAATAAATGGAGATTTCGATGCAAAAGACCCAAAGATGGTGGCATACCGCAACGCTGTACTCAACATATCAGCTCGGTTTGAGGGGCTCGAGTTTGATCATGTGGCTCGAGACAGTAATCAAGCAGCGGACATTCTTGCTCGCATGGGCGCTAAACGTGACCCCATACCGCCTAATACCTTTGTGGAAAGGCTTTTCAAGCCATCCGTGGTATGGCCGTACGAGAGTGGAAATAACAGTCCGGCAACGATCACACCCCCGGATGCCGAACACGATTCGGATATCGTAGGGGGCTCGGGCACCAAACCGACACCTTCCGCCCATGTAATCATGGCGGTAATTGCCCCATGGACCGAACCTTTCTTAGCCTACCACACTAGGTAGGAGCTCCCTGATGACCAGAACGAAGCCCGTCGCATAGTTCGATATTCTAAGGCCTAGAAAGTTCACGAAGGAGAACTCTACAAGAAAAGCACTACTGGAGTTCTTCAAAGATGTATCTCCAAAGAGGAGGGGCGTCAACTCTTGGCCGAAATTCATGCTGGCCTCGGCGGCCATCAAGCCTCAGCTCGGGCCCTCGTAAGCAAGGCCTTCTGTACAGGTTTTTTCTGTCCCATGGCCCGAGTAGATGCACAGATTCTTGTACAGCGTTGTGTTGGGTGCCAGCTTTTTTCCAATCAAAGCCACATGCCGCCCACAGCCCTAAGAACAATCCCTATTACCTGGCCTTTCGCAGTCTGGGGACTAGACGTACATGATCGGACCCCTTAAAGGGGGAAGCCATAAAAAGAAATATTTACTGGTTATGGTGGATAAATTCACTAAGTGGATAGAGGCCAAACCAGTAAAAACGGCTGAAGCCGGACCAGTGGTAGATTTTATATCCGGCGTCGTACACCGCTATGGTGTCCCACACATTATTATTGCTGACAACGGATCTAATTTCACAGCCGATGAGGTGAAAACTGGTGTGCTAACCTGGGCATCAAGATTGATTACGCCTCCGTATATCACCCTCAAACGAACGGTCAGGTCGAACGGGGTAATGGCCTGATAATGAGCGGCATCAAACCCAGACTAGTGCGATCCCTAAAGGAGTCGGATAAACACTGGGTCGAGGAGCTCGACTCCGTACTCTTGGGGCTTCGGACCACGCCCAACCGCACGACCGGCTACACACTGTTCTTCATGGTGTACGGTGCAGAGGCTGTCTTGCCCTGCGACATTATTCAAGACTCACCTCGAGTGCGCATGTATGAAGAGAGAGAGGCCGAGCTCGATCGGCAGGACGACTTAGATGGCCTGGAGGAGGAGCGTGATGTCGCCAAAGCCTGTTCCGCATTCTATCAACAACAAGTGCGAAGTACCAAAGCAAAGAAGTGCGGGCAAAGACTTATAACGTTGGTGAGCTCATTTTACGCCTCCCAGAGAAGAAAAAGGACAAACTCAAACCAAAATGGGAAGGTCCCTCCATTATAGATGAAGTTCTCACTGGAGGAGCCTACCGCCTTTGCAATGCATCGGACAATCGCTTAGAGCTGAACCCTTGGAACGCTGCCCGGCTCCAAAGATTCTACGCATAAGTCCGGCCATGCTCCTTATTCGTTCTTTTGTCTCCTTTTCATTTTTCCCTCTTTCTCATTTTTATACGTTTCCCATGGCATGTTCGGATAAGCCGAACACTCGAGGAGTGGACATCCTTAAATGTACACACCCCACCATGACCGGGGGCTTCTGTAAGTAGAAGCTTATTATTATACCAAGCCTAGATCTCAAAACAAAAGTGTCGTTTGCGGATATATATCCTTTTTGCCATTATATGCACCTCTATGACTTAAGTTTTTGCCAAGCTGGGTTGCCTTGCTCCTATGCTTATGCCCTACGTTCCCGATTGTTCAGCTAGGGCATAAAGGGAGCACCTCTGTGATTGTTACAACCGGGTTATCCGGACATGTACCTCAGACGGGTGAGCCGAAAGCTAGCGTTCTTAAGGGAATAATTGGTCGGCACTAAAACGACAGATCGTTGCCGTATTGCAACCATTTCAAGCACGACGAGACAATTTTCTGTACTATGGACCGCATGCCCCGGCACGTGTAATCATAAAATGCTGACCCAAGGAAAGGAACCCTTAACGAAACTATTTTCCTTGGAAGATGTTTCTTACATACGTAATATAACATACATCCTGAACTCAATTTTTTTTTTCTGTTCGAGCACAATGACTGGGTTGCCTGGTTTCCGGATAGATACTCCTTTTTGGTCTTAAGTATCTGGAAACACCGCACCATTTTGGTTCGGAGGTTAAAGCCGAAAGCCGGCGATGACAAAATCATTTCACATGTTCGGATCTCACCAAAGGTTGATCATGAATACAAATTGATACATTCATCCAAAAACCTATTCCTTCTCTAGGCCGTCTATAAGGATGTCTAGACTACAGTCTTCATGCGAATATTTCGCAGCGGTCATTACTCGACCATAGACCAGATTTATAGGGATTTCCTTCCCATCTGGTCCTTTTGGTCCTACTCGGGCCATATGATTTGGGTCTAGCTTCGTGAAGTGCGTCTTCACCATGGCCCAGGCTTCTCGTGCGCCTTCACGGTAGGCTGACGTCTTCCATAGCTCGAATCGGCGTCGGGCACCTTTGAACAGGTTTGCCAGACCCTCCATACTTTCTGGAGGGGTATCAGATGGCCATAACGCCTTCGCCATACTCCACATGGCTTTCTGGGCCCGAGCATGCGCAGTGGACAACTCCTTTAGCACGTCGCCTTGAAATCCGGACACTTCCTCTTCCGGCCGACCAGTTAACAAACCCGCAGTAACGAAATTCATGATATTGGACTGAACTTGAGCACCTATGGCGGTACTGAATAGGAGGAGAGGACATACTGAACATGCCGCCCTTCAGCTTTTCATTTTCCTTCTGAACGGCCAATATCTGAGCCTTCAAGCTCTCTATCTCTTCGGATTGATTGTATTTTTCCTCCTCAAGTTTTTTCTCCTTGGATGGGCCCTTCGCGGTCTCCTTCAATTCTGCCAGTTCGGCGGTGACCGCATTTAGCTGCGTCTGGTTTGTGTTCAGCTCCTGGGCTAGCATAGTGTTCTTTTCTTTCAGAACCTGCAAAAGTTATCAATCCTTAAATCAGTTTGCTTCACCGCTTTAAGTCTCGGGGGCTACTGGCATATGACTATACAAATTGCATCAAATTTTACCTGTATATCCTTCGAGAATAGTTGAATGACTCCGGCAAGTCCGTCGCGAGTGGCTCGGGAATATGCATCCACCGAACTCAGTGCGGCAAACTCTTGTTCGGAAAAAGCCGGAGCACGCATAGCCTCTTTTAATCAATGGTGATTCATCACACTCTCCACTTCGAAATTCCTGACTGATACGTCATCCGAATCCTCTTGAGGAGGTGGAACGGGCATTGCGTCGACTCGCGTCCTAGTTGACGAATCAGGCACCAGATTAGTGGACATTTGGCTAATCGGGCATTTTCCCACCATCTTCCGCGTGCTCCTCCTGATGTCAAGGATAGAAAGGGAAACTATTTAATAATCCAGACTCATATCTAGGCATGCATTAAAGCATATGTACCTCTTGGAGGCCTGTGAGTTCTCTGTAGTACTCCCTGCTTCTTTTCGTTTTGAACGACGACCTTGGGTAGGGGCCGCCCTTGAGGAGATATGGTCCCTAGATCGCCAATCCTATTACAATCTGGGTCAGTACGACGGGTAAAGATACATATTAGAATCTTCTTTTAAGAAGTTTTCGGATACTCACGATGCAGAAGGGATAGAGGCGAGGGTAGTTGGCGGTGATAGCCACTTCCGAACCGTCATGGCTCGGTTGGTAGAATACCCCATCGCCGAATACTATATATATGTACGGATCCTCACAAAAGCCAGGATCCTTATCATGATTATGATCCTCAGGCTGGGGAGCAGGACAGTGGATGTCTTCGGTCATCCTCCTCCATGACTGTTGGTGACGGCAACGGGCGAATTCAGTTAGTGTCTACAATACAATAAAGTGAGCACAGATAATCGAGATCTTACCCATTCAATGGGAGTATACATAGAATAAGCCTCCTGGCATTTTAACCGGAGGAAATCTTCCTTTTCGCCCTTATATAGCTCGGCCAGCATGGTGGCCAGTTCGACCAGGGTATCTGGACCCTCCCTTCTGTAGCGGGACGCGTCATCCTCTCCATTGTAGCACCATAAGGGAGTTACTCTGGATTGGAGAGGCTGAACACACCTCTTTATTGCAATCGCCATGACCTCAATTATCGAGAGTTCGGTATGGGCGAGCAACCTGACCTTGCTGACCAACCTCCTTATCTCTACACTGTCCTCTTCCTTGGGACTGCAGGGATGCCAGTTGAGGCGCTTCATTAAAGGAGCACTGGATAATTCAGGGAGGCCGCTCCGAACTGGGTCTGGCAGTGGGACGTCGTCCACATAGAACCATTCCGAAGACCACTGCAGGTATACTTCTTTAGGTGTTCCTACGAGATATCCGAATCTAGCTATGCGCCATAATTCGGCGCCGCCCACCTCAAGTATGGAACCTCCTCGGTGGCGGGGAACGAGGCAGAAGAACTTCCTCCATAATTCAAAATGGGCCTCAATGCCCAAAAAATAGCTCACAGAGGGAAACGAAGCCTGAGATGTGCAAAATCGAACCTGGGGTAAGGTTGTGTAGTTGGATGCCATAAAATTCCAATAATCCCCTGAGAAAGGGATGGATTGGAAATCCTAGGCCTCGCAACAGGGATGGGACCAAGCACACCCTCTCCTTCTTATTGGGGTTGGGGAAATTCTCAGCCATTGCGTCGTTGCCTACCGAATACAACCCCGCTTGAACAGAGACTAGATCCACGGGGAGGGGGGGAAGGTAGCCTTGCATTTGGAGCCAGCTTAACTGAATATGAGGCACAGAGCAGCTCTGCCAATCACGCTCTTGAGGTCCGTGGGGGCGCGAAGAAGAGCCTGGGGCGCTCGTCATGATGGAGGGCTTTTGTTCGTGGCTAAACTTGGCAGTTTTCCTTCTATGCGATGTGGGATGCCATTTGGAGATCTGTGTATCCTTATATAAATGCCATCCGAGCGTAGCGAAGGACTCATTTGCAAAAAAAGCATGGACCGTTCATATTCACTTGGCGCACGGAAATCGAAGCGTCGGCAGGGGGAATCGTAAAAGCATCAAGATTACTATCAGATTGTCATCGGCCCGGATTATAGTGAAGAACCCGCCTTGCAAAGCCGAAGACATGAGCCGAATACTACTCGTCACTGAAGGCAAGTTCGGGGGATACTGAGGGAGTCCTGGATTATGGGGTCCTCCGGTGTTCGGGCTATGTAACATGGGCCGGACTGATGGGCCGTGGAGATACAAGATGGAAGGCTTTCCCCCGTGTCTAGATGGGACTCTCCTTTGCGTGGATGGCAAGCATGATGTCCGGATGTGTAGTTTCCTTTCTCTGTAAACCGACTTTGTATAATCCTAGGTCCCTTCGGTGTCTATATAAACCGGAGGGTTTAGTCCATAGAGGCTATCACAAAACATATAGGCTAGACATCTAGGGTTTAGCCATTACGATCTCGAGGTAGATCAACTCTTGTAACCCCCATACTTATCAAAGTCAATCAAGCAGGAAGTAGGGTATTACCTCCATCGAGAGGACCCGAACCTAGGTAAAATATTGTGTCCCCTTTGTCTCCTGTTACCTTCGATCCTCAGACGCACAGTTCGGGACCCCCTACCCGAGATCGGCCGGTTTTGACACCGATACGGTGCACGGCCGCGGTGTTGTCCTCCTCCTCGTCGGTCTCGTCAAACACCGCCTCGCCCACGTCGTTATCGTTCTCCTTGCCGGCGGCCGGCACCTCCGCCACTCGCTGCCGGTATCGCCGGCAGGCGAGGCGCATCTCGCAGGCGGAGCAGTAGGACTCGAGCAGCCCCTCCTCCTCCACTAGGTCCGCGTCCGAGGCGACCGCCCTGCCGGCGGCGACCTACTCCTCTGCCTGTAGATGCTCCTGGAGAAGGTTGTGGTTGTAGTTGGCGTCGGCCTGCGCCTCCCGGAACTGCTCCTCCCGCACCATGTCCATATAATGGGCACGGGCCTCGCTGATAGTCATGGTGCAATGCACTGGTGAGTGTAGAGAAGAGGAGGAGGGTGCCGTGGAGGAAGAAGGAGGTGGCGCTGGCTCGTCGGAGAAGGCGTCCTCCATTTGCACGTCCTCCGGCTGCCTGCTGGCCTGCCAGTCGGTAGCAATGGCGGCCATGGCCTTCTTCTGCTCCGACGTCAACCCGTCACAGAGAGCTTTGGTGGTGGAGGATCCATGGCGGGGAGTGGTGCGGAGTGGGATGACTGTGGCTATGGTCGGGGCACCGGGGCAACGGTTTATATAGCACCAGTGGGCTGCAGAGGGACGGACAGGTGGCGCCGGAGGAGACGCCTCGGCAACCGCGTGCCACCAATGCAGGCGGCAGCTAGACGGATGGGCGGCCATAGTGTCGTTTGAACGCGCAGTAGTCGCCTGCACCAGGAAGCGACACTGGTAGCGCTCTCTGCTGGTGCTAGTGAGCGGTCACGCCCGCTCTGGCCGGGCATGAATGTGAGCGCTGACGCTTTGGAGCGGCGCTGACTGAAAACATGCGGGAGGGAGATGGGTTTTTGGTGGGCCAGGACGGTCAGAAGAGGGCTTGGGATCGTACGGACTCCTGCAAACCTCCCCACTTTTGTCTCTGTTTTGTGGGAGAAAACACATCCGGACCGTGCCGCGGACAGATACAAGACCGCGTTGGATGTCTTCCGCGGTCCGGACAACGCAATCCAGACGGTTGCGGAAGGTTTGAGGGTCGGCGTTGGAGATGCCTTTTTAAAGGAACTTCTTGTACAAGGTTCTTTCTGGTGGAACCTACTCACCCGGCCTCAAGTCTCAGACTTGACATGGGTGGTCACATGTTTCTGGATTTATTTCATACTCTTCATCAGTCTTCTTGTAGCGGTATGGCGTGCCCATCGACTATGAGGCGTCTATCACGACATCATCAATTTTAAGACGTGTTCTTAGGGTGAGTGTGTGTGCCCACTTGTAAGAGTCCGCGTCTGTATTGTGTTTCTAGAAAAATCAAGGACATTTTCATCCCCCTAATTTGCATCCAGTTTCATCTATACCCCTAAAAACAGTGTTTAACTTTACTCCTCTTCCATGAAAGCGATTATGGAAATACACCTCCGTGCCGTTTTCGTCTTGTGAAAGGCCTTTGTTTGTAGTGTACAAATAATTGTGTACTGTTGGAAACTTTGTATATACTCACTTTGAATTATCGAACATTGTACCAACCCTCATATCAAGTGTGCACCGCCCCCAATGATGTGCAACCGTATGTCTTAAAGATGCACGTCCTCTCGCGGCTTCGATAACTCACGGTCACTCCTTAGGGAAAGAGAATGATACCTTTTCTACTATCCGTTACCGGATCACCAAAGGGACTCATTAGGCGAACACGCCCCCAACACTCTCAGTTATGAAGGATATGAAATGAAATGCTGAACGTGGTTCTCGACATGTAGTATCGTTGCATGTTGGCATGGTGCATACCATGTTGTGCATGAGCCGTCTTGACCGAGTAATTCCCTTGTGTTTCGAGTTTGAAGTTCCTGCGCATGTCATTGAGTTTCCAGTGAGAAGTTCTCCCAACCTCATGTCATAATAAAGCTCATGCTTATTTTCTAAAAAAAGAACCGGTACTTTAGGACATAAGTTTAGGTGTGTTTGTTCACTTATTTTAGTCTGTATGGATTTTCACGAGTACACTTGGAAGTGTATCATTGCATTGATAAGGAGGAGAAAGTACCGGGTAGCGCCACAACCACATACACAGACTGGCATAGCCATGGCGCTCGATTGAGCAGAAGACAAAGGGTTGCTCAGCCCCAAAAATCAAAAGTTCAGGTTACAGGGATTAGCTTGTTCAGCCCTTTGGCTTCGGCCATGGACTAGGAGTGAGCCTCATCCTTGACCGTGGCGACAAGGCATGAGGTAGATGGCACGATCTTGTCGAAGATGACAACATTACGGCGACACCATAGAGACCAGGCCGTGAGCACCACAACGGTAGTCAGGCCCGAACGCAGAGGTGCCAGAGTTGCGAGCATAGCCATGGAAATCCAGTTGAAGAAACTAGAGGAACCATCTGCCATGGGGATCGCAGGGCGGCACCAAGAGAGGACTTCCTGCCAGGTAACGTGTGCGAAGACGCAACACACAAAGATGTGGTGAAGCGTTTCAGACTCCTGGGAGCAGAGGATGCAAGCCGGCTCATGAGGCAAGCCGTGGCGGGCTAGGCAATTGGTTGGCCAGGAACGGATCATGGAGGCCAGCCAGATGAAGAATTGCACCGAAAGGGGGACTCTGGTCTTCCAAGCAAGGCGCCACTCGAAGGAGATAAAGCCGTGGAATAGTGCCTTGTAACAGGAGGACGCCGAGTAGGCGCCGCTGTCGGCCCAGCACCATTGGATTGTGTCGGGCTGTGATGAGAGAGAGACATGCAGAAGCCGCCGACAAAGATCCACATACTCAACAATGGTGGCTGGCCCTAACGCCCTTGGATGTCGAGAATCCAAGTGCGATGAAGGAGTGCCTGAGCAATAGTGCGGGAACGCATTGTTCTGCGAGGCATTAAGGCTGTTAGGGAGGGAGCGATGTCGATGATATGTAGCCCATATTAATATAAAAATATATATCATATTTGTGAACAGTTGAAGTAAAAAAAATTGACAGGAAGGTTTTCAGGCTAGCTTTATTAAAACTCAAATAGCGCTTTCATCAAGTGCCAAAGGCTTTAAAATAAAATTGAGTGCGCCTCCATCCACACAAAATGGGGGTTTGCACGGCCTCATTTAGCTAGCTCATGAGCAACAACATTTGACTTTCAATTACAGTGCTCAATAGTAACCTTTCCAAAATAAAGTAATGAATTCAGACAATCTTGTAGTACCGCGGCCGCCACAATGGAGTGCCCTTTGTTAAAATTCAGCGCTTCCACCGTAATGGAGCTGTCCAAGCTCACAAGAATATATTGCATGCCGTGTTCTGTGCTAGTTTGACCTTCATAGAATGTCGCAGCCTCTGCCGACACTATGGGTCAGTTTGGTTGCCTTCCTGATGATTTTGTGCCTGGCCACAAGTGTGCCTGAAACCTGCCTGAGACATGTTTGGATAGTGCCTGAGCGTTTGACACAATGCCTGGCCTGAAAAAGCTGTTGTGATCATTAGCCTGGGCAAATACAGGCATCACCATTAGCCTGGGGCCAGGCGAACGATTCCAAACGCCTGGTGCGTGCCTGGTTACATATTAGTGCTAAAATATTCTGCTGGTACAGTGGGCTCCACAACTGTACATACTTTTGACCCTATAAAATATTCCCTAATGCTTTTTCAGGCCAGGGCATCATCCAAACGTCCTCCTCTCAGGCCAGCCTGTCCAGGCATAGAACACATATGCTCTCAGGCTTGTTCCAGGCACTGACTTTTTTCAAGCACGGCGGCCAGGACACAAACCAAACAAGCCCTATGTCTGCCGCATGCTCGAGCCTTGCTGTTGATGCAGAAACAAAATTTTCACGATGGTCCCCGACAATGGCGGCACACGAACCTGGATATTCTTCAACTGAGAAAGAGGCATCAACATTCAACACTCGTTGTCCTGCTAAGATAACAGGCTATTTATTAATCTTCGGTGCTGTTGATTCTTTTCCCGTTGCTCAAACAAACTTTAGTATCAACGCTATGATTGCACGTACTGTTCTGAGTGGATCTTGTATTTCTTCTCCTCTGACGAACTGCCGTCGCTGCTATAAAAAAACCAACTAGCAATAGCTACCAATCCATGAATATTTACTTGCTTCGAAAAGGATCGTTGGTAAGACTCATCACATAACAAAAATTCCGTAATGCATGTCCCGGATCTGTTGAGCGAGTAGCAAAAGAAATATCTACGATTGTTTATAATAACCTTACAGTTTGATAAGGGTAAACGTGTATTTCCCGTCTGTGTAGTTGCAATTGCCAAGTTGACTAGTGAAACTAATGGAGAGTAAGGCCCCAGCTCACTACATTCCTTCTCTTGCAACTATCATGGCGACGATCGGCCACCTCCGCTCTGCTGCAACTCGATCAAGATCTCGCGGCCTGGTGAATGGTGATACCTTTGTGGGTTACAGGGCGAGGAAAAACGTTGGATGGTTAGGTGTGTGACCTCAACGAGGGGAGCAACTTAGCTATCAACGGCAATAATGCAGCGTATGTACACATGCCCGTGTAGGGATGGCAATGGGTACCCATTACTCGCGTACCCTGCGGGTAAAAACCCTATTATGGTAAGGGTATGGGATAAAAATGTACCCATGGGTACTTAAATGGGAAAATATCATACCCATCGGGTAGAAAGGGTATGGGATAAAAATGTACCCATGGGTACTTAAATGGGAAAATATCATACCCATCGGGTAGAAAGGGTATGGGTATGAGATCGTATAACCCATGCCCGCGTACCCATGTACCTATCTAAAATGTTGACAAGTGGGTTTTCGTTAATATCCTAATGTATTAATTTTCCCCTCCTAATCACACTGGGTAAAAACTCTAATGTAGTCAAATTATTTGTATAATTTATCATGATTTTGTGAACTTAAAGTGTGTGCCTATGTGTTGTTATTTATGATTATGTGTTGTTTTTTAACATTTTTATGTGTCACTTTATAAGCAAGTATTTTTGTTTATGAGAATGTGTTGTTGTTACAATATGTTGTTGTACATTGTTGTTTAAACTTTGTTGCTATTAATAATTCATGATTATATATTGCTTTTTACAAAAGAACTCTACTCAATTGATGTGTTGGAAATGCGGGTATTTTTACCTGCGGGTATGCATATCTGCTGTCGGGTGACGGATATGGAAAAGAATTGTACCCTTGACGGGTATGGGTATGGGTGATGGGTAAGTTCAGGGTGGATGGGTAAGGGTATGGGGTAGCTCCACCCGTGCCCATACCCTGCGGGTGCCATCCCTATGCCCGTGGGCACCGCGCAGACTTCGCAACGGCAATAATGCTCGTGGGCCGTGAGCGGATCTTCAGGCAGCCACGGGTAGGCTCGCCACATGGTCGGTTAGCTAGAACCTAGATTTGCACTTAAATGGCACTAGGATGCAGTCGGTCAGTTGGTTGGTGCGGTTGTTGTCTTCTCGTCTGCTTGCTTGCGTGGCTGGCAGAAAATCTGCGACTTTGAACGGGCGGCCAAGCCCGCCAGGAGCAGGTCGACACATGCGTGAAATCGATCGGACCGACGCGACCCGTGCGCTGAAGCTTCTTGACGTCGACGGGACCACGGGCTCCTTCCTACTATGCGTGGTCGCTGTTATATACAGTACATACAGGACGGGCAGAGTATCGGTTAAATCTGATAGCTTACCATCGACACGTTTGTTCAGTTGTTATTAATCAGACAGCTTACAATTTTTTTTAAACTCAATAACTGGTGCACCACTAGTCTGGGAAAAGGACAAGCACACATGACATGCTGACATCCAAACATGCACTTTGCAACTGCTCCTTCCGTTCTCAAATATAAATCTTTCTAGAGATTCTAACAAATAACTACATACGAAGCAAAATAAATGAATCTACACTTTAAAATATGTCTACATACATTCATATGTTGTTGTCCATTTAATAAAATGTCTAAAAAACTTATCTTTCAACCCGTTACGAATTCTTTATGCTTTAAATTTATGCAGATACGGATGTATCTAGACTTCATTAATCTTAGATACATCCGTATCTAGATAAATCAAAGACAAGTAATTCGGAACAGAGGAAGTATTTAGGAACGGAGGGAGTAGTATGATTTATGCAAATACGCTACTCGTTATTGACTCCTCTTGCTGCATAACGTGCACTGCGCATGTCGGTTTTGACTCGTGGATTAACTTTTCTTTTTCTATAGCAGGTTATTGAGGTCGCTGTTTTGATTTGTGTTTTATCTACTTTGACTTGGATTTTAATTATGTTCTTATGATATTTATTATTTTCGTTAGTACATCTTGTTGGACCGTTGTTGGAGATGGTATTTGGTCTGAGAGAAAAGTACAGTTGCTCGGTGCGCGGTTGTAGTGTTCTTACATGATTGGGCTTTCGTGCGAGCTGACGGTGGTTGTGTGAGTCCCCTAGAAGCTCTTATTTCATGCTAAATTATAGAATTGCTGCCATAATATTTACATAGGCTGGCCTATCAAACTCTAGCACTCTCAACTCGGCACCATGCTTTGCTCGCTCGCTTAGTTTTTCATACACTTGCTGCGCTGCAGAAAAAGCCGGCTATCATGTTTTTATTTGAAAAAGTACATTAACAAGATTTATACAAATCTTGGGTAAAGCATGAATTTTACAAAAAATGTCGCAGTTTCAAAAACTATTTGTGAATTTCAAACAATGTTGGTGAATCTGAAAAAAGGTTCACAAATTTTTTAAAAATTGCAGACTTAAAAAAGTTTCGTGAACTTATATTCATAAAATTTAAAGTGGTCCTCGAATTTTAGAAAACATTGATTTTTAAAAATGTGCACAATTTTTTTAAGTGTTCATGAATTTTAATAAATTTCATGAAATGAATGTGAAAAAAAATGGAAAACAAAATAAGAACAAATAACAAACATGTAAGGAAAAGAATAAAACTATTGAAATCAGTAGAAAAACATAGAAAACAAATAACATAAAAAATAGGCAATATCTTCTCAAAATCGAGAAAACCGATCGGCCAATTACTGCTAGGTGTGTTTTACTCTCAATCAGTATCACACACACTTACAAGTGGGGCCCATAGCAACCCATAGCCACCGATGCACTATGATGTTCCAAATCTAGAGAGCTTAGTATCTTGGAAGATTTCATTCTTGAGCATTGCTATATGTATGACGAATTTTGTAACAATATATGTACGACATTTCATAACAACCGTTGATTGAATTGGTCTCAAATCAATTGGTCTCAAATCATCTCATATTGTTACTCCCTCCGTTCGGGTTTATTAGCCGCCTTCACATTTTGAATCAAAGTTTGACTATGAATTTGCACAATAGGAGATAAATTATATGTACAAAACTGGTATCAAAGAAAACTTCATTTGAATACAAATCCAACAATATAAGTTTTATGACATATCAATTATATTTTTCAAATCAAATCTACGGTAAAAGTCTAATCCAAAATAAAATGGGCCTAATATACCCGAACAGGCTAGTAGTTATGTTCATTCTCACTCGCTTCACACTCAATCCCCTTTTTCTTAATTTAGTTGTATGTCACCTCATCTAAATTGCTTAGTTGGCATGCATGATACTTCATATGATACTTTCACTGTGGGCAACGTAAGGTGGACCCATGTTAAATACACGCTCTCCATTCCAATGAATAAGACGTGCACGCTTACCAAAAATTCAACTTTGACAGTAAATTACAAAACAAAATGAATGATTGTGACATAAAATTTATACCATTGAAAAATTCTTTTCAATATGAATTGAACAATATATTTTTATACCATAAAACCCACATTCTATTGGTCTCAGTTATGTCAAAGTTGAATTTTGGGATGCGTGCGTGTGCATCTTTTTCGTTAGATTGGAGGGAGCACAAATATTTCCCCCATCAAATCCGTCCCATTCCTTTGCATGGCCAGCAATATGTCCTCCAATGACAAGTAGGCTATGCAGATTATTTTATTCAAAGAAAAACATGTAGACAACCTATAGGCTCAGCGTCCACGTTAGAAAAATTTGCTTAAAGGCTCACGCATAGAGTGTACAGGGCAACCTCTAAGGACTTATAGGCAACCTTATAGGTGCAAATCAACACACTGTGGGTGCTATGAGAAAAAAATAGTGTGGTTTTCACATGCACTTTAGAATGCCTTATAATTATGAATATAGTACTCGAAACTGCTTATAGGTGGGCTCAAATCAGTAACGAGCATGATCAAGTGTAAGGGCATATTTATCCCTTAGTAGTTTTGGTGATTGATGACAATGCTTTTGCGGACCAATCGTGTGCATTGAGCATTTCAGATATATCATGTCTAATCACAAGACGATTTGGTGCCCCTCGAAGACTATTGAAGACGACGTTTCTCTACGTTTCTTTTCGGTGGATTTGAGTCGTAGGAAAGCCATACTATTAAGAGGGGGTCCGCGTTGGAAAGGTTTGGATAGAATCAACACGTACACGTCTGTTCCTTTTTGCACCACCTTTCCTTTGGCTCTTTGGAACATCCTCCGTCTCTCCATGTCTCTGCAAAATGAAGGACTCCTAGTGTTCTTTGAAGCTGGAGCATGCGGTAATCTTGCTCTTGAGCGGTAGTATCTGAGCCCTGCGGTAGTACCGCAGGTGCTCACGGTAGTACCGCTCCTTGGGAGTGGTAGTACTGTGGCCTTAGGCCTGGCGCAGCTGCTCAAGCGGTAGTAGGGGCGGATGTAATTTTTTTACATCCGCGCCCTACACGGTAGTACCACTCCATGGGCGCGGTAGTACCGTGGGCTCTGGCCAGGCACAGCAGCATAAGCGGAAGTAGGGGCTGATGTAATTTTTTACATCCGTGCCCTACACGGTAGTATCGCTCCAGGTTTGCGGTAGTACCGTCTCGGATTTTTGCATAGATCAAAACTCAGCGGAAGTAGTCACGGATGTATTTTTATATGTCCGTGCCTTCCCAGCCTAGACCATTCCTGCCTTGCGGTAGTACCGCGCCAGCGGTTTTACCGCTCCCTGCCTTAGCGCATCGGGACTGGTTTTAGCCCCTGCCGTGCCAGCGGTAGTACCGCAGTTCTTCGCGGTAGTACTGCGGGCCCTTGCAGTAGTACCGCTTGTATGGTGCGGTAGTACCGCGTGTCGCAGGCTGAGTTGGTGGATAACGGTTGGATTTGTTCTTTCACTATAAAAGGGGATTCTTCTTCTCCGAGACCACCTCTTCCATCCCCAAGCTCCATTGTTGCTCTAAGCTCCATTTTCGCTCGATCTCTCTCCCTAGCCAATCAAACTTGTTGATTCTCTAGGGATTGGTTGAGAAGGCTCCGATCTACACTTCCACCAAGAGAAATTTGATTCCCCCCACTAATCCCTTGCGGATCTTGTTACTCTTGGGTGTTTGAGCACCCTAGACGGTGAAGGTCACCGCAGAGCCATATTCCATTGTGGTGAAGCTTCGTGGTGTCTTTGGGAGCCTCCAATTAAGTTGTGGAGATTGCCCCAACCTTGTTTGTAAAGGTCCGGTCGCCGCCTCCAAGGGCACCAATAGTGGAATCATGGCATCTCGCATTGTGTGAGGGTGTGAGGAGAATACGATGGCCCTAGTGGCTTCTTGGGGAGATTGTGCCTCCACACCGCTCCAACAGAGACGTACTTCCCCTAAAAAGGTAGGAACTTCGGTAACACATCCTCGTCTTCACCGGCTCCACTCTTGGTTATCTCGTACCTTTACTTGTGCAAGCTTATATTATGTTGTATCCTTCACTTGCTTGTGTACTTGTTGTTGTTGCATCATATAGGTTGCTCACCTAGTTGCATATCCAGACTGTTGGAAATATGCCCTAGAGGCAATAATAAAATGGTTATTATTGTATTTCCTTGTTCATGGTAATTGTCTATTGTTCATGCTATAATTGTATTAACAGGAAACCGTAATACATGTGTGAATACATAGACCACAACATGTCCCTAGTGAGCCTATAGTTGACTAGCTCGTTGATCAATAGATGGTTATGGTTTCTTGACCATGGACATTGGATGTCATTGACAACGGGATCACATCGTTAGGAGAATGATGTGATGGACAAGACCCAATCCTAAGCATAGCACAAGATCATGTAGTTCGTTTGCTAAGAGCTTTTCTAATGTCAAGTATCATTTCCTTAGACCATGAGATTGTGCAACTCCCAGATACCGTAGGAATGCTTTGGGTGTACCAAAGCGTCACAACGTAATCGGGTGGCTATAAAGGTGCACTACATGTATCTCCGAAAGTGTCTGTTGGGTTGGCATGAATCAAGACTGGGATTTGTCACTCCGTATGATGGAGAGGTATCTCTGGGCCCACTCGGTAATGCATCATCATAATGAGCTCAATGTGACTAATGAGTTAGCCACGGGATCATGCATTACAAAACGAGTAAAGAGACTTGCCGGTAACAAGATTGAACGAGGTATGGGGATACCGAAGATCGAATCTCGGGCAAGTAACATACCGATGGACAAAGGGAATTGTATACGGGATTGATTGAATCCCCGACATCGTGGTTCATCCGATGAGAACATCGTGGAACATGTGGGAGCCAATATGGGTATCCAGATCCCGCTATTGGTTATTGGCCGGAGAGGTGTCTCGGTCATATGCGCATGGTTCCCGAACCCGTAGGGTCTACACACTTAAGGTTCGGTGACGCTAGAGTTGTTATGGGAAATAGTATGTGGTTACCGAAGGTTGTTCGAGTCCGGATGAGATCCCAAGACGTGACGAGGAACCGGAATGGTCGGGAGGTGAAGATCGATATATTGGATGAAGGGTATTGGAGTCGGAATTGTTGCAGGAGTACGGGTGACGACCAGGACCGAAAGGTGTTTGGAGGCCCCGGCAAGCATTGGGGGCCTTATGGGCCAAGGGAGGGGCACACCAGCCCACTAAGGGGTTGTGCGCCTCCCAACCCTCTCACGTAACTCGGAGAGGTGGGGGCGCCTCCCTAGGGCAGCCACCCTCCCGGCTTGGGGCAAGTTTCCTAGGGGTGGGGGCGCCCAAACCCATCTAGGGTTTCCCCTGTGGCCGCCGCCCCTCCCCTAGGGCGCCTCCTCCACCCCCTTCCCCCTATATATAGTGAGGGAGATAGAGGGCAGCCGCACCTCTTCCTGGCGCAGCCCTCTCCTCCTCCAACTCCTCCTCCTCCTCCGTAGTGCCTGGCGAAGCTCTGCCGGTGAACCACGAGCTCCATCGCCACCATGCCATCGTGTTGCTGGAGTTCTCCCTCAACTTCTCCTCTCCCCATGCTGGATCAAGAAGGAGGAGACGTCGCCGGGCTGTACGTGTGTTGAACGCGGAGGCGCCGTCCGTTCGACGCTAGATCTGATCTACCGCGATTTGAATCGTCGTGAGTACGACTCCATCAACCGCGTTCTTTGCAACGCTTCCGCTTAGCGATGTTCAAGGGTATGAAGATGCACTCCCTCTCTCTCGTTGCTAGCATCTCCTAGATTGATCTTGTTGACACGTAGGAAAATTTTGAATTATTACTACGTTCCCCAACAGTGGTATCAGAGCTAGATCTATGCGTAGATTCTATGCACGAGTAGAACACAAAGTAGTTGTGGGCGATGATTTGTTCAATTTGCTTATCGTTACTAGTATTATCTTGATTCGGCGGCATTATGGGATGAAGCGGCCCTGACCGACCTTACACGTACTCTTACGTGAGATGAGTTCCACCGAATCGACATGCACTTGATGCATAAGGTGGCTAGCGGGTGTCTGTCTCTCCCTCTTTAGTCGGATCGGATTCGATGAAGTGGGTCCTTATGAAGGGTAAATAGCAATTGGCATATCACCGTTATGGCTTTTGCATAGGTAAGAAACGTTCTTGCTAGAAACCCATAACAGCCACGTAAAACATGCAACAACAATTAGAGGACATCTAACTTGTTTTTGCAGGGTATGCTATGTGATGTGATATGGCCAAAAGGATGTGATGAATTATATATATATATATATGTATATGAGTAGGATTTTCTACAAGTGCTTGCCACAGAACTAGTTAAGGGTTTCAATGGTGCAAAAGTTCTCAAAAATTCTGAAAAAAATACTGAACCAACACACCTATAATATAACATGATCCAACGGAGGGATTCAAAAAATACGACTGTATGTGTCGTGGACAAAAAAGACAAATAGTTCAGTATATATTTATGTCGCAGTGAGCTGAAATGCTTATTATTTTTGCCGAGGACACATAGATGCATATTTTGACAATCCCTCCGTTGGATCATCTTATTACATTAGAGAGATGGTCCCATATTTATTTCATATTTTTTGATAACTTTTAAACCGTTAAAAGTTTAGCGACCCTTAGCTAGTTCTGTGGCAAGCTATGGTAGACACCGTTTTACCTATATATATATATATAGACTTGCATGTCGATGAGTATGACAACCGGCAGGAGCCATAGGAGTTGTCTTAATTTATTGTATGACCTGCGTGTCATTGAAAGCGCCATGTAATTAATTTACTTTATTGCTAACCGTTAGCCATAGTAGTAGAAGTAATAGTTGGCGAGACAACTTCATGAAGACACGATGATGGAGATCATGATGATGGAGATCATGGTGTCATGCCGGTGACGAAGGTGATCATGCCGCCTCGAAGATGGAGATCAAAGGCGCAAGATGATATTGGCCATATCATGTTACTTTATGATTTGCATGTGATGTTTGTCATGGTTACATCTTATTTGCTTAGAAACGACGGTAGCATAAATAAGATGATCCTCGCTAAAATTTCAAGAAAGTGTTCCCCTAAGTGTGCACCGTTGCGAAGGTTCGTTGTTTCGAAGCACCACGTGATGATCGGGTGTGATAGATTCTAACGTTCGCATACAACGGGTGTAAGCCAGATTTACACATGCGAAACACTTAGGTTGACTTGACGAGCCTAGCATGTACAGACATGGCCTCGGAGCACAAGAGACCGAAAGGTCGAACATGAGTCGTATAGTAGATACGATCAACATGGAGATGTTCACCATTGATGACTAGTCCGTCTCACGTGATGATCGGACACGGTCTAGTCGATTCGGATCATGTATCACTTAGATGACTAGAGGGATGTCTATCTAAGTGGGAGTTCATTAAATAATCAGATGAACTTAATTATCATGAACATAGTCAAAAGGTCTTTGCAAATTATGTCGTAGCTTACGCTTTAGTTCTACTGTTTAAGATATGTTCCTAGAGAAAATTTAGTTGAAAGTTGATAGTAGAAAATTATGCGGACTGGGTCCGTAAACTGAGGATTATCCTCATTGCTGCGCATAAGGCTTATGTCCTTAATGCACCGCTCGGTGTGTTGAACCTCGAGCGTTGTCTGTGGATGTTGCGAACATCTGACATACACGTTTTGATGACTACGTGATAGTTCAGTGCGTAATGCTAACGATTTAGAATTGAGGCGCCAAAGACGTTTTTGAAACGCCGTAGAACATATGAGATGTTCCAAAGATTGAAATTGGGATTTCAGACTAGTGGCCACGTCAAGAGGTATGAGACCTCTGACAAGTTTCTTAAGCCTGCAAACTAAGAGAGAAAAGCTCAGTCGTTGAGCATGCGCTCAGATTGTCTGATTACTACAATCGCTTGAATCGAGTGGGAGTTAATCTTCCAGATGAGATAGTGATGGTTCTCCATAGTCAGTGCCACCAAGCTATTAGATCTTCGTGATGAACTATAACATATCAGGGATAGACATGATGATCCTTGAGCAATTCGCGATGTTTGACACCGCGAAAGTAGAAATCAAGTAGGAGCATCAATTGTTGATGGTTAGTAAAACCACTAGTTTCAAGAAGGGCAAGGGAAAGAAGGGATATTTCATGAAACGGCAAATCAATTGCTGCTCTAGTGAAGAAACCCAAGGTTGAACCCAAACCCGAGACTAAGTGCTTCTATAATGAGGGGAACGGTCACTGAAGCAGAACTACCCTAGATACTTGGTAGATGAGAAGGCTAGCAAGGTCAACAAAAGTATTTTGGATATACTTTATATTAATGTGTACTTTACTAGTACTCCTAGTAGCACCAGGGTAGTAAATACCGGTTCAGTTGCTAAGTGTTAGTAACTCGAAATAAAAGGCTACGGAGACTAGCTAAAGGTGAGATGACGATATGTGTTGGAAGTGTTTCCAAGGTTGATGTGATCAAACATCGCACGCTCCCTCTACCATCGGGATTGGTGTTAAACCTAAATAATTGTTATTTGGTGTTTGCGTTGAGCATATACATGATTGGATTATGTTTATCGCAATATGGTTATTCATTTAAGGAGAATAATGGTTACTCTGTTTATTTGAATAATACCTTCAATGGTCTTGCACCAAAAATGAATGGTTTATTGAATCTCGATCATAGTGATACACATGTTCATGCCAAAAGATATAAGATACTAATGACAGTACCACATACTTGTGGTAATCGCCATTTGAGTCATATTGGTATAAGCGCATGAAGAAGCTCCATGTTGATGGATCTTTGGACTCACTCGTTTTGAAAAGATTGAGACATGCGAACCATGTCTATTGGTATATATGCATGAAGAAACTCCATACAGATGGATCATTTGGACTCACTTGATTTTGAATCACTTGAGACATGCAAATCATACCACATGGGAAAGATACTGAAAGGCCTCATTTTCAGTAAGATGGAACAAGAAAGCAACTTGTTGGAAGTAATACATTTTGATGTGTGCAGTCCAATGAGTGCTGAGGCACGCAGTGGATATCATTATGTTCTTACTTCACAGATGATTTGAGTAGATCTTTGAGTATATTTACTTGATGAAACACAAGTCTGAATTATTGAAAGGTTTAAGTAATTTGAGAGTGAAGTTGAAGATCGTCGTGACAGGAGGATAAAATGTCTATGATATGATCATACAGATGAATATCTGAGTTACGAGTTTGGCACACAATTAAGACATTGTGGAAATTGTTTCACAACTAATACCGCCTGGAACACCATAGTGTGATGGTGTGTCCGAATATCATAACTGCACCCTATTGGATATGGTGCATACCATGATGTCTCTTATCAAATTTCCACTATCATTTATGGGCTAGGCATTAAAGACAACCGCATTCACTTTAAATGGGGCACCACGCAATTCTGTTGAGACGACACCGTATGAACTATGGTTTAGATAAACCTAAGCTGTCGTTTCTTAAAAGTTTGGGGCTGCGACGCTTATGTGAAAAAGTTTCAGGCTGATAAGCTCGAACCCAAAGCGGATAAGTGCATCTTCATAGGACACCAAAAAAAACAGTTGGGTATATCTCCTATCTCAGATCCGGAAGCAAAAGGGATTGTTTCTAGAATCAGGTCCTTTCTCGAGGAAAAGTTTCTCTCGAAAGAATTGAGTGGGAGGATGGTGGAGACTTGATGAGGGTGTTGAACCGTCACTTTTCAACTAGTGTGTAGCAGGGCACATGAAGTTGTTCCTGTGGCGCCTACACCAATTGAAGTGGAAGCTGATGATAGTGATCATGAAACTTTCGATCAAGTCACTACCAAACCTCGTAGGTCGACAAGGATGCGTACTACTTCAGAGTGGTACAGTAATCCTATCTTGGAAGTCATGTTGCTAGACAACAATGAACCTACGAGCTATGAAGAAGCGATGGTGGGCCCGGATTCCGATGACTGGCTCGAGGCCATAAAATTCGAGAAAGGATCCATGTATAAAAGCAAAGTATAGACTTTGGAAGAACTACTTGATGGTCGTAAGGCTGTTGGGTGCAGATGGATTTTAAAAGGAAGACGGACAATGATGGTAAGTGTCACCATTAAGAAAGCTCGACTTATCGTTAAGATGTTTTCTGACAAGTTCAAGGAGTTGACTACGATGAGACTTTCTCACTCGTAACGATGCTAAGAGTCTGTTGGAATTATATTAGCAGTTACTGCATTATTTATGAATTCTTGCAGATAGGATGTTAAAACATTGTTTCCTCGACGGTTTTTTCTTGAGGAAAGGTTGTATGTGATACAACCAGAAGGTTTTGTCAATCCTGCAAGATGCTAACAAGTATGCAAAGCTCCAGCAACCCTAATAAGGACTGGAGTAAGCATCTTAGAGTTGGAATGTACGCTTTGATGAGATGATCAAAGATTTTGGGTTTATACAAAGTTTATGAGAAACTTGTATTTCCAAAGAAGTGAGTGGGAGCACTATAGAATTTTTGATGAGTATATGTTGTTAACATATTGTTGATCAGAAATGATGTAGAATTTCTGGAAAGCATACATGGTTATTTGAAAAGTGTTTTTCAATGGAAAACCTGGATTAAGCTACTTGAACATTAAGCATCAAGATCTATAAGGATAGATGAAAAGCGCTTAATAGTACTTTTAATGAATACATACCGTGACAAGATTTCCAAAGAGTTCAAAATAGATCAGCAAAGAAGGAGTTCTTGGCTGTGTTACAAGGTGTGAGTATTGAGTAAGACTGAAGACCTGACCACGGCAGAAGAGAGAGAAAGGACGAAGGTCGTCCCCTATGCTTTGGATGTAGGCTCTACAAGTATGCTATGTTGTGTACCGACTTTTGAAGTGTGCCTTGCCATGAGTCGGTCAAGGGTACAAGAGTGATCCAGGAATGGATCACATGATAGCGGTCGAACTTATCCTTAGTAACTAGTGGACTAAGGAATTTTCTCGATTATGGAGGTGGTAAAAGAGTTCGTCGTAAAGGGTTACGTCGATGCAAACTTCGACACTAATCCGGATGACTGTGAGTAGTAAATGGGATTCGCATAGTAGAGCAGTTATTTGGAATAGCTCCAAGTAGCGCGTGGTAGCTGCATCTACAAGATGACATAGAGATTTGTAAAGCACACACGGATCTGAAAGGTTCAGACCCATTTACTAATAACCTATCTCACAAGCGAGATATGAACAAACCCCATGGGTGTTGGATTCGTTACAATCACATAGTGATGTGAACAATATTATTGACTAGTGCAAGTGGGAGACTGTTGGAAATATGCCCTAGAGGCAATAATAAAATGGTTATTATTGTACTTCCTTGTTCATGATAATTGTCTATTGTTCATGCTATAATTGTATTAACTGGAAACCGAAATACATGTGTGAATACATAGACCACAACATGTCCCTAGTGAGCCTCTAGTTGACTAGCTCGTTGATCAATAGATGGTTATGGTTTCCTGACCATGGACATTGGATGTCATTGATAACAGGATCACATTGTTAGGATAATGATGTGATGGACAAGACCCAATCCTAAGCATAGCACAAGATCATGTAGTTCGTTTGCTAAGAGCTTTTCTAATGTCAAGTATCATTTCCATAGACCATGAGATTGTGCAACTCCCGGATACCGTAGAATGCTTTGGGCGTACCAAACGTCACAACGTAACTGGGTGGCTATAAAGGTGCACTACAGGTATTTCCGAAAGTGTCTGTTGGGTTGGCACGAATCGAGACTGGGATTTGTCACTCCGTATGACGGAGATGTATCTCTAGGTCCACTCGGTAATGCATCATCATAATGAGCTCAATGTGACTAATGAGTTAGCCACGGGATCATGCATTACGGAACGAGTAAAGAGACTTGTCGGTAACAAGATTGAACGAGGTATGGGGATACCGAAGATCGAATCTCGGGCAAGTAACATACCGATGGACAAAGGGAATTGTATACGTGATTGATTGAATCCATGACATCGTGGTTCATCCGATGAGATCATCGTGGAACATGTGGGAGCCAATATGGGTATCCAGATCCCGCTATTGGTTATTGGCCGGAGAGGTGTCTCGGTCATGTCTTCATGGTTCCCGAACCCGTAGGGTCTACACACTTAAGGTTCGGTGACGTTAGAGTTGTTATGGGAAATAGTATGTGGTTACCGAAGGTTGTTCAGAATCTCGGATGAGATCCCGAACGTGACGAGGAACTCCGAAATGGTCCGGAGGTGAAGATCCATATATTGGAAGAAGGGTATTGGAGTCCTGAATTGTTCTGGGAGTACTGGGTGACGACCAGCGTGACCGAAAGGTGTTTTGGAGGCCCCGACAAGCGTTGGGGGGGCCTTATGGGCCAAGGGGAGGGGGCACACAACCCCACTAAGGGGCTGTGCGCCCCTCCCAACCCCTCTCACGTAACCTGGAGAGGTGGGGGAGCCTCCCCTAGGGCAACCACCCCTCCCGGCTTGGGGGGCAAGTTTCCTAGGGGTGGGGGCGTCCAAACCCATCTAGGGTTTCCCCTGTGGCCGCCGCTCCTCCCCTAGGGAACCCTAGGGCGCCTCCTCCACCCCCTTTGCCCGATATATAGTGACGGAGATAGAGGGCAGCCGCACCCCTTCCCTGGCGCAGTCCTCTCCTCCTCCAACTCCTCCTCCTCCTCCGTAGTGCTTAGCGAAGCTCTGCCGGTGAACCATGAGCTCCATCGCCACCGTGCCGTCGTGCTACTGGAGTTCTCCCTCAATTTCTCCTCTCCCCTTGCTGGATAAAGAAGGAGGAGACGTCGCCGGGCTGTACATGTGTTGAACGCGGAGGTGCCGTCCGTTCGGCGCTAGATCGGATCTACCGCGATTTGAATCGTCGTGAGTACGACTCCATCAACTGCGTTCTTTGTAATGCTTCCGCTTAGCGATGTTCAAGGGTATGAAGATGCACTCTCTCTCTCTCGTTGCTAGCATCTCCTAGATTGATCTTGGTGACACGTAGGAAAATTTTGAATTATTACTACGTTCCCCAACATAGACAACCTACTTTGATGCAAAGTTTAAATTGGTAAAGAAAATCTAAAAACTGTTAGTTGCCTATTCACCCCCCACTAGTCAACTATATCGATCCTTTCAACTGGTATCAAAGCCTCGTCTCTTTATTAAGGACTTCGCCGTCCGAAGAGTATGGTTGACTCCGTAGACGGTGAGGAGGAGCACCCCGGTGTGATTCCGTCCTCGTCTACGTCCTATGGGGGAACCTCGGTCTCACGCGAGGAGTTCAATGTGGCTTTGGACACATTGAAAACTTCCATGATGGCCGAGGTCAAAGGCATGCTTAAGAACTTCCTTGATGGTCTTAAATTATCCACCTCACCGTTGGGAGTGGTCGATCCCACTAACATGGTGTCGGATGCTAACTCCAACAAGGGGAAGCTACTAATGACAAAGTTCCTTTATCTAGTGGTAGAAGTGGAAATGACATCTTTGCCCATGTGGAACCTCGGCTTACTTATGGTGGACCAATTCCTTCCACTCATTTGAATCATAGCGGTTCTCCCCCTAAGATTGTGAAAAATGAGGACTTTGATGCTTGGGTATATCCCTTTAAGCGTCATTTAAACCATGTTAATACTAATCTTTGGAGAATCATTGAAGAAGGGTTCTATCCGCATGACCGAAGCAACTTCACCCCTAGAAAAGCCGCTGATAATCAATTCAATGCGAATGCTCTCTTCATCATCCAAGATGCAATTCCGCCCAAAGGTATTGCGCATCTCCGACCCTTCATCGTGGCCAAGGAAGCATGGCACCATGTCGTTTCCCTTTACAAGGGAACCGCAATCATTCAACGCTCCAACTATTAAGTGGTGCAAGATGAAGCCAATGAGTTTGCAATGAATGAAGATGAAGAACCTCGTGAGCTTTACCGGAGATTAACCACTCTTGCGGTCTCACTCCGGGATCATGGGAGCAAGGATACATATGACAACTGGATCAAGCGCGAGTTCTCAAGGCCATGATGCCCTACCACAAGGCCATGTCCTCTGTCATCCGTCAAAGGCCATACTTCCACACCTTGTCCTCAAGTGAAGTGTTGGATGAGTTTGTGGCAATGAGGATCTTGGACAAGACCGCCGACAATGCGTGTTGCATTATCAAAGAGCAAAGAAGCCCAACCTTGCCTTGAAGGCCAAGGTTAGTGTGGAAGAAGAGGATGAAGAGGAAGAAGAGGAGAGCAATCCCGAAGATACGAAATATGCTTATCATGAGCACATGGCTCTTGCTTCAAGGCAATTTTGGAGCAAGAAGAACACGAGGCCCAACTTCAAGAAGAACAACTGAAGTGGCACGAAGGGCAAGCAACAAGTGAGGACTTGCTATAATTGTGGCAATGTGAGCCATTTTGTTGCGAAGTGCCCATACGAGAAGAGGGAAGACAATGGAGGCAAGCTCATATGAAAAGACAAGGCGAAGTCCTTCCCCAACGAGAGCAACTTCACCAAGAAGACTCCTCCTAAGGGGTTGGTGGCACAAGAAGAGTACAATGAGGATGATGATGATGATGAAGACGGCGAGTCGGTTGCCATGGCCTCCGTTGCCACTGCGACAACTCCACGGGTGTCTCTTCGACTCACCCAATGAGAACATCACCGCCAAGTGCCTCATGGCTAAAGCCACCAACAAGGTAACCCCCAACATCAAAACTACCATCATTACTAATCCTTCTTTGACGGATTGCATTGATGAACATGAGGGGCCTAATGAGGAGGAAAATGAATTTGAGTCGTTCATGAGTAAGCTCAAGGGTAAATCCAAGAAGCACGTTCTTGCTCTCTTGGAACAACTAGGTGAAGCCAATGACATGATCGAGGCTCTTGAACAAACCATCTCTAAGATGGAGAGGCATAGTCGTGACTATGCCGATGAGATATCAGATCTCTCTAATGCTCTTGAGGAAGAGCGTGGTCACCGTTTGGCTCTTGAGTAGTCACACAAGACGACCATGCTAAATTAAAGAAAGATCTCGATCATGCTCTTGTTGTATCTCGTGGGCTAAATTCCGAGAAGGACAAACTTGGGGTTGATCTTGTTAGACTCAAGAAAGAGTTTGATATACTCGACAAGGCTCTCAAGGCCTTGAAGGGTACTCGTGCTAGTCTTAAAGAGTCTCATGATTAACTCCAAGTGAAGCTAACCAAGGAGAAATCCACTTTTCCTCATATGGTTTTAATTGATAATGCAAATGCTACTAACCCTTGTTGTGAGGATATGCACCTTGTTGAGGAGAATGAAAAGTTGAAGGAGCAACTTGAGAAAGGCCTTGTGTCTTGCATACAAGGTGAGAAGAACCTCAACGACCTTCTGAGAAATCAAAAGGAAGTTTTGGCCAAGGAGGGAATTGGGTTCGCTCCCAATTCCAAGAACAAGAAGACGAATGACAAGACCAAACGACATCCTCCTCTCAAGCAAACTTTTGTGAAGGAGGGAGAGGGTTCTTCTAAGGAGAAGAAGAACAATGTGAAGGGTGGCGGTGTCAAGAGGGGCAATGCCACCCCTTTCAACAAAGCCGGCGACTTTAACCCTTCTTATGTGTTATGTCGTGCTAGTGATGGACATGTTTATGCTAAATTTGTTGGTTCTCCTTATGAGTACATTGAATGGTCTATTTGGGTTCCGAAGACCCTTGTTACTAACATCAAAGGACCCATTACAAAATGGGTACCTAAAACCAAGCATTGATCTCTTGTAGGCGTTTGCTTCCGGTGGGGGATCATGGTTGCTCGATAGTGGAGCCACAAATCATATGACCGGAAGCAAGGACTTGGTGGTCGACGTGCACAAGATTCCATCTATGCCCACCAATTTCGAGTGGGGTGATGCCTCGTCTTCTAAGGTATTGGGACTCGGCAAGGTTGTCATTTCTCATGATCTCACGATCGAGAAGGTCATGCTAGTTGAGTCCCTTGCATACAGTTAACTTTCCGTTCGTCAACTTGCACTCATGGGCTTTGCCACTTTCTTTGATATTGATACCGTGGCAAGGACCATGATGGTGGAGTTCAAGTCTCCATACAACTTTTGGGCCAAAGCCATCACCACCGCGTGTCATGCATCCAATCGGCTCTATCTCCACAAAGGCTTGAACAAGACTCCATATGAGATACTCACCAGTAACAAGACCAACCTCAAGTACTTCCGGGTGTTCGAGTGTAAGTGTTTCATTCTCAAGAAAGGTTTTCGTTTGTCTAAATTCGAGGCTAGAGCTTATGAGGGCATATTTGTTGGTTATTCTACAAACTCTCATGCTTACCGTGTCCTCAATAAGTCCACGGGACTTACTGAGGAGATGTGTAACGTGGAGTTTGATGAGAATAACGACTCCCAAGTGGAGCAAAGTGTTACTTGTGATGTAGGTGATGAAATTCCTCCCCAAGCCATAAGAAGAATGGGTGTTGGTTTTATCCTACCCATTGAGGAACCCCTTGTGGCCGAAGGAGAAGGACAATGTTCCACTCAAGTGGAACCATCACCAACTCAAGACCCACACGTTTCCGAAGAACAAAGTGAAGGCCCTCATCCTCATGAACAAGACCAAGGGCAAGATCAACCTCAAGATGGCGTTGAACCTCCAAGTGATGCCCAAGGTCATGTTCTCTCCTCCGAGCAAGTTCAAGATCAAGAACAAGCTCATGGCGACGCTCAAGATGATCAAGTTTCCGCTCCGTAACTCACTCCTGAGGAGGAATTGGAGCGTCGTGACGCCAAGATTGCTTCCAAGATCTCTACCAAGGTCATCTCATGACGAATGTGCTTGGAAGCATTCGAAAGGGGGTAAGCACTCGTAGAAAATTGGCAAACTATTGTGAACATCACGCATTTGTCCCTTGTGTTGAACCCTAAAAGGTCTATGAGGCGCTTGAAGATCCGCATTGGCTTAATGCCATGCATGAAGAACTCAACAACTTCGAGTACAACAAGGTGTGGAGATTGGTGCCAAGGCCAACGGGGAATCATAATGTCATTGGAACCAAGTGGATATTCAAGAACAAGCAAGATGCTCATGGGATTATCGTTCGCAACAAGGCGAGATTGGTAGCACAAGGCTACTGTCGGCGTTCTGGGAACGGGGGTCCCCAGACTTGCCTGCCTGCGGCCCGCGGTGTGACTCCACCAGCGGCCTGGTATGGCCCATCTTCACAAGCAAACACCTAAGACCCTCGTGAGGGGCCAAGCCTCGCGAGGCGGATGACACAAGACCTCCTCATGGGCAGCCACCCTAGGCTGGCTCGCGAGGAGCAGAGAGATCAAGGAAAGAGGCACCTTGCGAGGTTCCCATGACGTGAGCCATGACGACCAAGGTCAGGCGGGCACCAGCGGGCACAGAGTACTCGTTTCCTCTTTGGTGCTAAAGGAGCAAGTGCAGGCGAGGAGTCCAGAGGCATCAGGCAAAGGTTTCCATATCGGTGCAACAAGACCGAGACCAGCATGATGGCATGACGGAGGTCATTGCGGAGCCCATGATAGTGTCACCACCAGAGCCTTTGGCAGGTGTCGGTGTCAAAACCGGCGGATCTCGGGTAGGGGGTCCCGAACTATGCGTCTAGGCGGATGGTAACAGGAGACAAGGGACACGATGTTTTTACCCAGGTTCGGGCCCTCTCGGTGGAGGTAAAACCCTACTCCTGCTTGATTAATATTGATGATATGGGTAGTACAAGAGTAGATCTACCACGAGATCAGAGAGGCTAAACCCTAGAAGCTAGCCTATGGTATGATTGTTGTTCGTCCTACGGACTAAAGCCCTCCGGTTTATATAGACAGCGAAGAGGGTTAGGGTTACACAGAGTCGGTTACAATGGTAGGAAATGTACATATCCGTATCACCAAGCTTGCCTTCCACGCCAAGGAAAGTCCCATCCGGACACGGGACGAAGTCTTCAATCTTGTATCTTCATAGTCCAGGAGTCCGGCCAAAGGTCATAGTCAGGCCATCCGGACACCCCCTAATCCAGGACTCCCTCAGTAGCCCCTGAACCAGGCTTCAATGTAGACAAGTCCGGCGCGCATATCGTATTCGGCATTGCAAGGCGGGTTCCTCCTCCGAATTCTTCGTAGAAGATTTTGAACACAAGGATAGTGTCCGGCTCTGCAAAATAAGTTCCACATACCACCGTAGAGAGAATACTATTTACACAAACTCAATCTGCTGACGTATTCCGCATCGTGACATCACACCACGACCAAGCCTTTATTCGAATCGTTTTTACTGTCCCACCTCAGCGCGTTTAGCGAGGCGGTTTCCTTGGCATGTCTTGTCAAAGCAGAGATCGTGTCCCCTTATTCCAGGATTCTCATTAACACGGACGTGGGTAACCTAGTCGTGCCCGTTGGCACGCCTCCTCTATCAAAGGCGAGTCCCGAACGGTCACGGGGAGGGCTCCTAGTATTCAACCTCTTTATAAAGAGACCAAGGCCCCGCTCTTTTTTCTCAATCTCAATCGAATCCGCCTCACTTGAGTCCCAACACCCAAAGCTCCAGATTCAGCGCAGGACCTTCGATGATGTCCGGCTCCGACCTTCAAGGCGGTGGATGCCTTCCTCCGTCACGGAAGAAGGCGTCCTAAAGCTAAGAGATGCCGGTATCTAACCGTGAAATCTCGCATAGGCTGCCTGCCCAAGGGCAGGTTATTCCCACTCCCAAGCCCGGTGAAAGCGTGGTGTTCGCGTCTCACTTCCTTCGGGGCTAGGTTTCCCAGCGGACCCCTTCGTGAGGGGGCTCATGTTTTATTACGGGCTGGAATTTCACGACTTGGATCCGGAGTCCATCCTCCACATCTCATCGTTCATCGTCGTATGCGAAGCCTTCCTCCGCATTACCCCTCACTTAGGATTGTGGCTCAAGACCTTCAAGGTGGAGCCAAAGATGATCAAGGGGCAATAGGCAGAGTGCGGAGGGGCTGTTATAAGCAAGAATGCTGACGCTTCATGGCCCGAGGGCTCTTTTCAAGAGGAGCTCAGTCTATGGCAACAAGAGTGGTTTTATATCACAGCTCCCAGGGGCACCAAATGGGTGGCGCCACCTGCCTTTCGCTAGGGTCCTCCACCGCGGCTGGCGTCATGGGTCAATAAAGGGCTTGACTGGGGGCCGTCCAAGGACGTGCCCTTGTTGCAGGGCCGTATTCGAGACCTCCGAGAGAGAGAGATCAATCTGGTTGTAGTAGCGCAGGTCATGCTGATTAAATGGCATCCTGCCACGCAAGCGTCGCCCCCTCACTTTGTGGGGTTCAATCCGGAGGGACCACGAGCTCTCCAACATTTTATGGGCGCAATGCCCATGGAGATGTACAAACTGTTCTTCGGATCACAAGCAATGTGTCCGGACTTGACCGAAGACGCAGGTGTGAGCTGCAATCGCCCGGATGCTCAAGTAAGTAGTCCCGTACCCGGACATGCTATCCGTATATTTGTCATAAACTTGCCCTTAAAAGAGATGTCCCTTAAACAGGAGTGGATAGCGAAAGCAAAACTGATGAGGTGTCCGGCCCCCCTCCCTGAGACCACGCCGGATCCCGTGTTAAACAAGATGCTGGAGGCTGCGCCTTTAGAAGAAGGCGAAGGGGGGAACAAGGAAGCTACTGCCTCCGGGAAGGAGGTTATCAAGAAAGGAGGGATCGCGAATCCCTCCATCCAAGGGGAAAAGAGGATCGCCTCTGAAGATCCGGAGACCAAGGCCTCAAAGCACGAGAAGAAATCTTCGCCAGAGGGTCCTACGCCGGAAGATGCCCCGGCCGCATTATTTCCCCAAGGAGATCAAGCCTCCAGCGAGCCGTAAGTAGAGAGGGGAGTTTTAAAATAAGAGACATCCCTGTTTTATTTCTGAAGATGGCCGAAATTTTACCTTGTAGTTCGGGTCTCAGCCCTTCTCAGCAGAGCTCGTCTTCAGGGGATCTTCGTCCGGAGATGATGGAGAGCGAAACGCCTTCCCCCGCCGTACCGCCTAGCGAGGCGGACGATCCTGAGGTGTCGTCGCGGAGGGTTTCTCCGAATCCGGCAGGGGCGGAGGGCGATCGTAGGGCCCCCGAGAGCCCTCCGTGTCCGGCCTTCGAAAAAGGCCATCAGACGAGTCCGGCACCTCCTGGTGCATGGTCGGAGGAGTTGAAGGGTCTGCTCGGGCGAGTGTCTATCTCAGAGGATCACCGTGCATTGATGGGTACGGTGATTGAGAAAATTTCGTCCGCGGAAAGCGGGTTGTACGAGGCCGCCAGGAGTTTACTGACAGGTTTTGAGGTACGTGCAATGCTGTACCTTTTGACGGTTCCGCATATATAAGATGCGCCTGTAGATAGTAGCCCACGAGACTTCGGTGTGTTGTAAAAAATGACAGCGTGCCGAGGATCATAATCCCAGCTATAATATGTCGCCCTTCCTATGTAGGTGGCGGAGCGTCCGGTGGCTAGCCGGACTAATGAATTTGCCGAACTAAAGCGGCAACTTGACGTGGCTGATGCCGACATCGCGCTTGTCAATAAGCGGGTTGACGAGTCACAAGGTATGCGGTTTCTCCGTGGACACCTGGTAAGGGAGCTTGATGCCCGTGCCTTACAACTTGTATGCTTGATGCAGATGGTGCCGCTGCCATGGAGAACCTTCGGGCGGAGCTTGCCCGAGCCAAGGAGCAGGCCAGAAAAAGTGATGCGGCTGCTTTAAAGGCGGCCGAAGAGCTAAAAGCCGAACAGGCTGCTCACTGCCGAAGCAAGAAGGAAATGCCCGAGATGGCCGTGAAGTTGAAGAATGCTACCGACCGCTGCGAGCTTCTTGAAAAAGAAGGCCGGGCGGAGCAAGAGGACCTGAAGAAGGCCACCACCAAGGCCAAAGATGCTCGCTCTGTGATGAGAGCTATGAAGGAGGAGCTACGTCAGGCCGGAGATATCGCGGCTGGAAAGCCCTTTCTGCTACGGAGGAAGTTCACGGATCCTAAATATGCTCAGTTGGACCGGCTGTGGAGTAGTGAGGATGCTTATATGGACTTGGCGGCAAGTGCCGCGGACGCGGCCGAACACTTCAGAAATCAAAAGGATCACGAGATGGAACAGCTTTTTGGTCGTGATTAGTAATCCAGGCGTCCACTTCCATTAACCGATCGTTTGGCGAATGGGCGGAGCTGAATAGGTTATGCGGACTTGCCATGAAGGATGTCGTGACTCATTTGTGGCGAAAAGGCCTGGTGAAGAGTTATTTTGGCTTGGTGCGGCGGTTCCTTGGTGCGGTGCCGCATATCAAAGCAATGAGGCGGTCGGCATGCATAGAGGGTGCACGGATGGCTCTTGCCCGTGTCAAGACATCTTGGGCGGAGATGAAGGCCACCGATGTTGCATCCCAAGATTCGGAGGAAGCCGAGTACACTCGGCGGTATTTTCGGGGAAGTTCTGCAGGCGCTCGTTTAATAGAGACGCGGTGCTCGAAGGATATTATGTTGAATAACATGTATTATTGTGAAACAATGTTTCGATGGAATATAAAAGCTTTTTATACTTGTGCCTTCAAGAATTAAAATACCTCTGTGCGGCCGTCAATGTATATGTGTATATAACTTTGAAAGATGGCAGTCTTTGGCTTTCCCCGCATATAATGCGGGGTGTTCTGGCGCCTTTTCACACTTGATCCAACGTCTTGGTCCTACAAAGGAGGTGATAGCGCACCAAACTAGGCAGCCGGACTATAATGCTTTATCACTTTCACTTAGCCATAGGAGTTCGACAGTGGGGCTACTATATAGCCCCTAGGGGCACCGCGCTCACCCGAAGGGGCGCGTATGTGCCTGACCGAAAGCTTGACCCTTCGTCAATGCGGAGGAATTCTAAATATTCCAGCCGGGTCATCGAAAGTGGTTGACCAGTCTCACGCTATATCATGACAGTCAGGTTTCGCTTTCTCTCTTTGAGGTGCTCGCTTTGGCGAACCGGGCAACTGTCGCGATAGTTCTCTGGTGCCGCATTAGCCGATAGAGCGGAACGTAAGGCAGCAAAACACAGGAGCCGGGCAAACCCAACATTTGACCAAAGACGTGATTCGGAGCTGATGCATATAAGGCCTAACTCGAGACGCCGAACACTCCCTAAGGTATTCGGTTTTATGAAAACGGGCCGAACAATCGCCCTTGGTAATAAGCCCCTGGTGTCCAGTGTACGCGAAATTTCGGCGTGGCCTATGCCAAAGCATGACCTCCTCCTCGGTTATAGGAAGAAACCGGGATGTGTATCAAGAAGAGACAGTGAAAAGGTTTATGCAGGGTCTTAATCTGAAAAAGAATCCTTGCGAGGGTCCCTCTTGCACGCGTCTGCTGTGTCTCCGTTGTGCCGTATCACGGGCGGGTGTAGCACGATGTTCATCTGTAAAGAGAGGAACTTAGTTGAAAAAGGTCGTGCGAAAATGTACGTTATATTAAATAAACAAAGTACAATTCAAAAAATGAATAAAATTGAGCTTTATGGTCTCTTGTTGCGGAGCCCTTTGTACGGGGGTATGTGTCTAGTAAGCCCTTGTATGTTTCTGTTTGGACTAAATCCAGCCGTGTCCGGGGTCTAGACGACCTGTCTAAGTGCTTTTATTGGTGAAGCCGGTTTATTGTGTGGCCGTCAAGGCAACCGCACGATTTTCCGGACTCAAGGAACCCTCGATGTTTCCTTTTAACGAGATGATGCCGCGTGGACCGGGCATTTTAAGTGTAAGAGATGCATAATGCGGTATTGCGTTAAAGCGGGCGAAAGCTTCGTGTCCCAATAGTGCTTGATAGCTACTTGTAAATGGGGCGAGGTGGAAGGTTAACTTTTCGCGGCGGAAGTTGTCGGGTGAGCTGAACACAACTTCTAGCGATGAGAGCCCGTACAATGGGCATATGGGCTGGCATTACCCCTTGAAAGGAAGTGTTGCTATGGAGAAATTTGGTTGGGTCTATCCCCATTTTGCGGATTGTGTCACGATATAGCGAGGTTTAGATCACCGCCGCCGTCCATTAGGACTTGTGTAAATTGGAGTCCGCCAATTATCGGATCTAATATCAAGGCAGTCAACCTGCATTCCGTATACTTCTAGAGTAATCCCGATGGTCGAAGGTGATTGGTTTTAACAACCCGGTGGCGGGACTACTCCGGGATAGGCCGTATGGCGCTGTACCTCTATGGGCGCTGCTCTATTTTCCCTTTTGTCACGTGAAGTGAGTTTACTTGTTTTGACTTCTTGTGGGATATTCTTTTGTTTTGGGGTGCTCTGCTTTTGTGGTTCGTGATCGTCCTCGCTTGGTGTGTCGAGCACCTTGTGTTCAGCGTTGAGTTTGCGGACTGCTTGAAGACCCAACAATCTCTGTGGGTATGGTTTGCGAGCTTCCAGAATCTTGTGGATTTGGCATATCTTGTCCAAGATTTTGTTTAAGTTAGATAGATCGTCCTGTTATCCTTAAGGGGCAGCTTTTTATGATTCTGCCGAGAGCTTTTGAATCCGGCGTTGTTGCCGTGCTCTTGGGCTGTTTCCCTTGGTCGGCCTTTGGTCCTCGCTGCGTCGTGGTTTCCCGTTCCATCCCTGACTTTGGATGTACTTGGGTCGCTGGTGCGCATCTTGCCAGCCAGCTATCCTCTCCAGCATAAAAGCGGGTCATGAGGCTTGTTAATGCGGCCATTGTTCTTGGCTTTTCTTGGCGAGGTGTCTGGCGAGCCATTCATCTCGGACGTTGTGTTTGAAAGCTGCTAAGGCTTGGCGTCCGGACGATCGACTATTTGGTTCTTCTTAGTCGAGAATCTGTTCCAAAATTTCCGGGATGACTCTCCGGGTTGAGTTATGTGACTTAAATCGTCGGCATCCGGAGGTCGGACATAGGTCCCTTGAAAATTTGCCCGAAAAGCATCCTCGAGCTCCTCCCAACTTCCAATGGTGTTTTCGGGAAGGCTTTTAAGCCAATGCCGGGCTGGCCATTTGAGCTTGAGGGGTAAGTATTTTATGGCGTGGAGATCATCTCCTCTAGCCATGTGTATGTGGAGGATGTAATCCTCAATCCAGACTCAGTGGTGCATTGTTCCGTCGTATGCCTCTATGTTTCTGAGCTTGAATCCCGCTAGAAATTCATAATCCGGCACCTCATCGGTGAAACATAGGGTGTGCGGCACCCCTATATTTAGGTGTACCGTGATGTTCGGATACTTGATGTGTTGCATTGCTTACTAGAGCTTGCTTTCTTGGCCCGTAGATAGATCTAACTGGGCCATCTTTTTAATGCAAATCCCTGTGCGGATCGCGTGCCGGCTTGTGTGCGGCACCGTTTGCCCCTCTCTGTTTGCCATGGGTTCGTCCATCCGACTGGGTGGCCTCTTCGTTTTTTGATTGCGGGGGCTCTACGGCCTCCTCATCAAATTCGGGCAGTAGTTTTCGCTTTGGGTAGCTCTTCGTTCGATGTTGTCGCCGTATTTGTCTGCGGTGTTGAGTACTTTGCTCCATCTGATTACGAGTGCATCTTCCGCTGTTTTGAGCTTCCGCTTCTACTTTTTCGAGCTACGTGCGGTGGAGACGAGCCTTTTGTGGAGGTTCTTCGCTCCAACAACTTGTCCGGTGTGAGATCGTGCGATCATTATCTTCGCCAGGGACGGGTTGTTTATCCAGGTTGTCCTGTTCGGACGGTTGCTCGATAGCATGTTCATCGTCCATCGGTTCGCCCTGCTCTATGGCTGGGTCTGTATGGCTGTTGTCTTTGTCGAGGCGGGACTTTGAGCGGCGCTTACGTCACCGTTTTGACTGGTTTTCGAGGGAATGATCCTTCGTAGCGTCCCGTTGTTCCTCGTCGTCGCTTCCTTTAGGTGTGTCCACTATGTATACATCGTGAGATGAGGTGGTTCTCCAGTGCCCTATAGGTACTGGTTCATGTTCCTCCCCTACATCGTCGTCCATACCGTCGATGTCTTCGGAGTCAAAGTCGGGCATGTCGGTTAAATCATCGATAGTGGCTACGAAGTGGGTGGTGGGTGGGCTTTGAATTTCTTCGTCATCCGCATCCCAACCTTCCTGAACATAATCAGGCAGGCTCTCTGATAAAGAGAGAGACTTTAGTGAGTTCGAGGATGTCGCAAAAGGCGAGTCTTTGAAAGATGTCCATGGCGGTGAACTCCATGACCCGGGCGCCCAATCGGATTCGATTGGCGGGGCGCGGAAGGCTCGGAGTCCGGAGGAGTCCGGCACCTTGGAGTCCACGAGCCGCAAAGGACGGGTAGGTGTACGGCTCAATCGCCGTAGAGATTGCAGCCCCGAGGCGGTGTCCAGCCACCCGTCCTCGATCGGCCTTGATCGGCTCCGAGCTAAAGGTCGGAGAGGACACTGGTGCGGCTTCCAGGACACTGTTCGGCGGCAGAGCTAGATCATGCCCCTCGTGACAGTGCGGCGCGCTTGGCTGTGGCTCGAACCCGTCGAAGATTAAGTCTCTGCGGATGTCAGCCGTGTAGTTCAAACTTCCAAATCTGACCTGGTGGCCAGGGGCGTAGCTTTCAATCTGCTCCAGATGGCCAAACGAATTGGCCCGCAGTGCAAAGCCGCCGAATACGAATATCTATCCGGGGAGAAAAGTCTCACCCTGGAGCGCATCGTTGTTGATGATCGGAGGAGCCATCGGGCCTAAAGATGACGACACAGAGGAACTCTCAATGAAAGCACCAATGTCGATGTCAAAACCGGCGGATCTCGGGTAGGGGGTCCCGAATCTGTGCGTCTAGGCGGATGGTAACAGGAGACAAGGGACATGATGTTTTTACCCAGGTTCGGGCCCTCTCGATGGAGGTAAAACCCTACTCCTTCTTGATTAATATTGATGATATGGGTAGTACAAGAGTAGATCTACCACGAGATCAGAGAGGCTAAACCCTAGAAGCTATCCTATGGTATGATTGTTGTTCGTCCTACGGACTAAAGCCCTCCGGTTTATATAGGCACCAAAGAGGGTTAGGGTTACACATAGTCGGTTACAATGGTAGGAAATCAACATATCCGTATCGCCAAGCTTGCCTTCCACGCCAAGGAAAGTCCCATCCGGACACGGGACGAAGTCTTCAATCTTGTATCTTCATAGTCCAGGAGTCCGGCCATCCGGACACCCCCTAATCCAGGACTCCCTCAGCAGGCGAAGACCACCTTTTGTCAGGATAGCTTGTACTAGTTGTCCCCCTTCAAATTGGCCATTGTGGGATTCCTTCCCGCCTAACATTTGGGAAGAGGACCCAGGCCTCAATAAATAGGACTAGCCACCACCAGGGAGGGGATATCATTCGGACCTTCCTCACACACACAAGCCCACCGAGCTCAAGAGCACCTCTCCTCAAGAGGTAGTTCTTCCCTTGTACTTGTTCATCCAAGCCTACTAGGCAATCCACCACACCACACTCGAGTAGGGTATTACACCACATTGGTGGCCTGAACCAGTATAAACTCTTGTGTCCCTTGTTCTTTGGGTTCGGCGAGCTAAGCTTTGAGATTGCGGTGAGAGCGTGAGCTAGGGGGAGAGAGATCTTCGTGCGCACCCCAGAGTTCGAACCTCAAGGGTTTTGCCGGAACCCGTAATCCGACATTTGGCGTGCCAGGTAGGGGCGCGCTGAAGCTTTCCTTCCATCGATCCGCGCTCCACCGCGTCCATGGCCGACGCGCGTCGGGCCCGCGCCAACCGTCGGGCCTCCCTCGCCGCCCGTGTCGCTCAGACAGCCCCTATCGGCGGGCCTCCCATCGTTCTCCGTCGCCCGCCACCAACGCCGCCGCTGGACCGGCGGGAAACGAGCAGCAAGCGTCCTTGCTGCACCCCTCTTTGTGCCGTGACGGCCGCACCGCCACCCTATCACTGACTCCAGCCGGCTCATCGTCTCACGCTCGTCGCGCGCCCATGGACGCGCAGGCCGCACTGCTGATGGCACGCGAGCTCCTGCGCTACCGCCTGGTCGACGACCTCTACGAGGACTGGTTGGACCGCATCACCGAGCTCGTCAGCCCGTCCCTCTCGCTGCCTCGCCCTCTGCCAGCTGCGGGCGACGTAGCTCACGGAGCGCCTCTGCACCCCCGCACCAAGACGCGCGGCCCCTCAGCACGACCCGCCGCGCCGGGTGCCCGCGCATGAAGAAAGAAGCTGCCAAGAGGTTGCCCGACCGAGAGACGACGCTCCCGCGCTCCCGGCGCCGCCACGTCAAGACCGCATGCTGCCTGCGACATCGGTACGCGGGCACCAAGACCAAGCTCCTCCACCGCGGCGGGCCCCGATGGCTACTGCAGGCTGCCGTGCCTTCACCCCGGAGCTGCGTAGCGTCGTTTGGCCAGGCAAGTTCAAGCCGGACCTGCCTCCACGCTACGATGGCACCCCAACCCTGCAGATTTCTTGCAGCTCTACGAGCTGAGCATCGAGGCAGCCAACAGCGACGAGAAAGTCATGGCGAACTAGTTTCCCATGGCTCTCAAAGATGGTGCTCGCTCGTGGCTCCTGAACCTCCCCCCAGGTTCGATCTCCTCCTGGGGTGAGATGCCCGACCGCTTCGTCGCCAACTTCCAGGGCATTCACGACCGCCCGCCAGCCGCGGGTGACCTACGCCGCATCAAGCAGCAGCTAGGGGAGACCCTGCAGAAGTACATCCAGCGCTTCAACAGTGTTCGCCTCAAGATCCCCAAGGTGACGGACGAGGCCATCATTTCAGCGTTCTCTGATGGCGTCCGCGACGTCAAGATGAAGGAGGAGCACGCTATCCACGAGGAGCTATGCACTGCACTGGAGATGTTCAACATGGCGACTAAGTGTGCGAGGGCTGTGGAATGGCGCCTCTCCCTCCTCGAACTCCTAGCTGCCGACCCAGAAGAGAAGAAAGCCAAGGCTAAGGACGTGAAGCGCAAGGGGGTAACCGTGTTGGCGGCGGAGCCAAACACAAAGCGCGGCCGGGGCCACCTCTAGTCATCCAAGAGCAGCCGTCCGTTCCGTGCCTTCCACAACGTACATAGCCACAACACCAATGACTGCCAAGAGCTCAGGGCCATTCGAGATGGACGCTTTGGTCGATGCCCCGAACGCAACGACCGGGGCTACGACCGAGGAGGAGGCCGAAGTTGAGGATGCTGGGATGACCGCGGACCCTATCAGGAGTGGTGCGACCAGCCTCGCGAGGACCAGCCTCGTGAGGACCACCCCCAGGGCAATCCTGGCCTTCCTCTGCTGCCGCCACCGCCAAGAAGGAACGATGACCACCATCAGGACGAGGGGGCTGGGGGCTTCCAGGAGCCACGCGCTATCGCTTGCATCTTGGGTGGCGCTCAGGCCCCAGCTTCCCAGCGCATCTTCAAGCAGTTTGCTCACGAGGTGAACGCAGCCCTTCCCAGGCTCGAGGCCACGCGCCCGCTCAGGTGGTCCAAGTGCGCCATCACCTTCAGCTCGTCGGACCAGCTCAAGTGCGCGGCCACTGCTGGCGCCCTCCCGATGCTTTGCTCACCCGTCATCAGCAACGTCCAAGTCACCAAGACCCTCATCGACGGTGTGCCCGGTGCCCTTCTCAGGCTGGGCTCGGGGGCTCTCTTCTGGAGGGCCTCAGACCTAGCAAATTTCACGAGGGAGGCGCTCGGGCACCACGTCAAGGCGTGCTTTGCTGCACATTTCCCTCAAGAGGGCACTGGGCGAGGAGCGCCCGGTGCTCAGGAGTTCATTGTCAAGGCAACACAGGAGTTTCAAGAAGCGAGGACCATGCACGGCGACCGCCGCCCACCACCCGGCGCAGCTCCCCATCCTGGCGAGGACGGTGGGCTGCGCATCTGCATCGGCATTCCAGGGCTCAACAGGGCCGCATCTCGGGAGCGTTTCTGGCCTTCGCGCGTTGGACGGTGCAAGGGTCCACCTCACAGCTACGTCCGCATGCCATTTGGCTTGCCGAACGTGGCAGCCTCCTTCCAGCGCCACCTACGGGGCATCCTGGCGGCTCAGGAGGCCAGGCATCACGCGGTCCTAGCAGAGATGGCGATGGTCCTCAAGGAACTACCCGAGCCCACAGAGCCTCCTAAGGCTCAGGGCCATGGTGGCTCGTGAGGAGCGACCTCTCCAGCTCGCACCTTCAGCTACCCCGACACTGCCTCGACAACGGAACCAGGTGACATTTTCCGGTTTACTCGGCTGGGAGCGCCCCTCGGGCTGCATCATCCCCAGGTCGCACGGGCCTGCCCCCGCGACATGGATCTTTTTGCATCTTTAGCTTACTTTGTTGGGGGCGCCCCTCGGGCTGCATCATCGCCAGGCCGCTCGGGTCCGTCCCAGTGGCATGTATCATTCTTGCATCTATCTAAGCTAGCTTGTCTCCTTGCATAAGTTATTTATGGCTATCACCTGCTTATCTGGTACATCGATATCCCACCCGTGACCACCCTCGTCGCCGCGGGAGCCACGCACCGGTCGTCTTCCCTTAGGATTCCTTGCATGAGTAGGCCTGGCACGACGTCTGTGCTCGGGTCCGTCCCTGCAACGTCGATAAATTCAACAACTAAGCTCTATCTGGCGGGCCCACCCCGTTCACGTCACCTCCTGGGGTCGTTGGTGCCTCGCCTACTCATTGGATTGCCTCAGGAAATTCGTCCCGCGCAGGTTACCTAACCATCTCGCAGGATCGCTAAAGCTATCAAGATTCTAGACCAGGCGCAACCCGCCTTGAGGTAGGGCCTCGTGAGTCCCGCGCTGGCTCACGAGTGCCCAGACACACCTCGTCTAGCCCTGCCGTGCAAGCCACATGTCAGGGCGGGGCTGTACACGCCCCGGGGGCTCCACTCAGAGGGAGCCCTCACCCACGCACCAGTGGAAGCACCATGCTCCGCGCTGGCAGTCGACACGGTCGAGGAGCGGCTATGCCCGTGCAAGTGCGGAAGCGCTATGCTCCGCGCTGGTGATAAACAACTGAGGGCGGCCCCAAAGCTGCACCAACCTCAGGGAGCCTCCGGGCTCGGTGTCCAGCCTCATCGGAAAACTTCCCCTCGGGAGAGTCACGTGAGGGGGCTGGGCACGGGGGCTGTGCTCGGGTCATGCCCAAGCGTACGCCGCCCTGCCAGGTCCCTCGGACCTGGTCGTCACGCACCCTCCCGAGCGGATCCAAGGTATGAAGGTCGTTTGGACGTCAAGGGGGACTCCTGAGCATCGCGACTCAGGAGCCTAACTGGCCACATAGTCCCTCACCCCTTGGGCTCATCCTGGCAATCCGGACGATCCAATGGCGGTTGAGGTATGCGCGGGGTCGGGCCCCGCCGATGTAGAACACTAGGCCTACTCCCGCATCTCCTTTCCGTAAGATGTTTGCGCGTCAAGGGGGACTCCTGAGCATCGCGACTCAGGAGCCTAACTGGCCACGTAGCCCCTCACCCCTTGGGCTTGTCCTGGCGATCCGGATGATCCAATGGCGGTTGAGGTATGCGCGAGGTCGGGCCCCGCCGACGTAGAACACTAGGCCTACTCCCACATCTCCTTTCTGTAAGATGTTTGCGCGTCAAGGGGGAATCCTGAGCATCGTGACTCAGGAGCCTAACTGGCCACATAGCCCCTCACCCCTTGGGCTTGTCCTGGCGATCCGGATGATCCAATGGCGGTTGAGGTATGCGTGAGGTCGGGCCCGCCGACGTAGAACACTAGGCCTACTCCGCATCTCCTTTCCGTAAGATGTTTGCCGCGTCAAGGGGGACTCCTGAGCATCGCGACTCAGGAGCCTAACTGGCCACGTAGCCCCTCACCCCTTGGGCTTGTCCTGGCGATCCGGATGATCCAATGGCGGTTGAGGTATGCGCGAGGTCGGGCCCCGCCGACGTAGAACACTAGGCCTACTCCCGCATCTCCTTTCTGTAAGATGTTTGCGCGTCAAGGGGGACTCCTGAGCATCGCGACTCAGGAGACTAACTGGCCACGTAGCCCCTCACCCCTTGGTCTCGTCCTGGCGATCCGGACGATTCAACGGCGGCTGAGGTATGCGCAGGGTCGGGGCCTGTCGACGCAGAACACCAAGCAAACATGAAGGAAATCGCGGAATTTCAAACAAATATTACAAGGCATACAGTTCTTCAAATACCAAACACAAGTTTAAACGCCTCCACGAGGCATGGTGCATGTTGCAGAGGCAAGCAGGAAAAGGAGTTGCCAGCAGGCCATCTTGTCATCCCTGGACGTCACCGTCGCTTGCAAGGGGCGCCCCTGCGACTGCGAAAGTTTCCCTCACCTGTGCCGCCCCGCCGGAGTGGCAGGTTCTGCAGCACCACCAGTCGAGGGCGTGGGGTCAAAGGCGTGGAACTTCTTCAGCAAGGCCTCCACCTGGCTCTTCATGGCTTCGGCAGCGGCTGCGCAGCGCTTGTCATCCACGGGCTCGAGCAGCTCGTCAAGGTCAGCGTCAGGATCACGAAGATGGAGGTGGCTGAGAACGCGCATCAGTGCAGCCGAGGAGAGCGCACGGGCTTCCCCCTCCACCAAGAGGCCGATCCCGTCCACGACGTCCTCAAGCGCCGCAACCAGATGAGGGAGCAGCTGGGTGGGGCCCTCGTCATCTGTCGCCAGCGGCTCCTCCAAGCCCTTCTCGTAGAGTGCCCGTAGTGCCACGCGGGACTTCTCCTCAAGGGACTTGAAGGCTACGCGGTCTTCAGCCAGGACCTTCGCTTTGGCTTCCAGCTCGACCTTCTCTTCCTTCATCTCCTGCTGCAGCTTATCCAGCCGGCTGTGCTTCATGGCCTGTGCCCTCGCCGACTGCTCCAGCTCGGCGTCGTGACCCCTGATGGCGTCCTCTCTGGCCTTCATCTTCTCCTCCTCCGCCTTGCGGTCTCGAGCCTTGGCCGCACGCTCGTTGCGCATGGTCTCCAGCTCGGCCTCCAGTGATCGGCAGCGGTCATGGGCAGCCCCGGCGTCCTTCAGCGCCGCCTCGCGGGCAGCCGCGGCCTGGGCAGCGGCCTGCTTGTCCCTCTCAGAAGCTGCCGCGGCCTAGCTCAGCGCCTCCCGGATGGATGCATCGGAGTGCAACCAGCCAGAGATCAGCTCCAGGCGCCCGGCCACTAGGCGACGGTCGGCGCCTTGAAGATCAACCCACAACCGGTTCAGCGTAGGAAGGACATGCTCCAGGACATCAGGCGAGGCGGAAGGATCGCGAGCGGGTAGTGAGACGGAAGGAGGAGGCAACATCGTCGCCAAGACCTGCAGGTTGATGGCGGTGGAGGAAGAAGCCAGGAGCTCCGGAGGCTGCGTGGCGTCGGCCGGCGAGTAGGGGGCGAGCACCTCAGGAGCTGGTGAGGCCTTGGGGGTCGCCCTTTCCTGAAGACGCTCCTCTGGGCCTTGCAAGGATGACCGGGCCGGAGAAGTGCGGGCGCCATCGCCGCCCTTTTGCACCAGGGGAGGCACGGCCGTGCCAGGATGCTGGGTCCCCGAGGGTGTGGCCGCCTCCTCCTCCTTCTTCTTCGATGACAGCGTCGGCCTAGCAGCACCAGGGGGGAACATCAGGAAGCCACAGTGGGAGCAGGAGCAAGGGCAAGCTCAGGATGGAATACTCACTGGTCCACGACGACGTAGTCCCGCCGCCTCTTCAGAAGCGCGGAGCCTGGGGGCCTTGCGGCCTGGGGCGCTGGAGCGTGGGCCCCAGGGGTCGACAAGCCTGAGGTAGCCCCCGACGGCGATGTGGCGAAAACATCACCCCGAGAGATTAGCGACGATCTGCTATTCGTCGGGACGCCAGACGACAGCTTTCCCGAGGGGGAGACCCTGGACCTCGTAGTGACCCCAACAGGGGGCAGGACTTCCCTCATCGGGGGGTCATCGGTAGCGTCGTCGTTAGGCAAGGCGCGGAGGAGGTCGGCCTTGCACGGAGGGGAGGTCTCCCCAGACCCCTCCAGGGTGGCCGCCGAGTCCTGCTCCTCCTCCTCGCCGGAATCATCGGAGGACACCACCACCGGAGTCGTCACCACTGGGACAACCGAGGGCGCAGACGGCACAAGCCCGTGCCTATCAAAGACTGGCATGGCGGCGGCGGCCTCCGCCCGTTGGGGCGGCGGTACAAGGGAAGGAAGGAGTCCGGCAGGTACCCTTGGTCGTCCCCAACGAAGGAACGGAGGGCCGAGCCCAACTCCGTGGCGGAAAGGGTCTCCGGACGCAGGTGTAGGTCATCTCCTTTGTCTCCGAGCTTCCATAGGGGGCACGAGCGCACCTAGAGGGGAGCCACGCGCTACGTCATGAATTCCTTAATGATCATGGCCCCGTCAGCTTTGCCGCCTTTGGGTCATCAGGCTTCAGGTCGTCGGTCATTCTCTCCAGCACTTGTGCCGCCCGGGGGTCGGTGAGCCTCGCGCGAAGCCACCCGCGTGGGACACGGGCATCTCCGTCGGTAGCACCAGCGGGGGGGGGGGTGGGAGTATTTGGCATCCATCATGATCCACTTGCTCCTGAAGCCCTCGGCCTTCTTCCCAGCCTTCGAGACCGCGTTGGTCTTGTTGGCTGCAACGAAGTTGACGCACCCCGAGCAGTGGCCCTCCTTGATCCAGAGAAAGAAGAAGTGGCGCAACAGTGCCACAGACAACATCACTCCGACGTACGCCTCGCAATAGAAGGCGAAGATCGACAGGAAGAGGATGGAGTTGGGATGAAGATGGAGGGCGCAGATCTTGTAATGGCTGAGGACGGAATAGAAGAAGTCGGAGAAGGGGGGAACCAACCCCGCGACGATGTTGCTCATGAAAAAGGGGTAGAAGGTGCTGCCTGAGGCCTCTGGCTCGGCGGAGCCAGCCCGGAGCGCAGTCTTCCTCTTCTCATCGCCCTCTGCCGTCATCAGGTGCATGGCGGCGACGTTCTCCGAGATGGTCGGCGCATTCAGCACAGGCTCGTACCAAGACGACGGAGGGGCGGCCCAAGCTTTTGTTGGGCGCCATTGACGGCAGGCTCAGAGTAGGATTTGGGCGGATCTGGAGTCTTTGGGAACAAGGAGCAAGAAAGGGGATCTAGAGCAAGACGAAGGGAAGCAATGAAGGCAGCGCGGCCCGCGCCAACCTTTTGTCAGTCGGGCTATTGCCGAGGCAGCTTGGGGAAGCGGAGACGCCCACGTCCCGTCAGTTGCCATGCGTCAGTAAAGGCTGCATGCGGTTGGGGCCCGCGGCGCTCCGCACTTGCCCCTTGGCTTCACCTCAAAGCCAAGCTCGAGCGCACCTTGGGCCCGGGGGCTACTGTCGGCGTTCTGGGAACGGGGGTCCCCAGACTTGCTTGCTTTCGGCCCACGGCATGACTCCACCGGCGGCCTGGTATGACCCATCTTCACCAGAAAACACCCAAGACCCTCGCGAGGGGCCAAGCCTTGCGAGGCGAACGACACAAGACCTCCTCAGGGGCAGCCACCCTAGGCTGGCTCGCGAGGAACGGAGAGATCAAGGCAAGAGGCACCTCGCGAGGTTCCCGTGACGTGAGCCATGACGACCAAGGTCAGGAAGGCACCAGCGGGCACAAAGTAGTCGTTTCCTCTTTGGTGCTAAAAGAGCAAGCGCAGGCGAGGAGTCCCAAGGCATCGGGCAAAGGTTTACATATCGGTGCAACAAGACTGAGACCAGCAGGACGGCAGAACGGAGGTCATCATGGAGCCCATGACGGCGTCACCACCAGAGCCTTTGGCAGGCGAAGACCACCTTTTGTCAAGAGCTTGTACTAGCTGTCCCCCTTCAAATTGGCCGTTGTGGGATTCCTTCCCGCCTAACATTTGGGAAGAGGACCCGGACCTCTATAAATAGGACTAGCCACCACCAGGGAGGGGAGATCATTCGGACCATCCTCACACACACAAGCTCATTGACCTCAAGAGCACCTCTCCTGAGGAGGTAGTTCTTCCCTTGTACTTGTTCATCCAAGCCTACTAGGCAATCCACCACACCACACTGGAGTAGGGTATTACACCACATCGGTGGCCTGAACTAGTATAAACTCTTGTGTCCCTTGTTCTTCGGTTTCCGCGAGCTGAGCTTTGAAATTGCAGTGAGAGCGTGAGCTAGCGGGAGAGAGATATTCATGCGCACCCCGGAGTTCGAACCTCAAGGGTTTTGCCGGAATCCGTAATCCGACAGCTACTCCCAAGTCGAGGGTATTGACTACGGTGAAACCTTTGCTCCCGTTGCTCGCCTTGAATCCATTCGTTTGTTGATTGCTTATGCATCTCATCATAACTTTAAGTTGCAACAAATGGATGTGAAGAGTGCTTTTCTTAATGGTCCTATTAATGAGTTGGTATATGTCAAAAAAAACCCGGGTTCGAGGATCCCTATTTCCCCGATCATGTGTACCAACTCAATAAGGCACTCTATGGCCTTAAATAAGCCCCATGTGTGTGGTACGACCACCTTACCGAGTTGTTGCAAGATCGTGGGTTTGAAATTGGGAAAATCGACCCCACTCTTTTTACTAAGAAGGTCAAAGGGGAGTTGTTTGAGTGCCAACTATATGTTGATGATATTATCTTTGGTTCCCCTAACAAAGCTTTCAATGAAGAATTTGCCGCTCTCATGAGCTCAAAGTTCAAGGTGTCCTTGATGGAAGAGTTGACGTTCTTTCTCGGGTTCGAGGTCAAGCAAGGAAAAGAAAGAACCTTCATCAACCAAGCCAAATACACTCAAGACATGCTCAAGAGATTCGATCTAAGTGATGTCAAGCTGGCTTCCACTCTAATGCCCGTCAAATGCCAAGTTGACATAGATCCCAATGGTAAAGCAGTGGATCAAAAGGTATATCGCTCCATGATTGGCTCCTTGCTTTACCTTTGTGCATCTAGACCAGATATCATGTTGAGTGTGGGAATTTGTGCACGGTTTCAAGCCGCACCTAAGGAAAGCCACTTTGTGGCGGTCAAGCGAATCTTTCAATATTTGGCTCATACCCCAAACTTTTGCTTATGGTACCCAAGAGGAGCAAACTTCAACCTTGTAGGCTATTCGGACTCAGATTGGGCGGGAGACAAAGTGGATAGGAAGTCCACTTCCCGAGGGTGCCAATTTCTTGGTTGCTCTTTGGTGAGTTGGTCTTCTAAGAAGCAAAGTTGTGTGTCTCTCTCGTCCACCGAAGCGGAGTATGTGGCCGCCGGTAGTTGTTGTGCACAACTTCTATGGATGAGGCAAACTTTAAAGGATTACGGTGTCATTTGTGACAATGAAAGTGCCATCAAGATTTCTCTCAACCCGGTGCAACACTTCAAGACGAAGCATATTGGGATTCGGTATCACTTCATCTGGGATCATATTAGGCGAGGGGAGATTGAGCTCAACTATGTCAACACTCATGATAAACCTTGCAGATATCTTCACGAAGCCTTCGGATGAAGCAAGATTGCGCGTGTTAAGGCATGAGCTAAATATCATTGATTCGAGCAATGTTGCATGAACCCTTGCACACCCGACCATACTCAACTTAAAATCTTGTTTAGGAGTAGGCATGGACATAGGGGGAGTGTTGTTCTCTCAATTTACTCTCCCTCCCCCCATTATGCATAAATTGACCAACTCTTTCACATTAGCCATTTTTATGGCACTTGTGCTTCAAAGACGAGTTTTGGTCATGGGCCCAAGGATAATTCTTCGCGGTGCCATACTAATTGACTCAAACATAGGTGGCTCCGGCCACCGCCCTCTCTTTGGAGAGGTTGTGTCGCATGTTTGGTCCTTGTTGTCTCTTGCCTTTCTTTCTTCTTCCCGAGCTTGTGTTTGAGTTACCTCGTGTGCTAGCTCTTTGGTGTGTCCGTTTGCCTGAAGGTTGCATTGCAGAGGCTGTTTTCCTCTCTTGTTTGCGAAACTTGCATTTTCTTGGGTCTACGGTACTACCGTGGCTTGCCACGGTACTACCGCAGGAGCTGTGCACGGTACTACCGCAACCAGCACGACAGTAATTTTTTACTGCCGCTGGACGAGCGGTACTACCGCCCAGCATGCGGTACTTCCACCTGGGCGATACTACCGCGATGACCTGTGGTACTACCGCGCAGTCGTGAGCGCGTGGGGGTTAAGAGCGGGCAGGTAGAGTTCTAACTCCCCCATACCCATTCAACTCCTTTTCCCCACGTCGTCTCTCTCTCCTGCCCAAGAACGGCGCCGGAGGACCTCGCTGGATCTCCGTCTCCGGCCGCTCTCCTTGCATTCCGACCGGTGGGATCGTTCCCCACCTCGCCCTCTTGCCATGGAACAAGGTTTCTCCCCAAATCCCTCGCTCTTTCCTTCGTTGTTTTGCCTCTAGGTTTTTGGGGAGATGCATGTTGTTCTTGAGATTTTAGGCCAAATCTTTGCAAGAGTAGGATGGAGGAGAGTAGTAGTGCAGTAGAGATGCTATTTGGTATAGTGCCACACGGAATTTTTGATCAACCGTAGTACCGCTCCGCTGTTGCGGCTGTGCCCAGATCTGATTCACCCCATATCTGACCCCGAGCGGTACTACCGCACCTCCCATGCGGTACTACCGCTCTGGCCGTTGTTGCCTCATACGGTACTACCGCTCCTCGGGAGAGCGGTACTATCCATGAGGCGTTGAAGTAAAATTTTACTTCTGCTCCAGGCGCGGTACTACCGTGCCATCCTAGCGCGGTACTACCGCGGCTGGAGCAGCAGTAAAATTTTAGTTCCGCACAATGGTGTGGTACTACCGTTGAAATCAAACCTTCCCTGTGGCAACTACCCAATGTTATTTCTACTTGTTTCATTTGTTTTGCTGTGGTCTTTGCATTGATCCTTCTCGCTTCTCTTGCGTGTTCTTGTGTTGTGTGTCATAGGTAGTGGCTTCGGTTCCAATGTCCGTCGGTCGAATCCTGTCTGCAACACGGGCTCGAAGCGCCTGCGCAACCAAGATGAATCTCCAGAGGGCTCCAATGCCCCCCAACGCAGAACCAAGACCACCACCACCAAGACCATGGATCCCTCAATGGGCATGGATGAGATACCACTTGCTGAGTTTGTCTCTCGAAGGAGGATCAACCCCTATGTGAAGCCCCATGCAAACTTCAGAGGGAATGATTTGTTCTGGACCAAGCAGTAGAATCTTATCTATCTGGATGTGATCAAGGCCAAGCAGAACATCTACGTGGACGTGCACTGGATTGACATGAATCATATGAGGCAGGATAAGCACCGTGACTATTTTGGTGAGGCTTTGGACCTGGTGGAGCAGTTTGGCATTGAGGACGTGATCTCTTTCCACCTGGACTTTGACCCTGAGATTGTGGCTCAGTTCTTTGCTTCGGCCCACTTCCATACTGATGAGGAACTGACAATGACATGGAAGACCAATGGACATCAGCTGACCACTAAGTGGAAGGAGTTCATGGATCTGCTACAGGTTCGCGATGAGGGGCTCAACACGCCCGTTGGTGTTCGCCCTCATGCCAACCCCGACTCCGCCAGCAAGAACAAGCTTCAGCAATACTATGTTGAGAAGAAGCTTCCCAATGACAAGAAGGCGTGGGTGCTGAACCCATTCCTTGACATCATGCACCGGATCTTCCGCAAATCCCTCTTTCCGCGCATTGGTGACAAGGACAAGGTGCATGCCTATCTCGTGGATATGATGCTCATTTGTGAGGAAGCGTGTCTTGCTCAGACGGAACCACTTGATGTCTCACATATCATGTGGTGTGAGCTACAGTTTGTGGTGTTCAACCGTAAGGTTCCCATCTATGGACCTTACCTGTTTCTCTTGATCATGTGGACTTGGGAGAAGCTCTATCCCAATGATGAGTTTGTTCCCCTGACTGGATCTGTCACGACCCCATCAAGCTCCACATCAAGCCTCAGTGGGCTAACACCGCTACTCGTGCTGAGGCAGAGGTTGCTCAAATGGACGTGGATAAGGATGAGATTGAGGAGGAGGAAGCAGATGAGGACAACTCTGCTGGGTATGCTCCTCCCTCTACTGAGACCTCATGGGCTAAGAAGCTGAAGGCCAAGTTGAAGGCGTTGTTCTGCATGCAAGCCAAGGGGTAGTACAGGACCCATGTTGTTTCCAAGGAGAGTCGCCGCCACGACAAGAGGATCTTGAGGACATTTGGCGAGGAGATATCCAGCAGGTCTGAGAAGCACATCACGCCAGAGGCAGAATGGATGACGAAGCAGGGCTACTAGTGGACTGAGTCTGAGGAGGAGACCATCCCCGCTGCCGAGACAGACGAGGAGCGTGACGAGTGATTGCCCCAGCTTGAGCTACCACCTGTGTCGTAGGTGTCCTCTCTGCCTTTTTGGTGTCTTGATGCCAAAGGGGGAGAGAGAGTGAAGGATTTGCATGTCTTGTGTCGTGTGTTGTCTCGCTTTAGTTCTGTTGAACCTCATTTGCTTTGGTTTGGATTGTGCTCGTGAATCGTATTTCCTTTTCATATGGTGTAAGACATATGCACTCTAGCGTATCTTATTGTCTTTCATGCTTAGTAGCCCGTGAGCTTATGCTATCTTGTGCCAGTTACTTTATGCTCATATTTATTATCTTGCCTCCCTGTTAGTATTAGTTATTTCATTGCAATATTTGCCTTGTGTATAAAATATAGGGGGAGTGTTGATTCTAATATGTGTGCCGTGTAGTCCAAAGCACTTCTCTAGAGTGCACACATCTAGGGGGAGCCCATCTATAATTTATAGATGTTGGGTTTGCCCATGTTCAATTTTATATCCCTATGTACAAATCCCGTATTGTCATCAATCCACCAAAAAGGGGGATATTTTAAGGGCATATTTATCCCTTAGTAGTTTTGGTGATTGATGACAATGCTTTTGCAGACTAATCATGTGCATTGAGCATGTCAGATATATCATGTCTAGGCACAAGACGATTTGGTGCCCCTCGAGGACTATTGACGACGACGTTTCTCTATGTTTATTTTCGGTGGATTTGAGTCGTAGGAAAGCCGTACTATTAAGAGAGGGTCCGCGTTGGAAAGGTTTGGGTGGAATCAACACGTACACGTCTGTTCCTTTTTGCACCACCTTTCCTTTGGCTCTTTGGAGCATCCTCCATCTCTCCGTGTCTCTGCAAAATGAAGGACTCCTAGTGTTGCTAAACTAGGGCATGCGGTAGTACTACTCTTCGGAGCGGTAGTACCGTAGGCCCTTGCGGTAGTACCAGCCACCGGCGGGGTAGTACCGCAGGTGCTCACGGTAGTACCGCTCCTTGGGAGCGGTAGTACCGTCAACCTCTGCTGGCATGGCGAATCGCTTTCGAGCGGTAGTAGGGGCGGATGTATTTTTTTACATCCGCGCCCTACGCGGTAGTACTGCTCCATGGGCGCAGTAGTACCGTGGATTTTGGCCTCCTGCCGTGAGCGACATGCGCCGCATCAAGCAGCAGCCAGGAGAGACCCTGCAGAAGTACATCCAGCGCTTCAACAACGCACGCCTCAAGATTCCCAAGGTGACCGAGGAGGCCATCATCTCAGCCTTCTCCGATGGTGTGCGTGACGTCAAGATGAAGGAGGAGCTGGCGATGCATGAAGATCTGTGCACATCCTTGGAGCTGTTCAACTTGGCGACCAAGTGCGCCAGGGCTAAGGAAGGACACCTTTCCCTCCTCGAGCTGCCAGCCGTAGACCCATAAGAGAAGAAGCACAAGGTCAAGGACGTGAAGCCCAAGGGGGCTGCCGTGCTCGCGGCAGCACCAGATACCAAGCGAGGCAGAGATCAGCCCGAGTCTTCTAAGGGCAGCCGGTACTGTGGGTACCACGACCTCCACACCCACAACACCAACGAATGTCAAGAACTCCGAGCCGTGCGAGAAGGGCGAATCGGTCGACGCCCCGACCGCAACGATCGAGGCTACGACAGAGGAGGAGGAAGAAACGCAGACGCTTGGGAAGACCGTGGCACTTTTCGCCAAGGGTGGCGCGACCGACCTTGCGAGGACGGCTGGCAGGATCAGCCTCGCGAGGGAGGTTGGAGGACCCGCCTCGCGAGGGGAGGCTGGAGGATCAGCCTCGCGAGGATCGCCTGCAAGGCAACGCAGGCCTCCCTCCTCCGCCACCGCAGCCAAGGAGAAACGACGACCACCATCGGGGCCCAGGGGGTTTGGGGGCTTCCGAGGAGCAGCATGATCGCTTGCATCCTGGGCGGAGTTCAAGCCCCAGCCTCTCAGCGCATCTTCAAGCAGTTCGCCCGTGAAGTGAATGCAGTCCTCCCCAAACTCGAAGCCACGCGCCCTCTCAGGTGGTCAGCGTGCGCCATCACATTCATCTCAGCGGATCAGCTCAAGTGCGCGGCCACAGCCGGACTCCTCCCAATGCTTTGTTCCCCAATCATCCGAAACATGCAAGTCACCAGGACCCTCATCGATGGCGGAGCAGGGCTCAATGTCCTGTCCGTAGAGACATTCAACAATCTCCAAGTGCCTTACAATCAGCTTTAGCCAACCAAGCCTTTCTCCGGAGTCACCGATGGCTCCACAGTTCCGATTGGGCAGGTCCGCCTCCCTGTCACCATCGGGGCGCGCGACAACTACATCACCGAGCTCATCGACTTCGACGTCGCCCACATTCGCCTGCCATACAATGCCATCCTCGGGTACCCAGCTCTGGCCAAATTCATGGCCGTGACTCATCATGGATACAACGTCCTCAAGATGCCGGGGAGCGATGGAGTCATCACGGTGCCTTGTGAAGAGAAAGATGCGGTGTGCTCCCTGGAGCGTGCTTTTCAAGCCGCGCCACTTGAAGACCCAGATCGCAGGAGCGGGAGGCTCCCCGAGGCTGTTCCCAGGAAGAAGAAGACATCGCCTGGCCCGACCCCTCGGGAGGCAGGCCCCTCAGGGTCCGCGCCTGTTCAGGGGCACCTCCTTCTGTCGCATAGGAAGGCGCGCCCAGCGCCCTCCTCGAGCAAGGCTCGGGGGCTCTCTCCTAGGGGGCCACCGACCTTGCAAAGGTCATGAGGGAGGCGCTTGGGCACCACTTGGAGGCGTGTTTCAAAGCACGTTTCCCTTAGGAAGGAGCAAGGCAAGGAGGGCCAAAACCTCAGGAGTTCGTCAGTCAGATCATTTAGGAGCTGCCGGAGTCAAGAGTCATGAGTGACAGCCGCCGCTTACCCGCTGTAGCTCCCCATCCAGGCGAGGATGGTGGGCTGCGCGTTTGCATCGACATACCAGGGCTCAACCGAGCCGCCTCTCAGGAGCGCCTCTGGCCCTCACGCGTGGGGCGCTGAGAAGGTCCACCCCACAACTACATTCGCATGCCCTACGGCGTGCCGAACGCGGCTTCCACGCGCCAGCGCCTCATGGGGAGCATCCTGGAGGCTCAAGAGGCCAGGCATTCCACAGTCCTGGCGGAGATGGAGATGGTCCGCGAGGAGCCACCAACGTCTCCGGAGCCTCCCGTGGCTCCTGGGCCTGGGGGCTCATGAAGATCGGCTTCCGCAGCCCTCGACGTCTGCTACTCCAGCATCCCTTCGTCTTCAACGTTATCAGGTGACATCCTTCAAGTTTCATTTCAGTGGAGCGCCCTGTGGCTGCATCATTCCCAGGCCGCGTGGGTCCATCCCTGCGGCGTGTATCCCTTTTGTTTCATGTTCCTAGCTTACTTTATTGGGGGCGCCCCTCGGGCTGCATCATCCCCAAGCCACTCGGGCCAGACCCAGCGGCATGTACCCCTCTTGCGTTTATTCGGGTTGTGCGCTTGACCCATCATGATTGTTATTTGGTGCCCGTCCACGGCACCCCTTCTTCCTTCATGTCGGCCGCTTGCACGTTAAAGGGGGGTACCTGAGCATCATGACTGATGGGCTCCCTCACGGCTCTCCAGCCCTCACCCTCGGCCTTGTCCACAGATCGCGACTGGCATACCAATGACGGCCGAGACCCGCTCGAGGGCCGGGACCCGAGGACGAGAGTGTCGGCATCTAATCAAATTTGCAGAACACATCACAAGTTAAGGCTCAGTGCAGCGCAACCCGCTTGAGGTAGGGGCCCGTGAGTCCCGCTACTGGCTCACGGGTGCCAGATACACCTCGTCAGGCCCTACCGTGCCAGCCACGTGTTAGGGCTGGGTTGTACACGCCCCGGGGGCTCCTCCCGGAGGGAGCCCCATCCCACGCACCTGTGGAAGCACCATGCTCCGCGCTGGCTGACGACACTGCCGAGGAGCGGCTATGCCCATACACATACGGAAGCGCTATGCTCCGCGCTGGTGATAAACAACTGAGGGTGGCCCCCGGCCGCATCAACCTCAGGGAGCCCAGAGCTCAATGTCTGGCCTCATCGTAACACCTCCCCTCGGGAGTGCAGCGAGGGGCTGGGCATGGGGCTACACTGGTCACGCCCAGACGACGCCACTCCACCAGCCCTCGGGCCTGGTTTGTCGCACGTCCCTCCCCGAGCGGAGCCAAGGTATGAAGGCCGTTTGAGCGTCAAGGGGGACTCCTGAGCATCACGACTCAGGAGCCTAACTGGTCACGTAGCCCCTCACCCCTTAGTTCCGAAAGGCTAACGGCGGTTGAGGTATGCGTGGGGCCGTGCTCTGCAGACGTAGAATGGTAAATTCACCCATACATCTCACCTCCCTACTTGCTGTTCGTGCGCCAAGGGGGAATCCTGAGCATTGCAAGTCAGGAGCCTAACTTGTCACGTAGCCCCTCACTCCTTGGTCCCGTCCTGGTTTTCGGTCGGGGCTAACGGCGGCTGAGGTATGTGCGGGGCCGGGCTCTGCCAGTGTAGAACATAAGCAAGTAGGAAGGAAAAGCGCAAATCTCAAGGAATTCAAAAGCAAATATTACAATCCATAACTGTTTTCACAACGCCAAGTGCAAGTTTAAACGCCTCCTCGAGGCATGATGCATGTTGCAGGAGCTGAAAGCAGGGCAGGAGCCACAAAGGAGTCACTTGTTGGCGGCGGAGCTGCGCTGGGCGGGTTAGACTCGCGAAGTCTCAGGATCGGCGCCTCGCCGCTTGCGTCTTGAAGGCCGAACCGCCACGAGCCTCCGCTTGACCCTTCACGGCCTCGGCTGCAAGCAGAAGAAGCTTCGCCGCCACGGGCTCCAAAGAGGCTGTCAAGGTCGACGCCGGGTCGCGAAGGTAGACGTGGGTAAGGACGCCGCATCGCTGCTGCAGAAGACAGGACAGCGCCTCGGCCTCGGCCGTGGGGCCAAGGCCAAGGGTGACATCTTCAAGGCGCGATACCAAGAAGGGAAGCAGCTTGGTGGCCGTCCTCGGCGCCGCCAGCGGCTTTTCCGTGTCAGCCGTCAGAGAGCGACCTCGATGAAGGTGCGAGCCTTCGCCTCCATCTCCGCGAAGCCCACGCGGTCCTCGGCGAGGACCAGCGCCTTGCCGTCCAGCTCGACCTTCTTCGCCTCCAACTCCAGCTCTAGCGCACCCAAGCGGTCGTGACGCCGGTTAAGCTTGGCATCCCGGTCCTTGGCGGCTGCCTCGCGAGCCTTCATGTCTTCCTCCTTCTCTTGGCGAACGCGGGCCTCCTTGGCAAGCTGGTCACGCAGGCCCTGCAGCTCACTCTCCAGCGCCTTGCAGCGGCCTCGGACATCGGCTACCTCCCCCAAGGCGGCATCGCGAGCGGCCTTTGCCCCAAGGACGGCCCGTTTCTCCTCGTCGCAAGCCGTCGCGGCCTGAACTAGCGCCGCTCGAATCGAAGCATCAGAGCGAACCCAGCCGGAGGCCAGCTCCAGGCATCCGGCCACCAAGTGAGGGTCGGCGCCCAGATCTTACGCAGCGGTCCAGTTCAGCAGCAGCACGATCCAGGACAGTGGGAGGAGTCGGAGAGACAGCAGTTGGTGGAGTAGGAGGAGAGGACGACAGCGTAATCACATCATCCTGAGGCGGGACCTTCTACGCCCCGACAGCTGCGGCAGTGGCATCAGGCAAGGATACCTCGGGAGTCGTTTGGGCCATGGGGGCTGAGCTCGCCCCAGCTAGCTCCGCCAGGCCTCACGAGGATGACCGGGCAGGAGAGGCCCGTGTCTTGCCGTCACCTTCTTTCGCGGACGGAGGCGCTACCTCGGACGAAGCCTCAGGAGCTCCCTTCAGCTTCTTCGCCGCAGGCTCCAGCCTAGCCAAGGAATACAGATATCAAGCCTCAGCGACAAAGCAAGAAATAAAGCAAGAATCAAGCACTTACTGGTCATCGCTCGCGGGCTCGAGCAATCTCCGACCGAACTTGAACCCCGAGAGCCAGCTACAGGGATCAGCCTCAAGAGGCTCAGGAGCAGGAGGCGCGTCTGCAGGTCGCTTCGGAGCCGGGGCAGACCCGCGGGGGACCAGCCCCGTCTTGTCCTTCTTCGGGATCGGGGGCAAGCTCTCGCCGCCCCGCTCATCGCCATCCTCATCGTCGCTCGGCAAGAGGCGGAGAGCGCGGGACCTGTGCCGGGGGAGGGGCGCTCTCGACTCCCCGTCGGTCGCCTCGGAGTCAGGCCCCTCTCCCTGCTCCTCTTCTTCCTCCTCTCCGCTGGAGTCGCCGGAGGACACGTTCACCGTTGTCAGGGCCGCCGGGTCCTCGGGAACCTCCGCGGGCACAGGCCCGTCCCCGTTGAAAACGGGCATGGAGTCCACCACCGCCTCCCGATCATCTCGAAGGAACAGGGTGCAGGCGCCCTCCAGCCACGCCACGTCTCCCCAACCAAAGATTGGAGGACCGCGGCGAGATCTTCGTCGGCCAAGACTACAGGCTCGGCGAGGCCTTCACAAATGAAGCGAAGCATCGATGAAGCGGGGCCACCCGGTGCTCCAGGAACTCCCTCAGGAGCGACGCCCCGGTCAGCTTCGCCGTCGCCATGTTGCCCGGCCACAGGTCCGCGTTCATCTTCTCCAGCACTGGCTTCGCGCGGGGATCCACGAGTTCCGTGCGAGACCAATCGTCGGTGGGCGTGGGCTGCTCCGTGGGCAAAATCAGCCAAGGATGGATGCGCCCAGCATCTACCATGACCCACTTGCTCCTGAAGCCCTCAATCCTCTTCCCGGGCTTCGAGATGGCGTTTGAGCTGCCATACGCGACAAAGCTCGCGCACACGGAGATGGGCCCGCGAGAGACCCGGAGGTAGAAGTAGTGGCGCAGCAGGGCCACTGAGGGCTGCACCCCGACATGAGCCTCACAATAGTAGGCGAAGATCGCCAGAAGAAGAACAGAGTTGGGGTGGAGGTGCAGAGCTTGCAGTTTGTAATGGCGAAGGACATAAAAGATGAACTTAGAAAAGGGAGGCACCAGACCGGCAGCAATGGCGCTCACGAAGAGCGGATAGAAGGTGCTTCCTTGGTCCTCGGGAAGGGCGGAGCCAGCCCTGAGCACCGCTGCCCCGTCGTTGCCTTGCGCCGCCGTCATCCGGCGCGCTCGGGCAAGGCCCTTGTCGGTGTCAAAACCGGCGGATCTCAAGTAGGGGGTCCCGAACTGTGCGTCTAGGCGAATGGTAACAGGAGACAAGGGACATGATGTTTTTACCCAGGTTCGGGCCCTCTCGATGGAGGTAATACCCTACTCTGCTTGATTAATATTGATGATATGGGTAGTACAAGAGTAGATGTACCACGAGATCAAGGATGCTAAACTCTAGAAGCTAGCCTATGGTATGATTGTTGTTCGCCCCACGGACTAAAACCCTCCGGTTTATATAGACACCGGATAGGTTAGGGTTACACAGTCGGTTACAATGGTAGGAGATCTACATATCCGTATCGCCAAGCTTGCCTTCCACGCCAAGGAAAGTCCCATCCGGACACGGTACGAAGTCCTCAATCTTGTATCTTCATAGTCTTGGAGTCCGGCCGTGATGATAGTTTGGCTATCCGGACACACCTTAGTCCAGACGCCTCAAGAGTCTCCCGAACCAGGCTTCAATGATGACGAGTCCGCGCTGCGTTGATTGTCTTCGCATTATGAGGCGGGTTCCTCCTCCGAATACTTCATAGAAGGTTTTGAACACAAGGACAGTGTCCGGCTCTGCAAAACAAGTTCCATATACCACCGTAGAGAGAATAACTTTTTGCACAGATCCGCTGACGTATTCCGCGGCGTGACATCACACCACGACCAGGCCTTTATATGAATCGTTTTTTACTGTTCCACCTCAGCGCGTTTAGCGAGGCGGTCTCCCTGGCACGTCTTATCATAGCATAGATCGTGCCCCCTTATTCCGGGATTCCCATAAATACGGACGTGGGTAACCCATCCGCGCCATTGATTACGGTGCTTGGGAGATAAGCGAGTTTTACCAGGCTGGTGGGAGACGCATAGCTTCGTCCGTCCATATAAGGGGATAAGGATCCACCTTTTTCACCTACGCCTTCTTCCTCCTTTGCTCATCCATTTCACAAGACTCGAGCTCCAGCGCCCAAGTCCGCACACCCCACCTCAACCTTCTCCAACTATGTCCGGAGCGGGAGGCAGGTGGATGGCCTCCTCCGTCATGGAGGGGCACATCACAAGACTGCGGGAGGACGGATACTTGTCCAGCGACATCGCGCACCGGCTGCCCGACGCAGGGCAGCTCATTCCAACCCCCAGGCCCCATGAGAGGGTGGTGTTTCTCCCCCACTTCCTCCGCGGACTAGGTTTTCCACTTCACCCATTTGTCCGGGGGCTCATGTTCTACTACGACCTGGACTTCCATGATCTGGCCCCGAATTTCATCCTCAACATCTCGGCGTTCATCGTGCAGGTGCGAGGCCTTCCTCTGCATCCAGCCTCACTTGACTTATGGTCGAAGATCTTCAACGTCCGACCGAAGGTAGTGGGCGGCCGTCAAGCGGAGTGCGGAGGCGCCATGGTTGGCAAGATGGCCAAAGTCCTATGGCTCGAGGGCTCCTTTGTGGAGACAATAAAGGGGTGGCAATCGGGGTGGTTCTATATCACCGAGCCGCGCAACCCCAAATGGGCGGCGGCCCCCGAATTCAGATCTGGCTTCCCCACACGGCTCTCATCATGGAAAGAGACGGGCCTAATGTGGGGGAATTCGGATGAGACATCCGGACTCCAGACATGCGTACGAAACCTGGTGGACAAGAATCTCAGGCTTGTCAACGTAATCCAGGTGATGCTCATCCGCCGGATTCTCCCATGCCAACAACGTGCCTTCAAATTGTGGGAGTTCGATCCGGCGCAGCACTCGACTCTAAAAGGCTCTTCGACACTACGCATTTAAGATGCACGGAAGGTGTTGTTCAAGGGCGCCGAGGTTCCCTCATCCGCCATCAAGACCGCGGATACAGCTCGCAGCGTCAAGCTGGCGAGGTAAGTTATTTTACCCTTTACGGGACTCTTTTTTCACAGATTGACTCTATGTGGGATCTAAAACTCCCTAATCTTTGACAGGACTGGCTGAAGACGTCCGGACAGATTAACTGTCCGGCTCCTTTGCCGGAAGACCCAACGAACGCCCGATTGATGGGGCTGCTGGCTCCGGTATCCCATGTGGTGCCGGAGAAGAAGGCCAAGAAGGAGGCCACGGGAACTCGAAGGAGCTCCCGGCGCCAGTCTTGTCCGATTCTGGCAGAATCTTCTCCGAGGACGCGAGGAGGAGGAAAAAGCCTCTCCCCAACGGGAGGAGAGAAAAGGAAGGCCGCCCCAACCGGGAGGCGGAGGGTCCAAGAAGGGAAGAACCCTTCCTCCGGACTTCTCCACCAATGTCGACAACGACGAGGAGGATTGGCCAACAAGGGCCAAGCCCTTGGCGAGATCGTAAGTGTCCGGATACCCATGGCTTTTTTTATTATCGCATAGTGTTCTCTAATGTCGAACAATCATGCAGCCCGCCCAAGGGCGAGTTCGCCGCTTCATCGAGCGGGTCCCTGGGTTCGTCGGAAATGGAGAGTACTTCGCACAGTCGCCTCCTCGCCTCACCCAGCTGCGGGCCGCCGAGGTGGTGCCCCAAGGGGCCTGGTCAAGAGGAGGTGGCGCAGAGGCGCCACAAGGCAACCTCCCGACTCAGCGCGTGGGGGGCAAGACCCCAGGGGCTCTAAGCCCGACCCTTGTCCGACTCCGGCCGGAACCTTCAGCAGTTCTGAGTCCGGCAAGCGGTCCCTTCAGAAGAAGGTAAGACGCAGTGTCCTCCGGCCCAACCGGAGGCACCGGATAGCATCTTGGAGGCACTTAACCGCGCCTCCATCAAGGAGGAGCACCACACTGTTATGAGTGCGGTGATCCGGACAGTTCAGTCCGCCAAGAGCGGGCTTACCGAAGCCTGTACCAGCCTTCTAACAGGCTTTGAGGTAAGTTTAGAAGATGTAAAAATATTACCTCTTAGACAATAGCCCCTGATGCTTAGTTCGGTGTTCGGAAAGAAAAGCCGGACTAAGGATCTAAGAAGATATACGCATGAGTCTAACATAAGTATGTCAATATGGGAATGCAGGCTGCATGCCGACCTCTGCCAGACCGATCATGGAGGTCAATGCATTGAAGCAGAGCCTCGAGCGGTCCGAGAACGAGCTCGGCCAAGCCAAGAAGCAGCTCGAGGATGAGGAAGGTAAGTAGTACCTTATTAAAGAAATACCTTATAGAAAGGTTTCAGTTGCAAAAAATAACAGGAATAACATGGGTACTGCAGGGGCCACGAACGAGGTGGCGACTCTGAAGGAAGCGGTGTCCGTGGCCGAAAAAAAGTGGCCACGGAACGCACCGAGCGAGAGAAGGGGGAGGCACAGCTGGCGGAGGTGCGGCAAGAGCTCCAGGCTCTCATGGAAAAACACGAGGGTTTGGAGTGTGACTCGAAGACCGAGAGTTCGAGCTTGCCTTGGCTCTTGAGAGTGCCAAAGCTGCTAAGGCCGAGGCCCAAAAAGCCCTCCAAGAAATTGAATCATTCAAGAAGATAGCGGCGGGTAAGGCATTCTTTATGCAAAGCAAGCATGTGAAAGTGAATTACCTATTACTTACCCGGATTCGGAGCTCACCAGGAGCATTCACATATTTGCTCCGAAGTGTGTCTGATGCTGCCGCATTCTACCGCGCTAAGGAGGGGAGCTCGACGGAGAAGGTGTTCTGGTCTCAGTATGCTGAGGCTGAACGTCCGGTGCCCCTGAGCGACCAGCTGAAGCAGCTGGTCGAGCTCCACAAGGTCGCCGAACAGGCCATGAAGGGCCTTATAGTTCGGCTGTGGCCGTTGGAAGCCATGCACAGGAGCTACTTGACTTAGTGTAAGGGCTGGTGGACGCCTCATCCACGGATTGAAGTCATCAAGCGCTCCGTCTGCATTGAAGGTGTCCGGTTGGCCCTTGCCCGTGCTAAAGTGCACTGGGGCAAGCTGGATGCGGAGAAGCTTGTGACGGACGGGCCACCAAGGGCAAGGAGCATCGCATACGCCCGAAATGTACTATGAGGGCCTCTGAAGGGTGCCCGCCGAATAGCGGATGAGTGCTCCAAAGATGTAATTTTTAATAGACTGCATTTGTTATCCTCAGACGCTGAAAACTTGTTCATATGCGCTAAGCAACGCTTGTTAATTTAAAATATTACCTTCTGTGCGGCCGTTTATCAAATTTGAGAGATGCAAGTCGTTGGCTTCAACCCCCATGTCACGAGTGCTGGGGTGTTCGGGATAAACTTGAGCACTCTTGTTCCTAGTATTGGGTCCATCTAGGGAGGCGCTCAACGCAACGAACAAGGCAACCGAACTTATAATGCTTGAACACTCTCACTTAGCCATAGAATTCTATAATTTTAAATTTCGGCGAAGCCCCTAGTATTCGGAAGACCCGAGTTCGGGCGCTATCCACGCCTTAGACGGACAATTACGGTTCCTCGCTCTAAGCGGCATAAGTCTTTAGGGACCCAAAAACTTCTAAAAGCGACCGGCTCTCGCCTCTATCATGACGGTCAGTTTTAGCTTTCTCCAATCGAGGTGCTCAACCCAGCTCAAACGGGCACAATCGCAGTGGTTCTCCGGTGCTACCTTAGCCGATATAACGGAACATAAGGTACCAAAACACGGGAGCCGGCAAACCCAACTATTGACCCAAGACATGATTCGGAGCCGATTCATATAATGCTATAAGTTCGGGTGCCGCACTTGTGAAAGTGTTCGGACTTATCACACCATAATTTTGGGGTACTTAAGCCCTCGGTGTATTAGCCGTACCAAAGTGTACGGGTGCAACATGTCATGAAATGAACATATATATAGATAAAGAAAGGAGTGCAATAATAAGCGAAAGCTATGTATTGTTTATTCAAAAAGGTACTGCAATGAACAAATAGTGCGATAAGCAAGGGATGGGACTATCTAACACGTCCCCCTCCAGGGGTAAGCTGCGGGATGGTATGAAAAAAGGTATAATGCTCGTAATGGAGACCACCTGAACACTCGACGGAGCTTTCTGCTTCCCTGGCTGTTGCATCGTGAGTTCGGCGATTCTAGGTGCTCTGACTTCTCCGGAAAACGGAGTCCTGAAAAAAAGAAAAGAAAAAAGAAAAAGAATGACACAATCGGGAGCCCCTGGTGCGGTCGAGCCGCATTCTTGGCGTGCCGTGGTCGTGCCCCTCCCATATGCCCATGGTATCTCCGGAGCGTAGTTATGTACGCGTAGTACTGGCTTCGCAATTTCGCGAGGGCTGGGGTTGGGGCCGGATTACTCTGGCGATGCTTGAATCGTGCCAGACGGTCTTGTTGTAGGTTACTCCGGCGCTTGGCGGTGTCCGGACGCTTAGTGGCCGGACTCGAGAATTGCCGTGAGAGGCTGCTTTGCACCTCCGCCGCGAGGGCGCCGTGTGCTCCTCCGCTCGGGAGAGCGTTCGGTGTTTCCATTGACCGTAATTACTCCTCGAGGGCTGGCATCTTGAGCTTGAGGTATGCGTGAGTGCAGCACCGCATTGAACTTTGCAAATGCGGTTCGTCTGAAAGCAAGGTATGATAGCCGCCATGAACGGGACTATGTCGAAGATTAACTCTTCGCTTTGGAAGTTATCCGGGGATCCGAAGACCACTTCGAGTGTAACTGAGCCTGTACAATTGGCCTCAACACCCGGTATGACGCCTTTAAAGGTCGTCTTTGTAGGTTTAATCCTTGAAGGGTCTATGCCCATTTTGGCGACTGTATCACGATAAAGCAGGTTCAGCTCTGCCCCCGTCCATAGGGACTCTGGTGAGGTGAAATCCGTCAATAATTGGGTCAAGAACCAATGCGGCGAAACCGCCGTGACGGATGCTAGTGGGGTGGTCCCTTCGATCAAAGGTGATCGGGCAGGAAGACCATGGGTTGAACTTCGGGGCGACTGGCTCCATCACCAGATATCGTCCCTTAGCGCACGCTTCCGCTCCCTTTTGGGTATATGGGTTGCATATATCATGTTCACCGTCCGCACTTGTGGGGGGAAACCTTTCTGTCCTCTATTGTTCGGCGGCCGGGGCTCTTCCTCGTCATCGCTATGCAGCCCCTTGTCATTGGGTTCGGCACTTAGCTTGCCTGCTTGATTGAACACCCAACAATCCCTGTTGGTGTGATTGGCTGGTTTTTCGGGGGTGCCATGTATTTGGCACAAGCGATCGAGTATTCGGTCCAAGTTGGACGGGCCCTGGGTATTTCTTTTGAATGGCTTCTTCCGCTGACCGGGTTTAGAGCCTCTGAATCCGGCATTGACCACCGTATCTTCATCGTTGTCGCTGTTAATGCGGCGCTTATTCTTGTTGCGACGCGACCTGCCATTGCTGTCCTTGGTATCCGAATTACCAGGGTTTTTGGTTAAGTTGTTACTTCGAGCTAGCCAGCTGTCCTCTCCCGCACAAAAGCGGGTCATGAGTGTTGTGAGGGCTGCCATGGATTTCGGCTTTTGCTGTCCTAGGTGCCGGGCAAGCCACTCGGCGCGGATGTTATGTTTGAAGGCTGCAAGGGCCTCCGCATCCGGACAGTCAACGATTTGATTTTTCTTTGTTAGGAACCGTGTCCAGAATTGTCTGGCCGATTCATCTGGCTGCTGAATTATGTGGCTAAGGTCATCGGCGTCTGGTGGTCGCACATATGTGCCCTGGAAGTTATCAAGGAATGTTGCTTCCAGGTCCTCCAAACAACCAATTGATTCTCACCGGCAAGGTGTTGAGCCAATGCCGAGCTGGTCCTTTAAGCTTGAGTGGGAGGTATTTGATGGCATGTAGATCATCACCGCGGGCCATGTGGATATGGAGGAGATAATCCTCGATCCAGACCGTAGGATCTGTGGTACCATCGTATGATTCAATGTTTACGGGTTTAAAGCCCTCAGGGATTTGATGATCCATTACTTCATCTGTGAAGCATAGTGGGTGTGTGGCGCCTCTGTATTGGGCTATATCACGACGCAACTCAAATGAGCTTTGTCTATTGTGTTCGGCCATGCAGTTTCTTTATCCGGCGTGACGGTTATCATCGCGTGTCGTGGGGCGCCCACGCGATCCGTAGATCGATCTTGTATGTTTTGCCTTGTCCTCCAATGTATCTCGCAAGTCCGGCGCGTTTTCCCGTGCCCTGGTACTTTTTGAACAGCGTCGGGGTACGGCTTGAACGGAGGGTCTTGAGGCCTCTCTATCGCAGCCACGAGGTGGCGATTACGCCATGTCGCACGCTGGTGACTTGGGTGCTTCCTCCGATCGAGGCAACGGCCTGCGTTTGGGGTAGCTTTTGGAGGGCATTAGAGTTCATACTCTTCGGCTGCAAGGACTTGATCCATCTGTCACCTAGCGGTCTTGGTCAGCTCTAAGCTGTTGCTGCTTTTTCTTGAGGCTGTTTGCCGTGGCTATAAGCCTGCGTTTGAAAAGCTCCTGTTCGGCGGGATCCTCCGGTACGAAAAATCCGTCGTCGTCGAGGCTTGCCTCATCTTCGGAGGGAGGCGCATAATTATCGTCCTCGACCTCTCTTTCTCGCCAAGACCGTCGTGCGGACTTGCTTCTCCCTCCTCCTGCGCTGAGTCCTGATGGAGGGGATTGTCTTCGGCATTGTCCGGGGTGTTATTATCTCCCGTGCCGGAATCACCGTTTTTGCTTTGGCGGGATTTAGAGCAGCTCACGACGCCGGGCGCTCGTTGCTTCTTGGAGGGTCATCCTCCGTTGTTCCATCGCTGTTCCCATCTTTTGGGATGTCCACCATGTATATGTCGTATGACGAGGTGGCCTTCCAAAGGCCCTCGTAGGCGCTGGGTCTTGCTGTCTCCGCATCGCCCTCCATACCGTCGATGTCTTCGGAGTCGAAGTCGAGCATGTCGGTTAAATCATCGACAAGTGGCTACAAATTGGGTGGTGGGTGGCGTTGAATTTCTTCGCCGTCCGCATCCCAACCTTCCTGACCGTAGTCCGCCAGGCTCTCCGGATAAAGAGAGAGACTTTAGTGAATTCAGGATGTCGCCAAAGGGCGAGTGCTGAAAGATGTCCGCGATGAACTCCATGACCGGGCGCCCAATCGGATTCGATTGGTAGGGCGCGGAGGGTTCGGAGTTCGGAGAGGATTCCGGCACCACGAGTCAAGGTCTTCGCAGCGACAGGGATGGAGTTCGGCTCAATCGTCAGAAGATCGTAGCCCCGAGGCGGTGTCCAACCACCCGCCCTCGATCGGGAATCCGCCCGGATTGAGGGTCGGAGCGGATGCCGGTGCGGCCTCTAGGGCAATCGCTCGCGGCAGAGCTAGATCATACCCATCGAGACAAGGCGGCATCGCTCGGCTGCGGCTCGAATCCGTCGAAGATCAAGTCTCCGCGGACATCGGGCCGTATAGTTCAAACTTCCAAATCTGACCTGATGGCCAGGGGCGAAGCTTCGATCCGCTCCAGATGGCCAAGCAAATTGCCCGCAGATGCAAAGCCCCGAATACGAAGATCTGTCCGGGGAGAAAAGTCTCACCCTGGACCGCGTCATTGTTGATGATCGAAGGAGCCATTGGGCCTATCGGTGACGACACAGAGGAACTCTCAATGAAAGCACCAATGTCGGTGTCAAAACCGCGGATCTCGGTAGGGGTCCCTAATCAAGGCGTCTAGGCGGATGGTAATAGGAGACAAGGGACACGATGTTTTTACCCAGGTTCGGGCCCTCTCGATGGAGGTAATACCCTACTCCCCGCTTGATTAATATTGATGATATGGGTAGTACAAGAGTAGATCTACCACGAGATCAAGGAGGCTAAACCCTAGAAGCTAGCCTATGGTATGATTGTTGTTCGTCCTCTGGACTAAAACCCTCCGGTTTATATAGACATCGGATAGGTTAGGGTTACATGTAGTCGGTCACAATGGTAGGAGATCTACATATCCGTATCGCCAAGCTTGCCTTCCACGCCAAGGAAAGTCCCATCCGGACACGGGACGAAGTCTTCAATCTTGTATCTTCATAGTCTTGGAGTCCGGCCGTGATGATAGTTCGGCTATCCGGACACCCCCTAGTCCAGGACTCCCTCAGCCCTTCTCTGACACGCTCGGGGAGTCCAAGGCGGGTGAGTACCAAGCTCCGGCCGGGGTCTGGTGAGGCGCCATGTCTTGCTAGGGCACGCGGTCGAAGTAGCTCTGGAGATTTCAGAAGCAGGAAGGAAAGGCACGAGAAAGGGGATCTGGGCAATGACTGGAGAAGGCAAAGGAGGCAAAGCCTAGACGGGTGCCGCTCTTTTGTCGATTCGCGCAGTTGCTAAGGCGCCCACGTCCAATCAACCGCCACGCGGCGCCCAAGGCCGCAGGCTGTTAGGGCCCGCGGCGCTTCGCACTTGCCCCTTCGCTTCTCTGCTAAGCCAAGTCCAGGCGCGCCTTGGGCCCGGGGGCTACTGTCGGTGTTCTAGGAATGGGGGTACCCAGACTTGCCTGCCTGCGGCCTGCGGCGTGGCTCAAGGGGTGGCCCAGTACGGCCCATCTTCATCAGCACAAGCTCAAGACCCTCGCGAGGTGCCAAGCCTCGCGGGGCGGACGACAGGAAGCCTCCTCAGGCACGACCTCGTCAGGCTGGCTCGCGTGGAGGCGGAGAGATCAAGGCGGGGTACCTCACGAGGTGCCCATGACGTAAGCCATGACGACCAAGGGCGCCAGGTGGGCGCCAGCCTGTGCAGTGTCCTCATTCCCTCTTTGGTGCAAAGGAGGCAAGCGCAGGCGATAGTATCAAGCAAAGGCATCAGTTTCGGTGCAACAAGACCAAGACCGTCGCAACGGCAGGAAGGAGGTCATCGTGGAGCCCAAGCAGGCATCACCACCAGAGCCTTTGACAGGCGAGGACCAACTTTAGTCAGGATAAGTGTACTAGATGTTCCCCTTCAAAATGGCCAATTGTTGGCGCCCTTCCCGCTCAATATTTGGGAAGAGGCCCAGGGCCTCTGCCTATAAGTAGAGCTAGCCACCACAGTAGAGGGGGGGATCTCAGGTGATCTCATCTGATCTCATCTCATCTTAGCTTGATCCAATCCGATGAGAGCCTAGCCACAAGAACACCTCAACCTCAGGAGGCCGTTCTTCTCTTGTATTGTTCATCATCAGCCCAAGAGGCAATCCACCACACCACACACTTGAGTAGGGTGTTACACCACAATGGTGGCCCGAACCAGTATAAACCTTGTGTCTCTTGTGTTTCTCTTTTGGCAGTTTAGATCCTTGCGAGGCGACGAGGTGCAGGTAGGTAGGGGGTGAGATCTCCGCGTGCACCCCAGAGTTCGAACCTAGAGGGTCTGCCGGAACCCGAAATCCGACACGTACACACGCAACACTCACACGCACACACGCACGCACGCATGCACACACCACACGACCAACAGACACTCTCACGCTCAAGTGCTCAACCTACACGTGCATACGCACACATCAGGCCCTGACACACACATACACAATCAGGTGATTCCCGCGCACGGGTTGGAGTCTTGTCGCGCCTGCGTAAATTTGTGTTTATCTGACCTTTTTCCTATGTGAACTGACAAGTGGGACCCACAAGGAACGTGGTCAATTTAACTAGTCAACATGGTGCCACGCAGACTATTTGGCCGGTCAACGGAGTGCAATCCGATGTTGAACGGTGAGCATGACCGTATAATCATCGCAAAACGTATATAATGAGCGTATTCTGAAGTTCGGTGACCATATTATGCTTTCTCTCTATAGGCTCTCCAAAACTACATCTCTACACGTTCTCGCATGTTACATCTAACAACTATGCAATACGACACTACTACTACACTCTAACACAATAAATCATATGTGTTTTTAGTTTTACTAGATATCATATTGTTACTCAATTATTCAGTTTGCATACACTAAAATTGACTTTGAAATGTATGGACAGTATCATCTACCACGCGGGAAAAATCCCGCCCTTTCCTGTTTAATCGGGTTTGTATCGATGGATCGTGCGAAACAACAAAACTATAATACTATACGGTACAAGTGACAGTTCACTGGGCCGCCGTGTCGTGTACTCCTCTGTCGTAAGAGTGGATCGCTCACTTACATAAATGTTCTAGGCCCTTTAGCCGACATGTGGGACATCAAGCTACCGGATCCACGTGCCATACCGAAATACAGTGCAGAGCAGCAGGGGTGAAGCACCCCAGTCATGGCGCCCGCGTAGTAATGAGCAATGATGCGTCAAATAACAAAGCTGCACCTTTCCCGCAGTTAAGTTGGAGGGACAAAGTAATAATAATGCTAGTAAAAAAATAAGTTGGAGGGACGAAGCAACCATCATTTCACTCGTTGCTGAGTCCGCTTCTCCCTCATCTTCTTCAAGTTAACCACGTGTTGCTTCTGGCGATGTTCTGCCTCAGGTGGGACGTATATCGGTTTGGTAAAGCACTGACACGTGGGACCGCATGTTAGCAAACCGCCAGGCAAACGTCCTCTAAAAATATGAAACCTCCCCTGCCATCCGCGTGGCAAAATCTCCTCCTTTTTACTAATCTTGATTCTATAAGTTTTTAGATCAATATAATTGAGATTTGTATAGATAGCACACAGGAGCAAAACAAAGTGGTACGGATAAGGGCATCCACAATCTGTAGCCAAATGTGAAAATAGCTTTTGTCATTGATGGGAACCATTGTGGACGGTGCTGCCAAAGCCAAAAAAATGGAACCGAAGCTCCCTGATTGATTGATTGAAGGAATAGAAAAATGCAACGTCTCTCCTCTTTCTCCCGTGCTTGGACGCATGTACAGTATAGAGCATAGAATCTACTCCCTTGTGCCTTCTATCACAAATAACAAAGTAGTGAGGCGTAAAATCACAAAGCACGGACGAAGCAACCATCATTTCACTCTTCGCTGACTCCGCTTCTCCATCGTCTTCTTCGAGAAACCACCTCACCGCACTAAGCTAGACGGACGACGCTATTGTGTACTAGTAGTACAAGTACATTTACACGTCCTTTGGTTCAACGGACTTCCTGGATGCAGATAAGGCGATTGTCTCGGCTTGCAGGAGGCACTTGCGAACGACTTACCGTGGTCTCCCTCAATGGTGTTCTCCGCCGAACGCACTTCGCCAAACCACAACGTTTGAGATATCGTTGTTGGGGAACGTAGTATTTCAAAAAAATTACCTACGATCACGCAAGATCTATCTAGGAGAAGCATAGAAACGAGCGGGGAGAGTGTGTCCACGTACCCTCGTAGACCGAAAGCGGAAGCGTTTAGTAACGCGGTTGATGTAGTCGAACATGTTCGCGATCCAACTGATCCAAGTACCAAACGCACATCACCTCCGAGATCAGCACACGTTCAACTCAGTGACGTCCCACAAACTCTTGATCCTGTTGAGGAAGAGGGAGAGTTCCGTCAGCATGACGGCGTGGTGACGGTGATGATGAAGTTAACAATGCAGGGCTTCGCCTAAGCACTACGACGATATGACTGAGGTGTGTAACTGTGGAGGGGGGCACCGCACACGGCTAAAAGATCAACTTGTGTGTCTTTGCGTTGCCCCTGCCTCCGTATATAAAGGAGGGAGAGGGAGAGGAAGCTGTCCCTAGGGGGCGCGCCAAGGTGTGGATTCCTACTAGGACTCCCTAGTCCTAGTAGGATTCCACCTCCCACACGGAGTAGGAAAGGGGGAAGGGAGAAGGAGAAGGAAAGAGGGGGCAGCCCCCTTCTCCTAGTCCTAATCAGACTCCTGCCCAAGGGGGGGCGTACCAGCCCCTTGTGGGCTGGTGTGCTATCCTCTTATGGCCCATAAGGCCCATAACTTCTCCCAGGGGGTTCCGGTAACCTCCCGGTACTCGGGAAAAATGCCCGAACCACTCGGAACATTTCTGATGTCCAAATACAACCTTCGAATATATGAATCTTTTCTCGACCATTTCGAGGCTCCTCATCATGCCCGTGATCTCATCCGGGACTCCAAACAAACTTATGTACATCAAATCACATAACTCACAATACAAATCGTCATCGAATGTTAAGCGTGCGGACCCTACGGGTTCGAGAACTATGTAGACACGACCGAGACACATCTCCGGTCAGTAACCAATAGCGGAACCTAGATGCTCATATTGGCTCCTACATATTCTACGAAGATCTTTATCAGTCAAACCGCATAACAACATACGTTGTTCCCTTTGTCATCGGTATGTTACTGGCCCGAGGTTCGATCGTCAGTATCATCATACCTAGTTCAATCTTGTTACCGGCAAGTCTCTTTACTCGTTCCGCAATGCATCATCCCGTGACTAACTCATTAGTCACATTGCTTGCAAGGCTCATGGCTCATAGTGATGTATTAACGAGAGGGCCCAGAGATACCTCTCCGGTACACGGAGTGACAAATCCTAATATCGATCTATGCCAACTCAACAAACACCATCGGAGACACCTGTAGAGCATATTTATTATCACCTACTTACGTTGTGACGTTTGATAGCACACAAGGTGTTCCTCCGGTATTCGGGAGTTGCATAATCTCATAGTCTGAGGAACATGTATAAGTCATGAAGAAAGCAATAGCTATAAAACTAAACGATCATTACGCTAAGCTAATGGATGGGTCTTGTCCATCACATCATTCTCTAATGACGTGATCCCGTTCATCAAATGACAACCCAAGTCTATGGCTAGGAAACTTAACCATCTTTGATTAACGAGCTAGTCAAGTAGAGGCATACTAGGGACACTCTGTTTGTCTATGTATTCACACATGTACTAAGTTTCCAGGTAATACAATTCTAGCATGAATAATAAACGTTTATCATGATATAAGGAAATATAAATAACAACTTTATTATTGCCTCTAGGGCATATTTCCTTCAGATCTCCCACTTGCACTAGAGTCAATAATCTAGTTCACATCGTCATGTGATTTCACACCAATAGTTCACATCTTTATGTGATTAGTTCACATCTCCATGTGACTAATACCCAAAGGGTTTACTAGAGTCAATAATCTAGTTCACATCGCTATGTGACTAACACCTAAAGAGCTATCAGGTTTTGCTTGTGAGAGAAGTTTAGTCAACGGGTTTGCCACATTCAGAGCCGTATGTATTTTGCAAATTTTCTATGTCTACAATGCTCTGCACGGAGCTACTCTAACTAATCGCTCCCACTTTCAATATGTATCTAGATCGAGACTTAGAGTCATCCAAATCGGTTTCAAAGCTTGCATCGACGTTACTCTTTACGACGAACTCTTTGTCACCTCCATAACTGAGAAACATTTCCTTATTCCACAAAGGATAATTTTGACTGCTGTTCAGTGATCCACTCCTGGTTCACTATTGTACCATCTTGCCAAACTCATGGTGAGGTACACAATAGGTCTGGTACACAGCATAGCATACTTTATAGAACTTATGACTGAGGCATAGGGAATGACTTTTCATTCTCTTTCTATTTTCTGCCATGGTCGGGTTTGAGTCTTTACTCAACTTCACACCTTGCAACATAGGCAAGAACTCCTTCTTTGATTGTTACTTCAAAAACTTGTCAAGGTATGTACTCATTGATAAAAAATATCAAGCGTATTGATCTATCTCTGTAGATCTTGATGCTCAATATGTTAGCAGCTTTACCAAGGTATTTCTTAAAAAACACTCCTTTCGAACACTCCTTTATGCTTTCAAAAAATTCTACATTATTTCTGATCAACAATATGTCATTCACATATACTTATCAGAAGGGTTGTAGTGCTCCCACTCACTTTCTTGTAAATATAGGCTTCATTGCAAGTCTGTATAAAATTATATGCTTTGATCGACTCATCAAAGCATATATTCCAACTCCGAGATGCTTGCACCAATCTATAGATGGATCACTAGAGTTTGCATACTTTGTTAGCACCTTTAGGATTGACAAAACTTTCTAGTTGCATCATATACAACTCTTCTTTAAGAAATCCATTAAGGATTGCAGTTTTGACATCCATTTGCCAGATTTCTTAAAATGTGGCAATTGCTAACATGATTCGGGCAGACTTAAGCATTGCTACGAGTGAGAAAATGTCATCATAGTCAACACCTTGAACTTGTCGAAAACCTTTTGCAACAAGTCAAGCTTTGTAGATAGTAACACTTCCATCAGCGTCCGTCTTCCTATTGAAGATCCATTTATTCTTAATGGCTTGCCGATCATCGGGCAAGTCAATCAAAGTCCACACTTTGTTCTCATACATGGATCCCATCTCAGATTTCATGGCTTCAAGCCATTTCACAGAATCTGGGCTCATAATCGCTTCCTCATAGTTCGTAGGTTCATCATGGTCTAGTAACATGACTTCCAAAATAGGATTACCAGACCACTCTGGTGCGGATCGTGCTCCGATTGACCTATAAGGTTTGGTAATAACTTGATCTGAAGTTTCATGATCATTATCATTAGCTTCCTGAGGGAGTCCCGGATTAGGGGGTGTCCGGATAGCCGAACTATCACCGTTGGCCGGACTCCTAGACTATGAAGATACAAGATTGAAGACTTCGTCCCGTGTCCGGATGGGACTTTCCTTCGCATGGAAGGCTTGCTTGGCGATACGTCTATGTAGATTTCCTCCCATTGTAACCGACTAGGTGTAACCCTAACCCTATCCAAAGGTGTCTATATAAAGCTGGAAGTTTTAGTCCGTGGGACGAACAACAATCATACCATAGGCTAGCTTCTAGGTTTTAGCCTCTCCGATCTCATGGTAGATCTACTCTTGTACTACCCATATCATCAATATTAATCAAGCAGTGAGTAGGGTATTACCTCCATCGAGAGGGCCCGAACCTGGGTAAAAACATCGTGTCCCTTGTCTCCTCGTTACCATCCGCCTAGACGCGCGATTCGGGACCCCTACCCGAGATCCGCCGGTTTTGACACCGACATTGGTGCTTTCATTGAGAGTTCCTATGTGTCGCCGTCGTCAGAAGGATGCCTCATCCCGTCTTTAAAAGGCGATACTATCGCCAAAGGAGCCTTGGCCATGGCCGAACTCTTGACTAGGTGGTTTTCTTATGACCGCCAGTTCGCCATCAGCGCCAATGATGACTTCTCGGGTCATCGAAACCAATCTTCACGTCAACTCGGAACTCGCCGAGTAGTTAGATCCGATCGAGCTCTCCTCCGTAAACGAGCTCTTGGATCGCATCACTGCACTGGGAGTCACCACAGACTACGACCAGATCGGGCTTAAAACCGATCTGAGAGAGATCAACTCTCCCCAGGCTACCCATCATGTTGCTATGATAGAGGAGCAGTACGGCGATTCTTCTTCTATCTTAAGGACTAGCTACGTCCGGATTCCCGATCCCTCCATGCCGGATTGCCGCAGAGGGACGGACGTCGATCAAGCCCTGAACTTAAAGTCAGGCGGCGGGTTGGATTCATTGGATAGCATTCAAAAATCCAAACTTCCAAGTTCGGAAACTTCTCGGCCCTTGAGTCTTAAATTGGACGGGGTTCCGGATCTAGTTCCACCCGCCCACCCAAACATTAGCGATCTATCCCGAATTCAGCAAGAGCCCGCTGAAACAGTACATCATTACTGGGCCGGATTCCTCCTGGTTATGGATAGGATAAAGGACTGCCGAGAGGAGGACGCAATCTCACTTTTCTGCAATAATGGCACGAACAAGGGAATCCTAAACGCCATAAGTCGTTGCAAAATTACACGCTTTGATGACTTGGTGACCATAGTACAAAAGTACTATGCGATGGAGAGTGCTCGGAAAACCGAAAGTAAATTTTGGGATAATCCGACCTCGAATACATCCCTAGTCCGAAATAAAAGGGTGCATCATCACCAAGCACCTGGGTTAAACACCAAAAAACCAAAACCCCCTAAAGGGTACGGAACCGTACTGGAGGGTTGGCTAAACGGACCCTGCAAAATTCATAGCACAGAGGGCGCCACTCCAACTCATAGCCTTCGAGCATGTTGGATACTACGGCAGGTGGCCAAAAGTGGCGAAGAGCTTCTAGCCTCAGAATCCCAGCCCAGCAACAACAGTACGGTGTTAACAGTCTTCGAGACTTTCGCATCAAATAACATGCGGAAACGAACACTCCGCAACCTTGCCGAAGTCTACCAAGTAGCAACAATAAATCCATGGAGTGACACGGCTATTACCTTTAATGCGATTTAACCCAAATTCGAACAGCTCGAGCACCAGCCGCATTGGTCCTCGGTCCAATAGTGGACGGCTTTCGCCTTACTAAGGTACTCATGGATGGCGGCAATGACTAAACCTGATCTACGAGGAAACCCTCCGAAAAATGGAAATAGACTGGAACCGCATTGAGCGAAGCAAAGACAACCTTTAGAGGAATAATCCCTAGCCGGGAAGCATGTTGCACAGGAAAAATCACACCGGACGTAGTGTTCGCTCATTGGACAATTACAGGTCCGAGGAGGTCACATTTCAAGTGGCCCCGTTCAGCAGCGGATATCACACTTTATTAGGGCGAGAGGCATTCACTATTTTTCAAGCTATACCCCATTATGGGTACATGAAGCTTAAAATGCCCGAACCTAACGGAATCATCACTCTCGCTAGTGATCCGAACATAGCACTCCGTGCCGAAAACAAGACAGCCGCACTAGCCCTCGAGGCACTATCCGAAGCCTTAGCGGCCGAGGAACTCATCGCGATGCGCTCCACGGTGAACAGGGACAATGTGATACTTGATAAAAGATCCAAGTCCACCTCTTTAAACCAGCGGATGAAATAGTCAAATTCCAAGTCCACCCAACGGACCCTGCAAAGACGGCCTCCATTGGGGCACAATTAAACCCTGATGTAGACGCTGCACTACGAGAATTTCTACAAGAAAACTGGGACATTTTGCCTGGCACCCTTCAGACATGCCAGGAATCCCACGTCGGCTGGCCAAGCACAGCCTAAATATCCTAAAAGGATTCAAGCCAGTCAAAAAGGCTCTTCGACGCTTTTCCGAACCCAAGAGACAGGCCATGGGAGAGGAGCTAGCCAAACTTCTGGAAGCCGGATTCATCAGAGATATAAAACATCCGGACTGGCTAGCAAATCTGGTGATGGTACCAAAGAAGGATAAATCCTGGCGCCTATGTGTTGATTTCAAAGACCTTAATAAGGCTTGCCCAAAGGATCCCTTCTCCCTCCCTCGCATTGATCAAATTATCGACGCTACAGCAGGACACGACTCATTGTGCTTCCTCGACGCGTACTCCGGCTACCACCAAATCAAGATGGCGGAGCAGACCAAAGCTGCAACAGCATTCATCACTCCATACGGCCCATTCGCTTCAACACAATGCCCTTCGGGCTCAAAAACGCCCGGCGCAACATATCAGCATGATTCGGACATGTCTGGCAAACCATATCGGCAAAACAGTGGAAGCATATGTAGATGACGTGGTCGTCAAATCCAAGCATGTCGAAACTCTAGTAGACGACTTGAGGCTCACATTCGACAATCTCCGAAAATATGATATTAAGCTCAATCCGGAAAAATGCGTCTTCGGCGTTCCAGCCGGAAAGCTCCTAGGCTTCATTGTATCCGGTAGAGGAATTGAAGCAAACCCAGCCAAGATCCGAGCTCTGTCACAATTGGATATTCCAAAGGACCTCAAACAAATACAAAAATTGACTGGATGAATAGCGGCTCTAAGCCACTTTATTTCCGTTTGGGAGAAAAGGCGTTACTTTACCGCTTCCTCCCACAAGACCAACACTTCGAGTGGGCGGATGCATATGACGGACTCAAAGAAATAAAAGCCATATTGGCAACAAATCCGGTCCTAGTCATGGCGATGGGCGAACCAATGCTATTATATATCGCCGCAACACATCAAGTTGCTCGTCGTCGAACGAGAAACGGACGGACACCGGTTCCCTCTTCAAAAACCGGTTTACTATGTGTCCACTGTCCTAACTCCATGCAAGTCCCGGTACCCACATTATCAAAAGATAGCATACGCAGTGTTCATGGCATCCCGGAAGCTGCGACACTACTTTCAAGAGTGTTCGATAATGGTAGCCTCCGAAGTACCTCTTAACGACATTATAAACAACCGTGACGCGACGGGCCGGATTGCTAAATGGGCCATAGAGCTCCTTCCATTCGACATAACCTATAAGCCACGACGAGCTATTAAGTCGCAGGTTTTGGCCAACTTCGTGGCCGAATGGACCGAAGCCGAACTCCCTAAAGAGTACGGCGCATACTCCAATTGGATCATGCACTTTGACGGCTCCAAAATGTTGGCCATCCTGGGGGCTGGCGTCGTCCTGACGTCCCCAACCGGGGACACAGTCCAATACGTCCTTCAGATAATGTATACGGACTCCAACAACATAGCCGAATACGAGGCCCTTCTGCACGGCCTCTGGATGGCAGTCTCCATGGGCATTAAACGCCTAGAGGTGCGCGGGGACTCGAACCTCGCGATATCTCAAATAAACGGAGACTTTGATGCCAAAGATCCGAAAATGGCAGCATACCGCAATGCGGTCCTAAAAATGTCAAAGACGGGTTTGAAGGGCTTGAATTTCATCATATAGCCCGGGATAACAACCAGGCGGCGGACATATTGGCACACATCGGTGCAAAACGCGATGCCGTCCCGCCCAATATCTTCCTGGAATGGCTGTTCAAGCCATCTGTACTATGGGAAGGGGAGTCCGGAAATAACAATCCGGACCCAACCGCCTTTACTCGACGCCAACACTTCGACACAATCGGAGGCTCTGCCACCGAGATAACACTCTCCGCCCATGAAATAATGACGGTTATCGCCCCGTGGACGGAACCATTCCTAGCCTACCTAACTAGGCAGGAACTCCCCGAAGACCAAAATGAGGCTCGCTGCATAGTACGGCGATCTAAAGCCTATAAAGTCCATGAGGGAGAGCTCTATAAGAAAAGCACAACAGGAGTCCTTCAAAGGTGTATCTCCGAAGAGGAAGGGCGAAACCTCCTGGCTGAAATTCATGCCGGACTGGGTGGGCACCACGCCGCAGCCCGGGCCCTTGTAGGCAAGGCCTTCCGTACAAGATTTTATTGGCCAACGGCCCAGGCAGATGCACAGGATTTAGTCCAATGATGCGTTGGTTGCCAGGTTTTTGCTAACCAAAGCCACATGCCACCCACCGCCCTCAAAACTATACCCATCACCTGGCCGTCATGATGCAGGGCTTGACATGGTTGGACCCCTTAAGGGAGGAACCCACAAGCAAAAATATCTATTGGTCATGGTGGATAAATTCACCAAATGGATAGAGGCCAAGCCTGTTAAAACGGCCGAATCCGGACCGGTGATAGACTTCATATCAGGGGTAGTGCACCGCCACGGCGTCCCCACGGTATCATCGCGATAATGGCACCAACTTCACGGCCGATGAGGTCAAATTATGGTGCAAAAACATGGGCATCAAGCTCGATTACGCCTCAGTCTATCACCCTCAAACCAACGGTCAAGTCGAACGAGCAAACGGTCTAATCATGAGCAGCATTAAACCCAGACTAGTGCGGCCCCTCAAGGAATCTAACACGCACTGGGTTGAGGAGCTCGACTCAGACTGGGGGTTGCGGACCACGCGAATCGTACTACGGATTCACACCATTTTTATGGTGTACGGCGCAGAGGCAGTCTTGCCTGCGACATAATACATGACTCACCTCGTAGCGCATGTATGAAGAAAGAGAAGCCGAGCTCGATCGGCAGGACAGTTTGGACGCATTGGAGGAGGAGCGCGACGTGGCAAAAGCTCGTTCCGCATTTTATCAACAGCAGGCTCGAAGATATCAAAGCAGGAAGTACGGGCCAAAGCTTATAACGTTGGCTTAACTAGTTCTACGCTGCCGGACAAGAAAAAGGACAAACTCAAGCCCAAATGGGAAGGTCCCTTCATCATCGACCAGGTCCTCGACCGCGGAGCATACCGTCTGCGAAACGCATCGGATAACCGACTCGAGCCGAACCCATGGAACGCAGCCCGTCTACGAAGATTCTACGCCTAAAGTGCCGGACTCCAAGTTCGTCTCCTTCCTCCGTCCACATTTTTTTATTTTTGCTGTCTTTTATTTCTCTCCTTCCTCCTCCTTCTTATTGAAGCCTTTAGAGGCTCGTTTGCGCTTTGTTCGCACATATTTGATGCGCTATCCGCGCTCATTATACCTGGCGGCTTCTTTAACAGAAGCTTATTTATACGGGCTTCATGCCCAACACATGCGTCAAACTTCCGCATGTACCTTTTATTCACCATTATATGCATCGATATGACTTAAGTTTTGGCCAAGCTGGGTTGCACGGCTCTGTGCTTACCCCTATGTTCCCGATTGTTCGGCTAGGCGGTAAAGGGAGCACCTCTGCGATTATTACGGCCGGGTCACCGGATGTGTACCTCAGATCGGGTGAAGCCAAAGCTAGCATTCTTAAGGGAATATTCGGTCGGTGAACTGAAAGATTTTTTTTAACTATTTATCCATCCGCCCCCAGATGATTTTCTGCTTTCTTAGCAGTTTTGACATGCACTTTAGGGCATGCATCCCAGCGAAAGGAACCCTTAATGTAACTATTCTCCTGGAAGATGTTTCTTACTATCCATGTAATATAACATAACTAGTTGGGCACTTGTGCGATACATGCAATAATAATGACCCCTACGCCTTGTCTCCATGCATGCCCCGGTTCTTATATAACCGCGAGGGTATTCGGACACACTCTGGACTATTGGGTCCCGAGGTCGAAGCGAAAAGGTCCGCTATGACAAACGATCTACAATCCGACTAGAAGACATTTTTCATGTCATATTTAATTACATAGTCAACTCGACTCATTGTATTCCTCCTCAATGCCATCTAATAGGCTATCTAATTTACAATCTTGCTGGGTATACTTAGCGGCCAATTCTACTTGGCTGTACACTAAGCTTACAGGGATCTCCTTCCCATCGGGCCCCACAGGTCCGACCTCGGCCATGTGGTTTGGGTCAGCAACCGTGTACTGCTGCGTCTTTACCATGGCTCAGCCTCCTGGCGCCTTGACGCCAGGCCGATATCTTCCATAGTCGGAAGCGCCACCGTGCTCCTTGAAGCCGCTCTGCCAGCTCCCCAATGCCTTCGGGCAGGGAGATAGATGGCCACAAGGCCTGGCCGACGCCTTTCATCACCTGCCGAACTTGTTCGTGCAGCTGACGCAGTTCGGGAAGAAGATCACCCGAAGAACTGGGCATCTCCTCCTCAGGACGACCTGTGAGAAAACCTACATACATGTTTATGTTAGTCGCCTTCCTCGCCGAACTCTTTCAAAGTTCGTTCAAGCACTTACTGAAAATGCCGCGACGAAGCCGTCGATTCTCCTTTACGGAGTCGGACAACCGGGCACGAACATCCTTTAGTTCCTCACCCGGTTGGGTGTTGGCATCTTGGAGGTTATTTTTCTCCTGCCGCACCCTCGTAGCACGCTCTCGCCGGCCTTCAACCGCGCAAGAGCTGTTGCTTGTCCGGATCTAGTCGGCGCCATCTGCAATATTATTGTCAGATTTACACATGCCGCACTTCATTAATTATTTATCTTTTGAAGCATATATTACGGAGGGGGTCTTTGTGGCTCCCCAGATGGCGGCTAGTGCGGCCTCAAGTTGGGCCTTGCATTCTTCAAGCTCTGGGACGATCGGGTATTCTTTATTAAGAACCTGCATAACAAATGATCCTTAAATCAGATATACTAACTATATTAAGTCTCGGGGCTACTTGGCATATATAATCATCAAATTTCCTCACCCGTATGTCCTTTACATACCGCTCCGTGGCTCGCTAGACCATCTTGAGCGGCACGGAGGTGCACATCTCGAATTGAAGGCATTCAAAGCCTCTTGGGAGAAACATGCGTCATGAAGAACTGTCCGTGGCGCTTTGTGATTCATGGCGCTCTCCACCTCGGAGTTGGTGGCGGACAGTCTATCGGCATCCTCTGTCGGAGGAGCATCCGACGCACGCCTCGTGCTCGCCTCCGCTTCCGGACCCGGCTTTGGAGCCTGGCTGGCGGAGGTTCAATTGGCAACCTCTCCGGGCTCGATCCGTGGCGCTCTTTTTCCTGAAAAGAGCACCGGCGTTAATCGCCTTCCAGAATCAATCCTGGGAATATGGTGACACGCCGTTGCGGTGGAGTTTCGATCCGGACCGCACTCCTTTTTAGCTGGAGGCCGTCTTGCCTTGTTGGCCAGCCGCTTGGCCCGGCCTCCTGCCTCGAAGGCACCCCCTGCGAAACACCATTGGTATACGGTGATAAAAAAATAAACACGGATGGGTCATTATCAGAGTATTGGGACCTCGGTCTCAGTTACCTGTGAGGCTGGAAGTATTCTGGGGTAATCGGTCGTAATGGCAACCAAAGTATTCCGGGGTAAGTTGGTGGAACACCCCGTCGATCAACTCCACCTTTATATCCGGATCCTCTTCGGAGGCCGGATCGAGGGACCGTTCCGGATGGTTTGTGGGGGCGGGCTGTGTATCTTCTCCACGGCCCGGCGCAGTTCCTGCGTAGAAACCATGAAATGAGATATTTAACCACGGGAACATGGATCGAACAGGCCACTAAGGTATTTGCTTACCCAACTCCAAGGATTATTCGAAGAAAACCCGTTCAGTGGATTGACGCGGAGAAAATCCTCCTCTTCCCCTTTGTACATGGCGGACAAGGTCTTCACCAGTTCGGTGACCGATCCCGGCCCTTTGCGGCCATGACGGGTGGCATCGTCCTCCCCGATGAAGTCCCACATGGGGTGGCCCCTATATTGAGCGGCTGCACTCCGCTCATAATGCAGATTGCCATGACTCGGTCATGGTCAATCCGGCATGAAACCGATAATCTTATTCGGCTCATCAAGTAAAGGACGCCCGGTCATTTTCCCACAGGGGCTCATGGCGCCCGGCTTAGGCGCTTCTTCATAGGAAGCGTTGCTAAACTCCGGAAGGCCAATCCGAACAGGATCCGGCAGTGGGACGTCCTCCATGTAAAACCATTCTGAAGGCCAGTCTTCGGATGCCTTCTTCGGGGTTCCGGATAGATATCCGGTCCCGGCGATGCGCCATAGTTCGGCTCCGCCCACTTGATATATTGACCCCTCATGAGAACGGGGTACAAGGCAGAATAATCTCTTCCACAGCGCAAAATGAGCCTCGACGCCCAAGAACAGTTCGCAAAGGGCCAAGAAGCCCGCGATGTGCAAAATGGAGGTAGGCGTAAGGTGGTGCAACTGGAGGCCGTAGAACTCCAAGAGCCCCCGGAGAAACGGATGAATTGGAAATCCAAGTCCTCTTACTAGATAAGAGATAAAGCACACCCGCTCTCCTTTAGAGGGATCGGGGACACTCTCCGCTTGCTTTCCGCCCTTGTAGGTGGCAAGTCCGGCTCGAACCGGAACCATGAAGGCCGGGGGAAGAAATCCCTTGGTTTGGAGTATAACTAGCTCGCTATGCGGGACTGAGCATCTCTCCCAATTTCCCGGCTGAGGGCTGGGAGCGCGAGAGGAGGAGCCGCGTTGACTGACCATAGTGGAATGGATTTTTGTCGAAGGCGCTCCGATGAAAGCTCGCGGAGGGGGGATGGTGTGACTCAGATCTAGATCCTCGCCCCTTTTATGGGCGGCTCATTTGCGCAGCTAGGGGGGTAAGTGTAAAAATACCCTGGCTTTTCGCATTCACTCAAACACGTGGAAGATGGCCATTGTTGGGCGTGGAAGCCAAGGAGCGCAACATTTATCAGAAGCCGGACACTATTTGACAAGTATATGGAATTTGGAGAAGAACCCGCCTCGCAATGCCGAAGACAATCAACGCGCCGGACTCATCGTCATTGAAGCCTGGTTCGGGGGCTACTGAGGAGTCCCGGATTAGGGGGTGTCCGGATAGCCGAACTATCACCGTTGGCCGGACTCCTGGACTATGAAGATACAAGATTGAAGACTTCGTCCCGTGTCCGGATGGGACTTTCCTTGGCGTGGAAGGCAAGCTTGGCGTCACGGATATGTAGATCTCCTACCATTGTAACCGACTCATGTAACCCTAACCCTATCCGGTATCTATATAAACCGGAGGATTTTAGTCCGTGGGATCTAACAACAATCATACCATAGGCTAGCTTCTAGGGTTTAGCCTCTCGATCTCGTGGTAGATCTACTCTTGTACTACCCATATCATCAATATTAATCAAGCAGGAGTAGGGTATTACCTCCATCGAGAGGGCCCGAACTTGGGTAAAAACATAGTGTCCCTTGTCTCCTGTTACCATCCGCCTAGACGCACAGTTCGGGACCCCCTACCCGAGATCCGCCGGTTTTGACACCGGCACTTCCTCTCTAGTTGGTGTAGGCATCATTGGAACTGATTTCTATGATGAACCATTTTCCAATTTGAGAGAAGGTACAATTACCTCATAAAGTTCTACTTTCCTCCCACTCACTTCTTTTGAGAGAAACTCCTTCTCTAGAAAGGATCCACTCTTAGCAACAAAGATCTTGCCTTCGGATCTGTGATAGAAGGTGTACCCAACAGTTTCTTTTGGGTATCCTATGAAGACACACTTCTACGATTTGGGTCTGAGCTTATTAGGTTGAAACTTTTTCACATAAGCATCGCAACCCCAAACTTTAAGAAATTACAGCTTAGGTTTCTTGCTAAACCACAGTTCATACGGTGTTGTCTCAACGGATTTTTAGACGGCGCCCTATTTAACATGAATGCAGCTGTCTCTAATGCATAACCCAACGATAGTGGTAATTCGGTAAGAGACATCATAGATTGCACCATATCTAATTAAGTATGGTTATGATGTTCGGACACACCATTACGCTGTGGTGTTCCAGGTGGCGTGAGTTGTGAAACTATTCCACATTGTTTCAAATGAAGACCAGACTTGTAACTCAAATATTCATCTCTGCGATCAGATCGTAGAAACTTTATTTTCTTGTTACGATGATTTTCCACTTCACTCTGAAATTCTTTGAACTTTTCAAGTGTTCCAAACTTATGTTTCATCAAGTTGATATACCTATATCTTCTCAAATCATCTGTGAAGGTCAGAAAATAACAATACCCGCCGCGAGCCTCAACACTCATTGGACCGCAAACATCAGTATGTATTATTTCGAACAAGTCTGCTGCTCGCTTCATTGTTCCGGAGAACGGAGTCTTAGTCATCTTGCCCATGAGGCATGGTTCGCAAGCATCAAGTGATTCATAATCAAGTGATTCCAAAAACCCATTAGCATGGAGTTTCCTCATGCGCATTACACCAATAGGACTTAAACGGCAGTGCCACAAATAAGTTGCACTATCGTTATTTAACTTTGCATCTTTTGGCATCAATATTATGTGTATCACTGTGATCGAGATTCAGTAAACCATTTACATTGGATGTAAGACCAAAGAAGGTTTTATTCATGTAAACAGAACAACAATTATTCTCTAATTTAAATGAATAACCGTATCGCAATAACCAAGATCCAATCATATTTATGTTCAATGCAAACGCCAAATAACATTTATTTAGTACCAATACTAATCCCGAAGGAAAAGGGAGTGTGCGATGGTGATCTTATCAACCTTGGAATCACTTCCAACACACATCATCACCTCGCGCTTAATTAGTCTCTGTTTATTTTGCAACTCCCGTTTCGAGTTACTACTCTTAGCAACTGAACCAGTATCGAATACCGAGGGGTTACTATAAACACTAGTAAAGTACACATCAATAACATGTATATCAAATATACCTTTGTTCACTTTGCCATCCTTTTTATCCGCCAAGTATCTAGGGCAGTTCCACTTCCAGTGACCATTTCCTTTGCAGTAGAAGCACTTAGTTTCATGCTTGGGTCTAGGTTTGGGCTTCTTCATGGGAGTGGCAACTTTCTTGCCATTCTTCTTGAAGTTCCCTTTATTTCCCTTGCCCTTTTACTTGAAACTAGTGGTCTTGTCAACCATCAACACTTGATGCTTTTCTTGATTTCTACCTTCGCCAATTTCAGCATCGCGATGTGCTCGGGGAATCATTTTCGTCATCCCTTGCATATTATAGTTCATCACGAAGTTCCAGTAACTTGGTGATAGTGACTAGAGAACTTTGTCAATCATTATCTTATCTGGAAGATTAACTCCCACTTGATTCAAGCAATTGTAGTACTCAGACATTCTGAGCACATGCTCACTGGTTGAGCTATTCTCCTCCATCTTGTAGGCAAAATACTTGTCAGAGGTCTCATACGTCCCGACTCGGGCATGAGTCTGAAATACCAATTTCAGTTCTTGGAACATCTCGTATACTCCATGGCGTTCAAAACATGTTTGAAGTCCCGGTTCTAAGCCGTAAAGCATGGTGCACTGAACTATCAAGTAGTAATCATACCGAGCTTTGCAAAACATTCATAACGTCTGCATCTGCTCGTCACCTAGTGGTGCATCAAGGACATAATACTTCTGTGCAGCAATGAGGATAATCCTCGGATCACGGACCTAGTCCACATCATTGCTACTATCATCTTTCAACTTAGGTTTCTCTAGTAACATATCAAAAATAAAATAGGGGAACTATACGCGAGCTATTGATCTACAACAACATAGACACGCAAAATACTATCAGGTACTAAGTTCATGATAAATTAAAGTTCAATTAATCATATTACTTAATAACTTCCACTTAGATAGACATCCCTCTAATCATCTTAGTGATCACGTGATCTATATCAACTAAACCATGCCCGATCATCACGTGAGATGGAGTAGTTTTCAATGGTGAACATCACTATGTTGATCATCTATACTATATGATTCATGCTCGACCTTTCAGTCTCAGTGTTCCGAGGCCATATTTGCATATGCTAGGCTCCTCAATTTAACCCGAGTATTCTGCGTGTGCAAAACTGGCTTGCACCCGTTATATGTTAACGTAGAGCTTATCACACCCGATCATCACGTGGTGTCTCTATCGGTGTTCTAGGAACGGGGGTACCCAGACTTGCCTGCCTGCGGCCTGCGACGTGGCTCAAGGGGTGGCCCAGTACGGCCCATCTTCATCAGCACAAGCTAAAGACCCTCGCGAGGGGCCAAGCCTCGCGGGGTGGACGACAGGAAGCTTCCTCAGGCACGGCCTCGCCAGGCTGGCTCGCGAGGAGGCGGAGAGATCAAGGCGGGGTACCTCACGAGGTGCCCATGACGCAAGCCATGACGACCAAGGGCGCCAGGCGGGCGCCAGCCCGCGCAGTGTCCTCATTTCCTCTTTGGTGCAAAGGGGGCAAGCGCAGGCGAGAGTATGAAGCAAAGGCACCCGTTTCGGTGCACCAAGACCAAGACTGTCGAAACGGCAGGAATGAGGTCATCGTGGAGCCCAAGCCGGCGTCACCACCAGAGCCTTTGACAGGCGAGGACCAACTTTAGTCAGGATAAGTGTACTGGATGTTCCCCTTCAAAATGGCCAATTGTTGGCGCCCTTCCCGCTCAATATTTGGGAAGAGGCCCAGGGCCCCTGCCTATAAGTAGAGCTAGCCACCACAGTAGGGGGAGGGATCCGGACATCTCATCTTAGCTTGATCCAATCCGATCGAGAGCCTAGCCACAAGAACACCTCACCCTCGCGAGGCTGTTCTTCCTTGTATTATTCATCATCAGCCCAAGAGGCAATCCACCACACCACACACTGGAGTAGGGTGTTACACCAGAATGGTGGCCCGAACGATATAAACCTTGTGTCTCTTGTGTTGTTCTTTTGGTAGTTTAGATCCTTGCGAGGCGACGAGGTGCAGGTAGGTAGGGGGTGAGATCTCCGCGTGCACCCCAGAGTTCGAACCTAGAGGGTCTGCCGGAACCCGAAATCCGACAGTCTCGGCACGACGAAGTGTAGCAACGGTGCATACTCAGGGAGAACACTTGTACCTTGAAATTTAGTGATATATCATCTTATAATGCTACCGCCGTACTAAGCAAAATAAGATGCATAAAGGATAAACATCACATGCAATCAAATAAGTGATATGATATGGCCATCATCATCTTATGCCTTTGATCTCCATCTCCAAAGCATCGTCATGATCACCATCGTCGCCGTCTTGACACCTTGATCTCCATCGAAGCATCGTTGTCGTCTCGCCAACTATTGCTTCTACCACTATCACTACCACTTAGTGATAAAGTAAAGCAATTACATGGCGATTGCATTTAATATAATAGAGCGACAACCATATGGCTCCTGGCAGTTGCCGATAACTATTACAAAACATGATCATCTCATACAACAATTTATATATCATCACGTCTTAACCACATCACATCACAGCAAGCCCTTCAAAAACAAGTTAGATGTCCTCTACTTTGTTGTTGCAAATTTTACGTGGCTGCTACGGGCTTATAGAAAGAACCGTTCTTACCTACGCATCAAAAATCACAAAGCAGTGAGGCGTCAAATCACAAAGCACGGACTAAGCAACCATCATTTCACTCTTGGTTGACTCCGCTTCTCCATCGTCTTCTTCGAGAAACCACCTCACCGCACTAAGCTGGACAGACGACGCTATTGTGTAATAGTAGTACTAGTACATTTACGCGTCCTTTGGTTCAACGGACTTCCTATATGCAAATAAGGCGGTTGTCTCGGCTTGCAGGCAGCACTTGCGAATGACTTACCGTGGTCTCCCTCAATGGTGTTCTACGTTGAACGCACTTCGCCAAACCGCAACATTCGAGATATCGTTGTTGGGGAACGTAGTATTTCAAAAAAATTACCTACGATCACGCAAGATCTATCTAGGAAAAGCATAGCAACGAGTGGGGAGAGTGTGTCCATGTACCCTCATAAACTGAAAGCGGAAGAGTTTAGTAACGCGGTTGATGTAGTCGAACGTCTTCGCGATCCAACCGATCCAAGTACCGAACGCACGACACCTCCGCGATCAGCACACGTTCAGCTCGGTGACGTCCCTCGAACTCTTGATCCAGTTGAGGCCGAGGGAGAGTTCTGTCGACGACGGGCGTGGTGGCGATGATGATGAAGTTACCGGCGCAGGGCTTCGCCTAAGCACTACGACGATATGACTGAGGTGTCTAACTATGGAGGGGGGCACCGCACATGGCTAAAAGATCAACTTGTGTGTCTTTGGGGTGCCCCCTGCCTCCGTATATAAAGCGGGGAGAGGGAGAGGCAGTCGGCCCTAGGGGGGCATGCCAAGTTGTGGAGTCCTACTAGGACTCCCTAGTCCTAGTAGGATTCCACCTCCTACACGGAGTAGGAAAGGGGGAAGGGAGAAGGAGAAGGAAAGGGGGGCCGGCACCCTTCTCCTAGTCCTAATCAGCCTCCTGCCTAAGGGGGGGGGGGGCGCACTAGCCCCTGGTGGGCTGGTGTGCTTCCCTCTTATGGCCCATAAGGCTCATAACTTCTCCCGGGGGGGGGGGGGTGGTTCCGGTAACCTCCCGGTACTCCAAAAAATGCCCGAACCACTCGGACCAGTCCGTTGTCCAAATACAACCTTCCAATATATGAATGTTTACCTCTCTACCATTTAGAGACTCCTCGTCATGTCTGTGATCTCATCCAGGACTCCGAACAAACTTCGGTTCATCAAATCACATAACTCATAATACAAATCATCATCGAACGTTAAGCATGCGGACCCTACGGGTTCGAGAACTATGTAGACATGACCGAGACACATCTCCGTTCAATAACCAATAGCGGAACCTGGATGCTCATATTGGCTCCTACATATTCTACGAAGATATTAATCGGTCAGACCGCATAAAAACATATGTTGTTCCCTCTGTCATCGGTATGTTACATGCCCGAGATTCGATCGTCGGTATCATCATACCTAGTTCAATCTCGTTACAGGCAAGTCTCTTTACTCGTTACGTAATGCATCATCCCATGACTAACTTATTATTCACATTGCTTGCAAGGCTCATAGTGATGTGCATTACCGAGAGGGCCCAGAGATACCTCTCCCATACACGAGTGACAAATCCTAATCTCGATCTATGCCAACTCAACGAACACCATCAGAGACACCTGTAGAGCATCTTTATAATGACCCAGTTACGTTGTGATGTTTAATAGAACAAAAGGTGTTCCTCCGGTATTCGGGAGTTGCATAGTCTCATAGTCTGAGGAACATGTATAAGTCATGAAGAAAGCAATAGCAGTAAAACTAAACGATCATTTTGCTAAGATAACGGATGGGTCTTGTCCATCACATCATTCTCTAATGATGTGATCCCGTTCATCAAATGACAACAAATGTCTATGCCTAGGAAACTTAACCATCTTTGATTAACGAGCTAGTCAAGTAGAGGCATACTAGGGACACTCTTTTTGTCTATGTATTCACACATGTACTAAGTTTCCGGTTAATACAATTCTAGCATGAATAATAAACATTTATCATGATATAAGGAAATATAAATAACAACTTTATTACTTCCTCTAGGGCATATTTCCTTCAATCGTCGATGTCACCGCAATGGGGAAGCAAGTCAAATAGTTACTACCTCCATTTTTTGTACACAAGGCCAGTATATCAAAATTACAATTTGCAAAAGGCCACTAACACTAATCGAGGCAAAATTGATGGGGTTTGCCTCGTACTAGCAACCAAAGACATTAATGTACCCTTGCATGTATGCAGAAGTGAGAAGGTTGGTTTGCATGATGCTGCATTAATCAAGCGATGAGGAGTGAGATGGTTAGCTCTTTGGGCTTTGGAGAAAAAATACGCATTAATTGACACGTCAAACGAGGATTTGTATCGATTAATCCCGTGAAGGAAAACCCCGCCTTTCTTTTTTAACAATAGTACTCCTAGTACGTACGTACTTATCCTCTTTGGGTCTAGGCCTTGCATTGCCATACTTCGCCACACTTTTTTTGCCAAGCTTTCCTAAAGTTTTCAAAATGAAAAGGAGGTACACTTGCGCACGGCTATCGTGGTCACGCCGCACCCTCACATGGTCGGCTCCACGCATGCCGCGGTCGCACGACACCCTCACATGGTCGTTCCTGCACGCCGCGGCCACACCGCACCCTCATACAGTCGCTCCTGCACGCCGCAAACCTAACCAAGGGAACGCACCCTCACTGACACGTGCTACCGCTGACAGATAATTTGCATTCATACATTATATTTATCCAACCGCATGTTGGGGAGGATCCGTACGGCCCGTGCGGTGGTCTGTTGGGGAAAAAGAAGAGGTGAGGAAGAAGGGTTAGGAGACGTAGGATATTCATCCAACCGCCTGAAATGGTAGAATGACCCAAATGATGAAAGTCAGGCGACTTGCATAACAATATATGTTTTTACACAGCACTAGATCCCTAAAAACAACAACATAAAGAAAAACTATCACTACTCGCGGAACAAGACGGCCTCGTCGTCTTTGGCTGCCGGCGCGAACCAACCGTAGTTGCCGACGTGTGTCTCTACACCGTGGTTGTCCTCGGCCTCCAGCTACTTGTTCACGCGGAGCGTGCGGGCGCTCTGCACGGACGAGAGCACCGCCCGGTTCAAGTCGAGGACATCCGGTTCCGCCTGCAGGAGGGCCTCGACGGCAGCGGCATCCTCGCGCTCTGCGTCGAGTTGAGCCTCCGCTTCCCGGTTCAAGTCCAGGACGTCTGGTTCCACCTGCAGCAGGGCCTCGATGGCAGCGGCATCCACGCGCTCCGCGTCGAGTTGAACACCCGCCGCCTGGTTCAAGTCCAGGATGTTCGGTTCCGCCTACAGGAGGGCCTCGATGGCAGCGGCATCCGTGCACTCCACGTCGATTTGAGCCTCCGCCGCCCGGTTCGCATCCATGACATAAGGTTCCGCCTGCAGGAGAGCCTCAATGGCAGCGGCATGCGCGCTCTCCGCATCGAGTTGAGCATCTGCCTCCCGGTCCTCCTTTTGTATCGCCAAGTTGAACCGGTGGTCCGCCTGCGCCATGGGGGACCCGGACGCCGGCACGAAGTCGACGTCCATCGTCTCATACCCATCGGGGGCCTTCGGCGCCGCGACCTCCGCCATGAACATTGGATCGGCTTCCTCCTCCTCGTAGCTTGGCTCTAGAGAACTTGGGGATTGGCCCGCTGCAAAGCGAGCTTGGGAACGGAGCTCTGGTGTTAGCATCTTGTAGTACGTGATCTTGCGGCGCACCATGGCTTTCCGGCGAACTAGGGGACGCTTGATGCGGGGTGGGGGATCGAAAGGTGGGGGAATGGGCTGGAGAGGAGGTGTGGTTTTGGGGCAGTGGCTAGCGTAGGCCGAGCAGCGAAGGTTCTGGTGTGAATAGTGGTTCCAGTGACGACCGGTCAATCGGTTTTGACTGTACATCGCTCTTGTCCCGTTCGCGTTTCACCCTGGCACGTTGTACCTTCCACGTTGTTCACCGAATGCAACACGCTTCATCTTGCGTTTTCGCTCGCTTTGGGACCGCAGTTGAGAGCAAACCGACATCCCTCCCCCTCCCCCGCTCACATCATTTATACTACCATTCCCTCTGTTTTATGCGGAGTAAATAAAAACAGAGGGAGTATACTACGAATGAGGATCCCCTGACGTGGCCAAACCCATTGAGTAACTAACATGCAGGGCCTAGCAAGCATGGGGTCCGCCAGTAAGTGACGAAAGGGAGGGTAAGGCAGGAATACCTACGTCTGAGGATCCACTTCCACTACTACTCCCTCCTTCCATCTACATGGCCTAACGCGTTTTTCGAGGCAAACTTTGACCAAATGTTAGAGTAATAATATATGACATGCAACTTACACAAAGCATATGGTCAAATTCGTATGTGAAAGGAGCTTCCATTGATATAATTTTCACATTATACATCTCATGTACTATTAATCTTGTCAATAGTCAATGGCGGTTTCAAAAAATGCATTAGAGCATGGTTAATAATATAGCCAGCCGATGGCTATAAGGAACTGCCATGTCATCTATAGTCATCATCTATATGCACTCATACAATAGTGTGGGCTATAAGGTTGGCTATTTCCCACAAAAAATAATATAAGGTTGGGTATTGTATTAGTACTTTTTCCCATCTCCTCTCTATCTCTTTCTTCATATTTATTGTATTTACCTCGGAATGCGTATATAGCTAGGCTCTTGCATGAGAGCTCACTCCCCTTACTTTTTCACATCTCTCTCCTCCACATAGGCAAAAGTGCAATGTAAGTTGGCTCTTAGAATGGCTATTAGGTTGGCTCTAAGCATTTAATATTTGCATGAGCAAGGTATATGATTGGAAGAGAGTTGCATGCATACTATTTTTTCTTGATCTATGTGTTATAGCCGGGCTGTAGAATATAAGAGCCCGCTTCACTCTCTCTCCTCTCTTCTCACTCCTCCAAGTAGGATTTTAATGACATGACAAGTCTTATAGCCTGCTGACTAGGCCTTATTAGACTTGCTCTTAGGCCGTATATAAATGGAAGGAGGGAGTAATATGAGCACTACATACTCTACTATAGATGTTGTCACTACTCCACTAGTACTATTGGATAGGGAGCTTAAAAAAGTTACTATTGGACTAGCTATACGTGGAAAAATCCTAGTTGGAAGAGCACGCGCGAGAACAAGCACATTCACGTGGTTGAAAACAAATTGGAAACCATCACTGTTTGAATAGAAATCTAAGAGTACGTACGAATCTAACAATATTGATTGGGCGTTGTTGAATGTTGATACTTTTTTCTGTAAGTTTGATCAAAGTAGAGATACTTTGAGTACACATAAAACTTATATGTAAACTAGAAAGGATCGGAGGGAGTATATTGTATGTTCAAAAGCGAAACGAACATTGAATACCCTTTATATATGATTTGCGGATGCTATGATCACCGGTTCAAAATTTTGAATCCGCCTTAGGTATTACACATGCACCCACTCAATTTCATCTCGGGGTCCGGAGATCGATTGAAAGAGGACTAGGGTGGGTACAATACGTTCGTTTCGCTTTTGAACGTCTGAACCCACCCACCCCACCCCCGCCTCGCGGGTCATTTCTATCATAGAAACATACCAAACCTTTATCTCCTTGCACGACACGCAGTTGATCTCTCAACATCAATTGATCTCGTCAAGATGCGTCGGGGCATGAACTGAATGGGATGTCAAAACTAAGACGGGAAGCGACACGTAGTGGAGGCAAAGTGAAACTTTAAACGAACTGTTTGTTTGTATGCATGTCGGACAAATTACAACATTGGAAATACAGGCATGGTCTAGGCCCACATGCGAATAATACTCGGCTGAATGTTCAAATCACGCATGCGGGAGGATGGACTCGACTGGAGGGCGGCATGATTGATGGAGAAGAGGGTTGGAGAGGAATGAGAAATAAGCAATGCCGCATGATTATACTTGAACGGCTCAAATAAACAATAAGTTGTCTCGTTTTCCCTTCCTTCTTGGTCACGGAGTAAGATACTCCCTCTGTTTTTATTTACTTTGCATATTATGTTTGACTGAAGTCAAACTTCATAAAATTTGACCAAATTTACAGAAAACTAGCAAGATGCCCGTGCGTTGAACGAAACATCAATATCTTGTGGGAGAAAAGGATGAACGAGGGAAGGCCTTATCTGCAAATGTGGAGAGGAGTGCGGGTAAATTGTCATAGTTTCCTTCCTATCCATTAGATATAGATCGGACGGCCTATATTGCAGGATGGCAGGCACACCGTCATCACCAACTCTGTTTTTTATCTACACTAGCAAGATGTCCATGCGTTGCACGGAAACATCAAGATGCATTTATATGAGTAGTTTATCTTGTGAGAGAAAAGGATGAACGAGGGAAGGCCTTATTTGCAAATGTGGAGAGGGGTGTGGGTATCTCTTTGCAAAATTGCCATAGTTTCCTTCCAATCCGTCAGATATAAATTGGACAGCCTATATTGTAGGATGGAAGGCACACCATCAACACCAACTCTGTTTTTTATAAGAAGTAGAGACTACCAAGATGCCCGTGCGTTGCACGGAACATGAAGATGCATTTGTATGAGTAGTTTATCTTGTGGGAGAAAAGGATGAATGAGGCAAGGCCTTATTTGCAAATGTGGAGATGGGTGTGGGTATCTTGTTGCAAAATTGCCATAGTTTTCTTCCTATCCATCAGATATAAATCAGACGAACTCTTATAAAAACAGAGTTGGTGATGATGGTGTGCTTGCCATCCTGCAATATAGGCCGTCCGATTTATATCTGACGGATAGGAAGGAAACTATGGCAATTTTGCAAAAAGATACCCACACACCTCTCCACATTTGCAAATAAGGCCTTCCCTCGTTCATCCTTTTCTCTCACAAGATAAACTAGTCATACAAATGCATCTTGATGTTACATGCAACACACGGGCATCTTGCTAGTAGGAGTAGAAATATTAACATTTACAATAGCAAATATATATGATGTGAAAGTATATTCAATAATGAATCTAATGGTAATGATTTGTTATTGTATATGTTATTATTTCTATCTTTAAACTTTGTCAAAGTTTACAAAGTTTGACTTTGAGCAAAGCTAAAATGCGGAGTAAATAAAAATAGAGGGAGTACGCAGGGACTAGTATAGTTACTACTACCGGAACATGGTAAGTTGGACCCCTAAATGCGGGCACAGACCGGGCACACCTCAATCATTCTTCAAACAGTTGGACACCTACATTTAGCACACCATCCGGCTACTTAATCAAGTGTTACGCTTCACTACTTGAAAAGGAAAAGGGTGGTACCGTACCCAAAACCACCACACTTGGGGCTAGGGTAACAACTTGGTACTGTACCACATTTGAACCAGGGCACAAAAACCACCTGTTACATGCCTAATGCAACGCGAACAGCCCTTCGAATATGGCCGGGCAAACAGGGAAACCGACATGTGGGGAACACCTGTCGGGACGATGTGGCGCAGACTAGTCCAATGGAGGAGCTGACCCACAACCTCCTCGCTCCCGGCAACCGTTCATGTGGGTCGTGGGGGCCAGCAACGTGGCGCAGCTCCAGCACCGCCTCTGGACAGGGCAACCGCGGTGAGCGACATGCTCATCGTCGCTGGACATGGTCGGTTTCAGTGTGCCGAGGGTGGCGTTAGCGCTGTGGCACGACCAAAAGATCTACACCCAGCTTGTCGAGGATGCATGGGGCGCCGAAGTGCGCACACGCCGCGACGTGTCCGCGGAGTGGTCTAGCGCGGCCAACTGCATCCCCAGGACCTGAGACCATGCTGTGTCATCTTGCTTTTTCAATGACATGTGGGGTCGCATGTGTGCAAAGGGCATCTCCAACGTTGCCACGACCGCATCTGACTACCCTGGCACACCAAAAACCCTCGTCCCTCACGCCGTCGCGCGGTGCATTCCCAGTCGGCGCCAGTTGCCCGCATTCATGTCGTCCGTCCGTATGTCATCGTTAAGAGGCTCGGTGCCCGAGGAACCAACTCCGGAAACTCAATGACGCGCCCGGACGCTTTGGCCTCACCGGAATGCGCTACTTAAAGCGACAATGCCCAGCTAACCTCCACACCATAGTGCATCGTCTTGCAACCTGGCACCACATCCGCCATGACCGCGAGCGCGAACGCTCTATGGGAGAGCTTTGTCTTCGGGGATGAAGCTTGAGGTCTCCGCCCTCGCTCAAGTCGCCACTCGTGAAGCAATAGTTGCGTAGCCGGACGCGGACGCGACCGCACAAGCGGTGGCCATGATGGCGGCCGACAACGGGAGCACTGCCAGCCACGCGTCCTACTTGCCGCCGTCCAACGTCCGGCACCGCCGAGGTCGGGGACTCCTCTGAGGATGAGTAGGGCATGGGAGGCGGCAGGGCATGGTGTGCCAACTGGCCGGTCTGTCTCCCATGTTCTACTCTTCCTCGCCGGAGACCGCACCTTGACTTCACGGGTCTTGAACCCCGCCCCCGTACATGGAGATCATAGATGAAGGACGTCGGTCGCCGCCGTAGAATAGGTTTAGGATCGGGTTTGTTTTATTTTTCTGGCCTATAAAATTTCAAAATGTAATGAAATCTGCTGTGTTTGCATTAATCTCGACCGATGTATATGAACTTTCACAATAATATAGTATATTGTAGGAGTACTAGTAAGATGCCCGTGCGTTGCACGGAACATCAAGATCTTGTGGGAGAAAAGGATGAACGAGGGAAGGCCTTATATGCAAATGTGGAGAGGAGTGCGGGTAAATTGTCATAGTTTCCTTCCTATCCGTTAGATATAGATCGGATGGCCTATATTGTAGGATGGCAGGCACACCATCATCACCAACTCTGCTTTTTATTGAATCGAGACAAAGCTGACATGCGAAGTAAATAAACACATAGGGTCTACATACACAATTTATCTTAGGCACTCCAATAGTACGTCCACTACACATTCACGCATTTCACATATTTCTACATCTACGTAAACCTACGAAAGGGTTAAAGTAAATTGCCTCTCTCTCTCCTCCCTGATTTTCATGGTGGTGGGCCCCTCCTTCCCCCCAATCTACAATCAATAGCTCACATGTTTCACGTTATGTTAGTTACGTAACTGGGATTACGTAGGTGTAGCATTACTCATCCTAAAAAACCCAACTAAGCCAACCTCCCAGCTTATCGCACGGGAAAAGACCCGGCCATGCCGTTTGAGTCGGGATTACCGGATTACTAATAGTAGTATCGATGGATCGCGCCAAGCACAAAGTTTTTTTTGAGGGGGCGAAGCACCTAGTTTAAAAGCAAAAAAGGCAGTACACTCACAACACCCTTGTCGCGGTCGCATTGCACCCCACACACGTTCGGTCCTGCACACGACTCACACAAATGGAACACGCTTCGGCTTGCCTCTTCACTGACACGTGGGACTGCACTTGGAGAAACCGACCATGCGCCAAACTCCCCCCGCCCACCACGCGAAAATCCCCCCCCCCCCACCAAAAAAATATTCCCACCAAATCCCAAATTCAACCGCCCTTCGGCCAACTAGCCAATAATATTCCCCAAACCCCCTCCCCCCGTCCCCATCCACTCCATTTGCTCCGCCAAAGCCGCCCTCCCAGTCGCGCCGATACGTAGGCGACGCGGTTTGTCGAGGGGACGCACGGCGATCCTCTCGATCCCATAGTACGCTCTCCTAGACTGCCGTCCTCTAGCCGCGCCGCCACCGCTGGCGATGTTCGTGTGGAGTCGCACGATGGTCAGCTTCTCCCACGGTATGCGCATTCTAGACCGAGGCCCCGTGCATGCCGGTGTAGTGCTGAATGTTAGCTGATAGATGATGTTAATCTCACTGTTTGCCGAAGTAGTTTACAGTCAATATAATCTGCTTAAGAAGCTTCCTTGCCCTGTTCTGCACTCAATCTGCTTAGTTGAGATGGCATGCCAGGCCCGATTAGTTGCTAAAATATCCTGCCATATATTTATTGTGACGTAGATTGCCATGGTCTAGTGGCCAATCTGTTAGGTTAAATAGCTCTACACCATTTTATACTCGATCTTTGTTGCTGCGATGGCCTTTGATAGTTTGATGGTTGTGTGCTCAGCCTCATTGACTGCTGAAACAGCCTGCCATAATTTAGCACTCAAATATGTTTGTTGAATTAGCTTTAAATATATTTCGTTACTTAGATCTGCTCTTCCAAATATCTTGCCATAGCTTTAGACATCGACCTAGGTATTTTTTTCTATACTTCATAAAAAAGCATATATGTTTTTCCTGTAATATCTAGTAGAAGAACTAATTTGTATGTTCTAATGAGATGGACATGACTTGGATAACTTCTGCTCGAAGATTCTCCACTGCATATGTCGAGGGGGTTGAAAACTTCATGAACTTTATCAAAGCTGAGTACGGTGGTCTGAAATTAGATGTGCTCTGCCCGTGTAGCAGTTGTGTGAATTCAATTACAAGACCCCAGTCAACTGTGCAAAATCATCTACACGTGTATGGGATGGCGGTCACATATACTAGGTGGGTTCATCATGGTGAAGCTGTGAACGTCAATGTTACTTACTACGTGGAAGCAACTGATCACCATCTTGATCTGCCTGATGCTCAGGTGGAAGAGGAGGAGGAGGTGGTCGTGGCGGAGCCAGTGAGTTTGATCAACATTGAAACAATGCTATGAAATGCTCATGCATTTCGTGAACTTACACCTGCAAAGAAAAACGGTGGGCCCGCATGTTGGAACAATGCAACGTGGCTGTCACCCCAGGAAATAAGCTGTCAGTATTCTCAACTATGGTCACCTTTCATCAGGTGAAGACATCTGAGCGGATGACCAACAAATCATTCGATGCGATGTTGGCTGCTTTCCGCAAAGCTTTCCCAGATGCATCTGAACTGCCACACACCTACAGTAAAATGAAGAATTTCCTTCGTGCAGTTGGAATTGGATATGATATGATCCATGTTTGTAAGAAAAATTGTGTTCTATTACGGAAGGATTATGCCAACTTAAGTGAATGCCTGAAATGCAAATCATCAAGATGGAAAGATGGCGATGCTGTGAAGAGGATTCCTCATAATGTTCTAAGACATTTTCCAATTACACCAAGATTGCAGAGGTTGTTTCATGATGCTGAATGTCAGGTGGTAGGTGCGACATATGCCAACGGGTGGCTAATCATAGTGGGAGCCAATAAGACGTCGCCGGTGCCTGGAAACGGGATGAGGCGAAGACATGCACGCCGCCGAATCTTACCCAGCTTCGGGAATCTCCGTGGAGATAACACCCCTACTGCTGCTCTGCGGGGTATCCGCATGATCACTAGATGAACGGGTGCTACAAGAGGCTCCTTGAGCTGTTCGGGGTGAGGAAGAAGAAGGGCACGGTTAGCTCTCCTCTTCCCTCTACGTGGTGTCTAAAACTATCAGAGTCCAACCCTTTGCATGGGTGCCCTGGGGGGTTTATATAGGCCTACCCCCCAGGGGTACAATGGTAATCCGGCTAGGTGCGAGCCTAGCCGTCAGTGTCTTCATCCGTCGGCTTCTCCGCCGGCCGCTGGGGCCCGCCGACTAGTGGGCCCCGCCGGCTGCCGGCTTTCTGGTTGACAGGCTGGCCCCACCGTTGCGGGCTTTGTCGGGGGCTGGTTACTGTTGCCTCAATCCTGATGACGAGGGCTTTGTCGGGGTAAGCGTGGCTACAGTGCCGCCGCCTTGGCGGCGATCACTGTAGCCTCACTTCGTCTTGTCTCCTTAATGAGGCGCTTCCTTCGAGGGATGGAACATGCCGGCTATGGGGAGCCGGCCATATCCCAGGCCGACTGGGGGAGGCCGAGCCGCCTTCGGGCATCTCTCTGATCGGAGGGGCCCACCACCTGCGGGTAGTACAGACAGCCTGTCGTGGGTGACGTCACAGTCAACATGGCAACAGTGCCGCGCCAAACGGGTGATGGCTACCCCGTACGGCACACTGTAGCCACGCGCGCTCCGGGATGCAGGAGTGGCAGGCTTCACTATAGCCACGCCCCGTGTCATAGCCGTTATGTGGGTGCAGATTCTGAGGGTGCCGCCTTGGCCGCCTGCGGGGTGGCCGGCTCCTGGGAGTCGGCCTTCTAGTGGCCGGCTACGTGGAGTCGGCCATCTGGTAGCCGGTTCCTTGGAAGTCGGCCCTCTCGTGGCTTTCTTCTAAGGATCTTGGGGCCAGGCCGCCTCCTGACAGCCGGCATGGATGACAACCGGCCGGGGGAAGGCGGCCCAACGTCTTGGATGTTGGATGACTTGATTGGCTTGATTGGCTTGTAATTTTTTCAGAAGCCCCAAGGGGAGCCGGCTAGGCTACCCGTGGTCATTTACTCCGACAGTAGTCCCCGAAGCTGATTGGGCTCCGAGGTTGAAGGGGGGACGAGAAGCTTGATCAGCTTCCTATCCCGGCAAGCCGGCCGCTAGGAGCCTGCCGTGAACGGGTGTGCCGTCTTAGGGGAGCTCCGTAGTTAGAAGGGGGAAACGCGAGCCGGCTTACGCGTTGACCGCACATCGCCTCACGTGCCACGTGGCCAGAAAAGCCTGCCAGTCCACGCGCGCGACGGGACGTTGCCGCAGGCCAGGGCCGACCAAGCCTATGCCTCGGCCCACGCGCGGGTTCTATGCGGCCCAAATGGACTGCACGTCTTCTCGCGGCGGTTTCCGCACGCCTTTAGGGCGCCATAATCGCGGGACGTGGGGGGAGTGGGCGCAGTTAATCCCACGTTCCCCCACGCCTCGCCTCCTCGGCTCCGCCGCCCGAGCCTACAAGTAGGGGGAGGAGGGGGAGCGGCAGGGGCTCGCACGCTCGCCCTCGCTCCTCTCCTTCCTCTACCTTCTTCCTCATTCTTCCGCCGCCGCAGCGCACTCGCCACCGCGCCGTTCCTCCGCGAGTTATCTTGGCTCGCCGCGGGTCCTTCTTTGCGTGGTCGTGCTCTTCGCCGCCGCGGTTCTTTCCTTCCGCTCGTTCCCATGGCGTTGTCGAGCTCGTGGGACGGCTCCAACATCCACGAAGATCATATTGATTGGCTCCGCCGGACGCGGCGGTTGCCGAGCGAGGACCTCGTGAAGACCCGCCTCGGGAGGCGAGATCTCGCCAGCGCCCGGAGGAGGCGGCGGGTCATCTTCCGCTTCGCCTGCTGCGCAGCCTCTACTGCCCGTGGCGTGTTCTTCCGCTTCGTTCCTCGACTTCTACCATCTCGGCCGCATCACATCACCCCCAACACGGTGATCTGCTGCCGACCTTCGTCACTACGTGCGAAGGCTTTCTTAATCCTCCCCACCCTCGAGCTCTGGGGAGTTTCTTGATGCAAGATCGGCCTTTGTTTACGCGGGTGTGCCCGCTCCTGCAGCGCCTTCGCCGTAAGCGGAGGACGACCGACAACAACCCTTTTCCGCCTATCCCGCTGATCCAGTCAGTGAAGCTTTGGCAGCAGTCGTACTTCTACGTGAAGAATGTCGCCGCGCAAGGCGACTACCTCAACCTTCCGGCTTACGTAGCCGGCCCGCCGCCTGCGAGGCCGGCGTCTTGGTCCTTCCGAGCCCGGTCGCTCACCTTGGCCGGGAACGCCGCCGTCACCCGGCTCCGGGTGATAGTCCAGTCGGAGGGCTTGGTGGGGGCCGACTTGGTGGCCGCCTTCATGGAGCGCCGGGTGCTTCCGCTCCAAAGCCAGCCGCACATGATCTGCCAAATGAGCGGCCGCTTCGATCCGTGCTGGCTGAGCACCAGAGAGATGCCTCACGACGAGGTATCTTACATGGTGAACTATATCTCCAACAACAAACTCACCGTGGAGTGGCAGTATCACAAGGCGCCATATTCTCGGGCCAACCCGCCGCCTGTGGTGAGTTTTTCCTCATTCGCTTCTTCTTTTGTTGCCGTGCTCGATAGCCGACTCTTGACTAACCGGCTTTGTCTTTGGTGAAACCCTCTTCTTCGACCGGCCGGGGCCGCAGGGCCGGAGCGCTTGATTCTGACGGCCGCGCCGTGGACGACCCCGACGACCCAGATCTGGGGGCGGCCGCCATGGAGGACGCCGTAGTCGCAACCGGCGGAGAGGCAGGCGGCCCCGACCTTATGGCCGGCTTCGAGGACTGGCCGGAGGAGGACGTGGCCGAAGCCGTCCTGCGCTGCCAACCGGCGGCCGATCGCCATGGTGCGGGGCCTTCCACCACGCCAACTGCTCGGGGCGGCGCGCAGAAGCGTCGGGCCCCACCGGGTCTCTTCGGCAGCCGGCCGAAGAAACCCAAGAGCTCTGCAGCGGTGACCAAGCGAGAGGAGGCGGCTGCGAAAGTGGCCCGCTTCCACAAGGTGGTGAAGCAGCCACAAGCGGTCTCGGCGTAAGTGTCGTGTTTCTTGTATTTTTGTTGTCTTACTTGGTTGAGGCTCATCTGAGCCGTCTTCTTAACTTGTTGAATAGGCGCCGCTTTCCCTTGAGCGGGTTGGCGCCGCCTCCATAGTCGCGCCGACGGGAGGGTCTTGAGCTCCCGCCGAGAGTGGACCCAGCGCCGACCTCATGGAGGTAACGGAGCGGAACGCGCGGGAGGCTCGGGAGGAGCGGGAAGCGGCGGAGCGGAGGGCCGCCCAGGAGGCGGCGGAGAAGTCGGCCGAGGCGCAGGCCGACGCGGTGGCCAAGGCCCAGGCGGAGGCCGCGGCCGCGGAGAGGGAGGCAGAGGCTTTGCACAATCAGCCTCCGCAGCTCGGCATTCCCCTTCGCGGCGTGGCTCCTGATGTCCCCGTACCTCCGTCAGAGGAACCCGACCGCGACCAGCCGGTGATGGAGAGGATGGAGGACGACGTGACGATCCTGCGGGAGGCGCCACAGCCGGCTGGAGCGGGCCAAGGCGGCCGACCTCTTTGCGGCGCTGGGCAGCGGCCGGGCGAAGTCGGCGGCGGGGCGGATCTCGTGGTGCCAAGGTGCCTCGCCCGGTAGCGTGGGAGAAGCATCCTCGATGCCGGAGCTGCAAGGCTGCTGGCGCCAGCTCGGCAGACTGGAGAGGCGGCCAGCGCCGACACCTCTGAGTGGGCCAACGGCGGGGCGGCCGAGCTGAGCAGGCGGCACGGGAGGTCCGGCGCCGGCCGAGGCTCAGCCGGCTTGCTGCAACGATTCACCCAGGAGTTCCTCGCCACGTCTTGGTCGTCCGGGTGAGTCTTCTGGCTTTGATCGATTTCTTTTTGATTTCTTCCGCTGGGCGCGTAGCGCACTCCACTGGCGTAGTCCCGAGTTTCGAGTCGGTCACGAAAGGCGTTGAAACTTCTTAGCGTGCTTTGATAGCAATCTTGTTCTTATGCACACTCCATCGACTTTCAGAGTACCACAATCTTCACGCGGCCGCCTTCAACTCCTGTGCCAGGGAGCTGAGCCAAGGCTGCCGATCGGCGAATAGCCGGAGTAAGAACTTGGTTTCTTCTATCTCAAGTGGGGCGCGGCGTCAAGACCTGCTGGGTGTAGTCCCCGAGATTCGGGCGTGCTGAGCAGCCGGGTCGGATCTTCCCTGACGACTTTCCCTTACTGCTTTTTTCCTTTCTCTTCATGCTTGCAGGAGCTAACGCCGACTTGAGGGGGCAGCTAGGTGAGGCCCAGACCGCTCTTCGCACCAAGGAAGCCGAGATCTCCGCCTTGGCCCAGGAACGCAACCGCCTGGCCAAGAGGCTGGACGACCAGGAGGAGAGCCACCAGGCGGCCCTGAAGAAGGCGCAGGACAACGAGGCCGCTCTCAAGGCCGAGTTCGAGACCGAGGCGGCTGGCTGGGCTGAAGCAAGGCAAGCGCTGAGTGAAGGTTATGGGCGGGTGGAGGATCTGATCGACGGTAGGGCGCCTTCCTCTTCTCACTCATTTGCTTGCTCCTTGCCCTCTTGTTCATCTTCTAATTTTTGTGCCGTTTTCTTGTTCTTCACACAGACTATTTCCCCGGCTACTCCGTCGCCGCTAGGCAAGCCATCGAGGCCCACCGCGAGACGCGCCGGCAAGCAGGGGTTGCAATCGCGCCAGACGCCAGCCGGACGCTCGAGGAGCAGCTCTTGGCGATCCAGGCTCGGCTGCAGCCGGCTCACCGCATGCTCCGCGGGCTTCAGCATGCCGGTGCGCAAGTGTTGGCCGCTCTCTGGCCGGGCGAGGTGATCCCCCGCACCCCCAGTTGGACTGCCGACTGGCTGGAGGTTGCGGTTGGCTGCTTCAAGGCCTGGATGGCCTCCGCTGCTCGGTCCGGCACCGGGCGGGCGCTGGAGTTCGTCCGGGCCTGGTATCCTAGGTTGAACCTGCGCCAGCTGAGCACTTGGAGGCAGGAGGCTGACGAGGAGCTGGTGGCGGTGCGGCCGGCTATCACCCAGCGCGCCTCAGCTATCGCCGAGTACACCGACACCAGCGTCTTTGCTCCTGAAGTGAGCAGCCGAGTCGCCAGCCGGAGGAATGGTTCGGGCTCAACCCGGTGGAAGGCGAGGATTCGGCGGAGGAGATTGCCTCCAGCGATGAGGCCGAAGACGAGGAGGAGGAGGGCGGTGGAGACGCCGCGCCAGACGGCGAAGTGACCAGCCAGCTTCAGCGCGATCGTGCCTCTAGCAATGAGGCACGCGCGAGCGCGCCGCCTGCCAGGGGTGAAGATCATGCCGAGACTCGCCAGCCGGCCACTCCTCCGGCCCGCACTGCCGCCTCCGCCGACCTTCCCGACTCGCCTGTTGCTCCGCTGGCTTGATCTGCCGCTCTTGCTTTTCTGCTTTTGCTCTTTCAACAAATTTTATTAACTTTGCGTAGTTCCACCTTTGGGGTGTATTGAGACTATGTTGAATGCCGGCCTTTGAAGGCTTTTGTGTAAATATAATTATGCATGTGTTTGGCTTCCATTCGAGTTTGCTTTTTATCCTTAGGCTGTTTCCTTTCTTTGCCTTCCCTTGATTGCCTTCTTCCTAGCCGGACCGTACTTTCTGCTCTGCGGCCGGGGAGGAACAACTATTTATGGGAAGGCAAGTACTTGAGCTTTGTTGGATTGTGGCAGGGTTGAATGGAAGCCGGCCAGCCGGCTATTTTGGTAGCCGGTCGGCAATGGGAGGAAGCCGGCTTTTGTTATATAAGTTCGTTAGTCCGTAGCCATTTTTCATGTGGGCATCCTTTCCTGCCTTTGACTCTTGCCAGCCGGACAGTCAGTTCTTCGAGCTGCGGCTTTTGACAAGAGACGGCTTGGGTGCCGGCACACTACTTGTCTGACTGCAGGTGGAACTTTAAATATAACTTAAGGCGGCCAGTCCCCGGGCCGACTAGTCGAACCCGTTGCCGGACAAAAAAAAGGTGAAATGACAAAATCATAGGCATGATACTCGTCATTCATAGATAAAAGGTGGCAGTCCCCGAGTGCTCCTCGGGGGGCCCATTGTCTCATACTTAGTACAAAAGGTAGCGTGATACATACTGCATTTTAACTGTAAAAATCTTCGGAGGAGGTTGGCGTTCCATGGTCGTTCCGACTCCTTGCCGGAATCATCTCTCTTTCGTGCCTTCGGCTTCTGCGCGTCGATTAGGTAGTAGGAGTCGTTTCCCAATGCTCTGGTGACGATGAAGGGACCTTCCCAAGGGGCCAAGAGCTTGTGCTGGCCGGTTGTTCGCTGGATCATCCGGAGCACAAGGTCGCCCTCTTGAAAGGATCTTGGCTTGACCTTCTGGCTATGGTAGCGGCGCAAACCCTGCTGGTAGATGGCAGACCGGCTGAGGGCTAACAGCCGACTTTCTTTCAGCAGGTCGACGCCGTCTTCTCGTGCTTCTTTGGCCTCTGCTTCCGTGTACATGGTCACCCGAGGCGAGTCGAACTCGATGTCGGTTGGGATGACAGCCTCGGCGCCATATACAAGGAAGAAAGGGGTGAAGCCGTTGACTTGTTTAGGAGTAGTCTTGCTTGAGACTCGAGAGGACAGCCCGGCAGCTCGTCATGCCAACGACCGGTAGGCGCTCAATGCCGCGACGGTGGAGCTTGAATCTTAGGAAAGGATGAGGCCGTTAGCTCACTCAACATGACCGTTTGACTGCGGGTGGGCAACGGACACTAGGTCTAGTCGGATGCCCTGCGTCGCGCAGAAACGTGCCAATGCTCCCTTGGCAAAATTCGTGCCGTTGTTGGTGATGATGCTGTGTGGTACGCCGTACCGAGTTGTGATGTCTGCGATGAATGTCACGGCAGTCGGCCCATTCAGCTTCTTGATCGGCTTCGCTTCGATCTATTTGGTGAATTTATCCACGGCAACAAGTAAGTGTGTCATGCCGCCGCACGCCGTCTTGAATGGGCCCACCATGTTCTCGCCCGAGGGGCCGCCGTGACTGATGACCAGCACCTCGATGATGGCGCTGCCACAGCTGTCGGCTTGGGGGAGCAGGCCGTCGAAGATGACGATGTTGGTGGGGAAGGCGTCGAGCGATGCCGTGTCAGAGTCGACAAGCATCGGGTCGGTGGAGCCAACCAACTCCAAGTCCACATCGGGCTCGCTGGAGACGTGGAGCTGGTCGAGGAGGTTGACGAGGTGGCTCTCGAGGCAGTCGGTGCCCGCGCCGGATGCGGACTCGTCGGAGATGCGAGTCTCGCCAAGAAGGTCGGCGAGGCAGCTCGCCGCGCAGGTCTCAGCGACGCCTTGCAGCGCGTCGGGGCAAGCGCCATCGGGCGTGCCGGGCTGGCTACGCTCGCGAAGGAGGAAGAGGGTTCCCGTCCAGAACAGGTCTCCGGACGACGGTGCATCTTGCCCCAAGGTGGGCGCCAAATGTCGGGTGGTAGGTGCGACATATGCCAACGGGTGGCTAATCATAGTGGGAGCCAATAAGACGTCGCCGGTGCCTGGAAACGGGATGAGGCAAAGACATGCACGCCTACTGCTGCTCTGCGGGGTCTCCGCATGATCACTAGATGAACAGGTACTACAAGAGGCTCCTTGAGCTGTTCGGGGTGAGGAAGAAGAAGGGCACGATTAGCTCTCCTCTTCCCTCTACGTGGTGTCTAAAACTATCAGAGTCCAACCCTTTGCATGGGTGCCACAGGGGTTTATATAGGCCTACCCCTGTGGGTACAATGGTAATCCGGCTAGAGTGCGGGCCCTAGCCGTCGATTATCTTCATCCGACGGCTTCTCCGCCCGGCAGCTGGGCCCGCCGACTAGTGGGCCCGCCGCCACCGACTTTCGGTCGACAGTGGCCCCCACCGATTGCGGGCTTTGTCGGGGCTGATTCTTGTTGCCTCAATCTCGATGACGAGGGCTTTGTCGGGGTAAGCATGGCTCTGATCCGCCGCCTTGGCAGCGATCACTTGTAGCCTCACTTCGTCTTGTCTCCTTAATGAGGCGCTTCCTTGAGGGAGAACAGGTCGGCTATGGGGAGCGGCCATATCGAGCCGGCTGGGGAGGCCGAGCCGCCTTCGGGCATCTCTCGACCGGAGGGCCCACCGCTTGGGTAGTCTGAGACAATTGTCGTGGGTGGCGTCCACGATCAACATGGCAACAGTGCCTTGCTGGGCGGGTGATGGCTGCCCGTCTGCGCATACTTTGTAGCCGCAGCAGCCTCCGGGGATGCAGGGGTGGCAGGCTTCACTATAGCCACGCCCCGTCTCATCGCTGTTATGTGGGTGCAGATTCTGAGGGTGCGGCCTTCTAGTGGCCGGCTACGTGGAGTCGGCCATCTGGTAGCCGGTTCCTTGGAAGCCGGCCCCCTCGCGACTTTCTTCTATGGATCTTGTGGCCAGGCCGCCTCCTGACAGCCAACATGGATGATAGCCGGCCGGGGGAAGGCGGCCCAACGTCTTGGATGTTGGATGACTTGATTGGCTTGTAATTTTTTCAGAAGCCCCAGGGGGAGCCGGCTAGGCTACCCGTGGTCATTTTTTCCGACACTGAAACAAGAGAGGATGTAATGTGGCATTCTAGGAACTAGCAGTACAGAGATGAGAATGTAGTGAGCCATCCATCTCATGGTAGTGAGTGGAAAAGCTTCAATCAGAAACACAAAAAGTTTGTTGCTGACCCGAGAAACATTAGACTTGGCTTAGCTTCATATGGACTTGACCCATTTGGCCACTAGAGCGCCACATATAGCATGTGGCCAGTACTTATTATCCCTTACAACTTGCCCCCAAATGTCTGCACCAAAGAATCAAACTACATGATGACCTTGCTCATCCCAGGTCCAAAAAGTCCTGGAAAGGATTTTGATTTATTCATGGAGCCTCTTGTGGAGGAACTTCAACAGCTATGGAGGGGTGTTCTCACTCGAGACCTATATAGCAGTCCACCAACTGATTTCTTTCTGTGTGTTGTTATAATTTGGTGCATCCATAATTATCCGGGTTTGGGCACTATGCCAGGGCGAACGACACATGGTTACAATGCATGTGTTCGCTGTGACAGGAATCCGCTGTCATACGCAATACGTAGCAAGATCTGTTACATTGGACACCACCGTTTCCTTGCCAAGGACAAGCCGCGTCCTACAAAATACTGAAGACATGTGTTCAATGCAAAGCATGAAAACTGAGATGCGCCAAAGAGGCTCACCGCCGATGAGTTGCAAGTGGAATTAGAGAAGGTTCTTACACCAGGAAACCATCCTGGTAATTGTAGCGGGAAAAGGAAGCATGGCAGAGCAGAAGAGAGATTATTGTTTACCCGCGGGTCCACTTTGTGGGACTTGGAGTATTGGAAAGATTTGGATCTGCGGCATAACCTTGATGTGATGCACATCGAGAAAATTATATGTGGCAGCATTATCGGCACACTTCTTAATATTGAAGGCAAGACGAAAGATACCTTAAAATCTAGGATTGATTTGACACACCTGGGTATCAGAAAGGATTTGCAGGTGGAAGATGAAGGTAAACCATGGGATATGGCACCAGCTGTGTACGTCTTGGACAAGGTAAAAATAATAGAATTCTATGAGGTCCTGTAACGTGTGAGATTCCCACATGGATTTGCTTCCAACCCTGAAAGGAGAGTTAGTGCAGATGGAAACAAGGTACAAGGGTTGAAAACTCATGACTGCCACGTCCTACTTCAAAGGGTTTTACCTGTTATCCTTAGAGGATTGGGCCGCCCTGACTTATACAAAGCAGTTGTAGAGTTCGGACAATTCTTTAGGGAACTCTGCAGTAGAAATATCAGGGTAGATGCTTTGGAGCGTCTTAGAGACAACATACCAACTATCCTATGCGACCTTGAGAAGATATATCCTCCAGCCTTCTTTGATGTGTTGGTGCATTTGGTTGTTTACCTACCTGATGAGGCACTACTTAGAGGTCCAGTACAGTATGGCTGGATGTACCCTATTGAAAGGCGGCTAGGCACTTTCAAGGGCTATGTTAGGAACAGAGCTAGACCCGAGGGTTCCATTGCAGAGGCCTACATTGCTACAGAAGCGTTGACATTCTGCTCAAAATACATTGAAACAGCTGATCAGCCTAGCAAAAAGGTGGGTGAAGACAATACCGGGCTCAATTGTCACGCCCAATATGCGATACTATCCTAAAGAGACTCGAAGGTCCCACTAAGGATAGAACCGCATATTGAAACGCTTTTGCAAGGTGGATATCATTACATCAACATTACATAATAGATGGGGATACATACAAGAGGCATACAATGACACATGAATACAACATCACAATACATAAGAGCACCATCCGACTACGGATGAAACACAAACAGAACTCAAACGACATCCACCCTGCTAGCCCAGGCTGCCGACCTGGAACCTATCCCCTGATCGAAGAAGAAGCAGAAGAAGAACTCCAAAACAAGTAAACATCACTCTCGCGTCGAGATCATCGCATAACCTGTACCTACAACTATTGTTGTAGTAATCTGTGAGCCACGAGGACTCAGCAATCCCATTATTATGGGTATCAAGACTAGCAAAGCTTAAAGTGAAAGGAAGGGGAAAAGTAGTGAGGTTGCAGCAGCGACTAAGCATATATGGTGGCTAACATACGCAAATAAGAGCGAGAAGAGAGCAAGCGGAACGGTCATGAAGCTAGCAATGATCAAGAAGTGATCCTGAACTCCTACTTACGTCAAACATAAGCCAAAACCGTGTTCACTTCCTGGACTCCGCCGAAAAGAGACCATCACGGCTACACACACAGCTGATGCGTTTTAATTCGGATCTGGTGTCAAGTTATCTACAACCGGACATTAACAAATTCCCATCTGCCGCATAACTGCGGGCATGGCTTTCGAAAGATTATACCCTGCAGGGGTGTCCCAACTTATCCCATGATAAGCTCTCGCGATCAACGAAGGATATACCTTCTCCCAGGAAGACCCGATCAGACTGGGAATCCCGATTTACAAGACATTTCGACAATGGTAAAACAAGACCAGCAAAGCCACCCGGATGTGCCGACAAATCCCGATAGGAGCTGCACATATCTCGTTCTCAAGGCACACCGGATGAGCCAGACAACGGGTTGGCATAGACCCTGGTTGCCCAGGGGGCGCCGGACATCGTTCGGTTTGTGTTGGGGATGTAACTACTGAATATAAACCGCCCAGAAGGGGCCGGTTTACCCTCGGCCGTAATTGGGGCCCACGAAGACTCAGAAGGTGGCGATTGCTGTAGAGTTTAGAGGCCCGGAGCCCAGGGGCGAGTTAGGGCCCATAATGGTAAAACCGCCATAACCATGTAACTTGTGTTGTAAGATAAGAGAAAAGAAGAGACCGAGCGGACACTTGTATGAGCCGGCCTCGGGACTCATGAGACCGCCGGACATCAACCCGTGTATATAAGGGGACGATCCGTGGCGGTTTAGGAGAGAACAACAATTCGAGGCTTAGGCGAAGCTATTGCTCCCTAGTCGCCGAAATCACATCAATCCCATCACAAACTAGACGTAGGCTTTTACCTTCATCGAAGGGGCCGAACTAGTATAAACTCTCGTGTCTTTGCGTCCTCTTTAACCCCTTTAAGTTAACCTGTACGATGGCCCCGCGACTAAGTCCTTTCATGAGGACATCTGCTGTGATAATTCCACGACAGTTGGCGCCCACCGTGGGGCAATCGCACGATGGTTTGATGATCTTAGAGGGCAAGTTCGAAGGACTCGAAGGCTATGCTATGGGCCGGATGACCAAGAGTCGTCGCAGCAAGCTCTACATCGACGATGCAAATGGGGCCCCGAGGCTAGCTCGATTGAGTACGGGTACCGGGTCCCCTTTGGTGGCATACACGTGTTCATCGGCAAGATCGGTGAGCGGGGCTGGGCGGACATCTGCACCGACCTCGTCGAGGCAGCTCGGAAGACGAAGAAGAATCCTGCCGCTAAACCGGTTGTCGGCGTGCTTCGTGGGAGTCATCCACGGAGGAGACTATGAGGGCGGATCAGCATCTGGTGGCGAAACCGTGGTCTACTCGATGATGAGTCGTCGGCCAAGAAGCCGAGTCTCTGTATCGGTACCGCAAGATGGCGGATCGGGGCTGTTCCGATGGTAACGATATTCGGACCCCTTTGATCTGCCCAACCGGGTTGGAATATTCATGGCGGTACACTGGCGGCGCTTCACTCCTCAACCGCCGCGACAACGGTCGCCGGTTCGACAGCGGCGGTGGCAGCCGGGGCAGGAGGCCCTGTGCGCCCGCCGGCTCAAGTTTTATCAGAATTATTTGATGCGTTGGCTGTGCTCATGGCAGAGGCTAACCCGGCGGATCAAGATCTGCATAACGCAGAGATTGCAAAGGTGAAGGAGCAAATCACTCGGGCTAAAGCGGATCTGGCGACTCTGCACGCTAGGATGGTGGCGAAGCGGGCCGCTTTGGATGCGCAGCTTATAGGCTCATCTTTGGATCAGAATCGTCGCATGAAGTCATGAAAAGAAAGTACAGATCCCGTTTGCCCTCGGTTTTCGAGGGAAGAGACCTCTTCAACACCCGAGGCGGGGACCAGTAATCCGCGCCCGGTGGTGAACCGGGCGGAAGCACTGGGACGGGCGCCCGATTCAGCCTCGCGTGATAGATCTACCTCGCCATCATCGGTAGCGCCTCAAGCTGTGCAAACACCTCCAGTCACTACTCCAACCCGATGGATAACCTTGTTGCGGCTGCGGCGCGGTTGGAGGCGATTCAATCGAAGGTGATTCACCACGGCGGTGGAAACACGCCGGGTCAAGAAACTCCTTAGGGCGGCTCGGCCAACAGAAGCGTATTCAAACAGCGCGATCGGATCCACTCCACCCCGCCCGAGCCGGAGCTATAGCAGGCATGCAGATGAACGGTCGTGTCAAGTAATGCGCGAGCGGTGCACCCCACGGCAACAACCCGGGCGGGTGGTTTCAAAACGCTCAAGAGGTGGTGGACGGGCCAAGGCACGTGGGGGCCGAGTTAGCGACCTGACATCAAGATTATCAGCTTGCGCCGGTTCGACCGACTATCTTCGAGCACAGGTTACATCTAGCTCTTTAGGGGTGCCTTGCCTCGTCCCCGCTTTACGCAATATACGTTTGCCCAAAGATTTCAAGGGGCCACGCAAGATGCCCAATTATACCACCGATCTGGCTCCAGAAGCATGGATAGAAAGCTATGAGATGGCCATGGAGATGTTGGATGTGGATGAAGCTGCGTGTGCAAAGTATTTTACCATGATGCTTGAAGGTACGGCCCGTACTTGGTTGAAAAACTTGCCACCCAATTCCATCAGTTCATGGACCCGATTCGGACCAGGTTCATTCAGAATTTCAAAGACACTGTAAGCAGCCCATATACGTGGTGGACTTGGCGGCTTGTGTCGGTGAGGAGAATCCACAACCCATTGGGTGCGCCGCGTTTGAAGTTCTACATTCTTGAGACGGATCAACACCGATTACGCAATCTTAACCCTAGAGAGCAAGCTGCGGTTCGAGCCTTTAAAATTGAAGCTGGGTCGCATGAAGCGTTTTTGCAATGACATGGGCACTCTCATGGGCGTTTTAGTGAAGTATGTTGATTACGATAGAACCAAGGATCCCGAGTCCGAGGAGGATGATACGAGGAAGGAAAAGCAGAACAACAACTCCGAGGCCGAGTAGCATCGGTCGGCGGGTAATGGAGGAAACAAGCGTAAAGCGAATGGTAACATGGGCTTTGTAGCCAACACCAACGCACAGGAGAAGGGCCAGCGGCGCAGGGTAAACATCCGAACCGAGGTGGTGCGCTAATCACAATCCGGACCGGTTGAATTATCTGTTGAATCAACCATGTCCGAAGCATGGGACGAAGGAGGCGCCAGCAAACCACCTCTGGAAGGATTGTTACATTATGCAGGAGTTTAAAAGTTCCAACGCTTTCCGGTATGATCAAGGCCCCGGCGGCGGTTCAGGGTCCGGCCCGGGTTACGGTGGAGGAAATTCCGGTCCAGAGTTTAATGGTAATCCGGGTGGGCAGAACAATCAGAACAATCAGAGCAACCAAGGTGGTTACAATCAGCAGCAGCACCATTCGGGTTATCAAAGCAATACAAAGCAGGTGAATTGTGGGCAGTATCACATCTTCACCACTAGCTTGGACAAGCGAGACCGGAAACTTCAGAAGCGGGCAGTCAACGTTGTTGAACCGGCCGTGCCGCATTACCTACGCTGGTCAGAGCAGCCTATTGTGTGGAGTAGAGAGGATCATCCTCCACGGGTTGATAACCCGGGTCAGCTAGCCCTAGTGGTGGCGCCTCAGGTGGGAGGATACAAGTTTAACAAAGTGCTTATGGACGGAGGGAGCAGCATCAACATCCTGTATTATGAGACCTTCCGTCGTATGGGGTTAACGGATAAACATCTCAAGCAATCCAATACGGTGTTTCATGGTGTGGTGCCTGGCAAGTCAGCATATCCGGTCGGTAAAATAGCTCTGGAGGTGGCCTTTGGGGATGAACATGACTCCAGATCGGAAACATTGACATTTGAAGTGGTGAAAATTCAAAGCCCTTACCACGCATACTGTTTGGGCGGCGGCTTATGCCAAGTTTATGGCGTGACCTTGTTATGTCTATTTGCAGCTAAAAATGCCGGGTCACAATGGGACGATAACGGTTCATGGGAGCTGCAAGATCGCTTTAGAGTGTGAGGAAGGTGATGCGGCTTACGCAGAGTCGGTTTGTGCCACCGAAGAGCTAAAGTACTATAAAGACAATGTTGATCCGGCGGATATGACCCCATTGAAGAAGCCAACTCTGAGCACGATCCGAATCTGAAGTTTAAATCGGCTGAGACTAAACTTGTTGACTTTGTGCGGTGATTCGTCCAAGCAGTTCATCATCAGTGCTAACTTGGATCCTAAATAGGAAAGCGCGCTCATCGAGTTCATCAGTGAGAATCGGGACATTTTTGCATGGAAGCCTTCTGACATGCCAGGTGTACTGAGGGAACTCGCTGAGCACACTCTTAATGTTGATCCCAAGTACAAACCGGTAAAACAGTTTCTTCACGGTTTAACGAGGAAAAGCGCAAGGCCATTGGAGAAGAGGTTGCCGGGCTCTTAGCGGCAGGTTTTATCGTTGAAGTTTTCCATCCGGTGGCTTGCTAATCCGGTGTTGGTCCTTAAGAAAAGCGGCACTTGGCGCATGTGTGTGGATTACACAGATCTTAACAAGGCTTGTCGGCCAGATCCTTTCGCCCTCCCGCATTGACCAGATTATTGATACTACGGCGGGTTGTGGCGTTTGAGCTTTTTGGATGCGTATTCGGATATCATCAGATCAAAATGGCGGTTAAGGACCAGGAGAAGACAGCGTTTATCACTCCCTTTGGAGCCTTCTGCTATGTGTCTATGCCTTTTGGGCTCAAGAGCGCCCAAGCAACTTATCAGCGTTGCGTACAAAACTGCGCGCACGAACAGATCGGCCGTAACGTGCATGCTTATGTGGATGATATTGTGGTTAAGTCAAGGAAGAAGGAAACACTGATTAAGGATTTGAAGAAACCTTTGACAACTTGCGGGTGTACAAGATGATGCTTAACCCGGCCAAATGTGTTTTCGGTGTTCCGGCAGGCAAGTTATTGGGTTTCCTTGTGTCCAACAGGGGATTGAAGCTAATCCGGAGAAGATTACAGCTATCACCTCCCTGGCTAAGCCAAAGTGTATCAATGATGTCCAGCGATTGGCGGGCCGGATTGCTGCGTTGAGCGGTTTATCGGCCGCCTCGGAGAGAAGGCCATTCCTTTGTACCAGATGCTGAAGAAGACAGATCAGTTTATCTGGAGCCCGACTGCGGATGAAGCATTGGAGGACTTGAAGCGGCAATTGGCCAACCCACCTGTACTCGCCGCTCCCGTTGATAAAGAGCCGCTTCTTCTATATGTTGCTGCTAATGCCAGGGCAGTTAGCGTAGCCATTGTGGTAGAGCGGAAGGAGGCGGGAAAGGAGCATCCGGTTCAACGTCCGGTTTATTACATCAGCGAAGTGCTCATTGAATCCAAGCAGAGATATCCGCATTGGAAGAAGCTGGTGTATGGAGTCTTTATGGCAAGCCGGAAACTGAAGCAGTATTTTCAAGGGCATCCCATCACGGTGGTCAGTTCAACTCCCTTGGGCGATATCATACAAAACCGGAAGCGGCGGCGGATTGCTAAGTGGGCCATAGAGCTTGGGCGCCTGACGGTTTAAAATGCGTGCCTCGGACGGCAGTAAAATCGAGGCACTTGTGGATTTCATTAATGATTGGACGGAGTTACAAGCGCATGAAGAAAAGCGGATCATACCTATTGGACCATCCACTTTGGCGGATCGAGCAGTTGGAGGGCTCGGGGGCTGGAGTTGTGTTAACTTCCCCACGAGGTGAAAAGTTTTGTTACGTCCTCCGCTTAATGTTCCCTTGTACCAACAATGCAGCTGCGTATGAAGCCTTGCTCCATGGTCTTCGGATGGCTAAGGAGATGAATCTAAGCCGGGTTAAGTGCTTCGGTGATTCGTACTTGGTGGCCCAACAAGTGTCAGGCACTTGGGATTCCAAAGACCCACTCATGGCTGCATATCGTCGGGAGGTGGATGTTGTTGCAGGTCATTTTAAAGGCTATCAAGTGGACCATGTGGATCGTCGGAAGAACGAAGCGGCGGACGCTTTAAGCCGGTTGGGCTCTCAACGCAAACCGGTCCCGCCCAATGTCTTCCTTGATATACTGCACAATCCGTCAGTCAAGCTTCCCGATGAAGTAGATTTGGCTATTCCTGATCCGGAGGCTCAGTTGGTGGCTGCCCTGCATGTCATTCCGGATTGGACGCTCCCTTATTTGGCGATACATGAGCCGGCGAGTTACCAGAAGATGAGACGTTGGCCCGACAGATAGTTCGGCGGTCTAAGTCTATGACCATTGTTAATGGCGAGTTGCATCATTGCAGTATGTCAGGGGCGTTTCAACGTTGTGTGTCCCCTAAGGAAGGCTGTGAAATATTGCGTGAGGTCCACGAAGGGGACTGCGGTCACCACGTCGGTCCAAAATCCTTGGTGGCTAAGGCGTTCCGCCATGGTTTTTATTGGTTGACTGCCCATGCTGATGCGGAAGATCTGGTCAGGCGATGTGATGGTTGCCAGAATTTTTCTAGGCGTGCTCATATACCGGCCCAAGAATTGAGGATGATTCCAATTACTTGGCCATTTGCGACTTGGGGGCTGGATATGGTTGGACCTTTCAAAAGGTCCAAGGACAAGAAAGACCCACTGTTGGTGGCGGTTGACAAATTTACAAAGTGGGTAGAGGCGGAACACATTAGCAAGTGTGATGCGGCCACGGGCGGTTCAGTTCATCAAAAGGTGATTTTCGGTTTGGGTTTCCACACGGTATAATCACGGATAATGGTACCAATTTGTCCAAAGGTGCCATGAAGGAGTTCTGTGAACGTGAGCACATCCGGCTTAGCGTTTCTTGATAGCTCACCCACAGTCCAATGGTCAAGCGGAAAGAGCCAATCAAGAGATCACAGGAGGTATTAAGCCCGGCTTATGGTCCCTTTATAGAGGGCCGGGTTGTTGGGTAGAAGAGCTACCATACGTGTTATGGAGTATAAATACTACCCCTAATAGATCCACTGGATACACACCGTTCTTTATGGTCTATGGAGCGGAGGCGGTTCTCCCCAGCGATATCCGTCATGACTCGCCTCGTGTGGCAGCCTATGTTGAGGCAGATAATGAGGCAGCACGGCAGGATGCTTTGGATCGACTGGATGAAGAACGAGATATGGCGGCTGCTCGCTCGGCGATTTACCAGCAAGATCTTCGTCGGTATCACAGTCGACGGTCGAGAACAGTAACCTTTCAAGAAGGAGACTTGGTGCTTGGCTCATTCAAGACCGCAGGATATGCACAAGCTATCCCCACCTTGGGAAGGGCCTTTTGTGGTCAGCAAGAATCTGCACTGGGTCATACTATCTGATTGATATTCGAGAGCATAAAGACTCACGCATGCGTCGGAAGAGGAGACCAACAGGTCGTGGAACATAGCTCACCTTGGCCTTATTATACACGAGCCATCGGCTCTCCTTATGTACATATTATGACAATGTATATACTATGAATAAAAGCAATAAACCGGAGCCTCAGCTAAAGCGGGGTATCCGTTCTATAAAAATCCGGCTTGGGTACATGGAGTTATTGTCTTAAAACAGCCTCTGGTTTATCCCTTGAGCTTGCTCGTCCGAAGCTTTTAGATATCACTTGGGGGCTTGGTCGTATCCGAACCAATGCCACACCTCTTGATAGGCGAAAGCCACGGATCACTTAGGGACATGGTCAAGTCTGAACCAGTCATGCCTCTTGATCGGCCTAAGGCCATAGAGTCACTTGGGGGCTTGGTCGAACCCGAACCATTGCCACGCCACTTGATCGGCATAATGCCACGGTTTCACTTGGGGACCTGGCTGACTTGAACCATAGCTACACCTTATTGGGAGCTTGGTCGTGTCCGACCATGGTAATACCATCTGATCGGCTCAGTAAAGCCTCTTTCTGCAAATTGATGTTTGATTTTTTTGTTGCGTTTTTAAACCGATAACATTTTTTCAAACCGGTTCAGCCAGTCAACCGACGGCCTTCAGTTTATGTTAATCCGAAAAAAAAACTTACCCGGTTTGACTTTTTTCTGTTAACGTCCCATTATGGAGTAACAGGGGGGCTTAACATGACCCGGCATGGTTTACATGGTAAACCGGCATTATAAATACAGGAGCTGTTTTCTCCTGTGACGGTAATGGTTTATACAACCTCCGCTTCGGGTTGGCTAAGCCAACTACATGCCCGACGCTGGCAGGTATTTTTGTATCACAAAATTTTGATCATATACCTCAATATTTCCTTACATATACATATGAGCGTAACAAACCGGCTGGCGACACAAGCCGCCATGGCAGTTTAAGAATTTGTGATTGCAGGCAAAATAGATTGAAGGTTTCGATTATTCAATCAAAAGTATCAGCACCTTTGTGCGAAGGTTGCAGACTGAAGGCATAAAAGTTATATTCAAAAACAAAGGTGCTAGCTATTCTATTACAAGGCCTTCCGAGGCCCAACATTTCGAATGGCGTTATGACTAGAAGCTTATGATGCATCAACCGGCTTGACGGATTAAGCTTCCTCGCCGGGTTGACGTGAAGAAGATGGGTCGTCTGGCGTCGGTTCAGCTTCTTCCTCTCCATCACCCAATGGCCGGAAGTCATTGGTGGACCAGTCAATCCGATTTAAAGCACGAAGAACAGCCTCTTCACTTATAAGCTCAGCCGGATCAACGTCGAGGGCATAAGTGTGCTTACGGATTGGAGGAACAAGGTTACGCATACGGAATGACAAATTCCACCCGCTTGTTGTTTGCATCATAGAAAGAGCGGTAAACCGCCGGGTTGGCTTCTCTTGCCGATTGACTCGCGGAGGACGCATCTCCTTTGTTATTCGTTTGAGGGCGTCATTATCAAAGGCTTCGCCGTTTTCTTGAGCGCTGGGGAAGCCCTTGGCTATATCAGCCGGATCAAGGTCCGCTATCCACGCCTTGGCGCGCGTTAGAGCCAATAAAGTGCCAGCCCGGGCCGCGGACCGTTTCAACTCTCCAAGTTGTGCCGGAATCATGGATAGCCGGTCTAGCGTATCTTTGATCAAGGACGGAGCTGTGTTATCATACGATGTAGCGCATATGACTCGCTGGTGCGGTATACAGCTGCTCAATCAGCGTGTATGCAGCCTTGAGCTTCTTCCGCATATCGAGCCGGATGAGCAATACGCTTCCCTATACCGGTTTAAGACAGCTCAGGTTAAGCTGGCGGAAATATCAAAACGTAATAATGTCGGTGAAAAATCTCTTACCAAAGATCGCGAAGGTCATGGCATTAATCTGGCGCTTTAGTCCGGTGAGCTCTTCATCACGGTTTAAGAGCCGCCAAAGATCTTCAGCCCGTTTCGACAACCCGGCCTTCTCCATCTCCCAGTTGGCAAATACCACTCCTTGAGCTGCTCCATAGTGGTCAAGGCAGTTTTCAATTCATCCTTGGCCTTGGTGGTTTCTGCTTGTTGGGTCTTCAGATTGGCACGAAGGTCCTTGAGTTGTACGGTTTGCTGGTCTATCTCGCTCTGATAAAAAATGGATCACGTTAGTTGTTTCATTATGAAGTCCCAAGCTCAATACAGGTATTCAACTTGGCACTTGGGGGCTAATGGCTAATTGATCTCATCTTGCTATGGTGATACATGCTAAAGTACCGGTTTAACTATGCTAAGTTGAACCGGCCCTTGAGGCTACTACACAACAAAAGTACAAGAGAGGCGTAACTCCTTACCTCATAGCGTTCCTTCATACGATTCACCAGACCGGCGAAGTCACGACTTGTGTAGAGTCGGTTCAGAAGCCGGAGTGAAGTTCTTGGCGGAGAAGTTATCATAAGGCAGCGGATCAGTTTTCCCTTCTCTTTACTCATGGCGATAAATTCTTCCTTGGCACTTTGTGTTTTGATAGGGCGGCCGGATTGCCGAAGCGGTATAGGCGGTGCCCGTCACTACGACATCATCATCTTTGACCGGGCTGGCGGATTGGCATTCTTCCTTGGGCTTGGTGTTTTCATACCCGGGCTCGGCGTTTAGCAAGCATTACTGTTCACTGCAGAACTCGGTGGAGCAGGATGTGATGTTTCCACTTGGGCATCCGGTTCAACCTCTGGCGGCTTAGCATTGTCGTCTTGGTTCAACCCGTGAGAACTGTTTTAGCAACTTCGGGCTTTTCGCCATGGTGCTCGGGAGTCTTCTCCGGATCAGCATCCTGAGTAGGGTCAAGGGTTTTCGCCTTCTTACTTAAGCGAGCCTTGGTGCTGCAATATTCAGAGTTAGAATGTGATGAACGGCTAATGCGAAGAAAACAAAAGAGCATTATACTTACCCCAGCAACTTTCGGAGGAGGCAGTTGCGTGGTTGATGAACCGCTAGATGAGTTGGAAGAGGCACGATAATTCGGATCGACGGATTGAGAGGACATCGGAAGAAACCTTTCAAAGGATAACGCTTTTCAGGAGAACAAATCACCGACGACGCTTCCGGGTTGGGGTGTCGAGTAAACCGGACGATTTAATTTGTTGACCGTGTGCGGGTCGTCTGGCGCTCTTCAGCCTCTTTGTGTCTTCAAAGAAAGGTTCGGATTCAAATGAGGACGGGAGTGAGATTTTTTCACTCTCCGGACTGTGCGGCGAATTCTTTTAACTGGCACAAGATCAGATTCGGAAGAAAGAAGGATTACCTCAACAGGATCGGCATGACTGGCTTCAGCATCATCCTGGGAATTGAAACTGTCAATAGGATGAAGGATAAAAGGGGCCAAGTAAATCAAGCTTTACCTCAGCTTCTGAATCTTCTTCTTCCGGCGGATCAGAAGACTCGGCGGTTCTCCTCTTACCAGCCTTCTTGGTGGTCTTGGACTTTACGAGGAACCCGGGCGGTTTGGTTCGTTTCGAGAAGGAGCTGTTAGCCCGAGAGGTAACACGGATTAATACATATCAATAAGGCATTAACATCGGAAGAGCGATGAGCGGAGCCTTACATGAGCGGTTTGTTGGAAACACGAATGGGGCCAACCCGGTTTGGCTGCAGACGGAGATCGGCTCATCGAGCATCTTCTTCCTTGTCTCGGTGACTTCAAGCTCGATTATTGCTAGCTCATAGCGTCTTTGAGGGTCTTTGACGCTACCAGTATTCGTGCATCAATCCGGGCGGCGGCTTAATGGCAAGATGCCCCAAGAAACCCAACATCGAACAAGGTCAATACCGGTTAAGCCATTGGCCATTAGAGCCCGGAGTTTGATAATTTGAGGCGCAAAATTCTTCCGTTCTGCGGCGGTCAAGCGTAAAAGGCAATGGGTGATGGTTGCTAAGCCAAAGGAGGGCGGTAGCCCGGCAAGGGGTTCTCGCTGTCGAGCGGTATTCGGCAATAAAACCAGGTTTGGTTCCAATCTTTCGGATGGCTATGGTGTTTTGCGTGAGGAAAGTCTACTTCCTTCCTTTTACGGATTGAAAGCGCCACCCGGTTTAGTGTTAGGACCATCAGAAAACTCCGTACGGCGGTTTAAATGAAAGAAATCCCGGAACAGCTCCACAGATGGTTCTTCTTGAAGATAGACTTCACAGAAAACTTGGAAATTGCATATATTGGACACAGAGTTTGGACCAATATCTTGTGGATGGAGTTGGAAACTTGCGAGGACATCCCGAAAGAATCTCGATCCGGGCGGGCTGAATCCCCGGTCTAAGTGCTGCATAAATACAATTACTTCGCCTTCTTGAGGTTCAGGAGGGCATTCGCTATCCGGGACACGCCAATGGAGGACATTTTTGGAGGCTAAAGCGCCGGTGGTGACATATCCATTGAGTTGCGTCTCAGTGATCTTGGACCGGACCCAATTGCAAGCTGAGAATTGTTTGGCCATTAGGAAGAAGAGAGCTGCGAAAGGAAAAGTAAAAAGCGGTTCACCGTTAATGGTTCGAACATATTATACAATGCTAAACCGGTAGTTTGGCGATCGGTTCCAACTTCGGTTTAGCGAGGACTAATGGAGTATGGCGGATTAGCTATCAAAAAGTTAAACCGCCCTTAGGAGGAAGAGACGAACTGGAAAATCTGCTAAGTGTGGGCCGAAACAGGTTTCACATATGAATAGAGTTAATTTGGATCTACCGAAGATTGATGAGAAAAATTTCTGCGACCCATGCAAGCCTTATAAAGGGCAGGGAAGTTAAATGCGTTCTAACAAGAGGGTGCGAACAAAAGACAGATGTGCAATGTGCTAACACGAAGGCGGAGCAGGTTACTACGGTGATATACGCTACGGTTGGATTAAAAAGCCATGGCAGAGCAGGTATGAAGAGATTAAGGATGAACACCTATGAGCAGCGACATGAACAGGAGCCTCAAGATGCAGATCTAGGGCATGAGGAGGAGCCTTACCCGATGCACAGAACAGCGGAGGAGCGCCGAGCGTCTCTGGTACAACCAGGTTGATGCAGCGGCCTTGCACTGACGCGGCGTTCGGAGGTCGGAGGCGATGGCGGAGCTTCAGAGCTGGAGCGTCGCGAGGAAGAAGAAACGCGGAAGGACGAAGAAGAGAAAGGACCTTCCGGTCTATTTCTAATAAGACGGAGTAATTAACGGGCGCGAGAATGGAGGCGTTGAAAGCGGCAGACGGCGCAGCGGTCGCCTCGATTTCCGGGATAGTATTAAATGAAGGGAATCTTCTTTGTTGGGCCGTTAATAGAGATGACGTCAAGATGCTCTGTTCTTTGTGGTGGGAGGATAGCGTCACGGCGGTTTAAGCAGATGGCGGTTTACGAAATATGAAGGAAGAGATTCAGGGTTTTCTAAGATGTTGAAGATTAACATGAACAAGTTCAAGTCAATCTGGGGCCTAATGTTGGGGATGTAACTACTGAATATAAACCGCCCAGAAGGGGCCGGTTTACCCTCGGCCGTAATTGAGGCCCACGAAGACTCAGAAGGTGGCGATTGCTGTAGAGTTTAGAGGCGGAGCCAGGCGAGTTAGGGCCCATAATGGTAAAACCGCCATAACCATGTAACTTGTGTTGTAAGATAAGAGAAAGAAGAGACCGAGCCGGACACTTGTATGAGCCGGCCTCGGGACTCTATAGACCGGCCGGACGTCAACCCGTGTATATAAGGGGACGATCCGGCGGCGGTTTAGGGAGAGAACAACAATTCGAGGCTTAGGCGAAGCTATTGCTCCCTAGTCGCCGAAATCACATCAATCCCATCACAAACTAGACGTAGGCTTTTACCTTCATCGAAGGGGCCGAACTAGTATAAACTCTCGTGTCTTTGTGTCCGCTTTAACCCCTTTAAGTTAACCCGTACGATGGCCCCGCGACTAAGTCCTTTCATGAGGACATCTGCCGTGACAATTCCACGACAGTTTGGACCAGCACTCGGAGGAGAACTGGTCCGGGGGGTAAAATAAAGATGACCCTCGGGCTCCGGAAACCCAAGGGAAAAAGGGCTAGGTGAGGCAAATGGTAAAACCAATGTTGGGCCTTGCTGGAGGAGTTTCATTCAAAGCGAACTGTCAAGGGGTCCCATAAATCACCCAACCGCGTAAGGAATGCAAAATCCGGGAACATAACACCGGTATGACGGAAACTAGGGCGGCAAGAGTGGAACAAAACACCAGGCATAAGGCCGAGTCTTCCACCCTTTACCAAGTATATAGATGCATTAATAATATAAGATATATTGTGTTATCCCAACATAATCCTGTCCGTCATGGGGCAATCTTCAACTTCACCTGCAAGTAACAACGCTATAAGAGGGGCTGAGCAAAGCGGTAACATAGCCAAGCAACGGGTTGCTAGGAAGGGTGAAAAGGTTAGAGGCTGACATGGCAATTTGGGAGGCTTTAAGAACAAGTGATAGGAAGCGCAGCATAGCGATAGAACGAAGCAACTAGCATAGCAATGATAGTAGTGAGATCCAGGGTAGCGGTCATCTTGCCTGAAATCCCGCAAGGAAGAAGAACGAGTCCATGAAGAAGATGAAGCCACGAAGACGAACCAAGCGTGAGCGAACGAATCCTCACGATCGCAACAAAACGGGAACTATCGAGAAGAAGCACATAACATGGTGAACACACCACACATAGACAAGACATGATGCACAACAAGCATGATGCATGACAAAGCTACATGAAGCTACTCATGGCAAGAGATGATGCATACAAGAGCAAAACATCAAAGCAAGTTTAAATGAGGCCGGAAACAACATATAACAATTCCGGTAAGTCCTCATATGCAAATTTCGAAATTGGTCCAGATCTGAATAAACCTTATGTCCAAGTTGTTAAACAGCAAGTTAAGATGCACCAAAATGATCTACACGAGATTCTAGTCAAGATACATATAAAGTTCATTAGATTTGGAGCTACGGCCTAGAAGATATGAGTAACACAAGTTCAACATGGCATTGATGCAAAATGCATACAAACATCAAGAAAACACTCTCAAAACATGGATTCAACATGATAATATGAAACTACATGCAAAATCAAGCAAGTTTCATATAGAGCACACTCAAAACGGAGCAACGGTTCAACACATACACTATACAAGTTTAAAGGACAAGCTGTCCAAAACAGCAACTAGGCATATAGCAAGCATCAAAACAACATGCTACAGCATCCCAACATGAAAACAAAATACATGGGAATGATTTACAGGTAAAGCATAACAAAAAATGAACACTGAGGTATCTCCATAAATCTCTAGAACATGCTCAAAAAGACATGGCAAGATTGCATATAATAACAATTTACAGGCTTGGCAGAAATAACATCAGGTTGCAATGTTTAGAGTTATCAAACAACATGCTACAGGAACTTATCATAGAAACTTAATGCATGGCATGATACTACTACATTCATAGAACAAAAGTCCTTTACTGACCATGAGACAAAAAGGATCAGAAGATATGATGGAGTCCATGTAAACATGGCAAATGATATGACAGATTCATATATGGAAGGAACAACAATAAGTAGGCATGTTGGTGAGCTTGTACCACTCACCACAGAGCAATACATGGCATGCCAAGGTGCCAACAGTAAAAGGACATGTTTACGAAGCTAAAAATAGCAAGAGCAAGTTCATAGGGTGCATGGATCACTAGCAAAACACATGGCAAAACTGAACTTAATGTTGACAGGCTGACCGAAACATTATTTAGCAATTTTGGAGCAAGATTACAACAAGCTACAGCAGTCTATACATGCAACCAGGGGCACGGATGGATAGAGCATGATATTTATAACAAAACATCCTTAGTGAACATGTCTAGATTATGCATAGAATGACTTGTAGCACCAGGTTTACATAGCATCACGAAATAACAGATTTAGCCTAGCAAAACAGTAGCAGCAAGTACACTACTTCACGAGCTCGATACACTCACTACACAACTCACAAAAATACATAGATTGCACCCCTATAAATATGGCATGATGTAGAACAGAACATATGTAGAGCACATGCTCATAGGATGCACACATCAAATGCAACAAAAATAACAAATCAACAAGATATAACAGTTTCAGCAGGTTAACATCATATAGCACTTGCAACGATTATTCGGGCATCAAGGTGATCTCAAACAAACATGACACAATGGAATGAAATGAAGAGGATCTCATGCTGAACATTTGGATATATTACATGCAGCAAACGGAGCAACACACATCAAGATATGGCAGGTCAAACATGGCACCAGAATGCAAAAAAATCTCGGGACTTAGGGAAAATCGGGGTCAACCTCCATGGATCTGGATCTGGCGCGAGTTCCGAGGTTGACCAAGCTCTCGCCGGAGTTGAGGAAGGGGACCGGAGATGGGGTCGCCGGATCCGGGGCGCGGGGCGGCGCCGATCGCCGGGGACTCACGACGGCGCGGGGAGACGAGGGCGGCGCCCGTGCCACCGGAAGGCGCAGGAGGCGCGGCGGGCGAGGTCGCCGGAGACGGCGGTCGGCGCTGGAGGTGGCGGCGGGGGGCTCGCCCGGGAGGAGCGCTTCAGCGCGCTGTTCGGGCCGAGCACGGGCGGCGGGCGCGCGGGCGAGGACGGCGCAAGACGCTGGGCGGGCAGTGAGGGGCCGGGCTCGGCGGGCCGGGCGGCGTGGTGGCAGGGTGCCACATGGCGGCGCACGGTTGGACGGGGGGAGCGGGGCGGACGTGTCCGGCCGTCGGCGGACATGTCCGGCGGCGCGGAGGGAGGTTTTTAGGGATAGGGGTGGATTTCATCCGTGAATTCGGGGGAGGGGAACTAATTTATAGGTAGAGGGAACTAGGAGGGTCCAAATGGAGCACGGTTTTCGCCCACACGATCGTGATCGAACGACCGAGAGCATGGAGGGGGTTAGGATGGGCTTATGGGCTGTGGTGAAGAGGGCTGGGCTGCAAAGAGAGAGGGGTTTACGGTTACCCGGTTAACCGTTGGAGTACCAAACGACCTCCAAATGGAACGAAATTTGACGGGCGGCCTACCGGTGATATACCAAGGCCGCTTGGCAAATCACGGTCCATTCCGAGAATGTTTAACACCCGCTCACAACGGGAGACAACAAGGGGACGCCAGAGGACATAGGAGTGCTGGATTGCAAAACGGACAACGGGGAAAATGCTCGGATGCATGAGACGAACACGTATGCAAAATGATATGCACATGATGACCTGGCAATATGCAACACGCAAGCAAGTGACATGTCAACGACAGCGAATAACTGGCGGACACCTGGCGCATCGAATCCGGGGCGTTACATCAATGTTTTCGATTATTCTGTTCGAGTTACAGGGAAGAGTCGACAAGAGGACAAACCTAAAGATTTGGACAAAATGGTTTGGTATGTGTTGAATAACTGTCCTGAGATACTACCTTATATCAAGTAAGTGCTAAGTACTGCAGCTTATAGATCGTAATCTACTAAACTTGCAGCACATTCTTATATATTTAGATGTTTGACACGATCACTATGTTGTGCAGCAGCTACAAAAAGGATTTACTACCGCAGAATCCCAGAAACATTGACAAACTGGTTGTAAGCTTTTGAATTGCACTGTCAGTTTTTAAATATATTGAGTACATAAGATGATCAGCTTGTCTATTTTCTAACCATAGGTTAAGAAGATGCGGGAGGATGGGCAGGCAGTTGATGATGACCTTTACGCACTAGCAATGGGTCCTGATACTTAGGTAAGACATTATGAATCTTGCGTTGTTGGAGATGTGCGCTACAACAACTTTGCACGCAATGAAGGCAGGAAGACACAAAACAGTGCCATCATGAGCATGGATATATATGACCGAGAGACAACTGAAATGTATGCTAACATAACAGATATTGTTCAGTTGCAGTATATCTCCAGTTTCAAGGATCATCAGTGTGTGTATCTGTTGTGCTATTGTTGGTATAACCTGTTTTCCAGTATCGCAAAACCGAGAGCTGGTGATTATTTCAAATCCATCAATGTCAAGGCGGCGTACCAGACCAACGAGCCTTTTATTTTGGCAAATCAAGTAACACAGATATTTTTCCTTAGAAGACACATTTGCACATAGCGATGACTGGAGAGTATTGCAAAGGATTGAACAGAGGAAATCCTTTAATGAAGTTGCACAAGAAGATGATGCTTACACTACTCCTGATGTACAAGATTCCATAGATGTTCCTAATATCTTTGAGAACCACCACGTCAATGACGCTGGCAAAAAGATTGCATGTCGTGCCGTGGACATACAAGACTTGATCAAGAAGAAGCCAATGTTCGAGGACATTGAGGATGAAGAATAAGATGACACTGTGGGGAATTACGATTCAGACTGATACACATGGCGAAGATGTTGACGTTGCTGCTGTGGATGATGATTAGATTGCTTTTGTCGTGTTTGCCTGTCAGAAGACGTTTTTTTAATCTACTATGTGAAATTGTGTTTGCTATGACAACAAAAACCTGATGAAAGTGTTGTTTAGTATTTTGCTGTGAGAACATCACTTGTTATGTATGTTCACCTGGAGCAGAGTATATGGCTAGTCGATGGTGCGACCAGATACCCCTAACCATTGGTAGCCATGTTTTTTCGTCCGACCTAATAATCTTGGAGTCACAAGGATTGGATGTGATATTAGGCATGGACTGGATGTCAAAGTATGCAGGAAGCATTGACTGTGCTAGTAACTCGATTTATCTCACCACCCCGGAGGGAAAAAGGATCAAGTATGTATCTAGGCATGTGCCTAGGAGGAGCCAAGTGAATACCCTCACGGGAGTTGTTCAGGGGGAAGTGCCTGTAGTAAAGGATTACCCGGATGTTTTCGCAGAGGAGTTACGAGGCATGCCACCGTATCGAGACATCGAGTTTTTGATAGAGCTATTGCCAGGTACCGGGCCAATATCAAAGAGACCCTATCGGATGCCCGCAAATGATCTGGAGGAGATTAAGAAGCAGATCAAGGAGTTATTGGAGAAAGGTTACATTCGACGGAGTTCATCACCATGGGGAACCCAGTGCTTTTGGTTGAGAAGAAGGATAAGTCTCTAAGAATGGTTGTTGATTATCGTGCATTGAATGAGGTGACGATTAAGAACAAGTACCCACTGCCGATGATCAATGATTTGTTTGACCAGTTGCAAGGAGCTAAGGTGTTTCCGAAGATCGATCTACGATCAGGATACCACTAGTTGAAGATTCGAGAGAAGGATATACCAAAGACAGCATTCACCACACGGTACGGGTTGTATGAATATACCGTCATGTCTTTTGGACTGACTAACGCCCCTGCCTATTTCATGAGCATGATGAACAAGGTGTTCATGGAATATTTGGAAAAGTTTGTTGTGGTGTTTATTGATGATATAATGGTATACTCGAAGAATGAAGAGGAGCACAAGGAGCATCTGCGTTTAGTTCTCGAGAAACTCAGGGAACACCAGTGGTATGCCAAGTTCAGCAAATGCGAGTTTTGGTTGAAGGAAGTCGGATTCCTTGTACATGTTATATCAGGAGAAGGTATAGCAGTAGACCCCACCAAGGTTCAGCCAGTCACTGAATGGTTGGCACCCACTTCAGTTAGCGAGATCCGCAGTTTTCTTGGATTCGCCAGATACTATCGGAGATTTTCATTGAGAGTTATTGAAGAAGGATACCAAGTTTAAATGGACAGAAGATTGCAAGGCAAGTTTTCAGGAGTTAAAGAAAAGTTTTACTACAGCCCCAGTGCTGACATTGCCAGATATACGTAAGGATTTCCAAGTGTATTGCGACGCCTCAAGCTTAGGACTTGGAATTGTGCTTATGCAGGATGGAAGAGTTGTTTTGTATGCCTCACGACAACTAAAATAGTATTAATTGAACTATGCCACACATGATTTGGAGTTAGCAGTCGTAGTGCATGCGTTGAAAACTTGGAGACATTACCTTATTGGAAACCGTTGTGATGTGTACACGGATCATAAGAGTTTGAAGTACATCTTGACACAGAAGGAGCTAAATCTTGGGCAGAGGAGATGTTTGGAGCTTATAAAGGATTATGATATGAAGCTGCACTATCATCCAAGTAAGGCCAATGTCGTAGCAGACGCTTTGAGCTGGAAGAGTTATGCTAATATACTAGAGAGTACGGGATTACCAAAGGAGTTAGCAGAGGATCTCAAGGAGCTTCGATTGGAGATTGTTCCTAGAGGTTTTGTTGCAACAATGGAGGTTCAGTCTACATTGTTAGGAAAAATTCGAGAAGCTCAAAAGGATGACAAGGAGATTGCCGAGATAAAAGAGAGATTGAGCAAAGGAAAGGCCAAAGGTTTTCATGAGTATGAGCACGATACCTTATAGTTTGAGGACCGTGTTTATGTGCCCAATAACACAGAGATCAGGAAGTTAATACTTTAGGAGGCTCATGACTCACCATACTCGATACACCCCGGAAACACCAAGATGTATTTGGATTTGAAGGAGCGTTTACGGTGGACGGGTATGAAGAAGGATATTGCCGAGTATGTAGCCGTATGTGATGTATGTCAGAGAGTGGAGGCAGAGCATCAAAAGCCAGCAGGATTGTTACAGCCTATGCCGATTCCCGGATGGAAGTGGGATAAGCTTGGCATGGATTTTATCACCGGATTGCCCAGGACCAAATCAGGATATGATTCTATATGGGTAGTAGTTGATCGCTTGACCAAAGTGGCTCACTTTATCCCAGTGAAAACAACTTATACAAGTGCGAAGTTGGCCAAGATATATATGACCAGGATCGTATGTCTGCATGGAGTTCCGAGGACCATCGTATCAGATAGAGGAACACAATTTACCTCAAAGTTTTGGCATCAGCTGCACCAGACTTTGGGAACGAGATTGGAGTTCAGTACGGCATTTCACCCATAGACGGATGGGCAAACCGAGAGAGTCAACCAGATTCTGGAGGATATGTTGAGAGCCTGTGCGCTAGATTATGGATCTAGTTGGGATGACAATTTGCCTTACGCAGAGTTCTCATACAACAATAGTTACCAAGCCAGTTTAAAGATGGCACCGTTCGAAGCCCTGTATGGACGAAGGTGCAGAACACCATTGATGTGGGATGAAGTTGGATACCGACAGTTGTTTGGACCGGACTTGATCAAGGAGTCTGAAGAGAAAGTTAAGTTAATTCGAGATAGACTAAAGGTAGCTCAGTCCAGGCAGAAGAGTTATGCAGATTCAAGACGCAAGGAGGTAACCTATGAAATTGGAGATAGAGCATATCTGTGAGTATCACCCTTGCGAGGAGTGAAACATTTTGGATTTAAGGGAAAGTTAGCCCCGGGATTTGTAGGACCGTATCGTGTTTTGGAACGGATGGGAGAAGTTGCCTACAAGTTGGAGTTACCTGAAGGATCGGGGAGTTCATGATGTGTTTCACGTTTCATAGTTGAAGAAGTGTCATGCTGAGATGGCCGATATACCGTTAAGAGATACAGTACCCTTCGAGGCGATTCAGTTGGACAGTGATTTGACTTACAAGGAGAAGCCAGTCAAGATTCTGGAATTAGCCAGTCGAGTCACCCGCGGCAAGGTTATTAAATTTTGCAAATTTCAGTGGAGTCACCATACAGAGGATGAAGCCACCTGGGAACGAGAGGATGATCTTCGCAAAGACCACCCACACCTATTTTCTAGCCAACCCGAATCTCGAGGGTGAGATTCATCTTAAGGGGGGTAGGTTTGTAACATCCCAAATTTTCAATTTGGAATGTTACACATAGATCATTCATGGATATCATAATTTATTGCATTTCGCTCGCGATCCTCGAAATCCTAAGCAACTCAAGGACCCTCGGAGAGAGTTGGGGATTTCCCGATTTTCATATTTGATTTTTATCAAATATTGAAACAAGGATTTTGATTTTAATTATTTTTCTCTCCGAAAATATTTCATATTAAAAATATATGAGAGGAGATAATATGACTTCTCCAAAATAAATGAAATATTGGAGGAAAAGTATTAAAATCAAATATTTGTTTTTATTCGGATTTTATTGCTATTTTATTTGCATTAGAAAAATTACACGTTTTTCAAAATTGCATTTTAGGGCCAAGAAAATGTTCACCTGGTTCTAAATATTTCATTTAGACGGTGAAATTTTGTTTTGGCATTTTTAGATTTTTATTTTATTTTCTAGGATTTATTTTTGGTTCGGCGAAATTATTTTAAAAAAAGTTTCAGCGCCCGACTGGGCCAAAGCCCAGCCGAGCCGGCCCACCTCCCCCGCGCGCCATCTCCCACCCGGAGACCGAGCCGCCGCCGCCTCGGACGAGGAGTCCGGCCGGGACTCCCCTCGCCGCCGCCTTGGCCCCTCCTCCAAGCCACCCCCCTCTTTAAATACCCCCCGGACCCCCGCCACCACCACCAACCCCGCCGCCCGAGCCCCGCCACCGCAGCCCGCCGCCGCCGCCCCTCGCCACGCCGCCGCCGCCCCTCGCCGCAGCCCCGCCTCGCCGGAGCTTCGCCGGAGGTAACGCCGTCGTTTGCCTCCGCCGGTTTTTTTAGAAAACCCTTCGGTTTTTAAAAAAAACCCTAGTACGTTTTTTAGATCGGTTCGCCGATTTTTCCCGGTTTATCTACTTAGTGGACGTTCGTCTGTACGTTCATTTTAATGAACGGTTTTCGCTCGACAGTTACAGACAACGAACGCTCGTTCGTTAGCCTGTTCGTCAGTTTTCTTTTTCTTGGATTTTCCCGCGATTATTTTTTATCGCGATTTCAGATCCGTTTTTCGTTTCAGTTTATCTTTTCGCTCGTTTATCGGAATCAGGCGATTCAAGGGCCTAGATCTTCATCTTGAGACCCTATTTCTGTTTAATCAACTTGAACAAGATTTTGGTACTGTAAAATTTGTCTTTAGTTCAGATTAGTAAACGGATCTTGTTTCTTTCGCCGTTTGACTTTCGTTGCGCCGTTTGATTTGATTCTTTTTGCAAACCGGAGTTCTTAAGTTGAACTTTCTGGTCAATTCTTCTTATTTGAGTTTTGCCCGTGCATATTTGCTTGATTGCTTATGTATGCTATTGTTTGTTTGCGATAGAATTCCTGGAGTGCGAAGCGTGCTACTACAAGTCTCTAGGTTTCGCGGACCGTCAGAAAGGCAAGTAACACATTGATCATACTCTTTCCATACCCAGTTTTTATGCATTAGTTCAATCCTCAAACATTGCATGATTAGGATGTCATTAACATGTGGGTTGGGAAGTAGTTGTTGAGGTAGAACCTATTGCCCTGTTATATCAAACCCTTGGGAGTTACTTCTACGTATTGCTTATATTGCTATGTTATGCTCGTAGACGTGGTTTAGGTGAGTGAAACCCATGACAGGTGTGAGATTGTTAATTAATGGTTCAACTTAAGGTGGCAACTTAAATACATATCTGGGTGGATTGAGGCACCTGGAGAATCCAGTGTTGCCTGTATTTTTTGGAAATCCCGGGGTTCCGTGTGATTTTCCTATGGACCGCCACCCAGGCTCAAAGGGAACTGAGATATTTTCATGCTAGAAACTTCCGTGTGTAGCCACAAGCTGTTATGGGCTCTAGCATAGTTGAATAAGTTACGTGAAGCTCTCGAAGAGGTGGATCAGCAGGTAGTGGGTTGTAGGTTTGGTATGGTCTGCCTGGAGTAGAGAGTTAATGTTTCTGAAAGACTGTGTCTCGGTCATCCGTTTCTCAAACACCATATAGTGCGAGAAATCCAACGGAGGCGATCGAGTCTTGTGGGGAAAAGTCATAAACCTCTGCAGAGTGTACAATCTAATCATGGTTAGCCGTGTCCCGGTTATGGACAATCTTGAGTATCTAGTACTTGGAGTATCCTAAGTATCTCATCACTCTTAATTAATATTGTTGGGTTGATAATTACTTTAATTGGGATTGAGTTGGAGGAACCTTCTCAATGATGTTTCAACTACCATTATAGTTAAATTAAAATATATTCCTTTGTTGTATGGAAAAATTGGCTTTTTGAAAAAACTATAACCATAGAGCTTTCCACCAGCCAAATATGCATGTAGTGATAGCATTATTCTGTTCTTGCTCTACTGTGTTATATTGACAGCATATTCCATGTGCTGACCCGTTTTCGGGCTGCAACGTATTATGTTGCAGACTTTTCAGACGAGGAGTAAGGTTTGTTAGGTCATTGTCGTTCAGCTCAGCTATGCCGTTGGAGTTGATGGACTCACTTTATCTTCCAAGCCTTCCGCTGTTATCGTATTAGATGGCCTTAAGCCATATTTATTGTAATAAGTTCTCTTTTGAGACATTCGATGTAATAAGTGTGTGATTGCTACTCTGCTATAAATCCTTCGAGTATTGTGTGTGTCAGCACTACCGATCCAGGGATGACACTGAACTACAGAGACTTGACCGTTTGAATTCGGGTCGCTACACTTGCACAGGAGCACTTTTGCCCTCTGGCGGAGCGATTCCGCCGGGGGAACTTCCCTCCCGGAGGGGGAAATCAGCGTCCTCATCATCACCAACAACTCTCCCATCTTGGGGAGGGCAATCTCCATAAACATCTTCAACAACACCATCTCATCTCAAAACCTAGTTCATCTCTTGTGTTCAATCTTGTTACCGGAACTATAGGTTGGTGCTTGTGGGTGACTAGTAGTGTTGATTACATCTTGTAGTTGATTACTATATGGTTTATTTGGTGGAAGATTATATGTTCAAATCCATTATGCTATTTAATACTCCTCTGATCATGAACATGTTTGTCATTTGTGAGTAGTTACTTTTTTTCTTGAGGTCACGGGAGAAATCATGTTGCTAGTAATCATGTGAACTGATATGTGTTTGATATTTTGATAGTATGTATGTTGTGATTCCCTTAGTGGTGTCATGTGAACGTCGACTACATGATACTTAACCATATTTGGGCCTAAGGGAATGCATTGTGGAGTAGCAATTAGATGATGGGTTGCGAGAGTGACAGAAACTTAAACCCCAGTTTATGCGCTATTCCGTCAGGGACCGATTGGATCCAAAAGTTTAATGCTATGGTTAGAATTTATTCTTAGTACTTTTATCGTAGTTGCGGATGCTTGCAGGAGGGTTAATCATAAGTAGGAGGTTTGTTCAAGTAAGAACAGTACCTAAGCACCGGTCCACCCACATATCAAATTATCAAAGTAGCGAACACAAATCGAACCAACATGATGAAAGTGACTAGATGAAAATCCTGTGTACCCTCAAGAACGCTTTGCTTATCATAAGAGAGCGTTTTGGCATGTCCTTTGCCTCAAAAGGATTGGGCTACCTTGCTGCACTTTCGTTACTACTATTGTTACATGCTCGTTACAAATTATCTTGCTATCAAACTACTTCGCTACTTACAATTTCAGCACTTACAGACATTACCTTACTGATAATACTTGTCATTTCCTTCTGCTCCTCGTTGGGTTCAACACTCTTACTTATTGAAAAGAGCTACAATTGATCCCCTATACTTGTGGGTCATCAGTGGGCTGTGCGGAGCACAACCCACCAGGGCGCGCCCTGGTGTCTTGTGCTCACAAGGTGGGCCCCCTCTGGTAGTTATTTTCTCCAATATTTTTTATATATTCCAAAAAAATTCTACATAAATTTTTAGCTCATTTGTAGATGTGCAGAATAGGTAACTCTGAAGTAGCTTTTCCAGGTCCAGAATTCCAGCTGCCGGCATTCTCCCTCTTTGTGTAAACCTTGCATGTTATGAGAGAAAAGGCATTAGAATTACTCCATAAAGTATTATTATGCATAAAAACATTATAAATAACAGTAGTAAAACATGATGCAAAATGGACGTATCACCCTAGTCCTCGTTGTATCGGCCCTCACACTTGTCTTGGATGTAATGTGATGCAATTTCTTTATATGGATGCATGTTTGAATTTCGACACAACAATTTATATATGCAATGCAATGTGATGATCAAATGCAAAAAGATAACACTATATTTTCCTTGGGTGAGCTTAATAGTGGAGGGTGGGGCGGATCGCTTGCAACTTTTGAGGTACTAGACCAGTGGGGGATGACAGAATTTGCTCGCCAGTCGCATGATATATACTAGTGGTGGGTGACAGAAGCTGCCTACCACTGGTAAGCCTTTTGCGCCTGCCATTGCTAACCAGTTCTGCAATAGTGATAGTGGTTTGAAATAATATTTTAATATTCTCATTACTATATCCTAATGAATAATTTGCTCCCGGATAGATTCAATTAATGTCTATTTTCTTCCTCTAATAATCTCACACAAATATTCCAGTCCTCCCATGGGATTAATAGATACTTCTTAATTTTGATTATCAATTGATAATCATTTTCATGTCCCATCTATCCTTGGTTGGTGATGGTGCCTTTAAGATTTCCAATTTTGGGTCCTTAGGTACATAATGTCATTTTTTGTTATAATAATATGGGACAAATATTCTAGTCCTCCCATGGGATTAATAGATACTTCTAAATTTTAATCGTCCAATGAGGGTATAATATTGGATAATCATTTTCAAGACCCATTTATCCTTGGTTGGTGAGGGTGTATTTAAGGTTCCCAATTTTGGATCCTTTGGTACATAAACCAATCTTTGAGGTGTTTTAGTCCTACAAGATTCTCCTACTTTTTGTGGAAGAAAAAATAGTCCAAATGTTTATATAAACTCCTCCAATTTATCAATAATTTGTTTAGATGGGTCTTCCTCGTCATGTGTGGTGACTATCTTATTCTATAATTCGTTCAGGTTTTTCATATCAATCCTAACTATGGAAATTTCTTAATACCACTATGCAACTTTATTTATCGTATCCTATATACCTAAGTATATGATTGCTACTCGTGATGGATTTATTGGATTTCCTTGAAGAGGAAGGGTGAAGCGGTATAGTAGCAGATAGTATTTCCCCTAGTAAAGAACCAAGGTTATTGGACCATAAGGAGATGACACACAAACTACGTGAACGGTACTTGCACACACACAAAGCAAATGCTTGCACCCAACAGGGGGTCATCACTCCCTTGTTCTTGCGAGTTGCAAGTATCAAATCTGGTAGTGATAGGCAACAAATAAAATAAAAATAAAGTAAAATATGAAGGAAATAAGCCCTAGAGGCAATAATAAAATTGTTATTTCATATTTCCATATTCATGATAAACGTTTATTATTCATGCTAGAATTGTATTGATCGGAAACCTAAATACATGTGTGAATACATAAACAAACACCGTGTCCCTAGTGAGCCTCTACTTGACTAGCTCGTTGATCAAAGATGGTTAAGGTTCCTAACCATGGACATGAGTTGTCATTTGATAACGGGATCACATCATTAAGAGAATGATGTGATGGACAAGACCCATCCGTTAGCTTAGCATAATGATCGTTTAGTTTATTGCTATTGCTTTCTTCATGTCAAATACATATTCCTTCGACTATGATATTATGCAACTCCCGGATACCGGAGGAATACCTTGTGTGCTATCAAACGTCACAACGTAACTGGGTGATCATAAAGATGCTCTACAGGTATCTCCGAAGGTGTTTGTTGAGTTGGCATAGATCGAGATTAGGATTTGTCACTCCGAGTATTGGAGAGGTATCTCTGGGCCCTCTCGGTAATACACATCATAAGCTTGCAATCAAATGACTAAGAATTTAGTCGCGAGGTGATGTATTACAGAAGGAGTAAAGAGACTTGCCTGTAATGAGATTGAACTAGGTATAAGGATACCGACGATCGAATCTCGGGCAAGTAACATACCGATAGACAAAGAGAAATATGTATGTTGTCATAATGGTTCGACCGATAAAGATCTTCGTAGTATATGTAGGAGCCAATATGGGCATCCAAGTTCCGCTATTGGTTACTGACCGGAGAGGTGTCTCGGTCATGGCTACATAGTTCTCGAACCTGTAGGGTCCGCACGCTTAACTTTCGTTGACAATATAGTGTTATATCAGTTATATGATTTGGTGACCGAATGTTGTTTGGAGTCCTGAATGAGATCACGGACATGGAGAGGAGCCTCAAAATGGTTGATAGGTAAAGATCGATATATAGGACGATGGTATTTGGACACGGGAAGTGTTTCGGGACGTACCGGGAAGAAATCGGGTCACCAGAATGGGTTCTAGGCACCCCCCCGGCAAGTTATGGGCTTAATGGGCCAAAGGGAGGGACAGACTAGCCCACTAGGGGATGGTGCACCCCTCCACTTGTTTGGACAGCCCTAGGTAAGGAAAAGGGGGGAGGGCTAGCCCCTCCTGCCTTTCCCTCTCATGGGAGAAAGGAAAGGGAGGGGCGCCACCCTCCCCAGCCTTTCCCCGCCCTCCAAATAAGGAAAGAAGGGGGCGCGGCTTGGGAGGGACCCCAAGTAGGATTCCGCCTACTTGGGCGCCTCCTTTGTATGATCCTCCCTCCCTCCCATCTATATATATGTGGGAGGGGCGCCTAGCACAGACCAGACAATTTCCTAGCCGTGTGCGGTGCCCCCCTCCACCGTTTACACTCCCGATCATATTTTCGTAGTGCTTAGGCAAAGCCCTGCGGAGATCACTTCACCATCACCGTCACCACGCCGTCATGCTGATGGAGCTCATCTACTACCTCGACGTCTTGCTGGATCAAGAAGGCGAGAGACGTCACCGAGCTGAACGTGTGCAGAACGCGGAGGTGCCGTGTGTTCGGTACTTGATCGGTTGAAGCGCGAAGAAGTTCGACTACATCAACCGCGTTGTGAAACACTTCCACTTATGGTCTATGAGGGTACGTAGACACACTCTCCCCCTCATTGCTATGCATCTCCATGGATAGATCATTGTGTGTGCATAGATTTTTTTTGTTTTCCATGCAACGATTCCTAACAAAATAAAGCAGCAAGGTAAATGTAGGATTTCTTGATAATAATTGAGAATGGGCCCGGGAGGCATAGGTTCACTAGAGGCATCTCTATCATAAGCATGCCATCGGTAGATAAACAAATTACTGTTGGGCAATTGATAGAATGGAGCATAGTTATGATGATCATCTAAGGCATAATCAATACGTAGGCATTACGTTTGTGACAAGTAGACCGTTCATCCAACTGCATATACTACTATTACTCCACCCAAGACCGCTATCAAGTATGCATCTCAAAGTATTGAGTTCGTGATAAACAGAGTAATGCATTAAGCAAGATGACATAATGCAGACAAAGTAAGACCAAGCAATATGACAGATACAATGCATGCCTCCGCCCCTCCTGTGATAGGGCAAGACTAATCGCAAGATTGGACGTACCACAAAGCACCTCTCCCACTGAAGATAAATCAATCTAGTTGGCCAAATAAGACAGATAGATCGGAGAGAAATACGACTTATGAATATTTATTCGCCCCCCTTGTGTCGAATCAATAAATTTGGGTAAAATATTACCCTCGAAGACTGTTGTGATCCCCTATACTTGTGGGTCATCAAGTCTATTTTCTAGCGCTGTTGTCGGGGAGCATAACTCTATTTATTAAGTTCACTTGGGAGTTAAATATGTGCTGAAATTTATATTCACTATGAAGAGTCTGAGATGCTCTAAGACCAAGATCATGCCCTCTAGAAGGAGTACATGTAAGGAACTGCTAACTAGGTCTACGCTTGATTCACCTTCTGTTTTAAGTCAGCTTGCGACCCCACCACCTGCTATTCAATCATATATATCACAAGTAATAGACACTGCTTCTTGTTATTTGATGATACTCATGATGATGCTTCTACTTTGCTTAATGAAACTGTCCCGCTTGGTGATTTACTAGATGATCATATTGCTAAAGCTAAAGAACCTGAAATTACGGAAAAATATGAATCACTTGTTACACCTAGTACCCCTGCTAGAACTAAGATGCTTGATATCCCTAATGGATACACTTTTCCCGAGGAGATTACTAGAGAATTAATGGCTTATGATACTCGTAATGGCCTAGAAGGTTTTATCGTTATACTTAAAGAGAAAAACATGAACCAAATGATGAAACATGATCCTAAGTTTGCAACTTCTCCTATTTTTATTGATGATAAGGATTATGAAGTCTCTGTGGATCCTGAACTTATTACTCTTGGAGAATCTGACCCTTTCATGGTTATGAGTCTGAAAAAGTTATTGCCCATCTAACTAAATTGAATGATACTGCCACCCTCTTTGCTCAAGAAACTACAAATTTGCTCTATTTTGCGACGTTTCACTTGTGTCACGTAAAACCTTTTTTGTCACAGAAAATACCCCGATGACGTTTTCCGACGTCATCCCCACCGTCACCGAAGCACCATCATAAAAAAATCTTGACGGTACCACTTCCCCCATCACGCAAGATCGTATCTAGGTGACGAACCAAAAAACATCACTAAAAATATCTTCTGTGATGGCCAAACAATGTCACTAGAACTGCCACTGTATACTAACAACTGACCCACCATGTTTGACTAGACAATGTTTCTGACATACGGGCCCATAATAGGCTGACATCGCACCTTACAGTTAGGCCTGCCCGAGGTTTTATCACCGATGGTGCCCGTCAGTAACAATCAGATTTGACCGGTCAAAGATCCTGACATGTGGGCCCATGGGATGCTGATGTGGATGCTTACATGTTGGTCCAGAAGGTAGTGACGACACACATTTCCTTCACTATTACGATCACAGTTTGTTCAGTGTTCCAACTCCCAACCAAATTTAAATTTGAATTTAAATTTTAAAATTAGTAAAATTTCAAATATGAGAATGAAATGACTTTCGTTAACATTGAAATCAGACATCCATAACAGAATTGTAATAATGATCGGCCAACTGAGGAATTATCACACGCGACACAAAAGGAAATAGGGTACCACACATTGCAAAATATAATAAGGGACGACCAAAGTTTTGGGACAAAGAAGACCACCATCAGGGTTGTGACATGCTGTTGTTAGAGCCCCCCAAAGTGGGGCTGCGACATGCTATTGGTAGAGCCCCCCCCCCCCCCCAAAGTGGTCCGCGACGTGTTGTTATTAGAGTCGTCATGAATCCTAAAGAGAAAACCTAAAGCTCCTTCCAGTTCTGATTGCTTCTTGTCCATAGAAGAAGTTTTTTTCACTTGTTCCTTCTTAAGAGCTACAATTTCATCTAATTGCTTCGTTTTCATCTCTTCGATTTACTGTTGTTGTGCTGCCATTCTTGCATTCGGCTCTTCTTGATACCTATCAACTACTGATCTTGCAACTAGCTCCTAAGTTGCAAGCTTCTCTTCAAGCACTCTCATGCGTTCATGAGAGGTTCTCTTCTGCCTAGAGGCAAATTACTCTACCATGCTTGAAAGAGGAACGTGCTATGCTTGGAAACGCCCTTGAGAACCTCTGCAAGGGGCACCACGCCACGCAGTAAAATCCACCAGTTCCCAATACAATGTGCAATATATGCGCATGAAGATTAAGGGATTTTGTTAGTAATGTCGTCAAAAATTCAGAGCAAGATCCCTTTATTTATGGGACGTGCCAATAGAAACCGCCTTGGGCCACGATACACTCAATGTAATGGCTATTGATGAGACAGATCGGTTCCGCGGTAAGCGGTGGCGGTTCGGTTTTCGGCCAAAAGTTATCAGGGCATGGCCCAATCGGACCATTACCCCCACGTGGCAAGCCTTCACGGTTAAGCTAAAGAAGTCGTCCGATCCAGTGAAGAATAAAACTGTTCAAGAAAAGGGCCTTGTTAAAAGATGTCCCTCATTGCCCGGAATGCATCACTTCATGGGCTTGTGCATGGCTATGGTCGAAGGGGAAGCCGGACATAAAGCATAAAGGACTTCGGATCCCGACGGGTCCTCGAACCTAGGAGCCGAACTTACAAGATGGAACTTGCCTACAAAGCCGAAGACTAGAAGACAAATCTATCCCGAGGACATTAGTATCCCCGGCTTGAAGACTAGTTCATGGGCTACTGATGGTTTCCTGGATTATGGCATGCTCACCACGTCGGCCTGTCGTTCATGAGCCGGGACGAGTACCCACCAACTACTAAAGAATGGGCCATGGAACCATGGTGCCTGGCATGCTCAAGATGAGTAATTGACAAAAAACTACCACATTTCCATATCTGTCCCACAGAACTACCACATTTTGAAAACTGACCAAAAACTCCATATTAGTGCTAATTTCATGACAAAAAACTACTAGGTCGAGTTGAAGACTGATTTAACCGTTTAAAACCCATTTCTGACAGACCTGGCCCACCCGTCGGGACTGCTGCCGCGCTAACGGCTAACGACGCTCGCCACCGCCGCCATTGTTGCTGAAGCTCATCGCTGCTCTTAGGCGCCGCCGCTGCTGCTCTATCTGCTGTCGTTGCTACTTGTCGCTACCACCGTTGTCCTATTCTTTGGCCTCTGCTGCCCGCAGCTCTGCTCGCGCCCTATTTGCTTGTGCTGCGACTTACCCCACCGCCACAGACTGCTGTTGCCGTCTTTCGCGCCGCCCGGCTGCGTGCCTCGCCCTTGATCCGACCGCTGCTCGACTCCCGCCTCTGCCTCCGCTGTGTGAACCCACCCAAACCCGCGCTCACGGCTCGCCCCGCCTCCTCCTCCCAGTGCCGCACCGCCCCCTGCAGCCCACAAACGGCCGCGCCCGGCGGCCGGCCAGGCCCACATCTAGCCGGAGCTTCCCTGTTTCCGTCTCATGCACAAGAGGTGTTTGTTGAAATGCCAAAGAGAGAGAGAGAGAGGAGGGGGGAAGAAGAAGGTTGATGATGACGTGTGGGTCCCACCTGTCATAACGGTTAACTTGACGGTCCAAATAAACATAGTTGACTTTGCTGCCGGTCCCAAATGTCATAAACAGGTTTAAAATCATAAAAACTGTCATCAACTCGACATGGTAGTTTTTTGTCAAGAAATTAGCACTAATCTGGAGTTTTTGGTCAGTTTTCAAAATGTGGTAGTTCTGTGGGACGGATACGTGAAATGTGGTAGTTTTTTGTCAATTACTCTGCTCAAGATAGAAGCCTCTGAATACTTGGTGCATACTCCAAGACATATTTGAATGATCGGCATGTTTATCCCTAGATGTAGCTGACATACTTGTAACCCTAGATACCCCTGTGCCTATATAAGCCGAGGGGATTAATTTGTAGAGGCAAGTTAGAACTCAATCATATCATCTCGAGGTAGATCATCTTGTACTTTGTACCCATCACAATCAATATAACGAGAGCAGGACATAGGGTTTTACCTCTTCGAGAAGGCCCGAACATGAGTAACATTACCATCTAGCCGAGACCGCTAGCTCGTGACCCCCTACACAAGATCCGCTGGTTTTAGCACTAACAACAGGGCCAAAGAGCAGCATCGCGCGGAAACCAGGACATGGAAAAGGTAGCACAAAAGAGCACAACGCAGCATATAAGGAGCATGGCGCGGAAACCAGGATCGACATGGCAGAGGTAGCGCCACCTTGCCGCTATTAGTTCGGGTTGTGCTAGAAATAGTGTGTTTGTTATGATTTGGGCTCAATATTGGTTGTTTGGCTACAGTATAGCCCACAATCCGCAATATCATCAGCTATATACTTGCTTATTATTGTGTTGTGTAATCTATTTTTATAATTGTGTCTTTTTTGCATGGTTCTGTGAGTGAATATTGTTCAGTTATACTCTATATGCTTATAAAAATGATTTTTCAAATCATATGTCACATTTTTTGCCAATGATCTAGAAATATACACAATAATCAGGGGTGGATCCTCTTGGGGACCAAACAGGGCCATGGCCCATCCTTTTTTCTTGACTTTCTGATGACCCACAAGTATAGGAGATCAATCGTAGTCCTTTCAATAAGTAAGAGTGTCGAACCCAACGAGGAGCAGAATGAAATAAGAAGCGATTTTTAGCAAGGTATCCCCTGCAAGTGCTGTAAGAAGTAATGGCAGATAGTTTTGTAGCAAGGTAATTCGTAACAAGTAACAATAGTAAAAAGAGTGCAGCAAGGTGTCCCAATCCTTTTTATAGCAAAGGACAAGGCAAAAGTACTTATAATGAGAAAAGCGTTTTCGAGGATAGATAGGAATTTTTATCTAGTCACGTTCATCATGTTAGTTGATTCACGTTCACTATTTTGATAATTTGATATGTGGGTGGACTGGTGCTAGGGTGCTTTTCTTACTTGAACAAGCAACCCATTTATGATTACCCCCTGTCGCAAGCATCCGCAACTACAAAAGAAGAATTAAGATAAATCTAACCAAAGCATGAAACATATGGATCAAAATTAGCCCCTTATGAGCTCACGCATAAACTAGGGTTTAAGCGTCTGTCACTCTCGCAACCCATCATCTACATATTACTCCCAAATGCCTTCCCTTAGGACCAAGTATGGTGAAGTGTCATGTAGTCGACGTTCACGCGACACCACTAGAGGAAGAACAACATACACATCATCAAAATATTGAACGAATACCAACTTCACAAGATTACTTATAACAAGACTTCTCCCATGTCCTCGAGAACAAACGAAGCTACTCACAAATCATATTCATGTTCAAGATCAGAGGGGTATTGTATATGATTAAGGATATCAACATACAATCTTTCACCAAGTAAACCAACTAGCATCAACTACATGATGCAATCAACACTAGTAACAACCCACGGGTACCAATCTGAGGTTTTCGGACAAGGAATGAATACAAGAGATGAACTAGGGTTTGAGATGAGATGGTGCTGGTGATGATTTTGATGAAGATTGGTCCTCCTACGATGAGAGGAACGTTGTTGATGTCGATGGCTTTGATTTCCCCCTCCCGAAGGGAAGTATCCCCGGCGAATCACTCTGTCCGAGAGCAAAAGTGCTCCTGCCCAGGTTCCACCTTGAGAAGGCGGCGCCTCGGCCCGAAAGTCTTCTCTTCATTTTTCTAAGGCAAATGGTTTCATATAGTAGGAGGAGGGCAACGGAGGGCGTCTGTGAGCCCCACAAGACATCAGGGCGCGCCTTGGGGGGTGAGCATGCCCTGTTGTCTTGTGGACAACAGGTGGGCCCCTCCGGTAGTTCTTCGTTTCTGTATTTTCTTATATATTCAATAAAAAAATCTCCATAAAGTTTCAGGTCATTTGGAGCTCCATAGAAGAGCTATCTCTGCTGTAACTCGTTTATAGGTCCAAAATCCCAGTTGCCGAGAATTTCTTCTTCATATAGATCTTGCAGATTAAGAGAGAAAAGGCATTAGAATTGTATCATAAAGTGAAATAATGACTAAAAACACTATAAATAACAGTATAGAAACATGATGCAAAATGGACATATCACTTTCTTTGAGAATTTGATCTGGATTTGACCCAATAAAAAAAGATGGCCCGCTCAGTAAGCTAATGGCCCGCCCTTGGCCTGTTCTTGTTTTTGTTTCATGCTCAGCCAGTGACAATAATCTCAAATTTATGAGTGCTTGATGAATTTTCTATATGGACATAGCGTCAGAACTATCACTCACAATCCGCATCCCGCATCACGCTACCTCGACCCCAATCCGCAACTAGTCCGCTATTCTATTTGAAAGCTTGGGTAGGATGGACCGAGAACCAGCCTCCACAACATACCCACTGCCCATCGACAACACATCGAGGGTAAGTATCCGTCACACTAAAACCAGAAAGTATGGACTGACCACCCCATCAACAACACACGAGAGATACCCAACATACCCAAGCCAGCGTAGGCCAACAATAACGCACGAGAGGTACCCGGCATAACCCGACCCAACATAGGCCAACAATCGAGTAAGGCACGGCTATGCACACAGCGACCAACCGCAGGAAACGTGCACACATGGGCAATGAATAAACGCTACAAAAAGGTAGCCCCGAGAGCGCCTGCGGCCCACGGATCATGGACCTCCAAGGTTGTCGAGGAGGTGAGTGAAGGATAAACTCGATTGGACGGGGTTAAAGGCACCAGGCAATCACCGGCTTTGTCACTGTAGTGCCCATCTCCCTATCTTCACTTTCTTCTTTTGCTTTCCTGGTTGTGCCCACTAGTCAGCCACCCATGTCTCTTGCATGTGTTCGCTTCCTCATTGTCGAATAGGCAAAGCCATGGCCCTGCACACGTCGCAGTTATATTGACACCGCCACTTGTCAACTAGACATGTCGCAATTTTCTTTGCCTTCTCAATCTGGTTGGTCCACATGGGCGCATGCGATGCAGATCGAATCAGCATGTGGCCTACGAGTACTATTTATGATAAACTTTGCAATCGTCAATAGTCATTTGAACAGTACTACTTTTAGAAAGTCCAAGTCTCTCTTGGACCACGATGAAACCAACCTCTATCTACATGGACCATTCCTTGATGATTGGAAGGTAACCATGCATCCTTTTTTCTTCTTCCCGCCAGGAATAAGGATCTGGAGCCTTCATTTCTTCGCTGTGAGCTGAGGATGACTGCTGCCTGCCTTGCTGCTTATCTTGTCCAATTACAAGGAGTACCTCATGATGATAGAATACAGATGCTGATATTTTCCTCACACGTTCACACTTTATACGACCATAAGGAAGCACCGGCGTGCATGGCAGTGAAAGCCGTACGTTAGCTTGCGACATCCACGAGTTATACCGTTTCTAGAGCAATTCCTACCAGTTAATTAGCATCGCTTTGGATAATCCAGAACAATTCCAGACGAGAGTTCAGAAGAAAGATCTAACAATCAAGCGTGAGAACAAATTTTGAAGGCGTGTCGAATTAGGAGTGATTGAGGAAAACGAAATAAAGCTAGCGCCAAGAGTTTTTGCTGCTGGCTTCACAGAAGATGCATGCATGGTCAATTGATGCACATGTAACGATCGATCGCGACCTAGTTGAGCTCTGTAAAGTGATTGGCTGACTCGGTCATATCGAAGGAAAGGCATGTGAACCTGCACTTGCTATTAGCAAGCGTGCATGCAAGGGAGGCAGACACCTTGGCTTCTTCCATTACTGCACATTGCAAGTAGAATATATTACGCGTCGCCATGGAATCTTCTAATATATTTTCATTAAAACATCCAAATAAAGATAGAAAAAATTAGGCATGTGCCGCTATCCAGTTCCAATATTGGATGACTACCACTAAGAAGGTGTTTGGTTCCCACTTTTGTAACGTTATTCAATAACGATGGTAACGGATAGCGCTAAATCGTGTTTGTTTAGATCGCTCCGTAATCGGATAACTCTGGTATCGGTTCCCACCCTATTCAAGATCGATTACGCTAGGTACCCGGCGTAATGAAATAACGATACGGCCGTCTCTCTCGCTGTCGATTTGTCCCTCCTGTTCTCCAACTCGCCATGACTCGAACATCACTCTCGCTGCTGAGAAAAGTGCCCGCCTCGGACTCAACCCCATCTTTGCCCTTGCACCCGACGAGCGCTACGGAGCGTTGCTCGCGGCCTCGCGCAGCGGCTCCTCGCGCGTCCGACGACGTCCAATCGGTTCAGGCCGGCGGCCAATCGGCGGCGTGTTCCAGATGTACGGCGGCACCCGTGGTACGGAAGGCAAGCGATGATCTTTCAAGTAGCATCCCGGTATTGATTAACGTTACAGTTGACAAACCAAACAATTTGCTATTTTGGTCGATACCGTTTACAGTGACGCTGCTATTTGATCGCGATTGCGTTTGCGTTTCCTTTCCTAAACCAAACACCTCCTAAATTTTACGAAATTGTGTGTACGCCCCTAATGATTGCACGCGCCTTCTCTGCGAATTGTCGTCAGGTCAGCCCTCGTCTCCGTCTCTCCGTTGTGGACCTATCACTTGCTATGTCCACTGCAACAACGATCTTACGTGTTTGTCCGTTCCATCTGGTGTGTTGTCCACCGTTGAAGGGACGGGATGGCACCTTCACCTCAGACGCCCTCACCGCCTCTGCCGCTTGCATCAGCCGCTGTGCCGCTCTTCCGTAGCCCAGCCCTCGTGTCAGCAGTTTACGCGCGTCATCACTGTCCCTCCTAATTTTCTCATTTTTTATACTGATCGCAAATCATCATGTTATTTTTTTTAAAAAAAGAAGAAGTTTTAACTTGATAACTATGTGCATGATTTTTTCAAAAAAAAAGAACTTAAAAATACTCTTTTGCTATATCATATAAAATGAGTATATCAAAACCCAAGTTGCCCCGCAAAAATAAAAACGTGGGTGTAGTATTTTATGAAGTTAGCAGGTCCTGACACGGGATGGTTGGTTTGGCGCAAAACAAGAGAATTCATAGATACCCAAATAGCCTGCATTATCCCGACAAGGATAATCTTGCATAAGCTTTCATAACACGATGCAAGTTTGTCTTTTTAGTATTTGGACAATACAACGATATTTTTTTTTAGAAATCACAGTTTCAATAACTTTGAGCCATTTGTCATCAATAAGTACCACTATTTATATTCCTGCGAAAAAATACTGCTGTTTTGTAGACCATGGTGTCTATTTTTTCGAAACGGAGGCATAAAATTTGCATCATCTATTAAATAAAGAGAGAATATAGTTTAGAGTTTTACAATATACCCACAATTTCGACATGACAATTACTCGCCCGAGAAAATATTTCCTAATTTCTTGGCGCCTACGGTCATCCAAAGCTTGGCCTCCTCGATGATGGCGGTGAGTACGATGGTCGGTGGTGCACTCTTGTGGCGGAACACCCGTGCATTTCCTTCATTCCAAAGGGTCCACGAGACAAACATGGCAAGGGAGGCCATAGCTTGCCGGTTAGGGTTGCGGTTGTCGGTTCTTTTGTCCCACCACTCATAGACAGAATCGTCCATGAGCCACTCGGATGTTTCCATGTGCGCGAGACCAAACTTCTCAATGAGAGACTTCCATAGCTGAATTGTATAGCGGCACTTGAAGAAAAGGTTTGCTCCCGTTTCTTGCTCTCTATTGCAAAGCTTGCAAAGGCCACAATTTGGCCAACCTCATCGCTCCAAGCGACCGGTGGTCCAAATCCTATCTTGCAACGCCAACCAAGCAAAAAAAAACCTTTGGAGGTGTCCATGCCTTCCAAACCATGCAATCCGAGGGGGAGTCATGCCTAGGAATTGAGCCTTGTATGCGGTGGCCACCGTGTATATCCCATCATTCACATGCTTCCAAATGATGATATCTTCGGTTTGCTCATGGAAGTGGACGTCATTTAGAAGCATCCAAAGAGTGAAAAATTCCTGAATGTGGGCGACGGTTACAACCGTGTCGTGATTGATCTTGAAGATCCAACCGTTCCCTGCGAGGGCCTCTGGGACCTTCCAATTCTTTCTTTTCAAGGCCTTAAAGATAAGTGGTGCAATATCCTTGGGTTTGCGACCAAGAAGCCACAATGAGTTCCAAAAAGTCGTTTTGACGCCATTCCCTTTGGTGATAGACCATGGTGTCTGTAATGTCGTGTTTTATTTGTAGTATTTCAGGAAGATGTCTCGACCTCTTTTTTCCTAAACTAGTGGGGGGGATACGGTATTTAAAAACCGGAGTATCCATTATTCTTGCATTAGAATTTTAGATCAGTACTCACTCACTCTGATGCATATTAATTGTCACACACTTAGTGCAATCTTAGTACAAAGTTATACTAAGTGTGCGACATATAATATGGATTAGAGGAAGTAGTACAATTTTGTGAAAGCCATGTGGCTAAACTTAGTGCAACTATTGTAGTAAGACATTGCTTCCTCACAATACAGAAATTACTTTGTTCCATTAGGGCATCTCCAAAGCGGAACCTCATACCGCCCGCAACCGTTCGAATGACACTGTCCGGATGTGTTTTGTCATCCAACACGGTCCTGCATTCGTTCGTTGGCCAGCCTAGACGTCCTTTTTCCCGCTAACCAGAAGCAAACTAGGGCTCTGTGGGAGTCTGGAGAGCAGTCCCGTAGGACTCTGACACCCCGACCCACCCAAAACCCCTCCAAGACCCCGTGTCTCCATCCTTCCCCTTTTCTATGCATTTTTTCTATCTCGCCGTCGCCACATCAACACCTCCTAGGCCGCCTACCAAACCCTTCTAAAAGTTTCGTGATCTCCGCGACCTCCACTGCTACAACCCGGCTCCTACGTCGCTTTCCCTCCACCGCGCAGGTACCATCCGTCCCCACAGTACTCACCATGCCCGGCATGCATGGGAGAGGGAAGAACTGTCCAAATGCTCTACAAGGGCAATATCAGGGTCATGTTAAGAAGCTCGCCATCATTCTTGAATTAGTTGCATCACATGATCTCTGGATTTGGCATGGTTTCTTTGGCATGCCCGGGTCTCACAATGACTTCAATGCGCTGCATTGATCTTCATTGTTTGCTAGGCTGACTGAAGGGAAATCTCCATGCAATTATACTATCAATGGCCATGAATACAACATGGGCTATTATCTGATTGATGGTATCTATCCTCCTTAGGCTACCTTTATCAATTAATACGCATGTGCTAGTTGAATTCATGTTTGAACTACTTTAATTTGATAACTTTGTTGGATTGTAATATTGAAATTAGAATTATTGTTGTATTTGAACATTTGTAGATAAACTAGGATTTGATATGCGGTTATTTGGAGCTTCCAGGCTTTTGAAAAAGAGGCGGATGTATGAAGCTATGGTTGGATATCCGGCTCCCGTATTAGTGTTCGCGGACTAGTTCTCACCGGTCCGTAGACGGATGCGACGTTTGGTTTAAAAATCAATACTGGAGATGCTCTTACTGTGAGAACCAGGCCCAACCGTGGAGTAACACCGTGCACGATTCAACCTTCTATAGTAAATGTATCATAAAGTATAATATAATGTCAATTAGGTAAATTGGCTAAGGTTTCACGCCATTAAACGAAGAAAGAGTGATCTATGATACTATTTGTCAACTATAGGCAAATTGGTTGAGTTGTCATTAAATGAGTGCTACTATGTAATCGTGCAAAACAAAAATGAGGTCATCCAAAATGAACTAGTTTATAATACCATGCACCGCAAAGTATCATATGGTATGATGGTAGTACCAAATGGATGATACAGTATTCCCCACTATAAGTAGCCTACGTAAATAAAGGAGTTGACTTTAATTAATGAGTTAAAAAACAAGTTCAAACTTTATTTATTTAAATAACAGTTACATCATTTATGAGGAAGGGTACGATATCATTTGGAGGCTCCTCGAACCAATCAAGAGTCACATAAAATTTAGCCAACCTAGCAAGCACATGAACAACCTTTTTTTAACTCTATCACAATGCTCAAACCTAGAAATAGAAAAATCACAAATCAAATGATAACAATCTTCGAAATCTACCGTCGCCGCACTTGCAGACTGTCTCCATTCTTCATAGGGTCAATGACCTTCGAATTATCAGAGATTAATAATGAGACAGTTGGACGCTAAATTAAGAAGGAGAGAAACCAATGTTGAACTGTTCCCTTCCCTAACCCTAGGCGGCTAGAGAAAACTCTCCCCTTCAGAATTCACTGGCGAGCCCATGGATTCACCTGCCCATTGCCGCCGCTCCAGTGGCAGGGAGGGGAATCGCGGTAGCATCACTCCGGTTAGTAGTCCAGATTATGGTTTTTTAGTCCCCGCAGGTGAGGTGCTCGGTCAGATGGTGGTGCTTCTTCTTTAAGTTTGTCTTTCGGGCCCCTATCCTCCTCGTGCTCGTCTGGCTGGACGTAGTTGACGGAGATTCCTGTCATGTCCTTAGGGTGGTGAGCTTAGAATTTCTCGTCAGGTGCTTCAGATCTATTCCTTAAAAAAAGGTGCTTCAGATCTGTGCAATGGTTCAATAGCGACGGCTGCGGCTCCAAGGCGCTGGTTCTTAGGGATACGTGCACGAAGATTTTCCGGTTGTCATCTACAAGGTCAAGCCGACTCTAGTAGGGGAGCGGCGACAGCGGCTCGTCCGCGGCTCGTTCTGGCAGCTGAATATCGATGTAATTGTTAATAAATATTTTATACTTCCGATGAATTTTATAATAGACTGGTCCTTTTCACAAAAAATACATAAATATCGAGACGGTTGACTTTAATTAATGGGTTAAACAGACGGCTCCTATCCAAAAATGGATAGGTCGATGCCGGCAGAGAAAAAAGCACCATCATGTGTACGTGTACGATTGAATCCTTTTTATTATGAGAAATAATTGAGCTTGTTTACTCCAGTTGACTTCATCACCAGAAAAGGAACAAAATGAGGGCAGTTGACTAAAATGGCCGACCAAGCGGCGCATGCGGGTCAGGATTGGCTTTGGCTACCTGATGGCAAACATGACGCGATTATTTTACCTGCATTATTTCTTCGCGTGTCATTTTCGCTGTATGAATGTCAACTTATGACAAGAAAAATAAGAAAATATATCAATTGTGAACATGGTGGCCATGCTTAGAGCTCGGGTGCAGTTCAACTTGGCATTCCAGCTCCCGAATAGCCAGCGTCCATACCCAATGTGTCCGTTCGCGGGAAGAGCACGTTGACCTCCACAGTCTACTCGTTTGCTGACTAGAAATACATGACCAGGCACAAATTAAGGGCTGGACGGCAACACCTAACCGTCGCATTGAAGTCGCATACTCCCTTCATTTCAAAATAGATGACTCAACTTTATACTAACTTTTAATTGAATCATCTATTTTAAAACGGAGGAGGATGTAACTATTTATGTCTCTGTGTGGTACGTCCGCGTCCCGTCATGATCTCATGGAGCGTGGGACAACGTCTGCGTCGATCCAGAGGAGAACACTCAACAGTCGGTCGTCACAAGAGCTTTGTCTTTGCCCTTGTGCTCTATCCAGTTGTTGGCGATCCGATTCGTTGGCCTTGGATATGGGGAAGACTTTGGGGCTCGTGAGGCCGTCCATGGATAGACGGATGCTACTCCAAAAGTTTTGAGTATTTTTTTCCGGCGACCGTATCAACATTTCTGACATTTTTCTGATTTATCACATACAAAATACATCCAACAGATTATTTTACATATTTTTATCAAAATAATATAGCAATATGGCACGTTTCTATTTTTACCAATGTTCCAAAAAAGGAAGATTTCTAGGTTCTTCAGCGGCGAATGCTAGTTTGTAGCTTTTGTTGAGGAGATTCAGATTTATACTCCTCTGTTCATATATATAAGGCGTGAACAGAGGAGTAACTAATAGCACTGCAACGCATGTGGTCGATAGAAAAAATAAAACATGAAAACCGACTTTACATTGCACAAGTTGTCTTCACAATCGTAAAACAACTTCGAGTTTGTACTTTGTAGCTTGGGAGCAACTATCCGGTATGGTGGGACCCCTGCGGGAGTAACACGCGAGGCTCGTCTTGACAAAACATGGCGGCCCATAAACTAGAACTCTGTCATGAGCCAGTGAGCATTATCCAAATGAGAAAAGTTTTTCTTTCTGAGTTTTTTTCCGCTAAACATGTTTTATCTTATCTTTTATGTTTTTTTAGGTTCTTAATTACATTTATGTCTTTCTCTAGTTTTTCTTTTTTGCATTTTCCAAGGGTTTCACTAATTTTAAGACCCTTGCAGAGTGTTCAAAGTCAAAAGTATATATCAATATATTTGGGTGATACACATTAGTGTATATGAGCAAAACAGGCCGAGGAATGTGGGAAAGTACACACAAAAAACAGATGTGAAGTACACACACATTATATTAGGAGTACTCATTAACATGGGAAGTACAAACATATATGTGTGTGAATTTCACATTGACTTTATTGGTGGCTAAGGCCTATTTATAGTGGTCTTGGTCCTCTTCCCAAATGTTAGGCGGAAAGGAATCCCACAACGGTCAAGTTTGAAGGGAGACAACTAGTACAAGCTATCTTGATAAAAGTAGCCTTCGCCTGCAAAAGGCTCTCGTGGTGACGCCGCAGTGGGCTCCACGGTGACCTCCGTCCTGCCGTCCTAGCGGTCTTGATCTTGTTGCACCATTATTGAAACCTTTGCCTGATGCCTCGGGACCCCGTGCCTACGCTTGCCCTCTTAGCACCAAAGAGGAAACTGATACACTGCGTCCGCTGGCGCCCGCCTGGCCTTGGTCGTCATGGCTCACGTCACGTGAGCCTCGCGGGTGCACCCTGCATTGATATCTCCGCTCCTAGGGAGCCAGCCTAGCGAGGCTGCCCCCAGGGAGGTCTTGGTGTCGTGCGCCTCGCGAGACTTGGCCCCTCGTGAGGGTCTTGAGTCGTTGCTGCTGAAGTTGTGTCGTACCGGATCATCGATGGAGCCACGTTGCGGGCCGCAGGCACGCAAGTCTGGGCACCCCTGGTCTCAGAATGCCGACAAGCCCATACCGCATACAAGGAGGATTCCACAAGACTTGACGCCCAAGAAAAGGACTCCTCTAAACCCTAGGCCTCTGGTGTGTTATATAAACCGGGGCCAGGCTAGTCAGTAGAACATCTTATGTTCATTAGAACAATCTCGTGGTAGACACATGTACTCTGTACTATCCCCCATATGAATACAATCAAAAGGAGGACGTAGGGTATTATCTCTTCGAGAGAGCCCGAACCTGGGTAAAATCATGTGTCCATGTTACCATCGTTCCAAGACGCCTAGCTTAGGACCCCTACTACGAGATATGCCGGATTTGACACCGACAACAGGCTTCACCATAACTCTGTATAAAACCATATGCTTTGATCACCTCATCAAAGCGTATATTCCAACTCCGAGATTCTTGCACCAGTCCATAGATGGATCGCTGGAGCTTGCACACTTTGTTAGCACCTTTAGGATCGACAAAAACTTCTGGTTGCATCATATACAACTCTTCTTTAATATCCATTATGGAATGCAGTTTTTTGACATCCATTTGCCAGGTTTCATAATTATAAAATAAGGCAATTGCTAACATGATTCGGACAGATTTAAGCATCGCTATGGGTGAGAAAGTCCCATTGTAGTCAACCCCTTGAACTTGTCGAAAACACTTTTGCGACAAATCGAGCTTTGCAGACAGTAACATTACCATCATCGTCAGTCTTCTTCTTGAAGATCCATTTATTCTCAATGGCTTGCCGATCATCGGGCAAGTCCACCAAAGTCCACACTTTGTTCTCATACATGGATCCTATCTCAGATTTCATGGCCTCAAGCCATTTATCGGAATCTGGGCTCATCCACTACAAAAAAAAACACTTCCGTGATGATACATGTTTGTCAAGTAGGTCACACTACTGCAGGTTGCTGCTAACGCGACACTACGATCAGAGACCCTTCGACGAAACTGTGTGCGATGTCATAATCGCAAATGGGGGTGTAAAATAACCGTCAAAAAAGGTGCAAAACATTTGCGATGGAGGATGCATCAAACACGGTTCATATTTTAGTTGCGTGTGCGATGCAGGGCACACGGTTCAGCTCAATTAACTGTTTGCGATGAGGAGGAACAAAAGAAACGGGCAACCAGATGAAGGTGTGTGTGATGTACAGCATATGGTTCACTCGGATGAACTGTTTGTGATTAGGCAACACAAAAGAAACGGTCAGCCAGATCAAAGGTGTGTGCGATATACGGCATGCGGTTCACTCGGATGAACTGTTTGCGTTGAGACATGAGAACAGAAACGGTTCAAATGAACAAGATGTGTGTGATACGAGGCAAACATGCTTGTAATTGGAAACATGTGCGAAAACCGATAACAACACAGACGATTACTGCTAACAAGCTGTGTGTGTTGTGAGCAAACGATTGCTGGTATACAATTGCGAGTGATTGATGAAAATATCACCGACGGGTTCCATTGTTTAGTCTGTGTGCAATGTGATTTTCTTTGTCCGCACAACATCTACGCTCTGTCTACAGAGCATCAACATATATACTTAAAAAGACAGCATTGTATAACCAAATTAAGCATACAATTACACAAGTGACTACACACATAACATTTGCACACACCAAAGTAAGCAATTACATGCATACTAAAGTAGGAGAAACGAGGATCTAATCATCTACTTATTGTTGCGACGACGCTTGGCATTGCTCTGCTTCCGGCTAGATCCCTGTCCGTTTTGGGGAAGGAGGCACTTCCTCATGTCAACAATCCGCCTTACATGTCATAGCTCGTGTACGCCTCCTTGGCCACGTACACGACATGAGCTTTGTCGAGTTTCTCCATCCAGGCCGAGTGCCAGGCACGCTTATCCTTGTTGCACGAATCCTTCATGTCTCTGTAGTAGGGGTCGATGATGGCCTCGGTGAGGTGAACCAGTGAGTCCTTCTCATGCTCCTTGCTGCCCCAGATCTTGTATTGGCCCTGGATGCCGACAAGATACTGGCAGGCGATGCCTGAACTCTTGAGCGCCTTTACGTCGTTGGTGATGTCCACTGTAGCGAACATGTAGTGGGAGCTGTTGACAAACCTGGCAAAACGTTCGCAAGGCCTTGTGGCCAGGCAGTAGTGGTAGACGAGGACGTGGTGGCGCACACACATCTGGGCGACGGCGACCTTGGGACGAGACCCGGCACGAGCGCGCGTGTACTCAAGGTCGAACCCGACCACCTTGTACTTCTTCGCGGCAAGCAACAGCTCTATGATGTGGATGGAGTGCTCCACCTAGACCGGGTCGTTGGTGTACACCACCGAGAGGTCCATGAACCTTCTGTGGGTGTCCACCACGGCACGCATGGTGAACTGCTGCTCGTCGTCGGTAGCCGCTCGGAGCGCCATTGGAGCCGCGCAGGATACCCTCTAAGAATTTCTCGTGGTGGGTGTGCTTCTTGCAATGGTGGGGCGCGATCGAAAGGTTGAAGAGACACAAGGGTTAAATGGCCGCTGTAATAAATGGGGGCCGGCCGGCCTGTAATCGTCACGTCTTGTCACGACGTTCATAGGGGAGGATTCCAGTGCATGCTTGACAACACCGCACCGCACGCGTGGGCTCTAAGAGGCTCCAAATGTATCGTCGGTGATCCTGTTCCCGCGCTACCACGCTGTTTACCGCGCAAGCTTCCCGGCCGGCTAGTTTGGCCACGCATCGGCTAGAAGAGGGAAAAATCATGAACGTTTATTGGCAATAAGCTTTGTAAAAACGAAGTGTGTGGAATGACTTCGATCATAAGTTTACCCGTGGGTGATGAGGTGAAATTACAAAGAAGGGTGATGATGGACACTCGAGGGCGATAATTAATTCTGCGCTCTATAGTGCACACGGTGGAAGAAACCAACTATGTGCAATAATGTCGAAGATCGCAGTCGCGTTAGCTATACAGATCGTGTGCTGTGAGATCGACAAGGTAAACTGATTCCAGAATGGTTAATAAAATCTAAGACCATTTCATATTAAGGTCAAAATAGTGCTAGCAATATACGAGTCTCATACGATGCCATTTCAACGATTGTACCACAAAAGCTCAAAATGTTACAAGGTTCAAATTCCAGAGTTATATGGCTCAAGTTCGAAGAATACAAGGTTCAAACTGATATTAGAAATGAAATTTAGCTCATCAGCTGCAAAAGCTCGCGCTGATCCGCTGAACATGGATATCAGAGAGGTTCAAACTAATATCACCGCTTCTAAGTCTGGTTTCGAAACCTCAAAATTTCTGCAAAGGGGTCAACCACTGAGAAGTCATGCATGGGGTTGACACAATGACGTCTGATTACTCTGTCATATGAAGTTCCAAAGTGAAATTCAGCATTTTTGGAGCCTACTCCATTTTGCCGCAGGTGCCGACACTGATCAACAAACCATTCATTTTTGCGAAATAAATGTAGGGAAACCTCATTTCCTTCAGCACCCTTGCTCTGAGAACAAAGAACCTGGCGAATATAATCTCCAGTAAGGTCCCTCGGCAGTTCTTCAAAGTAATTTCTGAGAGATGCAGATCTAGGCATTCGACGTGATTGTTATATTGTATCACATTATCCACCACTGGGCATAATCTTATCTGCAAAAGAAGAGAACGTGTTAGTGCCTACATGCAGTTTTGAACATTACGACATGCCTATTTGGTTTGCAGGATTTGTAAAATGCACAAACATGCCATCTTCGATCTGACATGATTAACATGGGCATTTGATTACATTCTAGAAAAATGTAGCCTTCTTCACAAGAGGTTGGAGAGGATGAAAAGTTCCCTAAGAAAACTAGTACAGATGAATCCAAAGGATAAATGCTTATTGATTGTAACCATATGGATCAAGCAACCAATATGGGGGGGGGGGGCATGTATGTACTGAAATCCACCAAAAGAACCTTCAGAAATCATAGTACATTGTCATTGTAAACTTGGAAAAAGTGTCACAAATTGAACTCCCTTATGGCTAACATTTACCAGGAAAGGAACATCACCTTGATATATAGCTTCTCCAGTACGTAAAGCATCTCGTGAAACCGACAACTTGCTCTGTGTCGGGCCGATAGATTCTAGTGCCAAGACCTTCACTTTGGCGAAGTTTCAGGGTCAAGCTTGTCGGAATCATTTTCTCAATGATGCATTTAACAAACATCTTCAACATTAGAAATAATGTTAATTTGTAGAAGGAGAGGTAGAAGGCGGCTGTTGTACACGAACAGTGTGGACCCAATAACAAGTTCGAGTATTTGTCGACGAGTAGCCCACCACCGCCAATTTTGGCGCAGAAATGACATTGATTCTTGTTGGACCTTCTTGATCAACTACAAGTAATCTCTCAAGTGCAGGTGTGTCCTCAATGACCATACCGTGGTACACATCTTGTGATGTCTTCTGCCGCCACAAAGAACACACACATAAATAGTCCGGAGAGTCATGGAGGTGATGTGGAAGGTACTCAACCCATTGATCGCCTGAAGACGAAGGTACTCGAGTGCAGTACAACCACCGAGCATGCGCTCCATGTCACCCTTTGAGAGGCATACGGCGACGAGCTTGAGGTGCTTCAGTCATGGTAGAATAAGAGCAGGCGCGTCATTAAGGGGCGGGAAATGGCAGTTCCTGAACTTGGCGACGCGCAGCGTGGGCGCGAGGCGGAGTGCGGATGTTGGCAGCAACCACATATGCCCATCATCAAAAGTGAGCTCCTCAAGCTGATCTAGGGCGGGGGATCGGAACCAGTCGTCAAGCTTGGCTTGGTCCTTGCCATTGGAACGGAACTTGCCCATTCTAAGGCCTTTGGTTGGGCCAAGGTGACTGCCGAGGATCTTGGAGAACGCATCTATGCTTAAGCGATAGCCATGGCAGAGCTCGTGGGTGTCGTTGAGGTCGAGAGGGCTGGAGTTCCATAGGGGGCGCCACCGTCGGGAAAGGACGGTTGTCCGCGCCCTGTATTTGATTGGGAGGAGAGAGATGATGACTCTCAACATATCATGAGGGAGGCTGCTGATGAAGTCTAGGCCTGTTGGAGTCGCTTGCGATTCTAGCTTGCCCCGCCTCCGCTTGTTGGCAGCCCCATTCTCCACCTCCGGAGTCTCCTTGTCAGCGGCGCTTTCTGATAAAAATGGGAGTACATGGAATATTTAGTTAAAACAGGGCAATAGAAAAGTGTATTGGTAACTAAAAGTTATTAGGTAGGAATATAGTAAGAAAAAGGAATAACAATTGGTTGCTTAAATACTACACAATTCATTTGACATTGCTGGGTAAGTTAACATATGCATATAGTTGAAAGGAAAACTTACTTCGAACAAAGTCTGGACGGATGATTTTGTCGGGGAAGTTAGCATATCTCGTGACCATGCCCTTTTATGTGTGGTGCAATTTTAGTGCCAGCTTTCAGTACATAAAACTTTGCAATTTCTTTCCAAAAGCCAATGCCAAAATAGGAGTCACCACGTTCATCAAGTCCTATGGTAGCAACGATTGTAAATCCATGGTTTGTGTGCAGTATGACATCCGTGGAGCCTTGATCTATGTAAAGGGAAAAATTATGCACTACATAATCTGTTGCATAGCAAGGGACATTCTGCAGAAAATGGTAGGATTGTTAAAGAAAATATTGTAACATGCAAATATGGGCCCAAATTGAAAAAATTGTACAACAATTGAAATTGAAGGACAAAAATCTATAATTAAATAGATAGGGTAAACATGATGTCATGGAAATATGAGAGTAATCGAAAGAACAATACATCATTAATTTGCCTAATATAGAAGGAAGAGGGGGAAAATCCCCTTTGACGTATATGGTGCATGTGGCACCTTTTATCCAAATGTAGCAATATTTAGAATATGTTCAGGAAAGTAGGCCATGCCAACCGATTTAGGGTGAGATTGAACATAACGCGCGCGTCCTCAAGTTATCTGGTACAGTGAGATTGAATCTCTGGCGGAGGTCGCAAAGTCCTGAAGTGTCGGCGCACTGTACATTCTATGAATGAAAGAAAACCCTCAAATCAGCTCGAATAAAAATGAATTCACGGTGATTTCCACCGGGGGATTAAAGGAGGCAGATGAACTAGGATAAGAGATGAGATAATATCTCATTAAATTAGTTACCTTGTCGTCCATGATAAAGAACCCTCAGTACAGCAGATTCCCCAACTGAGCGGAGCTGGGTCGACCGCGAGCAGCGTCGAGAAAGTCGATGGCGATAGGCGGCGGCAAGCGGAAGTGGCGAAATACGGTGGGCTTTGCCGGCAGCCTGGCGGCGGCAGACGTCGAACTAAGTATTTACCGCTGCGATAGGTGGTGCCATTGCATAGACGTGGAGGAGCATGTGCAGGTGTGAATGGGGAACGTACCAGAGGGGCCGAGGGGGTGGCGGGTGGGGTGAGGGTTTTTGTGATGTGGGAATGGTGAGGGTTTTCTTTTTTTTTTGGTTTTTTGAATTGGATGGTGAGGGTTTTCTGTCCCACAAAGAATTTTGGGGCGACGGTTTGCTAGAGCGAACCGTGTGTGATGGACGCAGTAGGCAAAATGAAAAGTCATTGCACACGGTTCCAATTTTGGGAACCGTGTGTGATTGACGTACTACCTACGTCCTGGTTTATTGGTCCCCCTTTGTAATTTTTCCAAATTTTGACGAAATATTTAACATACTCAGATATAGATAATAAGCGTACACGTACATAAGCATAGTTGAACCATAAGTACATAGTTCAACCGTCATTAAGCATACTCATGCGTACATAGTTCGATCCATCCCACATCTCATCTCACATGCGGCCAGCACGATCCTGAAGCTTCTCCAGGTACTCGGCGTATGCGCTGTACGCCCGTCCTCTTGCATGCGCCAGAACACTTAGATACGTGTCATGAAGCTTATGGTTGCAAAATGGGCATCCATAGCCACCGTTCCAGATCCTAATACGCCTGTTATGCATTCCCGCATAAAGCTCCCTCAGGATTTGCCTCTTGTACCTCCTCTGGCCATCTTCATCCTCCCTGTTCACATTGTCAGACAACACCGATACAAATAGTAAAACAAATTTGGCATCAAATCAATGATTACATGCCACGAAGTAGGATTAGGAATTTATGGCTATTTATTTATACATATACAGGGATTATGGTTCAATTTTTAAGCACACTCGTCTATGTACAGACCAATCTTGAAGAAAATAATGGCACAAACATATGTAGGTCATTCAAAATCAATTCTCAAGCCCTGGCTAGGAATTATTAGCATGAACACTAACCCTAGTATTACTAGCAGAAATCATTTGCACAAATTAAATCACTTATCACGTGTACCATTCAAACAATCAATACACTACACGGATCTAACGAAACTTACTCAGATTTCATGGATTGGGAGAACATAACCATAGAATTTCTATTCCAAAAAGGGGGGCGTAGGAGTAACCAGAGAAACCCTATGACCTATTTGACACATAAATGGGTATAGATGACACAAACCAGCTGTCCGTCGTCATCGGAGTCGTCGCCGGAGTGGTCGTCCGAGTCATTGCCGAAGTGGTCGTCGGAGTCGGCGTGGAACTCCGCCTCCGGCTGTGGAAGCTCGACGACGTCAGGGTACAGCGATAACTCGCCGACGGTGAAGGAAACCTCTGTCTCCATCTCCACGCCGTGCTCCCGTGCTTTAGAAGCCCCGACATCGCCACTCCCTCCGATGGGGCTCATCGGCGGCATCCTCATACACTGACGGCTTTGAGGACTGAGAGCGGTGTCGAGGATGCAAGTGGAGAGAGAGGATTGTGTGTGTGTAGCGAGGATGGGGGTGCGGCCGCTCGGGTGCACCATTAATATGGAGTAGTGGGAGTTGTGGGAGAGAGGCGGGCAGCGGTTGCTACCTCTTGAGCACTGCGTTGGATTTCCTCGAAGAGGAAAGGATGATGCAGCAAAGTAGCGTAAGTATTTCCCTCAGTTTTTGAGAACCAAGGTATCAATCCAGTAGGAGGCTACGCGCGAGTCCCTCGTACCTACACAAAGCAAATAACTCCTCGCAACCGACGTGAATAGGGGTTGTCAATCCCTTCACGGTCACTTACGTGAGTGAGATCTGATAGAGATGATAGGTAATATTTTTGGTATTTTTGTTATAAAGATGCAAGGTAAAATAAAAGGTAAAGTAAAAAATCAAAGCAATATTAAAGTGATGGAAGACTAATATGATGAAGATAGACCCGGGGGCCATAGATTTCACTAGTGGCTTCTCTCAAGAGCATAAGTATTCTACGGTGGGTGAACGAATTACTGTTGAGAAATTGACAGAATTGAGCATAGTTATGAGAGTATCTAGGTATGATCATGTATATAGGCATCACGTCCGAGACAAGTACACCGACTCGCCTCTGCATCTACTACTATTACTCCACTCATCGACCGCTATCCAGCATGCATCTAGAGTATTAAGTTCAAGAAATCAGAGTAACGCCTTAAGCAAGATGACATAATGTAGAGGGATAAATTCATGCAATATGATAAAAACCCCATCTTGTTATCCTCGATGGCAACAATACAATACGTGCCTTGCTGCCCCTCATCACTTTGGGAAAGGACACCGCAAGATTGAACGCAAACTAAGCACTTCTCCCATTGCAAGAAAAACCAATCTAGTAGGCCAAACCAAACTGATAATTCAAAGAGACTTGCAGAGATAACCAATCATACATAAAAGAATTTAGAGAAGATTCAAATATTGTTCATAGATAATCTTGATCATAAACCCACAATTCATCGGTCTCAACAAACACACCGCAAAAAAAGAAGATTACATCGAATAGATCTCCATGAGAGAGGGGAGAACATTGTATTGAGATCCAAAAGAGAGAAGAAGCCATTTAGCTACTAACTATGGGCCCGAAGGTCTGAGGTAAAATACTCACACTTCATCGGAGGGGCTATGATGATGTAGAAGCCCTCCGTGGTGGATGCCCTCTCCGGCAGAGCTCCAGAACAGGCCCCAAGATGGGATCTCGTGGGTACAGAAGGTTGCGGCGGTGGAATTAGTTTTTTGGCTCTGTATCTGATCGTTTGGGGGTACATAGGTATATATAGGAGAAAGAAGTACGTCGATGGAGCTTCGTGGGCCCCACGAGGGTGGGGGCGTGGCTGGGGGGGAGGGCGCGCCCCCCTACCTCGTGCCCACCTCAAAGCTTCCTTGGTGTAGGGTCCAAGTCTCCTGGGTCATATTCGGCGAGAAAATCACATTCCCGAAGGTTTCATTCCGTTTGGACTCCGTTTGATATTTCGTTTCCTCGAAACTCTGAAATAGGCAAAAAGCGCAATCTGGCTGGGCCTCCGGTTAATAGGTTAGTCCCAAAAATAATATAAAAGTGGAAAATAAAGCCCAATATGGTCCAAAACAGTAGATAATATAGCATGGAGCAATCAAAAATTATAGATATGTTGGAGACGTATCAGGCATCCCCAAGCTTAATTCCTGCTCGTCCCCGAGTAGGTAAATGATAAAAACAGAATTTTTGATGCGGAGTGCTACTTGGCATAATTTCAATGTAATTCTTCTTAATTGTGGTATGAATATTCAGATCCGAAAGTCACAAGACAAAAGTTCATATTGACATAAAAATAATAATACTTCAAGCATACTAACAAAGCAATCATGTCTTCTCAAAATAACATGGCCAAAGAAAGTTATCCCTACAAAATCATATAGTCCTGCTATGCTCTATCGTCACCACACAAAGTATTTAAATCATGCACAACCACGATGACAAGCCAAGCAATTGTTTCATACTTTTGACATTCTCAAAACTTTTTCAATCTTCACGCAATACATGAGCGTGAGCCATGGATATAGCACTATATGTGGAATAGAATGGTGGTTGTGGAGAAGACAAAAAGAGGGGAATATAGTCTCACATCAACTAGGCATATCAACGGGCTATGGAGATGCCCATCAATAGATATCAATGTGAGTGAGTAGGGATTGCCATGCAACGGATGCACTAGAGCTATAAGTATATGAAATCTCAACAAAAGAAACTAAGTGGGTGTGCATCCAACTCGCTTGCTCACGAAGACCTAGGGCATTTTGAGGAAGCCCATCATTGGAATATACAAGCCAAGTTCTATAATGAAAAATTCCCACTAGTATATGAAAGTGACAAAATGAGAGACTCTCTATCATGAAGATCTTGGTGTTACTTTGAAGCACAAGTGTGGTAAAAGGATAGTAACATTGTCCCTTCTCTCTTTTTCTCTCATTTTTTTTCATTTGGGCCTTTCTCTTTTTTTATGGCCTCTTTTTTTTCGTCCGGAGTCTCATTCCGACTTGTGGGGGAATCATAGTCTCCATCATCCTTTTCCTCACTTGGGACAATGCTCTAAAAATGATGATCATCACACTTTTATTTTCTTACAACTCAACAATTACAACTCGATACTTAGAACAAAATATGACTCTATATGAATGCCTCCGGTGGTGTACCGGGATGTGCAATGAATCAAGAGTGACATGTATGAAAGTATTATGAACGGTGGCTTTGCCACAAATACAATGTCAACTACATGATCATGCTAGCAATATGACAATCATGGAGCGTGTCATAATAAACGGAACGGTGGAAAGTTGCATGGAAATATATCTTGGAATGGCTATGGAAATGCCATGATAGGTAGGTATGGTGGCTGTTTTGAGGAAGGTATATGGTGGGTGTATGATACCGGCGAAAAGTGCGCGGTATTAGAGAGGCTAGCAATGGTGGAAGGAAGAATAGTGTGTATAATCCATGGACTCAACATTAGTCATGAAGAACTCATATACTTATTGCAAAAATCTACAAGTTATCAAAGCAAAGTATTACGCACATGCTCCTAGGGGGATAGATTTGTAGGAAATGACCATCGCTCGTCCCCGACCGCCACTCATAAGGAAGACAATCAATAAATAAATCATGCTCCGACTTCATCACATAACGGTTCACCATACGTGCATGATACGGGAATCACAAACTTTAACACAAGTATTTCTCAAATTCACAACTACTCAACTAGCATGACTCTAATATCACCATCTTCATATGTCAAAACAATTATCAAGCATCAAACTTCTCATAGTATTCAACACACTCAAAAGAAAGTTTTAAAAATCTTGAATACCAAGTATATTAAGATTATTCAGAAAATTACCACGCTATTAAGACTCTCAAAATAATCCAAGTGAAGCATGAGAGATCAATAGTTTCTATAAAAGAAATCCACCACCGTGCTCTAAAAGATATAAGTGAAGCACTAGAGCAAAACTATATAGCTCAAAAGATATAAGTGAAGCACATAGAGTATTCTAACAAATTCCAAATCATGTATGGCCTCTCAAAAGGTGTGTACAGAAAGGATGATTGTGGTAAACTAAAAATCAAAGGCTCAAATAATACAAGACGCTCCAAGCAAAACACATATCATGTGGTGAATAAAAATATAGCTCCAAGTAAAGTTACCGATGGAAGTAGACGAAAGAGGGGATGCCTTCCGGGGCATACCCAAGCTTTGACTTTTTGGTGTCCTTAGATTATATTGGGGGTGCCATGGGCATCCCCAAGCTTAGGCTCTTTCCACTCCTTGTTCCTTAATCCATCAAAAGACTTCACCCAAAACTTGAGAACTTCACAACACAAAACTCAACAGAAATCTCGTGAGCTCCGTTAGCGAAAGAAAAAAAAAGACCACTTCAAGGTACTGTAATGAACTCATTATTTATTTATATTTATGTTAAACCTACTGTATTCCAACTTCTCTATGGTTTATAAACTATTTTACTAGACAAATATTCATCAAAATAAGCAAACAACATACGAAAAACAGAATCTGTCAAAAATAGAACAGTCTGTAGTAATATGTAACTAACGCAAACTTCTGGAACTCAAACAAATCATCCAAAATAGGAGGACCTAGAAAATTTGTTTATTGATCAGAAGCAATTGGAATTACTATTTTATCACTTTCTGGTGATTTTTAATAATTGCTTTCGTGAACAGAAAGTTTCTGGAAATTACAGCAAGATCAAATAACTATCATCCCAGAAGATCATATAGGTTTCACTTGGCACAAACACTAATTAAAACATAAAAACACATCTAACCAGAGGCTAGATCAAAGATTTATTCAACGACAGAAAGGAAATATACTTGGTTGTCTCCCAAACAAGCGCTTTTCTTAAAAGCATTTTTAGCTAGGCGTTGAGATTTCAATGATGCTCACATACAAGACAAGAATTGAAGCACAAAGAGAGCATCATAAAACATGTGACAACCACATCTAAGTCTAACATACTTCCTATGCATAGGCATATTATAGGAAAACAAATCAAGGCAAGCAAAAACTAGCATATGTAAGGAAGCGGAAAGAGACAATAGCAATCTCAACATAACGAGAGGTAATTTAGTCGCATGAAAGTTCCTACGACCATATTTTCCTCTCTCATAATAATTACATGTAGGATCATAGGCAAATTCAAAAAAATAGCTATCACAAAGTATATTCTCAACACGATCCACATGCATGCAAAGTTGACACTCTTCCAAAATAGTGGGATTATCATTAACTAATGTCATGACCTCTCCACCCACTTTTATCAAAAACTTCATAAGACTGAACATTCTCCAAATATGTGGGATCTAAAGTTGACACTCTTACGAACCCACTTTCAATATTATTCCAAACAATATTATCAATCTCATATTCATCATGGGGCTTAAATAAAATTTCAAGATCATCTGATAGAGATGATAAGATAATATTTTTGGTATTTTTATGATAAAGATTAAAAGTAAAGATTGCAAAATAAACGTCGACAGAAATAGCCAGTTGACGGAAGATTAATATGATGGAAAATAGACCCGGGGGCCATAGGTTTCACTAGTGGCTTCTCTCAAGATAGCATAAGTATTATGGTGGTTGAACAAATTCTGTCGAGCAATTGATAGAAAAATGCAGGGAGGTGAGAATATCTAGGCATGATCATGTATATAGGCATCACGTCCGCGACAAGTAGACCGAAATGATTCTGCATCTACTATTATTACTCCACACATCGACCGCTATCCAACATGCATCTAGAGTATTAAGTTCATAAGAATAGAGTAACACATTAGGCAAGATGACATGATGTAGAGGGATAAACTCAAGCAATATGATATAAACCCCATCTTTTTATTCTCGATGGCAACAATACAATACGTGCCTTGTTGCCCCTCCTGTCACTGGGAAAGGACACCGCAAGATTGAACCCAAAGCTAAGCACTTCTCCCATTGCAAGAAAGATCAATCTAGTAGGCCAAATCAAACTAATAATTTGAAGAGACTTGCAAAGATAACAAATCATACATAAAAGAATTCAGAGAAGATTCAAATATTGTTCATAGATAATCTTGATCATAAACCCGCAATTCATCGGATCTCGACAAACACACCGCAAAAAGAGTTACATCGAATAGATCTCCAAGACGATCGAGGAGAACTTTGTATTGAGATCCAAAGAGAGAGAAGAAGCCATCTAGAAAATAACTATGGACCCGAAGGTCTGAGGTAAACTACTCACACATCAGAGAGGCTATGGTGTTGATGTAGAAGCCCTCCGTGATCGATTCCCCCTCCAGCGGAGCGCCGGAAAAGGCCCCAAGATGGTATCTCACAGGTACAGAAGTTTGCAGCGGTGGAAATAGGCTTTCGTGGTGCTCTTGGATGTTTTCGGGGATATGAGTATATATAGGAGGAAGAAGTAGGTCGGTGGAGCTGCGAGGGGCCCACGAGGGTGGGGGCGCGCCCAGGGGGGGGGGGGCAGGCGCACCTCCCTGCCTCTTGGCCTCCTCGCTTCTTTCTTGAGGTCCACTCCAAGTCCTCTGGATCATGTTTGTTCCAAAAATACTCTCCTGAAGGTTTCCTTCCGTTTGATATTCCTTTTCTGCGAAACACTGAAATAGGCAAAAAAAAACAGCAATTTGCACTGGGCGTTGGTTTAGTAGGTTAGTCCCAAAATTAATATAGAAGTGTATAATAAAGCCCATTAAACATCCAAATCAGATAATATAATAGCATGGAACAATATAAAATTATAGATACGTTGGAGACGTATCAAGCATCCCCAAGCTTAATTCACCTTTCGTCCTCGAGTAGGTAAATGATAAAAACAGAATTTTTGATGTGGAATGCTACCTAGCATATTCTTCAATGTAATTTTCTTTATTGTGGCATGAATGTTCAGATCCGAAATATTCAAGATAAAATTTAAATATTGATATTAAAATAATAATACTTCAAGTATGCTAACTAAGCAATCATGTCTTCTCAAAATAACATGGCCAAAGAAAGTTCATCCCTACAAAATCATATTGTTTGGTCATGCTCCATTTTCATCACACGAGAATGCTCTCATCATGCAAACCCCGATGAAAAGCCAAGCAATTGTTTCATACTTTAGTAATCTCAAACCTTTTTCAACGTTCACGCAATACATGAGCATGAGCCATGGATATAGCACTATGGGTGGAATAGAACATAATGATGGGGGTTATGTGGAGAATACAGAAAAGGAGAAAGTCTCACATTGACGTGGCTGATCAACGGGCTAGGGAGATGCCCATCAATTGATGTCAATGAAAGGATTAGGGATTGCCATGCAATGGATGCACTAGAGCTATAAATGTATGAAAGCTCACCAAAATAAACTAAGTGGGTGTGCATCCAACTTGGTTGCTCACGAAGACCTAGGGCATTTGAGGAAGCCTATTGTTGGAATATACAAGCTAAGCTCTATAATGAAAAATTCCCATTAGTATATGAAAATGACAAAACAAGAGACTCTCTATCATAAAGATCATGGTGCTACTTTGAAGCACACGTGTGGAAAAAGGATAGTAGCATTGTCCCTTTTTTTGGGCCTTTCTTTTTTTATTTAGCCTTTCTCTTTTTTTGGGACAATGCTCTATTAATGATGATCATCACACTTCTATTTATTTACAACTCGATACTAGAACAAAATATGAATCTATATGAATGCCTCCGGCAGTGTACCGGGATGGGAAATGAATCAAGAGTGACATGTATGAAATAATATGCATGGTGGCTTTGCCACAAATACGATGTCAACTACATGATCATGCAAGGCAATATGACAATGATGAAGCGCGTCATAATAAACGGAATGATGGAAAGTTGCATGGCAATATATCTCGGAATGGCTATGTAAATGCCATAATAGGTAGGTATGGTAGTTGTTTTGAGAAAGATATAAGGAGGTTTATGTGTGATAGAGTGTATCGTATCACGGGGTTTGGATGCACCGGTGAAGTTTGCACCAACTCTCAAGGTGAGAAAGGGCAATGTACGGTACCAAAGAGGCTAGCAATGATGGAAAGGTCAGAGTGCGTATAATCCATGGACTCAACATTAGTCATAAAGAACTCACATACTTATTGCAAAAATCTACAAGTCATCAAAAACCAAGCACTACGCGCATGATCCTAGAGGGATAGATTGGTAGGAAAAGACCATCGCTCGTCCCCGACCGCCACTCATAAGGATGACAATCAAAGAACACCTCATGTTTCAAATTTGTTACACAACGTTTACCATACATGCATGCTACGGGACTTGCAAACTTCAACACAAGTATTTCTCAAATTCACAACTACTCAACTAGAACAACTTTAATAGCACTATCTCCATATCTCAAAACAATCATCAAGTATCAAACTTCTCTTAGTATTCAATGCACTTATATGAAAGTTTTTATTATATCCATCTTGGATGCCTAACATATTAGGACTAATTTTATAGCCAAAGCAAATTACCATGTTGTTCTAAAGGACTCTCAAAATAATATAAGTGAAGCATGAGAGATCAATGGTTTCTATAAAATAAGACCACCACCGTGCTCTAAAAGATGTAAGTGAAGCACTAGAGCAAAATTATTTAGCTCAAAAGATATAAGTGAAGCACATAGAGTATTCTAATAAATTCCGATTCATGTGTGTCTCTCCTAAAATGTGTGTACAGAAAGGATGATTGTGGTGAACTAAAAAGAAAAGACTCAAATCATACAATACGCTCCAAGCAAAACATATATCATGTGGTGAAAAAATATAGCATCAAGTAAAGTTATCGATGGACGAAGACAGAAGAGGGGATGCCTTCCGGGGCATCCCCAAGCTTAGGCTTTTGGTTGTCCTTGGATTTTACCTTGGGGTGCCTTGGGCATCCCCAATCTTAGGCTCTTGCCACTCCTTGTTCCATAATCCATCAAATCTTTACCCAAAAACATGAAAACTTCACAACACAAAACTCAACAGAAAATCTCATGAGCTCCGTTAGGGAAAGAAAACAAGCCACCACTTCAAAGTACTGTAATGAACTCATTCTTATTTATATTGGTGTTAAACATACTGTATTCCAACTTCTCTATGGTTCATAACCTCCGATCCTAGCCATAGATTCATCAAAATAAGCAAACAACACACGAAAAACAGAATCTGTCAAGAACAGAACAGTCTGTAGTAATCTGGATCAAACGTATACTTCTGGAACTCCAAAAATTCTGAAATAAATTTTTGGACATGAGAAATTTGTCTATTAATCATCTGAAAAAAATAATCAACCTAAAATCACTCTCCAGTAAAAAAATGGCAGCTAATCTCGTGAGCGCTAAAGTTTCTATTTTTTAGAGCAAGATCATAAAGACTTCACCCGAGTCTTCCCAAAGGTTCTACTTGGCACAAACACTAATTAAAACATGAAAACACATCTAAATAGAGGCTAGATGAATTATTTATTACTAAACAGAACCAAAAAATAAGAAACAAAAATAAAATTGGGTTGCCTCCCAACAAGTGCTATCGTTTAACGCCCCTAGCTAGGCATAAAAGCAAGGATAGATCTAGGTATTGTCATCTTTGGTATGCAATCCGTAAGTGGCTCTCATAATAGATTCATAAGGTAATTTAATATTATTTCTAGGAAAGTGTTCCATGCCTTTCCTTAACGGAAATTGGAATCTAATATTTCCTTCTTTCATATCAATAATTGCACCAATCGTTCTAAGGAAAGGTCTACCAAGAATAATAGGACACATAAGATTGCAATCTATATCAAGAATAATGAAATCTACGAGCACATAATTCCTATTTGCAACAATAATAACATCATTAATCCTTGCCATAGGTTTCTTAATGGTGGAATCCGCAAGGTGCAAGTTTAAAGAACAATCATCAAATTCACGGAAACCTAACACATCACACAAAGTTTTTGGAATCGTGGAAACACTAGAACCCAAATCACATAAAGCATAGCATTAATGATCTTTAATCTTAATTTTAATAGTAGGTTCCCACTCATCATAAAGTTTTCTAGGGATAGAAACTTCTAATTCAAGCTTTTCTTCATAAGATTGCATTAGAGCATCAACGATATGTTTAGTAAAAGCTTTATTTTGACTATAAGCATGAGGAGGATTTAACACAGATTGCAACAAGGAAATACAATCTATTAAATAACAATTATGATAATTAAATTCCTTGAAATCCAATATAGTGGGTTCATTGCTATGTAAATTTTGACCTCTTCAATCCCACCTTTACCAATTTTTGCATCAAAATCTAAAAACTCCGAATCATTGGGACGCCTCTTAACCAAAGTTGACTCATCTCTAGTACCATCATTAACAAGATTCATATTGGAAAACAAAGATTTAATAGGATACACATCAATCACTTTTAGATCTTCATCCTTATTATCATGAAAACTAGAAGAACACACTTTCACAAAGCAATCTTTTTTAGCACGCATCCTAGCGGTTCTTTCTTTGCACTCATCAATGGAAATTCTCATGGATTTTAGAGACTCATTGATATCATGCTTAGGTGGAATAGATCTAAGTTTCAAAGAATCAACATCAAGAGAAATTCTATCCACGTTCCTAGCCAACTCAGCAATCCTAGGCAATTTTTCTTCAAGCAAAGCATTGAAATTATTTTGATAAATCATAAATTCTTTAACACTAGTCTCAAAATCAGAGGGAATCTTATTAAAATTTCCGTAAGAGTTGTTGTAGGAATTACCCTAATTATTAGAGGAATTAATAGGATACGGCCCAGGATTAAAGTTTCCTCTATAAGCGTTGTTACCAAAATTGTTCCTACCAACAAAATTCACATCCATAGATTCATTATTATTCTCAATCAAAGTAGACAAAGGCATATCATTGGGATCAGAAGAAACACTCTTATTAGCAAACAACTTCATAAGTTCATCCATCTTTCCACTCAAAACATTAATCTCTTCAATTGCATGCACCTTTTTACTAGTAGATCTTTCAGTGTGCCATTGAGAATAATTAACCATAATATTATCTAGGAGTTTAGTAGCTTCTCCTAAAGTGATTTCCATAAAAGTGCCTCCCGAGGCTGAATCTAAAAGATTTCTAGAAGCAATATTAAATCCGGCATAATTTTTTTGTATAATCATCCATAAATTCAAACCATATGTAGGGCAATTACGTATCATTAATTTCATCCTCTCCCAAGCTTGTGCAACATGTTCATGATCAAGTTGCTTAAAATTCATAATATCGTTTCTAAGAGAGATGATCTTAGTGGGAGGAAAATACTTAGAGATAAAACCATCTTTGCACTTATTCCGTGAATCAATACTATTTTTAGGCAAATACAAAAACCAAGTTTTAGCACAATCTCTAAGAGAAAATGGAAATAGTTTCAATTTAACAATATCATTATAGACATCTTTCTTCTTTTGCATATCACACAAATCAACAAAGTTGTTTAGACGGGTAGCGGCATCTTCACTAGGAAGGCCAGAGAATTGATCTTTCATGACAAGATTCAACAAGGCAGCATTAATTTCACAAGATTCAGCATCGGTAATAGGAGCAATCTGAGTGCTAAGAAAATCATTGTTGTCGGTATTGGAAAAGTCACACCATTTAGTATTATCTTGAGCCATCGTGACAAACAATCCAACGCACAAGCACACAAGAAGCAGGCGAAAAGAGGAGAACGGAAAAAGAGGGAGAATAAAACGACAAAGGTGAAGTGGGGGAGAGGAAAACGAGAGGCAAATGGCAAATAATGTCATGCGAGGGATAAGAGTTGTGATGGGTACTTGGTATGTCTTGACTTGTGCGTAGACTCCCTGGCAACGGCGCCAGAAATCCTTCTTGCTACCTCTTGAGCATGCGTTGGTTTCCCTTGAAGAGGAAAGGGTGATGCAACAAAGTAGCATAAGTATTTCCCTCAGTTTTTGAGAACCAAGGTATCAATCCAGTAGGAGGCCACACGCAAGTCCCTCGTACCTACACAAACAAATAAGAACCTTGTAACCAACACGATAAAGGGGTTGTCAATCCCTTCATGGCCACTTGCAAAAGTGAGAACTGATAGAGATGATAAGATAATATTTTTGGTATTTTTATGATAAAGATTAAAAGTAAATATTGCAAAATAAACGGCGACAGCAATAGCTAGTTGACGGGAGATTAATATGATGGAAAATAGACCCGGGGGCCATAGGTTTCACTAGTGGCTTCTCTCAAGATAGCATAATCTATGGTGGGTGAACAAATTATTGTCGAGAAATTGATAGAAAAGTGCATAGTTATGAGAATATCTAGGCATGATCATGTATATAGGCATCACGTCCGCGAGAAGTAGACCAAAACGATTCTGCATCAACTACTATTACTCCACACATCAACCACTATCCAGCATGCATCTAGAGTATTAAGTTCATAAGAACAGAGTAACGCATTAGGCAAGATGACATGATGTAGAGGGATAAACTCAAGCAATATGATATAAACCCCATCTTTTTATCCTCGATGGAAACAATACAATACGTGCCTTGCTTCCCCTGCTGTCACTTGGAAAGGACACCACAAGATTGAACCCAAATCTAGGCACTTCTCCCATTGCAAGAAAGATCAATCTAGTAGGCCAAACCAAACTGATAATTTGAAGAGACTCGCAAAGATAACAAATCATACATAAAATAATTCAGAGAAGATTCAAATATTGTTCATAGATAATCTTGGTCATAAACCCACAATTCATTGGATCTCGACAAACACACCGCAAAAAGAGTTACATCAAATAGATCTCCAAGAAGATCGAGGAGAACTTTGTATTGAGATCCAAAGAGAGAGAAGAAGCCATCTAGCAAATAACTATGGACCGGAAGTTCTGAGGTAAACTACTCACACATCATCGGAGAGGCTATGGTGTTGATGTAGAAGCCCTCCATGATCGATTCCCCCTTCGGCGGAGTGCCGGAAAAGGCCCCAAGTTGGGATCTCACGGGTACAGAAGGTTGCGGCGGTGGAAATAGGGTTTCGTGGTGCTCCTGGATGTTTTCGGGGTATATGAGTATATATAGGAGGAAGAAGTAGGTCGGTGGAGCTACGAGGGGCCCACGAGGGTGGGGGCGCGCCCAGGGGGGCATTCGCGCCTCCCTGCCTCGTGGCCTCCTCGCTTCTTTCTTGACGTCCACTCCAAGTCCTCTGGATCATGTTTGTTCCAAAAATCACTCTCCCGAAGGCTTCATTCCGTTTGGATTCCATTTGATATTCCTTTTCTGCGAAACACTGTAATAGGCAAAAAACAACAATTTGCACTGGGCCTTGGGTTAGTAGGTTAGTCCCAAAAATAATATAGAAGTGTATAATAAAGCCCATTAAACATCCAAAACAGATAATATAATAGCATGGAACAATCAAAAATTATAGATACGTTGGAGACGTATCAGTTATCGGCAACAAGCCTATATATTCATGGACCCGCGTGGACATCCATGATCACCTTGACCAACAACAGGATAGGTTACCATGGCATATTCTTCATTTGGTTCGTTTTATCGTAGTATAGGTCATGGTGAGATTCAGACCTTAAGTTTGAGCGCATATACTATGCACGCATGCATGCATGAATCCCCATCGTTGGCTTGAAGTGTGGTGTAACATACATATGCATCGTTAACCTAACCCTCACTCACCGTGGGGGATTTCTAGTTCGAAATCACGGTGCCACATCAAAGTGGTTCCATTGTTACTCAAAAACACACCTCTCCTACATATGTTTGGGCCACACGCATGCAGTGGTTGTTTTCGGGGACTAGCTACTTGTGTGATTATTGGCGAGCTAGGCCATCTCCGGGGTCGCATGGACGGCCATCACTTTGACCAACAACAAGAGAGAGGTAGTACGACCAAGGTGGATTATTCTTGGTCTATTTTACGATCCATCTTGGTGAGATATGCCTCTCTGGCCCGCCGACTGAAAGTGTGTGTGTGTGGGGGGGGGGGGTTGCTACTTCGCACTTTGCTAGGTGAACCTCGGTTGGGGGGGCATGCATTCATAGCTTAGGATTCCCTTCGTGGCGACACGAGGGGGGCTGCTAGCTACTTCGCACTTTGCTAGGTGAACCTCGGTTGGGGGGGAGAGGCATGCATTCATAGCTTAGGATTCCCTTCGTGCCGACACGTGGGGGGTGGGGGATGCTAGCTACTTCACACTTTGCTAGGTGAACCTCGGTTGGGGGGGCATGCATTCATAGCTTAGGGTTCCCTTCGTGCCGACACGAGGGAGGGGGCTGCTAGCTAGTTTGCACTTTGCTAGGGTGAACCTCGGTTGGGGGCATGCATTCATAGCTTAGGATTCCCTTCGTCTTGACACGAGGGAGGGGGCTGCTAGCTACTTCACACTTTGCTAGGGTGAACCTCGGTTGGGGGGCATGCATTCATAGCTTAGGATTCCCTTCGGCACACGAGGGAGGGGGGCTGCTAGCTACTTCGCACTTTGCTAGGTGAATGAACCTCGGTTGGGGGGCATGCATTCATAGCTTAGGATTCCCTTCGTGCCAACACGGGGGAGGAGGGGGGCTGCTAGCTACTTCGCACTTTGCTAGGCGAACCTCGGTTGGGGGTAGGGGGCATGCATTCATAGCTTAGGATTCCCTTTGTGCCGACAGGAGGGGGTGTGGGGGCAAGCAATACCGTGTGCTTTGTGAGAGAGGTGCCACATTGAAGTTGCATTTGGTATTTGAAAATCAAACCACCCTTTTGAGACATAAATTTAGTCCACATGCAAGTGTGTTCGTGTTCTGAGCCTCTCCCGCGTCATTTTTCGCCAAATTTATGAACATTAGACAAGTCGAATGACGCAGTAGACACGGTTCACTCAAACTAACCATGTGCCACGCCGGTGCCCCTGTCACTCACACATCCGCACAGTACATTGGGCTCCACAAGGCTCCCCCTCTCAAAAATATCTGCCCGCCTCGAGGGTTTTTCTGTTTCATAACACACGGTTGTTATCTCCGGACCGTGTGCGATGTTTCTTGTTCCCAATCCCGCCTGCATGCCTTGAAAATATCTACCCGCATCGAGGGTTTTTCTGTTTCATAACACACGGTTGTTATCTCCAGACCGTGTGTGATGTTTCTTGTTCCCAATCTCTCCTGCATCCCTAGAAAATATCTACCCGCCTCGAGGATTTTTCTGTTTCATAACACATGGTTGTTATCTTCGGACCGTGTGTGATGCACTATCATCAAAATTTTCAATAGCCCGACATTCACTCCCGCGTTTGACTCCCGCGTAGTAAATTTTTCAGTACCCGCGTCATTTCCTCAAACACCCCGTGCCCCCTACACACACACACACACACACACACACACACCAAAACCTCCTCGGGCATGCGCGCGCACACACACACACACCCTCCCTCGCTCGAAACCCTAGCAAGGTCCCCGCCGCCGCCGCCGCAAGGCCTCCATTGTCAACATCTGCCAGTTTGCCCGTGAGGCTTACCCACCGACCTCCATAACCAGGCCTCCCTGAGTTTCTTAGATGACGCCTGCCAAACGCCCCATTTCCCACGGATCCCCATCCCCACTCTAGAGCGTCGCAGCTTAAGCCCGGCTACGCTTCCTGTGGAGCTAGAGGAGCGACTGGCCCAAAAGAGGTGTATAGCAGTCTCTTCGCCCGACATCGCCGAGGAGGCTGACGACCATTATTGGCGGCAGGCACCCAAGCAGCGGGCTAGAGTATGCGGGCATGTCTCGGCCGCCGGCTACGACATCGAGGTCATCTACAGCAACGGCGTGAGGCAGGCTATGCCACAGGTTAAGTGGCCCACCCCCAACCCCTCAGGTTCAACCGCCATTGACCTCATCCATGGCCCTGCCGCTGATCTCCTCTGGCTCGCTGTCAACAATTTGCCATTCTACATCGCCATCGAGCCCCTTTTGTCATTTCTGAAGGACACGTTCTGTGACGCTGGCTTGGGATCCACAGCTTCCAAGTCATACCTCATCGACGGCGACCACGAGGAGGGAACCCTCTCCGGCTCTTCCAAGGGGAAAGATCCCATCTGCTCTTCAAAGGGAAAGCGCCCGTCTACGACATCAGGGAGGGCAGCCTACAACCATGCTCTTCCAAGGGGAAGGAGCCCATCTGTGACAACATGGAGCGCATCCAGGATCCGTGCTCTTCCCACAGGAATGAGCCCATCTGTGACAAGTGAGGAAACCCATGATTTGTTTTGCCGTGCCTCTTCACAGGGGGAAACCCATGATTTGTTTTATCGAGTCCCTTTTGTAGTGTAGTGATAATATGTCCAGTTTTAATTGCTATATCTGGTTGTTTGCAGTATGCCTTGTTTATTTCAGTTGTTCACAATGTGATGCTCTATATGTGCAATTATTTACTGAGCCGTACATTACACAATCCAGTTTTAAACATACCGATAGGAATGCATATATTTGCTTGCTGTTAAGCCTGTTATAGCTAGCATATGCCTCTTTTAAAGTTTTTTGATTGTTCGGTTGTTTGTAGTTAGCATATGTCCAGTTTCAAATGCTATCTTTGGTTGTTCGTAGTATGCCTTGTTTATTCCAGTTATTCACAATGTGATGTTCTATATGTGCAAGTATGAACTGTGCAGTTCAATTTCATCAGTAGCAGTTTCAACAATACCACTATGAATGACTACATTTGGTTGCTGCATCTTGTAGTTAACACGCCTTTCCATTTTTATTTAACAATAACCAGTGTACTTAGACCGGCACAATACTGGTTTGAATGACTATGTTTGTGTCGGTGTCCTGGGAACGGGGGTACCCAGACTTGCCTGCCTGCGGCCCAGGGCGTGGCTCCACCAACGGCCTTGTACGACCCATCTTCATCAGCAACCACTCAAGACCCTCGCGAGGGGCCAAGCCTCGCGAGGCAGACGACACAAGGCCTCCTCAGGGGCAGCCTCGCTAGGCTGGCTCCCGAGGAGCAGAGATATCTATGCAAGGGGCACCTCGCGAGGTTCGCATGACGTGAGCCATGACAACCAAGGCCAGGCGGGCGCCAGCGGGCGTAGAGTACCAGTTACCTATTTGGTGCTAAAGGGGAAAGCGCAGACGAGGAGTCCCGAGGCGTCAGGCAAAGGTTTCCATATCAGTGCAACGAGACCAAGACCAGCAGGACGGAGGTCACCACGGAGCCCACAGCGACGTCACCACCAGAGCCTTTGGCAGGTGAAGACCACCTTTTGTCAGGATAGCTTGTACTAGTTTTCTCCCTTCAAAATTGGCCGTTGTGGGATCCCTTCCCGCCTAACATTTGGGGAGAGGACCAGGGCCTCTATAAATAGGACTAGCCACCATCGTGGTCAGGGACGGATCATTCGGACCATCCTCACACACACAAGCTTACCGAGCTCAAGAACACCTCTCCTCAGGAGGATGTTTATCCCTTGTACTTGTTCATCCCCAGCCCACGAGAAATCCACCACACCACACTGGAGTAGGGTATTACACCACAACGGTGGACCGAACCAGTATAAACCCTCGTGTCTCTTGTTCCTTGGGTTCGTCGAGCTAGGCCTTGAGATCGTTGCGAGAGCAAGCTAGGGAGAGAGAGATGTTCGTGCGCACCCCAGTGTTCGAACCTCAAGGGTTTGCAGGAACTCGTAATCCAACATTTGGCGCGCCAGGTAGGGGTGCACCGAAGCTCCGCTCCTCCACCAGCTTCACCTCTTTGTTCGGCTGGACGAATGGACGCCCGCGACAGCATCATCGGGCTCAGGGCCCTCACCCCTGCGTTACGGCGGGTGCAGTGGCTGCACAAGTTCAGGCCGGAGATGCCGCCTCGCTATGACAGCGCGGCGGATCCGTCGACCTTCCTGCTAGCGTACGAGGAGGCCGTTCTGGAGGCTGAGGCGACTATAAGGTCATGGCCAACTGGTTCCCCATTGCCCTCGCCGGGGTGCCGCGCGCCTGGCTGCTTAACCTGCCAGGATCCTTCGAGGCTTCTTTGGAGGAGCTGCGTGGCCTTTTCGTCGCATGCTTTGCGGTGCCGGCGCCTGTCGCCGTCGTGGCCCTCCTCGGTGGCACGTACAGACCGCCATGTCAAGCATTTCTTCCGCCAGATCGGCGCCGCCTCTGTGCAACAGGGAGCCCCTCCAGGATGGGCAGCGCCCAAGGCTGACCTCACCTTCGACTCAGGGGACCACCCTGCTACCACTGCCAACTCAGGCGCGTTCCCAATGCTCTGCACACCCACCATCTGCAACATCTCCATGACCAAGACCCTCATCGACGGTGGAGCGGGCCTCAACGTGCTCTCCGTGGAAGCTTTCGGCTTGCTTCACATGCCGTATGGCCGGCTCCGCCCCACCAAGCCTTTCTCCGGAGTAGGTAGCGGATCCACCAACCCCCTGGGGCAAATACGCCTCCTGGTCACCTTCGATACCCGGGACAACTACCACACCGAGCTGATCGACTTCGACATCACCCGCATCGGCCTCTCGTACAACGCCATCCTCGGGTCCCTGCCCTGGCTCAGTTCATGGCAGCAACCCATCCGGCTTACAACCTCATGAAGATGCCGGGCAGCAGTGGCGTCCTCACCATGGCTGGAGACACCAAGGAGGCTCTCACGGCCCTCAAGCTCGCCTTCAGGGCCGCTGCGGCAGCGCACCCAGCCGACGAAACCGCCCCAGGGGCTAAGGGGGCCGCACCGGCAAAAAAGAAGCAGTTGTTCACTCAGGATCGGGCCGAAATGAAGGAAGTACCGGTCGAGGAGGAAGGATCCTCGGAAGCCACCTTCACCATAGGCGCCAACCTTGACCCGGGCCAAGAAGAGGCATTGGTGAGGTTCCTGCGCGCGAACAAGGAGGTATTTGCCTGGGAGCCCAAGCAGCTGGTGGGGGTCCCCAGGGGAGTAATCGAGCATCACTTAAGTGTGTGCCCCAACGTGCGCCGTGTGAAGGAGAAGGCGCGGCGACAGTCCACGGAGAAGCAGTCCTTCATCGTCCAGGAAACTCGCAAGCTAGAAGCGGCAGGTGTCATTCGCGAGGTCCGGTTCCCGGAATGGCTGGCGAACCCCGTCATTGTGCCCAAGAAAGGCGGGAAGGAATGCATGTGTGTCGACTTCACCAACCTCAACAAAGCCTGCTGCCAAGACCCGTTCCCGCTCCCGCGCATCGACCAGATCATCGACTCCACCGCCGAGTGCGACCTCCTGTGTTTCCTGGACGTGTTCTCGGGTTACCACCAGATCAAGATGGCAGTGGAGGATGTGGAGAAAACGGCCTTCTTGACCCCGTGCGGGGTATACTATTGCATGTCGTTCGAGCTACGCAACATAGGGTCGACCTTCTAGCGGCTGATGCACATCGCCCTGGGTCGGCAGCTAGGGAGAAATGCTGAAGCCTACGTCGACGACATCATAGTAAAATCTCGGGAGGCAAGAACCCTCATCCAGGACCTGGAGGAGACTTTCACCAGCCTGCGCCAGGTGGATCTGCGGCTCAACCCGGAGAAGTGCCTGTTTGGTGTCCCCTCAGGAGAGCTGCTGGGCTTCCTCATGTCATACAGAGGGATCGAGGCCAACCCAGAGAGGGTCAAGGCAATAGAAGACATGAGCCCTCCGCAAACTCTCAAGGAAATGCAGAAGCTCGTGGGCTGCGTAACCTCGCTAGGGCGCTTCATATCCAAGCCGGGGGAGTGCGCCCTGCCATTCTTTAAGCTGATGAAGAAGAAGGGCCCGTTCGAGTGGACCTCGGAGGCCGACATGGCGTTTCAAGACCTCAAGAGATACCTAACCAGCCCACCGGTGATGGTAGCACCTCGTCCCCACAAGCCTCTGGTGCTCTATCTGGCCTCCACGCCTCACTCCGCCAGCGCGGCACTAGTGGCTGTCCGGGAGGAACGCCAGGCCAAGAGCCCGCCGCGCAATGCCACACCTTCAGTGGGGACGATGCGGCACTAAGACGGCGCCACTAAAGCCACAACGACGCCAGCTGATGATCAGGCCCTGCAAGACGGTGCTTCCGGGCCTACGGAGGCCCCGATGGGCGACCAGGCTCCTGAGGTCCCCCCACCTCAGGAGGCGTCCCAACCTCTGGAGGCCTCGGGCTCCATCGACGCTCCCGCCCTTGTCGAGCACCCGGTGTACTTCGTCAGCACGGTGTTACGGGACGCAAGGGCACGATATCCCATGCCACAGAAGCTTCTGCTCGCACTCCTAGTGGCCTCACGCAAGCTGCGTCATTATTTCCAAGGCCACCTAATTAAGGTCGTCTCAGCCTACCCACTGGAGAGGGTGCTCCAGAGCCCCAACGTTGTGGGAAGAGTCGCCGAGTGGAACATCGAATTGCAAGCGTTTCAACTGGAGTTCAGCACAACCAGGGTCATGAAGGGAGCCGCCCTTGCCGACTTCGTGGCAGAATGGACCGACGCTTCGGAGCCCGAAGCAGGCGAAAGCCGATCCCTCTCGCCAGGAAGTGAAGCGCCAGATGGCTGGGTCATGTACTTCGACAACGCTTTCACGCGCCAAGGTGCGGGGGCCGGCGCCGTGCTCATCTCCCCCACCCAAGACAAGTTATACTACGCCGTGCAGCTCTGATTCCAGCGGGGCGAGAAGGTCTCCAACAACATCACGGAATACGAGGGGTTGATTGCTGGCCTCAAGGCCGCCGCGGCCTTGGGGGTGAAGGGTCTCACCATCAAGGGCGACTCGCAGCTCCTCGTCAACTTCTCGAACAAGGTGTATGAGCCGAGGGACGAGCACATGGAGGCATACCTCGCAGAGGTGCGCAAAATGGAGAAGCAGTTCTTGGGGCTGGAGCTACAGCATGTGCCTCACGACACGAACAAGGAAGCCGACGACATCGCCAAAAGGGTGTCCAGGCGCCTGCCCCAGGAGCCTGGCGTCTTCTAGGAGCAGCCCTTCAAGCCTTCAGCAGCAACCCCGTCTACGGAGCCAACATCACCTCAGGAGGAACACCCCCAGCCACCAGCCTCGGGAGCCCCCGCCTGTGGCCCGACCTCAGGAGCACGCATGGTCCTGGCACTCGAGCCTCAGGAGGGGTGCTGGACCGAGGAGTTCAAGGCATACCTAGTGCAGGGGACGCTGCTGGAGAAAGAGGAGGACGCAGAGCGCGTGACCCGGCAAGCTACTGCATATTGCATCCAGGACGGTGAGCTGTACAGAAAACAACCAAATGATGTTTCCTTGCAATGCATCTCCAGGGAGCAGGGGAGCGAGCTGCTAGCTGACATACACGGCGGGGACTGTGGGCACCACTTGTCCTCGCGCACCCTAGGATGGTGCAGGGGTTCTACTGGCCCACGGCACTCAACGACGCAGCCGAGCTGGTAAGATCCTGCAAGGCCTGCCAGTTCCATGCCAAGCAAATCCACCAGCCGTCCCAAGGCCTCCAGGCTATCCCACTCTCGTGGCCATTCGCGGTCTAGGGGCTAGATATCCTGGGTCCGTTCCCTTGAGCGCCCGGGGGCTACCGCTACCTCTTCGTAGCCATCGACAAGTTCACCAAATGGGCTGAGGTGGAAGCCGTCCGCACCATCCCAGCCGGGTCGGCAGTTAAGTTCATCAAGGGCCTCGTGAGCCGGTTTGGGGTCCCTAACTGCATCATCACCAACAACGGCTCGCAGTTCACTAGCAATCTCTTCAAGACATATCGTGCTAACCTTGGAACGCAGATATGCTACACCTCAGTGGCACACCCCACGAGCAATGGCCAAGCCGAGCACACCAACACAGAGGTCTTGAGAGACCTCAAGACTAGGACCTTCAAGAAGAAGCTTGAGGCCTGCGGCAGGGCTGGCATGATGAGCTCCAGTCCGTGCTGTGGTCCATCCGCACCACCGCCACCAAGCCTACATGTGAGACCCCATTCTTCCTCGTCTACAGAGCCAAAGCAGTTCTCCCTCACGAGGTCAAGCATCGCTCTGCGCAGGTCCTGGCGTTTGACGAGGCACGTCAGGACGCCATGCGGGGGATGGACCTTGTGCTGGGGGAGGAGCGCCGCCGTCAAGCCTTGATCCGGGTAGCGAGATACCAGCAGGCGCTGCGACGGTACCACTGCCGCAGCGTCCGCACCAGGTTGCTCGAGGTAGGCGATCTCGTCGTGCTCTCCAAGGAGGGGCTGCATAAGCTCTCACCCATGTGGGAGGGCCCGTTTAGGATTGCATGTGTCTCCAGGCCTAGCGCCACGCGCCTGGAGACGCAGGACGGGATCCCCATCCAGAACGCCTGGAACATCCAGCACCTCCGGAAGTTCTACCCATGAAGCAAGGCCTAGTGCCTGTGAAGGTCTCCGCTCGTGACACTCTCACGTAATAATGAGTGTGGTTGTACACGCCCCGGAGTCTCCGGAGTGCCGCCCTCGGACCTCGGGGGCTCCCTCCCACGTCCTAGTGGCAGCACTTAGCTCCGCGCTGGTGAGAAGACTAGACTAGGTGCCGGACGCGGCTATTCATTTGCTTTATGTAGTTGGCTTGCACCCGCTTTTTTAGTGGAATTTGAAGTTCTGGCATTTGTTGATGTCTTGGTTGAACCCCGGCTCTTCTCTCTGATTCTTCCCTCGATTCCTTGTTTTGCGCCAGGGAGGGCGGTAGTTTCCCGACGCTCTCCCTTGCGCGCCTCGCGAGGGAGCTGTATAGGTGTGCGTGCGTGCGCACTCCCATGGTCTCCGTGAGGCGCCCTCGTTTGAGCTTGTGATCGGCGCACCCCCCCTTTTTTTAGTCTGTGCCCCACGGATACCGCGACGTGGTGCATTAGGCCATGATCAGCCCATGCCTGAGGTCTCGTGCAAGAAGGGATAAGGTTTTCCTAACGATTTTTTGCAGCTTTGCGATATCCCCCGAGTCGGCAGCAGGGAAGCCCCACCAGGTGCCAGGAGGCACGCACCCTCACGAGGTTGACGCTACCCCGGATGTATCAAGCTAAGTTACCCCTCTATGCCTGCATAAGGTACAGATTTCACAACACAACCCGGAAACAATAAACACACCACAAAAGAAGCATAAGCACTACGGTTCATTACACGCCCTCGTAGGGCCCATACTCGTTTCTTGCGATATAGGAGGAAAGGAAAGGAAGGGACAGGCAAAAGCGGCTCCTACGAGGCGGCTGCTCACGAGGATCAGCCCCCCGGACTCAGCCGGAGCCCTCCTCGCGCTTCACTGAGGCGCAGCGATGGGATGACCCGCCACCGCCCTTGAAGCGAGCCTGACGGCTGGTCGTAGCCGCCGCTGCTGGAGCTTTCGCCGGAGGAGGAGCTACCGAGCCGGACGAACCACGGCCGTCACCGAGGGCGAGTTCACCCTCATCCTCGTCGCGGCCGTCGCCAAGGCCGAGCACTTCATCACCATCGTTGTCTTCAGGGCAGCACCCGGCGCGGCGACCGTCTTCCCTGGACACCCTCACAAAGAGGATCACGTCACTGTCATACTTGAAGTGGAGGGTCCACCGCTTGCTCAGACCACGCGTGCGGGCAAACGTCTGCCAGCCGCGGGCCAGGGCTACGTTGCCCGCGACAGAGACCTCCACCACGACCCAGGAAGCCTTGCTGCAGCAGCCGTCGGCCTGCAGCCAGAGGCCGCCAGGACCCGCGGCCGGCAGTTCGCCGACAAAGGAGCATGGAAGCTGAAGCCAGGTGCCGGCTAGGTTCTCCGACCACACGATGAACTCCATGAGCACCTCCGCCGAGTGGAAGCGCGGCCAGGGAGGCCGAGCAACCATGGCACGCCTCCCATATGGGCAGGACTGCCACGTCTCGGGCGGGTCCCGCCACACGAAGAGATGCCTCCGTGGCTGCCTGGGATGGTGCCGGACCCCGGAGAGGTTCATCCGCGCCCACGAGGGGCCACAACGGGGGTTGCGGTGTGCTTGTGGGGCGACCGCGCCCCCTCTTAGGCGGCAGCGAGTTGGGCCCCTCTTGAAGAGCCTTCCCCTTCTCTGCGGCTAAGAGCCTCTTTGTCGGTGCCATGGGTGTTGCAGCAAGATGGTGGAGCAAGGAGGAGGAAGAAGCAGGCGGAATGGAGGAAGAGATGAGTGACGGGGGCTCCGCCCCCTCCTCATTTATAGCCAGAAGGAGGCCAACCGCCGGGCTCCATGATCGCAGGTAATGATGGTTCTTCTTCTGCATGCAGCAGGGACTCTTCAAGTCGGCGGTTATCGAGGAAGCATGGGGAAGCGGAGACGCCCACGTCCCATCAGTCACCACGCGTCAATCAAGGCCACATGCTATTGGGGCCCGCAGCGCTCCGCACTTGCCCTTCGGCTTCGCCTCGAAGCCAAGTCCGAGCGCGCCTTGGGCCCGGGGGCTACTGTGAGCATCCTGGGAATGGTGGTACCCAGACTCGCCTGCCTGTGGCCCAGGGCGTGGCTCCACCAACAGCCTGGTACGGCCCATCTTCATCAGCAACCACTCAAGACCCTCGTGAGGGGCCAATCCTCATGAGGCGGATGACACAAGGCCTCCTCAGTGGCAGCCTCGCTAGGCTGGCTCCCAAGGAGCGGAGATATCTATGCAAGGGGCACCTCACGAGGTCCGCGTGACGTGAGCCGTGATGACCAAGGCCAGGCGGGTGCCAGCGGGCGCAGAGTACCAGTTGCCTCTTTGGTGCTAAAGGGGCAAGAGCAGGTGAGGAGTCCTGAGGCGTCAGGCAAAGGTTTCCAAATCGGTGCAATGGGACCAAGACCAGCAGGACGGAGGTCACCACGGAGCCCACATCGGCGTCACCACTAGAGCCTTTGGCAGGCGAAGACCACCTTTTGTTAGGATAGCTTGTACTAGTTGTCTCCCTTCAAAATTGGCCATTTTGGGATCCCTTCCCGCCTAACATTTGGGGAGAGGACCAGGGCCTCTATAAATAGGACTAGCCACCACCGTGGTCAGTGACGGATCATTCGGACCATCCTCACACATACACAAGCTCATTGAGCTCAATAACACCTCTCCTGAGGAGGCTGTTCATCCCTTGTACTTGTTCATCCTGAGCCCACGAGGCAATCCACCACACAACACTAGAGTAGGGTATTACACCACAATGGTGGCCCGAACCAGTATAAACCCTCGTGTCTCTTGTTCCTTGGGTTCGTCGAGCTAGGCCTTGAGATCGTTGCGAGAGCAAGCTAGGGAGAGAGAGATGTTCGTGCGCACCCCAGTGTTCGAACCTCAAGGGTTTGCCGGAACTCGTAATCCGAAAGTTTGCTTGTTGTTAAATGTTAGGCCTCTTGCAGTTAGCACACTTTTCCACTTGTTTTGCTTTACTAGCATGCTTAAACATGCACACTGAAGCTATCTTTTGGAGATTATTTTGTCTGCCATGTATAATTTTGGTTGATGTTTAGCCTGTTGTGCTTAACATGCTTCTCGATGTACCTACACAGGACAATTTTGGGAACGACTGTTGTTTTCCATCGAGGTTAGTTTCATCCCATGGCTTATATTTGCTCATTGTTCTGGATATCGGTAGCTGGTATTATATAGGCCGACGGCTGATAAGGGACCGGTGAATCGGACTTCTAACTGAATATATGTGCATCCCATTTTTCGTTAGGTTAACTAGGGCCATATGTAATATATCTGAGGCTACATAGCAACATGCACTGTACTTAATGTCTAAATAAGCAATCCTAGGCTACATAGCAACAAGGAAGAGTGTTACATTAATGTTCTAATGATGTCTCGATATACGTAGAAGAGCAGCAGCAACAACAACAACAAAGCCTTGTTTGGATACTCAACTTAGCTAGAGGTTAGAGTTAGTTTCTAGCTCATGACTAACCCTGAACTAACTCCATCCAAAGAATTGTTTGGATGGTAGGGTTAGATTGAAAATAAATGCACTAGGAGAACTAGCTCCAATTAGCACCTCTTGGTGTCGGGGAGGCTGATCGGACCCACGAACACCTATGGGACCGGCGGACCGAGTCCCTTTTGGTTCGGAGGGGGGCGGAGATCGCACGAAGAGCGGATCGAGGCGAAGCACACGAGCAGTTTACCCAGCTTCGGAGCTCTCCGGAGAGATAACACTCCTACTATTGCTTGTATGATTGTATTGTGTTCTTGCTAGGGAGCGCTGAGAGCTACAGTATACTCCAGCTGCTAACGAGACCTAGCGTGAGAGTGTTCGAACCCCCCTCTACGTTGTGCATGGGCCTCCTTTTATATGCACAAAGGGGCTCCGACAGGTGGCAACGTAGATGAGGGTACAAATGGAAAAACAGTAGTTGGTACACCTACTTGAACAGGTGTGATGTACTCTACCTAACCACTGACGGCAAGGGACAAAAGCATTAAATGCCCGTCCTCGCCGCCTAAACAAAGGCAACAGGGACCGTCAGAGCGCCACCGTCCGCCACGATGGCAAGCTTGTCAGCCGCTTATCGCTGCTCCCCGCTGGCTGCACAGCCTCTTGACACGCGCGCATGGAATGGTCCCATGGCGACACGCTGGTGGATGAGCTGGAGCGGAGATGAAGAGAGGTTGCCTGCCGCGGCAAGTGCCTTGCCGCGGCTGAATCCTTGTCGCGTCCGGAGGCTTGTCGCTCTCCGAGCCTTCCCGGCAAGCTCCTCATGCCGGGGTCTTGTCTTCTGCGTGCCTTGACTGGCCTTCCCGGCAAGCTCCTCTTGCCGGGCCTTGTCTTCTTAGTTAAATACTTTGTTCTTGAATGGCTCCAAAGGAACCACGGAGGATCTTGGCGGTGACCAGGGCAAGCCTTGCCGCTGGGTGCTGAATCGCCTGCGGCACGAGTTCGGGATACTAGGGTACCCTACTCTAGTACACCGACAGAGCCCCGAACTGGGCACTGCACGGTGCCGAGCGCTGTCGGGCCAGGCCCAAAACAGTCTTGTGGTCACACTTGGCCTTGATCACGCCGTAACTTGCTCTGGACCCACCACGTCCCCCACAGCAAAGACGCGTCGAATCGGCATCGTGGGAGAGATCGTGGGGGTTTGTTTATTAGGAAAAGCAGAACATCCGCCCCCTCCACCTCCTTATAAACAGGGGAAACAGGTGCAGGCCGTCCACCTCGACATTGCTGTCTCGTCGAAAACCACCGCCGCTCCCCTTCTTCTCTAGTGCGAAGAGCGGCGCTCCGCTTGCTTCGCCACAGCGCCATCAACGCCGTCGGTCTCCTCCACCGCCTCCGCCATGGCTCAAGCCGACAAGGGAAGGGCGTGAAGTCGGCCGAGGCGCGGCTCATGGCGGCCGCGAAAGGAGCGGGCCATCTTCTCCCCCAGCTCGACACAAAGGAGCCGAGGAGGGTTACTACCTCTTACGGTCGACGGAGGCGTGCGCATCCGCGCACGAAGGTACTCCCCGCCACCGCTTCGGAACTAGCCCCAACTGGGTACCCTTTCTTTGCGCTTTTCTTCTATTGCGGGCTCTGCCCGCCCTTTTCTGAATTCTTCTGCGATGTCATGAACACCTACGGGCTGACCATGGCAGTTTTCGCACACCTTTGCGAAAACTTTGTCGGGATCCACCCAAACGTAGCCCTCTTCCGCCACTTCTTCATGCCCCGCGTTGAGAGAGGGGAGCCGCTTGCCGGAGGGATTGCTTGGGTCTCCGTGGATCGGCAAGAAAGAAGCTTATCTGGAAGGAGAGCTCCGCGGCAAATGGGAGGAGTGGAGAGCCAATTGGTGTTGGATCGTTGAGGAGAACCCGCATGACCCTTCATCGCTGCGCCAAACCCCAATAGTACGCTGGCAACGATTGGAGCAACTTGGCGCGGAAGATGCTAGGTTGAAGATTGTTGTGACCGGATCTTGCGCCTCGGGCTTGTCGGACTCATCAGTAGGCGCGATTGGCGAGATTTCCTTCGCCGCCGCATCGCTCCCTTGCAGGAGAGGAGGAGACCTGGTTGGGAGTTCCAAAACGCAGCGGACATCATGAGGCTGCGCCCGGGCCTCAACTAGAATTTCACTGTCTTGGAGTTGGATGCGATGCTGCTAGAACTATTCAAGCATGACCCCGATCACCCCGAGTGGTTTAGGTTGCCGAGGGGGGTCGTCCCATTGTGCAACAATTCTGCGCTCGACCGCATCCGTGCCATGATGCCTTTGTGCGATTCTCATGGGATCGTTCCAACCTGGCAAGAGCTCATGGACGACGTCAGGCGGCAATTCTTCGACAGCTTGGAAGAAATGCCGATCCGCCCGACGAAAGCGAAGAAGCTCACCCGCGACACCACCGACGGCATTTAGATGCGCGCATTGCCACCAGGATGGAGGAGGCGGCTGACTTGCCGCTGGCGTCTTCGGGTACACCGTGGAGGAGGCAGATGCAGAGGCGGCAAGTCTTGCCGAGCGAAGGGAGTTCACCGGTGAGGAAGAGCTTGCCGAATCCGAGGCCGAGTCGAGCGAACCAGCCGAGGGCGCCTCTTCCCCACCATCCAGCGGCTTGCCGCAAACGGAGCCCCCGGCTCCGCCAAAGAGGCGTCTCCGCAAGGCCGAAGACGAGATGGGGCGGCAGACGGGCCAACAGCCGCAGCGCCGCGCGACGCTCTCTACCGCGGCAAGCAATGTTGTCGCGGGAGCACCCCACACTGCTGCAACAATTGGGGCGGGATCCTCCCAGGCCACCGCCGACAAATCCGCCAAGCGGTCAAGAGAGCCCACTCCTCCGCCTCGTCGCACTGGAGGCGAGCCGGAGTTTGATCTCTCCGCGCTCAGCTCCGACGAGGAAGAAGAAGAGTAAGCTTCAATATTGTGCTTGTATTTCTTCAATTTTGTTGCTTCATCTTGAATCTGATTTGCTTCGTTCTGAACTCTTTCCTTTTCAGGACGCTGGCCCAGAGAGCGTCGAAGAGAGCCAAGACCCCGGTGATTGTCGTCGAGGACGAACCCACCGCGACGGCAGGAGGCGCGTCCGAGACGACCTTGCCGGGTGAGGCAACTCTCCTTCTAAGAAGCCCCCAGCGTAAGTATATGGTCTACTTCTTGCTGTTCGGCGTGCATGGGTGCTTTTTCCTTTGCTGATATCTGACTGTTGACTTGTGTAGAAGCAGAGCAGCCTCCTTCTGCTTCGACTACGCTGCCAAGGGTGGATTGCCCGGCAAGGGAGCGCCCAGTAAAGGGAGCCTTCTCCGCAAGGGAACCTTCTCCGGCAAGGGAGCCTTCTTGACAAGGGCAGCTCTCCGGCAAGGGACGGCACCAATGATCCTTGGCGGCGGAGACCATGACCGCAGCCCAGCGCAGGTAACCTTCTTGCCTGAGTACTTCCCTTGTGTTTTTCTTCTTCTGATTCTATCTTTGGATATTTGTTTGACTTTCTTCATCCGTCCGCCACAGAGCCGATGGAGACCGAGGTCGCCGGCGAGGAGGACGCGCACGGCAACACTGACGAAGCCGCCGCCGTGGGAGAAGAAGCCGGCGCTGACGAGCCTGCCGGCGAAGAGGCCACCAAGGATGCCGCCGCAGAAGCTGGCGAGGGGTCTGGCATCGTGATCGACGGCCCCCGAGGCCGCAGGAGCGCCAGGCGCTACACCGACCGCCGATTCCCCCGCCGCTGCTGCAGCGTCAGGCTCCGAAGAGCCCCAGCCCGACGCCTACTTGAAGGCCGGCGACGGCGTCTTCATCAAGCTCCCATGGGAGTCGAGCTCCAGGGCGCCGGCCGAAGGAGAAACCTTCGATGAAGAGCTGCTCGCCTCCGCTGGCCGACGCCAGGTGGACGTGAAGCAGCAATGGCGAAGTTCGAGGAGGAGCAGCTACTGAAGAAGCTGCTGTCGCTCTACCGCGCCCGACAAGCCAAGTTGGAGTCCCGGGAAGCACTTGTCGCGAGGGCGGGAGCAGACATGGAGAAGCGCGCAGAAGAGCTCCGGGGCGCCAACCAAGAAACTCTCCGGAACATAGCGGAAGAGCGGGAGCAACTCTCTGAAGAGCGCACAGCCTTCATCCTTGAGAAGGCTGAGGTCGAGGAGCAGCAACGGCTAGTCGCCGAGAAGCTATCTGCGCAAGAAGGCGAGTTGGCGCAGCGGAAGATCAATCTTGACAGCTATGAGGAAGAGCTTGTCGCGCGTGAGGAGTCACTTGTCGGGGCTCTTAACGAAGCGAAGGATCTTGCCGCAGCGCCGAGGCCGCCAAGAAAGAGTTGGAGACGAGGTGACGTAGCCGGGAGGCCGATCTCGGAAGAGCGGCGAGGAGCTTGCTGCGCTCAAGCACGAAGCGCCGAGAAGGACGCCTACACTCTTGGCGAGCTGCAGGCCGTCTCGCCGATAGGGAGCAAGGAGCTCGACGCCGCCAAGGATTCCAAGGCAGATCTTGAGCTGAAGCTGACCACTCGATGCAGACGCCGGACGGCGCCAAGGAGCGGAGGCGGGCCTGTTGGAGAAGATCAAGGCCAACGAGGAGCTCTTTGGCGAATGCTGTTGCCACCAGGCGCCTTTGAGGAGAGTGTGGAGCATCGGACCAAGGTCTCGTGGATATCGCTGCCGCCATCCACAACGAAATGATGGAGCCGGGATGGTGGATCTCGGATACTCCTCCCGACGAGCACCTCCAACCCAGCGCCAAGCTTAGCTTATTCTTCAAGGCGTGGTAGCGGCTCTCCAGCTGACTCGGAAGAGATCCCAAAGCAGCTGGCCGAGGAATCGCGCCAGATCTGTGCAGGAGCCCTCCGGAAGGTGTTGATGAAGGTGGCCTTCCGCAATCCGTGCCTCAACCTCAACGGCGTCCTCGAGATCCTTGCCGCCAGATGCCGATGTGGAGGCGCTCAAAGCCCTTGTCGCACCCATTGTGGACAAGGTGGGCAAGATCGCGGGTTGATGGCGCACCGCGTAGACTAGGCCGCCAATTTTATCTTTCCTTGTCGGCTGCTGATCATGTTTAGAACAATTTATTAGATCTGCGACAAGCTATTTTGTAATATAACTCTATCTTAGGCCATGATTGCAATGTTATTTCCTTTACTTGATTCCTTCCTTTGTACGTTTTGCCCTCACGCTTTTAGGGAACTTGTCGGTGCAGCACCTTTTGTCATGAAGCGCCGAAAAGTGAACGTCGGCATTGGCGGTGCCGCCTCCGACAAGCAACCTTGTCGCGACTAGTCAGCTGCAGCTCACTTAAGTTGTTGAGCGGACTCGAAACAAAGTAAGGGCGCGACTAGCTGCGAGTTGGTTCCTCCGCGCACAGGTTTTCCATACAAAGTACTATCGTTCGAGGAAGATAACTTAAAAATTTAAGAACTGATTCTCAAGCTTGGGCAACTTAGCTTTTCTGTCGTTTTCTTCCCGATAAGGCGAAACTTCCTCGAGCAACGCTTGGTCCATAGTATTATCTTCTCCTTCCCCCCTGGTTAACTTGTGCGCGAGGGAACCTTCCTTTCTTTGAGAAAAGAGAAAGAAGAGAAAATAAAGTTATGGAGCCCAGTGGCTCGATATTGCTTACCGGGTGTGGGTGCTGCACAAAGTGTTAGCCAAAACATGCAATAAAATGATGAAAGCATGAATTTGACAAGTTGTGCGCAACACATGAGCTTTACTTATGCACGGGGTCTGCACCCTTTGTACAAAGGATTACATGCAACAGCGGCAAGACTTGTACAAAAGGTGGTTGCCGGAACAGGTTCCGGCAACCGCGCTCTGAGTAAAACTTACGAAGATGCTCAATGTTCCGTGAGTTGCTCACCGAATGCCATCTTCGGTCTCAAGGCGGACAACGCCAGGCCTAGTGACTCATTTCACCCGATAAGGGCCTTCCCACTTCGGCGTCAACTTGTTTGAATTCTTGGCGGACTGAACGCGCCGAAGAACAAGGTCGCCTTCCTCGAGGCTTCTGGCACTAACTTCGCTGCTATGGTAGCGACGCAAAGCTTGTCGGTAACGAGCAGCTCGTGCAGTGACTGAAGACGGTCCTCCTCAAGGAGCAGCGCGTCATCTTGTCGCAGCTGCTCTTGCTCAAGCTCATCATAAGCGAGTACTCGAGGTGACCCGTATACGAGTTCTGTGGGAAGAACTGCCTCTGCTCCATAGACTAGAGCAAAAGGTGTCTAGCCAGTGGCTTGATTTGGCGTCGTCCTGATCGACCAGAGAACCACCGGAAGCTCCTCAATCCAGTTTCTTCCGCACTTGTGCAGCCTGTCGAAAGTCCTGGTCTTGAGCCCGCGCAGCGCTTGAGCATTTGCCCTCTCTGCTTGACCGTTGCTTCTCGGATGAGCAACAGAAGCAAAGCAGACCTTGGCGCCAAGATCTTGGACGCATCGCATGAAGGTGCGACTCAGAATTGCGTGCCGTTGTCGGTGATGATCCTGTTAGGGATTCGAAACGGCAAACAATCGACCGAAGAACTTGACCGACCGTTGTCTTTGTCACCTTCCTCACTGCTTCCACTTCCGCCACTTTGTGAACTTGTCGATTGCAACGCATACAAGTACTCAAAGCCCCGACAGCTTCGGGGAAGGGGCCGAGGATGTCGAGCCCCAGCACCGAAAATGGCCAGGATAAAGGGATCGTCTGGAGAGCTTGAGCCGGCTGGTGTATCTGCTTGGAATGGAACTTGCACGCTTCACACTTGGTTACTTGTGCAGTTGCATCTCGGAGTCTTGTCGGCCAAAAGAAACCTTCTTAACGCAACTTTGGGCAAGTGCTCGCGCCAATGTGGTGACCACATATGCCTCCATGTATCTCTGCCAACAGCTTTTGCCCGTCTTCCCGATGAATACACTTCAATTTCACCCCGTTGAGTCTTCTTCTGTACAGTGTGCTATCGACAAACTGGTACATACTTGACTGCCGGGCTGCTCTTTCCGCTTCTTCTTGCTCTTCGGGAAGTTCTCCTGTCTGAAGGAAATGGACAATCTCTGCGCCCATCTTTGGAGCTTGCGGCTCGACAACAAGGACAAAGGCACATCTGCTGCTGCGGGAACATCAGCTTCCACAAAGAAGAACCTGCGGCTCAGCCGAGCTTGAGCGTTCCCGGCAAGCTTGCCGGAGCAAAACTTGTCGGGAGCGCCCGCTTCAACGAAGCAAACCACAGGGCTTGTCGGAGCAGATCGCCTCACTCTGTTGGTGTCGATCTTGGGGACCTTCGTGGCGGCGGCTTCGGGAAGCTCTCACGGAAAGTAGTCACCAGAAATCAACTTCCTCTTCTTGTTACATCCGATTGATGGTGTTACGGTTGGTTGAGTTAGCTTGAGCACAAAAATCCCTAGTTCCACAGGCAACTTAAGTGCAGCGCACTTTGACAGGCCATCAGCAATATCATTCTGAGCTCTTGGAACATGTTCCATTTGTAGGCCGTCAAAGTGTTCTTCTAGCTTTCTTACTTCATCAACGTAGGCTTCCATCAATGGACTCTGATAATCTTTGTTCACTTGGCGGACGACAAGCTGCGAATCACCCCTGACAATAAGCTTCTTAATCCCAAGGTCTACTTCAATCCTGAGACCGGCAAGCAAACCTTCATACTCGGCTGTATTGTTTGTTGCTTGCTCCTTGGGAAAGTGCATTTGGACTACGTACTTGAGGTGCTCTCCGGTGGGTGCGACAAGCAGCACGCCGGCACCGGCGCCTTGCAGCGAGAAGGCACCATCGAAGTACATCAGCCACTCTTTGCTCGCTTCCTTGATAGGGATGCTCGTCTCTGGAATTTCTTCATCTTGCGTTGGGGTCCATTCCGCTATGAACTCTGCCAATGCTCTGCTTTGGATAGTTGATGTGCTTTCAAACTTGAGGCCAAAGCTTGACAGTTCCAAATAGCCCACTCGACAATCCTGCCTGCCGCTTACGGATTCTCGCAAGATCCTCTTCACGGAAAGCGAGTGACGATCAAGTTATCTCATGTGCTTGGAAGTAATGGCGCAGCTTTCTCGAGGCCATGAGGAGGCCGAAAGCAATTTCTGCACACCGTAGTACCTTGATCTAGCCCCTGCAGAAAGGAACTGACAAAGTAAATGGGCGCTGCACCATCCTTTTCTGCATCTGCTCATGCGTCTGCGCAGATCCGTCCTTGTCGGGACCAGAGCTTGTCGGCAAAGCCCCCTGCTTGTCGCTGGACGTGTCTGCCGTGGTTGCTAGCTCATCATCCGCCTCCCTCTCCGCTACTAACGCAGCACTAACCACTTTATTGGTTGCCGCTATATATAACAGCAACTTCTCTTGTGGCTTAGGTGTGACAAGTATTGGAGTGGAGGATGTACCTCTTCAAGTCCTGCAGCGCTGCCTCCACTTCCGAGTCCATTGCATCGCACCTGCCTTTTTCAAGATTTTGAAAATGGCGAAGCGCTTCAGCAGATCTAGAGATAAACCTGCCGAGAGCAGCTACGCGAACCGCAAGTCTTCGTACATCCTTGACGCGCTTTGGTGCTTCAATCTGCTCAATGGCCTTGATCTTGTCGGGATTGGCTTCAATTCCCGGCGAGACCACGAAGAACCCGAGAAGCTTGCGGAAGGGACTCGAACACGCACTTCTCGGGATTGAGCTTGAGGTTGATCTTGCGCAGATTTGCAAAGGTCTCATCCAAATCTTGGACCAGAGTTGCTTTGTCCTTGCTCTTGACCACTATGTCATCCATGTAGGCTTCTACATTTACGTGCATTTGTGGCTCAAAAGCGTCATGGACTACTCTTGCAAGCGTTGAACCAGCATTCTTCAAACCGAAAGGCATCCGTATGAAAACGATATGTGCCACATGGAGTAATGAATGCGGTTTTCTCCTCATCCTCTTACGCCATGAAGATCCGATGATATCTCGAGTATGCATCAAGAAATGAAAGCAAATCACATCCAGCCGTGGAGTCAACAATCTGGTCGATGCGCGGCAAGGGAAACGGGTCTTTGGGACAAGCTTTATTAACATCCGTGAAGTCAATACAAAGTCTCCATTTCCCATTTGCCTTGCGCACAACTACATGATTGGCCAACCACGTAGGATGGAGCACTCCTCTGACAAGGCCTGCTGCTTCCAATTTCTTGATCTCTTCTGCGATGAATTCTTGGCGCTCCTTTGCACGCTTCACGACTTTACGCTTGACGGGCGCGCATGAGAACAAGCGGCAAGACGGTGCTCAATTACTTTCCTCGGAACACCGGGGATGTCGACGGTTGCCACGCAAACACGCCGGCGTTTCGCCGCAGGAAAACAGCAGCGCGCCTTCCTATTTAGGGTCGAGAGAGGCGCGATGGTGAAGGTACCACCAGTGCCGTCCTCCTTGGCGGACACCTTCTTGGTCTTTGGCGGAGCTGCCATCGTCTTCTTGCACTTGCCGGTGGAGCTCGATGGTGCGTCCTCGATGGTAGTGCAACACTCCGAAGAGGTGCGCTTGCCGGAGTGGGCATCAGAGCTCTTGCCGGACTTGGTCTTCTTCCCCGGAGCTTGATGGCAAGTGTTTTGCTTTCTGTTGCAGCTGCTGCTTCCTGGTAGATCTTGTCGGCACAGATAAGAGCGTCCTTCTTGTCGCCATGGACAGAGATGATGCTTATCGGGCCTGGAATCTTGAGTAAGTTGTATGCATAATGAGAGGCTGCCATGAACTTAGCGAGTCTTTGGGCGGCCAAGTATCACATTGTAAGGCAATGGGAAATCAGCAACGTCGAATGTGACCCTCTCGATCCTAAAGTTCAGCTCGCTGCCAAATGTTACCCAAGAACGTGATCTTCCCTTCGCTTGCTCCTTCCGGATTGATTCCTTGGAATGTGCCGATCTCTTGAGCTCATTGTCGAGGATCTGAAGCTTACGGAGCACCGCGAGGAGATCAGGTTTAAGCCGCCCGCCGTCAACTAGCATCTTGGTGACCTTGAGGTTGCGGATAGTTGGTGAGACCAACATCGGCAAGCACCCGACCGCAGATTATGCGATCAGGGTGGTCCTCAATATCAAAGATGATAAGGCGTCTTTGGACCACTTGAGAGGCTTGCGTGACTCTCACGGATGGTTCATTGCATTAACTTCCGCATCCACCGCTTGAGTTGGCGGTGGGAAGTATGCAGGGAAGCACCTCCGTCAACGCAGAGGACCTCTGTAGCTTTCTGAAACTCCTGCTCATCGGTCTCGTCATCTTCCATATCTTCATCGTCGTCGTCGTCTTCATCCTTGTCGCGTCCGCGGGGAGGTCTGTCTCCTTGCCGCTGCTTGGCCTTGCCGCGGCGTCCTCCCCGGCCGGACGCTTTCTTGCTGGCTCCTCCAAGAACTTCTGGGCCTTCTCCTTGTCGCGTCGCTCGTATTCAGCTTTACATTTGCTCGACAAGCTGCTCTACCTTCTTGCAGCTCTGGAGGTCATGGCCCTTGGTGTGGTGGATCTTGCAGTACTGCTTGCCGGAGCCGTCCTGCTTGTCGGCGGCCGCCATAGGCTGGTGGTTGATGCCAGCGGCAACCTCCTTGCTGGAGCTACCAGCCTTGGCGTTCTTGTCGCCACCTCCGTTGCTGGAATGCTCGACGACTAGCACATCTCTGCCTTTCTTTTTCCTGTTGCCCCGCCGCCGACTCTTCTTTGCCGGGGTGGTCTCCTCACTGTCAGATCCTCCTGCTTCGGTATTCTCTCCGGGGAGTCTCCTCCCCTCCTCGACGCGGCGCACTTGTCGGCCAGGCCGTATAGCTCATCGGCGTCTCTGATCTTGCACATCGCCATCTCCTCCCGCATCCTGCGGTTCCGCACGTTCTGATGGAACGCGCTGATCACTACGGCAGGGTGGACATCTGGGATGTTGTGCTGTACACGGCTGAATCTCTGAATATACTTGTGCAGGGGCTCTCCTTCCTTACAGGCGGCGCAGATGAAGGTCGCTTTCTTGGCCATGGGGTTTGTGGCGCTGTAAAGGCGCCGAAAAACTGATGGCATAGATCTGCCCAAGAAGATATGGAGTTGTCCGGCAAGTGCATGAGCCAGGACGACATTGGGCTTGAGCACCGCCGGAAGTAGTTAGCAAGGATCTTGTCGTCTCGCCCCGGCAGCCTGCACCGCGATGGTGTAGATCTTGAGGAACTCCGACGGATGCGTCTTGCCGTCGTACTTCTCCGCACGTCTGGTTTGAAGTTTTTCTTGCTGGGCCTTTGGACTTGCCCAGCTCACGAGTGAACGCAGGGCAACCTACCGTCTGACGGCAAGTCGCCTGGTTCCTCTGGCGCGTGCATGTCAACAGAGGGCCCAACGCGCTTGTCGGATTGACGTCGCGCTTCTCTTCGGCGCTCGATGCGGGTTCTAGCGTCCTCTTGCTGTCGATCGTGTAGCACTTGGGGCTGATCGCGATGAGCTCGTGGATCTGATGACGCAGTGGAGTCGCTGTCGAGGTGGATCCGGCGAGTCGACGACCTCGGCCTTCGGGGCGGAGAATGCATGGTGGTTGCACCCCCACCGGTCTCGTCGCCACCGGCTCGCGTTTGGCGTTCTTGCCGCGGCAATGACGCGCACTTTTCGATTCTGCGGAGGCGTCGCCGTTAAGCGGCCGATGAGACTTCAGATGGTGGCCCTCCACTCGTGGACCTTGTTGGCTGTTGGAGGGTAATCCAGAAGCAGCTGAGCTCTCGCTAGAGCTTCTGCCGGAGTAGTGGGTGGGATGGTGAACGGTGCGAGGAGCGGGATATGCTCGGACTTCTAACTATGTTAGAAGGAGCAGCATCCCGTCCAGGCGACCGTATCTCGCTTGTGCCAGCACGTTGGCATGCACGCTGGTCTTGAGGGTCTCGAGATCCTCCAGCTCGGTCTTGATCCAACGAGCGTATGGTATTGTGAATACCATGACGCTGTTGGTCCCGCGGCTCCTGAGATGGGCGCGGGACATGTACGGACGCCGAGGTTTGCACGGCCCTGTCCTTGGACTTGGCAGCGTCACGAACTCCTTCGCCGGCTCCCGTTCTTCCGCCAGCGTCTGCTCCACCACCCGTTTGCCCTGGTGATGGTGTGTTCGACGCGGACGGCTCCGCTGCCGCCGAAGCCTTCTTCTTCGTTGGCATGTTGATGAAGATGTTGAAGATGATGAAGATGTCGCTCGTGTGAACGCCGGATCAGGTTCACACAGCCTCGACGCCCCCTACCTGGCGCGCCAAAGATGTCGGGGAGGCTGATCTGACCCACGAACACCTATGGGACCGGCGGACCGAGTCCCTTTTGGTTCGGAGGGGGCCGGAGATCGCACGAAGAACGGATCGAGGCGAAGCACACGAGCAGTTTACCCAGCTTCGGAGCTCTCCGGAGAGATAACACTCCTACTGCTGCTTGTATGATTGTATTGTGTTCTTGCTAGGGAGCGCTGAGAGCTACAGTATACTCCAGCTGCTAACGAGACCTAGCGTGAGAGTGTTCGAACCCCCCTCGTTGCGCATGGGCCTCCTTTTATATGCACAAAGGGGCTCCGACCAGTGGCAACGTAGATGAGGGTACAAATGGAAAACAGTAGTTGGTACACCTACTTGAACAAAGGTATGTTGTACTCTACCTAACCACGACGGCAAGGGACAAAAGCATTAAATGCCCGTCCATATCGCCCTAAACAAGGCAACTTGAGGACCGTCAGAGGCGCTACCGTCCGCCACGATGGCAAGCTTGTCGCCGCTTATCGCTGCTCCCGGCGGCTGCCTGACCTCTTGACCTGCAGCGCATGGAATGATCCCATGGCGACACGTTGGTGGATGAGCTGGAGCGGAGATGAAGAGAGGTTGCCTGCCGCGACAAGTGCCTTGCCGCGGCTGAATCCTTGTCGCGTCCGGAGGCTTGTCGCTCTCCGAGCCTTCCCGGCAAGCTCCTCTTGCCGGGGTCTTGTATTCTGCGTGCCTTGAGTGGCCTTCCCGGCAAGCTCCTCTTGCCGGGGCCTTGTCTTCTTGGTTAAATACTTTGTTCTTGAATTGCTCCAAAGGAACCACGGAGGATCTTGGCGGTGACCAGGCAAGCCTTGCCGCGGGGTGCTGCAACTGCCCGTGCACGAGTTCGGGATACTAGGGTACCCTACTCTAGTACACCGACACTTGGGTTGGATAGTTTTTTTGTGTGGGTTATAGATGCAACTAGCTCAAACTAGCCCTCATGTTTAGATATACTTTAGGGCTATTTGAGCCCGAACTAGATCAAACTAACTGTAACCCATGGATACAGCAGCAGTTAATCAGCCGATAATTTATAAGAATGCACTAAACTCCTTCCGGCCCATAATATAAGATGTTAATTCATCTAATATGTGAGTATATTGGATGTTATAAGATACTCCCTCCGTTCCTAAATATTTGTCTTTTTAGAGATTTCAAATGGACTACCACATACAGATGTATATAGACATATTATAAAAGAGTGTTGTACTACATCATTGTGCAATTGTTGTTTAGCTTCTAATATGAACTTGGTGCTTTTAGGTACATATGTCATTGGTAAAGATCCACGCTTCGACCCTTTCGCGTATGGGGCAATGAGATATCGATGAACCAACATCAAGTGAGGAAGCTGATGAAGATTGTTAGTAAAATGGGTCCAAAGATGGCAATTAAACTATTTGTTTACACTTTATCCAAGACAACAACGAACTACAGGATGGTAAGTAAGAACTCTGCAGCCTTCTTTTTACTGCCCATAATGAGTTGTGTTAGATGACAATGTCTGAATCTTTTTCCTTTGCAGTGGTTGCCAAAGCAGTTTACTCAAGATTACCTCTCAAACTACATGATTGGTGGGCATGCAAAGGTTAAAGTATTTCTACCAGAACACGATGATTATCTAGATGTTTTCATGAAGACCGTGAAGGATGGGCGGTCGACCATCACAAGGGGTTGGATTAGAGTCGTGCGTGCCTTCTGCATGGAGGAGGGCACAATATGGGAATTCCGCTTCACCTTGTTCAACAACCAGAATATATTTTGCCTCTTTGTTTATCGTCTTTAATTGTACAATTATACAACTGTGGTTCATCATTCTTTATTTGGTTCTTATATAATTCTTGAACATATGTACCTATGAATCGAATAATGCATTGGTTGTTTGAACCTGATGGACATGAATAAAGCTGTAGCATACATTCAAATTCAAATTCAAATTAAAATCCGGTACAATATGAAAAAGAAGCAATTAAATTATGGTGAAATTACACTCTCCAGGTTGTTACGGCACACACAGTTGGTAAAACACAAACGTTTGCGATATGCACCATAATCCGAGATGGTTCACAGAGAGGAAACGTGTGCAAGCATGCACACAGTTGCCCTTTGCAAAGCGTGTGCGATGTCAGACAATATCACAAACGGTGTGAGCAAACTAAATGTTTGTGTCAGTTGCCTTATCGTACACGATTCGCAACCATGAACTATTTCTTTGATGAATTATGCATCGTAAATGTTGCACCACAGAATAACGTGTGCGATAGTTGTCGTGTACGATGATGTTAGGATGGTCCGACGTTTCGTAATCCTGTCCAACACTCGTACGATGATTAGCTAATCTTCTTAACAGTGAACTGTTTGTGATGGGCTGCGCATCATACACGTTCTATAATAGTGAACCGTTTGTGATGGGCCGCGCATCGTAAATGTAGCACCACGGAATACCGACTGTAATGGCAATGCGAGCAGAAACGAGTAGGAGTACTGTAGGGGCCCTACGCCCGAGGGTTTCTGGGTCGTGTGGGAAGGGCCCCCCTATCGCCCACACTAACTTGGCGACGGTTCCAAATGCCGTCACGGAAAGGGGTTAAAAACCATTTGTTTAGGACCGACGTGCACCAGTGTCACCTTTTCTGTCATGTATGTACATCCATGACGATTTTATGACAGAATCAAGATAGTCATACCTATGCTGTGTAGAAGTGTTCCATGACAATACCAAAATTATCATCAGGAAGTGTTCACTTCCATAACGATAAATGACGCGTCATGGAAGTGCTTTTGTCAAGGGTAACTGACACGTGGCATCCATCGTAACGGGTCGCTGTTAAGCTATCGGGTCCGGTTTTGGATCCGATAACCCGTTAACAGCCCGGACCAATGGGGATTTTCCACGTGTAAAATTCTCATTGGCCGAAGGAAACACGTGTCAGCTCATCATTGGGTCAGATAGGCGTCTATGATATGTCGACACATGTGATGGCCCACCACTGGCCCATTTAGCTTACAAAGGCCGGCCCGTTTGACTTGGTCAAAAGTTAGCGGGTCGGCCCATGAAAAGCCTGTTAACGGTCTATTCGCAAAAAGCCCATTTTATGGCCTGGTAACTCACGACCCGTTAGGGCCTTCCCGAAATTGGCCCAACAGCGTCATGTCGGCCGTCAAATATAACACCACCCATTTCACTTTCGGCTCATGTAAGGACCACGACGTCTTTTGGCCCATATGAGGCCTTTCGTACGTTAGGCCCTTTAGTGGCCCACGGTGACTCTCGCCCATAATGAACAGTAAATTTCTTTGTACCCATTAACAACCCATGATTCACATGGGCCGTTTCTAGCCCATGTTAGCTTTCAGCCAGTGACAACCCATACATTCTTGGGCTCCTTTCCGGCCTTCGATTACTTCCGGCCTGTTACTACCTTGTTCCCCTAATGGCCCAAATTCAGCCCGTGGCTAGAATGGGCCCGTTTGTGGCCTGTTAACCCGCTGCGCCGTTTCCAGCCCGCCCTATATTCTGGCCCATTAATGACTCGTTATGCATGTGACAAAATTAAGCCTTTGTTGTCTTCTGGCCTCTTAACGACATGTTACCGTGTTGGCCCGATATCAATTACGCCCTTTTACGGCCCATGTGGACCCATTTATCCGACAGCCGGAGGCCCACCGATTCTATGGCCCGTTGGAGGCCCATTTATTCGACGTCCTGTAGGAGGCCCATGGATCCCACTACCGTAGTGGGTCAAGGTTACCACGGTCCGTATATGGCCCATGGTTGTTGCGGCCACTAGCAAACCAGGGAAAAAGAAGACTAGGAACTAAATAAGCCCGAAAACTAACGCTAGGCTATTAAGGCGATTGCACAGATTACATCCACTTGGCATCAAAGTTCGTCACGATTGCAAATATAGGGAACACCCTACACTATACAAAAATGGCTTGCTGTTTTCTTCAGCCGGTGGCTGCATGTTAAGAACAAATTTTGTATCGCAACAAAAGAAAATACAACCATAAAACAAAAGGAAGGTTGGCATAAAAGTTAATAGTCTGGCAGATAAATGCACCACCAGAAGTTCAGAAGCCCAGTTCATTTGACCTAACTGTTATGTTACGTTTTCATGATGTATTGTCCCATGGAGCACCATAAACTTCGCCTTCATTTCTCCTAGGCTCCTGAACAACATAGCAAATGTCTGATAGTCTGGTTTCAAAACCATGCATATCTTGACGACATCGAACAATTGATGTCCTTGTTTCATGATGGGTCTCTGTTAGGGAATGGACTTGTGTCTGGAGCGCAGATATAACATTGTTTTGAGCTTGCATATCTTGATCATGAGGCAGTTTGGACGAGATTGCCTTAACAACCAACCCAGTATTACACATGAATGTGCTTTTGGCACTGTTAGTGGACAGGTACTGACCCACTGCAGCAAGAGGTGACATTGCGGTTATAGTTGCCTCGTCACCTTCAGAAGCTGGCGATTCCACCATTTTTTCCATAGCTTGCTGAAAAGTTGAACTTTTACATTAGTAGTACCAGAGCATAAGATATTAAGGAGGCAACAAAACCAAACAAAATAGCTTTGGTCTATATACAGAACTTATTCTGGTGAACCCGTGTAAAATATTAGTTGTTTTTACTGCAAAGTACATAATAAAACCAGGTTCCAAAAATATGACCATATACCATGGGTAATGTATTGTCTATTTCTTCACATTGTATTGACAACTAAGGATAAAGAGACAAAGTTTATAATACGGTAAGCATAGTATGACATCATTCATATCACAAAACAACTGAGAACAGACAAAAAGGCAATTGTAACGATGTGTGGGCAAGTCCAGCACGGAACTAGATTACAGATCAACATAAAAGGAACGTCACTCCTCTCTTTTAAACCTTGTAAGGTGCAATGATAAGCTAAGACAATTGTGTATAAAATTGAAAAGAGTAATAGACATTGTCTGCAAACCATGCAGTTCAATGCATGAGTTAGAGTAAGTAGTAGTTAAAAGGCATGAGGATTAAGGACTTACAACAAATGGCTTTGATCGGTGTAGTCATGCCCTTCGTCTTGCTGGTGTGATAGTCCTTGAAGATTTCCACAACATTTGGTTCAGGTACTTTTTGGTCCTTGCGGGCTTTCCTATGCATTTGGAACAAGTCAATATAGATCTGATAATATGGCACAACGAAAAGAGTGAAACAACAGCTAATTACAAGAGCCTCGCAGTGTGCAATATAGCTGCAAGATCCTGTCGTCTATTGGAATTTCACTTTCATACTGGTTGGCCTTGTTCTTTGAACAGTTCACCTACAAGAAGATAGATTTGTGAGGCACATGCGTAAATAGGAGTTCAACATGTGATCTGATCACATACATATAATGTACCTGCTACTTTGGATTGGACCAGTGTTTAACGAGGCCTCTCCAGTCTTCATACGATATATTTTCCACTTGAGATGTTTGGGAAAGTTCACTGTTAGCCTTGCCTTCAAAGTGAGTTTTCCTCAAGTTATACCAATACCATCGCAGAACAGACTTAAAAACGTGGGTGCAAGCTTGTCTCGTTGCATCATCTTGGCTATCCAACTTGAAACTCACCTGTTGAAAATTATGGGAGTCTTATTATCAGCAACCTAGAAAGTATGGGACAGAGCAAGACAATATTACTAGGTTCCGTACGTAACCATACTTATAGATAAATTGTCAAGGAAGGTGTTGAACTGGGTTTCGTCTTTGACATTCATGTACTAAATTCATGTTGGGAGGATACGTGCATGACACCTAACGGCAACCGATGCCTCTGATACTAACTTGGCTGACTCTATAGCATCACGTGGCCTTTTTGAACCTGCCTCAAAACAGATATCCATTCTTCCTCCTCTAGATTTAGTTAACCTATCGAGCATTATCCCTAATGTTTGTTTCCTCTTGCGCCTAGGTGCTATTCCAACAACGAACATAGGAAGTGTTAGTGTACATCAAACTGTGAGACTACATATAAAGAAGCATGCAACTGTAACTTGACTCGAGCAACTACCTTCTTGTTGTTGAAGCTGTCACAGCCCTAGAATTCATTTGCAAATAGTTGCACAAGCATTCATGCATCATGTCTAAATTTATTTAAAATTTGAATGGGGATTGTTCAAACCCTAGCACCAGATCAAATCCAATAGGTTCAACCTAAAATAATCTTCAATGAACCCAAAATGTCCCTAAGAAAAGTTCATCATTTGTGGTTAAGGTGAAAACGTCTTCCAAAAATGATGAGCATATTTCTTGGTCATTTATGGATTTTTGAATTAACCCATATTGTATTTGAATTGGGGCTTGTAAATGCTATATATATTTTCAACAGCTCCAATAATTCTGAAACTTTTGCTGGGGCTCTGGAATTATTCAGCTAGCATCCAAAAATATTTTCAGGATTTTACCAAGTGGTTTAGTATTTTTACTAAATCAAAAACAGTAGCGGAAAATAGAAAAACAGAAATAAAAGAGACTCACCAGGCACTCACCTGGCAGCCCATCTGACCGGCCCAGCCCACCAGGGGCAGGGAGGTCTTCTTCCTCTCGCTAGTCGGATGCACAACGCGTGCCCGACACGCGCGCCGCCACCGCACGCCACCTCCTGCTTGCCGCCGACCTCCTGGAGCTGGCTTGGGACGCCACACGCGTCCCCAAGCCCCACCTTCTCACTCTCGTCCCCGTTCCCCGCCTCCCTATCGCTCCACATCTCGGACACGAACACGTCCGTCGCCGCCTCTCACTGCCACCGCGCTCACCGCCCGTCCCTCGACCAACCGCCGTGACCATCGGCTCCGCCTCGTCGTCTACATCATCCCAAACGAGCCACGCATCCTCGAGCGCCCTACAACATCGCCACCATCGTCGTCTTCGTCCTCGGCCATCACGGTTCGTCGTCGTCGATCCGTTTCGACACAAGCGCCCCCGAGCCCACTTGGTAAATTGGGTTGGAAGCGTTGAATCCTTTGGTCTTGGGCCGTGTGTATATATATATTGGCAATGCCTTGGAGTACAAGAAGAGATCAGAGATAGACCGATCTCAAGTAGTTCAGTACAGGAGGTCACGAGAGAGAGAGAGAGAGGGAGAAAAGGAGATAGAGATAGATTACAACTTGAATGAAATATCTTTATCCTACACATATTCTAACACTCCCCCTCAATCTAAACCTCATGAACTTCGACCAAGGTTGAGATTGTACTTGAACTCATCTAACCTCCTCATAGTGAGAGGCTTTGTGAATCCATCAGCAAGTTGATCTCCAATAGGAATGAACTGAATCTGGAAAAGCTTTCTGGCTACTCTTTCTCTAACAAAGTGGAAATCAAATTCAATATGCTTCGTGCGTGCATGAAAGACAGGATTAACTGACAGATAGGTTGCACCAATATTATCACACCATAGTCTGGCAGCTTTTGGAGTCTTAATTCCAAGCTCATAAAGTAGTGTTTGTATCCACATTACTTCAGCTGTAGCATTTGCCAAAGCTTTGTATTCAGCCTCAATACTTGATCTAGAGACTGTAGCCTGCTTTCTTGCACTCCATGACACAAGATTGGATCCCAGAAATATAGCAAATCCACCAATAGACCTTCTATCATCAATACATCCTGCCCAGTCTGCATAAGAGTAGGCAGTAACAAGCGTAGAAGAAGACTTGGTAATCTGAAGTCCAAGTCTCTCTAAAAACTTAAGATACCTCAAAATTCTTTTAACTGGAGTCCAATGAGTAGTGCTAGGAGCATGTAAATACTGACATACCTTGTTGACAACATAAGAAATGTGAGGTCGTGTAAGTGCTAAATATTGCAAGGCACACACAACACTCCTATAATTTGTTGCATCCTCTGATCCAAGTGCCTCTCCACTTTCAACAGAAAGTTTTTCAGAAGTTGAGATAGGTGTACTCACAAGTTTACATTTTTTCAAACCTACTCTCCTGAGTATGTCAGCTGTGTATTTCTCCTGTGTCAGAAGTATACCATCTCTTATCTATTTGACCTCTATGCCAAGAAAATAATGAAGATCTCCCAAATCCTTGAGGGAAAATTCCAACTTAAGATCCTTAAGCAAACAAGTGGTGGCACTTGAACTTGAACTAGCAACAATAATATCATCAACATAAACTAGCACAAAGATAGTGACATTTCCTTTATTATAAAAGAACAAGGATGGTCTGCCTTGGATGGTATGAATCCAAGTTGTTGTAGTTGCATGCTCAATCGTGAATACCAAGCTCTTGGGGCCTGTTTTAAACCATATAAAGCTTTATCCAACTTACAAACATAATGTGGTGTACTATGATTTTCATAACCTGGTGGCTGCCGCATGAATACCTCTTCCTCAAGAACACCATGAAGGAATGCGTTCTGAACATCTAGCTGTCTTAAGCTCCAACATCTGGAAACAGAAATAGAAAAGACAAGTCGAATAGTAGCTGATTTAACAACTGGACTAAAGGTATCCTCATAGTCAATGCCAAACCTTTGTCTAAACCCCTTAGCAACTAAGCTAGCCTTGTACCTGTCTATACTTCCATCAGACATTCTTTTTATCTTGTACACCCATTTACAGTCAATGACATTCATTCCACTTTATGATGGTACTAGGTGACACGTTTTATTTTTAATAAGTGCATCATACTCACTATCCATGGCTTCTTTCCAATCTTGTGAGCAAGAGCATCAGCTAGATTAACTGGTTCACCAGTAGTAGTGAGGAAAGCACGTTTTTATCATACCTGATGGTACCATCTTTGTATTCATTTTCCTTAGTAATATCCGATTGAGACCTTGTGTGACGCCGAGGGATTATTTGTGCAGCAGAGGAACCCGCCACAGAAGATCCGGCCACCTAATCATACCCAGCCGCCGCGGGATCGCACGCCAGATTGCCTGTGGACAAAATCAGCCTCGGGATCGAGCCGCTAGTCGAAGCGCTCCGCGTGTCACCCGCTGATGCCGTGCAAGTGGACGTGCGTGATAACCCACAAGTATAGGGGATCGCAATAGTTTTCGAGGGTAGAGTATTCAACCCAAATTTATCGATTCGACACAAGGGGAGCCAAAGAATATTCTCAAGTATTAGCAGTTGAGTTGTCAATTCAACCACACCTGGATAACTTAGTATCTGCAGCAAAGTATTTAGTAGCAAAGTAATATGGAAGTAACCGTAACGATAGCAAAAGTAATATTTTTGGGTTTTGTAGTGATTATAACAATAGCAATGAAAAAGTAAATAAGCGAAGAACAATATGTGACAAGCTCGTAGGCATTGGATCGGTGATGGAGAATTATGCCAGATGCGGTTCATCATGTAACAGTCATAACCTAGGGTGACGCAAAACTAGCTCCAATTCATCAATGTAATGTAGGCATGTATTCCGAATATAGTCATACGTGCTTACAGAAAAGAACTTGCATGCCATCTTTTGTCCTACCCTCCCGTGGCAGCAGGGTCCTAGCGGAAACTAAGGGATATTAAGGCCTCCTTTTAATAGAGTACCGGACCAAAGCATTAACGTATAGTGAATACATGAACTCCTCAAACTATGGTCATCACCGGGAGTGGTCCCGATTATTGTCACTTCGGGTTGCGGATCATAACACATAGTAGGTGACTATAGACTTGCAAGATAGGATCAAGAACTCACATATATTCATGAAAACATAATAGGTTCAGATCTGAAATCATGGCACTCCGGCCCTAGCGACAAGCATTAAGCATAGCAAAGTCATAGCAACATCAATCTCAGAATATAGTGGATACTAGGGATCAAAGCCTAACAAAAATAACTCGATTACATGATAAATCTCATCCAACCCATCACCGTACAGCAAGCCTACGATGGAATTACTAACGCACGGCGGCGAGCATCATGAAATTGGTGATGGAGGATGGTTGATGATGAAGACGGCGACGGATTCCCCTCTACGGAGCCCCAAACGGACTCCAGATCAGCCCTCCTGAGAGGTTTTAGGGCTTGGCGGCGGCTCCGTATCGTAAAACGCGATGAATCCTTCTCTCTGATTTTTTATCACCGAACACGAATATATGGAGTTGGAGTTGAGGTCGATTGGAGCGCCGAGGCACACAAAGGCGGGGCGCGCCCGTAAGGCACGCCCCACCCTCGTGGACAAAGTGGAGGCCCCCCTGACGTGGATTCTTCTTCCAGTATTTTTATATTTTCCAAAAAATAAGTTCCGAGGAGTTTCAGGTCATTCCGAGAACTTTTGTTTCTGCACATAAATAACACCATGGAAAGTCTGCTGAAAACGGCGTCAGTCCGGGTTAGTTCCATTCAAATCATGCAAGTTAGAGTCCAAAACAAGGGCAAAAGTGTTTGGAAAAGTAGATACGACGGAGACGTATCAACTCCCCCAAGCTTAAACCTTTGCTTGTCCTCAAGCAATTCAATTGATAAACTGAAAGTGATAAAGAAAAACTTTTACAAACTGTGTTTGCTCTTGTTGTTGTAAATATGTAAAGCCAGCATTCAAGTTTTCAGCAAACATTATGACTAACCATATTCACAATAACATTTAGGTCTCTTGTTTACTCATGTCAATGGCATAATCAACTAGCGAGCAATAATAATAAATCTCGGATGACAACACTTTCTCAAAACAATCATAATATAATATAACAAGATGGTATCTCGCTAGCCCTTTTTGAGACCACAAAACATAAATGCAGAGCACCTTTAAAGATCAAGGACTGACTAGACATTGTAATTCATGGTATAAGAGATCCAGTCATACCCAATATAAATTAATAGTAATGGGTGCAAATGACAGCAGTGCTCTCCAGCTAGTGCTTTTTAATAAGAGGGTGATGACTCAACATAAAAGTAAATAGATAGGCCATTCGCAGAGGGAAGCAGGGATTTGTAGAGGTGCGAGAGCTCGATTTTGAATTAGACATAAATAATATTTTGAGCGGCATACTTTCATTGTCAACATAACAACCAAGAGATGGCGATATCTTCCATGCTACACACATTATAGGCGGTTCCCAAACAGAATTGTAAAGTTTATACTCCCCCTCCACCAACAAGCATCAATCCATGGCTTGCTCGAAAAAACGAGTGCCCCCAACTAACAACAATCCCAGGGGGAGTTTTGTATGCAATTATTTTGATTTAGTTTGCATAAAGCATGGGACTGGGCATCCCGGTGACCAGCCACTTTCTCGTGAGTGAGGAGCGGAGTCCACTCCTCTTGAGAATACCCCGCCTAGCATGGAAGATACAGACAGCCCTAGTTGATACATGAGCTATTCGAGCATACAAAACATAATTTCATTTGAAGGTTTAGAGTTTGGCACATAAAAATTTACTTGGAGCGGCAGGTAGATACCGCATATAGGAAGGTATAGTGGACTCATATGGAATAACTTTGGGGTTTAAGGGATTGGATGCACAAGCAGTATTCCCGCTTAGTACAAGTGAAGGCTAGCAAAAGACTGTGCCAAATAGAGAGCGACAACAGTCATGAACATGCATTAAAATTAATAAACATTGAGTGCAAGCATGAGTAGGATATAATCCATCATGAACATAAATATCGTGAAGGCTATGTTGATTTGTTTCAACTAAATGTGTGAACATGTGCCAAGTCTAGTCACTTGAATCATTCAAAGGAGGATACCACCCCACTATACCACATCACTACCATTTTAATAACATGTTGGCACGCAAGGTAAACCATTATCACTCATAGCTAATCAAGCATGGCATAAGCAACTATAATCTCTAATTGGCAATGCAAATATGTTTATTCATAATAGGTTGAATCAGGAACGATGAACTAATCATATTTAGAAAAACAAGAGAGGTCGAGTTCATACTAGCTTTTCTCATCTCAATCAGTCCATCATATATCGTCATAATTGCCTTTTACTTGCACTACCGAACGATGTGAAAATAATGAGAGTGCATGTGCATTGGACTAAGCTGGAATCTGCGAGCATTCAATAAACAGGAGAAGACAAGGCAATATGGGCTCTTGGTTAAATCAACAATAATGCATATAAGAGCCACTTCAACAATTTAATTATGGTCTTCTCCTATCGACCCCCAAAGAAAAGAAAAGAAAATAAAACTATTTACACCGGAAAGCTCCCAACAAGCAAAAGAAGAACGGGGAATCTTTTTGGTTTTTTTTAATTATTACTACTATAACAAGAATGTAAACTAGCTAAAAGCTATTACTATCTTTTTTGTTTTTCTTAAGATTTATCAAACACACACGAAGAAAGCAAGAAAAAGAAAATAAACTAGCATGGATATTACAGTGAAAGAGTATGAGCACTGACATCTAGCAATGAGTGTGTGAACATGAATGTAATGTCGGTGAGAAATATGTACTCCCCCAAGCTTAGGCTTTTGGCCTAAGTTGGTTTATTGCCACGGATGGCCTGGCGGATATCCATAGATGTAGCCGGGGTCGTACTGAGATGCAGCGGCTATTGCCTCCTGAGCTGCAGCGTGGCGGCGAGCTGCCTCCGCCCTCCTCTCGTACTCATCTGCCTCCTCTCTGGTAATAAAATGTCTTCCTTTTGCCAGATAATCAAAGAAGGCAGGAGCAGGGAGAGTAATATGGACAGCACGACGCCTTTCAAAGATTAGTTGGTACTGGAGAGGTGGTTCATTCCTCTCGACAAACTGATGGTGAACCATAGCATTAAAGTCTAGGTAAGTACGGGACAATTCAATATCATCATCACGTATGGTTACACCAAGAAAATCAGCTAAGCGGGTTGCATAAATTCCACAAAAGGAAGACATTTATTATGATGCAACCTACGTGCAACAATGGCTCCCAAATTATAAGATTTGTCTCCTAACACAGCACTCCTAAGAATACTGAGGTCAGGGACACACATATGACATGCTTCATCTTTACCATTTATGCACCTACCTATGAAGAGAGCAAAATAATGTATAGCAGGAAAATGAATGCTCCCTATGGTAGCTTGTGCTATATCTCTAGATTCCCCCACAGTTATACTAGCAAGAAAATTTCTAAATTCAGATTTGCGAGGTTCACTAGCACTACCCCATTGTGGAAGTTTGCAAGCGGTGGTAAAATCATCTAAGTCCATAGTATAAGATTTTTCCATAAAGATCAAACATGACAGTTGGAGAATTGCGTGAAGATGAAAATTCAAACCTCCTCACAAAGGAACTAGTGAGATAGTGGTACTGGCAGCACTTTTCCTCCTCGAAGCTCACAAGATCAGCGTTACGCAAATATGCGTTAAATTCTTCATTGATTCCTTTCGATCCATAAAGTCCTCGATGGCCATTCACAAGGCCGCCTTTGGAGGCGTTCCTTGGTGGCTCATCGTCGACATCACGCATTGCAAGCCTGGGTCCTTGCTTCCTTGAAGAACCACCTTGGTACATTTTCCTAAGCATATTTCTTCCTCTGAAAAATTTCTGAATTTTTTAGTAACTTCAAATAAAAGTGAACCAAGCTCAACAAAATTGATAGCAACTACTCCTACAAGTGCCTAGAGGCTATATCATGCATTAGAACTACTTGGAACCATATAAATTTTACATGCAAGCTCAAGAATATGGTCATCTAGGAAGCACAAATTTGCAATGAATAAAACACTAGAACAAAAACTAATTGGACTAATGGAGGAGTCACATACCAAGGAACAATCCCCCCAAGCAGTTTTGTGAGAGGTGCTTTGAGCAAGGAGATCGAAAATCACAGCAAAATGAGCTAGAACTCGTGCTTGAGCTGGATGGTGATTTTTTTGGGAGGAAGAAGAAGTGTGTGGGTGCAGGAATAAGTGGAGGGGGGCCACCATGGGCCCACAAGGCAGGGGGCGCGCCCTGTAGGGGTGGGCGCGCCCTGGACCCTCGTGGCCAGGTGTTTGCTCCCCTTGCTGTGTTCTCAGTTCCAGATATTCTCAAATATTTCAGAAAAAATCGTATTAAATTGGCAGGGCATTTGGAGAACTTTTATTTTCGGGGTATTTTTATATTGCACGGATAATTCAGAGAACAAACAGAAAAATACTATTTTTACTTTATTTCAACTAAATAACAGAAAGTAGAAAGAGGGTACCGAAGGTTGTGCCTTCTAGTTTCATCCATCTCATGCTCATCAAAAGGAATCCACTAACAAGGTTGATCAGGTCTTGTTAACAAACTCATTCCGAATAACATGGAACCGGAGAAATTTCGAATAACACGATGTTACCTCAACGGGGATATGCACATCCCCTATAATAAGAATATCATATTTCTTCATGACAGTAGGAAGAGGAAATTCAAAACCTCCAAAAATAATCGATGGAATTTTTCCAATAGAGTTGATACTATGAACTTGAGGTTGTTTCCTCGGAAAGTGTATCGTATTCTCATTACCATTAACATGAAAAGTGAAATTGCCTTTGTTGCAATCAATAACAGCCCCTGCAGTATTCAAAAAAGGTCTTCCAATAATAATAGACATACTATCGTCCTCGGGAATATCAAGAATAACAAAGTCCGTTAAAATAGTAACATTTGCAACTACAACAGGCACATCCTCACAAATGCCGACAGGTATAGTAGTTGATTTATCAGCCATTTGCAAAGATATTTCAGTAGGTGTCAACTTATTCAAATCAAGTCTACAGTATAAAGAGAGAGGCATAACACTAACACCGGCTCCAAGGTCACATAAAGCATTTTTGACATAATTTCTTTTAATGGAGCATGGTATAGTGGGTACTCCTGGATCTCCAAGTTTCTTTGGTATTCCACCCTTAAAAGTGTAATTAGCAAGCATGGTGGAAATTTCAGCTTCCGGTATCTTTTTTTATTAGTAACAATTTCTTTCATGTACTTAGCATAAGGATTCATTTTGAGCATATCAGTTAATCGCATATCATAAAAGATAGGTCTAATCATTTCAGCAAAGCGCTCAAAATCCTCATCATCCTTTTTCTTGGATGGTTTGGGAGGAAAAGGCATGGGTTTCTGAACCCAAGGTTCTCTTTCTTTACCGTGTTTCCTAGCAACAAGTATTTCTTATCATAACGTTGGTTCTTTGATTGTGGGTTATCAAGATCAACAACAGGTTCAATTTCTATATGATTATCATTATTGGTTGAGCATCATCATGAACATCATCATTAACATTATCATTATGTTCATGTTCATTACCAGATTGTGTTTCAGCATCAAAATAGAAATATCATTTGGATTCTCAGGTGGTTTAGCAATAGGTTCACTAGAAGCATGCAAAGTCCTATCATTTTTCTTTTTCTTCTTTTTAGAAGGACTAGGTGCATCAATAATATTTCTCTGAGAATCATGTTCAATTATCTTAGGATGGCCTTCAGGATACAAAGGTTCCTGAGTCATTTTACCAGTTCTAGTAGCCACCCTAACACCATAGTCATTATTCTTATTATGTAATTCATTGAGCAAATCATTTTGAGCTTTAAGTACTTGTTCTACTTGAGTGGTAACCATAGAAGCATGTTTACTAATGAGTTTAAGTTCACCTTTAACTCTATACATATAATCACCCAGGTGTTCAAGCGTATCGGAATTGTATTTCAATTGTCTACCAAAATAAGCATTGAAGTTTTCTTGTTTGACAATAAAATTATCAAACTCTTCTAAGCATTGTCTAGCAGACTTATAGTGAGGAATATCACCTTCATCAAATCTATAGAGAGAATTTACCTTTACTACCGTGTCGGGTTATCAAGACCATGAGTTTCTTCAATAGGTGAGGATTAAGATCATATGTTTCTTCAACATGCGGTAAATTAAGACCATGTATTTCTTCAATAGGAGGTAAATTCTTAACATCTTCACTTTTATACCCTTTTCTTTCATAGATTTCTTTGCCTCTTGCATATCTTGAGTGAGAAATAGAACACCCCTCTTCTTCGGAGTTGGTTTAGGAATAGGCTCAGGAATTGGCTCAGGAAGTGTCCAATTATTTTCATTTGTCAACATAGTATTCAATAGAATTTCAGCTTCATCCGGTGTTCTTTCCCTAAAAACAGAACCATCACAACTATCCAGGTAATCTCTGGAAGCTTCGGTTAGTCCATTATAAAAGATATCAAGTATTTCATTTTTCTTAAGAGATGATCAGGCAAAGCATTAAGTAATTGGAGAAGCCTCCCCCAAGCTTGTGGGAGACTCTCTTCTTCAGTTTGCACAAAGGTTTATATATTCCTTAAAGCAGCTTGTTTCTTATGAGCAGGGAAATATTTAGCAGAGAAGTAATAAATCATATCCTGGGGACTACGCACACATCCAGGATCAAGAGAGTTGAACCATATCTTAGCATCACCCTTTAATGAGAACGGAAATATATTAAGGATGTAAAGGTAGCGAGTTCTCTCATCATTAGTGAACAGGGTGGATATATCATTAAATTTAGTAAGATGTGCCACAACAGTTTCAGATTCATAGCCATAAATACGATCAGATTCAACCAAAGTAATTATATCAGGATCAATAGAGAATTCATAATCCTTATCAGTAACACAGATAGGTGAAGTAGCAAAAGCAGGGTCAGGTTTCATCCTAGCATTAAGAGATTACTGCTTCCATTTAGCTAATAACCTCTTGAGATCATATCTATCATTGCAAGCTAAAATAGCTCTAGTGATTCTTCATCCGAACATAACCCTCGAGCTGTGAATTAATTCATATTTATTAGGTGGAGAGTCTTCATCATCACTATCTTCAATATTATCAGTTTCAATAATTTTATTCTCTCTAACCCTAGCAAGTTGTTCATCAAGAAATTCACCAAGTGGCACAGTAGTATCAAGCATAGAAGTAGTTTCATCATAAGTATCATGCATTGCAGAAGTGGCATCATCAATAACATGCGACATATCAGAATGAATAGCAAAAGCAGGTTTAGGTGTTGCAAGATTACTCAAAACAGAAGGTGAATCAAGTGCAGAGCTTGATGGCAGTTCCTTACCTCCACTTGTAGTTGAGGGATAAATTTTTGTTTTAGCGTCTTTCAAGTTCTTCATAGTGACCAGCAGATATAAATCCCAAGTGACTCAAAGAATAGAGCTATGCTACCCAAAGAACGCGCGGAAAATAGTCTTGATAACCCACAAGTATAGGGGATGTAGCAGTTTTCGAGGGTAGAGTATTCAACCCAAATTTATTGATTCGACACAAGGGGAGCCAAAGAATATCTCAAGTATTAGCAGTTGAATTGTCAATTCAACCACACTTGGATAATTTAGTATCTGCAACAAAGTATTTAGTAGCAAAGTAATATGGAAGTAACTGTAATGATAACAAAAGTAATATTTTTGGGTTTTGTAGTGATTATAACAATAGCAACGGAAAAGTAAATAAGCGAAGAACAATATGTGAAAAGCTCGTAGGCATTGGATCGGTGATGGAGAATTATGTCGGATGCGGTTCATCATGTACCAGTCATAACCTAGGTGACGCAAAACTAGCTCCAATTCATCAATGTAATGTAGGCATGTATTCCGAATATAGTCATACGTGCTTATGGAAAAGAACTTGCATGACATCTTTTGTCCTACCCTCCCGTGGCAGCGGGGTCCTAGCGGAAACTAAGGGATATTAAGCCTCCTTTTAATATAGTACCAGACCAAAGCATTAACACATAGTGAATACATGAACTCCTTAAACTATGGTCATCACCGGGAGTGCCAATTATTGTCACTTCGGGGTTGTCGGATCATAACACATAGTAGGTGACTATAGACTTGCAAGATAGGATCAAGAACTCACATATATTCATGAAAACATAATAGGTTCAGATCTGAAATCATGGCACTCGGGCCCTAGTTACAAGCATTAAGCATAGCAAAGTCATAGCAACATCAATCTCAGAACATAGTGGATACTAGGGATCAAACCCTAACAAAACTAACTCGATTACATGATAAATCTCATCCAACCCACCACCGTCCAGCAAGCCTGCGATGGAATTACTCATGCACGGCGGTGAGCATCATGAAATTGGTGATGGAGGATGGTTGACGATGACGACGGCAACGGATTCCCCTCTCCGGAGCCCCAAACGGATTCCAGATCAGCCCTCCGGAGAGGTTTTAGGGCTTGGCGGCGGCTCCGTATCGTAAAACGCGATGAATCCTTCTCTTTGTTTTTTTTCTCCCCGAACACGAATATATGGAGTTGGAGTTGAGGTCGGTGGAGCGTCAGGGGGCCCACGAGACAGGGGGGCACGCCCAGGTGGGTAGGCGTGCCCCCCACCCACGTGGATAGGTGGAGGCCCCCTGATGTGGATTCTTCTTCCAGTACTTTTTATATTTTCCAAAAATAAGTTCCGTGGAGTTTCAGGTCATTCCGAGAACTTTTGTTTCTACACATAAATAACACCATGGAAAGTCTACTGAAAACAGCGTCAGTCCGGGTTAGTTCCATTCAAATCGTGCAAGTTAGAGTCCAAAACAAAAGCAAAAGTGTTTGGTAAAGTAGATACGACAGAGACGTATCAGTGAGTGTCGGGGCCCGCGTGCTGGGCACAGCCGCGGTCGCCCGGTCGAGCTGCTGGTCGGCCACCCCCTCGGGCCGTGGACTCGTGGCGGACGGAGAGTCGCCCCCGCCCCCGCCTGGGCTGGTGGGCTCCACGCTGTCACTGTCGGCCACCGGGTTGGGAGCCGCCTCCGTGTGCACCTGGAAGGGATCCTCCTCGGATCGTGCGCCAATGATTGCGCTAGCGCCAGGATTTTCCTAGGATCGCGTGCCAGATCGCCTGCTGGTGGCGGGATCCTCCTCGGGGCTAGCGACAACTGCGTTGGCTGTTTCTGGACACATAAAATCATGAGCTGCACCTGTACAAACGTCATTAGAGATGCAATTTTTTGTGGATTTGTTCACATGGTCAGCTTTAGATAATTCACCCCCGTGATCAGATATTGTGTCAAAGTCCAGAAGAATTTCTATTTCAGCACGAAGAAGCGCGCCTGTATGCGATGAAGTTTGGCAAAAGGAAAGAGGGTTTCATCAAAAACTACATCTTGAGAAATATATATACGTCCACTTGCAATTTCTAGGCACTTGTATCCCTTATGTAGGTTACTATAGCCAAGAAAAACACATTGAGTGGAACGGAATTCAAGTTTATGATGATTATATGTACGTAAATTGGGGTAGCAAGCACACCCAAAGATTTTGAGAGAGTTGTAGTCGGGTTTTTGATGATAGAGACGTTCCAATGGAGTAGAGTTGCCAATGACTTTACTGGGAAGATGATTAATGAGATAAGTTGTTGTCATAAACGCTTCATCCCAATATTTTAGTGGCATAGACGCATGAGCAAGTAGGGAGAGGCCAACTTCAACAATGTGACGGTGTTTGCGCTCGGCAGAACCGTTCTGTTGATGAGCATGTGGGCAAGAGACATGGTGTTGGATGTCTATGCTATGAAAGAAAGAGTTGTGTTTTTCGTACTCCCCTCCCCACCCAGTCACTTTGAACTATCAGAATTTTTCTGTTAAAGTGCCTTTCAACAAGTTTCTGAAATTTTTGGAAGATAGAGAAGACTTCAGATTTATATTTGAGTAAATAAATCCAAGTGAACTTGCTATAGTCGTCAATAAAACTAACATAGTATTTATTTCTTCCAAAGGAATCTCTTGGATGACTCCATACATCACTGAAAATAAGCTCTAAAGGAGCATGAGACACACTATTTGACTTGGGATAAGGGAGTTGGTGGCTCTTGGCACACTGACAGGCTTCACAAACTGACTCACTATTTTGACTATGTGACAAAGAAAGTTTGTCTTTATTGACTACTTGCTTAACTATGATCGATGATGGGTGTCCTAATCTTTGATGCCACCTTGCCAAGGAGGGTTTGATGGCGGAATAAACTTGACGATGCTTGCGACTAAGTGCTCCGGATGTGATGGGGTAGAGCCCTCCAATGCATCTACCGTGATGAAGAAGTTCCCTCGTTGCCCCGTCCTTTATAAAAAAGTAACGTGGGTGAGTTTCAAAGAAGACATTATTATTAGTGGCTAGACAAGAAATAGATGCAAGATTTTTATCAGCTTGTGGAACATGAAGGACGTCTTAAGGACTAGATCACGTTTGATATTAGGGGAGTTAATAAAATCTTGTCCAATGTGACAAATATCTATACCTCCACCACTTGCCGCGGTGTGACTCTGGTCATTGCCGTGGTATCTCCCACGGAGCGCAAGTTGCTCTAAATCGCTGGTGACATGATCTGTTGCACCCGAGTCCACGTACCAAACGCCTGCTCCTCCTCCTTCTTCACGGATGGCTGCAGCAACATGACGAGCGTCGGGGATGAAGTCTTCGTCATACCTGTGCCAACAGTCCATGACCTCACACTACAAAAAAAGACACATTCGCGACATTTTGGGCCGAACAATTTTTTTTCTGTCATACATATGACACTTCTATGACGATAATTATGACAAAACCCGGTATCATCATAGATGTGGTGGGCTCCTACTTCTATGACAAAAAACCATGACAGAAAATGGGCTTTTTGTCCTGGGCGGGCTAGAGACACAGCTGCATGACATTCTTTGGGCCGTCCATGACGGAAAAAACCGTGGTAGAAGCGAGGGGAAAATTTCGGGGAGTTCCCGGTTACAGTGGGAGGTCGGGGGCGGCGATGCTGCTTTCTCTCGTACGTCTGTGGCGTGTGTGCGAGGCGTTGGCTCTAACTGAACCCGGCGAGGCGTTGGGTCTAATCGAACCCGGCGATTGCTGCAGGCTACGCGTTCTTGAACCCGAGAGATCAATCGATGGTCGTTAATCGAACCCGATCGGCGATTCCTTCACTACTGCTGCTAACTGAAGCCGATCGATGCTGCCTCTGGGATGAACAGTGAGCGTTGCAGGGGGGGTTGGATGAACAGTGAGCGGTGGCGTTGCCTCTGGATGAACAGGACCCCGTGGTGTGGTGGAGGGCTGGATGAATAGTAGACAGTGGAGGGGTGGTTGAACAGGACCCCGTGGTGTGGAGGGCTGGATGAACAGTAGACGGTGGAGGGGTGCCCGTGGAGGGGTGGTTGAACAGGACCCCGTGGTGTGGAGGGCTTGGATGAGCGATGAGACGGTGGAGGGTGGTTGAACAAGAGCGGTGGAGTAGCGCGCGGTGGAGGCTGGATGAACAGGAGCCCGTGGAGGCTAGAGGAGGTCGACGGTGGAGATGAACAGTATCCCGTGGAGTCCCGTTTTGCGGTACGCCACACCCCTCCCGATGAACAGGACCCCCGTTTCGACCGTAGGAGGTCCGTTTCGTCCGTTTTGCGGTACGCCACACCCCTCCCGATCAACAGGACCTCCGTTTCGACCGTAGGAGGTCCGTTTTGTCCATTTTGCGGTACGCCACACCCGTCCCGATCAACAGGACCCCCGTTTCAACCGTAGGAGGTCCGCTTCCTCCGTTTTGCGGTACGCCACACCCCTCCCGATCAACAGGACCCTGTTCCGAATGTAGGAGGTCTATTTCCTCCATTGTGCGGTACGCCAGGCCTCGTTTCCATCGCATGTTCCGTCCAAGCCCTCCTGGTGAACACGACCACACATTCCGTTCCGGCCCAGCCAGTTGGCTCCCCATGAGCACGACGACTATGTTGTTTCTCCGTTCCGACCCAGCCATGTACGTATACGCGAGAGGCGTTCGAGACCCCGCCCGTATGTACACATACGTGGCCGTATTTTCTTTCTTGCAGCCTGGCCGCTGTACGTATGTGTACATGCTACATGCGTGCCTCTACTATGACACGTGCGTGCCTCTACATTGACCAGTATATATGTACGTACACGTTCGCGACCAGAATGACAACGCTATGTACGCTTCGACCAGGTGGGTCCCGACTGTCAGGCACTTCCTTGCCTGCAAAGATGTAGCTGGTGGGTCCCAGCAGTCAGGGGGGCGAATCGTTTGTTTTTTTGCCCGGACGCATTCCTTGCGTGCAAAGATGTAGCTAGTGGGTCCCAGCAGTCAGGGGGGAAACATTTTTTTCATGAAACATGGTGGCCCATCCGGTGGGTCCCTGCTGTCAGGTGGAGGAATAATTATTTTGTGCGTAATAAGGAGGCACTTCCTTGCGGCCGCCATGGACCCAGCTGTCAGCCTCTCCACGCACCGTACTCTTCCGATGGAAGTCGGTCGTTGACCACATTGACCATGCCGCGCCGAGAGCACCACGGCGGTGGACGACGGCGAGGCCTAGGAAGGGGACGACGCGGAGCCGGGGAAGACGCAACAGTGTGTAGGATCGGAAGTATGTCTGGGGGGGTGATTACACTACTTGACAAAATAAAAACTTATCCTTTTCCCAATTTTAGTCTTTGGCAGATTTTAGCTATCTTAGCACAAGTCAAGCAATCTTAACACAATTCAAGCAAGCATGCAAAGAGTATATGAGCAGCGGAAAGTAAATCATGCAACTTGCAAGAATTAAAGGGAAGGGTTTGGAGAGTTCAAACGCAATTGGAGACATGGATGTTTTTGTCGTGGTCCCGATAGGTGGTGCTATCGTACATCCACGTTGATGGAGACTTCAACCCATGAAGGGTAACGATTGCGCGAGTCCACGGAGGGCTCCACCCACGAAGGGTCCACAAAGAAGCAACCTTGTCTATCCCACCATGGTCGTCGCCCACGAAGGACTTGCCTCACTAGCGGTAGATCTTCACAAAGTGGGCGATCTCCTTGCCCTTACAAACTCCTTGGTTCAACTCCACAATCTTGTCGGAGGCTCCCAAGTGACACCTAGCCAATCTAGGAGACACCACTCTCCAAGAAGTAACAAATGGTGTGTTGATGATGAACTCTTTGCTCTTGTGCTTCAAATGATAGTCTCCCCAACACTCAACTCTCTCTCACAGGATTTGGATTTGGTGGAAAGAAGATTTGAGTGGAAAGCAACTTGGGAAGGCTAGAGATCAAGATTCATATGGTAGGAATGGAATATCTTGGTCTCAACACATGAGTAGGTGGTTCTCTCTCAGAAATAGCAAGTTGGAAGTGTAGGTTCGTTCTGATGGCTCTCTCCATCAATGAAGAGGAGGTGGAGGGGTATATATAGCCTCCACACAAAATCTAACCGTTACACACAACTTGCCAAACTCGGTAGGACCGAATTGGTAAACTCAGTAGGACCGAATTGGTAAACTCGGTCAGACCGATTCAGCAAATCTAGTGACCGTTAGGATTTTCGGTGGGACCGACATGCAACTCGGTAGGACCGATGTGATTAGGGTTAGGGCATAACGTAATCTCAATGAGACCTATTACACAAACTCGATGGGATCGATTTTGGTAATAAGCTAACCAGAGAGTTGGTCAGGTAAACTCGGTGGGACCGATTCGCTCATTTCAGTGAGACCTAAATGTTATGAAAAGGAAACAGGGAGTTTACATTGCAATCTCGGTGGGACCAATCGCTCATCTCGGTGGTACCGAAACGTTACGAAGGGAAACAGAGAGATTACAATCCCATCTTGGTGAGACCGAGATCCCTATCGGTGAGACCGATTTGCCTAGGGTTTGTGGCAGTGGCTATGCCATCTGAATTCGGTGGCGCCGGATAGAAATAATCGGTAGGGCCGAGTTTGACTATTGGTTTAGGTCATATGTGGATATGAGAAAGTAGTTGAGGGTTTTGGAGCATATCACTAAGCACTGTAGAGCAAGAAACTCATTAAGCAACACCTCATCCCTCCTTGATAGTATTGGCTTTTCCTATAGACTCAATGTGATCTTGGATCACTAAAATATAAAATGTAGAGTCTTGAGCTTTTGAGCTTGAGCCAATCCTTTTATCCTTAGCATTTTGAGGGATCCACTTTTCTCATCCATGACATGCCATTCATTGAGCTTTTCCTGAAATATTCATGTTGGAATGATGTTAGCTCAATGAGCTATATGTTGTTAGGAATTACCAAAACCACCTAGGGATAGTTGCACTTTCAATCTCCCCCTTTTTGGTAATTGATGACAACATATAAATCAAAGCTTCGACAAATGATAATAAGAGTGAAAAACGTTGTCGCTTTGAGAAGTATGTGATAAGCAAGAGCTCCCCCTAAATTTGTGCATAGTTTAAGATTTGCTTTGGACTGCAAATTCACAAAGAGTTTAGGCTCATGGGTTACTCTTCCATGTCACATACATATTGGTGTAGCGCTCAAAATGTAATGATTGAATACATGCACTCTTCACCAAGCAAAGTGAATGATCATATAAAGATAAACGAGATAATGTCATCCAACAAGCATAAATGTAGCATATGATCAAACACTTGATCATCCAAGTATCACACAGACATAAAGTATTTCAAACAAGCGAATAAAGTTCAACCACCAAAGCAAGATAGAATAAAAAGCAACACCCTCTCTCGAAGCCTATGATCTATACATTTTTATCCCCCTTTGGCAACAAGTTACCAAAAAAGTTCATAGAAAATGCATAGCACTAGATCGACTCTCAGGATTGATCTTGAGGTGGTGGTGTAGACAGAACGCCAAGGGCGAAAGCACCAGTTGATGTAGATGGAGCTGGTGGAGTAGGTGCTGGAGCTGGTGGCACTGAAGCTGTAGCTGGTGCAGATGAAGTGGCTCTGGCATCTTTCACTGGCACTGCAGCTGATCTCTAAGCTCTAGGCACTCTGGAAAATTCCTCAGTGGTTGTCTTGCCCTTCGCCTCCTGCATATCATCCTGAAGCTGCTCAACAACAGTCTGGATCTCAGTTACCTTCACATCCAAGCCATAGAACTTCTGCTCCATGATCCTCTCCAAGCTCTCCTGGTTTCGAGTCAAGGTGGCCAGCCCCTTCTCAATCCTCAGAGTGGATGCAATCAAGTAGCCAAGTTGATCTTGTTTCATCTTCAGAAAGTACAAAGATGCCTCTTCCATTGTTGGCATCTTGGTAGCCTTCTCTGTCCTTGCCTTCTCCTTCTTAGCTTGTGCTTGCACTAAATATGGTTCATGTTCATCCATAACCACTTGGTTATCCTCAAAGTCTGGATAGATAGGCATGTGCTCCTTGTCCAACAAGTATGTGCCTATGCCCATCTTGGAGTTAATCAGCTCCTGGATCTGTGGGGCATACCCACAACTTCTCTTTTGGTCAGCTGCTGTCCTCTTGATAGTCTCAACTATGAGGCTCATGACCTTGAATTTCTATGGCACATCAAATAAATGTAACAAGTTTATTGCATGGCCTCTGATCATGTTGTGGTCACCTGACTTGGGCAATAGAGTGTGCCTAAGAATCCAGTTGATGGTTGGCAATCCTGACAGAAGATAATGTATAGATCCAAACTTATGTGACTTAACTGCAACATCTGGGATCTCCTTGTACATATGTGCCATAGTGTTGTGATCCATCTTCTTCTTGGCATAGACATCCAAGTCATCTTCCTTCTCCTTAGGTGCATTGATCAGATTTGCCCATTGTTCAATAGTTGATTGATAGCTTGTACCTTCAGACATCCATACTATCCTGCCATCTGGATAGAAGTGTGCTATGGAGTAGAATTGCATTATGAGCTCATCATTCCACTTTGTGAGCTTCTGCCCAACAAAGTCTGCAATTCCACAAGCACTTTGAAACATCATACACACCAGGATAGTGTTCTTCATTCTCCTTCATGTAGGTCCAGTCTACCCACCTCATGTCACACACTATAGGCTTCTTGTCCAACAACACTGTCTCATAAAAATACTGTTGTTCCTTAGTATGGAACCTGTAGTCAACAACAATCCTCCTTCTGGTGGCATATGGATCTGACTCTCTCCATAGCCTCAATCCTGAGTCTCTCCTGATCTTCATGTTCTCAGCTACAGGATGGGCATCATTATGATCTGGAATATTTGGCTTCAACTTTCTCAGGACATGCTCTTCATGTTGTTCTTCAACAACAATTTCAGGCACTGGGGCCTTGTTCTTCTCAGCAGCTGGAACGTTCCTGGTACTCCTCTTAGGTGCAGTCTTGGGCTTGGAGGCAGCTTTGGGTGCTTCTTTGGGCTTAGATGATGCATCCCCTGACCTAATAGCATCACCCAGAAGCTTCTGAGCCTTGGGTGCTAGTGCAGCAACCTCTTCTTCCTCTTCCGCTTCCATCATGGAAGGCTTTCCAATAACTCTGGCCATGGTCTTTTTGACCCTTTCCTTCCTTTTCTTCCCTTCTGCAGTAGCCTCTTTGGGTTCAGCTTCCAAAGATGCTTGAGTGGAGGCTCTGGCTTTAGACATGGGCTATCTTCCTGCTGGCCTTTTGGTCTTCATACCAGGCTTAATGGCAGCAGCTGTGCCATACTCCTTTTTGAGCACTTTCTTCTGGGAGGTAGCCTCATCCTCAACTGCCACATAGTCTTCATCCTCAGATTCTGAGGTTTTCTTCTTTCTGGTCCTGGTGGCAGCTTTAGGTAAGTTGCTTGGGGTGCTCCTGCTACCCTCATCTGAGGTGCTAGAGGGACTAGTGCCCTCACTCATTTGAATCTGCTCCTCTTCCCTGTTCTGGCTGTCACTTTGATCAGACATGTTGCAAACACTGACTGCTGACCCTGTGAATAGATATAGATGAGATAGAGTGGATGAGCATCACAAAATATAGAGGTTTTTGCAAAAGAATGATTCAAAAACTTAGTTTTAATTTTCCACAGAAAGCATTTTGGATCAAACGATTTGCAAACTCAGTGATACCGAAGCAGCTTTTGGAACCTAAACTAGTGAACTCAGTCAGACCGAGTCACAGTTCGGTGGCACCGAGACTACTAGGGTTTCACAAAGTCCTGAACTCGGTCACACCGATTTGCAATTGTTGGTCAGACCGAGAACCACATATGCAATGGCCTTAGCCGAATCCGTGGAACCGAGTTCTACAACCCGGTGGGTCCGAGATGGTTTCGGCGGAAACCTAACCCTAAATTTTCAATTCACCTCTACTATGGATTGTTTTGACTGGATAGAGTAGTTTCAATTGTGGCAAGAATCATGATGAACACAATGTGCTAGGAATCAGACGGGGATAGCACTGTGATCGAGTCCATACCCAAGCTCCGCAATGAACTCGCTACGGCGGCAACGGCGGGGTTGAATTCCGTTGACGTGGCGGAGACCCGATGTTGGAGGCGGTGGCGACGAGGAGGACGATCCGGAGACCACGGAGGCAGAGCGAGCTATGCCCGGAGAAGGGTTTGGAGAAAGTTTCCAAATTTTTGCCCGTGAGTATATATAGCCCGACCTGTCGGTGTGACCAAGTGGAACAACTTCGGTGGCACCGAGATGCATAGCTGATGATTCTGACAACTCGGTGTGACCGAAGAGTTCAAATCGGTTGCACCGAGATTGAAAACCTAGATCGACTTAGTGATCTCGGTATGACCGAAATGAAGGAATCGGTCAGACCAAAACGCACAAAGAAGTTTTGGAAGTTTAAGTCCATGACGAATCGGGGACTCGGGTGCTCCTCACTGAGTGGTTCGAATCGACTTGATCAAATTTTGTGATGTAGCATGAATAGAGTTTGAGACGAGAAGAGCAAAGATAGCTAGAGAAGGTTCTTAGGCATTCTTGTCCATCCACTTGGCCAAAGAAAAAGAAACCAATCAATCAAAACAACAAGTGGATGTCCTCGAATGAGTAAAATATGCAACCAACATGCTCACACAATAAAATAGCAAATGAAATATGTGACAAAGCATGCACAAACAATTCTAGCATCTATCAAACAATTGGCGATGACTAGGTCATCTATATATGAGTATATTGACTTAGGAGTCAAATGAGAACATTTGATCATAGGTCATACTCATCGTTTAAGCTCAAGTGGGGTTACCACTTTTACATAATGCATTGATGTGTTCACACCATAAGAGTTGCTTTGACTCAATTCTTAGAGTTAAGCTCCCCTAGATGTGAGATCCCCCTTAGAGGGATGAACTAACCTTGGGTTTAAATCGATGATGACTTCATGTAGGTATTGAAGATGTGGATGCTCAATGTTGATGTAGATCATTTGGAGCAATCCCTTGGAGTGAGTTGCACTTTCAATACCTACACGGGTTAGTCCCACAAGGAACAAACAAGGATATCCATAGACATAGAGTGATGCACACACAAGATGATGTCTATGAAAGCATTAGGTTACCTTGTCCCTTGTCTTACCAACAAGAGGGCTTGTGACTCCTTGAACTAGTGCAAGATGTGGAAGTTGATTGCACTTGTTGTTGCCAAAATGATATGAATGAAATATGTTGGCGGAGTCACCCTCAAGAACTCTCTAGTTCTTCTTCTTCGGGATCCACATCATCTTGATGGGAATCCTTGGAGTTGTAGTCGTGCTTGATGAAGTAGAACTTGACGTAGTCTTGGGAACCCACTTGACCAAGGCCTTAGGAGCTTCTTCAAATGCATCAATCTCCTCTTGAAGCTTGTCCTTGCCTCTTTGCTTGTGGTCTTGTGGTGGAAGATCATATTGAGCTTGTGCCCCCTTGAAGGAAGTAGGATCATACTTCTCTTGTTGAGGAACAAACTTCGTCTTGGGGTATTGATCTTCTTCCCACTCAAATCCATTGGCATTGAACATTCGTTCAAAACCAACACCTTGGTTCTTCCGGTGCCTTCCTTGCTTGCGTACAATTTCCTCAAATTGCTTACTCCCGGCAAGGCTTTTGTAAACACCTTTCTCTATAATTCCCTTCAATAAGCTATTTTCTTGCTCAAGTGTAACTTCTCTAAGAGAATCATTAGTGGAATCAAGAGAACTACTAGAAGAAACATCATTGGATTTAGCATGATTTTTGTTACTACTAGAGGAAGAATCCTTCTTGTTCTTGTTACTAGACTTGACTTGAGGCATGTAAGTAGATAATAGTAAACGCTTGGCAATGTAAGAAGAACTTTTCTTACGGAGATCATCATTGATTGCCTTTAAGAACTCATGCTCTTGCTCAAGATTGAGCTTTTCAAAGCGTAACTTCTCATGAGTCCTTAAAAGTTCTCGATGATCTTCTAAGATAGTTTCATGAGCTAACTTAAGAGTGTTTAGTTCTTTAGTTAGAAGCTCAATCTTCTCCTTATCATTGTCATTCATTTTATCTTTATTAGCATGATTAATTGACGTTTCATCATAGTATTCATCACTAGAGTTGTCAACAAGTAAATCATCATCAACTAACAAGTTATCTTCATCACTATTGAAATCAACATACTCGGGATGTGTTACCTTTGGAACTTTGGCCATGAAGATCTTCCAATTCCTTCATTTGGTGAATCAAATATGTCGTAGGAGTTGGTTGACACAAGTGTTAGACCGGCAACACCTTCATCTTGAGTATATTCGGAGTCGGAGTGATAGCTTCTCTCGGAGTGATTGTCGGAGTCGGAACCGGACACCCATTCAACAACATGAGCTTGATGTCTTCATTTTGTGTAGCTCCTTGATGACTTGTCCTTCCTTTCCGAATCTTTGCTTGTCTGTGAGGGTCTTCGTTCATAACGATCATCTCTACTCCTCCTCTCTCTTGGTGTTGATTCTTCTCTTCTACTTCTTCTCTTGGGTGATTCTTCTCTTCTTTTGTAGGGTGTCGTACACTCATTGGAATAGTGTCCCGGTCTCCCACAATTGTAGCAATTGTCCTCTCGACTAGAAGATCTTTTGTCATTGTAGGACCTTGACTTGGAGCTTCTCTCTTTGCTTCTACTCTTGTAGAATTTGTTGAAGTTCTTCACCATTAAGCTCAATTCTTCATTGAAGGTTTGTTTCTCACTTGATGATGTAGGGGCTTCATATGAGGCTTTGTAAGCACCACTTGACCTATTGTGAAGTTCCTCCTTATCCTTGAGTGACATCTCATGAGCAACAATTCTTCCAATGACTTCCATTGGCTTGAGATCTTCGTAATTCGGTATCATTTGGATCAATGTGCACACGGTATCATATTTTCCGTCCAAAGCTCTTAGGATCTTCTTGATGATGAATTTGTCGGTCATCTCTTCACTTCCTAAGCCCGTAATCTCATTTGTGATAAGAGCAAGCCTAGAGTACATTTCAGCGACACCTTCACCATCCTTCATTTTGAACTTGTCAAGTTGGCTTTGGAGCACATCCAACTTGGATTCCTTGACGGAGTCGGTACCTTCATGCATATCAATCAAAGTATCCCAAATTTCCTTTGCATTATCAAGACGGCTGATTTTGTTGAATTCTTCGGGGCACAATCCGTTGAAGAGGATATCACAAGCTTGAGCCTTGTATTGCAGCATCTTCAACTCTTCCGTGCTAGCTTCACGGTTCGGTTCTCTCCCATCAAAGAATTCACTTTGCAAGCCAATACACACAATAGCCCAAACGGCGGGGTTATGTCCAAGAATATGCATTTTCATCTTATGCTTCCAACTAGCAAAATTAGTACCATCAAAGTAAGGACCTCTACGGTGATAATTTCCCACGCTAGACGCCATACTCTCCTAGGTTGTGAAACCAAGGCTATGACCACCAAAATCTATGGAAATCAAAGCAAATGGAGACCAAAGCTCTGATACCACTTGTAGGACCGAAAGTATGTCTAGAGGGGGGTGATTAGACTACTTGACCAAATAAAAACTTATCCTTTACCCCATTTTAGTCTTTGGCAGATTTTAGTTATCTTAGCACAAGTCAAGCAAGCATGCAAAGAGTATATGAGCAGTGGAAAGTAAAGCATGCAACTTGCAAGAATGTAAAGAGAAGGGTTTGGAGAGTTCAAACGCAATTGGAAACTCATTGGTTCAACTCCACAATCTTGTCGGAGGCTCCCAAGTGACACCTAGCCAATCTAGGAAACACCACTCTCCAAGAAGTAACAAATGGTGTGTTGATGATGAACTCCTTGCTCTTGTGCTTCAAATGATAGTCTCCCCAACACTCAACTCTCTCTCACAGGATTTGGATTTGGTTAAAAGAAGATTTGAGTGGAAAGTAACTTGGGAAGGCTAGAGATCAAGATTCATATGGTAGGAATGGAATATCTTGGTATCAACACATGAGTAGGTGGTTCTCTCTCAGAAATAGCAAGTTGGAAGTATAGGTTCGTTCTGATGGCTCTCTCCATGAATGAAGAGGAGGTGGAGGGGTATATATAGCCTCCACAGAAAATCTAACCATTACGCACAACTTGCCAAACTCGGTAGGACCGAATTGGTAAACTCGGTCAGACCGATTCAGCAAATCTAGTGACCGTTAGGATTTTCGGTGGGACCGACATGCAACTTGGTAGGACCGATGTGATTAGGGTTAGGGCATAATGTAATCTCGGTGAGACCGATTACACAAACTCTGTGGGACCCATTTTGGTAATAAGCTAACCAGAGAGTTGGTCAGGTAAACTCGGTGGGACTGATTCGCTCATTTCGGTGCGACCGAAATCTTACGAAAAGGAAACAGGGAGTTTATGTTGCAATCTCGGTGGGACCGATCGCTCATCTTGGTGGTACCGAAACGTTACGAAGGGAAACAGAGAGATTACAATCCCATCTCGGTGAGACCGAGATCCCTATCGGTGAGACCGATTTGCCTAGGGTTTGTGGCAGTGGCTATGACATCTGAACTCGGTGGCACCGGATAGAAAGAATCGGTAGGGCCGAGTTTGACTATTGGTTTAGGTCATATGTGGATATGAGAAAGTAGTTGAGGGTTTTGGAGCATATCACTAAGCCTTTGAGAGCAAGAAACTCATTAAGCAACACCTCATCCCTCCTTGATAGTATTGGCTTTTCCTATAGACTCAATGTGGTCTTGGATCACTAAAATATAAAATGTAGAGTCTTGAGCTTTTGAGCTTGAGCCAATCCTTTTATCCTTAGCATTTTGAGGGATCCACTTTTCTCATCCATGACATGCCATTCATTGAGCTTTTCCTGAAATATTCATCTTGAAATGATGTTATCTCAATGAGCTATATGTTGTTAGGAATTTCCAAAACCACCTAGGGATAGTTGCACTTTCACAGTGGATGCCACGCGAAGAGGAGTACGAGGGTGAGGCTGCCGTTGCCGCAGAATAACAGGGGGTGTGCGTGAGTAGAGGGATTGCCTGGCCAGCGGTGGGAGTAGTAGGGGGCTGTGAGGCCTCCGCTGCATTGCAGCCGGCCACGGGAGGCAGGAGCACGAGGCACGACCGGCGCTGGTTTGGGCGGATGGAGCAAGAAGACGAGAGGTTGAAGAAGCACTACGGCCGTTGGATGGACATCGTACGGTCACTGGAGCTAGAATCATGCATATTGACTAAGTTGACAAAGCCCTCTGTCCCCGTCAACTTAGTAGGCCCACAAGTCAGCCTGCCACTATATCGGGTCCCACCTAACAAAGCGGAGTATTCATTTTTGTGCGTAATAAGGAGGCACTTCCTTGCGTCTGAAGATAGCTGGTGGGTCCGACATGTCGGTGAGGGGCCACGTTTTTCGCGAAATCTGAGAGGCCCTTCGGTGGGTCCCGGATGTCGGTGGAGGAACAATTATTTTGCGCGTAATAAGGAGGCACTTCCTTGCTGCGGCCGTGGACCCAAATTGTCGGCCTCTCCACGTCTGATCCCACGTCCGATGGAATCCATTCCTTGACCACGTTCACCACGCCGCGCCGAGAGCACCAGGGCGATGGACGACGGCGAGGCCTAGGAAGGGAACAACACGGAGGCAGGGAAGACTCGGTAGTTGTTTCCCACGCGGAGGGGAGTATGACTGTACGAGGGTTTACTGGTTAAATGCCCGCCTCGCGGAGAATAACAACAGGTGTGGGTGAGTAGAGGGATGGCTAGGCCAGCGATGGGAATGCGATGGGGCGGTGAGGCTGCTTGGCCGCCTGACCCGGCCTTGAGGAGGAGGGAGCGAGCAGTCCATGGGCGCTTGTTTGAGAGGCTGGAGCAGGAAGAGCAGAGATTGAAGAAGCACGACGGCCGTTGGATGGACATCGTACGGTCACTAGAGCTAGAATCATTCATATTGACTCAGTTGACAAAGCCCTAAGTCCCCGTCAACTTAGTAGGCCCACAAGTCAGCCTCCCACCATGGTGGGTTCCAGCTAGCAGGGGGAGTATTCATTTTTCTGTGCGTAATAAGGAGGCACTTCCGGTGGGTCCGAGCCGACATGAGGCGACGTTTTTTCGCGAATCACGGTGGTCCGTCCGGTGGATCCCAGCGATCGAGGCAAAGCGTTTTTTAGCGAAATACGGTGGCTTGTCCGGTGGGTCACAGCAGTCAGGGGGGAAACGTTTTTTCCATGAAATACTGGTGGCCCATCCGGTGGGTCCCTGGTGTAAGGTGGAGGAATAATTATTTTGCACGTAATAAGGAGGCACTTCCTTGCGGCTGTCGTGGACCTAGCTGTCAGGCTCTCCACGTACAGTACTCTTCCGATGGAAGTCGGTCGTTGACCACATTGACCACACCACGCCGAGAGCACCAGGGCGGTGGACGACGGCGAGGCCTAGGAAGGGGACGAAGCGGAGCCGGGGAAGACGCGGCAGTGGATGCCCACGCGGAGAGGAGTACGAGGGTTCACTGGTTCAGCTGCGGTGTGAGGCTACCGTCGCCGCATAATAACAGTGGGAGTGGGTGAGTGGAGGGATGGCCTGGCCAGTGGTGGGAGTAGTATAGGGACGGTGAGGCCTCCGCGGTAGCACAGCTGGCCACGGGAGGCAGGAGCATGCGACACAACCGGCGCTGCTTTGGGCGGCTGGGGCAAGAAAACCAGAGGTTGAAGAAGCACTATGGCCGTTGGATGGACATCGTTGACCACGTCGCGTCGAGAGCACCAGTGCGGTGGATGACGGCGAGGCCTACGAAGGGAATGTCATGGAGCCGGCGAAGACAAGGCAGTGGCTGCCCACGCGGTGGAGAGTATGAGGGTTGACTGGTTCGGCTGCCGTCGCTGGAAAATAACGGGAGGTGTGTTTGAGTAGAGGGATAGACATGCCAGGGATGCGAGTATGATGGGGCCGTGAGGCCTGCCAAGCAAGACCGCCGCCACGGAGGCGGAGCAAAGCGGTACCGACGGAGCTGGTTTGGGCGGCTGGGGCAGGAAGATCAGAGGCTGAAGAATCACGATTGCCGTTAGATTGACATCTAACGGTCTGACGCTAGTAGAGTCGATTGTTGACTAAGTTTTGTTTTTAAGAAACCTTGTGTAGGCCCACAAGTCAGCCTCCAAATCTGTGGCAGACAACATAAAGCCCATTTGCTATTTTTTATAATTTGTAGCCCATTTGCTATTTTTTATAATTTGCAGCCCATTTGCTAATTCTTAAGTAATTTATTACAGCCCATTTTCTGCCCAGGACCACGGTCAAAAAGTTCAAACTTATTTTGCATATTTCGGTGGAGTCCGAACTGTTGTAATCCCGAAATGATAAACATTTTTTAAGAACTTATTGATTTGCCAACAAATCGTTTTTTTTGTAAGCAAATAAGACGTGGGACAATTGAGTTGGTTTAAGGGAAAACCAGTGGTAAAAAAATCAGCGCTGGGTGGGAAAAAATAACAAAAATAAGGATGTATATATGAAATGGGAATTTTATGTGTTTTCAATATAATGATACGTGTATATGAACTAGTAAAACTATAGGTAGAGATTAGAAAACAGATGTAGGACATGCGTTTCAAGAGGAAAATAGAACTGGGTTGTGTGTTTGATTCAAGAAAAAACTGCTGCGGATGTTGTAAGACAAAATATAACCTTCTTATTTGGCGGGCGAGGCGATAGATACCTCTTTGGATCTTTGTGCCCGTTGTCGTCATGGGCTGGGCCTGTTAAAAACAAAACCAACCCTAGGCAGTCTGACCAGTTGAAACTTGCTCGACCTGAAAAAACAATATACGTGCTCAATAAACGAGAGAATTACGCAAGCATGCATCGATAATCGGGATGCAGCACGGATATTGTTTTTTATCATGATAATAAGTGCATGCACTAGTTTTGAAAAACTGCGTAACTGGGAATTCAAGCGGCGGTGCTTATGCTACCCATCAAATAAAATCAGGTGCATGAGAATTCGTTTGAAACAAATGATTCAAATTGTATATCCACGTCGACCCTCGGCATGATGGTTGGAAGCAAATGCAAGTTCATACCAAAAGATCGTTAACAACAATACCAACTTGCGGACGACAACGTAGTACAACTACCAATACCGAACTAACTTATAATCATTTTACTCCACGGCCCTAGTGTTAAATGCGGTAGAAAATCTTGCAGAGGACCAGCTCCGCTCCTTATCTTGCTCCGTGTCCCCGAGGTGGTACTGGTGCATCACCCGATTGGTCCTCTGCTGGTCGAAGTTCTTGTTGGTGTGTAGCACGGAACCTTTGCTGCCCGTCGGCCGCCGTTGACCATCACCGGCAAGGTATTGCGGTCTGGTGCCACATCGGCGTGCATGCCGCACTCCATTGTATCTTGCGACGCGTCCACGTGCCCCTTTTGAACTCCCTGGAATTGCGCTGGAAGAAATGCTTCCTTAGGCCACTCAGTGTGATACCAGCAGTATTGTGGAATACATGTTTTAGTGTACCTAGTTGGCATTTTCATAACATCTTTGGCATGTTGCAGTCACTTTTTTCACTTTCTATTAAATGTCAAATTGTAATTGCTTCACCAGGTCTGCGTCTAAAAAGAAAAATAGAGCTATAAAGAAAGGAATATGTTTGTGCAAGTAGACGGTCGATTGGTGTCTTACACGGAAGTTTCTCAGGTTGGGTGTAGCATATGCCGTGCTCGCTGTCGATGGTTGGTATGAACAAATCGATGAGAGGCTGAAATCTTGCGCTGTCAGCACTCACTTTGGCCTCAAGGTGCTCGATCAGCTCCTGATCCATGGGATCGAACTTGACGCCAGCCGGCAGCATCGGCCAATCCTTCTTCGACTTGCATCGGTAATTCCAGTTATATGGTACTCAATGTATGATCAATAGACTGTTTTAAGTGAATGATGATCGGTTATATAGCACAGTAATAATTGCCGGTGATATGATCGATGATTGGTTGGATGATCGGATAATTGAGCCCGAGGAACAAGGAGTGGTTGACGAGGCTGTAAACCCGCCTCCAGTTGAATACGCCTGGCCCAACAGAGCTGGGATCTTTCTCGAACACGAAGCAGCCATAGCCATCAATGTCACGAACGCATACGCATTGTACCGCATGTGGTTTGATGTAATGTTTGGTCAATTTAGTGCGTGCGAATGAGCATTAAATGACCACCGTCGGTGAACGAGCGATAAACCCGGCACCCATCGGCTGGTATGATTCCAGGTCCTGGAATCATGAAGGCCAGCGCATTTGCGTCTGCTGCAACATTTCAAATTGGAGACCAAAAGGACAAAAATAAACAATCATGTTCAGAGTATGTGTAGAATTAAGATTATTATAACAGTGACACATATCATAGACAGAGAATTGCAATGCCGTGGTCATAATCATACCCCAAGTTAAAAAAATAAGCCAATGGCTTTCATATTCTAGCAACATGTCATGGTTCAAACATCATGTAACAATGATAGGGAAACAGCTATGACAAATACCTACTCATATTCTACCATAGCACTTACTACTACTATTCTCATATCAACTCTAAGCAATAACATGCGTTATTATAAAAATCTTGTAAACGAGAGTAACATATAGCAATCATGATGTTATGCTCATAATATGTATTCTAACAATCATTAGATGCCAATTTTTCTCATATCAACTCTAACAATTGGTCGTATGCATCGCTCTGATGCAGAGGCCGGGGAGACCCCCCTTTTCGAAAAAAAACTCTAACAATAACATGTGTGGTCATAAAAATCTAGGAAATGAGAGGAACATATAGCAATGATGTGGTTATAGACATGCTATGCATTCTAAATTTGTAACAAATGAACATGCAAATGTATTCATAAGGTAAAGATGAGATGAGATAGAACAATTACACGACGATAGATTCCACCGGTATAGGCAGCCAATCTGTGCATCGACCGGCGTAAACGATGCCATCGTGCACTATAGCATCGCATGTAAATGTTGCCTCAACAGGATTGATGATGAGCCATAACCATGTATGGCGACCGGATTCTAGATAGACTAATCCCATGTTGAACAAGGCAATGAGCTTGTAATCCATGTAGTCTTCTGATGGTGTGGGCACTTCACAGATTACAACTTTCTGCAAACAGAGGTCGAGCCAAAAGCTTGACGCGTCTCGTGCGTAGTAGGCAGGAGTGTCCGGCGGGCCACGAGGCTCGATGGCCGCGGTATCCAACGATGGAAGGGTGATCTCTCGTTGGGTGTAGATATCCACAAGACGCCACGGACTATCGCTGTGGTGGATGAGGATGATCCAGTTGGCCTTCATGCCCGCCCAGTAGTGGCCGCGCATGAAGGACAGGTGGACGGGTAGTGGTAGCATGTCAAGGGGCACCACGGCAACCTCCGTAGGATCGTCAAGTCAGTGTTTGGGCCACCTGCGAGGATCGGACATCAGCAAGCAGGATGTCTTGAAAAGAGCTGGCGGTTGCGCAAGTAGAAGGTACAAAGACACCGAGCATGCGGCCAGACGGACGATGCTGAGTAGGTCCATATGACTACAGATCTGCTCCAAGAGAACATCGGGGAGGGAATTCCAATCGCAGCTCTGCGTGTCGCCGGTTCTCGCCATTGGGGTTTTCGGTGCTGCGAGCCAGCGGGAAGTGGATTCAAGGCGGCGAAGAAGCTTCTCCTCGTATGGCGGCGGTGGAGCGGTGGGATATGGTACGCTGAGTTACCAAGGAAGATGGCGCGGCAAAGTAGCAAAGGAGCGGGGGTAAATGGTGTGCGGCCGACGATGGGGAAGGGAGGAGGAAGAAGAAGAGAGGGGGAAGAAGAGTGGAAGATGGGGAAGAAAGTGCATTAAATCTCAATTCTACTAGTACTACTACCAGGATATAGGCACCGTCCTTCGGAGTGTAAATAGTTACACCGATGACATGTGGGTCTACCACAAGAGGGCCCATATGTCAGTTAATGGAGGACAGAGGTGCGTATGCGTATTTGCGGAAGCGTGCTCTACTGGCAAACATGATGGCAGTACTGGGTAAGGCTGATTTAGTAACATCAACACGCCGGTTCAGCTTATTAATTACGTGTCCCATCTGCTGTAGCGTGTATTGTCACTTCATTGCGAAGACTTGTTGAATAGTTCTCTCTGACCGAGATGGGGAATAATGGATCGCGGGGACTTCCTTTCTACAGTATCCCTATGCCTCTACACTCACTTCACTCATTTTGCTCCATACCTAGTCAGTTGTTGAAATCTATAGAAAGACAAATACTCTGTATTTGGGAACAGAGGGAGGCTTTTACTCCGTACTATTTGGAACAGAGGGAGTATCACCATATGGAGGGAACAGAGGAAGCTTGAAATATGAACATGTCAATGGGAGGGAGTAAGCCCCATGCATGCATGCATGCAACACTCACACGTACTCCACATGGACGCACGCAACACTCACGCACCCATGCGGCACACAGCACACGACGCAACACACATGCTCACGCTCAAGTGCTCAACCTACTCCCTATGTCCGTGAAAGACTGTACATATAGAGATTTACACATTGACCAGGGTATAATTAACGCCCAAAAGTAGCAGACTTATGTGTGCATGCGACCATTGAGATAAGAAGATTAAATGAAGGCCGTTGCATGCTGTAATTAAGGATAGACATGTAGCCTATACCTACAGCACAAGTTGGTGCATTAGTCAATCAATATCGATTTAGATTAAAGGCTAAATGCATTGGAAGTGTAGATGTACATCATATACTACTACACTCTTTGTTTTATAGCCGATGTACACTCTTTGTTGGAAGACCGAGGGAGGACACGTGTATGCACTCACATACACAACCAGGGCGGTTCGGGCGCAAGGGTTGGACTCGTGTCGCGCCTGCGTAATGTTTTGTTTAACTGATTTCTTTGCTCTGCCAACTTACAGGTGGGACCCAGAAACCAGGTGACAATTTAACCAGTCAACAAAGTGCCACGTCGACTATGTGGCCGGTCAGTAGGGTGCAATACGGTGCTCTACGACAAGCTAGTGATCGTATAATTGACGCAAAACTATACATAGTGACCGTAAAGAGCGTATTGTTACATACGTTGACCGCCAGTGTATTTTTCTCGTTTCAAATTAAGCCATATTAATCGGAAAGGGCGCAGTATGGACTACTACTAGTACTAGTACTGCTTTGATGTGTCCCGTCAACTCGCCGAACGAGGATAAGCTTGCTTACTACGCCTCTCCCTCGCCCACCTTGTGGTGGTTCGCGGAGACGAGGAGTGGGTTTTGACTTCAGCGCCCTCTCCCTCTCCCTCTCCCTCGCCCTCGCCCTCGCCCTCGCGGTGGACGTGCAGCAGTTCAATCGGTGTCAGATTGCCAGAAGCATATTGTACTGTAGTGTCATCATTGTTGGACCTTCCGAAGAGGCGAAGAGCCAGGTCCAAGGTTCACACGAGTATGAACTGTTGAACCTCCCAAAGAGGCAAAGAGCCAAGTGCAAGGTTTTATAGGAGTTGTCGTCCTAGTAGGAGTGTACTACAACTATAGCGAACGATGCTACTGTATGATGCCGCCACGTCACGTATATCCAAAGCTGTGCCACCTTTTTTTCTCAAAGAGCGTGTTGGAGCCCGTGCAACAACCACACAAGTTGCACGTACACATAATACATTTACTAGTAATAAATTCTAAAGGACAAATGCCAGTATGCCACACAAGTTCATCTCCAATTCATGTGATAATTTTGTGCACGACTAATCTACATATATTCACAGCGCTACCGTTCACAATTACCGTACTCCACTTACACGTTATAGATGGGCTACATGTCCTCCTCCAGGTTCCAGTCCCAGGTGTTCTTCATGGATGACACGTTCCATAGAAGTGGGCAACGGGAATCATTGTCGCAGCTTTCTAGTGTGGTTCCACACGATGGAGACTCATCCAAGCTGAAGCGGCATAAATCAGGGATATCGTGTCCCAGCATGTCGTTCATCCGGCGGTGCGCACTGAAGACACAACCATGCTTCATGAACGATAGGCCCTCCGTATCGTGCACGGAAGGTGGCATCCGCTTCACAATGGGGTAGCTGTCCCGATGAAAAGCGAGTACTCTCCAAGAGTGTTCCTCGGCACCCACGTAGCATCACAGGGGTCGCACTCGGCGCCGTTTATCTGGTACACGCGGCATCACAGATCTGGACACATGGTGACGTACATAGTCAAGGTCCATGCATAATAATGTTGTGCTCAGATATGGCGGTCAGTAATACTGTGCAACAAATAGTACTACTCCGGTTTAGAGGAAGTAAAATAACCGGCTTATTATATATAGCCTCTCTTGGATACATGGATGAGATAGTAAGACATGGAAAAACAAAAATGGTGGCAGCTAGTGGGTTCAAGTATTCAAGGGCCTAGCTAGCTATACGCGTCCTCCAAGGTAAAAAGTACTCCTACTAGTACTACTAAGTATACTACTATTACAACAATGAAAGAGAAGGCAAGATGGTTAAAAAATGGAATACCTGGGTAGATGGTGACGGTCCGATCGTGGTAGATTGTGTGACCATGTTGCACATCAGTGGTACCATGGGTAACAACTGCTAAGATAGTTGATCCCAATATGCCAAAGTCAGCTACAAGGTTCCAGGTTAGACCAAATCGCGGATGCAAATGCACATCCAGGATCGGCGATCTTATTTTGATCGGGGGATGACTGGTCCCTGCAAAATAATGGAGTACCGTTAGGGATGCAAATGATGGTTTGTGCATTCCGTTTGTAATCTCCCGTATCGTAGGATGGCAACCAGATGAAACAAGTCCCCTGGCTTGTCACCGCAAAGATGCGGCCTAGATGGCGCACGGCGTCTTCGAACGTGTAGGGGTACAAATCTGCCGCCGCCAACATGCGCCAGCCTCTGCCGTTACTGCCTCTTGCATTGATGGCAATCCTTATGTCGAACACCACGATGAGATAGTAATCGTCGTAGCCGCGTCGCTTTGTCGGCGGGTCCGCAATTGCTATCTTCTTCAATCTCATGTAGGCATCATCATACGTATTCAAGCCCAGCCATTCCGGAAGGCCGATCCCAATGGTGGAGAAGGGTCATCAAACGGCCGCCTTCTTTGTGGATGTTGTGCAAAATGATGGTGGTATCCGCCGGAGGTATGCAAGCCAATCTTCGTTTGCACCGACCCGCACCTATATATAAGACGGTGGGCAGCGGAGAAATTACGGGATGGAAATGGAATAACTAAGTACTACATGATCAAACTCCATTCTCGACCTGCTCATCGGACAAAATCCGACTACCTCTCAACCTCGGCAACTCTAAGCGGAGTCAACGTGCAACCATGGCGAGGAGCAGTGGACTGTTCGAAGGATTGTCCCATAGAAGAACCTTCTCCTCGAGGACGCATGGAAGACCAACAAGCATGGCCTTTTCCCAAGCCTGTTTAAGCAGCGTCTTGAAAAAGTTGCTGCAGGAAGCATCGAGTCTTGCGGTGGTGAGGACGTCGGAGCGGCGTGCGATTTCTCCCAGAGGATCGTCGTCCAAGGTCTCCCAGCCCCGATGAGGAGGAGAACCGCCTGGCGAATCCATGGGAGCAGCAACGAACTGCCTTCTCTTCGGGGGGAGGGGAACTGGCGAGGAGGAGATAAGAGCGTAGTAACCGCAGGCCTCGTCCCTTCCAACTGTAGATCGTTCCTTAGTGAAGGGGTGAGGCTATTATTTACTACTAAGTACTAGCATTATGGAACGTTATGGGATTGCATTATACTGTAAATAATAGCACTAGTAAGAAATTTTTGGCACTAGGTAGTAGTTTTTGGCGTGGATTTAGAAATTTTGGGTATGTTTTTGCCATTTTTTGTACACGCCAACTAGTGTCAAAAAATGTCTTACATTATGTGAGGGAGGAGTACGATTGCATCAGAAAGCGATACTAGTACTACTTTTCTCAACTAGTAGTGCGATGTCTTTGTACTTCTAGTCTAGTCTAGTAGTATAGTGCACGGTTTTGAACTCTTGAATCTCAGGGCCAAGGAGCTACAGTTGTAAGTGGAGGGTACTCTGTTCTCTAGAACCGTCATTGTACTATCAATGCAGGGAAGTACACTGCGTAGTGGCCTAGTGGGTACTCTCGGTGCTCTATTCAGCCGCTCCTCTCACGTGGCTGGCCTACTCAGCCGCTCCTCTCACGCACACACTAGCAGCCTGTTTATCGTGACGATTCTTATCAAGGGCAGAACATTTGAGTTTTTTTGATACAGCGAGACTAGGCTTTTCGCTTCCATTTGTGGAGGTGTAATGGATCTCGTCGAACTTTGTTAGTAGTTCCTTCTTTATGAATGAGATCAAGCAAAGCTTTTGCCTCCGTTTCAAAAAAAACACGTCAAGAGAATTTTCTTTTATAGTAGAGCCGATAATGGAGTGAAGTCCATGCGTAACGCCACAAGCTCTGAGTAGTAGTAGTAGAGCACTTTACATACTGAGCCATATTGCACAGTTCCCAATGCCCCGCCACTTTTTTCCGGCTCCTCGGCTTAATTGGGAGGCGCTAGTTTAAATATGCTACTAGCCGATGAGGAAGCTGCAAGCGAGGTGCGGCTAGGGCGAGCACGCGAGCCACGGGATGCTGGGAAGGAAAACCCGTTCACGTGGCTAGGTTGTCCAGTGCACCTAGATTGTGGGGCCGCACGTCCATTTGACTTCAAAACTCAAACTACCCATGTAAAATATTGGCTCGCAGCGAAGTGTAGTAGTACTATTTAAAAAAAGGCCTCCCTACATTCGGCCGGGATCGAACCCACAAAACGAGGTACACACTCCTGCGACCACTAGTAGTACTCGTTGGAGTACAACGCAACCTAGAATCGCCTTTTGTTGCTAGTAGTACATACATTGTTCCTTACAAGAAACCCCTAATAATGCAAGAAACCACTAAGATGCCAAGAAACTACTACCACTTGCATACGTGGCAGACTTAAGATAAGACTACCTTATCAACCATTGTACATGCTCTTACCAACAAAAATCCTCGAGTGACCTCCTACCTCCGGCCCGTCCACCTAGTCATCCTCGGCCATGGGACGTAGCTACCGCCGCTGGCAGAAGGCGAGGTCAAAACCACCGGCGGTGCGGAGCCCATGTTGCGGCAGCCCGGATGCCAGCTCCGTCCGGCGCTCGCGGACGCTAGCTAGCCAAGATAGCTCCGTCCAGCTGCTTGTCTGCAAGGTTTGCTAGCTAGATTGGCACGGCATCGCGACGGCTCGCTCGTGCACGCCGCGCTAAGGCCAGCCATCTGGCTCGAGTGAAGGCCAGCATGGCGGCTTGCTCGCTAGTGGGTCACGCTCGGGCCAGCCTGCCAACCCGTGCGGAGGCCAGCGCGGCGTCCGACCCGTCCGGCGGAGCAGCGGCCAACTCGCTCATCACCAGCGCCACCGACGAACACGCATCAGTACTGTTTGAAGTAATGTTCAGGAAAAATAATGATTTGAGGGGGAATAACAGGATAGAAGGTCAGATGTGGGTCCCTCGTGTCAACGGTCAAACAAAATGTGTTGGTTTAAGCTGCCTCATCAGCACGGACGTGTGGGCCAACCCAGTCATAAATGGGTTTAAATGAACCTAATCGGTAGGAGTACTAGGTAGTAGTTTTGGCGTGGATTAAGAAATTTTGGGTATGTTCTTGCTATTTTTTGTACAATAGATTCTTCCTAGGGATGGTTGAAAGTGGTAGTTTTTTGTTAAATACTCTACATATTGTAAGTAGGAGCGAAAGTTAAGCTTTGGAAGCCAATAAGCAAGGCTAGATACATAGTGCATATGTGTACATGATTGAAAGTAAATATCAACCATGAGTGACTAATATCTTGATGGAAAACTCAAAACTATGGAATACTAGGAAAAAATGCATGGTTGGAAATACTAGCAATGTTCATGTCCGTTGCAACGAATCATAATTAGAATAATACTTATTCACAAACTTGGTACAAAACACCCTAATTTTGATATACATATGTCACTAGAGATATATTATGTTTTGGTGAGGTCAGGGAGGGATGTGGTTGGTTTTAATATACTAATTATGGGTTTTTCTGCAAATTGGTAGACAAGTGGGATGTTGGTGAGAAAAGGCAACAACTTACCTCACAATCGTTAGATGTAGATCTAATGGTCAGAAACGACGGATGGCAGACACACCAGCATCACCAACTTAGTCTTGTGTAGGAGTACTAGCAAGATCCGTGCATTGCACGGAACATCAAGATGCATTTTTTATAAAACACTTGTTGTGATTGACCCTTGCGGGAGTAATCCCATGTGTAAAAACTAATGATATCTCGAGAAATATGAGATAAGGTGAAGAGGAGTGGGGTGTGGTGGTGGTTGGTGGTCGGACTGAGCGGAGGCATGGGGATTGACGACGCCAGCAGTGGCCAGCAGGCCAGTTTGTTCCAGAGGCTTCCTTTCTTAATTGCTCAACGATGAGGTTTGTTGGAGATAAGGATGAATGAGAGAAGGCCTTGTCTGCAAATGTGGAGAGGGGTGCGGGTATCTTTTAGTTTAATTTCCATCCGTCAGATATAGATCGGACGGTCTATATTGCAAGATGGCACACGTACCATCATCACCAACTCGGTTTTTTATAAGAGACAAAATATAAGTATGGAGATACAAACGTATTATCGATACTTGCTTCCGAAAACTAGCATCTACATTCTATTCAACGCCTCGGCTTGTGGGGCCTTAGCACAATGACTTCTCGACTGTGTCAAACAAAGATTTTCCCGTCGCCGACAAGGAGGGGGTGACGGCGGCGCGCTTTTTCGCTTGCTCTAGTCCTAGTAGTCATACTAGGTGGTCTAAGCACGTGTAGATTTATTTTTTTCACGTCTCGTGTTCGCCGTACTGCCACGACTGTTGATGAATAGACAGTAAGTTATTCACGGGGAAACCCTTGTTGAGCGTGTTTGCGAGAGAGAGAGAGAGAGAGAGAGAGAGTGATATGTTAGAGACTGAGGCAATGATAACAGATTCTTTGTGTCTATGTGTGTGGAGGATAGAGAGAGACATGTACATGGGGCTTTGTGTTGTGTAACGTGGAGACACATATACATAATTAGAGAGCGAGTGTGTGAGATACACATGCGGACATGGGGAGAGATGAGGATCTGATAAATGGGTGTTTGTGCGTGTACATGTGTGTTTGTGCACGCGTTTGTGTGTGACAGGAGAGAGTATGTGGAGTAGAGAGACCACCGATGATGTAAACCTAGTATAAGGGAAGGGCGAATGGTGTGACATGTGTAGTAGCGAGATAGCACGGGAAAGGGCGGGGGAGCTGTCTATTTGAAAGAGACATTGAGTGTGTGTGTGGGAGTGGGGTGTGAGAGCGAGAGACAGAGAGAGAGAGAGAGAGAGAGAGAGAGAGAGAGAGAGAGAGAGGAAGAGAGGGGGCGAGATGGGTCGTTTGTGTCCATAAATGGCGTATAGATAGGGAGACAATGTTGATGTTGTCCGAAATTTGCCTATGAACGTAGACGCAAGGGAAGCGAGTCATCGTGTGTGTGTGATAGGGACTTCATGAGAGATCTAGAATAGATGGTGTAGAGAACAATGTGCGAAATCGAGAACGATTATACATTATGGAGCTATGCAAAGAGTCACGAAATATATGTATAGAGGGAAGGAGCTGGGGCGGGTCCGCATGTGGGAGAGATAGAAAGAGGAGAGTGGTGCACAAGGAGACAAAGTGTGCTTGTTTGCAGTGGGGGTGTTGTGTGAGGTGAGTGCGCGAGAACCACATAACTAGGGAGATAGACGTTTGGGGGCAACGTTTTGTGTGTATGGGAAATATACACTCTACATAGTGCATGTGCTTGGGTAAGAGAGATAGCGGGAGACCTAGCGAGTGAGGGAGGAGATGTGTGCATGCCCGAGAGACAAAGTGATAGAGACCTATGTTGGGGTCCGGACTTTACAAGAGAGAGGGGTGTTAATGTGCTCGTGTGTTGGTGTTTGGGGGAGAGGACGACTTCTCTCTCTATGTGTGTGTGTGTGTGTGTGTGTGGTGGTGGGGGGGGGGGTGTTGACTTTAGATAAACAGTGAGGTGTCTATATTTGAGGGACTTTAGCGTAATTGAGATATTGTGCACTCATGGTTGATCAATTTGTTTCACAGTATGTACTATGAGATAACGATACTTTTGAACATGCGTGATATACCTTGATGTACCAGAATTACAAACCTAAGATTGGAATTTTGGAATTCGACTCCATCATTAGCTTTTGTAATTCATTTAAACGGAGGTACATTTTTAAGCCGGGATTTTGTGATTTCAAATTCATATATCAAACCTAGAGAAATACACATACGGGCATGTTCAAACTTTATAATCATTCACTTTATTCATACACATACACATTTTTGCTTTTGTCATCATATTTAGGATAAACACATTTGGAATTTCATTTGAATTGGACCATATGATGGTATTTGCTTGTAGTAGCTCAATGATCCATATTTGAATTGAATAGACAATCTAAGTTTTGAGTTGGAGACATTGATTTTCAAAACTTGCACATTTTTTTATGCGCAAAACAAACAAATTGTCGGCCATGATATCATAGTCGGCAGCACGAGAGCAGAATACTTATAATTTTAGGTGCCAAAAGCTTTCAAACTTCCGCTCACATCGAAATATCACGCTACCGGAAGTTTAGCCTGTGATATTCCTGTTTTACCATCGCCACATGAACGGAAAAGGGCTGCTTTGGTAACTCCATTGTTTTCCCTCTTTGCCCCAACATTCTTCCCAGAGCCCTCCCTTCCCTTCCCGATCCCCCAACCACGGCAAGCCGAATCTAGTCCTCCGCCGCAGCGGTGGACCTCACACCTCGCCGGATCTACCTTCCGCACCTTTGGAACCCCCAACCGCCAACTCACCACTTCACTGGAGCCGCTTCAGCGACTGGCTTGTCCACCGCCTTCAGATCTCCTTGACCGCCATCATGGTCCACCGCACCGAATCTGCTTAACCGGCGCCCTCGTGCACCACAGCGTAGGCCCTTCACTGACTCCCTCGTCCACCCCTTCGCTGGCGCTTCATACAAGCCCTCGTCCGCTGCAACAGATCCGCCTCACCGAAAAGCATCAGACAACGCTGCCAAGCCTTCGGCCCATCGCACTGCACCTGCTCCACAGACGCCATATTCAACTCCACCGGCCCTGCTTTACCGACGCCGTAGCCTCATCAGGTTATTTTGATTTGTACTCCTTCGGTTTTTCCCTTTATCGTGCAACTGTTCACTTACCACAGATGAGCTTTCTTGTATGTCGACAGGCGCCGCAACCGTAGCACCAGAGCCGCTTCAGCCGACGGCGCATGACCGCCCAAACTCATCCGCAACATGAGCACCATCGACGATCCTTAGCTATCAAGTATGACAACAATACCCATACGCCGCCGAGAATCAGGTACTATTATCCATACGTTAACTTTCCTAGCATAAGCACCGCACCTTTGAATTTCTTCAGGGCATCATTCAGTTTCATGAGACGCGTTATTCTGCTTGCACCTGTAGGGCCATACTTCTGGCAGTCATGTTACATGTGCTAAATTACATACCAGTGCGAGTATAGTTAATATGCTTTAGTTTTGTTCTGATGCCACCTGTTGGTTCCATCAGACTGCTTAATGTTCTTTATGCTTAATTACACATCAGCGAACTAGCATGTGGTTCCGCTGCTTTTTGTTCGTTTTACCCTACATTTTCTGATGCTAGCTATTACATCACTGCTCCGAGCCTCTGTTCATTACTTGTTTGTGTGTTCTTGATATTCCCAAGTTGCATGACTAATTTGATGCTTCTATTAATTATGGAGCTGCCAACCCCATCAAGCAAAATATTTGTTCTTTTGGGGCTAGCACCTCGAACAAGCATAAAAATAGAGGGAAGCAGATATATTGTCGTGTATGCACACACCCTTCTTTCATTAGTTTAGATGAACCATTGATTATCAATTCGGACCAGTGCATGCGATTAAAATTAGTTTTACCTAAATAGATGCTGCAGGATAAACTACAACAACTAGATTTGCAACCACGGGATGCTGACGATATCTTCAAAGAACATTGCAATAGCAGATAGGCTTCACAGCAACATATGGTAAGCCAGTGTGTTTTAGTACATGTGAAATTTAATGCGAGTGGGCTGCTTTCTTAGCTTGTGCCCTCAACGTGTAATCCTACCGAATTACAAATAGTTCAGTTATGCGCTTTCTTTGTATTGCTTGATTCGAATGCTTGTTTGTTGTTACGCTATACCGAAGTTGGCCAATATGTCAGTGATTACTGCTGTACTAATCTAAAGAAATGCATGCCTATTTCATTTGAGTCCTTAACTTTTCCTCTCAACTTCATCACAAGACTGTCTTCGTAGTTTATATGAGGCCACACTGTTAAGTGCTTTCTCAGATTATTTCAACTGCTTAGATGCCTTGGCAACTTAAATATAGCGGTTGTACACTCCCTTTCAACTGGGTCCCGTTTAATCGCGATCAAAGTCCACTAGTGGTATGATAATTCAAAAGAGTTTTTGTTTTTTGAGGAAAATGAACTAGGGAGGCAGCAAAAACTAACTAGATGGGACTGGCGCATGTCGTTTATTTGCCACTTACATCCCTAGTTTCATCTTACCTTTTTAATTTCTTTTCGGCTGATGCTGCTTCGAACCATTTAAATATAGTTTGCCATGCTCGGCAATAATTCGTCCGTCGTTTACCATGTAAGCTTACTGCCTGGATCATACGATAAATATCTCTTACTTATGTCCAGCGGAAATCTTTCAGGATGCCGTTCACACTAGGACACAATGTTTAATCCCAAAATCTATTCGTGGAAGCAGTGCGCCATCCATGTCACCAGATGGTAGCAGTTCAGAGGCAACACTGCCGGAGAGTAGTCTGAGCACATATATTATAGTGCTTGAGGCTCTACTAGAGGCAGAAAGAGATGGTGTGGCTGCCATGAATGAGGTAATCTTTATCTTGAGGCTGGAAATTACGGAATTAGCGGCACGCATTATGCAAGAAACCCAAGAATTGGAGGAAGTAAGAATGTTGCATTTGAAGACGGAGGAGATCCTGCATTGTTTACGCTTATCCGTCAAGGTAATCTCGGTTCTTCTTTAGATACCAGTTGAAATTGTCATTAGATTATTGTACTTGCATGTTGTGTCATGTCTCCGAATGGATTATGTTGCAAGACCCCTATGTTGTCCATGTGTTGTAATGATCCGAATTTTTTAGGCGAGGTAATCCTCAGTACTTGTATGATTGACATAAGGTGAACTGCTTTTCGTGTGAGCATATTGTATTGGATGAAATAACGGTTTGAATCAGAGTGTATCCAACCTACTGAATTCGAAGATCACGGCATTTCTAAATCATAATCATATATAAAGGTGGAATAAATCTTTGTTGTGGTTTGGAAGAAATAAATAACAAAACGTGTAATTATCTGTGGATATTCGTAATCGAATACAAATTGATTTGAATTTAGTTTGCTGTGTCCTGTGGCAAACGTGAATGCTAATTCTCCCAAGTTTTGAACAAAGTGGCTACACACCCAATATAATTTGTGGGCTGCACAAGCAAGTGTTTGCGAGATGGAAATTACTGTCTACCGGACACTTGACATCCTTATCGACCGGATTTACACTCGTCGATAGGGGTAGACTAGTAACTTCAATCAGACGTGACACGACGGCCTCTAAGCCCATTCAGACACGGTGGGCGCCAAACGTATGCAAAAACACATTTGATTCAAGCTCGTCCGAAAGACATGTGTCTCTTCCTCCATTTCCCCATTCATACACGGTGGGCGGCAAAACAAACTCTCCTTGTCCGAAATTGATGTAGGCTAATATTTTAAATAGGGGCAGATGTGTAACTTCCATCAGACATGACACAACCGCCCTACCCGTCAGCCCCATTCATACACCTTGGGCGCCAACCGTGGGCGGAAAAACACCCTCTCCTCGCCCGAAATAGTTACCGGCAAATATTTGGGAGATGCGAGATTACCGTCCTATCCCCAACCAATGCGATGTCCGAAATTTTAAACGGGGGATAAGTTCGTAACTTTCCCCCATTTCAGAGAAGCGTGTCCTAAAGTTTTAGATCCCCCTCCCCTCCATTTCCCCATTCATACACCGTCAGCGGCACGACAACCTCCGCACTGCGGCCAGCCTCCTCTGTCCGCCACCCCATCCTCCACCTTGCCGGAACCGCTACCCCTACCCGTCGTCTAATCGCAAGAGATGGACGTCTCTCATCCACGGCGCCGACCAGGATCCTTTCATCGCCTCCTCTCGCTTCATCGGCGCCGTCGTCCACCTTGCTATTGCCGCTCCTACGACCACCTCGTCCACGGCAACAGGATATATCCCCCGACCCGGCCGTCTGCCGTCTAAAGTCTTCTTCCCCGCCGCCGACAGCCATCGCACCCGCATCACCCTCAACGACAAGATAGGCCTACACGGCGTCGCAAGAGAGGTGGTACTCTTCCATATGTGCTTAAGTTATTGACCTCACCCGGAAAATAGATCGTAATTTGTTTACTGTACTTTTTTTGTCCGTACCAAATCGTAGTGGCTAGTTGAAAGCAAACATTGGTTGCGAAGTAGCTTTGTCCGGTTTACACCTTCAGATCCGCCATGGCACGAGCACTATACTCGTAAAGCTTATGGTTTCCCGCCTTTATATTCACTACCATCATCGTAGGTGCTTCGTGTCATGCTAGCACTGCTCCACAAGACCTGAACCCAAAGCTTACGTCTTGAAATACGAATATGATATGATGCTCATATCACTAAAACAGAGAACATTTAATTGGTCGCCTAATGTTCCTATATTCGTTTCGAAAAGCATGTGCGCCACTCACTGGTTCCACTTTCCTGATTTTTCTCTTGATGCTTAGGGTTTTCCCCTTTTATCTACTCTACTATGATCTCATGAGGTGCTTTACGTCGCAGTACTAGCATTACTCCACCCTTCAAGCTAAACAACACAACACCTTTAATTTGAAAGCTTAGTTGTTCAAATATGATTGTGATATGATACTGATATTAGTTAACCGACACATTTAATTTGTTAGCTAAAGGTCCCACTTGAGTTTCCAAATGCATGTCGCGACATATAGGGAGACAACATAATTGCATTTCTTTGTCACTTGTTGACCGTACTTTCTTGTCCATACCAAATCTTAGTTGTTATTTCAAAGCAAAAATAGGTTGCTAACTACCCTTTGCGCGGTTTGCAGCTTCAGATCTGCCATCTAACTGCCAGGGTCAACACTGTACTCATCATGCTTATGTTTTCCCCATTTTATGATGACCACAATCAGCTACGTGGTTCGTGTCGTAATAGCACCGCTCCACCCATCGAGCTAAACAAGCTTAGTTGTACAAATTCATATATGCTATTATTCCTGATATTAGTAAATCTGAGAGATGTTTAATTGGTGAGCTAAATGTTCCTACTTTAGTTTTGAAATGCATGTGAGCCACATATGGAGATACCGGAAAGAATATTATTTCTCTGTGTGCTCTGGTTCATCATGGGTGGCCAACCGACATTGTATTGAAAGACTTGTAATATCTTCAATCTTCTTGCTCTTCTGCTCTTCTTTAAGATGATACTCTTCTCTTGCGGTTATTTGGTCAGTCGAGTTGTTCTCCCTTAGAATATTTTGAATCACAGTCGGTCGACTTGTTCTTCTTTACTATATGTTGAAGCTATCATCTGCGAAGTGTCATCACTTCTGGAGCTCTCATATTTTGAGTAGTAGGCCACATTATATTAATGCACACAACAAATTACAGAATGCATGTCATCTTTTAAAAGAATTGCAGAGATAGCACAAAGGGTATAGGGAGGCAGTATTGGATTAGAATCACTTCTGCATCACAAAGAAAATCTCACTTGTTTTTATGTTTTCATGCATGTCAGATATTGAACATTATCAAAATGAATATGAGAATGGGCGACGAGAGGAATATTATGAACGATCCACTGGCTAACAAACTTGGCATGGTGGAGGATGGACATTCTTATTCACCCATCAAGGTGCTTGCTCTAACTTTGCAAAGTTGTATTGGTCGCACATATTTTGCATCTGACCTCTTGCATTACTTCTACTTTGTTACACCATCTGCTTAGTTTAAGCATCATATATAATTATATGCCATACCTATCCATTTTCTGTACCTATTCCATATGTCGTCACACTATGTTTTTCCAGTCAAATGTTGTTCTTTCGAAATAGATGTCCAAAAGGAAGAGGGTGAGTGCAGATCCTCAAGGAGTACAAACTAGGTATTTGGAAAAGGTAGTGATACCTGCTAAATCAGATAGATCAGCAGCCACAGAAAACACATGCCCAACTGTACCACACTTTACCCCTACTCCAGTGGCCAAACCCCTATTAGAACTGCTGGGAGCCCAGCGTCAGGTACTGTCTATGATATCAATTCAAAATTTGAAATCCTAAATTTCTGCTTGTGCCTTACCTTCTCACTCGTATGAAAACTAATTTCAGATGAATCTCCTTGCTCAAAGGATCATACGATCTCAAAACAATAATGGGCTTTGCATTGCTCTTGTCAGTACCTCTCTCCCTTTTGCCTTGTAACGCTGTACTTAATTAATTGCTATTTGATTATGTGTCATCGATGCACTTTTGAGAGCTTCATTATCCTCTGCTTTCTTCCAATATTATTTGATCTATATTTACTCTTTGCAAAATGTAGAATAATGGCAACGCTTATAAAGAATTTTCTTCGGGAATTTATTGAATTATCCTTCCATCAACATGGAGAAGGGCTTTGTCCAACCCGTGTTAACATGTAATGTAAGTTCATCCTTCGAAGCCTTCAAACTTTGTTCTAGTATAGATTTGGATAGGCATCATTTCCTCCACCACTGTTTGCTTTGTTGTTTACATCCGATTGGATGTTTGCAACAACTACCAGTTTCAAATTGTAGTTGTAAAAACATGTTCCTTATGCGTAATGATCCATTTATTTGCTTATATAATTGTGAAACATGTTACGCTTTCTCCTTGTTTCTCTTTCAGAGTCGTATCTCTTACGCCAGGCGGAACTTTAGGGAAGATAGTGAGCCAAACCATCTTGAGGACAGCGAGATGACCCCAAGGTCCTGCCTTGATGAAGACAATGAGTTGAAGCTACTCACCAGCAGGTGTGAGACAACCTATGTGCAGTCGCTGCCTCAATTAGTTCGACTTCTTCGGGCCTCAACTTAAAGCGGAAAGGCTTGCTTCAGCTCAGCTCGACTTGAAGTCAAAGATGCAATGAAGATGTCGAGGAGGACTGCCGGCGCACCATCATGCCTTAAATCTAGTGTTGATGCATCTATCGTTGACACAACCGAGGTCTACTCAGCTTCTTCACCGCTTATGGGCCCGAGCTTGCCAGCCTAAAGTGCTCTCAGTTTTGTATATTCTTTTGTCGGTAGCGTTTATTTGCCTTTGGTGGCGAACTTTGATGCCCAGTGGATGTAATATGTGATAGCCGTGATAGCCTAGCGTAAGTTGCTTGCTTATTTATTTCCTTGTTGTCTTGTTTATTTGTATGTTTGTAGTCATTGCAGTTCTTTTTCCGTGGTTTGCTAGTGGCTGCAATAACCTATTTTTTTAAACTAGGCTACAATAACCATGGGCTAATATTTACTGTAGTGACACTGGGCCTCCTATGGGCCGTAGAAACAGTGGGCCTTCTATGGGCTGTAGAAACAATGGGCCTTCTACGGGCCGTAGAAACAATGGGCCTTCTAGGGGCCGTAGAAACAATGGGCCTTCTACGGACCGTATCATCAATGGGCCTTATACGAGCAGTATGATAACATGGGCCAATAACAGGCCGCATTATGGTCGTAAACGGGCTAGAGTTGGAATCGTCCGTTCATGGGCCGACCATAACGGGCCATCGTTAATAGGTCGTATTTCATGACGCTATGAAAACGGCCCAACGTATTAAGGACCACAAACGGGCCGACTGTAACCACGGGCTGAATTTGGCCCACAAGCAGGAAATGACAGTAATGGGCCGTAAGTAAACGAATGCTGGAAATGAGCCCAAGAATAAATGGGCTCCGAGAAGGCCGAAAGATAACATAATGGAAATGGCCCAATGGAATAACGGGCCGTTAATGGGTATAAAGTGATACATCGTTCATTACGGGCCGCTTTCACCACGGGCCGTTAATGGGTGTAAAGTGATACATCGTTCATTACGGGCCGATTTCACCACGGGCCGTTAATAGGCCAAGAGTTACATTGTACGCATATGGGCCGAAAGACGTCATGGGCCATTCATGGGCTAGAAGTGAAAATGGGCTGGAATCATATTGGGTGGACCAGATGACGCTACTGGGCCTAATTCGGATAGGGCATAATGGGCATTGGGTTAGCAGGCTGTAAATGGGCTATATGCGAACAGGCCGTTAACACGCTTTCCATGGGCCGGGCCGCCACCTTTTGAACCAAGTCAAACAGGCCGGCCTTTTCACAGGAATGGGCCTTTGTTGGGCCGTGCCACGTGTTGACGTATCATAGGCGCCTTCTGTCCAATTAGTGGATGACATCTGTCCCAACGATGAGCCGACACGTGTTTCCTCCAGCCAATGATGATTTTACATGTGGAAAATCCCCATTGGTCGGGGCTGTTAACGGGTTACCGGATCCAAAACCCGACCCGATAGCTTAACGGTGTTCCGTTATGGTGGATGCCACGTGTCGGTCACCCTTGACGAAAAGCACTTCGCGGGATTTATCGTCATGGAAGTGGACACTTCCGTGATGATAATTTTGGTAATGTCATGGAACACTTCTACGACCGCACAGGTATGACTATCTTGATTCTGTCATAAAATCATCACGGAAATGTATTTTTTTGTAGTGTCATGGCCTGACTTCTTGCACAACTGGCAGCGAGTGCGGCGATTTAAGGAAGCGCGGCGCCTGTTGTTGTTGTTGAAGCCGCCTCCCGAGTTGCTGCCACCACCATAATGAGCGCCCTCGCCCTGGTAGTTGCCGCGGCCACGACCGCCGCCGTTGGTATTGCGACTCTGTCCCTGGTGACTGATGTCTACTACGCAACCTTCTTCTTGTAGACGTTGTTGGGCCACCAAGTGCAGAGGTTTGTAGGACATTGGCAAATTACCCTCAAGTGGATGACCTAAGGTTTATTAATCCGTGGGAGGCGTAGGATGAAGATGGTCTCTCTCAAGCAACCCTCCAACCAAATAAAAAAGAGTCTCTTGTGTCCCCAACACACCCAATACAATGGTAAATTGTATAGGTGCACTAGTTCGGCGAAGAGATGGTGATACAAGTGCAATATGGATGATAGATATAGGTTTTTGTAATCTGAAAATATAAAAACAGCAAGGTAACTAATGATAAAAGTGAGCACAAACGGTATTGCAATGCTAGGAAACAAGGCCTAGGGTTCATACTTTCACTAGTGCAAGTTCTCTGAACAATAATAACATAATTGGATCATATAACTATCCCTCAACATGCAACAAAGAATCACTCCAAAGTCAGTAATAGCGGAGAACAAACGAAGAGATTATGGCAGGGTACGAAACCACCTCAAAGTTATCCTTTCTGATCGATCTATTCAAGAGTCCGTAGTAAAATAACATGAAGCTATTCTTTCCGTTCGATCTATCATAATCGTACTAGAATAACACCTTAAGACACAAATCAACCAAAACCCTAATGTTACCTAGATACTCCAATGTCACCTCAAGTATCCGTGGGTATGATTATACAATATATATGCATCACACAATCTCAGATTCATCTATTCAACCAACACCAAGAACTTCAAAGAGTGCCCCAAAATTTCTACCGGAGAGTCAAGACGAAAACGTGTGCCAACCCCTATGCATAAGTTCCAATGTTACGGAACCCGCAAGTTGATCACCAAAACATACATCAAGTAGATCACATGAATATCCCTTTGTCACCACAGATAAGCACATGCAAGACATACATCAGGTGTTCTCAAATCCTTAAAGACTCAATCCGATAAGATAACTTCAAAGGGAAAACTCAACCCATTACAAGAGAGTAGAGGGGGAGAAACATCATAAGATCCAACTAAAATAGCAAAGCTCGTGATACATCAAGATCGTGCCACATCAAGAACACGAGAGAGAGAGAGAGAGAGAGAGAGAGATCAAACACATAGCTAGTGGTACATACCCTCAGCCCTGAGGGTGAACTACTCCCTCCTCGTCATGGAGAGCGCCGGGATGATGAAGATGGCCACCGGTGCTGGATCCCCCCTCCGGCAGGGTGCCGGAACTGGGTCCCGATTGGTTTTTGGTGGCTACAGAGGCTTATGGCGGCGGAACTCCCGATCTAGGTTATGTTCTGGGGGTTTCAGTATTTATACGAATTTTTGGCGCCGGGAACAAGTCAGTGAGGTGCCCGAGTCGTCCACGAGGTAGGACGGCGCGCCCCCCATCCTTGTGGACGGCCCGGGACTCTTCTGGCCCAACACTTTTACTCCGGGATCTTCTTTTGGTCCGTAAAAAATCGTCAAAAATTGGCACATCCATTGGACTCCGTTTGGTATTCCTTTTCTGTAAAACTCAAAAACAAGGAAAAAACATAAACTAGCACTAGGTTCTAGGTTAATAGGTTAGTCCCAAAAATCATACAAAATAGCATATAAATGCATGTAAAACATCCTAGATGAATAATATAATAGCATGTAACAATCAAAAATTATAGATACGTTGGAGACGTATCAGTGATCGCGCCCACGGTCGCGCCCACGATCCGCCGAGTTGATGGAGGATTGTCTGATGTTGGTGCCATGAAGGAGAGCGAGGCGAGCATCAAAGCTAAAGAGCTGGTTGTACAACTCCTGAACCGAGACTGGCTCGACCCTTGCAGACAGAGCGGACACAACTGGATTGTAATCCAGATCAAGACCAACCATGATCTTGGAGACGATCTCAAGATCGGGAAGAGGGACTCCGGTGCAGCATGCAACTTCATCTGTAAGGGTTTTGATTTTGCCAAGATATTCTGCCATGGACATGTTACCTTTCTTCAGGTTCGTGAGGTCGATGCGGGTGTTGATGGCCTGACTTTGGATCTGGGTGGCGAACATGGCGTAGATGGCGCTCCATACTTCGGCCGGCGTCTGGAGTGTGGCAACTTGAGCAAGGATCTCACAGGACAAAGATCCCATTAGATACCCCTGGAGTTGTTGCTGCTGTGCGTACCAGAGGGTTCGGGCGAAGTTGGCGACCTGTTCTTCTTTGCCATCTTTGGTGTTGGTGAGGGTGGCCGGTGGTTCCGGAGTCTTCCCTTCAAGGTGGTGCTCAATCTGTGCGCCTTTGATCTGCGGGAGCACGACGGCCTTCCATAAGAGGAAGTTTCCCCCTGTTAGCTTCTCTTGTGGTGGCGGTCCGAGAGGAACAGAGCTGCTGCTGGATGATGATGCGAAGGTGGAGACCATGGAGGTGGACAGCGCGCTCGTGGTGGAAGATAGGGCTGCGGAGGAAGACATGATCTCGACTGCGGGAAGGTAGCTAGATGCGATCTTCGATCTAAGAGGAAGATGCTCTGATTACCATGAAAATTGGGTTGGAAGCGTTGAACCCTTTGGTCTCGGGCCGCGTGTTTTATATTGGCAATGCCTTGGTGTACAAGAAGAGATCAGAGATAGATCAATCTCAAGGAGTTCGGTATCGGAGGTTACGAGAGAGAGAGGGAGAAAAGGAGATAGAGATAGATTACAACTTGAATGAAATATCTCTATCCTATACATATTCTAACACATTGACCTTCCCAACAGACTCCCGGTGAGGCCCCGTTTGAAACCCCCCTTGCCCCCTTGCCGACCGCGTCCCTAGCTTGCTTAGCCGCCGGAGCCGAGAGCTCCCGAACTCCGGCAATGGCGCCGCCGTGGCCACAGCTGTTTCCGCTCGCATTCGAGCGCGTCAACATACTCACCGTGCTCCAAGGAGCCGAGAACGCCCACCAGCTCTTCCCCCCGTACACCACAACGCCGTTCCCGAGCGCACCGTACTCCGGGCACCGCCGTTGTGCTCGCCGTCGTCGCCTCCGAGCCCCTCAGGCCTGGCCCCGACCACTAATCGATGCGGACGGGTCCCCTTGTCCCGCATATGGCCTCGGCCATCGTTTTAGTCACCGGAGCGCGAAAACCGTAGCTCCCCGCCGTGTTTGACCTCGCCGGCGGCGAACTACCGGTGGGTTTGACTCACTCTGACCCAACTGGACCCCACCTGAGTCCATGACGTGTGGGGCCGGCCCCTGACTGAAATTAGTTTAGGTTTTAATTAGTATTAATTACCATTGTTTGGGGTTAATCACCTCGCTAACTGAACTCTGTCTCACTGACGTGGGTCCCCATCCCTTAACTAAGTAGTTTAGGATTGAGTTTAGTGTTAACTAACTCTGTTAACTAATCTAGACACTGACGTGCGGGTCCCACTGGTCAGGTTTGACCTGGACCGCGCCTGTTGACTTGCTGACCTCACACCGACATCATGCTGACGCAGCAATGCTTTTCTGGGATTTTAAATAAATCAGTTAATGATTTATTTATTTCAGAAAATGTTTAGAACTTCTAAAAATCCTAGGAAATAATCTATAGCTCAGAATGAAACAAATTATATAAGAAAAATTATCAGACAAATCCAATCTATCCATCTGTGCCATTTTCATGCATGTTTGAGAAACTTATGCCTGCTGATCAGGTCAAATCAATTAAATGGCATTTGAGTAATCACATATGGATTTTGAATTTGAATCTTGTATTCAAACTAACTTCATTTAAATCGCTGTTAGTTGCATTAGCTCAAATCACAACATATTGCCATGTCATGATCATGCATCATATTGTTGCATTGCATAGATTGTGTTTCCTCTCTGTTGCTGGTATTTGTCCCCCCTCAGTAGACGTGGTTTCAACGATGAGATCGATGACACTGATGAAGAGCTATACTATCTTCAGAAGTGTCAGGCAAGCAGAACCCCCTTGTTCATTCCGATACAATCCCACTCTCTTGCTCCTGCTCCCTTTTACTGCATTAGGACAACAATGATTCAACTGTTACATGTTGCGGTAGTTGAACTCCTTTCCTCTACATGATTTGTCATTGCCACAGTAAATAGATGAAACCCAGTAGCATGAGTAGGAGTTGTTTGAGCCCTGATGTGCCTACTCATTCATGCTTGTTGTCATGCCTGCTACTGCTTAGAGTTGAGTCAGGTCTGATTCATCCGGGATGAATTGGAAAGTTGTGAACATGTTCTACAACTGAGAGCTAAGTGTGTGAACACGATTTGGTAAAGGTAGCGGTGAGAGGCCATGTAGGAGTACATGGTGGGTTGTCTCATTGAAACCGTCCTCAGGAACTTTGTTCTATGTTTGTGATCCATGAACAACTACTATCACACATTGGGATCCTTAATTGACTCTCTCGACTTATTAACCGCCCTTGTTCCCTGTCCAGGAGTTGCAACTAATTTCTGGTGTTTGTAGGATATGTGTTGGGGGCCGTGCGTAGCACTGACACTAGGGGTGGGCTATGATGCGGTAGAGACACGGGGCACGGTGTACTGAGACGCCCATTTGGTGCCTCGAGAACCCTGCTGTCACCGTTTGGGGCCGTGAGTGACTCCCCGGTCGGATCTCCTTGTGGATGGAACCCAAATAGGCTATAAACCTGGACTAGAGACTTGCGTGGTTAATCAGGTCATGGCCCACTCCCTAGCCAGGCTTCCACTTGAAGGTTGCTGAGATACACAACGTGTACATGGTGGTAAGTGGCGAGAGCGTGTGTGATGAAGTACACCCCTGCAGGGTTAACATCATTTATTTGAATAGCCGCGTCCATGGTAAAGGACTTCTGGGTTGCATGTACAATTCATAGACAAGTGAAAGTGGATACTCTAAAATGCGCAAGATAAACGTGAGTGCTATGGATGGCGTTCTCGTAGGGACACGGGAGCGGATCCATAGTGGTGTATTGATTGGTGAATATGAGGACTCGTGTGCGCCACCTCAAAGAGTTACCATCAGTTGTAGTACAGGATAGCTACTGAGTCAAAGCTGGCTTGCTACAGTTAAACTTCACCACCCCCTTTGTTGATACTGATGCATATGTAGCTAGTTCTGATGTAAGTCTTGCTGGGTACATTTGTACTCATGTTTGCTTAATATGTTGTTGCAGAGAGACTTCAGTCTCACTAGTAGATCAGTATGGACTTCGATGTTTAGCTTGTTACCTCAGCTACGATCTTGTGCCCTCGGCAGGGTCTTATAGATAGTCAGGCTTCTCAGCCTTTTCATTTGTAGTTGTCTGTACTCACACAAGTTAAGCTTCCGCATGTGCTTATTGCTTGTATGACTTGAATGCTGGGTCATCACACCCATGTTTGTAATATCTGGCTCCTCGGACCCTAATGAATAAATACTTTTGAGTTGTAGAGTTTTGTTGTGATGCCATGTTGTATTTGCACATATCGAGCATATTGCGTGTATGATTTTGAAATGCTTGGTATGTGTGGGATCCGACAACCTAGTTGTTTATCCTTCGTAGCCTCTCTTACCGGGAAATATCTCCTAGTACTTCCACTGAGCCATGGTAGCTTGCTACTGCTCCGGAACATGTAGGATGGCCGGCATGTGTTCTTCTTCATTCCTATGTCTGTCCCTACGGGGAAATTTCACGCGGTGTCTACCGGAGTCCTGTTAGCTTGCTACAGCCCGGATTCACTCGTTGATGACCGACACGTTCGTTGCTGGGTCATGGATGCCTATCCCTGTAAGTTAGTGCCACTTTGGGTTCATGACTAGTCATGTCGGTCCGAGTTCTCTGTCATATGGATGCTAACAACACTATCATATACGTCCCGGGCCAGGTAAGGTGGCACCCGTGGGGATACCGTGCGTGAGGCCGCAAAGTGATATGATGTGTTACATGCTAGATCAGTGTGAATTTGGATTGGGGTGCTGACAGCTTTGGTATCAGAGCCTCGATCGCTCAGAGGATTACCAAGCCAAACTGGTCGAAGTTGAGTCTATAAATTCTTTAGTTATATAAGGGAATTGATTGTGGATGGGAACGTAAGGCTCTTTTTACTCCTTTACCTTATGCCCTTCTGATCCAAGTCATCCTATCTTTTCTACGGGGTTAAGAAACTAGGATTTCTCTTCTTTTTATCAGGATCACGTGTTACTAATCCGTAGACTCTTATAGGATTGTTGGTTCCAAGCCTCAGTTCAGTTTCTACTACTTCAGTATGTTGACAGTTGATCTCGGAACCTTGATATTGTGATTCTGAGTGGTTATGCCACCATTTTTGTAGAATGTCCCTATCTTTTTAGCATTTACTGCCGTTATGCTGCCCGAGTCATCCCAGGTTTCTTGCTAGTCTGATGCATTTGCAGATCAATTTCTCCCGTTCCCGATGTCTGCTTGGGCCAGTTTAACCACACTAATCGGTGAGTTGAGGTGCTTCATTGCCTCAGTATATATGTCGGAGCTATTATGATGACCCTAGGTGTCTTAGAGAACCACTCAGAAATCTAGCAATGCTTTGTATCCCCATTGTGATAATTTTGGCCATTATTCTCGAAAGCATCCCGTGATGCCATTTAGTATGTAGGTATTCTATTTCTGGGTTCTTGAACCCAAGATTCACTCTACTTACCTCATGTTGATTGTGTTTGCTCATTCCTTTAGGATATTAATAACCTTTGCGATAGCCCACGAGGTTTGTGGTATTTCCTTCTTCCAAATACCATGAACTGCACATGGCAGAAGTTCTTTTGAACCAAAAGATCGCAACCAAAGTGCTCTTGATGAGTTCTCTGTTATATTGTGAATCTCCCAGTTCTGCCGTTCTGCATGGGTTATCCGGAAGAAATGTTGAGCTTTGCTCGACATACTAATCTATGCATCCACAACTCAGAAAGATATATGTTTCTTTGAGTTGTCCCTCTTTAGTTCTTATCTGATCCTCGTCTGTCAATTGTTGGTCAAGAGTAGTTGTGCATTCGTGCTATCGATGCCTATTATTCGTGTGATCCGTCAAGCCATTCTATTCCGGAATGACTAGGAGAAACAAACTCCAGTACCTCATCCATATCTAGGATTGGGTCAAAGCAATTGTATTCCGCCGATCAAATTGCCACCAGCATTTGATCTGTTCTACCTTGGGGTATTGCCATCTTTATGTCAGGATTGTCATGAGAATTGCACCACCTCTTATGAATTCTTGACACAGTGATACTTCTTGCCATCATTGTTCATTCCTCGGTTCCGTGTTATTGTAACCGGAATGCCGACAAGTGAATCATGATGTGTGAAATCAATACTCCTAGCAACTCCGTTGCTTGGTATTTAATGGACAATAATTTCATTCTTAGTGTGTTGGTTACTGAATCATCATTTTCTAAGATAGATTGTGCTACCTAGTCCATTTTCCTGGTGCTCTTTTCGATCAATGAGTTTGGATTGTGTTAATTCCTCGCTCTTTCGATCATGTCATCTTGCCCTGAAAAGCAAGATTGTTCCCGAGCTTAGTAACATATCGGTGGTTCGTGATTTTCTGAATATCTTCTCGAAAGTATTACCAGGTTGTTCCTTGACTATTATGTTGAGCTCGTGATCGAGTTGGTTTCTTGTAAACCACCATTTCTCCAAGAATCTATGTTGCAAACCCCTGAGCTAGTTGGTTAAGCTAAACAACAACTTGGAGAGTTGGAAGATAAAAGCTTGTCCGACCTAGCTCATCACTAAGGGATATATTTTGTGTGTGTGTGTGTGTGTTGAAGAAAGGTGATATCTTCATTGATTGGTCCTCGTGATCAGTTATTGGATCTATTATCTTGTCCAAACTTTGAATTGAGTGTGGGCTACCCTCAAATCAAATCAGAACCAACGATATTCGTAATGTTGTCTTACTCATGGTTGTTCCTCGATCATACACCGTTATATCTTTTGGTCTGACCAATACTATTACCTTGTTCACATAGTTATGGAATTCCAAGTATATGGAAACCTAGATGAATTGTTGTTGAGCCCATCGACATCATTTTATCTCCTCCATGATTCATGTTGAACATTAAGCTAGTGTTGGAAACTTGTGTTAGAATTTTCTTCATGTCCCGTTCATGAAGCATATGTTCAGATGAAAGAAGTGACTTCCTCTAATACATGTGCATTTGATGCAAGTTGCCGTCGTGAATTTGAGAAAGTCAATGTTGCTTCCTCTGGAATCTTCCCAAGTCAGTCATGCATGTGCGAAGTATACTTTGGTTTGTGAGATTAGCTACCTCCGTTCCACATTTATTTCCTAGCACACCAAGCCACTGATTGATTTGTTCAAGGAGAAGAAGTTTCTTATTAAGAGCTAGACTTACGCAAGGGCTTCCATATCCTCGATGATGGTTCCCCACCTGAACTCGGTAGTGTTTTATTATAAGACTACTACATGGTCATGCTTGTCTTGGACAGCGTGTTCACAAGTTTGTAGCGGAACCAGCTCATGTTTTGGAGCTTGCTATCGTAGTTCATTTTCCTGAGAATCTCACAACATAATTTCTTCGGTTTGTGTTGCAAACTTTCTTTTCCAGACATGTTGTCTGAAATATCCTATTTCCAACCAGATCTAAATCTCAGGCAGATATGATGGTTGGAACTTTTCCAAGATCTATGATGTAGGTCCCGACAAGGTCGATGTTCTGGTCGACACACCTGGCCGGAGGATCTAATATTGCAGCTTCTTGATTAAGCAATTTGACCATCTTCACCATGAGGATCTCGTGCGACTTATTCTATAAGTTGTTCCTTATGGATTTTGTGCTTCCGAAGCCTGACCTATACTTGATGGCCATGTTAATGCTTTTAAGCATGATTGTGATATCTAGTACATCAAGAGGAACATTAGCAGCGGAGTGCTAAATGTCTCTCGGTCGATCATCCATGTTTTGTTCCTTGGCATTGCTATGGAAAAATCTTAGAAAGTGTTGTCTTCCTTTGCATCTGCATCGTCCATCACTATTCATCATGGTAGTATGATGTGTTGCCAGGATCCTCGACACGGATGTTGGTAAGACTTTGATGAGTAAGGAAATGTTTAAGTTCTTGAGAGCACGCTCAGCCACTGGGTTATATCCTCGGAATCATCCGGAATGTGCTTTCCATTTGCTGAGTTGTCTATAACTCTAGTTCTCTCCCCAACCTGGGTATGCCATTTCTCCAAAACTCCTACAAATGATCGTTTGTGATATTCCTTAGGATAGTTTAGAGAATTTCAATGATCTATGCATCAAAAGTAATTCTTTTTGCCACTTAAGGGAATAATTCTATGGGTCACCTCCCCTGAGGTGCCCTGTTACGAGATCATGGCAATTATCTCCTCGCTACTTTGAAACCATGCACCATCTTACTCAAGTGTGGAATTGTTGCCTACCAACTTGAATCCTTGTCATCTACTTCTTCCCATTGCACCTGATGTGTGATTTATGCCTCAACCCAAGAGATGTTCTGACGTCTCACTTCATGAGTTGATCTTGAGTTGCTCGATCTTGAGAAGATTGATTCATGTAGAGTTTCTTTCTGTCATCACTGTGTTGGACAAAGATCTCGAAATAAAGGCTGTCAAGATCAACATGATGCAAGCAATCCAAGTTCTTATGAAGTGCAGCTTGGATCGTGAAGATTGTGCTAGCTTGTGTCCCCTCTATCTTCTTACCTCATGTCTTGAATCTTGGGATGAGATTCTTTCTTAGTGGGGGTGAGTTGTCACAACCCTAGAAATTGTTTGCAAACAGTTGCACAAGCATCCATGCATCATGTCTAAATTTATTTGAAATTTGAAATGGGGATTGTTCAAACCCTAGCACCAGATCAAATCCAATAGGTTCAACCTAAAATAATCTTCAATGAACCCAAAATGTCCCTAAGAAAAGCTCATCATTTCTAGTTAAGGTGAAAACCTCTGCCAAAAATGATGAGCATATTTCTTGGCCATTTATGGATTTTTGAATTAACCCATATTGTATTTGAATTGGGGCTTGTAAATGCTATATATATTTTCAACAGCTCCAATAATTCCGAAACTTTTGCTAGGGCTCTAGAATTATTCAGCTAGCATCCAAAAATATTTTCAGGATTTTACCAAGTGGTTTAGTATTTTTACTAAATCAAAAACAACAGCAGAAAATAGAAAACCAGAAATAAAAGAGAGAGAGAGAGAGAGAGACTCACCAGGCGCTCACCTAGCACCCATCTGGCCGGCCCAGCCCACCAGGGGTAGGGAGGTCTTCTTCCTCCCGCCAGTCGAATGCACAGCATGTGCGCGATGCGCATGATGCCTGGAGCTAGCAAGGGACGCCACACGCATCCCCAAGCCCCACCTTCTCACTCTCGTCCCTGTTCCCCGCCTCCCTATCGCTCCGCATCTCGGACACGAACACGTCCGTCGCCGCTGCTCACTGCCCGTCCCTCGACCAACCACCATGACCATCGGCTCCGCCTCGTTGTCTGCATCATCCCAAACGAGCCACGCATCCTCGAGCTCCCTACAACGTCACCACCACCGTCGTCTTCTTCCTCGCCCGCCGCAGTTCGTCGCCGTCGATCTGTTTTGACCCAAGCGCCCCCGAGCCCACTGACATTCCCAACAGACTCGCGGTGAAGCCCCGTTCGAAACCCCCCTTGCCCCGTTGCCGACCGCGTCCCCTAGCTAGCTTAGCCGCCGGAGCCAAGAGCTCCCGAACTCCGGCAATGGCGCCGCCGCGGCCACAGCTGCTTCCCCTTGTATTCGAGCGCGTCAACGTACTCACCATGCTCCCAGGAGCCGAGAACGCCCATCAGCTCTTCCTCCCGTACAGCACAACGTTGTTCCCGAGCACACCATACTCCGGGCACCGCCGTTTTGCTCGCCGTCGTCGCCTCCAGGCCCCTCAGGCCCGGCCCCGACCACAAATAGATGCGGACGGGTCCCCTCATTCCGCACATGGCCTCTGCCATCATTTTAGTCGCCGGAGCGCGAAAACCGCAGCTCCCCACCGCGTTTGACCTCGCCGGCGGCGAACTGCCGGTGGGTTTGACGCACTTTGACCCCGGCTGGACCCCACCCGAGTCCATGACATGTGGAGCCGGCCCCTGACTGAAATTAGTTTAGGTTTTAATTAGTATTAATTACCACTGTTAGGGGTTAATCACCTCGCTAACTTAACTCTGTCTCACAGACGTGGGTCCCCATCCCTTAACTAAGTAGTTTTGGATTGAGTTTAGTGTTAACTAACTCTGTTAACTAATCTAGACACTGACGTACGGGTCCCACTGGTCAGGTTTGACCTAGACCGTGCCTGTTGACTTGCTGACCTCACACCGACGTCATGCTGACGCAGCAATGCTTTTCTAGGATTTTAAATAATGGTTTATTTATTTCAGAAAATCTTTAAAACTTCTAAAAATCATAGGAAGTAATCTATAGCTGAGAATGAAATAAATTATATATGAAAAATTATCAGAAATATCCAATCTATCCATCTGTACCATTTTCATGCATGTTTGAGCAAATTATGCCTACTGATCAGGTTAAAGCAATTATATGGCATTTGAGTAATCACATATGGAGTTTGAATTTGAATCTTGTATTCAAACCAACTTCATTTAAATGGATGTTAGTCGCATTAGCTCAAATCACAGCATATTGCCATGTCATGATCATGCATCATATTGTTGCATTGCATTGATTGTGTTTCCTCTCTGTTGCCGGTAACTGTTCCCCCTCAGTAGATGTGGTTCCGACGATGAGATCGATGACACCGATGAAGAGCTATACTATCTTCGAAGTGCTGTGCAAGCAGAACCCCTTGTTCATTCCGATACAATCCCACTCTCGCTCCTGCTCTCTTTTTACTCCATTAGGACAACAACGATTCAAGCTGTTACATGCTGCGGTAGTTGAACCCCTTTCCTCTGCATGACCTGTCATTGCCACAGTAAATAGATGAAACCCACTAGCATGAGTAGGAGTTGTTTGAGCCCTGATGTGCCTACTCGTTCATGCTTGTTGTCATGCCTGCTACTGCTTAGAGTTGAGTCAGGTCTGATTCGTCGGAGATGAGTTGGAAAGTTGTGAACATGTCCTACTGCTGAGAGCTAAGTGTGTGAACATGATTTGGTAAAGGTAGCGGTGAGAGGCCATGTAGGAGTACATGGTGGGTTGTCTCATTGAAACCGTCCTCAAGAACTGAGTTCTGTGTTTGTGATCCGTGAACAGCTACTACCACACATTGGTATCCTTAATTGACTCTCTTGACTTATTAACCGCCCTTGTTCTATGTCCAGGAGTTGCAACTAGTTTATGATGTTTGTAGGATAAGTGTTGGGGGCCGTGCGTAGCGCTGACCCTAGGGGTGGGCTATGATGCGGTAGAGACACGAGGCACGGTGTACCGAGATGCCCGTTTGGTGCCTCGAGAACCCTGTTCTCATCGTTTGGGGCCGTGAGTGATACCCCGGCCGAATCTCCTTGTTGATGGAACCCGAATAGGCGATAAACCTAGACTAGAGACTTGTGTGGTTAGTCAGGTCAAGGCCCACTCCCTCGCCAGGCTTCCGCTAGAAGGTTGCCGAGATACTCAACGTGTACATGGTGGTAAGTGGCGAGAGCATGTGTGAAGAAGTACACCCCTGCAGGGTTAACATCATCTATTCGAATAGCCGCGTCCGCGGTAAAGGACTTCTGAGTTGCCTGTACAATTCATAGACAAGTGAAAGTGGATACTCTAAAATGCGCAAGATAAGCGTGAGTGCTATGGATGGCGTTCTCGTAGGGAGACATGAGCGGATCCATAGTGGTGTATTGATTGGTGAATATGTGGACTCGTGTGCGCCACCTCAAAGAGTTACCAGCAGTCATAGTACAGGATAGCTACTGAGTCAAAGCTGGCTTGCTGCAGTTAAACTTCACCACCCCCTTTGTTGATACTGATGCATATGTAGCTAGTTCTGATGTAAGTCTTGCTGGGTACATTTGTACTCACGTTTGCTTAATTTATGTTTTTGCAGAGAGACTTCGGTCTCACTAGAAGATCCGTGTGGACTTCGACGTTTAGCTTGTTACCTCAGCTATGATCTTGTGCCCTCGACAGGGTCTTATAGATAGTCAGGCTTCTCAGCCTTTTCATTTGTACTTGTCTGTACTCAGACAAGTTAAGCTTCCGCATGTGCTGATTGCTTGTATGACTTGAATGCTGGGTCATCAGACCCATGTTTGTAATATCTGGCACCTTGGAGCCTAATGAATAAATACTTTTGAGTCGTAGAGTTTTGTTGTGATGCCATGTTGTATTTGCAGATATCGAGCATATTGCGTGTATGATTTTGAAATGCTTGGTATGTGTGGGATCCGACAACCTAGTTGTTTATCCTTGGTAGCCTCTCTTACCGGGAAATGTCTCCTAGTGCTTCCACTGAGCCATGGTAGCTTGCTACTGCTCCGGAACACTTAGGCTGGCCGGCATGTGTCCTTCTTCGTTCCTGTGTCTGTCCCTTCGGGGAAATGTCACGCGGTGTCTACCGGAGTCCTGTTAGCTTGCTACAGCCCGGATTCACTCGCTGATGACCGACATGTTCGTTGCTGGGTCATGGATGCATGTCGCTGTAAGTTAGTGCCACTTTGGGTTCACGACTAGTCATGTCGGCCCGGGTTCTTTGTCATATGGATGCTAGCGACACTATCATATATGTGAGCCAAAAGGCGCAGACGGTCCCGGGCCAGGTAAGGTGGCACCTGTGGGGATACCGCGCGTGAGGCCGCAAAGTGATATGATGTGTTACGTGCTAGATCAGTGTGACTTAGGATCGGGGTCCTGACAGAAGTTCACAAGGTTCATCTGATCTTGCCAACTCGTGTTGTGTCAAGAGTGCTTCAGAAGTAGTGTCGGGTGGCAAGGGAGCTTGGGACGTGCTGCTAGCTGAGTTGACGAACGAGTAACTCATGCAGCTGGTGGTACCGTGGAAGGTGTCGCAACAACTAGGGTTGTCTCTGCTTGCTTGGTGGTACCTATTGATTTCTGTTTGGCTTGTTTTGCAGCTCGTGTAGCACGGGATACCGTGTTTGTACAATTTTCCGCTGGACTTTGACCTTCTATTGCACCATCTGTACCAGCAGAATCTTCATGATTATTTCGCTTCCATTTTTGTTTGTCCTTAGTACTAACACCATCCCCTGTCATTCTGTGTTCCTTCGTCTTTCTCTGTGCCATGTTAAGTCAAGACGACAAGAAAAAGGAAAAACAATTACGTTCTTCAGAACAAATTGATGCGTGATACATACGAACTGAACTTTGATGTTAGACAACCACATGATAGGAGGATGTAATATGTATGAAAAATAGGACGGCATGAGATAATCAGAACTATGATGTGTAAACTAAGCAGAAGGCATTTCAGTAAATTAGAAGCAATGCAATGGATGGTAGACACCATATGAAAGATGCTACAAATATCGCTCTGCCAAGTTAACAATGTCTCGTCATAACTGGCGTTTAAACAAATTTGAAGCAGTACAAGAAATAAATCATATGCAAGATGCAAACAACATCACACTACCAAGTTAAAGGTCTCTCGTCATTAGTGCCGTTGCATATTCACAACATTTCATATTCACAGCTTTTGATGTGTAAACTAAGTAGAAGGCATTGCAACAAATTAGAAGCAATGAAAGCAAGATACCATATGTAAGACGCAATGAATATCACTCTACCAAGTTAAAACCATCTCGTTGTCAGTGCCATTTCAGCAAATTAGTAGTACACGCTAGAAAATAATGCGATATCTGAACTATATCAGACTCCCAAGTTGAACGTGTCTTGTGAAAAGTGGTTGTTGCAGGTTACACAACAGTGGTACTTTGATGTAAGAGCATGGTGTGATAGACAGATATTGTATGTTCTAGAAACAGGAACACGTGTCTTATTCGCAAGTATAATGTTGTCGGTGTCCTGGGAACAGGGGTGCCCAAACTTGCCTGCCTGCGGCCCACGTCGTGGCTCCGTCAATGGCCCGGTATGGCCCAGCTTCAGCAACAACCGCCCAAGACCCTCCCGAGGGGCCAAGCCTCGCGAGGCGGACGACACCAAGACCTCCCTAGGGGGCGGCCTTGCTAGGCTGGTTCATGAGGAGCGGAAATATGTACGCAAGGTGCACCTCGCTAGGTTCATATGACGTGAGCCATGGCGACCAAGGCCAGGCGGGCGCCAGCGGGCGTAGTGTACCAGTTTCCTCTTTGGTGCTAAGGAGGCGCGGGGTCCAGAGGAATCAAGCAAAGGTTTCCATATCGGTGCAACGAGACCAAGACCGCCAGGACGATAGGACGGAGGTCATCGCGGAGCCCACCGCAGCGTCACCACCAGAGCCTTTTGCAGGCGAAGACTACTTTTGTCAGGATAGCTTGTACTAGTTGTTCCCCTTAAAATTTGCATGTTGTAGGATCCCTTCCCGCCTACATTTGGGAAGAGGACCAAGTCCACTAGACATAGGACTTAGCCACCACCATAGAGGGGGACGGATCCATTCCACCCGAACCACTTCACCAGCTCATCGAGCTCAAGAACACCTCACCTCCTGAGGCTGTTCCACCACTGTACTAGTTCATCCTCAGCCCCTCAAGGCAATCCACCACAAAGCTGGAGTAGGGTATTGCTCCGCAAGGTGGCCCGAACCAAGATAAACTGTCGTGTCTCTTGTCCCTTGGATTCATCGAGCTAGGTTGTGGAATCGTTGAGAAGGAAGATAGGGAAGAGAGAGTTCTTCACACACACCCAAGAGTTCGGACCTCTCAAGGGTCTGCGGAACCCCGAATCCGACATTTGGCATGCCAGGTAGGGGTGCGTTGAAGCTTCGCATCTCCGTCCGCTTTGCCTCACCAACCTGCTAACATGGCGAGCACCGCTTCTCCAACCGGACCAACTAGCATGCACGGAGGCGCTGCAGGCCTCCAGGCTTTCACCCCCGCCTCGCGGGAGGTACAGTGGCTGCTCAAGTTCAGGCCAGAGATGTCGCCTCGCTATGATGACACGGCGGATCCGGCAGGTTTCCTGCAGGCCTACGAGGAGGCCTTTGGGCTACCGGCGGCTACGACAAGGTCATGGCCAACTGGTTCCCCATGGCCCCCACTGGCGTGCCACGCGCCTGGCTTCTCAGCCTTCCTGGGTCTTCTGTGGCCTCCTGGGAGGAGTTGTGCGGCCTCTTTGTCGCGCACTTCGCAGTGCCAGTGCCCCCACCGTCGCAGCCCTCCTCGGCGGTTCACTGGCGCCGCCCTCGGACCGCCACGTCAAGCAGTTCTTCCGCCAAGTGGGTGCCGCCCGCGTACAACAGGGAGCTACACCAGGGTGGGCGACGCATAGAGCCGACCTCACCTTCGACTCGAAGGACCACCCTGCAACCACCGCGGGCACGGGCGCGCTCCCGATGCTTTGCACCCCCACCATTTGCAATGTGGCAGTAACCAAGACCCTCATCTTCGGTGGGGTCGGACTCAACATGCTCTCTGTGGAAACTTTCGGCCTCCTTGATGTACCGCTCGGCCGGCTCCGCCCCACCAAGCCTTTCTCCGGAGTCGTCGATGGCTCCACCTGCCCCTGGGGCAAATCCGCCTTCACGTCACCTTCGGCACCCACGACAACTACTGCACCGAGCTCATCAACTTCGACATTGCCGGCACCGGTCTCCCGTACAACGCCATCCTCGGGTACCCAACCCTGGCCAAGTTCATGGCTGCAACTCACCCTTCCTACAACCTCATGAATATGTCGGGAAGAAGCGGCGTCCTCACCATGGCTAGAGACACCAAGGAGGCACTGGCGGCTCTCAAGCTCGCCTTCAGGGCCACTGTTGCCGCACGACCAAAAGAGGGAGGGGCCCCTGAGGTCCCGGGGGCTGCGCCGGCCAAAAAGAAGTAGTTGTTCTCTCAAGATCGCGCTAAGACGAAGCAGGTACCGTTCGACGAGGACGGGGCCTCGGGAGCCACCTTCACCAGAGGTGGTGACCTCGCCCCGGACCAAGAAGAGGCATTGGTGAACTTCCTGCGCGCGAACAAGGGGGTGTTCACCTGGGAGCCCAAGCAGCTAGTTGAGCACCACCTGAGGGTGTGCCCTAACGTACGCCCGGTGAAGCAGAAGGCGCGGCGGCACTCCACGGAGGAGCAGTCCTTCATCATCCAGGAGACCCGCAAACTACAAGAAGCTGGTGTCATCCGCAAGGTGCGGTACCCAGAGTGGTTGGCAAACCCGGTTGTCGTGCCCAAGAAAGGCGGGAAGGAACGCATGTGTGTCGACTTCACCAACCTCAACAAGGCCTGCCCTCAAGACCCGTTCTTGTTTATGCGAATTGATCAGATCATCGACTCCACCGCCGAGTGCGACCTGCTGTGCTTCGTAGATGCCTTCTCAGGCTACCACCAGATCAAGATGGCGGTACAAGACGTCGATAAGACGGCCTTCTTGACCCTATGTGTGGTGTACTGCTACACCTGCATGTCGTTCGGGCTGCGTAATGCTGGGGCAACCTTCCAGCGGCTGATGCACATCACTCAAGGCCGGCAGCTCGGGAGGAAAGCTCAGGCCTACATCAATGACATCATGGTGAAATCTCAGGAGGCAAAGACCCTCATCTAGGATCTGGGGAAAAATTTTGCCAGCCTACGCAAGGTGGACCTGCGGCTCTGTCGGCGTCCTGGGAACGGGGGTCCCCCGACTTACCTTCCTACGGCCTACAACGTGGCTCCACGAGCGGCCCTGTACGGCCCATCTTCACCAGCAAGCACTCAAGACCCTCGCGAGGGGCCAAGCCTCATGAGACGGACGACACAAGACCTCCTCGGGACGGCCTCACCAGGCTGGCTCACGAGGGCCAGAGAGATCAAGGCAAGGGACACCTCATTAGGTTCCTGTGACGCAAGCCATGACGACTAGAGCCAGGCGGGCGCCAGGCGGGTGCCAGCGTGCAGTGTCCTCGTTTCCTCTTTGGTGCTAAAGAGGCAAGCGCAAACGAGGATTCCCGAGGCATCAGGCAAAGGTTTCCATATCGGTGCAACAAGACCAAGACCAGCAGGACGACATGACGGAGGTCACCATGGAGCCCAAGACAGTGTCACCACCAGAGCCTTTGGCAGGCGAAGACAACATTTAGTCAGGATAACTTGTACTAGTTGTCTCCCTTCGAATTTGGCCGTTGTTGGATCCCTTCCCGCTCAATATTTGGGGAGAGGACCAGGGCCTCTATAAATAGGACTAGCCACCGCCATAGGAGGGAGCCCCATCTCATCTGTTCTCATCTCCGATAACCCCATCTCATCGGGCCTCGGATCGGAGCCATCCAGATCATCCTCAACCACACAAGTTCACCAAGCACAAGAACACCTCTCTTCAGGAGGCTGTTCTTCCCTTGTAACTGTTCATCCTCAACCCAAGAGGCAATCCACCACACCACACTGGAGTAGGGTGTTACACCACATCGGTGGCCCGAACCAGTATAAACTCTTTTGTCTCTCGTTCTTTGGGTTCGTTGAGGTAGGCCTTGCGATTGTTGCGAGAGCGATCTAGGGAGAGAGAGATCTTCATGCGCACCCAGTGTTCGAACCTAAAGGGTTTTTTCGGAACCCGGAATCCGACATTTGGCGCACCAGGTAGGTGTGCATCGAAGCTTTCCTTCCGCCGATCTGCGTCCCGTCGCTTCGTCGCATCCATGGCGGACGCTCGTCGAGCCCCCGCTAAGAGTCGGGCCGCCCGCGTCGCTCATACCGCTGCTGTCGGCGCCCCCCCCCCCCCGTCGTTCCCCGTTGCCCGCCGCCAACACGGCCACCGGCCCGGTAGGAAACGAGCAGCAAGCACTACAAAAAAATACACTTTCGTGAAGATACGTGTTTGTCACAGTAGGTTGCGTTTTTTTGTCATGCATGTACATCCATGGAAAAATTTATGACAGAATCAAGATAGTCATACCTGTGCTGTCGTAGAAGTGTTCCATGACATTACCAAAATTATCATCACGAAAGTGTCCACTTCCATGACGATAAATCGCGCGGCGTCCGCGAAGTGCTTTCGTCAAGGGTGACCGACACGTGGCATCCACCGTAACGGAACGCCGTTAAGCTATCGGGTCAGGTTTTGGATCCGATAACCCATTAACAGCCCCGACCAATGGGTATTTTCCACGTGTAAAATCATCATTGGCTGGAGGAGACACGTGTCAGATCCGCGTTGGCACAGGTGTCACTCATCCAATGGGCGAGACGCGCCTATGATATGTTGACACGTGGATCGGACCATCAAGTTTAAATGGGCCAGCCCAACTGAAGGCCCACAAGATTTTGCGGACCATAATGGGCCGGCCCAGCTAAAGGCTCACGAGATTTTGCGGACCATAATGGGCTGGCCCAGCTAAAGGCCCACAAGATTTTGCGGGCCATAATGGGCCGACCCGGTAAAACCCACAAGATTTTTGTGTGCCATAATGGGCGGCCCGGTAAAGGCCCACAAGATTCTTCTTGCGGGTCATAATGGGACGGCCCGACTAAAGGCCCACGAGATTTCGCCGACATTAATGGGCGGCCCATTTGTAGGCCCACAAGATTTTGAGGACCCTAGTAGGCCGGCCCATTAACTGGCTGCCATGTTTTGGGCCAAATGCCGGCCCATATTTGATCCGGTCCATTAATGGCCTGCCACGCTCCGGGCTTAATAGTGGCCCATATGAGATCCAGCCCGTTAAAAGCCTACCATGTTCTGGGCCAAATTACGGCCCAGATCAGGTCCAACCCTTTAAGAGGCTTTGGGCTCAATTACGACCCATATCAGATTCGGCCCGTCAACTGGACACTATGCTTTTGGGCCCACTTGCTAAAGGCCCACTTAGTAATTCGGCCTGATATTAGTTTTGGCCTGTTAAGGGCCCATTTAACATTTCGGCCCTATATTAATTTTGGCCTGTTAAAAGCTCGTCATATAGCTGGGCCTAACTACGGCCCGGTTTGCATCCGGCCTGCTTTCATGACGATATCTGATTGGGCCAAACAAGGACCGACACAATTTTGGCCTGTTAAAAGCCCGTGATTTGATTCGCACAATCATGGGTCGGGGTTCATTTCGGGCTGCTGCGTAACTAGTAGGAATTAAGAACAAACCTACTCTATACAATAAAGAAATTAAGGCATAGTAACTAAGAATAAGCCTACACTATACAATATAGGATTTAAGGTATATTTCATCCACTGGGCATCGAAGTTCGCCACAAGTGATCATAAAGCGCAACGAAGAAGCAGATTACAAAAACTGGGCACCATTGCAGCGTAACAAAATATTACTGAACCGAGACCACTTCCAAGACAGTTCAAGAAAGGTTAGCCTTTAGGGGAACTGCTGCTGCACAAGAAATTCTTGAGCAAGGCTGTGAGACCAGCCTAGCATGTCGGTCATAGCTTCCAGGTGTAGCTGTTTAGCGATGAGGTTCTCATTGGTGTTCTCCGCAATCTTTCTTAGAGATAGGACTTCAAGTCGAAGTTGAGTTGCAGAATGCCTTTCTGGTAGAACTTGGGACTGAAGTAGTTGAACTGATTCAGACAACGAATTCTGTGAGTTTGTCTGACTGTTAGTCTCAAGTGACTTGAGCACTGCATCAAGACAAGAGTTTGGGGTTGTCTTGCTATCTTCAAGATGTTTTGCCTTCTTTGCTGCAATATATGTTGAGTTTGTCTCATAGCCTTCAGCAGACTTGTGCATGCCATCAGGCATATCACCCTGAAACAAAGTAGAGAGATGACAGGTTTTGCACGTGTATAAACAAAGATGATAACTATTCTGTTAATTCTATCCAATTTCAAATTAGAAAATAAAGAGTAAGTTCAAAATATCAATAGCAGAATTTGGCATTGTTCATAATGCGGGAGCTTCACCACACTACTGGATTACCATGTCAACATAACAAGCATAGATCAAGGGCAAAGAAAATCATTGTATCTATTTTGGATAATGTGCATGGCATGTTGTTCATATCATCAGCCACATCAGTAAAATAAAACAGGAGATGACAAGGTGCAAACATGGGCTGCTTCACCACACACTGGATTATAGATCCACAAAAACAAGCATACGTATAGGGAGTATTAAGTAATGTGCATGGTATGAATAAGGAATTTGGTTTTACAAGTAAAACTTGGAACTTACGGTTCTTATGAACATGCATTTTGGTAGAAACAGCAAACTAAACAAAGAAAGCGATAGGGAGTATGAGCAAATTAAACAACAGTTGAGGATAAAGGCTTTAGAAGGACTGACTTACATTAACAGTTAACACCGGCTTTATAATGCCCTTCTCCATGTCAAGGGAAGGATAACTCAAGAATTTCAGCACATAATCTTCTTCGTAAGCATTGCCTGTACTCTACATTTTGTAGAGAGTAATTATAGATATGATAATACTGGAAGGGATAGAGGATAATGAAGATAAGATGCAGATTGATGCTACATAATCAACTACCAATCCCTGGAAGTACAAGCGTTCTGAGGACAAAATGTCTTGACAAGACCAATGGGCTACACTTCAGACCGGCATTGTCATGTATTCTACTCGTTGGTAAGATTAAATATAGATCTGATCTTTTTTAGTAAATGGTGGGCGAGGGAGATAAGATGCAGAATGCTACAAAATGAACCAATCCCTCTTCCCATAATACAAGAGTGTTTTGAACACTGGTGTATTGTACAAAACGTTCTTATATTATGGGACGGAGGGAGTAGCTGTTAACGTAAGTACAGTGATAGACCACGTTCAGTCCTTACAAGAGGACTGCAGAGCTAAACCTCTTCAAAAGCATTGGGTTGATTCTAAATTTATGTAAGAGTCCATACGGATCTTATAATGTCCACCAAATGGATGATTACGAGGCTAACATGTGCAATGATGCTACATAATCAAACAGCTATGAAAGTAAGTATGGTCATACAGGGCAAGAGATACTCACAAGAGCAATGCAGTGTGCAGTATAGTTGCGAGATTCTGTGGTCCCTTGAGAACGAATGTTCTTACGCTAACGATTTCAGTACAAGTGAGACATTAAGGCAAATGCAGAAATGTAGTTCAAATTGTGATGTGATATCATAGACAGTACCTTACGCTACAGCCGAGACCAATGTGTAACAAGATTATTCCAGTCACCGTCGGATAAATGTAGCACCAGAGACTTTACAGAAATTTCGTTCAGAGGCTTGCCATCGAAGTGCGCTTGCCTCAGGTAGGAACGATACTTCATCAACGAGTGCTTGAAAAGTGCAACCAACCCTTGCTCGTCATCACAATCCAGTTTGCTCCTCGCCTATTTAAAAGAATGAAATCTTGTGTCTTCTGTCAGCAGAAACATATGCAGTAATGACCATGAATAACATTAGTACATTACTTACGCGTAAGTTGCGAAGGAAGACTGGAAATTGTTCTGTGTCTGCGGTATAATCTTTCCATGAAGGAAAGATGCGCACAAAGTTCCTGACAACAACGTAAGCTTCATCTTATAAACTGGGAAGAAATGGAACATGGGTCCTATTTGCTGCAATTGGGGCTCTCTCTGGTTCGAAAAGGGATTTGGCAACTGGATTAGTGTACTCTTTGCTGGAATGGGGGTTTTGCGTCGTACAGCTGGTGCTATGTCAACTGGCATAATCATACTGTTTGCTGTAGTTGGGGTCTGCTGAGTTGGGGCATCAGAAATGACCAGTGTAGTAGGGCTAGAGTCTACTAGAGTTGGGGTATTTTGTGGGTCAGGTGATATTGCAACTACACCTAATGGGCTATTTGATTTATCAGGTGCCACTACCTTTTCCAAATACTTTGCTTGTGCTCCTCCACGACCAGCAATCACCCTCTTCCTTTTGAATGTCTGATACACAAGAACAACATTTGAATGGATAAATATGGTATGATGAAAGATGGAATATGTACTGAAAATGGATAGGCAGGTCGTATTCACATACACGACGTGTAAACTAAGCTAATGGCAGTTCAACAAAGTAGAAGAAATGCGAAGCATCAGTTGCAAGATATGTGCGAGCAATGTAACCTTGGAAAGTTAGAGCAAGTACCTTGATGGGTGAATAAGATATGGCATCTTCCTCGACTCCTCCACTAGGGAGCTACATTGACTTAGGTCTCCCTCTAGCTCGTAATCCTGTTAGGATCATATTACGAGCATGAATCAGAGGTGGATAGCGTTTGCATTGCATTGCATCCAGACTTGATTTCAGTCCCTTAATGCCAAGTTTGACAACCATGGCATTGTTCCGCTTTATTCTTTTCATGCGCGCAAGCTCATAATCATTATGATGCTGTTCAGAATCTGAGATTCATGAAAACATAAAAAGTAGTCAGATTATCTATGGAATGCATTGCGGATTCAACTCGGGGAGTGTCTCCATATAAACCCCTGCATATGCAAAGTTCACCTCCCCAACCGTGCTGACCAGACCACACACAGAGATACACACCCGAGCGGTGAACATGCATTTTTGAAACTAATTTAGGAACATTTAGCTGACCAATTAAACAACTCTGTTTTAATAATATCATATTCGTATTTGAACAACTAAGCTTGTTTAGCTTGATGGGTGGAAGCGGTGTTATTATGACACGAAGCACGTATTACGATCGTATAGTGATCATAAAGGGGAAACTCTAAGCATATTTTTTTAGCAAAAGAGGTTTCCTCCGATTTCTATTAAATAAACCACCACGGAACCAACATGATCAATTAAACCCTAAGCATGATCAATTAAACCGTATTATGGCTGTGCCATGGCAGATTTGAAGCAAACCGGAGAAAGCGATATTTAGCATCCATTGTTTGCTTGAACTAAGAACTAAATTCTAAGAGCTGAAAAGAAAGTAGAGTAACCAAGTTAAGATCTATTTTCTGGTTGAGATCACAAAGTTGAGGAGATATGAAGTACCACCTCTCTTGCGGCACCGTGTAGGCATCGGGGGTGCGATGGCTGTCGGTGGCGTTGAAGCAGATCTGCGATGGTAGACGGGTGCATCGGGGGATAAGTCCCGTTGCGGTGGAAGAGAAGGTCGTGTGAGCGGCCCCGACAAAGAGGACGACGGCGCCGATGAAGCGAGAGGACACGATGCAAGGCTATTGGTCCGTCACCGTGGATGAGAAACGTCCATTTTTAGTAGTGGACGACGCAGTCTTGGTTGGTGCTCCGGCATGGTGGAGGACGGTGGCGATGGATGTGGTGGAGGACGACGGCGATGGATGGGGTGGCGGACGGAGGCTGGTGTGGGGATGGGGTGTTCTAGCGCGGACGATGTATGAATGGGAAAATGGAGGGAGAGGTACGAGGGACCATGTTTTTGGGACGCGCCTGTCTGAAATATGGGAAAGTAACGAACTTAGCCCCCATTTAAAATTTGGACGTCTCGTCGGTTGGGGATAGGACGGTAATCTCGCACCTCCCAAATATTTGCCGGTAACTATTTCAGGCGAGGAGAGGGTGTTTTGCCACCCACAGTTGGCGCCCACGGTGTATGAACGGGGTTGACAGGTAGGGCGGTTGTGTCACGTCTGATGGAAGTTACACATCTGCCCCTATTTAAAATATTAGCCTACATCGATTTCGGACGAGGAGAGTTTGTTTTGCATACTTGTGTATGAATGGGGAATGGAGGAAAACAGAGGTCTTCGGACGAGCTTGAATCAAATGAGTTTTCCCGCCCATGTTTGACGCCCACCGTGTCGGAATGGGCTCAGAGGCGGTCGTGTCACGTCTAATTGAAGTTACTAACCTACCCCTATTTAGAGCAGTGGAAATCGGGTCGATGGATTGTCCGTGTAATGGGTAGACAGTAATTTCCATCTCGCAAACACTTGGCTTCGGGCAGCCGACGTGGGAGTGGAGATTTTGCTGTTTCTTTCGAATTTTGGGACAATAAGCATCCACGTTTACCCTGGCAACTAAATTCGAATCCATTTTGTATTCCTATATGAATCTTTATAAATCATTCTATGTGTTTTTATATATCTTCAAAAGGACGACAAAGATGTATTCCTTGTCATATATGAATATGGTTTACAAATGCCGATACTCAAATTCAGAAACAAGAATGCAGTTTAAGGTGAATTCGAATATTTGGAACACTTCATGTCCAACTCAAATGTCACACGCAGCATAATGTGTACTCCCATTTAGATATGTACACAAGCGATGTGTCAAGATTCAAATACCGAGTCAATCAACCAAGAATGTACAGAACTAACAGACATATAAACACTTATAGAGTATATGGATCAATAATATCAACTAACATACATAAGCCAGGCCACTGTACTTTTTTTTGGCTACAACAACATCCTTTTTTAGCCAGCATCTTGGCCCTTTCCGATGCGTGCCACTTATGGTCCATCTATACTACTATTGCTGAATGCACATTCAGCCTGATTGCCATATTTGTAGGTCTGGCACAGCAATCCAAATGAAATGTCTTCGAGTCTTATCAGTTAATACAGACTTGTGCTTAAATAAAATTACAAACCAGAAAACAAAAAAAAAACAATTATTACATGATCTCTAAAACAAATGGTTTGATTGATTACATGAAGAGATAACACAAAGGTTATTCAACTATGGAAAGAACATTTCACCTATGATTTACCAAGTAGGAATTTAATTTCCTTTTTTCCTTCAGGACCTTAACAATCTGGTCAGTCCTCGACTTGCTTCGTTTTGAAATCCACCAAATATTTAATGGTTGTCTTGAGTACTGCTTGTGATTGTGTTGTTTGCTTCCTCAACATGTCAACTTCATCTCTAAGTGTAGAAGCATAATCTCTTTCTACCACTAGTTTAGCCTCTAGAGCATCAGTGATTGGCAATTCATAATGCACGATTGGGCGGTGCCACTCTTTGTGGGATGATGCAACGTCCGTGGGGACCTCGCTCTTTGATCTTGGGCCAACCTGTTTTGCCATTAAAGTTCCGATTTGATTCAGAAAAGTTGAAGTTAGCAAAAAATCTCAACTGGGAGTTATAACAGCAAACCAGTTAAACAAACAAGGAATTAAAGAGTTTCAGTTGGATCTTTGAAAAGTAGTTATTAACATCATCGTAATCATGTTGCAGCAAAGCAAAGCAGCTTAAACAAACAAGTAGATATTTAAGTTAAGGCAAACAGGTAATTCTTAACAGTAAGTATCAAACTCATAGATAGGCGCAGTCTACAATATGATGAACAGGCTGTGCCATTATGTAATCAGTAGCAAACTAAATTAAGCCAAGCAACGTAATTGAACAATTTTGCAATAAGTGGCTAACTAAAATTCCAAGAAGCGGGTAACTGAACTTACGCTGGTTCTTTGTACATGCACACTACAACTTCTTTTTCACTTACAAGGTTGTACGAAGGAGTCCATGGCATCAATTTCTTGGATACGCAGTCCCAATACTTCTTTCTTCCCACACTGCTTGGGTAAGTCGAATGGTTAATCTGGTAAGATGGTGCATCCTTGATATGTTATATGAGGACGTGTTGTCAGACTAGTTGTAGCCAAACACATCACATTGGCTTTTACTGTATATTTCATGCGGTTACTTTTGGCATATCGAGATCTAAGCAATCTACAATAGGATGAAAAGACTGGCATCCTTCACATTATTGGCGAACTCAGTTCATAGAAACAAACAATTCAACCATTCTATGGGTAAATCAAAAGCGCCACTGGAATATTTTTGACTATCCAATCATACAAGCAAAAAGGGGCGACGCCACCATAGGGGCTGGTATGGGCGGCCGCCTCAGGTGGCTGGAAAGTGTGCACCTAGTTTGAGTCGTCCAGGTTGGCCCATGCTAGTTTTGTTCGTCCCAACTCACGAGCAGGCAATGTAAAAAATGAAGAAAAATGTGTCAGTTTGGATGGGCCAATAACATAAGTGCAAGGCAGGCCCTATAGCAGGCTCGCGGCCCAAACGAGCGCCTCCCATATCGATCGACTGCAAGAAAAATCCCAATTCGTTCGCTCTAGCCTCCAGTCTGGTTCGCTCCTAACCTAGCCGCCGCTGGACAGACCGACAAAGCACTTCCTCGCACCCTCGTTGGAGGGCGGTCGCCGGGCTTCGAGCGAACGGAAGGACAAGAAGATGAAGATCCAACCCTGGGCGTAGCCTGCGTGGGAGGCAGCGGCGGCAGCACGGGCATGGCATCATGCTTGCGCAAACAGATAGTCGCAGCTTGCAAGAGTAGCATGCGGAACGAGCAGGTACATCACATCCCTGATTATATCTAATTCAACTGTTCAATTTCTAGCCAATAGTTAAACCTGACGGTGTTGTAAAACTGCTTGTATGTAGCGAATCTATGAGAAAATGAAACTAATTTCTACTTATTTTATAACTCCCCCAATCAATACTGAACTGACTGAATCTGATGTATCTAATCATGTTTCCGGTGCAAACATACAAGCTCATGTTGTTCTGGAGCCTGAGTGTCTAATGAACAGACTACTATTGAAGGATTTGATGCAAAATTTTATTTGCTCCTGGTGATGAACATATAGTATCTAATGAGGGTTATAATGCAAGCATTTTGCAAGCTCATTGAAGGATTTAGTGTCTAATGATGATCTACTATGTTAAGAGAGACAGAGATTTGCAGGCATTGATGACAACAAATTATAGTGCATTTTCATAGCTTGAGGAAACATTGAGGCCATCTACCGGAAAGTCCCCGTATCATGACAACATAGCATAAATACTTTTCTAATCTGTTGTTTGAAACCATTGGCATACTTGTGCAGGATAGATATATTGATATGAAGTTTGCGCACTGGTTATACGTGCAATGACACTTCGATATTTTCAGCCAAAGAACGAATAACTCAAGAAGGTACATACCATGTTTGTAGTCCTTGTAGACCATGTTGCATTTTCTATTTTTTGGTGCTTGCATCATTTAATGTTTATAATCTGAACTACTTTGGATCATTAACTAGTTTTCAAAGTGCATGTAGCTTCACATTTCTCAAGTTATGTTGATTTCCGGAGTGCAAGTGCCGTCGTATTTTGAAGTTAAATGTTCGCCCCTGGTAACTTGAATTTGTCGATCAGCCACTGGACACAAATCATACACGAATGCCAGTACGAATTAAATGAAATGCAGGGACTTACGCTAGCTCGTTTTACAGGCTCACTGCAGCTCTGCTTGCGCTTGGGATGTTCCATGTACAAGTCCATGTTACCACTTGCTTGGATGTGCAGGCCTTGTGCTCCTTGCATCCCCCTCTGCATTTTTGACACGGCGAATGGTTGATCAAATAAGAGGAATTGACCTTGATGTTGTACCGCAGGACATATACTTACAAGGTTATACGGGTGTGCAGGATGTGTACCAGATCCTGTAGCACCGTCATGCTTGGTTAAAATATGGATTTGCTTGTTTCAGATGATATCTCCAGAAGAAATAAGAGTTAAAGTCAGAGTTGCATAGGTGTGTAAGCTAAGAGAGCAGTGAAAGGATATCCAAACATCATCGTAACAGTGCACAAGGGAGTGATGTGTGGATACCTAGTTCGGGCCGGCATTTGGGCATGCTTGCCTAGCTAGTGTGCGGGTCACTTCAGAGCCGTTGAGGGTGATGCACTGGCGTTGGCTGGCCGCGCACGGATGCAGATCTTGAGTGGCAGCGGAGCGCTACGATGCGGTGGACGAGACCGTTGGTGAAGCCCCAACGGCCTCGGGGGGCGGAGGTGCGACGATGTGCTCGGTGAAGTAGCCCCGGTGAGCTGGGAGACGACATCGGTGAAGCGCACCTGATGCGGTGGAACTCGGTGTCTGTGAGGCACGTCGGTTGCGGCGGCCGACATTGTCGGTGGACCACCCGGTGCGGTGGACGAGGGCGTAGATGAGGTAGCTCTGGTGCGGTGGTGAAGCGCGACCGTCGTCTTCGTCGTTGTCGTCCGGCACAGAGGTGGAGAATGGTGGGGAAAGAGACAAGACGAGGGGTGATTCGAGGGTTGGCGGCGAATTAGGGATTTGAGCAATCTGGGCGCGGAAGGGGACAGTGGAGAAGAGAGATTTTGCAGGGCTGGAATTGGGGCCGCCAGATATTCCAATCCGAAACGTGGAAGCGTGAACTTATATTGTCGTCGTCCTTTGGTGGGGGGGGGAGGGGGTGGGTGGCTTGGTGCTACGCGTCCGTCCGACACACACGACCACCCCGACAGGACTATGCTTCGGTGCCTTAAGGCACCTGCCTTTGTGTCCATGACATGTGGGCCCAACAGATGGCTGGCCCACATGTCAGTGACCCAAAGGAAGTTGCCTTTAAGGCATCAAGGCGCCATACCCGACATGACCTCGGTCCGCCTGGTGCGCCTACATTTGAGCATGCAAACGAATCTTCTTTCATTTGCAAACGAATATGTATGTATTACCATGCCCGTGTTTTCCTTGCAATAATTAGTCATTCGAAACGAGATACTCCATCCGTTCACTTTTGTAAGTCGTTTTAGACAATTTAAAATGAACAGTTTTGCACATTGTCTGAAATGTCTTCAAGGTCTTATAAAAGTGAACAGAGGGAGTACTATAAATTAATTAATGAGGAGTTATTTGAAAAAAAAACAAAACGGTACCCACGCTAACGTGGATTAGAGTGTGTGTCACATAATTAGTTATTTGAATTAGAGTGTGTGTCACGTAGTTAGTTATTTGAATTAGAGTGTGTGTCACGTAGCGATCTCCAATTCTAACGTGGATTTCGCATTTCATTGTATCCACGCTACTTTTCATACAAATTCATATGTATATGATGAACACCATGGTAGTGAGAAAACTTTTGGATGGATTCAAACATATGACCTACGAAATAGCACAACAAACTTAGTCAATGTGAACTTTTCGAAACTTAGTATGGCACGAATTCGAAATAATTAGCCGTATGCCTGGTCCTCGGTTCAAATCTTACAATGTACACTGAATTGAAACATCGATATTAAGTCTCGTACTATGTACATTCAAATGTTGTTTTTAGCCCCCCCCCCTGCACAAACACTACATACTTCCTGTATCGGTCAATCTTGCTCTCCTAACCACCTTAGGAAGCTATCGGTTTCCAACACACGTTCATTCTTTCTCTCCATGTTTCGATCTCTAATTCTCTCAACTACACAACCCCTTTTTCCACTCTGTTACCAAATGTATTTACCTCACACACCCGCCATTGCACCCCATGCCGAGCTCTCTCTCTCACCCGTCTCCCTCTCACCCTCTCGCTAAATACATGCATTGCCTATCTAGCCCCCCAACCTCTCGTGCGCATGCACGCATGTTGTATATCTAGGTCACTCCCTCGAGACTGTCTCACTCTTTCTTCCGCACGGCGGGCCACACTCGCTCAATCTCGCTCTCTTTATCTGAGTCTCGTTTAACCTTGTTTTCTTTCACACACAAATGATATATCTCCTTGTTCGGGCCTCGATCGACACACTCTATACTCTCTCACGCAGATTGTCTCTCTAGGTCAGCCCATCCAAGCCGCCGCCACTCTTTCGACGTCATGGTGGGCCACACTCACTCAATATCACTCTCTCTCTCTCTCTCTCTCTCTCCGTATGTCTCGATTGACCTCGCTCTTTCTCGGACAAAAACGATATATCACCATGTTTGAGCCCAATTCGACCTATTCACATTGTATACTCTCTCACGCACATCGTCTATCTAGGTCACTCTCTCCAACCCGTCTCACTCTTTCGATCGCACGGCGACCCTATGTGATTGGTTGACCTTGCTTCCTCCCACGCACAAAATATATCTACACGTCTGTGACTGGATCATCTCTCAAGATCTATCTTACAGCCCTCACCCTTGCCAAAAAGCTCAATCGGACAATATCTCTCCAGAGCATATATATTTGTTCAATGAATGTCGGACCACACTCACTTTGTCTCTCTATCTATATGTCTCTCGATTGACCTCGCTTTCTCACACCGTATCTTCCATGCATTGAAGCTACTACCTCTCCATCCCTCCCAAGGCCGGAGCTATTTACATTGCTAGGGGCACTCCAACCTTGGATTAATTTGTGTAGGCATTTATTCCGGTCGGTTTAGATTATATTTTTGTAGCATTCGGCCCACAACTACTCCAAACACCGTTGCAACCCATGCAACTCCCCTAGTTGATTTCCCTCTGCTCGGTCATGGCTCTCTCGCACGTCCTTTCTCGCCTTCAATGTCGCACCATGGTGTTATTGAAAAAACTATGTTGTTCTCTTTAATTATTGTAAATAAGCTACAAAACTACACACCGATAGTCCACTTGGAATGGAACAAACTTCGGCCCACAAATTAAAGTGCTACAAACTACACACCGAGGGGCCCACATGTCATGAAACAAATTTGGACCCATATACAAATTAAAAAGTAAAGGACGAGGATCGAACATGCGACCAGGCCTTCAAGCCGCACGTCAATAGGCAACATACGTAGAATAGCAATGTTTGTTGTACCCCCTTTGTTCACATAATGTTTTTATATTACCACAACTTAATAAATGGATAACATGTAATATTATTTTTTAGTACTATTCGCCTTCACTTACTGGTGGGTTCCATGTGTGCTCTCTCTCTCTCCTCCCCTTCTGCGTTTAGACACACGGGAAAACAGGAAGAACTCGCGGGCGATGTTGCCGTTGACCATATCTGGACGCGTTCCCAAGTCACGACACCAGTTTCATGTACTAGCAGCACTAGTCAGTGTGTACGTGCAATGCACATTAATTTGGAAGTATATTAAGTGCATGCGGATATTAACTACTAGGATATTATTTGCGTGTTGTCATGTGATTAGCACTATTTTTGGCATGAAATTAACACGCTAAACGTGTTGAGCGCTCGACATTGAAGCAGTCTAGGTCATTGGATGACAAGGAATACATGTGGCTTGATGACGTTTTATATTTAATTTGATATGGCTCTAGCAGAACATTCAATCGATCAAACCATACATTTCGTTCAGTCTGACTCCGACTTTAAATTATACGACGATCGATATAAAATAAACGGAAATGATAAACGTTCGAATTTTAAGCATGGCAATCTGAACGTTTTTCATGGCAAATTTAGATTACGTGGCGGCGGCGGGGGCGTCTCGCGGTGGAAAGCGGCTCCTCTGCCATGCTCTATGTGTCGTCGGGCCACAGACCGACGGCGACGGCGGCGTCTTGCGCCGTTGTTGGCGTACTCCTGGACGTTAGCCTAGCTTCAAGGAAGGCCAAAATGTTCCGGACTTTGTAGCGAGTCAACTGGAGGGAGGAGGCGACTGGCGTTGGTGCAAGGAAGCGGTCAACGGCGGCCATCCATACCGCTGAGGGGGCACTGGAACCCGCGCAGGGACAGGCGCTGTCAACGGCGCGACGGAGACATTCTTGTGCACGGGCACCGGCACGGGCGCGCACGCCAGTGCACGCGCAGGCGCATGCGCTGGCAGGTGCACGGGCACCGGCACGGGCGTGCGCGTTAGTGTGCGGCTCCCAGCCCATCAATGCCACAGGGATGGGCGCTGGTGCAGTCGGGGCGACGGGAGCCGGAATGGGAGCGGGGACAGGCGCGGCGTCTTCCCGCAAGGCCAGTTCAAGCTCGTCCCAAAGCGCCTTGTGTTCTTGAGACTCGGTGGGTGTCTTCCTCAGGAAACTGGAACACTAAGGGCAGACCATCGTGATGCGGCATGGCGTACGTTTAGGTCAGGCTAGTTGGAGGTAGACGACAGGAGAATCGGAGAGGAAGAGAGAGGATTGTAGCAATACCGGGTAGTGCGGGGTTAATTTTAATCCGCGGAACCGGCGACATTAAAAGTGGGAGCAGTTGGGATGACGGTGGGCAGCGGAGCCTGGTCAAAGGGCTCACCTCCCGGTGAGCACACTGCTGATCTGCTCGCCGCCTCCCGGACATCCCAAGATAGCGCCTGTCGCACGCCTCCCGTCGACTCACACGCTTGCTCGGACGGCACCTACCGATGAGAAGCGGGGACTCGTGGCGGCACGTAAACGCCCACGGTTTCAATAGTGAAAGCGTTCGCCTTAACGTGACAGGTCTTTGTTCCAAAATACCTTGGCTCTTCATTTGTGCAACTTGTCATAACCAGCTTGTCTCAAATTGAAGAAAAACTTACGAAGTAATATTTGTGCCATATCACGTGACCATGCTTAGTTTCAAGAATTTATGCTCACTTTTGGATTTTCTGAAATTTAAGATCCAAGATTCGAAACAATATCATAACCTGCATCATGCAATAAATTTTCAAGCCGTACATCTGTCATGTTGTATTTCTTAAGAACGGATTTGGTCAAACATTTTGCTTAGTTAGACTTCAGACAAGTTATATATGCAGGGTAAAAGGATAATCCCTCCGCAACAGTGCATTGCCTGATATATTAACTCAAGTACTAGGCACGAACAAACGGGCTCAATTCCGTGCTCATCCTGGTGTAGTAGTAGTAGTACTAGGAAATGCAGTTGACGGGTGACCTTGATGAGCAGCAACCGAGGGAATTGAACCGTGCTCGGCACGGTAGGTAACGTTGTCTAGTTACTAAAGCATCCCTCTGTTGTTCATCGGCAGTCATTATGGACCGGGGACATGAGGGGAATTTCCTAGGGCTGGAATTCCGGCCGCCAGATATTTCGACTTGAAACGCTGAGGCTCGACTGGTTGGGGTTGCCTAATGTGTGTACCACGCACGCCACCGAAAGACACGAGCCCGGTTTTTTAGGATCAACACAAGCCAAGGTCTGGCTGGTACGCCGTTGGGTCCTACCATTCGAGAATACGAAAGGAACCTTTTAAATTGCCGAACGAATCTATGTGTATTGCAATACCCGTATATTCCTTGCAAATACTAATCTCAACGTGGTAATTGATTTATGACGAGTTGTTGAATTAGAGTGAGTTTGTGATATAGTGATCTCAACGTGGATTTCACATTTCATGGTATCCCTAGTAAGTTTTCCAATGCAAATTCAAATTTAAAAGATGAAATATGGAGGTGAGAAAACTTTGTATGTATCAAGCATATGACCACACACACACACACACAGACACACACGCACGGACACAACAACAATCCAATAAGTATAGTGCATCTATTTTTCCAAACCATGCATGTATGACACGAATTCAAAAATACTCCTTCTATTCCTAAATATTAGTCTTTTAGATAGTTCAACAAGTGACTACATACGGAGCAAAATGAGTGAATCTAGACTCTAAAATATGTCTATATACATCCGTATGTGCCAGTCCATTTGAAGCCACTAAGAAGACTAATATTTAGGAAACGAAGGAGTAAAATGTAAGACATCCATGGTCCCCAGTTCAATATTTAAAATGAACATGAAACTGAAACATGAATATTAAGTCTAGTACTACAAAGACATGCAAATGTTGTGTTTAGGCGGAGCTATGATTGTCGGGGTCAACCCCTCGACCTTAGATAAAATTGTGGAGCTCTGTTTAGGGTTGTGTAGATTATATTTGTCGCGCCCTCCCAGCCACCGATTGGTTGTGCACCCCACCCCTCCTCCCGGGAGAATATCATCCGCCACCATACCTTAGTTGCTATATGCCGTCTGAGTTGCTTGGAGCTTGTAGATCTGAGATATAGCAGCTCACATGATGTGTCTTAATATTTCTGCAGGAAACCTTGATGAGTTTGAGAATTGCACACAATTTGTACAAAAACTACTTAGATGCCCTTTGATCCCATATCAAACGACCTCGAAGCTCGTATCACCGTAGCATCTAAGATGAAGGAGGACATCATATTCTCCTGTATGTAAGAATATCATGCTACCGCACCTTAGATGCTTTGGTGATACAAGCTCTTCGGAGGCGTTGGATTTGTGACCCAACACCTCCTCGGTGGTTCGAATGGTTTTTTGCAGAAAAGCCCAAAAAGAGTTCGGTCACTGCTTACAAGCACAAAGACTGCTCAGATGCCATTGGATCTCAGAACAAGCTCGTATCACCGTAGCATCCAAGCTTATGTTTTCTCGCATGGGAGAGTATGAGGTGCTCCCGCACCGTAGATTCTATGGTGATACAAGTTCACTGAGATCTGACAGCCCACAATAGGAGGTTTGAATGTTTTTGCAATATCTGGTGATAGAGTTTGGGAAATGCGCAGAAAGTACAAGTACTACGCATGTGCCATCTAATCACTGATCATACGACCTAGATGCTCATATCACCGTAGTGGGTAATTAAGCTACGGGGAGCACCTAATATGAGCACCGGGGAGCTGTTGGATCGAAGATGCAGCGGCACACATGAGGCCTCAATGTTTTATTTGCAAAATAAAAACATTTGGAGAGTTTGGAAATTGCGCATGATTAAAAAGACTACTCCCAAGCCATTGGATCTCACTTCCTTGATTGTAAAACTTCGTATCACCATAGTATCTAAGCTGCGGGGTGGATGTGATATTCTATGTCGCTGTCATTTTTGTTCAGAACTTGCAAAATACGTGTAACTCGTGCGTTACATGTCTAACAGCGCATAGTGTTTGTTCAAAAACCATCCTACACTGAAATATCGGAACAACACACGGGGGTCCCACTTGTCATTAATCAAATTTGGACCTAAAACTAACAAATCTGAAAGACGAGATTCGAACTGGCAACTTGGACTACAAAGCGTAAGTCGATAGCCTGAAAAAACGAACGGTTGTTGGCTTTGTCCCATAACTTGATTTAATTTATACAGTACTTGCGTTGAGTAGAGTAGAGGGAGTGCCTCGTCAACACGTGCATGACCGTTGTCTCACTTAATGGTGGGTCCCAAGTATGTGATCTCAATCTCTCTTCTCTCCATCGTCTAACCTTTGCACGGGCACACACGAAGAGCGGCGCTAGCTTGTTGTGGTGTTATTACAACTAAAAAAAAGCTTGGAAAATAGAAGAATCGCCTAGAACAAGAGACGTTGTGGCTGGTAAAGACGGAGCTAACCACATCTATCCTCCGTGCCACGTTTGCATGATGAAGCTGTGTGGCTAGTGGGGTGTTTTCGACCATATGGCTGGGTCCCGAGGTCGAACTATAGGTACTACGTCTGATACAGTATATTTTTACACGCACATTTTTCCTCCGTGCCGAGACGTGGCACACCTTACCGCGCAGTTTCGGGGTCCTCCCGGGTGGTGCACGCATATATTCTTCCTGACGTGGGACACCCTACTGCGCGTTTTATGGGTCCTCCTCGGTCGTTGTGCCGAAGCAAGTAAATGAGTCATCAAATCACGAAAGACCACCTTTCCCGCCGAGTACATCAGTGAAGCACGATGGCTAGCTAGTTGGGCTAGTTCGACGATTAGCTAGGCCGCCGCCACATTTGTTTTTTCACCCCTTTTTTTATCTACTTGCTGGCAGGTAAATTTAAATATCCACCGCGGCGTTGCTCTGGTGTTTGGGTGCGGCAGGATTTTTAATTTTTTTATTGACGGGAGCAGGCGCGGCAGGATTTTTAATTTTTTGATTGACGGGAGCAGGCGCGGCAGCAATTAGTCATGATGACTCCGCCAGTAAAAACCCACTGCTCCCTGATGTGAGAAGTCGTCGACTGGTGTTTTACCGTGGTGAAAACCAAAAGATTTCCCGCTCCCTCTGCCTTCCCGTAGATTGCATTGCCTTTCAGCCATTTCGCCCCCTTTGCTTCCTCTCACCATTGCTTCTACTTGGTGCCATGGCGGCGCAGCAGATCACGGAGTCCGAGGTGAGGCGCCTGACACAGGAGCTCCATGCCAAGGATGCGGAGCTCACGGCCAAGGACGTGGAGCTCCGTGAGCTCAAGGATGAGGGGCGTGCCATGCTCCTCCGTTATGTGCTGGGGTTCACGGAGCTTCAAAAGCGGCAGGCGTCCACCACAAAGATGCTCGAGGCATCGGCGGCATTGCTGCAGAAAGCGGGAGATACGATAGGCCGTCAGGGGAGCCTACTGGAGCGCGAGCGGGCCGATCGTGATGAGGTCCAGGATCGCCTCAGCCACTTGGTGAACCAAGTTGCCACACATGTGTTGCGGCTGCGCGATGCCTACCGTCGTGCCAGCGCAACGATGCCGGTCGTCGGGCTAAACCCGTTCGACCACCCGGTCGACTTCAACGAGCTGCGGCTTGCTGACCTGGTCTCCCTCTTCACCTATATCTCCGAGGAGCTGAGACGTCTCCGCGCGATGGTGGGGGCTGAGCTGGACAAGGAGGGGTTGCGGGCTGCCATCACCGTTTTCGGGCGAATGCTTTCAGGGCTCCGTCACCGGAATCCATTCGTGCCATTGGACGCCGTCTTTGATGAGCTGGCTCCCATCGACCGGGAGCGAGCTCTGCAGGCGGTTGCACCCTGCATCACCAACGTCGTGCGCCTCGAGAAGCAGAGGGACTTCGGTGGTGTTTAGGCACCCTCTGCATGGGCATGTCCATGTCTCGGTGCAACATGACCATTGGATCAAACTCAGACGATGCAGATAAGTCACTGTAGCACAAAGCGTGTGGGTGTGTTTGGTTGCATTCTCATCTCAATATAGTTGTTTCCTCTTCGTGTATTTTTGTCAACCTACTAGTGTGGACTCATGCACCCTTCATGCACTCTGCCAAACACCCAAAAGTGGGTCGGGAAGGGAACTTTTGCTCCCATCCCGTGCACCCTTCATACACCCTTCCTTACACTATTTGTGCTTCATATGGTTCATGTTTCATGGGGTACTGTAGCACCGTACTCTCCGTGCGCTGTGGACCTAGTTCTGTTAACATTGATCTCACCGTTCATTCTTGACCGGACAGTCGAAAAAGCGGTACTATGTCACATATATGAGTAGTTGACATGCGCACAACATCATTTGTTATCGTCATATCTTACTACACTAGCAACAAGATTGTGTGAAATCGACGTATGAACCCTTGCACATGCCTAGTAGTAGGAGCACTGTGTATGTTCAAGTGGCTGCCGTGTTTCGCACTCCTCCATCGTAAGAGTGGAAACGCTTCGTAATCATTTTCTTCTTACGAAAAGCGGTGGACATGCTCTACCGCGTGATCCTCCTCCACCATGCACTAAATTACTCACTTTCACCGACGCGTGTGGGACAGCCAAAGATCGGGGTCCACCAGCCATGCACTAAATTACTCCGTAGTAGAGTGACGAGACTACCCGATCGAGCGCCGCAAGAATGCCCAATGAGCCATCAAATCACAAAACCCCTCCTTTCCCGTAGTAAGTTGGACGGACGAAGCAACCATCATTTCACTCTTCTCTCTCGGCTTCCTCTCTACCCAACCTCGCTTGCCTCATCTTGTTCCTCATTTCTTCAAAAAACCCGACACCTTACGCCATTGTTCTTCTCTCCCAAAGAAGAAAGGTGAGCACATCAATGGTGTTGATTCTGGCCAAGGCCCGGTCTTGCAACCCCGAGACTGATCCTATAACTCCCTCTCTTTTCTTCTTTTGGGTTTGTGATTATGGTTTATTTTCTTTTATTTCTATTTGACAGTTTCTTGATGGACGCTGGAGCACCGGCCGAAGTGATGTCTATGGCTCCGGCCAAAACCGTCGAGACTCATGGTACGAAGAAGCGCAAGTACCCCGCCGAGACTACATGAGACAAGCTCAAAGCCATCGCCTGTCCAAGCCCCCTCTCCGGGATCCCTCATTAAGCAAGTCCAGGTAATATCTCTTCTTGACGATCTTTTTCTCGATCTTGATCGTGTTTTTCATCTAACACGCAGTACTAGTACTAGTAGTACAACTTTCTGGGTGATCTTGCATGTGATTTTGTGTGCCAAATGGCGGTTCTAAATTCCTCTTTTGACCAAAACATGCGAGAGGTTGACACTGATTTCTTATAGATTACTTTCAACTTCTCCCTCTGTCCCAAATTTCTTGTCTTAGATTTGTCTAGATACGGATGTATCTAATACTAAAATGTGACTTGATACATCTGTATCTAGACAAATCTAAGACAAGAATTTTGGGACGGAGGGAGTACTTCATGAACATCAATGCTACCTTTTAAGAGGGTATATTTGCCTCAGTAACTTGTGTTATGGATACTGCATGTAATCCCTCTGCTCTCATGCCTTTGAAGACATGTTCTAGTGTCTTTGTTCACTAATTTCGTATGTATATGTAGTCATGTATGGAGTATAATATCGAAAATCATCTTATATTTCTGAATGGAGGTAGTAATAAAATATGGTTTTTGTTTGAATTAGAACCAGGTCCGCAGTGGAGATGAAGTTCTCAAAGTCATGCCGTGTGAACTGGAAGCCTAATGATGAGTTCTACTGTTGAACTATCCAGCTGCTATGTCCTTGTCGCCACGTGTCCTAAACTAGTGTTTTCCTATAGCATTGTTGTCAGGCGTGTTCTCGAGGTTGTACTTGACCACAACAATTTCCTGGCTGTGCCTTCGATTACGAAGGGTGTGGTTCTTGTAAAGCTTCCCAACAAATCTGATGCGGCCTGTCTTCATCATCATGTTTATGATTGGAAATACCACTTTGTTAGGTTCTCCAAGGTTGACAAGATGGTGATAGTGCATGTAGACATCTCACACGAAGTCCATGGCCTAGTCAGTTATGCGGGGTTCATCCCGTAGGTCGGTGGCAAGAAATAGTCTGCAGAGTTAAGTTAGTGCAACTTTGCTTGTCTGTAGTAAGTACTATTGTTCAGTACTTCATATGTGAATGAGAACCAAGTATTGTTAATTAGTACTGCCGCTTTTGGTGTGTGGTCAGTCCTGAGAACGGTGTATGTTAATGTCTGTCCACTCAATTAAGTCTGTATATTTTGAAGTATCCAGATCATATTTTTTGCGAGGACGGTTTATCAATTATGGTTACACTCCAATATCTGTATGCATTGCAGGGTTTATCGCACCCACCAGGATTTCTAGTCCCATGGATGTTCGGTCCATATGATTTGTCACGACCTTTGGACTGTCCTGCTTGTGGGAGTAGGCGTGGGCCCTCCATGCCACGCGTAGTTGGACAATCAATCTTACATTTAGTACTTCAACATAGTGATTTCTGGTAAGGATTCACTCATGTCACATCAAGTAAATCTTATTGATTTACTGTCTAAATCTTATTGATTTAATGCCATGTTTTCTTTCTTTTCCTGCAATTTTACGATGCAGGTTTTGCCATGTGACATTCATCACAGAATAAACCGTTTGGTTTGCTCTACGATGGCTATTTTTGCAGGGTTCACTTCTTATGTCGTGTCAGTAATGAAGGCACTGTCCATCACTTATATTACTAGAAAAAATTGGATCAGTCTGTTGTCGGAGTACAAGCTGAATCCCTATGATGAACTGCAGTTTGGTTTAACAAAAACGCCACAATTAGCCCTTCTCGCGTTTAAAAGAAATGAAGAAAAAAACTGGATCACGGTCATTGATCCTAGTCAAGTTAGAAAGCTGATCATAGCAGACCAGACACAATTGCCGCTGTCTCACATAGATCGAGCACCGGCAGTTGCTCTAGCACTGACAATGGCAGCTTTCGGCCGATCCAGCTAAGGATTGGGCACCGACCGCGTCGGCCGATCGGTCCCGATCTACCGGAGGACCGGGCATCGACACCGCACCTGCTCCGACACCGCACCAGCTCTACAAGGAGCACCATCTCCGCAGCAGCAATGCTTCGCACCTGCACCAACACTTGCACTTGCATCTGCTCCGCCCGATGCGGTTGCACCGCAACATGATCGGGCTGCAGTTCGCACTTAATATACCAAAGTCCTTACAAAAACCGACATGTCCACCTTCTTGGTAAGCATTGGCCGCCCAAGTGCTTCGTTCTTTTTTCTTTCCATGTTGTTTCACATGATTCACTGTGTTGATCTAACTGTTTGGGTATGTATTCTTGTTTGCAAACAAAGAATTTCTAGAGCAACGAGGGAGTCGTTCAACAATCCGGGCGACCGCGGCCAAGTTTCTCTTACCATGCGCAACCTTGGTGTGAATGAACCTGCTCAATATATCGTAAGTACAAAGGATGGTCGCACGATGATTGATGGTAAAGGATGGTCAAGGTTCAAATCTAAATCATATCTTGCGGTAGGGGATGATGTCAAAATCAAACTTTCTCATCAAGGAGAGCTGATCCAAATCAACTTTTACATTAGCAGCACGCAACTGCCGAACTGATCTATCCTCCGAGAGATTTTGATGTAATAATCTGGCATGGTGAAACAAGTGTCCTGTGTGTATAAGTAGTACGACAGTATTATCTATCACATGGTACAACGTTGATAGAATTGCAACTCGATTGCATGGTTAGGAACTGCTGCTCGATTTCATTCCAACAAATTTGCCGTGCTTTATTCAATTTTGTGTATTCGCCTTGCGACGACATCTAAAACCAAAGGCTGCATCGATTGCTTGCAATATGAAAAGCGCTGAGGTAGAACACATGGGCCCCCAAACATGCAGGGTCGTCCTGCGGCCAAAAGTCCAGAACCGTGAGCCTATCTGAGTATTATATTCTCAGCTGAACCCCCATAAAAAAAGCTGAACCCCCATAATGCCCGTGCATTGCAGAGAGTATATTTCTCGGCAAGGTGAGCCTGTGATATAAAATATTTGTATATTTCTTACAGAGGGAGTATCTCTCTGTCAAAAAATATATTTATGTGTAACTAGTTACTCATGTGTTTCTACTTCCTTTCGCTGATATGTGGGGCAACCGGCAACGGTGTCCACGTGCCATATGCACAAATTAGAGTGCACAACTTCACGGTAGACACACCCCGGTCGTACCGCCACAATAATGCAATGAGCCGTCAAATCACAACCCCCTTCCAAATTAAGCGATGGATTTGACAAGCGGCAATATTTCACTAGGCCTGAATCCCCTTCTCCCTCGTCTGCTTGTTCGAGAAAAACCCCCTCTCGGCGATTGCATAGGGTTTTCTCATGGAGAACCAGTGCAATTCTTCATCCATGCCCGATAAACCCAAGTCCCTTGGTCGCAGGTAATCCTAGGATGGCAGCCGCCGCCATTGATGCATTTTTCTTCCTACTGAATCTAGTGTGTTTCATTTGCAGTGCCCAAAGTGCGAGTACCCTATAGGTTTCTGCGCCCTCGGCTAGATGCCACACTTGTTCCTTCTCATCCTAACACAGCATTTTGAAGCGCGCACAGTATGTTCCTAGAATCCTCTTTTCTATCCGGGAGGGTGGGGTTTTTTTGAACATGCTGTGTTCTCATATTATTTTTCCTGCAGTGTATTATTTGCTCTGCCAGAACACATGTACTCAAGATGCTCGGCCTTGCCATAACTGAATACACTAGTTTAGTGGTCACAATGAAGACAAGCCATGGATATAAGTTCTGAGTTGGGTTCATGAACCAAGAAGATCGCTGCTTTTTTTATGGCCGAACTTGGATAAACTTTCTCAAGTGTTACGGATTTGAAAGTTGGCGCCACGAATGTTGATGGAAATAGCAGAACCTGGTCTCATTTTCACTGCGATCTTCCACCCCGACGTCGTTCCAATTGTTCATCCATGTTAGCTTTGTATCTGGTTCTTGCTTGTTGCCTCAATTACTTCTTAATCCACCTATTCTGTCTAACTAATCACAATTTAACTTTAGAAGTAGCAACGAATCTCTCATGAATATGCTACTTCTAACTAATATTTTCTTATAATTGGTGGCACGTGTAGGTTTTTTCAGAGTTAAGCAGTCTTCTCGTTTGTTACTCTGTAATAACCCGGCTGTTACTAATGGCACAGAAGTTGATTGGATCGACATCCACAAGTTCCTACACTTTATTGATCGTCTTGAGGTCCTTGTGGGGCGTTTCAATGGTGGAAGGCCACGTGGGATATGTGTGCCATCTTGCTTTTCGTTACCTGAACAGGTCCAACTGTGTCGAGAAACTTATGGTACGAGCTGTTTTCTGTTATATATGTTGTTCATAAACTATTGCTTATACACAATTTTATAGTTGTGATCTTCTTGAAACAGGAACTATCAAGTTCTATTGTTCCTATACAGATGCCTGACCATGGTCAGGTCAAACTTGCGCTTGGTCACAAAATGATGTTTATGTCGACCTACTCAATTCCCCTTGGAGGTGAAAAGATACTTATTCATGGGTGGTCTCAAATAATGAAGGCATGTCCATCTTGGAGAATAGGACAGAAGATTATGTTCATGCTTTTCCATGGCTCTAAAGCGAATATCCTGTTTATTGTCCATGTTGCGAGATGAAGCCACTTTCAGAATGTTGTGGATGCGCGAAGTGGCGCCTGCGCATTGTCATGGGGCTTGGCGGCCTCACCCTTGGTTAACTGTAGGCAAAGAAGCACTGTTCGAGGAGAATAGGACAGAAGATTATGTTCATGCTTTTCCATGGCTCTAAAGCGAATATCCAGTTTATTGTCCATGTTGCGAGATGAAGCCACTTTCAGAATGTTGTGGATGCGCGAGGTGGCGCCTGCGCATTGTCATGGGGCTTGGCGGCCTCACCCTTGGTTAACTGTAGGCAAAGAAGCACTGTTCGAGGCGTGCTTTGTACGGTTGAACCTGTATAAGTACTCATACTACTTTCAGCTTTGGTTGTTAAGTGCCCCTGCTGGTTTTAGTTAAGGTTGTTAAGTACTCCTGCTGCTTTTACAGTCTGTCATGTTTCTTCAGTCCTGTCTTCCTCCAGCCGCCAAAACCAAACCAGCGCCGGCGGAGCCGCCTGCTTCCGCCTCCCATGGCTGGCTGCGCCTCAGCGCACGCATCGCCGCCCCACCGTCTCCTAAATCATTAACGCCGACGTCCTCCACGTGCTTTGGTGCACTCGCCGCGGGGCCGCCCTCTCGCGTTGTCAACATGGTCAACAAACAACAGGAATCGACAGAACTACGTGGAGAGGATGACAGTAGGGGCCCACCACGTCAGCGTATGGAAAAATAAAATGCTTCCTCCTAGTGTTTTCCTGACATCTAGGACCCACGACATTGTGAGCGTATATAGTCAATAGACAAGAGAACAACACAAGATCGGCTGACACAGGGACGTAGCTACTCGAAAGTATTTTTTTGTTTGGTATTGTTGAGAGGGAGCAGGGTTTGAATCGGGGTGGCCTGCCTAGCCTGTGCTTATATTTTATGTTCACCATGTGACCCGCCTAGCTATTTTTTCTTTATGAAAATAAGCTCGGTTTATTTTTTCTGAAGAATACCCAATCCAGGCCTACTTATTTTTCTACGCCCTGATGGGCTGCAACTCTCAAGACGCCTGCAAATCTTGAAAGTAATATGAAATGTGTTGTAAATATAAAAACAGATGACAAATTGGCAATTACTTTATAATTTCTAAATTTTTTCACATTTTCAGATTCCTATTTCACTAGGCATTAACCTAATTTAAATATATCTTCAAAGTACTTTAAATCTGGCTCGACATTTCGGTATTAAAAATAGTTTGGAACCCACAGAAATATGCGAAATTGGCCCAGGCCAACCAAAAAACGCATCGCAATAAATTGCATAAGAAGTTGCCATGAGCTATATATAAATTATTAAAAAAAAGAGGGAGTGGTCTGACTTGTGGGCCTATTTAGTTGACGCGTATGGAAGATTTTTTTAATTATTATATACGTCAACAAACGATCCTAGCAGACGTAACCGTTGGATGTCAATCCAACGGCCGTCGTGTTTCTTCAATCTCTGATCTTCTTGCTCCGGCCGCCAAAGAAGCGCCGGGGACCGCCTACTCCGCCTCCCATGGCGGTTGTGCTACAGCTTGTGACTTGGCGCCCCCTACTACCCCCACCGCTGGCCTGGGCATCCCTCTACTCACCCACACCCCCTGTTATTATGCGGCGACGGCAGCCTCACACCGCAGCCGAACCGGTGAACGCTCGTACTCCTGTCTGCGTGGGCATCCACTGCCACGTCTTCCCTGGCTCCGCATCATCCATCGCCGTGGTGCTCTCGGCACGGCGTGGTCAATGTGGTCAACGACCGACTTCCATCAGAAGAGTACTGTACGTGGAGAGGCTGACAGCTGAGTCCACGGCAGCCGCAAGGAAGTGCCTCCTTATTACACGGAAAATAATTATTCCTCCACGGCGAGGACCGACGGACCCAGACCACCAGTATTTTGAAAAAATCGTTTCCCCGACCGCTTGGGACCCACGGACGGGCCACCGTATTTCGCAAAAAAAAACGTTCCCCATTTGTCGGCTCGGACCGACGGAAGTGCCTCCTTTTTACGCACTAATAATTGTATACTCCCCGGGCTAGCTAGGACCCACCTTGGTGGGAGGCTGACTTGTGGGACTACTAAGTTGACGGGGACGAAGGGCTTTGTCAACTTAATCAATATGAACGATTCTAGCTCCAGTGACCGTACGATGTCCATCCAACGGCCGTAGTGCTTCTTGAACCTCTGGTCTTCGTGCACCAGCCGCCAAAGCAACGCCGGTCGTGCCACATGCTCCTGCCTCCCGTGGCCGGCTATGCTGCCGTAGAGGCCTCACCGCCCCCTACTATTCCCACCGCTGGCCAGGCCCTGCGGCGACGACAGCCTCACACCGCAACCGAACCAGTGAACCCTCATACTCCTCTCCGCGCGGGCTTCCACTGCCGCGTCTTCCTCGGCTCCGCGTCGTCACCTTCCTTGGCCTCGCCGTCGTCCACCGCCGTGGTGCTCTCCGTGCGGCGTGGTCAACGTGGTCAAGGAACGACTTCCATCGGAAGAGTACTGTACGTGGAGAGGCTGACAGCTGGGTCCACGGCCGCAGCCCAGTTTTTTTGTGATTTGCCAAGTGAGTCGTTTTGTCAGGCCTGTTGGGCTGCAAATCTTTCAAGACGAGGAGAGCTTTCATTCGGCTGGCCGAGAAAATGTCCCGTCAATAATGAGAAATGGGTTGTACATTTTAAAACACATCAAACCGGCAATTAGTTTCAAATATCTTTGTTTTCATTTCAAGATTTTAAATTACATTAATTTTCATGGGTGGAGAATTTGTTGGATTTTATAGTGTATACATTTATTTTAAAAATCAGTTTGAATGTGAGTCGAAATTTCGGGATTAAAAACAGTTCGGACCGCACCGAAATATGCAAAATTTCGTATAATTTTTGAACCGTGACCACAATATGGGCTGTAATGCTAACAAAAAGAATATGGGCTAAAAAAACCTTAAGAATTAGCAAATGGGCGGTAAATTGTTAGAAATAATGGCAGATGGGATGGATGCAGTTTTCCACAGATTTTAGGCTTTCCTAAAAAGGTTGGCGCTTTAAGCACCGATCGTTGGATGTCCATCCAACGACCGTCGTGCTTCTTCAATCTGTGCTCTTCCTACTCCAGCCGCTCAAACAAGCGCCGGCGGGACTGCCAGCTCCCTCCTCCCCGCGGCCGGCTGTGCTGCCGCACATGCGTCACCGTCCCACCATACTCCCATCGCTGGCCTAGCCATCCCTCTACTCACCCACACCTGCTGTTATTCTCCGTGACGGCGACGGGCAGAACCAAGATAAACCCTCGTACAGTCGTACTTCCCTCCGCGTGGGAAACAACTGCCCAGTCTTCCCTGCCTCCGTGTCGTCCCCTTCCTAGGCCTCGCCGTCATCCACCGCGGTGGTGCTCTCGGCGCGGCGTGGTCAATGTGGTCAACGACCGACTTCCATCGGAAGAGTACTGTGCATGCAGACACTAATAGCTGGGTCCACGGCCGCAGCAAGGAAGTGCCTCCTTATTACGCTCAAAATAATTATTCCTCCACCTGACAGCGGGGACCCACCGGACGGGCCACCGTATTTCGCGAAAAAACGTTTCCCCTCTGACTGCTGGGACCCACCAGCTACACCTTCGCACGCAAGGAAGTGCGTCCGGGCAAAAAGCAAAACAAAACAATCCGCCCCCCTGACTGCTGGGACCCACCAGCTACATCTTCGCACGCAAGGAAGTGCCTGACAGTCGGGACCCACCTGGTCAAAGCATACGTAGCGTTGTCATTCTGGTCACGAACGTGTACGTACATATATACTGGTGGATGTAGAGGCGCGCACGTGTCGTAGTCGAGGCGTGCACGTAGCATGTACACGTACGTACATCGGCTAGGGTGCAAGAAAGAAAATCTGACCACGATATGTGTACATACTGGTGAGCGGTCTCAACGCCTACTCGCGCATACGTACGGCCAGGGCTTGTTGACATGGCTGGGTCGGAATGGAGAAATAGTGTCGTCGTCGTGTTCACGGGGAGGCAACGGAATGTGTTGTGTTCATGGGGAGGCAACGAAATGCGTCGTGTTCATCGGGAGGCAACGGAATGCGTGGGAGCCAACCGGCTGGGTCGGAACGGAATGCGTGGTCGTGTTCATCGGGAGGGCTTGGACGGAACATGCGATGGAAACGAGGCCTAGCGTACCGCAAAACGGAGGAAACGGCCTTGTGTTCGACCGACCACGTTCGAAACGGGGTCATGTTGATCGGGAGGGGTGTGGCGTACCGCAAAATGGAGGAAACGGACCTCCTACGATCGAAAAGGGGTCATGTTGATCGGGAGGGGTGTGGCGCATCGCGAAAGCAGATTTAAACGGACCTCCTACGGTCGAAACGGGGGTCCTGTTGATCGGGAGGGGTGTGGCGTACCGCAAAACAGACCTCCTACGGTCGAAACGGGGGTCCTGTTCATTGGGAGGTGTGTGGCGTGCCGCAAAACGGGACTCCACGGGATACTATTCATCTCCACCGTCGACCTCCTCCAGCCTCCACGGGCTACCGTCGACCTCCTCCAGCCTCCACGGGCTCCTGTTCATCCAGCCTCCACCGCGCGCTACTCCACCGGCTACTGTTCAACCACCCCTCCACCATCTACTGTTCATCAAGCCCTCCACACCACGGGGTCCTGTTCAACCACCCCTCCACAGGCACCCCTCCACCATCTACTGTTCATCCAGCCCTCCACACCACGGGGTCCTGTTCAACCACCCCTCCACGGGCACCCCTCCACCGTCTACTGTTCATCCAGCCCTCCAGCACACCACGGTGTCCTGTTCTTCCAGAGGCAACGCCATCGCTCATTGTTCATCCAACCCCCCATAGCGCCACCTGTTCATCCCAGGCGGCATCGATCGGCTTGATTAGCAGCTATAGCGAAGAATCGCTCGATCGGGTTCGATTAACGACCATCGACCGATCGCCGGGTTCGATGAACGCGTAGCCTATAGTGCAATCGCCGGGTTCGATTAGAGCCCAACGCCTCGCTCGGGGTTGATTAGAGCCAACGCCTACGCACACCGCAGCGTCACGTGTCTGAGAAGAAACACGCATCGCTCGGCCCCCGACCTCCCACCGTAACCGGGAACTCCCCGAAATTTTCCTCGCCCTCGCTTCTACCACGGTTTTTTTTGTCATGGACGGCCCAAAGAATGTCATGCATCTGCGTCTCCAGCCCGTGCAAGATGAAAAGCCCAATTTCTGTCATGATTTTTTGTCATAGAAGTAGGAGCCCACCATATCTATGATGATACCATCTTTTGTCACAATTATCGTCATAGAAGTGTCATATGTATGACAGAAAAAATTTGTTCGGCCCAAAATGTCACGGATGTGTCTTTTTTTGTAGTGAAGCATCCTCGCTGCACCCCTCGGTGCAGCGGGACGGCCGCACCGCCACTCCGTTGCTAACCCAGTCGGCTCGTCTTCTCACGCTCGTCGCGCTCCCACGGACGTGCAGGCCGCGCTGCTCATGGCACATGAGCTCCTGCGCTACCGCCCAGTTGACGACCTCTACAAGGACTGGCTGGACTGCATCGCCGAGCTCGTCAGCGCTACAGGGGTCTCCCCCGCGCCATCCCTCTCGTTGCCTCGCCCTCCGCCAGCTGCGGGCGATGTGGCTCACAGAGTGCCTCCACCACCTCTGCACCAAGATGACGCTCTGGCGCCAAGGCGCGCGGTCCCCCGGCGCGACCCACCGCGTCGGGCACCCGCGCGAGAAGAAGGAAGCTTCCAAGAAGTTCCCTGGCCGCAAGAGAATGCACCCGCGCTCCTAGCGCCATCGTGACAAGACCGCGTGCCGCCTCCGGCGGCGGTTTGCGGGCATCAAGGGTAGGCTCCGCATCAGCAAAGGGCCCCGGTGGCCACCGCAGGTTGCCGCGCCCTCACTCCTGAGCTGCGTAGCGTCGCCTGGTCAGGCAAGTTCAAGCCAGACCTGCCTCCTCGCTACGGCGGCACCCCCGACCCCGCGGAGTTCTTGCAGCTATACGAGCTGAGCATCGAGGTGGCCAACGGCGACGAAAAAGTCATGGTGAACTGGTTCCCCATGGCTCTCAAAGATGGCGCTCACTCATGTCTCCTGAACCTGCCCCCGGGCTCGATCTCCTCCTGGGACGAGATGCACGACCGCTTCGTCGCCAACTTCCAGGTCACTCGTGACCGCCCTCCCGCCGCGGATGACCTACACCGCATCAAGAAGCAACCAGGAGAGACCCTGCAGAAGTACATCCAGCGCTTCAACAGCGTTCGCCTCAAGATCCCCAAGGTGACGGATGAGGCCATCATTTCAGCATTTTCTAATGGCGTCCACGACGTCAAGATGAAGGAGGAGCTCGCCATCCACGTGGAGCTATGCACGGTTTTGGAGCTGTTCAACCTGGCGACCAACTGCGCAAGAGCTGAGGAGGGCAGCCTTGCCCTCCTCGAGCTCCCGGCTACCGACCAGGAGCAGAAGAAAGCCAAGGCCAAGGACGTGAAGCGCAAGGGAGTAGCCGTGCTCGCGGCGGATCCATATACGAAGCGCGGCCGGGACCACCCCGAGTCGTCCAAGAGCAGCCGACCGTTCTGCGCCATCCACAACGTACACAGCCACAAAACCAATCACTGTCAAGAGCTCAGGGCCATTCGAGATGGATGCTTTGGTTGACGCCCCGAGCACAACGACCGGGGCTACGGCTGAGGAGGAGGATGAGGTGGAGGACGCTGGGATGATCGTGGCCCCCGCCAGGAGTGGCGCGACCAGCCTCACGAGGATCGCTGGCAGGACCAGCCTCGTGAGGTCGCATGGAGGGACCAGCCTCGCGAGGACCGCCCTCAGGGTAATGCTGGTCTTCCTCCGCTGCCGCCACCGCCAAGAAGGAATGATGACCACCATCAGGACGAGGGGGCTGGGGGCTTCCAGGAACCGCATGCTGTCGCCTGCATCTTGGGCGGAGCTCAGGCCCCAGCCTCTCAGTGTATCTTCAAGCAGTTTGCTCGCGAGGTGAACGCAGCCCTTCCCAGGCTTGAGGCCAAGCGCCCACTTAGGTGGTCCAAGTGCGCCATCACTTTCAGGTCAGCGACCAGCTCAAGTATGCGTCCACCACTGGCGCCCTCCCGATGCTCTGCTCACCCGTCATCAGCAATGTACAAGTCACCAAGACCCTCATCGACGGCGGCGCAGGGCTTAACGTCTTTTCCGTCGAGACGTTCGATAGCCTCCAAGTGCCATACGATCAACTTCAGCCTACCAAGCTCTTCTCAGGAGAGACCGACGGCTCCACCACCCCGATAGGGCAGGTCCCCCTCCCCATCACCTTCAGACAGCGTGACAACTACCGCACCGAGCTCATCAACTTTGGCGTTTCTCACATACATCTGTCGTACAATGCCATCCTGGGTAACCGAACCTAGCCAAGTTCATGGCGGTGACCCACCACAGCTACAACATCCTCAAGATTCCAGGAAGCGGTGGGATCATCACCTTCCCCTGCGAAGAAAGAGATGCAGTGTGCTCCCTCGAGCGCGCCTTCCAAGCCGCAGTGATCGAAGACCCCGACAACAATGGAGCACAGTACCCTCCTGAGGCCGTCCCCAAGAAGAAGAAGCAGCTACTCCGCACAGGGCCTCAGGGGAGCGGCGTCTCTGGCGGTGCAACATCGGGATTGGCGCCAGCGCCTGGGGAGCCTCCCTCCCTTGCATAGGAAGGCGCGCCCGACGCCCTCCTCGGGCAGGGATCGGGGGCTCTCTTCTGGGGGGCCTCACATGGAGGCATGCTTTGCGGCACGTTTCCCTCAGGAGAACACCGAGCAAGGAGCACCCGGTGCTAAGGAGTTCATCACCAAGGTCACTCAGGAGCTGCAGGATGCAAGAGCCATGCGTGGCGATCGCCGCCCACCTGGCGCAGCTCCCCATCCAGGCGAGGATGGCGGGCTGTGCGTCTGTGTCAACATCCCAGGGCTCAACAGGGCCGCATCTCAAGAGCTCTTCTGTCCTTCGCACATGGGACGTTGCGAGGCCCCCCCCCCTCATAGCTATGTTCGCATGCCATTCGTCCTACTGAGCATGGCAGCCGCCTTCCAGCACAACCTAGGGAGCATCCTGGCGGCTCAGGAGGGCAGGCATCACGCAGTCCTGGCGGAGATGGAGACGGTCATCGAGGAGCCGCCTGGGCCTCCAGTTCCTCCCGTACCCAGAGCCCCGGTGGCTCATGAGAGCAACCCCTTCGCCACACATCTTCAGCTACCTCAACACCAGTTCGACAACGGAACCAGGTGACGTTTTTCAAGTTTATTTAGCTGGGAGCGCCCCCCGGGCTGCATCATTCCCAGGCCGCGCGGGCCTGTCCCTGCGGCATGTATCCTTTTAGGTCTTTAGGTTACTTTGCTGGGGGTGCCCCTGGGCCTGCATCATCCCCAGTACGCTCGGGTCCGACCCAGTGGCGTGTATCGTTCTTGCATTTACCTAAGCTAGTTCGCTTTCCATGCATGATCTATCTATGGTTATCACCTGCTTGATTGTCACCCACCACGGGAGCTACACACGCTGGCACGGTGCTTGTGCTCGGGTCCGTCCCTGCAACGTCGACAAATCTGAGCAGTCGAGCTCTGGCTCACGGCACGCCCCGCGCACGTCACCTCACCAGGCCCTCAGTGCCTTCATCTTCTTGCAGAGCGACCCGCGGTAGACCAGCAATCATCGTGGCAGTCTATTTCCCTTCTCGTGCTAACCTGCAGGAGCCTCCTGAGGACGACAGTAGGTGGTACCACGGGTTGTTTCTTCTCCCATGCGATTCTCTTGCGCGTTAAAAGGGGAGGTGAGGGAGACCTGGATTAGGAGGTCCTCGGACAGCCAGACTATATCCTTTGGCCGGACTGTTGGACTATGAAGATACAAGATTGAAGAATTCGTCCCGTGTCTGGATGGGACTCTCCTTGTCGTGGAAGGCAAGCTTGGCAATACAGATATGGAGACCTCCTCCCTTGTAACCGACTCTGTGTAACCCTAGCCCCCTCCGGTGTCTATATAAACCGGAGGGTTTAGTCCGGAGGACAACAACAATCATACCATAGGCTAGCTTCTAGGGTTTAGCCTCTTCGATATCGTGGTAGATCAAATCTTGTAATACTCATATCATCAAGATCAATCAAGCAGGAAGTAGGGTATTACCTCCATCGACAGAGCCCGAACCTGGGTAAACTTCGTGTCCCCCGCCTCCTGTTACCATCCGCCTTAGACGCACAGTTCGGGACCCCCTACCCGAGATCCGCCGGTGTTGACACTGACATTGGTGATTTCATGGAGAGTTCCACTGTGCCATCACCATATGGCTTGATGGCTCCTTTGATCATCGGCAACGATCCGATCCAGGGTGAGGTTTTCCTCCCCGGACAGATCTTCGTATTCGGCGGCTTCGTACTGTGGGCCAACTCGCTTGGCCATCTGGAGCACATCAAGAGCTACGCCCCTGGCCGTCAGGTCAGGTTTGGAAACTTGAACTATACTGCCGACATCCGCGGAGACTTGATCTTCGATGGATTCGAGCCCATGTCAGGTGCGTCGCACAATCACGACGAGCATGACTTAACTCTGCCGTGGGATAGTGTTCGGGAGATCACACCTGCAACTACTCCGGCCCTCAATCCGGAACAAATTGCGCCATCTGAGGACGGGAGGATAGAGCCCGCCGCGGAGGCCGCACTCTCAGTGGCGATAGAGCCGAATACTGACTTCACCTCTGTGAGAGCCATGTTGCCGAACCGTTGGATTCATCCCCGGCCATGGGCTCTTAGGCGCTAGCGTCCATGCCTATCGAATCCGATTGGGCACCGATCATGGAGTTTACCTCCGCGGATATCTTTCAGCACTCGCCTTTTGGCGATGTGCTAAATTCATTAAGGTCTCTCTCCTTGTCAGGAGAACCTTGGCTGAACTATGTTCGGCTAGAATGGGATGCAGACGACGAAGAAATTCGCTTCCCACCCGCCACCCACTAAGTAGCCACTTTCGACGATTTAACCGACATGCTCGATTTCGACTCCGAAGACATCGACGGTATGGACGACGATGCAGGAGACGAATAGGAACCACCGCCCACAAGGCACTAGACTGCCACCTCATCATATGACATATACATGGTGGATACCCCCAAAGAAGGCGATGGCGATAAGACAGCGGAGGATAACCCCTCCAAGAAGCAATCAACTCACCGACGTCACCGGTGCCGCTCCAAGTCCCACCATAGCAAAATTAGCGATACCGGCACAAGAGACAATAACACTCCGAATAGTGCCGAAGACAACGACAATCCCCTCCAGCCAGATTTAGAGCAGGAGGATTAACAAGCTAGCCCTCCAGAACAGGCAGCAGACAGAGAAATGTAGGATGACAATTACATGCCTCTCTCCGAAGACGAGGTGAGCCTCGGCGAAGAAGAATTTATCGTGCCTGAGGATCCCATCGAGCAGGAGCGCTTCAAGTGCCGCCTTATAGCCACAACAAACAGCCTGGAGAAAAAGCAACAACAGCTTCGAGCTGATCAAGATCTGCTAGCGGATAGATGGATTGAAGTCCTTGCGGCCGAGGAATACGAACTCGAACGCCCAACCAAGAGTTACCCAAAGCACAGGTTGCTACCCCAACTCGAGGAGGAAGCATTAAACCTACATTACCAGCGTATGATGCGGCGGATCGGCCACCTTGTGGCCGAGACAGAGGGGCATATCAGCCCGAATTCCAGCCCACACCCCGTCGCCAGACAACCAAAAACACTAAGGCCCGGGGCAACACGCGGGACCTGCGAGACGTGTTGGAAAACAAAGCAGGGCATACAAGATCAATCTACGGATCATGGGGTCGCGCCCCAACGCGTGACGATGATCGTCACGCCGGATACACTAAAAGAAAGTCCAGCCGGGCCGAATACAACAGACTAGACTCGTATGAACTGCGTCGTGACATAGCCCGCCACGGAGGCGCCGCACACCCCCTATGCTTCACCGATGAAGTAATGGATCATGAATTCCCAGAAGGGTTTTAAGCCCGTGAATATTGAATCATACGATGGTACTACAGACCCCGCGGTATGGATAGAAGATTTCTTCCTCCACATTCACATGGCCCGCGGGGATGATCTAAACGCCATCAAGTACCTCCTGCTAAAACTCAGAGGGTCGGCTCGGCATTGGCTGAATAGCCTGCCAGCAAACTCCATCGGAAGTTGGGAGAGCCTGGCAAAGGCATTCCTAGACAATTTCCAGGGCACTAATGTGCGATCTCCGGATGTTGACGACCTAAGTTATATAACTCAGCAGCAAGGGGAATCGGCCAGGAAATTCTGGACCCGGTTCCTGACTAAGAAGAACCAAATTGTTGACTGTCCGGATGCAGAGGCCTTAGCGGCATTTAAGCATAGCATCCGTGACGAGTGGCTCGCCCGGCACCTCGTTCAAGAGAAGCCAAAATTCATGGCAGCCCTCACAACACTTATTACCTGCTTTTGTGCGGGCGAAGATAGCTGGTTGACTCGCAGTAACAACACGGCAAGCAAACCTGGCTCATCAGAGGCCAGGGACAGCAACGGCAAACCAAGACGCAACAAACACAAGCGCCGCAAATATGGTGACAACGCCGAAGATACGACAGTTAATGCCGGGTTTAGTGGCTCAAAGTCCGGTCGTGGAAGGGCCCCTCAAAAATAACAATTGGTCCGTCGGTCTGGACCGCATACTCGATCGTCAATGCCGAATTCATGGCACCCGGTGGACGCTTGACCACCCATACTAACAGAGAATGCTGGGTTTTCAAACAAGCCGGCAGGACAGGCGCCAAAAACAATAAAGGGGGGGTCTCAAAGCGATGATGGTGACGAAGAGCCCAGATCACTGAACACAGGAGGGCAAAAGAAATTTCCCCCGCAAATTCAAACGGCGAACGTGGTAAACACCAACCAAATTCCCAACCCGGACCAAATATGCACCCCTAGGAATGCCGACCTAACAGAACTAGTCGTCCTACAATATAAAATAGGGCCGATCACCTTCGACCACACAGATCGTCCGGTCAACGCCAATCAGGGCTATCCAGCCGCACTAGTCCTCGACCCAATAATTAGCGGGTTCTGCCTCACACAAGTCCTTATGGACGGAGGCAGCAGTCTAAACCTGCTTTATCAGGACACAGTGCGCAAGATGGGCATCGATCATTCGATGATCAAACCCACTACAGCCACTTTCAAAGGCATTATACCAGGTGTGGAAGCCAGTTGTACAGGCTCCATTGCCCTCGAGGTAGTCTTCGGATCACCAGACAACTACCGCACCGAACAGTTAACCTTCGAAATTGTCCCCTTCCGCAGTGATTATCAGGCACTGCTTGGGCGAACCGCGTTCGCTCGATTTAACGCGGTGCCACATTACGCCTACCGTAAGCTCAAGATGCCCGGTCCACGTGGCATCATCACGGTTAAGGGCAACACCGACCTTTCTTCCGGCAGCAACAAGTACACCGCTGCCTTAACAGCAGAAGCAATGAGTAGCATCTTGCAGCCGAACCTCGAGTCGACGGCCAGGCTCCCGGATACCGCCAAAGGGCTTCGAACTACTTCGCGGCAGCATAGCCCGGCTCATCTAGAGCTCAGTTAGACACTCCGGCGAAGGCCAAGATAGGTCGCATACAAACATTTCTTACATTTCATTTGCAGGCTCACCTTTGCGTTGACCAGGACGGGCAATATGGAGGCAGCCCGAACGCGCAAGGGAATCCTTAGATGTTCCCCGCAATGACTATTCGACTATACTCCGGATCCGCACGCAGCTTCGTCTTCCCTGGTCTCAGCAGGTGCCACAGTCATATTTCTTTTCCATTATTACCTGTCTTATACGCATCGACGTACTATTTAAACAAAACATGTGGATTTGTATGAAGCTTCTCTTATTAAAACTTTTCCATACGCCGCGATATGCCTTTAAACGGGCCAGGGGCTTCATTTTACCCACAGTACGGCAATAAAGTCCGAACACCTTCGTGGAAGTACGACACCCCGAACTTATAGCACTATATGCATCAGCTCCGAATCATGTCTTGGGTGAATAGTTGGGTTTGCCCGGCTCCCATGTTTTGGTACCTTACGTTCCGCTATATCGGCTAAGGTAGCACTGGGAGAACTACTGCGATTGTGTCCCGGTTCTTCCGGACGAGCACATCGAGAGAAAGCCAAACCGATCATCATGATACGGCGAGAGCTGGTCAGCTGTTCGAGAGGTCATAAATTTTTTAAGGATTTCTCCCGCATAATGCCATAAGCAATGCAGCATGCGATGGATTGGTTTTTTCTCCGATTAGGTGCTTATAGAGCCCCTAGTACGGTATTCCGCACACCAGACGCTGCGCCTACCTTACTAAAGCTCATATGGCTAAGTGAGAGTGATAAAGCCCTATAGTCCGATTGCCTGGTTCGTTGTGCAGAGCACCTCCTTCGAAGGACCCAAAACTGGGATAAAGAGTGCTCAGATTTATCCCAAACACCCCCGTACTTCTTATATGGGGGCAGAAGCCGATGACTGGCCAACTGTCAGGTTTAACATATAAAACGGCCGCACAGGAGGGTAAACTTTTATATAACAGGAAGTAAATAGTATAAATGACCTTGTTCAGACGTTTAGAAAGGACGACATGATTGACATTCATGGAAATATAATGTCCTTGGTGCATAGCTCCGCTGCAAGGTATGATCCTTTAAGGACATTCTTATAATATAATTCGGACTTGCGGTGCTCCTTCCCCTCTGGCGGCCCTTCGGTCATTAGCTTCTCAGCATCCATCTTCCCCCAGTGTACCTTTGCGCGGGCGAAGGCCATTCACGCACCTTCTATGCAGACCGACCGCTTGATGACATCAAGTCGGGGGCAAGCGCTTACAAGCCACTTCACGAGTCCGAAGTAGCTGCTTGGAATCGGCTCGGCGGGCCATAACCGGATAATTAAATCCTTCATGGATAGTTCCGCCGCCTTATGCAGTTCGATCAGCTGTTTAAGTTGATCGGCAAAAGGCACCGGATAATTCGGTGTCAAATACTGCGACCAAAAGAGCTTATCAGCAGTGTTCCTTTCTTCGGCCCGGTAGAATTGGACGGCATCCGCTATGCTGCGGGGCAGCTCCGCAAACACCCCTGGAGAAATCCGAATTCAAAATCAGAAACATAATCTTCTCCTCAAAAACTTGCTTTACAAGGAGAAAGCCTTACCCGCTGCGATCTTCCTCGCCTCTTGGATCCCCTACAGGGCGCTTTGGGTTTCCCGCGGGCATCGCTCGCGGCCTGATGCGCCTTGGTGAGTTCGGATTCTTTCTCCATTAAACTCTGCTCCAAGGTCTCGCATTTTCTCAAGGCCTGTTGCAGCTCCTACTCAGCTTTTATTACCCTGGCCTCGTACTTCTCACGGAGGGCCTGCTCTGCGGTTGCCTTTTCCTCGGCCTTGACCACAGCCTTCTTAAGAGCCTCGACCTCGGTCATCATCCCTAGAGAAAATCAGAGAACATATTCTATAATATTGCAAATTTGATCGCACGAAACGCAAACAAGACTTGTGCATACCCTGTTTATCTCCCAATTGTGTTTTCAACTGGACAAGTTCTTCTTTGGCCCACTCCAGACTTTGATTCAGTCCGGAGATTTGCACAGTATGGGAGGCAGCAGCTGCTACAGATGCCTACTTATAACAGAAGAGAAACAGATGTCATTCCATGAGTCTTCCTGCGAACATAAATTTGATCCTCTGTCCGGTTTCTTCTTTCACCGAACAGTGTATCAGGGGCTACTATCCATACTATGACACTCTTCGAAAAACATACCTCAAAACCTTTTATAAGGCTGATACAAGCTCCATTCAATCCACTCTCAGCAGACTGAATCTTCTCAATCGCCATACCCATAAGGGCACGGTGTTCATCGACGATGGAGGCGCCATTCAGCGCCACCAACAAATCATCCGACGCCTCTGGTTGGACAAAGGTTGCCGGTATACCTCCTCCAGGTGAGAAAGGCTGCCTGCTTGATTCTGGAGCTGTATTGGTCTCCGTAACAGCATCCAGCTGGGAGCCGAATTCAAGACGGCCCCCGCCTTCAGCTCCCATGGGAATCTGCTCCCCCATGTGTTCGGCCCCTGAAGTTTGACCTCCAGGCACCGCCTTCACGGTCTTTCCCTCTCCTCCTGGGTTGGGGTCCCTCTGGGACGAAGCCTCGGTGGTATTCACCTATTTGGAGGAAGGGGCCTTCGGGGGTGTCCCGCTTTCCATAGCTTCCGAGCTCAGCGAATCCTCTGATGAGGATTGTTCGATACGGGACCTCGCCGGACTACAAAAACATATGGCTTAGGTTAAAAAATTACGCCATCATGAGTCTGGACGCATAAGAATGTTCAGATTGTATATACTCACGGGTTCACCAGGGGCTGGACCCTGGGGTCCCACACCGGGCCACTGTTGGTGGCGGCAGCGGACTCCTCCGGGAGAGGAGCTTTTCCCCTTTTTGGCGACTCGGCCTCCAAGTGTGTGGAGGCCGTCCTTTTCTTTCTTTCCGCCATAGGGGATTCATCTTCCTCCTCCTCCTCATCCTCTTTGGAGCCGGAATGGGCATCAGAGCTTTCGGATATTGTGTTTGAAGTGCCGTGGCGACGAAAGCCGCCCCGGTCTTTTTTGGCCTCCTTCTCGGCCGTCTTCTTCGGCACCTTGTAAGGTGTTGGGACTAGCATCTTCGTTAGAAGAGGGATGGCAGGTTCTTCAGGCAGCGGGGCCGGACAATGGATCCGCTCCACCTTCTTTGTCCAGACCTAGGAGAATTATGGAAAGCACATTAAGCGCTTCCATTGGGTTATGTGGGAAAAAAGTACGATTACTCACCGAACTTGCAGGGCGGGACAGTTGGTACCCACGGTCTTTGGCGGAGTCCGAAAATGATTTGCTGGACTTGAAAAGCACCTTCCATATGTCCTTGTGCGAGGAGCCGAAAAGCTCCCGCAAGGCTTGGTGCTTGGCCGGATCGAATTCCCATAGATTGCAAGTCTGGTGTTGACAAGGCAGGATCCGGCGAACTAACATCACCTGGACCACACTGACAAGTTCAATGTTCTTGTCTCCCATATCTCTAACATGCATCTGGAGCATCGACAATTCATTGGACGAGGACCAGTTCAGGCCCTTCTTTACACAGGATGTGGTCCGCAGGGGGGCACCGGATCGAAACTCGGGAGTAGCGGCCCATTCTGTGCTGCGTAGCTCGGTGATGTAAAACCACTGTTGTTGCCACTCCTTGACGGAATCGTTAAAGGTTCATGTTGGCCATATAACGTTGGGCATCTTGCTCACCATAGCGCCCCCGCACTCGGCGTGCTCGCCGCCCACTACCTTGGACTTCAAGTTAAAAATCTTCAGCCACAACCCAAAATGTGGTGAAATTCGAGAAAGGCCTCACACACGACAATGAATGTCGAGATGTTGAGGAAGGATTTAGGGGACAGATTGTGCAGATCGATCCCAGAATAATACATGATGCTGCGAATGAACGGGTGGAGCGGAAACCCTAGCCCGCAGACAAAGTGAGGGAGGAATACAACCCTCTCATGGGGTTCCGGGGTAGGAACAATCTGTCCCGCCGTCGGGAGACGATTGCCGATTTTCTTGGCCAGATACCCGGCCCCCTGAAGCTTTTTGATATCCTTCTCCTGGACGGTAGAAGCCATCCATTTGCCTACTGCTCCGGATCCGGACATTTTAGGAAGGCCTTTGTGGGCAGAGAAAATGAACGCTTGGGCGCTGGAGCTTGAGCGGAGGGGAATAGATCGGGAAGGAGAAAGCGTGGGTACGAAAGGGAGTCCTTATCCCTTTATAAAGGCAGCAGGGATTTTGCGCCTCCCCACTTGCCTAGTAAAACCGCTTATTCCCCAAGCCCCGTAATTGATGGCGCGGTTGGGTTACCCACACCCGTATTGATGAGAATCCCGTGATAAGGGGACACGACCTCTGCTTCGACAAGACGCGCCAAGAAAACCACCTCGCAATATGTGCAGTAGCTGGTTGAGAAAAACGGTTCGGATAATGACTGGGCTGTGGTATGATGTCATGCTGCCGAATGTGTCAGCAGATTAAATTTGTGGAAATATTATTCTTTCTACAGTGGTATGTGGAATTTGTTTGGCAGAGCCAGACACTATCCTTGTGTTCAAAATCTTCTATGGAATATTCGGAGGAGGAACCCGCCTTGCAGTGCCGAAGACAATCCGCACGCCGGATTCATCATCATTAAAGCCTGGTTCAGGGGCTACTGAGGGAGTCCTGGATTAGGGGGTCCTTGGACAGCCGGACTATATCCTTTGGCCCGACTGTTGGACTATGAAGATACAAGATTGAAGACTTCGTCCTGTGTCCGGATGGGACTCTCCTTGGCGTGGAAGGCAAGCTTGGCAATACGGATATGTAGATCTCCTCCCTTGTAACCGACTCTATGTAACCCTAGCCCCCTCTGGTGTCTTTATAAACCAGAGGGTTTAGTCCGTAGGACAACAATAATCATACCGTAGGCTAGCTAGCTTCTAGGGTTTAACCTCTTCGATCGTGGTAGATCAACTCTTGTAATACTCATATCATCAAGATCAATCAAGCAGGAAGTAGGGTATTACCTCCCTCGAGAGGGCCCGAACCTGGGTAAACATCATGTCCCCCGCCTCCTGTTACCATCCGCCTTAGACGCACAATTCGGGACCCCCTACCCGAGATCCGCCGGTTTTGACACCGACAGGGGGCTCCTCAGCATCGCGACTCAGGAGCTCTTACTGGCTCTCCAGCCCTCACCCCCTGGCCTTGACCACGGCATCGCGACCTGGCATACCAGCGGCGATAGAGCACGCTCGAGGGCCGGGACCTGAGGACACAGAGCACATAGAAGAGCGTGGAGAAGAGGGGGAGGCTCGCACGGGCCTAACCTAGCTTCCCTACAGTAGTCGTCGCACAAGTCTGGGGCAACACACGGAACCAGCTCTGGACTGCCAAGATATGTTTCGTGCCCGGATCAACCCAGCACTACAGCATGGGATCCTCACCTATGGTAGCATTGTTATGGCAACGTTGCCGCCCTTTCCCGCCTCTTGGTGGTTGCTTGATCGCTAAAGGGACCTCTTGAGCATCGCGCCTCAGGAGCTCTTACTGGACCTCGGGCCGCTCACCTCCTGGCCTTGACCACGGCATCGCGACCTGGCATACCAGCGATGGCTGCAGCCTACCTGGGGACCGGGAACTGTTGGCATAGAGCACCAAGCTACTGCGGGGTTGAAAGGGGAGACTGAGCCGAAACAAGACATGCGTTCGCAAGTTTTCATAATAAGGACGATGTGAACAGAAGACATTACAGACCCTTTACATGCCCCCACAGGGTTCATTTCGATTCCTCGCATGGAACAGAAGAAGGGAGTCCCTAGGAGCTCTACCTACACGCGCCAGCGCAGTAGACGCCATCATCAACAGTGGGCCACGAGAGGCCGGCGCCAACCCCATCCAGATCAGTGACAGCGGCAGCTGGACGCTGCGGCTTTGCTCCGGGCGCGGCGAGAGCTCGAGGGCACGTAGCTGTCGTTGCTCGTCTTCGGTGTCTCGTAGGGCTCGGGAGAGTTGTTGGACTCCCAAGCGCCACCGCTGCTGCTGGAAGAGCCGCTGGCGAAGCCAGCCGCAAGCTCAACGCTGGCCGCTGTGCCACCCCGATGACCCTCTCCAGGGCACCACTCCAAGCGGCGGCCTTCCGTGTCGAAGACCTTGAAGAACATCATGGAGGCGCCGTCGTACTTGAAGTGGATGGCAAGGGCGCCTTCCGCGTAGCAAACCCGAGGAACCTCGCCCCAGCCACGGGTCATGAAGATCTTGCCCGGGGAAACGGCTTCCACCTGCGCTCCAGTCGCCGGGGCGTCGCAGTTGGCGTGCTACAGCCAAAGCTCCAGGGGGCCCCTCGGCGGTATCTCGGCGGAGAAGAATCGCGAAAAGCGGATCCAAGTACGCGGAGGCATCGCTGCCCACATCACGAGTTCACGCGAGGGGTCCGCGACATGGACTCCTGGGGCGATGGCGTGCGTCACCGCGGCGCGGCGACCACGGCCCCTAGCTTGGGCGTATAGAGGCAGTGGGTACCCGGGAGGAGGCCGCTCGCACCAAGGCCTCGACACCTCCGACCTCACGACTACGTCCCGGCGGTGGCCCGGCCTCTTCTTCGGCGGAAGAGGCCCAGGCTCGTCGCGGGGGGTTTTTCCGTTCTCTGCGGCCGAAAACCTCCGAATAGGCGCCATTGGAGTCGCTACTAGCAATGAAGAGAGGAAGAAGAAGCGAGCAGAGTAGGAAGAGATGAGTGACGGGGGCTCTGCCCCCTCCTCATTTATAGCGGGAGAAGGCCAACCAGCGATCCCCACAATCACAGGTAATGATGATTTTTCTCTACATGCCGCAGGGACTCGTCAAGTCGGGCAGTTGCCGAGGCAGTGTGGGGAAGTGGAGACGCTCACGTCCAATCAATCGCCATGCGTCAAGCGAGGCCGCAGGCTGCTGGGGCCCGCGACGCTCCGTACTTGCCCTTTGGCTTCGCCTCGAAGCCAAGTCCTAGCGCGCCCTGGGCCCGGGGGCTACTGTCGGCGTCCTTGGAATGGGGGTCCCCAGACTTGCCTGCCTGCAACCCACTGCATGGCTCCACCAGCAGCCCTCTACGGCCCATCTTCACCAACAAGCAATCAAGACCCTCGCGAGGGACCAAGACTCGCGAGGTGGAGGACACAGGACATCCTCGGGACAGCCTCACCAGGCTGGCTCGCGAGGGGCGGAGAGATCAAGGCAAGGGACACCTCGCGAGGTTCCTTTGATGCAAGCCATGATGACTGGAGCCAGGCGGGCGCCAGCGTGCAGTGTCCTCGTTTCCTCTTTGGTGCTAAAGAGGCAAGCGCAGGCGAGGAGTCCCGAGGCATCAGGCAAAGGTTTCCATATCGGTGCAACAAGACCAAGACCAGCAGGACATCAGGACGGAGGTCACCATGGAGCCCAAGACGGCGTCACCACCAGAGCCTTTGGCAGGCGAAGACCACCTTTAGTAAGGACAACTTGTACTAGTTGTCTCCCTTCGAATTTGGCTGTTGTTGGATCCCTTCCCGCTCAATATTTAAGGAGAGGACCAGGGCCTCTATAAATAGGACTAGCGACCGCCATAGGAGGGAACCCCATCTCAACTGATCTCATCTCAGATAACCCCATCTCATCGGGCCTCAGATCGGAGCCATCCAGATCATCCTCAACCACACGAGTTCACCAAGCACAAGAACACCTCTACTCAGGAGGCTGTTCTTCCCTTGTAACTGTTCATCCTCAGCCCAAGAGGCAATCCACCACACCACACTGGAGTAGGGTATTACACCACATCGGTGGCCCGAACCAGTATAAACTCTTGTGTCTCTCGTTCTTTGGGTTCGTCGAGCTAGGCCTTGCGATTGTGCGAGAGCGATCTAGGGTGAGAGAGATCTTTGTGCGCACTCCAGTGTTCGAACCTCAAGGGTTTTGCCGGAACCCGAAATCCGACAGGCTCAACCCGGAGAAATGTGTGTTCGGTGTTCCTTCCAGTAAGTTGTTGGGTTTCCTTGTGTCACACAGGGGAATCGAGGCAAACCCAGAGAAGGTCAAGGCAATAGAAGAGATGAGCCCGCCGCAGACTCTCAAGGAAATGCAAAAGTTGGCGGGCTGAGTGACTTCATTAGGGCGCTTTATCTCCAAGATGGGGGAGTGCGCCCTCCCGTTCTTCAAGCTGATGAAAAACAAGGGCCCGTTCGAGTGGACTCCGGAGGCTGACGCGGAGTTTCAAGACCTCAAGAGATACCTCACCAGCCCACCAGAGATGGTGGCGCCGCGTCCTCTCGAGCTCATGGTGCTTTACCTGGCCGCCATGCCTCATTCTGCTAGCGCAGCGCTGGTGGCCTTCCGGGAGGAGCGCTGGGCCAAGAGCCTGCCACACGACGCCACACATTTGGTCGGGATGATGCAGCACCAAGGCGACGCCCCTGAAGCCATGGCAGCGCCAGCAGATGACCAAGCTCCACAAGACAGCGCTCCTGAGGCTGCAGTTGCCCCAATAGGCGATCGAGCTCCTGACGTCCCCCAGCCTCCAGAAGCGCCCCGGCCTCAGGAGGTCTCGGACTCCACCAACACTTCCGCCCTCGTCGAGCACCCTGTGTACTTCGTCAGCACGGTACTACGTGACGCATGGGCACGCTACCCCATGCCGCAGAAGCTTCTGCTCGCGCTCCTCGTTGCCTCACGCAAGCTGCGCCACTACTTCAAAGGCCACCCCATTAAGGTCGTCTCAACTTACCCATTGGAGAGTGTGCTCTGGAGCCCCAATGCTACGGGAAGGGTCGCCGAATGGAACATCGAACTGCAGGCATTCCAGCTAGAGTTCAGCACCACCAGGGTCATCAAGGGTGCCGCGCTCGCCGACTTCGTGGTAGAGTGGACCGATGCTCCAAGGCTCGAGGCAGGCAAGGACCGGTCCCTTTCTCGAGGGAGCAAAGCACCAGATGGCTGGGCCATGTACTTCGACAGCGCCTTCGCACGTCAGCGCAAGGGGACTGGAGTCGTGCTCATCTCGCCCACCCACGACAAGCTCTACTACGTCGTGCAGCTCTATTTCCAACATGGCGAGAAGGTCTCCAACAACATCGCAGAGTACGAAGGCTTGATCGTCGGCCTCGAGGACGCGGCCGCTTTAGGCGTGAAGCGCCTCACTATCAAGGGCGACTCCCAGCTCCTCGTCAACTTCTGCAACAAAGTGTACGAGCCGAAGGATGAACACTTGGAGGCATACCTGGCAGAGGTACGCAAGATGGAGAACCAATACATGGGCCTAGAGCTGCAGCACGTACCTCGCGGCATGAACAAGGAAGCTCACGATATATCCAAGAGGGCATCCAAACGCCAGCTGAAGGAGCCCGGCGTCTTTGAGGAGCAACTCTTCAAGCCTTCAGCAGCCCCTCCGGCTGCGGAGCGAACATCGCCTCAGGAGGAGCTTCCTACGCCACCAACCTCGGGAGCCCCCGCCTGCGGCCCGACCTCATGAGAACGCCTTCTCCTCGCACTCGAGCCTCGGGAGGGGTGCTAGACCGAAGAATTCAAGGCATACCTGCTGCAGGGAACCCTGCCGGAAAAGGAGGAAGACGCGGAGCGCGTGGCTCGGCAGGCCACAACCTACTGCTTTCAGGACGGTGAGCTATACCGAAAACAACCAAACGATGTTTCTTTGAGAAGCATCTCCAGGGAGTAGGGGTGCTAGCTGTTAACCGACATACACGGTGGGGCCTGCGGACATCAGTCGTCATCGCGCACCTTGGTGGGAAAGGCGTTCCGCAGCGGATTCTATTGGCCCACGGCACTCAACGACGCAACCGAGTTGGTGAGATCCTGTGAAGCCTGCCAGTTCCATGCCAAGCAAATCCACCAGCCTGCTCAGGGCCTCCAAACTATCCCACTATCGTGGCCGTTTGTGGTCTGGGGGCTAGACATCTTGGGACCATTCCCTCAAGCGCTCGGGGGCTACCGCTACCTCTATGTCGCCATCGACAAATTCACCAAGTGGGCAGAGGGGGAGCCAGTCCATACCATCCCGGCCGACTCGGTGGTCAAGTTCATCAAGGGCCTAATTGCATCATCACCGACAACGGCTCGCAGTTCACCAGCAATTTTTCAAAACATATTGTGCTAATCTTGGAACGCAGATATGCTACGCCTCACTGGCACACCCCAGGAGCAACGGACAAGCCGAGCGCACAAACAAAGAGGTCCTGAGGGGCCTCAAAGCTAGGACTTTCAAGAAGAAGCTCGAAGCCTGTGGCAGGAGCTGGCTGGACGACCTCCAGTCCGTGTTGTGGCCCATCCTCACCACCGCGACCAAGCTGACCGATGAAACTCCATTCTTCCTCATCTACGGAGCTGAAGCGGTTCTCCCACATGAGGTCAGGCATCGCTCCAGGCGGGTCTTGGCGTTTGACGAGGCACGCTAGGACGCCACGGAGGGGATGGATCTCATGCTGGGGGAGGAATGCCGCCGTCAAGCCTCGCTCTGAGTGGCAAGGTACCAGCATGTGTTGCGGCGGTATCACTGCCGCGGTGTCCGCTCTAGGACGCTTGAGGTGGGTGATCTCGTCCTACAGCGGGTGCTCTCCAGGGAAGGGCTGCATAAGCTTTGACCCATGTGGGAGGGCCCGATTAGGGTCGCCCGCGTCTCTAGGCCTGGTGCCGCGCGCCTGGAGACGCAGGACGGGATCCCCATCCAGAACGCTGGAACATCCAGCACCTCCGGAAGTTCTAGCCATGAAGCAAGGCCCAGTGCCTGTGAACGTCTCCGCTCGTGACACTCTCACGTAATAAGGAGTGGGGCTGTACACGCCCCGGAGTCTCTAGTGTGCCGCCCTCCGGCCTCGGGGGCTCCCTCCCACTTCCTAGTGGCAGCACTTAGCTCCGCGCTGGTGAGAAGACTAGACTAGGTGCCGGACGAGGCTGTTCATTTGCTTTCTGTAGCTGATTTGCAACCTTTTAATGAAATTTGGAGTTCTCGTGTTTTCATTTGCCAAGATGGATTTCCCCTTGGTCTTCTCTCTTGCGCTTTGGTCCTGGTTCAGGAGGAGCGGCAGTTGCCCGTCGCTCTTTCTCGCGCGTCTCGCGCGCGGGGGCTTAGCAGGTGTGTGCGTGCGACAGGCTCGCCCCGCGCCGCAAACACACTTCGCCATAGCCCTGCTCCCTCAGAGCTTCGGCTTGTTCTATCCTCGCAGACTCCCTCGAGGACACTCATGATCTACGCACCCTCTTGAAGTCCATGCCCCCCGGGCACTGTGACGCGGTGCACCAAGCCACGACTGGCTCGTGCCTGAGGGCTCGTGCAAGGAAGAATAAGACACCCGACCAAGTTTTCTAACAACCCCCCAGCTTCATGATGCCTCCTGAGGTCGATGACCCTTGAGCCGCCAGCAAGGAGGGCCCCACCAGGTAATGAAGCATGCGCTCTCGTGAGGAGGGAAACTACCGCGGGTGCATCAAGCTCAGTTATCCTACCATACCCATTTGGAGCATGAACACTGCAGCATAACATCGGAACAATAAACATAGCATAGTAGCATAAGTACCATGATTCATTACACGCCCCTGTAGGGCCCCCTACTTTTTTCAAATGCAGGAAGAAAGGAAGGTTAAACTAAAGCGACCCGCGTGACCGCAGTAGCTCACGAGGCCTGGCTCCAAGGGCTTCCTGGACTTAGCCCGAACCTTCTTCGCGCTTCACCAGAGTGTGGTGACGGGACGACCCATCACCGTCCTCGAAGCGAGCCCGGTGACGCGGCGGCTAGTCGAAGCCGCCGCGCTGGTGCTCTCGCTGGAGGAGGAACCGCCGCCACTGGACGAGCCACGGCCGTCGCCAAGAGCAAGCTCGCCCTCACCATCGTCACGGCCGTCGTCAAGGCCAAGCTCGTTGTCGCCGTTGCTGTCTTCGGGATAGCACCCTGCGACGACCATCTTCCCCGAACACCCTCACATAGAGGGTCGCGACGCCCTCATACTTGAAGTGGAGGGTGCACCTCCTGCTCAGGCCGCGCACGCGGACGAACGTCCGCCAGCCGCGGGCCAGGGCCACATTGCGCGCGACGGAGATCTCCACCATGGCCCACGAGGCCTTGCTGCAGCAACCATCGGCCTGCAGCCAGAGGCCGTCAAGGCCCATGGCCGGTAGCTCGCCGGCAAAGGAGCGCGGGAGCTGGAGCCAGGTGTCGGCCGGCCTCTCCGACCACACGACGAACTCCGGGAGCACCTCCGTCGAGTAGAATTGCGGCCGGGGTGGCCGGGCAACCATGGCGCGCCTCCCCTCGTTGCAGGGGCTGCCTCTCCCTGGGAGGTTCCCGCCACGAGAAGAAACACCACCTCCGCCACCAAGGATGACGCCGGTCCCCGAAGGAGTACGCCCACGTCCTTGAGGGGCCACCGCAGGGGCCGCGGCATGCTTACGGGGGTGGGCCCGCCCTCTCTTAGGTGGCGGCGAGCCGGGTCCCTCCTGGTGAGCCTTCCCCTTCTTGGCGGTGGAGAACCTCTTTGTCGGCGCCATGGGAGCCACGACAAGACGCCGAGGCAAAGAGGAGGAAAAGAGAGCATGCGGCGAGAAGAAGGAGATGAGCAAAGAGGGCTCCGCCCCTCTCCTCATTTATAGCCAAGAGGAGGCCAACCGACGGCCTCCACGATCACACGTAATGATGGTTTTTCTCTGCATGCAGCAGAGTCTCGTCAAGTCGAACAGTTGCCGAGGTAGCATGGGGAAGTGGAGGTGCCCATGTCCCATCAATCGCCACGCGTCGACCAAGGCCGCATGCGGTTGGGGCCCGCGGCGCTCCATACTTGCCCTTTGGCATAGCCTTGAAGCCAATTTTGATCTTGCCTTGGGCCCGGGGGCTACTGTCGGCGTCCTGGGAATGGGGGTGCCTAGACTTGCCTACCTGCGGCCCACGGCGTGGCTCCGTCAAAGGCCCGGTACGGCCCAGCTTTAGCAACAACTGCCCAAGACCCTCACGAGGGGCCAAGCCTCGCGAGGCAGATGACACACCAAGACCTCCCTCGGGGCGGCCTCGCTAGGCTGGCTCCTAAGGAGCGGAGATATCTATGCAAGATGCAACTCGCGAGGTTCATATGACGTGAGCCATGGCGACCAAGGCCAGGCGGGAGCCAGCGGGTGCAGTATACTTGTTTCCTCTTTGGTGCTAAGGAGGCAAGCGCAGGTGTGGGGTCCCGAGGAATCAAGCAAAGGTTTCCATATCGGTGCAACGAGACCAAGACCGCCAGGACGACAGGACGGAGGTCATCGCGGAGCCCACCGTGGCGTCACCACCAGAGCCTTTTGGAGGCGAAGACTACTTTTGTCAGGATAGCTTGTACTAGTTGTTCCCCTTCAAATTTGGCCGTTGTAGGATACCTTCCCGCCTACATTTGGGAAGAGGACCAAAGCCACTATACATAGGACTTGGCCACCACCATAGAGGGGGACGGATCCATTCCACCCGAACCACTTCTCCAGCTCATTAAGCTCAAGAACACCACACCTCTTGAGGTTGTTCCACCACTATACTTGTTCATCCTCAGCCCCTCGAGGCAATCCACCACAAAGCTGGAGAGGGTATTACACCGCAAGGTGGCCCGAACTAGGATAAACTGATGTGTCTCTTGTCCCTTGGATTCATCGAGCTAGGTTGTGGACTCGTTGAGCAGGAAGATAGGGAAGAGAGAGTTCTTCGCACGCACCCCAGAGTTCAGACCTCTCAAGGGTCTGTGGAACCCCAAATCCGACAAATGTGTAAAGTAAGCACATGGAATTCAAAAAAATTAGAAGCAATACAAGCTAGAAATCATACATAACATGCAACCACATATAAGAGTGCCAAGTTAGAGGGGGCACCTATGATGGTGCACTAGGGGAGACATGCTCATCATCAACACAACTACGTTGAGTGTCTATGCATGTGTTGCCTTGCAAATCTTCTTGGGGGGTGGCGGAGTAGCATCTATAGAGGCCCTCAGTTTGGAAGCAGCACCTTTATCCACTACCTTGCTAATTTCCTTCCTCTTTATTGATTTTGAATTTTCAAGTAAAACCGACAAGAAAAAGCAATAAAATTCACTCTTCAGAACTCATTCGTGCATGATACTGACAATCACTACTTTGATGTAAGGCAAACACATGATACCAGGATGGAATATGTACGAAAAACAGGATGACATGGCATATTCACAACTGTTTATGTAAACTAAGAAGAAGCCATTTCAACAAATAAGAAGCAATACAAGCTAGACACCGTATGAAACATGCAAGACAATATCACATTGCCAAGCTAGAGAAAGCACCTGGGATGTCGGTTTCGTCGGAAGACCGCCATCAGGCCCTGCCTTTTTTCCCCTTCCTATTTCTTAATTGCATTTCCTTGTCAAGTCAAACCCACAATAAAAATGAATAAAAATTCACTTTTCATAACTCATTGATGCAGGATGCTGACGAGCACTACTTTAATAAAGGGAAAAATGTATTTTTGCCCCTAGTTGGAACCTACCCACGGGTTTTGCCCTTACTTTTTGACTCTGCTCAATTTTGCCCTTAGATTTTCCTCCGAGGTTGCCCGAATGCCCTTTGACCATTTGACCAATACTTTGAAAATTGATAACAAAATGATAGGAACTCACAAAAATGCAAATAAGTTATCAAAATGTTCAGATAAACATTACCTTTTTGTGTATGTCATTTGCATTCAGGAAAAAAGTACCGTTTAAACTACCTAAGTTTATTAATGTTTTTAACAGTATTAAAAATAAAAAAGGGTATAAATAATACTTTTTTCAGGAATAAAAATTACATGCAAATGTAGGTGATGTTTTGTAAACATCCTGATATCTTATTTGCATTTTTCTGAGTTCATATCAATTTGTTATGAAGTTTCAATATAATGGTCAAAGTCATTTGAACATTCATAAAAATTTGGTATGAACTCAGAAAAATGCAAAAAAGATATCAAATGGTCAGAAAATAGCACCTACATTTGCATGTAATTTTTATTCTTGAAAAAAGTATTTTTATACCCGTTTTATTTTTAATAATGTTAATAACATTAATAACCTCGGGTAGTTTAAACGATACTTTTGTCCTTAATGCAAATGATATGCACATAAAGGTGATGTTTGTCTGAACGTTTTGATATCTTATTTACATTTTTCCGAGTTCATATGAATTTGTTATGCATTTTCAAAGTATTGGTCAAATAGTCAAAGGGCATTCGGGTGACCTCGGGGGCAAATCTAAGGGCAAAACTTAGCAGAGTCGAAAAGTAAGGACAAAACCCATGGGTAGGTTGCAACTAGGGGCAAAAAGGCAATTGTCCCTTTAATAAAAGGCGACCGCGTGATAGCATGATTGAATGTGTAAGAAAAAAGACAGCATTGCATATTCACAGCTATGATGTGTAAACTATGCAGAAGGCATTTCAACAAATTAGAAGCAATGAAAGCTAGACACCACATGAAAGATACAACGAATATCACTCTACCAAGTTAAAATTGTGTCATCTAAGTGCCATTTCAACTAATTTGAAGTAGTACAAGCTAGAAAAGAATGCGAGATGTAACCTATATCACACTCCCAAGTCAAACGTGTCTTCTGACAAGTGATTGTTGCAGGTTACACAATAGTAGTACTTTGATGTAAGAACATGGTGTTATAGACAGATATTGTATGTTCTAGAAACAGGAACACGTGTCTTATTCACAAGTATAATGTGTAAAGTAAGCAGATCGAATTCAACAAAATTAGAAGGAATACAAGCTAGACATCATACATAACATGCAACCACATATAATAGTGCCAAGTTAGAGGGAGAACCTTTGATGGTGCACTAAGGGAGACGTGCTCATCATCAACACAGCTACGTTGAGTGTCTATGCATGTGTTGTCTTGCAAATCTTCTTGGGGGGTGGCGGAGTAGAATCTGTAGAGCCCTCCATTTGGAAGGAGCGCCTTTTTCCACTGCCTTGCTAATTTCCTTCCACTTTATTGATTTTGAATTGTCAAGTAAAACCGACAAGAAAAAGCATTAAATTTCACTCTTCAGAACTCATTCGTGCATGATACTGACAATCACTACTTTGATGTAAGGCAAACACATGATACCAGGATGGAATATGTATGAAAAACAAGACGGCAGGGCATATTCACAATTATTTGTGTAAACTAAGCAGAAGCCATTTCAACAAATAAGAAGCAATACAAGCTAGACACCGTATGCAACAGATGCAACCAATATGACTCTGCCAAGTTAAAAGTGTCCCATCATAAATGGAGTTTCAACAAATTAGAAGCAGCGCATGCTATAAATCATATGAAAGATGCAACTAATATCAAACTGCATATACTAAAGGTATCTCGTCATATTGATTGATGCGGGATACGAAAAACAATAGTTTTATGTAAGAACATGCTTAATAGAAAGATGTACTATGTACTAAAAACAGGAAGGCATGTCACATTAACATGTATAATGTATAAACTAAGCAGAATAGCACATGCAATTTAACCAGATTGGAAGAATTACAATCTAGACACCATATGCAACATGCAACCACATATCATGCTGCCAAGTTAGAGCAAGCAACTACGATGCTGGTGTAGGGGAAATGCGGTGTTGGGGAAAATGACACCTATGGGATCCCGAGGACCCCTTATACGGTTGGCGGGGATGAAGAGTTGTGCAAAGAGGAGGTCTAGCGATCAGCGCGAGGGGATTTTACCCAGGTTTGGGCCGCTAATGATGCGTAAAACCCTAGTCCTGCTTGTCTGTGTTCATCTTGTGTTCTTCCGTTCTTGGTCTAGCTACTATGCATGCCCTGTCCGAAAAGTCTGAATCCTTCCACAGTACGCCTCGGGCCTCCTTTTATATGTCAAAGCGGTCGCCACAGTGGCACACATGAGGTGGAAAGTATCTACAGTGTACAAGTTTATTGCCTGACATCGTAGGACAGAACGCATTTAATGCGCTGCCTACGTGCCCTCTTGCTTTATCGGGGACGGTCCCAGGGCTCGTCCTGTCCGTCGCCGCCTCACCTTGCTTTGACACGCGTCCAAGCTAATGAGGCATGCAACACCATGCTGGCTGGTTGGTTGTTGTGCTGGTGCATTGACAGGGTCTTCATGAAGATCTGCATGCCACCACGTACATGCTTGTCTAGTTGGCCTAGAAGCCGCATTCTTCCACACAGGCGCTTGCCTGGCGGGCTGGTCTCCGCGTAGGAACGGTCGTGGGGTAGTGAAGCTTTGGTAGGTGCGGGCCTGGCCGCGGCTCCGCAGATGCTCCCGGCAAGGGTCTTGCCGGGGCCTCGCGGCCATCCCTGGCAAGGCTCTTGCCGGGGGTCTTCGTCTGTCCCCAGTAAGGATCTTGCCAGGGGTCTTCGTCTTCTGGTTCTTATGTAGACTCGCAGGCCTTTGGTCTTCACAAAGATCTGCATGCCACCAAGCAGGCGCCCCCGAGTCTTGGTTTTGACGTTGTCGATGGTGTCAGAACTCTGAGGCTCAAGGGTGACGGCCGTTAATGTTGGGCAAGCAGCCCCGGCAAGGCTCTTGCCGGGGCTATGTAGGCCGCCCTGGCAAGGGTGTTGCCGGGGGAAGTCCATCTTGCCCCTTTGCTCTTCATGCTCTGGCTTGGGTGCTGCCTTGGCAGTCTCGTACCTTTCCTTCATCTGCCCCACCAAGCATGGCCGCAGGTGTGGCTACAACTGCCCGTGCACAAGTAAAGGGGTACAGAAAGGCCCCTACTTTTTTACACCGACATGCGGTCATCAACTACAGAACTACGTTCACTATCTTCATCTAGCCTTGTTGTTTCTTGAGAATCATGTGGCGAGGCTGACGCTGCATTCTTTAAAAGAGCTTTGTCACAGTAACCCGCTGGGGTGACTGTCTCATCATAAGTGATTGATGAGGGATACACAAGAACATTAGTTTGATGTAAGAACATGGTTAATAGACCGATGTACTAGTATGTACCAAAAACAGGAAGGCATGTCATATTCAAAGGTACAATGTGTAAGCTAAGCAGATGCAATTTAACAAAATTGGAAGAAGTACAAGCTAGACATCTAGTTGGAGTGGTCAGCATGATCATCGAGGACTTGAGAGCATAGTGGGACGCGGGCTGCTTCTCCACCATTGTGGCTTTTTAGTTGACTTCCAGGTGATGCCTATCTGTGCTGGGCTTGGCACTGGCTCGGCCAGTGCCCTGACTAGCTATTTGTCTTCTGGTGCTCCTGGATGGTGGTTCATGTAAAAAATATCTTTCCTTATCCTAATAAAGACCGACTTCGGCCTTTCGAATACAAGCTAGACACCATATGCAACATGCAACCACATATGATACCACGAAGTTAAAGCAAGCAACTGGGATGGTGGTTCATGGCGAGCGAGATCATCAACTCCAGAGCAACATTTACCGTCTCCATATGTAGAACATCCAACCTTTAAAGCGCCGACACGTGTCTTGCCTGCCCGTGAAGCAAGCAGGAGCGACTTCTCTCTTTTATTTCGTGCTTCTATCAAGGCAGAGTGTGAAATACCCTTGCGCAAAAACACAATAGTGAGAGTATGGTGAAGTGTGTGCAGAACTAGTGCACTGTAAAAGTAGCAGATAGTAGGTGGCTGAAAAATAAATAACAGGAGACATATGATGGTTCTACAACATTGCATGGCAAACAAAATTAGATTCTACTCCATATGATTTTGTAATATATGAGCATAGGGATGGCTCAGAAATGCAGGTACTCCTCTCTCACACCACCACATGTGGTCCTATCAAAATAATAGTCGACTGAAAATAAATAGGTTAGTCGATTTTTCTTATGAACCGTCGGGTCTATATGGAACGGACAGATGGCCTTCGTCTACCTCCCGCCAGTCACTGTTGACGATCTTTCTCGAACTGCCAGCGAGCGCCGGCCCAGACCCCTGCCTCCGCCGCCCCGCCCTCCCCTTGACCTCACACCACCGCCATGCTTGGCAGCGCCCCCCGACCAACCCTTTAATCCTGGCCGACCTCCAGATTGGACACCAGCAGCTCCTAGGCCCCGCCTCACCCATAAGATAAACACCGAGGCGCTGCTTCCCCGACGTAATAGGCGGACTAGTGCCTGCTATGCCGAGGAATGCTTCCTTCAATTAGGAATCAACTGGCCAAGAATTGAAATCCAGGGGGCGATGGACCTCTAGCTAAGGTGAAATATATATAAGGAGAAACCTTGTGCATCGCGAGTTACTAGGAACATCTAGTATCAGGAAGAAGCCGTCAATTAGTGTCTTCTGTGGGATGAATACCGTGCAAGCAGACACGTAAGATTTGCACGAATAAGGGAAGAGGAGTACCATTTCGGTTGCCAGTGTTGTGTCCTCCAGATGTCACGGCGATTTTCTTGTTTTTACCGGAGGAACCGATGTTTTGGAGGAGGGTGGAGACTTGGACGAACCCATGGCAAAATTATTGACAGTGTTGCGATGGTCGTCTGTTGGCAGAGGGGAAGCAGATCCAAGGCAGCGAAGGACGGCGTAGAGGGAACAACTCCCATGCGGTGGACGGTGGCGAAGTTGGAGCGGCAGCGATGAGGCGCAGGACGGCGTGGTTGAACTGGCTCGGGTATGGAAAGCTCGGCCTCGGCTTCAACTACTAGCCGTGGAGGGCATTGCGGTTGTAGTTGCGGTGGACGAAGACGTCGGGGTTTTGGCTCTGGCGTGATCGAGGAGGAGGGCGGTTGATGGGTAGGATGGGGTGGCGGACGAAGGATGCCGGGTTTCGCGGTTGGTGGAGAGGTAGTTTTTGCACCCACGGAGTACGAATAGGGAATCGGACGGGGGGGGGGGGCAGGGGGCGGGTGGGGGGGAGCTAAGGGAGAACCATGTTTTGGTCCGGGACGCGCTTGTTTTTGGGTTTTTTGAACAGATGGGACGCGCTTGTTTGAAGTTTGGGGAAATTACAAACTTTGTCCCCCTTTTAAATTTCGGACCTACTGCGGGTCGGGGGTAGGATGCTAATCCTAGGTGTCCCAAATAGTGGGAGGGAGCGATTTCGGTCGTGCGCATGTGTGCTTAGGCAGCCATTGTGTATGAATGTTTTTCGGAGGCGGTTACGTGGCGTCTAGATGAAGCTACAAACCTACCCCGGTTTAGACCTTTGGACGTCGGGCCGGTAGGTTTGACAGATCAGAGTTAGAAAAGTAATATCCTTCTACCAAACATTGGTCTCACGCGGTTTCGGGCGAGTAGAGGCCCTTTTGGCTCTTCGTTCAAAATATTTAAACAAAAGCATACACGTTTAGAGTACTCTTGAACTTTGAGGATTGACCTAAATAGAGAACGTTAAGTTTGACCTTCTATGTTTGAAAACCTCGTTAAATTATGCTCTTCTTTTTGAAAATTTGACACTTGAAAATCCTATAACTACGATTATTTTGGAATGGAGGAGGTAAATTTGAATCTATTTTGTACACCAATATATATATACTGTTATGTACAAAAGCAGAGCAAAGATTGGTGCCCCATAATTTAGGTATGATTTACAAATGTCATGATATCGAATTCAAATAATTGAATGGACTTCATGTTGAATGCGAATTTTATAAACCACCTTAATTTGAATTCAAATGTATGCTAGTTCATAGCTAGCTATTTATAATGTTCATTGTGTAACTTTTGTATGTATAATGTGCTTTATACACACACACCATGAACTATACTCACGTTTATATTCGATTGCTAAAGCGATGCATTACCTGGAGGTCAAAATACTAACTACGTGGATCAATTATGTCGAATAATAACATAGACATGCTCAAATATAGAATATAGATGTCTGATGGATCAATGACCGTTCCTTACGCGAATTGCAAATATCATGATCCCATCCTAATATTTGGATACAATTTATATTTTTAATCAATGTGTACATCAGACTTTTACGTGTAGTTTCACTCTCCATCGGTGTTCTCTCACACATGCTCCCACACTCTCTCCCGAGGTGTCTTTCTCGCAGACATGCTCTCGGTATAACCCTCCCTCCCTCTCGTAACAATTTACATCTATTTTCACTAACCTTTATCACAAGCACTCTTCCCCTCACAAGCATATATACACACACACAATACCCATTGACCCTTTATACATAGACCTGCCTACGTGTCTCCCGCACGGACATTATTTGTAGGCATGTCTCTCATGCATTATCTCCACCTCTCTTCATAATTGACGAGTATGATTCTAGCAGAGCATTCTGTAGGATGCCCCTTAAAGTTAGGTTGGATGAATAGTAATATCAGAGATAAGGGGTTACCTTAGTCCGAGGACCTAGGGTTACAAATCCTAGTCGGCTTTGTCAGTGGACACAGAGTCCTTCACGACTCTGCTTTCTTTGTCTTGTACGACTAGTCCTCCATGGGTCTCCCTAAATTCGTCACGGGCCGACCAATGTGGCGCAGGACATAACCGAACCAAGGGCTTCACCTCGGCCCATCGGACCTCACGCGATGACACACTCTCTGCCCCGAGGTCTCATTATCTTCTCACACCCACACATACCAACATAGACACCACATAGAAAAATTCTCCTCGTGCCTCTATCCCCTCCCCCGTTACATATACACACTCAAGGGCATCTCTCGTCGTGACATTATATTTGTATCTCTCTCTCTCTAGATCTCTCTTGTTTCTCGTGCTATCTCTCCCACGCCCCCCGTCGGCCCCTATATCCATGCCTCTCTTGAATACGTAATACACACACATACCTCTCTAGGCCCTGCCAAGTACATCAACTACACATTCACACATGTTAGATCACGTACCCCATTGATCTAAAAGGCCCTCTCTTCACTTTTACTTCACATACAACATTCCTTTTGAGTAAAACCACACAAAGTGTGGCCAAAAAATTATTTTAGAATTTCTACATATATGCAACATTACAAAGTTATATGGAGGAGTATGAACGTTAATTTGCATTGCATGGTGCCCACAATGATATCTATTCCACACTGTGAATTTTTATATTTTTATACTATACATAAAGTTAGTCATAATAAAGAGAAACGAAGAGCATCTCTCTCTCCATCGCATACACCCCCTCTATGCCCCTTTCACGTACGCACACAAACTATCTCCAGGTCCTCTAAAAGTATGCCCCCAGGACACTCACACATGTTTCATCTTTCTATCACGATATATACAATGACGATCATTGTATTTGAAGCGAAAGCACGATACGTGCATTGGACTTCAGAATCCACTCATTACGGTCACCATTTATGTTTTGTGTTTATTATACAGTCACGGGCTCACTGTACAGCTCTGTATTTGCTCAAGACACGAGTAGTTGACCAGTTAAATGCTCCACGTGGCACCTCTAGTGTTGCATCACATTATCTCACTACCATTGGGCCCACCTGTCGGCGTGTATCTATACTCCTATAAAAACAGAGTTGGTGATGATGGTCTACCTGCCATCCTGCAATATAGGCTGTCCAATTTATATCTAAGGATAGGAAGGAAAGATGGCAATTTTGCAAAAAGGTACCCACACCCCTCTCCACATTTGCAAAAAAGGCCTTCCCTTGTTCATCATTTTCTCTCACAAGATAAACTACTCATAAAAATGCATCTTGATGTTACATGCAACGCACGGGCATCTTGCTACTAAGAATGAAAACAAACGATAAAAAAATATTGGACGGTGGTTCGAAGTCATGACCGCAGGCACAGCGGACAAGGTGACCTTGTATTGGTATGTTGACCCATCTATTTTAACACACAGGAGCTGGTGTGGTGATTATACACACACGCACGCATGCACACGAACTGCATGCATGCAACACTCACACAAACACACACAGCCACGCACGCACGAAACACTCACATGTACACACACATCCACGCACGCACGCAACACTCACATGCATGCATGCACACACCACATGACCAACACACACTCTCACGCTCAAGTGCTCAACCTACACGTGCATGCGCAAACATCAAACCCTGACAGACACATACACAACCAGGTGGTTCCCAAGCGCGGGTTGGAGTCTTGCCGCGCCTGTGTAAATTTGTGTTTATCTGACCTTTTTCCTATGCAAACTAACCGGTGGGACCCACAAGGAACATGGTAAATTTAACTAGTCAACATAGTTCCACGCAGACCATTTGGCCAGTCAACAGAGTGTAATCCAATGCTGAACGGTGAGCAAGTGACCGTATAATCACCGCAAAACATATATAGTGACAGTAATGGGCGTATTCTGAAGTCCGGTGACCATATTACGCTTTTCACTTGAAATACACTGCCCGCTCGTGTATTTATCTCTTCTCTTGCTCTCTTTGTGGAGCCGAGTAGGCCAACGTGCCAGTGCCTAAATTGGCGCATGCCACCGCATTATTGTTGTACTGGTTCCATAAGAGCGAACAAGCATTCACGTACACTACACAAAATTGCAGATATGAGCTACAAATGCTATGAAGACGAATACAAATATTTGAATCCACTTTATGCCCAATTTCTCTTTGTAGGCCCTCCAAAAGTGCATCTCTACACGTTCTCGTATGTTACATCTAACAACTATGCAATACAACACTATTACTGCACTCTAACACAATAAATCATAAGTGTTTTTAGTTGTACTAGATCTAATATGTTACTTAATTATTCAGTTTGCATACATTAAAATTGCCTTTGAAATCTATGGCTAGTATCATCTACCGTGCGGGAAAAATCCCGCCCTTCCCTGTTTAATCGGATTTGTATCGATGGATCATGCGAAATAGCAAAACTATAGTAGTACTAAGCTGGACGGACGATGCTATTGTGTAGTACTAGTACATTTACTCGTCCGTTGGTTCAACGGACTTGCAGGATGCAAATAAGGCAGTTGTCTCGGATTGTAGGGGGCACTTGCGAACGACTTACCGTGGTCTCCCTCAATGGTATTCTCCGACGAACGCACTTCGCCAAACCACAATGTTCGAGATATCGTCGACGTCGCCGCAACGGGGAAGGAAGTCAAATAGTTACTACCTCCATTTTTTTGTACACAAGGCCAGTATATCAAAATTACAATTTGCAGAAGGCCACTAACACTAAACGAGGAAAAATTGATGGGGTTTGCCTCGTACTAGCAACCAACGACATTAATATACCCTTGCATGCATGCGGACGTGAGAAGGTTGGTTTGCATGGCGCTGTATTAATCGAGCGATGAGGAGTGAGATGGTTAGCGCTTTGGGTGTTGGAGAAAAAATACACATTAATTGACACGTCAAATGAGGATTTGTCTCGATCACTCCCGCGAAGGAAAACCATGCCTTTCTTTTTTAACAAAAGTAGTACTCCGTATGTACTTGTATCATGTTTGGGTCTAGGCCTTGCATTTCCATACTTCGCCACACATTTTTGCCAAACTTGCCTAAAGTTTTCAAAATGAAAAGGAGGTACACTTGCGCACTGCTATCGCGGTCGCACTGCATCCTCACACAGTCTCTCCTGCACGCCGCGGTCACACCGCACCCTCACACAGTCGTTGTCGCAGTCCTCGGAACGGGGGTCCCCAAACTAGTCTGCCTACGGCCCATGGCGTAGCTCCACCAGCGGCCCTATACGGCCCATCTTCACCAGCAATCACTCAAGACCCTCGCGAGGGGCGAAGCCTCGCGAGGCGGACGACACAAGACCTCCTCGGGGCAGTCCCACCTGGCTGGCTTGCGAGGGGCGGAGAGATCAAGCCAAGGGACACCTCGCGAGGTTCCTGTGATGCAGGCCATGACGACTGGAGCCAGGCGGGCGCCAGGCAGGTGCTAGCGCACGCAGTGTCCTCGTTTCCTCTTTGGTGCTAAAGGGGCAAGCGCAGGCGAGGAGTCCCGAGGCATCAGGCAAAGGTTTCCATATCGGTGCAACGAGACCAAGACCAGTAGGATGGCAGGGCGGAGGTCACCATGGAGCTCAGGACGGCATCACCACCAGAGCCTTTGGCAGGCGAAGACCACCTTTAGTCAGGATAACTTGTACTAGTTGTCTCCCTTCAAATTTGGCCGTTGTTGGATCCCTTCCTGCTCAATATTTGAGGAGAGGACCAGGGCCTCTATAAATAGGACTAGCCACCACAGTAGGAGGCAACTGATCGGAGGATCATCCAAATCACCCTCAACCACACAACTTCACCAAGCACTAGAGCACCTCTCCTCAGGAGGCTGTTCCTCCCTTGTAATTGTTCATCCTCGGCCCAAGAGGCAATCCACCACACCACACTAGAGTAGGGTGTTACTCCACATCGGTGGCCTGAACCAGTATAAACTCTTGTGTCTCTCTTTCTGCGGGTTTGTCGAGCTAGGCATTGAGATCGCGGTGAGGATGAGGGCGTGATTAGGTAGGGAGAGATCTTTGTGCGCACCCAAGTGTTCGAACCTCAAGGGTTTTGCCGGAACCCGAAATCCGACATTTGGCGCGCCAGGTAGGGGTGCGGTGAAACTTTCTTTCCGTCGATCCGCGTCCCGTCGCTTCGTCGCATCCATGGCGGACGGTCGTCGAGCCCGTGTTGAGCGTCGGGCCACCCTCGCCGCCAGCGTCGCTCAGACCGCTCCTGTCGGCGGGCCTCCCCGTCGTTCTCCGTCGCCCGCCGCTGTCGGCGTTCTAGGAACGGAGGTCCCCAGACTTGCCTGCCTACAGCCCACTGTGTGGCTAAGCAGCGGGCCGTGCAGCCCATCTTCATCAACAAGGCATCCAAGACCTTCGCGAGGGTCCAGGCCTCGCGAGGCGGACGATGCAAGACTTACTCTGGAGTGGCCTAGCCATCCAGGCTCACGAGGAGCAGAGATATCAAGGCGGGGCAAACCTCACGAGGGACTCATGACGTGAGCCTTGACGAACGGTGCCAGGCAGGTACCAGGCGGGAGCCAGTGCATGTAGCGTCCCCATTTCCTCTTTGGTGCTAAGGAGGCAAGCACAGACGAAGAGTACCGAGGCATCAGGCAAAGGTTGCCATATTGGTGCAACGAGACCAAGACCAGGAGGACGACCAGGCGGAGGTCGTCGTGGAGCCCAAGATAGCGTCACCCCAGGGCTTTTCGTAGGCGAAGACCGCTTTTGTCAGGATAGCTTGTACTAGCTGTCCCCCTTCAAATTTGCCCGCCATTGTTGGCTCCCTTCCTGCTCAACATTTGGGAAGAGGACCAGGGCCTATATAAGTAGAGCTAGCCACCACAGTAGGGAAAAAGAAGCCGCACCGAGGTACGACTCGAACAGATCGAGAAGCCAACACTCACACAAGAACACCTCAACCTCAGGAGGCTGTTCTTCTCTTGTATTGTTCATCATCAACCCAAGAGGCAAGCCACCACCACCACACTGGAGTAGGGTATTACACCACAACGGTGGCCCGAACCAGTATAAACCCCGTGTCTCTTTCTGTGTTGTGAGTTCGTCGAGTTCGTCCATAAAATCTTAGCGAGCTTGGGCACAGATCGATAGGAGGGAAAGACTTCGCGCGCACCCTAGTGTTTGAACCTTAAGGGTTTGCTGGAACCCCACATCCGACATTTGGCGCGCTAGGTAGGGGTGCGCCGTGGTTTCCCTTCCATCGGTTCGTTGCTCCGCCGCTTCGTCATTTCCATGGTGGACGCTCGCCGTGCTCGAGCTGAGCGTCGGGCAGCCCTCTCCGCCCGCGTCGCTCAGACGGCTCCTGTAGGCGGGCCACCTCGTCGTTCTCCGTCTCCCGTCGCCAACGCTGCCACTTTCCCGGCGGGGAACGAGCAGCAGGCGTCCTCGCTGCACCCCTCGGTGCGGCAGGACGGTCGCACGGCTGCTCCGTCGCTCACCCCTGCTGGTTCTTCGTCCCGCACGCACCGCGCTCCCATGGAGGCGCGAGCCGCGCTCATCACGGCGAACGAGCTCCTACACTACTGCCCTATCGATGACGTCTATGAGGAGTGGCTCGCCCGCGTCGCCGAGCTCGTCCGCGCCGCAGGGGGCTCTCAATCCGTCCAACTGTCTAGCTCCTCCTCAACTAGCCGCGGGCAACGGGGCTCATGGCGTGCCTCCACCGCCTCACCCCCAAGACGGGGCCTTGGCTCCAAGGCGCGCACCTCCGCGGCGTGATCCACCGTGCCCGGCGCACGTGCGCGAAGAAAGAAGCTACCAAGAAATCCCGTGGCCGCGAGAAGCTGCACCCGCGCTCCTCGCGCCACCTCGTCAAGACCGTGCGCCGCCCGCAGCAGCGCAGCGCGAACCCCATCAAGACCGAGCTCCACCCCCGAAGCGGGCCTCGGCAACCACTGCCGACTGTCGTGCCTTCACCCCCAAGTTGCATAGCGTCGCCTGGCCATGCAAGTTCAAGCCAGACCTGCCTCCTCGCTACGACGGCACGGCGGACCCCGCGGAGTTCCTGCAGCTCTACGAGATGAGCATCGAAGTGGCCAACGGCGATGAGAAAATCATGGCGAAATGGTTTCCCATGGCTCTCAAGGATGGGGCCTGCTCTTGGCCCCTGAACCTGCAGCACGGCTCGATCTCCACCTGAGACGAGATGCGCGACCGCTTCGTCACCAAGTTCCAGGGCACTTGCGACCGCCCACCGGCCGCGGGTGACCTGCGCCGCATCAAGCAACAGCCAGGAGAAACCCTCCAGAAGTACATCCAGCGCTTCAACAACACCTGCCTCAAGATCCCCAAGGTCACGGACAAGGCCATCATCTCCGTGTTCTCCGACGGCGTCCGTGACGTCAAGATGAAGGAAGAGCTGGCTATCCATGAGGAGCTCTGCACCTCTCAGGAGCTGTTCAACCTATCGACCAAGTGCGCTAGAGCTGAGGAAGGGCGTCTCTGTCTCCTCGAGCTGCCAGCTGCAGGAGCGGAAGAAAAGAAGATCAAGGCCAAGGACGTGAAGCGCAAGGAGGCAGTGGTGCTCGTAGCGGAGCCCGACACCAAGCGAGGCAGAGATCGGCCTGAGTCGTCCAAGAACGGCCGACCGTTCTGCGCCTTCCACAACCTGAACACCCACAACACCAGCGACTGCCAAAAGCTCAGAGCCATACGAGAAGGACGCTACGGTCAATGCCCCGAGCGCAACGACCGGGGCTACGGCCGCGGAGGAGGACATGGAGGTGGGCGTTGGGATGACCGTGGCCCGCGCTAGGAGTGGTGTGACCGGCCTCGTGAGGATCGCTGGCAGGACCAACCTCGCGAGGGCGCTTGGAGAGACCCGCCTCGTGAGGATCGCCCCAAGGGCAATGCGGGTCTTCCCCTGCTGCCGCCACCAAGGAGGAACGACGACCACCACCAGGACGAGGGGGCTGAGGGCTTCCAGGATCCGCGTGCGACCTCTTGCATCTTGGGCGGCGCACAAGCCCCAGCCTCTCAGCGCATCTTCAAACAGTTCGCTCGCGAGGTGAATGCGGCACTGCCCAAGCTCGAGGCCACACGCCCGCTCAGGTGGTCCCAATGTGCCATCACCTTCAACTCGGCGAGACTAGCTCAAGTCTTGGCGGCCACCGCAGGCGCACTCCCTATGCTGTGCTCCCCAGTCATCAGCAATGTGCAAGTCACCAAGACTCTCATCGACGGCGGCGCAGGGCTCAACGTCCTGTCCGTCGACACGATCGACAATCTTCAAGTGCCCTATGAGCAGCTCCAGCCAACCAAGCCTTTCTCACGAGTGAATGATGGTTCCACCACACCGATAGGGCAAGTCTGCTTGCCCGTCACCTTCGGCAAGCGCGACAACTACCACACTGAGCTCATCGACTTTGACGTCGCGCACATCTGCCTGCCGTACAACGCCATCCTCGGGTATCCAGCCCTGGCCAAGTTCATGGCGGTCATTCATCACGGCTACAATGTTCTCAAGATGCCAGGAAGCGGAGGAATCATCACGGTCCCATGCAAAGAGAGGGATGCGGCGTGCTCTCTTCAGCGTGCCTTTGAAGCCGCATCAATCGACGACCTCGACAGCAGAAGTGAAGGCCCTCCGGAGACCGCCCCCAAGAAGAAGTTGCCGCGCCGCGCAGGACCCCAAGGAGATGGCGTCGCGTCAGGAGCCTCGTCAGGATCAGCGCCCGTTCCAGGGGCGCCTCCCTCCATCGCATAGGAAAGCGCGCCCGGCGCCCTCCTCAGGCAGGGCTCGGGGGCTCTCTTCTGGAGGGCCTCAGACCTTGCCAACCTCACGAGGGAGGCGCTTGGGCACCACTTGGAGGCGTGTTTCGCGACGCGTTTCCCTCAGGAGAACACAGGGCAAGGAGTGCCCACCACCCAGGAGTTCATCACCAAGACCACCCAAGAACTGCAAGAAGCAAGAGCCATGCGCAGCCACAGCTGCACACAGGGCGCATCACCCCATCCGAGCAAGGATGACGGGCTTTGTCTCTGCGTCGATGTCCCAGGGCTCAACAGGGACGCGTCTCAGAAGCGCTTCTGGCCATCACGTGCGGGCCGCTGTGAGGGCCCACAACACAGCTACGTTCGCATGCCCTTTGGCTTGCCGACCGTGGCGTCGGCCCATCAGCGCAACTTGCGGCAGGTCCTAGCGTCTCAGGAAGCCAGGATCCACGCCGTTCAGGAGGAGATGGAGATGCTCTTCAGGGAACCACCCGAGCCCCGAGAGACTCCCGAGGCTTAGGGTCCCGGTGGCTCATGAGGAGTCATTCCTTTAACGCGTGGCTTCAGCTACATCAACTCTACTTCGTCTACAGAACCAGGTGACATCTTCCAAGTTCGTTTAAGCTGGTAGCGCCCCTCGGGCTGCATTATTCCCAGGCCGCACGGGTCCGTCCATGCGGCATGTATACCTTTTGCTCAAGTCTTTAGCTTACCTTGCTGGGGGCGCCCCTCGGGTTGCATCATCACCAAGCCACTCGGGCTAGACCCAGTGGCATGTATCTTCCTACATTTATGCAAGTCGGTCTGATCTTTATGCTTAACCTGCCAACGGCTACCGCCTGCTCGATCATTGCCTCCCCCGGGGCCTTCACACAGGCACGGCACTGGTGCATGGGTCCGTCCCTGCCACGTCCGACAAATCTGAGTGGTCGAGCTCTGGCTCGCGGCACGCGCCGCACATGTTGCTACCTCTTGAGCACTGCGTTGGATTTCCCCGAAGAGGAGAGGATGATGCAGCAAAGTAGCGTAAGTATTTCCCTCGGTTATTGAGAACCAAGGTATCAATCCAGTAGGAGGCCATGCGCGAGTCCCTCATACCTACACAAAACAAATAGCTCAACGCAACCAACACGATTAGGGGTTGTCAATCCCTTCACGGTCACTTATGAGAGTGAGATCTGATAGAGATGATAGATAATATTTTTGGTATTTTTGATATAAAGATGCAAGGTAAAATAAAAGGCAAAGTAAAAAGCAAAGCAATAATAAAGTGATTGGAGATTGATATGATGAGAATAGACCCAGGGGCCATAGATTTAACTAGTGGCTTCTCTCAAGAGCATAAGTATTTTACGATTGGGTGAACAAATTACTGTTGAGCAATTGACAGAATTGAGCATAGTTATGAGAATATCTAGGTATGATCATGTATATAGGCATCACGTCTGAGACAAGTAGACGAACTCCTGCCTGCATCTACTACTATTACTCCACTCATTGACCGCTATCCAGCATGCATCTAGAGTATTAAGTTCAAGAAAATATAGTAACGCCTTAAGCAAGATGACATGATGTAGAGGAATAAATTCATGCAATATGATAAATACCCCATATTGTTATCCTCGATGGCAACAATACAATACGTGCCTTGCTGCCCCTACTGTCACTGGGAAAGGACACCGCAAGATTGAACCCAAATCTAAGCACTTCTCCCACTGCAATAAAAACCAATCTAGTAGGCCAAACCAAACTGATAATTCGAAGAGACTTGCAAAGATAACCAATCATACATAAAAGAATTCGGAGAATATTCAAATATTGCTCATAGATAATCTTGATCATAAACCCACAATTCATCGGTCTCAACAAACACACCGCAAAAAGAAGATTACATCGAATAGATCTCCACGACAGAGGGGAGAACATTGTATTGAGATCCAAAAAGAGAGAAGAAGCCATCTAGCTACTAACTATGGACCAAGATCTGAGGTAAACTACTCACACTTCATCGGAGGGGCTATGGTGATGATGTAGAAGCCCTCCGTGGTGGATTCCTTCTCCGGAGCTCCGGAACAGGCCCCAAGATGGGATCTCGTGGGTACAGAAGGTTGCGGCGGTGGAATTAGGTTTTTTGCTCCGTATCTGATCGTTTGGGGGTACATAGGTATATATAGGAGGAAGGAGTACGCCGGTGGAACTTCGGGGGGCCCACGAGGCAGGGGGCGCGCCCTAGGGGGGCGCCCTCCACCCTCGTGACCGCCTCCCTCCTTTCTTGACGGAGGGTCCAAGTCTCCTGGGTCATATTTGTTGAGAAAATCACGTTCCCGAAGGTTTCATTCTGTTTGGACTCCGTTTGATATTCCGTTTCTTCGAAACACCGAAATAGGCAAAAACAACAATGCAGGCTGGGCCTCAGGTTAATAGGTTAGGCCCAAAAGTAATATAAAAGTGGAAAATAAAGCCCAATATGGACCAAAACAGTAGATAATATAGCATGGAGCAATAAAAAACTATAGATACATTGGAGACGTATCAGGCATCCCCAAGCTTAATTCCTGGTCGTCCTCGAGTAGGTAAATGATAAAAAGAGAATTTTTGATGCGGAGTGCTACTTGGCATGATTTCAATGTAACCCTTCTTAATTGTGGTATGAATATTCAGACCCGAAAGATTCAAGACAAAAGTTCATATTGACATAAAAATAATAATACTTCAAGCATACTAACAAATCAATTATGTCTTCTCAAAATAACATGGCCAAAGAAAGTTATCCCCACAAAATCATATAGTCTGGCTATGCTCTATCTTCACCACACAAAGTATTTAAATCATGCACAACCCCGATGACAAGCCAAGCAATTGTTTCATACTTTTGACATTTTCAAAACTTTTTAAATCTTCACGCAATACATGAGCGTGAGCCATGGATATAGCACTATATGTGGAATAGAATGGTGGTTGTGGAGAAGACAAAAAGAGGGAAAGATAGTCTCACATCAACTAGGCGTATTAACGGGATATGGAGATGCCCATCAATAGATATCAATGTGAGTGAGTAGGGATTGCCATGCAACGGATGCACAAGAGCTATAAGTATATGAAAGCTCATCAAAAGAAACTAAGTGGGTGTGCATCGAACTCGCTTGCTCACGAAGACCTAGGAAAATTTGAGGAAGCCCATCATTGGAATATACAAGCCAAGTTCTATAATGAAAAATTCCCACTAGTATATGAAAGTGACAAAATGAGAGACTCTCTATCATGAAGATCATGTTGCTACTTTGAAGCACAAGTGTGGTAAAAGGATAGTAACATTGTCCCTTCTCTCTTTTTCTCTCATTTTTTATTTGGGCCTTTTCTCTTTTTTTTCATGGCCTCTTTTTTTTCGTCCGGAGTCTCGTCCCGACTTGTGGGGGAATCAAAGTCTCCATCATCCTTTCCTCACTTGGGACAATGCTCTAAAAATGATGATCATCACACTTTTATTTTTCTTACAACTCAACAATTACAACTCGATACTTAGAACAAAATATGACTCTATATGAATGCCTCCGTGGTGTACCGGATATGCAATGAATCAAGAGTGACATGTATGAAAGAATTATGAACGGTGGCTTTGCCACAAATACGATGTCAACTACATGATCATTCTAGCAATATGACAATAATGGAGCGTGTCATAATAAACGGAACGGTGGAAAGTTGCATGGCAATATATCTCGGAATGTCTATGGAAATGCCATAATAGGTAGGTATGCTGGCTGTTTTGAGGAAGGTATATGGTGGGTGTATGATACCGGCGAAAGGTGCGCGGTATTAGAGAGGCTAGCAATGGCGGAAGGATGGGAAAAGTGCGTATAATCCATGGACTCAACATTAGTCAAAAAGAACTCATATACTTCTTTCAAAAGTTTAGAGTTATCAAAGCAAAGTATTACGCGCATGCTCCTAGGGGGATAGATTGGTAGGAAAATACCATCGCTCGTCCCGGACCGCCACTCATAAGGAAGACAATCAATAAATAAATCATGCTCCAACTTCATCACATAACGGTTCACCATACGTGCATGCTACGGGAATCACAAACTTTAACACAAGTATTTCTTAAATTCACAACTACTCAACTAGCATGACTCTAATATCACCATCTTCATATCTCAAAACAATTATCAAGCATCAAACTTTTCTTAGTATTCAACACACTCAAAAGAAAGTTTTACAAATCTTGAATACCAAGCATAATATTATTATTAAGCAAATTACCATGCTATTTAAGACTCTCAAAATAATTTAAGTGAAGCATGAGATATCAATAGTTTCTATAAAAAAAATCCACCACCGTGCTCTAAAAGATATAACTGAAGCACTAGAGCAAAACTATAAAGCTCAAAAGATATAAGTGAAGCACATAGAGCAAAACTATAAAGCTCAAAAGATATAAGTGAAGCACATAGAGTATTCTAACAAGTTCCAATTCATGTATGGCTCTCTCAAAAGGTGTGCACATCAAGAATGATTGTGGTTAACTAAAAAGCAAAGACTCAAATCATACAAGACGCTCCAAGCAAAACACATATCATGTGGTTAATAAAAATATAGCTCCAAATAAAGTTACCGATGGAAGTAGACAAAACAGGGGATGCCTTCCGGGGCATCCCCAAGCTTTGACTTTTTGGTGTCCTTGGATTATATTGGGGGTGCCATGGGCATCCCCAAGCTTAGGCTCTTGTCACTCCTTGTTCCATAACCCATCAAAAGATTTCACCCAAAACTTGAAAACTTCACAACAAAAAACTCAACAGAAATCTCATGAGCTCCGTTAGCGAAAGAAAACAAAAGACCACTTCAAGGTACTGTAATGAACTCATTCTTTATTTATATTGGTGTTAAACCTACTGTATTCCTACTTCTCTATGGTTTATAAACTATTTTACTAGCCATAGATTCATCAAAATAAGCAAACAACACACGAAAAACAGAATCTCTCAAAAACAGAACAGTCTGTAGTAATCTGTAACTAACGCAAACTTCTGGAACTCCAAAAAATCAGCCAAAATTGAAGACCTAGGCAATTTGTTTATTGATTAGCAATTGGAATCACTATTTTATCACGTTCTGGTGATTTTTATAATTGTTTTCGTGAACAGAAAGTTTCTGGAAATTACAGCAAGATCAAATAACTATCATCCAAGAAGATCCTATAGGTTTAACTTGGCACAAACACTAATTAAAATATCAAACCACATCTAAACAGAAGGTAGATGGATTATTTATTTGCTAAACAGCAAGGGTAAATATTGGGTTGTCTCCCAACAAGCGCTTTTCTTTATAGCCTTTTTAGCTAGGCATTGAGATTTTGACGATGCTCACATAAAAGATAGTAATTGAAACACAAAGAGAGCATCATAAAACATGTGAAAATCACATCTAAGTCCAACATACTTCCTATGCATAGGCATCTTATAGGCAAACAAATTATCAAGGAAAGCAAAAACTAGCATATGCAAGGAAGTGGAAAGAAACAAGAGCAATCTCAACATAACGAGAGGTAATTTAGTAACATGAAAATTTCTACAACCATATTTTCCTCTCTCATAATAATTACATGTAGGATCATAAGAAAATTCAACAATATAGCTATCACATAACATATTATCAGCACGATCCACATGCATGCGAAGTTGACACTCTTCCAAAATAGTGGGATTATCATTAAATAAAGTCATGATTTCTCTAAGCCCACTTTTATCAAAAATTTCATAAGATTGAATGTTATCCAAATATGTGGGATCGAAAGTTGACACTCTTCCAAACCCACTTCCAATATTATTGCAAACACTATTATCAATCTTATATTCATCATGGGGTTTAAATAAATTTTCAAGATCATAAGAAGAATCTCCCCAATCATGACTATTGGACATAACAAAACTAGCATCCCCAAGCTTAGGGTTTTGCATATTATTAGCATGATTTACATCAATAGAATTTATAAGAAAATCATTGCAATCATGCTTTTTATTCAAAGATCTATCGTGAATCACTTCATCACAATTTTCAGATTTACGGATTTTAGGCAAAAGCTTATAAAGATAATCTAGTGCATCCAAATCACTAGGAATTGGTCCATCATAATTGGATCTCTTAAAAAGATTGGCAAGAGGATGAGGATCCATAGATATTAGCTTCTCTGTTTGGGAATAAATACTCAACTATTTCAACCAAGCGAGAAAACGAGCCAAGAAAGACATCAAGGCAAACGGAAAAGAGAGGACGAATAAAATGGCAAGGGTGAAGTGGGGGAGAGGAAAACGAGAGGCAAATGGCAAATAATGTAATGTGAGAGATAAGGAATTGTGATGGGTACTTGGTATGTTGACTTTTGCGTAGACTCCCCGGCAACGGCGCCAGAAATTCTTCTTGCTACCTCTTGAGCACTGTGTTGGATTTCCCCGAAGAGGAGAGGATGATGCAGCAAAGTAGCGTAAGTATTTCCCTCAGTTTTTGAGAACCAAGGTATCAATCTAGTAGGAGGCCTTACCTACAAAAAACAAATAGCTCAACACAACAAACGCGATTAGGGGTTGTCAATCCCTTCACGTTCACTTACGAGAGTGAGATCTGATAGAGATGATAGATAATATGTTTGGTATTTTTGATATAAAGATGCAAGGTAAAATAAAAGGCAAAGTAAAAAAGCAAAGAAATAATAAAGTGATTGGAAATTGATATGATGAGAATAGACACGGGGGCCATAGATTTCACTAGTGGCTTCTCTCAAAAGCATAAGTTTTACGATGGGTGAACAAATTACTGTTGAGCAATTGGAAGAATTGAGCATAGTTATGAGAATATCTAGGTATGATCATGTATATAGGCATCACGTCCGAGACAAGTAGACCGACTCCTGCCTGCATCTACTACTATTACTCCACTCATCGAATGCTATCCAGCATGCATCTAGAGTATTAAGTTCAAGAAAACAGAGTAACGCCTTAAGCAAGATGACATGATGTAGAGGAATAAATTCATGCAATATGGTAAATACCCCATCTTGTTATCCTCGATGGCAACAATACAATACATGCCTTGCTGCCCCTACTGTCACTGGGAAAGGACACCACAAGATTGAACCCAAAGCTAAGAACTTCTCCCATTGCAAGAAAAACCAATCTAGTAGGCCAAACAAAACTGATAATTCAAAGAGACTTGCAAAGATAACCAAGCATACATAAAAAAATTCAGATAAGATTCAAATATTGCTCATAGATAATCTTGATCATAAACCCACAATTCATCGATCTCAACAAACACACCACAGAAAGAAGATTACATCGAATAGATCTCCACGAGAGAGGGGAGAACATTGTATTGAGATCCAAAAAGAGAGAAGAAGCCATCTAGCTACTAACTATGGACCCGAAGGTCTCGAGGTAAACTACTCACACTTCATTGGAGGGGCTATGGTGATGATGTAGAAGCCCTCCGTGGTGGATTCCCTTCCGTGAGCTCGGAACAGGCCCCAAGATGGGATCTCGTGGGTACGAGAAGGTTGCGGCGGTGGAATTAGGTTTTTGCTCCTTATCCGATCGTTTGAAGTGCGAGGTATATATAGGAGGAAGGAGTACGTCGGTGGAGCTTCGGGGGGCCCATGAGGCAGGGGGGCGCCCTCCACCCCCTTGACCGCCTCCCTCCTTTCTTGACGGAGGGTCCAAGTCTCCTGGATCATATTTGTTGAGAAAATCACGTTCCCGAAGGTTTCATTCCGTTTGGACTCCATTTGATATTCCGTTTCGTCAAAACACTGAAATAGGCACAAAAAAGCAATTCTGAGCTGGGCCTCCGGTTAATAGGTTAGTTCCAAAAGTAATGTAAAAGTGGAAAATAAAACCCAATATGGTCCAAAACAGTAGATAATATAGCATGGAGCAATCCAAAATTATATATACGTTGGAGACGTATCACACGTCACCTCACCAGGCCCTCGGCGCCTTCGCCTCACCCAGATTAACCAGCGGCAGGCTAACAACTGTAACCGTCAACTGTGTTCCTTCTTGTGCCTGCTCACAGGATTCCCGAGGGAAGGATAGCAGACGGCACCATGAGTCTCCTTTTCCTCGTGCGATCCGCTTGCGCGTTAAAAGGGGTGCTCCTGAGCATCACGACTCGGGAGCTCCTACTGGCTCTCCAGCCCTCACCCCCTGGCCTTGACCGCGGCATCAAGACCTGGCATACCAGCGGCGGCTGAGCTCGCTCGAGGGCCGGGACCTGAGGACGTAGAGCACTAAGGAGAGCATGGGTAAGGGAAACTAGTACGGGCCGGCCTGTCTATGCCGCACAAGTTGGCGCACAACCCAGCGCAACGTCATGAGTCGCCGCGAAATCAACAAAATAAGTCTTACACCCGGATTGGCTAACCGTTTAGTCCTAATGGTCGCTCAAGCCTTGCCGCAGCCCCATTGTGGCAACGTCGATTCCCTTTCTCGCCTTACCATGGCTGATTGAGTGCTAAGGGGGACCTCCTGAGCATCGCGCCTCAGGAGCTCTTACTGGACCTCGGGCCGCGCACCTCCTGGCCTTGACCACGGCACGCGACCTGGCATACCAGCAACGGCTGTAGCCGCCTTGGTATCGGGACCTGTCAGCATAGAGCATCAAGCTGTCGCGAGGAAAGAAAGGGGGGACCGAGCCTTAACGGGACATGGATTCACCAAGTTCTTATAACAAGGAAAATGAACACAAAAGACATTACAGATCCTTACATGCCCCCACGGGGTGATTCGTGATCCTTCACAAGGAACAAAAGCTTTTGCTAAGAGGAATCCTATCTACACCCTCCCGTGGCGGACGCCATCATCAACAGTGGTCCACGGGAGGCCTGCGCCAACCCCATCCAAATCAGTGGCGGTGGCGAGCGGACACCGTGGCCTTACTCCGAGCGCGGCGAGAGCTCGGAGGGACGTAGCTGTCGTCCCTCCTCTCCGGAGTCTCGTAAAGCTCGGGAGAGCTGCAGACTCCCACGAACTGCTGCTGCTGCTGGAGCGGCCGTGATCGGAGTGCGGGACGACCTGGTGCACTTCTCCAGAGCAGCACTCCAAGCGGCAGCCCTCGGCGTCGAAGACCTTGAAGAAGAGCATGGAGGCGCCGTCGTACTCAAAGTGGATCGCGAGGGCTCCCCTCGCACGGCAAACCCGCGCGATCTCGCCCCAGCCGCGAGTCATGAAGATCTTGCCGGTGGGGACCGCTTCGATCTCTGCTCCGGTCGTGAACCTGCGGTCGACATGTCGCAGCCGAGCTCGATTGGCCCCCTCGGCGGCATCACGTCGGAGAAGAATCATGGGAAGCGGATCCAGGAGCTTGGAGGCATCGGCGCCCACAGCGCCAACTCGCATGAGGAGTCAGCGGCGTGGACCCCAGGGGCAGCGGCACGTGGCGCCGTGGCGCAGCGACCCTGGACGCGGCGCGGGTGGTGCTGCTCGTCACTCCGTCCTCCCGAGCCCTCGGCGCGGGCGTACAAGGGGAGCGGGTACCCCGGTGGAGGCCGCTCGCACCAAGGACTCTCCACCATTTGCATCACCACTTTTTTACGGTGATGAATCGACCACTTCTTCGGGGGAAGAGGCTCCGGATCGTCACGGGGAGCTTTCCTTTCTCTTCGGCCGAAAACCTTCTAATGGGCGCCATTGTTGTCAGTAGAGGAGCGAGGATGACGAAGCAAGCGAGCAAGGAGGAGATGGGCAATAGGGGCTTCGCCCCCTCCCCATTTATAGCGAGAGAAGGCCAACCGGTGTCTCCCACGATCACAGGTAATGATGGTTTTCCTTGCATGTCGCAGGGACTCGTCAAATCATGAAGTTGCCGAGGCAGCGTGGGGAAGCGAAAACGCCCATGTCCAATCAACCGCCATGCCTCGACTGAGGCGGCAGGCTTTTAGGGCCCGCGGCGCTCCGAACTTGACCCTTGGCTTCGCCGTGAAGCCAAGCCCGAACGCGCCTTGGGCCCGGGGGCTCCTGTCGGTGTTCTGGGAACGGGGGTCCCCAGACTTGCCTGCCTGCGGCCCACCTTCATCAACAAGGCATCTAAGACCTTCGCGAGGGTCCAAGCCTCGCGAGGCGGATGACGCAAGCCTTCCTCTGGAGTGGCCTAGCCAGGCAAGCTCATGAGAAGCGGAGATATCAAGGCGGGGCAAACCTCACGAGGGACTAGTGACGTGAGCCATGACGAACGGTGCCAGGCGGGTACCAGGCGGGAGCCAGTGCATGCAGCGTCCCCATTTCCTCTTTAGTGCTAAGGAGGCAAGCGCAGACGAAGAGTACCGAGGCATCAGTCAAAGGTTGCCATATTGGTCCAACGAGACCAAGACCAGGAGGACGACCAGGCGGAGGTCATCGTGGAGCCCAAGACGGCGCCACCCCAGGGCTTTTTGCAGGAGAAGACCGCTTTTGTCAGGATAGCTTGTACTAGCTGTCCCCCTTCAAATTTGTCCGCCATTGTTGGCTCCCTTCCCGCTCAACATTTGGGAAGAGGACCAGAGCCTATATAAGTAGAGCTAGCCACCACAGTTGGGAAAAAGAAGCTGCACCGAGGTACGACTCGAACAGATCGAGAAGCCAACACTCGCACAAGAACACCTCAACCTCAGGAGGCTGTTCTTCTCTTGTATTGTTCATCATCAGCCCAAGAGGCAATCCACCACCACCACACTGGAGTAGGGTATTACACCACAACGGTGGCCCGAACCAGTATAAACCCCGTGTCTCTTTCTGTGTTGTGAGTTCGTCGAGTTCGTCCGCAAAATCTTAGCGAGCTTGGGCGCAGATCGGTAGGAGGGAAAGACTTCGCGTGCACCCCAGTGTTCGAACCTTAAGGGTTTGCCGGAACCCCACATCCGACAGCCGCCAACGCCGCCACTGGCCCGGCGGGAAAGGAGCAGCAAGCGTCCTCGCTACACCCCCCCCTAGTGCAGCGGGATGGCTACACCGCCACTCTGTCGCTAATCCCAGCCGGCTCATCGTCTCACGCTCGCCGCGCTCCCGCGGGCACGCAGGTCGCGCTGCTCATGGCACGCGAGCTCCTGCACTACCGTCCAGTCGACGACCTCTACGAGGAGTGGGTGGACCGCATCGCCGAGCTCGTCAGCGCCGCAGGGGGCTCCCCCGCGCCATCCCTCTCGCTGCCTCGCCCTCTGCCAACTGCGGGTCACATGGCTCACGGAGCGCCACCACCGCCTCTCCACCAATACCGCGTCCTGGCACCAAGGCGCGCGGCCTCCCCGCGCGACCCACCGCGTCGGGCGCCCGCGCAAGAAGAAGTAAGATGCCAAGAAGTTCCCCGGCCGAAGGAGAATGCGCCCGCGCTCCCGGCACCACTGCGACAAGACCGCGTGCCACCTGCGACGGTGGTGCGCGGGCATCAAGGGCAGGCTCCACATCAGCAAAGCGTCCCGGTGGCCACCGCGGGCTGCCGCGCCTTCACTCCCGAGCTATGTAGCGTCGCCTGGCCGGGCAAGTTCAAGCCGGACCTGCCTCCTCGCTATAACGGTACCCCCGACCCCGTGGAGTTCCTGCAGCTCTACGAGCTGAGCATCGAGGTGGCCAACAACGACGAAAAAGTCATGGCGAACTGGTTCCCCATGGCTCTCAAGGATGGCGCTCGCTCATGGCTCCTGAACCTGCCTCCCGGCTCGATCTCCTCCTGGAACGAGATGCGCGTCCGCTTCATCGCCAACTTCTAGGGCACTCACGACCGCTCGCCGGCCGCGAGTAACCTACGCCGCATCAAGCAGCAGCTAGGGGAGACCTTCCAGAAGTACATCCAGCGCTTCAACAATGTTCGTCTCTAGATCCCCAAGGTGACGGATGAGGCCATCATCTCTGCGTTTTCTGATGGCGTCAACGATGTCAAGATGAAGGAGGAGCTCGCCATCCACGAGGAGCTATGCACGGCTTTGGAGCTGTTCAACTTGGCGACCAAGTGCACGAGAGCTGAGGAGGGGCGCCTCTCCCTCCTCGAGCTCCCAGCTACCGACCCGGAGGAGAAGAAAGCCAAGGCCAAGGACGTGAAGAGCAAGGGAGTAGCAGTGCTCGCGGCGGAGCCAGACACGAAGCGCGGCCGAGACCATCCTGAGTCATCCAAGAGCAGCTGGCCGTTCTACGTCTTCCACAACGTACACAACCACAACTCCAATGACTGTCAAGAGCAAAGGGCCATTCGAGATGGACGCCTCGTCGACACCCCGAGCGCAACGACCGGGGCTACGGCTGAGGAGGAGGACGAGGCGGAGGACGCTGGGACGACCACGGCCCTCGCCAGGAGTGGCGCGACCAGCCTCGTGAGGACCGCTAGCGGGACCAGCCTCCTGAGGGCGCATGGAGGGACCAACCTTGCGAGGATCGCCCCCAGGGCAATGCTGGCCTTCCTCTGCTGCCGCCACCACCGAGAAGGAACGAAGACCACCATCAGGATGAGGGGGCTGGGGGCTTCCAGGAACCGCGTGCTATCGCCTGCACCTTGGGCGGAGCTCAAGCCCTAGCCTCTCAGCGCATCTTCAAGCAGTTTGCTCACGAGGTGAATGCAGCCCTTCCCAAGCTTGAGGCCATGCGCCCACTCAGGTGGTCCAAGTGCGCCATCACTTTCAGCTCTGCGGACCAACTCAAGTGCGCGGCCACCGCTGGCGCCCTCCCGATGCTCTGCTCACCCGTCATCAGCAACATACAAGTCACCAAGACCCACATCGACGGTGGCGCAGGGCTTAACGTCATGTCGTCGAGACGTTTGATAGCCTCCAGGTGCCATACAGCTTCAGCCAACCAAGCCCTTCTCAGGAGTGACCGACGGTTCCACCACGTCGATAGGGCAGGTCCACCTCCCTGTCACCTTCTGACAGCGCGACAACTACCGCACCGAGCTCATCGACGTTGATGTTGCTCACATCCGTCTGCCGTACAATGCCATCCTCGGGTATCCGGCCCTAGCCAAGTTCATGGCGGTGACCCACCACAGCTACAACATCCTCAAGATGCCAGGAAGTGGCGGGATCATCACCGTCCCCTGTGAAGAAAGCGATGCGGTGTGCTCCCTCGAGCGCGCCTTCCAAGCTGCATCAATCGAAGACCCCGACAACAATAGTGCACAGTACCCTCCTGAGGCCGTCCCCAAGAAGAAGAAGCTACTCCTCATAGGGCCTCAGGGGAGCGGCACCTCTGGCGGTACAACATCAGGATCGGCGCTCGCGCTTGGGGCGCCCCCTCCCTCGCATAGGAAAGCACGCCCGGTGCCCTCCTTGGGCAGGGCTCGGGGGCTCTCTTCTGGAGGGCCTTAGACCTAGCCCACGTCACGAGGGAGGCGCTCGGGCACCACGTGGAGGCGTGCTTCACGGCACGTTTCCCTCAGGAGGATACCAGGCGAGGAGCGCCTGGCTCTCAGGAGTTCATCACAAAGGTCACTCAGGAGCTCCAGGATGCAAGAGCCATGCGCGGCGACCGCCGCTCACCTGGCGCAGCTCCCCATCCAGGCGAGGATGGCGGGCTACGCATCTGCGTCGACATTCCAGGGCTCAACAGGGCCGCATCTCAGGAGCTTTTCTGGCCTTCGAGCGTGGGACGCTGCGAGGGACCACCTCACAGCTATGTTCGCATGCCATTTGGCCTGCCGAGCACGGCAGCCACCTTCCAGCTCAACCTGCGGAGCGTCCTGGCGGCTCAGGAGGCCAGGCATCACACAGTCCTGACGGAGGTGGAGACGGTCCTCAAGGAACCACCCGGACCCCCAGAGCCTCCCGAGGCTCAGGGCCCCGGTGGCTCGTGAGGAACAACCCTTTCGCCACGCATCTTCAGCTGCCCCAACATCCCTTCGACAACGGAACCAGGTGACACTTTCCAACTTTATTTAGCTGGGAGCGCCCCCTGGGCTGCATAATTCCCAGGCCGCGTGGGTTTGTCCCTGCGGCATGTACCATTTGTGCCTTTAGCTTACCCTACTGGGGCACCCCTCGGGCTGCATCATCCCCAGGCCGCTCGGGTCCGACCCAGTGGCGTGTATCATTCTTGCATTTACCTGGGCTAGTCTGCTTTTCGTGCATAATCTATCTATGGTTATCACCTACTTGATTGTCACCCACAACGGGAGCTACACACGCTGGCACAACGCTTGTGCTCGGGTCCGTCCCTGCAACGTCGAAAAATCTAAGCGGTCGAGCTCTGGCTCGCGGCATGCCATGCGCACGTCACCTCACCAGACCCTTAGTGCCTTCATCTTCTTGCAGAGTAACCTACGGCAGACCGGCAATCATCGTGGCAATCTGTGTCCCTCCTTGCGCTAACCTGCAGAAACCTCCTGAGGACGACAGCGGGCGGTACCACGGGCTCCTTCTTCTCCCACGCGATTCGATTGCGCGTTAAAAGGGGGGCTCCTGAGCATCGCGACTCAGGAGCTCTTACTGGCTCTCCAGCCCTCACCCCCTGGCCTTAACCACGACATCATGACCTGGCATACCAGCGGTGGCTGAGCTCGCTCGAGGGTCCGGACCTAAGGACGCAGAGCACACACAAGTGCGTGGAGAAGAGGAGGAGGCTCGCACGGGCCTAACCTAGCTACTCAATAGCAGTCGACGTGCAAGTCTGGCGCAACACAAGGAACCATCCCCAGAATGCCAAGATAAGTCTCGCGCCTAGATCAACCAGCGCTACAGCATAGGATCCGCACCTGTGGCAGCCTTGTTACGGCAACATCGCCACCCTTTCCTGCCTCTCGGTAGTTGCTTGAGCGCTAAAGGAGACCTCTTGAGCATCACGCCTCAGGAGCTCTTACTGGACCTCGGGCCGCTCACCTCCTAGCCTTGACCATGGCATCGCGACCTGGCATACCAGCGACAGCTGCAGCCTGCCCGGGGACCGGGACCTGTCGGCATAGAGCACCAAGCTGTCGCGGGGTTGGAAAGGGGAGACTGAGCCGAAACAAGACATGTGTTTGATAATTGTCATAATAAGGATAATATGAACAAAGACATTGCAGAATCCCTTACATGCCCCCACGGGGTCCGTTTCGATTCCTCGCAAGGAACAAAAGAAGGGAGTTCCTAGGAGCTCTATCTACACGCGCCAGCGCCGCCGACGCCATCATCAACAGTGGGCCAAGGGAGGCCGGAACCAACCCCATCCAGATCATCAACGGCGTTTGCCGGACGCTGCGGCCTTGCTCCGGGCCCGGTGAGAGCTCAGGGCATGTAGCTGTCGTTGCTCGTCTCCGTAGTCTCGTAGAGTTCGGGAGAGTCGCTGGACTCCCAAGCGCCGCCACTGCTGCTAGAAGAGCCGCTGGCGAAGCCAGCGGCAAGCTCAGTGCAGGCCGCTGCACCGTCCCGACGACCCCCTCCAGGGCAGCACTCCAAGTGGCGGCCTTCCGCGTCGAAGACCTTGAAGAACATCGTTGAGGCACCGTGGTGGATGGCGAGGGTGCCTTCCGCGCGGCAGACCCGAGCAACCTCGCCCCAGCCGCGGGTCATGAAGATCTTGCCTGGGGCGACGGTTTCCACCTCAGCTCTAGTCGCCGGGGTGTCGCAGTCAGCGTGCTGCAGCCAAAGCTCGAAGGGGGCCCTCGGCGGCATCTCGATGGAGAAAAACTGCCGGAAGCGGATCCAGGTGCGCGGAGGCATCGCCGCCCACATCACTTGCTCGCGCGAGGAGTCTGGGGCATGGACTCCTGGGGCAACGGCATGCGTCACCGCGGTGCGGTGACCACGGCCGTGGCGCGGGCGGCAGCGCTCGTGGCCTCTCCCTCTGGAGCCCTCAGCTTGGGCATGCAGAGGTAGCGGGTACCCGGGAGGAGGCCGCTCGTACCAAGGCCTCGACACCTCTGGCCTCACGACCATGTCGCGGCGTTGGCTCGGCCTCTTCTTCGGCGGAAGTGGCCCGGGTTCATCGCGGGGGGGGGGGGGGGGGTTTCCCTTCTATGTGGCCAAGAACCTCCGAATGGGCGCTGTCGGTGTCAAAACCGGCAGATCTCGGGTAGGGGGTCCCGAACTATGCGTCTAGGCGGATGGTAACAGGAGACAAGGGACACGATGTTTTTACCCAGGTTCGGGCCCTCTCGATGGAGGTAAAACCCTACTCCTGCTTGATTAATATTGATGATATGGGTAGTACAAGAGTGGATCTACCACGAGATCAGAGAGGCTAAACCCTAGAAGCTAGCCTATGGTATGATTGTTGTGTATCTCTATCGACTAGCCTGGCCTCGGTTTATATAATGCACCAAAGGCCTAGGATAACAAGAGTCCTAGCCGAATCGCCCGGTGGGGAGGAGTCCTTGTCTTGATCGCCAAGTCTTGGAGTCTTCCTTGTATGCAGTTGTCCGGACTGGCCCATGAGTATCTGACCATGGGGTCCTCGGCCCAATCTAACAGATCGGGAGATGGCGTGGTGAGTACCCCTAGTCCAGGACACCGCCAAGAGCCCCGAACCGGTCTTCAAGTTTAGGGGCGCTCCTCGATTCTTCGAACCGTTCTTCATCTACGTTGTCGGTCTTGAAAACTGGTTCAACAAATCTTCTCATCTTGATCTTGAGGATCGCGAAATGCATTTGACGAGTTTACACGTCGGGTATCCGAGGAGCCCCTTTAAGTTTCCGGCCTTTATCAATGCCTTGTTATTTTTATGCCACACCTCGGGTTTGAAGTTGTTCCCGGGCGGCAGCGTCCTCTTGCGTCCGAGCTCCAACGCCGGACTGCATGCAAGGTATGTTTTGCAGCCGAGCACCAATGCCGGACTGCTTCCCAGCTCTAACGCCGGACTATGTATCCGAGCTCCAACGCCGGACTATATCCGAGGTGTCGTAAATCACCTTGGTTCAAAGAAGTTTGAAGGAGTTTAGCCGAGCTTAATGCCGGAAATGCCCTCTATGGAGCTGACCACTAGCGCCCGAGCTTTATGCGGACTGCTTCCGAGGTGGTGCACCACCCGAATGTGGGCCGATTTTTGTCAATATTTTTGATTGGTGCAATTTATTCTCTGCCGAGATACATAGCCAGTAGCCCTCAAGGTGGGTATCGGTCTAAAACCCGAGATGCACATGAAGGATGACATAAGACCGCTGATCCCCGTAGCTGCTGAGACTCAGGTTGATTTGCAAAATCGGTCTGAGGATCAAGTGCTAGCTCGGAAGAATACTTCGGGACACAAAGAGCGGCGTGCTCAGTCCTCAAGACTCAGGTTGGGTGTGGCCGACCAACCTGAGGACAAAAATCTCCTCGGAGACTGTATTACACTTAAAATTTTCTGCATTGGCAGGCAATGCAGTAGCCCCCGAGACACTAGTCGGGTGGCAACACCAGATCAGGGGATTGATGTGCCCCTTTAATATTTGTAAATAATAAGCCCGAAGCCCAGTAGCCCCCGAGCCTTAATGCGAGCACGGGTGGCCGAATTAAGGATCGATATCCATAGTAAAATCACAAATTATGTGTAATGACTCAATGTATCCAAGTACTTTATGTCATTAATGCTCGGATCCGCATTGTACAAAACTTTATTGACCGACCATCGACTTCAACCTCCTCGGCCAGTAGCTGAAGAGTGTTTGTCCTACTTTATAAAGCCTTTATGAGGGCAAAGATTTACGACAAACAAGGCAATCTGGCCATACGGTTTTATAAACAAAGATGCAGCAGAGAGATATGTTATATTACTGTTTAACAGAAGAAATGTCTTCCAAAGAAAATAGTCCCGCTTTCGGTTCCTTTCTTTGGGTTGTCATGCTAAGCATGATCATGAAACCTCAGCTCCAATGTAAGAGCAAAATATTGAGGATTTTGTTTGGGAGGTCAGTTACTAGCCCCCGGTAGTGTTCAGGCTGACGATCGAGGTCAAGCCGGAAACACTTGACCAATGTTATGAATGGCCCGTCATTTAATATAGTCATCGGATCGCTGACCAGTTTACACCTATTGTGACAGTCAGTTTTCGGCTTTCTCCACTGAGGTGCTTGACCATGCGAGCTGGAAGCACAATCGCAGTGGTTCTCCCTTTTCACACCTAGCCGAACAAAGCTGAACGTAGGAGGCAAGTGCGGGATCCGGGCAACCCAACTATTGACCGAAGACACAATTCGAAAATCCGAGAATGTTTTTGCCGAATCTCTAAAGGTGTCCAGCGTTGCACTGCGAGACTTGTGCTGAAAACACACAAATAGTTTTAAAAGTGCCAAAAGCTTTGAAAACCGAAAAACGTCAGTAAAAACATGACATCTGAACAAATTTCAGTGTTCGATGCCAATCCGAAAATTGGACTTTAGAAAAAAAAAGTGCTTCTGCCGTGTTTTAACATGACACATCCTATCTCAAGACTTCAAGCGGGCCAGCCTACGACGGGTCTCCCATCCCGAAGGCGGAGTACTTCTCATTAGGCCAGTTTAGAAAACTAAACTCTAGCGGTTTTGAGAGAGAAATTAGGCTCCCCGGCTAGTGACCGCACTCTCGTGTCGAGAAAAGGAGTGATAAATAATAATAATAACTCTGCAACGACTAAGAAGAAAAACACTTATTATAAAACGACTCAAATAAACATAAGAGCCCCCAAGTGACATGGGTAAAAGAATGATTATGCGTGCAGAAGTACTTATATCATATCTATGTTCAACCGAACTTTAAACGCGTCTTAACCGACCGTCGGCTTCTCCCTCTTGATCAAGGACCGAAAAGTGTTATGTACTCCATCTGTCGAGAATATCGACGGTGTTTCCAATAACCGAGCAATCAGGTCATAAAACATAACAGGACAAAGCGGCGCTCAAGGAACTTATGCTATATTATCGATAAAGTGTAAGAAGCATCTTGAAGAAAATAGTACCCCACCGATACCTTTCTTCGGTGCTCATTGTTAATATGAGACTTGTGCAAAATATTTTTGTACTCATGAGTTCCCTTGTGTGCGGCCATTATTGAAAAGCAGTAAGAGCGCTTAGCTTCGGCTTCACCAGTCGGCGTCCGGCTCGGGTGACCCGATCATGACAATCGCAGAGGTGCTCCCTTTACTCCCTAGCCGAACAATCGGGAACGTAGGGGTAAACACAGGAGCAAGGCAACCCAGCTTGCAAATCACTTAAGTCAATATGGTGCATATTGTGGCGTAATACATGAACAAGGAACGAAGCCATACAAGTATAATCATGTGCAAGAGGAAAAAACTTCATGAAGGAATCCCCCAAGTAAACGGGGTATTTGAATTTGCGCGTCACAAACAAAGTTCGGACAAGGAAAAAATTTAAAAGCAACTTTTTCCCAAAAAAGTATAACGCTTGGTCGAGCCGAACACAAGTTAAAAATTTAAAACCTTGAGCATGAAGGCAACTTAGCTGGTTAATGTGTTCGGTATTGACGACGCGGTCCGAGCTTGATGCGGGACAAGGTTCCATCCCCCAAGCCGATCCCGAGGTGGCGGAGCAAAGAGCTCGGCACTCCGAAGTGGTGACATAGCACGGTCAATGCAGGACGGCAGAGTGATGCCGAAGTCCCCTGCATGGGGTAATGAAGTGTTGACAAAGCCCCGTCCGGCCGAGGTGGCGCCAAAGGAAATAGTCCGGCTGGATCATTTTCTTGTGCACAAAAATAGTGCAGACCGGGGATAATAGTAATAATAAGAATTAAAAAATGTTGCATAATAAATAATTTATGCAAAGTGAGTAATAAAAGAAATATGGCTGGCGCCAAAGTCAATGTCGATGCAATTAAATCGGTGTAATGCAATAAAGGCGTGGCAAAGCCTGAATTCACAGGTCGGTCCGAGTTCCGGATGCGGCGTTCGCGGACTATGTATGGAAACTGACCGAGACACCATGTTGTCGTTGTTAATGCGGCCACCATTTGATAGACCTGCGTATATATGATGGACAAACGAGAGTAATAATTCCATGGGAAAAATGAACCCAAACAAGCAATAAATACTGGGATTAATAGCACTTAGTTTATTTGTTGTAGCAATCCGAAGGGAGGTGATTCCCAAAATTGGGACTCGATCCGCGCACCCATTGCCTGATGGGCGATAAAGCAGCGGCATGGCAATCCGGCAAAGGTTGGCTCGCCGAGGCAAAGCCCTCGGTCCGGCTAACGTGTGAGCGGAGTCGGCTAGCGACGCCGAAGCGTCCAGAGTAGGTTGATGAAGAGATGGCGAAGCCCCCGGTCCAGCTGAGATGTCGAAGTAGGTCGGCGTGATGGACACCAGCTTCAAGAAGCAATAGTGCGGCCCTGCCGATGCAGGTCGTGACGCGGTCGATGCCGGCTTGATGAGGCGACCGTCTTGGCGATGCCGGTATGCCCGCTCCGTGTAATCCGTGGGGCGGCGATGTTGGTGATGATTTATCCTTCGCGATGCCAGACTCTTGCTCGGCTTGCTGAGATGATGATCCGAAGAAGTTGAGCTCGGCTCAACAAAGTGACGACGTGTCTAAGCGTGGGTCGGCGGTAGTGGAGCAATATTGCGGACTGGTTTTACACCAAAGATGATATTGAAGATCATGTTCAAAATATTTTAAAGTTAGTGGGATGTGTTGGAAACAAAACACAACATCCCATACAAAACTTCCTTCAAAAGGATGTCCGAAATCCCGTTCATAAAAAGGCGAACTCGGGTCGGATTCGTTTCCTTGAGAAAACAGATCCGAAAAGTGATGCACTAATCGGAAGGTTCCCGGAGTTTGGACGGTCGGATCAAGCTGAAATTTTGAGGGATGGTAGATATAGGAATTCTGCAGCCGATCAACGGTTGGATCTTCCAATGGAAGTCCGAGCTAGAAGCTAGACACCACGCCCTAAACTCGTCCACATTCTCGTCCAGATTCAATGCGGCTCCGGTATATCGGAGATTGCCAGAGATTCCTCACTGGAAATCGACAAAATTTTCCAGGGTTGTTGTAGGCTCAATTCCGCACAATTCCGCCGAAGCAATCGTTAAAACAATGTTTGAGGAGGCGGTGGCGGCGGACACAAGTCCGCTGTCCAGAAAAACAGTACGGTCGCCCGAGGGCAACGTTGACGTTGAGCCCCCGGGCTCCCTGGATGATTCCTCCATGATCTTGATAGAGATCGGAGTTGATGTTGATGAAGGCCCTCATCCGAACATGACGATCGGAGGTAGGGCGCAGTCAAGCTGGTGATGAAGATGCCGAAGTCGCAGTTGATCTGCAGGCGAGCCATCGACCTTTTGCCGAACACACAGCGGAACTCTCAATGAAAGCACCAATGTCGGTGTCAAAACCGGCAGATCTCGGGTGAAATTGCGAACTATGCGTCTAGGCGGATGGTAACAGGAGACAAGGGACACGATATTTTTACCCAGGTTCGGGCCCTCTCGATGGATGTAAAACCCTACTCCTGCTTGATTAATATTGATGATATGGGTAGTAAAAGAGTGGATCTACCACGAGATAGGAGAGGCTAAACCCTAGAAGCTAGCCTATGGTATGATTGGTGTATATCTCTATCGACTAGCCTGGCCTCGGTTTATATAATGCACCAGAGGCCTAGGATAACAAGAGTCCTAGCCGAATACGCCGGTGGGGGAGGAGTCCTTGTCTTGATCGCTAAGTCTTGCAGAATCTTCCTTGTATGCGGCAGCTGTCCGGACTGGCCCATGAGTATACGGCCATGGGGGTCCTCGACCCAATCTAACAGATCGGGAGATGACGTGGTGAGTACCCCCTAGTCCAGGACACCGTCAGGCGCCATGGGAGTCGCTGCTAGCAGTGGAGCGAGGAAGAGGAAGCGAATGGAGCAGGAAGAGATGAGCAACGGGGGCTCTGCCCCCTCCTCATTTATAGCGGGGGAAGGCCAACCGGCGATCCCCACGATCACAGGTAATGATGATTTCTCTCTGCATGCAATAGGGACTCGTCAAATCGGGCAGTTGCCGAGGTAGCATGGGGAAGCGGAGACACCCACGTCCAATCAATCACCACGCGCCAAGCGAGGCCGCAGGCTGTTGGGGCCCGCGGCACTCCGCACTTGCCCTTTGGCTTCGCCTCGAAGCCAAGTTCCAGCGCGCCTTGGACCCGGGGGCTACTGTCGGCATCCTGGGAATGGGGGTCTCCACACTTGCCTGCCTACGGCCCATGGCGTGGATCCACCAGCGGCCCTGTACGACCGATCTTCACCAGCAAACACTCAAGACCCTCGCGAGGGGCCAAGCCTCGTGAGGCGGACGACACAGGACCTCCTCGGGCAGTCCCACCAGGCTGGCTCGCGAGGGGTGGAGAGATCAAGCCAAGGGACACCTTGCGAGGTTCCTATGATGCAAGCCATGACGAATGGAGCCAGGCGGGCACCAGGCGGGTGCCAGCGTATGCAGTGTCCTCGTTTCCTCTTTGGTGCTAAAGGGGCAAGCGCAGGCAAGGAGTCTCGAGGCATCAGGCAAAGGTTTCCATATCGGTGCAACGAGACCAAGACCAGCAGGACGGCAGGGCGGAGGTCACCGTGGAGCCTAAGACGGCATAACCACCAGAGCCTTTGGCAGGCGAAGACCACCTTTAGTCAGGATAAATTTTCGGCGAACTAGGGGATGCTTGATGCGGGCTAGGGGATCGAAAGGTGGGGGAATGGGCTAGAGAGGAGGTGTGGTTTTGGGGCAGTGGCTGTTGTAGGCCGAGCAGTGAAGGTTCTGGTGTGAATAGTCGTTCTGGTGACGATCGGTCAATCGGTTTTGACTGTACATCGCTCTTGTCGTGTTCGCGTTGCACCCCGGCACGCTGGACCCTCCATGTCGCTCACCGAATGGAACGTGCTTCTTCTTGCGTTTTCGCTTGCTTGTGGGGCCGCAGTTGAGAGCAAACCGACGTCCCTCCCCCTCCCCCGCCTGCGTCATTTATACTACTACTCCCTCCATTTTATGTGGAATAAATAAAAATGAGGGAGTATACTACGAATGAGGATCCCCTGATGTGGTCGAACCCATTGAGTAAATGACATGCAAGACCTAGCAAGCATGGGGCCCGCCAGTCAGTGACCGAAAGGCAGGGCAAGGCAGGGATACCTACATTAGAGGATCCACTTCCACTACTACTCCCTCCTTCCATCTATACAGGGCCTAATGCATTTTTCGAGTCTAACTTTCACCAAATGTTAGAGTAATAATATATGGCATGCAAATTACACAAAGCATACGGTCAAATTCGTATGTGAAAGGAGCTTCCAAAGATATAATTTTCACATTATACATCTCATGCACTATTAATCTTGTCAATAGTCAAAGGCGGTTTTGAAAAATACATTAGGCCCTATATAAATGGAAGGAGGGAGTACTAGTACTATGGACACTGCATACTCTACCGCAGATGTTGTCTGTACTCCACTAGTACTATTGGACGGGGAGCTTAAAAAATTTACTATTGGACTGGCTATACGTGGCGAAATCCTAGTAGGAAGAGCATGCGCGAGAACAAGCACATTCACGTGTTTGAAAACAAATTGGAAACCATCTCTGTTTGAATACAATTCTAGGAGTATGTACGAATCTAACAATATTGATTGGGCGTTGTTGAATGTTGATATTTTTTTCTAAAAGTTTGATCAAAAGCGAAACGAACATTGAATACCCTTTATATATGATTTGATGATGCTATGATCACCGGTTCAAAATTTTGAATCCGCCTTAGGTATCACACATGCACCCACTCGTTTTCTCTTGGTTTCATCTCGGGTCCGGAGATCGATTGAAAGAGGACTAGGGTGGGTTCAGTACGTTCATTTCGTTTATGAACGTACAATATACTCCCTCTGATCCCCACAGACCCCCTCCGACGGAGTAGAATCTGTAGAGACCCTCCGTTTGGAAGGAGCACCCACTACCTTGATAATTTCCTTCCGCTTTATTGATTTTGAATTGTCAAGTAAAACCGATAAGAAAAAGCAATAAAATTAAATCTTCAGAACTCATTCGTGCATGATACTGACAATCACTACTTTGATGTAAGGCAAACACATGATACCAGGATGGAATATGTATGAAAAACAGGGCGGCATGGCATATTCACAACTGTTTGTGTAAACTAAGCAGAAGCCATTTCAACAAATAAGAAGAAATGCAAGCTAGACACCACATGAAAGATGCAACCAATATGACTTCCCAAGTTAAAAGCGTCCCATCATAAATGGCGTTTCAACAAATTAGAAGCAACACATGCTATAAATCATATGAAAGATGCAACTAATATCACACTGCATACACTAAAGGTGTCTCGTCATATTGATTGATTTGAGATACAAAAACAATAGTTTTATGTAAGCACATGCTTAATACACAGATGTACTATGTACTGAAAACAGGAAGGCATGTCACATTAATAGGTATAATGTATAAACTAAGAAGAATAGCACATGCAATTTAACCATATTGGAAGAATTACAATCTAGACACCATATGCAACATGTAACCACATATCACGCTTCCAAGTTAGAGTAAGCACCTGCCATGCTGGTGTAGGGGGAATGCGGTCATCAACTACACAGCTATGTTCACTATCTTCATCTAGCCCTATTGTTTCTTGAGAATCATGTGGGGAGGCTGACACTGCGTTCTATAAACAGTGTATTTTCTCATAGTAACCCACTGGCGTGACTGTCTCATCATAAGTGATTGATGAGGGATACACAAGACCATTAGTTTGATGTAAGAACATGGTTAATAGACAGATGTACTAGTATGTACCAAAAACAGGAAGGCATGTCATATTCAAAGGTATAATGTGTAAGCTAAGCAGATGCAATTTAACCAAATTGGAAGCATACAAGCTAGACAACAGGCTAGAGTTGTGATCATGATCATCAAGGACCTAATAGCCTGGTGGGAGGCGGGCTGCTTCACCACCATCGTGGCTTTTTAGTTGGCTTCCGGGTGATGCCTGTCTGTGCTGGGCTTGTCACTGGCTCAGCCAGTGCCCTGACTAGCTATTTGTCTTCTCGTGCTCCCAGGATGGTGGTTCATGTAAAATTATATTTCCTTATCTTAATGAAGACCGACTTCGGCCTTTCGAATACAAGCTAGACACCATATGCAACATGCAACCACATATGACACCGTGAGGTTAAAGCAAGCACCTGGGATGGTGGTTCATGGTGAGCGATATCATCAACTCCAGAGCTACGTTTACCTTCTCCATCTGTTGAACATGCAACCTTTAAAGCGCCGAAACATGTCTTGCCTGCCCGCGAAGAAAGCTGGAGCGACCTATCTCTTTTATTTCGTGCTTCTGTTAAGGTAGAGTCTGAAATACCCATGCATAAAAACACAATAGTGAGAGTATGGGTGATGGCTACTACACAACCTTCTTCTTGTAGACGTTGTTGGACCTCCAAGTGCAGAGATTTGTAGGACAGTAGCAAATTTACCTCAAGTGGATGAACTAAGGTTTATCAATCCGTGGGGGTGTAGGATGAAGATGGTCTCTCTCAAACAACCCTGCAACCAAATAACAAAGAGTCTCTTGTGTCCCCAACACACCCTATACAATGGTAAATTGTATAGGTGCACTAGTTCGGCGAAGAGATGGTGATACAAGTGCAATATGGATGGTAGATATAGGTTTTTCTAATAGGAAAATATAAAAATAGTAAGGTAGCAAGTGGTAAAAGTGAGCGTAAATGGTATTGCAATGCGTTGAAACAAGGCCTAGGGTTCATACTTTCAGTAGTGCAAGTTCTCTCAACAATAATAACATAATTGGATCATATAACTATCCCTCAACATGCAACAAAGAGTCACGCCAAAGTCACTAATAGCGGAGAACAAATGAAGAGATTATTGTAGGGTACGAAACCACCTCAAAGTTATCCTTTCTGACCGATCTATTCAAGAGTCCGTAGTAAAATAACACGAAGCTATTCTTTCCGTTCGATCTATCCTAGAGTTCGTACTAGAATAACACCTTAAGACACAAATCAACCAATACCCTAATGTCACCTAGATACTCCAATGTCACCTCAAGTATCCGTGGGTATGATTATACGATATGCATCACACAATCTCAGATTCATCTATTCAGCCAACACAAAGAACTTCAAAGAGTGCCCCAAAGTTTCTATCGGAGAGTCAAGACGAAAACGTGTGCCAACCCCTATGCATAAGTTCACAAGGTCACTGAACCCGAAATTTGATCACCAAAACATACATCAACTGGATCACGTGAATATCCCATTGTCACCACATATAAGCACATGCAAGACATACATCAAGTCTTCTCAAATCCTTAAAGACTCAATCCGATAAGATAACTTCAAAGGGAAAACTCAATTCATCACAAGAGATAGAGGGGGAGAAACATCATAAGATCCAACTATAATAGCAAAGCCCGCGATACATCAAGATCGTGTCAAATCAAGAACACGAGAGAGAGAGAGAGAGAGATATCAAACACATAGCTACTGGTACATACCCTCAGCCCCGAGGGTGAACTACTCCCTCCTCGTCATGGAGAGCGCCGGGATGATGAAGATGGCCACCTGTGATGGATCCCCCTCCGGCAGGGTGCCGGAACAGGTTCCCAATTGGTTTTTGGTTGCTACAGAGGCTTGCAGTGGAGGAACTCCCGGTCTAGGTTATTTTTTGGAGGTTTGGGTATTTACAGGAATTTTTGGCGTCGGTCTCACGTCAGGGGGGTCTCCGAGTCGTCCACGAGATAGGGGGACGGGACCAGGGGGTAGGGCGCGCCCTCCACCCTCATGGACGGCTCGGGACTCTTCTGGCCCAACTCTTTTACTTCGGGGGCTTCTTTTGGTACATAAAAAATCCACAAAAATTGGCAGGTCAATTGGACTCCGTTTGGTATTCCTTTTATGTAAAACTCAAAAACAAGGAGAAAGCGAAAGCTGCACTTTGGGCTCTAGGTTAATAGGTTAGTCCCAAAAATCATATAAAATAGCATATAAATGCATATAAAACATCCTAGATGGATAATATAAAAGCATGGAACAATCAAAAATTATAGATACGTTGGAGACGTATCAAGCATCCCCAAGCTTAATTCCTGCTCGTCCTCGAGTAGGTAAATGATAAAAACAGAATTTTTGATGTGGAATGCTACGTAACATAATTATCAATGTAATTTTCTTTATTGTGGCATGAATGTTCAGATCCGAAAGATTCAATACAAAAGTTTAATATTGACATAAAAATATTAATACTTCAAGCATACTAACAAAGTAATCATGTCTTCTTAAAATAACATGGCCAAGGAAAGTTCATCCCCACAAAATCATATAGTTTGGCTATGCTCCATCTTCGTCACACAAAGCATTCAAATCATGCACAACCCCGATGACAATCCAAGCAATTGTTTCATACTTTAGTATTCTCAAACTTTTTCAACTTTCACGCAATACATGAGCGTGAGCCATGGACATAACACTATAGGTGGAATAGAATGGTGGTTATGGAGAAGACCAAAAGAGGAAGATGGTCTCACATCAACTAGGCGTATTAATGGGCTATGGAGATGCAAATCAATAGATATCAATGTGAGTGAGTAGGAATTGCCATGCAACAGATGCACTAGAGCTATAAATGTATGAAAGCTCAACAAAAGAAACTAAGTGGGCGTGCATCCAACTTGCTTGCTCACGAAGACCTAGGGCATTTTGAGGAAGCCCGTTGTTGGAATATACAAGCCAAGTTCTATAACAAAAATTCCCACTAGTATATGAAAGTTATAACATAGGAGACTCTCTATCATGAAGATCAGGGTGCTACTTTGAAGCACGAGTGTGGTAAAAGGATAGTAGCATTGCCCTTCTTTATTTTCTCTCATTTTTTTGTTTCTTTTTTTGTTTTTTTGGGCATTCTCTTTTTTTGGCCATTCTCTTTTTTTCCTCACATGGGACAATGCTCTAATAATGAAGATCATCACACTTTTATTTACTTACAACTCAAGAATTACAACTCGATACTTAGAACAAAATATGACTCTATATGAATGCCTCTGGCTATGTACCGGGATGTGCAATGAATCAAGAGTGACATGTATGAAAAATTATGAATGGTGGCTTTGCTACAAATACAATGTCAACTACATGATCATGCAAAGCAATATGACAATGATGAAGCGTGTCATAATACACGTAACGGTGGAAAGTTGCATGGCAATGTATCTTGGAATGGCTATGGAAATGCCATAATAGGTAGGTATGGTGGCTGTTTTGAGGAAGGATATGTGGTGGGTTTATGGTACCGGTGAAAGTTGCACAGTACTAGAGAGGCTAGCAATGGTGGAAGGGTGAGAGTGCGTATAATCCATGAACTCAACATTAGTCATAAAGAACTCACATACTTATTGCAAAAATCTACAAGTCATCAAAACCAAGCACTACGCGCGCATGCTCCTAGGGGGATAGATTGGTAGGAAAAGACCATCGCTCATCCTCGGCCGCCATTCATAAAGAAGACAACCAAAGAAACACCTCATGCTTCAAATTTGTTACACAATGGTTACCATACGTGCATGCTACGGGACTTACAAACCTCAGCACAAGTGTTTCTCAAATTCACAATTAATCTACTAGCATGACTCTAATATCACCATCCTCATGTCTCAAAACAATCATCAAGCATCAAACTTCTCATAGTATTCAATGCACTTTATATGAAAGTTTTTATTATACCCATCTTCGATGCCCATCATATTAGGACTAAATTCATAACCAAAGCAAATTACCATGTTGTTATAAAGACTCTCAAAATAACATAAGTGAAGATAAAAATATAGCTCCAAGTAAGGTTACCAATGAACGAAGACGAAAGAGGGGATGCCTTCCGGGGCATCCCCAAGCTTAGGCTCTTTCCACTCCTTATTTCATAGTCCATCGAATCTTTACCCAAAACTTGAAAACTTCACAACACAAAACTCAAGAGAAAACTCATAAGCTCCGTTAGTACAAGGAAATAAATCAGCACTTAGGTACTGTTGTGAACTCATTTTAAATTCATATTTGTGTAATATCTACTGTATTACAGCTTCTCTAAGGTTCATACCCTTCGATACTACTCATAGATTCATCAAAATAAGCAAACAACACATAGAAAGCAGAATCTGTCAAAAACAGAACAATCTGTAGAAATCTGAGTTGTTCGAGTACTTCTGGAACTCCAAAAATTCTGAAATAAATAGGTGGACGTGAGTAATTTGTCTATTAATCATCTTCAAAAAGAATCAACCTAAAAGAACTCTCCAGTAAAAAATGGAAGCTAATCTCGTGAGCGCAAAAGTTTATGTTTTTTAAAGCAAGATCGCAAAGACTTCACCCAAGTATTCCCAAAGGTTCTACTTGCCACAAACACTAATTAAAACATAGAACCACATCTAACCAGAGGCTAGATAGATTATTTATTACTAAACAGGTGCAAAATGCAAAGAACAAAAATAAAATTGGGTTGCCTCCCAACAAGCGCTTACGTTTAACGCCCCTAGCTAGGCATGATGATTTCAATGATGCTCACAAAAAAGATAAGAATTGAAACATAAACAGAGCATCATGAAGAATAAGACTAGCACATTTAAGTCTAACCCACTTCCTATGCATAGGGATTTTGTGAGCAAACAATTTATGGGAACAAGAATCAACTAGCATAGGAAAGCAAAACAAGCATAACTTCAAGATTTTAAGCACATAGAGAGGAAACTTGATATTATTGCAATTCCTACAAGCATATATTCCTCCCACATAATAATTTTCAGTAGCATCATGAATGAATTCAACAATATAACTATCACATAAAGCATTCTTTTCATGATCTACATGCATATAAATTTTATTACTCTCCACATAGGCAAACTTCTTCTCATGAATAGTAGTGGGAGCAAACTCAACAAAATAACTAGCATGTGAGGAATAATCCATTTGAAAGTTAAAATCATAATGACAAGTTCACGGTTATCATTTTTCTTTATAGCATACATGTCATCACAATAATCATCATAGGTAGCAACTTTGTTCTCATAATCAATTGGAACCTCTTCCAAAATAGTGGATTCATCACTAAATAAAGTCATGACCTCTCCAAATCCACTTCCATCAATATAATCATCATAAATAGGAGGCATTCTTTCATATTAAATTTGCTCAACAAAACTTGGGGGACAAAAAATATCATCTTCATCAAACATAGCATCCCAAATCTTGTGGCTTTGCATATCATTAGCATCATGGATATTCAAGGAATTCATACTAACAACATTGAAATCATGCTCATCATTCAAATATTTAGTGACAAACATTTTAATGCATTCTTCTTCTAACACTTGAGCACAATTTTCCTTTCCATCATTTTCAGGAAAGATATTAAAAAGATGAAGCATATGAGGCACCCTCAATTCCATTTTTTTACTTTTGTTTTATAAACTAAACTAGTGATAAAACAAGAAACTAAAAGATTCGATTGCAAGATCTAAAGATATACCTTCAAGCACTAAACTCCCCGACAATGGCGCCAGAAAAGAGCTTGATTGACGAGGTGTTAGTGTCGCTTACTTAGCTTCCCCGGCAACGGCTGTCAGTGTCAAAACCGGTGGATCTCGGGCAGGGGGTCCCGAACTGTGCGTCTAAGGTCGATGGTAACAGGAGACGGGGGACACGGTGTTTACCCAGGGTTCGGTCCCTCTCTATGGAGGTAATACCCTAATTCCCGCTTGATTGATCTTGATGAATATGAGTATTACAAGAGTTGATCTACCTCGAGATCGTAATGGCTAAAACCCTACAAGTCTAGCCTGTATGACTATGATTATGATTGCCTCTATGGACTAAGCCCTCCAGTTTATATAGACACCGGAGGGGACTAGGTTTATACAAAGTCGGTTACAGAGAAAGGAATCTTCATATCCAGGCGTCAAGCTTGCCTTCCACGCCAAGGAGAGTCCCATCCGGACACAGGTGAGAGTCTTTGGTCTTGTATCTTCACAGCCCATCAGTCCGGCCCATGTCCAACAGGTCGGATGCCAGAGGACCCCTTAATCCAGGATTCCCTCAGTAGCCCCTGAACCAGGCTTTCAATGACGATGTGTCTGGCGCGCAGATTGTATTCGGCATTGCAAGGCGGGTTCCTCCTCCGATGACTTCAAAGGGCTGTATTCGGCCTCGTTCCCATCGGCTTTTGTGCATCCATAGATTCAGCTTCCACGTGTTGAATGAATACGAGAGGTCAGGGTATTTTTTCCATATAACACCTCGGCCATGTAAGAAAAGCGTCTATTTAAACGGATTGGATCTTAGATCCGTTCCACGTCACGTGGAAAATCCTCAAATCTTGCTAGGAAAAACCACACCAACATGGCCAGCGCTCCCAACTCTTCCTCCCGTCCCCACGGCCCAGAAAAAGGCAATTGGGAGAGATGTTCCGTATCCCACGGTCAGCTGGTGAAGCTGCAAACACAAGGATTTCTTGCCCCCGTGGATCTAGTCCCCGTTCGAGCAGGATTGACTTCCTTCAACGGCGGGGCTCAGGCTAAGAATCTCCCCAATCCATCCAGGGGGAACGAGTGTGTTTCATTCCCTACCTTCTAAGAGGCGTTGGATTTCCAATCCATCCGTTCCTCCGAGGACTTCTGGAGTATTATGGCCTCCAACTTCACAATTTCACTCCCGCCTCCATCCTGCACATCGCGGGTTATGCCGCTCTTTGCGAGCTCTTCCTGGGCTGGGAGGCCCATTTTGAGTTATGGAGGAAACTATTTTGCCTCGTCCCTCATAACCAAGAGGGATCAATATTTGAAGTGGGCGGAGCCGAGGTGTGGTGCATCGCCGGGACCGGATACCTGTCCGGCACGCCGAAGAAGGCATCTGAAGAGTGACCTTCCCAATGGTTTTATATCAAGGATGTCGCCCTTCCTGACCCAGTCCGAATGGGTCTGCCCGAATTCTCAAGCGCTCCATTGAAGAAACGCCACAGCTGGTGCCCTCGGAGCCTCGAGGAGGAAGACGGAGGTCCGTCAATTGATGGGCAAGATAAAGACGCTCGCCCAGTCCGGATTATCAATAGTCGAGGTAATGGCGACTTCCATAGTGCGGGGGGTTCAGCCACTCCAATACAGAAGGATTCCCATATGGCACTATAATGGGGAAGATGATGCCTCCCGCTGTGGTCAGAAGGGTCCGGACACCCCCGCCGCTTTGGCCAAAAAATTGGCCGAACTATTCAAAGGGGAGAAAGAGGATTTCACTCGTATCAAGCGCCGATATAGATTTTCCATGTACAATCCTCCTAGATGGGTGAGTTCCAATCCTACTACCCTACTCAATTTTCTCATCGAAATAATTTTAATGAACATTAATCCGTCCATTTGTAAAAGGAATGGCGAAAGATCACCGAGCGGCTCTACAGCCCCCCCCCCCCATAGCCAGAGGACCACAACCGGGACATTGACCCCCGATTCGAAGAGGATCCGGACATATTCGTGGAGCTCTAGAATGGGGTTTTCTACTAGGCGAGCTATGACGGCACGGAAGTGGCCATCACTACCGACTATCCCGGTCTTCTCCCTGCCTCACACGTAAGTAATCAGGAGACATTTCCTCCAAAAGAGCTTCCTCATTCGGCCTCACCCACCGCACTATCTCGTGCTCCAAAGGGGATGCGTTCAGCGTGCCATGCTAGACCAGGGGCAACTCCAAACAGGGCGGCGCCCATGCCAGGCAAGCCTTCGAAGAGGAAGGCAAACGAAGACATGACTGAGCCTTCATCGAAGAGGTACGGCTTTGCCAATATGCTCCTGGGCCGTCACATCCAACTGTGACGTTGTCCGCTTGTGCCTTATCAGGAAAAGCGTTCGCCGGACTATGTCCGGGGGTCCTGTCGATCATACTCCAAGTAGCTAGGTTTCAGACCCTGCCATAAAGACGGGGGCTGATACATGAGCGACGCCGGATTGTCCTTCGGCAGAGGATTCAGATGATGTATCCGTCACAAACTCGGAAGTGGAGAGTGCCATGTATCATCGGCGCCGGAAGGCCGGTCTACGCGACCCTGGCTTTACAAAAGAGGCATTCAATGCCTTCAGCTCGGCTGATGCATACATCTGAGCTGCTCGAGACGAGCTTGCTAGATCCACAAACCAGTATTTAAAAGATATACAGGTAAGTTTATATTATACAAATCTGATAATTATATACCAGTAGCCCCCGAGACTTGAAGCAGGTGATACAACTGATTTACGGATCATTGTATAACCAGGTGCTTACGGAGAAGAATAACCTGTTGTCTCAAGAACTAGAAAAGTATCGGACCCAGCTAACCGCTGCTACCGCCGAACTAGAGAAATCCAAGAAGGCATCGCCTGGTAATGTTCCCCTCCATCGAGAAAACATAATTATATACCAGCAATGCTAACACTGTTGCTCATCTCATGGCAGGATCGTCAGATCAACTAAAGGAGCAACTGAAAGCCGCTCAAGCGGGAGAACAAGAAGCCAAAAGACTACTGGCCGTGGAAGAACGTGTGCTGACACGAGTCAGGGAGGAGAAAAACAAGCTCCAGGATTCCAACACCCAGCTGGGTGAAGAACTGAAAGATGTGTGGGCCCAACTGGCTGACTCCATGAAGGAAAATAAGAGGCTGCGAGGCAGCATATTTAGTATGTGGTCAAACTTACCTCTGTGTAATTCGGAGATGAAAGGGATTGACAGAGTTATGTCTGTAGGTATGCTGACTGGCCATCCCGAAGAGGAGATGTCCGGATTCTCAGGCGATATGCTAGAAGAGATGTCGCAAATGCACGCGCAAGCTCGGCAGGCGATGCAAAGTGTTGCCAAGGCTTTATGGCCATCCGCCTCCCCTCCAGGAAGGATGGAGGAGCTTATACAGCTATTCAAGGGAGCGCGGTGGTGTTTTCGATTATGGAAGATATCGGCCTACCGGGAAGGTGTACGAGAAGCCTGGGCCATGGTGAAAACACGGTATACCAAGATTGATCCAAATCATATGGCCCGGGTCGGACCTCTAGGGTCAGATGGAAAAGAAATTCCCATTAATTTGGTATATGACCAGGTCGAAGTAGCCGTGAAATATTCCCAACAGATTGTAAGTTAGACAACCTCTTAGACGGTATAGAGGAGGAAATTTTTGTGTCCAAGTGACTATGTACTTTCCTTGACATATTTGTCCCTAGCCGGATTATAAAACGATTGTCATGGTAGACCTTTTTGCTTCGACCTCTGGACCCGAAGGTGCGGAGTGTTTCCGAATACCTGAGCGGAAAAATAGACCAGGGTATGCGTGAAAACTAGGCGTAGGGGTCATAGGTGCTTGAACAGACAAGTTGTGTCCGGCTAGCTATGTTATATTACATTGTGATTGTAAGAAACATCTTCCAGAGAGAATAGTTCTGTTAAGGGTTCCTTTCCCTGGGTGTACATGCGTTAATGTGCATGTCCAAACTGTGATTGAAAAAATCGCAGTATACGTAACATCTTTAGTCTGCCGACCGAATATTCCTTTAAGAATGCTAGCTTTCGTCTTCACCTAGTCTAAGGTACACATCCGGATGACCCGGCAGTAACAATCGCAGAGGTGCTCCCTTTATGCCCTAGCCGAACTAACGTGAACGTAGGGCATAAGCACAGGAGCCAGGAAACCCAACTTGGCCCAAACTTAACTCATATCGATGCATATAATGGCAAAGAAAAGGTACATATGGGGAAAGTACGCATATGTGATGAGCTTGATGCTCGGAAAATAACAATAATAAGCTTTTGTCCAAGAAGCCCCCAGGTATAATGGACGTACATATTTGAGGATGTGTACGTCACAGGTGCATGGTTTAGACGCACGAAAGCTTTAAGGCTAACAAATAAAAAGCAAAAAGAGAGGAAACAATAATGGAAACAATAGGGAGAAGGAGACGAACAAAGAGTTCAGCGCTAGGCATAGAATCTTCGGAGTCTGGCCGCGTTCCAGGGCTTCGGCTCTAGGCGATTGTCTGATGCATCACGCAGGCGGTACGCTCCTCAAGTGAGAACTTTGTCAATGACGAAGGGACCCTCCCACTTGGGCTTGAGTTTGTCCTTTTTCTTCTCCGGCAAGCGTAGAACGAGTTCGCCAACATAATAAGTCTTGGCCCGTACTTCTCTGCTTGCCCGTACTTCTCTGCTTTGATATCGGCGGGCCTGTTGTTGATAAAATGCGGAACGGGCTTTTGCAACATCGCGCTCCTCTTCCAGGGCATCTAGGCTGTCCTACCGATCAAGCTCGGCCTCTCTCTCTTCATACATGAGCACTTGAGGTGAGTCATAAATAATGTCGCAGGGTAACACAGCCTCCGCGCCGTACACCATAAAGAAAGGTGTATATCCAGTAGTGCGGTTGGGTGTGGTCCGCAGCCCCCAGAGTACGGAGTCAAGCTCCTCAACCCAGTGCTTGTCTAATTCTTTCAAAGACCGCACTAGTCTGGGTTTAATGCCGCTCATAATAAGGCCATTGGCCCATTCGACTTGACCGTTTGTTTGCGGGTGATAGACAGAGGCTTAATCGAGCTTAATGCCAGATTAGCACACCAGGTTTTCACCTCATCGGCTGTGAAATTGGAGCCGTTATCGGTGATGATGCTGTGTGGAACACCATAATAGTGCACAACACCGGATATGAATTCTATCACTGGCCCGGCTTCGGCCGTTTTGACTGGTTTGGCCTCTATCCACTTAGTGAATTTATCCACCATGACCAGCAGATACTTTTTCTGCTGGCTTCCTCCTTTAAGGGGTGTGACCATATCAAGCCCCCAGACCGCGAAAGGCCAAGTGATGGGGATTGTTTGTAGAGCAGTGGGTGGCGAAAAGTTGGCATCCGATGCAATGTTGGAAAAGGTCCTGTGCATCTGCTCAGGCCGTCGGCCAATAGAAACCTGTACGGAAGGCCTTGCTTACAAGATCCCGAGCCGTGGCGTGGTAACCATCGAGACTTGCATGAATTTCAGCCAAGAGCTGCCGCCCCTCTTCCTCGGAGATACATCTTTAAATTACTCCGGTAGCGATTTTCTTGTAGATTTCTCCGTCGTGAACCTTGTAGGCTTTCGAGCGCCAGACAATGTGGCGAGCCTCATTCTGATCCTCAAGGAGTACTCGCCTATTAAGGTAGGCTAGGAAGGGTTTGGTCCATGGGGCAATAACTCCCATGATGAGATGGGCCGACGGTGTTATTTCGGTGGCTGAGCCCCCGGTGATATCGATGTGTTCGGAATCTGGGGTTATAGTCGGATCCGGACTAATGTTGCCACTCTCATCTTGCCACACCACGGACGGCTTAAAAAGCCTTTCCTGAAAGATGTTAGGTGGGATGGGGTCACGCTTGGCGCCGATGCGAACAAGGACGTCCGCCGCTTGGTTACTTTCTCGAGCCACATGATGAAACTCGAGTTCCTCGAACCGAGCCGAAATTTTGAGAACGGCGTTACGGTAAGCCGCCATTTTCGGGTTTTTGGCATCAAAATCTCCATTTATTTGGGATATTGCGAGGTTTGAGTCCCAACGTACTTCCAGGTGTTGTATGCCCATGGATACAACCATCCGAAGACCATGCAATAAGGCCTCATATTCGGCTGCATTGTTGGAGTCTGTGTATAATATTTGGAGTACATACTGAACTACGTATCCAGTGGGGGATGTTAAGACAACGCCCACCTCTACCCCCGCCAACATTTTGGAACCATCGAAGTACATAACCTAGTTGGAATATGTGACGTACTCTTTAAGGAGTTCGGCCTCTGTCCATTCGGCGACGAAGTCAGTCAGTATTTGGGATTTAATGGCTTGGCGCGGTTCGTATGTTATGTCGAATGGGAGGAGCTCAATGGCCCACTTGGCAATCCGGTCCGTGGCATCGCGGTTGTTTATTATGTCATTGAGTGGTACCTCGGAAGCCACCGTAATCGAGCACTCTTGAAAGTAGTGTTGCAGCTTCCGGGGTGCATCGGCGTCCGTGTATGCTACCTTTGGTGATGAGGGTATCAGGATTTGCATGGTGTGAGGACAGTGGATACGTAGTATACCGGTTTCTAGAGCGGGAACTTGTGTCCGTCCTGCTCTTGCTCAACGACGAGCACGACGCTCACCACCTGGTGTGTTGCCGATATGTATAATAACATGGGTTCGCTGACGTTCGGCGCGACCAGGATTGGGTTGCTTGCTAAAAGGGCCTTTATTTCTTCCTGTCCAGCCGTTGCCGCATCCGTCCACTCGAGGTGGTCGGTGCGTCGGAGAAGGCGATAAAGTGGCAATGCTTTTTCTCCCAATCTGGAGATAAAGCGGCTTAAAGCTGCCATACATCCCGCGAGTTTTTGGACTTGTTTAAAGTCTGTTGGTATAGCCAATTGTGACAGAGCTCAGATTTTGGCTGGATTTGCCTCAATTCCTCTATTAGAAACGATGAAGCCCAGAAATTTTCCAGCAGGGACACCGAAAACACACTTTTCCGGATTGAGGTTGCTGTCATATGCATGGAGGTTGTCGAATGTGAGACGTAGATCGTCTATCAATGACTCGACGTGCCTGGTTTTGATGACGACGTCATCCACATATGCTTCAAATGTCTTGCCGATCTATTTCTCCAGGCATGTTTGAATCATGCGTTGGTAGGTGGAACCAGCAGTTTTGTGCCCGAAAGGCATAGTGTTGAAGCAGAAAGGCCCATATGGGGTAATGAATGCTGTTGCGGCTTGATCGGACTCCTTCATCTTGATTTGATGGTATCTGGAGTATGCGTCGAGGAAACACAGTGAGTCGTGTCCTGCGGTTGCATCAATAATCTGATCGATGCGAGGGAGGGGGAAGGGATCGTTAGGGCAGGCCTTGTTGAGGTCTTTGAAATCGACACATAGGCGCCAGGATTTATCCTTCTTTGGTACCATCACTAAGTTTGCTAGCAGTCCGGGTGTTTTATTTCTCTTATCAATCCGGCTTCGAGTAACTTGGCTAGCTCCTCTCCCATAGCTTGTCGTTTGGGTTCGAAGAAACGTCGTAGTGTCTGCTGGACTGGTTTATATCCCTGTAATATATTGAAGCTGTGCTCGGCCAACCTGCGTGGGATTCCAGGCATATCAGAAGGGTGACAGGCGAATATGTCCTAGTTCTCATGCAGGAACTCTCGTAGCGCGGCGTCGATCGTTGGGTCGAGTTGTGCCCCGATGGATGCTGTCTTCTTGGGGTCCGTCGAGTGGACTTGAAATTTGACTATTTCATCTGTTGGTCTAAAGGAGGTGGACTTGGGTCATTTGTCCAAGATTACGTCATCCCTATCCACAGTAGAGCGTAGCGCGGCTAGCTCTTCGGCCGCGAGTATTTTAGACAATGCATCGAGGGCCAGCGATGTGGTTTTATTTTCGGCGCGGAGTGCTATCTCCGGATCACTGGCAAGAGTGATGATACTGTTGGGCCCGGGCATCTTGAGCTTCATGTACCCGTAATGAGGTATAGCTTGGAAGCGTGTAAATGCATCTCGCCCCAATATTGCGTGATATCCTCTGTTGAAAGGAGCCACTTGGAAGGTTATCTCTTCGGAACGATAATTCTCCGGTGTGCCGAATACCACATCGAGCGTGATTTTTCCCGCGCATCGTGCCTCCCGACTGGGAATGATTGCCCGGAAGGTCGTGCTACTTTGCTTGATGCGGCTCCTGTCTATTTCCATTGTATTGAGCGTATCCTCGTAGATGAGGTTTAATCCGTTGCCGCCGTCCATGAGCACTTTGGTGAGCCGAAACCTGTCCACAATTGGATTGAGGACCAAGGCGGCTGGTGCCTGGACTGTCCGGAATTTTGGTTCATCACTGGCAATGAAAGTTATGGCCATGTCGTTCCAAGGGTTTATTGCTGCGACTTGGCAGACTTCGGCGAGGTTGTGGAAAGCCCTTTTATGCCGATTGTTTCAAGCAAAAGTCTCGAAGTCTGTCAATACGCTAGGGTCGTCATCTTCCGGGGGGTGTTGCACTGGTGTATTTTTGGTGAGGATATCCTCGTCGCTCTTGGCCACTTGCCGGAGTATCCAACATGCTCTAAGGCTCGGGCTCCGGGTTATTAACTGATTTTTCAGGCCCGTTGTTCGATTCTAGGTTCGGAGGGCGGGCTGTGTCTTTCCGAAGGCAGGTGTCCCACTCTTCGAGCTCGGAAATCCGAACATAGTTCGTTCTCAGTATAGAGGAAGTTTTGTCATCTTGCTCCTCTACTATCGCTATCTGGTGGGTGATTGGCGGAGATTTAATTTCTCTCTGGTCGGGTTTAAGCCCAATCTGATCGTAGTCTATAGCGACCCCCAGGGAGGCGATGCGATCTAGGAGCTCGTTCAAAGATGATAACTCGGCCAGATCCATCTGCTTAGAGTATTCGGAGCTGACACGGAGGTGGTTTTCCATGACCCGAGAAGTCATCGTCGGCTTAACGACCGTAGGGGCGGTCATGGTAAAGCCGCCCTGCCGGAGGGTTTGTCCTGAGGTTAGGGCACCTCCGGAGGTGATACTGTCCTTGATAACAAGGCGAGCCATCAATCCTGTCTTCGACGTCACAACGGAACTCTCAATGAAAGTACCAATGTCGGTGTCAAAACCGCGGATCTCGGTAGGGGGTCCCGAATCGTGCGTCTAAGGTCGATGGTAACAGGAGACGGGGCCACGATGTTTACCTGTGTCCGGGCCCTCTCTATGGAGGTAATACCCTACTTCCTGCTTGATTGATATTGATGAATATGAGTATTACAAGAGTTGATCTACCTCGATATCGTAATGGCTAAAACCCTAAAAGTCTTGCCTGTATGACTATGATTATGATTGCCTCTGTGGACTAAGACCTCCGGTTTATATAGACACCGGAGGGGACTAGGGTTATACCAAGTCAGTTACAGAGAAAGGAATCTTCATATCCGGGCGCCAAGCTTGCCTTCCAGGCCATGGAGAGTCCCATCCAGACACTGGTGAGAGTCTTCGGTCTTGTATCTTCACAGCCCATCAGTCCGGCCCATGTCCAATAGGCCGGACGCCCGAGGACCCCTTAATCCAGGACTCCCTCAATGGTGCCAGAAAAGAGCTTGATGTCTACTGCACAACCTTCATCTTGTAGACGTTGTTGGGACTCCAAGTGCAGAGATTTGTAGGACAGTAGCAAATTTCCGTCAAGTGGATGACCTAAGGTTTATCAATCCGTGGGAGTCATAGGATGAAGATGGCTCTCTCAAACAAACCTGCAACCAAACAACAAAGAGTCTCTTGTGTCCCCAACACACCCAATACAATGGTAAATTGTATAGGTGCACTAGTTCGGCGAAGAGATGGTAGATATAGGTTTTTCTAATCTGAAAAATAAAAACAGCAAGGTAGCAAGTCGTAAAAGTGAGCGTAAACGGTATTCAATGCATTGAAACAAGGCCTAGGGGTCATACTTAGCGGGGGAAACGACAGCTACGGTATCACGGGGAATCCCTTTTGCTATGGTTGGCGGGCGCGGGGCTGTGGAAAGAGCGGGATTGAGAGATCAAAGCAGGGGGATTATCCAGGTTCGGGCCGCAAGTGATGCGTAATACCCTACTCCTGCTGGTTTATGTTTATTTGGTATTCTTGGACTAGCTAAAGAGCATGGAGGGTCCAAAAAGTTTGAATCCTTCCTCGATACACCACGGGCCTCCTTTTATAGTCAAAAGGGGCTGCAACAATGGCACACAGGAGGTGGAAAGTTGAATAGTAGTGGAGTCTATCTCCTGGCACCGTAGGACAAATGCATTTAATGCGTTGCCGACGTGCCCTTCTTGCTTTATCAGGGACGGCAAGGAAGCTCGTCCCAGTTGTCGCCGCCACGCGTGGCTTCGACGCGCGTCCAAGCTGACGAGGAGTGTAGTGCCATGCTGGCTGGTTGGCTGCTTAGTTGGTGCGGTAGCAGACTCTTCACGAAGATCTACATGCCACCACATAGGTGCTTGCTGAGTTGGCCTAGAGGCCGCACGTCGCCACGCAGGTGCTCGCCTAGTTGGTGGGCTGGCAGCTGTGTGGGAACGGCGGTGGAGTCCTTGCAGGTGTGGGCCTGGCTATGGCCCCGCGAATGTCCCCGGCAAGTGTCTTGCCGTGGCGTCATGGGCGTCCCCGGCAAGGGTCTTGCCGGGGGGTCTCGTGGGTATCCTCGGTAAGGATCTCGCCAAGGATCTCCGTCTTCTGATTCTCATCTAGTCTTGTACGTTCTTGGTCTTCACAAAGATCCGCATGCCACCATGGAGGCGCTTCCCGAGCTTTGGTTCCAATGTGGTTGAGGGCGTTGGAACTCTTAGGCTCAAGGGAGGCAGCCCCGCTGGCGTTGGGCAAGTTACCCCGGCAAGTTTCTTGCCGGGGCTATGGAGGCCGCCCCGGCAAGGGTCTTGCTGGGGGAGTTCACCTCGCCCTTCTGCTCATCGTGTTTCTGGCTTGGCGTTGCTCTGGTTGTCTTGTGGCTCTGCTTCCTCTGCCCCACCAAGAGTGGCCAGGGGCGTGGGGCTGCGACTGCCCACGCACAAGTAAAGGGGTACAAAAAGGGACCCCTACTTTTGTACACCGATAGGAGCCCCGGGCCTGGGCCACATATAAGTGCGGGGCATTATTGGGCCAGGCCCAGAATGGTGCACAGGCGTGCGTGCGGTGAAGTCTTTACCGCAGTAACTCCCTCGCCAGTTGCACTTCCCATGACCCACGTTGAATGCGCGACGTGGGAGTCGTGCGTGACATGGGGGTCATGCGTGGGGCGGTTGCTGCCCTCGTGCGTCACATCATGGTAAATGGTAGAGAGGCGGCCCACGCCTTCCCCATAAAAAGGAAAAACCGCAGGCGCGCTGCTCATTTACCCTCTATGCCTCTTCCAATCTCGGAACCGCCGTTCCTCTCTTCTTCCTTAGGCGAAAGATTCGAAGTTCTTGCCTCTGCTTGCTGCCGCTGCGCCCCCATTGATCTTGATCCTTCGCCCCCTCCCAGCTTCCATGGCACCCAAAACTAGCAGGGGTAAGGGAGTGGCCAAGGATGCCGGGGAGAAGGAGGCAACGGAGAGTGAATCGGCGGTGCGGTGGATGCAGCTCGCCTACTTCCCGTCGACGATCTATGCGGTCCACCTCAAGAACTTCTTTTTGCCCCTATGGGGGAGGAAGACGACGGGGCACCCTGCCACGCGCGCCGTCCCCGCCGATTTTGCCAAGGACGGCCCGTATCGGTACCCCTTCTTCATCGATTTCTTCTCTTGGGGGCTCTGCCCCCCATTCTCTGAATTTTTCAACGACGTCATGCACACCTACGGCTTCCATCTTTTGGATCTCACGCCGAATGTCGTGGCGTGCATGGCTCTCTTTTCCCACCTCTGCGAGGGCTTTTCCGGGGTGCTCCCTAGCACGGCGCTCTTCCGCCACTACTTCTACCCTTGCCTCCAACCAGGGGGTGCCATCTCTAGGAGCATCGCCTGGATACCGAGGACCCAGGAGAAAGGCACGTACCCGGAGGGTGCCCAGAAGGAGAGGTGGGAGGAGTGGTGGGGCCGGTGGTGCTGGATTGAGGAGAAGGACCCGCAGGAGTTCTGCCGGGTTCGTCAGAGCCCGCTGACCCGCCGCAAGGACTGGAGCGACCTCGACGCCAATGAAAAGATGCTCTCGATCGACACCACCAGGATCCATCGCTTCACCACGGCCGGGCTAACCATCGAGATGATTGGGGCGGATTTCATCCGTTGCCGAATCGCCCTGCTGCACAACAAGGAGAGGCCGGCCTGGGACTTCAGGAATGCGGCTGACATCATGAGGCTCCGCCCTGGCCTGAAGCACAACTTCATGGTGATGGGGCATGCCCATTTCTGTCAAAGGCTCTTTCAGCTTGACGTGGACAGCGACGGCATGGCTGAGAGGACCAGCAGGGCCGCGAAGGCTGGCAAGGCCATCAAGGGGCCCCTGTTTGGGTTGCCGGCGGGAGTGGTCCCGCTGAGCAACAACTCTCGCCAGTCCGCCATCATCGCCATGATGCCGGACTTTAACGTAGATGGCCTTGACCCGGCCTGGGCCGAGCTGACAGCGGAGAAGGTGCATGAGTTCTTCGACACCTTGTCGGAGAGCTATGTTCGTGATGAGCCGCTACTCATCTAGGACACCACCAAGGAGGAGCTGGACTACATCATCGCCAGGGCGGTGGAGGCGGCGCTTGCCAGGGAGGCCGGCAGCGTTGGCACCATGGAGGACGAGGCCGACGCGGCCGCGGAGAAGACGGAGCTCGCCCAATGGGCAGAGTCTGCCGGGGAGGCCAGCGGCGCCAACGCCGAGGCCCCCCTTATTGAAGACGAGGGTGATGAGTCGTCCGAAGAGGAGGTCGAGGTGAACGACCCCCCAGTCACGGGGAGGCAGCGTGTCCTGCGGCGGGCCAACTCTGGTGAGCCGGTCCGGCCCGGCTGGATCACGCAGCGGAAGCCGCCCCAGGAGCAGCTCGTGCGCGAGACGAGGGCGATGAAGGCCGCGGCAGCGAAGAAGGCGGCGAAGGCCATGGTGGCGAAGAGGACAACAACTGCTTCCTCCTGGTCCAAGCGGTACCGGACCCCATCCCCTTCCCCTTCGGACAGCACCTTGGAGGCCGAGTTGGAGCTCGGATATTTTAGCCCGGCGAGGAAGAGGAAGCTAGTGGAGGAGGAGGTGGAGGAAGAGTAAGTATTTTTCCCCCACATCATCTCCTGACTTTACTCCTGTGTTATCCTTCTTTGATTTGATGTTATCTTCACAGGGACGTGGAGATGGTGGCCCAAAGGGTGGAGAATAGGGCCAAGGCCTCGATGGGCGACAAGCCCCCTGTGGGTACTTCGTGTACGCTGTTGCTGGTGGAGAGCAGCCTGGATAGCAGCCCCCAGCGTAGCCCCCGCTTCAGCCCCTAGCGTAAGCTCATCACTCACTCCTCCATTGATGAACATTGGGGGTGTGAATCTTTGATGCTGAACTTGCCGAGTTTGCAGGAGAAGAATGGTAGCAGGAGGAGCCGCCGAGGGCCACTCCCAACACGCCGCCCCCCTCAACTACGTCGCCCCGAGGGGCGTCCCTGGCAAGGGCATCCACCACCGAGCCCACGCATGTGTAGGAGGAGGAGGAGGCAAACTTGGGTGCCGGGGGTTCTGCCCCGGCAACGAATGCTGGCGGGGAGGGCGCCACTTCTTCCCAGCCCGGTGTGGGTAAGTCGTTTGTTTCGCATCCCCGTTCTTTATTTTTCTTATTGAACCTTGACCTTGGCTCCGTCTCATTCCCCCTCTTGTTATCCAGACCCTTCCTCGGTGGACCGGGAGGACATTGACACCGTCATCGAGGAGGTCGCCAGGGACGCCGGGGCCGAGGCCGACAAGATCACGCCGAGGAGCCGCCAAGACTGCCGCTGAAGAGGCCGCCAAGGGGCATGCCGGGGAGGCTGGCAAGGCTGCTGCTGAGGATGCCGACAAGGCCGCTGCCGAGGAGGCCAGCAAGGGGCCTCCCGGGGATGGGGTGGTTGACGACCAACCTTCCTCCTCTGTTGCCTTTCGCTCGGGCAAGTACATGAAGGTGAGCGACGACTTGTTTGTCCACCTCCCAGGGACGGCGAGCACCAGGACGCCCACCAAGGGGGAGGTGTTCGATGACGAGGTGCTCGCCGCTGCCGGGCTTGAGGTTGTTGACGAATCGAGTGCCGGTGGTAGAGGTTCCCAAGAGGAGTAGCTCCTTCGGGCCATCAGCGCAAACTTCGAGAAGCTCCAGGCGCTTCACCGTGCCCGCCTGGACAAGGCAAAATCCAGGATGGCGGCGGTGGACAAGGCAGAGGCAGATCTCGAGGGGCACGTCGCCGAGACGCGGGCCTGGTTCCGCTAGGCCCACAAAGAACTAAAGGTTGCCCCAGGATCTGCTGGCTGAGCGCAAAAAGGAGCTCATCCTCGCACCAAGCCCAGGAGGCGGGGAAGGAATAAGCCGCCAAGGACAAGGCCGCTCAGCACCAGCACCAGGCCGAGCTGAACTCCCAGGAGGAGGACCTTGCCGCTCGTGAGGAAGCGCTCGCCACCACCCTCCGCGGCAAGGATGAGGAGTTCGAGAAGCTTGCCGTGTAGCAGACCCAGGAGCTGGAGCAGAGGCACAAGGAGGCACTCAATGCTCAAGTCCTGGTCCATGCCGGCAAGGTGAAGGAGCTGGAGGTGGAGCGGGATGGGCTAAAGAAACAGGTCTTGGAGCTGGCGAAGGAGAAGGACACGATCAACGGTGCTCTGGTGGAGGCGCAGGCCGCAGTCCTTGGCAAGACCGAGCTGCTCTCCAAGGCCAACGACTCCATCAAAGATCTGAAGCTGAAGCTGGAGGGCCTTGAGGGGACGCTTCCGGAGGTCAGGGCCCGGGAAGAGACCCTGACCAAGGACCTAGAGGAGGAGAGGCAGCTGCGGAGGAATGACGCCACCGACCACAAGGAGTACGCGGAGGGCATAAACCGTTGGGTCAGCCGCCTCGCTGACGTCGCCGGTAGGACCACCACAAAGCTGGCTGCCATGGGGATGCCAAATGTGAGGTACTCCCCGGAGCCGAACATGAGTCCCAATGCCAAACTGACCCTGTTCTTCGAGGGCGTTCTTGGAGCCCTGGAGCAGCTCCGCTCCAACCGGGCAACTTATCTGGCCAACGAGTCCCGGAGGCTCTGCCGGGGCGCCCTGACCAAGGTGCTCACCAAGGTGGCGTTCTGGAACCCCACCGTCAACTTTGCCAACGCGTTGGAGAGCTTGCCGGAGGAGGCGGACCTCGCGGTGCTCAAGGAGCATATCAAGCCCATCATCGACTGTGTCAACGGAGTTGAGAGGGTGGAGGGCCAGCGCCGGGACTAGGCACCTCGTTTCTCGTCGCCATTGCGAGTATAAGACCAAGACAATTTTATCTTAAGTTAGAACCGCAGCGATTATTTGATGTAATATAACTCTGCAGTACTTTAAGATCGAGCATGCTATCTTCCTGTTAGATATTTCTTTGTATGTTCACACCCTACACTTGGTTGGATAAGGCTATCAGCGCGTAAACCAATGTCGGGGTGCTTTGAGGACGGATCCTTAGCAGCCTGCCAGGGAGGCGCCTGCTGCCGGGCAAGCCACCTTCTAGCTCCCAGCGTGGTCGCTTGAACTGTCGAGCGGACTCGAAACATGACAAGAGCGCGTCTAGTAGCGGTTAGGCCACCTTGTCGTTCTCAGCGTGGCCGCATGAACTATCGAGTGAACTCGAGACAGAGACAAGGGCATTGCCAATAGCGGAAGGGTCCCATTGCGTGCAGGCTTCCCATATAAGGAAAGAGATCTTTCGAGGAAGACAGACTTATATAAATGAAATTAGCCAAAATTTTGCATGACTTAGCTTTTCGGGGCCACGCGAATGGTTGTCGAAGCTACGGACGGCACCAGAGGGCGGCTGATCGACGTTGCCCTCTCCTTTCGAGCATCCCCATGAAAGAGACGACGCGTTGGCTCCAAAACATATTTCCAAGGCTTGCACCTCCCCCTACCTGGCGCGCCAAAGATGTCGGGGGAAACGACACCTACGGGATCACGGGGAATCCCTTTTGCTACGGTTGGCGGGCGCGAGGGTTGTGGAAAGAGCGGGATTGAGAGATCAACGCAGGGGGATTATCCAGGTTCGGGCCGCAAATGATGTGTAATACTCTACTCCTACTGGTTTATGTTTATCTAGTGTTCTTGGACTAGCTACAAAGTGTGCAGGGTACAAAAAGTTCGAATCCTTCCTCAGTACGCCGCGGGCCTCCTTTTATAGTCAAAAGGGGCTGCCACAGTGGAACACAGGAGGTGGAAAGTTGTACAGTAGTTGAGTCTATCTCCTAGCACCGTAGGACAAATGCATTTAATGCGCTGCCGACGTGCCTTCTTGCTTTATCGGGGACGGCAAGGAAGCTCGTCCCAGCTGTCGCCGCCTCGCGTGGCTTCGACGCGCATCCAATCTAACGAGGCGTGTCGCGCCATGATGGCTGGCTGGCTGCTGAGTTGGTGCGGTAGCAGAGTGTTCACGAAGATCTGTATTCCACCACGCAGGTGCTTGCTGAGTTGACCTAGAGGCCGCACGTCGCCACGCAGGTGCTCGCCTAGTTGGTGGGCTTGCAGCTGCATGGGAACGGGTGCAGTCTTGGCAGGTGTGGGCCTTGTTGTGGCCCCGCAGATGTCTCCGGCAAGCGCCTTACCGGGGCCCCGGCAAGGGTCTTGTCGCGGCGTCGTGGGCGTCCCCGACAAGGGTCTCGTGGGTATCCATGGCAAGGATCTCGCCTAGGATCTCCGTCTTCTGATTCTCATCTAGTCTTGTATGTTCTTGGTCTTCACAAAGATCTACATGCCACCATGGAGGGGCTTCCCGATCCTTGGTTCCAATGTGGTTGACGGCGTTGGAACTCTAAGACTCAAGGGCGGAAGCCCCGCTGGCGTTGGGCAAGTTGCCCCGGCAAGGTTCTTGCCGGGGCTGTGGAGGCCGCCCCGGCAAGACCTCACCACGCCCTTCTGCTCTTCGTGTTTCTGGCTTGGCGTTGCTCTGGTTGTCTTGTGGCTCTCCTTCCTCTGCCCCGCCAAGCGTGGGTAGGGGCATGGGGCTGCGACTTCCCAGCAGAAGTAAAGGGGTACAAAAAGGGACCCCTACTTTTGTACACCGACAATACTTTCACTAGTGCAAGTTCTCTCAACAATAATAACATAATTGGATCATACAACTATCCCTCAACATGAAACAAAGAGTCACTCCAAAGTCACTAATAGCGGAGAACAAACGAAGAGATTATTATAGGATACGAAACCACCTCAAAGTTATCCTTTCTGATCGATCTATGCAAGAGTCTGTAGTAAAATAACACGAAGCTATTCTTTCCGTTTGATCTATCCTAGAGTTCGTACTAGAATAACACCTTAAGAAACAAATCAACCAAAACCCTGATGTTCCCTAGATACTCCAATGTCACTCAAGTATCTGTGGGTATGTTTATACGATATGCATCACACAATCTCAGATTCATCTATTCAGCCAACACAAAGAACTTCAAAGAGTGCCCCAAAGTTTCTACCGGAGAGTCAAGACGAAAACGTGTGCCAACCCCTATGCATAAGTTCACAAGGTCACTGAACCCGCAAGTTGATCACCAAAACATACATCAAGTGGATCACATGAATATCCCATTGTCACCATAGATAAGCACAAATCCTTAAAGACTCAATTCAATAAGATAACTTCAAAGGGAAAATTCAATTCATCACAAGAGATAGAGGGGGAGAAACATCATAAGATCCAACTATAATAGCAAAGATCGCGATACATCAAGATCATATCAAATCAAGAACACGAGAGAGAGAGAGAGAGAGAGATCAAACACATAGCTACCGAGGGTGAACTACTCCCTCCTCGTCATGGAGAGCGCCGAGATGATGAAGATGGCCAGCGGTGATGGATCCCCCCCTCCGACAGGGTGCAGGAACAGGGTCTCGATTAGCTTTTCGTGCCTACAGAGGCTTGCGGCGGCGGAACTCCCGATCTAGGTTATTTTCTAGAGGTTTGGATATTTATAGGAATTTTTGGCGTCGGTCTCACGTCAGGGGGGTCTACGAGTCGTCCACGAGATAGGGGGACGCGCCCAGGGGGTAGGGGGCGCCCTCCACCATCGTGGACGGCTCGGGACTCTTCTGGCCCAACTCTTTTACTCCGGGGACTTCTTTTGGTCCATAAAAAATCCACAAAAATCGGTAGGTCAATTGGACTCCGTTTGGTATTCCTTTTCTGTAAAACTCAAAAACAAGGAAAATACAGAAACTGGCATTGGGCTCTAGGTTAATAGGTTAGTCCCAAAAATCATATAAAATAGGATATAAATGCATATAAAACATCCTAGATGGATAATATAATAGCATGGAACAATCAAAAATTATAGATACGTTCGAGACGTATCAAGCATCCCCAAGCTTAATTCGTGCTCGTCCTGGAGTAGGTAAATGATAAAAACAGAATTTTTGATGGGGTGGCGGATGGAGGACGCCGGGGTTTCGCGGTTGGTGGAGAGGTAGTTTTGGCGCCCATGGAGTACGAATGGGGAATTGGACGGGGGGGGGGGGGGGGCGGGGAGCGGGGGGGGCAAAGGGCGAACAATGTTTTGGTCTGGGACGCGCTTGTTTTTAGATTTTTCTGAGCTGATGGTACGCGCTTGTTTGAAATTAGGGGAAAGTACAAAGTTTGCCCCCTCTTAAATTTTGGACCTACTGCGATCGGGCGTAGGATGGTAATCCCGGGTGTCCCAAATAGTGGGCGGGAGCGATTTCACCCGCGCGCATGTGTGCTTAGGCGGCCATTGTGTATGAGTGTTTTCCGGAGGCTGTTGTGTGGCGTCTAGATGAAGCTACAAACCTACCCCGGTTTAGACCTTTGGACGTCGGGCTGGTAGGTTTCACGGTTCGGAGTTACAAAAGTAATTTCCTTCTACCAAACATTCGTGTCACACGGTTTCGGGCTAGTAGAGGCTCTTTTGGCACTTCCTTCGAAATTTTGAAACAGAAGAATTCACGTTTAGAGTACTCTTAAACTTTGAGGACTGACCTAAATAGACAACGTTAAATTTGACCTTGTATGTTTGAAAACCTCATTAAATTATGCACTTCTTTTTGAAATTTTCACACTTGAAAATCCTATAACTACAATTATTTTGGAATGGAGGAGGTAAATTTGAATCTATTTTGTACACGACTATATATGCTATTATGTACAAAAGCAGAGCAAAGATTGTTGCCCCCATAATTTAGGTATGATTTACAAATGCCATGATATCAAATTCAAAAAATTGAATGGACTTCATGTTGAATTCTAACTTTTTAAACCACCTTAAGTTCAATTCAAATGTATGCTAGTTCATAGCTAGCTATTTATAATGTCCATTGTGTAAGTTTTGTATGTATGATGTGCTTTACACACACAACATTAACTATACACGCGTTTATATTCGGTTGCTAAAGGGATGCATTGTCTGGAGTTCAAAATACTAACTTTGTGGATAAATTATGTCGAATAATAGCGTAGACATGCTCAAATTCGGTAGAATATAGATGTCTGCTTGATGAATGATCGTTCATTACGTGAATTGCAAATATCATGATCCCATCATAATATTTGGATACAATTTATATTTTTAATCAATGTGTACATCAGTCTTTTACGTGTAGTTTCACTCTCCATCGGTGGTCTCTCACACATGCTCACACATTCTCTCCTGAGGTATCTTTCTCGCAGAGATGCTCTCGATATAACCCTCCCTCCCTCTCATAACCATTTACGACTATTTTCACTAATGTTTATCACAAGCACTCTACCTCTCAAAAGCATACAGACACACAATCCCCATTGACCCTTTCTATATACATATACCTGCCTACGTGTCTCCCGCGCGCACATTATATTTAGGCCTATCTCTCACGCATTGCCTCCACCTCTCTTCCTAATTGACGAGTATGATTCTAGCAGAGCATTCTGCATGATGCCCCTTAAAGTTAGGTTGGATAAATAGTAATATTAGAGATAAGGAGTTACCTTAGTCCGAGGACCTAGGGTTACAAATCCTAGCCGGCTTTGTCACTGGACACAGTGTCCTTCACGACTCTGCTATCTTTGTCTTATACGACTAGTCCTCCATGGGTCTCCCTAAATGCTTAACGGGCCGACCAATGTAGTGCAGGACGGAACTAAACCAAGGTCCTCACCTCGGCCTACCGGACTTCACGCAGTGACACACCCTCTGCCCCCAGGTCTCATTATCTTCTCACACCCACACATACCAACATAGACACCACACAAAATATTTTCTCCTTGTGCCTCTATCCCCTCCCCCCTTGCATATACACACTCAAGGGCATCTCTTGTCGTGACATCATATTCGTCTCTCTCTCTAGACCTCTCTCATTTCTCGTTCTATCTCTCCCCCGCCCCCCCCCCCCGCCGCCGGCCCCTCTATCCATGCTTCTCTCGAATACGTAATACACACACATACCTCTATAGGCCCCGCCAAATACATCAACTACACGTTCAAACATGTTACATCACGTACCCCGTTGATCTAAAAAGCCCTCTCTTCACGTTTATTTCACATACAACATTCCTTTTGGAATTTCTACATATATACAACATTACAAAGTTATATGGAGGAGTATGAACGTTAATTTGCATTGCATGGTGACCACAATGATATTTATTATGCATTGTGAATTTTTATATTTTTATACTATATATAAAGTTAGTCATAATATGAGAAATGAAGAGCATCTCTCTCTCTCTCTCCATCGCATACACCCCCTCTATGCCTGTGGGAGTCCGGGACTAGGGGGTCTCCGGATAGCCGAACTATCATCACGGCCGGACTCCAAGATTATGAAGATACAAGATTGAAGACTTCGTCCCGTGTCCGGATGGGACTTTCCTTGGCGTGGAAGGCAAGCTTGGCGATACGGATATGTAGATCTCCTACCATTGTAACCGACTCTGTGTAACCCTAACCTATCCAATGTCTATATAAACCGGAGGGTTTTAGTCCGTATGACGAACAACAATCATACCATAGGATAGCTTCTAGGGTTTAGCCTCTACGATCTCGTGGTAGATCTACTCTTGTACTACCCATATCATCAATATTAATCAAGCAGGAGTAGGGTATTACCTCCATCGAGAGGGCCCGAACCTGGGTAAAAACATCGTGTCCCTTGTCTCCTGTTACCATCCGCCTAGACGCACAGTTCGGGACCCCCTACCCGAGATCCGCCGGTTTTGACACCGACATTGGTGCTTTCATTGAGAGTTCCTCTGTGTCGTCGCCGATAGGCCCGATGGCTCCTTCGATCATCAACAATGAAGCGGTCCAGGGTGAGACTTTTCTCCCCTGACAGATCTTCGTATTCGGGCGGCTTTTGCATCCGCGCGGGCCAATTTGCTTGGCCATCTAGAGCAGATCGAAAGCTACGCCCCTGGCCATCAAGTCAGATTTGGAAGTTTGAATTATACGGCCGATGTCCGCGGAGACTTGATCTTCGACGGATTCGAGCCGCAGCCGAGCATGCCGCACTGTCTCGATGGGTATGATCTAGCTCTGCCGCCGAACAGTGCCCTGGAGGCCGCACCAGGATCCGCTCCGACCCTCAATCCGGAGCCGGATTCCCTGATCGAGAACGCGTGGTTAGACACTGCCTCGGGGGCTACGATCTCTATGGCGATTGAGCCGAACTCCATCCCTGTCCTTTGCGAAGACCTTGACTCCAGGGCGCCGGACTCCTCTCCGGACTCCGAACCCTTCGCGCCCCTACCAATCAAATCCGATTGGGTGTCGGTCATGGAGTTCACTGCCGCGGACATCTTTCAGCACTCACCCTTTGGCGACATCCTGAATTCACTAAAATCTCTCTCTTTATCCGGAGAGCCCTGGCCGGACTACGGTCAGGAAGGTTGGGACGCAGACGACGAAGAAATTCAGCGCCCACCCACCACCCACTTCAGAGCTAATCGTCGAAAGCTTACACGACGTGCTCGATTTCGACTCCGAAGACATCGACGGTATGGACGACGATGTTGGAGACAACCATGAACCAGCACCTATAGGATGCTGGACAACCACCTCATCTCATGATGTATACATGGTGGATACATCTAAAGGAAATGAAGACAAGGAACAACGGGACGCTACAAAGGATAAATCCCTCGAAAAGCAGTCAAAATAGAAACGTAAGCGCCGAACCAAGTCCCGCCTCAACAAAGACCCAGCCATAGAGCAGGGCAAACCGGTGGACGACGAACATGCTATCGCGCAATCGTCCGAACAAGACAACTTGGATAAACAACCCGTCTCATGGCGAAGATAACAGTCCGGACGATCCCACGCCGGACAAATTGTTGGAGCAGAATAACCTCCACAAAAGGCTCGTTGCCACTGCGCGTAGCCTGAAAAAGCAGAAGCGGAAGCTCAAAACAGCGGAAGATGCACCCAGAATCAGATGGAACAAAATATTCAACACCGCAGACAAATACGGCGATAGTCGCCGAACAAAGAGCTACCCGAAGAGAAAGCTACTACCCGAATTTGATGAGGAGGCCGTAGAGCCCCCACAATCAAAAAACAAGAAGGCCACCCGGTCGGATGGACGACCCCACGGCAAAAAGAGAGCGGCAAATGGCGCCGCATACAAGCCGGTACGCGATCCGCATAAGGAATCACATCAAAAGGATGGCCCAGTTAGGTCCGTCTATGGGCCGAGAAAGCAAGATCTTCAAAGCAATGCAACACGCCAAATATCCGAACATCACGGCACACCCAAATACAGGGGCGCCGCACATCCCCTATGTTTCACCGATGAGGTGCTGGATCACGAATTTCCAGCGGGATTCAAACCCGTAAACATAGAGGCATACGACGGAACAACAGACCCTGGAGTCTGGATTGAGGATTACATCCTCCACATACACGTGGCTAGAGGAGATGATCTCCACGCCATAAAATACTTACCCCTCAAACTCAAAGGGCCAGCTCGGCATTGGCTTAAAAGCCTCCCCGAAAATACCATTGGAAGCTGGGAAGAGCCCGAGGATGCGTTTCGGGCAAATTTTCAGGGGAACTATGTCCGTCCTGCGGATGCAGACGATCTAAGTCACATAACTCAACAGCCCGGAGAGTCAGCCCGGAAATTCTGGAACAGGTACCTTACTAAAAAGAACCGAATAGTCGATTGTCCGGACGCCGAAGCCTTAGCAGCCTTCAAACACAATGTCCGTGACGAATGGCTCGCCAGAGACCTCGGCCAAGAAAATCCAAGAACAATGGCCACATTAACACGCCTCATGACCCGCTTTTGCGCGGGAGAGGATAGCTGGCTAGCAAGATGCAGCACCAGCGACCCAAGTACATCCGAAGTCAGGGATGGAAGCGAAACCACGGCGCAACAAGGACCAGCGCCGGATTAAAGGAAACGGTCCAAAGAGCGCGGCGATCAACGCCGGATTCAAAAGCTCACGGCGAACAATAAAAACTGCCCCTTAAGGACAATAGCGATGAGCTATCCAACTTAAACAAAATCTTGGACAAGATATGTCAAATCCACAGTACTCCCGGGAGGCCAGCAAACCATACCCACAGAAATTGTTGGGTCTTCAAACAGTCCGGGAGACTCAACGCCGAACACAAGGGGCTCGACACACCAAGTGAAGATGATGACGAGCACCACCAGCAGAGCCCCGGAAAACAAAAGAATTTCCCACAAGAAGTCAAAGCAGTAAACTCACTTCACGTGATAAAAGGAAAAAACAGAGCGGCGCCCATCAAGACGCGCGCCGCACATACTACCCTAGCAGAGCACCAACACTGGTTGTCAAAACCAATCACCTTCGACCATGAGGACTACTCCGAAAGTATCCGGCACGCAGGATGGACTGCCTTGATATTGGATCCTATAATCGAGGGATTTCAATTTACACAAGTCCTCATGGATGGCGGCAGTGACATAAGCCTGATATATCAGGACACAATCCACAGGATGGGGATAGACCCAACAAAAATTCGCCATAGCAACACCTCCTTTAAAGGGGTAATGCCAGGCCCATATGCCCATTGTACGGGCTCCCTACTGCTAGAAGTTGTGTTCGGTTTATCCAACAACTTCCGTCGCAAAAAGTTAGTCTTCCATGTCGCCCCATTTAAAAGTAACCATCAAGCACTATTGGCACGTGAAGCTTTCGCCAGCTTTAACGCAATACCGCATTATGCATCTCTAACACTTAAAATGCCCGGTCCACGCGGCATCATCTCATTAAAAGGGAGTATTAAGTGTTACTCGAGCGCGGAAGAACGTGAGACTGCCTTGACAGCCCCACACCTATCCGGCTCCGCTAGTCAAAGAACCTGAATAGGTCATTCAAACCCCAGACACGGCTAGACGAGTCCGACGCCTACTAGTGGCATACCCCCATACAAGGGGCTGCATGCATGTACAACAAGGGACAATAAAGCTCAATTTTATTCACTTCTTCGAATCGTACTCTGTTTATTTAACATAAAGTACATCTTTTGCACGATCCTTTTTCTTTTAAACTAAGTTCCACTCTTTTACAGATGAACAACATGCTACACCCGTCCAGGATACGGCTGCGGAGACACGATCGCAGAGCGTGCTTTGAGGGACCCGTTGCAAGGATTCTTTTCAGATTAAGACACTACGTAAACCTTTTACTGTCTCTTGTTGATATACATCCCCTGGTTTCTTACTATAACCGAGGAGGAGGCTGGCGTTTTGGCATTGGCCGCACCAGAATTTTTGCGCGTACCTGGACACCAGGGGCCTAGGGCATCATCCTGCCCATTTTTTCTTAAAGACCGAATACCTTAGGGAGTGTTCGGCGTCTCGAGTTAGGCCTTATATGCATCAGCTCCGAATCATGTCTTTGGTCAAATGTTGGGTTTGCCCGGCTCCTGTGTTTTGCTGCCTTACGTTCCGCTCTATCGGCTAACGCGGCACCAGGAGAACTATTGCGATTGTGCCCCGGTTCGGCCGGGCGAGCACCTCAGTAGAGAAAGCCGAAAACTGACTGTCATGATATAGCGAGAGACTGGTCAACCACTCGATGACTCACCGGAATGTTTAGAATTCCTCCGCATTAAGGAAGGACCGGTTTTCGGTCAGGCACATACGCACCCCGAATTCGGGAGAGTGCGGTGCCCCCAGGGGCAATATAGTAGCCCCACCCTTGAACTCCTATGGCTAAGTGAAAGTGATAAAGCATTATAGTCCGGTTGCCTAGTTTGCTATGCTACCACCTCCTTAACAGGACCAAGACGTTGGATTAAGTGTGAAAAAGCGCCTTCTTTGCAAACACCCCCACACTATGTGCGTGGGGGCTGAAGCCAAGGACTGCAATCTTTCAGGTTATATATACATATACATAAACGGCCGCACAGGGAGTAGTTTACTACTTGAACACACAAGTATAAAAAGCTCTTATATTCTATTGAAACATTGTTTTCACAAATCATACATGTCATTTAAACATAATATCCTTCGAGCACTGCGTCTCTACTAAACGAGCACCCGGCAGGACTTCCTCAAAGCAGTGCTCGACAGGTACTCGGCTTCTGTCCGATCTTGGGACGCAACATCGATGGCCTTCATCTTTTCCCAGTATGTCTTGACACGGGCCAGAGCCATCCGCGCTCCCTCAATACACGCCGACCGCTTCATTGCGTCGATACGTGGCACCGCACCAAGGAACTGCTGCACTAAATCAAACTAACTCTTCGGCTGGGGTCCGCCCGGCCACAAATGAGTCATGACATGCTTCATGGCAAGTCCGGATAATCGATTCGGTTCGGCCCATTCGGACAACCGATCGGTCAACGGAAGAGGATGCTCCGGACTATGGAATTGCGACCAATATAGCTCTTCCCTTCTGTGCCCCTTCTGGCCTCGGAAGTGCTCAATCGCGTCCGCAGCACTCGCCGTTAATTCCAGATAAGCATCCTCCGAACTCCACAACTTGTCCAACTAAGCATACTTGGGATCTGTATATTTCCTCCGCAGCAGAAACGGTTTCCCAGCCGCAATAGCCCCGGCCTGACTCAGCTCCTCCTTGGTAGCTCTCAAAGCCGAGCGGGCATCCTTGGATTCGGCGGCGGCCTTTTTCAGGCCCTCTTGCTCCGCTTGATGATTTTTTTCAAGAACCTCGCAGCGATCGGTCGTATTCTTCAACTTTCTGGCCATATCGGCCATTTCCTCTTTGCTTCGGCAGTGAGCAGCCCGTTCGGCTTCTAGCTCTTCGGCCGCCTTTAAAGCGCCGACATTACTACTGGCCTGCTCTTTCGCTCGGGCGAGTTCCGCCCGTAGCTCCTCCACAGCAGCGGCACCATCTGCATTAAGCATACAAGTAGTCAGGCATGGGCGTCAAGCTCCCTTACCAGGTGTCCGCGTGGAAGTCACATACCTTGTGACTCGTCAAACCGTTTATTGATCAGCGCGATGTCCGTGATCCGCCTCGTCAAGTGCCGCTTTAGTTCGGCATATTCATCGATCGGCTGGCCACGGACGCCCGCCACCTATTTAGGAGCGGTGATATGTTATAACTGAGATTTTGATCCTCGGCACGCTGTCAATTTTGACAACATAGCGAGTCTCAGGGGCTACTATCTATACAGGGTGCATTCTATATGCATAACTATCAGAAGGTACACCATTTTTGCGTACCTCGAACCCCGTCAGTAAGCTTCTGACGGCTTCATGCAATCCGCTCTCCGCGGATGCAATTCTTTCAACCACCATACCCCTTAGCACACGGTGATCTTCTGAGATAGCCGCTCGCCCGAGCAGATCCTTCAGCTCCTCCAACCGCACACCACTCGGCGCCGGACCTTCCGGCCCCGCCGGACTTGGGGGAACCCTCCACGACGACACCTCAGGGTCGTCCGCCTCGCACGAGGGTGCGAGAGGTGGAGGCGTTTCTCTCTTCATCATCTCCGGAAGAAGATCCCCCGAAGACGAGCTCTGCTGAGAAGGGCTGAGGTCCGAACTACAAGGTACAATTTCGGTTATCTTCATAAATAAATGCAGGGATGTTCCTTATTTACAAGACTCCTTCTTTTACTTACGGCTCGCTGGAGGGCTGATCCCCTTGGGGAAATAGTGCGGCTGGGTTACTTCCCAGCGCTGGACTCTCTGACGAAGATTCCTTTCCCCTCTTTGATGCCTTGACCACCGGATCTTCTGAAGCTGTCCTCTTCTCTCCTCGGAAGGCGGGGCTTTTAATCCCTCCTTCCTTGATAGCCTCCTTCGTAGAGGCAGTTGCTTCTCCGCTCCCCCCTTCGCCTTCTTCAAAAGGTGCGGCCTTCAACATCTTGGTCAGCATGGGATTCGGCGTGGTCTCTGGGAGGGGAGCCGGACACCTTATCAACTTTGCCTTGGCTATCCACACCTGTTCAAGAAACGGCTCCTTTAAAGGGCACATATATATATATGGCAAATGAATGAACAGCCTGTCCGGTTACCGGACTACTTACTTGAGTATCTGGGCGATCGCAGCTTAGTCCTGCATCCTCAGTCAGGTCCGGACACTTCTCTTGTGATCCGAAGAACAGTTTATACATCTCCGCGGGCGTCGTACCCATAAAATTTTGGAGAGCTCGTGGTCCCTCCGGATTAAATTCCACAGTGAGGGGGGCGACGTTTGCAGGCAGAAGGCGCCCGAATCAACATAACCTGTGTCACCGCAACCAGATTGATCTCTCTTTCTTGGAGGTCTCGAATCGTCCCTGCAACAAAGGAACGCCTTGGGCGGCCCCAGTCGATCCCCTTGTTGACCCATGACGCCACCGCTGTGGTGGACCTGGCGGAAGGCGATGGCGCCACCCATTTGGTGCCCCGGGGAGCGGTAATATAAAACCACTCCCGTTGCCACAAACCAAGCTCCTCTTGAAAAGAGCCCTCGGGCCACGGAGCATCAGCACATTTGCTTATGATCGCCCCTCCGCACTCTGCTTGCTGCCCCTCGATCATCTTTGGCTCCACCTTGAAGGTCTTGAGCCACAATCCAAAGTGAGGGGTAATATGGAGGAAGGCCTCACATACGACAATGAATGACGAGATATGGAGGATGGACTCCGGATTCAAGTCATGGAAATCCAGCCCATAATAAAACATGAGCCCCGGCACAAAGGGATCCGTCGGGAAGCCTAAACCCCGAAGGAAGTGTGACACGAACACCACGCTCTCGCCGGGCTCGGGAGTGCGAATGACCTGCCCTGGAGCAGGCAGCCTATGCGAAATCTCGCCGGTCAGATACCTGGCGTCTCGCAGCTTTAGCACATCTTCTTCTGCGACGGAAGAAGCCATCCACCGGCCAAGTTGGTCGGAGCCGGACTTTGTCGAAGGTCCGAAGCGCCTAGATCTGAAGCCTTGGGTGTTAGAACTCGAAGCGCGAGGCGAACTCGATGGAGGGTGTAAAAAGGAAGAGGGCCTTGGTCTCATTATAAAGAGGTTGAATACGAAGAGCCCTCCCCGTGGTCGATTAGGACTCGCCTTTGATAGAGGAGGAGTGCCAACGGGCACGGTTGGGTTACCCACGTCCGTATTGATGAGAATCCCGGAATAAGGCGGCACGATCTATGCTTTGATAAGACGTGCCAGGGAAACCGCCTCGCTAAACATGCTGAGGTGGAACAGTAAAAATGATTCATATAAAAGGCCTAGCCGTGGAGTGATGTCACGCCGCGGAATACGTCAGCAGATCTGTGCAAAAGTTATTCTCTCTACGGTAGTATTCGGAGGAGGAACCCGCCTCGCAATGCCGAAGACAATCAACGCGCCGAACTCGTCGTCATTGAAGCCTGGTTCAGGGGCTACTGAGGGAGTCCTGGACTAGGGAGTGTCTGGATAGCCGAACTATCATCATGGCCGGACTCCAAGATTATGAAGATACAAGATTGAAGACTTCGTCCCGTGTCCGGATGGGACTTTCCTTGGCGTGGAAGGCAAGCTTGGCGTCTGGATATGTAGATCTCCTACCATTGTAACCGACTCTGTGTAACCCTAACCTATCCGGTGTCTATATAAACCAGAGGGTTTTAGTCCGTAGGACGAACAACAATCATACCATAGGCTAGCTTCTAGGGTTTGGCCTCTACGATCTCGTGGTAGATCTACTCTTGTACTACCCATATCATCAATATTAATCAAGCAGGAGTAGGGTATTACCTCCATCGAGAGGGCCCGAACCTGGGTAAAAACATCGTGTCCCTTGTCTCCTGTTACCATCCGCCTAGACGCACAGTTCGGGACCCCCTACCCGAGATCCGCCGGTTTTGACACCGACAACGCCCCTTTCACATACGCACACAAACTATCTCCAGGTCCTCTAAACGTACGCCCCCAGCACATTCACGCATGTTTCATCTTTCTCTCGCGATATATACAGTGACGACCATTGTATTTGAAGCGAAATCACGATACACGCATTGGACTTCAGAATCCACTCATTACGGTCACCATTTAAGTTTTGTGGTTATTATACAGTCATGGGCTCACCGTACAACTCTGTACTTGCTCAAGACACGACTAGTTGACCAGTTAAACGCTCCATGTGGCACCTCTAGTGTTGCATCACATTATCTCACTAACATTCGGCCCACCCGTAGGCGTGTATAAGAATGAAAACAAATGATTAAAAAAATTGGACGGTGGTTCGAAGTCATGACCGCGGGCACAGCGGACAAGGTGGCCTTGTATTGGTATGTTGAGGCGTCTGTTTTAACACACCTGAGCTGGTGTGGTGATTATACACGCACGACGCATGCACGCGAACTGCATGCACGCAACACTCACACGAACACACGCAGTCACGCACACACACAACACTCAGACGTACACACACAGCCACGCACGCACGCAACACTCACACGCACACACGCACACATGCATGCACACACCACACAACCAACACACACTCTCACGCTCAAGTGCTCAACCTTCACGTGCATGCGCACACATCAGGCCCTGGCAGACACATACACAGCCAGGTGGTTCCTGCACACGGGTTGGTGTCTTGTCGCGCTTGCGTAAATTTGTGTTTATCTGACCTTTTTCCTATGCAAACTGACAGGTGGGACCCACACAGAACATGGTCAATTTAACTAGTCAACATAGTGCCACCTAGACTATTTGGTCGGTTAACAGAGTGCAATCCAACGCTGAACAGCGAGCAAGTGACTGTATGGTCACCGCAAAACGTATATAGTGACCGTAATGAGCGTATTCTGAAGTCTGGTGACCGTATTATGCTTTTCGATTGAAATACACTGACCGCTCGTGTATTTATCTCTTCTCCCTCTCACTCTATGGAACCGAGTAGGCCAACGCGCCAGTGCCTAAATTGGCGCACGCCACCCCATTATTGATGTACTGTTTTCGTAAGAGAGAACAAGCATTCACGTCTATTGTACAAACCGTAGACATGAGTTACAAATTCTATGAAGATGAATACAAATATTTGAATCCACTTTATGCCCAATTTCTCTCTAGAAGCCCTCCAAAAGTACATCTCTACACGTTCTCACATGTTAAATCTAACAACTATGCAATACAACACTACTACTACACTCTAACACAATAAATCATATGTGTTTTTAGTTTTACTAGATGTCATATTGTTACTTAATTATTCATTTTGCATACATTAAAATTGCCTTTGAAATGTATGTCTAGTATCATCTACCGCGTGGTAGAAATCCCGCCCTTGCCTATTTAATCGGGTTTGTATCGATGGATCGTGCGAAACAACAAAACTACAGTAGTACTACAGTACAAGTAACAGTTCACTGGGCCGCCGTGTCGTGTACTCCTCCATCGTAAGAGTGGAGCGCCCGCTTTCATAAATGTTCTTGTCGGATTACGGGTTCCGGCAAAACCTTTGAGGTTCGAACACTGGGGTGCGCACGAAGATCTCTCTCTCTCTCTCTCTCTCTCTCTCTCTCTATCTCTCTCTCCTTAGCTTGCTCTCGCAACGATCTCAAGGGCTAGCTCGACGAACCCGCAGAACAAAGGGACACAAGGTTTATACTAGTTCGGGTCACCAATGTGGTGTAATACCCTACTCCAGTGTGGTGTGGTGGATTGCCTTGTAGGCTAAGGATGAACAGTACAAGATAAGAACAACCTCCTGAGGAGAGGCACTCTTGTGCTCGGTGAGTTGGCCATGGTGGTGAGTCCAATCAAAGCTCTCTCTCCTCCCATGGTGGTGGCTAGTCCTATTTATAGAGGCCCTGGTCCTCTTCCCAAATGTTAGGCAGGAAGGTATCCCACAACATCCAAGTTTGAAGGAAGACAACTAGTACAAGCTATCCTGATTAAAGGTGGTCTTCGCCTGCCAAAGGCTCTGGTGGTGACGCCGTCTTGGGCTCCAGAGCGACCTCCATCCTGCCGTCCTGCTGGTCTAGGTCTCGTTGCACTGATATGGAAACCTTTGCCTGATTCCTCAGGACTTCTCGCTTGCGCTTGCCTCTTTAGCACCAAAGAGGAAACGGGGACACTGCGCACGCTGGCGCCCGCCTGGCCCTGGTCGTCATGGCTTATGTCACAGTAACCTCGTGAGGTGCCCCTTGCCTTAATCTCTCCGCCCCTCGCGAGCCATCCTGGTGAGGCCGCCCCCGAGGAGGTCTTGCATCGTCCGCCTCGCGAGGGTCTTGAGTGTTTGCTGATGAAGATGGGTCATACAGGGCTGCTGGTGGTGCCACGCCGAGGGCCGCAGGCAGGCAAGTCTGGGGACCCCCGTTTCCAGGATGCCGACAGTAGCCCCCGGGACCAAGGCGCGCTCGGGCTTGGCTTCGAGGCAAAGCCAAGGGGCAAGTGCGGAGCGCCGCGGGCCCTAACAGCCTGCGGCCCCGTCTGACACGTAGCGATTGATTGGACGTGGGCGTCTCCGCTTCCCCACGCTACCTCAGAAACTGCCCGACTAGACGAGTCCCTGTTGCATGCAGAGAAAAATCATCATTACCTGTGATCGTGGGGATCGCCGGTTGGCCTTCTCCCACTATAAATGATGAGGGGGCAGAGCCCCCATTGCTCATCTCTTCCTGCTCCGCTCGCCTCTTCTCCCTTGCTTCATTGCTAGTAGCGACACCCGTGGCTCCCGCGAAGAAGTTCTCGGCTGTAGAAAAGGGGAAGGCCCGCTAGGAGGGGCCCGACTCACTGCCGCCTAAGAGGGGGCGCGGCCGTCCCCGCAAGCACACCGCGGTCCCCGCTGTGGCCCTTCGTGGCCGCGGCGGCGCCTCTTCATGCGGTGGGAGTCGTCCAGGTCGCGGCAGCCCCCTCGATGAGGGAAGGCGCGCCATGGTCGCGCGGTCTCCCCGGCCGTGCTTCTACTCGGCAGAGGTGCTGCCGGAGTTCGTCGTGCGGTCAGAGAACCCAACTGGCACCTGTCTTCAGCTCCCGCACTACTTTGCCGGCGAGCTGCCAGCCATGGGTCCAGGCGGTCTCTGGCTGCAGGCGGACGACTGCTGCAGCAAGGCTTCATGGGTCGCGGTCGAGGTCTCCGTTGCGGGCAACATAGCCCTGGTTCGCGGCTGGCAGACGTTTGCCCACGCGCGGCCTAGGACGGCGGTGCGCCCTCCACTGCAAGTACGATGGCAACGCGACCCACCACGTGAGGGTGTTCGGGGAAGATGGTCGTCGCACTACTACAAAAAGGGCTATAGATGAAATGGCCACTAATGGCGCACCTGTGATGTGGTGCGCCATTACTATATTCTAATGGCGCACCATGTCTCGGTGCGCCATTAGTAATATATTACTAATGGCGCACCTGGTGTGTGGTACGCCATTAGTAGTTTTGAAAAAAAACATGAAAATAAATTTTGTTACTAATGGCGCACCGTTGCATAGTGCGCCATTACTAATTGACATAGTAATGGTGCACCACATCCGTCGTGCGCCATTAGTAGTTTTGAAAAAAAAAGTAAAAAAAATAAAAAAAATTTGTTACTAATGGCGCACCATGTCTCGGTGCGCCATTACTAGTTTTAACTAGTAATGGCGCACTTTCCACTGGTGCGCCATTACTAAGTTTTTTTCAAAAAAATAAAAAAAAAACAATTTTTTTAAATTTTTTTCAAAAGTACTAATGGCGCACCGTGGTAGTGGTGCGCCATTACTAGTTGAACTAGTAATGGCGCACCATGCCACGGTGCGCCATTAGTAACTTGGCCACCTGATTCCACCGAATGCACCACCCCTGGATCGCCTTTTCAGTTTAAAAAAATAAAAGAAAATGATGGAAATGTCAAAAAAATAAAAGAAAATATGTTTCCCATGTGATATGTGCTCTAGTTTTTGGGAAAAATTACAAATATGAATTTCGACTTTATTTGCAAAATGTCTCGGAAATTTGTAAAATGGGCATAACTTTTGCATACGAACTCGGATGAAAAAGTTTTTTATATGAAAAATCATCTACTCGAAAAGTTACATCCAAATTTAACCGGGGGAACCCCGTTAAACATTTTCAAAATCACCAAAAACCTAACAGAAAAAAAGTTACGGGGCTTTCAAGATCTAGCGTCAAAAAATTCAAAAAATTTCAAACTTACTAGTGGCGCACCGTTGGATGTGGTGCGCCACTAGTAACAGAAAAAAAATTGGTTTCGAATTTTTTTTGAAACTTTTTCAAAAAATGATACGTAATATGACCGGGAAGTTTGAAATATTTTTCAAAATTTCATCATAGTCATGAACATGAACAAAGTCCTAGACATCAACAAGGTATAACAGGATTGATATGCTAGATATATCAACAAGTGCGTGTGGAGTGAGCTGTTGCTGGGGTTGGATTGAACTCTGAAGTTAAGCGTGCTTGGGCTGGAGTAGTGTGAGGATGGGTGACCTTTCGGGAAGTTTGACCACGGAGTGCGATTTGACCTGAGATTAAGCATATTGACCCGAGATTAAGCCATAGTGAACTGAGATTAAGAAAAACTTGAAAAAAAAACTAAAAAAAAATTGAAAAAAAAATTTGAAAAAAAATTCTGAAAAAAATTTGAAAAAAAAATGTTACTAATGGCGCACTTCTATGTGGTGCGCCATTAGTATACCAGATACTAATGGCGCACCGTGGGCTATACTAATGGCGACTACATGGTGCGCCATTAGTCTCAGATACTAATGGCGCACCAGTGGTGCACCATTAGTAAAAAATACTAATGGCGTGCTAGTAATGGCGCACCGGTAGTGCGCCATTAGTAGGCAAAACCGGTGCGCCATTAGTAGGCCTTTTTCTAGTAGTGTCGTGTTGGGTGCTGCTCTGAGGACAACGACGGTGGTGAGGTGCTCAGCCTCGGCGACGGCCGCGACGAGGGTGAAGGCAGGCTTGTCCTTCGCGCCGGCCATGGCTCGTCCAGCTATGGCGATTCTTCTTCCAGTGACACCTCCAGTAGCGGCGTCTATAACCAGCTGCCGCGCCTGCTCCGAGGGTGGCAGCGGGTCGTCTCGTCGTCGTGCCCCAGTGAAGCGCGAGGAGGGGTTTGGCTGAGCCCAGGAGAGCGCCATGGGCCCATCCTTGTGAACTGCTGCGGGAGCGCGCGCCACTTTTGTTTCGTTCTTCCTTTTCTTCCTGCATTAAGAGAGAGACAAGTATGGGCCCCCGCAGGGGCGTGAACCGAACCATGATCTCCAAGTTGTTATGCTATGTTTATCGCTCCTGTGTCATGTTGCGACATCAATGTTTAATGTAGGCGCGTAGGAATAACTTAGCTTGATGCACTTGAAGTAGTTTCTGCCTCGTGAGGCGTGCATTTCCCAGTACCTGGCGAGGCCTCCTTGGCTTGGGAGGCGTCTAGGAACTGCAAAAATTCGTTAGGAAACTCTTATTCTTCCGAGCCCTGGTCGCAGGCGCAACCGGCCATGACCTAGCGCTTCGCATTGCGCTACTCGAGGGGCGCGGATTGAGAGAGGTGCACCAGCTTGCGAGCTCGAGAACGGGTGCCTCGCGAAGAACAGGAAAATGAAACGCTCATGAGGGCACCTGTCCAGCCCCCTCACGAGGCATACGGGGGAGAGTACGGGTCAAAACGAGGAACCGAGGGCAGAAAAGGAAGTGAAAGGTGATGGAACCAAGCCGGCAAGGAACAGAGAAAGCAAATTTTCATTAAAGAGGGGCAAGCCAACTGCGGAAAGCAAATGAAAAGCCGCGTCCAGAACCTAGTCTAGTCTTCTCACCAGCGCGGAGCTAAGTGCTGCCACTAGGATGTGGGAGGGAGCCCCCGAGGCTTGAGGGCGGCACTCCTGAGACTCCGGGGCGTGTACAGCCCCACTCATTATTACGTGAGAGTGTCACGAGCGGAGACCTTCACATGCACTGGGCCTTGCTTCACAGGCGTCGGGCCTTGCTTCATGGGTAGAACTTCCGGAGGTAGTGGATGTTCCAGGCGTTCTGGATGGGGACCCCATCTTGCATCTCCAGGCGCACGGCGCCAGGCCTGGAGATGTGGGCGACCCTAAACGGGCCCTCCCACATGGGTGAAAGCTTATGCAACCCTTCCCTGGAGAGCACCCGCCTTAGGACAAGATCACCCATCTCAAGCGTCCTGGAGCAGATGTTGCGGCAGTGATACCGCGGCAGCACCTGCCGGTATCTTGCCGCTCGAAGCGGGGCTTCGCGGCGGCGTTCCTCCCCCAGCACGAGGTCCATCCCCCGCATGGCGTGCTGCTGCGTCTCATCAAACGTCAGGACCCGCGCGGAGTGATGCTTGACCTCGTGAGGGAGAACCACTTTCGCTCTGTAGACGAGGAAGAACGGGGTCTCGCCCGTCGGCTTGGTGGCGGTGGTGCGGATGGACCACAACACAGAATGGAGCTCATCATGCCAGCCCCTGCCGCTGGCCTCGAGCTTCTTCTTGAAGGTCCTGGTCTTGAGGCCTCTCAGGGCCTCCGTGTTGGCGCGTTCGGCTTGACCATTGCTCCTGGGGTGTGCCACCGAAGCGTAGCAGATCTGCGTTCCAAGCTTAGCACAATATGTCTTGAAGAGATTGCTAGTGAACTGCGAGCCGTTGTCGGTGATGATGCGATTTGGGACCCCGAACCGGCTCACGAGACCCTTGATGAACTTGACCGCGGACCCAGCCGGGATGGTGCGGACAGCTTCTACGTCGCCCACTTGGTGGACTTGTCGATGGCAACGTAGAGGTAGCGGTAGCCCCCTAGCGCCCGAGGGAACGGGCCCAAGATATCCAGCTCCCAGACTACAAATGGCCACGAGAGCGGGATGGTTTGGAGGCCCTGAGCCGGCTAATGGATCTGCTTGGCGTGGAATTGGCAGGCCTCGCAGGACTTCACTAGCTCGGTTGCGTCGTTGAGCGTCGTAAGCCAGTAGAACCCGCTGCGGAATGCTTTGCTAACGAGGGTTTGTGACCACGAGTGGTGTATGCAGTCTCCGTCATGTATGATAGCTAGCAACTCGTTCCCCTATTCCCTAGAGATACAACGCAAGGAAACGTCATTTTGCCGCTTTCTGTATAAGTCACCGTCCTAGATGTAGTACACCGTAGCCTATCGGGCCACGTGCTCTGCGTCCTCCTCCTTCTCCGGCAGCGTCCCTTGTTTTAGGTATTCCTTGAACTCCTTGGTCCAGCACCCCTCCTGAGGCTCGAGCGCCAGGAGTAGGTGCACTCCCGAGGTTTGGCCATAGGCCAGGGCTCCCGAGGCAGGTGGTTGGGGGAGCTCCTCCTGAGGCGGTGCCGGTCCTGAAAGCGGAGGTGCTGCCGAAGGCTTGAAGAGCCGCTCCTCAAAGACGCCAGGCTCTTGGGGTAGTCGTTTGGATGCTCTTTTGGCGATGTCGTCGGCCTCCTTGTTGGTGCTGCGGGGCACATGCTGCAACTCTAGACCCAGGAAATGCTTTTCCATTTTGCGTACCTCCACGAGGTATGCCTCCATGTGCTCGTCCCTTGGCTCGTATACCTTGTTGGAGAAGTTGACGAGGAGCTGTGAGTCGCCCCTGATGGTGAGGCGCTTCACCCCCAGGGCCACCGCAGCTTTAAGACCAGCGATGAGCCCCTCGTACTCCACGATGTTGTTGGAGACCTTCTCCTCTTGCTTGAAGCAGAGCTGCACGACATAGTAGAGCTTGTCCTGAGTAGGCGAGATGAGCACTACTCCAGCTCCCGCGCCCTGGCGTGCGAACGCGCCGTCGAAATACATGACCCAGCCATCTGGTGCTTCGCTTCCTGGCGAGAGGGATCGGTCCTCGCCTACTTCAAACCCCGGGGTGTCAGTCCATTCTGCTATGTAGTCGGCGAGCGTGGCTCCCTTGATGACCCTGGTTGTGCTAAACTCCAACTGGAATGCTTGCAGCTCGATGTCCATTCGGCGACTCTTCCCGCAGCATTGGGGCTCCTGAGTCCCCTTTCCAGTGGGTAGGCTGAGACGACCTTGATTGGGTGACCTTGGAAGTAGTGATGCAGTTTACGCGAGGCCACAAAGAGCGCGAGTAAGAGCTTCTGAGGCATGGGGTACCGCGCCCTTGCATCCCGCAGTACCGTGCTGACGAAATACACTGGGTGTTCGACGTGGGCGGGCACGTTGACGGAGCCGGCGCTTGTCGGAGGTTGAGGCACCTCCTGAGGTGACGGAACCCCCAGAACCTGGTCGCTCACTAGGGCGCCTGCAGGCCCAAGGACACCGTTGAAAGTGCAACTATCCCTGGGTCGTTTTGGTAATTATTAACAACATGTAGCTCATTGAGCTAATGCTATTTCAAGATGAATATTTCAGGAAAGTTCAATGATTGGCATGGCATGGATTAGAAATGTGGACCCCTCAAAATGCTAAGGGCAAAAGATTGGCTCAAGCTCTAAAGCTCAAGACTCTACATTTTACTTTTAGTGATCCAAGATCACATTGAGTCCATAGGAAAAGCCAATACTATTAAAATGGGATGAGGTGTTGCTTAATGGGTTTCTTGCTCAAAATGCTTAGTGATATGCTCCAAATCCTCAACAACTTTCTCACATCCACACATGTCCCAAACCAAAAGTCAAACTCGGCCCCACCGGAACTTTTATCCGGCGCCACCGAGTTCAGCTGACATAGCCGTTGCCACAAACCCTAGTCACTTCGGTTTCACCGAGAGGGATCTCGGTCACACCGAGATGGGATTGCAAACTCTCTGTTTCCCTTCATAATGTTTTGGTCCAACTGAGATGAGTGATCGGTCCCACCGAGTTCACAATGCAAACTCTCTGTTTCACCTTCGTAACGTTTCGGTCCAACCGAGATGAGCGAACCGGTCCCACCGAGTTTGCCTGACCAACTCTCTGTTAGCCTGTTACCAAAATCGGTCTCACCAAGTTTGTGTTATCGGTCGCACCGAGATTACGTTATGCCCTAACCATGATGAAATCGGTCCCACCGAGTTGACATGTCAGTCCCACCGAAAACCCTAATGTTCACATTTTGAACTAAATCAGTCTTACCGAGTTTCATCATTCCATCCCACCTGTCGGCGTTCTGGGAACGGGGGTCCCCAGACTTGCCTGCCTGCGGCCCACGGCGTGGCTGAGCTAGCTGGCCCGTACGACCCATCTTCATCAACAAGGCATTCAAGACTCTCACGAGGGGCCAAGCCCCGCGAGGCGGACGACACAAGACCTCCACAGGAGCGGCCTCACTAGGCGGGCTCACGAGGAGCGGAGAGATCAAGGCAAGGAAAATCTCGCCAGGCTCTCGTGATGTGAGCCATGACTATTGACACCAGGCGGGCGCCAGCGCGCAAAGCGTCCTTGTTTCCTCTTTGGTGCTAAGGAGGCAGGCACATGCGTGGAGTACCGAGGCATCAAGAAAAGGTTCCCATATCGGTGCAACGAGACCAGGACCCGAAGGACCGCAAGACGGAGGTCACCATGGAGCCCAAGGCAGCGTCATCACCAAAGCCTTTTGCAGGTGAAGACCACTTTTGTCAGGATAAGCTGTACTAGCTGTCCCTTTTCGAATTGGCCGTTGTTGGCTCCCTTCCCGCTCAATATTTGGGGAGAGGACCAGGGCCTATACAAGTAGAGCTAGCCAACACCGTAGAGGCATCGAATCCTTACCCCACACAAGTTCACCAAGCCCAAGAACACCTCAACCTTAGGAGGCTGTTCTTCCCCTTGTACTGTTCATCATCAGCCCCAGAGGCAATCCACCACCACCACACTGGAGTAGGGTATTACACCACAAGGGTGGCCAGAACCAGTATAAATCGTGTGCCTTTCTATGTTGCGAGTTCGTCGAGTTTGTCCACGAGATCTTAGAGAGTTAGGGCGTGGATCGGTAGGGAGGAAACCTTCGCGCGCACCCCAGAGTTCGAACCTTAAGGGTTTTGCCGGAACCAGTGATCTGACATTTGGCACGCCAGGTAGGGGTGCGTCGTAGCTCCTCTGCCGTCAATCTGCGCTCCGCCCGCATGGCAGGCGCCCTGCTACCAACCCCGACGGTTGGCATTGACGACAGGGCCAGGGGGCTTCGAGCCCTGGCCCCCGCCCTGCAGCGCGTGCGGTGGCCGACCAAGTTCAAGCCGGAGATGTCGCCGCGCTATGACGGCACGGCGGACCAGTCGGCTTTTCTACTGGCATATGAGGAAGCTGTCCTCGAGGCCGGGGGTGATGACAAGGTCATGGCCAACTGGCTTCCCATGGCCCTCGCCGGCGAGCCGCACGCCTGGCTGCTCAACCTTCCCGGGTCCACGGTGACCTCTTCACCGCATGTTCCGCTGCACTGGCGCACCACGCGGTCGCGGCCCTGCTAGGAGGCTCTCAGGCGCCGCCTTCAGATCGCCATATCAAGCCGTTCCTCCGCCAGATCGGTGCCGCTTCCAAGCGCTCAGGGGCTCCGCCCGGCTGGGTTGTGCCTGAGGCCGACCTCACCTTCAGCTCAGAAGACCACCCCGTCACCACTGCCGACTCAGGCATGCTTCCGATTCTCTGCACGCCTACCATCTGCCACGTGGCCGTCACCAAGACCCTCATCGACAGCGGCGCTGGCCTCAACTTGCTCTCCGTGGAAGCCTTCGGCCATCTTCATGTGCCGCTCGAGCGGCTCCGCCATCTTGGGCTCCACGGTGACCTCCGTCCTGCCGCTCTGCTGGTCTTGGTCTCGTTGCACCAATATGGAAACCTTTGCTTGATGCCTCGGTACTTCGCGCCTGCGCTTGCCCCCTTTGCACCAAAGGGGAAACGAGGACACTGCGCAGGCTGGCACCCGCCTAGTCTTGATCGTCATGGCTTGCGTCATGAGCACCTCGCGAGGTACCCCTTGCCTTGATCTCTCCTCCTCCTCGCGAGCCTATCTGGTGAGGGTGCCCCTGAGGAGGCCTTGTGTCATCCGCCACGCGAGGCTTGGCACCTCGCGAGGGTCTTGGACTTGGGTTGATGAAGACAGGCCGTCTTGGGTCATTTGAGCCACGCTGCAGCCGCAGCGAGCAAGTCTGGGGACCCCGTTCCCTTAACGGCTGTGTTCAAACATATGATCTACAAAATAGCACAACAATCGAGTCAATGTCAACTTTTCCAAACCTAGTATGTCACGAATTCGAAATAATTACCCATGTGTATGGTCCTCAGTTCAAATCTCACAATGTACACCAAATTGAAACATCGACATTAAGTCTCAAACTATCTACTTTCAAATGTTGTTTTTAGCCCCACCCCACCCCCCTCGGCACACACGCTACATACTTCATGTATCCGTCAATCTTCCTCTCCTAACCACCTTAGGAAGTTATCGGTTTCCTACACACGTTCATTCTTTCTCTCCATATTTCGATCTCTAACTCTCTCAACTACACAACCCCCTTTTCCACTATGTTACCAAATGTATTTACCTCACACACCTGCCATTGCACCCCATTCCAAGCTCTCTCTCTCTCTCTCTCCCTCCCTCCCACCCTCTCTCGCTAGATACATGCATTGCCTATCTAGCCCCCCAACCTCTTGTGTCCATGCACGCACGTTGTCTATCTAGGTCACTCCCTCGAGACTGTCTCACTCTTTCTTCCGCACGGCGGGCCACACTTGCTCAATCTTGCTCTCTTTACCTGAGTCTCAATTAACCTTATTTTCTTTCACACAGAAATGATATATCTCCCTGTTCGGGCCTCGATCAACACACTCTATACTATCTCGCTCAGATTGTCCATCCAAGCCGCCCCCACTCTTTCGACCTCATGGAGGCTCACGCTCGCTCAATCTCTCTCTCTCTCTCTGTCTCTCTGCATGTCTCAATTGACCTCGCTCTTTCTCGAACATAAATGATATATCTCCATGTTTTAGACCAATTCGACATATTCATATTGTATACTCTCTCTCACGCACACTGTCTATCTAGATCATTCTCTCCAACCCGTCTCAGTCTTTCGATCGCACGACGACCCACACTCGCTCAATCTCTCTCCCTTTATATATGTAATTGATTGACCTTGCTTCCTCCCACACACTACATGTCTGTGACTGGATCATCTCTCAAGCTCTATCTTAAAGCCCCCACCCTTCCCAAAAGCTCAATTGGACAATATCTCTCCAGAGCATCGGACCACACTCACTTTGTCTATCTATCTATATGTGTCTCGATTGACCTCTCTTTCTCACGCGTATCTTCCACACATTGAAGCTACCTCTCCATCCCTCGCAAAGCCGGAGCTATTTACATTGTGAGGGGGACTCCAACCTTGGATTAATTCTTGTAGGCATTTATTCCGGTGGGTTTATATTATATTTTTTAGCATTCGGCCCACAACTACTCCAAACACCATTGCAACCCCTGCACCTCCCCCAATTGATTTCCCTATGGCTCAGTCATCACTCTCTCGCACGTCCTTTCTCGCCTTCAAGTCGCCCCATGGTATTATTGCAAAAAACTCTTTTGTTCTCTTTAATTATTACAAATAAGTGATAATCCCCAAGTGCAGGGAATCATCGTAGCAATTCCCAAAGGTGGAAGTGATAAGTATGGAGTGTCGAACCCACAAGGAGCCAAAGGTAAGATCAATATTCTCTCAAGCCCTATCTGCCACTGATACGACTCTACATGCACCGAACGTTTGCTTCCAACTAGAAACAAGAAATAAAACTGTGTTGTGGGTATAAACAGGATAACTTTGTATGATATCGGAGAGCTAAAATATAAAAGTAGGTGTTGTTATCATAAAGTTAGAATATAATACTAAATAATATAAATAGCGAGTGTGGAATAATGGTGGATCAGTGTGCGGAATTGTCCTAAGAAATTGTTAACAAGATCGATAGTCGTCATTGCAATTTCATATGAGGGAGAGGCATAAACTAACATACTTTTCCTACATGGATCGTATGCTCTTATGATTGGGACCCTAGAAAGCATCCGCAAATACTAAAGATTCATTAAGGTAAAACCCAACGATAGCATTAAAGCATCAAGTCCCCTTTTATCCCATACGCAACAACCCCCTTACTCGGGTTTAAGCTTCTGTCACTCTAGCAACCCACTATAAGCGAGTCATGAACGTATTGCAACACCCTATAGCGGGAATCCCTCACGCTTGCGCGACACGGATGGCACCATAGGACAGCACCAAAGTAAAACATACAACTCATACCAATCTAGATCATCAATCAACTCAAAGACAAAAGATATCTACTCAAAACATCATAGGATGGAAACACATCATTGGATCATAATATGTGGCATAAAGCACCATGTTCAAGTAGGGATTACAGCGGGGTGTGGGAGAGTGGACCGCGTAAAAGAGATGAGGATGGTGATGATGGTGGTGATGTTGATGAAGACGATCACCGCGGCGATGATTCCCCTCCCGATGGCACTCCGGTGCGACCAAGAGAGAGGAGGAGATGTTCTCCCCCTTGTGCTTCCTCCTCCATGGCTTTCCCCCTCTGGTCCTTGGCCTTCATGGAGATGATGGCCCCTCCGAGATCCTCCTCCATGGCCTCCGGTGGTGATGGCCCCCTCCGGCAGGGTGCCGGAGAGGGCATAGATTGATTTATCATGGCTACAGAGGCTTGCGGCGGCGGAACTTCTAATCTAGGTTAATTCCCAAAAGTTTCAGTATTTATAGGAATTTTTGGCGTTGGTTTCACGTGAAGGGGGCCTCCGGGCTGTCCACGAGATAGGGGGCCGCCCCCCAGGGGGGGCGCCCCCCTCTATCGTGGGCAGCCCGTGACTCCTCTGGCCCAACTCCGATGCTTCGTGGTCTTCTTTTGGTCCAGAAAAAATCCTCAAAAATTGGCACGTCAATTGGACTCTGTTTGGTATCCCTTTTCTATATAACACTAAAACAAGGAGAAAACAGAAATTGGCACTGGGCTCTAGGTTAATAAGTTAGTCCCAAAAATCATATAAAATGACATATAAATGCTTATAAAACATCATAGATGGATAATATAATAGCATGAATACTTCATAAATTATAGATACATTGGAGACGTATCAGCATCCCCAAGCTTAATTCCTGCTCGTCCTCAAGTAGGTAAATGATAAAAGAAATAATTTATGAAGTGTGAATGCTAAAAGGTGCACAAGTTTGATCAATGATAATTTCAATCACCTTTTCCATCATCAATATGTGTCATAATAGTAGCTTATCTCATAAAACTTTTCATGATCAAGTAACAATCTATTCACAATGTCAAGTATGGTTCAGAAACTTCATTGAGAACTAACAAACTATAATCTCAGTCATTGAAGCAATTGCAATTTATCATAACATCAGAAAGAGTCAAGAATAGAGCTTTTCAGCAAGTCCACCTACTCAACTATCACATAGTCTTCAACAATTGCTAACACTCACGCAATACTTGTGGTTATGGAGTTTCAGCCGGACACTGAGAAAGATAGGGGCTTATTGTGTTGCCTCCCAACGTGTTCACCTTTAGGTGATGTCAACAATAATAGCCCATGCTAACTTACATCCAATTGGATATATTTATCATGATCTTTCAAACACGAGGGGATTGCCAAAGGATAAAATGAAAAAAAGGGGGAAAGGCGAGGATCACCTTGACTCAAGTAAAAAGTAAAAACATAAAGTAAAAGATAGGCCCTTCGCAGAGGGAAGCAGAGGTTGTCATGCGCATTTAGGGTTGATGCACAAAATCTTAATGTAAAAGAACGTCACTTTATATTGCCCCTTGTATGTGGACCTTTATTATGCAGTCCGTCGCTTTTATTACTTCCACAACAAGATCGTACAAAGCTTATTTTCTCTGCACTAATAAGTCATGCATATTTAGAAAGCAATTTTTATTGCTTGCACCGATGACAACTTACTTGAAGGATCTTGCTCAATCCATAGGTAGGTATGGTGGATTCTCATGGCAAAACTGGGTTTACGGGTATTTGGAAGCACAAGTAGTATCTCTACTTGGTGCAAGGAATTTGGCTAGCATGAGGGAGAAAGGCAAGCTCAACATGTTTGGAAGGTTAATGACAATATACTTTAACTGAGATGTCGGAAAACATAAACCATTACATTGTCTTCCTTGTCCAACATCAACTCTTTTAGCATGTCATAATTAATGAGTGCTTCACAATCATAAAAGACGTCCATGATAATATATTTGTATGTGAACCTCTCTTTCCTTATTACTTCCTATTAATTGCAACGATGACCAAAACTACGTTTGCCAACTCTCAACAACTTTTATGCCTCATACTTTCTATGTGTAAAGTCATCACTAACCATGTTATAAGCATATGAAACATATAAAAATTCAGATTTATGACATTCAATTCATTCCCCCATTTACTCATAGGATATACATGAAGCACATGAGTAAATGACAAACTACTCCAAAAGATATGAGTGAAAGACACTGAGTAGGCAAATAATTAACTAGCCATGGGAGGGTTCCTTTTCTATTCAAAATTTCAGATCCAATGATTTTATTCAAAAAGCAATTAAAATAAAATGACATTGCAAGGATAGCACAACTCATGTGAAGAAGCAAAAACTTAGGTTCAACCGATACTAACCGATAGTTGTTGAAGAAGAAAGGTGGGATGCCTAACGGGGCATCCCCAAGCTTAGATGCTTGAGATTTCCTGGAATATTATCTTCGGGTGCCTTGGGCATCCCCAAGCTTGAACTTTTGTGTCTCCTTAATTCTTCTCATATCATGGTTTCTCTTTTTATCAAAAGCTTCATCCACACCAAACTCAACAAGAACTCGTGAGATAGGTTAGTATAAACCAATGCAAAACCTTATCATTTTCTACTGTCACAAATCACTAGAATTATTATTCAACATTGCATACTAAAAGCCTCTTCATATTTAATACTCCTATCCTCAAATAGAATCATTAAACAAGCAAACATATGCAAACAATGCAAACATAACAGCAATCTGTCAAAACAGTACAGCCTGTAAAGAATGCAGGAGTATCAATACTTACCTAACTCCAAAAATTATGAGAGAAAATTCCCACTGTAGTATATTTATCAGAGATCATTATGCAAAAAATTTCAACATTATATCATGCTCTGACTTTTCTAGGGAATTTTTGCAACAGCGGTAAACTTTCTGTTTTCAAACAGCAGCATGTATACTAGCAAAATAAACATGGTAAAGGCTATCCTTGACATTTTTATTGAAACTAATGATGCAAAACACTATTATAAATAATATCAAGCTAATACTAACAAAAGAAAATGACGCTCCAAGTAAAACACATTTCATGTGACGAATAAAAATATAGCTCCGAGTAAGATGTACCGATAGTTTTGAAGACGAAAGAGGGGATGCCTTCCGGGGCATCCCCAAGATTAGGTGCTTGAGTATTCCTTGAATATTACCTTGGGGTGCCTTGGGCATCCCCAAGATTGAACTCTTGTCTCTCTTTATTCTTCTCACATCGGTAACTCCTCGTTCTTCAAAGACTTCATTCACAAAAACTTAAACAAAAACTTGTGAGATCCGTTAGTGTAATAAAGCAAACTACCACTTTAAGGTACTGTAATTAAATCAAACTTTGTTTATATTGGTGTTAAACCTACTGTATTCCAACTTCTCTATGGTTCATACCCCTACATACTAGCCATAGGTGCATCAAAATAAGCAAACAACACATGAAAAAAACAGAATCTGTTAAGAACAGGACAGTCTGTAGTAATCTGGAAGTTTAGTAAACTTCTGTAACTCCAAAAATTATGAAATAAATTTGAAAATTTGAAAATTTTGTACAGCAGTAATATGAAAAAAGTTTCAGACCCATTTGACTTTCCAGTAAAAAACGTAAATTCATGCACTACAGCCAAAGTTTCTGTTTTTGTTCTGCACAAAGTAAGCAAGCAATCTTATCATACTAAAACCAAAGCTTGGCACATTATTTTTATGATACAATGGATATATACAAGGGTATAATTATTTACAGAGAAACTTCCATGAAAAATTCTACATTGTTTCTGTGAGCATGAACACAAGTGCTCAAGGTCGACCCTCACTTCTTCAATGCAAAACTTTCCAATGACTTCTCTTTTTGAAAAACTTTTTTAGGCATGAGAGGCAAGTAAATATTTTTGGTATTTTCATTCTTTAATTTTTTTTGTATGTTTCACCCACAACTAAACAGAAACATAAAAGGAAAAACAAAATCTACTTAGTGAAGAAAGAAAACAAGCACACACGAGAATATCAACCCCACGCTATTGCTCCCGACAACGGCGTAAAAAGAGCTTGATAATCCCCAAGTGCAGGGAATCATCGTAGCACTTCCCAAAGGTGGAAGTGATAAGTATGGAGTGTCGTACCCACAAGGAGCCAAAGGTAAGATCAATATTCTCTCAAGCCCTATCTGCCATCGACATTTAATTTCACGTGCACCGTACGTTTGCTTCCAACTAGAAACAAGAAATAAAACTGTGTTGTGGGTATAAAGAGGATAACTTTGTATGATATTGGAGAGCTAAAATATAAAAGTAGGTGCTGTTATCATAAAGTTAGAATATAATACTAAATAATATAAATAGCGAGTGTGGAAAAATGGTGGATCGGTGTGCGGAATTGTCCTAAGCAATTGTTAACAAGATCGATAGTCGTCATTGCAATTTCATATGAGGGAGAGGCATAAACTAACATACTTTTCCTACATGGATCGTATGCTCTTATGATTGGAACCCTAGCAAGAATCCGCAAATACTAAAGATTCATTAAGGTAAAACCCAACCATAGCATTAAAGCATCAAGTCCCCTTTTATCCCATACGCAACAACCCCCTTACTCGGGTTTAAGCTTCTATCACTCTAGCAACCCACTATAAGCGAATCATGAACGTATTGCAACACCCTACTGCGGGAACCCCTCACACTTGCGCGACACGGAGGGCACCATAGGACAGCGCCAAAGTAAAACATACAACTCGTACCAATCTAGATCATCAATCAACTCAAAGACAAAAGATATCTACTCAAAACATCATAGGATGGCAACACATCATTGGATCATAATATGTGGCATAAAGCACCATGTTCAAGTAGGGACTACAGCGGGGTGTGGGAGAGTGGACCGCGTAAAAGAGATGAGGATGGTGATCATGATGGTGATGTTGATGAAGACGATCACCGCGGTGATGATTCCCCTCCCGATGGCACTCCGGTGCCACCAAGAGAGAGGAGGAGAGGTTCTCCCCCTTGTGCTTCCTCCTCCATGGCTTTCCCCCTCTGGTCCTTGGCCTTCATGGAGATGATGGCCCCTCCGAGATCCTCCTCCATGGCCTCCGGTGATGATGCCCCCCTCCGGCAGGGTGCCGGAGAGGGCCTAGATTGATTTCTCGTGGCTACAGAGGCTTGCGGCGGCGGAACTTCTGATCTAGGTTAATTCCCGAAAGTTTCAGTATTTATAGGAATTTTTGGTGTTGGTTTCACTTCAAGGGGGCCTCCGGGCTGTCCACGAGATAGGGGGGCCGCCCCCCAGGGGGGGCCCTTTCTTGTGGGCAGCCCGGGACTCCTCTGGCCCAACTCCGATGCTTCGTGGTCTTCTTTTGGTCCATAAAAAATCCTCAAAAATTGGCACGTCAATTGGACTCCGTTTGGTATCCCTTTTCTGTATAACACTAAAACAAGGAGAAAACAAAAACTGGCACTGGGCTCTAGGTTAATAAGTTAGTCCCAAAAATCATATAAAATGACATATAAATGCTTATAAAACATCATAGATGGATAATATAATAGCATGAATACTTCATAAATTATAGATACGTTGGAGATGTATCAATAAGCTACAAAACTACACACCGATAGTCCACCTGTAATGGAACAAATTTTTACCCACAAATTAAAGTACTACAAACTACACACCGAGGGGCCCACCTGTCATGAAACAAATTTGGACCCATATATAAATTAAAAATTAAAAAGGAGGAGGATCGAACATGTGACCAGGGCCTTCAAGCCGCACGTCAATAGGCAAGATACGTAGAACAACAATGTTTATTGTACCACCCTTTGTTCATATAATGTTTTTATATTACCACAACCTATTTAATGAATAACATGTAATATTATTTTTAGTAAATTAGTGGGACCAGCTTTTTAGCACGTACTATTCGCCTTCACTTACTGGTGGGTTCCATGTGTGCTCTCTCTGTCTCCTCCCCTTCTACGTTTAGACGCACGGGCAAACATGAAGAACTCTCGGGCGATGTTGCCGTTGACCATATCTAGATGGTTTCACAAGTTACGGCACCATTTTCACGTACTAGTTGTCACAGCCCTAGAGCTTGCCTGTAACTAATGGCATTGCATCCATGCATCATGTTTAAACCTCATTTAAATCTGAAATGGGGATGACCAAGCCCTAGCACCAAAGCAATTCAAATAGGTTCAAATTCAAAAAAATATTTTCAAAAACCCAAATTGGTTTGCAAAAATATTCATGATTAATGGGAAAGGGTGAAAACCATATCCAGAGATGATGGATATTTTTCCAAGACATTTTTGGATATTTGAATAAACCATATTGTATTTGAATTGGGGCATTTAAAAAAAACTATTAATATTTTCAAATGCTCCAACAATTCTGAAAAATAGTTAAGGGCCTCTGTAATAATTAAGTTAATGCCCACAATTATTTTCAGGATTTATTTAAATGGTTTAGTATTTTACTAAACTAAAACAAACAGAATCTGAGAATAATAGAAAACAGGATTTAGATATAAATAAAAGAGAGAGAGAGCAACTCACCCGAACTTACCCTCCAAATTTCACCTCACAGAGCCACCCGACTGCCCAAAGATCGCAGCCTGGCCGGCCCAGCCCACCTACCCCACCGCTCATCGTCTTCCTTCCGCGGAAGGCAGAGGCGAGGCGTGGCGAAGGCCGGGCGACGCGTGGCCTCCTCCCTGCCTGTCTCACGCCCTCGAGGCCCTTCCAGCGCCACGGAGACAGCCACGCGCCCACCCCAGGCCTCCCTCTCTCTCCCCGAGCTCCTCTCCCTCCTCTGTCTTGTTCCCTCTGGCACCACCGAACGCAACCGCCGCCGCCGACGGGCACTACCCCAGCCACGGCCATCCCCGAGCCGCCCCGAGCCATCCTCGAGCTCCGCCACCTCGTTCCCTACCTCCTCACCGAGCCACGTGACCGGAAGGGCCGAGCGCCGCCCGATGCCCTTCTCCTCCTCGGCCGGAGATCCGCCGCCGCAAGACGCTCGGTGCTCCAACGAGCTTCGCCGTCCACCCCACGCGATCACCGTGAGCTTACGCCTATCTCCCCTCTCCGTTCGCTCTGCGCACCATCAGAAGCGACCACACCGCACTCACCCGGACGCGCCCGCCCGCACTGTCGCCGGTGATGCTCCGGTGACTATTTGGTCCCGGGCATGCGCCTAACACGCCTCGCGTCACAGAGCCTCCGTGGCACCTCGCGCTGCTCACAAGATCGCAGCCCCATCCCCACTTGCACCGAACTCCGGCCACCGCCGCGAGCTTGCCTCCGCGAAGCTGGCCACCTCACCCCGCCGTTTGCGCAGATGGATGCGGGCGAGTCCCAGCCCACGTAGATGCTTCCGCCCGCCTTTGGTCGCCGGGAGATGCAAACCAACGCCTCGCCGGTGGCTGTAGGTCGCCGGGCGATTAGCCGACGTGGCCACCTCGTTAGGCCTAATCACCCGCTAATTAACCCCCGACCCACTAACATGTGGGCCCCAGCCTAATTAGGTTAGTTTTATTTTTTTCTCGCTTAGATTAGTGCTAACCTGTGGACCCCAAGTGTCGACTTTGACTTAGTCAAGTCAACGTTGATCGGTCCCACTTGTCATCCACCTAGACCGGTAGGAGACACTGACCAGTGGGTCCCATGGATCAGGTTTGACCTGGACGCCCAGTTGACTTGCTGACGTCACAGTGATGTCATGCTGACGCAATAACCCATTTTCTGGATTTATTATAATTCAGGAAATTTCAGAAAATACCCCAAACTTCAAATATTCATAACTTTTAATCTGTAACTCCAAATTAAATAATTTATATATGAAAAATGATCAAAAAAAATATGAAGAATCTGTTTATGGCACTTTCATGCATGATTAAACAAGTTAACCTCACTGAATAGGATGAATCATGATTAGGGCAATTTATGAAATAACATTTGGAGTTGGAATTTGTTCTTGTTTGAATTCCACTTCAATTAACCTGGCTAGACATTGCATTAGGTGAATTCAGTACCTTAACATGACATGTCATTCATGTGAATGTGCATTGCATTGATTGTGTTCTCTCTTGTTTGCCGGTAATTGTCCCCTCTCAGTAGACGACGTATCGACGATGAATTCGATGACACCGATGAAGAACTATATTATCTTCAGAAGTGCCAGGCAAGCAAAACCCCCTTGTCCATTTCGATATAATCCCACTCTCTCGCTCCTGCTCTATTTTACTGCATTAGGACAACAACGACTCATGTGTTACCTGCTGCGGTAGCTGAAGCCCTTTATCCTCTGCATGACTGTCATTCCACAAGAATTAGATGAAACCCACTAGCATGAGTAGGAGTTGTTTGAGCCATGTTGTGCCTACTCATTCATGCTTGTTGTCATGCCTGCCATCGCTTAGAGTTGAGTCAGGTCTGATTCATCGAGAATGGATTGGAATGGTTGTGTGAACATGTCCCACTTGTGTGTGTGAGCTAAGTGTGTGAACACGATTTGGTAAAGGTAGCGGTGAGAGGCCATGTAGGAGTACATGGTGGGTTGTCTCATTGCAGCCGTCCTCGGGAACTAAGTTACGTGTTTGTGATCCATGAAACAGTTACTACCACGCATTGGGATCCTTAATTGACCCTCTCGGCTTCTTAACCACTCTTGTCCTCGGTCCGGAGTTGCAAGTAGTTTCGTGTTTGTAGTATCTTTGGGGCATATAGCACGACCATAGGGGTGGGTTGTGTTGCGGTAGGCACCGTGGTCTGTGTACCGATTCGCCCGTTTGGTGTCTCGGGAACCCCGCACACATCGTTCGGGCTGTATGGGAAACCTCGGCGGACTCCTGCGGATGGAACCCGAATGGGCGATAAACCTGGACTTGGAACTTGTGTGTTTAGGTAGGTCGTGGCCGACACCCACGTTGGGCTTCCGCTTGAAGGTTGCCGAGTACATGTCGTGTAAACGGCGTGTAACATCCCAAAATTCTAAATTTTGGAATGTTATATTAAATAAATAACTATGCTTGTTGTCTGATTGTTGGTTTGATTGAATGAGTGAAACTGAGTGAAATTTGAAAACTTTTGAAAGTTGAATGAGAGGGAATGAAATGACTTTCCCAAAACTTTCTCCTTTGCCTTTTTGGATCTCAATGAATTCAAATTCATTCCAACACCAAAGCCTAGAGTCAAGATGACATGACTTCTTCCATTTTGAAATGAATAGGGTTTTGGAAAAGAATTGAATTTCATTAGGGAAGATTTCAAATTCAAAGCTTTAAGCAACTCAATGATTTTCATGAGCGAAGATAAAATGACTTCTTCAATCATATGAAATATGAGTTGGAAGTTAAAAAGTATCAAGTTGAAAGTCATTTGAAAGTGCTTGAAACCCTCTTTCAAATTTTGAATTTTAAATTTGAATTCAAACTTTGGCATGTGGGAAAGATTTCAAAAAAAAAAAACTAAGCCTGATAAATACTTGATCAAAAGTATGAGAGGAGCAAACATGACACTCCAAAAATATCAGAGGAAACAATGCCAAAAGTTTTGGAACTCAAATCTGAATTTTATTTGAATTTGAAAAAATTGGATTTTTATAAAGTTTGGATTTTGCCTTTGGAAAAATGTTCAAATTATAGGGAATATTCTGATCATTCTTGTATATATATACCCTATATAAAATATTTATAGATATTGTTTTATTTCTGTTTTAGCTTTATTTAAAAAATAAAGAAAACCCCAGGCGCCGGCCAAACCACCCAGGCCAGCCCGGCCAGCACCCACCATGGCCGGCCTTGACGCCCGGCCACCGAGCCGAGCCGGCCCAGCTCACCCTCGCTCGCCCGAATCCCTTGGCCTCGGCCACCCGCCTCGCCTCCCTCTCTCTCTCGACCCGTGGGCCCCGCCCATCTTCTTCCCTCGCCCACGCATAGCGCCTTCATGGGAGATCGCCGGATCGAAGGATCCGGATTCCGATCCGCCACGATCGACCGGCCGCCCGACCCCCTTGGCTATAAAGCCGGAGCCCCGCACCCCATTCCCCGAGACCTCATGGGACCCCCTCTCTTTCCCGTTCGACCACGCCGGAGACCCGAAGCTCCCTCCGCCGCCCAAGTCGCCGCCGTCGGCCGACGCCACCCCTCCCGACCACCCCGACCCCACCAAACCACTCCCGTGCTCCCCGCATCCTCCCGACGACTCGCGGACCTCCCCGACGCTTAGAAGCCCTCGACGACTTCGCCGCGCCGCATGGGACTCGATAAGCCGGAAAACTCCCACCCCCGTCCGATCCCAAACGAGTGGCCACGATTAGATCCCCCGAAGGGGTAAGTTTTTATTAAAAGAACCGGCCGGTTCGTCCGGTTTATTAGTTAGGGTTTTTAGCTTTTAACCGGCCCGTTTTTAGTTTTAACCCGCAGCCCATTTAGGCTATTTGACGCACAGGGCACAGTATAGGCCCATTAGGCCTTTTTCTTTTATTTTGATTTTCTGTTTTAGCAGAATAGTTTCTGTTTTCAAAAATTGATATCTTTTATTCTGTTTAATACTTTTAGGTGATTCTTTTTTTGTTGGATTGCAAATTTTATGTAGTTTCTTTAGAATATATATTTAGCTATGTTAAAAATTAATTAAAATTGCTTTAATTTAGTTTTAGTCAGAATAGTAAATCTGCTATAACTTGAGTTAGAAAAATTATTTTTTGGATGATTCTTTTTGTCCCAACTTATTTTGACATTGCCAAACCATAGAAATTAATTTGGGTATTTTAGGATTAATAAATAAATAGTTTTAAGCAGAATCTTGTTAATCCTAATTAATTGACTAGCTACTGCTTTTCCTATTATTTTAATTAGTAAATAAATTTATTTTAACTTGTGATTGATTATTCTAGGATAGTTTACGTCACTTTATAGGATGAACTTTTATTTATAATTAATAAAAGTTTTATTTTAATTTTCTTAATAGAAATTGGATTAGGCCTAATAGGAGTTTTATAATAGCTTTTAAATTAAATCTTTTTGCTCCTAGTTGCTTAGTGATTTCTTTTCTGTTAAGTTAACTTAAAACCATGATTAGGTTATGTTAGAAAATTTTTATGATATAAAACTATTTTGTTATTTGTTGAAGTAGGAAACTTGAGTGGCCTTTCTTTGAGTTTTTCTTTTGGATTTGGTTTTGGTTGTTTTGTTGTGTTATGTTACTTTTGTTATGTTGTGTTATGTGATCCTATTGCTATGTGCTTACTATAGTTATTGTTTGCCTCGGTAGAATTTCCGGAGTGCGAAGATTTCTACTACGAAACCCTAGTTTTTCGAAGATCGTCAACCAGGCAAGTTCACTTTGATCATTGCTTTCATACCTATGTTTTTATTGCATTTAGTGGCATCTTTGCAACCACCCTTCAGTAGTGATATTGAAATTCTTGTAGTTGAGTAGTATGCATGAGGTAGGACCCATCACCCTGTTACCAAGCCCGGGACGATGTTTTATTTTGATGCTACGCTATAGTAGACGGGGTTTGGTATGAGTGCACGAGAGTGGTGTGAAGAAGGAGGATTCTACGTCAATGACGACAACTCCATGATGGAATCTGCAAGGACTGCATCTTCAAGACCTCAAGACTTCAAGACTCGAGACAAGAATTCAATACACACTCTTTGGGTGAAGGACGGTTGACGGGCACCTGGAGAACCCAGTGGTTGGCCGGGATGCATGGAGAAAGCGCCATGACATCTTGCGGAAAGCTTCACCCAGACTCAAAGAGACGGAAGAATACTTCATGCCGGAAGCTTACTTGTGCAACCGCAAGTCATTATGGGCTCTGGCTTGGTTGACCTTAGTGGTTACTCCGGCTGGGACGGTACTAGCAGATGTAGAACTACGTTAGGATGTGATGAGTACCGGACAGTGGTCAGAGGAACTCTTTGGAAGACCATGTTTCGGTCATCTTGTTCTCAAACACTCGGAAGTGCGAGAACGTAAAGAGAGGGATCGAATCTTGCGGGTAAAGCGTACAAACCTCTGCAGAGGGTTATAACCTAATCGATTAGCCGTGTCCCCGGTTACGGACAATTTGAGCCTCTGGACTTGGATCTATCTCGGAACTCTCAAGACCGGATTGATAACTTAATTGTGGGCAACATATGATGATTTTGGGCTATGAGACATCGGTTGGCGGAACCATGTCATGATAGAAAACTCCATAGTACAGACTTCATTTATTCCTTTGATGTAGGGAAAATAAAATCAGCTTTTACGCAAACAAAACTCGAATCTGAGCCACAAAGCCAAATTGCATATAGTATAGTTTTATCATCTGTTTATTCATGTTGTGATCTTGCGGTACATTCAATGTACTGACCTACACGGTTGCAACGTATCATGTTGCGTATATTTCCTCGACGAGTAAGAGTTACGATACAGTGGTTACGGTCTACACTCAACCCGCCGATGGCGTTGATGGGACTCCACACCCGCTTGATTTGTTTCCGCTGAGTATTATGAGGTATATATCAGGTTTTACGTTATTTATGCATGTGATTGCACTTTGATATATACATTGATGTACTGTGTGTGCAAGATATCTTGATCGAGGATGGCACAGATACATACGAGGCTTGACCGTCTCGAGGTCGGGTCGCTTCTGAGAGATGGTATCGAGCACATGTTGGTATGGAGGACGTGACCCTAGAAACCGGAAAAGCCCTAGGACAGGAAATCTCTAAAACTTTATTTTCAAAAAGACTCTTACTTCTCATCTTTTCTGAATTTATCAAATAGACCCTCTCACCTCAAATAGTTAGAATATACCCCTTATCCTTTGATCACCCAGAGGATCAACTGAAGACGCTCCAAGAAGGATTTGATATCGGAGAACTGATGACCCCTTCAGAGTAAAGAGGATTTCACCATGTATTAGGAGCTACAACAGTTGAAGACTCCGAAGATTTGAAGAATCAGAAGAATTATTTGACCGTTAGAGGACCAAACCCTCGTTACACACTTACGTTAGATCTGACGATGTGTGAGCTGTCCTTTGTTTGATGTTTTTCGACAGCCACAAAGTAAAACTTGTTTCTTCAAAAAAACTATTGTTTGTATTGTGTGTATATCCCTCCCCACCTCTCTCTCATCTCACCCTAAAACCCTTGAACCCCATAGATGATGAATGAAGTTGGACTGATATTCTTCGGATCAAGACTTCGGAGGCAGAGCTATGGATGCAGAACATGGAGAATCACTTCGGGAACAATTTGGTTTCAAGGAAGTATGAGGTCCAATACGCTCTTTAGTACTTTACAGGAAGTGCTGCAGCCTGGTGGAACATGCATCAAGCCATACAGGGATTTAATGGAGTAAGAACTTGGGAGGAATTCAAGAAGACCCTGATGAGATCACGTTTTATCCAGAAGCACAATGATACACCAAGAAATAAACCTTGTGCCTGCAAGATTTGCGGAGAAATAGGACACACCCAGAAGGTTACGCAAAAACCTGAGAGTGGTGAAGTAATGATAGATGTTTTGTTTGGCTTGCAGAAACCATGGAATTACTCGAACCCAGTTCGAGAACAAGAGAAATTCTGCAATGCTTGTGAGTATGCCCAAGTGTTAAAATACGTGATTCGATATTTACATATGTGGTAATGATTCAAATGCACGGGATGGATTGGCCCCCATACCGAGACTTCTATCATGAACTATCATATGTTGATGGAAAATCGAGAGCCTTGAAAAACTTAGAAGAGTGTCGACGCGATAAGCCATAAAACCATAAAATGGTAGGACGATGGAACCCCATTACAGCAACCTGCTACAAACGTAGGTTATACGGTGAGGTTCGACCTGCACCCGCTTTCTGCAGGAGAAAACCATAAATTGTAGACCACCATGAGTGTTTCGATAGTTGTTTAGAATGGACACAGACCCATCGCCTAAGAAGATCCGGTCTCGGATTTAACTTCAACTTTGACAAACCGACCCAAGCTTTTGAGGAAAACTCTATGCTTCCGACGGAAGAGCTTTAATGAAGGAGCTATTGTAAGATATGTGAAGAGACATACATTGTCAGCCCTCGGAGGAAATATCTGAGTTTATTGGAACCATGACCTTGTTTTTAAGTGTGGTAGCACCCACGACCTTTCTCGACCAAGACATTTGCTAGAAGACCCCAACCCTAACCTTTTCTTGCTAGCCTCTTGAATCTCGAGGACGAGATTCATTTTAAGTGGTAGGTTTGTAACATCCCAAAATTCTAAATTTTGGAATGTTATATTAAATAAATAACTATGCTTGTTGTGCGATTGTTGGTTTGATTGAATGAGTGAAACTGAGTGAAATTTGAAAACTTTTGAAAGTTGAATGAGAGGGAATGAAATGACTTTCCCAAAACTTTCTCCTTTGCCTTTTGGATCTCAATGAATTCAAATTCATTCCAACACCAAAGCCTAGAGTGAAGATGACATGACTTCTTCCATTTTGAAATGAATAGGGTTTTGGAAAAGATTTGAATTTCATTAGGGAAGATTTCAAATTCAAAGCTTTAAGCAACTCAATGATTTTCATGAGGGAAGATAAATGACTTCTTCAATCATATGAAATATGAGTTGGAAGTTAAAAAGTATCAAGTTGAAAGTCATTTGAAAGTGCTTGAAACCCTCTTTCAAATTTTGAATTTTAAATTTGAATTCAAACTTTGGCATGTGGGAAACATTTCAAAAAAAAAACTAAGCCCGATAAATACTTGATCAAAAGTATGAGAGGAGCAAACATGACACTCCACAAATATCGAGAGGAAACAATGCCAAAAGTTTTGGAACTCAAATCTGAATTTTATTTGAATTTGAAAAATGGATTTTTATAAAGTTTGGATTTTTGCCTTTGGAAAAATGTTCAAATGAAAGGGAATATTCCCACGATCATTACGGTATATATATACCCTATATAAAATATTTATAGATATTGTTTTATTTCTGTTTTAGCTTTATTTAAAAAATAAAGAAAAACCCCCAGGCGCCAGCCGAGCCACCCCAGCCCGGCCAGGCCGCACCACCACTTTGGCCCGGCCAGTGGCCCACTGGCCGGGCCAATTTTAGCCGAGCAATGGCCCAGCTCACCCCTCGCCGCCCGAATCCCCTTGGCCTCGGCCACCCGCTCGACTTGCCTCCTCTCTCTCTCTCGACCGTGGGCCCCGCCCCATCTTCTTCCCCCTCGCCCACGAACGCAGCTCATGGAGATCGCCGGATCTCAAGGATCCGGATTCCGATCCGCCACGATCGACCCCAAGCCGCCTGACCCCTTGGCTATAAAAGCCGGAGCCCCGCACCCCATTCCCCGAGACCTCGCGGACCCCTCTCTCTCCTGCTCGACCACGCCGGAGACCAAGCTCCTCCGCCGCCAAAGTCGCCACAACGCCCCACCCTCCCCGACCACCCCAACCCCACCAAACCACTCCCGTGCTCCCGCATCCTCCCGACGACTCACGGACCTGACGCTAGAAGCCCCGACGATCTCGCCCGCCGCCGTCGCCGGACTCGATAAGTCATGGAAAACTCCCACCCACGTCCGATCCCAAACTAGTGGCCACGATTAGATCCCCCGAAGGGGTAAGTTTTTATTAAAAGAACCGGCCGGTTCGTCCGGTTTATTAGTTAGGGTTTTTAGCTTTTAACCGCCCGCTTTTTAGTTTTAACCCGCAGCCCATTTAGGCTATTTGATTTATTGTATACGATAGGCCCATTAGGCCTTTTTCTTTTATTTTGATTTTCTGTTTTAGCAGAATAGTTTCTGTTTTCAAAAATTGATATCTTTTATTCTGTTTAATATTTTTAGGTGATTCTGTTTTTGTTGGATTGCAAATTTTATGTAGTTTCTTTAGAATATATATTTAGCTATGTTAAAAATTAATTAAAATTGCTTTAATTTAGTTTTAGTCAGAATAGTAAATCTGCTATAACTTGAGTTAGAAAAATTATTTTTTTGGATGATTCTTTTTGTCCCAACTTATTTTTGACATTGCCAAACCATAGAAATTAATTTGGGTATTTTAGGATTAATAAATAAATAGTTTTAAGCAGAATCTTGTTAATCCTAATTAATTGACTAGCTACTGTTTTCCTATTATTTTAATTAGTAAATAAATTTATTTTTAACTTGTGATTGATTATTCTAGGATAGTTTCTGTCACTTTATAGGATGAACTTTTATTTATAATTAATAAAAGTTTTATTTTAATTTTCTTAATAGAAATTGGATTAGGCCTAATAGGAGTTTTATAATAGCTTTTAAATTAAATCTTTTGCTCCTAGTTGCTTAGTGATTTCTTTTCTGTTAAGTTAACTTAAAACCATGATTAGGTTATGTTAGAAAATTTTTATGATATAAAACTATTTTGTTATTTGTTGAAGTAGGAAACTTGAGTGGCCTTTCTTTGAGTTTTTCTTTTGGATTTGGTTTTGGTTGTCTTGTTGTGTTATGTTACTTTTGTTATGTTGTGTTATGTGATCCTATTGCTATGTGCTTACTATAGTTATTGTTTGCCTCGGTAGAATTTCCGGAGTGCGAAGATTTCTACTACGAAACCCTAGTTTTTCAAGATCGTCCAACCGTGCAAGTTCACTTTGATCATTGCTTTCATACCTATGTTTTATTGCATTTAGTGGCATCTTTGCAACCACCCTTCAAGAGTGATATTGAAATTCTTGTAGTTGAGTAGTATGCATGAGGTAGGAACCCATCACCCTGTTACCAAGCCCGGGACGATATTTTATTTTGATGCTACGCTATAGTAGACGGGGTTTGGTATGAGTGCACGAGAGTGGTGTGAAGAAGGAGGATTCTACGTCAATGACGACAATTCCATGATGGAATCTGCAAGGACTGCATCTTCAAGACCTCAAGACTTCAAGACTCGAGACAAGAATTCAATACACACTCTGGGTGAAGGGCGGTTGTGACGGCACCTGGAGAACCCAGTGGTTGGCCGGGATGCATGGAGAAGCGCCATGACATCTTGCGGAAAGCTTCACCCAGGACTCAAAGAGACGGAAGAATACTTCATGCCGGAAGCTTATCCATGCAACCGCAAGTCATTATGGGCTCGGCTTGGTTGACCTTAGTGGGGACTCTGGCTGGGGCGGTACTAGCAGATGTAGAACTACGGTAGGATGGGATGAGTACAGGACGGTGGTCGAGGAACTCTTTGGAAGACCATGTTTGGTCATCTTGTTCTCAAACACTTTCGGAAGTGCGAGAACGTAAAGAGAGGGATCGAATCTTGCGGGTAAAGCGTACAAACCTCTGCAGAGGGTTATAACCTAATCGATTAGCCGTGTCCCGATTCACGGACAATTTGAGCCTCACGGACTTGGATCTATCTCGGAACTCTCAACACGGATTGATAACTTAATTGTGGGCAACATATGATGATTTTGGGCTATGAGACATCGGTTGGCGGAACCATGTCATGATAGAAAACTCCATAGTACAGACTTCATTTATTCCTTTGATGTAGGGAAAATAAAATCAGCTTTTACGCAAAACAAAACTCGAATCTGAGCCACAAAGCCAAATTGCATATAGTATAGTTTTATCATCTGCTTTATTCATGTTGTGATCTTGCCGGTACATTCAATGTCTTGACCTACACGGTTGCAACGTATCATGTTGCAGATATTTCCTCGGCGAGTAAGAGTTACGATACAGGTTACGGTCTACACTCAACCTGCCGATGGCGTTGATGGGACTCCACACCCGTTTGATTTGTTTCGGCTGAGTATTATGAGGTATATATCAGTTTTACGTTATTTATGCATGTGATTGCACTTTGATATATACATTGATGTCTTGTGTGTGCCAAAGATATCTTGATCCGAGGATGGCACAGATACACAGAGGCTTGACCGTCTGAGGTCGGGTCGCTACACGGCGGTAAGTGGTGAGAGCGTGTGTGAAGAAGTACACCCCTGCAGGGTTAATATGATCTATTCGAATAGCCGTGTCCACGGAGAAGGACTTCTGGGTTACCTATACCAGTTCATAGACAAGTGGAAGTGGATACTCTAAAATGCGCAAGATAAGCGTGAGTGCTATGGATGGCGTTCTCGTAGGGAGACGGGAGCGGGTCCATAGTAGTGTATTGATATGGTGGATATGTGGACTCGTGTGCGCCACCTCAAAAGAGTTACTTGCAGTCGTAGTTCAGGATAGCCACCGAGTCAAAGCTGGCTTGCTGCAGTCAAACTCCACCACCCTCTTTTGATAATGATGCATATGTAGCTAGTTCTGATGTAAGTCTTATTTGAAAATGCGTTTGTACTCACGTTTGCTTATTTTACGCTTTTGCGAGAGAGACTTCAGTCTCGCTAGTAGTTCCGCTTGGACTTGACGGTTAGCTTGATACCTCAGCTACGATCTTGTGCCCTCGGCAGATCTCGGTAGATAGTCGGGCTTCTCAGCCTTCTTCATTTATAGTTGCTGTACTCGAGACATGTTTAGCTTCCGCTTGTGCTTTGACTTGTATGCCTGGGTGTTGGGTCATGAGACCCAATGTTTGTAATATCTCGCTCCTCGAGCCTAATGAATAAATATTTGAGTCGTAGAGTTATGTTGTGATGCCATGTTGTATCTACACATATTGAGCATATTGTGTGTATGTTTGAAATGCTTGGTATGTGTGGGACCCGACAAACTAGTTGTTTATCCTTGGCAGCCTCTCGTATGGGGAAATGTAGTCTCGTGACTCTGAGCGATAGTAGTCCGCTACAGCCCGGTTGACCCGAGTCCTGCTAGCCCAGCACTACTGCTTGGACACTTGACTGGACGGCATATGTTTCACTTCGTTCCTATGTCTGTCCCTTCGGGGAAACGTCACGCGGTGTTATTCGGAGTCCTGCCTAGCCTGCTACAGCCCGGGATACCGGAGTCCTGTTAGCCCAAAGGTTACAGCCCGAATTTATACGTTGATGACCGACATACTCGATGTGATTCATGTATGCATGTCCCCATAGGTTAGCGCCGCTTTGGGTTCACGACTAGCCATGTCGGCCCGGGTTCTTTGTCATGTGGATGCTAGCGACACTATCATATACGTGTGCCAAAAGGCGCAAACGGTCCCGGGCCATGGTAAGGCGACACCCGTGGAATACCGTGCGTGAGGCCGCAAAGTGATATGAGGTGTTACCGGCTAGGTCGATGTGACTTGGAATCGGGGTCCTGACAGCGTTGGTATCGAGCCCCGTTGCTGTAGGATTACCAAGCCAAACTGGTCGAAGTTGTGTCTAGAAATGCTTTTGCTATGTGAGGGAATTGATTGTGGGAGGGAACGTAAGGCTCTTTTTACTCCTTATACCTCATGGCCTTCTGATCTGAGTCATCCTCTTCTCTTCTACGGGGTTTAAGAACTAGGCTTCTCATCTATCTATCAGGATGACGTGTTACTAATCCATTGACTTATAAGATTGTTGGATTTAAGCCCCAGTTCAGTTCCTACCATTTCTGTATGACTACTGTTGATCTCGGAACCTTGATATTGTGATGTTGAGTGGTTATGCCACCATTTTTTTTCAGGATGTCTCAAATCTTTTTGAGCATTTACAGCCGTTATGCTGTCCGAGTCATCCCAGGTCTCTAAATAGTCTGATGCATTTGCAATCCTTTTCGTCCGTTCCCGATGTCCTTTTTGGTCAGAATAAGCACACTAATCGGTAAGTTGAGGTACTTTGTTTGCCTCGGCATAGATGTTGGAGCTATTATTATGACCCTAGTTGTTTAGGAAGTCATCTAGCAATTTAGCAATGCTTTTGTATCCCCAGTGTGATGATTCTGGCCATTATTCTCGAAAGCATCCCGTGATGTTATTAGTTAGTAGGCATCCTATTCCTGGGTTCTTGAACCCGAGATTCACCCTACTTACCTAATGTTGATAGTGTTTGCTAGCTCCTTTAGGATACTAGTAACTTTGCGATAGTCCTCGAGGTTCGTGGCATTTCCTTCTTCCAAATACTATGAACTAGTTATGGCAGAAGTTCTTTGAACCAAAACATCACAATAAGAGTGCTCTTGAGGAGTTCTCCATTCATAATTGTGAATCTGCCAATTCTACTTTTCTGCATGGGTTATCCGGGAGAAATGTTGAGCCTTTCTCGATATACTAATCCATGCCTCCACAACTCGAAAAATTATATGTTCCTTTGAGTTGCTCTCTTTAGTTGTATCGACCATCCTCTATCAGTTGATAACCAAGAGTAGGTGTGCATTCGTTTATCGATGTCTATTATCCTTGTGGTCCGTCAAGCCATTCTATTCTGGAATGACTAGGAGAAACAAACTCCAGTGCCTCGTCCATTTCTAGGATTGGGTCAAAGCGGTTGTATTCCATGATCAAAATGCCAATCCAGCTTTGATTCTGCTCTACCTTGGAGTGTTACCATCTTTATGTCAGAACATCATGAGAATTGCACCTTCTCTTATGAATTCTTGTCGTAGTGATACTTCTCATCATCATCATTCATTCCTCGGTCCCGTGTTGATGCAACCAGAATGTCGACAAGTGAATTGTGATGTGTGAAATCGATACTCCTAGCAACCTCGTTGCTTGGTAGTTAATGGACAATATTTTCACTCTTAGCGTGTTGGTTATTAAATCATCATACTAAGATTGATCGTGCTACCTAGTCCTTATTTCTGGTGCACACTTCGATTGATGAGTTAGGATTATATCAAGTCTTCACTCATTTGATCATACTGTCTTGCCCTCAAAAGCAAGATTGTTCTCGAGCTTAGTAACATACCGGTGGTTCGTGACTTTCCAAATATCTTCTCGGAAGTATTACCAGGTTGTCCCCTGACTGTTATGTTGAGCTCGTGATCAAGTTGGTTTCTTGTGAACCACCCTTTCTCCAAGAATCTGTGTTGGATACCCACGAGCTAGTTGGTTAAGCTAAACAACAACTTGGAGAGTTGGAGGATAAAAGCTTGCACGACTTAGTTCGTTCCAAAGGGATATTCTTGTGTAGTGTGTGTTGAAGAAAGATGATATCTTCATCGATTGGTCTCTGTGATCGATTCTTTGGACCTATTGTCTTATCAATCCTTTGACTTGAGTATGGGCTATTATTAAGTCAAATCAGAACCAACGATGTTCGTAATGTTGTCTTACTCGTGGTTGATCCCTCGAGCATACCCCATTACATCCTTTGGTGCGACCAATGCTATCACCGTGTTCACATGATGGTGGGAGTCGTTGATATGGAAATTCCGATGAGTTGCTGTTGAGCCCATCAGTAGCATTTTGTCTCCCCCCATGAGTCATGTTGAACATCAATCTAGTGTTGGAAACTTTATAAGAAATTTCTTCGTGTTTCGTTCATGAAGCATATGTTTGGATGGAAAGAGTGACTTCCTCGAATTCATGTGCTTTAGGTGTAAGTTGCCGCCATGAATTTGAGAAAGGTTTGTTTTGTTTCCTTTGGAATCATTCCAAGTCAGTCATGCACGTGCGAAGTATTCAATGGTGCGATAGACTGATCATCTTCATTCCATATGAATTCCATAGCACACCAAGCCACCGATTGATTGGTTCAGGGGACAAGAAGTTTATTCATAAGAGCTAATCATATGACTTATGCAAGGACTTGATATCCTCGTTGATGGTTCCCCACGAACTTCGGTAGTGTTTTATGATAAGACTACTATGTGGTCATTCTTGTCTTGGACAACATGTTCACATGTTAGTAGCGTAACCAGCTCATGTTTTGGAGCTTGCTATCGTAGTTCATTCGAGAATCTCGCAACATCTTCTCGTCGATTTGTGTTGCAAACTTTCATTTTCTTCTAGACTCGATGAGTCTGGAATATCTTAGCACCAACCAGATCTGGATCTCGAGCGAGATATGATGGTTGGAACATTCCCAAGATTTGCATTTTGTTCCCACCGCATCCCATTGTGCCAATCTCCCTTGGGTTGCCTTCTCGCAATTGTTGTCTAGGATCATCCTCAAAAGTGGACTTACCATGGGTCCCATCCATTTCGGTGATAAGCAAAAGTCATCCATTGCGTTGTCTTCAACAAGGTAGTCCACATCATCCATTCTAGTCCGGGTGTACCATTCCTTTGCACTCCACCAAGCGATCGTTTGTGATTGCCTTAGGCTGGTATGAAGAGTTTCAATGATCTTTGTATCAAAAGTAATTCTTTTTGCCACTTAAGGGAATAGTTCCTCGCGTCACCTCCCCTGAGATGCCCCGTTATTGAATCATGGTAAATATTTCCTCGCCACCTTGACACCATCCACCATCTTTCTAAGCGTGGAATTGTTGCCACCAATCAAACCCGTCATTTGTTCCTCCGTCCCTCTCGTTGTGTTTTGTGTCTCAACTCGAGATGTGTCCCCATCTCGGTCGGTGAGTCGATCATGTTTACTTGATCTTCGTGAAAATCGAATCATGTAGGGTTTCCCCTCCTTTACGTTGTCGTGTCGAGTGAAGATTTCGACAAAGAAAGTCGTCAAGACCAAGATAATGGAGTAAATCAACATCTTCGAGAAGGGCAAACGGATCATGAAGATTGTGATAGTTTGTGACTTCCCTTTTCCTCTTACCTCACGTCTTGAATCTCGGGGCGAGATTCTTGTTTAGTGGGGGTGAGTTGTCACAGCCCTAGAGCTTGCCTATAACTAATGGCATTGCATCCATGCATCATGTTTAAACCTCATTTAAATCTGAAATGGGGATGACCAAGCCCTAGCACCAAAGCAATTCAAATAGGTTCAAATTCAAAAAAATATTTTCAAAACCCAAATTGGTTTGCAAAAATATTCATGATTAATGGGAAAGGGTGAAAACCATATCCAGAGATGATGGATATTTTTCCAAGACATTTTTGGATATTTGAATAAACCATATTGTATTTGAATTGGGGCATTTAAAAAAACTATTAATATTTTCAAATGCTCCAACAATTCTGAAAAATAGTTAAGGGCCTCTGTAATAATTCAGTTAATGCCCACAATTATTTTCAGGATTTATTTAAATGGTTTAGTATTTTACTAAACTAAAACAAAACAGATACAGAATAATAGAAAACAGGATTTAGATATAAATAAAAGAGAGAGAGAGCAACTCACCTGAACTTACCCCTCCAACACCACAAGCCACCCGACTGCCCAAAGATCGCAGCTGGCCTACCAGCCCACCCCACTCCCATCATCGTCTTCCTGCGCCAGAAGGCAGAGGCGAGGCGTGATGAAGGCCGGGCGACGCTGGTGGCCTCCTCCCTGCTGTCTCACGCCCTCGAGGCCCTTCCAAATACCACGGAGACAGCCACGCGCCCCCAGGCCTCCCTCTCTCTCCCGAGCTCCTCTCCCTCCTCTGTCTTGTTCCCTCTGGCACCACAAACGCAACCGGCCGCCGACGGCACTACCCGGCCACGGCCATCCCCGAGCCGCCCGAGCCATCCTCGAGCTCCGCCGCCTCGTTCCCTACCTCCTCACCGAGCCACGTGTGAGAAGGGCCCGAAGCGCCGCCCGATGCCCTTCTCCTCCTCGGCCGGAGATCCGCCCTCGCCCGCCCCTTGCGCTCGGTGCTTCGCCGAGCTTCGCCGTCCACCCCACAGCGATCACCGTGAGCTTACGCCTATCCTCCCCTCTCCGTTCGCTCTGCCGCGCACCGTAGCGACCACACCGCACTCACCGGACGCGCGCCGCCAAGACTCGTCGCCGGTGATGCTCCGGTGACCATTTGGTCCCGGGCATGCATGTAACGCGCTCCCAGCGTCGCGTAGAGCCTCCGTGGCACCTCGGCGCTTCGTTCACGCATCGCAGCCCCATCCCCACTTGCACCGAACTCCGGCCACCGCCGCGAGCTTGCCTCCGGCGAGCTCGGGCCACCTCACCCCCTGCCGTTTGCGCAGATGGATGCGGGCGAGTCCCAGCTCCACGTAGATGCTTCCGTCCGCCCCTTTGGTCGCCGGAGATGCAAACCCAACGCCTCCGCCGTGGCCTGTAGTCGCCGGCGATTAGCCGCCGACGTGGCCACCTCGTTAGGCCTAATCACCCGCTAATTAACCCCCCGACCCACTAACATGTGGGCCCCGAGCCTAATTAGGTTAGTTTTATTTTTTCTGCTTAGATTAGTGCTAACTTTGTGGACCCCACGTGTCGGACTTTGACTTAGTCAAGTCAACGTTGATTGGTCCCACTTGTCATCCACCTAGACCAGCCAGAGACAACGACGGTGGGTCCCATGGATCAGTTTGACCTGGACGCCTTGATTGACTTCTTGACGTCACGGTGATGTCATCTTGACGTAATAACCCATTTACGGATTTATTATAATTCAGGAAATTTCAGAAAATACCCCAAACTTCAAATATTCATAACTTTTAATCAGTAACTCCAAATTAAATAATTTATATATGAAAATGATCGTAAAAATATGAAGAATCTGTTTATGGCACTTTCATGCATGATTAAACAAGTTAACCTCACTGAATAGGATGAATCATGATTAGGGCAATTTATGAAATAACATTTGGAGTTGGAATTTGTTCTTGTTTGAATTCCACTTCAATTAACACAGCTAGACATTGCATTAGGTGAATTCAGTACCTTAACATGACATGTCATTCATGTGAATGTGCATTGCATTGATTGTGTTCTCTCTTGTTTGCGGTAATTGTCCCTCTCAAGAGCGATGTATCGACGATGAATTCGATGACACCGATGAAGAACTATATTATCTTCAGAAGTGCCAGGCAAGCAAAACCCCCTTGTCCATTTCGATATAATCCCACTCTCTCGCTCCTGCTCTATTTTACTGCATTAGGACAACAACGACTCATGTGTTACTTTGTGGTAGCTGAACCCCTTTATCCTCTGCATGACTGTCATTCCACAAGAATTAGATGAAACCCACTAGCATGAGTAGGAGTTGTTTGAGCCATGTTGTGCCTACTCATTCATGCTTGTTGTCATGCCTGCTACTACTTAGAGTTGAGTCGGTCTGATTCATCGGGAATGGATTGGAATGGTTGTGTGAACATGTCCTCTGTGTGTGTGTGAGCTAAGTGTGTGAACACGATTTGGTAAATGTAGCGGTGAGAGGCCATGTAGGAGTACATGTAGTGTTGTCTCATTGCATCCGTCCTCAGGAACAGAGTTCTGAGTTTGTGATCAATGAAACAGTTACTACCACGCATTGGGATCCTTAATTGACCCTCTCGGCTTCTTAACCACTCTTGTCCTCGGTCCGGGAGTTGCAAGTAGTTTCGTGTTTGTAGTATCTTTGGGGGCGCGCATAGCGCTGACCATAGGGGTGGGTTGTGTTGCGGTAGGCACCGCGGGTCTGTACCGATTCGCCCGTTTGGTGTCTCGGAACCCTGCACACATCGTTCGGGGCTGTATGGGAAACCTCGGCGGACTCCTGCGGATGGAACCGAATGGGCGATAAACTGGACTTGGAACTTGTGTGTTTAGGTAGGTCGTGGCCGACACCCACGTTGGGCTTCCGCTTGAAGGTTGCCGAGTACATGTCGTAAACGGCGGTAAGTGGTGAGCGTGTGTGAAGAAGTACACCCTACAGGGTTAATATGATCTATTCGAATAGCCGTGTCCACGGAGAAGGACTTCGGGTTACCTATACCAGTTCATAGACAAGTGGAAGTGGATACTCTAAAATGCGCAAGATAAGCGTGAGTGCTATGGATGGCGTTCTCGTGGGGAGGCGGGAGCGGGTCCATAGTAGTGTATTGATATGGTGGATATGTGGACTGCGTAGCGCCACCTCAAAAGAGTTACTTGCGATCGTAGTTCAGGATAGCCACCGAGTCAAAGGCGGCTTGCTGCGTCAAACTCCACCACCCTCTTTTGATAATGATGCATATGTAGCTAGTTACGATGTAAGTCTTGATGAGTACGTTTGTACTCACGTTTGCTTATTTTACGTTTTGCGAGAGAGACTTCAGTCTCGCTAGTAGTTCCGCTTGGACTTGACGGTTAGCTTGATACCTCACCACGATCTTGTGCCCTCGGCAGATCTCGGTAGATAGTCGGGCTTCTCAGCCTTCTTCATTTATAGTTATGCGTACTCAGACATGTTTAGCTTCCGCTTGTGCTTTGACTTGTATGCTCTGGGTGTTGGGTCATGAGACCCAATGTTTGTAATATCTCGCTCCTCGGAGCCTAATGAATAAATATTTGAGTCGTAGAGTTATGTTGTGATGCCATGTTGTATCTACACATATTGAGCATATTGTGTGTATGTTTGAAATGCTTGGTATGTGTGGGATCCGACAAACTAGTTGTTTATCCTTGGCAGCCTCTCGTATGGGGAAATGTAGTCTCGTGACTCTGAGCGATAGTAGTCCGCTACAGCCCGGTTGACCCGAGTCCTGCTAGCCCAAAGACTACTGCTTGGACACTTGACTGGACGGCATATGTTTCACTTCGTTCCTATGTCTGTCCCTTCGGGGAAACATCACGCGGTGTTATTCGGAGTCCTGGCTAGCCTGCTACAGCCCGGGATACCGGAGTCCTGTTAGCCCAGTGCTACAGCCCGAATTTATACGTTGATGACCGACATACTCGATGTGATTCATGTATGCTTGTCCCCATAGGTTAGCGCCGCTTTGGGTTCACGACTAGCCATGTCGGCCCAGGTTCTTTGTCATGTGGATGCTAGCGACACTATCATATACGTGAGTCAAAAGGCGCAAACGGTCCCGGGCCATGGTAAGGCGACACCCGTGGGAATACCGTGCGTGAGGCCGCAAAGTGATATGAGGTGTTACCGGCTAGGTCGATGTGACTTGGAATCGGGGTCCTGACACTAGTAGTACTAGTCAATGTGTACGTGCAAAGCACATTAATTTGGAAGTATATTAAGTGCATGCGGATATTAAGTAGGATATTATCTACGTGTTATTATGTGATAAGCACTATTTTTGGCATGAAATTAACTACATGCTAAACATGTTGAGCGCTCGACATTGAAACAGTCTAGGTCGTTGGATGAGAAGGAATACATGTGGCTTGATGACATTCTATATTTAACTTGATACGGCTCTAGCAGAACATTCAATCGATCAAACCATAGATTTCATTCAGTCTGACTTCGACTTTACATTCATAAGACGTTTGATCTAAAATAAACGGAAATGATAAACGTTCAGATTTTAAGCATGGCAATCCGAACGTTTTTCATGGCAAATTTATATTACGCGGAGGCGGTGGGGGTGTCTTGCGGTGGGAAGCGGCTCCTCTGTCGTGCTCTTTGTCTCATCGGGCCACTGATCGACGGCGACGGTGACGTCTTGCGCCGTTGTTGGCGTACTCCTAAATATTGGCCCTAGCTTCAAGGACGGCCACAATATTCTGGACTTCGGTCTCCAGGAGCGAGTCAACTGGCGGGAGGAGGCGACTGGCATTGGTGCAAGGAAGTGGTCGACGGCGGCCATCCATGTCGCTGAGGGGGGCACTAGCACCCGCGCGGGGACAACCGCTGGCAATGGCGCGACGGAGACATGCGTGTGCACATACCGGCACGGCGCGCCACGTCGGTGCATCGCCAGCAGTATTACGCGCACCAAAGACGCTGCTGCTGCAGCGTCGGTGACAGCGCATGTCTTTGGCAGGTCCACGCTGCGTGAAAGTCGGCGAGGACCTCGTGGAACCCCGTGGCATCATGCTCGGCGACAATGTGCGGCTCCCAGCCCATCAATGCTACGGGGATGGACGTTGGCGCAGTCGGGCCGACGAGAGCCGGAACGGGAGCGGGTACAGGCATGGAGTCTTCCCGCAAGGCCGGTTCAAGCTCGTCCCAAAGCGCCTTATGTTCTTGAGACTCTGGCTGGGTGTCTTCCTCAGGAAACTGGAAGACTAAGGGAAGACCATCGCGATGTGGCATGGCGTACGGCTAGGTCAGACTGGTTGGAGGTAGATGACAGAAGAATCAGAGAGGAAGAGAGAAGATAGTAGCGATATCGGGTAGTGCGGGGTTGATTTTAAACTACGGCACCGACGACATTAAAAGTGGGAGCAGCTGGGAAGAAGGTGGGCGGCGAAGCCTGATCAAAGGGCTCGCCTCCTGGTGAGCCTACGCAACGGTCTGCTCGCACGCCTCTGCTACCTCTTGAGCATGCGTTGGTTTTCCCTTGAAGAGGAAAGGGTGATGCTGCAGAGTAGCGTAAGTATTTCCCTCAGTTTTTGGGAACCAAGGTATCAATCCAGTAGGAGGCTACACACAAATCCCTCGTACCTGCACAAACAAATAAGAGCCTTGCAACCAACGCGATAAAGGGGTTGTCAATCCCTTCACGGCCACTTGCAAAAGTGAGATCTGATAGAGATAATAAGATAAATATTTTGGGTATTTTTATGATATAGATTGGAAAGTAAAGATTGCAAAATAAAGTAGATCGGAAACTTATAAGATGGAAAATAGACCCGGGGGCCATAGGTTTCACTAGTGGCTTCTCCCAAGATAGCATAAATATTACAGAGGGTGAACAAATTACTGTTGAGCAATTGATAGAAAAGTGCATAGTTATGAGAATATCTAGGCATGATCATGAATATAGGCATCATGTCCGCGACAAGTAGATCGAAACGATTCTACATCTACTACTATTACTCCACACATCGACCGCTATCCAGCATGCATCTAGAGTATTATGTTCATAAGAACAGAGTAACGCATTAGGCAAGATGACATGATGTAGAGGGATAAACTCAAGCAATATGATATAAACCCCATCTTTTTATCCTTGATGGCAACAATACAATACGTGCCTTGCTGCCCTCGTCATCCTTTGGGAAAGGACACCGCAAGACTGAACTCAAAGCTAAGCCCTTCTCCCATTGCAAGAAAGATCAATCTAGTAGGCCAAACCAAACTGATAATTCAAAGAGACTCACAAAGATAACAAATCATACATAAAAGAATTCAGAGGAGATTCAAATATTGTTCATAGATAATCTTGATCATAAACCCACAATTCATCGGATCTCGACAAACACACCGCAAAAAGAATTACATCGAATAGATCTCCAAGAAGATCGAGGAGAACTTTGTATTGAGATCCAAAGAGAGAGAAGAAGCCATCTAGCTAATAACTATGGAGCGGAAGGTCTGAGGTAAACTACTCACACTTCATCGGAGAAGCTATGGTGTTGATGTAGAAGCCCTCCATGATCGATTCCCCCTCCGTCGGAGCGCCGGAAAAGGCCCCAAGATGGGATCTCATGGGTACAGAAGGTTGCAGTGGTGGAAATAGGGTTTCGTGGTGCTGCTGGATGTTTTCAGGGTATATGAGTATATATATAGGCGAAGGAAGTCGGTCAGGGGAGCCATGAGGGGCCCACGAGGGTGGGGGGCACACCTACCCCCCTGGGCGCACCCACCTGCCTCGTGGCCTCCTCGTTTCTTTCTTGACGTCCACTCCAAGTCTCCTGGATTGCGCTTGTTCCAAAAATAACCCTCCCTAAGGTTTCATTCCGTTTGGACTCTGTTTGAAATTCCTTTCCTACAAAACACTGAAATAGGCAAAAACAACAATTTGGACTGGGCCTCCGGTTAATAGGTTAGTCCCAAAAATAATATATAAGTGTATAATAAAGCCCATTAAACATCCAAAACAGGTAATATAATAGCATGGAACAATAAAAAATTATAGATACGTTGGAGAGGTATCAAGCATCCCCAAGCTTAATTCATGCTCGTCCTCGAGTAGGTAAATGATAAAAACAAATTTTTTGATGTGGAATGCTACCTAGCATAATTCTTCGACATAATTTTCTTTATTGTGGCATGAATGTTCAGATCCAAAAGATTTAAGACAAAAGTTTAATATTCACATAAGAGTAATAATACTTCAAGCATACTAACAAAGTAATTATGTCTTCTCAAAATAACGTGGCCAAAGAAAGTTATCCCTACAAAATCATATAGTCTGGCTATGCTCTATCTTCATCACACAAAATATTTAAATCATGCACAACCCCGGTTTTAGCCAAGCAATTGTTTCATACTTCAGTATTTTCAAACTTTTTCAATCTTCACGCAATACATGAGCGTGAGCCATGGACATAGCACTATAGGTGGAATAGGATGGTCGTTGTGGAGAAGACAAAATAGGAGAAGATAGTCTCACATCAACTAGGCGTATTAGCAGGCTATGGAGATGCCCATTAGTAGATATAAATGTGAGTGAGTAGGGATTGACATGCAACGGATGCACTAGAGAAATAAGTGTATGAAAGCTCATCAAAAGAAACTAAGTGGGTGTGCATCCAACTTGCTTGCTCACGAAGACCTAGGGCAATTTGAGGAAGCCCATCATTGGAATATACAAGCCAAGTTCTATAATAAAAAATCCCCACTAGCATATGAAGGTGACAACATAGGAGACTCTCTATCATGAAGATCATGGTGCTACTTTGAAGAACAAGTGTGGTAAAAGGATAGTAACATTGTCCCTTCTCTCTTTTCCCTCATTTTTTTATTTAGGCTTCTTTGGCCTCTATTTTTTATTTGGGCTTCTTTGGCCTCTTTTATTTTTCATAAAGTCCGGAGACTCATCCCAACTTGTGAGGGAATCATTGCTTCCATCATCCTTTCCTCACATGGGACAATGCTCTAATAAGGAATATCATCACACTTTTATCTACTTACAACTCAAGATTCTTAGAACAAATTATGACTCTATGTGTACCGGGATATGCAATGAATCAAGAGTGACATGTATGAAAGACTTATGAAGGTGGCTTTGCCACAAATACGATGTCAACTACATGATCATGCAAAAGCAATATGACAATAATGGAGCGTGTCATAATAAACGGAACTGTGAAAAGTTGCATGGCAATATATCTCGGAATGGCTATGGAAATGCCATAATAGGTAGGTATGGTGGCTGTTTTGAGGAAGGTATATGGTGGGTGTATGATACCGGCGAAACTTGCGCGGCACAAGAGAGGCTAGCAATGGTGGAAGGGTGAGAGTGCGTATAATCCATGGACTCAACATTAGTCATGAAGAAATCACATACTTATTGCAAAAATCTACAAATTATCAAAACAAAGTACTACACGCATGATCCTAGGGGAAGGGTTGGTAGGAGTTAACCATCGCGCGATCCTGACCTCCACACATAAGGAAGACAATCAATAAATAAATCATGCTCCAACTTCATCACATAACGGTTCACCATACGTGCATGCTACGGGAATCACAAACTTTTAACACAAGTATTTCTCAATTTCATAACTACTCAACTAGCATGACCCTAATATTACCATCCTCATATCCCAAAAGAATCATTAAGTATCAAACTTCTCATAGTATTCAATGCACTTTATATGATCGTTTTTATTATACCTATCTTGGATGCTCATCATTTTAAGACTAAAATTTTAACCAAAGAGAATTACCATGCTGTTCTAAAATACTCTCAAAATAATATAAGTGAAGCATGAGAGATCAATAATTTCTATAAAATAAAACCACCACCGTGCTCTAAAAAGATATAAGTGAAGTACTAGAGCAAAATTATCTAGCTCAAAAGATATAAGTGAAGCACATAGAGTATTCTAATAAATTCCGATTCATGTGTGTCTCTCCCAAAAGGTGTGTATAGCAAGGATGATTGTGGTAAACTAAAAAAAACAAGGACTCAAATCATACAAGACGCTCCAAGCAATACACATATCATGTGGTGAATAAAAAATATAGCATCAAGTAAAGTTACCAATGGACGAAGACGAGGGGATGCCTTCCGGCGCATCCCAAAGCTTAGGCTTTTCGTTGTCCTTGAATTTACCTTGGGGTGCCTTTGGCATCCCCAATCTTAGGCTCTTGCCACTCCTTATTCCATAACCCATCAAATCTTTACCCAAAACTTGAAAAGTTCACAACACAAAACTCAACAGAAAATATCATGAGCTCCGTTAGCAAAATAAAACAAACCACCACTTTAACGTACTGTAATGAACTCATTCTTTATTTATATTGGTGTTAAACCTACTGTATTCCAACTTCTCTATGGTTCATACCCCCCAACACTAGCCATAGATTCATCAAAATAAGCAAACAACACACGAAAAACAGAACGATCTGTAGTAATCTGTAACTTTCGAATACTTCTGGAACCCCAAAAATTCTAAAATAAATTGGTGGACGTGAGGAATTTTTCTATTAATCATCTGCAAAAATAATCAACCTAAAATCAATCTCCAGTAAAAAAAATGGCAGCTAATCTCGTGAAGGAAGTCGGTCAGGGGAGCCACGAGGGTGGGGGCGCGCCTAACCCCCTGGGCGTGCCCTCCTGCCTCGTGGCCTCCTCGTTTCTTTCTTGACGTCCACTCCAAGTCTCCTGGATTGCGTTTGTTCCAAAACTAACTCTCTCGAAGGTTTCATTCCATTTGGACTCCGTTTGATATTCCTTTTCTGCGAAACACTCAAATAGGCAAAAACAGCAATTTGGACTGGGCCTCTGGTTAATAGAGTCCAAAAAATAATATAAAAGTGTATAATAAAGTCCATTTAACATCTAAAACAAGTAATATGATAGCATGGAACAATCAAAAGTTATAGATACGTTGGAGACGTATCAGCCTCCCGCCCAGTTTCATGAATTTCTGGTCACTTTTGGATTTTATGAAATTTAAAATCCAGGATTTGAAACAATATCATAACCTGCATCATGCAATAAATTTTCAAGCGATACATCTTTCCTGTTGTATTTCTTAAGAAAGGATTTGGTCAAACATTTTGCTTAGTTAGACTTCAGACAAGTTAAATATGCAGAGTAAAATGATATATTAACTCAAGTACTAGGCACGAACAAACGGGCTCAATTATGCGCTCATCCTGGTGTAGTACTCCTATTAGTACTAGGAAATCACTACTGCGGGATGCTGCTAACGCGACACTACGATCAGAGACCCTTCGACAAAACTATGTGCGATGCAGTAATCGCAAACGGTGGTGTAATAAAACCGTCAAAAAAGACGCAAAACGTTTGCGATGGAGTATGCATCAAACACGTTTCAGATTTTAGTTGCGTGTGTGATGCAGGGCATACGGTTCAGTTCAATTAACCATTTGTGATGAGGAGGGACAAAAGAAACGGGCAGCCAGATGAAGGTGTGTGCGATGTACAGCATATGATTCACTCGGATGAACTGTTTGTGATTAGGCAACACAAAAGAAACGGTCAGGCAGATCAAGGCGTGTGCGATGTACATCATACAGTTCACTCGGATGAACTGTTTGTGATTAGGCAACACAAAATAAACGATCAGCCAGATCAAGGTGTGTGCGATGTATCACATGCGGTTCACTCAAATGAACTATTTGCGTTGAGACAAGAGAACAGAAACGGTTCAATATAAAAAATACATAGATATTGCAAGGTTCAAATTCAAAGAGTACAACGCCCAAATTCAAACATTGCAAGTTGCATCATTTCTGAAAAGGGATCAGCCACTAACAAGTCATGTATGGGTTTGACACAATAATTTCCAATTGCTTTGCCATATGCTCTACCAATATGAAGTTTGGCATTTTTTGAGGCACTTCCATGCCACAGTACCAGCCGGCTCTAATAATCATACCATTGATCTTTCCTAATTAAATGCATGTTCAACCTCAGTACCCTCAGCACCTTTGCTCTGGCAAGAAAGAACCTGGCGATTGTAATATCCGATGGGGTCCCTCGGTAGGAGTTCAAAGTAATATTTGAGAGATACAGATCCAGGCATTCGATGTGATTGTCATTATCAACATCATCCACCTCCGGAGGTGCGGCCGCTCAACAGCGCCATTAATATATACCAGTGGGAGCGAGGTGTGCGGCGGTCCAAGGCTGTCTCGCTTCCTGGTGAGAACGACGGCTTAATATCTAGTATGAATGAAATCTATGCTTAATTGCTGAATTTTAGTAGCAAAAAATAGATAGTGCTATTGATTTTTTAGCTGCATATTTTGAAAAATCGCAGTGTCTTTTGGCTTAGCGCCAAAGTCTGGCTTTAATTTGCATAGCGTAATCTGAATCGTTTGCGTTGAAGAGATGCACTGATCCTGCGTTGAACGGCTTGTACGCTTCCCGGTGAGCCTGCGCATCAGATTGCGCTCGCACGCCTCCCGTTCGGTCAAGCAGCTGTCCACGTGGCACCTCCTATAGCCAATAAAATGACACATGGCATCACGTGAATGGTTAACCGATCGCATGCGGTTTGAATTATACAAACGTTTGAGATATTAAAGTGGCAGTTATTTTTTTCAAAATGCCTTTGTTGGTTGTCATTATTCGAGTGTGCATTCTCTCAAAATGGACACGAAAAATACCACAGCATGTCGGGTGCCATTCCATGATAGCATGCCAAGTTTCACGAATTTCATACAAGTTTTAGATTTACTAGAATTTAAAACAAAGTATCTCAATGTTTTGCTGGCAATCAACGATGCCCTGGTATTTGAGATTCATTCCCATTTCTTGCTTGCACCCAAGGACACAGATTTGATTTTTAAACCAATTTATATGCACTGGAGCATGTGCATGTAGTTCAAATTTTAATTATGCACATAAATGCATCGAAAACTCACTTAATGCATAAAAATGTCCAAACGAACCCCAGAAATAACAAAAATTGACACAACGCTCCTGTTGTTCTATGTTGACACGAGAATGTTTTTTGAAAGCAATAAGAGGCAATGGATATCGTTTCGTCCCCAAAGGTGGGGCGTTCCCTACCGAAACCATCATGCTTGTTGTGAGAAGCTCTGGTTTGTGAGAAGCATATACCCAAACCTGCCCCAAATGGGACAAAAAATTTACCACGACATGTTGATGCCGCTCCATGATAGCATGCCAAGTTTCATGAATTTCAGACGAGTTTTGGATTTACTAGAATTTGAAAACTAGGCATCTCAATGTTTTGTCGGCAATCAACTACAAGACCGGTGTTTGAAATTCATTCCCATTTCTTGCATGGGACCTAAGCATGCACCCAAGGACATAGATTTGATTTTTCAACCTATTTATATGCACTAGAGCATGTGCATGTACTTCAAATTTGAATTATGCACATAAATGCATTGAAAACTCACTTAATGGATAAAAGTGTCCAAACGAACCCCGAAAAATCACAAAAAATAACACAACACTCATGTTGTTCTATGTTGACACGAGAATTTTTTGAAAGCAATACGAGGCAATGGATATCGTTTCATCCCCAATGGTGGGGCGTTCCCTACCGAAACCACCATGCTTGTTGTGAGAAGCTCTGGTTTGTGAGAAGCATATACCTAAACCTGCCCCAAATGGGACAAAAAATTTACCACGACATGTTGATGTTGCTCCATGATAGCATGCCAAGTTTCATGAATTTCAAACGAGTTTTGGATTTACTAGAATTTAAAAACCATGCATCTCAATGTTTTGCCAGCAATCAACGGTGCCCTGGTGTTTGAAATTCATTCCCATTTCTTGGATGGGACCTAAGCATGCACCCAAGGACACCGATTTGATTTTTCAACCAATTTATATGCACTGGAGCATGTGCATGTAGTTCAAATTTGAATTATGCACATAAATGCATTGAAAACTCACTTAATGCATAAAAATGTCCAAACGAACCCCAAAAAATCACAAAAATTGACACAACACTCCTGTTGTTCTATGTTGACACGAGAAAGTTTTTGAAAGCAATAAGAGGCAATGGATATGGTTTAGTCCCCAAAGGTGGGGCGTTCCCTACCAAAACCATCATGCTTGTTGTGATAAGCATATACCCAAACTTGCCCCAAATTGGTCAAAAAATTTACCACGGCATTTTGATGCCGCTCCATGATAGCATGCCAAGTTTCATGAATTTCAGACGAGTTTTGGATTTACTAGAATTTAAAAACCAGGCATCTCAATGTTTTGTCGGCTATCAACGGTGCCCTGGTGTTTGAAATTCATTCCCATTTCTTGCATGGGACCTAAGCATGTACCTAAGGACATAGATTTGATTTTTCCACCAATTTATATGCACTAGAGCATGTGCATGTAGTTCAAATTTGAATTATGCACAAAAATGCATTGAAAACTCACTTAATGGATAAAAATGTCCAAACGAACCCCGAAAATCACAAAAAATAACACAACACTCCTGTTGTTCTAGGTTGACACGAGAAAAATTTTGAAAGCAATAAGAGGCAATGGATATTGTCTCATCCCCAAAGGTGGGGCATTCCCTACCGAAACCATCACGCTTGTTGTGAGAAGCTCTGGTTTGTGAGAAGCATATACCTAAAGATGCCCCAAATGGGACAAAAATTTACCATGGCATGTTGATGCTGCTCCATAATAGCATGCCAAGTTTCATGAATTTCAGATGAGTTTTGGATTTACTAGAATTTAAAAACCAGGCATCTGAATGTTTGCGGCCGAGTGACGGTGGCAGGGTGTTTCAAATTCATTCCCATTTCTTGCATGTGACCTAAGCATGCAACCAAGGACACATATTTGATTTTTCAACCAGTTTATGTGCACTGGAGCACGTGCATGTAGTTCAAATTTGAATTATGCGCATAAAATGCCTAGGAAACCCAGTTAATATATATAAACGTCCAAACGAACCCTGAATAAGTCCAATTTTTTTGATGACACACCTATAGTTGCATGTTCACTGCAGATAAAGTTTCTAACAATTCAAACACCATCCTTTGTAGCTGTGACCCCATTACGTAATTGAAATCAAGACGATAAATCAAGTAGATCGCACATAGTTTATTATCACCAACCGTGTGAGATGCAGCACAAAATATCTTGGAGCACCGTACCGTGAGAAGGTGCGACAGCTACAGTCCACAGCCTGCTCTGAATAAGGGACCGTGTCTGATGACAATTTGAGCGCCAGTATTTTGGCTGAAGCGATTCCAACTTTTCGGCTTCCGCGGAAATATCTACCTCCCCGCCCCCTCCCCCTTACTAAAAGCCACATTACCCATGTTTCCGCCTTCCTTTCCAAGTTGAAACCTTCACTCCTTGCTTGCAGCACCGCCGCCTCCTCGTCGGCGACCCTCCTTCACGCTGCTAAGCCTCGCCTATCCAGGCACCCGACCCCCATCCTCCTCATCCTTCCACATCCCACATGCCCCTACCGCCGACGCGAGCGCAGCACCTTCCACCCAAATCACCGACCCCTCCACCAAATAAGCGCCAGCCTAAGCCATGGTGCATGTAGTATAGCCAGGACCTCAAGGAGCATTTGGCAGCGGAGAAGCAAATCGCGGCCGCACGCGCGGATGAGTTTGCGATGGCTGCCATTTGTGCCGACCCCCAGATCTTGGAGGAGCACCTTGTCGTCGAGGCCACCGTTGACGCCTCGCGCGTCGATGCCGCGATGCGGTTGGCTGCATTAAATGACAGTTCGTGGTATTTTCTCAAGGCCACCGTCGGTGCCTTCGACAAAGACTACGAGGTGTTTTCTCAGCGTGCATGTGCTTACCTCATCTCGAGAGCCAGCAGGTTGGTGCCCGGAGTGGCTCAGGTAACTCACCACTACAATGAGGGCACCCACGATGTGGAGGCCTCGCCCTCTTCAATGTCCAAGGAGCCAATCGTCATCGATATCTCCGACAATGAGGAGTAGCTTGTCTTATTATCTCACTATAAGGACCCATGTTCAGTTTGCTACCTACTGCCTTTCCTTAACAAGTGAATTGTGATATCTACTTTTACCATGCAATCTTCTGCTATAGTGTATATGTTCTATATGTTGTGCAATGTGGTGTTCAATTAACTTCTTGGTTCAATTCTGCAAATGTGACGTTCAATTCTTCAGGGTGCAATATTTCCAAGTTGTTAAGCATGCTTGGTTTGGTTAACTGTCTGATCTTCTATTAGGAGTATGTTATATTGTTCAATTGGTGTTTAGTTAACTGCTTGGTTCATTTGTTATGGCTTGGTTCACTTGTTGTGGTGTTTAGTTAACTACTTGGTTCAATTCTGCAATGCAATGTTCAATTGTTGTGGTTGCATTCTGTTATTGTATACCATGTGAGGAATAAATCAAATTTGGTTGTACTAAATACATGAGAAACAAATACAATTGCTATATTTCCAAGTTGTTAAGCATGCTTGGTTTGGTTAACTGCCTGATCTTCTATTAGGAGTATGTTATATCGTGCAATGTGGTTCTCAGCTAACGTTTGGTTCATTTGTTGTGGTGTTCAGTTAACTGCTTGGTTCAATTCTGCAATGCGATGTTCAATTGTTGTGTCTGCATTCTGTTATTGTATACCATTTGAGGAATAAATCGAATTTGGCTGTACTAAATACATGAGAAACAAATAGAATTGCTAGATTCCAAGTTGTTAAGCATGCTTTGTTTGATTAACTGTCTGATCTTCTATTAGGAGTATGTTATATTATGCAATGTGGTGCTCAGTAACATTTGGTTCATCTGTTGTGGTGTTTAGTTAACTGCTTGGTTCAATTCTACAATGCGATGTTCAATTGATGTGGCTGCGTTCCGTTATTGTATACCATGTGAGGAATAAATCGAATTTGGCCGCACTTAATACATGAGAAACATATACAAGTGCTATATTTCCTAGTTCTTAATCATGCTTGGTTTGGATAAATGGGTTTTCCATGTGGCTTGAATTAATCTGATGAACCTGCAATGTGCTTATTTTTCATCAACATATTTTACTGATAGCATGTGAACCCTTACTTAACCTGATGACTAACTACCTTATATGTGTTGTAGGGAAACAATGGGAAGCATTGAGGTTGACAAAATGGTACTAACTATTATACCTTGCGTTTTTTTTATTCCTTTGCCCCGTTTCCAATATAGAGAAGATATTTATACACATCCTTGTTTTTGGGGTTCACTGATGATTACCTCTCAAACCACCTCTGTGGTCAGGAGGCGAGGAAAGTTTTCATACAACACCCACGGTTCAATATTGAAGTGTGATACGTCCATTTTGCATCATGCTTTTATATCGATATTTATTGCATTATGGGCTGTTATTACACGTTATGTCACAATACTTATGCCTATTCTCTATTATTCTACAAGGTTTACATGAAGAAGCGAGAATGCGCTGGGATTACGGGTGGAAAAAGGAGCAACATCTTGGGGACCTATTCTGCACAGCTCCAAAAGTCCTGAAACTCCATGAAAGTCATTTTTGGAATTAATAATAAATATTGAGCGGAAGAAGTACCAAAGGGGGACCACACCCTGGCCACAAGGGTGGGGGCGCGCCCTACCCCCTGGGCACGCCCCCTACCTCGTGGGCCCCCTGGCAGCCCTCCGGTGGCCATCTTCTACTATATGAAGGGTTTTACCCTGGAAAAATTCATAAGCAAGCTTACGGGACGAAACTCCACCGCCACGAGGCGGAACCTTGGCGGAACCAATCTAGGGCTCCGTGAGCCGCTCGCCAGTGGAAACTTCCCGGAGGGGGGAAATCATCACTATCATCATCACCAATGATCCTCTCATTGGGAGGGGGTCAATCTACATCAACATCTTCACCAGCACCATCTCCTCTCAAACCCTAGTTCATCTCTTGTATCCAATCTTTGTACCAAATCCTCAGATTGGTACCTGTGGGTTGCTAGTAGTGTTGATTACTCCTTGTAGTTGATGCTAGTTGGTTTGTTTGGTGGAAGATCAGATGTTCAGATCCTTTGTAGCGACCCGGCCTCAGACGGTCAATTCTCTGTGCTTCAGTGTCATCCATGGATCGGTATGCTGACACACACAGTACTCGAGGATTTATAACAGAGGTAAATCACATGCATCTAGTAACGTGAATACTATTACCTCAATCCATAAAGCGGAAGAAACAACAAGGTTGTGGAATCCCATCAACACCAACGGCAAAGTTGAGTGTAGAAATCGTAACCCTAACGTATCACGCTTACTCGTCGTAAGAATCCTGCAACATAAGACGTTGCAGCCATGTAGGTCAGTACATTGAATGTACTGGCAAATTCACACCATAGGATAATGATGAATAATATCTATCAGTACATACATATTTGGCTAGTGGAAAGCTCTACGTTACTTTTGCATAAAGCCATTTTTTCCCTACAACAAAGGAATAAATTTTATTTAACTACAAAGTTTGTTGAAAATATTGAGAAGGTTCCTCCAATTCAATCCTAAATTAATAATCATCAACCCAATAAATTATTTAAGTAACATGATGAGATCAACATGATAATCCAAGAACCAGATACTCAAGATGTCCATAACCGGGACACGGCTAACCATGATTAGTTTGTCCACTCTGGAGAGGTTTGTGCGCTTTCCCCACAATACTCGATCGCCTCCGTTGGATTTCTCGCACTAAAAGGTGTTTGAGAAATGGATGACTGAGACACAGTCTTTCAGAAGCATTAACTCTTTACTTTGGGTAGACAGTACCACCTACAACCCACTACATCTGCTAGTCTACCTCTTCAAGAGCTCACGCAACTTACTCAACTATGCCAGAGCCCATAATGGCTTGTGGCCGCACACGGAAGTTTCTAGCATGAATAATCTTATGATCCCTTTGAGCCTGGGTGGCATTCCGTAGGGTGATAACACGGGTCCTCCGGGATCCCCTTGGGCAAGCACTAGGTAGCCCGAGCAAACCACTGTGTGCTCCAGGGTGCCCCTACCATTCCACCCAGATGTGTATTAAAGTATCCACCTTACGTTAACCATTAATAATCACGCTCACATCTGTCATGAATCACTCGAACCAAACCACGTCTACGAGCATAGCATAGAAGTATAAGCATAACTTAGTAACTCCCGGGGTTTTGATATAAAGGATAATAGGTTCTACCTCATCAACTACTTCCCAATACCCACATGTAATCAATCCTACTCATGCAAAGTTTGAGGGTTGAAACTAATGCATAAAAACTGGGTAATAAAGGGATATGATCAAAGTGTGAACTTTCCTTGTACTGTTGATGAAGATGATTCGCACTCATAACTCCTGATAGTTCTACTCATCACACTCCGTTCAATCTATCGTGAGCAAGCAATTGCATACATAAGCACTCAAGCATAAAATTCAAAGAAAAGATCTCGGAAAACTTCGAAAACAAGCAATTAACTCTTGCAACAGAAAACAATTTATAACAGTACGAAAATTAGGTGGAGTTGGTCTTATCAGAAATTTAAGGTCAAGAGCTTTGATTTGCAAAAAGAATCAACCAAATCGGACTTACGAAACTCAAGAAACAGAAGAAACAAGATCGAATATTAATCTGAACTAAACTCAAATTTTAAATTGTCAATAACATGTTGAAGTTGGTTTACTGGACAGAGGTGATCGTTACGAAGATTTAAACGTTGGTTTCATCAAAAACGGAGGTACGGATAAAAAGATATGACCAAAAGAAATTTGAGTATGAATCTGAACAAATTTCGAAATTTAAAAGTTGCATAAATTTTATTTGATAGATTCATTAGATAGGTGGAATCAAGACGAAAATATTGGCGTTAGTTTCGTCTAATTTGGATTAACGAGTACAAAGTTATGGCTATTTGAAAAATTAGGGCCAAGCTGTTTTACGAAGAAAAAGGGCTATGGCTAGAAGAATTATAGTCATAAAATGTAAATACAGGGACTAATTTATAAATTTAATTATTCTATCGTACTAGTCTAGAAATAATAAGCTACGGGAGTATATAAAAAACGAAGAAAGATACCTTTATAAGGTTGAGAAAAGACGACTTCAGAGAGAGACGACTTCCAGAATTTCTGCCGGAGAGGAGAAATATATTTTTCTTTAATGAATCTAGTCAAACCAAAATATATTGATTTAACCCGAATCAGATGATTTTTGGAGCCTCTGTAGGTCTGTATTTATAGGTGGAAAAGAGATTTAGGGGTCAAAGGCTAGGCAATGTGAGACCAAACGTACATGAATTAATAAAATAAACGGGGAACCGCATGGGCTAAAAATCACCGCAGGCCAGCTGCGCACATACACGGCGCTGCAGTTTTTTATTTTATTTTTTGCAATTGAAAAAAAGAAAAGAAAACTATGGTGAAAAAAAATATGGGGAATAATTATGGTCGGCTGAGCCTGGACCATTTAGGAGAAAAAAATTGATGGGGCACTAGATGCTATTATGTAGCGCATGTGGGCGACAGTTAGTTCTAGGCGCACGCGCATTTAGAAAAACAAAAAAGGAATAACTGAAATAATCAAAATAAAAATAAAACTTTACATACGCATATTATATATCATAATTTTCAGAAAAAGATTTTCTATAGCCTGAACATTTTCCTAGAGTCAAATAAATTCCACAAAAATTCAAATAAAGCAAACAGTGCGACTGTTGCAATAAAACCTCATAAAATTTATTTTAAAAATACTAAAATGATTTCAAATTTATTTCTCTCCATTTTTCTACTGTAGAGAATTATTTTACCCTAATTTCCATATATATATATTTTTGGAGAAAAATAATTTGAATAAAACCCAAATAACTCCAAATTGAAAAATAATTTCAAAAGGACTTTAAATTGGATTTCTTTTAAACTCCCAACTCATATTTCATATGTTTTGAAGAAGTCATTTTATCTTCTCTCATGAAAATCATTGAGTTGCATAAAGTTTCTGAATTTGAAATATTTCCAAATGAAATTCAAATAATTTCAAAAACCCTTTTCATTTATTTAAATGGAAGAAGTCATGTCATCTTCTCTCTCGGGTTTTGTATTTGAAAATAATTTGAATTCATGGATACCATAAAAGCAAGATGAAAGTTTGGGAAAGTCCTTTTATTCCCTCTCATTTGACTTTCAAAAGTTTCAAATTTCACTCAATTCCACACAGTACATCACACAAGCAAACAAAACTATCTATTTAATATAACATTCCAAAATTTAGAATTTTGGGATGTTACAAACCTACCACCCTTAAAATGAATCTCGTCCTCGAGATTCGGGGAGGCTAGAAAGAAATAGGTTAGGTTTAGGGGTGTTCTCAAAATCCATCAATCGTCACAGGGGGTCTGGGGTGCTATCACCCTTAGAAGCATGGTTACGGTTCCATCAAAACTCATATACTCCATCCTTATTCTTGACAGTGTCGGTCAGCTCAGATTCTTGAGATATTTCCTTCTCGGGGCTCTTCCGGTAGTGGCATAACCTTTTTCCTCAATTCATGTGTCCTTTCATCTTGGTAAGGTTCTTCTGTGATCGGGTCTTCTTAGCTGACTGGCCTGGCGCCAATACTAAACAACTATCGATATCTCATGGTGGTTAAGAATTTATGGTTTCTCCTGCAGGAGATGGGTCTGGGTTGAACCTCACTGTATATCCTACGATTGGCAACAACTGCCTTGTTCTAGGGAAAACTGTCATACCATTCTATGGTTTAAACAAGGTTTTGATCGTCGTCTCTCTACTATAGATAAGTCACTCAGATTTTCCATCCCATATAGCAAGGCGAATAATAAGAGTAAGTCGGTATGGTGATCAATCCATCCCACACCCAAATAATTACCTTGTATATGGTTTAGCGAATCTCGCATTCTAACACTCGGTCATCCTCACAAGCATTGCAGAATTTCTCTTTTCAACGAACCAAGTTCGGATAAATCCGTTGATTCTGCAAGCCAAACAAACATCTATCGTTTCTTCACAACTCTTGGGTTTTGGCGTAATCCTATAAAATCGTCAGTTGATAAAGTCGTAACTTATTCTAGGGTTTATCCTTCAGCAAGAGTGTGCTTGCTTCTTGGAAGGTCCTGGGGCATGTGGGTTATGGCCCATCTCATCACTTGTAAACCTTGAACTCATCATCAAGGGCAACTGATCATTATTCCCACTTCCAGCTTCCCAGCATTCTTAAATCCATCCAATTGTACTGTCTCCCTTCCTTCTATTGGTACCAAACTAAGACGTGATTACTCCGACTCGTCATAGAGTTACAGTGCTCCTTATTACCAACATTATACCTCCTTTATATCCAATAGTACTTCATCTCTCCATACTCTGGGGGTATCCCACATGTCGAGATAAAACTCGTACTTATTTTGTCCAAGGTCCACTCTAGGGAATATCATCATCTTTTCTAGGGGTCAAATCTCCTCATAGGGTACTACCACCCTTGAAATGCACAAATTCATCCATAGACCATATTTCTCATATCCTCAAAAATGGTCAAAATCTTTCTTCACAGAGTAACAACTCATACATCCAATTCAGTACCCATGATGCTAACTTTATTCATTCTCAAATTGTTACAATCTCCTGCATTCCATTACATGCCTCAACTCAACACCTCAAGATAAAATAATTGTTCCCATTACTACTAATATATTTTTCACAGACTCAACTATTTATCAAAGTCTCCTCCTTGGGACAATCTCTGGCAAAGTGCCCTGCTTCATTACAGCAGAAACCTATATTGTTCTTAAAACAAAACAAAAAAACCTGAAAAAAATAAAATGATCGGGTTTAAAGCCTGAAAGAGAAGGTACCACTACATTTCTTAGAGTCACGAATTGCTGGTACAAATTATGTGCAAATGCAAGATGCCTAAATACCTTCTATAGGGAATGACTTGCTTTAAACTGAATGTCAATAGTGGCGCCATGAAAAGGAGAGTGAAAGAATCCAAAGAAAATACAGCCTTCGAGTTAATCTTTCTCCTAGTGAAAAGAACCAGCATGCATTGTCACCTAAAGAAAAACAGGATCCACTTCAAGAAAAGAATTCATGCCATGTGAAAGAATCTAAGAGTTGACGCTTATGGTTGGTGGACCTTCCATTCTGAGAGAGACTTGCCATGGTATTGCTTACTGCATTATGCAGTTTCAACATAAAAGATAACCAAGAAGGCATTAGTACGGAGTTAAAAGTAGAAAATAAGTGTTACTTGCTCGAGTCATGTGATTCAACATGACCAAAAAATGTTATCTAGCAGACGGAAGCATCTCAGAGGAAAACATATGGTAATGAATGGAACAGACTTACATTGTCGATGCCCCAGAGAAATAATGATTGGAATGAATCATATCATACATCAGTTGTAAGAAGAGAATGCTTCTCTGATAAGGACCTCTTTCTTGAAAGTCTCAGCACGCCACAAGACACAATACCTAGTTTTGTTCTGATTCTAAACATCCTTTGCAATCGAGAGTAGCTGCAACACCGGTGTTAAACATGTCGCTACCATCGCCCTGCCGAGTCACGACATTCAGGTTTAATCAATAATTCATCTACAAGACACAACATTGTTAACAAATAAGAAATATAAATGGCCATATTCCATTGCGCCATCTCGAGGAATAATAATGGCTTTGAGCTAGCTCGGAAATGGCACCATGTAACATAGTATGGCATCGGTGTATCGCACCCTTCTCCAAAGAATCCATTATCGTAGAGTGTAGCGATGTAGTGTCTTGCACCTTCTCAAGCAACCTGTCGTGTAATCGATAATATGAAAGGAAAGTACTTGAGCATTTAACAACATCTAGAAGAAGTTTAACTGATGTACATCCAACTATGCTTACTGGAGAATGACATTAGTGTAATAAGTCTTCCTTTTAAATGGTGCAATACACTAAAAAGCAATCTATTCATGTGTAACTGATGTACACTACACTTGAGCTGTCAACAACTAACCCAAGACTATACTTGTTGGAGAATGGCAACTCTCATTTTAAATCTAAAATAGTATGAAAGGGAAATGCTTAAGTATTTGACAACAGCTAGAAGAAGAAAAATAAATAAATAAATTCATTAGTACCGGAGCAACCATTCAAGAATTAATAGAACTACCCTAGATATCCGACTTGAACCCCACATAAGATTAGCGTGGATTTTATGAAATGTTACCATAGGCACGATGGTCTAAACTTGACACCCTCTAAATATAACATTAGCGAGACCTCCCGTGAGAATTGCACTCCAACCATCATGGGAAGGCAATGAAGAATTTAGTACAGAAGATTAAATGTAGCCTCCTACAAAATGTTTTCTAGTAGTGATGATATATGTTGTACAACTTTGAAATAATGTCATTTGATTCACCTCTTATACATCTTTCGAATATCTTTATCTTGAAATCAAATATGAACTATGCTGATTCATTTTTTTGAATTAATATAGAAATACATACATAGGTTAGAGGAAACGGGAGATTATTTATGAATCATTAACATGTTTCCAGAATCAGTATTCATGCAAATACTGTCCCTGATTTTTTTCTTTGTATATTGGCTGCTCATCTCTTCTTCTGGGACGATGTCACTTGATATACTTCATCGTGATATTTAGCAGTGAAGAGCAGCAAGCAACACTTATTTCTCGTGGTAGTTTTCATAATTTTGATAGAGGAGAAACAGGACAGAGGAGAGCCGAGTAGAGGAGGGGCCATGGGAGGACCCCTAAATTAGGGGAAAAGATGCTAGATCAATCTGACCTCCTTAGTGAGGAGGGGAAGAAGGAGGAGGCTCTCGTAATCCAGTTGTCCTGAAAACTATGTAGTGCACACATTACCAACATATTTGTTGGAAATACACGTGCCTAAAAGAGGGCAGATTCAAAAGTGGAACTTGTACGACATAGTAAGCAGTAAACACATAAACAAAGCAAGCATTTAAGCACACTTATTCACACCTTGCCCGATTCAAGTGCTATACAAAGTTGTCACAAAAGCATTCAAACCGACTCGATGACCCTATACTTGCATCTATCATTAAGTAGAGGAGAAGATCAGAAAGAAATAAAATAAAGGCATTCACCTGCATCATATTCCGCCTTGTATTGATATGAATATGAAAGCCTTCAATAATTAAAGAATTCATAGTTGAGGGAATCTGATATTAAGTTCGCTAGTTCTTGTCTGTCCCCATTTGCATCACCATCTATACACATCGAAGGTCACTCTGCTAGTCATCATGGTAAAGAGGTTACCTTGAACCTTAGCAAAGTAGCAGTAATTAATCGACGGCTCGAGCAAGCACCAGATCATCTTGACAACTTTACCTACAGCCACACCTTGCAACAAAGAGAATACAAACATTAAAAACAGGAGAACATGTTATGAAGAAGACCTCACAAGGCTGCCAATAACAGACTCCTGATATGATCTCGATTACTATCATCTTATATATGAAAATGAGATATTATGACACAAAGCAGGTGGAGCAAGTGGTAGTGGATCAAGCTTGAGTTCGAGCACTTACATTGCAATAATATGACTTCCTCCTTTTAATTGTGATCAAACATACTTAAGGGAGTGTCTGTTCGAAAACCAATGAACAAGCCTAAACATGAATGGTTCCAGTAGACTTGATAACTCATTCAGGCTTAAGTGACCTTGAAGCGCTGCTATCTGGAGCCATGATCGCCACACCAAGAACTCGCAGGAGATATGGAGGAGCACGTCACAACAATGCCGCCTTGCAGATAACTCACGACACCTTCACGCCAATGCCTCCAACCTGCATATGAGGCTTTTCTAATTAGGAACTATATGGTAAAGAAACAAATTTATCTGTTCTAACAGAGTGTCAAAAGTGATCAAATTGAACCATATTCAAAATCCATAAAAAATAACCAAACCGGAACAGGTCCAAAAACTATAGCTCTAATAAAAGGATGTCTTTAACCACAATAGCCAAGAAAGTAAACAAATTCTTGTGGATTAACTTGGTGACTTAGACAAACATGAGATCTGGAAACAATACACTAGAATAAAGTGGCCATTCTCACAATGTCCATGGAACTGAAACCACCATGAGTACCATTGTTGAAATTACGACAAATCTCATTATTCCAAAGTAGAATCAGTGCACTTCTTCTTAGCAAAAGTTAAATAGGTCTAAATAATCAGTAATGTAACACACCATATGTTGAGTCAAATCCGTCTTTTGGGTTGAGCAATTAAATAACTACAAAGATCTTGCAAAATCACAACATAACAAGAATTTGAAGCTTTGTTGAGTCCTTTTTTCTATAAAACATAAAGCTTGATGCCAGTAACCTTACCTACGCCCAATCATAAATTGAATGGTGATTTCCTTCTCCTTTTCCATTTTTGACGTTGACCAACTCAGTTATCCCAAAAAAGTTCCTAAGCCTTGAGGTACCCGTGGCTTCCTTCCATCTTCACCTTGGCATCTTGGACAAGGATTCCATCCCGCTACCGCTAGCCTACAAACCGTCCCTGCTCTGAAGAGTAAGAATTAGCAACAGGAAGAACAGACTGAAAATAGAGTCGATGGGAAGAGTCATTTCACCTTAAGCGTTGAAGGCAAAAATTCGTGGAAAGAGGTCGATGGCGAGAAGGCCATGGCGACATCGTTGACGAGGGATGTGGTGGCACGGGAAAGGCGGATTCAGCGCCCGACCATACATGGTGTCCTCGCATCGACCTCCTCCCCTCTGCTCTGGGCGATGACCTGCACCAGGCGAGCTGTGCTCCTCCAGCGATCCCAAACTCCTTCTGGCCTCACGCCTCCACACCCCCTCTCTGCGCCCCCAGGGAGGCCCCCTACGTGGATCCAAGGCTTCCCCCGGCGGCACGCCATGGTGGTTCCCCGATTACCATGGAGACATCCTCACGCGACTTCCTCACGACTTGGGAAGATGAGCACCTCAGGCAGCAAGGGATGGGGGGTGAACTGGGGAGACAGTGGAGAAGGTCGGGGCGGAAGGAAACTGGCCACCTGCACGGACGGAGTCGGTGGACGGAGGAGCCGTAGCGGTGGCGGGCTACGACTTGAGGTCGGATGGAGGAGGGTAGCGACCACCGTATCGTAGGGAAAGGGGCTAGGGTTTGTGGCGGCTGAGGAGGAGATAGATCGAAGAGGGAGGGAGGGTTGTGGCGCAAGGGGCGATGGGATTGGACCAAGGTGCTTTCGAGGGCATGGCTACCCACGCTCAAGAATGGTGCGACAAGACGCGGGCGCGTGGGAGAGGTCACCCCCGCACCTCGAAACAGCTTACCCGGCCAACAGGCACAGGACAAGAGCCCACCCGTCATTGGCCATGTGAAGTTACCACGCGGTGAAAACCAGCAGCGAGAGCAACGAGCATCTAACGGCCCAAACTAAGTCAAAGACCAGATTGACCACGATCCAACGGCCAACGAAGGCTGAAATCGGGGGATCCTCCTGGAGGTGAGTTGGCTAGCTTCTGTTTTATTTTAAATGCATGGTAAAATCCTTTTCATTCCGAAGTGGTCTTAGTTGTCTGATATCTTGTACTTCTTGGAGTGGTCTCATCAGCCGAATCTTCATGTGGTCAAAAGGGGAAAGGGTATAGCCTAACTCAAAGGGAATATAAGCTCAGAAGGGAAGAGAGGTAAGAGATCTTTTTGAAAATAAAGTAGTAGAGAAAATCTTTCCTATGGGCTTGCCAGTTTCTAAGGTCACGTCCTATCTCCAACATGTGCTCTGATACCATCTTGTAGCGATCCGACCTCAGACGGTCAAGTATCGGTGCTTAAGTGTCATCCCTGGACCGGTATGCTGACACGCACAGTACTCGAGGATTTATAACAGAGGTAAATCACATGTATGTAGTAACGTAAATACTATTACCTCAATCCATAAAGCGGAAGAAACAACAACATTGTGGATTCCCATCAACACCAACGGCAAAGTTGAATGTAGAAATCGTAACCCTAACGTATCACTTACTCGTCGTAAGAATCTTGCAACATAAGACGTTGCAGCCTTGTAGGTCAGTACATTGAATGCACTGGCAAATTCACACCATAGGATAATGATGAATAATATCTATCACTACATGCATATTTGGCTGGTGGAAAGCTCTACGTTTACTTTTGCATAAAGCCAATTTTTCCCTACAACAAAGGAATAAATTTTATGTAACCACAAAGTTTGTTGAAAATATTGAGAAGGTTCCTCCAACTCAATCCCAAACTAATAATCATCAACTCAATAAATTATTTAAGTAACGTGATGAGATCAACATGATAATCCAAGAACCAGATACTCAAGATGTCCATAACCGAGGACACGGCTAACCATGATTAGTTTGTACACTCTGCAGGGGTTTGCGCAGTTTCCCCACAAGACTCGATCGCCTCCATTGGATTTCTCGCACTACAAGGTATTTGAGAAACGGATGACCGAGACACAGAGTCTTTCAGAAGCATTAACTCTTTACTCTGGGTAGACAGTACCACCTACAACCCACTACATCATCTAGCCTACCTCTTCAAGAGCTCACGCAACTTACTCAACTATGCTAGAGCCCATAATGGCTTGTGGCTGCACACAGAAGTTTCTAGCATGAATAATCTTATGATCCCTTTGAGTCTGGGTGGCATTCCATAGGGTGATCACACGGGTCCTCCGGGATCCCCTTGGGCAAGCACTGGGTTCTCCAGCTGCCCGGGCAAACCACTGGGTGCTCCAAGGTGCCCCTACCATTCCACCCAGATGTGTATTAACGTAGCCGCCTTAAGTTAACCATTAATAATCACTCTCACATCTGTCATGAATCACTCAAACCGAACCACGTCTACGAGCATATCATAGCAGTATAAGCATAACGTAGTAACTCTTGGGGTTTTGATATAAAGGATAATAGGTTCTACCTCATCAACTACTTCGCAATACCCACATGTAATCAATCCTACTCATGCAATGTTTGAGGGTTGAAACTAATGCATAAAAACTGGATAATAAAGGGATATGATCAAAGTGTGAACTTGCCTTGTACTGTTGATGAAGATAATTCGCACTCATAACTCCTGATAGTTCTACTCGTCACACTCCGTTCAATCTATCGTGAGCAAGCAATTGCATACATAAGCACTCAAGCATAAAATTCGAAGAAAAGATCTCGGAAAACTTCGAAAACAAGCAATTAACTTTTGCAACAGAAAACAATTTCTAACAGTACCAAAATTAGGTGGAGTTGGTCTTATCATAAAGTTTAGGTCAAGAGCTTTGATTTGCAAAAAGAATCAACCAAAACGGACTTACGAAACTCAAGAAACAGACGAAACAAGATCGAATATTAATCTGAACTAAACTCAAATTTTTAATTGTCAATAACATGTTGAAGTTGGTTTACTGGACACAGGGGATCGTAACAAAGATTTAGGCGTTGGTTTCATCGGAAATGGAGGTACGGATAAAAAGATATGATCAAAAGAAATTTGACTATGAATCTGAACAAATTTCGCAATTTAAAAGTCGCAAAAAGTTTATTTGATAGATTCATTAGATAGGTGGAATCAAGACGAAATATTGGCGTTAGTTTCGTCTAATTTGGATTAACGAGTAAAAGGTTATGGCTATTTAAAAAATCAGGGCCAAGCTGTTTTACGAAGAAAAAGGGCTATGGCTAAAAGAATTATAGTCCTAAAATGTAATACAGGGACTAATTTATAAATTTAACTATTCTACCGTACTAGTCTAGAAATAATAAGCTACGGGAGTATATAAAAAAACGAAGAAAGATACCTTTATAAGGTAGAGAAAAGACGACTTCAGAGAGAGACGACTTCCAGAATTTCCGCCGGAGAGGAGAAATATATTTTTCTTTAATGAATCTAGTCAAACCAAAATATATTGATTTAGCCCGAATCGGATGATTTTTGGAGTCTCTATAGGTCTGTATTTATAGGTGGAAAAGTGGTTTAGGGGTCAAAGACTCGGCAATGTGGGACTAAACGTAGACGAACAAATAAAATAAACGGAGAACCGCATGGGCTAAAAATCACCGCGAGCCAGCTGCGCACGCACGTACACGGCGCTGTAGTTTTTTCTTTTTTTGCAATTGAAAAAAAAGAAAAGAAAAACTATGGAGAAAAAATAATATGGAGAATAATTATGGCCGGCTGGGCCTGGACCATTTTGGAGGAAAAAATTGATGGGGCACCAGATGCTATTATGCAGTGCATGTGGGCGATAGTTAATTCTAGGCGCACGCGCATTTAAAAAAACAAAAAAGGAAAAATAGAAATAATGAAAATAAAAATAAAATTTTACATAGGCATATTATATATCAAAATTTCAGAAAAAGATTTTCTATAATCTGAACATTTTCCTAGAGTCAAATAAACTCCACGAAAATTCAAATAAAGCAAACATTGCGACTGTTGCAATAAAACCTCATAAAAATCATTTTAAAAATACTAAAGTGATTTCAAATTCATTTCTCTCCATTTTTGTACTGTAGTGAATCATTTTACCCTAATTTCCATGTATATATATATATATATATATATTTTTGGAAAAAAATAATTTGAATAAAACCCAAATAACTCCAAATTGAAAAATAATTTCAAAAGGACTTCAAATTGGATTTCTTTTAAACTCCCAACTCATATTTCATATGTTTTGAAGAAGTCATTTTATCTTCTCCCATGAAAATCATTGAGTTGTATAAAGTTTCTGAATTTGAAATATTTCCAAATGAAATTCAAATATTTTCAAAAACCCTTTTCATTTATTTAGATGGAAGAAGTCATGTCATCTTCTCTCTCGGGTTTTGTATTTGAAAAGAATTTGAATTCATGGATACCATAAAAGCAAGATGAAAGTTTGGGAAAGTTCTTTTATTCCCTCTGATTTAACTTTCAAAAGTTTCAAATTTCACTCAATTCCACACAGCACATCACACAAGCAAACAAAACTATCTATTTAATATAACGTTCCAAAATTTAGAATGTTGGGATGTTACATCCTTAAATCATAATAATACCCCTCTGATTATGAACATGAATATGCTTTGTGAGTAGTTAGGTTTGTTCCTGAGGACATGGGAGAAGTCTTGCTATTAGTAGTCATGTGAATTTGGTATTCGTTCGATATTTTGATGAGATGTATGTTGTCTCTCCTCTAGTGGTGTTATGTGAACATCAACTACATGACACTTCACCATTATTTGGGCTTAGAGGAAGGTATTGGGAAGTAATAAGTAGATGATGGGTTGGTGGAGTGACAGAAGCTTAAACCCTAGTTTATGAGGTTCTTCGTAAGGGGCTGATTAGGATCCATATGTTTCATGCTATGGTTAGGTTTACCTTAATAATTCTCTTGTAGTTGCCAATGCTTGCAATAGGGGTTAATCATAAGTGGGATGCTTGTCCAAGAAAGGGCGGTACCCAGGCACCGGTCCACCCACATATCAAATTATTAAAGTAACGAACGCGAATCATATGGGCGTGATGAAAACTAGCTTCACGATAATTCCCATGTGTCCTTGGGAGCGCTTTTCTCTATATAAGAACTTGTCCAGGCTTGTCCTTTGCTACAAAAAGGATTGGGCCACCTTGCTGCACCTTATTTACTTTCATTTCTTTTACCCATTACGAATTACCTTATCACAAACCTATCTGTTACCGATAATTTCAGTGCTTGCAGAGAATACCTTACTAAAAACCGCTTGTCATTTCCTTTTGCTCCTCGTTAGGTTTGACACTCTTACTTATCGAAAGGACTACGATAGATCCCCTATACTTGTGGGTCATCAAGACTCTTTTCTCGCGCCGTTGCCGGGGAGTTAAGCGCCTTTGGTAAGGAAAAATTTATATAGTGTGCTGAAACTTGCTGTCACTTGTTACTATGGAACATAATACTTTGAGGGGCTTGTTCGTGGTATCTTCACCCCGACCAGTAGAGCACAGAGTTACTCCTCAACCTACTGAACCTACTGAAAAAGTTTACTTTGAAATTCCTTCGGGTATGATAGAGAATCTTCTAGATAGTCCCTTTACAGGAGATGGAACATTGCATCCCGATTTGCACCTAATCTATGTGGATGCAGTTTGTGGATTATTTAAGCTTGCAGGTATGCCCGATGATGTTGTGAATAAGAAGGTCTTCCCTTTATGTTTGAAGGGATATGCATTGACATGGTATAGGCTATGTGATGATATGGGATCATGGAACTACAAAAGATTGAAATTGGAATTTCATTAGAAGTTTTATCCTATGCATCTTGTTCATCGTGATCGTAATTATATATATATAATTTTTGTCCTCGCGAAGGAGAAAGCATCGCTCAAGCTTGGGGAGACTTAAGTCAATATTAAATTCATGCCCCAATCATGAGCTCTCAAGAGAAATGATTATTCAAAAAATTTATGGTCGGCTTTCTCTCAACAATCGCTCCATGCTCGATACTGAAAGTGCTAGTTATCGACTAGAGGGGGGGTGAATAGGCGATTTTTAGGGAAGTCTTCAAAACACGGATGTTTCAAAGACAAACAATAGAAATCACCTAATTGATATGCAACGAAAGATAAACTACAACAAGCAAACCATAGTCTAGTATGCAATAACGTGAAAGTACAAGACTAATAGCAGCTTGGTAGTAGGATCAAGATGGAAGATAGTGAGAAGCCAATCAACAAAAGTAGTCAAGCAATGAAGTCAAACAGGTATGATAAATAGGCAATGACTTCACGAAGACAAACTCTAAGTAAGGTGAGGGATAAGATAGAACCAGTCACTTGTTGAAGACACATGATTTGTTGGACCAGTTCCAATTGCTGTGACAACTGTACATCTGGTTAGGGAGGCTGAGATTCAACTCAGAAGACCGCGTCTTCACCTTATTCCCCTTGAGCTAAGGACACACAGTCCTCACCCAATCACTCTGGTAAGTCTTCAAGGTAGACTCCCGAACCTTCACTGCATCTGCGTTCACCGGAAATCCACAATGACTCTTGGATGCTCGTAACGCGGACGACAACCGGGCCGGAGGATTCATAGTCCTCAAGTGTAATAAGTCTTCAGGTCACATGCATGTAAAGACTTCAATGATGCCTAACACTCTTTGGCTCTGGGTGTTTGGGCTTTATCCTAGCAAGGATTTCTCTCTCTCAAAGGCTTCGAGGTGGGTTGCTCTCAAACGACAAAAGCCGTGCACTAACTCCGAGCAGCCACCAATTTATGGTGTAGGGGGTGGGCTATTTATAGCCACTAGGCAACCCGACCTGATATGTCCGAAATGACCCTCGGGTCACTAAGGAACCGACACGTGTTCCAACGGTCGATTTCAAACACACACGGCAACTTTACTTGGGCTACAAGCAAAGCTGACTCATCCAGCTCTGGATAAGTTTTTCTCTCATTGTCTTCGTCAAGACATATGATTTGGGTTGAGCATCACTTCACCATTACGACTATGATCGCTTGGACCCCACTTAACAAAGACGGTGGTTCCTACGACTCAACAAAGAAGAAAAGGAAACAACGAAACGACACAGTCTTCGCGCTCCATAGTCTTCACTCAATGTCTTCTCATGTCATAGTCTTCAATATGAATACCTTCATATACCACCATTGTCTTCAATGTCTTCATACATTTTTAGGGGTCATCTCCCAGGTAAACCGAATCAATGAGGGAAACTACTGCGTTATCCTGCAATTCTCACAAACGCATTAGTCCCTCAACCACATTTGTCGTCAATACTCCAAAACCAACTAGGGGTGGCACTAGATGCACTTACAATCTCCCCTTTTGGTGATTGATGACAAACTGGTTGAAGTTTTCAACGGGATAAAATATGTGAAATTGTAAAGGATAGGGAATTGTCTTCATAAGTGGCAAAGGCTCCCCCTGAAGATGTGCATATAAGTATTTTGCTTTTGGAATGAAAATGCACATGGCAGGTTGTACTTGTGGAGATCCTCTTCAACTTATGATGTTATTTCATCATGAATGAAATGATATAGCTAAGAGAATGACATGCATAATGAAAATGGACGTCTGCAGAATGATCTAAGTGCGAAGTTATCGCCGCATTACGCGGAATTTATCATCGCACTGCAGTAAAGCAAATAAGTAGCAGACGACCATCGAGTTTAAGTGTTACAACTCAAAGAACCAAATGTATCAAAAGAGAGAGTTGTAAACACTAGGCAAAATATTATGCAACCGCCCTTATGAACCCGCTTGAAGACTATCAAACTCATATGCTTCTCCCCCTTTTTGTCAGTAAGGACCAAAAAGGTTTGAAGAGATAGAGCATCTACTCGTCCTCTTCAGAAGTAGATGATGCAGCAGGGTTGTCGTTGTTGATTGGCGGTGTAGACGAGCTTGGTGCAGTGTCGATGCATGCAGAAGTAGGAGGCGGTGAAGTGGCATCGGCTTCATCATCGATCACTCTGGCATTGACAATTGCCGCGGAGGAAGAATAGTCAGAGTCTTCAAGTGATGGAGTTCGTCGTAGGACTGCATTCCGTGGAGGAGTGGAGTCAAACTTGAAGCGTTTAGTGAAGCCATCGTCTTGAAGATCTGCTTCAGCACTGAGCAGGGTCAAACTCTTCCATGATCGCCGACAGGTCTCGTGAGTGACAAAAGCATTCTTGGTGGCAAGGTTTCGAATGCGATTGACGTCCACCAAGAGGCTTTGCATTTGTCGCTTGAGCCAAGAGTGATGCTTATCTTGTTTCTGATGCAGTGTGACAAGAAGTTCTCGATCATTGAGGAATCGAGAGCGCTTCCGAGGCCTTTGGCCAATTGTGCTCTCAGTGGCTTCAGTCCGCGCACGATGAGGCAGACGTGTGTTCCCAGCCAGAGGATAGACACAAGATACCGCTTGGACGCCTTCCATGGGTTGAGAGAAGCTGTGGTGATCTGCATTCTGAAGACAAAGTGGCGTTTTGGCAGGCTCAGGGTATATGGCTTCAATTGACATATCAACCTCTGGTAGAAAGATCAGATGATTGCGAGCAGAGGGCTGATAGTTGATAGCAGAGTGCATCTTGATGAGGCGCACGACCCATGGAGCATAAAATTTCAGACCAAACAGATCAGATCCAGACGCAGCCAATTGTCGGATGAAGAATTCTTGCGTATTCAAGCTGATGCCATTGAGGATGTAAAAGACCAATGTCTTCATTGCTCCTTCAAGTTTTGCAGACGATGAATGCCCTTTGATAGGCCATAGAGTTCTCCTGATGATGTCATATATTGTACGAGGCAGATACTCAAGGTCATCAACAAAGAAGTGCTGAGGGTATTCAGCGTCATGTGGCAGTGGCTTCATCATGCTCAACATCTGACTCATGTCGGGTTCTGGCTTATGAAATATGCTCTCCAGTGCATCACGATGGAGTTGACAACCAGGTTCAAACAGCTCTCCGGGAGTGGGTAGGCCTGTGAGCTCAATGATGTCAAGAGCTTTGGCTTCATGATGAACATTTCCTGTCATCCACTCAAGAACCCATGTCTTCGTATCTCTGTTGTAGCCGCGGATGTGGAGGGTAGCATAGAATTGAAGCACAAGTTCTTCATTCCGGTGTTCTTTGTCTGTAACGAAGCCGAGCAGACCTGCATCACAAAAGCAATCAAGTGCTTCTTCTAAGCACGGCAGTCCGGCAATGGCTTCAGTGTCGAGGCGCATAAGAGGGAAAATGCACCCTTGATCATACATAACGCATGAGTAATATCTTCGTTGCTGATAACTCCAGAAACGGTCAGATGATATCCTTGCCTTGTGTAGGGGTTCTTTGCTCTGTCAAAGAAAGTGTTGTGGGCTTTGAAGCCATTTGCATTGAAAGAACCTGTAGAGGTGGCAGTGCCTGGAAACCTTGGCACTCGTGGCTTCGGCTTCTGGACTTGAGGCCTATGCGCAACATGATATTCAAACTAAGGACCAGAGGCATGAGGCGGAGGGACCTGAGGCCTATGCGCAACATCTTACTATGACTAGCTGACCATAGTTGTATGCTTGCTCAATTGTGTAGGGCCTTGGTGGTGGAACTGGAGCAGTGGCAACAACTGAGGCTTCAAGCTGCTCAGTAGATGCTATGGGAGCAGTTGCCTCATTGGCTTCAGGCACATTTCCTTCATTGGCTTCAGGAGCTGTTGGTGCAGACTCCACATTTGCTTCAGCCATGACCACGTCATTGGCTTCATTGGTGTTGGAGGTGGCAGCCTCAATGTTTTCAACCTCCACTTGAGGAGCTGGAGGGTCGGGCACTGGCACGTTGATATCGGGGAGAACTTCTTCAGTTACTAGGGGTGTAGGGACACGTTCTTCTTCTTGGGTGTCTGCGGCTGATGCAAATGGATTGTCTTCAGCTGAGCTTTGGCTTCGCACTGGAGACATTCACAGTTGGAGTGGCTTCTGAAAACACTTGACGTGCAACAGGTTGGTGGTGCACTTTTTCTTCTGGAACGCTCGAGAGAGGTACTTGAGGCCTTTGACCTTTGCGAAGCCTGCAAAATGCTTGCGACGCCTTTGGAGATGGGGTTGCCTGGGCCTCAAAGTCTTCCTCTTCTTCTTGCTGTTGTTGTTGGGGAGTGACATGTTGTTGGGGAGTGACTTGTTGTTGGGGAGTACTAGGGGAGTCTTCTTGTTGCGGGCGATCAGCCCATGAAGCATCCTGAGCAATTGGCGTCAGAGGACGGCCAATGCTGATGAGTTCATTGCTCTGCATTTAACAGGCGATGATACCACATTGTATTCAGTTTGAGGAAGAACTTCATCATCTTCAACAGTGTCATGGTGACCAATGTCTTCAACAGTGATGGGATCAACTGCTAGAATCTCTTCACCAGGAGCCTCTGTGGAAGCAGGCTCATGAACAGTCATGCGAAGTTCTTGGGTTGCGACGCTGGACGAACCAATCGAAATGGGTTCAACAACCAAGGGCTCTGTGGGAGCAGCCCGATTCTTCTTGGTCTTAAGCTTCTTCTTGGAGGGAGCAGCATCGAGGCTTCAGGAAGTTTCCTTTTTCCGGCTTCAGCCTCGGCAGCCCTCGCCTTCTTCTGCTGAAGCGGTTGACCGGACCTTTGGCTTCGAGCCACCATGCTGCTTGGGAAGACTATGCGGGTTCTTCCTGCCTTGAAGGTGCAGCTTGGTCAGTTGAAGACTTCTTTTTCTTTGCAGCCATTCTGGGTCAATGCCAGACGCCAAGAGCCCCGCGCTTCTCAAATTTCATTGTAGGCAAGCACACACTTGTCAGCCAAACTCTTCATGGGCTCACGAGAGCCTCTGGCTTCTTCTCGCTTCTTGAGAAAGGCTTCTTTGAGCTCGTGCAGCATGACCTTGAAGTTTTTGACATCTTGCACGCTGAGTGCAGCCATATGCTTCTTGAACCGAGCCTTCTCATAGTCAATCTTATGCTTCAGTTCAACAATGCGCCGAGCAAGAGCTAGCTCGTAAGCAATGGCTCCATTGAAGGAGACGCCGAGGCCAATAGGAAGTTGCAGATCTTCAAAGCTGATGTTTGGGGTGTCAAACCACTCATCAATGAAGTGATGGATGATTGCCACATCAAAGAGAGGCAAATTGTTGAAGATTTCGCTTCTTCTTTGCTCTTGATGAGTTGCTCAAGGGCATCATCTCGCAAGATCTTCATCATCGGATGATCAATGTGCTCTTCACGCAGAATGGCAGCGAGGAGTCGATGTCGATTCAGTATTCTTGACAATTTTCTTTCTCTTCTTCGCCTTCTTGGAGATACGGGATTGATCTTGATCGCATATCGGCTTCGTGGAGGTGCAAGAGCTGGCTTCACACGTGAAGCTTTTGGAGGAGCAGTGACTTTGAAGCCTTGACTTTCTTTTGCTTCGCTGCTTGAGCAGGAGCAGGAGCTGGGCTGGGGCTTCATCGGACTCAAGATCGCCATCGAGTGATCCACTTTGGCACCTTGGACCAAGATGTAAGTGATGAGGCCATCAAGGTTTGAAAAGGGACCGATGACATTGGGTTCAAAGATCACGTGAGCCGTCAAAGATGGGGAGCAGAGGGACCAGGGTTGAAGTCTAATCCCAATGACTTCTTGTTTTCTTTGGCGAAGCAACTGCGTCTTTGGAAATTGCGCTTGAAGAGATTATCGTCACGACACTAGAGCAAAGACGTTGGGTCGGCATTCTCAGGCTGAGGTCCACGGACCATACATGGATAGAAACCTTGTGCAATAGCTTCAGCCATGTTCTTGGGTGGAAGGCCAAGAGAATATCACCCCAAGGGCTTCTGATAGCATTCTTATCGGCATATTCCTGGGTGACGAAATTGTACTTGAACCATTGTTCAGCCCAATATCGTCGAATCCATTGGATTCACGTCTTGCGCTGATTGTAATTCTCTTCGGGATCGGTCTTGTAAAGCTCCGCGAGGTCATCAGGCAGATCCTTTGAGGTTCCCTCACGACGCTGTCTGCCGCCCTTCCTGACTGATTTATCTGCAGCCATGAACTTCAAACTGAATGCCTTCAATATGTTCAAAGGCTTCAAAGGCTTGCGTTTGCTGGACAGACAGGAACTGGCTTGGGGAGAGTTAGTTTGATGCTGTAAGAATTCTGCAAACGAATGCAGACTATGAGAACCAAGGGATTCTCCCACGGACATGTACCTGTGACAGCATTAGAGATGCGAGGGAAGGGGAAGAGGTCATATGCATTCTCAGAAGATTTTCAAGATAAATCAGTTTGAAGACATTGACCTCATGATGCGAAGACATTCACTTATACGCTGAGAGTTGGTTCCAGATTTGTACGAATCCGTGAATAAGTACAAGTGAGGAATGTAACTAGTTGTGAAGCTTAAGTGAATATACTAGGCAGTATGAGATGCAGACAGAACAAATCTAACATTGTATGGGCAGAAACCAATTTTGGTAAGTAGGATGAATCTTGAAGATCAAAAACATGGTAAAAATAGAGTTATATTTACCACTCGAAGAACTGCTAGATGGGAAGAAGAGGAAGCCGAGCAGTTCAATCCACCGTGCCCTAACTTGGCAACGGAGGACACCTACGGCAGCGGCGGAGATGACGATGTTCGCGGCCGGCGTGAGGACGGCGTCGGAGAAGTCGCGGCAGCTAAGCGCTTCGTCGCTGGCGTCGTCGAGAGCTAGCGGTGGCGCTAGGGTTTTCACGAGGTGGAGAGGTGGAAGAAGGTCTTCTTTACCGCAGGGGACATGTATTTATAAGGAGGTGTGCGGCACAGCGCAATTACGCAGGTGCCCCTGACGGTTCACATCTGAGGGGCACGTGGCAAGCATGCAACATACTCTGAGATGTCCCACGTTCCCACGCCCGCCAGTTTGTTTGATGGTCGTTCGGCTTCTCCGGATTTCAACGATGAAGGATGAATCATTTAAAACAGACTTAAAGTTAGTCTACGTGTGTCTTACAGACAAGGACGCAGAGAAGACATTCGACAGCTTTCAATAGAATGCATATGATTTGGACAGATTGAGTTTGAGATAGAAAGCATAGAGAGATTAGGGTCCGATCACATTCACTTAGTTCAAAAGATTCAACTTGGAAGACATAGCTATAAGTGAATGCAGTAGAGGATGATATATATATATATATATATATATATATATATATATATATATATATATATATATATATACAGCAACCAAATCAACATAGTGAAGAAAATCATGAAGATAGGATGAAGTTGAAGATAAATCAAATGCGAAGATATTGCAGGAATAACGCCATGAGTGAAACACTTCAAACAAAGAAATTTGGTGGTGGCGTTACCCACCGTGATAGGAAGTATTAGACCCGGACACGGCGCAAGCACAATTATCGTGGCGCTCCGATGTCAAATTCCACGTTAATGTATTCACACTCAGAATGTAAGTCTTCATTGATTGAAGATATATGTTACTTCGTGTGTTGCACATCTAAGTCATCAACATGCATAAGTGTTAGGATGTGTGCTTGATCACAGGACATTTGAGGATTCCAAGATGTTTAGCTCACACCGTAACTTGCAAAACCTTTTCTCATCCAAGGGCTTTGTGAACATATCTCGCCAGTTGCTCTTGGTGTTGGCGTGAATGATGTCAATATCTTTCTTCATGACATGATCCCTGAGGAAATGATGATGAATTTCAATGTGCTTTGTCTTCGAGTGCTGGACCGGATTGTTGGCAATCTTGATGGCGCTTTCGTTGTCGCAGAAGAGAGGTACTTGTTTAAGATTGATGCCATAGTCCTTGAGAGTTTGCTTCATCCATAGAAGCTGAGCACAAAGAAGATCCAAAGCAGCAATGTATTCAGATTCAGAGTTGAGAGTGATACACGCTTACGCTTCTTTGAAGACCAACAGACAAGTGATCGTCCCCGTAAAGTGACATGTGCCTGATGTAGACTTGCGATCCACCTTGTCACCAGCATAATCAGCATCCGAAATCCAACCAAATCAAATTTTGAGCCCTTTGGATACCATAATCCGAGTGTTGGGGTGTGATCCAAATATCGAAGAATTCGCTTCACAGCTAAGTGATGCGATTCCTTTGGTGCCGCTTGGAATCGAGCACACATGCAAACACTAAGCATAATATCTGGACTAGATGGACATAGGTAAAGTAAGGAGCCAATCATGGAGCAGTATACCTTTTGATCGAACTCTTTACCATTGTCGTCGGGACCCAGATGGTGTTTGGCTGGCATTGGCGTCGTGTATCCTTTGCACTCTTGCATTCCAAACTTCTTCAGACAATCTTGGAGGTATTTTTCTTGAAATATAAAGATGCCATTCCTTTGTCGATTTAATTTGAAGACCAAGGAAGAACTTGAGCTCTCCAATCATGGACATCCGATATTGTTCTTGCATCGTGTATCCAAATTCATCACTATACTTACGGTTGGTGCACCGAAGATAATGTCATCCACATATATTTGGCATACAAACAGTTCACCATCATATGTCTTCATGAAGAGCGTGGGATCAAGGGATCCAGGTTTGAAGCCTTTGCTCTTCAGGAAGTCTTTGATCGTATCATACCAGGCGCGAGGAGCTTGTTTGAGGCCATACAGTGCTTTATTTAGCTTGTACACCATATCAGGATGTTTTGGATCTTCAAAGCCAGGTGGTTGAGTGACATATACTTCTTCTTCAATCTTGCCGTTGAGAAATGCACTCTTCACATCCATTTGATAGAGCAAGATGTTGTGATGGTTAGCATAGGCTAGTAGTATGCGAATAGCTTTAAGCCTAGCTACGGGAGCAAATGTTTCATCGAAGTCAATTCCTTCAACTTGAGTATATCCTTGAGCCACAAGACGTGCTTTGTTTACGGCGACTTGACCATGCTCATCTTGGTTGTTTCGATATATCCATTTGGTGCCAATAATGTTATGCTTGTGAGGGTCAGGACGCTTGACAAGTTCCCAAACATTGTTTAGCTTGAACTGTTGAAGTTCTTCTTGCATAGCTTGTATCCATTCTGGTTCCATAAAGGCTTCAAAGAACTTTCTTGGGTTACGATATTGACACAAAAGAAAAGTGCCCATAGAAATTTGCTAGCTGTGTTGCTCTTGAGCGGGTAAGCGGACCAGGTGCATTGATGCTATCGATTATCTTCTCAATCTGTACTTCATTTGCAACTCGAGGATGAACTGGACGAAGACTTTGTTCATGCTGATCATTGCCATCCTTGGGAGGATTGTCTTCAGGCTGAGCATTGTCTTCTGGTTGGTTAGGTGCAGAAATGATAAGTTCTTCTTCAGGATGTGCTTCAGAAGGCATGATTTCACCAGTTCCCATTAGCTTGATAGATTCGCTGGGCGGAGCCTCGTCTAGTGTACTTGGCAGAAACTCTCTTTGTGAACCATTGGTTTCATCAAATCACACGTCTCTGATTTCGACGATTTTGTAGAGATAAAGGTTGAAGACTCAGAGAGTGCGAGTCCTTTCCAGAATCGAGCATGAAGCCTTCGTGAGCTTTGGGTTCAAATTTTGACTTGTGATGGGGGTCCTTGATCCAAAGCACTTAGCCCCAAATACTCAAGTAGGCGACATTTGGCTGCTTGCCAGTAAGGAGCTCATAGGATGTTTTGTTCAGAAGCTTATGGATATAAACACGGTTGATGACGTGACAAGTTGTATCAATAGTTTCAGGCCAGAACTTTCTTGGTGTCTTGTACTCGTCGAGCATTGTTCGAGCCATCTCAATGAGGTTTCTATTCTTGCGCTCCACGATGCCATTTTGCTGAGGTGTGTATGGAGCAGAGAACTCATGAGTGATTCCCATGGTATCCAGATAAAGATCAAGTCCGGTATTCTTGAATTCAGTGCCGTTATCACTTCTGATATGCTTGATCTTGACGCCATAATTGTTCATTGCTCGATTGGCGAAGCGTCTGAAGACATCTTGCACTTCAGTCTTGTAGAGAATTATGTGCACCCATGTGTATCTTGAGTAGTCATCAACAATGACGAATCTATAGAAACAAGCAGTTGTTGTGAGGGTAGAGTAATGAGTAGGGCCAAACAAATCCATGTGTAACAGCTCGAAGGGTTGAGATGTCGTCATGATTGTCTTCGAGGGGTGCTTTGCCCTAGTCATCTTTCCAGCTTTGCAGGCACCACACAAATGATCCTTCTTGAACTTGACAACTTCGATGCCTATGACATGCTTCTTCTTGGTGAGTGTGTAAGTTCCTCATGCCAAGATGCCCCAGCCTCCGATGCGAGCCAGATTCGAAGCTTTTGCAAGAAGACATACGGCAAGTCGTGGACCTGCCGAGAAATCTACCATGTATAGATCATCTTTCCTATACCCTTCAAAGACTAGAGACTTGTCGATTCCATTAGTACAAGGCAGCGATATTTTCCGAATATCACAATCATGTTGAAGTCACAAAGCATTGAGACAGACATCAAGTTGAAACCAAGGGATTCAACAAGCATCACTTTATCCATGTGTTGATCCTTTGAGATTGCAACTCTACCTAGACCCAATACCTTGCTTTTACCAGTGTCAACAAATGTGATGTGACTCTTGTCTGATGGACATAAGGTAGAGTCCATGAGAAGACTTCGATCACCAGTCATATGATTAGTGCATCCACTGTCCATAATCCATTCTGAGGCATGAGGTGTCATACCCTACAGTACAGTTAGGAGGATAGGCTTCACCAAGAGCATTGTGAAGCATAAACATTTGACAGGCAAGTGGATTATTGAAGCTTAAATCAAGATTAGGACTGATAGGATGAATGGCAAACGATTCAGGAACAAAATACATAGTGAGACCATTTGGGCATTTGATCTTGTGCCCTACAAGATGTTTTAGGTCCCCAGCTATAGCATCAGACGCCTTTGATTTTCGGCTGGAGACCCTTTCCTGCAAAAGAGAGTTAATTCTTCTTAACCACCCACATCTTCAGGGGTGGCTTAGAAGCAATGAGTCTAAGTGCAGCATCTGAGAATTTCGGCTTTGGTGCCCTAGCAAATAGCCTTGCAGGAGATGAATGATACTCGTATGAATAAGCAGAAAAGTTCTTAGTTCTATGAACATAGCGGTTTGGAGACACACGCTCATATTCATAAATTTGAGTACGGCTTCCCTGCAAAACATTGGCGTTAGGTTGACTCAGGTGAGTCCTCTGTCTGTATGAAGCCTTTGGACCATATGACGCCTTAGGTCTAGGGTTTGTCTTCTTCTCAGGTGGTGTCATGATGACATTCACTGGAAGATTCGCAAAACAGCTTTTGGGAACCCAGATCTTCTTCATAGGCGGTCCATTCCTGCAGTTAGTACCAATATACCTGGCAAACACTTCACCATTCTGATTCTTGAACAGCTTATAGTTTGCATCAAAGGATTCATCAATGATAATAGGATTAGCACAGTAAAGCCAGATAAGGTGGATGGATCCTTGAAGGTCCCTTTGCAGCAACCCATGTGGTTTTGGGATACCGCCAAAGCTTCCAAAGAGGAACCATCAACATTAATTTTCCTCTCGAACCCAACACCCTCTTTCCTAGGGTTTCGTTCAAGATTCCGCTTTTGAGGACATCACAAAGTGTCCGATGCCCTTTCAGACTTTTATACATCCTGTTTCAACCAATGTCTTCAACCTAGCATTTTCATCGAATAGCGGTGGTATCCTCCGCAGAGGGGTTAGTTACCACATTAGTAGTTGAAGACAATGCAACAAGAGCAGCAGTTGAACATTCAGCAACAGAGGTAGCGATATCACGCTCAAGACATTTTAGACATGGTGGTTCAAATCCATCCTGAGCGGAACTGATCTGTTGAGTGCGAAGTGACTCATTCTCTTTTTGAAGATCTTCATGAGTCGCTCTCAATTTCTCAAGCTCTTGCTTCCTTTGAAGATAATCATAAGAGAGATTTTCATGAGTAGCTGAGAGCGTTTCATGACGACTTTCAAGTTCTTGGTACTTAGCATGAAGATTTTTAATGTCTTCAACTAAGGACTGTGAACGTGTCATTTCCGCGTCCAACATGTCATCACTTTTGTCTAACAGTTTTTGAGTATGTCACATAGCTCTTTGTTGTTCGGTTGCAATTTTAGCAAGTGTTTTGTAGCTAGGTTTGGATTCACAATCAGAGTCATCTTCACTTGATGTTTGAAAGTAAGCATCACGTGATTTTACCTTGGCACCGCGTGCCATGAAGCAAGAGGGTGGGAGCAGGGTCGTCCTTGTCATCGCCTTCAGTGTTGGTGTAGAAGTCATTGTCTTGAGTGTTGAAGATGGACTTGGCAACATAGGTTGTGGCTAAAGCCGGACTTGCATCGCTGTGGTCGGACTCCTCTTGGACTACACCTCCACCTCCTCGAGCGCACTCCTCCTCTGAATCCATTTCCTTGCCAACAAAAGCACGAGCCTTGCCACTTGAGCTCTTCTTATGAGATGAAGACTTTGATGAGGACTTGGAAGAAGACTTTGAAGATTTCTTCTTCTTCTTGTCATCAAAATCATATTCCTTGCTCTTCTTCTTCTTCTTCTTCTTCTTCTTCTTCTTCTTCTTCTCATTGTCCCACTGTGGACACTCAGAGATATAGTGTCCAGTTTTCTTGCACTTGTGATAGGTTCTCTTCTTGTAGTCATGAGTGGAAGCTTCATCATTTCTTGAGCTGGATCGTGAAGACTTTTTGAAGCCTTTCTTCCTAGTGAACTTGGAACTTCTTCACAAGCATAGCAAGTTCCTTTCCAATGTCTTCGTGGATCATCGTAACCGCAATGATTCTTCTTCAGATGAGGAAACAACTTTTGCCTTCAAAGCGCGAGTTCGGCCATAGTTGGGACCATAGATATCTCTTTTCTCAGAAAGCTGGAACTCATGTGTGTTGAGCCGCTCAAGTATATCAGACGGATCGAGTGTCTTGAAGTCAGGACGTTCTTGTATCATGAGGGCAAGGGTGTCAAAAGAGCTGTCAAGTGATCTTAGTAGTGTCTTGACGATTTCATGCTTGGTGATCTCAATGGCGCCGAGAGCATGAAGCTCATTTGTGATGTCAGTGAGGCGATCAAACGTGAGCTGGACATTTTCATTGTCGTTTCTCTTGAAGCGGTTGAAGAGGTTGCGAAGAACACTGATCCTTTGATCTCTCTGGGTTGAGACGCCTTCGTTGACCTTGGATAGCCAGTCCAGACTAGCTTCGACGCTTCCAGAGCACTCACACGGCCATACTGTCCTTTGGTCGATGACCACAGATGATGTTCTTTGCAAGAGAGTCCAGTTGGATGAACTTCTTGACATCAGCTAGGGTGACACCTTCACCAGCTTTTGGGAACGCCGTTCTTGACGACATACCAGAGGTCGACATCAATGGCTTCAAGATGCATGCGCATCTTATTCTTCCAAAGAGGGATAGTCGGTTCCATCGAACACGGGTCAAGCAGCGGAGACTTTGATTATCCCCGCAATGGGCATAGCTAAAACTCCGGTGGTTAAGCGAATCACAGAACAAGGGAGTACCTTGCTCGTACCAATTGAAAGTGCTAGTTATCGACTAGAGGGGGGTGAATAGGCGATTTTTAGGGAAGTCTTCAAAACACGGATGTTTCGAAGACAAACAATAGAAATGACCTAATTGATATGTAGCGGAAGATAAACTACAACAAGCAAACCATAGTCTAGTATGCAATAACGTGAAAGTACAAGACTAATAGCAACTTGGTAGTAGGATCAAGATGGAAGATAGTGAGAAGCCAATCAACAAAATTAGTCAAGCAATGAAGTCAAACAGGTATGATAAATAGGCAATGACTTCACGAAGACAAACTCTAAGTAAGGTGAGGGAGAAGATAGAACCAGTCACTTGTTGAAGACACAAGATTTGTTGGACCAGTTCCAGTTGCTGTGACAACTGTACATTTGGTTAGGGAGGCTGAGATTCAACTCAGAAGATCACGTCTTCACCTTATTCCCCTTGAGCTAAGGACACACAGTCCTCATCCAATCACTCTGGTAAGTCTTCAAGGTAGACTCGAACCTTCATGCATCTGCGTTCACCGGCAATCCCCAATGACTCTTGGATGCTCAGAACGCGACGCCTAACCGGCTGGAGGATTCACAGTCCTCAAGTGTAATAAGTCTTCAGGTCACACAGACAGAAAGACTTCGGTGATGCCTAACACTCTTTGGCTCTGGGTGTTTGGGCTTTGTCCTCGCAAGGATTTCTCTCTCTCAAAGGCTTCGAGGTGGGTTGCTCTCAAACGACAAAAGCCGTGCACTAACTCTGAGCAGCCACCAATTTATGGTGTAGGGGGTGGGCTATTTAAAGCCACTAGGCAACCCGACCTGATTTGTCCAAAATGACCCTGGGTCACTAAGGAACTGACACGTGTTCCAACGGTCAGATTTCAAACACACAAGACAACTTTACTTGGGCTACAAGCAAAGCTGACTCATCCAGCTCTGGATAAGTTTTGCTCTCATTGTCTTCGCTCGAAGACATAGGATTTGGGTTGAGCATCACTTCAGTCATTCTGACTATGATCACATGGACCCCACTTAACAGTACGATGGTTCCTACGACTCAACAAAGAAGAAAAGGAAACAACGAAACGACACAGTCTTCGCGCTCCATAGTCTTCACGCAATGTCTTCTCATGTCATAGTCTTCAATATGAATACCTTCATATACCACCATTGTCTTCAATGTCTTCATACATTTTTAGGGGTCATCTCCGGTAGGTAAACCGAATCAATGAGGGACACTACCTGCGTTATCCTGCAATTCTCACAAACGCATTAGTCCCTCAACCACATTTGTCGTCAATACTCCAAAACCAACTAGGGGTGGCACTAGATGCACTTACAGATACTTCTTGTGCTGGGTCTTTTATGATGAAGACTATTGAATTCAAATGGGATTTATTGGAAAGAATTAAATGCAACTCTGAAGATTGGGATCTTGACGAAGGTAAGGAGTCAGGTATGACACCTAAGTTTGATTGTGTTAAATCTTTTATGTATACTGATGTTTTCCGTGAATTTAGCACTAAATATGGACTTGACTCTGAGATAGTAGCTTCTTTCTGTGAATCATTTGCTACTCATGTTGACCTCCCTAAGGAGAAGTGGTTTAAATATAATCCTCCCACTGAAGTAAAAGCAGTTGCACCTATTAAAGTTGAAGAAAAGACTATCACTTATAATGATCCTATTGTTCCTACTACCTATATTGAGAATCCACCTTTCCCTGTTAGGATAAAGGATCATGCTAAAGCTTCAATTATAGTTCATAAGAGTAATATTAGAACATATACACCACCTAAGCAAATTAAATTTGGACCTAGTATTGCTATGGTTAAAGATCTCTTGGCTGATAATATTGATGGGCATGTTATTTATTTCTGTGATACAGCTGCTAGAATTGCTAGACCCGATGCTAAGAAACATAGACCTGTTGTAGGCATGCATGTTATTTCTGTTAAAATAGGAGATCATTGTTATCATGGCTTATGTGATATGGGTGCTAGTGCTAGTGCAATAGCTCATTCCTTATACAAAGAAAGTATGCATGATATTGCACCTGCTGAGATAGAAGAAATAGATGTTACAATTAAACTTGCCAATAGAGATACTATTTCACCAATTGGGATTGTTAGAGATGTTGAAGTCTTGTGTGGGAAAGTTAAATATCCTATACTTGTTCTTGGCTTCCCACAAGATGACTTTTGTCCCATTATATTTGGTAGACCCTTCTTGAATACTGTTAATGCTAAAATAGATTGCGAAAAGGATGCTGTTACTATTGGTTTGGGGGATATGTCTCATGAGTTTAATTTTGCTAAGTTTCGTAGACAACCCCATGATAAAGAATTGCCTAGTAAGGATGAAATTATTGGTCTTGCTTCTATTGCCGTACCTCCTAATGATCCTCTAGAACAATATTTGCTAGACCATGAAAATGATATGTTTATGAATGAAAGAAGGGAGATAGATGAAGTATTCTTTAAACAGGGACATGAAACACAACTTGCCTGTTGAAATCCTAGGAGATCCCCCTCCACCCAAGGGTGATCCCGTGTTTGAGCTTAAACCATCACCTGATACTCCTAAATATGCTTATCTTGATGAAAAGAAGATATATCCTATTATTATTAGCGCTAACCTTTCAGAGCAGGAAGAGGAAAGATTGTTGAAAACTCTGAAGAAGCACCGTGCTGCTATTGGATATACTCTTGATGATCTTAAGGACATTAGTCCCACTCTATGTCAACACAAAATAAATTTGGAGAAAGACGCCAAACTAGTTATTGATCACCAACGACGGTTAAATCCTAAGATGAAAGAAGTGGTAAGAAAGGAAATACTAAAGCTCCTTGAGGCAGGTATAATTTATCCCGTTGCTGATAGTCAGTGGGTAAGCCCTGTCCATTGTCTCCCTAAAAAGGGAGGTATTACTGTTGTTCCTAATGATAAAGATGAATTGATCCCACAAAGAATTGTTACAGGTTATATGTGACGCCCCCGTTTCAATCGTACACTAATCATGCACGCAAATGTGTACGATCAAGATCAGGGACTCACAGGAAGATATCACAACACAACTCTAAAACATAAATAAGTCATACAAGCATCATAATACAAGCCAGGGGCCTCGAGGGCTCGAATACAAGTGCTCGATCATAGACGAGTCAGTGGAAGCAAAAATATCTGAGTACAGACATAAGTTAAACGAGTTGCCATAAGATGGCTAGCACAAACTGGTATACAGATCGAAAGAGGCGCAGGCCTCCTGCCTGGGATCCTCCTAACTACTCCTGGTCGCCGCCGCCGGCTGCACGTAGTAGTAGGCACCTCCGGGTAGTAGTCGCCATCGACGGTGGCGTCGCTCCCGGGCTCCATCGTCTCGTTGCAGCAATCGGGTAAAGAAAGGGGAAAAAGGGGAACAAGGCAACCGTGAGTACTCATCCAAAGTACTCAAGCAAGGAGCTACACTACATATGCATGGATATATGTGTAAAGGGCCATATCAGTGGACCGAACTGCAGAATGCCAGAATAAGAGGGGGATAGCTAATCACGCCGAAGACTACGCTCAGCAGCCTCCGCCTTGCAACATGTAGGAGAGAGCAGATCAAGTCCTCCAAGTAGCATCATATAGCATAATCCTACCCGGCGATCCCCTCCTCATAACCCTGAGAGAGAGCGACCACCGGGTTGTATCTGGCACTTGGAAGGGTGTGTTTGATTAAGTATCTGGTTCTAGTTGTCATAAGGTCAAGGTACAACTCCAAGTCGTCGTGTTACCGAAGATCACGGCTATTCGAATAGATTAAACTTCCCTGCAGGGGTGCACCACATAACCCAACACGCTTGATCCCATTTGGCCGGACACACTTTCCTGGGTCATGCCCGGCCGCGGAAGATCAACACGCCGCAGCCCCACTGGGCACAACAGAGAGGCCAGCACGCCGGTCTAAACCGAAGACAGGTGCAGGCCCATCGCCCATAGCACACCGCACGCTATGCGTCTGTGACCAAAAGCAGAACTAGCCCCTTAATACAAGAGCGGGCTTACGTTCCAATCCGGCGGCGCCACTCGATCGGCTGGCGCCACGAAGGCTTTGGCTGATACCACGACGGATACCCATAACTACTCCCCGTAGATGGTTAGTGCGTATAGACCAAATGGCGGACTCAGATCAAATACCAAGATCTCGTTAAGCGTGTTAAGTATCCATGAACGCCGACCAGGCCGTGCCCACCTCTCTCCTAGGTGGTCTCAACCTGCCCTAAACGCCGCCATTAAAGTAATAGTCGGGGCCGGCGGGAACCCAGGCCCACCTCTACCGGGATGGAGCCACCTGTCCGGTCAGCCCCGAGCTCCGAACAGTATGACAGGTAACGTAATAGTGTAAAGTATATAGTATATGCCCGTGATCACCTCAAGTGATCACATCCCGATCAGTATAGCATGGCATTTTGACAAAAATGTAGGGCCTTGATGGAACACTAGCATCCTATACTAAGCAGTAGGATAGCAGGTAAAGGTAACAACAGTAGTAGCAAGGAAAAGCTATGCAGCAGTATAGGATTAACTGAAAGCAGTAACATGCTACACTACTCTAATGCAAGCAGTATAGAGAAGAGTAGGCGATATCTGGTGATCAAAGGGGGGGCTTGCCTGGTTGCTCTGGCAAGAGAAGGGTTCGTCGTCAATGTAGTCGTACTCGGTGGCATCATCGCCGGTCTTGGGGTCTACCGGGGAAGAAGAGGGGGAACAAACAGTAAATACAGAGCCAACAAAGTATCACAAACATAACGAGGCAATATGCGGTGCTAGGTGTGCCCTAACACGGTAGTAGGTGATACCGACGAAGGGGGAAAGCATCCGGGAAAGTATTCCCGGTGTTTCGCGTTTTCGGACAGATGAACCGGAGGTGAAATGTTGCAGGTTTGCTATCCTAGGAATGTGTGGCGGTCGAACGGGCTGCGTATCCGGATTTGTCTCGTCGTTCTGAGCAACTTTCATGTACAAAGTTTTTCTATCTGAGCTACGGTTTATGTTATATTAATTTTCAAAGTTTTAAATCACATTTAGAATTATCAGAAATTAATTTAATTCAAAAACGTTTACTGCATCATCATAACATCAGCGGTCAGCGTTGACCGTTGACCGGTCAAATAGGGCAGTGGGGCCCATACATCATTATTTGTATACCTAATCAGATAATTAAGGCTAATTAACAGTGTTAATTAGATTAACTAATAGGATTAACTAAGTTAATTAATTATCTTAATTAATTAATTATTATTCTTACTATTATTATATTCTTCTTTATTTTCATTTTTTAGAAGTTCCAGGGAGGTGGGGCCTGCCTGTCATTGGCCCCAGGGAGCTACCGGGTTCGGCGGGTTCGGGCGCTGGAGCGGACAACCGCCAGGGGGATAGGGAGCCCCGCCCAGAAGGGCGCAGCCGCGCTGGCGGGTGCCGGGCGTGCGGCGAAGCGCCGGCCACGGCGGCAAAGGCTGCGTGAGGGGGCGGAGGCCACGGCAGGCAATGGGCGTCGGGGACTGTCGCGTGGACGGGCACGGTGAGCGTGCATCGGCGACCGAGGAGATGGCGTGGCGTGCACGGCGATGGGGACCGGGGCGCACGGTGACGAGGCGAGGCGGGGAAGGCGAGTGCGCGGCCGACGTGGGGATAGGAGGAGGGAAAGGCGACTGCTCACGGCGGGGAGTAGGGTCCAGGGCAGCGGGCTCGGGGTGGTCCGGCGAGGAGGAGACGAGGAGGAGGAAGGCGAGGCGACGACGAGGTCCGACGACGGCGTGGCAGCCCCGGGGCGATGGCGGTGAGGTGATGTCGTTGGGGATGGCGAGGCTTGGTGGAGCCGTCGAAGGCGAGGCGAGGAGCGCCGAACGGTCACGGCGATGGGGCCGGGGAGGCGTCGGGCGGAGTGGTCGGTGTCGAGGAGGAGCTCGAGGAGGCCGGCGGCGATGCTTCCGGCGACGGCGCGGGTGCAAGGCGTCGTAGGCGGCGGTTGCCACCGACGGGATCGCACGGGGGGAGGGAGAGAGCAGGCGAGATCGAGGGAGAGGGGCAAGGGATCGGGATCCTCCCGATCCAGATCGAACGAGGAGGAGTGCGAGGAGTGGGGAGTGGGGGTGCTGGGGCACTAGGGTTTGGTCGCCCCAGGGGCTATAGGCGCCGGCTGGGCCGGCCTGGTTGGCCCAGAGGCCAGCTGGGCTGTGGCCCAGTGGGGGGGGGTTCTTTTTCTCTTTGTTTTAGTTAGCTTTGTTTTACTGTTTTTATTCCTCCCTTGTTATTGATTTCTTTTCTGTTTTATTTTAGTTATATTTTATTTTAGTTTTAGTAAAAATTAGCACTAACACCTAAATTGGTACTTTTAAATAAACTACTCCCACATTACTTTTCATCCCAATTAAAATAGTTTAATATTTTATAAAATTCCAAAGGCATTTGTTTTATTACTTAACCCATAGTTTTAATTAAACACTTAAACATTTTATTAAATTTAGGTTTCTCCACCATTATTACCCAGGATTTATATAAAACATTTACAACATTTTAGTTTTCAGTTTTGAAAACTTTAACTGTTTGACTTGATCTTAAATTTGAATTTGGATCGGTTTCGAACTAAGGCGAGATTATCAACAGTAATTGAGGTGGCGTGGCATCATTAGCTGCGGATTACTGTAGTCTAATTATCCGGGCGTCACAATTCTCCTCCACTACAAGAAATCTCGTCCCGAGATTTAAGAGGTGGTGTAAGGGGGGGGGGGGAGTTGTGGTTGCGAAATTCTAATGGATCTTCTCGGTCTTGGTTGCTCTTCTCGAAGAAGTTAATCCCTTTCATTGATGTCTTCATTTCTCTGTTTCGGTCATCATGATGAAGTAGGCATCCTTGCTTCGGGAACTCCATCGTACTTATGAAAGGATATGGGTGTATTTCGGAAGAACGGGTCGCTACAGTGTTGCTTATCTGGTAGATAACATCAGGGAAGGTGGCGGAAAGTAACTCTCAATTTGAAACTTAAGACATTATCGAGAGCAAAGTAAGAAGGTGCAAAATAGGAGTTCCAAGTGCATAGGCAATCGTTAAATGCTTTGAAACGACTTGTGAAAGGGATTCGAACAACGGAATAAGTATTATGCGTTTAATACCAGAATCGAGGATCACACGGAAGGTGGCTCGTCAATTACATACAAAGCCAAGCGTGAGGAATATCTTTGGAAACAGGGTGTACAGGAGAGTCAGGTTTCGATCCTGTGGAACTGTGGGTTATGGGCCCACCATGTGGGTTAAAAGTAGGAAGGGCGATGACGTCTTGCACGATCATGTGAGCAAGGCATGTCAGAGGTTAGCCTGTCAGTAACAACGTCGGTACCAAGGGCGAGGGACGAAGAGAACCATTTTCCTGCTCGTTGAAACGAGGCGGACCAATAGGCAAAGTTCTCGTCCATCGGTGGTTACCGGAATGTCATCAACAATAGTAACAGGGTCTTACCGATAGAGTCGCACACCGAGGTGTTTGCACAAGCAGGGAACTATTACTTCTTATATCATATAGATCATAGAAAAGGTTTAAACAAACCAATGGAAAGGGAAAATTGTTTATCAGATTTAATCAGAATAACGAACAGAAAAATGTGTTTAAACACATGATTCGAGGGTATATCCTTCCCAAGGACAAGCATAGCATGATATCCATGACAGGATATAACGAGAAAACCATTTAGGTAATGGGAGAGAATTTTCATGGCATTACCCATACAACGGTGTTAGGATAATTAAGAAAGAACCATTTAGCAATGGGCTTCAAATGTTCTTGTTCAAATTCGGAGTACCACAGACATGCTTCGAGATAGCATTGACATGGTCTTCATGTAAAGATCATACTTCGGATACACAAAGGATTCATCAGGAATAACTTATAGAATAAGTCTTACAATTCCCTCATGGAAGAATGGTTAACCTTGCCAAAAAGGAACAACTATAACAATAGGTCCTCCGGCCAGGTGTGCTAGGCATGACATCACCTTACCTGGTCTTAAGAGAACCAATGTTATAACTCTTCAAAATATGTTCCAACCATCATGTTTCATGGAGATTCGGATATGATTGGTGTCAGGATACCTCAGGCTCAGGATGCCTGAGAAGAAAGGTGCAACACAAATTGACGGGATGACACTGTAAGATTCTCGGGAAATGAACTATGGGAGCGGGTTCTTGAAGAAATAGTTCATCCTTAAACCAAGGAGGGGATGAGAAGGTGGCTGATGGGCTCAGCGACAATTCATCGAGAATTCCAAACGGATGGCTTTCCACAATAATATGAACAAGAAGATGGCACTTGTCAATTCAAAAGATATAATGGGGTATGCTCGAGGAAAACATACCCAATTAAACATCAGTTGAAAGGTGCAACCGAAATGTGGGCTTATAGTAGCATGATCAACGTTATAATGGTGGTTCAGCAACCGATAGGCTAAGAATGAATTATCGATCATTAACTTTAAAGCAATAGGGTTGCTAGAAGTGCAGAATCCAAACAACACCGTTCACATGTGGGTCCCTGGTTGGAATCCACACGAGGACCAAGAAAGAATGGTGATGGTGAGAGGTATCATTATAGCAAGAACTTCTTAAGAGGTGGAGCAATCCTCACAACATTCTTGACATCAAAGATGGTAATACTCCGCGGTAGATCATAACATAAGTTGGATAGCATGGAACTCAAGGTACAACACAAAACAAGAACAAGTTTTGTGTTGGAGGGAATGCAATAATGTTGTGGATGATAACCCAAATCATCAAGGGCAAAGGATGCTATTTCTCATCAAGAATTCGATAGATATCTTGGAAGGCCTCAGAATGTTGATCATGATCACGACACATTTGTCGAGAGGTTTCGAGAAGATGTAACTGATCGGCGATGACACCAAGTCAACGGAATGATGAAGCAAAAGTTATTGGAACCATGGGTACGACACAAAATCGAAAGCAAGCTTGCTGTTCAAGGACAAACGATATGACGTGGAAGATTGATTGTAAGATTAGCTCACCGTCGAAATTTGTGCTCCGGGAAGAAGGACCCGTAGTACGCTTAAAGTTTAGCACGATAATGATATAGCCAAACAGGCTAGGAATGACGTGATTGAGTTCAATTCGTAAGTAATAAAGGTTACCAAGAGTTGCTTAATCGCGATGCAGACTCGAGTCAGTTATCGGTGTCTTTGAGTGTTTAATAACTCAGACCCGTGAAAAATTGGAATCAATGAGAATGTAGCACTTGATGAAGAACTCACAAGAAGTTATGCAGTTCCGTGATAATCTCGAGATACCAGGGGGGGTAATGCTCGACGACAGATCAAAGTATAGGTTGGACTAGGCTATTGCTCTACAAAAGACAAGTGCTTAAACTTGCACGAGAAATGGTATTTAAAGGAGAACATGGTCGGGACCACGATTGCAAGAGGCCAGATCCCAGATATAAGATGAACTTATACCAAAGGAATAATTAATTTAAGAGAATCTTTAATGATAAGATCTACATCGTGTCCATGGGCATGAACACAGGGTTCAAGGTCGACTCCCACTTGTTCAACGCATAACCTTTCATTCACCTCTCGTATTTTGAAAATGACATTAGTTGTTGAAAGTTTTTTCCTGGTGCAATACCAGATAAGTATGACCCGTGAAAACTTCCAAGTTCACACATAGTAAGGAAGGCATAGGTTCAACCCATCAGGGCATCTTACGAACATATACCGCGAACTTCAGGAGTAAATAACACAAGCTCAAAAGTAGAGCATGGTTGACAAAGCAAAGGATACAATTTACCAAAGGCATTATATATCCTAGGAAAGGCTCAAGGTTATTGAATATGAAGGACACTGTCGGATAATAATCCAACAGTGGATATGGCGATCCACAATGGGGCTGATGGGAGTATCGATACCCAATCAGAGGAAGAAAGATTGCAAATGCATCGGTTTATAGAACATCTGAATAATTCAATGTTTAAATAGCAAAGTAATTATGATTTTCAAATCAAGGGATCAGGAGCAAATGCTCTGATCAAGGATGGATAAGCTGAATAGACTTAGGGGTACAATCGACGGCAATTTGATTGGTCGATAACCAGCTCATGTTTAAAATGACGTCTGAGCCGGAAGGATGAATTCTAGGATCTGATTGAGGATGGCGAGCACTCGCAACATTTTGAATCAACGGACTCAAAATGATAATGACAAGGGATGCCAATAAGATTATAGACTTATGGGATTAACCATAAGGCAAGCAAGTAAGAATTTCAAGAGCAATAGGCTACTCAGGATTTTCGGAAGTTCAAATAGTATTTTGAATACTTTTGTGAAATACATGAATCAACTGGGGATGAGCAATGTCCGGTGAGTGCTAGAAATTATCCATAGTGGTATTCATGTGGCAAAGAACCACAAGGCAGTAAGCTCAAGGATTCTCGGAACAACAGAGAGAATTTCGGGATATCTTGTAATAACAAGATCAACTGGGAAGCATTGTATGAATGGCGAGTATACGTGGTTATACATAGGGGTTTATCAATGGGAGGGAATTGCGTAGGCGATGCCATAAGTCTTAAGAGAACATCGTAGAGTATCTTCGATTTCTTCTGGTGCAGCAGACGATCATCTGTAATAAGGGGCTCTCCGGGAGAAAGTATTATCGAGAACCTATAGTCCGAGTTAGTAAAATCGTTTAACCCGAATAGAAGAGATGTCAGAGTCCCAGAGTATAAGTCGAGGAATAAAAGATCCTAATACCACCCAAATGGCGACGTGGGCCATTAAGACACACATCCATGTTAGTAAAAGTTTTGTAATGTCTAGACTCGACTTCGGCCAAAGAGTTGGAAAGGGGGATTCCTACAGGCAGTCGGCTCTGATACCAACTTGTGACGCCCCCGTTTCAATCGTACACTAATCATACACGCAAACGTGTACGATCAAGATCAGGGACTCACGGGAAGATATCACAACACAACTCTAAAAATAAATAAGTCATACAAGCATCATAATACAAGCCAGAGGGCTCGAATACAAGTGCTCGATCATAGACGAGTCAGTGGAAGCAACAATATTTGAGTACAGACATAAGTTAAACAAGTTGCCATAAGATGGCTAGCACAAACTGGGATACAGATCGAAAGAGAAGCAGGCCTCCTGCCTGGGATCCTCCTAGACTACTCCCGGTCGCCGTGCCGGGCTGCACATAGTAGTAGGCACCTCCAGGTAGTAGTCGTCATCGACGGTGGCGTCTGGCTCCTGGGCTCCATCGGCTTTTGCAGCAATCAGGTAAAGAAAGAGGGAAAAGGGGGAACAAGGCCACCGTGAGTACTCATCCAAAGTACTCGCAAGCAAGGAGCTACACTACATATGCATGGATATATGTGTAAAGGGCCATATCAGTGGACTGAACTGCAGAATGCCAGAATAAGAGGGGGATAGCTAATCCTGTCGAAGACTACGCTTCTGGCAGCCTCCGTCTTGCAACATGTAGGAGAGAGCAGACTGAAGTCCTCCAAGTAGCATCATATAGCATAATCCTACCCGGCGATCCCCTCCTCATAACCCTGAGAGAGAGCGACCACCGGGTTGTATCTGGCACTTGGAAGGGTGTGTTTGATTAAGTATCTGGTTCTAGTTGTCATAAGGTCAAGGTACAACTCCAAGTCGTCGTGTTACCAAGATCACGGCTATTCAATAGATTAAACTTCCTGCAGGGTGCACCACATAACCCAACACGCTTGATCCCATTTGGCCGACACACTTTCTGGGTCATGCCCGGCCGCTGAAGATCAACACGCCGCAGCCCCACTGGGCACAACAGAGAGGCCAGCACGCCGGTCTAAACCTAAGTGCACAAGGGTCTGGGCCCATCGCCCATAGCACACCCGCATGTTGCGTACGCGGCCGAAAGCGGAACTAGCCCCCTTAATACAAGAGCAGGCTTACGTTCCAATCCGGCGCGCGCCACTCGATCGGGCGTCACGAAGTGCTTCGGCTGATACCACGACGTCGGGATACCCATAACTACTCCCGTGTAGATGGTTAGTGCGTATAGACCAAATGGCCAGACTCAGATCAAATACCAAGATCTCGTTAAGCGTGTTAAGTATCCGCGAACGCCGACCAGGGCCAGGCCCACCTCTCTCCTAGGTGGTCTCAACCTGCCCTGTCGCTCCGCCACAAAGTAACAGTCGGGGGCTGTCGGGAACCCAGGCCCACCTCTACCGGGATGGAGCCACCTGTCCTTTCAGCCCCCATCTCCGAACAGTATCACAGGTAATGTAATAGTGTAAAGTATATAGTATATGCCCGTGATCACCTCCCGAAGTGATCACAGCCAAATAGTATAGCATGGCAGACGGACAAGAATGTAGGGCCACCGATGGAACACTAGCATCCTATACTAAGGAGTAGGATAGCAGGTAAAGGTAACAACAGAGTAGCAAGGACAGGCTATGCAAGAGTATAGGATTAATCGAAAGTAAAGAACATGCTACACTACTCTAATGCAAGCAGTATAGAGAAGAGTAGGCGATATCTGGTGATCAAAGGGGGGGCTTGCCTGGTTGCTCTGGCAAGAGAAGGGTTCGTCGTCGATGTAGTCGTACTCGGTGGCATCATCGCCGGTCTCGGGGTCTACCGGGGAAGAAGAGGGGGGAAGAAACAGTAAATACGGAGCCAACAAAGTATCACAAACATAACGAGGCAATACGCGGTGCTAGGTGTGCCCTAACGCGGTAGTAGGTGATACCGACGAAGGGGGAAAGCATCCGGGAAAGTATTCCCGGTGTTTCGCGTTTTCGGACAGATGAACCGGAGGTGAAATGTTGCCGGTTTGCTATGCTAGGAATGTGTGGCGGTCGAACGGGCTGCGTATCCGGATTTGTCTCGTCGTTCTGAGCAACTTTCATGTACAAAGTTTTTCTATCCGAGCTAGGGTTTATTTTATATTAATTGTCAAAGTTTTAATCACATTTAGAATTATCAGAAATTAATTTAATTCAAAAACGTTTACTGCATCATCATGACATCAGCGGTCAGCGTTGACCGTTGACCGGTCAAACAGGGCCGTGGGGCCCATCTGTCATTGACTGTTTACCTAATCAGATAATTAAGGCTAATTAACAGTGTTAATTAGATTAACTAATAGGATTAACTAAGTTAATTAATTATCTTAATTAATTAATTATTATTCTTACCATTATTTTATTCTTCTTTATTTTCATTTTTTTAAAAGTTCCTGTGGAGGTGGGGCCACTGTCATTGGCCCTGTGGGGCTACCGGTTCGTGGAGTTCGGGAGCCGGAGCGGACAACCGCCAGTGGGGATAGGGAGCCCCGCCTGAAGAAGCGCAGCTGCTACTGGCGGGGTGCCGGGCGCCGGCAGCGCCGCCACGCCAGCAAAGCTGCGTGAGGGGGGGGCGGAGGCCACGACAGGGCAATGGGTGTCGGGGACCTGTGCGCGGACGGGGGCACGGTGAGCGCGCATCGGGCGTGACCGGAGATGGCGTGGGCGTGCACGGCGATGGGGACCGGGGCACACGGTGATGAGGCGAGCCGGGGAAGGCGAGTGCGCGGCCAACGTGGGGAGAGGAGGAGGGAAAGGTGACTGCTCACGGCGGGGAGTAGGGTCCAGGGCAGCGGGCTTGGGGTGGTCTGGCGAGGAGGAGACGAGGAGGAGGACGGCGAGGCGATGACGAGGTCCGACCACGGAGTGGCAGCCCCGGGGCGATGGCGGTGAGGTGATGTCGTTGGGGATGGTGAGGCTTGGTGGAGCCGTCGAAGGCGAGGCGAGGAGCGGCGAACGGTCGGCGACGGGCCGGGCGGGCCGGGCGGAGTGGTCGGTGTCGAGGAGGAGCTCGAGGAGGCCGGCGGCGATGCTTCCGGCGACGGCGCGGGTGCAAGGCGTCGGGGGCGGCGGTTGCCACCGACGAGATCCGCATGGGGGGGGGGAAGGGAGAGAGAGGCGGGCGAGATCGAGGGGAGATGGGGCGAGGGGATCGGGATCCTCCCGATCCAGATCCAGACGAGGAAGGGGGGAGTGGTGCGAGGAGTGGGGAGTGGGGGTGCTGGGGCACTAGGGGTCGGTCGCCTGTGGGCTATAGGCGCCACTGGCCGGGCCTGGTTGGCTCAGAGGCCACTGGGCTGTGGCCCTGGGGGTCTTTTCTCTTTATTTTAGGTAGCTTTGTTTTACTGTTTTTATTCCTCCCTTGTTATTGATTTCTTTTCTGTTTTATTTTAGTTACATTTTATTTTGGTTTTGGTAAAAATTATCACTAACACCTAAATTGGTACTTTTAAATAAACTACTGCCACATTACTTTTCATTCCAATTAAAATAGTTTAATATTTTATAAAATTCCAAAGGCATTTGTTTTATTATTTAACCCATAGTTTTAATTATTTTGAACACTTAAACATTTTATTAAATTTAGGTTTCTCCACCATTATTACCCAGGATTTATTTAAAACATTTACAACATTTTAGTTTTCACTTTTGAAAACTTTAACTGTTTGACTTGAACTTAAATTTTAATTTGGATCGGTTTCGAACTAACGCAAGATTATCAACAGTAATTGAGGTGGCGTGGCATCATTAGCTGGGGATTACTGTAGTCTAATTATCCGGGAGTCACATTATAGGATGGTAATTTATTTTTGCAAGTTAAATAAAGCTACTAAAAATATCATTACCCATTACCTTTTATTGATCAAATGTTAGAAAGATTGTCTAAACATACACATTTTTGCTTTCTAGATGGTTACTCTGGTTTCTCTCAAATACCTGTGTCAGCAGAGGATCAAGAAAAGACCACTTTTACTTGCCCTTTCAGTACTTTCGCTTAAAGACATATGCCTTTTGGTTTATGTAATACACCTGCTACCTTTCAAAGATGCATGTTGTCTATATTCTCTGAGTTTTGTGAAAAGATTTGTGAGGTTTTCATGGATGATTTCTCCGTTTATGGGTCCTCTTTTGATGATTCCTTGAGCAACCCTGATCGAGTTTTGCGGAGATGCGAAGATAGTAGCCTTGTCTTGAATTGGGAGAAGTGCCAATTTATGGTTAATGAAGGTATTGTCTTGGGGCATAAAATATCTAAAAGAGGTATTGAAGTTGATAAAGCTAAGGTTGATGCTATTGAAAAGATGCCGTGCCCCAAGGACATTAAAGGTATAAGAAGTTTCCTTGGTCATGCCGGTTTTTATAGGAGGTTCATTAAGGACTTCTCTAAAATTTCTAGGCCTCTGACTAATCTCTTACAAAAAGATATTCCTTTCGTTTTTGATGATGATTGTGTAGAAGCATTTGAAATACTTAAGAAAACTTTGATTTCTGCACCTATCGTTCAGCCACCTGATTGTAATTTACCCTTTGAAATTATGTGTGATGCTAGCGATTATGCTGTAGGTGATGTTCTAGGACAAAGAGTTGATAAGAAACTAAATGTTATTCAATATGCTAGTAAAACTCTAGACAGTGCCTAGAGAAATTATGCTACTACTGAAAAAGAATTCTTAGTAGTATTATTTGCTTGTGACAAGTTTAGACCTTATCTTGTTGATTCTAAAGTAACTATTCGCACTGATCACACTGCTATTAATTATCTTATGGAAACGAAAGATGCTAAACCTAGACTTATTAGATGGGTTCTCTTGCTACAAGAATTTGATTTGCATACTATTGATAGAAAGGGAGCTGAGAACCACGTTGCAGACAACTTATCGAGGTTAGAGAATGTTCTTGATGACGCACTACCTATTGATGATAGCTTCCCTGATGAACAATTAGCTGTCATAAATGCTTCTCGTACTGCTCCATGGTATGCTGATTATGCTAATTACATTGTCGCTAAATTTATACCACCTAGTTTCACATACCAAAGAAAGAAAAAGTTTTTCTATGATTTAAGACATTACTTCTGGGATGACCCACACCTTTATAAAGGAGTAGATGGTGTTATTAGACGTTGTGTACCTGAGCATGAACAGGAACAAATCCTACGCAAGTGTCACTCCAAGGCATATGGAGGACACCACGCTGGAGATAGAACTGCACATAAGTTATTGCAATCCGGTTTTTATTGGCCTACTCTCTTCAAAGATGCCCGTAAGTTTGTCTTGTCTTGTGATGAATGTCAAAGAATTGGTAATTTTAGTAGACGTCAAGAAATGCCTATGAATTATTCTCTTGTTATTGAACCATTTGATGTTTGGGGCTTTGATTATATGGGACCGTTTCCTTCCTCTAATAGGTATTGATAACCCACAAGTATAGGGGATCGCAGCAGTTTTCGAGGGTAGAGTATTCAACCCAAATTTGTTGATTCGACACAAGGGGAGCCAAAGAATATTCTCAAGTATTAGCAGCTGAGTTGTCAATTCAACCACACCTGGAAACTTAGTATCTGCAGCAAAGTGTTTAGTAGCAAACACTACAGGAAACTTCTAGTTTGCCGTCTGGGCATAACAGACGACAAAGACGTAAATCCAGACGGCAAAGAGTTTGCCGTCAGGAAGTAGACGGCAAAGTCAGACGGCAAAGATTAATCGGCAAAGAATACTTTGCCGTCTGCTTTTTTTTCCTGACGGCAAAGACTTTGTCGTCAGTCTATATTTTTGCCGTCAGTCTGGGGAAAGTAGACGGCAAAACATTGCACCAGACAGAACGGACGGTCTGACGGACGGCGTCAAGTGTTTTGCCGTCTACCGGCCGTCCAAGCAGACGGTAAAGTCTATTATCTTTGCCGTCAACTATCAGTTTTGGCAGACGGGAAAGAAGCATACTTTGCCGTCTGTCACTGTAGTCCCAGTGGGCAAAATACCAGGACTTTGCCGTCTGGTGCTCCTTTCCCAGTCGGCAAAGACTCATATTTCGCCGTCAGTTGGTGCTGGCCCAGACGGCAAAGCTCTACCTCTTTGCCGTCAACCTGCCTGTTGGCAAGACGGCAAAATGCCAGCGGAAGGCATCTTAGCCGTCTGTCCCTTGACGGCAAAGCTTCTTTTTTTTAAATCAGAAATTAAACAGTTTAATACACAGTATAGAACCATAACAGCACAGAACCATAACAGGACATCATAGTTCCATAGCAAATATAAGCAACAATGAACAAATATAAGAACGAAGTTCCATAGCATATATATAGTCCCAGGACAAAGTTCCATAGCATATATATAGTCCCAGGACAAAGTTCCATAGCATATAGTCCCAAAACAAAGTTCCATAGCATATATATAGTCCCAGGACAAAGTTCCATAGCATATAGTCCCAAAACAAAGTTCCATAGCATATATATAGTCCCGGGACAAAGTTCCATAGCATATAGTCCCAAAACAAAGTTCCACAGCATATAATACACAACGAACAAAGATGGCATCACTACGTAAGATTTGGCACTACAACAAATGCCTTCATGTCCATGTCGTAGTCCAAAGAGCATCCAGGTGGCAACCTACAAGATTGAATGGTGTGTGTCAAATAACGCGCTTGAACAATATGCCAAATAGACAAAAGGAAGTACTTCGACACTACAAAATAAATAGTGATCCATATTCCATAGTGAGTTTCCAAAATAAAAAGCTTCTAGTACATATGGAGTTTCTTGAACACTTATCAAATTTTGAACATGCTAATTTAACACTAGATCTTTACTTATAAGTCTGGTCTTTAAATGGTTCAAACTGTCTCGACTTACAAGTTTCTAAATCATGGAGATCTTCAAATGGTCTCTATATCATGAAAATAAGTAGCTACTTGTCTCTAAATCATGAATATCTTCAAGTGTTCTCTAAATCATGAAAATAAATAGCTTCAAGAATGCATATATTTAATTAAGATCATGGTTGAAATTATTCAAATGGATTATAGTTTGAAACGGTTCAAATGGTCTCTACTTGTCTCTACTTATGAGTTTGATCTTTAAATGGTTCAAACGGTCTCTACTTACAACTTTCTAAATCATAGAGATCTTCAAATGGTCTCTAAATCATGAAAATAAGTAGCTACTTGTCTCTAAATCATGAATATCTTCAAGTGTTCTCTAAATCATGAAAATAAATAGCTTCAAGAATGCATATATTTAATTAAGATCATGGTTGAAATTATTCAAATGGATTATAGTTTGAAACGGTTCAAATGGTCTCTACTTGTCTCTACTTATAAGTTTGATCTTTAAATGGTTCAAACGGTCTCTACTTACAAGTTTCTAAATCATGGAGATCTTCAAATGGTCTCTAAATCATGAAAATAAGTAGCTACTTGTCTCTAAATCATGAATATCTTCAAGTATTCTCTAAATCATGAAAATAAATAGCTTCAAGAATGCATATATTTAATTAAGATCATGGTTGAAATTGTTCAAATGGATTATAGTTTGAAACGGTTCAAATGGTCTCTACTTGTCTCTACTTATAAGTTTGATCTTTAAATGGTTCAAACGGTCTCTATTTACAAGTTTCTAAATCATGGAGATCTTCAAATGGTCTCTAAATCATGAAAATAAGTAGCTACTTGTCTCTAAATTATGAATATCTTCAAGTGTTCTCTAAATCATGAAAATAAATAGCTTCAAGAATGCATATATTTAATTAAGATCATGGTTGAAATTGTTCAAATGGATTATAGTTTGAAATGGTTCAAATGGTCTCTACTTGTCTCTACTTATAAGTTTGATCTTCAAGAATCAAGATAGCTACTTGTTTCTACGTTGAAAAATTTAAGACCTACGTAAATGAGATATGTACGCACTAACCATACTCGATCTCAAACATTCGGAGAACCACCAAGGTTGTTGTCGCTTGGGCCTCGTGCATGTGAAGATCCATCAGCATTAGATCCATGGCCTGATTGAGGCATCTGCATAGCGGGCATACCATCCTGGGTACAATAAACCTGCAAATTATGTTTGAGTTAAGATTAAGTACTGGTAGTAGAAGATTATGATTGAGTGAAGATTATGTATGTGTTTGGCAATTAAGGAACTAACCACAAACATTGCAAAGCATTGACTAGTTTGTGCCAACACCGCCTGCTGCACCGCTTGCGTCCCTCTCATCGACCGATCGCCTCTCCTCCGCCCTCTCCTCCGCCACCACTCGCCTCTCCTCCGCCCTCTCCTCTGCCGCCACTCGCCTCTCCTCCGCCAGTCAGGCCTGTAAAATATGGCATGGCAATTGCATCTTCAATCCAAAAGTAAGTAAGAAACAAACATATATAGAAGGACTTGTATAGAATACCTCCATCTCAACCATAGCTGGAGTCGAGCGTTTATATGTAGAAGATTTTGAGATACGTAACCGAGCTTTGTATTCAGGGAGAGAGCTACGGGAGGAGCTAGGGAACATGCCTCCTGCAATTGCTTCCTTGCCATGTTTCCTTCCTTCTCCAGAGATCATGACCAAAGCATGGTCAAGAGGCTCTGTTGTCACATCATACTCGGACCCTTTCAACTCTTTTGCCACCCCTTTAAATTTCTCCATCCGATCGTAGGCGGTCTTGCTGGAGTACGCGGACACTGTGTCATTCTCATCGTAAGGCGTGGTTGTTCTGTACGGTGCCTTATGGGCCAAAGCATACGAGACGAAAAGGTTGGGCAGTGGAGCATTATGGTGAGATGCCTGCAACCAAAGAAACATGATTAAGATTTCATCACAAGGATTGGCAACATGTATGACAAGAAAAAGCTTATGAAGAACTCCATAAGATATACCCAACGTTCACCGTACTCCATAATGTTCAAGTTGCCTTGATGATGTGGTGGATCCAGCATTCCGCTCGCCGATTTCTATAATCTTTGTTTTTCGCCTGTACTCTTTGGAACACCAATAGTCCATGATCCGCTCCCAACACTCCCCTTATCGACGCACCATCTCGGAGTAACCTAATTGATCAATTGCATCTCATATATGTCAAAAATAAATTGAGTGCCACTGTTGAGGAAATAACAAGCATGAATATGCTTTACCTGCATGTACTTGTCCTTCTCAAGACGGAGTCACCTACCAGCTTTCTTATCAAGACTCTTATAGCCTTGAGTTGCCATATATTTGCGGACGGCTAAAGGGCGCGCCTCATGCATCAGATTATGCACAAGCTTCGGGCAATGTTTGTTGACAACTGCTCGTGCCTCCTCCAACTTTCCATCCTCGCATCCATAGAAACCATTGTCATATTATTTACGCCATGATTTTAATTTTTTACCATACAAAAGGGAAACGTGCATCCATGGATTGAATCCTATCTCTAATAGGTAAAGATGGGTCCTAATCCCACCCGAGTACGTGTAGATTGGGTTCGTTTCCCGTGCTCTACTCCGGTCCTCGGCAAAATTTCGGCAGCACCTCCCCGCTGTTCTCTAGATACACATCTCGACAACAAGCCAAGAGAATGTGCACCCGGAGAACAACAAGGTGGCGCTGACGAAATTTTGCCGAGGACCAAAGTAGAGCACGGAAAATGAAACCCAATCTAGACGTACTCGGGCTGTCCATGGATAACGTGGACAATTCAAAAGGACGACGGTTATAAATATGAAAAGACATGCATATTTATAGATGCCACCCTTTCGAACGGGAGACGCCTAGGTTACGAGACTTGACATGAAAATAAAATCTAGTGGCATCGGCATGACGACCGGAACGAAGCAAATAGGGGAGGGGGAGGAGATCACAGTCAAGCTCACCCCTAGACCGTAGAGGCGGTATAGTCGAATGACGATGGCAATGGCAACGGGACGGAAAATGCTCCTCGAGGTGAAGAGAAAATCCCTGCACATGAAAAGCACCGGCACAACCAACATAAGCACTCGCAGAACAATCTAATAAAAACATTATGAACATCATCTTGCAGTTCAACAAAACCTAACCTAAAGAAAATAAGCAAGAAACTAAGCATTTAATTTCCTAAGGAGCATCAATCAAAAAATTTGCTTCAGTTTATCAGAAGAAGTGTTGTGTTGGTTAAGTCCAGTGCCAAATTTTAAGTCGATCTTCAGGGTGCAGCAAAGCCAGTTATTTTTTGTCAACAGCAGTAGTTTTGCATGATTTCTTCCCTGTTGTTTCATATGACATAAATTGTACGAGAGAATCTGACTACTGCTGTACTGTTTTGCAATTTTTTCATATCACATACTGAAAGCAACGCAAGTGCTTCCTTCATATAAAAAAGAGAGCATGTCTTATGTGTCGTTCATGATAGGCAGCTGAATTTCCATCAGCAAATCATCCATCTACACATCCATCCACATGTACTGCAATACATACATCTATCCATCTAAAACAGTACGAACAGAGATGGGAGCTGTGCTCACCGTGGCGTGCGGCAGAGGGGCTGAGGGCAGAGGGGGAGGTGGTGCCCGGCTTCGGTGGCGACCAGCGGCTGCGGAGGCATAGGCGGGAGCCGTGGCGGTGCCGCTAACGGCAGCCGTGGCGCTTAGGGCAGGGGAGGACTGCCCGGGGGCGGGCGCGCCATTGGAGGAGGAATGGTGGGGGGCGCAGTGGACAAGGATGGAGGCGGGGACCAGCTGCGGCGGCGCGGTGGAGGTGGGGAAAGGCGGCGGCGGCGCGGTGGAGGCGGGACGGGCGGCGGCGGCGCGGTGGAGGCGGGGACGGGCGGCGGCGGCGCGGTGGAGGCGGGGACGGGCGGTGGCGGGCAGAAACCTAGCGCTAGCTAGCGGGGTCTGATGCGGTCGGGTGGGGGGGAGGGGTTTTCTTTTTTTTTTACAATTTACTTTCTTTGCCGTCATGGGAAAAGAAAAGGAGACGGCAAAGCCAGGCTCGGTGCCAGTTTTTTTTTCTATTATTTCGCCGTCAGCAGGGTTGAAGGAAGACGGCAAAGCTACTGACTTTGCCGTCAGCAGACTATAAAAACAGACGGCAAACCCAGGGCACCGTTACCGCCCGTTATGCTGGACACGCATCGACCCTTTGCCGTCACCCGGAAAACAACAGACGGCGAAGAGCAAGTTTGCCGTCTTGTTTTTTTTGCTGTCTATCTTTTGCTATCTTTGCCGTCAGCCGCCTCGCAGACAGACGGCAAAGCAGAGATTTGCCGTCAGGCATACTTTGCCGTCATTAGTTGATGGCAAAACTTTCTCTGCCGTCTACCCCGACGAAAAGCTGACGGCAAAGCCATTCACAGACGGCAATTTAGCAGTTTCCCATAGTGAAAGTAATATGATAGTGGTGGTAACGGTAACAAAAGTAAAGACAGCAAAAGTAATGTTTTTGGTATTTTGTAGTGATGATAACAGTAGCAACGAAAAAGTAAATAAGCGTAAACCGATTATATGGAAAACTCAGAGGCACCGGATCGGTGATGGATAATTATGTCGATGTGGTTCATCATGTAACAGTCATAACATAGGGTGACATGTAACTAGCTCCAGTTCATCAATGTAATGTAGGCATGTATTCCGTAAATAGTCATACGTGCTTATGGAAAAGAACTTGCATGCCATCTTTTGTCCTACCCTCCCGTGGCAGCGGGGTCCTATTGGAAACTAAGGGATATTAAGGCCTCCTTTTAATAGAGAACCGGAACAAAGCATTATCACATAGTGAATACATGAACTCCTCAAACTATGGTCATCACCGAGAAGTATCCCGATTATTGTCACTTCGGGGTTGTCGGATCATAACACATAATAGGTGACAATAGACTTGCAAGATAGGATCAAGAACACACATAGATTCATGAAAACATAATAGGTTTAGATCTGAAATCATGGCACTCGGTGTCACGCCCAATATGCGACCCTATCCAAAAGGAACTCGACGGTCCCACCAAGGATAGACCCGCATATTGAAACGCTTTTGCAAGGTGGATATCATTACATCAACATTACATAATAGATGGGGATACATACATAAGGCACAAATGCCACAAGAATACAACAACATCATATACAAGATCAACATCCGACTACGGATGAAACATAAATAGAAACTCAACGACATCCACCTCGCTAGCCCAGGCTGCCGACCGGAACCTATCCCCGATCGAAGAAGAAGCGTAAGAAGAACTCCAATACAAGCAAACATCGCTTTCACGTCATGATCATCGCATAACCTGTACCTGCAATCGGTGGTGTAGTAATCTGTGAGCCACGAGGACTCAGCAATCCCATTACCATGGGTATCAAGACTAGCAAAGCTTAAAGGGAAAGGAAGGGGTAAAGTGGCGAGGTTGCAGCAGCGACTAGGCATATATGGTGGCTAATATACGCAAATGAGAGCGAGAAGAGAAACAAAGGAACGGTCGTCAACTAGTAATGATCAAGAAGTGATCCTGAACTCCTACTTACGCCGACATAACCCGTAAACCGTGTTCTCCTCTCGATCAACCCGAAAAGAGACACTCACGGTTACGCATCAGCGACCAGACCCGAATGGATCTAGCGCCTGTGCTCGATGTCATCCTGGATCAGTAATGCCGACACCACACAAGATTTCAAGGATTTATAGCAGAGTAGCAATCACACACTTATTACATCGTTGTCCACAAGGGAACTTAATACAATAATATGGCTTAAGGCCATCTAATAATAACAAATGAAGGCTTGGAAAACGAAAGTGAGTCCATCAACTCCAACGGCATCACCGAGTATAGAACCACGACCTAACACCTTACTGTCGTTGCGAAAAAGTCTGCAACATGAAAAGTTGCAGCCTCAAAACGGGTCAAGACATGGAATATGCCGGCAATGTAACACATAGAGAACAATGAAGCAACAAGCCTATACTACATGCATATATGGCTGGTGGTAAGGCTCTACGGTTACATTTTTGCATAAAGCTGATTTTTCCCTACATCAAAGGAATAATTTTATTTAACTATCATGGTGGTTGTTAAACATTGAGAATGGTTGACAGCATCCTCAATCCTCATTAAAAGTACTCATTAAAACCCAATAACTTTATTATTAGAAGTAACATGTTGAGATTCACATGATATTCAAGTACTAGATACTCAAGATGTCCATAACCGGGGACACGGCTAATCATGATTAGTTTATACACTCTGCAGAGGTTTATGCACTTTTCCCCACAAGACTCGATCGCCTCCGCTTGGTTCTCGTGACCGCATGGTGTTTGTTAAACGGATGACCGAGACATAGTCTTTCAGAAGCGCTAGCACCTTACATGTGGGTAGACCGTTCCAACCTACATCCCCTACATCAGCTAGCCTACCCGTAAGAGTTCGCACAACTTAGTCAACTACGCCAGAGCCCATAATTGGCTTGTGGCTGCACACGGAAGTTTCCAGTTTGAATAATCTTATGATCCCTTAGAGCCTGGGTGGCGGTCCGAAGAAATACAGGCAAGTCCCGATAGAAACCAGGTGCCTCAATCCACCCAGATGTGTGTTTAGGTTGCCACCTTAGATAAACCATTAATTAACAATCTCACATCTGTCATGGATATTCACTCACCCAATCCACGTCTACTAGCATAGCGTGGCATAATCAAGCAAACGAGAAGTAACTCCCAAGGTTTCATAAGTAAAACAGGTAATAGGTACTACCTCAATCTACTTCCCATCCCACAATTTAATTAGATCCTAAACATGCAAGTGTTTGAGGGTTTGATCTAATGCAATAAAGCTGGGTAGTAGAAAAGGTATGATCAAAGTGTTACTTGCCTTGCTGATGATCCGCGAGTCCTAGAGATTCGAAGTAACAAGCGGCGCACTCCGGGTGATCTAACGCAGACAAACAACAAGCATACAATAAGTACTCATCTAATGCACAGGGAATTCTCGAATAAAAGATCTAACCAGATAGTTCAACTTAAGAACCCTGGTTGCAAAAGAATCGAATCAAATAAAGCATCGAAAGTCGGAACTCGAGAGAGAACGACTCGGTTTAGCAAATCTGAAATTAAGTCAAAATTTTACAGTAGCAAAACTCTGTGAAAGTAGGGTAGTCGAACGGCGGTTTCGTTCTGAAACTCCAGCGCTTGAATCACCGATTCCGATAAACGAGCAAGAAATAAAACAGATTTGAAAATCGGATCGAAATCGAATCAAAAATAACGGATTAAATCCGATTTAAAAGAAAACGACGAACGAACTAAATAACGGACGTTCGTTAACAGAACTAATCCAACGAACGCATTCATTGAAACGAACGGGTCGGTGAACGTTCACTAAATAAGAAAACCGAAAAAAAAATAAAACCCATCTAGGTTTTTAAAAAAAAACCGAACCTCTTTTTTTTAAATAAAACCGGGTCGGTTTATTAGGGGAAAACCGGATCGGGCGGCGGCGGCTACCTCCGGTGGCTCTCCCGGGCTCCGCGGGTCGGGAGGGCGGCGGGTCGGTGGCTGGGCTGGGGGTGCTCGGGCGCCGTGGGGCGGCGAGGGTGGGGATCGGCGGCGTCCTCGGCGGCGCGGCGGGGCTCCGGTCGGGGCGGGCGCGGGTGGCGGCGGGGTGAGGAGAGAAGGGGGGGCGCTGGTTTTAAAGAGGAGGCGTGTCGGCTTGGGGGAGGGGCAAGCTGGGGCGGGGGAGGCGGACTCCGGCGGCGGGGTGGCGTCGTGCGGCGGCGGGAGACCGCTCGGGCGGCCGAGCGCGCGAGGGAGGAGAGGGAGGTGGGCCGGGGGCGCTGGGCTGGGGCCTGGCTGGCTGGGCCGGCTGGGCCTTGGCCCAGGGGGGGCGGCGGGTTTTTTTTTTAAATAAAACCAAACGAATTAAAAAAAAATATCAAACGAACTCCGATTTAAATAAAACAAATTTTCCCCGACTCCTAAAAATGAGTCGAACAAAATGAACTTTAAAAACAGCAAACATGCATAATATTTTTAAAATGCTCATTTTTGCCTAAGCAAAATAAATCTTTCAAAAACCAAATTTTGATTTATTTATAATATCTTCATTTTTCCTAAATATTGGGAAAGTCATATTATTCCCTCTCTTGAGACTGTTATAGGAAAACTTTATGAAGATAATTAAATAAATCCAATGATCCTATTTCCAAAATTTGAGAAATCCCAAATATGAAAATAATGAAACTTCCAACTCTCTCCGAGGGTCCTTGAGTTGCATGAAATTTTCTAGGATCGGAAAAATGCGAGAAAAATATGATATGCATGATGACCTAATGTATAACATTCCAAATTGAAAATTTGGGATGTTACAAACCTACCTCTTAAGATGAATCTACGCCCTCGAGATTCGGGTTGGCTAGAAAATAGGTGAGGGTGGTCCTTTAGCAAAACTTCCTCTCTTTCCTGTGTGGCTTCATCCTCGGTGTGGTGGCTCCACTGAACTTTGCAAAACTTGATAACCTTCTTGCGGGTAACTCTGCGGGCATAATCGAGAATCTTAACCGTTTTTCCTCATATGTCAAGTCATCCTTCAACTGAATTGCTTCCGGTGGCACTGTGTCTCTTAACGGTACCTCTGCTATCTCGGGGTGACATTTCTTCAATCGAGAAACATGGAATACATCATGAACTCCCCGACAGTCCTTCCGGTAATTCCAACTTATAAGCAACTTCTCCCATGCGTTGCAAAATCTTATACGGTCCAACGAAACGGGTGCTAACTTTCCTTTAACTCCAAAACGCTTAACTCCTCGAAGCGGGGATACTCGAGATATACTCTGTCTCCAACTTCATACTCAATCGCTGCGCTTTGAATCGGCATAGCTCTTTTGTCCGGACTGGGCTACCTTGAGCCTGTCTCGAATCAACTTAACTTTCTATTCAGACTCCTTAATCAAATCTGGTCCAAACAACTGACGATCTCCAGTTTCGTCCCATAACAACGGTGTCCTGCACCTTCTTCCATACAAAGCCTCGAAAGGTGCCATCTTCAAGCTGGTTTGGTAATCTGTTGTTGTAGGAAAATTCTGCATACGGCAAATTTTCATCCCAGCTAGATCCATAATCTAGGGCACAAGCTCTCAGCATGTCCTCCAAAATCTGATTGACCCTCTCGGTGCATCCATCGGTCTGTGGGTGGAAAGTCGCATCTTTGAATTCCAATCGGGTTCCCAATGTTTCGTAACCGGGTTCCAAAATTTCGAGGTAAACTGGGTTCCTCTATCTCGATACGATGCTCCTCGGAACTCCGTGTAAGCACACAATTCTGGTCATGTATATCTTTGCCAACTTAGCACTGCTATAGGTAGTCTTGATCGAATAAAATGTGCTACCTTAGTCAAACGGTCGACTATAACCCAAATCGAGTCATATCCTCGAACGAGTCTTTGGCAATCCTGTGATAAAATCCATGCCTAGTTTATCCCACTTCCATTCGGTATCGGCAATGGTTGTAACAATCCTGCTGGCTTCGATGCTCGCCTTTACTTTCGACATACGCCGCAAATCGCTACATACTCCGCAATATCCTTCTTCATTCCGTCCACCGTAAAGTATTCTTCAAATCCAAATACATCTTGGTATTTCCTGGGTGAATCGAATAGGGTGAATCATGGGCTTCTTGTAAAATTAGCTTCCTGATCTCTGGGTCATTGGGCACATAAACACAGTCCTCAAACCATAGGGTATCGTGCTCATCCTCACGAAATCCTTTAGCTTTTCCTTTGCTTATTTTCTCCTTTATAGAGGCAACTTCCTTATCTGCCTTTTGGGCTTCTCTGATTTTGTCCATCAGCGTTGACTGAATCTCCAATGCTGCTACATAGCCTCTCGGAACTATTTCCAAACATAGCTCTCGAAGGTCTTCGGCTAACTCATTGGGTATTCCTCCCATCATTAGAGTATTGACGTGGCTCTTACGGCTCAATGCGTCTGCCATTTACATTAGCCTTCCCGGGGTGATAATGCAATCTCATGTCATAATCCTTGATAAGCTCTAACCATCTCCTTTGTCTGAGATTCAATTCCTTCTGTGTGAAGATGTACTTCAAACTCTTGTGATCCGTATATACTTCACAATGATTTCAAATGAGAAATGGCTCCACGTCTTCAGGGCATGCACAACGGCTGCTAACTCCAAATCATGAGTGGCATAATTCAACTCATGGGGCTTAAGTTGTCGTGAAGCATACGAAACAACTCTTCCTTCCTGCATAAGCACTGCTCCCAGTCCTCGACGTGAAGCGTCGCAATACACCTCATAATCCTTAGTCTGATCCGCAATATCAAACCTGGGTGAGGTAACTAACCTTTTCTTCAACTCCTGAAAACTTGCCTCGCAGTCCTCAGTCCATATGAATTTGTTTTCCTTCTTCAACAATTCTGTCATAGGCTTGGCAATCCTTGAGAAATTCTCAATGAACCTTCGGTAGTATCCTGCGAGTCCAAGGAAACTCCGAATCTCTCCAACTGTCGTTGGTGCTTCCCATTTGGTTACGGTCTCAACCTTTGTGGGGTCAACTGCTATCCCTTCTCCGGATATAACGTGTCCGAGAAATCCAACTTCCTTTAACCAAAACTCACATTTGCTGAACTTGGCATACAACTGGTGTTCCCTCAGTTTCTCCAAAACCAATCGCAAATGTTCCTTGTGTTCCTCTTCATTCTTTGAGAAAATCAAAATGTCATCAATGAACACCACGACGAACTTATCCAAAAACTCCATAAACACTTTGTTCATCGTGTTCATGAAATAGGCTGGTGCGTTAGTCATCCAAATGACATAACGGTATACTCGTATAGTCCATATCTCATGGTAAATGCTGTCTTGGGTATGTCCTGCTCCCGAATCTTCAATCGATGGTACCACGATCGCAAGTCGATCTTGGAAAACACCTTGGCTCCTTGCAAGCGATCAAACAGATCATTTATCATAGGTAGTGGGTACTTGTTCTTGATTGTTACTTCATTCAATCCACGATAATCAACAACCATTCTTAACGATCCATCCTTCTTCTCCACTAGCAAAACGGGTGATCCCCACGGTGAAGAACTTGGGCGTATAAAACCTTTATCCAAAAGCTCCTTAATCTGCTTCTTGATTTCCGCCAAATCCTGTGCTGGCATCCTATATGGTCACTTCGATATCGGGCCTGTTCCTGGCAACAGCTCGATCAAAAACTCAATGTCTCTATCTGGTGGCATTCCTGGCAATTCTTCCGGAAATACATCAGGAAAATCCTTCACCACTGGTACTTCTTCCTGTACCACTCCTGATAAGCAATTAACTTGCACTCTTCTCGGCTCGTGCCGTGGATACATACTTAATCCTTCTTCCTTCGTGTGGTGAGCAAAATTGATCTAGTGGAGCAATCAATGTTTCCTCCATACCTTGATAACCAATCCATACCTAATATCACATCCAATCCTTGGGATTCCAGAACTATTAGGTCTGAGGGGAAAACATAGTGTCCAATCCTTAATGGCAATCGATCACACCATTTACTAGCCATGTACTCGCCTCCGGGTGAGGTTACTAGCATGGGTGACCTAAGGGCTTGGGTTGGTAACTTGTACTTATCCACAAATCCCTTGATATGTATGAATGCGATGCACCAAAGATCGAAAAGAACAACCGCAGTAAATGACTTAACCAAAAACTTACCGACATCTTGCATCGGGCTGATCTTCAACCTCCTCCACTTCAATGTGGTTCACCTGTCCTCTATTGAAAGGGTTGGGCTTCTTTCGAGCTTCCATTGCCATTTCCATTCTGGCCTTACGACAGTCATTGGCATAATGCCCAGTCTTGCGGCACTTAAAACAAGTAATATGACTCAGGTCTACTTTGGATGGTGTTGACGGGTTGGTGCGATTCTGTCCGTTGTTTCCTCCATTTCCGTTCCCATTCTTAGTGCTGTTATGGTTATGCGAATTACCTCCTCCATGGGTATGCTGAAACTGAATTTCCTAACTTAGGGGTATAACGAGGTTTCTGCTGAGCTCCAGAGTTATACTTCCCTTGTCCATACTTCCGCTTACGGTTCTCAATTTGCTGTTGCTTTCCTTCAATCATGAGGGCTCGGTCTACTAACTCCTGGTAGTTATTGAAACTGGCTACCATCAACGGCATGCTGAACTCATCATTCAGTCCTTCTAGAAACTTCTCCTGCTTAGCTGCATCTGTAGCAACGTCATCTGGGGCATAACGTGCTAGTTTACTAAAGTCATCCACGCATCGCCAACAGTCCTTCCTCCTTGGCGTAAGTTGCGAAACTCACGCTTCTTCATGGCCATAGCTCCTGCTTTGAAACATGGGCGGCAAAAGCTTGCTGAAATTGATCCCATGTGGCGGTGTCTCTGAGTGGTAAGTGGCTGTGAAATTCTCCCACCGTTGCTGCTGGGTCCTTCAAGCTGATGTGCTGCAAACTTCACTCTTTCTCCATCCGTGCATCCCGCAGTGGTCAGCTCCCTTCCTATCTTGCGGAGCCACCATCTGCTACAATTGGCTCGGTGCTCGGAATACACCGGCGGTTTAGTCTAAGGAAACGAGTCGGATGATCCGCAGTGGTGGTGGTGGTGTGTTGTTGTTGTTGTTGTTGTTGTTGTTGCCACAGTTCTCGCACCAATGTTTGAATCGAGTATTCTGCTGCCGGATCAGTTGGGTGATCTCTCGGCAGGAAAACGAATCCGGGTCGGCGTCTCGGAGGCATCGATGGGTTTAGAAAAGATGAGAATTTAGAATAGAATGAGGTCTAAGGGAAATCACTACCCAAATGCACATGAGCAAATACACACAAGATCACTTCATTCAATCAAACAAAGGCTTACAACGATCTAACTATCGCAAAAGTGCGTGTACTATAAGGATTTACATGGAGGGAATACTACTAATATGTGGGGACTTCTACTAATTTGAACCGTGGAAGACTCCATAATGTCCGCTCCAGCTTCGTCTTCAAAGTCGGGTTCACTTGGATCCGAATCGGTGTCGTCGATGTTGATGTAGTCGCTTGGGCAATTGACATACTGGTCTTCATTCCTCGAAAGTGCCAACTTCTTCTTGAGTTCTTCAATCTCGTACTTAAGATCGTTATTGTGTCTTGCTAGAGCTACGATCTCGTCCATATAGTCCTTGCGAGTTGTCTTTAGTTCTTCTTCAAGTTCGATGATCCTTCCTTTTGCATTCTGCAACTCCAACATATCATTGCACATCTGGTTCTCCTGGCGTCGAATGTGCTGGTTTAACTCCTGGATGAATGATGCAATGGATCTATCCTTCTTGGTGCTGACAACGTCCCATTTGTCGTCTCGGCGTCCGCAAATTTGGTAGATTGTGTCCTTAAGGTCTTCTTGATAAACTTCTCCAATGCGTCCCATGGTGATGTGAGCTGCCATGCTCTTTCCCAGACTCCAAGTTGGTGCACTGAAAACACTATCTATAGGCTTGGTGATTGGGGCGAATGTCCTTCCTGGAACGTGAGCGTGAATCTTCCAGCGCTCCTCTTCAGGCAGAGTGGCGTTGAAAGTCCCGGTGAAGCTTGGTAGTCCTATGTTCAGGTACTTGGTAACTTCCTTCAAGTGAAATCCAAAAGGTGTGCCTTCATCCGGTTGGGTGTACTTGATCTTCGCGTCCTTCATCCTAAAGAGAGTAGAAAATATGAGGAGTTAGAAAATGAGAAGAGAATAGTGATCTATGGCTTTATCGTAGTGGTCGTGTCCTACAGTCAGCGTGTGCTCTGATACCATTCTCTGTAGCGACCAGACCCGAATGGATCTAGCGCTCTGTGCTCAGTGTCATCCCTGGATCAAGAATGTCGACACCACACAAGATTTCAAGGATTTATAGCAGAGTAGCAATCACACACTTATTACATTGTTGTCCACAAGGGAACTTAATACAATAATATGGCTTAAGGCCATCTAATAATAACAGCGGAAGGCTTGGAAAACGAGTGAGTCCATCAACTCCAACGGCATCACTGAGTATAGAACCACGACCTAACACCTTACTCGTCGTTTGAAAAGTCTGCAACATGAAAAGTTGCAGCCCGAAAACGGTCAAGACATGGAATATGCTGGCAATGTAACACATAGAGAACAATGAAGCAACAAGCCTATACTACATGCATATATGGCTGGTGGTAAGGCTCTACGATTACATTTTTGCATAAAGCTGATTTTTCCCTACATCAAAGGAATAATTTTATTTAACTATCATGGTGGTTGTTAAACATTGAGAATGGTTGACAAGATCCTCAATCCCCATTAAAAGTACTCATTAAAACCCAATAACTTTATTATTAGAAGTAACATGTTGAGATTCACATGATATTCAAGTACTAGATACTCAAGATGTCCATAACCGGGACACGGCTAATCATGATTAGTTTATACACTCTGCAGAGGTTTATGACTTTTCCCCACAAGACTCGATCGCCTCCGCTTGGTTCTCGCACTTCATGGTGTTTGAGAAGCGGATGACCGAGACATAGTCTTTCGTAAGCGCTAGCACCTTACATGTGGGTAGACCGTTCCAACCTACATCCCCTACATCAGCTAGCCTACCCGTAAGAGTTCGCACAACTTAGTCAACTACGCCAGAGCCCATAATTGGCTTGTGGCTGCACACGGAAGTTTCCAGTTTGAATAATCTTATGATCCCTTAGAGCACGGGTGGCGGTCCGAAGAAATACAGGCAAGTCCTGATAGAAACCAGGTGCCTCAATCCACCCAGATGTGTGTTTCGGTTGCCACCTTAGATAAACCATTAATTAACAATCTCACATCTGTCATGGATATTCACTCACCCAATCCACGTCTACTAGCATAGCGTGGCATAATAAGCAAACGTAGAAGTAACTCCCAAGGTTTCATAAGTAAAACAGGTAATAGGTACTACCTCAATCTACTTCCCATCCCACAATTTAATTAGATCCTAAACATGCAAGTGTTTGAGGGTTTGATCTAATGCAATAAAACTGGGTAGTAGAAAAGGTCTGATCAGTGTTACTTGCCTTGCCGATGATCCATGAGTCCTAGAGATTCAAGTAACAAGCGGCGCACTGCGGGTGATCTAACGCAGACAAACAACAAGCATACAATAAGTACTCATCTAATGCACAGGGAATTCTCGAATAAAAGATCTAACCAGATAGTTCAACTTAAGAACCCTGGTTGCAAAAGAATCGAATCAAATAAAGCATCGAAAGTCGGAACTCGAGAGAGAACGACTCGGTTTAGCAAATCTGAAATTAAGTCAAAATTTTACAGTAGCAAAACTCTGGGAAAGTAGGGTAGTCGAACGGCGGTTTCGTATTTAAACTCGGTGCGCTTGAATCACACGATTCCGATAAACGAGCAAGAAATAAAACAGATTTGAAAATCGGATCGAAATCGAATCCGAAAAATAACGGATTAAATCCGATTTAAAAGAAAACGACGACGAACTAAATAACGGACGTTAGATTAACAGAACAAATCCACCGACCGAATTCATTGAAACGAATGGGTCGGTGAACGTACACTAAATAAGAAAACCCAAAAAAAAATAAAACCCATCTAGGTTTTTAAAAAAAAACCGAACCTCTTTTTTTTTTAAATAAAACCGGGTCGGTTTATTAGGGGAAAACCGGATCGGGCGGCGGCGGCTACCTCCGGTGGCTCTCCGGCGGGGCTCCGGCGGGGTCGGGAGGGGCGGCGGGGTCGGTGGCTGGGCGGTGGGGTGCTCCGGCGACGAGGGGCGGCGACGGCGGGATCGGCGGCGTCCTCGGCGGCGCGGGGCTCGGTCGGGCGGGCGCGGTGGCGGGGGTGAGGAGAGAAGGGGGGCGGGTTTTAAAGAGGCGTGTCGGCTTGGGGAGGGGGCAAGCCAGGGGCGAGGGGAGGCGGACTCAAGTGGTGGCGTCGTCTGGCGTGGAGACCGCTCGGGTGGCCGAGCGCGAGGAGGAGAGGAGGTGGGCTGGGGCGCTGGCTGGGGCCTGGCTGGTTGGCTGGCCGGGCCTTGGCCTGAAAGCGGGTTTTTTTTAAATAAAACCAAACGAATTAAAAAAATATCAAACGAACTCCGATTTAAATAAAACAAATTTTCCCCGACTCCTAAAAATGAGTCGAACAAAATGAACTTTAAAAACAGCAAACATGCATAATATTTTTAAAATGCTCATTTTTGCCTAAGCAAAATAAATCTTTCAAAAACCAAATTTTGATTTATTTATAATATCTTCATTTTTCCTAAATATTGGGAAAGTCATATTATTCCCTCTCTTGAGACTGTTATAGGAAAACTTTATGAAGATAATTAAATAAATCCAATGATCCTATTTCCAAAACTTGAGAAATCCCAAATATGAAAATAATGAAACTTCCAACTCTCTCCGAGGGTCCTTGAGTTGCATGAAATTTTCTAGGATCGGAAAAATGCGAGAAAAATATGATATGCATGATGACCTAATGTATAACATTCCAAATTGAAAATTTGGGATGTTACACGCACACGGTTGGTGTATTTTAGAAGAGTTTGCTTCAAGTTTACTACAACCAGATATTAACAAATTCCCATCTGCCACATAACCGCGGGCACGGCTCTCGAAAGTTTGTACCCTGCAGGGGTGTCCCAACTTAGCCCATGATAAGCTCTCGCGATCAACGAAGGATATTCCTTCTCCCGGAAGACCCGATCAGTCTCGGAATCCCGGCTACAAGACATTTCGACAGCAATAAAACAAGACCAGCAAAGCCGCCGGATGTGCCGACAAATCTGATAGGAGCTGCACATATCTCGGTCTCAGGCACACCGGATTGTCCAAACTTCGATAGGTGAACCCAGAGTTGCCCCTGGTGGCCACCGTGGTCGACGGTTTGGACCAGCACTCACGACGAGCACGGCCCGGGGGGTAAATAAGATGACCCTTGGGCTCCGGAAACCCAAGGGAAAAAAGGGCTAGGTGAGGCAAATGGTAAAACCAATGTTGGGCCTTCTTTGGAGGAGTCTTATTCAAAGCGAACTGTCAAGGGGGTCCCACAAATCACCCGACCGCGTTAGGGACGCAAAATCCGGGAACATAAAACCGATATGACGGAAACTAGGGCGGCAAGAGTGGAACAAAACACCAGGCATAAGGCCGAGCCTTCCACCCTTTACCAAGTATATAGATGCATTAATTAAATAACATATATTGTGATATCCCAACAAGTAAACATGTTCCAACAAGGGACAACATCTCCATGTTCCAGCAAGGAACAAACTTCATCTTCACCTGCAACTAACAACATTATAAGAGGGGCTGAGCAAAGCGGTAACATAGCCAAACAACGGTTTGCTAGGAAGGGTGCAAAAGGTTAGAGGCCGACATGGCAATTTGGGATGGCTAGATAAACAGGTAATAGGTAGCGCAGTATAGCGATAGAACGAAGCAACTAGCATGGCAATGATAGTAGTGAGATCCAGGGTAGCGGTCATCTTGCCTGAAATCCCGCAAGGAAGAAGAACGAGTCCATGAAGAAGACGAATGGATGAAGCCGAACCAAGCGTAGATGAACGAATCCTCACGATCGCAACGAAACGGGAACTAACAAGAAGCACACAACATAGTAAACACACCACACATGAACAAGACATGAAGCACAACCAAGCATGATGCATGACACAGCTACATGAAGCTACTCATGGCAAGGGATGATGCAAACAAGAGCAACACATCAAGGCAAGTTTAAATGAGGTAGGAAACAACATAGAACAATTCCTAAGTCCTCATATGCAAATTTTGAAATTGGTCCAGATCTGAATAAACCTTATGTTCAAGTTGTTAAACAGCAAGTTAAGATGCACCACGATGATCTACACGAAATTCTAGTCAAGTTTCATATAAAGTTCATTAGATTCGGAGCTACGGTCTAGAAGATATGAGCAAAACAAGTTAAACATGGCATTGATGCAAAATGCATACAAACATCAAGCAAACACCTCAAATCAAGGATGCAACATGATAATATGAAACTACATGCAAAATCAAGCAAGTTTCATATAGAGCACACTCAAAACGGAGCAACGGTGCAACACATACACCCTATACAAGACATAACACCAAACTGTCCAAAACAGCAACTAGGCATATTGCAAACATCAAAACAATATTCTACAGGACCTCAATATGAAAACAAAAGGCATGGACATGATGTACAGGTAAAGCATGACAAAACATGAACACTGAGCTATCTCCAGAAATCAGTAGAACATGCTCAAAAGGACATGGCAAGATTACAAATAATAACAGTTTCAGACTTATCAGGAAATAACATCAGGTTGCAATGTTTAGAGCTATCAAACAACATGCTACATGAACTTATCATGGCAAACAAAGGCATGGCATGATATTACTAAATGCATAGAATAAAAGTCCTTTACTGACCATAAGCCAAAAAGGATCATAAGATATGATGGCACCCATGTAAACATGGCAAGTTATATTACAGATTCAAACATGGCAGGAACAACAATGAGTAGGCTTGTTGGTGAGCTTGAACCACTCACCACAGAGCAATACATGGCATGTCAAGGCAACTCACAGTAAGAAGACATGGCATAGAAGCTATACATGGCAAGAACAACATCATAGCATACACGGATCAACTACAACAACCTTGGCAAATTTGAATAACATGTAAACAACCTGCCAGGAAACTTTTTGTAGCAAAAGTAGAGCTCGATTGACTCAATCTATGGCACTCCATAATTGAAAACAAGGGCATGGATGGATAGTGCAAGACATTTATAACGAAACATACTTACTGAAGTATCTCAAAATAAGCACGGATCTCTCTGTAGCATCAAGTTAATATGGCATAAAAATATCAGCAGAACAGGGGCTGAAATCAGCAACATCAGTAAGCCTAGTTTGCATGCTTGTGCTAGTCACCACAAAGATCAGACAAAATACATGGCATACACCCCTGTAAATATGGCATGGCATATTACAGAACACATGTAGGACTCAAGTTCATAGGGTGCACACATAAATCATGGCAAAAATGACAAAAGTGCATGTTCTGATAAGAATCTGAAACTAACATCACATAGCCCACTTCCAACAGCATTTCGGCCATCAGGATGAGCTCACATGAAAATGACGCAATAAGATGAAATGATGTACTCGTCTAGGCGAACAATTTCACATATGGCACGCCCAAAACCGAGCTACGGATGCAGAGTTATGACATGATGAATATGGCATGAAAATGTCAAAACACTCGGGACTTAGGGAAAACAGAGGGGGAGGAAAGTCAACCGGGACGAGGTGGTGCGGGATGAGGGGATCCGGGAGCGGGGCGCCGCGTTTGGTTCGGGGGTCGGGTGGATCTCATCCACCCTGGCTCGGCGACGCCGAGGCAGCTCGGCGAGCTCGGCTCGGCCGGAGCGGAGGAGGAGGGCGGCGAGGCGCGGACGCCGGCGCGGGAGCCGCTGCGGAGGTGGCGGCGATCGCCCGGGCGGGCGGCGGGCGGGCGGCAGCTCCGGCGAGGGTCCGGGCGGGCTGGCGGCGGCAGGCGCGCCGGAGGCGGGCGAGGCCGGGCAGGCGGCGCGCAGGCGCGGGCGGAGCCGGGCGGCGGCGGCGGATGGGCTCATGGGGGCCAGCCTGCCCGGGCGGGCCGGGCGGGCGCGCTGTGGTGGGGCCACGTGGCAGCGCGGGACTGGCTGGGACGCGGCGGCGGATGGGGCAGACATGTCCGGACGGTGGGGACGAAATGTCCGGCGGCGCGCGGGGAGCGGGGCTAGGGTTGGACTGCGTGAAAATCCGGAGGGGATCACATATTTATAGGTAGAAGGAGCTAGGAAGCTCCAAATGAGGTGCGGTTTTCGGCCACGCGATCGTGATCGAACGACCGAGAGCATGGATGGGAGTTTCTTAGGTTTTGGGCCACTTTGAAAGGAGGGTTGGGCTGCACACAAAAGAGGCCTTTACGGTTACCCGGTTAACCGTTGGAGTACCAAACGACCTCCAAATGATCCGAAACTTGACAGGCGGTCCACCGGTGCTATACCAAGGCCGCTTGGCAAACCTCGGGCCATTCCAAGAAAGTTTAACACCCGCACATGAAAAGAGGTAAAAGGGGGCGCCGGGAGACATAGGAGTGCCGGATTGCAAAACGGACAACGGGGAAAATGCTCGGATGCATGAGAGGAACACGTATGCAAATGCGATGCACATGATGACATGATATGAAATGTCGATGATGACATGGCAGAGTGCAACACGCAAGCACATGACATGGCAAAGACGGCGAATAACTGACGGACACCTGGCGCATCGAATCCGGGGCGTTACACTCGGGCCCTAGTGACAAGCATTCACTACTAGGGAAAAGGCTAGCAGCAGCACGGGTTTTAGGTGTATCAGTAGCGCGGGGTGGGCGCTACTAATGAGGCGCTACAGCTAACGATAGCGATGGCGTGATCACCGGGCGCCATCGCTACACAAGTGTAGCAGCAGCGCGGTTATCGAGCACGCCATCGCTAGTAGCTCTAGCGCCCTTTGCAGCAACACGCTACTGCTATAGCGGCGCTGCTGCTAACTTCTATACACTCGCTACTACTAATTTAACAGGTTTTTTTTGGCATATTTGTTTTGTATTTTAACAGGCTTTATAGAAGAATCTTTAGCACATAGAAATGTCATCATGATACACATAGAAATGCCTGCGAGACCACGAATATAATCATAACATATACATACAAATAGTCTCATCATAATCATCATCCAACACAAAGTGGTCTCTCGTCATCATCTCTAAAATAGCGATACAAGTCCTTGATTACTTGCAAATACATCGTCATCCATCTAAACAACGGTATATGCGAGAAGAGTTATCACTTTGAGTACATGAGTTCGTATCCCTCTCTCGCATTAGCGTGAACCTAAACTAACTACTGTCGCCGTAAACCGGAAACCGGCAACACTGGGCTCGACACTCCGGCCACTCATCGTATATATACTCCTGGCGTAGCACTTCTTCGCCATCAATGATCTATGCACCTGCATCATCACATGAGTCGATGATATGCAACATATATAGTTGAGCAACAGAAAGAGACAGACTTGACAAAAATAGAAACAACATATCATAAGCATAAATAACAAAGTTCATCGTACCCAAAATGCCTTAACTAGAGTGATCTTCGCTAGTCGAGGAGGAGGACGGTTTAATTACATCACAAATAAAGTTTCACTGCGCATAACTCAAAGTTTTGTCATACGGAAAGTATGGACTAAATAGACACATTGTCATATATCGACAATCACTCCAACATGCCGTGCCATCCATCGAGGTCAGGGAGATAGTCCCCGAGCTTAGTGAAAGGCTTCATGTCGAGATGCTGAGAGGCTATCCATGTTCGGACGTCTTCCCGCGACATTTTTCCTTCTCCGTAGAACATCCCTGTTTTTCGGACGACCTCCTTCATGATGATTTGGGCAAGTTCGCTGGATGTTATTGAACTCAGCTCAAGTCGATGATCCTCGATATCTCCTATGTCCTTTGCCCATTGCAGAATATGGGCATCGCCAGATCTAGGTGACATGTGAAGGTTACGGTGATCCCGTCGTACTCCAAAGCATGTGGTGCGGGACATAGAATCCATCATTAAGAGAATCGCTCGGTTCTTTGGATGCAGCAGGTCGGTCTTATGGCTGAAGGCAGCCCCGCCGCCCATCTCTTCTTGTCCCTAACCTCTCCACCCCTTGCTTGGTAGTAAAACATAGCATCGCCGAGAACATCTTTGATGTGGGTGTAATCCTTTTTGTGAATGTTCTTCGACGAGTCCAACTAAAGAGCGCGGGAGAATCGGGGTAGAGGATGATGAGGACGGCGCCCTGGCCAAGCGCAAAATAAGTACACCTCAAATTAATTAGCCTCCACCGTGCAAATGAATTATTGAAATCGAAGGAAGGATAGCAGCGCGGATGACTTACACGGGATGATAAGGCACGAGAATCGCCTCTTTGTCCTTATTGGCAAGCATGAAACTGATGATGTAATCCCTCGCGTATTCACGCTTACTCGCATGTACACCCAAGAAGCTCTCGCATGTAGTACGGGCCAGCGACACAGATATGACGTATCTGCTCAACCCCAATGATGTAGTTCATGTGCAAGGCATAAAGGCGGACAAACGTAAACTCCAGCTTCTTCACGTGAAACATGTCGAATATGTAATCGAATCGGAGGAAGAACTTATCCGCAGGGAAGCTGTAGACGTACTACATTTGCCGCGGAACGTTAACCACGTACAGTGGGTATCCTGGATCTTCGAGGCGATGAGGCATTTCTCTACCCACAGCACATCGTCATTAAGTCTCCTTAGATCGCCGAATCTGGCCCGTAGCGCTGTTGCAGGTAGGATTGGTTGACCGGGATATGCCATTTATCCGCATCGGGATATTTATACGGTCTGAAGCCGAGGCTGCCGAGGCGGCTGGATCATAGAATCAGCTTTTTGCCTTTCCTCGCTCTCTTCCTAGACTTCTTTACTACCGGAAGGTCGTCAATAATACGTTGAGACGGTAATTCAGGCACCGACTCATGACGCTCAAACTCGAGGAGGCGCCAGATAGACATCGCTCACCGCCATCGCCATCGTCATCCTCATCCATGGCGGCGCCATCGCCGACTAATGGAGCCTCCTCCTTACCCCGGCCCGCTATCACCCAACCCGACACCCGACGCTAATTGGGTAGGTGGGGTGTTGATGTTCATACCTTGCTGAGGCTGCGTGCTCGTGGTTGTGCTCCCGGCCGCCTCTAGACGAAGCAGACTCTTTGGCCACAACAGGACCCACCCATTGCAACAATCACCAAGCCACCGCGGTGTCTCCTCGTCATCCACCAGTAGTATTGGAGGAGGCAAATTCTCGTGGCCCGGTTCGACACTGGCCATGGAAACCTTGAAGACGTTCGGGGGGATCGGCCGGCTGTGGAACAATGGTTCCTTCGGCTCCATTATCGTCGCCTTCCCCACGTCCACCTTCTGGTCGCCGATGGTGTACAATATGGTGCACAGGGTTTCGTCGGCCTGCAAAGAAAAGTCTGCGACGTGAGACATCCGAAAGGCAACGAAAACGGGAGATTATACATTTATATTGAAGGGGGCCGGTGTGACAGATATCGTGAGGGCGTCGAGCTCAGCCAAAGACGAAGCACCGCCGAGCACGTCCGGTGCGGGAGCCGGTGCGGGAGCAGGTGCGGGAGCCGGTGCGGAGCAAAAGGGAGTGCGGGAGCAGATGCTCCCAAGAAGTCAGCAAGGGAAAGTCCTCTGCATTTTTTCTGGATTTTCCTTGTCCAAGTGATAACGCCCGTCACCAAGGAAGTAGACAAATCTGCAACCACCTGTTTTGTGGCAGCTACCGCTATTGGCGATCGCTCGAGATGATTTCTTCTCAACCGCAATCTCAACCTTCTTGTCGATGTTTTCTTCAGTTAAACTCCGTCTTTCCTTTCTCTCCTCCGTGGTCTCACGGTAGTACTTCTTCCACGTGGAGCCGTCTCCGACACCGTGCACGCGTCCATACGACGGTCGAGTATCCACCGGTTGTCGTTTCAATATGTTCAACGCCCGATTGAATGGAGTGTCCCACTTGGGCCTCGCCAATGCCTCAGACGGCGAGTCGCTTTCGGCCGCAATCCGGTGCTGCTCTCTCTGTAAAAGGCACAAGGACCGTTTACAAATATGACTAACGCAGCAAATGAATTGATCAGTAAACTAAAATTACCAGCAGTCTCATGAACTCCGTAATGACCGGTGTTGTCTCAGAACCTTCTTCACTGGGTCCCAACGGTGCCGGGCCCTCAGACGCCACGCCTGCGGGACGGTGAAATCCGCCAAGGGGTCAGGATGCCTGCTTCATGACTTCCGCGTCCTCCTTGGCCCATTTGGACCTCTTTCCGCCGTAACCACGGCTCGAGGTGGTGGCTCCCAATGTTCCTCTTTTGAAGCCCCTTCATGTACTTAGACTTTTTTTTGGCAGCTTCGCCTCGCAAGCCTCCTTGAATATCTGAACTGCTCTTCCGTGATTGTCGGATTATCCTTTACAATCTCGGAGTAGGGTTCCGTCGTTGATCTTTGCTTTCACTCGATTTTTCCAGGCGGCCAACGCATCGCTAAACTTGGTCATGGCGTGTTTGTTTATCTTCTTCATTGCCGGGTCCTCGTCTGGATCTTCATAATCCTTCTCATTCTGGCCCGGGAACAAGAATATCTGCTGAAACTTCTTTAGGAGGGAGCTCCTCATATTTTCTATCTTCTATAGTTTACCTCCGTACGATGCAGCCAATTTGATTGCCGTAGCACGCGCGCGCTTCCTCGGGCGCCTTTGGCTCAAAATTGCCGTCGTCCACCTCCGTGACCACTAGTCTAGTAGTCCTGAGTTTGTTAGGAACCCGTTGCCTCTTTGCTTTCGGTTCTACACCGGCTCCGCTCCCCGTGGCAGCACCGGTCTCAGCGCCAGTCTCGATGTCGGTCTGAATCTCAGCGCCGGTCTCAGTCTCAACATCGGTCTGCGTGTCGGTCTCAGTCCCCGATGCCACCGGTGGGCCCAGCAACAACATCGGTTGATCATCGGTAAGGCTAAAATATTAAATGCACGCCCGGTAGACGCTGTCATAATCACCGTAACCTGTCCTTCCTCGTTGCTAGCCATGTTTCCTATGATTAAACCTAGCCAATTAATTCTAGACCTAATAAAATGAATAATGACATATAAAAGGACTATTGTTTTGCAGAAATGTTGACTCCTTCCTGGTGAGACAAATCCCGGGCACTCGATATGTCCTAGTTTGTAGCACAAGTCATGCCGAAATTCACGGAAAATTTCGGCATGACCTTTGCTAAAAAGTGGACAAATCGAGAACCTGAAATTTGCCGAATGTAAATGAATCAACATTCCGCAAAACATAGGCCAGTCGGCATCATTCCGTGGAAACAACAAAGCCACTTGGGCACAATCGAACAACTTCAATGAAAAGATATAACATGAGCAAACACTATTGAGGAATTTGCATATAACATGGCAACTTCAATGAAAAGATATAATCAACAATAATGGAATATGCAAATGAACATCAATGACATATAGCTACTGTTCTGTTTGACCAAGTTTTTGAGAAGAAAAACAATTACATTTTTTGTTTATAGCTAAATGCCATAGCTACTGTTTTTTATTTATAGCTAAATACTTTTGTTTTTTGTCTAAAGCTAAAAGTATTTATAGCTACTGTTCTGTTTGACCAAGTTTTTGAAAAGAAAAACAATTCTATTTTTTGTTTATAGCTAAATGCCATAGCTACTGTTTTTTATTTATAGCTAAATACTTTTGTTTTTTGTCTAAAGCTAAAAGTCTAGGAACTACATTTTCTCTAACCCTTTTGACCTCACCAGAATTTCCACAAAGAAGACCTTAGTACCTACACCCAATTTCTTCAAAAATATTCAGGTCCATAGTCCAAATAATTCAAATTTCATTTGAATGAAATTTGGAACAAATTCAGGTCCGTAGTCAAAATATTTTTTTATAGCTAAGTGTTTTTTGTTTGTACCCTCTGTTAATTTAAATCTAAATTCTACTATTATTTATATACCCTCTATTAGTTTAAAGCTAAATGGAATTACTGTTTAGGAATTTTCATAACAATTGCCCTAGCTAATTTCCTAAAAAAATTGCAAATCATTTTTCCTAAATGCTATAAAATGCCTACTGCACTAAAAAATCTAGGGTTCATATGAACACCTATGGTTCATATGAACATCAACACAATATCAACACATATATATAATTGCCCTAGCAGAGAGAAATAGGAGGGTAGGGACAGGAGAGGCATAGCCTTACGGTCAGCGGTGAGGGCAGGCTGCCCTGGGCGTGGCGGTGAGGTCGAGGGCGGCGGCGGTGAGCTCGAGGGAGGTGACAGTGAGGTCGACGACAGCCTCGGGCGGCGGCTGTGAGGTCGAGGGGGCGGCCTCGGGCGGCAGCGGTGTGGTCCAAGGCGGCGGGCGGCGGCAGTGTGGTCGAAGGCGGCCTCGGGCGATGGTGGTGTGGTCGAAGGCGCGCGGCAGGGCAACGGTGGCGATGGAGCAGTTGGGGGACAGGGGGGAGTAGAGAGGGGGGAAAAGGACTTGGTGAAATTTTGAGCCAGGGCCGCCGGGATTTGAGTCAAACTAGCAGCAGCGTGTTTTGCTGAAACGCACTATAGCTAAGATAGCTATAGCATGTTCGAGAGAAACGCGCTGCAGCTAACCGTTTCTGTTTTCTTTTTCTTTTTCTTTTGTTTTCCTTACATTTTCTTTTTTTCATTTCTCCTTTTTCTATTTCTTTCATTTTCATTTACTTTTCTACTTATTTTTCTAATTATTTTCTTTTACATAGCAGTAGCGTTGTAAAGAGGAAACGCGCTGCTACAATGTTTTTAGAAGTAGAGTGCTTCTGGGAGAAGCGCTGCTACTATTCCTTGCCTACCGGCACTAGTGAGAGAATTTTAGTAGTAGCGCTTTTCTGTGAAGACGCGCTACTGCTAAAATAATGATTGTAGCGTGGTTTTGCAACAAGCGCTACTACTAAGTAGCGCTAGCGCCGAGTTTTGACCAACGCTACTGCTATACCTCTGTGTATAGCGTTTTCCCTAGTAGTGATTAAGCATAGCAAAGTCATAGCAACATCAATCTCAGAACATAATGGATACTAGGGATCAAACCCTAACAAAACTAACTCGATTACATGATAAATCTCATCCAGCCCATCACCGTCCGGCAAGCCTACGATGGAATTACTCACGACGGCAGTGAGCATCATGAAATTGGTGATGGAGGATGGTTGATGATGACGACTGACGAATCCCCTCTCCGAAGCCCCGAACGGACTCCAGATCAGCCCTCCCGAGAGAGATCAGGGCTTGGCGGCTCCGTGATCGTAAAACGCGATGAAACTTTCTCTCTGATTTTTTTATCCCCGAAAGCCAACATATGGAGTTGGTGTTGGCGTCGGAGGGCCACCAGGGGGCCCACGAGGTAGGGGGGCGGGCCCGGGGGGGGCGCGCCCCACCCTCGTGGGATGTGGTGGGCCCCTGGTCTTCATCTTTGGCGAGAATTTTTTATTATTTATTCTAAGATATTCCATGGAGTTTCAGGTCATTCCGAGAACTTTTGTTCTGCACATAAAACAACACCATGGCAATTCTGCTGAAAACAGCGTCAGTCCGGGTTAGTTCCATTCAAATCATACAAGTTAGAGTCCAAAACAAGGGCAAAAGTGTTTGGAAAAGTAGATATGATGGAGACGTATCAACTCCCCCAAGCATAAACCCTTGCTTGTCCTCAAGCAATTCAGTTGACAAACTGAAAGAGAAAAAGAAAAACTTTTACAAACTCTGTTTGCTCTTGTTGTTTTTAACATGAAAAGCCAGCATTCAAGTTTCAGCAAATATTATGGACTAACCATACTCACAATAACACGTAGGTCTCATAGTTACTCATATCAATAGCATAATCATCTAGCGAGCCATAATAATAAAACTCGGATGACAACACTTTCTCAAAATAATCATAACATGATATAACAAAATGGTATCTCACTAGGCCCTTTCTGAGACCGCATAACATAAATGCAGAGCACCTTTAAAGATCAAGGACTGACTAAACATTGTAATTCATGGTAAAAGAGATCCATTCAAGTCATACCCAAAATAAACCAATTATAATGAATGCAAACGACAGCGTGCTCTCCAGCGGGTGCTTTTTAATAAGAAGGGTGATGACTCAACATAAAAGAAAATAGATAGGCCCTTCGCAGAGGGAAGCAGGGATTTGTAGAGGTGCCAGAGCTCGATTTTGAAATAGAGATAAATTATATTTTGAGCGGCATACTTTCACTGTCAACGCAACAACTATGAGATGGCTGTATCTTCCATACTACATGCATTATAGGCAGTTCCCAAACAGAATGGTAAAGGTTTATACTCCCCCTCCTCCACAAGCATCAATCCATGGCTTGCTCGAAACAACGAGTGCCTCTAACATTCAACGGGTCCCAAGGGGAGTTTTGTTTAATTATTTTGATTTGCTTTGATCTTTTTGGATCATGGGACTGGGCATCCTGCCATCGCCCTTTCTCGTGAATGAGGAGCGGAGTCCACTCCTCTTGAGAATAACCCACCTAGCATGGAAGATATAGGCAGCCCTAGTTGCACATGAGTTGCTCGAGCATACAAAACAGAATTTTTATTTAAAGGTTTGGAGTTTGGCACATACAAATTTACTTGGAACGGCAGGTAGATACCGCATATAGGAAGGTATAGTGGACTCATATGGAACAACTTTGGGGTTTAAGGAGTTTGGATGCACAAGAAGTATTCCCGCTTAGTACAGGTGAAGGCTAGCAAAAGACTGGGAAGCTTAATTAACCGAGAGAGAGCGACAACAGTAAACATGCATTAAAATTAATTTACACGAATACAAGCATGAGTAGGATATAATCCACCATGAACATAAATATCATGAAGGCTATGTTGATTTGATTCAACTACATGCGTAAACATGTGCCAAATCGAGTCACTCAATTCATTTAAAGGAGGATACCATCCCATCATACCATATCATAATCATTCTAATAGCATGTTGGCACGCAAGGTAAACCATTATAAATCATAGCTAATCAAGCATGGCACAAGTAACTATAATCTCTAAATGTCATTGCAAATATGTTTACTTCATAACAGCTGAATCAGGAACGATGAATCATCATATTTACAAAAACAAGAGAGGTCGAGCTCATACCAGCTTTTCTCATCCCAATAAGTCCATCATATATCATCATTATTGCCTTTCACTTGCACGACCGAATGGTGTAAATAATAATAAGAGTGCACGTGCATTGGACTAAGCTGGAATCTGCAAGCATTCAACTCAAGAGAGAAGACAAGTAATATGGGCTCTTGGTTAAATCAACAATGATGCATATAAGAGTCACTTCAACAATTTAATCATGGTCTTCTCCTACTGACCCCCAAAGAAAAGAAAGGAAATAAAAACTATTTACACGAGAAAGCTCCCAACAAGCAAAAGAAGAACAGGAAATATTTTTGGGTTTTATTTTTAATTATTACTACTACAGCAGGAAAATAAACTACTACTAATTTTTTTTGGGTTTTTCTAAGGTTTATTAAACACACAAGAAGAAAGCAGGAAAAAGGAAAATAAACTAGCATGGATATTACAATGAAAGAGTATGAGCACAGACATCTAGCAATGAGTGTGTGTGAACATAAATGTAATGTCGGTGAGAAATACGATTTCCCCAAGCTTAGGCTTTTGGCCTAAGTTGGTCTATTGCCGAGGATAGCCTCGGCCGATACCCGTAGGTGTAGCTGGGTCAGATCTTGATGCAGCTACCGCCTCTGAGCTGCAGCATGGCGTCGAACTGCCTCCGCTCTCCTCTCGTACTCATGTGCCTCCTCTCTCGGTAATAATATATCTTCCTCTCGTCTGAAAATCAAAGAAGGCAGGAGTGGAAGAGTAACACAGACAACATGCCGTTTGTTAAAGATTAGTCGATACTGGAAAGGTGGTCCAGTCCTCTCAATGAACTGGTGGGAAAACATAGAATCAAGATCTAAATAAGGAGGTAACTCCATATCACCCTCATGAATGTCTACATCAAGAAAATTAGCTAAGCGGGTTGCATAAATTCCTCCAAAGGAATCTCCGTTATGTCTATTATGATGCAACCTACGAGCTACAATGGCTCCCATATGATAAGATTGGTCCCCTAACACAGCACTTCTGAGAATGCTGAGATCAGGGGCACACATGTGACATGCTTCATCCTTAGCATTTTTGCATCTACCAATGAAGAGAGCAAAATAATGTATAGCATGGAAGTGAATGCTCCCTATAGTGGCTTGCGCTATATCTCTAGATTCCCCCATAGTTATTCTAGCAAGAAAGTCTCTATATTCAGATTTAGGGGGATCCCTGATACTACCCCAAGATGGAAGTTTGCATGCAAGAGTGAAATCCTCTAAGTCCATGGTATAAGATTTGTCATAAAGGTCAAACATGACTGAAGGAGAATTACACGAAGATGAAAACTCAAATGTCCCCACAAATGAACTTGTGAGATCAAGATACTAGGGGCATTTATCAGCTTCAAAGTCCTAAAGACCAGCATTACGCAAATATGCGTTAAATTCTTCTTTGATTCCAGCTTGATCCATAAAATTTTCCGAAGGCCATTCACAGGGCCTAACAAGAGCGTCTCTTGGTGGTTCCTCGTCACCATCACGCATTGCAAGCCTGGGACCTTGCTTCCTTGAAGAACCACCTTGGAACATCTTCCTAAGCATATTGTTTTCTCTGAAAAATAATTCTAAAATTTTTAGTAACTTCAAACAAAAGTGAAGCAACTTCAATAAAATTGATAGCAACAACTCCCACAAGTGCCTAGGGCCTATATCAAGCATTAGAACTACTTAGAACCATATAAATTTGACATGCAAGCTCAAGAACATGGTCACCTATGCAACACAAATTTGCAATGAATAAAGCACTAGAACAAAAACTAATTGGACCAATGGAGGAGTCACATACCAAGGAACAATCTCCCCAAGCGGTTTTGCGAGAGGTGCTTTGAGCAAGGAGATCGAAAATCGCAGCAAAAACGGCTGGAACATGAGCTTGAGTTGGTTTTTCGGGTTTGTGTGGGGCAGAGGAAGAAGATGGGTGCAGGGATAAGTGGAGGAAGGCCACCGTGGTCCCACGAGGCAGGGGCGCGCCCTCCACCCTCGTGGCTAGGTGGAAGCTCCCCCCGCGGTAATTTTTGCACTAAAAATCCTCAAATATTCCCAAAAAATCATATTAAATTGGCATGGCATTCTGAGGACTTTTATTTTCGGGATATTTTTATATTGCACGGGTAAGTCGAGAGACAGACAGAAAAATACTATTTTACTTTATTTTTGCTAAATAACAGAGAATATAAAGAGGGTACATAAGGTTGTGCTTCTAGTTTCATCCATCTCATGCTCATCAAAAAGAATCCACTAACAAGGTTGATCAAGTCTTGTTAACAAACTCATTCCGATAATCATGGAACCGGAGAAATTTGAATAACACTATGTTACCTCAACGGGATATGGACATCCCCAATAATAAGTATATCATATTTCTTCTTGACAGTAGGGAGAGGAAATTCAAAACCTCCAAATATAATCGATGGAATTTTTCCAATAGATTTCATACTATAAACTTGAGGTTGTTTCCTCGGAAAGTGTACCGTATGCTTATTACCATTAACATGAAAAGTGACATTGCCTTTGTTGCAATCAATAACAGCCCCTGTACTATTAAGGAAAGGTCTTCCAAGAATAATGGACATACTATCATCCTCGGGAATATCAAGAACAACAAAGTCCGTTAAAATAGTAACGTTTGCAACCACAACAGGCACATCCTCACAAATACCTATAGGTATAGCGGTTGATTTATCAGCCATTTGCAAAGAAATTTTAGTAGGTGTTAACTTATTCAAGTCAAGTCTACGATATAAACAGAGAGGCATAACACTAACACCGGCTCCAAGATCACATAAAGCAGTTTTAACATAATTTCTTTTAATGGAGCATGGTATAGTAGGTACTCCTGGATCCCCAAGTTTCTTTGGTATTCCACCCTTAAAAGTGTACTTAGCAAGCATGGTGGAAATTTCAGCTTCAGGTATCTTTCTTTTATTTGTAACAATATCTTTCGTATACTTAGCATAAGGATTTGTTTTGAGCACATCAGTTAATAACATACGCAAAAAGATAGGTCTAATCATTTCAGCGAAGCGCTCAAAATCCTCATCATCCTTTTTCATGGATGGTTTGGGAGGAAAAGGCATGGGTTTCTGAACCCATGGTTCACTTTCTTTAGTATGTTGAGCATCATCATGAACATTATCATTAACATTTTCACTAGGTTCATGTTCATTACCAGATTGTGTTTCAGCATCAGACATAGAGATATCATTTGAATTATCAGGTGGTTTAGCAATAGGTTCACTAGAAGTTTGCACAGTTCTATCATTTTTCTTTTTCTTCCTTTTAGAAGAACTAGGCATATCTATATTATTTCTCTGAGAATCTTGCTCGATTCTCTTAGGGTGGCCTTCGGGATACAAAGGTTCCCGAGTCATTCTACCAGTTCTAGTAGCCACTCTAACAAAGCATAATCATTTTTCTTACTATTCATTTCATTAAGCACTTCTTTTTGAGCTTTAAGTACTTGTTCTACTTGAGTGGTAACCATAGAAGCATGTTTGCTAACAAGTTTAAGTTCACCTCTAATATTAGCCATATAATCACTCAAGCGTTTAATCATAAAGGTATTCTGTTTTAATTATCTACCAAAATAAGCATTAAAGTCATCTTGCTTAAACATAAAGTTATCAAACTCATCCACGCACTGACTAGCAATTTTAGTAGGAGGGACTTCAGCTTTATCATATCTATAGAGAGAATTTACCTTTACTACCTGTGTCGGGATATCGGGAGGTTCTTCAGTAAATAAGTAATTGAGATCATATAGTTCTTCAACAAGCGGTAAATTAAGACCATGTATTTCTTCAATAGGAGGTAAATTTTTAACATCTTCAGCTTTAATACCTTTTTCTTTCATAGATTTCTTTGCCTCTTGCATATCTTTGGGACTGAGAAATAAAACACCTCTCTTCTTCGGAGTTGGTTTAGGAATAGGCTTAGTAATTGGCTCTGGAGCTGGCTCAGGAGGTAGCTCGGGAGGTGCCCAATTATTTTCATTTGTCAACATATTATTCAATAAAATTTCAGCTTCATCTTGTGTTCTTTCCCTGAAAAGAGAACCAGCACAACTATCCAGGTAATCTCTGGAAGCATCGGTTAGTCCATTATAAAAGATATCAAGTATTTCAGGTTTCTTAAGAGGATGATCAGGCTAAGCATTAAGTAACTTGAGAAGCCTCCCCCAAGCTTGTGGCACACTCTCTTCTTCAATTTGCACAAAATTATATATATCAATCAAAGCAGCTTGTTTCTTATGAGCAGGGAAATATTTAGCAGAGAAGTAATAAATCATATCCTGGGGACTTTGCACACAACCAGGATCAAGAGAATTAAACCATTTCTTAGCATCACCCTTTAATGAGAACGGAAATATTTTGAGTAAATAAAGGTAGCGCGATCTCTCATTATTAGTAAACAGGTCAGCTATATCATTTAACTTACGAAGATGTGCCACAACAGTTTCAGATTCATAGCCATAAAAAGGATCAGATTCAACCAAAGTAATTATAATAATCCTGATCGGGAACACAGATAGGTGAAGTAGCAAAAGCAAGGTCGGGTCTCATCCTATCTCTAAAAGATTCTTTACTCCATTTAACTAGCAACCTCTTAAGTTCAAATCTATCCTGGCAAGCAAGAACAGTTGCAGTAGATTCAACATTAAAAAGATAACCCTCAGGAATAGCAGGCATATTATCATCATTACTAACATCATCGTGTTCAGTTTCAATAATTTCTCTTTCTCTAGACCTAGAAATTTGTTCATCTAGAAATTCACCAAGGGGCACAGTAGTATCAAGCATAGAAGTAGTTTCATCATAAGTATCATGCATAGCAGAAGTGGCATCATCAATAACATGCGACATATCGGAACGAATAGCAGAAGCAGGTTTAGGTGTCGCTAGCTTACTCATAACAGAAGGTGAATCAAGTGCGGAGCTAGATGGCAGTTCCTTACCTCCCCTCGTAGTTGAGGGATAAATTTTTGTCTTAGCGTCTTTCAAGTTCTTCATAGTGTCCAGCAGATATAAATCCCAAGTGACTCAAAGAATAGAGCTATGCTCCACGGCAACGGCGCCACAAAAAGGTCTTGATAACCCACAAGTATAGGGGATCGCAACAGTTTTTGAGGGTAGAGTATTCAACCCAAATTTCTTGATTCGACACAAGGGGAGCCAAAGAATATTCTCAAGTATTAGTAGCTGAGTTGTCAATTCAACCACACCTGGAAAATTAGTATCTGCAGCAAAGTGTTTAGTAGCAAAGTAATATGATAGTGGTGGTAACGATAACAATAGTAAAGACAACAAAAGTAATGTTTTTGGTATTTTGTAGTGATGATAACAAAGAGTAACGAAAAAGTAAATAAGCGTAAACCAGTATATGGAAAACTCATAGGCACCGGATCAGTGATGGATAATTATGCCGGATGTGGTTCATCATGTAACAGTCATAACATAGGGTGACACAGAACTAGCTCCAGTTCATCAATGTAATGTAGGCATGTATTCCGTAAATAGTCATATGTGCTTATGGAAAAGAACTTGCATGACATCTTTTGTCCTACCCTCCCGTGGCAGCGGGGTCCTATTGGAAACTAAGGGATATTAAGGCCTCCTTTTAATAGAGAACCGGAACAAAGCATTAGCACACAGTGAATACATGAACTCCTCAAACTATGGTCATCACCGAGAAGTATCCCAATTATTGTCACTTCGGGGTTGTCGGATCATAACACATAATAGGTGACTATAGACTTGCAAGATAGGATCAAGAACACACATATATTCACGAAAACATAATAAGTTCAAATCTGAAATCATGGCACTCGGGCCCTAGTGACAAGCATTGAGCATAGCAAAGTCATAGCAACATCAATCTCAGAACATAGTGGACACTAGGGATCAAACCCTAACAAAACTAACGTGATTACATGATAAATCTAATCCAACCCATCACCGTCCAGCAAGCCTACGATGGAATTACTCACGCACGGCGGTGAGCATCATGAAATTGGTGATGGAGGATGGTTGATGATGACGGCGGCGAGCAATCCCCCTCTCCGGAGCCCCGAACGGACTCCAGATCGGCCCTCCCGAGAGAGATTAGGGCTTGGCGGCGGCTCCGTATCGTAAAACGCGATGAAACTTTCTCTCTGATTTTTTTCTCCCCGAAAGCCAATATATGGAGTTGGAGTTGGCGTCGGAGGGCCACCAGGGGGCCCACGAGGTAGGGCGGCGCGCCCCCCACCCTCGTGGACAGGGTGTGGGCCCCCTGGTCTTCATCTTTGGCGAGGATTTTTTATTATTTATTCTAAGATATTCCGTGGAGTTTCAGGTCATTCCAAGAACTTCGCTTTTACGCATAAAACAACACCATGGCAATTCTTTGAAACAGCAAATCCGTTAGTTCCATTCAAATAATACAAGTTATAGTCCAAAACAAGGGCAAAAGTGTTTGGAAAAGTAGATACGACGGAGACGTATCAGGTATACACATATTCTAGTTGTTGGTGATTACGTTATTAAGTGGGTAGAAGCTATTCCAACTAGTGGTGCTGATCATAACACCTTTATTAAGATGCTTAAAGAAGTTATTTTTCCGAGGTTTGGTGTCCCTAGATATTTAATGACTGATGGTGGTTCACATTTTATTTATGGTGCTTTTCGTAAAATGCTTGATTAGTATGATGTTAATCATAGAATTGCATCCCCATATCACCCACAGTCTAGTGGTCAAGTAGAATTGAGTAACAGAGAGCTTAAATTAATTTTGCAAAAGACTGTTAATAGATCTAGAAAGTATTGGTCCAAGAAACTTGATGATGCATTATGGGCTTATAGAACTGCATATAAAAATCCTATGGGTATGTCTCCATATAAAATGGTTTATGGAAAAGCATGTCAGTTACCTCTTGAACTAGAACATAAGGCATATTGGGCCATTAAAGAGCTCAATTATGATTTCAAACTTGCCGGTGAGAAGAGGTTAGTTTACATTAGCTCACTTGATGAATGGAGAACCCAAGCCTATGAGAATGCCAAACTATTTAAAGAAAAAGTTAAAAGATGGCATGACAAAAGGATACAAAAGCGTTAGTTTAATGTAGGTGATTATATTTTGCTATACAACTCTCGTTTAAGATTTTTTGCAGGAAAACTTCTCTCTAAGTGGAAGGTCCTTACGTTATTGAGGAGGTCTATCATTCCTGTGCCTTAAAAATCAACAACTTCGAAGGCACAAATCCGAAGGTGGTGAACGGTCAAAGAACCAAACATTCTATCTCAGGTAATCCTATAAATGTTGATACTAATGTTATTGAAACCGTAACCCCTGAAGAATACATAAGGGACACTTTCCAGAACGTTTCAGACTCCACAAAGGAATAGGTATGTGTTACAGTAAGTAAACCGACTCCAAAGCAGTTCTAATAGCGATTTTCTCCGTTTTGGAATATTTAAGAAAATAGGAAAATAATAATTAGTACGGGAAGGAGACGAGGTGTCCACGAGGGTGGAGGGCGCGCCCTACCCCCCTGGGTGCGCCCCCTGCCTCGTGGGCACCTCGTGCGCTCTTTGGACTCCGGTTTCTTGCATGATACTTCTTTTAGTCGGTAAAAATTCATTATATAATCTCCCAAAGGTTTTGACCACCGTATCGCACAAATATCCTCTGTCTTTGTTTTGAGCTGTTTTTTGTCAGATTTTTCAAGGCGAGGCATCGTGACGTCACCCTCCTCCAACAATGAAGACAAGGATGCTTGGCTATTGAAGATAGAGCTGAAGAGAGAAGAACCCGGGGAGATCAAAAAGGATGATAGGATCAGGAAGCCATGGAGGAACAAGCTCCGGCGGGAGAAGAAGAAGACATCCAACCTCTTCCCAACCTCTTTACCCCAAATGAGATTGAAGCTTTCAAGATGATTGAATTAGCTCACATACAAAACAAGTATCTCACACGTGAAAATATTTTGTTGAAGGATCATATCACCGCACTCAAGGGCATTATCCGCAAACTGGAGGAGCTTTTACGCTCGATGTGCGACTATCCACCATCATCATCACCACCTTCATCACCTCCAAGGACATAATCACATGGGTATGGGCACTCCCCTTGGCAACTGCCAAGCTTGGCGGAGGTGCCCCGGTATCGTATCACCATCACACTCCTATCTTTACCATTTTTCTTAGTTCGATCCTTTTATTAATATCTTGATCTAGTAGAATAAAGTTTTGGTATGAATTAGTTTTGAGTTTTGCCTTATGATCCTTCTATGTAATCGAGTCCGTGAGCTATATATAATAAAGATTAGTGTTGAGTCAAGGGCTTTGCCATCTTGCTATGATCTTGAGAGAATAAAAGAAAGAATAAAGAGAAATAAAAGAGATCATATTGATTTTATGGAGAGTAATGACTTCACATATAAAGAGTATGATGAATAAAAGTTGTTGAGAGTTGGCAAACATAGTTTTGGTCATCGTTGCAATTAATAGGAAGTAATAAAGAAAGAGAGGTTCTCACATATAAATATACTATCTTGGACATCTTTTATGATTGTGAGCACCCATTAAGATATGACATGCTAAAGAGTTGCTGTTGGACAAGGAAGACAATGTAATGGGTTATGTTTTCTTATATCCGAAATAAAGCATATTGTCATGGATCATCCAACATGTTGAGCTTGCCTTTCCCCCTCATGCTAGCCAAATTCCTTGCACCAAGTAGAGATACTACGTGTGCTTCCAAATATCCTTAAACCCAGTTTTGCCATGAGAGTCCACCATACCTACCTATGGATTGAGTAAGATCCTTCAAGTAAGTTGTCATGTTGAAAGCAATAAAAATTGCTCTCTAAATATGTATGACTTATTAGTGTGGAGAAAATAAGCTTTATACGATCTTATGATATGGAAGCAATAAAAGTGAAGGACTGCATAATAAAGGTCCGTATCACAAGTGGCAATATAAAGTGACGTTCTTTTGCATTAAGATTTCATACATCCGACCATAAAAGCACATGACAACCTCTGCTTCCCTCTGCGAAAGGCTTATCTTTTACTTCTTGTCTTATACATTATGCAAGAGTCATGGTGATCTTCACCTTTCCTTTTTTATTTTATCCTTTGGCAAGCACCTCGCTTTTTAAAGATAGTGATATATATATATATATATATATATATATATATATATATATATATATATCCAATTGGATGTAAGTTAGCATGAACTATTATTGTTGACATTACCCTTGAGGTAAAAGGTTGGGAGGCAACACTATAAGCCCCTATCTTTCTCTCAGGTTGCGATTAAAACTCCATACCCATAAGTATTACGTGAGTGTTAGCAATTGTGAAAGACTAAATGATAGTTGAGTATGTGGACTTGCTGAAAAGCTCTTATATTGACTCTTTCCGATGTTATGATAAATTGCAATTGCTTCAATGACTGAGATTATAGTTTGTTAGTTTTCAATGATGTTTCTGATTCATACTTGACATTGTGAATAGATTGTTACTTGAGTATAAGAAATCATATGACAATACTCATATATGTTGCTGTTATAAGAATGATCATGATGGCCTCATGTCCGTATTTTATTTTATATATCGACACCTCTATCTCTAAACTTGTGTACATATTTTTCGATATCGGCTTCTGCTTAAGGACAAGCGAGGTCTAAGCTTGGGGGAGTTGATACGTCCATTTTTTATCATGCTTTTATATCGATATTTATTGCATTATGGGCTGTTATTACATGTTATGTCACAATACTTATGCATATTCTCTCTTATTCTACAAGGTTTACATGAAGAGGGAGAATGCCAGCAACTGGGATTCTGGGCTGGAAAAGGAGCAATATTGGGGACCTATTCTGCATAGCTCCAAAAGTCCCGAAACTCCAAAAAAGTCATTTTTGGAATTAATAATAAATATTGAGCGGAGAAGTACCAGAGGGGGCCCACACCCTGGCCATGATGGTGGGGGCGCGCCCTACCCCCTGGGCACGCCCCCTGCCTCGTGGGCCCCCTGGAAGCCCTCCGGTAGCCATCTTCTGCTATATGAAGGGTTTTATCCTGGAAAAATTCATAAGCAGGCTTACGGGACGAAACTCTGCCGCCACGAGGTGGAACCTTGGCGGAACCAATCTAGGGCTCCGGCGGAGCCGTTCTGCCGTGGAAACTTCCCTCCAGGAGGGGGAAATCATCACCATCGTCATCACCAATGATCCTCTCATCAGGAGGGGGTCAATCTCCACCAACATCTTCACCAGCACCATCTCCTCTCAAACCCTAGTTCATCTCTTGTATCCAATCTTTGTACCAAAACCTCAGATTGGTACCTGTGGGTTGCTAGTAGTGTTGATTACTCCTTGTAGTTGATGCTAGTTGGTTTATTTGGTGGAAGATCATATGTTCAGATCCTTAATGCATATTAATACCCCTCTGATTATGACCATGAATATGCTTTGTGAGTAGTTACGTTTGTTCCTGAGGACATGGGATAAGTCTTGCTATTAATAGTCATGTGAATTTGGTATTCGTTCGATATTTTGATGAGATGTATGTTGTCTCTCCTCTAGTGGTGTTATGTGAATGTCGACTACATGAAACTTCACCATTATTTGGGCCTAGAGGAAGGCATTGGGAAGTAATAAGTAGATGATGGGTTGCTAGAGTGACAGAAGCTTAAACTCTAGTTTATGAGTTGCTTCGTAAGGGGATGATTTGGATCCATATGTTTCATGCTATGGTTAGGTTAACCTTAATACTTCTTTTGTTGTTGCGGATGCTTGCAATAGGGGTTAATCATAAGTGGGATACTTGTCCAAGAAAGGGCAGTACTCAAGCACCGGTCCACCCACATATCAAATTATCAAAGTAACGAACGCGAATCATATGAGCGTGATGAAAACTAGCTTGATGATAATTCCCATGTGTCCTCGGGAGCGGTTTTCTCTATATAAGAACTTGTCCAGGCTTGTCCTTTGCTACAAAAAGGATTGGCCCACCTTGCTGCACCTTATTTACTTTCATTGCTTGTTACCCGTTACAAACTACCTTATCACAAAACTATCTGTTACCGATAATTCCAGTGCTTGCAGAGAATACCTTACTGAAAACCACTTGTCATTTCCTTCTGCTCCTCGTTAGGTTCGACACTCTTACTTATCGAAAGGACTACGATAGATCCCCTATACTTGTGGGTCATCAAAGTGTTCCTGAAGAGGTCGAAGGATGGACGGTCAATCATCCACAGGCACTGGCCTAAAGTTGCAAATACCTTCAACATGAATGAAGGCTCAATATTTGCCTTCCGCTTCAGCAGTTTTCCAGATGAGATGCATCTCTCTATGTACCATCTATGATGCTAATTTCGAAAGGTTCTAGATGTTGCATGTGAAACTTGTCTTTGATGCGATTGTGTAATGGGGTAGCTGAGTGCTGAAGCTATATCATGTTGTACTCTGATGTATTTCAATTATGAAATCATGCTCCCTTAGTATGGAAATGGAATTTATTATGTGCTTAATATGATTGTCAATTAGATTAGTAAATGGATTATTAATAATAGGGCAATTAGCCCACTAATTGGCTAATTAGTTTGCTAATTGGGTTTTCCTATTGCAAACGATTAATGAGAAAACACCATGGGCAATGACCTCAGGCAACACACACAGTTTCTAGGAATAAACCATGTTGGATCAATGAACAATCACACACGACATTCTCTTCAAAACTGTTTGCGTTACGCCACCTTGCGCAAACGTTTTCCTTGTAGTGACTGTGTGGGATGTATATACGAACGGAAACGTTTAGTGGTGACTGACTGTGTGGGATGTACTTACGACCGGAAATGATTTCGCCTGTATAATTGTATTTTTTAGCACTATTGTATGTATTTCGGTATTTGAGTGCTTGCCGGTCGCACACGACCTCATTTTGTCGAGCGTGCGTGCCAGGAGGGCATATCCCCAACGGTTTCTGGCTCGTGGGAAGGACCCCCCTATCACCCACACTCAATTGGTGACGGTTCCGAATGCTGTCGCAGAAAGGGGTTAAAGCCATTTGTTTAGGACCGACACGTACCAGTGAATGGAGTTGACGGGTGACCTTGGGTAGCGGCGACCGAGGGAATTGAACCGTGCTCGGCACGGTAGGTAATGTTGTCTAGTTACTAGAGCATCCCTCCATTGTTCATTGGTATTCATTATGGACCGGGGTCGTGAGGGAAATTTCCTAGGGCTGAAATTCTGGCCGACTGATATTTCGACTCAAAACGCGGAGGCTCGACTGGTTGGGGTTGGCTAATGTGCGTACCACGCACGCCACCAGAAGGACATGCGCCCGATTTTTTTTAAGGATCAACACGAGCCAGGGTCTGGCTGGTAAGCCGTTGGATCCTACCATTCGAGAATACGAAAGGAATCTTTTAAATTTCCGAACGAATCTTTGCGTATTACAATGCCCATATTTTCCATGCAAATAGTAATCTCAATGTGATAATTGATTTATGATGATTTCTTGAATTAGACTGAGTTTGTGATATAGTGATCTCAACGTGGATTTCACATTTCATGGTATCCCTAGTTAGTTTTTCATTGCAAATTCAAATTTAAAAGATGAACGGTATGGTGGTGAGAAAACTTTGTATGTATCAAGCATATGACCACACACACACACACACACACACACACACACAAACAGAACCATGCATGTATAGTGCATCTATTTTTCCAAACCATGCATGTATAACACGAATTCAAAAATACTCCTTTTGTTCCTAAATATTTATCTTTTAAAGATTTCGACAAGTGACTACATACGAAGCAAAATGAGTGAATCTACACTCTAAAATATGTTTATATACATTCGTATGTGGCAGTCCATTTGAAATATCTAAAAAGACTAATATTTAGGAACGAAGGGAGTAAAATGTAAGACATGCATGGTCCTCAATTCAATATTTAAAATGAACAGGAAACTGAAACATGAATATTAAGTCTAGTACTGCATACTCCCTCCGGTCCTTTTTACTCCGCGTATAAGAATTGTCTGAAGTCAAGTTTCATAAAGTTTGACCATATTTATATGAAAAAATATTAATCTCTATAATACTAAATTTATACAATATGAAAACTGAAGTCATGATGCGTCTAGTTTTGTTTATTTTCACATTCTGAATGTTGGTATTTTTCTCTATAAGTTCGGGTAAAGTTTACGAGGTTTGACTTCAGACAAACCTTATATGCGAACTAAAAAGGACTGGAGGGAGTACATGCAAATGTTGTTATTAGGCGGAGCTATGTAGATTGTCGGGGGTTAACCCCTCGACCTTAGATAAAATCGTGAAGCTCTGTTTAGGTTTGTTTAGATTATATTTGTCCACACCCTCCCAAACACCGATTGGTTGTGCACCCCCTCCTCCCGGGGAGAATATCATGTGCCCCCACACCTTAGATGCTATATGCTGATACGAGTTGCTTGGAGCTTGTAGATCTGAGATATAGCAGCTCACAGGATGTCTTAATATTTTTACAGGAAACCTTAATGAGTTTGAGAATTGCACACAATTTGTACAAAAACTACTCAGATGCCCTTGGATCCCATATCCAACAACCTCGAAGCTCATATCGCCGTAGCATCTAAGATGAAGGAGGACATCATATTCTCCTGTATGTAAGAATATCATGTGCTACCACACCTTAGATGCTTTGGTGATACAAGCTCTTGAGAGCCGTTGGATTTGTGATCCAACAACTCCTCGGTGGTTCGAATGTTTTTTTGCAGAAAAGCCCCCAAAGAGTTCGCCATCGCCATAAGCACAAAGACTGCTCAGATGCCATTGGATCTCAGATCAAACGACCTCGAAGCCGTATCACCGTAGCATCCAAGCTGCAAGAGCATCTGATGTTTTCTCACATGGGAGAATATGATGTGCTCCCGCACCGTAGATTCTCTGGTGATACGTGTTCACGGAGATCTAACGGCTCATAGTAGGAGTACACGTGAGAGAGTTTGGGAGTTGCACAGAAAGTACAAGTACTACGCATGTGGCATCTGATCACAGATCATACGACCTAGATGCTCGTATCACCGTAGCGGCTAATTAAGCTATGGGGAGCACCTAATATGAGCAACAGGAATCCGTTGAATCCAAGATGTAGCGGCACACACGAGGCCTGAATGTTTTATTTGCAAAAAAGAACCTTGGAGAGTTTGGAAATTGCGCATAATTACAAAGACTACTCCCAAGCCATTGGATCTCAGTTCCAACGATGTAAAAACTCGTATCACCATAGCATCTAAGCTGCGGGGTGGATGTGATATTCTGTTCCGCTGTCATTTTTGTTCGTAAACTTGCAAAATACGTGTAACTCGTGTCGTTACTTGTCTAACCGTGCAAAGTGTTTTTTCAAAAAAAACATCCTACACTGAAATATCGGAACAGCACACGGGGGCCCACTTGTCATTGATCAAATTTGGACCTAAAACTAACAAATGTGAAAGACGAGATTCGAACTGGCAACCTGGACTACAAAGCGTAAGTCGATAGCATGAAACAACAACGGTTGTTGGCTTTGTCCCATAACTTGATTTTATACGGTATTACGTTGAGTAGAGTAGAGGGAGCACTACAAAAAAAGTCACATCCGTGACATTTTGGGTCAAACGAATTTTTTTCTGTCATACTTATGACACTTCTATGACGATAATTGTGACAAAACCCGGTATCATCACATATGTGGTGGGCTCCTACTTCTATGACAAAATATCGTGACGGAAAATGGGCTTTTCATCCTGGGCGGGCCGGAGACGCAGTTGCATGACATTCTTTGGGCCATCCATGACGGAAAAAACCATGGTTGAAGCGAGGGCTAGGAAAATATCGGGGTGTTCCCGGTTACGGTGGGTGGTCGGGGCCGAGCTATGCACGGAGGTTTGCGCATTTCTCTCGTACACGCACGCACGTGGGTGCGAACCGTTGGGCTCTAACTAAAACCAAGCGAGGCGTTCGCCTACTAAACCCGAGCGATTGCACTGCAGGCTATGCGTTACTGAACCTGAGTGATCGATCGATGGCTGTTAACTGAACCCGATCGAGCGATTCCTTCGCTACTGCTGCTAACTTAAGCCGATCGATGCTGCCTCAGGATGAACAGTGAGCATTGTTGGGGTTGGATGAACAAGTTCCGGTGGGGGGTTGGATGAACAGGACCCCGTGGTAGTAGAGGCAATTGCCGCTGGATGAACAGGACCCCGATCGATCGAGTCGGTTGGGGCTGGATGAACAGGACCCCGTGGAGGGCTGGATGAACAGGATGACCCCGTGGAGGGCTGGTTGAACAGTAGCCCGTGGAGGGGTGGTTGAGCAGGACCCCGTGGAGAGGGCTGGTTGAACAGTAGCCGGTGGAGGAGCACGCGGTGGAGCCTAGAGGAGGTCGACGACGGATGAACAGTAGCCCGTGGAGGCTGGAGGAGGTCGACGGTGGAGATGAACAGTATCCCGCGGAGTCCCGTTTTTTGGTATGCCACACCCCTCCCGATGAACAGGACCCCCGTTTCGACCGTAGCGCTCCAACACAAGTCTGTTTCCTCCGTTTTGCGGTAGACCACACCCCTCCCGATCAACAGGACCCCGTTTTGTCCGTAGGAGGTCCAACAGAAGTCTGTTTCCTCCGTTTTGCGGTACGCCAGACCCCTTGATACGTCTCCAACATATCTATAATTTTTGATTGTTCCATGCTATTATATTACCCCTTTTGGATGTTTATGGGCTTTATTTTACACATTTATATCATTTTTGGGACTAACCTACTAACCGGAGGCCCAAATTTCAGTATTGCTTTTTATGCCTATTTCAGTATTTCGAAGAAAAGGAATATCAAATGGAGTCCAAACGGAATGAAACCTTCGGGAGCGTGATTTTTGGAACGAACGTGATCCAGAGAACTTGGAGTGCAAGTCAAGAAGCAAATGAGGCGACCAGGAGATAGGAGGGCGCGCCCACCCCTCCTGGGTGCCCCCTATCTCTTGGGCCCCTCAGGTGGCCACCGACGTACTTGGAGTGCAAGTCAAGAAGCAAACGAGGCGGCCAGGAGATAGGAGGGCGCGCCCACCCCTCCTGGGTTCCTCCTATATATACCTACGTACCCCGAAAACATCCACGGAGCCAACGAAAAACAATTTCCACCGCCATAACCTTATGTATCCGCGAGATCCCATCTTGGAGCCTACCGGCTATCAGGACCGGATTTTCGGGATATTAATTCCCAGAAAATGGCCCTTGTGCTCACCAGCCCCAGGATTACTGTTAGCTGATGAGGCACAAACTTGATACAGAAATTCCAAGCAAAAAGCAAAATATGTAGTACAAGACCATTCTGGCCTATGAGTACAACAATTGATTTCTAGTGGTTGATGGCGGAAGCGGTTTGTGGATCATCGGCGTTTATCGGCCAAGACAATAGAGAGGGACAAGCCAGTGAGTACTTTGAATGTACTCGCAAACATCATGAAAACGGGTATAACAAACGATAATCATGCTCTGAAATAATCTATGATCACAATGTCAGTCACAAAATAAAATCTCTGACGTACGCAAGCAGATGATTTATGTACATGAATATGCATTAACAGAGTAGTAATAAAATGTACCCGATCGAATTATGCGAAAGCGGCGCCTCGAAAGGTTAGTAAATAACTAGCATGCCTCGATCGGGCGTACGGCGACACCACATAAAGGGCTTATAAAGTAAATAAATAACAAGCATACCACGATCAGGCGTCTCGGCGACACCACATAAAGGGCTTATAAAGTAAATAAATAACAAGCATGCCACGATAGGCGTCTCGGCGACACCACATAAAGGGCTTATAAAGTAAATAAATAACAAGCATGCCACGATCGGGCATCTCAAATGACACCACATAAAGGGCTTATGAAGTAAATAAATAACAAGCATGCCACGATCAGGCGTCTCGGCGACACCACATAAAGGGCTTATAAAGTAAATAAATAATAAGCATGCCACGGTTAGGCGTCTCGGCGACACCACATAAAGGGCTTATAAATAATCACGGTGATTATCCAGAGGTAGAACCATCCTGTGGATACTCGATAATTCAAATACTATAACGGGTTAGTCCATAACAAATAATAATCTTGATCATCACAAGTCCCAAGTCATGATCCAAGTTCTGGTTTAACAGTATCTCCTCCGAAGACCGACACTAAGACCGACACTTGATACATGCCAGACTGTAGTCCTTAACCATGGACACGGCTATTCGAGTAGATTTAATCTCTGCAGAGGGTGTACTCTTTACCCACGAGTAATGGATTCCTTTAGTCCATCGGGACTAATTCCGTCTACGACCTTTTAATCGAAAACACGCCTATCCGCACACACCAGCCTAACTTACCGGTGTCTAGAATCACCCACGACACCCGTTAAGCGAAACTCTAAGTGGGGAGGCTACAACCTCGACTTAGCATGGGATCACAAAATTTATACCGTGCGCAAACTAGGGGAGCCACCCCTTCGGCTACAACCGAAAACACCCATGCCCGGGCCAGGTGGCATGCCTACCAGATGCCTCCGGTATCTTCCACCATGGCCTCTTTGTACGGTGTGTGCTAGGAAAGGGGTTGACAACTTACTGAACCGTACCCTACCTATGGCAGGGACAAGTGGTAGTATGACACAAGTAAGGGGGTTACCGGAACAAGACTCGACCTATGGTCGACTCAGGAGGTTTAAATATTCCCTGCATGATTAGCATAACAATGTATACTTCAACCAACCGACAGAGTCGCCACTCGACATACCTCACCATGCCGTACCGGACACAACGGTCTCGACGGAGGACCAGGGACAAACCCGTGTCTACCCAAGACAGAGGTTTTCCCAGATTCCTTCTGGTATACAGGGAAGGCATTCGATGGTGACTATTATCACAAACATATCTAACCCCAATAGCATGCATTCATCAATATGCACTCATGAGTAGAAACGTATCATCACATGAAATAACGGATACTCCGTGTCGAGGTGGTGTTGTATCCGTACAAATAACACACATAATATTATGTCAGGGTTCAGAATGCTTGCCTTCAAGTTGTGGGGAGGCAGGGTGCATTCCAACACTTTGAAAGTTTTCTCCTCTCTCCGATAATCCTATTTTTGAAAATATTCGGATTAACACATAGTTTAAAATGGTACAAAAAAGTTGCCTGAATTTTTTTCAAATAAATCTGAAAATAAACTAGGCAATATTTGAGAGAGGTAGGAAAAAGAATCAACTCATTTGAACTTATATTTAAAAAGTTATAGCCAGTCAAAGTTTTGGTCAAAAATCTGTTTTTAAAATAAAATAGAAAAAGGAAAAACGTTTCGAAAACTGACCAGGTCGGAGGCGTATTCAGAGTTTACGTCTCCACTTATCCAGCATGGACCGCGCGTGGGTCACTGACAGTGGGTCTAGGGGGCCCACTGGTTAGGTTTGACTAGTCCCCTTCTCCCTCCTCTTCCTCCGTCCAAGCGGGGCGGAACTCCGGCGATCGTCGCCGGCGATTGGCGGCTCCTCGCGGGCTTCGGAGGGCAGGGATGCATCCGCGGGTCCAGGGTGGTCCTCCCGATGGTTCCTAGGCAGGTGGGGACAGACGGAGTCGCCGGCGGCGAGCTCCGCGGCGGAGGTAGCTTCGGGATGCAATGGGGGTTTGGGCTATGGTGGCCTCTGATCGTGTTTGAGCGGCTGGGCGGATCCGCATGGTCAAGGGGAGAAGGTTGGCGGTGCTGGGTGGACAAGGAAATGCCTGGCTGCAACAAAACGGACCGGAGGGCGGCGGCGGCCGAATCGGTCGGAGGCGAGGACAAAGGTCTCCCGCCATTGCTTGCTGGTCGTGGGCACGCTAGGGGTGGTACGGGGCTGCTGAGGAGGCTCGAGTGAGGACTGGGGCTATAAATAGCCGGGGAAGGTCGGTTCTGCCATCGCCGGGGATAAGATCGCCGGCCGACCAATTCTGCTGCGGCAGAGCAACGTCGCGATGGCCGGAGCAGGGTCGGCGCTAGCGGACGACTCGGAGATAAGGGTGGCCTGCTCACGAGGCCAGATGGGAGGAGTTGTGGCTCGGGCGGCACCGTCCGTTGCAGAGGCGCACTGCAGACGTCGGCGTGCCGCCAAGGGGCTCGACGGTGGCGCTGTAGGGCACCGTGGCAGCTAAGCGCGCTGGCGAGTGGTCGAGGGCGAGGCACGGCTCTGCAGCGCAGCAAAGGCCAGGGCGCGGGCGGCGAACGCGCGTTTTGCCAGCGTGCAAAACGTGCGCTCCGGGCGCACCCAGAGCACGCGCGCGACATGTTCGATAGAATGCCAGGGTGATTTAGAGTGCTCGAGTGAGGCTGGTAATTAACAGGACTAGACTAGGGTTTGCAAGGAAGTTCATGGACAAGGGGGTTAGGCCAGGAGACCAAGCTTGCAATGCTAACCAAAAACCATGCCAAAACTGGCCATGCACACAAGGTGTTTGGCAAAATGCTAAAGGCATCTAGGCAGTTCTTGGAGTGGCCAATATCTCCAGATCCTAGTCTCTTTAGAAGGTAAAGAGGGTGGCAAGGTTAGTTTGCCAAGAGAAGAAACTTGTTAGTGCAAAGGTTTGAGAAAACCAAATCTGGTCTGAAACTAAGGTCTGTCATTACATGGACTAACAATATGCCAATGGGTTCATGCCCTTGGACTTAAGGGTTTTGCAGGGTGGACTATAAGCATGAGGAAGAATCATGGGCATCAGAGCAACAAAAAAAATGGTTGCAGTACAAATCAACAAGTTGGAGCAGAATGGAAATGAGGTTAATTCACTCAAATTTTTCAAAGAACCTAACTGGGTTTTTGCATAAAGTTGAATAATATACTCCTATTAACATCCCATAATTTTGGTGGAAGTTTTAAAGAAATATTTAAATAGGTTGTAGTGCAAATTTGCCCATTGGCCAGATTTGAAAATTTGGTGTAGAGCTCAAAATCCCCAATGAACAGAAGATATTTTTGCATAAAAGTGATTTAAAACTCCACATGACACCTCCAATTTTTGGTTGGAATTTTAAATAAATTTATCAAATGGTTGTAGTTCAAAATAGGGCTTCAACTAATAAAAATCACTTTAAGGAATAAAGCTCAGAGAGCAAAATTTTATGCAAATAAATCCACTGATAATAGAGGTGTTTATCTTGAGAGGGTAAACAAGTCTAATAAAAAAATTGGCAGGTTCTCACTTGGGGTAAAACTCCATAAAACTGAAGAACAGAAAGGTTCTGAAATCAAAAGAGAACCCAGAAAATAAAAGTTTAAGTTTCCAGGCAAAATTTTAATTAATAAAACAAGGTGAAAATTTTGGGGTGTCACAACACTACCCCCCTAAAAAAAATCTCGTCCTCTAGATTTGCTAAAAGCTGTTGTGAAAACAAAAACTCTTACCATTTCAAAAATAACCACTTTACTTACGTATTAAAAAACGGCTACAGGGAGAGGGCAATAAGTGGTGTAAAACCATAGTGTGGGACACTACCGATGCATGGAAAATCTACGGCTGGGAGATTTTTACGCTGGTTACCGTAAATTCTAAATTTCTAAAATACGCTGGTCGCACCCGAGAGCACAGTGCTCCCTCTGGCTGACAGGTGGACCCGGGGCCCACTGTCAGTCTCTTCTTCTTCCTCTGGCTCTCTCTTCTTCCTCTCTCCAGCGCGCTTTCCCGCGCTTTCTCCACCGGCTACGTCTAGCGCCAGAGGGCATCTAGGCCGTCTTTGCGGTAGTGCGCGGCATGCTAGCTGCCAACGCAGCAGTGCACTCACTCATGGGCCGGGCGCTGTCAGCCTTTGCTCGCGGATTCGCCTCCGAACACCGGCGGTCGGGCGACGAGCGGCACTGGTGGACTTCGCCCACCGTACACCGATTTCGAGCTATAAAACGGCTGAGGTGCTCCCCCTTTCTTCCTCACACCTGGCCTCGCTTCTCCTTCTCCTTCCTTCCCCTCCATTTATGCTTACAGAAGCTCGAAACGAGGCTCTAATGGCGGGGGCGGTGCCGGACTGGTACGTGATCCTGGTGTGCGGAAGGCTGGCGGCATTGCTGGGGTTCTCCATGCTTCTGTGTGCGATGATACTCGATGATCGTCGCGATGCTGCCGCTCGGGTGTTGGCTCTCTGCGGTGGCGGTGATCACGAGGAGTAGGTGGGGTGTGCCAGGTGCTAACTGTTGTCGGGAGGTGTTCAGTTAAATGCAACACGGTTGCAAGATTTTGCAAGTAGTGTATGTGTTCGAGTGGTTGTGGTGGTGAGTCTGCTGCCGTGGTGCTGCGTGAATAAAAACTCCATGCCGTGAGAAGATATACGATGCCGCATCTTAGGGAAAAGAAATCTCACTCTAGGATTTTTTCCGAGGGTAGTCAGTTAACTTAAAGGAAAAATAAACCACAACAAAAACTACTCATATCAATAGAAACTAAAACAATTTACTCGCTGCACAAACTTGGGGTACCATGCATAGGTTACAACATATAAATAAATGTTGCAATAATAAACACCGCAGTGACGTCTATACTGCAAACGGTAACTGGACGGGGTCCCGAGAAAACGTCTCTGGTACTGGGACACACTCCTCTTCTATTGGGGAAAGCGGATTGACCAGCCGATGAGTGCGTCTCTCCTGGTCGGGCCTCAGTGGTCTGCCGATGGTGATCTGAGGATTTAAATCCGCGAGACTCTGGAGATAACCCATTACTCGTTGGGTCAAACATTCTTGAGCGATGACGTACTGGACAAGGTTGGCCAGTACTGGGTCTCTCTCAATTCGTCCATCGGGAAAAGATGTTACTTCTCCGGGTGGTGCACGGCTCGGAAAGTAATAATACCCTCGTTCACTGGCATAGGGTACCGCGAATCGAAGGCGGACAAGCGCTTGGTGTGCAACCGCTTCTATGGCCATTTGTGCAGCTGGCATAGATTTCCCCATGAAGGAGACTTCTGTTGGGTCTTGGTTGGAGTTTACGGGAGGGATGTGTACTACTGCCCAATATTTCGAGGTGGATGGGGTGATTCTCGATTTGAGCAGCTCGTACTGGGGTGTCTGGGTAGAACCCATGGTACTGCAGGTAAAGTCCCACAATACTTTGACAAAGCTACCCGGGGTTGCATCTGGGGTCCTCAGATAAATGCTAGGGGTTGGCATGGCAAGAAATGGTTTGTGAGGGCGGTGCACAAGGTGAGAGGTGCTTGGCAAGGTCACGAGGTGGCCTTTTTATAGCACTGGAGCTGGGCCATTTTACCGTGGTGAAAGGTAATGAATTTGCCAGTTCAGCTCTAAGGGTCGGGGTCAAAGCCACAGATACACATATCTCACAAAAGTAATGTGTTACTGTAGGTGTCGTCGGGGTTGGTTTTGGTAGCCGTGCCCGGAATAAAAATATGCAACTACGTGCTGACATAATTTATGCAAGGTTACTATTTAGAATAGAGGCACAACAAGAGGCTGCGCTTATTTACAAGGTCGCATGATTATAAGATGCGGATACACTGAGACTCGACACTACTCGAGTAACTTAGTCTGCCTCGTTTATATCCAAGCGGGCGTGCCTTGTGGACGTCGAGGCTTCTCCACGGGTTTCACCGTCGGGGTTAGCTGGAGGTGGTTGAGGAACTGCAGGGTCGGGGTAGCGATGATGACCATCTCGGGGATTGTTGGTCACAATCCCGTTGGGGCGTGTCCCCAAGAGGCGACGAAGCACTTCTAGGGTCATCAAAGCACCTTGGTCAATGGCTGGGGCAGACCTCAGGGACTCGAACGGGTGTCCGAACAGCACGACTGGGTTGTCGGCGTCGGGCTCGCCCTCTCCTCTCGCCGGGGCTCGGCGAACCAACTCTCCACGAGCTGCGATCAGATCAATGGTGATTTGATCGAACAGTTCCTCTAGTGCACCCACATAGCACACTAGGTGCAACAATGCAGGATCCGGCTCGTGATCTCCGTTGGCAACTTGGGATGGTCTACCATACCCTTCACGTCTGGGGTAATAGTAGAACGAGCGACAGTTAACTCTGGGCGACAAGTGCCAGAGTTGAACTATAGCCTCTCGCGCCGCTAGCTGGATGGCTTGTGGCTCAAAGGAAGTTGTCCTTCCGATGAACACAGTAGGCGTTTCGCGATGCACCCCTACCGTAGATGTGCCTGATGGCCCGTAATTGACGGCTCTCACCGCTCACGGGTCCTTGGTACACAACATATTCCGGGGGCTCTTCTAACACATAGGCACGATGGGTGAGGTTTGCGAGTATGATCACAAAACCTCCAAGGTTGGTTGCTGTGGTCTCATTCTGCACGACAGGGCCAGGCATTATGGATCGGTTTGGGGTAGAGGCTGTGTTGTGCTGGGTTGAGGCTAGCATGCCCTTTTTATAGAAAAAGGGGACGAAGTCTTCCTTCGCACACTTGCGAATGAGATATATTAGGCGTCGGTCGGGCGGCGTGATCGTGAGCTAGGTTGATAGGTTGGGCACCGACTGTCAAAGGTGTCAGGCTCACTGTGTGGCTATCTTGCACGAGAAGCTTGGCTGGGTTTAGGTTAAGGTCTGGTGGGTTGGTTAACCTAGGTTTATTGACCTGGCTAAGATAGGATTAGCCAATGGTCAGTCTGGCTCTGATACCAAGTTTGTCAGGACCGGATTTTCGGGATATTAATTCCTAGAAAATGGCCCTTGTGCTCAGCGGCCCCAAGATTACTGTTAGCTGATGAGGCACCAACTTGATACAAAAATTCCAAGCAAAAAACAAAATATGTAGTACAAGACCATTCTGGCCTATGAGTACAACAATTGATTTCTAGTGGTTGGTGGCGGAAGCGGTTTGTGGATCATCGGTGTTTATGGGACCCCATTTCCCACAGGAACAGCTGACCAGGTTAACTCCTATCTTCGTGAGGCTGCTATCACCATGGCTTAGGTTCCGGGGCTATCTTCGCAACGCTCCTCTCCACGCAAGGGATCTGGCCAAGACAATAGCCAGGGACAAGCCAGTGAGTACTTTGAATTACTCGCAAACATCATGAACACGGGTATAACAAACGATAATCATGCTCTGAAATAATCTATGATCACAACGTCAGTCACAAAATAAAATCTCTGATGTACGCAAGCAGGTTATTTGTGTACATGAATATGCATTAACAGAGTAGTAATAAAATGTACCGATCGGGGTGTCTGAAGCGACTCCTCGAAAGGTTAGTAAATAACTAGCATGCCTCAGTCGGGCGTCTGAGCGACACCACATAAAGGGCTTATAAAGTAAATAAATAACAAGCATGCCACGATCAAGGCGTCTCAATGACACCACATAAAGAGCTTATAAAGTAAATAAATAACAAGCATGCCACGATCCAGGCGTCTCGGCGACACCACATAAAGGGCTTATGAAGTAAATAAATAACAAGCATGCCACGATGGGTGTATCAAATGACACCACATAAAGGGCTTATGAAGTAAATAAATAACAAGCATGCCACAGTCGGGCGTCTCAGCGACACCACATAAAGGGCTTATAAAGTAAATAAATAATAAGCATGCCACAGTTGGGCGTCTCAGCGACACCACATAAAGGGCTTATAAATAATCACAGTGATTATCCAGGAGGTAGAACCATCCCAGGGATACTCGATAATTCAAATACTATAACGGGTTAGTCCATAACAAATAATAATCATGATCATCACAAGTCCCAATTCATGATCCAAGTTCTGGTTTAACAGTATCTCCTCCGAAGACCGACACTAAGACCGACACTTGATCCATCCCAGACTGTAGTCCTTAACCATGGACACGGCTATTCGAATAGATTTAATCTCTGCGGAGGGTGTACTCTTTACCCACGAGTAACGGATTCCTTTAGTCCATCGGGACTAATTCCGTCTACGACCTTTTAATTGAAAACACACCTATCCGCACACACCAGCCTAAGTTACCAGTGTCTAGAATCACCCACGACACCCGTTAAGCGAAACTCTAAGTGGGGAGGCTACAACCTCGTCTTAGCATGGGATCACAAAATTTATACCGCGCGCAAACTAGGGAAGCTACCCCTTCGGCTACAACCGAAAACACCCATGCCCCCGGGCCAGGTGGCATGCCTACCGGATGTGTCCTAGGAAAGGGGTTGACAACTTACTGAACCGTACCCTACCTATGGCAGGGACAAGTGGTAGTATGAGACAAGTAAGGGGGTTACCGGAACAAGACTCGATCTATGGTCGACTCAGGAGGTTTAAATATTCCCTGCTTGATTAGCATAACAATGTATACTTCAACCAACCGACAGAATCACCAATCGACATACCTCACCATGCCATACCAGACACAACCGCCTCGACGGAGGACCAGGGACAAACCCGTGTCTACCCAAGACAAAGGTTTTCCCAGATTCCTTCCGGTATGCATGGAAGGCATTCGATGGTCATTATTATCACAAACATATCTAACTCCAATAGCATGCATTCATCAATATGCACTCATGAGTAGAAACGTATCATCACATGAAATAACGGATACTCCGTGTCGAGGTGGTGTTGTATCCGTACAAATAACACACATAATATTATGCCAGGGTTCAGAATGCTTGCCTTCAAGTTGTGGGGAGGCAGGGTGCATTCCAACACTTTGAAAGTTTTCTCCTCTCTCCGATAATCCTATTTTTGAAAATATTCGGATTAACACATAGTTTAAAATGGTACAAAAAAGTTTCCTGAATTTTTTTCAAATAAATCTGAAAATAAACTAGGCAATATTTGAGAGAGGTAGGAAAAAGAATCAACTCATTTGAACTTATATTTAAAAAGTTATAGCCAGTCAAAGTTTTGGTCAAAAATCTGTTTTTAAAATAAAACAGAAAAAGGAAAAACGTTTCGAAACTGACCAGGTCGGAGGCGTATTCAGAGTTTACGTCACCACTTATCCAGCATGGACCGCACGTGGGTCACTGACAGTGGGTCCAGGGGGCCCACTGGTCAGGTTTGACTAGTCCCCTTCTCCCTCCTCTTCCTCTGTCCGAGCGGGGCGGAACTCCGGCGATCGTCGCCGGCGATTGGCGGCTCCCCGCGGGCTCCGGAGGGCAGGGATGGATCCGCGGGTCCAGGGCGGTCCTCCCGGTGGTTGCTAGGCAGGTGGGGACGGAGGGAGTCGCCGGCGAGCTCATGGCGGAGGTAGCTTCGGGATGCAATGGGGGTTTGGGCTATGGTGGCCTCTGATCGTGTTTGAGCGGCTGGGCGGATCCGCATGGTCAAGGGGAGAAGGTTGGCGGTGCTGGGTGGATGGGGAAAGGCCTGGCTGCGACGAAACAGACCAGAGGGTGGCGGTGGCCGAATCGGTCGGAGGCGAGGACGAAGGTCTCCTGCCGTTGCTTGCTGGTCGTGGGCATGCTAGGGGGTGGTACGGGGCTGCTGAGGAGGCTCGAGTGAGGACTGGGGCTATATATAGCCGGGGAAGGTCGGTTCCGCCATTGCCGGGGATAAGATCGCCGGCCGACCGATTCTGCTGCGGCAGAGCGACGTGGCGATGGCCGGAGCAAGGTCGGCGCTAGCGGACGACTCGGAGATAAGGGCGGCCTGCTCACGAGGCCAGATGGCGAGGAGTTGTGGCTCGGGCGGCGCCGTCCGTGGCAGAGGCGACTGCGGACGCCGGTGTGCCGCCAAGGGGGCTTTGACGGCGGCGCTGTAGGGTACCAGGGCAGCTAGGCGTGCTCTGGTGAGTGGTCGAAGGCGAGGCACGACTCTGCAGGCGAGCAAAGGCCAGGGGCGCGGGCGGGCGAACGCGGCGGCTTGGTTGTGCACGCGCGTGTAAAACGTGCGCTCTGGCGCGCCCAGAGCACACGCGCGACATGTTCGATAGAATGCCAGGGTGATTTAGAGTGCTCGAGTGAGGCTGGTAATTAACAGGACTAGACTAGGGTTTGCAAGGAAGTTAATAGACAAGGGGGTTAGGCCAGGATACCAAGCTTGCAATGCTAACCAAAAACCATGCCAAAACTGGCCATGCACACAAGGTGTTTGGCAAAATGCTAAAGGCATCTAGGAAGTTCTTGGAGTGGCCAAAATCTCCAGATCCTAGTCTCTTTAGAAGGTAAAGAGGGTGGCAAGGTTAGTTTGCCAAGAGAAGAAACTTGTTAGTGCAAAGGTTTGAGAAAACCAAATCTGGTCTGAAACTAAGGTATGTCATTACATGGACTAAAAATATGCCAATGCGTTCATGCCCTTGGACTTAAGGGTTTTGCAGGGTGGACTATAAGCATGAGGAAGAATCATGGGCATCAGAGCAACAAAAAAAATGGTTGCCGTACAAATCAACAAGTTGGACCAGAATGGAAATGAGGTTGATTCACTCAAATTTTTCAAAGAACCTAACTGGGTTTTTGCATAAAGTTGAATAATATACTCCTATTAACATGCCATAATTTTGGTGGAAGTTTTAAAGAAATATTTAAATAGGTTGTAGTGCAAATTTGCCCATTGGCCAGATTTGAAAATTTGGTGTAGAGCTCAAAATACCCAATGAACAGAAGATATTTTTGCATAAAAGTGATTTAAAAACTCCACATGACACCTCCAATTTTTGGTTGGAATTTTAAATAAATTTATCAAATGGTTGTAGTTCAAAATAGGGCTTCAACTAATAAAAATCACTTTAAGGATTAAAGCTCAGAGAGCAAAATTTTATGCAAATAAATCCACTGATAATCTCTGTTGGAAAAGGCAGTGCCTAGGAGGCGCTTAGGCACGCCTAGGCGCTAGGCAATGGCCAAACGCCTCGCCTAGGGCATAAATGGAGGTCTAGGCAGGGCAAGCAAGGATTGGCTATCCAAGCAAGACATCATGCCACATCCGCATCGATATGCCAAACGGATCATATTCCAATGGTAGTAGATGGTAATTAACTTATTTATATGCCCTAAACTAATATCAACACCCATATAATAATCACAAATATACTACGAGTAAAAACTATATTACCGCCTGGGCCGCGCCTAGGGCGCTTAGGCACCGCCTAGGCACTAGGCGAAGGCCAACCGCCTCGCTTACGCCTACCGCTTTTTCCAACCTTGCTGATAATAGAGATGTTTATCTTGAGAGGGTAAACAAGTCTAATAAAACAATTGGCAGGTTCTCACTTGGGGTAAAAGTCCATAAAACTAAAGAACAGAAAGGTTCTGAAATCAAAAGAGAACCCAGAAAATAAAAGTTTAAGTTTCCTGGCAAAATTTTAATTAATAAAACAAGGTGAAAATTTTGGGGTGTCACATCGGCACTCCGCCGGAGGGGGAATCGACCACGGAGGGCTTCTACATCAACACCATAGCCCCTCCGATGACTTGTGAGTAGTTTACCACAGACCTTCGGGTCCATAGTTATTAGCTAGATGGCTTCTTCTCATTTTTTGGATCTCAATACAATGTTCTCCCCCTCTCTTGTGGAGATCTATTCGATGTAAACTCTTTTTGCAGTGTGTTTGTCGAGATCCGATAAATTCTGGGTCTATGATCAAGTTTATCTATGAGAAATATTTGAATCTCCTTTGAATTCTTTTATGTATGATTGAGTTTATCTTTGCAAGATGGGGTTTATATCATAATGCTTTAGTTTATCCCTCTACATCATGTCATCTTTCTTAATGCGTTACATTGTTCTTATGAACTTAATACTCTAGATGCATGCTGCATAGCGGTCGATGTGTGGAGTAATAGTAGTAGATGCAGGCAGGAGTCGGTCTACTTGTCGCGGACGTGATGCCTATATACATGATCATGCCTAGATAATCTCATAATTATTCGCTTTTCTATCAATTGCTCGATAGTAATTTGTTCACCCATCGTACTACTTATGCTATCTTGAGAGAAGCCACTAGTGAAACCTATGGCCCCCGGGTCTATCTTTTATCATATAAGCTTTCAATCTACATTTATTTGCATCTTTACTTTTTGCATCTATATTATAAAATAGCAAAAATATATTTATCTTATCATATTATCTCTATCAGATCTCACTTTCGCAAGTGGCCGTGAAGGGATTGACAACCCCTTTATTGCATTGGTTGCGAGTTCGTGGTTTGTTTGTGTAGGTGCGTGGGACTTTTGAGGAGCGTCGTACTGGATTGATACCTTGGTTCTCAAAAACTGAGAGAAATACTTACGCTACTATTGCTGCATCACCCTTTCCTCTTCAAGGAAAACCAACGCAAGCTCAAGACGTAGCACGAAGGATTTCTGGCGCCATTGTCGGGGAGGTCTTCGCTCAAGTCAAGACATACCAAGTACCCATCACAAACTCATCTCCCTCGCATTTACATTATTTGCCATTTGCCTCTCGTTTTCCTCTCCCCCACTTCACCCTTGCCGTTTTGTTCGCCCTTCTTCTGCCCGTCTTTTCGTTTGCTTTGATGTCTTACTTGGCTCGTGTGCTCGTTTGGTTGGAATAGTTGTTTGTTTATTGGTAAACAGAGAAGCTAAGATCTATGGATCCTCATCCGCTTGCTTATATTTTTAAGAGATCCAATTATGATGAACCAATTGCTAGTGAGTTTTGTGCACTAGATTATCTTTATGAAGTTTTGCTTGAAATTCGCAAATCTGAAAATTGTGATGAAGAAATTTATGAAGAGATTAACGATGGCTCCTTGAATAAAAAGCATGATTGCAATGGTTTTACTATAAATTCCCTTGATGTCAATCGTGCTAATAATATGCAAAAACCCTAAGCTTGGGGATGCTAGTTTTGCTATGTCTACTACTTGTTGCAATAATCATGATTGGGGTGATTCTTCTTATAATCTTGAAAATTTATTTAAGCCCCATGATGAATATGAGATTGATAATAGTGTTCGCAATAATATTGAAAGTGGGTTCGGAAGAGTGTCAACTTTAGATCCCACTTATTTGGATAATGTTCAATCTTATGAAGTTTTTGATAAAAGTGGGTTTGAAGAGGTCATGCCTTTAGTTAATGTTAATTCCACTCTTTTGGAAGAGTGTCAACTTTGCATGCATGTGGATCATGTTAAGAATATGTTATGTGATAGCTATTTTTTTGAATTTGCTTGTGTTCCTACATGTAATTATTATGAGAGAGGAAAATATGGTTGTAGAAATTTTCATGTTACTAAATTACCTCTCGTCATGTTGAGATTGCTATCGTCTCTTTCTTCTTCCTTGCATATGCTAGTTTTTGCTTGCCTTGCAAATTTGTTTCTTATAATATGCCTATGCATAGGAAGTATGTTAGACTTAGATGTGTTTGTCACATGTTTCATGATGCTCTCTTTGCGCTTCAATTCTTATCTTTCATGTGAGCATCATTAAAATTATCAATGCCTAGCTAAAAGGCTTTAAAGAAAAGCGCTTGTTGGGAGACAACCTAATATTTTTCCTTGCTGTTATTCAATAAATTTTGCATCTACCTTCTGTTTAGATGTGTTTTTATGTTTTAGTTAGTGTTTGTGCCAAGTAGAACCTATAGGATAACCTATGATGATACTTGATTTGATTCTGCTGAAGAACAGAAACTTTGCGTGCACGAAATTAGTTTTGTTAAATCACAGAAATGTGCTTTTGCGTTGATTATTTTTTATGCTAATCAATAGACAAATTTTCCAGGACTTCCTATTTTGGTATGATTTTTAGAGTTCCAGAAGTTTGGGTTAGTTACAGATTGCTACAGACTGTTCTGTTTTCGAGAGATTCTGTTTTTCGTGTGTTGTTTGCTTATTTTGATGCATCTATGGCTAGTAAAATAGTTTATAAACCATAGATAAGTTGGAATACAGTAGTTTTAACACAAAAATAAATAAATAATGAATTCTTTACAATACCTTATGTGGTGGTTTTGTTTTCTTTCACTAACGGAGCTTATAAGATTTCCTGTTGAGTTTTGTGTTGTGAAGATTTCAAGTTTTGGGTAAAGCTTTGATGGACTATGGAATAAGGATTGGCAAGAGCCTAAGCTTGGGGATGCCCATGGCACCCCAAGATATTCAAGAATAGCCAAAAGCCTAAGGTTAGGGATGCCCCGGGAGGGCATCCCCTCTTTCGTCTTCGTTCATTGGTAACTTTACTTGAAGTTATATTTTTATTCGCCACATGATATGTGTTTTGCTTGGAGCGTCGTGTATTATATTAGTCTTTGCTTTTTAGTTTACCACAATCATCCTTGCTGTACACACCTTTTAGGAGAAGCCCACTTGTTTGAATTTATTAGAATACTCTATGTGCTTCACTTATATCTTTTAGAGCACGGCGGTGTCTTAATTTTGTAGAAATTGCTAGTATCTCATGCTTCACTTATATTATTTTGAGAGTGTTTTAGAACAACATGGTATTTGCTATGGTTATAAAATTGGTCCTAGAATGGTAGGCATCCAAGTTGGGTATAATAAAAACTATCATAGGAAGTGAATTGGATGCTATGATCAATTTGATACTTGATAATTGTTTTGAGATATGGAGGTAGTGATATTAAAGTCATGCTAGTTGGGTGATTATGAATTTAAAGAATGCTTGTGTTGAAGTTAGCAAGTCCCGTAGCATGCACGTATGGTTAAAGTTGTGTAACAAATTTGAAACATGAAGTGTACCTGGCTTGTGCATCCTTATGAGTGGCGGTCGGGGACGAGCGATGGTCTTTTCCTACCAATATATCCCTATAGGAGCATGCGCGTGGTGCTTGGTTTTTGATGACTTCTAAATTTTTGGAATAAGTATATGAGTTCTTTTGACTAATGTTGAGTCCATGGATTATACACACTTTTACCTTTCCATCATTGCTAGCCTCTTTGGTACCGTGCATTGCCCTTTCTCACCTTGAGAGTTGGTGCAAACTTCGTCGGTGCATCCAAAACCCCGTGATATGATACGCTCTATCACACATAAACCTCCTTACATCTTCCTTAAAACAGCCACCATACCTACCTATTATGGCATTTCCATGGCCATTCCGAGATATATTGCCATGCAACTTTCCACCGTTCCGTTCATCATCATGACATACATTACTTTTGTCATATTGCCATTGCATGATCATGTAGTTGACATCGTATTTGTGCCAAAGCCACCATGCATAATTTTTCATACATGTCACTCTTGATTCATTGCACCATCCCGGTACACCGCCGGAGGCATTCATATGGAGTCATATCTTGTTCTAGTTTCGAGTTGTAATCCTTGTGTTGTAATCAATAAAAGTGTGATGATCATCATTATTAGAGCATTGTCCCAAAGAAAAAAAAGAAAAAAAAGGAAAGGCCAAAAGAAAAAAAGAAAGGCCCAAAAGAAAAAAAAAGAAAAAAAAGAAAATAAATAAAAAGGGGCAATGTTACTATCTCTTTTTCCACACTTGTGCTTCAAAGTAGCACCATGTTTTTCATATAGCGAGTCTCATATATTGTCACTTTCATATACTAGTGGGAATTTTTCATTATAGAACTTGGCTTGTATATTCCTACGATGGGCTTCCTCAAATGCCCTAGGTCTTCGTGAGCAAGCAAGTTGAATGCACACCCATTAGTTTTCTTTTGTTGAGCTTTCATTCATTTATAGCTCTAGTGTATCCGTTGCATGGCAATCCCTACTACTCATGTTGACATCAATTGATGGGCATCTCCATAGCCCGTTGATTATCCTCGTTAACGTGAGACTTTCTTTTTTTGTCTTCTCCACACAATCCCCATCATTATATTTTGTTCCACCCATAGTGTTATATCCATGGCTCACGCTCATGTATTGGGTGAAGGTTGAAAAAGTTTGAGATTATTTAAGTACGAAACAATTGCTTGGCTTTTCATCGGGGGTGTAGAATTGGGAACATTTTTGTGTGACGAAAATGAAGCATAGCCTAACTATATGATTTTGTAGGGATGAACTTTCTTTTGCCATGTTATTTTGAGAAGACATGATTGCTTTGATTAGTATGCTTGAAGTGTTACTATTTCTTTTATCAATATGAACTTTTATTTTGAATCACTTGGATCTGAACATTCATGCCACAATAAAGAAAATTACATTGAGAATTATTCTAGGTAGCATTCCACATCAAAAATTATGTTTTTATCATTTACCTACTCGAGGACGAGCAGGAATTAAGCTTGGGGATGCTTGATACGTCTCCAACGTATCTATAATTTTTTATTGTTCCATGCTATTATATTACCCCTTTTGGATGTTGATGGGCTTTATTTTATACATTTATATCATTTTTGGGACTAACCTACTAACCGGAGGCCCAGCCTGTATTGTTGTTTTTTTTGCCTATTTCAGTATTTCGAAGAAAAGGAATATCAAACGGAGTCCAAACGGAATGAAACCTTCGAGAGCGTGATTTTTGGAACGAACGTGATCCGAAGAACTTGGAGTGCAAGTCAAGAAGCAAACGAGGCGACCATGAGATAGGAGGGCACGCCCACCCCTCCTAGGCGCGCCCCTGTCTCCTGGGCCCCTCAGGTGGCCACGGACGTACTTCTTCCTCCTATATATACCTACGTACCCCGAAAACATCCAGGGAGCCAACAAAAAAAATTCCACCGCCGTAAACTTCTGTATCCGCGAGATCCGATCTTGGAGCCTTCGTCGGCGCTCCGCCAGAGGGGGAATCGACCATGGAGGGCTTCTACATCAACACCATAGCCCCTCCGATGACTTGTGAGTAGTTTACCACAGACCTTTGGGTCCATAGTTATTAGCTAGATGGATTCTTCTCTTTTGTTTGGATCTCAATACAATGTTCTCCCCCTCTCTTGTGGAGATCTATTCAATGTAAAATCTTTTTGCGGTGTGTTTGTCGATATCCGATGAATTGTGGGTTTATGATCAAGTTTATCTATGAGAAATATTTGAATCTCCTCTGAATTCTTTTATGTATGATTGAGTTATCTTTGCAAGTCTCTTCGAATTATCGATTTGGTTTGGTCTACTAGATTGATCTTTCTTGCCATGGGAGAAGTGCTTAGCTTTGGGTTCAATCTTGCGGTGTCCTTACCCAAAGGATGTAAAGGTTGCAAGGCACGTATTGTATTGTTGCCATCGAGGATAAAAAGATGGGGTTTATATCATATTTCTTGAGTTTATCCCTCTACATCATGTTATCTTTCTTAATGCGTTACTCTGTTCTTATGAACTTAATACTCCAGATGCATGTTGGATAGCGGTCGATGTGTGGAGTAATAGTAGTAGATGCAGGCGGAGTCAGTCTACTTGTAGCGGACGTGATGCCTATATACATGATCATGCCTAGATAATCTCATAATTATTCGCTTTTCTATCAATTGCTCGACAGTAATTTGTTCACCCACCGTAGTACTTCTGCTATCTTGAGAGAAGCGACTAGTGAAACCTATGGCCCCCGAGTCTATCTTTTATCATATAAGCTTTCAATCTACTTTTATTTGCATCTTTAGTTTTTGCATCTATATTATAAAATACCAAAAAAATTATCTTATCATATTATCTCTATCAGATCTCACTTTTGCAAGTGGCCGTAAAGGGATTGACAACCCCTTTATTGCGTTGGTTGCGAGTTCTCGGTTTTTCGTGTAGATGCGTGGGACTTTTGAGGAGCCTCCTACTGGATTGATACCTTGGTTCTCAAAAACTGAGAGAAATACTTACGCTACTATTGTTGCATCACCCTTTCCTCTTCAAGGAAAACCAACGCAAGCTCAAGACGTAGCACCCCTCCTGATGAACAGGGTCCCATTTCGATCGTGGCCGGTCGAACACAAGGCCGTTTCCTCCGTTCTGTGGTACGCCAGGCCTCGTTTCCATCGGTTGTTCCGTCCAAGCCCTCTCGATGAACACGACGACACATTCTGTTCCGACCCAGCCGGTTGGCACCCCATGAACACGATGACGATACAGTTTCTCCATTCTGATCCAGCCATGTACACAAGCCCTGGCCGTACGTATGCGCGAGTAGGCGTTCGAGACCCCGCCCATATGTACGTACGTGGTTGTATTTACTTTCTTGCACCTTGGCTACTATACGTACGTGTACATGCTACGTGCGTGCCTCTACTACGACTCGTGCATGCCTCCACATCGACCAGTATGTACGTACACGTTCGTGAGCAGAATAACAACGCTACGTATGCTTTGACCAGGTGGGTCCCGACTGTCAGGCACTTCCTTGCGTGCAAAGATGTAGCTGGTGGGTCCCAACAGTCAGGGGGGCGAATAGTTTTTTTTGACCGGACGCACTTTCTTGCGTGCGAAGATGTAGCTGGTGGGTCCCAATAGTCAGGGGGAAACATTTTTTCACGAAATACGGTGGCCCGTCCAGTGGGTTCCTACTGTCAGGTAGAGGAATAATTATTTTGCGCGTAATAAGGAGGCACTTACTTGCGGCTGCCTTGGACCCTGCTGTCAGCCTCTCCACGCACATTACTCTTCCGATGGAAGTCGGTCATTGACCACATTGACCACGCCGCGCCGAGAGCACCACGGCGGTGGACGACAGCGAGGCCTAGGAAGGGGACGATGCGGAGCCGGGGAAGACACGACAGTGGATGCCCATGCGGAGAGGATTACGAGGGTTCACTGGTTCGGCTGTGCTGTGAGGCTGACGTCACCGCAGAATAACAGGGGGTGTGGGTGAGTAGAGGGATGGCCTGGCCAGCGGTGGGAGTAGTAGGGGGCGGTGAGGCCTCCGCGGCATCACAGCCGGCGACGGGAGGCAGGAGCATGCGACACGACCGTCGCTGGTTTGGGCGGCTAGAGCAAGAAGACCAGAGGTTGAAGAAGCACTACGGCCGTTGGATGGACATCGTACAGTCACTGTAGCTAGAATCGTTCATATTGACTAAGTTGACAAAGCCCTCTGTCCCCGTCAACTTAGTTGGCCCACAAGTCAGCCTCCCACTATGGTGGGTCGTAGCTAGCAGGGGGGTATTCATTTTTGTGTGCATAATAAGGAGGCACTTTCTTGCGTGCGAAGATATAGCTGGTGGGCCTGACCTGTAAGCGGGGGGAATGTTTTTTTCGCGAAATACAGAGGCCCTTCCGATGGGTCCCAGCTGTCAGGTGGAGGAATCATTATTTTGCGCATAATAAGGAGGCATTTTCTTGCGTGCGGCCATGGAACCAGCTGTCAACCACTCCATGCACAGTCTACTTCCGATGGTGTCGTTCGTTGACCACTTTGACCACTCCGCGCCGAGCGCATCCAAGGTGGTCGACGACGGCGAGGCCCCGGACAGCAACAAGCCGGAGATGGGAAGACACGGGAGTAGAGTCGCAGACGGAGAGTTGTATGAGGGTTAACTGGTTCTGGTGCGGTGTGGTTCAGCAGTCGGTGGAGAAGAACAGGAGGTGTGGAGGGTTGGAGGGATGGCCTGGCCAATGGTGGAGTAGCACTTCACAGCGAAGCATGCTAAGCAGAGCTGCTAGCAGCAGGAGGCAGAGCAGGTGGTCCCGGCGGCGCTGGAGGAAGAAGATGAGAGATTGAAGATGGATGTCGGTCGTTGGATGTAAATCCAACGGGTAACGATGTCAGAATCATTTGTTGACTAATTTGACAACGACTTGCTTTGGCTTCGACCTATTGGCCCACATTTCAGCCTCCAAAAATGTGGCACGTATTCAACCCATTTTTTCAGAATTTACAGTATTTTTTTGCGGGGTAGAATTTACAGTCAATTTGATACCCTTTTTTAGAATTACTGTCCATTAGTTGGGCTGGGTGAACATATGATGTAGCGTCCATGCAGCCCATTTATTTTTTTCCTAAAAAATTACAGGCCATTTGCACTTTCTCGAAATACATGATTTTGCTGGGCTGATTCTAATTATAATGTTGGGTTGGGCATAGCAATGTTATCAAAAAATAAACATGGGTTGAGCATTTTGTTATAAATATATTTAAATAATAAGTGATTTATTATTACATTGGTCCTTATATCTTACCAAGCTTTTGTACACAATCACCAGGAGTTTTGTTGCCAAAAAATCCAGGATTTTATTGTTAAGAAATTATTTTTATAAGTTAATAAGATGTGGGATATTGTTTTCTTACATATGTAAGTATTTGCTAGATATATGATGACAATAACAATAATATATAATAACATATAGAATAATTTAAATATATATAATATAGTTAGAAGGGAAACATAAGTTGGACCAGGCGTTCCTATTCTTATATAGAAAAATAGAACACACCTCTGCGTTTTCTTCAAAACAATACATAAATTGGGCTACCGATGTTTCAGGAAAAGTAAAACTTCGGATGGGAGGTCCATAGGCCGGTCGATACATGACGGCCTTCGAGAAAATACAAACCAACATGTCGTGGGCTACACATGTTAAAAAAGAAAGTCTGGATGGGGCAGCCCAAAACCCAGGTGATACTTGCTGCCCCAGTGATAATAAATGATACTTGCTAGCTCCCCGGCTTCGTTGTGAATTTATCTCCTATAGTAACTACGTTGAAGCACCTAAAAATGTAACTATTTTGACAAACCCGTGGGCCCCAACATCAGTATAGCATTAGGAGGAAGTATTTTTTGATGAGGCACTTGCTTGCGTACGGCTATAGACCTGGTGGATCCCGACTGTCTGTCTCTCCACGTACAGTCCTCTCTAGATTCCTCTCGTTTGTTCAGCACGTTCACAATGGCAGACAGCGGCGCCGCGGCGAGTGCACAAAGGTGCAAGAGGAGATACGACCACCTGAGGAAGTGCCTTATTAGTAATGAAAGTACTAAACTAGCCTAGTGGTCAAGTGACACTACCCGACAGCTGTTCCGCCCGGGTTCGATTCCACCTGATGCAGGGAAAATATCTCCAAATTTTTGCCTCTACCTTTATTGACATGTGGGTCCCCATTGTCATCTACGCACACCACGTCCAACACTTGCCAAAACTTTGTCCCTCGTTTTCTCTGTTTTTCACACACTCGACATTGTGTGGGCATTTTGAAAATAGCATATCTTTTTGACCTTGCATCATATGAAGATGTGCTATGCATGAATGTTGATCAGCAAGATGTTAACTGGATGGTAGTTCCATTTTCGACCATGAATAAAACTTCCAACATGATGTTAACACTGTTTGAAAAGGCTGCTTTAATATAAATGCTCTGCATATGAAAGTTGCAGTTTCTTATCTGAAACTGAACTTGCAGTTTCTTATCTCAAACTGAAACTTGCAGTTTCTTCTCTGAGAATCACATTGTCTGCACTTTTATACTCCTATGAAATTACACTTTTTAAGTGCTAAAAAAAGAACTCTAGATTCATAAAATACTTCATATGCTCAATACTGCCAATCTTAAATTCAAAAGACATTCATATCTGAAAGTACTCTCAAAATACAAAACACAAAACGCAATTCACAACCTGCAAATACTGACAAACCTAAGCTCTTCCTGACAATTCACAAACCTGCCTGACTATTGGGCTGGGGGGGGGGGGCAGTCCCCTCCTATTCCTTGGCGGCAGACAACCGCCACATGATGCGATGTGAACGGCGAGGGAGAGGATGGTGGGGAAGCGTCATCGGGCCAACTGCTTTTCTCCTCTTGCAGTTCGGTTCGGTTGACGAAGACTCCACTGGCTCACTCTGGCATGACAACCTCACAAACGGCACCCTGTAGATGCTCGATCCTTCAATCTCTGGTGGATGCTCCATCTGGGATCGATACTCCCACCACCGCTCCATCATGATCGGATTCGGTGAATCTGTTTGCTCCATGGCCTAGAAGAGCAGCTCTATGTACTCCCGCGCGACTCCCTCCAGGAGTATCGCCGCCTTTTCACTCTGTTGCAGATATTTGGCCATGGATGTCGCCGTCGCCGCTAGTTGGTCCTTGTTGTCAAACCAAGACTGTATCTCCAACATCCTAGCTAGCTTCACAGGGTCGCCGTCTGTGATCCTCACGTATCGGTTGTACTCCTCCATCGATCTACTTCTCCATAGCACCTTCACTCGCCGGCGGTGGTTTTTGAATGGAAGAGGAGAGGAGCAGCGCTGGTTTTGGATTAGAATGGGAGAGGAGGGACGCTAGTTTTGGATTGGAACAGGAGAGGAGGGGCGGTGGTTTTGAAATGGAAGAGGAGAGGAGCGACGCTGGATTTAGATTGGAATAAGAGAGGAGCGGTGGTGGTTTAAGAGGAGAAGAGCAGAAGAGCGACGCTGGTCTTGGGAGTATTTTTTTGTTTTGCGTATTTTGGGTCAAAGTTTGACCACGTACTGTATTTGACAAGCAAAATGTGAATGCATGTCACCAAAAATTGTATCGTTTGGTTCATATCTGAATGTACTTTCAAATTATATTATTTTTGCAACATATAACATATATTTTATTTGTGATAATCATGGTCAATTATGACCCATAATAAATGGGAGACTAGTTAATGTGGGGTCCCTTTCTTAATTGAAGGGTAAATTGATTTTGATTTTGATCCGATCCTGACGTCTTGACCCTCTCGTCCAATCCTAAATCGTTCCAGCACACTCCTCTCCCTCTTCTCCATTGCAAAACCACCTTCTCTCCTCTCCATCATCTCCATTCCAAAACCATCATCTCGCCTCTCCCTCTTGTCCGTTGCAAAACCACCTCCTCTCCTCTCCACCATCTCCATTCCAAAACCACCGTCTCGCCTCTCCCTCTTCTCTATTGCAAGACCATCCTCTCTCCTCCCATCTTCCAAAGCTAGCACTGGACCACTCAGAAGGACATCTATGGAGAGGATGCAAAGAATGAATCAGGCAGATCACCGGGCGGTGACGTGCAAAGTTAGCTGTGTTGAAGGAGATCCTTACTTGGTTTGACAATGAGTGGGATATTTCAAGGACGGTGAGGGCCATGTGGCAATGTATGCGAAAGAGAGAGAAGGCGGCGATGATGGCGGCGATGTACTCCTCGGCGGCAGCATGCCGTAGTCGTTCGAGTTCATCGAGCATCTTCTCTGGGCAATGGAGCAGATAGATTCGCCCGAGGCGAAAGTCAGGCAGAGGTGGTGGGCGTACAGGTCAAAGGTCGAGCACCCAAAGGATAACGAATCGATCGAGTACGGTGTGCCGTTCGTGAGGGTGCAGAGCCAGCCGGAGCCACAAAAGTATTCGTTCTCCCACCGCAAGAGGAGGCCGGATGGCGCGACGTTGTTTCCCCGTCGTTCTCCACGGTTCCCTCGACGCGCGCCTCGTTTCAACGGCGGCGGCAGGGTTTAAGGTAAGTTTCGCACTAACCTAATCTTCCATCTGCTCATGCTTACAATCAGTGTGACAGCTAATGAAAATCATGCTTACAATCAGTCCTCGAGTACTAAGCCAATCACCCTAAAATAGCTCTGGACCTTTGGGTCAAAGTTGTGACACTATGTACAAATAAATAAAAATAGATTGGTGCTTCTTTCAGAAAAGAGTACTCCCTAGAAAACTGCCAATATAAGCTACTAGTATTTGGTTAGAGGATTTGCTACCGAGAAAGATCCGTCCACAGATTGCGCCACACATCCCACTGGTGGTGGTGGATGCCAATGTGTGCATGGAGCATGGTTGGTGTCAGCAATTTTTACTTGGCGCACCTCGCACTCTGCATATATGTCGTTTCCATCCGTACATTTGTGCAGCTCCACCAAAATGCAGCTGAATAACCCTGTTTGCACAGATAATGAAAAGCGTGATTACATTATAGTAGCACTAGTTGATGAAACATACACTAATAAATATAAGAAAATATTGCGATATATCATAGTATGCCATGCTGCGAGGGCGAGATGGGCCCTGCGACGCCTCATACGGTATGCCTCATACTGGCAAATCGTCCCAAGTCTCCCTGACACACCTTCTGCAGTGATGAACATCAATGTACAACGGTAGTACAAGGAGGGGCCTTGAGACATTCAAATCTCTACTTTTGTGCAGATCAACTAAAATTAAGCACCCCAGTTTGCAGAAACACTTAAACATTAACAATGGGACTAGTTGATGAAACATCCATTAACAAAGAGAAGCACTTTCTTTATCTACATTGGAAATGAAATGATAGAGAGGACACTCGCTCTATTTTAACTATATTATTACTTCATTTTATCAGTGACACTAGGGTCGAGTAGGTGGCAAACGAAGTGTATCGTGCATCGCAAGGATGGAGGCCAGGGGTGCTTAGACTGGGATGTTGAAGCTGGCTCTTTCAGTCCCTATCTTTTCCTCTGACGTTTCTGTGGTAGCATTTGGTTTGTAATCCAAACTTGGTCGAGCTGGTGCTGCGTCCCCCTACCTGCCTAGCTTATGTGGTGAACTTGTCTCCTGCTAGTACTCAGTCTGTTCTAGTAGTAGTTGCATAACTGCCCGTTTACACTGAGATGTTGTCGGATAATGGTTCTCTATGGTTGGGTTTCTTTAATGAAATCGGAGGGAACCCCCTCTTTCGATATATAAAAAAACAGTGGCACTAGCGGTGCCAAAACATTGCCTCAAATTAATAGTGCCACTAGATTAAGGTGCAAAATAATAACATTACTTCTTTATCATGGCAGTGCCAAAACAGTAGCACAAGAGTAGGATGAACATGCTGGATCTTTGGCAAATGGTCAGACCAAAAAGGAACATACCTCATGATGGGAACCATATCTGCAGTCAACACCATTGTAGAAGGGATGGCACCAGTCACCAACATGGATGATTCAATTCATGGGACCTTTTGGTGCAGTTCACCTAAAATGAAGCAATGTCCCATGAGCTAGCAGTTTTTCTTCTTTTTTTTAAGAAAAGGGCTCCAGCCCGGGTTCCATTTCCATCTGAAAACGAAACCCACAGAGCTCTTTCTTCATTAGTTGCAATAAAATTGAGCAACATCAAGGTTGGTTGTGAAGCTTGTGGAATGTTCAACTATAATTTGGATATCATTTGTGCAGTTCAACTGAGATCAAGCGTGAAATGTATATCTCTGTTTGCACAAAAAATGTGGAAAGGAGGGTGACTAACAAGTGATGCAACATGCATAAAATGAAAAGAAGCATATTCCTTATATGACTGGCAATCCTACAAGGACAGTGTCAATTTCTAAAGCAGCAGCATTGCTAGATATTAGTGTGGGCATTAGGACTAACTATGACAACCGTTAAATACGACATGACTTTAATGGTGCCATTGCTTCATTTTACCAGCAACATTACATTAACAGCTGCTACTTAGTCAGTATTTGGGCACGGGAGAGTAGGTGGACTAGGACAGTTGCATTTCTAACAAAAAGAAGCAACTTATCTTAATGGGAAATTTAGCAGGACATGAAAAAAAGTGCCATTGATTCATATTATTTGGGGCATTACATTGAAAACAACATTGGTTTAAACTGTCCTTACTTTTAATAGTGCGACTGCTACATTTTACCAGTGGCATTACATAAGAGTGGCTCGGGGCAACAAACATCAGAATAGGATAGCTGGGTTGGTCCCATTTTTGTTTGGTATAGCCACCTTATACTGTGTGAGGCTAGAAAATCTAGTGCTGGACTTACTCTGTTGACTTCTCCCCCAGTCCTTTCTTTCCTTTTTCAACCAATAGATCGGGTTTATATTGAGTTTGTACTGTGTTTCCCTTTATTTCCCTATTAGACCTAGAGACTAGTTGGATAGCCAGTCTCTGCTACTTTTCGCCCCCATTATTTCCTCTTTCGACCAAGTCCTAGATTCAGGTAACAAATCTTCCCCCACCCCCTTTCTTCCTTGTTTGAACCAAGTAGTACTAGATTCGAGCGCATGAGCTAGTTTTACCTCTTAACAGTAAAAATTTAGGTGGTTTTCGAACAGTTGATCGATCCTATCTATGAGGGGGCCTGAGAAATAGTAAAAGATACAAATGAAGCGACGTCAGGAGCTCGGGAAGTAGAGCAAGGCTGATTTCGAAGGAAGTTATACCTGAGGGTCGCCGGGATGTTGCTAGGTGGGCGGCGGGAGGCCGGATCTGCCCAAAGTACGACAGCAAGGAAGAAGGGGTCGGAGGCCCTCCCTCGCCAGTGTTGCTTGGGAGAGAACGACAAGGCACGCTGATCGGGACGCGCCGACAGTGGGTAAGACCCGTCGCCGAGGACGACCGTGTGAACGTTGCACCTTCTCACCTTCCCCGGCGGAGAGGATCCAGCTGGATCTATGACCAGCGGTGAGCAGAGAGAGAGAGAGAGGGTGGCCACCACTGTCGTGTTTAGATCTGGAGAGGACGAGATAGTGTGAAGAGAGCAACGCTAGCAAGCAAGCGCAGAGGCTCTTGCCTATATAGTGGAGTACTAGTTTTCTTTTGTCTACCGGAGCCGGCTTGACCTCGTTATGACTGTCGAGAAGTCTTCATGCACGTGCCCTGGAGGCGCAGTTATCGTCATTTTGATCTGAAGCACCGGATTATAATGTATAACACGAAAAAATGTCACATGACAAGAAATCATAACCTCACTGCCCAAAGGAGACAACATGAATCCCGACGGACAAACTAGACGAGGATCAAAGCTCAAATTAAAGATAAACTCGTAGAAAAGGGGTCCGTCGATAGATGTCCTAATTAACATAGCCGACTTGACCTAGATGGCAGCTGAGTAGTCTTCGTGCATGTGCCCCCAATGACTATCCCAACTCAGTTGTCGCTGTTTAACCCTCGCAGTAATCCGAAGCACATGACACCTAATTTTGCGAGATGACAAGAAACTTTTTTTAGACTTCTTACTAGAACTACAGCCCTGTACAACACAGCCTGCATGATATGTAGACGATAGCCAATCCAGGCGTGTCTGCTGGAGTCTGGTCACATGCATGGATGAACTGATCTTCCGTGTCTTACAGGGATCGTCCAGGCACCAACGTATGTACAACACTTCCCTATTACTATCGCTCGTCTCTCTCTTCTATTAACTCACCCGACTTGCGGGGCCGGGGAGTGTGCCTATGGTCAGTTCTCAATTGTGGTCCCACATGTGTGTGCAAACGCAATATGACGCTCATTCCATTCGAAGAGTGGCGTGCCAGACCGACCGATCGTCTGGGGATGCGACGCGAACGAGACGGGCGTGTTGTATACTCCGTACATGTGTACCGCCATTTTCTTGAGGCTTTGCTCCATGGCGCAATCCATGGATACAAAATTAGTATACTGTACTATTTAGAAGTCGAGGGCGGGGCTTTTCCTACGCGGTAGGCGGGGTAGTTCTGCCTAGTCAGTTCGACAGAGATGCGAGAAGATGAGGAGTAGGCTGCTGCAAATGTAGGGCTGTGTGATTTGACAGCGAGTTACTGCTGGACAGGTCGGGCCCCGTGATTTGACTTGCCATTATCATTTTAGCTGCGGCACTATGACCGGCATGAGTCTCCGGATTCCTGACCACCTCCATACAGGTGCCTTTCCCAATGCTCCACCATGTAGAGGCTGGATCTTGCATGAGAGCCCACTCCTCCACTTTTTCCTTGCTCTTTCCTACACATATGCAAAAATGCCATGTAAAGCAGGCTTATAGCCCACTATTGTACTTACTTGCTCCTTCAGGTGTGAAGCCTACCACATAGGCATAAAGTCTGATGTGGCAAGTTAATTAAGAAGAGAGAGACTAGTTTGGTGACCCAAGGAAGAAACGGTGCTAAGCGTGTGTACCTAGGTGAAAATATAATTTTGCGTCTATAGCTAATTAAATGAAGCAAACTTAGCCACAAAAAACTAAGCACCTATGCATTGGGGACTTGATTGCTAAGCCATTTAATGCCCTTAGCACCTCATCTAAGCACCATTTCTTTGGAGAGGTCACTCCTTGTCAAATGCAATAAATACTACGAAGAAAGAGATAGAGAGAAGTAAAAAAATACCCTTATAGCTAACCTTGTTGTAGTATGAGTGACTAAGTGATGACTATGTATGACATGGCAACATCAGATAGCCTAACGCGCCGTGTTAAATCTCCAAGGGCACGACCGCGCGAGCGAGGCGACAGTTGTGGTAGGCGCGACCATGATACGGGCAGCTGGCATCCCTTGGATCTGAGATCGAACGGTCGCATGCTAAGTTGCTGAAAATTTGCAGAATAATCCTCCAGGATAGGATATTCACTCATAGGTCTAGAATCACGCCATGCAACTGTTCGATCTTAGATCCAAGGGCTCTCGGAAGCCCGTATCATGGGAGAATGGAAAGCTTCGTATCACCTGTAATTTTCCCGACGCTTGACATGACATCGAAAGCCATTTAATTGGGTGTCGAGTAGACATGACATCTAATTGGGCCCCCATAGTACTGTGCATGAATCCATTTATCCACCAGGCAAGGCACTACCCTGCCATTCGCACGCCCCACTCAGCATTTTTACAATCGAAAAACCGCTGGCAGTTCGCTCCTACTCATCCCCGGGCGTCCTTTAACATTACGACAGTTCGCTCCTAGTCGTCCCGTCCTTTCACATTACGGCAGTTCCACTAATCCTAACCGTCCTCCTAAATCAACGGTGTCCCAAATCTCCATGATCGGCGGTGAGTACAAGGTTAAAACCATCACCAGCGATGAGTTCGACATCATCTACACCCGTTCTTCCATCACGGTGAAAGGATGCCTTGCTCGCTTCAGACGCATGTTCGAAAACGCAAATGATGAGTGGGTCGCTGGGCTAGATGTTGAGTACACCACAGTCCTGGGAGAAGAGAAGAATCTAAAGGAGGAAGAGAAGAAGAAGCCCACTGTGATCCAGGTTTGCGTGCATGACTTATGCTTGGTCTACCACATATACCGTGCCGACGTTGAGTGCTAGGATTTTAAGAACTTCCTTAAGGACGACCTAGTAAAATTTGTTACTGTAGACTTTACGAACGACACAAAAGTCCTGGTTCGGATAGGCCTCGTTGTAGGCAACCCCTTCGACCTCCAGAAGAATGGGTTGCTGCCCTCCCGTGATCAGCCTTCAATGTTGACCCTGGCAGGAGCCATGGTCCATCCTTCGTATGGAAAACTAAAGAAACCTCCGTACATGTTTCATCGTCATGCATGGCAGTGGAATGTACTAGATCTAAACCACATCCAGTACGCTGCAATGGATGGCTACCTTTTTTTCAATATCTACAAGGGTTGGATGAAGAGCAAGAGCCAAGTGTGCGGTTTAAGCAAAGAAATATCGACCAAGAGGAAGAGGGACAAGGACGAAGTTGAGGGACGTGGACGAGGACTCCGAGTAAGGTGGCAGTTGTCGGTGTCATAACCGGCGGATCTCGGGTAGGGGGTCCCGAACTGTGCGTCTAAGACTAATGGTAACAGGAGGCGGGGGACACAATGTTTACCCAGGTTCGGGCCCTCTCGATGGAGGTAATACCCTACTTCCTGCTTGATTGATCTTGATGATATGATTATTACAAGAGTTGATTTACCACGAGATCGTAGAGGCTAAACCCTAGAAGCTAACCTATGATTATCATTGTTCTCTTCCCTACGGACTAAACCCTCTAGTTTATATAGACACCGGAGGGGGCTAGGGTTACAGAGAAAGGAATCTTCATATCCTAACCGCCAAGCTGGCCTTCCACGCAAAGGAGAGTCCCATCCAGACATGGGAAGAAGTCTTCTATCTTCTATCTTCATAGTCCAATAGTCCGGCATATGCATATAGTCCGGCTGTCCGAGGACCCCTTAATCCAGGACTCCCTCAGTAGCCCCTGAACCAAGCTTCAATGACCATGAGTCCGGCGCACAGATTGTCTTCGGCATTGCAAGGCGGGTTCCTTCTTCGATTATTCCAAAGTAGATTTTGAACATAAGAATCATATCCGGCTCTGCAAAACAAATTCCATATACCACCATGGAGAGCATAATGTTTTCACGAGTCCAATCTTATGACAGCTCTTACAACACAACATTACGCCATCGTCCAGCCATTATTTCGAAACATTTTTCCAACTTGCTGCTCCACGCTTCACGAGCGGTTTTATTGGCACGTCTTATCGAAGCGAAGATTGTATCCCCTTATTACGGGATTCTCATTGACACGGGCGTGGGTAACCCAACCGTCCCGTTGGTATGATTCCTTGGGAATAGGCATGTTCTAAGGCCACGTAGGGGACATTTGATATTCGTCATCTTTATAAGGAGGCCGAGACCCGCCTTTCCCCTCTACGCTACTCCCTCCACCTATCACCTCGAGCTCCAACACCCAAGGCTTAACCAGTCACTTCGAACCCCAGGCCATGTCCGGATCCAGCTTCCAGGGCCGGTGGACGACCTCCTCCGTCACTGAGGAGGATATCACAAAGCTCAGGGAGGCGAGGTACTTGACTGCAGATATCCTTCACAGGCTTCCTGTGCCAGGGCAGGTTATCCCTACTCCTAGGCCTAATGAGAGGGTCGTATTTATCCCTCACTTCCTTCGGGGGCTAGGTTTCTCCATCAATCCCTTTGTTCGAGGGCTCATGTTTTACTACGGACTAGATTTCCACGATCTAGCTCCGGACTCCCTCCTTCACATCTCATCATTCATTATCGTATGTGAGGTTTTCCTCCATATCTCTCCACACTTCGGCTTGTGGCTCAAGACCTTTGATGTAAGGCCGACGATAATAGATGGGAGACACGTAGAGTGCGGAGGTGCTCCGATAAGCAAATCAGCCGACACCGTCTAGCCAAAGGGCTCCTTCACCGCAACTTCTTGACTATGGCAACGGGAGTGGTTTTATATCACGGAGCCCCATGGTACCAAGTGGGTGGCTTCACCCGCATTCTGATCCGGCCCTCCGCCGCAGCTTGCATCGTGGATTAACAAGGGTCTGGATTGGGGATCGCTAGATGAAGTTCAGGTACTGCAAAGCCGCATTCGAGACCTCATTAAGAAGGACATCGATCTCTTCAAGGTAATCCAAGTTATGTTGGTCCATCGGGTCTTGCCATGCCAGCGCCGACCTCTCCGCATGTGGGAATTCAATCTGGAAGGACCGCGAACCATTCAACGCTTCTTCGGCACAACGCTCGAAGGGATGTATGAATTGGTCTTTGGGTCACGAAAAAGGTGTTCGGACATCATAGAGGACGCATGCCTCAACTGCAACCATCCGGATTCCCCATTAAGCACTCAATTGTTGAACACGTTTTTAGTGTAAGTTTCTCGTAATAGAACTGAGAAAACCATACTCTGCTAGGGCTAGGTAAAGAAGGCGGAGAGGATCAGGTGTTCGGCCCCTCTTCCCGAAAACTCAGCGGACCCAGTGTTAACCAGGATGCTGGCTCTGGCACCATATCAAGTGCCGTTGAGGGAAGGAAAGGAGAGGAGTGGCACAAAGCGGCCTTCGTACCGGGGGTGCGTGACGCACCGTATCCGAGGAAATTGGAACTCCTGTGCCGGAGGGTGAACCGGGAGAAGAATCTAACACTCCCTCCCCCCACGGGAAGAAAAGAGCCGCTCCCGAAGACATGGAGGCCGAGGCTTCCAAGCGAGGGAAGGATCCCTATCAGGGGGACCGAATTCGGGAGGTGATATTGCCGCACAGTGCCCACAAGGGGCCAGCCTTTAGCCGAGCCATAAGTGAACAAAGGTGTTTAATAAGCATACCCCGTTCTTTTCCCATTTGTGAGGGTAACATTTTGAAACATATGTTTTGCACTTCGACCTGTAGCCTCCCTCAACAATCTTCGTCCTCGGGGGATCTTCTTCCGGAGATGATGGAGAGCAAAACGCCGCCTCATACTTCCCCGCCCCATAAGGCGGACGACCCCGAGGTGTCGTCCCAGAGGATCTCTCCTAACCCACGAAGGAGCGCTAGGCCAGAAGATGACTCTTCGGCCGCCCGAGCTCCGGGTTGTTCGGCTCCTAGAGAGACCAACAACAAAAGCCCCAGACCATCCGATATACAGCCGGACATATGGATGGGTCGTCTGCGGCAAGTGCCTATCTCAGAGGAACATCGTACCTTAATGGGTATGGTGATTGAGAGAATTTCGACCGCAAAAAGCGGATTGAATGAGGCCCTTACGAGCCTGCTAAAAGGCTTTGAGGTACGTAATGTAGCCTCTTGTTTTGTACCGTAAATGCAATGTGCACCATTTAAATATAGTAGCCCCTGAGACTCTGGTTGTCCTTCGAATGGGACGATAAGAGGATCAAAATATAAATATGCTCAGGTAATAATTTTGCTAATTTTATACAGGTAGCTGCAGCCGTGACCACTGCCCGAGCTGCCCAATTTGCCGAACTGAAGCGGCAACTCGATGTGGCGGATGATAACATCATGCTCGTGAACAAGCGACTTGACGAGGCGCAAGGTATGTCTTTTGGGCGGTCAGTGAATATGAATATAAATATGAGCGTGATGCTGGAATTTATAGTAAGCTTGACAGCATATGGTGCTGCCGCCGTGGAGACCCTTCGGGCAAGACAGGATAAGCAACGCGGCTGTCGAGAAGGCAGTTGGTGAATTAAAAGCCGAACAGGCTACTCATCGCCTGGGTGAGGAAAAAATATCTAGCATGGTGCTTGAGCTAAGGGATGCCGCTAGCCAATATGCACTTCTCGAGAAAGAGGCCAAAGAAAAAGTGGCTAACCTTGAGAAGGCCTTACAAGCGGCAAAGGAAGCGAGGGACCCCGGGCAGTGGTCGGGACCACCGGTTTTGACAACATCACCTCCGGGAGAGCTCTGGCCTCAGGACAAACTCTTCGGCTGGGCGGCTTCGTCTTGACCGCCCGTTCGGCCGTCGGGCCGACCATGAATTCTCAGGTCATCGAAAATTGCCTACGCATCAGCTCGGAATACGCCGAGCAGATGGATCCAATGGAGTTATCGTCTTTAAACGGGCTCCTGGATCGCATCACCGCTCTGGGAGTTGCTTCGGACAAAGATCGGATTGGGCTTAAACCCGATTCTCCGCCGATCACCCATCAGATAGCGGTGGTGGAGGAGCGATCTGATAACTCTTCCCCCATACTGAGGACAAAATATGTCCGGATTTCCGAGCTCACCAAGCTGGGTACATACACGCGGGAAGACACGTCCCGAACTTCGAACTTAGAATCGGACTGTGGGCCAGAAAAATTGGTTTACATCTCGTAGTACGAACTATTAAGCTCGGAAACTCCTCAAGCTCTGGGTCACGAACCGGATCTGGGTTTGGACTTAAATCCACCCACCCACCCAGACTCAAGCGATCTCTCACACATCAGACAACAGTCCCAAGAGATGGTACATCACTTTTGGGCCAGATTCCTCATTGTCAAGGACAAGGTCAAAGATTTTTGCGATGAAGACACAATCTCATTATTCTGCAAAAATTGCACGGACAAGGGACTACTTAACGCCATAAATCGCCGTCACATATCATGCTTCGATGACTTGGAGACCATAGTACATAAGTACTACGCGATGGAAAGCGCATGGAAAACCCAGGCAGCCTTTTGGGATCCACTGGCTCTTGCTAAACCCCTCGTCCGAACAAAAAGGGTGTGCCCTCGTAGGTCGCCCGACCCAATCTCGAAGAAATCAAAGCCCACTGCAGGGCGCGCATCCATTTTGGAATTATGGCTCGATAGGCCATGCAAAATACACACCACACCGGATACCATACCAACACACAACCTGAGAGCATGTTGGATACTTCGGCAAGTGGCCAAGAGCGGCGAGGATCTTCTCATAAAGAACACCGCAGAGCAACACCCCATAGAACACAACGCTACAGTATTGACAGTCTTCGAGACTTTCGCCTCAGGTATAGGCGCAAGAGAGCACTCCGCGGCCTCGCCGAAGTCTGCCAAGTCGCACCAATAAAACCCTGGAACGACATGGCCATAACTTTCACCGCCAGTGACGAACCGCAATTCAGAACAGTCTGGGCACCAGCTGCTTTGGTCCTCAGTCCAATCGTGGACGGCTTCCGGCTTACCAAAGTGCTCATGGACGGCGGTAGCGGACTAAACCTCATTTACGAGGAAACTCTCAACAAAATGTAAATAGACAGGAGCCGCATTGAACAAAGCAACACAACCTTTAGAGGAATTATTCCCAGCCGGGAGGCACGATGTGCGGGAAAAATCACACTCGATGTGGTATTCGGCACGCCGGAGAATTATCGGTCCGAAGAGATAGCCTTTCAGGTGGCCCCTTTCACCAGTGGATATCACGCCTTGTTAGGGCGGGATGCGTTTGCGAGCTTCCAAGCTATACCCCATTACGGGTACATGAAGCTCAAGATGGCTGGGCCCAATGGAATTATCACCCTCGCCAGTGATCCGGACACAGCACTCCGCGCCAAAAATAAAAGAGCCGCCTTGGCCCTCGAAGCACTGTCTAAAGCCCTCGCGGCCGAAGAATTAACTGCATTACACTCCACAATGGATAGGGATGAAGTGATACTCGACAAGCGATCCAAGGCCACCTCCTTCAAACCAGTGGATGAAATAGTCAAATTCTAAGTCCAACCAACAGACTCCTCGAAAACAGCATCCATCGGGGCGTAGCTGGACCCCACAATCGATGCCGCACTGCGAACATTCCTGCGCGAGAATTGGGATATCTTCCCCTGGCACCCTTCTGATATGCCGGGAATCCCACGCAGGCTAGCCGAACACAGCCTTAACATACTGAAGGGATACAAGCCGGTCAAGCAAACGCTACGGCGCTTTTCAGAACCCAAACGACAAGCTATGGGAGAGGAACTAGCCAAATTACTCGAGGCCGGATTCATCAGAGAAATAAAACACCCGGATTGGCTAGCAAACTTGGTGATGGTACCAAAGAAGGATAAATCCTGGCGCCTATGTGTCGATTTCAAAGGCCTCAACAAGGCCTGCCCTAAGGATCCCTTCCCTCTTCCACCGCGGGACACGACTCACTGTGTTTCCTCGACGCATACTCCGGATACCATCAAATCAAGATGTCGGAGTCCGATCAGGCTGCAATGGCATTTATAACCCCATATGGGCCTTTCTGCTTCAACACTATGCCTTTCAGGCTCAAAAACGCCAGTGCCACCTACCAACGCATGATTCAAACATGCCTAGAGAAACAAATCGGCAAAACAATTGAAGCATACATCAACGACGTAGTCATCAAGACCAGACATGCCGAGTCCTTAATAGACGATCTAAGGCTCACGCTCGATAATCTCCGAACATATGACATTAAGCTCAATCCAGAAAAATGCGTTTTCGGCGTTCCCACCGGAAAGCTGCTGGGATTCATTGTTTCCAATAGGGGAATTGAAGCAAACCCAACTAAAATACGAGCTTTGTCACAGTTGGCTACCCCAACAGATCTCAAAAAAATCCAGAAATAACTAGATGCGTGGCAGCTTTAAGCCTCTTTAGCTCCAAATTGGGAGAAAAGGCATTGCCACTCTATTGCCTACTTCGATGAACCGAACACTTCGAGTGGATGGACGCGGCAACGGCTGGACTGGAGGAAATAAAGGCTCTTTCAGCAAGAAACCCAATCCTGGCCGCGCCGAACGTTGGTGAACCCATGTTGATATACATAGCCGCAACACACCAAGTTGTGAGTGCGGTGCTCATCATCGAACGAGAGGAGGACATACAGACACAAATTTCCAGTTCAGAAGCCAGTATACTACGTATCCACTGTCCTCACATCTTGCAAATCCCAGTACCCACATTATCAAAAATAGCATACGCGGTCTTCATGGCATCCCGGAAACTACGACACTACTTTCAAGAGTGTTCAATCACGGTGGCCTTCGAATTACCACTTAATGACATAATAAACAACCGCAATGCCACGGGCCAGATTGCCACGTGGGCCATAGAGCTCCTCCCATTCGACATAACATATAAAACACGGCAGGCCATTAAATCCCAAGTACAGGCGAACTTCGTCGCCGAATGGACAGAGGCCAAACTCCCTAAAGAGTACGACACATACTCCAACTGGATCATGCACTTCGACAGCTCTAAAATGCTGGCAGGTCTGGGAGCAGGCGTCGTCCTCACATCCACCACTGGAGATACAGTGCAATACATACTCCAAATAGTATACACAGACTCCAATAATGCAGCCGAATACGAGGCTCTGTTGCATGGACTTCGGATGGCCGTCTCAATGGGCATTCAACGCCTAGAGGTGCGCGGGGATTCAAACCTCACAATATAACAAATAAATTGAGACTTTGATGCCAAAGATCCGAAAATGGTGGCATATCGTAATGCCGTCCTTAAGATGTCAGCTCGGTTCGAGGGGCTCGAATTTTATCATGTGGTACGAGAAAACAATCAAGCGGCGGATGTCCTCGCCCGCATCGGCGCTATGCGTGACCCCGTCCCACCTAATATCTTTCTGAAAAGGCTTTTCAAGCCATCCGTGGTGTGGAAAGGGGAGACTAGCAACATCAGTCCGGATCTGACCACAACCCCAGAATCCGAACACACTGACATAATCGGGGGCTCTGCAACCGAAATAACACCCTCAGCCCATCTCATCATGGCTGTTATCGCCCCATGGACCGAACCCTTCTTGGCCTACCTTAACAAGCACAAACTCCCAGAGGATCAAAATGAGGCACGTGATACGTCTCCAACGTATCTACTTTTCCAAACACTTTTGCCCTTGTTTTGGACTCTAACTTGCATGATCTGAATGAAACTAACCTGGACTGACGCTGTTTGCAGCAGAACTGCCATGATGTTGTTTATGTGTAGAAAAGAAAAGTTCTCGGAATGTCCTGGAAATTCACGGAGGCACTTTTTGGAATTAATAAGAATTTCTGGGCGAAAGAAATACACCAGGGGGCCCACATCCTGTCCACGAGACAGGGGGCGCGCCCCCCTATCTCGTGGGCCCCCTGGACCTCCACTGACCTCAACCCCAACTCCATATATTCACGTTCGGGGAAAAAAACCAGAGAGAAAGTTTCATTGCGTTTTACGATACAGAGCCGCCGCCAAGCCCTAATCTCTCTCGGGAGGGCTGATCTGGAGTCCGTTCGGGGCTCCGGAGAGGGGGATTCGTCGTCGTCATCATCATCAACCATCCTCCATCACCAATTTCATGATGATCACTGCCGTGCGTGAGTAATTACATCGTAGGCTTGCTTGACGGTGATGGGTTGGATGAGATTTACCATGTAACCAAGTTAGTTTCGTTAGGGTTTAATCCCTAGTATCCACTATGTTCTGAGATTGATGTTGCTATGACTTTGCTATGCTTAATGTTTGTCACTAGAGCCCGAGTGCCATGATTTCAGATCTGAACCTATTATGTTTTCATGAATATATGTGTGTTCTTGATCCTATCTTGCAAGTCTATAGTCACCTATTATGTGTTATGATCCGATAACCCCGAAGTGACAATAATCGGGATACTTCTTGGTGATGACCGTAGTTTGAGGAGTTCATGTATTCACTATGTGCTAATGCTTTGTTCCGGTTCTCTATTAAAAGGAGGCCTTAATATCCCTTAGTTTCCGCTAGGACCCCGCTGCCACGGGAGGGTAGGACAAAAGATGTCATGCAAGTTCTTTTCCATAAGCAGATATGACTATTTACGGAATACATGCCTACATTACACTAATGAACTGGAGCTAGTTCTGTGTCACCCTATGTTATAGATATTACATGAGGAATCGCATCCGGCATAATTATCCATCACTGATCCATTTCCTATGAGCTTTTCATATATTGTTCTTCGCTTATTTACTTTTCCATTGCTACTGTTACAATTACTACAAAACCCCAAAAACAATTATCTTTACTTTTGCTACCGTTACCTTTATTATCATACTACTTTGCTACTAAATACTTTGCTGCAGATACTAAGTTATCCAGGTGTGGTTGAATTGACAACTCAACTGCTAATACTCAAGAATATTCTTTGGCCCCCCTTGTGTCGAATCAATAAATTTGGGTTGAATACTTTACCCTCGGAAGCTGTTGCGATCCCCTACACTTGTGGGTTATCAAGACTAATTTTTGGCGCCGTTGCCGGGAGCATAGCTCTATTCTCTGAGTCACTTGAGATTTATATCTGTTGATCACTATGAAGAACTTGAAAGACGACAGAACTACGACCTATCCCTCAACTACGAGGGGAGGTAAGGAACGGCCATCTAGCTTTGCACTAGATTCTCCTTCTGTTATTAGTAAACTTACGACACCTAAACCTGCTATTGCTATGAATTCTGATATGTCGCATGTTATTGATGATGTCACTTCTGCTATGCATGATGAAACTACTTCTGTGCTTGATACTACTTTGCCATTAGGTGAATTTCTTGATGAACAACTTGCTAGAGTTAGGTGGAATGAAATTATTGAAGATGCTATTATTGATGATAGTGATGATGAAGGTTCTCCCAATAATTATGTGTTGTCTGTTGTTCCTGAGGGTTATGTTATGAATGAAGAAGCTGCTAGGGAAATCTTTGCTTGCGATGATAGATATGATCTTAAGAAATTATCAGCTAAATGGAAGCAGTAGCCTCTTAATGCTAGAATGAAACCTGACCCTGCTTTTGCTACTTCACCTATCTGTGTTACTAATAAGGATTATTAATTCTTTGTTGATCCTGAGATTATTACTTTAGTTGAATCTGATCCTTTTTATGCCCTTGAATCTTAAACTGTTGTGGCACATCTTACCAAGTTGAATGATATAGCCACCTTGTTTACTAATGATGAGAAGTCTCGCTATTTTTATATCCTTAAGATATTTCCGTTCTCATTAAAGGGTGATGCTAAGACTTGGTATAATTCTCTTGCTCCTGGTTGTGTGCGTAGTCCCAGGGATATGATTTATTACTTCTCGCTAAATATTTCCTGCTCATAAGAAACAAGCTGCCTTGCGAAATATATAATTTTGTGCAAATCAAAGAAGAGAGTCTCCCACAAGCTTGGGGAGGCTTCTCCGGTTACTTAATGCTTTGCCTGATCATCCTCTCAAGAAAAATGAAATACTTGATATCTTTTATAATGGACTAACCGATGCTTCCAAGGACTACTTGGATAGTTGTTTTGGTTGTGTTTTCAAGGAAAGAATAGTCGACGAAGCTGAAATACTATTGAATAATATGTTCACTAATGAAAATAATTGGACTCTTCCCGAGCCAATTCCTAAGGCAATTCCTGAACCAATTGAGACAACTCCTGAGCCTATTCCTAAACCCACTCCGAAGAAGAGAGGTGTTTTATTTCCCAGTCCTGAAGATATGCAAGAGGCAAAGAAATCAATGAAAGGAAAAGGTATTAAAGTTGAAGATGTTAATAATTTACCTACTAATGAAGTAATACATGGTCTTAATATACCTCCTTTTGAAGAACCATATTGTCTTGATAACCCGACACGGGTAGTAAAGGTAAATTCTCTCTATAGATATGATAAAGTTGAAATCCCATCTACTAAATTTCATAGCCTGTGCTTAGATGAATTTGATAACTTCATGGCTAGACAAGAAAGTTTTAATGCTTATGTTGGTAGAGAGTTAAGGAATAATGCTTTCGAGATAGGACGCGTAAGCGATAATATGGTTAGTTAAAGATGAACTCAAACTCGTTAGTAAATATGCTTATATGGTTGCTACTCAAGCTGAGCAAGTACTTAAAGCTCAAAATGATTTGCTTGATGAATTAAATAATAAAAATGACTTTGCTGTTAGAGTGGCTACTAGAACTGGTAGAATGACTCAGGAACCTTTGTATCCTGAAGGCCACCCTAAGAGAATCGAGCAGGATTCTCAGAGAAATAATTTAGAGGCACCTAGTTCTTCTAAAAAGAAGAAAAAGAAAAAGGATAGGACTTTGCATGCTTCTAGTGGACCTACAGTAGATACACCTGAGAATCCCAATGATATTTCTATTCCTGATGCTGAAACGCAATCAGGTGATGAACATGAACCTATTGATAATGTTAATGATAATGTTCATGTTGATGCTCAACCTAGCAAAAACAATGAAGTGGAGATTGAACATGTTGTTGATCTTGATAACCCACAATCAAAGAATCAACGTTATGATAAGAGAGATTTTGTTGCTAGAAAGCACGGTAAAGAAAGAGAACCATGGGTTCAGAAACCCATGTCCTTTCCTCCCAAACCATCCAAGTCAAAGGATGATGAGGATTTTGAGCGCTTTGCTGAAATGATTAGACCTATTTTCTTACGTATGCGCTTAACTGATATGCTCAAAGTAAATCCTTATGCTAAGTATATGAAGGATATCATTACAAATAGAAGAAAGATAACGGAAGCTGAAATTTCCACCATGCTTGCTAATTACACTTTTAAGGGTGGAATACCAAAGAAACTTGGAGATCCGGGTGTGCCAACTATACCATGCTCCATTAAAAGAAATTATGTTAGAACTGCTTTATGTGATCTTGGAGCGGTGTTAGTGTTATGCCTCTCTTTATATCGTAGACTTGAATTGAATAAGTTGACACCTACTGAAATATCTTTGCAAATGGCTGATAAATCAAGCTGCTATACATTGCCGGTATTTGTGAGGATGTGCCTGTTGTGGTTGCAAATGTCACTATCTTAATGGACATTGTTATTCTTGATATTCCCGAGGACGATAGTATGTCTATTATCCTTGGTAGACCTTTTCTTAATACTTCAGGGGCGGTTATTGATTGCAACAAAGGCAATGTCACTTTTCATGTTAATGGTAATGAGCATACGGTACACTTTCCGAGGAAACAATCTCAAGTTCATAGCATCAATTCTATTGGAAAAGGTCCAACTATTATTATTGGAGGTTTTGAATTTCCTCTCCCTACTGTCAAGGAAAAGTATGATATTCTTATTATTGGGGATTTTCATATCCCGTTTGAGGTAACTTAGTGTTATTCGAAATTTCTCCGGTTCCGTGTTATTCGGAATGAGTTTGTTAACAAGACTTGATCAACCTTGTTAGTGGATTCATTTTGATAATCACGAGATGGATGAAACTAGAAGGCACAACCTTCTGTACCCTCTTTTTACTTTCTGTTATTTAGAATAAATAAAGCAGAAGTAGTATTATGTGTCTGTTTTCCAAATTATACGTGCATTAAAAAATAGCCCGAAAATAAAAGTGCTCCAAATGCCCTGCAAATTTAGTATGATTTTTTATGGAATACTTGAGGATTTTAGGCACTGAAAACACTGCAGGAGGGGCAAGCACCAGGCCACGAGAGTGGAGGGCGCCCCCCCTATAGGGCGCGCCCCCTGTCTCGTGGGCCCCTGTGGCCCCCTCCACTTATGCCAGCACCCACACACTTCATCTTCTACCCAAAAAATCCCCATCCAGCTCAAGCACGAGTTCTAGCTCATTTCTTTGCGATTTTCGATCTCCTTTCTCAAAGCTCCATTCACAAAACTGCTTTGGGAGATTGTTGCTTGGTATGTGACTCCTGCATTGGTCCAATTAGTTTTTGTTCTAGTGCTTTTGTTCATTGCAAATTTTTGATGCATAGGTGACCATGTTCTTGAGCTTGCATGTTAAATTTATGAGGTCCCAAGCAATTCTAATGCATGATATAGGCTCTAGGCACTTGTAGGAGTAGTTGCTACCAATCTTGTTTAGTTTTATTCACTTTTATTTTGAAGTTACTAAAATTTCAGAAATTTTCAGAAAATGTTAAGGAAATTTTTGCGGGGCTCTTTTAGCCAAGGTTCTCAGGAAAAACAAGCCATAGAGAAGGAAAAAGCCAAGTATAATCTTCCTCGCTTAGCGGAAGTACGGTCGTGTGAATGGCCATGTGAGGATTTCTTGAAAGAAGCTGGAATTCATGAAGATTTTTATTCTTTGATCGAGACTACAGGCCTCACCGGTTTCATCAACGACCGAATCGATCATTATCTCCTACTCACCAATACTTTCGTGCAAAACTTTTATTATTATCCTAAGAAGTCACCGCCTACAGTATCATTTCATTTATATGATGAATTCAAAGAAATGTCTTTACGTAATTTTTGCGCGGTATGTAGGATACCTTATGAGGGAGAATTAGAGGAACCCCATCGTGAAGATGTGGATGGCTTTGTTAAAACAATAGTTGTACGTAGAGGAGCCAAAGAAGGGTTCTGAGGCAAAAGTCTCTAGCATACACTTTCCTGTTTTATGCTACTTTGCCATATTTCCTTGTAGACGCTTGATTGGTCGTGGAAATAGTGGAAACTTGAGCGTTCCTGATATTATCATTCTTGCCTTGCTTGGAGACAATACTTTTAGTATGGGTGCCGTCGTTGCTAAACGGCTAGCCTTGAATCGTACAAAAGGCCCCATATTTGGAGGTATCTATGCTGCACGTCTTGCTAGACATTTTCAGGTACCCATTAGGCACCATGAGAAAGAGGAGACAAATTGCCTCCTCACATTTTAGATTACAAGAGCTTGGTAGCACACAAGTTTATTGTTGACAACGAAGATAGGATGCTCTTGTATAAACTTAGATTTAATAAGAAACACTTTGAGATTATTATTTTGCCTGCGCCTCTGTTGTTTGTTTTGCTTGCAGAAAATTTTCTTGTCACGCCGGAAGCGGTGAACAATCATCGAGCCCAAGCTTTTACTCTGGAACCTGAACCTGAGCTGGAACCTGAACTGGACCCTTATCGTGCATCATCTGTCCAGTGGGATCCGGAGATGACCAGCCAGTGGTATCCTGATTACACCTCCCATTACACCGGGGAGAGTAGCGGTGGTCCTCGGTACTAGACCAACTTAGGCCAAAAGCCTAAGCTTGGGGGAGTACGTATTTCTCACCGACTTTACATTCATGTTCACACACTAGTCGTCGGTGCTCATGCTCTTTCATTGTATTATCCATATTAGTTTAAATTTCTTTTTCTAGTTTTGTTCTTGTGTGTTTGATAAACTTTAAGAAAAACCAAAAAAAATAGTTTAATTTCCATGTTTGTCGTAGAATTAAAATGATAACCCAAAAAGATTTCTTGTTCTTCTTCTTACTTGTTGGGAGCTTTCCCGTGTAAATAGTTTTATTTTCTTTTCTTTTCTTTGGGGGTCGAGAAGACCATATTGAAAATGCTTAGTGGCTCTCATATGCTTGATTGTTTATTTAAACTAGAGCCCATATTACTTGTCTTCTCTCTTGAGTTGAATGCTTGCGATTCCAGCTTAGTCCAATGCACGTGCACTCTTATTATTATACACATCGCTCGGGTCGTGCAAGTGAAAGGCAATAATGACGATATATGATGGACTTATTGAGATGACAAAAGCTGGTATGAACTCGACCTCTCTTGTTTTTGTAAATACGATGAGTTCATCGTTTACGAGTCACTTATTATGAAGTAAACATATTTGCAATGACATTTAGAGATTATAGTTGCTTGTGCCATGCTTGATTAGCTATGAGTTATAATGGTTTACCTTGCGTGCCAACATGCTATTAGAATGATTATGATGTGGTATGATGGGATGGTATCCTCCTTTGAATGAATTGAGTGACTCGACTTGGCACATGTTCACGCATGTAGTTGAAACAAATCAACATAGCCTTCATGATATTTATGTTCATGGTGGATTATATCCTACTCATGCTTGTATTCGGTGTGAATTAATTTTAATGCATGTTTATGACTGTTGTCTCTCTCTCTCGGTCGCTTCGGGCTTTTGCTAGCCTTCAATTGCATTACTAAGCGGGAATACTGCTTGTGCATCCAAACTCCATAAACCCCAAAGTTGTTCCATATGAGTCCACTATACCTTCCTATATGCGGTATTTACCTGCCGTTCCAAGTAAATTTGTATGTGCCAAACTCCAAACCTTCAAATGAAATTCTGTTTTGTATGCTCGAGCAGCTCATGTTACAACTAGGGCTACCTATATCTTCCATGCTAGGTGGGTAATTCTCAAGAGGAGTGGACTCCGCTCCTCATTCATGAGAAAGGGCTGGTAACCGGGATGCCCAGTCCCATGATCCAAAAAGATCAAAGCAAATCAAAATAATTAAACAAAACTCCCCCAGGGCTGTTGTTAGTTGGAGGCACTCGTTGTTTCGAGCAAGCCATGGATTGATGCTTGTTGGTGGTTGGGGAGTATAAACCTTTACCATTCTGTTTGGGAACTGCCTATAATGCATGTAGTATGGAAGATACAGCCATCTCATAGTTGTTGCGTTGACAGTGAAAGTATGCCGCTCAAAATGTTATTCAATCTCTATTTTAAAATCAAGCTCTGGCACCTCTACAAATCCTTGCTTCCCTCTGCGAAGGGCCTATCTATTTACTTTTATGTTGAGTCATCACCCTTCTTATTAAAAAGCACCCGCTAGAGAGCACACTGTCATTTGCATTCATTACTATTGGTTTATATTGGGTATGACTTGACTGGATCTCTTTTACCATAAATTATAATATTTAGTCAGTCCTTGATCTTTAAAGGTGCTCTGCATTTATGTTTTGCGGTCTCAGAAAGGGCTAGCGAGATACCATTTTGTTATACCATGTTATAATTATTTTGAGAAAGTGTTGTCATCCGAGTTTTATTACTATGGCTCACTAGCTGATTATGCTATTGATATGAGTAATTGTGAGACTTAAGTGTTATTGTGAGTATGGTTAGTTCATAATATTTGCTGAAACTTGAATGCTGGCTTCTCATGTTTACAACAACAAGAGAAAACAAAGTTTGTAAAAGTTTTTCTTTATTTTAGTTTATCAACTGAATTGCTTGAGGACAAGCAAAGGTTTAAGCATGGGGGAGTTGATACATCTCCAACGTATCTACTTTTCCAAACACTTTTGCCCTTGTTTAGGACTTAACTTACATGATTTGAATGAAACTAACCCGGACTGACGCTGTTTTCAGTAGAACTGCCATGATGTTGTTTTATGTGTAGAAAATAAAAGTTCTCCGAATGTCCTGGAAATCCACGGAGGCACCTTTTGGAATTAATAAGAATTTCTGGGCGAAAGAAATACACCAGGGGTCCCACACCTTGTCCACGAGACAGGGGGGCGCCCCCCCCCCTAAAGGGCGCGCCCCCCTATCTCGTGGCCCCCCTGGACCTCCACCGACCTCAACCCCAACTCCATATATTCACGTTCGCGGAGAAAAAAACTAGAGAAAGTTTCATCACGTTTTACGACATGGAGCCGCCACAAGCCCTAATCTCTCTCGGGAGGGCTGATATGGAGTTTATTCGGGGCTCCGGAGAGGGGGGTTCATCGCCGTCGTCATCATCAACCATCCCCCATCACCAATTTCATGATGCTCATCGTCGTGCGTGAGTAATTCCATCATAGGCTTGCTGGACGGTGATGGGTTGGATGAGATTTACCATGTAATCAAGTTAGTTTTGTTAGGGTCTGATCCCTAGTATCCACTATGTTCTGAGATTGATGTTGCTATGACTTTTCTATGCTTAATGCTTGTCACTAGGGCCCGAGTGCCATGATTTCAGATCTGAACCTATTATGTTTTCATGAATATATGTGTGTTCTTGATCCTACCTTGCAAGTCTATAGTCACCTATTATGTGTTATGATCCGACAACTCCGAAGTGACAATAATCGGGATACTTCTCGGTGATGACCGTAGTTCGAGGATTTCATGTATTAACTATGTGCTAATGCTTTGTTCCGGTTCTCTATTAAAAGGAGGCCTTAATATCCCTTAGTTTCCGCTAGGACCCCGCTGCCACGGGAGGGTAGCACAAAAGATGACATGCAAGTTCTTTTCCATAAGCATGTATGACTATTTATGCAATACATGCCTACATTACATTGATGAACTGGAGCTAGTTCTGTGTCACCCTATGTTATAGCTATTACATGAGGAATCGCATCCGGCATAATTATCCATCACTGATCCATTGCCTACGAGCTTTTCATATATTGTTCTTCGCTTATTTACTTTTCCGTTGGTACTATTACAATTACTACAAAAACCCAAAAACAATTATCTTTACTTTTGCTACCGTTACCTTTATTATCATACTACTCTGCTACTAAATACTTTGCTGCAGATACTAAGTTATCCAGGTGCGGTTGAATTGACAACTCAACTGCTAATACTCAAGAATATTCTTTGGCTCCCCTTGTGTCGAATCAATAAATTTGGGTTGTATACTTTACCCTCGAAAGCTGTTGCGATCCCCTACACTTGTGGGTTATCAGCATGCTGCATTGTGCGGCGCTCTAAAGCCTACGAAGTCCACGAAGGAGAGCTTTATAAGAAAAGCGCTACCGGGGTACTTCAAAGATGTATCTCCGAAGAGGAAGGGTGGAAGCTATTGGCTGAAATTCATGCCGGCCTCGGCGGTCACCATGCCACAGCTCGGGCCCTTGTAAGCAAGGCCTTCCGTACAGGTTTGTACCGGCCGACGGCCCGAGCAGACGCACAAGACCTAGTCCAACATTGCGTCGGATGCCGGCTTTTCGCCAACCAAAGCCATATGCCACCCACCGCCCTACAAACAATCCCCATAACTTGGCCTTTTGCGGTCTGGGGGCTTGATATGGTTGGACCCCTTAAAGGAGGAAGCCATAAGAAAAGATACTTGTTGATCATGGTGGACAAATTCACCAAATGGATAGAAGCAAAACCAGTTAAAATGGCCGAATCCAGACCCGTGATAGACTTCATATCGGGTGTAGTACACCGTTATGGTGTCCCCCACAGCATCATCACTGACAACAGCTCCAATTTCACGGCCGATGAGGTGAAAACTTGGTGCGGCAAGATGGGAATGAAGCTCGATTATGCCTCCATCTACCACCCTCAAACAAACGGTAAAGTCGAACGAGCCAATGGTCTTATTATGATCGGCATTAAACCTAGACTAGTGCGATCCTTAAAACAATCAGACACACACTGGGTTGAGGAGCTTGACTCTGTACTCTGGGGGTTGCGAACCACACCAAATTGCACTACTGGATACACACCCTTCTTCATGGTGCAAGGCGCAGAGGATGTGCTGCCCTGCGATATTATTCACGACTCACCTCGAGTGCGCATGTACGAAGAGAGAGAGAGGCCGAGCTCGATCGGCAGGACAGATTAGATGCCCTAGAAGAGGAGCGCGACGTCGCCAAAGCCCATTCCGCATTCTATCAACAACAGGCTCGCAGGTATCAAAGCGGAGAAGTACGGGCCAAGACTTATAATATTGGTGAACTCGTCCTACGACTACCGGAGAAGAAAAAGGATAAACTCAAACCCAAGTGGGAGGGTCCCTTCATTATTGACAAAGTTCTCACTGGAGGAGTGTACCGACTGCGGGATGCATCTGATAATCGCGTCGAGCCAAACCCATGGAACACAGTCAGACTCCGAAGATCCTACGCCTAGCGCTGAACTCCCTCTTCGTCACCTTCCCTCTGTTGTCTTTCATTTACTTTTTAGCTCTCTTCGCGCCTCTCCTTTTGAAAAGCTCTAAAGCTTTACCATGGCTAGACTACACAGTAGTAATGCACTTATCTTCATGTACGTGCACTTATTATACCTGGCGGCTTCTTATATAGAAGCTTAATATAATTATCTTCTGGGCATCAAGCCCACTGCATATGCGTCCTTTTTCCATATGCACCTTTTCTTCGCCACTATATGCATCGATATGACTTAAGTTTTGGCCAAGCTGGGTTGCCTGGCTCCTGTGCTTATGCCCTACGTTCCCGTTAGTTCAGCTAGGGCATAAAGGGAGCACCTCTGCGATTGTTACTGCCGGGTACTCCAGGCGTGTATCTCAGACTGGGCGAAGCCAAAAGCTAGCGTTCTTAAGGGAATATTTGGTTAGTGAACTAAAGATGTTTTTACCTATCACAAAATAAACCCCCAGATGTTTCATATACTACACTTTTTGATCGCAGTTCAGACATGCATGTTAATACATGCGTAGCCAGGGGAAGGAACCCTTAACGGAACTATTCTCTCTGGAAGATGTTTCTTACTAACCATGTAATATAACATAGCTAGTTGGGTACCTGTCTGTTCAAGCAATTATGACCCCTACGCCTGGTTTCCATGCGTACCACGGTTTATGTTACTGAGCGGGTATTAGGAATCACTTCGGACTGTTGGGTCCAGAGGCTGAAGAAAAAAGGTCCGCCATGACAAATGTTTTACAATCCGGCTAGGGACAAATATGTCAATTGAGTACATAGTCATTTAGACTCAAATGCTTCTTCTTCTATACCATCCAACAGGGTGTCTAGCCTACAATCCTGTTGGGAATATTTTGCGGCTAATCCTACCTGGTCATATACCAGGCTAACGGGAATTTCTTTCCCATCTGACCCTACAGGTCCGGCCCAGGCCATATGATTCGGATCGAGCTTGGTATACCATGTTTTCACCATGGCCCAAGCGTCCCTTGCACCTTCTCGATAGGCATATATCTTCCATAGTCGGAAACGCCGTCGCGCTCCCTTGAATAGCTGTAAAAGCTCCCCCATACTTCCTGGTAGGGGGGCGAATGGCCACAAGGCCTTGGCAACACTACGCATGACCTGCCTAACTTGTTCATGCAGTTGCGAAAGCTCTTGTAGCAGATCGCCTGAGGATCCGGGCATCTCCTCTTCGGGACGGCCCGTCAGCATACCTACAGACATAACTCTGTTAGTTCCTATCTTTGCCGAACAATGTAAATGTTCGTTGTAAACATAATAAAAATGTCGCGCTGAAGCCTCTTATTTTCCTTCACGAAGTCAGCCAGCTGGGCCCGAAGATCTTTCAATTCTTCACCCAGCTGGGTATTAGCATCTTGGAGCTTGTTTTTCTTCTGTATGACCCGTGTAAGTACAGCTCGCCAGCAGCAGCTTGCCTTTGTGCCTCTTGCTCACCCTCTTGTGGGATTCTTGGACTCTGTTCTAGATTATCTGAGGATTCTGGTCATCTGATATTGTTAGAGTTGCTGGTTTATATACACAATATTGTTTTTTCTCAATTCGGGAATACATACCAGTCGATGCCTCTTTGGATCTTGACAGCTTTGCCATAGCGGCCGTTAGCTGGGTTCGATACTCTTCCAGCTCTTGAGACAACAGGTTGTTCCTCTCCGAGAGAACCTATTAGTACAATGGTCCTTAAATCAGTTGTACCAACTGCTTCAAGTCTCAGGGGCTACTGATATACATAATTATCAGATTTTCACACTTACCCGTATATCTTTCAAATACTGGTCCGTGGCTCGAGCAAGCCCATCCTGAGCAGCTCGGATGTACGCATCACCCGAGTTGAAGGCATTAAAAGCCTCATCTGAAAAACCAGGGTCACGGAGTGCGGCCCGCCGGCACCGATGGTTCATGGCACTCTCCACTTCAGAATTTGTAACGGACATTCTATCTGAATCCTCTGCATGAGGATAGTCCGGTACTGCTTCCGTGTTGGCCTCCGTCCTTGAGACCGGGTCTAGAATCCGACTAGTAGAGGTACGGTTGGCAGGATTCCCGGACATAGTCCGGTGGATATTCTTTCTGCTAAAACACAATGGATGGTGTCATACTTTAAGATGACAAACCATGGGGCGTATTTAAAACCATACCTCCTTGACGACAGCTCCACCGTATTTTTTTTCTCCTTTCTTTTTGTAGGCCTACCCGGCACAGGCGCCCCTTGTTGGCGAGACGCCTCGGGTTCGGCTTGGCGCGCCAATCGTCTTCCCTTTAGAGCATAAGAATTGTGCGGTGGGTGAGGCGTAAGGAGTGAATCTTTCATGGAAGATAAGTCTCTTGTTTACTTACATGCAATACAGGGAGGAGGCCGGGATAATCAGCAATGATGGCCACCTCTGTGCCGTCACAGCTCGCCTGGTGAAACACCCCTTCCACGAGCTCCACGAATATATCTGGATCCTCTTCGAATCCGGGGTCAAGGGCCCGGTTACAATCCTTTGGTTGTGGTGCCGGGCTACGGAACTCCCTAGTTATTTTCCGCCATTTCTATTATAAGTAGACGGAGTAAATATTTATGAAAACAAAGGGTCAGGGAATGAATATAGTAGAGTGATGGATGGCAGCTCACCCAGCTAGGAGGGTTGTACATGGAAAATTCATCCCGTGGCTTAATGCGGACGAACTCCTCTCTTTCCCCCTTGTATAAATCGGACAGTATTTCCACCAGAGCACTGGTGGAGTCCGGACCCTTTCAACCGCAGCGGGTGGCGTCGTCTTCTCCGTTGAAGTGCCACATGGGATGCCCTCGGTATTGGAATGGCTGAACCCCCCCCGCGCATTATGGATATCGCCATAACCTCGACTATTGATAATCCGGACTGAGCGAGTATTCTTATCTTGCTCATCAATTGAAGGACCTCCCTGCTATCTTCCTCTCTAGGGCTCCGGGGACGCCAGCTAAGGCGTTTTCTCAGCGGAGTGTTTGTAAACTCCAGGAGACCCATTTGGATTGGGTCGGGAAGGGAGACGTCCTCAATATAAAACCACTCGGAGGGCCACTCTTCGAGTGCCATCTTCGGTGTGCCGGATAAGTATCCGGTCTCGGTGATGCGCCATATCTCGGCTCCACCCACTTGGAATATTGACCCCCCCGTGATTACGGGGGACGAGGCAGAATAGCTTCTTCCATAGCTCAAAATGGGCTTCGCAGCCCAGAAATAGCTCAGAAAGAGCGACGTAACCTGCGATATGCAGGATGGAGGCAGGTGTGAAGTTGTGCAGTTGGAGGCCGTAGAACTCTAGAAGCCCGCGGAGGAACGGATGGATTGGAAATCGGACACCCCTCAGTAAGTAGGAAACGAGGCATACTCGCTCCCCCCTGGAAGGGTTGGGAAAGTTCTCCGCCTGCTCCCCGCCATCGAAGGAAGCCAATCCGACTCGAACAGGGACTAGATATGCAGGGGGTAGGTACCCTCGGGTCTGCAACTTCAATAATCGGTCGTGGAATACGGTACACTTCTCCCAATCACCCGGCTTGGTGTTGCAAGGGCGGAGGAAGAGCTGCGAGCGTCAGCCATGTTGGAATGGCTTTCTCGGGCCCTCTCTGATGATTCCTTGCTTGGGGGAGATGGTGTGGATTGGATCTGAAGATCCCCGTGTCTTGAATAGACACTTTATTTACACGGTCAGGGTAGCATATGTAAAAATGCCACGACTTCTCGCATTCGTTCGACACATGGAGGCTGAGACTGTTAAGGTGCAGAATCCGATGAGAATAGCATTAAATGGGGAACCGAGCACTGCTATTTACAAAAGGTACTTTGAAGAATTTGGAGAAGGAACCTGCCTTCCAATGCCGAAGACAATCTGCGCACCGGACTCAGCGTCATTGAAGCCTGGTTCGGGGGTTACTGAGTGAGTTCGGTATTAAGTGGTCCTCAGACAGCCGGACTATATGCGTATGCCGGACTACTGGACTATGAAGATACAAGATAGAAGACTTCGTCCCGTGTCCGGGTGGGATTCTCCTTTGCGTGGAAGGCAATCTTGGTGGTTAGGATATGAGGATTCCTTTCTCTGTAACCGAATCTATGTAACCCTAGCCCCCTCTGGTGGGTTTAGTCCGTAGGACAACAACAATCATAATCATAGGACAGCTTCTAGGGTTTAGCCTCTACGATCTCGTGGTAGATCAACTCTTGTAATACTCATATCATCAATATCAATCAAGCAGGAAGTAGGGTATTACCTCCATCGAGAGGGCCCGAACTTGGGTAAACATTGTGTCCCCGCCTCCTGTTACCATTAGCCTTAGACGCACAGTTCGGGACCCCCTACCCGAGATCCGCCGACTTTGAAACCGACAGTAGTGTCGTTGCTCATGGTGGTTCCAGTGCAGTGTCTACTAGATTAGTTGCTTAGTTTAATTTCAGGTGTGCTTAGTTTAATTTGAGGGGTGTGTTGTGCTGAGCCCCCAGCAGAACTATATTATGTTTCTTCTCGTTATATTTCTTACATTTCATCTTTTAGTTGGTATAGTACGACCACTTGTTTCTTCACATTATATACATACAATATATATGGCCAACATCATATAGCCAGCAGTTTAGTTGTCAAAGAATTTCAGGGTGCTTAGTTTTGTCAAAGAATTCTAGTGTGCTTAGTTTTATTTGAGGGGTGTGTTGTGCTGGACACCATTATTATGACTTAAATCTCTTTTGCCATGTTATAATGACATAAATACCGATGGACCAACATGCTAGCTCTCCCTCTATCTCACTACAGTAAAATAAAGTGTGGGGCCTACTTGATCCCAACAACATTCTTATTTTCCTGTAAAATTATTTGCTTGGTTACTCCTGACAAGCGGGGCCACACTTATCATTGTGAGAATCGGCTTATTTTTGTCATGTAATATGGTTAACGAGTTTGACGTGAAAATAACAATGTCTAATGGCATTTTTGAGCAAACATCTAACTTAACGATGGCATTTTTGAGATATCTGTTGCATTTTTGAGAAGGCATCTCACGGATCGATGGCATTCTTGAGTAGGTGTAACTTCTAGTGGCAAAACTGAGTAGTGATACACAACTAGGGGCAAAAATAATAAGAACCCAAGAATTAAATAGGTATGCTAATTTCTTTATTTCTTTAATAGTACTATATGCATAATTTGGCGACGAGCGCTCTCTATATGTACCACGTTTTTCTTTAATTTCATCTTGTTAGTTTTGCTCCATGGTGCAATCCATCGATACTACTACTGTACAAAAGTACACATTTTTTAAAAGGCTAGAGGGCGGGGCAGTCTTGCTTGGTCGGTTTCACGAGAGGCGAGGGCCTTTGTGATTTAATGGCTCATTACTGCTGGAAGGCGGGGCCTTGTGATTTGACTACTCGTATAAATGTGCCGACGACCTGAGGAGGAGCAAAGAACCGTGAGGTATACTCAAGTTTTCCACTAGAGTAGTACTACGATGGAGGAGCACGAAACACGGCAACGCAGTGCCATGTGGCGATAAAAAATGATCTAATTTGCTAGTCATCTCATTGTTTGCATTGTTCTATTCATGCCTCACATAGAACATGACATGTGCGGCGAAACACCCGAAGCAAAAGAAGAAACACAGGAGCAAAAGAAGAAAGAATATTATCACCCCAAATGATCTAATTCACCGTGGAGTCGTAACTACTTCTTCATCGCCTCCACGACATCCATCTCCTTGCGCATCTCCTCCGCCATCTTCTTCATTCTGTCCATGACGCGGGATTTCTCGACGCGAGCCTTCATCATCTGTTCCACGGCCGCATTATGTACCTTGACTGCATTCGGGTGCTCGATGCGGAGCTTCGCCAACTCCTCCTTCTGTTCCATGACGAGGGCCTGCAACATCTTCACCGAGGAACTACTATTCTCATGCAGCTTCTTCCAGCCGGTGTTCTTCTCCTTCAGCAGGTTGAGCTCGTGGTAGAGCTTCGCCTTGTCCTCCTGAAGTTGCAGGATTTCGCCGGTCGCCTTCTTGTCTAAGGCAATGCTCTTCTTCAGCAGCATCACCAAGCCGGCGGTCAACTCCCCCTGCTTATTGAGCTCAACGGGCATGTCGTCGAGGCTCTCCTTCAGCAGCTCTACCAAGCCGTGGATGAACTCCTTCTGCTTTTGAGGTGCTTATTGAGCTGATCGGGCATGCCATCGAGGGATAACGACTCCAGTGCCGCCAGCTCGGCATGTTTGCCTCCGCGGCTAGGGCGCTCCTGGTAGCCATCGCCTGCCCATGAGAGATCTTCCGAGGTCTCTGCGTGGCGGCGAGCCCTCTCTTTTTTTCCACAACCTTGGTTGCCGCTCCCTTGTTACGAGTAGTTCTCGACCTAGAGCTCTGCACACTGTCCATGGCAAGGACGGACGAAGAAGAAGGACTTATGAGGAGGAAAGGTAGAGTAATTTTCGGTTTGGTAGTTCCCCTTTTTATAACCTAAGTACTAGCACTAGTAGTAATACTTGCATAGTGGGCATGTTCAGGTTTGGTACGTACTAGTAGGTGTGAGAAGGCTTGCACTTAATTGTAGCACTAGTACTTTCGAATGTGATGGGAACAAGGTAAAGATCAATTGATGGTTTTGGTTTCGAGGCTTGAAACGGCTCCCGATGAGTTTAGTGGAACATAAATTTCAAGTAGACTACAATGCTCAAATGCGTAAATATTATGTTACTGTCAAAAATTGGCACAAAATACGAAGGAGACCAAAGGAAGTACTACTATCCATGATTTAACTACTCGCATGCGCGCAGTGGAGTAGTAATGTCTTTCTTCCGCCCTCATGTCCACTCAATTTGCATGCGCTGTATTAATTGACCATCAATGAAGTGAATGACTTTACACGCGTCAAATTATCATATGGGGTGGATCTTGGTACAAAATTGCGTCCGCCTGTGTACCCGCGTATGTGTGCGAGGGAATGAGTGCGTGCGTGGCGTGCATGCACATCTTCGCTTTGTGCATGTACCTCCAGTGTGGCTCAGAGAGGACGAGTACATTCTTCTGGAACCAGCAACACGTCACTGTGATCAATCCAGACAAGGAGGTCGCGACAACGCCTCCACATGTGCCACCGTGGCTTCATGAACTGTAAGAGAGACATTGTGTAGTGTGCCATTGGAATTCTAATTTACGTGTTTTGCACATACTCGAAGTACTAGTAAGGTACACGTGCATTGCACGCATCATATTTGGCAACCAAATTATGAATAAATACCACACTACAGCATGTAAGCTCTCAGTCATATATGGCTGATGTAGACCTTCATTTAATTCTTATGGTTCAGCTCATTCAAAATCAATTAGTATTTATAAAAAAGCTAGGGCCTCTTTGATTCGTAGGATTTCCAAAACACGGGAATAGGAAAAACATGGGATTAGAGTGGAATGTCGTCTTGAATCCTACAGGATTGTACGAGTGTTTGATTGTGCACAGAAAAAACGAAGAATTCTTTCAAAGAGGTTTGAGTGGATGGGATGTTTCATATGAAATATAGTGCAAATGAATCATGTAGAAAAATTCCTATGGTTTACAATCCTACGAATCAAACAACCAAGATAGGAAAAATTCCTAAGGATTAGAATCCTCCAAAATTCGTTTGAGAATCCTTTGAATCGAAGAAGCCCTTAATCTATTTTATGATTCATGGAATTGTGCGTTGTAATTCATAAAGTAAAAACAATTAATGGCAATTCAACTAGAAAAAAAGTTTGTGCAGTTATGATACAGAAGATTCTAGAACAAAGGAGAACCACTGTTGTTTTGAGGTTTGTGCATTATGCTTAAGTTCAACCATGGAGTCTGCTAGATTGTACATGTGGAAAAATCCGGTGGGGGGCTAGAAGGGTGCGAGGGGCCAAGTGGAGGGAGACTATGAAGGAGTGCACAAGTGTGAGATCGATATTTAGAGAGAGGGGGCGAGAATGTGCGCTTGTTGCTTGTATGATGGCGGAGCCATGAAAAATAAATGAGCTAGGGGGCCAAGCATTGCTAATCGTTTACGAGGAGGGCCAATTCATCAACTTAAACCATTTTACCAGCAATTGTCTAATGATCACATTCATATTAGCCTCGATATATAGTGATTTTAGGGGGGCAGGGCCCTTGCTGCCCCCTGTCTTCGCCATTGTGCGCGCGTCTGAGATATGAAGCGGAAAGCATGGATGATGAGAAGGGGACATTGGATATATAATTAATGTGGGTGTATTAGCTATATATGTAATCCTATATAGAGAGGTATAGATTGATCGATGTGGACGTGGGAAAGAGGGTGAGACCTCACTAAATATATAGGTTGATCGGTTTGTGTGGAGAACTATGAAAGACCAAGCTATATATACACACACACACACACACACACACACACATAGAGGAACATCGATCGTTGCACATGCACATAGAGATAAAGAATGCCCGTTATGATGGAGAGGGGAAGGTGTGTGTGTGCGCGCCTGCATGCACTACTGGAATCTGGCATTTTGCCGTCTGCCAGCTGACGACAAAGAGGCTGTTTGCGGTCCGCTTCCACAAAGCGGACGGCAAAGAAAGGGGAGATGGCAAAAAGGCTATTTGTCGTCAGCTGCCTCTTTACCATCAGCCAGCTGACGACAAAGAGCTAGAAGGCAGACGACAAAGAGCTAGGTGGGCCCCACAGGGCACGGCGTGGCTAGGTCAGACTATTTTCCCTCTGCTGGCTGGACGTTTGTCGTCCGCTGGCGGACGACAAAGAAAGGGCCCAGCTAACGGCCGTCTCCCCCTTCTGCTATGCACGCCCTTTGCCGTCCGCTAGCGGACGACCAAGAACATGCCCCCACTTAGTAACGGCCGACCCTCTCTGTCTCTCCGGCCCCCATCACCCTTCTCTCTCCCCTCTCTCTCACCCCTCTATCCACCCCGCGCCCAACTCACCCGCACTGCGTTCGCACTGGCCGCCGCCATCGAGCACCGCCGGCGTGACGCCGCCGCCCTACCTGCCGCAGCACCACCCGCTGCCCCACGGCCCCATCGCCACCACCGCCGGTGCCCCCTCTGCCCGGCCAGCGCTGCCCCACCGCCACCCGGACGTTGTCGCCGCCCCATCCCGTCGCAGTACCACCCCACCACCCTAGAGCCATGCGGCCACGTCGCCATCACCGCCCGGCGCCCCCTCTGCCCAGCCAGCGCCACCCTGCCACCCCAGAGCCCTGCGACCACGTCGCCACCATCGTCCGGCACCCCCTATGCCCGGCCACCGCCCCTCCGCCGACGAGCAACCCCGCCGCCCCACACCCCTGGGCCCTGCCGGCCTGCCGCAGGTCGTCCCACCCCTACCGCAGGTGAGCCCCGGCCGCACACTCTTCTCCTTTTTTTCTGTTTTTATTTTAGATTACTTTTAGTTTTGTTTTAGATTTAGTTTAGTTTAGATTACTTTTAGTTTGGTTTTATATTTAGTTTAGTTTAGATTACTTTTAGTTTAGTCTTAGGTTTAGATTCGTTTTAGGTTTATGTTTAGTCATGAAAAAAACTATGGATTTTTCGATTTTGTTATGCAAAACATCGTATATATATTTGTGTTGATCGGATGGATTTAAATGTGCAGTTGTTTCGTCGCTGCGAGGGTGTGGTGTTTGTGACCTCCCGTGCGTTAAATGAGCTCCGCCCTTGCGTTAGTTGGTGAGCACAAATGACATCTCCTCCCCTTCATTTGCTCTGTTCCGTCTTTTTGCCGATGAAACTTGCTAGCTATAGGTGTCAATCATCGATTATGCGTAACCACTATGTGTCTCCCGTTCGAAAGGTTACATCTATAAATATGCATGCATTTGCATATTTATAATCATGATTCTTCGAATTGTCCAATGTTATCCATGGATGACTGAGTATGTGTAGATTGGGTTCGTTTTCCCATATGCTCAGCTCCGGATCCGATGCAGAATTTAAATCGATTGCCTCCCTATTGTTCTCCGGGTACACATCCTCTCTGCTTATTGCTGAGACGTGTATCAGGAGAACAGCGGGGAGGTGCTGTCGAAGTTTTGCGTCGGATCCGGAGTAGAGCACATGGGAAAACAAACCTGATCAACACATACTCGGGTGGGATTAGGACCTATCCTTACCTATTAGCGTGTAGGTTGCATGGACGTAATAAAATTGACAAACTCCATTAACTGATGGGTATGGTTTGCTTAATTATGTATATACTTCTTGCGTGGATGTACACCGGTTACACTAGTCGGTATGTTTGTACCGAGGAATGGTTAACAGAAACCAAGGGGTTTGTTAGAGCCGCATTGCAAACGGCCAGAAATTAAGCTGGTGCCCCTGTGTCCGGTGCGACAACTATAATCAGAGGGACGAGCTTCAAATGTGTAAACACCTGCAGAAGTTTGGTTTTACGCCTGGTTACACGGTCTGGACATTACATGGTGAGTCTGCCCAACATGCCAGATCCGAGACGGTTCATCGTCGCACCGACGAGCATGGTACCGGGATGGAAGACATGGTGCAAGACTTTGACGATGCTCGGGACTCGGACGAGGAGATGGATGAATCTTCAAAGGCCTTCACTGAAATGTTGGAGTCCTCAAAACATCCTCTCCACGAGCACACTGGGCTTTGTCAGCTGGATGCCATCTCACAAATAATGGCATTGAAGGCTCAGTTCAACTTGGGCAGAGAATGCTACGACGCGATGATGATAGTATTCGGACGATTTCTACCCAAAGGTCATGTGCTACCTGCAAACCTGTACCAGTCAGACAAAATCCTCCATGCTCTTAAGATGCCCTATGAGAAGATACATGCCTGTGAGAAAGGATGTGTCTTATTTAGGCGTCAGTATGAGGACTTGAACTATTGTCCCATTTGCATGTCTTCCAGGTATTGTTGTGGTAGACAACGATATGGGTGAGAAGACGCAGACCAAAATACCCGTTAGTGTTCTTTGGTATATGCCAATTGTACCAAGACTTCAACATCTTTTCATGGTCAAAGAGACGGCCAGACAGATTACATGGCACAAAACAGGCAAAAGCAGTAAACTAGATGCAGATGGGAATGTGATGATGGTGCACACATCGGATGGTGAAGCGTGGAAGCGCTTCGATGCATTACATCAGGAAAAAACGACAGATCCAAGGCATCCTCGAGTCTCCGTCAGCACGGATGGGTTCAATGTGTTTGGTCAGACGTCAGCCCAATACAGTTGTTGGCCCATGTTTTTCATTCCACTCAATCTCCCCCCGGGCAGATTATGCAAAGAAAGAACATTTTCCCGACGTTGATAATTCCAGGGCCGAACTATCCGGGGAAGAATATGAATGTGTACATGCAGCCGCTTAAGGACGAATTGCAAGAAGCTTGGGATAATGGCTCCAAGACATACGACTCCTTTAGCAAACAAAACTTCATAATGCGTGCCTGGTACATGTACTCGACGCATGACTTGCTGGCGTATGTGCTATTCGTTCGCTGGCGTGTGCATGGACGGTTCCCGTGCCCCACTGCAAGGGAGCCCTTGAGTTTCGTCGGCTGACGGCAGGGCACAAGTATACTTGCTTCGACTTGCGTAGACCGTTTCAAGATCCTCGCCATAAGTTCAGGAAAGACAAGAAGAACTTCATCAAAGGTAGAGTTGTCAAACACTCTGCACCACCTGCGTTGGCAGGCCAACAAACCCTAGATTAGTTAAACGCTCTCAAGCCAGATCTGGAGCGTCCAGGGTATTTCAAGGGGTATAATAAGGAACACGCCTGGACTCACAAGACATGCTTCTGGGATCTGCCTTACTTCAAAGACCTCCTTTGCCCTCACAACATCGATGTGATGCACACTGAAAATAATATCGCCGAAGCCATTTTTGGTACATTGTTCGACATAGAGGGGAAATCAAAGGATAACTAAGTCTAGAGTCAATCAAGAGGAGCTCTGTGATGACCGTTACAAAACATGCAAGAACCAAAAGGAAAGCGGAACTGGACGAAGCCAAAGGCATGGTTCAATCTTGGAAGGCCAGCTATGAGGGAAGTTATTTTGTCAGTGAAAATGCAGTTCATGTTCCCCGCTGGGTATGCAGCAAATCTAAAGAGGGGAGCGATTCTTGATAAATGGAAAATATTTGGTCTAAAAAGTCATGATTGGCACATATGGATTGCGTGGATAATGCCGGTGATGTTGCGTGGCTTCATCCCTGAGGATGAACGGCTAGTACTGGCAGAGCTGAGCTATCTCTTCTGTGTTCCTTGCACGAAAAAATTATTGCCCAGGTGGGGCCGGGTTATACCCGTAATGAGTTATCCATATTGAAGCCCATGAAGACAAGGAGTATGGCGCTTTACTGTAGAGATTTAAAGGCCCAGGGCCCAAAGGCGGATTAGGGCCCGTAGACATAAACCGCCATATGATGTGTAACTTGTGTTGTAAGGTAGGAAAGGGTAGAAACCGAGCCGGACACGTGTATGAGTCGGCGTCGGCATTCTGTAAACAGCCGGGCGTCAACCTGTGTATATAAAGGGACGACCCGGTGGCGGTTCAAGGACAAGAAACAACAACTCGAGAGCCAGGCAAAGCGGATTCACTCCCTGGTCATCGAAACCCCATCAATTCCACCACAACTGGATCGTAGGCTTTTACCTTCACCGCAAGGGGCCAAACCAGTATAAACTCCCCGTGTCCTTTGTCCGGTTTAACCCCTTTAAGCTAATCTCGTTGCGATAGCTCCATGACTAAGTCCTCACACTAGGACATCTGACGTGACAATTCCATGAAAGTTCGCGCCCATCATGGGGCTATCGCACGATGGTTTCGAGTTCTTAGAGGGCAATTTCGAAGGACTCAAAGGATATGCAGTGGGCCGGATGACCAAGAGTTGTCTTATACGTCTCCGTCGTATCTATAATTTTTGATTGTTCCATGCTAATATTCTACAACTTTCATATACTTTTGGCAACTTTTTATATTATTTTTGGGACTAACATATTGATCCAGTGCCTAGTGCCAGTTTCTGTTTGTTGCATGTTTTATGTTTCGCAGAAAACCTATATCAAATGGAGTCCAAACGGGATAAAAATGCTTATTTTTGGAATATTTTGTAAATATGGGAGGAAGAATCAACGCGAGATGGTGCCCGAGGTGGCCACGAGGCAGGGGCGCGTCTGCCCTTACTGGGCGTGCCCCTGACCCTCGTGGGCCCCTCGTAAGGCGGCTGCTGCTATTCTTTTGCCGCAAGAAAGCTAATTTTCGGAAAATAATCTTGGCGAAGGTTTCATTCCAATCGGAGTTACGGATCTCCGGATATAAAAGAAACCGTGAAAGGGCAGAATCCCAAAGCGCAAAAACAGAGAGAGATAGAGAGATAGATCCAATCTCGGAAGGGGCTCTCGCCCCTCCCACACCCTGGGAACCAAGGACCAGAGGGGAAACCCTTCTCCCATCTAGGGAGAAGGTCAAGGAAGAAGAAGAAGAAGAAGAAGGGGGGCTTTCTCCCCCATGCTTTCGGTGGCACCGGAATGCCGCTGGGGGCCATCATCATCACCGCGATCTACACCCACGCCTCTGCTATCTTCACCAACATCTCCATCACCTTCCCCCATCTATATTCAGCGGTCCACTCTCCCGCAACCCGCTGTACCCTCTACTTGAACATGGTGCTTTATGCTTCATATTATTATCCAATGATGTGTTGCCATCCTATGATGTCTGTGTAGGTATTCGTTGTCCTATCGGTGATTGATGAATTGCTATGATTGGTTTAATTTGCTTGTGGTTATGTTGCTGTCCTATTGTGCCCTCTGTGTCGCGCAAGCGTGAGGGATTCCCGTTGTACGGTGTTGCAATACGTTCATGATTTGCTTATAGTGGGTTGCTTTAGTGACAGAAGCATAAACCCGAGTAAGGGGGTTGTGGCGTATGGGATAAAGGGGACTTGATGCTTTAATGCTATGGTTGGGTTTACCTTAATGATATTATGTAGTTGCGGATGCTTGCTAGAGTTTCAATCATAAGTGCATATGATCCAAGAAGAGAAAGTATGTTAGCTTATGCCTCTCCCACATAAAACTTGCTATCGGTCTAGTAAAGTAGTCAATCGCTTAGGGACAATTTCACAACTCCTACCACCGCTTTTCCACACTCGTTATATTTACTTTATTTCTTCTTTATCTAAACAGCCCCTAGTTTTTATTTACACGATCTTTATTATCTTACAAACCTATCCAACAACACCTACAAAGTCCTTCTAGTTTCATACTTGTTCTAGGTAAAGCGAACACTAAGCGTGAGTAGAGTCGTATCAGTGGAAGATAGGACTTGAGAGAATATTTGTTCTACCTTTAGCTCCTCGTTGGGTTCGACACTCTTACTTATCGAAAGAGGCTACAATTATCCCCTACACTTGTGGGTTATCAAGACCTTTTTCTGGCGCCGTTGCCGGGGAGTCATAGCGTGGGGTGAATATTCTCGTGTGTGCTTGTTTGCTTTATCACTAAGTAATTTTTATTTGCTGTTCTAAGTTGTTCTCTATCTTTAGTTATGGATATGGAACATGAAATACCAAAAAAATTAGGTGTACTTGCTACTCATGGAGATGGGGAACCTCCTAAAACCCTCGATGCTCGTTATGTGAAAGAAATTATGTACTACTTTGATAATCCTGAGAAAACCCCATTCAATTATGTTATGGGAGACACGTTGGATCAACGTGAATACTTTAGGGATTATCACTTGACACAAAAAGGGAAACTATTATGGGATCAAATTTATATGTTGCGATGGTATGCTCGGGATCTATGCTTGAGACATGATTATACTTGTTGCTCTAGGATGAAGGCTCCACACCTTCCCTTTTCATGCAAATTCAATGATAATAAAACCTTGGCTTCTTATGCTAATGGTATCTATGATTACTATGATGTGGAACAAATAGAAGAATTTGTTGCTTTTATGGGTGCTTATGAGATTGAATCTATGTTTAAAGAGTTTGAAGATTTTGATGATTGAGTTTATAGACCTGAAAATTTTGCTATGAAAATTATGAATACAATTTCGATATTGATGCATTTATTGAGAAAGTCACCGCTGTCCAAGAAGAGACTAATATTTTGCAGGAAGCTACAAAAGAAATTACTGAAACTGTGAGCTCATTGGATGAAAAAGATGATGGGGAGAGCGAAGAACAAAAGGAGGAAGAGTGGATTAGCTACCCGTGCCCACCTTCTAATGAGAGTAACCCTTCAACTCATACATTGTTTAATTCCCCTCCGTGTGAGGGAGTCCTGGACTAGGGGGTGTCCGGATAGCCGAACTATCATCACGGCCGGACTCCAAGACTATGAAGATACAAGATTGAAGACTTCGTCCCTTGTCCGGATGGGACTTTCCTTGGCGTGGAAGGCAAGCTTGGCGATACGGATATGTAGATCTCCTACCATTGTAACCGACTGTGTAACCCTAACCTATCCGGTGTCTATATAAACCGGAGGGTTTTAGTCCGTAGGACGAACAACAATCATACCATAGGCTAGCTTCTAGGGTTTAGCCACCTTGATCTCGTGGTAGATCTACTCTTGTACTACCCATATCATCAATATTAATCAAGCAGGAGTAGGGTATTAGCTCCATCGAGAGGGCCCGAACCTGGGTAAAAACATCGTGTCCCTTGTCTCCTGTTACCATCCGCCTAGACGCACAGTTCGGGACCCCCTACCTGAGATCCGCCGGTTTTGACACCAACATTGGTGCTTTCATTGAGAGTTCCTCTGTGTCGTCACCTATAGGCCCGATGGATCCTTCGATCATCAACAACGACGCGGTCCAGGGTGAGACTTTTCTCCCCAGACAGATCTTCAGATTCGGGCGGCTTTTGCACTGCGGGCCAATTCGCTTGGCCATCCGGAAGCAGATCGAAGCTTCGCCCGCCATCGTGTCGATTCGGAAGTTTGAACTATACGGCCGATGTTCGCGGAGACTTGATCTTCGACGGATTCGAGCCACAGCCGAGCGTGCCGCCTTGTCTTGATGGGTATGATCTTGCTCTGCCGAGCGGTGCCTCGAGGCCGCAAAGATCCGCTCCGACCCTTAGTCCGGAGCCGGATTACCCGATCGAGGACGAGTGGTTGGACGCTGCCTCGGGGGCTACGATCTCTACAGCGATTGAGCCGAACTCCATCCCTGTCCTTTGCGAAGACCTTGACTCCAGGGTGCTGGACTCCTCTCCGGACTCCGAACCCTGCCCCTGCCAATCGAATCCGATTGGGCGCCGGTCATGGAGTTCACTGCTGCGGACATCTTTCAGCACTCGCCCTTTGGAGACATCATGAATTCACTAAAGTCTCTCTCTTTATCCGGAGAGCCCTGGCCGGACTACGGACAGGAAGGTTGGGATACGGACGACGAAGAAATTCAACGCCCACCCACCACCCACTTTGTAGCCACTGTCGATGATTTAACCGACATGCTCGACTTCGACTCCGAAGACGTCGACGGTGCAGACGACGATGCGAGAGGCGACCAAGACCCAAATACCTACGAGGCACCGGAAGGCCACCTCGTCATACGACATATACATGGTGGACATCCCAAAAGATGGGAACAGCGATGGAACAGCGGAGGATGACCCTCCAAGAAGCAACGAAGCGCCCGACGTCGTGGCGCCGCTCTAAATCCCGCCATAGCAAAAACAGTGATTCCGGCACGGGAGATAATAACACCCCGGACAGTGCCAAAGACAACCCCCTCCAGCAGGACTCAGCGCAGGAGGAGGGAGAAGCAAGTCCGCACGACAGTGCGGCAGAAAGAGAGGTCGAGAATGATAGTTATGCGCCTCCCTCCGAAGATGAGGCAAGCCTCGACGACGACGAATTTGTCGTGCCTGAGGATCCCGCCGAACAGGAGCGTTTCAAACGCATGCTTATAGCCACGGCAAGCAGCCTCAAGAAAAAGCAGCAACAGCTTAGAGCTGACCAAGACCTGCTAGCTGACAGATGGACTGAAGTCCTTGCAGCCGAAGAGTATGAACTCGAACGCCCCTCCAAAAGCTACCCCAAACGCAGGTCGTTGCCTCGATCAGAGGAGGAAGCACCCAAGTTACCAGCGCACGACATGGCAGACCGGCCACCCCGTGGCCGCGACAAAGAAGCCTCTCGGCCCTCCATTCAAGGCACACCCCGACGCCGCTCAAAAAGTACCAAGGCATGGGAAAACGCGCCGGACTTGCGAGATATATTGGAGGATAAGGCAAAACATACAAGATCGATCTACGGATCGCGTGGGCGCCCAACGACTCGGGATGATTACCGTCGCGCCGGATACAGCAAACCTGGCCGGGCCGAACACAGTAGACAAAGCTCATATGAGCTACGTCGTGATATAGCCCAATACAGAGGCGCTGCACACCCACTATGCTTCACAGACGAAGTAATGTATCATCAAATCCCTGAGTGCTTCAAACCCGTAAACATCGAATCATACGATGGTACCACAGATCCTGCGATGCGGATCAAGGACTATCTCCTCCATATCCACATGGCCCGCGGTGATGATCTACACGCCATCAAATACCTCCCACTCAAGCTTAAAGGACCAGCTCAGCATTGGCTCAACAGCTTGCCAGCAGAATCAATTGGTTGTTGGGAGGACCTGGAAGCCGCATTCCTTGATAATTTCCAGGGCACATATGTGCGACCACCAGACGCCGATGACCTCAGCCATATAATTCAGCAGCTAGAAGAATCAGCCAGACAATTCTGGATGCGGTTCCTAACAAAGAAAAATCAAATCGTTGACTGTCCGGATGAAGAGGCCCTTGCAGCCTTCAAACATAACATCCGCGATGAATGCCTTGCCCGGCACCTAGGACAGGAAAAGCCGAAATCCATGGCAGCCCTCACAACACTCATGACCCGCTTTTGTGCGGGAGAGGACAGCTGGCTAGCTCAAAGCAACAACTTGGCCAAACACCCTGATAGTTCGGATACCAAGGACAGCAATGGCACGTCGCATCGCAACAAGAACAAGCTCCGCATTAACGGCGATAATGCTGAAGATACGGTCGTCAATGCCGGATTCAGAGGCTCTAAACCCGATCAGCGGAAGAAGCCATTCAAAAAAAATACCCAGGGCCCGTCCAACTTGGACCGGATACTCGATCGCTTGTGCCAGATACATGGCACCCCCGAAAAACTAGCCAATCACACCAACAGGGATTGTTGGGTGTTCAAGCAAGCAGGCAAGTTAAGTGCCGAACTCAATGACAAGGGGCTGCATAGCGATGACGAGGAAGAGCCACGCTGCCGAACAATAGAGGACAAAGGGTTTTCCCACAAGTGCGGACGGTGAGCATGATATACGCAACCCATATACCCAAAAGGGAGCGGAAGCATGCACTAAGGGACGTATATGCGATGGAGCAGTCGCCCAAGTTCAACCCATGGTCTTCCTGCCCGATCACCTTCGATCGAAGGGACCACCCCACTAGCATCCATCACGGCGGTTTTGCCGCATTGGTTCTTGACCCAATCATTGACGGATTTCACCTCACCAGAGTCCTGATGGACGGCGGTAGCAGCCTGGACCTGCTTTATCAGGATACAGTGCGCAAAAATGGGCATAGACCCCTCAAGGATTAAATCTAAAAAGATGACCTATAAAGGCGTCATACCGGGTGTAGAGGCCAATTGTACAGGCTCAGTTACACTCGAAGTAGTCTTCGGATCCCCGGATAACTTCCGAAGCGAAGAGTTAATCTTCGATATAGTCCCGTTCCGGAGAGGCTATCACGCACTGCTTGGACGAACCGCATTTGCAAAGTTCAACGCGGTGCCGCACTATGCATACCTCAAGCTCAATATGCCAGGCCCTCGAGGAGTAATCACGGTCAATGGAAACACCGAACGCTCTCTCCGAACGGAGGAGCACACGCCGCCTCGCGCGGATGTGCAAAGCAGCCTCTCACAGCAATTCTCGAGTCCGGCCACTAAGCGTCCGGGACACCGCAGCGCCGGAGTTACCTACAACAAGACCGCTGGCACGATTCAAGCCGCAGCGTAGCAATCCGGCCCCAACCCCAGCCCTCGCGAAATTACGAAGCCAGTACTACGCGTACATAATTACGCTCTAGAGATACCATGGGCATAAGGGGAGGGGCACGACCACGGCACGCCCAGAATGCGGCTCAACCGCACCAGGGGCTCCCGATCGTGTCATTCTTTTTTCCTTTTTCTTTTTTTTTTCTTCTTTTTTTTACTTTCAGGACTCCGTTTTCCAGAAATCCTGTCCGGCACTAGAATCGCCAAACTCACGATGCAACAGCCAGGGAAGCAGAAAGCTACGTCGAGTGTTCAGGTGGTCTCAATTACGAGCATTATACCTATTTTACATACCATCCCGCAGCTTACCCTCGAGGGGGGACATGTTAGATAGTCCCATCCCTTGCTTATCGCACTATTTGTATCGTTCTGCTTTCATTGCAGTACCTTTTTGAATAAACAATACATAGCTTTTGCTTATTATTGCACTCCTTTCTTTATCTATACATATGTTCATTTTATGACATGTTGCACCCATACACTTTGGTACGGCCAATACACCAAGGGCTTAAGTACCCCAAAATTATTGTGTGACAAGTCCGAACACTTTCACAAGTGCGGCACCCCGAACTTATAGCATTATATGCATCGGCTCCAAATCATGTCTTGGGTCAATAGTTGGGTTTGCCCGGCTCCCGTGTTTTGGTACCTTACGTTCCGTTATATCGGCTAAGGTAGCACCGGGAGAACCACTGCGATTGTGCCCCAGTTGAGCTGGGTCGAGCACCTTAGTGGAGAAAGCTAAAACTGAACGTCATGATAGGGCAAGAGCCGGTCGCTGTTCGAGAGGTTTTTTCGGGTCCCTAAAGACTTATACCGCTTAGAGCGAGGAACCGGAATTGTCCGGCCAAGGCGTGGATAGCGCCCCGAACTCGGTCTTCTGAATACTAGGGGCTTCGCCGAAATTTAAAATTATAGAATTCTATGGCTAAGTGAGAGTGTTTAAGCATTATAAGTCCGGTTGCCTTGTTCGTTGTGTTGAGCGCCTCCCTAGATGGACCCAAGAATGGGAACAAGAGTGCTCAAGTTTATCCCGAACACCCCAAAGACTGCGTGGCATGGGGGCTGAAGCCAACGACTTGCCATCTCTCAAATTTGATAAACGGCCGCACGTAAGGTGATATTTTAAATTAACAAGCGTTGCTTAGCGCATATGAACAAGTTTTCAGCGACAGAGGATAACAAATGCGAGTCTATTCAAAAATAACATCTTTGGAGCACTCATCCGCTATTCGGCGGGCACCCTTCAGAGGCCCTCATGGTACATTTCGGCGATGCGATGCTCCTTGCCCTCGGTGGCCCGTCCGTCACAAGCTTCTCCGCATCCAGCTTGCCCCAAGCACTTTAGCACGGGCAAGGGCCCGACGGACACCTTCAATGCAGACGGAGCGCTTGATGACTTCAATCCATGGACAAAGGCCCACCAGCCGCCGCACTAAGTCAAGTAGCTCCTGTGCATGGCTTCCAATGGCCACAGCCGAACTATAAGGCCCTTCATGGCCTGTTCGGCGTTCTTGTGGAGCTCGACCAGCTGCTTCAGCTGGTCGCTTAGGGGCACCAGATGTCCGGCCTCAGCATACTGAGACCAGAACACCTTCTCCGCCGAGCTCCTCTCCTTGGCGCGGTAGAACGCGGCAGCATCCGATACACTACGAGGGAAATCTGCGAAGGCTCCTGGAGAGCTCCGAATCCGGGTAAGTAATAGGTAATTCACTTTCACATGCTTGCTCTGCATAAAGAATGCCTTACCGCCGCGATCTTCTTTATTGCCTCAATCTCCTAGAGGGCTTTTGGGCCTCGGCCTTAGCAGCTTTGGCACTCTCAAGAGCCGAAGCAAGCTCGGACTCTCGGGTCTTCGAGTCACGCTCCAAACCCTCGTGTTTTTCCACGAGAGCCTGGAGCTCTTGCCGCACCTCCGCCAGCTGCGCCTCCCCCTTCTCTCACTCGGTGCGTTCCGCGACCGCTTTGTTTTCGGCCACGGACACCGCTTCCTTCAGGGTCGCCACCTCGTTCGTGGCCCCTCCAGTACCCATGTTATTCCTGTTATTTTTTCGCAACCGAAACCTTTTCTATAAGGTATTTCTTTAGTAAGGTATTACTTACCTTCCTTGTCCTCGAGCTGCTTCTTGGCAAGGCCGAGCTTGTTCTCGGACCGCTCGAGGCTTTGCTTCAATGCATCGACCTCCATGATCGGTCGGGCAGAGGTCAGCAGCGTAGCCTGCATTCCCATATTGACATACTTATGTTAGACTCCTGCGTATATCTTATTAGATCCTTAGTCCGGCTTTTCTTTCCGAACACCGAACTAAGAATCAGGGGCTACTGTCTATGCGGTAATATTTTTACATATTCTAAACTTACCTCAAAGCTTTGTTAGAAGGTCGGCACGAGGCTTCGTCAGCCCGCTCTTGGCGGATCGAACTGTCCGGATCACCGCACTCATAACAAAGGCGGTGCTCCTCCTCGATGGAGGCGCTGTTAAGCGCCTCCAGTAAGTTATCAGGTGCCTCCGGTTGGACGGAGGACACCGACGTCTTACTCTTCTTACGAAGGGGCCGCTTGCCGGACTTCGGAGCAGCTGAAGGTTCCATTATGGAGTCCGGACAAGGGTCGGGCTTAGAGCCCCTGGGGGTCTTGCCCCCCACGCGCCTGGAGTCCGGGAGGTCGCCTTGCGGCGCTTCCCGCGCCACCTCCTCTTGACCAGGCCCCCGTTGGGGCCCCACCTCGGCGTCGTCCGCAGCGTGGGGCGAGGAAGCGGCCGGAAGTGAAGTACTCTCCATTTCCGACGAACCCAGGGACCCGCTCGACGAAGCGGTAAACTCGCGCTTGGGCGGGCTGCATAATTGTTTGGCATTAGAGAACACTATGCAATTATAAAAAAGCCAGGGGTATCCGGACACTTACGGTCTCGCCAGGGGCTTGGCCCTCATTGGACACTCCTCCTCGTCGTCGTCGACGTTGGTGGAGAAGTCCGGAGGAAGGTTCCTTCCCTTCTTAGACCCTTCGTCCTCCCCAGTTGGGGCGGCCTTCCTTTTCTCTCCTCTTCACCGGGGAGAAGCTTTTTTCCTCCTCCTTGTTCTCGTGGAGAAGATTACGCTTCAGAATCCGACAAGACTGGCGTCGGGAGCTCCTTCGAGTTCCCGTGGCCTCCTTCTTGGCCTTCTTCTCCGGCACCACATGGTGTACCAGAGCCAGCAGCCCCGTCAATCGGGCGTCCGCTGGGTCTTCCGGGAAAGGAGCCGGACAGTTAATCTGTCCGGACGTCTTCAGCCAGTCCTGTCAAAGATTAGGGAGTTTTAGATCCCGTGACAGAGTCAAACTATGAAAAAAGAGTCCCGTAAAGGGTAAAATAACTTACCTCGCCGGCTTGACACTTTGAGCTGTATCCGCGATCTTTGTTAGCGGATGCGGGGGCTTCGGCGCCCTTGAACAGCACCTTCCAGGCATCTTCGTACGTCGAAGAGCCGGCTCAAGGTTCGGTGCTGCGCCGGATCAAACTCCCACAAATTAAAGGCCCGTTCCTGGCATGGGAGAATCCGGCGGATGAGCATGACCTGGACTACGTGGACAAGCTTGAGCTTCTTGTCCACCAGGTTTCGGACACAGTTTGGAGTCCGTCAGCTCTTCGAACCACCCCACTTCAGCCCGTCTCTTTCCATGATGTGAGCCGTGGGGAGCCAGATCTGAATTCGGGGCCGCCCGATTAGAGTCACGCGGCTCGGTGATGTAGAACCACCCCGATTGCCACCCCTTTATTGTCTCCACGAAGGAGCCCTCGAGCCAAAGGACATTGGGCATCACGCCCACCATAGCGCCTCCGCACTCCCGTCGGCCGCCCACTATCTTCGGCTTGACGCTAAAGGTCTTCAACCATAAACCGGCGGGTTGGATGCAGAGCAAGGCCTCGCACACGACGATAAACGTCGAGATATTGAGGATGAAGTTTGGGGCCAGATCGTGGAAATCCAGGCCATAGTAGAACATGAGCCCCCGGTCAAATGGGTGAAGTGGAAAAACTAGTCCATGGAGGAAGTGGGTGAGGAACACCACCCTCTCATGGGGCCTGGGGGTTGGAATGAGCTGCCCCTCATCGGGTAGCCGACACGCGATGTCGCCGGACAAGTATCCGGCCTCCCGCAGTCTTGTGATGTGCCCCTCCGTGACGGAGGAGGCCATCCACCTGCCTCCCGCTCCGGACATAGTTGGAGAAGGTTGAGGTGGGGTGTGCGGACTTGGGCGCTGAAGCTCGAGTGTGCGAAAATGGATGAGCAAAGGAGGAAGAAGGCGTAGGTGAAAAAGGTGGATCCTTATCCCCTTATATGGATGGACGAAGCTATGCGTCCCCCGCCAGCCTGGTAAAACTCGCTTATCTCCCAAGCGCCGTAATCAATGGCGCGGATGGGTTACCCACGTCCGTATTGATGGGAATCCCGGAATAAGGAGGCACGATCTATGATGAGACGTGCCAGGGAAACCACCTCGCTAAACGCGCTGAGGTGGAACAGGAAAAAACGATTCATATAAAGGCCTGGCCGTGGTGTGATGTCACGCTGCGGAATACGTCAGCAGATCTGTGCAAAAGTTATTCTCTCTACGGTGGAATGTGGAACTTGTTTTGCAGAGCCGGACACTGTCCTTGTGTTCAAAACCTTCTATGAAGTATTCGGAGGAGGAACCCACCTTGCAATGCCGAAGACAATATGCGCGCCATACTTGTCGTCATTGAAGCCTGGTTCAGGGGCTCTTGAGGAGTCTGGACTAGGGGTGTTCGGATAGCGAACTATCATCACGGCCGGACTCCAAGACTATGAAGATACAAGATTGAAGACTCCGTCCCGTGTCCGATGGGACTTTCCTTGGCGTGGAAGGCAAGCTTGGCGTCTGGATATGTAGATCTCCTACCATTGTAACCGACTACTGTGTAACCCTAACCTATCCGATGTCTATATAAACCGGAGGGTTTTAGTCCATAGGACGAACAACAATCATACCATAGGCTAGCTTCTAGGGTTTAGCCTCCTTGATCTCGTGGTAGATCTACTCTTGTACTACCCATATCATCAATATTAGTCAAGCGGTGAGTAGGGTATTACCTCCATCGAGAGGGCCCGAACCTGGGTAAAAACATCGTGTCCCTTGTCTCCTGTTACCATCCGCCTAGACGCACAGTTCGGGACCCCCTACCCGAGATCCGCCGGTTTTGACACCGACACCGTGCTTACCACAGGATGATTGTTATGATCCCTTTAATTCGTATGAAATATCCCTTTTTGATGATGCTTTCTATGCTTGTGGCCAAGATGCCAATATGAATTATGCTTATGGAGATGAACTTGCTATAGTTCCTTATGTTAAACATGAAATTGCTGCTATTGCACCCACGCATGATAGTCCTATTATCTTTTTGAATTCTCCCTACTACACTATTTTCGAGAAGTTTGCTCTTATTAAGGATTATATTGATGGGTTGCGTTTTACTACTACACATGATGATTTTGATAGATATAATATGCATGTGTTTGCTGCTCCTACTTGCAATTATTATGAGAGAGGAACTATATCTCCACCTCTCTTTGTTTCCAACATGATAAAATTGCAAGAAACTGCTTATACTATGCATTGGCCTTTACTATGTGTGCAGGAATTGTTCTTTTATGACATGCTGATGCATAGGAAGAGAGTTAGACTTCGTTGTTGCATGATATATGTTACCTTGTGCTCACTACTAAATTACAAATCATTGTTAATTAAATTGGCTTTGATATACCTTGGGATCCGGGTGGATTAATTACTTGAGCGCTATATGCCTAGCTTAATGGCTTTAAAGAAAGCGTTGTCAGGGAGACAACCCGGAAGTTTTAGAGAGTCATTTATTTCTATTGAGTGCTTTTATATAGTTTAAAAACAAAAAATAAAGAGGGGAACCCAAAACTTTCCAAAAAGGAAAGTGAAAGTAAGAAAGACAAGCATTGTTGAAGTGGGGAGCTCCTTGAACTTTGTTCATGCTCACAGAAACTTGGTGAATCTTAATTACAGAAACTTTTCATCAAAAATAATTATCCCCTTGTACAATTCCAATGTATTATAAAAATAATGTGCCAAGGTTTGCCTTTAGGATGTTTACAATCCTAGTTGGTTTGTACAGTGCAGGACAGAAACTTTGGCTGTAGTGCGCGATTTTACATTTTTTACAGGAACGTCAAATAGTTCTGATTCTTTCTGAACTGTATTTCTGTACAAATTTTTTATTTTCCTAATTTTGGTAGAATTTTTAGGGTACCAGAAGTATGGTTAATGTTCAGATTTCTACATACTGTTCTGTTTTTGACAGATTCTGTTTTTGATGCATAGTTTGCTTGTTTTGATGAAACTATCAATTTATATCAGTGGATTAAACCATGTAAAAGTTATATTACAGTAGAAACAATGCAAAAACAAAATATGAATTGGTTTGCAATAGTTATTAGACTAGTGATTTTCTTTATTATATTAACGGATCTTACCAAGTTTTCTGTTGAAGTTTTGTGTGGATGAAGTGTTTGGTCGAGGAGGTCTCGATATGAGGAAAAGGAAGAGAGGCAAGAGCTCAAGCTTGGGGATGCCCCGGAGGCATCCCCTCTTTCTTCAACAAGTATCGGTATGTTTTCGGATTCGTTTCGTTCATGCGATATGTGCAAGTCTTGGAGCGTCTTTTGCATTTAGTTTTCACTTTTATTTTATGCACCATGCTGGTATGAGATAGTCCTTGGTTCATTTATAGAATGCCCATTGCACTTCACTTAAATCTTTTGAGTATGGCTTTATAGAATGCTTCGTGTGCTTCACTTATATCATTTGAAGTTTGGATTTCCTGTTTCTCTTCACATAGAAAACCCATTTGTAGAATGCTCTTTTGCTTCACTTATATTTGTTAGAGCGTGGGCATATCTTTTGTAGAATGAATTAAACTCTCTTGCTTCACTTATATCTATTTAGAGAGATGGCAGGAATTGGTAATTCACATGGTTAGTCATAAAATCCTACATAAATTTGTAGATCGCTGAATATGATATGTTTGATTCCTTGCAATAGTTTTGCGATATAAAGGTGGTGATATTAGAGTCATGCTAGTGGGTAGTTGTGGATTGTAGAAACACTTGTGTTGAGGTTTGCAAGTCCCGTAGCAAGCACACATGGTAACCATTGTGTGACAAATTTGAAGCATGGGGTGTTTCTTTGATTGTCTTCCTTATGAGTGGCGGTCGGTGACGAGCGATGGTCTTTTCCTACCAATCTATCCCCCTAGGGGCATGCGTAGTAGTACTTTGCTTCAAGGGCTAATAAAATTTTGCAATAAGTATGTGAGTTCTTTATGACTAATGTGAGTCCATGGATTATACGCACGTTTACCTTTCCATCATTGCTAGCCTCTTCGGTACCATGCATTGCCCTTTCTCACCTCGAGAGTTGGTGCAAACTTCACCGGTGCATCCAAACCCCGTGATACGATACGCTCTATCACACATAAGCCTCCCTATATCTTCCTCAAAACAGCCACCATACCTACCTATTATGGCATTTCCATAGCCATTCCGAGATATATTGCCATGCAACTTCCATCATCATCATATACATGACTTGAGCATTCATTGTCACATTGCCTTGCATGATCCTAAGATAGCTAGCATGATGTTTTCATGGCTTGTCCATTTTTTGATGTCATTGCTATGCTAGATCATTGCACATCCCGGTACATAGCCGGAGGCATTCATATAGAGTCATATCTTTGTTTTAGTATCGAGTTGTAATATTGAGTTGTAAGTAAATAAAGTGTGATGATCATCATTATAGAGCATTGCCCCATAAAAAAAGAAAAGAAAAAAAAGAAAGAGAGGCCAAAGAAGCCTAAATAAAAAAAGGGGGGCCAAAGAAGCCCGCCCGATAAAAAGAAAAAAGGGGCAATGTTACTATCCTTTTACCACACTTGTGCTTCAGAGTAGCACCATGTTCTTCATATAGATAATCTCCTATATTGTCACTTTCATATACTAGTGGGAATTTTCATTATAGAACTTGGCTTGTATATTCCAACGATGGGCTTCCTCAAATGCCCTAGGTCTTCATGAGCAAGCAAGTTGGATGCACACCCACTTAGTTTTCAGTCTGAGCTTTCATACACTTATAGCTCTATTGCATCTGTTGCATGGCAATCCCTACTCCTCGCATTGACATCAATTGATGGTCATCTCCATAGCCCGTTGATTAGCCACGTCGATGTGAGACTTTCTCCTTTTTTGTCTTCTCCACATAAACCTCCACCATCATATTCTATTCCACATATAGTGCTATATCCATGGCTTGCGCTCATGTATTGCATGAAGGTTGAAAAAGATGAAGCGCATTAAAAGGTATGAACCAATTGCTCGGCTTGTCGTCGGGGTTGTGCATGATGGGAGCATTTTGTGTGACGAAAATGAAGCATTGCCAAACTATATGATTTTCTAGGGATAAGCTTGCTTTGTCCATGTTGTTTTGAAAAGACATGATTGCTTTATTAGTACGCTCGAAGTATTATCTTTTTATGTCAAATGATAGACTATTGCTTTGAATCACTCGTGTCTTAATATTCTTGCCACGATTAGATATATGATCAAGATTATGCTACATAGCATTCCACATCAAAAATTATCTTTTTTATCATTTACCTACTCGAGGACGAGCAAGAATTAAGCTTGGAGATGTTGATATGTCTCCGTCATATCTATAATTTTTGATTGTTCCATGCCAATATTCTACAACTTTCATATACTTTTGGAAACTTTTTATATTATTTTTGGGACTAACATATTGATCCAGTGCCCAGTGCCAGTTCCTGTTTGTTGCATGTTTTATGTTTTGCAGAAAACCCACATCAAACGGAGTCCAAACGGGATAAAAACGGATGGAGCTTATTTTTGGAATATTTGGGAAATATGGGAGGAAGAATCAACGCGAGACGGTGCCCGAGGTGGCCACGAGGCAGGGGGCGCGCCTGCCCTTACTGGGCGCGCCCCTGACCCTCGTGGGCCCCTCGTAAGGTGGTTGCTGCTATTCTTTTGCCAAAAGAAAGCTAATTCTCAGGAAAAAAATCTTGGCGAAGGTTTCAGGCCAATCGGAGTTACGGATCTCTGGATATAAAAGAAACGGTGAAAGGGCAGAATCCCAAAGCGCAGAAATGGAGAGAGACAGAGAGACAGATCCAATCTCGGAGGGGCTCTCACCCCTCCCATGCCATGGGAGACAAGGACCAAAGGGGAAACCCTTCTCCCATCTAGGGAGAAGGTCAAGGAAGAAGAAGAAGAAGGGGCGCTCTCTCCCCCTTGCTTCCGGTGGCGCCGGAACGCCGCCGGGGTCCATAATCATCACCGCGATCTTCACCAACGCCTCCGCCATCTTCACCAACATCTCCATCACCTTCCCCCATCTATATTCAGCGATCCACTCTCCCGCAACCCGCTGTACCCTCTACATGAACATGGTGCTTTATGCTTCATATTATTATCCAATGATGTGTTGCCGTCCTATGATGTCTGAGTAGATTTTCGTTCTCCTATCGGTGATTGATGAATTGCTATGATTGGTTTAATTTGATTGTGGTTATGTTGTTGTCCTATTGTGCCCTCCGTGTTGCACAAGCGTGAGGGATTCCCGCTGTAGGGTGTTGCAATACGTTCATGATTTGCTTATAGTGGGTTGCTTGAGTGACAGAAGCATAAACCCGAGTAAGGGGGTTGTGGCTTATGGGATAAAGGGGACTTGATGCTTTAATACTATGGTTGGGTTTACCTTAATGATCTTTAGTAGTTGCGGATGCTTGCTTGAGTTCCAATCATAAGTGCGTATGATCCAAGAAGAGAAAGTATGTTAGCTTATGCCTCTCCCACATAAAACTTGCTATCGGTCTAGTAAAGTAGTCAATCGCTTAGGGACAATTTCACAACTCCTACCACCGCTTTTCCACACTCGTTATATTTACTTTATTTCTTCTTTATCTAAACAGCCCCTAGTTTTTATTTACGTGCTCTTTATTATCTTGCAAACCTATCCAACAACACCTACAAAGTCCTTCTAGTTTCATACTTGTTCTAGGTAAAGCGAACACTAAGCGTGCGTAGAGTCATATCAGAGGCAGATAGGACTTGAGAGAATATTTGTCCTACCTTTAGCTCCTCGTTGGGTTCGACACTCTTACTTATCAAAAGAGGCTACAATTATCCCCTACACTTGTGGGTTATCATTGTCGCGACAAGCTCTACATCGACGATGCAGACTGGGGCCCCGATGCCGACTCAATCGAGTACGGGTACCAGGTCCCCTTTGGAGGAATTCATGTCTTCATTGGCAAGATCGGCGAACCGGCCCCTGAGTCGGACATCTGCGCCGACCTCATCGAGACGGCTCGAGTGCAAGACCCGCCCGAGTTCAACCCGCCATGAAGCGTGCTTTCGTAGGATTCATCAATGGTGCAGAATCTGAACCGGTATCCGACGGTGAGACGGTTGTCTATTCATATGGCGAGTTATCCACCGGTGAGACCGAGTCATTGTACCAACTGCCAGATGGCCGGTTTCGGGGCTGTTCCGATGGCGACAGTATTCTGGACCCCCTTGAACTGCCAAACCGGGTTGTGACCTTTATGGCCGGTATGCAGGCCATGCAGCACTCCTCAGCTACGGCGGCAATGATTTCTGGATCGGCAGCTGGGGTAGGAGGCCCCGCGTGCCCGCCGGGTAAAGTCCTGTCCAGGTTATTGGACCCTTTGACGACATTGTTGACCAGAGAAGTTAACCCAAATAATCGAGATCAACATAACGCGGAGGTCACGAAACTGCGAGATCAGATAGCTCAGGCCAAGGAGGACATGGCGGCTGAGGAAACTAGGATGGCTGAGGAGCGGGCTGCTTTGGATGCTCAGGCACCGCGGATTCAGTCGGAAAATTACCGGCTCATGCTGGATCAGAACGCTTCAAATGACATGATGTGGAGGAGTCATCGGTCTCGTCTACCACCGATTTATGAAGCAATGAATTTATTTAACACGCCAGGAGCGGGAACCAGTAACCCAGTAGCGGTAAATCGAGTTGAAGCACCTGGGACGGGAGCGCCGGATCAGCCACGGACAACGGACCCGCCTCGACAGAACCATGACCTGCCTCAGTATGTGCCAACACCACCGGGTCACTTTTCTACCCCTTTGGATAACATGATCGCTGCGGTGTCGCGATTGGCAGCTATTCCAATGGAAGGCGAGTCTCCAGCAGCGGTTGAGACGCGGCGGGCCAGAGATCTCCTTCAAACGGCTCTGGTTCAGCAGCAGGCTTATTCGTATAGTCGAGACAGGATTCATTCAACCCCTCGCCCGAGCCAGAGTTACAGCAGGCATATTGATGAACCGGCTGTGTCAAGCAATGCGCGGAACCGTAACCCCCTCGAGGGCATAACCCGGCGGGCGGTGGTGCAAATGCTCAGGACATGGTGGATCATGGTAGAGCACGTCGAGAAGCCAAGTTAGCAGTGCAGTACGCAACCCGTCAACCTACTCCGGTTCATCCAACAACTTCAGTGGAACCAGGTGTTGCTTTCAGTTCTTTAGGGGTGCCGTGTCTCGCCATGGCTCTACGCAATGTGCGGCTACCCAAGGATTTCAAGGGTCCTCGTAAGGTGCCCAATTACACTGCCGACTTGCACCCCGATTCATGGGTCGAAAGCTATGAGATGGCATGTGCTTAATACTTCACCATGATGTTGGAAGGAACAACTCGCACTTGGCTGAAAAGTTTGCCAACTAACTCAATTGGGTCATGGGCCGAGTTAAAGGCCCGGTTTATCCAGAATTTCAAGGACACGTGCAAGCAGCCCATGTCAATTGTGGACTTAGCTGCCTGCATCCAAGAAGAAGGTGAATCGACAACCCATTGGGTGCGCCAGGTTTCAGAAATCTTGCATTCATCGGACCGCATCAATGCCGATACAACAGTCTTAACGTTGGAGGGCAATTGCCGGTTCAAGCCTCTGAAGCTGAAGTTGGGACGGCTCAAGCGTCACTGCAACGACATGGGAACGCTTATGGCAGCTCTGGTTAAGTATGCCGACTCTGATAGTACCAAGGACCCCGAGTCTGACGATGAAAAGCCGAGAAAGGGAAAGAAGAGCGGCAGCACCAAAAGGGAAACAATGGTAAGCGTAAAGCGATAATAATTTAGATTTTGTGGCTAACACCAACACGCAGAATAATGGTCAGCGTCGTAAGGGTAAACCGCCCCCGCGGAGTGGAGGATCAGGTGTCAATCTTGAGCGCCTATTAAACCAGCCTTGCCCAAGGCACGGGACGCGAGAAAGGCCAGCTACGCACCTCTGGAAGGATTGCTTTATTATGCGGGAATTCAAAAACTCGGATATTTTCCAATATGACCATGGACCATCCGGCGGTTCAAGACCCAGGTCTCATGGGCCGGGTTATGGTCGAGGCAGTTCTGGCTCAGGATTTCAAGGTAATCAAAGCAGACATGGCAATCAAGGCAGTCAGGGCAACCAGGGTGGTTGTAATCATCAGGGGAGTCAGCAGCAGCAACAGTCAGGTTACCAGAGCAACCCAAAGCAGTTGAATAGTGGGCAGTATCATGTCTTCACCACTAGCCCGTGCAAGCGCGATCAGAAGTTTCATAAAAGGGCAGTGAACTCCGTTGAACCGGCGGTGCCCCGTTACTTGCGCTGGTCTGAACAGCCTATTGTGTGGAGTCGAGAGGATCATCCGCCCTGGGTTGATAATCCGGGTCATCTGGCACTGGTGGTGGCACCTCAGGTTGGAGGGTATAAGTTCACCAAGGTGCTCATGGATGGAGGGAGCAGCATCAACATCCTGTATTATGAAACCTTTCGTCGCATGGGGTTGACAGATAAAAATCTTAAACCGTCAAACAGCGTTTTCCATAGTGTGGTGCCTGGTAAATCGGCGTATCCAGTTGGTAAGATAGCTTTGGAGGTTGCTTTTGGAGATGATCATGATTCAAGATCAGAGACATCGACTTTTGAAGTGGTGAAAATCAAGAGCCCATACCATGACCTGTTTGGACGACCGACTTATACCAAGTTCATGGCGAGGCCCTGTTATATTTATCTGCAGCTCAAGATGCCGGGTCATAAGGGGACCATCACGGTACATGAGAGCCGTAAGATCGCTTTTGGAATGTGAAGAAGGTGATGCGGCCTATGCTGAGTCGGTTTGTGCAAGAGAGGAGTTGAAGTTCTACAAGGACAATGTTGATCCGGCGGATATGACTTCTTTGAAAAAGCCAACTATAGAGCATGATCCGGCCCTGAAGTTTAAATCGACTGACGAGATTAAGCTGGTTGATTTTGTTCCTGGCAATTCATCCAAGCAGTTTAGCATCAGCGCTAACCTGGATCCGAAATAGGAAAGCGCGCTCATCGAGTTCATCCATGAGAACCGGGACTTCTTTGCATGGAAACCTTCTGACATGCCAGGTGTACCGAGGGAACTCGATGAGCACACTCTTAATATCGATCCCAAGATTAAACCGGTCAAGCAGTTTCTCCGCCGCTTCAATGAAGAAAGACGCAAGGCCATCTGTGAGGAGGTAGCCCGGCTCTTGGCAGCAGGGTTCATTGTTGAGTTTTTTCATCCTGAGTGGCTGGCTAACCCGGTGCTGGTGCTAAAGAAGAATGGCACTTGGCGCAAGTGTGTGGATTACACATATTTGAACAAGGCTTGTCCAGCTGATCCCTTTGCTCTCCCTCGTATTGATCAAATTATTGATGCTACGATGGGTTGTGAGCGTTTGAGCTTTCTAGATGCTTATTCTGGTTCATCAGATCAAAATGGCAGTTATGGACCAGGAGAAGAAAGCTTCTGTAACTCCCTTTGGAGCCTTCTTCTATGTATCTATGCCTTTCGGGCTCAAGAGTGCCCAGGCGACTTATCAGCGATGTGTGAAAAATTGTCTTCATAATCAGATTGGGCGCAATGTTCATGCTTATGTGGATGATATTGTGGTGAAGTCCAGAAAAGGGGAGATGTTAATAGATGATTTGAAGGAAACTTTTGATAATCTCCGAGTTTATAAGATGATGCTTAATCCGGCCAAGTGCGTTTTGGGTGTACCGGTAGGCAAGCTCTTGGGTTTTCTGGTGTCTAACAGGGGCATTGAAGCTAATCTGGAAAAGACCAAAGCTGTTACGTCTATGGCTAAACCGGCATGTATCAACGATGTTCAACGTCTGGCGGGTTGTATTGCAGCGTTAAGCCGGTTTATCATCCGGTTGGGAGAGGAGGCTATCCCTCTATATCAGATGATGAAAAAGATAGACAACTTTGTCTGGAGTGATGCTGCTAATGCGGCGTTTGAGGACTTGAAGAAGCAGTTAGCCGAGCCACCTGTCCTTGCTGCTCCGGTCGATAAAGAGCCGCTGTTGTTATATGTGGCTGCCAATGCCCGGGCTGTCAGTGTGGCCATTGTGGTAGAGCGCAAGGAGGCTGGGAAGGAGTATCCGGTTCAACGCCCGGTTTATTATATCAGTGAGGTGCTTATTGAGTCCAAACAGAGGTACCCACATTGGCAGAAACTGGTATATGGAGTTTTCATGGCGAGCCGGAAGCTTAAGCAATATTTTCAGGGTCATCCCATCACTGTGGTCAGTTTTGCCCCTTTGGGATATATAATCCAAAACAGGGAAGCACCTGGTCGGGTTGCCAAGTGGGCCATTGAGCTTGGACCTCACGGGTTAGAATATGTGCCTCATACGACAATCAAGTTACAAGCGCTTGTGGATTTCATCAATGACTGGACAGAGTTACAGGTGCCGGAGGAAAAGCCGGATCATACTTATTGGACTATTCATTTCGATGGATCCAGGCAATTGGAGGGCTCGGGGGCTGGAGTCATGTTAACTTCCCCACAGGTGATAAGTTTTGTTATGTTCTCTGTTTAATGTTCCCTTGCACTAACAATGCAGCTGAATATGAGGCTTTACTCCATGGTCTTCGAATGGCTAAGGAGATGAATTTAAGCCAGATTAAGTGTTTCGGTGTCTCGGACCTGGTGGCTCAACAAGTGCCTGGTACTTGGGATTCCAAGGACCCACTCATGGCAGTGTATCATCGAGAAGTAGATATTGTCGCTAGTCACTTCAAGGTTATCAGGTTGATCATGTGGACCGGCGAAACAACAAAGCGGCAGACGCTTTAAGCCGGTTGGGTTCCCAATGTAAACCGGTTTCGCCCAACGTTTTTTTGGATGTTTTGCATAACCCGTCGGTCAAGCTACCTACAGAGGAGGATTTGGTTGTTCCTTATTTGGAGGCTCAGTTGGTGGCGGCCCTTCATATTATCCTAGATTGGACAGTCCCATATTTGGTGTATATGAATCGGGGCGATTTACTGGAGGATGAAACTTTGGCCAGGCTGATAATCCGACGATCCAAGTCAATGACCATCGTCAATGGAGAATTGCATCATTGTAGTGTAACAGGGGCGTTTCAGCGGTGTGTATCTCTTGAAGAAGTCCGTGAGATTTTGCGTGAGATCCACGAAGGAGATTGTGGTCACCACGCCGGTTCAAAGTCCTTGGTAGCTAAAGCTTTTCGTCACTACTTCTATTGGCTGACGGCTCATGCTGATGCTGAGGACTTGGTGAAAAAGTGTGATGGTTGTCAGAAGTTCTCGCGCCAAGCTCATGTTCTGGCTCAATAAGGTAATCTGGTGCTCAGGCTCATCCAGGATCAGACTGACATGCACAAGTTATCCCCGCCTTGGGAAGGACCCTTTGTGGTCAGCAAGAATCTGAACAACGGGTCATACTACCTTATCGATGTTCGAGAGCACAAATATTCACGTAAATTGGAGCTGGAGACCCACCGGCATGGAATAACGCTCATCTTCGGCCTTACTACACCTGAGCCATAGGCTCCTATTATGTACATATTCTTGACAATGTATATATTATGGTAAACCGGCATCCTTGCTAAAGCGGGGCTTCTGCCGTTCTTCCTTAAAAGTTTTTTTTGGTTACATGGGGGCTTCTGTTTATAAAGCAGAGTTCTGATTGTCCATTAATCCGGCTTATAAAGCCACAAAAAAAGCTTGGGGGCTTCATACCCAAAATCATAAGGAGCCAAAGAGAGTTTGTTGCAAAGCACAAATCAAACATAGGCGCCCACTAAGCACAGCTCAAAATATTGCTGGGGGGCTCTTTGCTTCTACAAGAACAAAGAGTCTATAACCTTGTAATAGGCTATAAAAGCCAGGCTTGGAAGCGGTGTATTCACCTAAAACCACGGGTTATCCTGCCTTTTTTAAGTAAGTCACTCCGCCTGAGTAATCCTGGTAAGACCCGTCGAATGTTTGACAAGTCAATCTTATAAAGACCCTGAACTTGTCGTAGTTAAAATGACGATTGGTTAATGTGAGGTCCATCTTATAAGGCTTTGTAAAATGGTTTAACTCAGTGGCCTAGCAACCCATGAAAAGCCTCGCCTTTTTGCATGTTTTCTTCTAAAATCTTTCTTTTAGCAGTTTATTTTATTGAGGTTTATGTTCAAACCGGTGTTTACTGACCCGGTCTGGTTTTTGAGTTGCCAAGTACAAAATTACAAGATGACCGGTGTCAATTGACCCGGCTTGGCTATCAACTATAAGTTGCCAGTGCACGATCAGTTATAATCCGGTGTTTGTTGACCCGGTCTGGCTTCGACTACAAGTCGCCAGTATGATATACAGATAATCCGGTGTTTATTACAACCCGGCACGGCTTCATTATAAACTGGCAAACATGGGGGGAGTTATCAGTACTCAAGATTTGGGTTATCACCCTTACTACAATAAGTTGGTAAACCAACGATGTGATTCAATGTCACCGGTATGATATATTTCATATTTAATTATTCTTAAAAGTACAACCTTGGTTATAAACCCTGGTTTTATGTTGGGCGTTATGACCCGTCCGGCGGTAAACCACCAGGACACTTTAAACTTGTTGCATGCAGAAACAGGATTGAATAAAGCTGCTAAGGATCATAAGCAGACATAGCATAATTATGACGGATTAACAGTATTATGCAAAGTGAATATGTACGATGGCATAGTAGACCAAGTTTTAAACTAGCCTATTACAAGGCGCTTTGATGCCCCAAAAGGATAATTGTTTATCACACACATTGCAGTGTGCAGAAGCTAAACCGGTCTCCGGATAATGATTTTTCACCAGGCTGACTTGAAGGCTGTGGATCATCCTGCGTCAGTTCATCCTCCTCCTCTCCACCCAGTGGCTGGAAGTCAATGGTTGCCCAGTCAATCCCAGTTAAGGCCTGGAAGATAGCTTCTTCACTTATAAGGGTGGACAGTTCAACATCAGGGGCGTAGGTATGCTTACGGATTGACGGGATAAGATTTTGCACATCATAAGTCGGTGCGTTAACCATTTTGTTGTTGGCATCATAAATCATCTGGTAAAAATGAAAAATCAGTATCTTGAGCCAGTTTGCTTGCCAGTGGATGCATTTCCCTCGTTAGGGCCCTGAGGTTGTCATTATCAAATTCTGACCCGTCCTCTTTTTGGCTTGGACAGCCGTTTCCAATATCCTCCGGATCAAGGTAAGATATCCAGGCCTTGGCTCGAGTCAATGCAGTAAGAGCACCGGCCCTAGCAGCTGATTTCTTCAATTCCTCAAACCGGGCAGGCATCATAGATAACCTTTCCAACATTTCCTTGATTAGAGTTGGGGGCGGTTTATTATGAGAAGCTGTACAGATGACTCGTTGAACGCCAGTATATAATTGCTCTATCAGTGTATAAGCAGCCTTCAGTTTTTTGCGCATGTCCGAGCCAAGATGAGTAACGCGGCTACCTGCAACGGTCAAAATATTAGTAAACCGGCAGTTTCATGGATGTTGCTTATTTAAAGCTTATGAAGAGGGTATTTACCGAAGACAGCAGTGGTCATAGCATTGATTTTCCACTTCAAGCCAGTCAATTCTTCTACTACCGGATTAAGGGTTGCCTCAGCGTCCTCCACCGGCTATAGCAGAGTTGCTTTTTCAGCATCCCATCCTGCTCGTTCGCTTTTAAAGTAATCTTTCAGCTGTTCCATGGCTGTTAAAGCACTAGTCAGCTCTTCTTTAGCGTTGGAAGTTTTTGCTTGCTGGGACTTGATATTTTCTTGAAGGTCGGCGATTTGAGATTCCTTTTTGCTCAGATCAGCCTGCAAGAGACATTTAATGAGTTGGTATTGCATATTTGAAGTCCCAAGAACATAACAAGTTATATACTTGGCACTTGGGGGCTAATGCATATTGCTTCTTATCAACTGCCATTTTAAAGTCCCAAGCACATAACAAGTTATACACTTGGCTCTTGGGGGCTAATGCATATTTGCTCAAGTCAAGGTTATGGATTTTTCCTCCTCAATCGGATTACAAAGATGATTATCAAGAATTTTGGAAGCTTCATGACAGAAAGGTACCGGTTCATCCTAAAGGTATAAAGCGGCCCCTGGGGGCTACGCAAGCAAAAAATAAATATTGTTCTGCTACAAGTCCCGGTTTACATTAATATTATGAACCTGCCCTTGGCGGCTACTGGAATTGATAGTCTAAGCCGGTCATAAGGAAAGAAAGCTTGTGCAGAGTGAGTGATATTTACCTCATACCGCTCCTTCATCAGGCCCACTAAACCGGCTTCATAGTCGCGGCTTGTGTACATGCGGTTTAAGAATCCAGAATGAATGTCTTGGGCGTTGAGGTGGGCATAGCTTGATAAATATGTTTTCCACTTGCCCTTGTCCATAGCAGAAAGTTCTTCCTTGGCACTATGCTTTGATAAAGCGATAGGATTACCAGGGGAGGTGTAACCAATGCCAGTAACGAAAACATCATCATCAGCACCTTTAGCCGGCTTGGCAGATCATCAGCATGGGATGATGGATCAATATCCATGTGCTCAGCTTCAGTTGCTTGATCCGGCAACGGCAGGCCATCAGGAATATTGTCAACATCTGGGTGTGACGGTTCATGAGTTTTTTTCGTTTCATCCTGAACGGGATCTTCAGCCGGTTTGTTCACTAAGGCCTTCTTGCTGGCTCTAGCTTTGGACCAAGAAAATAATAAGTATGCATCAGAGCAGTGCAAGGATCAAAAATATAAAGGTATGATGGGTTAGTAAAATCTGCTCACCCAGGAACCGTTTTGAGGGTTGGAAGCTTCGTCCCTGTTGAGTCGCCAAAAGATGAATGGGAGGTTCCCTGGTAATTCGAGTCAGATGGATTAAGAGGATGTCCGAAATAACCCGCCCTGGGACAAGGTGTATCGGAAGTACAAGAGACCTCTTAGCGACGTTTACGAACCGGAGTGTTCGGTAAACCGGAGGAAGTAACCACTTGACCGCTATGCTGGGTTGTGCGGCGAGCTTCATGCTGCTATGTGCTCAAAAGAAAGTGCCGATCCAAATAAGCTAGAGGGTGTGAAAATCTTACTTTCCGGACTGCTTGACGGGTTTTCGGTGTTGGCAGAGGATCTGAGTTGGAAGAAAGAGTAATTACCTCTACATCACCAGCACGGCTAGCCTCCGCATCATCTTGATAATGATCATTGTCAATGAGGTGTATGAAAAAAGAGCCAAGAGAATCAAGTTCTACCTCTGACTCCAGATCATCAAGGTCTTCATCACTGTTCAGGCCAGGGGATTCGGCAGTTTTCTTCTTTGTAGGTTTCTTTGTAACTTTGGTCTTAATCCGAGGCGTTTTCGCCGGTTTATCCTGCGGCTTTCCTGGTTTATCCTGCGGTTTCCTCTTCCAGAACGGATCATCACCCTGCAAAGATGGAAAAAAAGTTATAAAGAAATATTTAAGAGGGGTGGGATTAAGACAAGAATGATGCAATTCTTACAGCTGGCGGTTTATTGGAAACACAGAAAGGACTAAGCCATGTCTTGCTGCACTTAGACACCGGTTCATCTAGCATCTTCTTGACAGATTCAGTAATATCCTCATCATTTAGCTGAATATCAATGTGCCGATGAGGGTCGACATCCCCTGTGTACTCGCACATTAAACCGGGGCAACGGCTTAAGGGCAAAATAGTCCAAGAGACCCAACAACGGACAAAATCGACGCCAGTTAAACCATTCGCCATAAAGGCTCGGAGTTTTGAAAGTTGTGGTGCATACTTCGCTCGTTCCTTTGCAGTGAGTCATTGGGAACATGGATGTGCATTGGTAAGCCGGTGAGCACGACAACCCGGCAGAGGATTTTCGTCATCTGGAGCTGTGTTTCGACAATAAAACCAAGTCTGATTCCAGTCTTTGGGGTGGCTATGATTCTTGGCGTGAGGGAATCTGACATCTTTCCTTTTCTGAATTGAAACTCCGCCAAGTTCAGTATTGGGTCCATCTGTAAATTCAGTACGGCGGTTTAAGTAAAAGAAGTCTCTGAATAATTCCTCAGTAGGCTCTTCTTGCAGATAAGCCTTGCAAAATACTTAACAATTGCAAATATTGGACACAGAGTTCGGTCCAATGTCTTGAGGGCGGAGTTCGAAGCTAGCAAGCATGTCACGGAGTTGGAAGCTAAACCCTCGACCCAGATGGTCAGTAAACACAATCACCTCTCCATCCTTGGGTTCAGGAGGATTTTCTACACCGGGGACTCTCCAGTGGATGATTTCTTTACTCGCTAAAGCGCCGGTTGCAATGCACCCGTTCAACTGTTCTTCCGTAACCCGGGAAGGAACCCAGTTGCAAGCATAGAATTGTTTGGCCATTTCAATGAAAAGCTGGAAAAAGATCAATACCGGTTTAAGATTCATGACTGGCAAGTATAATGCGTCGCAAGGTCAGAGGGAGAAGACGTTGAGGCATATATACATGTTAAACCGGATTCTGACATTGGTAGGGTTACAAAAATGATGAATCGGTGGTTTAAGAGAGGGCTAATGCTACCTGGCGGGTTGTAATTTTCTAAAAGTTAAACCTCCTACATTGGTATGGAAGGTACATATCTGAAATAACTAAGTGATGGAAAAACAGGGTTCACAAATTGACATTACAAATCTGGATCTACCGTGTGTCAGAAAATGGAAAAATATTCAGGGTTAAATGTTCTGGCATTGGAACAGTTGAATGAGATGCACTAATGGAATGGAAGAATCATGGCTATCTCTATACAGGATAAACATCAAGGTTTAAATCATGAACTGTTGCGCAGAAACGAACAATGACGAACACTGATGAACACCGATGGGTATAGAAACCCTAATGACAGATCTAGGGTGGAAAGAAAGAAGACTTACCGGTATCACGGGAGTAGCGGAGAGGCACCGTGATTCTCTGGTAAGCTCAGGGTGATGCAGCGGCCGGAGTTGAGGTCGAGGACAAATACTTGGCGGCGGCGGCTGAGCTTGAACGCTAGGCGACGCAAGGAGGAAGAAGAAGTGAAGAGGCACGAGGGGGAAAGGTAAAAATGACCCTCGACTTTATTTATAAGGTGAAGGGGTAAGCGGCAGGCACGAGAATCGAGGAGCCCAAAAAATGGATATGTGACAGAGCTGTCACCTCGATTTTCGGAGGCTCGTTAACAAAGGGGAGGTATGTACGGTTTTTTAATAAGCAGGTGATGTCATGATGGTTTACTATAATCTTGGAAGATGACATCATGGCGGATTACAAGGTTTACGCGAAGCTGTTGAAGAAGGAATTTTCCTAAGTGTTGAAGATTGATATGAACAGGTTCAAATCAATCTGGGGCCTAATGTTGGGGATATAACTACTGAGTATAAACCGCCCAGGTGGTGCCGGGTTATACCCATAATGAGTTATCCATATTGAAGACCATGAAGACAAGGGGTATGGCACTTTACTGTAGAGATTTAAAGGCCCAGGGCCCAAATGCGGATTAGGCCCCGTAGACATAAACCGCCATACGATGTGTAACTTGTGTTGTAAGGTAGGAAAGGGTACAAACCGAGCCGGAAACGTGTATGAGTCGGTGCCGGGATTCTGTAAACCACCGGGCGTCAACCTGTGTATATAATGGGACGACCTGGCGGCGGTTCAAGGACAGTAAACAACAACTCAAGAGCCAGGCAAAGTAGATTCACTCCCTGGTCATCGCAACCCCATCAATTCCACCACAACTGGATCGTAGGCTTTTACCTTCACCGCAAGGGGCCGAACCAGTATAAACTCCCCGTGTCCTTTGTTCGATTTAACCCCTTTAAGCTAATCTCATTGCGATGGCTCCATGACTAAGTCCTCACACTAGGACATCTGACGTGACAATTCCACGACAGCCTGGCCTCCTAGACGAAATGGAACAGTTGGCGCCGGAATTGATCTGCAAGTTAGAGATGATCCTTTCACGAAGCTTCTTTCATCCAATGCAACACTTGATTTTGCATCTCCCGATGAGGCAAGATTTGTGGGCGTGTGCAAAATCGTTGGTGCTACTCAACTGAGAGGATGCAGAAGACACTTCGAGCAAAATGTAAAAATAAACATAGAGTTGAAGCATCAATGGCCGAGGCATTCATCACTGAGGAGGAGGCAAACTTTGTGACAGCACACTACGAAGCCAAAAATCCTTCTGCAAATGATCTTTGGTGCAGCATATTTCCTGACAAGACATTATGCTAACGAGACATTATTGGAAATGATCTTTGGTGAAGCATGCCTCCCGACAAGCATCGACCAATCCTTCTGCGTCTGGCAATGGCGCAACCCCGACCGGTCCTTCACCTACGTCTGCCACTGGCGCAGCCCCGACCGTTCCTTCACCTCCGTGATAACGGTATTTTTCTTCTTATTTAGCCTATTTAGTCCATTTATGACATAATTTTGCCTATTTAGTCCATTTATGACCAAGTTTACCTAGGTTAGCTCCAATATGATCCATTTAACCTACGTTAGCTCCCAAATGATCCATTTAACCTACGTTAGCTCCAAAATGAACTATTTACCTAGCTTAGCTCTAAATTGACCTACACACTTAGCATTTTTACCTACCTTAGCCCAAAAATGGCATTTTTACCTACCTTAGCCTATTTAGTCTACAAATGACATAATAAGATGAAGAAAATCAAGGAATAGGAAGAAAAGAAGAAGAAGATCTTCTTCTTCTTCTTCTTCTTCTTCTTCTTCTTCTTCTTCTTTTCCTCCTCTTACGTGTTTTTATTCGTAAATGACATAATAACCTTGCTAACCTCATAAATGTCATATACTTAGCTTGTTGTCCTCTAAAATGACACAATAAGCTTAGTTAGGTAAAAAATGGCATAATTAGCTAGGTTAGCTCAATAATGACCAAGTTTACCTAGGTTAGCTCCAATATGATCCATTTAACCTACGTTAGCTCCCAAATGATCCATTTAACCTACTTTAGCTCCAAAATGACCTATTTACCTAGCTTAGCTCTAAATTGACCTACACACTTAGCATTTTTACCTACCTTAGCCCAAAAATGGCATTTTTACCTACCTTAGCCTATTTAGTCCACAAATGACATAATAAGATGAAGAAAATCAAGGAAGAGGAAGAAAAGAAGGAATATGAAGAAAAGAAGAAGAAGAAGAAGAATATCTTCTCCTTTTCCTTATGATCTTCTTCTTCTTCTCCTCCTCTTCATTTTCTTCTAGCTAGTCTTCTTCTTCTTTTTCTTCTTATGTTCTAACTTTCATGTTTCCCAATTTGCAAATTTGCTTTAGATTGATGAGGAAGCTTGCATTGATGGAGTGTCCTATTCTTCTCTTGCTTCGTTGTTGTTTATGAAAACTTGTTTGATATGTACATATTTCTATATGGATATGTTGTTGGAAACTTGTTTCTGGATATGTATGTACATATATGGATATGTTGGACTTTTATATTGTTGGATATGTTGGATTTGATGAAATATGTGTTGTTGAACATGATCTTATATTGTTGGATATGTTGGAGTTATATGTATGTATGTATATCTGTTATATGTTACCAAATTAAATGGATTAAAAAACAGGGGATATATAGCCTCTTTGCCGTCTGCTAGAAGACGACAAAGAGCTTTGCCGACTGCTAGCAGACAGCAAAGAGGCCATGTGGCAGTTTCCTGTGCAAACTGGGAACACTGGACTGCCTATTTGGTCACTTTGCCGTCTGCCAGCAGACGGCAAAGAGGCCAAATAGGACTGGCAAACAGGGCCAACTATGCCGTCTGCCAGTGGACGGCAAAGATTCAAACTCTTTGTTGTCCGCTGGCTGACGGCATAGCTGGCCAGGTGGCAGCTTCTCAGCGCTGGTCCAGCTGAGCTCTGTCGTGTACTAGCGGACGGCAAAGAGCTTTGCCTCTTTGTCGTCCGCTAGCAGACGGCAAAGAGCTTTGCCTCTTTGTCGTCCGCTAGCAGACGGCAAAGAGCTCAGCTCTTTGCCATCTGCTAGCGGACGACAAAGAACACACCGTTAACCCTAACAGCTCTCACCCCACCCCACTGCCATCCAAAACCTTTGCCGTCTGCTTGGCTACGATGGCGGATGGCACAACCCTTTTTCAACTGCTTCTGTGAAGCAGACGGCAAAGAAGGCCTTTGCTGGCACTCGTTCGGCCGGACATTTTGCCGCCTTCCATGGCGGACGACAAAGGTGCCGTCCAAAACCTTTGCCGTCTGCTTGGCTACGATGGCGGATGGCACAACCCTTTTTCGTCCGCTTCTGTGAAGCAGACGGCAAAGAAGGCCTTTGCTGGCACTCGTTCGGACGGAAATTTTGCCATCTGCCAGCGGACGGCAAAGGCCTTTGCCGTCCGCCATGGCAGACGGCAAAGAAGCTGATTCCTGTAGTGATGGGAGACCGACCTGAAGAAAAAGAATGCATGTGTGCGATGGATAATGCCGACTGGTAGTGTGTGTGCATGCATGCTCGAGAGAAAGTTAGTGGTACAATTATAAAGAGAAGACGACTGTGTGGGTGTAAAAGACTAGGTAAGGTCAGAATCAATGTAAAGTTGAATTCAAATATTTGAATAAGAGATTATGATGTTTGAAACCCATTCATGCATGAATATAACGGAGATCTGCGCGGTGTGGTTTGGAAACGAGCATGTTGTGATGTATACACATTGAACAAGGTCAGACTGATTTGAATTTGAGATACCGATGGCAGACATCGTTTGGCCACATTGCATCCGTGCATGGACACACTATTCTAAATTGGAGATGATGGGTGGATTTTGCATCACATATGTACATCTATACCCCTATATATTTATATTTTATATTTTTTTATATAGTGTGCGGATAAATTTAACTTTGAAAGATGGTCGTTGGATGAGGCCAATCCGATGGTGCAGAGATGGCAAATTTGAGCACTACTGGCCATTGGATATCATCTAGATTCCACCAGATTTTGCCACATGTACAATCTAGAAACTTCATGGTTGAACTTAAGCATAAAGCACAAACCTCGAAACACAAGCACTTCTTCTTTGTTCTAGAATCTTCCGTATCAGAATTGCCCAAATGTTTTTCTACATGATTTGCCATTATTTGTTTTTACTTTATGCCTTACAACGCACAATTCCATGAATCTTAAAATAGATTAGCTTTCTTATAAAAACTAGATGATTTTGAATGAAATGAACTATAAGATTTAAACAAACATCTACATCATGCATATATGACTCAAAGTTTACATGCTATAATGTGGTATTTATTCGTAATTTGGTTGCCAAATCTCATGTGTGCAATGAACGTGTGCCTTACTAGTCTAAATGGTGTTTGTGTGTGTGTTGTGAGTGTTAAACACATTGTACGTAGTATATCATACATGGTTTAGATTCCGAACATCTAGCTAGAGCATACATGTACTATGATATGGATTCAACACAAAATGGATACATTTATTTGAATTTGAGATCGTATGTACATGTAGTTCATATTTATATAGGAATTTACTTCTCCTATATTCATGTCATGTGTTGCGAAGATAACATTTAGATGGTTGTATAACTAACCCGAGTACAATCCCATTCAAACCGGGAAAATGTACTCAAATTTAGTCCATATGCTAGACAACACACATTTTTTTATTGTTGAGGGAAGTGCAAATTGGTTTGGTATTGTACACATTATGTTTGTTGTCCCGATTTTTTAAAGTTTTTTTTGTTGTATTTGAATGCATTTCTAGTAATATAGTAAAACAGGACATGGCTCTCTCTAATGATGAGGTATGAATTGTCATTTTTTGGGTACACTTTATGCTTGTTCTCCAGAAATTTCAAGCCGCGCCTTGTTATGCGGAAATTTCAAGCTAGCGTCTCTGTCTATCGTGCTGCGAAACTCCCGCCTCTTCAACCTGCGCCTTGTTACCCCGAAATATTTAAGATATATCTTTGTCTCGTTGTGCTCCGACAACTCCCTCCATCTCAACTTGTGCCTTGCTATTCCAAAATTACAACACACGCGAAAACTCTCACCTCCTGTAAAATCCCGACACGTGAAATACCCGTGATACCCCTGAACCGAAAGAACTGCCTCTAATTGGTGGGGGTACTTTCGTAACTTACCCCACATTTCGTACAAGCGTGTCCCTAAGCCATGGTTCCCCACTCCCATCCCATCCGCCCACCCATTCGCACACTGAGGCTGCGAAAACCCACGAAGCCCCACACCCTCCCCCGCCCGCCACCTAGCCGGAGCCTCTTTCCCGACGATGTCGTCCACAGCAACACCTCGACGTCCCTCATCCACCGTACCGGATGAGGATCCATCGTCGATCTCATCGTCCCGCCGGTTCAACCACCCCGTCCTCCACCTCCAAGGAGCTTCCCCGACGTTCCCCTCGTCTTTCGCGCCACCTCCATTCCCACACCGCCGTCTTCACCTACAGCACCGGAAGTGCAGCATCATCACTGTTTCCTCGGATGAAGTTGCATCCTAATCGGCACTACCAAAGAGGTTGTACACTAATCACCGCATTTTCTTCTTGATTTGATCTCACGGTGCTGCCGTCGCTCGGTCCCGAGCCGACACGGCGCGGCTCCCTCCACGGCGGCGTCGCCGGCCACTTCCTCCAGCATCCCTCACTCGGCGGAATCAAGGAAGAACCAGCCGCAGCAGGGAGGGGACTCGCCGGAGAGGTACCCCATTATCTATCTTAGGGTTCAGAGTGGGGGCGGTGGTCGCCGACGGTGGTGGGGCGGTTGCGTGGGGATCGCCAGAGAAAAATCTCGCCATGGGGGGCCTAGAGGGAAGGTCGGGGCGGCAGAGGACCGATGATGGGGAGTGTTTTCAGCATGGGCGGGGCGGCGCACCGCCGGCCGCGGGCGACGGGGGGGGGGGGGGGGGGCGGTTTGGCGGTGGTGGCTGGAGGCTCAGTGGGTGGAGGTTGAAGATGAACTGCAGGCCCTTGATTTCGTATCCAACGGATGCAAAATCGACTGACCAGAGATGAAAAAGTCAGTCGACTGACGTGTAGCCTCACCTCTAGTGCGTTCAGTTTCGACAGTAAAATTCAGGTTCGACGGCAAAATTCAGTTTCGACCGTTAAGTTCAATTTCGACAGTTAAATTCAGTTTCGACAGTTAAGTTCAGAGATGAGCGACTGATGTATTTTACATCTAGCACTTTGTGGTTATGTATTTTATGTCACCTATTGAAGATGCTATTAGAATTCCACTAAGGTTAACGTTGTCTCTCTTGTCCTGCTTCAGCCTCGGCATCGTACAACTCACCGGAGCAGCTCCAACGACGAAACCCTCCATCATAGTAGAGCAGTACCTCGGGCTCCATCTCCAGACGCCTAAGATCTTCTTCCCCTCCGCCGACAGCCAAGTCAGCCGGAGCATCCTCACCGGCCAACCCAATCGTGCTGAGATCCACATGGCTTCGCCAAAGATCTTTTTCTCTCTCTACATGTTATATATATTTTCCATTGAACACACGTAGTAACATGAAATACGATTATTTTATCCTACTATATGACAAGCAGTGAGGTACCAGGCAACTTAGCTATCCATGATGGCCTCTCTTGAATGCCATCATTATTTATCTCTGGGCGTTTGAGCTGTGCATTTGTTGATGGGCCTGGGAGTTGAGCTAGTAGGGCAGTGGCCTGGGTCCAAAGTAATAGAAGTAGCACAAAAACATTTTTTTGGTGTAGGCTTTTCCTTGCTCAAGCCTGCCTACTAGAATCGCCAGTGCTTGAAAGGAAAAGTGAATGAAAAACATAGGAATTGCAAAGTTTCCTATGGTACTACTATTCATGAATTTGGTTCAAAGGAATGGAGCAAAGGAAAATTGTAGGATTTGTTCCTTTAGTGTCTCCTTCAAAGAAAAATTGTAGGAATTTTAATTTCCACTTGTCCTCCTTTTCAAATTCCTATTCATGAAGCTAAAGACTAAGAGATAGTAGAATAATAGCATTATAACCGTACATTTTCTTGTGTTTGACTTAATCTCACCATGCTTCTTTGCATCTTGTGATCTTCCAATTCTTGTGAATCAAACACCCAGATTGGCAGAAATCTTGTGTCTTTAAATTCTCTGTTTTGCACGTGCATTCCTATCCTATTCCTATTTATTTCCTATCCCTGCATTGTTAGAATCCTCAAATTCAAACAAGCCCTTACACAATTACTTCTGTTATAGATATGTGTCAAAGAGAACCTTGTTGAGTTTGTCCTGCTCCTGCAGCGTTGTGTTCCACCCAAGATCAGCTGCTCCAATGACGGAAGGGTTCATCACAGCAGGGATCCGCTCTCCAGACTATCTTTCGCCGCCTCAAATCTTCTTCCCCGGTGCCGGCAGCCAAGACAACTGCATTACCATCATCAACTGAGCAGATGACCTTGAGGACTACACGGGTCCGCAAGAGAGGTCACACTCTTCGTTCCGCCACGTTATGCATCGCTTAATATGATTACATGCTACTTTATCGTCGTGTTCACCTATTAGACTCGAGTCAGGTCCAATCTAATGCTGAAACTTGATTTTTTAAATGGTTGTGAGGTACATATTGGGGCAGCAATCAGTACTATCTGTCTACTATCTGGTTAATCTCGGGTGTCTACTATGAGTTTCATGTTGGGTGCAAACAAACATAAAAGGAGCCATTATCTGTATTTTTTAACTAAAGCTATTATCTGCCTGCTATCATTGTTTTGGGTCTATCCACAGTTTTCTACCATCACTATGGATTTGTGCATGCACTCCTTACATAATCTCACTATGTTTTATTCCTATGCTTGTCAGTTATTGTACACAATGGAACTAAACATGTAGAGCAAAAGAGAAGAGCCTTGCGTGGCACTAAAATTTCATGCAGACGTCGCTCCATGGTGGGCGCAAATGCAGCCCCCTCCACCCATTTCGGATCGTAATCAAGCAGAAGATAACTATTCTGAGGGGGATTCAGAAGGAGAAGACCACTCCTATTTACCCCCTGAGGTCTTCGCTCTAACTTGGCATGCTGATGTTGGTAATATCATGCATATGGTGCCTTGCATTGCTTACTGTATACATCAAAGATGTCATCTGCTTAGTTTAGACATGCTTTGTGTCAATGCCATCTGTTTAGTTTATTTATCGTATATGTGAATCATGCAATGCCATCTTGTTTAGCCACGCATCATATATGTGAATTTTTCACTGACACCCTGGTTAGCCAGTCATCTTATATGTGAATTATATCATGCCATCATTTTTTATTACGTGTTAAATTTGTCAACAAATTTAGTACATTCAATTACTCTTCCTGTGCATCAGACATTCGGCACGGTCATGGAAAAATCTGGAGTGGAAACAAGGTCTTGAGCGCATAATGCTATCGGACGAAGCGCATGTCTTATCGGTTACGGATAGCTCCTCGAGAGGAGGATTAAGAGATGATGACTAGTCCTATTCCCCGAGGTGCATGCTCTAACTTGGCAGGGTTATGTTGCTCATATCGTGCGTATGGTATCTTGCGTTGCTATGTCATTTGCTTAGTTTAGACAAGCTTTGTGTGAATGCCACCTGTTTAGTGTCTAATTACCATATATGTGAATTATGCAATGCCATCTTGTTGCAAGACATTATATATGTGAATTATGCAATGCTATCTTGTTGCAAGGCATTATATATGTGAATTATGCAATGCCATGCTGTTTAGCCAAGCGTCATATATGTGAATTATATCATGCCGTACTTTTTTGTATTTCTCATTGCATTTGTCGACAATGTTTGTATATTCAACTACTCTTCCTATGCATCAGCCATTTGAATTGGTGATGGAGAAATCTGGAGTGAAAACAAGGTCTTCAGAGCTGACAATGCTACCTGCTGAAGTAGATATCTTACTGGTTACAGATAGCTCTTTAGAGGACGATTCAGAGGCAGATGACCAGTCCTATTATCCCCCTAAGGTGTATTCTCAAACTTGGCAGGGTTATATTACTAATATCATGCATATGTTGTATGATACGTCTCCAACGTATCTATAATTTTTTATTGTCCCATGCTATTATATTACCCGTTTTGGCTGTTTATGTGCTTTACTTTACACTTTTATATCATTTTTGGGACTAACCTACTAACCGGAGGCCCAGGCCGAATTGCTGTTTTTTTGCCTATTTCAGTGTTTCGAAGAAAAGGAATATCAAACGGAGTCCAAACGGAATGAAGCCTTCAGGAGCGATCTTTTTGGAACAAACGTTATCCCGAGGACTTGGAGTGGAAGTCAAGAAACAAACGAGGGGGCCACGAGGGTGCAGGGCGCCCCCCTACTAGGCGTGCCCCCTGTCTCGTGGGCCCCTCGGGAGTCCACCGACCTACTTCTTCCTCCAGTATATACCCATGTACCCCGAAAACATTAGAGGCGACCATGAAAAACTATTTCCACCGCCGTAACCTTCTGTATCCGCGAGATCCCATCTTGGAGCCTTCGCCGGTGCTCCCCTGGAGGGGGAATCGATCACGGAGGGCCTCTACATCATCTCCAAGGCCTCTCTGATGAGTTGTGAGTAGTTTACCACAGACCTTCGGGTCCATAGTTATTAGCTAGATGGCTTCTTCTCTCTCTTTGAATCTCAATACAAAGTTCTCCTCGATCTTCTTGGAGATCTATTCGATGTAACTCTTTTTGCGGTGTGTTTGTCGAGATCCGATGAATTGTGGGTTTATGATCAAGTTTATCAATGAGAAATATTTGAATCTCCTCTGAATTCTTTTATGTGTGATTAAGTTATCTTTGCAAGTCTCTTGAATTATCGGTTTGGTTTGGCCTACTAGATTGACCTTTCTTGCAATGGGAGAAGTGCTTAGCTTTGGGTTCAATCTTGCGGTGTCCTTTCCCAAAGGATGTTAGGGCAGCAAGGCACGTATTGTATTGTTGCCATCGAGGATAAAAAGATGGGGTTTATGTCATATTGCATGAGTTTATCCCTCTACATCATGTCATCTTTCTTAATGCGTTACTCTGTTCTTTATGAACGCAGTACTCTAGATGCATGCTGGATAGCGGTCGATGTGTGGAGTAATAGTAGTAGATGCAAGCAGGAGTCGGTCTACTTGTCACGGACGTGATGCCTATATACATGATCATGCCTAGATAATCTCATAATTATTCACTTTTCAATCAATTGCTCGACAGTAATTTGTTCACCCACCATAATACTTATGCTATCTTGAGAGAAGCCACTAGTGAAACCTATGGCCCCCGTGTCTATCTCTTATCATATAAGCTTTCAATCTACTTTTATTTGCATCTTTTACTTTTCCAATCTATATTATAAAATACCAAAAATACATTTACCTTATCATATTATCTCTATAGAATCTCACATTCGCAAGTGGCCTTGAAGGGATTGACAACCCCTTTCTTGCGTTGGTTGCGAGTTCTTGTTTGTTTGTGTAGGTGCGTGGGACTTTTGAGGATCCTCCTACTGGATTGATACCTTGGTTCTCAAAAACTGAGGGAAATACTTACGCTACTGTGTTGCATCACCCTTTCCTCTTCAACGAAAACCAACGCAAGCTCAAGATGTAGCATTGTATTGCAATGCTTTGTTTTTACATCATATACACAATATTGAATGGCATCTCCTTAGTTGACACATCATATATATGATTGCCCTCTGCTCACTTACTTAGTATATAAATCATATATTTGAATTATATCATGCCATGATGTTTACATAGACAACATGTATCATTATTATGGCATTCCAACCCATTTTCTAATGACATAATATAGTTATATCATCTCATCATGTTTACATAGTCATAATATTTTGAATTATGTCATTCTATCCGTGAATTATATCATGCCATCGTGTTTCCATCGACGACATGTTTGTGATTTATGGCATGCCAACCACATTAATAGACACATCATATAGTTATACCATGACATCATGTTTACATAGTCATCATATTTTGAAGTATGTCATTCTATCCTGTTTAGTTAGCCATCATACATGTGAAATTGTGTCATGCTATCCTGTTTAATTAGCCATCATAGATGTGAAATTATGTCCTGCTATTCTGTTTGGTTAGACAACATAAATGCGAATTATTTCATGCCCTGTTTCCTTCCCTACTATCCATTGCACCTGTCTGTCTTACAATGTCTGTACGTTCAATTACTTTTCTTGTTTATCATCCATTTAAATTGGAGGGGATGATGGCAGTATCTATGGGAGTAAAAACAAGGTCTTCGGAAAAGATCGTGCTACCTGTCGATGCAGATAGAACCACAATTGTACTTGCCCAAGAACCAGCCCCACCACACATAACCCAGACTCACGCAGATTGTACCCCTACCTAGTTGGACAGAGAACCAGCTACACCCTTTCTAACCCCAACCCAGCAGATAGTAATCTAGTTCCAGTTGACACAACACCATCTCCACCATAGAGCACCCAAGCACAAGCAGTTAGTAAGGCAACTGCAGTGCCCAAAGCACGAGGACCACCACTCTAAACCCCAAGTCAATGCTTAGAGCAGAAGAAGAATTGTTCTCAGGTCAGGTTCCGTAGCTATGGTTCATACTACTTTTCTCTTGCATAACTGTATTTACTCATACCAACTAATTTCCAATTTGAAGGATGCAACTGAAACTCTGAAAGATCGTGGATGTCGCCTAGAGGGGGGGGGGTGAATAGGCGCTTTAAAATAATTATGGTTTAGGCTTGAACAAATGCGGAATAAACCTAGCGGTTAATTTGTCAAACACAAAACCTACAACAACTAGGCTCACCTATGTGCACCAACAACTTATGCTAAGCAAGATAAACTACTAGGTGATAGCAAGATATATGACAAGAACCAATATGGCTATCACAAGGTAAAGTGCATAAGTAAAGAGCTCGGGAAAGAGATAACCGAGGCACGCGGAGACGATGATGTATCCCGAAGTTCACACCCTTGCTGATGCTAATCTCCGATTGGAGCGGTGTGGAGGCACAATGCTCCCCAAGAAGCCACTAGGGCAACCGTAATCTCCTTACGCCAAGCACAATGCAAGATGCCGTGATTCCACTAAGGGACCCTTGAGGGCGGTCACCAACCTGCATAAATGGCGACCCTTGGGGCGGTCACCGAACCCGTACACTTTGGCAACCCTTGGGGGCGGTCACCGGTACCCGTCAAATTGCTCGGGGCGATCTCCACAACCTAATTGGAGACCCCGACGCTTGCCCGGAGCTTTACACCACAATGATTAAGCTCCGAACACCACCAACCGTCTAGGGCGCCAAGGCACCCAAGAGGAACAAACTCTAGGGTGCCCAAACACCCAAGAGTAATAAGCTTCTCAAACTTCACTTCCACGTATCACCGTGGAGAACTCAAACCGATGCACCAAATGCAATGGCAAGGGCACACGGAGTGCCCAAGTCCTTCTCTTCCAAATCCCACCAAAGCAACTAATGCTAGGAAGGGAAATGAGAGGAAGAACGAAAGAAGAACACGAAGAACTCCAAGATCTACATCCAAGGGTTCCCCTCACTTAGAGGAGAAAGTGATTGGTGGAAACGTGGATCTAGATCTCCTCTCTCTTTCCTCAAGAACTAGCAAGAATCATTGGAGGGATTGAGAGTTAGCAAGCTCGAAGAAGGTCAACAATGGGGGAAGAACACGAGCTAAAAAGGATAAGGTTGAATGGGAAGAAGACCCCCTTTTATAGGAGCTCCCGAATCCAACCGTTATGCTCACAGCCCGCACAGAGCGGTACTACCGCTCCAAGGAGCGGTACTACCGCTAGGGCGGTAGAACCCCTTCGAAACACAACAGCGAGGAGGCAAAAAGGCCAGAAGAACCGTCGGAGCGGTAGTACCGCTCGTCCTCACGGTACTACCGCTCGACCTCACGGTACGACCGCAAATGGTAGCGGTACTACCGCTTGCGAGCGGTACTAAAAAAATATACATGCCTACTTCATTGAGCAAAACACGAGATTTTGGTCCGAGCGGTACTACCGCTTAGGAGCCACGGTAGTACTGCTGGGGCGGTACTACCGCTCGAGGAGTCATAGTACTGCTTTCTGGAGCGGTAGTAAAAATTACATCCGCTCTAGTCGCGGTAGTACCGCTGCAGCCTTTACCAAAACAGCCATAACTTTTGCAAACAGACTCCGAATTCAACGAAACCAAGTTTGTTGGAAAGCTAGAAACAAGGGCTAACACAACCTTGAGAGAAATAACAATAATAAGCAAATGAGAAAAGGCCCAAAAGAAAATGGTGAGAACCCTTCCTCGGAAAAGACCGGTAAAACCTCCAACACAGAAAACATCATAGAAGACGCATGCAAACTCCGTTTTCGATGAACTCAAGCTTGTCATAAAGATGACCATAAGCTCTGAGACTCACAAAGAGAACCAAACAAGAACCAAGAAACATGATGCAAGGATGCAATGGTTTGAGCTCTCGATTTAACGATACGATCAAGCTACTCACTTGAGAGCCCCCCTTGATAGTACGGCTATCGATCCTATAACCCGGTCTCCCAACTACCACCATGAGACCGGTAAAATAGAAAACCTATCAAGGGCAAACCTTTGCCTTGCACATGATCCACTTGAGCTAGATGATGACGATCTTGTCCTCCTCAAGATGGACCACCTTTCTTGATTGCGTTGGGTCGATGGAGACTAGATGATTGCTCCCCATACTCCACTATGGGTGAGCCACTCTTCGGCACATCTTCACAAGTCCATTGACACCACAATGGATGGCAAGCTTCAAGCACTTGATCTCTTCGTGATGCTCCACTTGAACTTGCACATGGCAATCTTGATGACGATCACCACTTGATGTCATCCTTTCCATGGGTTGTATGATATCTTCCTCTTGACGCAAGCCCATGGACATGTACCTAACCCCACATAGACTCTCACATAGACCATGGGTTAGTACACAAAGTGCAATGGATAATGCTTACCATACCATGGGATCACTTGATCCCTCTCGGTACAACTTCTACGCTTTGTGAGTTGATCAACTTGATTCACTCTTGACTTAGTCTTGATCAACCTTGAATCTTTCCAACTCTATTCGTTTGGATGATGTCTTGAAGGTAAACATGAATGATCACACAATCTTCTTCTTCAAGACATGCTTGCAATAAGCTCAACACTCACATGACCAATCTTTGGATAATTCCTTAATAGCACCTTGGTCAACACATAAACTCCTTGAAACCAACACATGGACTTCAAGAAATGCCTATGGACAAATCCTTCAAATATAACTCAATGCAACCATTAGTCCATAGAGAATGTCATCAATTACCAAAACCACACATGGGGGCACCGCATGTCCTTTCAATCTCCCCCAGTTTAGTAATTGATGACAATCACTTTCAAGAGAGTTTATATAAGGAATTATGCATCACCATGCAATGCAACAACCAATAATGCATGCGTATGAGATGCAAATGCTTAGGAACAAAACCGAAGCAAGGAGAAAACTCAAGACTTCTCCATAAAACTCTCTGAAACTTCTCCCCATTGGCATCGATTGCCAAAATGGGCGAAAAGCTAAGAAGACCAATATAAAAGGTGTTCCTCCAAAAGTTGTGTATTTCTCAACAAGAGAGTGGAATGCCATACACATATCCAAAGGTAATACTTGGAGGAAGACCAACTATATTGAGGCACCAAGATTGCAAAAGAATGATATGCCACAAAAGACATAACAAAGAGAGAAACAAGCAATCAAGCAATCAAAAGATACCAATTGAAGCAAGCTATCATAAGATATCAACTGAACCACTAGACCAAAGATCCTACGAGCCACATGAAAAAGATATTATGATATGACCAGAGGATTGTTCTAAAGAAACTAGAGAATCTCCCCATGATTTGTGCACATCAAGAATTTTTGTATGTGGATACAAAGTGCACAAAATAGGATCATAGCTCCCCCAAAGTCAACAGAAACTAACAACCAGTGCAAGAGAGCATATAGGAAACTAAGGCTAGCGCTTGCAACAAGCACATGGTTGAGCAACATTGTAAAATAGGCAACTTAAGAATAGGCTCAACCAAAATGATGTGTGTGAGTCATGGCAAAGCACATGAGAAGACTAATATACTGGATGAGCATAAGCATCAACATAGTCTCGAATGAATGAGATACACGGTGCAAAGCCTTTCATTCTCACACACAACTAGCGAATGGGTTCACAAGCTTACTAATAAGAAAATAGAGAACCCATGCTTGTGACAACCCGTGGTGAAGATAGACGATGAGAGGCTCATTAAGACGAGGGGTACCAATTAAGGTGGCAAAAGCCTCGTAAAGATGAGCAAGAGGAAAATAATCTTCACCACACAAGAGTGCATCATGATGCAACGATAGAGGACACGGACTCAAGGCAAAAGCTTTCACGGAGCCACCAAATAAATAACATAAGAAAGACGAGGTGGACGTGAAAGAAAGGATATCAACTAGAGATGTAATTTCTCTCAAGTGTATAAGGTTCTAGGTAGACAAAATCATGATGATATATATCTACAAAGAGGGATGTACACCCGAAATAGTTACAACATGAAGGAATAGGATATCCACAAGGAAGTCATAAATATACCAATAAGATATTTGCTTGAAAGCATAGCACTTGGCTAGATATGGTCTTATTGTACATAAATGAATTCCTACCGCATGAACATCAAAGACATCACAACTAGCAACATGAGATCATCGTTGAGATGCTTTGAGAAAGGAAACAAGTATCACAAGAAAGAATGAAATACATGCCATGATACAACCCACACAAGGTTGATGCAAGAAATGTGTGCATGAAGTAGATGATGATACTTGTTACCGAGATACCATTGGAAGGATGTAGAAGATACCAAATGAAGGTAGATGGTAGTTCATTGATCATCCTAGCTTGACTCAAAGATGCACATGGTGACAACACCTTCCTTGTGAGTGAGCCGAGCATCCAATGCATCTCCAACTGTTCCTATAAGAACAACACAAACTAAACGGTACCCAAACTCATCGGGACCAAATAGTTAGAAACACCAATACATAGGACAAACTCCACATAAATAAGTGCATATATATATGAAAATGAATATCATGCGCAACTCATCCAAATTGAGACTAGGTGGAGTTTCTCCCATATATTGAGTCAAAGAAAGAAAGCATGCCAAATAAAATACATGAAGAAAACATGCATGCTCAAGACTTCAAAACCCAAAACCAAAAGACAACGAAATGCCAAGTGAAAAGGATACCAAATGAATAAAACATCACTTGGAGGATATCCATAAAAGATACATCAAGGAATGAGATATCCATTGATACACTCAAAATAAAAGATATCAAACTCCCAAAAGAGAGGATGGTTCCAAACAAACCAAGCTCTCTACAAAGTTTCATGATGGCAGAAAGTACCAAAACGAAAACGGCTTGCCTTCCACCAACACACACTTGATAAGGATCACAAGCAGAGTGTTCCAAAGAAAATAGGATAGCTCCCCCACGAGTTGTGCATTATATAGGATTTGCATTTGAATACAAAATGCACAAGGTGGGATCACCACTTTCACTATATCTAGAAAGCACTAGACAAGAACGAGAAACAAACAAGATCCACAAGTGGTAGGGAAGACAACGGAGTTGACACAAACCTTGGCAAGAGAAAAGGCAAATAATAATAAAAGCCAATGTAAAGATGATCAATAAATTCTACCACACATAAGTGAGTACCAATTGTCAAACGACAAGAAGTATTTGGAAATAATTCCCGGTGGTAGATAGCAAGGATATCCGACATCATCTTCACACCAAACACAAGCAAATTGCAACTTGTAGAGCTATCATGCCACCTAGGAACAAGATAATTTACAATATCAATTCTAGGTGACAATATCTCAAATGTACACATTTTCTAGGCTAGTAATACACACATAGCATATTACTCCCCCATAATGTGATACCAATTAAAAGATAGACAAGAGGCAATTAAAAGGATCCAACAAGAGATAATTAATGGACAATTTAGAATTTGAATTTCTCATGAGAGATATACCACCTAGAGACTAGATAATCTTGAAATATCAATACTAGATGGTATTACTCATGTACACACATTTATAGGATTGTGAGGTGAACAAAGCACATCACTCCCCATAATGGGATATTCCATTAATCTCTCTCAAGAGCCAACTAAGAAATAAACAAGATGCAAAAGGCTCAACACACAACACACAAGTACATGATGTGCAAACTAACATGCACATACTTGATTTCTCAAGATAAGCAATTTTGAAGCACAACATATACAAGCACATGCAAGATACAAAACCACAACATGCTAAGGGACAAGTAACTTTTAATGTAAGCAATTTAAGCACGAGTTACCGCAAGGAGGAACATTGGATATATGATAGAAAGATAATCCGAATGACTTGGCTTGACACAATATGAATGATGAGGACCCCTTAAATCTTCATAATGTAGCCAAGTCTCCAATGACCTCCAACAACACCTATTGATCAAGTTTGAGCTAGTTGGTCCCCAACCAAGTTGGGTCCTAAGAGGTTAGTCACAATAGGCTTGGCCACCCAAATGGTTCTTTTCTTGACCCCACTTTGAGTACCAACAAACTTGGCAAACACATTGCCAACCTTATCCTTCCCAAGAGAATAGACATCATCAATAATAATTGGGTTGGATAAGTTACCACTAGTGCATGAAGAAGCGGCGTGGCCTTTCTCACGACATAAGTAGCAACGTCTACTCTTCACTTTCTTCTCAATTGATTTCTCAACAAGAGAAGCATTAACTTGAGTCTTCTTGGGAAGTGGCCTCTCTTCAACTTGAGGTTGAGCATGAGATTGAACTTGTGCCCTCTTCCCTTGTTGCTTGACACTAATGGCCTTCTTCTTCAATGGGCAAGATCTAACATGATGCCCTTCTACTTTGCACTTGAAGCAAACAATCTTGGCCGATTTCTTGACTTGTTCTTGGCCCTTCTTTTTGTTCATCTTGGACTTCTTCTTATTGGAGTTGAATCCAAGTCCACCTTTGTCATTGGGAGATTTTTGCACACTCAAGATATTGTTGAGTGTGGATTTCCTTCATGACTCTTTTCCAAGTCTTTCTTCAAAGAAGTGACTTGGGCCTTGAGCTCTTTGATTTCCTCTACATGGTTAGTCTCAATACAAGTACTAGAGGAAGTATAAGCTTCATTGTTAGAGCAACAAGGCAAGGAAAGCAATTCATCACAAGATGTACCAACATTGTGAGTAGATGAATTACAAGGACTAGCACATATCAATATAGCATTTTGACTAGAAGTAGTGCTAGTATCCACATGAGGCTCACTAGATGTTACCTTAGCAAGCATGGCCTCATGAGCTATCTTTAGCACATCATGGGATACTAGAAGATCGTCATGAGAGCTTGAGAGCTTTTCATGGCTTTCTTCCAATATCCCATAATTGCTAGATAGCAACTCAAGTTGACCCCTTAGCTCAACATTCTCCTTCAATATGGATGCTTCACAAGAGATAGAGTTAGTAGCACAAGCATCATCATTAGCAACAGGAGGAGAAGACAACTTGGCAAGCTCTTTTGAATATGAAGCTTTAAGTTGAGCATGAGACTCGGTGAGTTTGATGAGCTCACTCTTAATGACCCTTGAGCCATTTTCGAGGTGCTCAAAGTCCTTAAGGAGTTCAGCATGCACAACTTCAAGCTCCTCATTTTTAGTTTCATAATTATTGGCCACCTCGAGAGCTCTATCACGAGATTCCCTCACTCTAGATAATCCTAGAGCAAAAGTCTCCTCAAGAGATTCCTTGGTGGTTTGTTCAAGTTCAAGAGCTTGAGAGAGGTCCGCAATCTCATTAGCGTAATCACGCCATGACCTTCCATTTTATCAATGGTGACCTCATGCTCCTCAAGACGAGATTCCAACTCATCAATATATTTCTTGCCCTCAATAGCAATAGACATGATTTCCATGAAGTTGAAGCGAGCAATTTTATTCTTAAGAAGAGCTTTAAAAATCATTTCCCCTTAATTTCTAAGGAGGCAACATCATCACTCTCTTCATCATAATCAACATCATCATCACTCTTGCCATCATCAATATCATCGCAAGATATATTGGGATTCAAAGTGGAGATACCTTTGAAGCCTTGGCCATAAGGCAAAATGCAATAGATGATGATATAGGATCCCTTGAAGCACCATTCGAGACCACATCTTGTTCCATGGAGTGTTGGGTTTCATCTACATTGTTAGCACAACAACTCGAGGAAATACATGCATTTTATCATGGCAACAAGATATAGCAAGCATATCATCATGAGATTTAGTCAAGCAATTTCTACATGATATGCAAGGACTATCAACACAAGCAAGTGAAACATTTGGAGTGCTCGAAGTGCTAAGGCCCAAAGACGGAGCATTGCAACAATATAGTGATGAAGAATCATCCACAAAAAGCACACTATCATCATTGCAATGACCGACACTACTCACCATATCATTACCTTGTGGCAAACCACATGTAGGTGAAGTAGAAGAAGTTGAGAAGACTATACGGCCGGAGGTGGAGGGAGAACAATCATCCCTACAAATCTTGGACACACCATATTTATCTTGAAGCTTTGTCCACAACTCATGAGCATCCCGGAACGGCATGAGTTGAAATATAACTACATTGCTCAAAGCATCAAAAAGCACATTAGAAGCTTGAGCATTGAGATAAGAGTTTTTCTCATCCTCTAAAGACAATCTTTGGGGATCCTTTGGAGGAGAAAAACCCATATCTACAATTCGCTCCAAATTTGGGTCCATGACCCTAAAGAGATTAAGCATGCGAATTACCCAAACATCAAAATTTGTGCCATCAAAACTAAGAGTGTCAGAGAATCCTAATCCCCTAGTCGACATCTTTACTCTCTAGGCGGTTAAGCCCAACAAAGAGAGACGAGGCTCTGATACCAATTGAAAGATCGTGGATGTCGCCTAGAGGGGGGTGAATGGGCGCTTTAAAATAATTATGGTTTAGGATTTAACAAATTCGGAATAAACCTAGCGGTTAATTTGTCAAGCACAAAACCTACAACAACTAGGCTCACCTATGTGCACCAACAACTTATGCTAAGCAAGATAAACTACTAGGTGATAGCAAGATATATGACAAGAACCAATATGGCTATCACAAGGTAAAGTGCATAAGTAAAGAGCTCGGAAAGAGATAACCGAGGCACGCGGAGACGACGATGTATCGAAGTTCACACCCTTGCGGATGCTAATCTCTGCTTGGAGCGGTGTGGAGGCACAATGCTCCCCAAGAAGCCACTAGGGCCACCGTAATCTCCTCACGCCCTCGCACAATGCAAGATGCCGTTATTCCACTAAGGGACCCTTGAGGGCGGTCACCGAACCCGTACAAATGGTAACCCTTGGGGCGGTCACCGAACCCAGACACTTTGGCAACCCTTGGGGCGGTCACGGTACCGTCAAATTGCTCGGGCGATCTCCACAACCTAATTGGAGACCCTGACGCTTGCCGAGCTTTACACCACAATGATTAAGCTCGAACACCACCAACTGCCTAGGGCGCCAAGGCACCTAAGAGGAACAAACTCTAGGGTGCCCAAACACCCAAGAGTAATAAGCTTCTCAAACTTCACTTCCACGTATCACCTTGGAGAACTCAAACCGATGCACCAAATGCAATGGCAAGGGCACACGCAGTGCCCAAGTCCTTCTCTTCCAAATCCCACCAAAGCAACTAATGCTAGGAAGGGAAATGAGAGGAAGAACGAAAGAAGAACACGAAGAACTCCAAGATCTAGATCCAAGGGGTTCCCCTCACTTAGAGGAGAAAGTGATTGGTGGAAACGTGGATCTAGATCTCCTCTCTCTTTCCCTCAAGAACTAGCAAGAATCATTGGAGGGATTGAGAGTTAGCAAGCTCAAGAAGGTCAACAATGGGGGAAGAACACGAGCAAAAAGGATGAGGTTGAATGGGGAAGAAGACCCCTTTATAGGAGCTCCCGAATCCAACTGTTATGCTCACAGCCAAGACAGAGCGGTACTACCGCTCAAGGAGCGGTACTACCGCTAGGGCGGTAGAACCCCTTCAAACACAACAGCGAGGAGGCAAAAGGCCAAAAGAACCTTCGGAGTGGTAGTACCTCGTCCTCACGGTACTACCGCCGACCTCACGGTACTACCACAAATGGTAGCGGTACTATCGCTATGAAGCGGTACTAAAAAATACTTCATGCCTACTTCATTGAGCAAAACACGAGATTTTGGTCCGGAGCGGTACTACCGCTTAGGAGCTGCGGTAGTACTTGCTCTGGGCGGTACTACCGCTCAGAGCCGCTGGTAGTAATGCTCGAGCGGTAGTAAAAATTACATCCGCTCTAGTCGCGGTAGTACCGCAGCAGCCTTTACCAAAACAGCCATAACTTTTGCAAACGGACTCCGAATTCAACGAAACCAAGTTTGTTGGAAAGCTAGAAACAAGGGCTAACACAATCTTGAGAGAAATACCAATAATAAGCAAATGAGAAAAGGCCCAAAAGAAAATGGTGAGAACCCTTCCTCGAAAAGACTGGTAAAACCTCCAACACCGAAAACATCATAGAAGACGATGCAAACTCCGTTTCGATGAACTCAAGCTTGTCATAAAGATGACCATAAGCTCTAAGACTCACAAAGAGAACCAAACAAGAACCAAGAAACATGATGCAAGGATGCAATGGTTTGAGCTCTCGACGAACAATACGATCAAGCTACTCACTTGAGAGCCCCCCTTGATAGTACGGCTATCGATCCTATAACCCGGTCTCCCAACTACCACCATGAGACCGGTAAAATAGAAAACCTATCAAGGGCAAACCTTTGCCTTGCACATGATCCACTTGAGCTAGATGATGACGATCTTGTCCTCCTCAAGATGGACCACCTTTCTTGATTGCGTTGGGTCGATGGAGACTAGATGATTGCTCCCCATACTCCACTATGGGTGAGCCACTCTTGACACATCTTCACAAGTCCATTGACACCACAATGGATGGCAAGCTTCAAGCACTTGATCTCTTCGTGATGCTCCACTTGAACTTGCACATGGCAATCTTGATGACGATCACCACTTGATGTCATCCTTTCCATGGGTTGTATGATATCTTCCTCTTGACGCAAGCCCATGGACACGTACCTAACCCCACATAGACTCTCACATAGACCATGGGTTAGTAAACAAAGTGCAATGGATAATGCTTACCATACCATGGGATCACTTGATCCCTCTCGGTACAACTTCTACGCTTTGTGAGTTGATCAACTTGATTCACTCTTGACTTAGTCTTGATCAACCTTGAATCTTTCCAACTCTATTCGCTTTGGATGATGTCTTGAAGGTAAACATGAATGATCACACAATCTTCTTCTTCAAGACATGCTTGCAATAAGCTCAACACTCACATGACCAATCTTTGGATAATTCCTTAATAGCACCTTGGTCAACACATAAACTCCTTGAAACCAACACATGGACTTCAAGAAATGCCTATGGACAAATCCTTCAAATATAACTCAATGCAACCATTAGTCCATAGAGAATGTCATCAATTACCAAAACCACACATGGGGGCACCGCATGTCCTTTCAAACTCCAATGGCGTAACAGGTATGTTTTAAACCTGTTTCTTTAACATGTTTGCTGTTGTAACTTGCTCTATGTTGATTTCAGTTTCAATTGAATAAACAATTATGTTTTCAGGCCATGCACATTACAAGTGTTGTTATTGATGTGTAGTTTCCCACACTTATATTCTGTCTATGCCGCTTTGTCTTAAATAGATATGATTCGAATTGTATCTATCTTGATTTGAAAACATAAACTAGAATGATATAGACCATACAGTGACCATACTACATAGATATATGTTTGTTTCATGCTGTTATCCTATCCAGCTTACTACTGAACTGGTTTACCAAAATGAGTTTCATATACTACATTTTAAACCTGTGATGTGTTTGTTTGTTTCTCTTTTAGAACGCGGATAAAATATTGGAGAAGAGTACCCCGTTATGCAATGGTAAAGGAAGTAATGCACATAAGGTTCAAGATAGTGAGACATCCCTATTGGTCTCAAAGAAAACTGATAAAAACTATATTGAAGACACTGAGACAACCCCAAAGTGTTGTCTTGATGTGGTGTTCGAATTACTGGCTACTACTGCTGGCACCAGCTCTTCAAACTCCCTGCCTAAATCAGTTCGACTTCTTGAGTCTGAACTTCAAGTTGAAAGACATCGATCATATGTTATGCGACAGGAAGCCGAAGGACTGAGGAAGTCCCTCCAGAATTCAAATGCATACTTTCTGGTGCAACAGCAAGTGTTGGAGGATTTAAGCGCCAAACAAGAGAAAGTTAATAAGCTTGCTAAGCATCTTGCCAGCATTATGGGCACCTGGGATATTGTTTCTTGAGCTCTTCTGAAGTGGTTTCAGTTCTGGACTTGTTTGGCTGCGGTGTTTATTTGCACTGGTCGCCAACTTTGACAACTACTGTATATGATATGCTGCTTTGTTCCCTATATTTGCACTGGTGGCGAACTATGATGCCCAGTGGATGTAATATGCGTAATAGCCGTGATAGCCTAGTGTAAATTGCTTGCTTATTTATTTCCTTATTGTCTTGTTTATTTGTTTGATTGTAGTCACTGCAGTTCTTTTTCCGCGGTTTGCTAGTGGCCGCAATAACCTATTTTTTAAAACTAGGCCATAGTAACCATGGGCTACATATTTACTATAGTTGCCATGGGCCACCTACGGGCCATAGAAGCAATGGGCCTTCTAAGGGCCGTAGAAACAATGGGCCTTCTATCGGATTTAGGGTTCCGGCAAAACCCTTGAGGTTCAAACACTGGGGTGCGCGTGAAGATTTCCCCCTACCGAATCATGCTATCAGCCTCGCCGCGATCTCTAAGCTAGCTCGGTGAACTCACAATACAAGATACACAAGATTTATATAGGTTCGGACCACCATTGTTGTGTAATACCCTACTCCTGTGTGTGGGGGTGGTGGATTGCCTCTTGGGCTGATGATGAACAGTACAAGGGAAGAACAGCCTCCTGAGGGGAGGTGTTCTTGAGCTAGGGTGGTGTTCTACTTGCTCTAGTTTCGGTCGAGGTGAGATCGATCCGTCCCCCCTACTGTGGTGGCTAGTCCTATTTATAGAGGCCCTAGTCCTCTTCCCAAATATTGAGCGGGAAGGGATCCAACAACGACCAATTTGAAAGGGGATAGCTAGTACAAGCTATCCTAACTAAAGGTGGTCTTCGCCTGTCAAAGGCGCTGGTGGTGACGCCGTCTTGGGCTCCACGATGACCTCCGTCCTGTCGTCCTGCTGGTCTTGGTCTTGTTGCACCGATATGGAAACCTTTGCCTGATGCCTTGGTACTCTGCGCCTGCGCTTGCCCCCTTAGCACCAAAGGGGAAATGAGGACACTGCATGCGCTGGCGCCCACCTGGCGCTCGTCTGGCCTTAGTCGTCATGGCTGGCGTCATGGAACCTCACGAGGTACCCCTCGCCTTGATCTCTCCGCCTCCCTCGCGAGCCTCCATGGTGAGAGCGCTCCTGAGGAGGCCTTGTGTCATCCGCGCCGCGAGGCTTGGCCCCTCGCGAGGGTCTTGAGCATTGGTTGACAAAGATGGGCCATACTAGGCCACTGGTGGAGCAACGCCATGGGCCGCAGGCAGGCAAGTCTGGGGACCCCCGTTCCCAGAACGCCGACAGTAGCCCCCGGGCCCAAGTCGCGCTCGGACTTGGCTTAGCGGCGAAGCCAAATGGCAAGTGCGGAGCGCCGCGGGCCCCAACAGCCTGCGGCCTTGGTCGACGCGTGGAGACTGATTGGACGTGGGCGTCTCTGCTTCCCCACGCTGCCTCGGCAACTGCCCGTCTTGACGAGTCCCTGCTGCATGCAAAAAAGGGTTATCATTACCTGCGACCGCCGAGGTCGGTGGTTGGCCTCCCTTGGGCTATAAATGAGGAGGGGCAAGAGCCCTCGTCGCCCATCTCTTCCTGCTCCGCTCGCATCTTGTTCCCTGCTCCACCTCCAGTCTTGACACCAATGGCGCCGATCCGTAGAGGGGAAGGCTCCCGAGATCGACCCGATCCGCTCCCGTCGAAGAAGAGGCTGGTCTGCTGCCGCCGCGGCGAGGTCCGTGAGGCTGGAGATGAAGAGGCCTTGGTGCGAGCGGCCACCTCCTAGGTACCCGCTACTCCTGTGCGCCCCAGCCGAGGGCTCCGGAGACGAGCGACGACAGCTACGCTCCCCGAGCTGTCACCGCACCCTGAGCGAGGCGGCAACATGTTGATGATGGGGTCAGCCATGAAGACGCGTGTAGTTAGGGCTCCTCAAAGCTCTTTTCTTTTGTTCCCTGCGAGGAATCGAGAAACACCCCACGGGGGCGTGTAAAGGATCTGCGATGTCTTTTGTTGATGTTATCCTTATTATGAGATCGTGCGAGTGCTTGTCCTGTCCCGGCTTGGTTCCCCCTTTCTAACCTCGTGACGACTTGGTGCTCTACGCTGACAGGTCCCGGTCCCCAGACAGGCTGCAGCCGTCGCTGGTATGCCAGGTCATGATGTCATGGTCAAGGCCAAGAGGTGAGCGGCCCAAGGTCCAGTAAGAGCCCCTGAGGCGCGATGCTCAGGAGGTCCCCTTTAGCACGCAAGAAGCCGCCGAGAGGTGAGAAAGGAAGGCCACGTTGCTGCAACAGAGCCACACCAAGTGAGAATTTTGCGTTGTAATGATTAGTTGTTCCATGCGTGAAACTTATCTCGGCAATCAGGAGTCGTTTCCATGCATTGTGCCAGACTTGTGCGTCGGCAGCCGTGGTGCTGCTAGGTTAGGCCTGTGCAAGCCTCCCCCTTCTTCCCCGCACTCTGGGCACATGCCTACCAGAAAAATTTGAAAGCTTATGCTAATTTAAGCCCAGATATTTTTAGTGGGCTAGATGCCAATTTTGGCCCGTAATCGTTTTTAGCCCAATTGGAATGGGCCCGACGAATGTTGGCATGTTGGGCTCCTATGAAGCTTTTGTCCGAATACATTACTAAGATAAACCTACACTACACAAAAATAGTGTCATAATTACTGCAGCCTGTGGCAGCATCATAAATGTTGTATCACAACAAAATAAATTCCAATCATACAACAAAAGGCATGTTGGCATAAAGTTTACAGTCCTTCCAGATAAAAGCACCATCAGATGTATAGAAGCACAGATCATTTGACCTGAGTGCTAATGTTTCAGTCAGAATCTGATGGAGCAAAGACGATCTCCACCTTTTTTCCGCCATTGCTCTTCAACAACGAAGCGAATGTCTGATAGTCTGGTTTCAAAACCATTCATATCTTGACGGCATTTCTCAACCACTATTCTTGTTTCTGAAACAACGTCCATTAGGGATTGGACTTGTGTCTGGAGCACAGATATATCACTGCATCTAAAGGTGAAGATTTTGTTCAAGAGGGCGATTTGGATGAGGTTACCTTGACAACCAACCCGTAATTACGCAGGAAGGTGCTTTTTGCACTGTTAGTGGAGAGATACCGACGACCGCAGCAAGAGGTGACATTGTGCATGTAGTAGCCTCGTCACCTTCGTGGTTGTGGCTGTTCAATCATTTGTTCCATAGCTTCTGAAAGTTTGAACTTGTAGATTAGTGTACCAGTGAGTTACTAGTGAGACAAAAACAAACAAAGTAGGTTAAACGTTTATACATAACTTATTTTGGTGAACTACTGTAATATTATTAGCATGTATTGTAGTGCCAACTACATAATAAAATCACTTTCGGAACATATGTCCATGTAGCATGCCTACTGTATTGTCTATTTCCTCACATTCGTTGACATCTAAGGATAAAGAGACATGGTTTAAAGTAGGATGAACATAGTATGACATCATTCATATCATGGGCAAACAGATATAAAACAAACATGCTATTTTATCATTGTGTGCGCACGTGAACATAACAACTAGATTACAGATCAATACCAAAAGAATATCCTTCATATCTTTTAAACCATGTAAGGTGAAATGATACGTTAAGACAACTGTGTATAAAAGTGAACTGAGTAACTGACATTGGCTGCAAACCAAGTAGTTAATGAACACATCACAGTACCAATCATTTCAAGGCAGGAGGAGTAAGGACTTACAACAACGGCTTGAACTAGTGTGCTCATGCCCTTCATCTTGCTGGTGTAGCAATCCTTGAAGATTTGCACTGCATTCGGTTCAGGTTCTTTTTGGTCCGCACAGGCTTTCCGCTGTATTTGGAACAAGTCAATATAGATATGATAATATGGCACAAAAAAAAGAAGGAAGTAGCAGCTATTTACAAGATCCTCGCAGTGTGCAATATAGCTACGAGATCCTATTGTCTGTTGGAATTTCACTTTAGAACGGTTGGTTTTGTTCTTCAAACAGTTAGCCTAGAAGAAGATACACTTGTAAGGCACATACATAAATACAAGTTCAATATGTGGTCTAATAAAATACATATAGCCTACCTGATACTTTGGATCGGACCAGGTGTTTAACGAGGGCTGTCCGGTCTTCATCTGTAATATATTCCACCGGAGATGTTTGGGCGATTTCATTGTTAGCCTTGCCTTCAAAGTGAGATTTTCTAAGGTGGTACCGACATCGTCAGAGAGCGATCGAAAAACATGAGTGCATGCTTGTTTAGTTGCATCATCTTTCGGATCCAACTTGAACCTCATCTGCTGAAAAAGAATGTGAGTCTTATTAGGAGGAAGCTAGAAAGTATGGGATGAGCAAGACAATATTACTAATTATGGCGAATAGCATTACTTACAGATAAATGGTCAAGGAAGGTGTTAAACTGGGTATTGTCTTTCTCATTCCTCGCATCGGATCCACGTTGGGAGGATACGCGCATGACACCAAACGGCAACGGCTGCCTCTGATACTAACTTGGCTGACTCTGTACCATCACGTGGCCTTTTTAAACCTGCCTCAAAATGGATCTCCATTCTTCCTCCTTTAGATTTTGTTAATCTGTCAAGCATTATCCACGATGTCTGCTTTCCGCTTGAGCCATGGTGCTAGTTCTACAACGAATATGGAAAGTGTTAGTGTACATCGATCGTGAGAGTACATATAAAGGAGCATTCAACTGCAACTTGACTCGGTCAGTACCGTCTTGGTGTTGATGCTCATGAGGTTCATCTGATCTTGCCAAGTCCTGTTGTGTCAACAGTGCTTCGGAAGTAGTGTTAGGTGTGAAGGCATTTTGGGAACCGCCGCCCGAGCAAATGAACGAGTAACTGGTTGAGATGCTGGTACAGTTGAAGCGGATGCTGCAGCTAGTGGAGCAGGTGATACTGTGTTTGTAGATTTAGCCGGTGGACTTGGACCTTCTACTGCACTATAAGTACCAGCAGAATCTCGATGGAAGAGCCTTCTCTGTTTCACCCGACGAGTAATAGCACTCCCTACTATATTATTTTCCTTGCTCTTTTTTGACTTTGCCATGTCAAGTTGTACCCACAACACAAAAGAATAAAATCACTCTTCAGAACTCATTGATGCATGATACAGACAAGCAATACTTTGATGTAAGACAACCGTATGAGGATGGAATATGTAAGAAAAACAGACGGCATGACATATTCACAGCTACGATGTGCAAACTAAGCAGAAGGATTTTCAAGAAAATAGAAGTAATGCAAGCTAGACACCATATGAAAGATGCAACCAATATTAATCTGCCAAGTTAAAAGTGTCTTGTCATAAGTGACAATTCGAAAAATTAGAAGCGGTACAACATTGAAATCAATGCAAGATGCAACCACTATCAAACTGCCATGTTAAAAGCGTCCAATCATGAGTTACTGATGCGGGATACACAACAGCAAAGATTTTGATGTAAGAACATGGTATGATAGATAGATGCAGTGTATTCTAGACACAGAAAGCCATGTCATATGCACATGTATAACGTATAATCTAAGTAGGTGCAATTTAATCAAAATAGAAGAAATACAGGCTAGACAACATATGCAACATGAAACCAATTATCACACTGTCAACTTGGAGCAAGCACCTGTGATGGTGGAGTGCGGGAGATGAACTCATCATGTAGACTTGGGACTTCAACTTCATTACCAGTAGCAGTGGCAAATCTAGAGAGTCTCTGTTTGCGTCGGTGCGGAGTACCACCAACATCCCCTAACTTACTCTTTTTCCTTCCTATTTTCTGATATTGCCTTATGAAGTCAAAACCACAAGAAGATGAATAAAATTAGCTCTGCATAACTGGTTGATGCATGATACAGACGAACACTACTTTGATGTAAGGCACGCGCAGGAGGATGGAATATATACAAAAAAAGACAGCGTTTCATATTCACACGCATTTATAGGAGGATGGAATATGTATGAAAAACAAGAAGCGGAAGGCATTTCAACAAAATTAGAAGAAATGAAAGCTAGGCACCATATGAACATGCAACCAATATCACTCTATTAGGTAAAAAGTGTCTCGTCATAAGTGCCATTTCAAGAAATTAGAAGCAGTACAAGCTAGAAGACAATGCAAGATGCAACCTACATCACCGTCCCAAGTTAAATGTGTCTTATGGGTAAGTGATCGTTGCAGGTATAAGTTGTAAGCTACGCAAATGCAATACAAGCTAGACATCATACGCAACATGGAACCATATATAATAGTGCCAAGTTAGAGCAAGCACCTGTGATGGTGGAGCAGGGGAGATGTGATCATCATCTACACAGCTACGTTGAATGTCTAGCCTTGCGTTGTCTTGTGAATCTTGTTGGGAGGATGGCGTTGTAGAATCTGTAGAGAACCTCCGGTTTCAGGTTCTCAGAAGGACCACCATCATCCAATGCCTTGCCAATTTCCTTCAGCTTCATTGATTTTGCATTGTGAGGTCATACCGACAAGAAAAAGGAATATCATTCGCTCTTCGAAAATCATTCATGCATGATACCGATTTAACACTACTCTGATGAAAGGCAAAGTCATGATATGAGGATGGAATATGTACGAAAAAATGGACGACATATTCACACCTATGAGGTGGTAACTAAGCAGAAGGCACTTCAACAAATTAGAAACGCTGCAAGACACCATATGGAAGGTGCAATCAATATCACTCTGCCAAGTTAAAACTGTCTCATCATAGGTGGCGTTCATCAAACTAGAAGCAATACATGCTAGAAATCATATTCAAGATGCAAACCAATATCACGCTGCCAACTTAAAGGTGTCCCACATAAGTGACTGATGCAGGATACACAAGAAGAGTAGTTTCATGTAAGAACATGGTGTGATAGACAGATATAGTATGTACCAAAAACAGGAAAGCGTGTCATATTCACATGTATCATGTGCAAGCTAAGAAGATGCAGTTTACACTAATTAGGAGCAATACGAGCTAGACACCATATGCAACATGCAACCAGGTATCACACTGCCTAGTTAGAGCAAGCACCTTGGATGATGGAGTAGGGGAGCATAGACTTGGACCATGTAATGCACTATCAGTACAAGGAGAATCGGTACAGATGCTCCGTTTACATTGCTGCAGAGGACCACCATCATCGCCTTCCTTACTCTTTTCCTTCCTCTTTCTTGATTTTGCCTTGTCAAGTCAAACCCACAAGAAAAAGGAATAAAATTTGCTCTTCAGAACTTATTGATGCATGATACTGATGAACACTAGTTTCATGTAAGGCAGCCGCATGATAGGAGGATGGAATATGTATGAAAAACAGGATGGCGTGACATATTGACATGTATGATGTATAAAGTGTAAACAAAGCACAAGGTGCTTGAACTTGTTAGAATCGATGCAAGCTAGAAACCATATGAAAGATGAAACCAATATCACCGCCAAATTAAAAGGGTGCCCTAACAAATGTATTTGACCAAATTAGAAGCAATACATGGCAACAGGCTAGAAATAATATGCAACGAATAAAGGTGACTCATCGTAAGTAATTGATGCAGGATACAGAAGAGAGGTAGTTTCATGTAAGAACAAGGTTAACACAGATGTAGTGTGTACCAAAAATAGGAAGGCATGTCATATTCACAGGTATAGTGTGTAAACTAAGCAGATGCAATTTACCCTAATTAGAAGCATTACAAGCTGGACACCGTATGCAACATGCAACCACATATCACATTGCAAAGTTGGAGCAAGCACCTGTGATGGTGGTGTAGGGGAAGTGATGTCTTCATGTACAGAGCAACGTTCAATATCTTCATTTAGGCTTGCTGTTTCTTGAGAATCATGTGGAGAGGATGAAATTGCATTCTTTATAAGAGTATTATGCGTCTCATATTAACCCATGGCGTGTTGTCTCATCATAAGCGATAGACGCAGGATACACAAGAACAGTAGTTTGATGTAAGAACATGGTGTGATAGGCAGATGTAGTATGTACCAAAAACAGGAAGGCGTGTCATATTCACATGTATAATGTGTAAGTTAAGGAGATGCAATTTAACAAATTAGGAGCATTGATGAGGGATACACAAGAGAATTAATTTGATGTAAGAACATGGTTAATAGAAAGACGTAGTATGTACCAAAAACAGGAAGGCATGTCATATTCACAGGTATAATGTGTTAACTAAGCAGATGCAATTTACCCTAATTAGAAGCATTACAAGGTAGACACCATATGCAACATGCAACCACATATCACACTGCCAAGTAAGAGCAAGCACTGCGATGGTGGTGTGGGGAATTGCGGTGATCAACTAGAGAGCTACGTTGACTTTCTTCATTTAGCCTTTCTGTTTCTTGAGAATCATGTGGGGAGGATGACACTGCACTCTTTAAACGAGTAGGGCGTCTCACAGTAACCCACCCGGGTGACTGTCTCGTCATAATTGATTGACGAGGGATACAAAAGAACATTAGTTTGATGTACGAACATGGTTTATAGACATATGTAGTATGTATCAAAAATAGGAAGGCATGTCATTATCAAAGGTATAATGTGTAAAGTAAGAAGATGCAATTTAACCAAATTGGAAGCAATACAAGCTAGACACCATATGCAACATGCAACCACATTTGACAGCCGGGTTAAAGCAAGCACTGGGATGGTTGTGTGTGGCAATTGAGATCATCAATCGCAGAGCTGCTTTTATCGCCTTCCAATCACGACACTACACCCATTAGAGCGTTGAAACGCCATCGCTTATCTTCGAATTACACCGAGTGACTTCTGTCTTTTCTTTTCTCGCATTCACCAACACTGCCGTAGTCTGAAATACCCATGCATCAAAAAACAATAGTGTGAGTATGGGTGAAGTGTGTGCACAATTAGTACAGTGTAAAGGTAGCAGATAGCAGGTCGGTGAGAAATAAATGACGGGAGACATATGATAGCTCTACAACATGCATGGCACACTCAATTACTACAGGATTCTATGAAAATAACAGTTGACTGAAAGCAAATAGGTCACCCATTTTTCTGCACCGTCCGATGTACAAAGAACAGGAGATCGCCTTCATCTACCTCCGGCCGGTCGGTGTTGACGATCTTCCTCGAAACGCCCGGTGACCACCGTCCCAAGATTCCTCCCCGCTCGCCTCCCTCGACCTCACCGCACCGCCGTGCTTGGCACCTCCCCCCCCTCGGCCATCCATTCAAGCCCCGCCGACCTCCAGATCGGGCGCAAGCAGCTCCTGCGCCCCACACCCCTATGATAGACACCGATGCGCCGCTTCCCCGGGGAATAGGCGGACTAGGTGCTCCGCGCTAAGCGGTGTCGCTTCTTTTGATTGCGGTTCGACCGACCTGAATTGAAATCCAAAGGGCTACCGATCTCTAGCAAAGGTGAAATAGTAAAGGGAGGAAAGCTTGTGCATTTAGTATCACGAAGAAGATGCGAAGAAGCGCTCAACTAGTTTCTTTCGTGGGATGAATACGGTGTGAGCGGAGACGTAAGATTTGCACGAATAAGGGAAGAGGAGTACCTCTTTCTGCTGGCAGTGATGTGTCCTCCTTCTGTTTTTCCGACGATCATGTTGTTCGCCGGAAACCAGAAGTTTTGGAGGATGGTGCAGCCTTGGACGAACCCATGGCCAAGTTGTTGAGTGTGGTGCGGTGGCCGTCTGTCGGCGACGGGGAAGCAGATCCGAGGCGGCGAATGACGGCGTAGCGGGAACAGCTCCGGCGCGGTGGATGGTTGCGATAGTGGAGCCGCAGCAGTGAGGCGCAGGACGGCGTGGTCGGTGTGGTTCTGGTACGGCGCACATCGGCGTTGGCGTCATGGAGGCAGCTCTGCCTCGGCTTCAGCTGCTAAGTCCTTGAGGGTGTTGCGGTTGCGGTTGCATTGGACGACGACGTCGGGGTACCGGCTCCGGCGTGATGGAGGAGGGCGGCGGTGGATTGGCCGCTATGGGGTGGAGGACGGAGGAGGTTGGGGTTTCGCGGCTGGTGGAGAGGGCGTTTTCGCGCCCATGGAGTATGAATGGGGAAACGGAGGTAGGTGGGGAACTAAGGGGGAACAATGTTTTGGTTTGGGACGCGCTTGTTTGAAATTTGGGGAAAGTTACAAACTTTGCCCCCATCTAAAATTTCAGACATATTGCGGATTGGGGGTAGGACAGTCATGTCAGGTGTCCCAAATGTGGGCGGGATAGATTTTGGCCATGGGTGTTTAGGCGCCCACGGCGTATGAATGCTTCTCGGAGGCGGTTGAGACTAGCGTCTTGGTGAAGTTACAAACCAACCCCGGTTTAGACCTTTGGACATCGGGCCGATAGGCTACACGGGCCAGAGTCAGGACAGTAATTTCCTACCACCAAAACATTAGTCTCATGGGTTTCGAGTGACCAGAGGCCTATTTGGCGCTTCATTCAATATTTGGGAGCAGAAGCATTAACGTTTTCGGTTCTCTTGAATTGAACTTTCAGGATTTGTCAAACTTCACAAATCTTTACTCTTGAAAATCCTAAAGCTACGATTATTTTGGAAGGGAGGGGGTACATTTTAATATACATTGTACACAAGTATATATTAAAAACTATGCAACTTACCTCAGTTCATGCATGGTTCCAGGTATAATCTCCTTGGTTGCAAAAAAAAGTTAGATATGCGTATGAATATATATACCATGTTCAAACTCACAACAAAGATTGATGCCCCCTTTTACATGTGATTTACAAATTCCATTATCTCGGGTTCAAATAGATGAATGCACTTTCTATGAATTCGAATCTTCGAAACCCCCTTTATGTTGAATTTGACATGTATTTTATTTCGTAGCTAGCAATTTGGAATGTATCCATGCAAGTGACAAATGTATAAAGTGCTTCACACTAACAACATGGAGTGCACTAATTAATGTTTATATATGAATTGCAAAAGCATCCATTGCCTGTATTTCAAACCGCTCTCACTCTATGGATCGATAATATGAAATAAACACATGCACATGCTAGAATTCAATAGAGTATGGGTGTACGATAGACCGATTTTTCGTCCATACGCAATTTTGCAGAATTCATGATCTCATCCAAAAATAATAATGCCATTTATATTTTAATTTAATGCGTAGAACCGCCTTTTACACGTAGATATCTCTCTATCTAACGCATAAGTGCACACACTTTATATGCATCGGCATTTCTCTTTCACACATGCTCACAATCTCTCTCGGGGTGTCGGGGTGTCTCACGCACATGCTCTCTCTGTTTCTCTATCTCTCTTCGACTACTATGTACCACTCTTTTCACTAATCTCAGTTGGAAAACACTATTTCTCTCACATGCATATATACACATGCACGGTCTCTACTAGCCCTCTATACGCACATATATGTGCATACGTGTCTCCCGCACGTGCATTATCTTTAGGCCTCTCTCGCACACATTGCCCCCCCCCCGACACACCTCTCTAATAGTAGTTGGCGATATGATTTCATCATATCATTCGGTGAGATATCCCTGGCTATTAGGCTGGATGGTATCTGAGGCAAAGTTTTACCCTAGTTCGGATCGGACCCTTGCGGTTGAAGAAAGAGCCTACTCACAGTGCTGTATATTAGTGTTAGGGGTGTGTACAAAGTACACGTGAATATCATGCATTGTGCGTGTGTGTATACTATCGACAAACTAGCCCCCAAGCTTGTATAACATACTAAGGGCCTAGGGTTACAAATCATATATAGTCGGCTTATCACCAGTGGGGTTAGAGTCCTCCACGACTCTGGTAGCTTCGTGTTGTACGCCGAGTCCTCCACATGGGTCTCCATATAACACGTCTCGGTCCAACCTATATGTGGCGTAGGATGGAACCGACCCATGAGTCTTCATGTTGACCCACCACAACTAGAAATGATGTGCCCACCACACCACACACGCAATCAGCCACTAAGAAAATAAGCATATACAATAGTACAACGGTATCTAGCTCATGATACGTCTCCATATTTTGTTGATGACACTGACGGACTTTGAATTTGATGCGTGCTCCGTATTTTGTTGATTTACACTTACGGTCATTGTATTTGAAGCGAAATCACGATATGGTCACTTTGGACTTGAATAAGCTCATCACGGTCACCACATACATTTTGTCGTGCTAACCAACATGTGGTTGGATGGTTAGAGGACAGTGGTTTCTCGAGCCCACCAAGGTTAAAGTCCGGTGCTCGCATTTATCTTGTGTTAATTTCAGTATATTCCGGCGATGTACGTTCGATGGGAGGAGACGTTCCACCGACTACGAGGCACCTATGGTGACTTCGTAAAATCTCAAGATCATATATGCTGGCCCACTCTCTCGGCTGCGCGGCGGACCGCGGTGGGGAGTGGTTTCGGGGAGGGTGGGCCGACCGTGGGCGGCGGGGGCTGGCGGTACGGCTGGTGGTGGCTGGTGGCTCGGGGGGGGGGGGGGTGGAGTTTGATGATAAACTGGAGGCCCTTGATTTTGTATCCAACGGCTGGAAAATCTAATGACCAGAGATGAAAAAGTCAGTTGACTGACGTGTAGCCTCACCCCGCACGTACACATGCACGCACGCAAGACACACACGCATGTAGGCGTGTAACACTGACACGTACACATTAACGCATACACCACGCATGCCGGGCGTGCAACACCGACACGCATACATGCACTCACGAACACACGCACGTACGCACCCATGCATGCAACACTGAAATGCACCCTTGCACGTACGCACCCATGCATGCAACACTGAAACGCACCCTTGCATGCACGCAACACTCGCACATCTGCATGCACACAGCACACGACGCAAGACACACGCTTAACTACATGAAAAAGATGACGTCACACTCAATGAACAGTCATCGGTTTATGAAATGCCCGCTTCTGACCGCCCTGGCCCACCAAAGGTTCCTCTGCTGTGCGCTGCCTGCGTTGGGTCACTGACATGCAGGCCATGCACCCAAAGAGCCCACACGTCAGTGGAAGAACGGTGTGGTGTCCTAGGTTAGAGTCGAGGGCGCCACTCGCAGACGCCCGCTGAACACGCCTCCCTGCCACATTCAAATGCCTCCATGAATCCCGCCCGTGTGGAAGCCGAGAAACCCACTCTGGACACACATCCGTTCATGACCGGGCGGCGTTAAATGCAACGCCGGCCGAGCTCCTCCCGTCCGCCGTCTATTTAATCTCCTATTTAAACGAGGCCAACGCCGCCAAGAATCGCACACCTTCGCCGCTCCCCTATCTCCTCCACCATTTTGTCCACTCTTACAATGGCTTACGAAGAGTAGTTATTCCGCATCCAAGCCGGCTGGGTAGCCCACCGGATACGAGCTATGCAGCTCGCTGATCCACCTCCCTCCCCTCGCCCGACGGAGCCAGTTGCCGCCCCAAGCCGGCGCGCAGTTCAGCAACTCGCCGCTCCAGGCCAGCTCGACGAGGAGCGGCGCACGGGCGTCGTTGCTGCCGTCCACGCCGCCGCCTCGTACCGCGTCTCCCATTTCTGTGGCCGAGACTCCCATGCCGGCGGCCGCGCCATGCAAGCAGCGACAGAAGCCGGGTGCGTGGAGAGCGACGAGTCGGTGGCCAGCGCCTCCGCGTCCGCCGCCATCATCGAGGAGAAGTAGAACACGGGAGGCCGCCGCCGCTTGGGTCCCATGAAGGCCACCACGGAGGCGACGCCTGCGTACACAGCAGGTGTCTTGCCGGATCCTTTTGTTGCAAGGAGCTTCGTTGACCCCGCATGGGCTCCACGGAAGAGGTCAATGTTAGGATGAACTCGAGCCGGTGCTGGCCATGGCGAAGTAGTGGCCGGTGATGAACTCGAACGGTGCGGCCACCATCATCTTCGCACCAGCCAATGATATCAGTTGGGCGTGGGGAAGCGAGCCGTCCCTTTGCGCTGAAGCATATACCTCTGGGGCTCCGGCAGTCCGGTGATCGTCTTGCCGGACATGAGGAACACAAATCGATCGGCGGGCGACCATTTAGGCCATGTATTATATACATGTGTTGTCCAGAACTAGCACCGCGTAGTTCATTTGAATGTAATGAAATCCGTCATGTTTGTGTGAAAATCCATTATTTTATATGATTTCCGTCGTTGTTTATATGAAATACTCCGGTGGTTGCGTGAATGAGTATCAGTTTGTCTATGTGTTTGCGTGAATTTCGTCCGGTTGGTTGAGTTGCTGTCATAATGTGTGCGGCTACGGTTGGATGGCGTAATTTGCGTGGTCGCCGGTCGGTCTCAGGCGGCTCGGCAGCGTTAGGGACAAAAACACAGCTTGTGAGCGAGCTCGTCTCCAACGTATGCTACTGGAGGATGCATGATGCATGAGCACCCGAGCCGTTCCTCGTTCATCGGTGGCAAAGGCACCGGTGGACAAAAGGGGTCGCCAATATTTTGGCTACCGGGCAAGATCCAAACAGCCCCTCCCAACAGATTCAAATCCTCGTTCGCCCGTGGAATTTTGCCATGTGTTGTTTTCATGGACTAGCAAGATGCCCGTGCATTGCACGGAACATCAAGATGCATTTTTTACAAACTGCCGCATGCATGCAAGGGATAATTAATGTCCTCCTTTGCTAGTACCACGAGGCAGACACCATTAATATTGCATCGATTAGTGTTAGTGTCCTTGTATATCTGCAAATTGTAATTTTAATAGTGGCCCCTTGTATATAAAAATGGAGGGAGAAAGATGAGAGATAAGGTGAGGAGGAGTGGGCGTGGTCAGTGGTGGTGGTGGTGGTGGACTGGGCGGAGGCATGCGGATGGACGGCACATTATGTCTAGGTTTGTATCTCTCTCACACACACCCACGTAGGTGGGGGACGTGCACGAAGAGAAGAGGTGCACGCACGCAGCGCATTCTCCGTCTCTTTCCCAACCACACCCAAGCGGGTACACGGTGGAGCTCATTTACATTTAAAAAGGCAGCCCACGTGGTAATTTGGCACGATGTCTTGGTTGTACACTTGGTGGAGGGAGGATCATCTACCAAGGGTGAACAAACAAATTGCGACTTGACGCGTTATGTTAAATTAAAAAAAGAGGCAAACCATGTGGGGCCTACCTTAGAGGCAAGGCTCTATACACTGGAGTACTTTTGATGTTTCCCGTCAACTCGTAGAACAAGGAGAAACTTGCGTAGTACGCCGTCTCCCCCGCCCATGGGCGCGGTGGCTCGCACGATGAGGTGAAGCTGGAGTACTACTGTACGCCTTTACGCCTGCTCCCTCGCCCATGCGTGCGGTGGCTCGCAGCACGAGGAGAAAATTTTACAACTCCCTCTGTTTACTCCTCGTCCCTACTACGTACTTTGGTTAGTACTCCCTCTATTTACTTATAAAAGGCCACTATAAAAAAATACATTTTGCATCTATACAAGGCCACAAATAGTAATCGAGACAAAAGTTACTACTCCCTCCTTTCCAGCTTTATGGCTCAATTTCAAAATCTCTCCAACCAAGGTAGACGGTGAGTGGTCGAATTAATTTCGTAGTTTGCACAAGACGCCTGCTTTTTTCTCAAGAAGTTATGTTTATCGAGGCATTAATTAGAACGAATGCATGAATGACCACTAAATTTCCATGAACTTGTACATGCATTGGTTAGTTTCCTCTTGACACTGCTAGCGTTGGGTGATCTAACGCACCTCGAAATCCAGCATGTAATGGTACTACTACTAGTATCGTACTACAATTGATACTTATCAAATGGACAAATGAATGTTTTTAGATGAGCCCTATAAACCCTAGTGGGTACGTACTCCGTAAAACAGATTTTTCCAAAACTAAGTCGCTCCCTTTCATGAATTATGTAGTATACTCCTCCGTCAACGCTCCCTTTCATGAATTTCGTACTTCCTGTCCCGACATGTGGGACATATAGCAACCGGTCAAGTGTCAAGCACCAAATAACAGTGCAGAACAGCAGGGGGGACGCACCCCACTCGTACCGGCCCAGTGTTAGTAATGAGCAATGAGACGTCAAATCACAATGTCGCACCTTCCTAGACGAATGAAGCAACCATTATTTCACACTTCGGTTTGACATCATCTCAAACCACGTACTAGTATTGCTTCTGCCTCAAGAGGGACACGCACATCGCCTTGCTACATCATGACACGTGGGACCGCATGACAGGCCATGCTCCCCCGCCGATCGCTGGGTAAAATCACCTCATTTTTACTATACTTCCTCCGGATCGGTTTACTACATGGCATGCACGTCGTTCTAGGTTAAGAATTTAACTGGCTATATATATATATATGTGTGTGTGTGTGTGTGTGTGTGTGTGTGTGTGTGTGTGTGTGATGAATAGTACGCTAGCCTTTTAAAAAATGTATACTTTTGTACAGTAGTACTCCACTATCGATGGATTGCGCCATGGAGCAAAAATTGAAATTTTAAAAAAAGGTGGTACATATAGAGTGCGCTCCTCGCCAAATTATGCATATAGTACTATTAAAAAAGCTAGTACGTGCTTAATTGGAGTACTAAATTCTATTAAAGAAATACTAGTACTAGTATGTACATATTGAAGAGTTAAAGTAACGAGAAGAAACATAACATAGCTCATTGGGGCTCAAAGACAACACACCCCTCAAATTAAACTAAGCACACCTGAAATTAAACTATGCAACTAATCCGGTAGACACTGCATTAGAAGTTTAGAACTGCCATGAGCAACGACACTGCCACCTTACTCGGAGTCCTCGTCCATGTCCTCAACTTCATCCTTGTCCCTCTTCCTCTTGGCCGATACTTCTTTGCTTGAACCGCCAACTTGGTTGTTGCTCTTCATCCAACCCTTGTAGATATTGAATCAAAGGTAGCCATCCATTGCAGCGTAGTGGATGTGGTCTATATCTAGTACATTCCGCTGCCATGCATGACGATGAAACGTGTAATGAGGTTTCTCCGGTTTGTGTACGAAGGATGGACCATGGCTCTGCTGTGGTCAGCATTGAGGGCTGACGAGAGGGCACCAGCCGATTCTTCTGGAGGTCAAAGGGGTTGCCTACAACGAGGCCTATCCGACGCAGGACTTCTTTGTCGTTCTTCAAGTCTACAGTAATGAATTTGACTGTTTTGTCCTCGAGGAAGTTCTTAAAATCCTGGCACTCAACGTCGGCATGGCATATGTGGTAGACCAAGCAAACATTATGTACGCAAACCTAGATCATGGCGGGCTTCTTCCTCTCTTCGTCCTTTAGATCCTTCTCTTGTCCCACGATCGCGGGTGTACTCAACATCTAGCCCAGCGATCCACTCATCATGTGAGTTTTCGAACATGCGTCTGAAGCGAGAAAGGCATCCTTTCACCGTCGCGGAAGTACGGGTGTAGATGATGTTGAACTCATCGCCGGTGATGGTTCTAACCTTGTACTCACCGCCGATCGGGGAGATTTGGGATGCCATGGATTTGGGAGGAGGGTTAGGATTAGTGGAACCACCATAATGTGAATGGACGGGACGACTAGGAGCGAACCGCCGTAGTATTAAAGGACGTGCGGGAAAGAGTAGGAGCGAACTGCCGCCGCGTCACGAGCAGCGAGGTAGTGGCTTTCCATTCTCCCATGATACGGGCTTCCGAGAGCCCTTGGATCTGAGATCGAATGGTTGCATGGCGTGATTCTAGACCTATGGGTGAATATCCTATCCTGGAGGGTTATTCTTAAAATTTTCAGCAACTTAGCATGCGACCGTTTGATCTCAGATCCAAGGGCTGCCAGCAGCCCGTATCATGGCCGCGCCTACCACGACCGTCGCGTCACTCGCGTGGTCGCGTCCTTGGAGATTTAACACGGTGCGTTAGGCCATCTGATGTTGGCATGTCATACATAGTCATCACTTAGTCACTCATACTACAACAAGGTTGGCTATAAGGTTGGCTATAAGTGTATTTTTTTATCTCCTCTCTATCTCTTTCTTCGTACTCCCTCCGTCCCATAATATGAGAACGTTTTTGACACTAGCTAGTGTAGTGTCAAAAACGTTCTTATATAATGGGACACAGGGAGTACTAGTATTTATTGCATTAGCCAAGGAGTGACCTCTTCCAATGAAATGGTGTTGCTAAGTTTGCTTCATTTAATTAGCTATAGACTCAAAATTGTCTCTTCACCTAGGTACACGCGCTTAGCACCATTTCTTACTTGGGTCACCAAACTAGTCTCTCTCTTCTTGATTAACTTGCCACATTAGACTTTATGCCTATGTGGCAAGCTTAAGCACCTGTAGGAGCAAGTAAGTACAATAGTGCGCTTTACATGGCATTTTGCATATGTGGAGGAAAGAGAGGCAAGGATATAGTTGAGAAGTGGGCTCTCATGCAAGAGCCTGCCTCTACTACTTCATGGTGTAGCATGGGAGAGGCACCTGTATGGAGGTGGTCAGGAATCGGGAGACTCACGCCGGTCAGTGGCGCCGCAGCTTAAAATGATAATGGCAAGTCAAATCACGGGCCCCCACCTGTCCAAAGAAGATTCTCATTGTCCAAATCACACAGCCCTACGTTTGCAGCAGCCTACTCCCTTGTCTTCCCGCGTCTCTGTTGAACCGACTAGGTGGAACTGCCCCGCCAACCGCGCAGGAAAAGCCCCGCCCTCGACTTTTAAATACAACTACTCCCTCTGTCGGATGCGTTTGGTTGAAGGTATCGTATGAATGGATTGGGACCATTCAATTTTTTTGGGATTGAACCATTCAATTCATGTGTTTGGCTGAATATAAGAGATAAGCTAATTATTTAAGACGGGACCACCAGTCATGCATCCAAAGGGTGGCCATTTGATTCGACCGATTTGGTTGGGTGGAATGGTTCAGCATCTTCAAGGCATATTCTCTTTTTTTGACTCGAACCATTCATGTGCTTTATAACCAAACATGTCTATTTTATGAACGATCCCAACCCATTCATGACCACCCTTGCAACCAAGCATACGTCATCTTACGAAAACCAAATAATCCCACAATACTAAGGCGGTGCATTAACTTCTACCTCGTTTCTTGTTTCTTCACATATCAACCAATAAGAATCCAATGATATACTTTTTGTGACATAGTAACTCATATTTAGTTAGTCAAATGGATGACCTAGAACTATGTGCAGGCCCTATAAACCGAGACGCCTACAAATAGAAAACCGAGACGAAGAGGGTAGTTCAGCACGTATCTTTTTAGATCAATATAGTCGGGATTCACCAAGGAGCAAAACCAAGTGGTAGGCTGCTCCTGTCGTGTTGGCGTAGCAACTCAAGGTGGTCGATCCGCATTACCTAAATGGCGACACACTTAACAGGACCCCTTTGGCAGACATGTGGCTCATCCACCGTCTTGTTCCACGTGCGATGCACCAAATTACAGTTCAGAGCAGCGGTTGGAATTGGAGGCACCCCGGTCGTAGCGCCGCAGTAGTAGAAAATGAGCGATGAGGGGTCAAATCACAAAGCCCCACCTTTTCCCGCATTAAAATTTGGACGGACGAAGCAACCATCATTTCACTCTAGTGCGCAAGAGCATAAAGAAAAGAGAAAACAATGATGCGTGCGACAGCTACCTAGGGCACCCTAGGGTAGGGGTCTCCACTATAGATCCTTTTATTTGAAAGTGCCTCCACTAGAAATCGGCTTCTCCCTCGTCCTCTTGAAGAAAACCGATGATGAGTGCGGCGGTAGGGTTTGTAGGAGTACTACGGCGTGCGGGGCCACGTCGTAGTAAACGGGTTCGAGTCGACGCCTTAAATATGTGTGGGCCGCTTGGTTTTACGGGAACGAGGCAGCATTTTGGGTTCGGGGACCGGTGGATATATAGAACGCATACAAAAATTGTGGACGAGGGTTTGACCGAAAGGCAATGATGCATGGGCCCTGCATTTTGATATACCGGGGTCGCGTGAAATTTGCTACTCTACTCAAAACTAGTAAGGTACACATGTCTTGACCGCATGAGATTTCGTAACCAATTTATGTATAAATACAGCCTATAGCATGTAAAGCTTTGAGTCTTATTTGCATGATGTAGATGTTCGTTTAGTTCTTATAGTTCATCTCATTCAAAATCAGTTAGTTTTATAAAATGTTAAGATTCATGGGGTTGTGCCTTGTAAATCATAAAGTAAAAAACAAATAATGGCAATTCATTTAGAAAAAATAATCAATTATGATCTGAAGATTCTAGAACAAAGGAGAAGTGCTTGTGTTTTGAGGTGTGTGCATTATGCTTAAGTTCAACCATGGAGTCTTCTAAATTGTACATGTGGCAGATCTGGTGGAATGTTGATGATATCCAATGGCCAGTAGTGCTCGGATTTTCCCATCTCTGCACTGTCGGGTTAGCTTCATCCAGCGACCATCTTTCAAAGTTATTGGCACACTATATAGTTCTTGTGCCATAGTTGCATGTTTTGGAAAAAAGCTACTAGTGGGTTGTACTATCTCTTTAGGAATAGAAGATGCATACGTGGAAGTTGTAGGGAAAGAGATGATATGGAGCATCTCAATTCCTATGAGTAGGGATTGGAAAAGAGATGCCATTTGGTTCACATCATAGGAACTTTTCTATTGAATCTAGAGATGATATGTATCTCAATTCCTATGAGGAGGGATTAGTAAAGAGATGTAATTTGGTTCATATCATAGGAACTTTTCTATTGAATATACGCCAATGTTTATTTTCCTTTGAAATTAAGGGAGTATAGGAATCCATTCATATGAACCAAGTGGCTCTAAAGCTATAGAAATGATATCATGTTTATTTCCTTTGAAATGTACAGTATATGAATCTATTCCTATGAACCAATTGGCTCTAAAGGAGAAAAATCCTATAAAAATCATATCATATAGAGTTCCTATGATATTCCTCGACACTAAAGGATGGTTTAAATTGCTGCGGGTGATACGATGGTCTTTCTTTGTAGACTCCTCACCCATCTTTATAGTTACCTATCGAAGATGAATGAAATGATATATACAGGGTATTCTACATGTGCAATTTGGTACACAAAAACTCGGTAAAAGTTTGCGAGGTTCTAATTTTCAATAAAGCTATATGAACTGCATTTGAACGGAGGGAGCATACGGCAGTTGCTAACACTCACGTGGAAGATTTGTGTGTAGGAGGAGTGGCTGTTCTGTTAAATGACATGGCAAAACTAACACTGTCGGATGCCGATCTAACGGTTCTTTCGGTGTTCGTCAGGAAAATGCTTGTGGCGAACGTTTGTCGGATAATGATTTACGGACACATGCATTGCATTAATACGTGCCCCCTCTCTCTCACGCACACGCACCCTCATGAGTCACGACTCTTCCGAGTCCTCTCGCAGACTCGCACGTCGCACCCATCCTCTATCGGCAGGTAGACGTCACGCACATATGTGCTCTTCACACCCTACCCTCAGAACTTCTTAAAAACAAAATACGGCGCGCACATTTTATTTTAGCTCACACGTCACACACTTATACTATTACTCTTGCGTAACGTTCTTTGGGCATAGTATATATTGTACTCTCACGAAGAGAAGCGGTGCACGACGCACTAGTTCTCTCACACCCACTTTCATGGATACACGTAGGGAGCGCATTTTTTTGAAGCCGGTACAACAAAATCACTCCACTATATATAAAAGCAGGAGCCTTAGCGCTTGCTTTACTAGGGTTCCTCTCGTGCACTCTCTCATGCTCTCCAGATCTAAGCAAGACATAGGTGGCCACACTCTCTCTCTCTCAGCTCACGGCTGGTCACAAATCCGGTCGGACAACCTCGACCGGGGCAGGGGGTGTAGGTGCATCGTTCACGCTGTCGTCAGCGGCGAGGGAGGAGACCAACGGCTGCCCGTGCGTCCCGATCAGCGGCCGTGCCGTTCTCTCCGAGAGAGCGCCGGCTCGGGAGGGCCTCCGACCCCTTCTTCCTCCCTGCGGTATTGTGGCCAAGATGCGGCCTCCCGACGCCATCTTTGCCACATGCCGACGACCCTCAGGTATATATTCCTTCGAAACCAGCCTTGCTCTACTGCCCCAGCTCGTCCCCCTTCGTGTGGATCCTTTTCTACTTCCGTCCGCTGTTACAAAGCCACCTAGACTTCTACTATTATTAGAAGTAAAGCTAATTCATACAGTGAACTCAAAGCGTTGGTTCAAATAGGGAAGAAAGTGGGAAAGCTGTAGCATGAATCTAGGACTTGGTTCTAAGAGGAAACGGGGGAAAGTAGTAATATGTGTCACTGTTTAAATAACCATATTTCGTATTTTCGCAAACAGGGATGTATGTCTCCATATCGTTTCGGGATGTCTATCTCCGTATTGTTTCTATCCGCGCAATGAAAAGCACACACCTCAGTTTTAGTACAACTGCGCAAAATGAGATGGCTATCCCTCGTTGCTGTTGTCTAACCTCCCGTCTTCAAGGTAACCCTACATTGGTAGTAACTTAGGTAGAAGGACCAACGCAATCTAAACGAAGCTGATTCGTACGTTTTACTTCCTGATTGCAGTGCAGGGACGAGCGAAAACAACTGCATCCTAGTACGGAATGCACTTTCTACCTGTTCATCCATGGACCGAGGACTAGCTGGCACGGCTGCATGGTGTTTTTTTGGACAGGTGCGCGGACAAGAGGCATTGTGGTCTGCTTATTTCTGCAAATAGCGGTGCTTAAATTTAGTGGAATGCACAAGCATTTCAGCTGGTCGATACCTTTGCATGGTTCGATTCAGCATTCCAGGTGAGAGCACAATTATAACTGGTTATTCGGAATGAGAGAACCTAACCCTGAATGGTGGCAACAAGAAAAAACCAGAGTGAACTCCGTGAAATTTAAGCTGCCGGGAGGCCTTTGCTCGTGAGAAGCCTTGCTTGTTTTTTCCTGATTTGTGAACCTTCTCACAACTTTGTCTTTTGTTGTGAACTAGTATATGTTTGTTATGTTCTATGAATCATTGAGATGTATAAAATTGCTTAACTTATGCTTTTCAAGATTTTTACGAAGACGAGTTTAATTGTGAGTGTTCCACATGAGCGCTGGAGTAGCGTGTGAACGTTTGGAATTTATTACATCGTGGCCTCAATTAACTGCATGAACCACTGTAACAAGATACATATTAGTTGCTTATATGTCAGACAGCAAATTGTTGATTGTTAGCTGGTCGATAGCCTAGTGTTGAAGCGAGCTGCGCCAATGTGTCGTGTTTTGCACAACTGCTTACAAGTGGGGTAGCACCAACAGTGTTTACAAGTACTTATTTATACGTCGGCGCACGGTTCTCGAACGAGTGCTCTGTTTCATCAAAACACACATTGCTCGTATGATAAACCGTGACAACTTATGTCTTACCATGCCATATTCATGAAAAAACTAGTGAGGACGCATCTGTTTCGGCAACAATTACGATGGTTCTCACATGATTCACGGGCACACAAAAGTAGCAGCAGTTCCCATAGACGGATTCAAATAGAGCACTAGCCCCTGAGGGGTCGATAACAGGCAAGGTTCGAATAATTAGACACAATCCAAACTACTATTAAACACTAGCTGGGGCAACTATTTCATGCCTCAATCTAATTTAGGCTGGACACAAGACGGACCTTGCCATGAACATCATCGAGGACGTCCCGCAGCAGCTCAATCGTGTGAACCTTCATGAAGACAACCTTGTGGCCTTGCCTCGATAAACTTATTTGTGGAGGCATGCCACGTCATCTTCTGCGTAAGCTTGACAAGAACAGTATGCCTCACAAACGAAGGAGTAGCTTTGAACTTCTTGTGCTTCAAGACACCACTGGACAACACGCCTGACAACAGTGAGGCTGGAATACAACTGTTCATTGGTATAACCGCAAATGGCTTCCAGGATCCAACAGCCTAAGAACTCTGTTTTCCCAGTGCATATATTCAGGTCGTCCGCCTCATAGCGAGTGACATGCACAACCACACAATCCTTGTCTGCATCAGGGCTCTAATTGAAAAAGAAACAAATTCTGAATTACTTTTCAGTATAAGAACCACAAGTTATTTAAACCACTATGTATAGCATGGCATCGAAGCTAATAAAATTTTGCATTATTAATCACCACATACTTCCTTTTTTAAAAAATCACCACATACTTAGATGAAAAACCACAATCGAGATCGGCAAAGAAGGAAATCACCTTGGGCAGCTCAACAAGGGGGACACATCCTCGAAGGGGAAAACTGCTCAGAGTGCCACGGGGCTGTAACCTCAAACGGGGCGTTGACCAGCTCAGTAGTGGTCGTGAGCATATCTGGGGGCGGCTCTGTGGTTGCATCCATCTTCTTGGAGCTCTCTGTCTCGGGGGGATCAGCCTCCCGCGTCTGCTCCAATATCGGCAGGTCTTTGCACAGTTCTCCTTGGTCCATCATGAAACCGATTTAATACTAGGAGAACACTGAAAGGGAAACACAATCGCAATGACAATGAAACAAAAAAGAGAGTGAGGATCGGTTACTGCTTTGCAAAAGTATTTTTTTTCTCTGAGCGAAAATATACCAACATCATGGATCCGCTTACCTTCCCTTCGTTGGGAGAGAAGAACGATGGCGGTATGCGAGTGTTGCCTTTCTTGAAGACGGTGAGGGAGAAGGGGATTCAGCGAGGAGTGAAATGATGTTTGCTTCGTCCGTCAAACTTAGACTGTGGGGAGGTGGGGTTTTGTGATACGACGGCTTGTTACTGTCGCACTATGACTGGGGTGAATCTCCGCCTGCATATTGCCTGCTAATTTGGTGGATGGCATTTGGGCCCGCGTGCTGCATGGCCCGCATGTCGGTGAACAAAAGTATAACGACATTCAGTAGAGGGAGACATTTCAATGACCTAGGAGGAGCCAGAAGCGGTAGAGCGTCTCCACTGTACTAGTAGTAATTGTTTTTCTGGGTAGCTGTAGAGTGTCTCCACTGTACTAGTAGTAATTGTTTCTCTGGGCCCAAGACAAAACAGCCAATCCACACTAGTAAATAGTAAAATCAATTCAAAAGGCGCTACCCACACCCAGCACACCGCCCCCCTCCCCCACAAAAAAAACCTGGGTGCTCTTCTTCCTCCTCGCTCCCACCCACCTCACGTCAGCTCGCTCCACTCGTACCCCCAAATTCCTCACCTCACTCCTACAGAAAACCCCAGCTCCCCTTCTTCTTCGCTCGCACTACAACTAGGCTCGTCATTCGTTACTCTGCTCAAATCCGTGAGCGCGACGCGATGCCCTCGAGGAAAATGGAGTCGGCTGACCCCAGCGCCAAGAAGATGAGGCTCCCGCCAGCGGCGACGCCTGTTGTAGATCCTGCACCCGGCAGCGCGGGGAGAAGCGGCGACCCCGCCCCCACCGGATCCCAGGAACCCGTAGAATCTCGGGTGGACCGCATCAGCGATCTCCCAGACGCCGTCCTTGGGGAGATCATCTCGCTTCTCCCCACCAAGGATTACTGCCGCACCCAAGTCCTCTCAGTTCGGTGGCGCCCTCTATGGCGCGCCGTGCCCCTTAATCTCGACTGTCGTCAGCTATCTCTCTTCAATGATTTTGAAATCCCCAGAGCCATCATCTCCTCCCACCAGGGCTCCGTTCAAAGGCTCTGCATCCCGTCATGCTACGAGCAAGCATACCATGCCTGCACGGTGGACGCCTTTGGATGAAATCCTCGAATTCACGTAACTACAATTTGCTTGAGTTCTACTATTCCCTGGAAATCACATACCACATCTGTAACGCCATGAACTTGTGCCCTCAGCACCGATGTCCATCTCACGGTTTTCCTCCTCTCTCCACACCGCCACCTTTGCGCTGTGCTACCTTCCAGACAATCTAGTACTAAACCTTCGACTCCCATTTCTCAAGAAACTTTCACTTGTGCGGGTTCAGATATCGGAGGCCTCATTGCACAGCATCATCCACTCCAGTTGCCCTGCTACTGGAGTGCTTGGTGCTTGTTTTCCTGATTAGAATCGGTTGTCTCCAAATAAAGTCGCCTAACCTTGTAAGAATTGAATTTGTTTTGACGGAAGGCAGCTCATCATCCAAGATGCCCCTTCACTTCAAAGGTTGATCCTTGATTCTAGTTATTCACCGTTGCAAATAACCATCCTCTCTGCGCCTAAACTGGAGACCTTGGGTGTAATACATGATCTCTGTGCTCATTTCAATATGGTGTTTGGCTCCACAGTTCTTCAGGTACTTTATATTATCATCTACACTTGTAACCATATGCTGCATTTTAAATTTCTACGCATAATTTATATATCATCTTGGAGTACACATTTTGTACTAATATTATGTTCTATGCTTAATGAAGAGTTTCTCCATGGATGGCCTATCAATGGTGCTGGATTCTGTCAAGATCTTATATATCCAAATGAATAGTTTTGATCTGAACAAGATTATTAGCTTGCTGCAATGCTTTCCATGTCTGGAGAAGTTGTATATAAAGGTGATAATTTCACGCACATTGGAAGCCCGCATATAGTGTACTAGAATTAACCTTCAGTTGTTGCTCTTTCGACACTCTTCTTTTAGACCTTAACTGTTTTCAATTTTCATGTCTATTTAGGCAATAGGACGGGGTAAGAAAGTTATAACCAATCGGTGGATTCGTAAGCATCGGGATTTTCTCACTTCTCATGAGATTCGATTGAAGACAATAACGCTAGATAGATATGTAGCCAACCGTGCAAACACAAGATTTGTCACATTCTTCCTGTTGAATGCGAGGTTACTATTGTCCATCGGGCTTAAGTTTACCAGCAGCATGCTTTTGACGGATGGGTATGTCGACGAGCAAAAAAAGGAGTTTCAGGTGGGCAAAATAGCTTCTGAATGTGTCGGGCTTCTATTTACAACATAATGTGGTCATAATCCAGTAAATTTTATGATCCAGGATGTTCATTCTATGGACCTGACCGATCCATTTGACTGTGATTGCCGAAAACAGTTCTGGAGTTAGATGTTGTTGCCCTTTTCAATCCAGGTGTTTTTGTAAACCTGATGAACAATCAACCCTCGTGCTTTTGTACAGTTTGTAAGCTGGAGTTAGATGTTCCTACCCTTTTCAACTCATTTGACTGTCATATTTTCTTTGAAACAAGGCAAATGGCTTGCCATTCGTTTAATTTAGTGAAATATTGTAACAAATCACAACCAAGGGAAATAACATCACTCACGCCGGCTGCTTGAGCTCACTGTGCATTACAGAAGCCAAGTGACTGGACCGGCGCATCTTCAACGGCTCTTGTTTGTTCCGTCCGAGGCCTCGCCGTCGTCCTCCACCATGCGGCCTTGGTTCTCTCGCCGTGCGTGGTGCGCCGCCCTCTTGCGTTGTCAACGTCGTCAACAACCGAGAGGAACAAGGAGATGACTGTACGTGGAGAGGATGACAGTAGGGACCCACCAGCGTCATGGCAGTACGCAAGCAAGTGCCTCCATAGTACAAGCCCAAAAATATGGTTCCTCCTAATGGTTGGACATCTGGGGCTCACGCCATCGTCAACGTAGTCAATAAACGAGAGAATTACACTACGAGCGGCTGACACCAGGGACCCAGCAAGTCGCGCAGTTTTTTTTTTGAGGAACAAGCAGTTTTTTTAAACAATGAGGAACAAGCAGTTGTTATTTATACTAGTTTTAGCGACGGATCAGGGTAACAACGGGGCTGTGGCCCGTCTAGCCACGGTTTTATTTATGTTTACCACATCATGAGCCCAGTTGTATTTTTTTCTTGCTGAAAATGGCTAGCCCAGTTCTATTTTTTTAAAGAAATACCCAAACAAGGCCTACTTGCTTTATCGGCCTTGCTGGGCTGCAAATGTTTCAAGACGAGGAGAGTTTCATTCGGTTTGCCCAGAAATGGCCTGTACATTTTAAAATATATCAAACCGGGAATTATTTTCATTTTTTTCATTACAAGATCTTAAATTCCATAGATTTTTATGCGTGGACAATTATTTTGATTTTATATTTATATAAATTATTTTTCAAAACAGTTTGAATGTGAATCAATATTTACGGATTAAAACAGTTGACCGCCTTTGAAATATGCAAAATTTCGTATAGTTTTTAACCGCGGCCACAATATGGGGTGTAATGCTAACAAAAAGAAGATGGGCTCCAAAAAAATCTTAAGAATTAGCAAATGGGCTGTACATTATTAGAAATAATGGCAGATGGGCTGTGTTTTCCACAGATTTGAGGCTGACTTGTGCGCCTACTACAGGTTGACGCGTATGCTTTCATAAAAAAAGGTTGACGCACACGCAACGCCCTGTCAACTTAGTCAACACACGAGAGCAGTGACTGTTGGATATCCATCCAACGGCTGTCGTGCTTCTTCAATCTCTGCTCTTCATGCTCCAGCCGCTCAAACAAGCACCGGCGGGACTGCCTGCTCCCTCCTCCCGCGGCCGGCTATGTCAGCCACAAGAGTCTTCACGGCCCCAGTACTCCCATCACTGGCCTAGCCATCCCTCTACTCACCCGACATGTCTGTTATTCTCCGGCTGACGGCAGACGAACGGTAAACCCTCGTACTCCTCCGGCGTGGGAAACAAGCGCCGAGTATTCCACAGCTCCGTGTCGTTCCCTTCCCAGGCCTCGCCGTCGTCCACCGCCCTGGTGCTCTCGGCGCGACCTGGACAACGTGGTCAATGAACGACATCCATCGGAAGTGGACTGTACGTGGAGAGGCTGGCAGTTGGGTCCACGGCCGCACGCAAGGAAATTCCTCCTTATTACGCGCAAAATAATGATTCCTCTACCTGACAGCTAGGACCCATAGGAAGGGCCTCTGTATTCGCGAAAAAAACGTTCCCCCCGCTGACAGGCCGGAAGTGCCTCCTTATTACGCACAAAAAAATGAATACTCCCCCGGCTAGCTGGGACCCACCTTGGTGGGAGGCTGTCTTGTGGGCCTACTAAGTTGACGGGGCCGAAGAGCTTTGTCAACTTAGTAAATATGAACGATAGTAAATATGAACGATTCTAGCTCCAGTGACCGTACGATGTCCATCCAACGGCCGTAGTGCTTCTTCAATCTCTGGTCTTCTTGCTCCAGCCGCCCAAAGCAGCGCTCGTCGTGCCGCATGCTCCTGCCTCCCGTGGCCGGCTGTGCTGCCACGGAGGCCTCACCGCCCCCTACTATTCCCACCGCTGGCGGACCTGCGGCGACGGCGACCCTCACACCGTAGCTGAACCGGTGAACCCTCGTAATCCTCTCCGCGCGGGCTTCCACTGCCGCTTCTTCCCCGGCTCCGCGTCGTCCCCTTCCTAGGCCTCGTCGTCGTCCACCGCCGTGGTGCTCTCCGCGCGGCGTGGTCAATGTGGTCAAGGAACGACTTCCATCGGAAGAGTATCAGACGTGGAGAGGCCGACAGTGGGTCCATGGCCACGCCCAGTTTTTTGTGATTTGCCAATTAAGTCGCTTTGTCAGGGCCTGCTGGGCTGCAAATCTTTCAAGTCGAGGAGAGCTTTTCATTCGGTGGCGAAAATGGCCCATCAAGAATGAGAAATGGGCTGTACATTTTAAAACACATCAAACCGCAATTAGTTTCAAATATAGTTTTTCATTTCAAGATTTTAAATTACATTAATTTTTATGCATGGAGAATTTGTTGGATTTTATATTGATATACATTTATTTTTAAAATCAGTTTGATTGTGAGTCGAAATTTCGGGATTAAAAACAGTTCAGACCGCTTTTGAAATATGCAAAATTTCGTATAATTTTTTAACCGTGGCCACAATATGGGCTGTAATGCTAACAAAAAGAATATGGGCTCCAAAAAAACCTTAAGAATTAGCAAATGGGCTGTAAATTATTAGAAATAATGGCAGATGGGTTGTATGATGTTTTCCATAGATTTGAGGCTTTCCTAAAAAAAGGTTGACGCACAAGCAGTGACTGTTGGATGTCCATCCAATGGCCGTCGTGCTTCTTCAATCTCTGCTCTTCTTGCTCCGGCCCGCTCAAACAAGCGCCCGGCCAGGACTGCTCCCTCCTCCCATGACAGTCAGAGCTGCCACAGGCCTCACCGCCCCACCGTACTCCCATCGCTGGCCTAGACATCCCTCTACTCACCCACACATGCTGTTATTCTCCGGTGATGGCAGACAAACCAGTAAACCCTCGTTCAGTCGTACTCCCCTCCGCATGGGAAACAACTGCTGACTCTTCCCTGCCTCCGTGTCGTTCCCTTCCTAGGCCTTGCCGTCGTCCACCGCATACGGTGCTCTCGGTAGCGGCCTGGTCAACATGGTCAACGCATCGACATGCATCTGAATCGATCAGACGTGGAGAGGCCGACAGCTGGGTCCATGGCCGCACGCAAGGAAATGCCTCCTTATTAGGCGCAAAATAATGATTCGTCCACGACATCAGGGACCCACCGAAAAGGGCCTCGATTTCATGAAAAAAGCGTTATCACCGATGACATTTCCAGATCCACCAGCTATATCTTCGCATGCAAGTAAGTGCCTCCTTATTACACACAAAAAATGAATACTCCCCCTGTTAGCTGGGACCCAGTATAGTGGCAGGCTGACTTGTGGGCCTACTGACGGGGACGGAGGGCTTTGCCAACTTAGTCAATATGCACGATTCTAGCTCCAGTGACCGTATGATGTCCATCCAACGGCCGTAGTGCTTCTTCAACCTCTGGTCTTCTTGCTCCAGCCGCCCAAACCAGCACCGTGGGTGCCTCGTGCTCCTGGCTCCCGTGGCGGCTGCGATGCGACGGAGGCCTCACCGCCCCTACTACTCCCACGCTGGCGGACCATCCTCTACTCGCCCACACCCTCGTTATTCGCGGGCGACGGCAAATTTCACACCGCATAACTAGTGAACCCTTGCACTCCTCACGGCGTGGGCATCCATCGCTGCGCGTCTTCCCGGCTCCGCGTCGTCCCTTCCTAGGCCTCGCCGTCGTCCACCGCCTGGTGCTCTCGGCGTGGCGTGGTCAACGTGGTCAAGGAACGACTTCCATCGACGTGGATCAGACGTGGAGAGGCCGATACCGGGTCCACGGCCGCAGCAAAGAAGTGCCTCCTTATTACGCGAAAAATAATTATTCCTCCACCTGACAGCAGGGACCCACCGGACGGGCCACCATATTTTGCAAAAAAAAGATTTCCCCCCTGTCTGCTGGGACCCACCAGCTACACCTTCGCACGGAAGGAAGTGCGTCCGGAAAAAAAGCGATTCGCCCCCCTGACTGCTGGGACCCACCAGCTACATCTTCGCATGCAAGGAAGTACGTCCAGGCAAAAAAACCAAAACGATTTGCCCCCCTGACTGCTGGGACCCACCAGCTATATCTTCGCACGCAAAGAAGTGCCTGACAGTCAGGACCCACCTGGTCGAAGCGTATGTAGCGTTGTCATTCTGGTCGCGAACGTGTACGTACATATATACTGGTGGATGTAGAGGCGCGCACGTGTCATAGTAGAGGCGCGCACATAGCATGTACACGTACGTACATCAGCAAGGGTGCAAGAAATAAAATACGGCCACGTACGTGTTGGGGAACGTAGCAGAAATTCAAAATTTTCTACGCATCACCAAGATCAATCTATGGAGTAATCTAGCAACGAGGGAACGGGAGTGCATCTACATACCCTTGTAGACAGCTAAGCGGAAGCGTTCAAGTGAACGGGGTTGATGGAGTCATACTCGTCGTGATCCAAATCACCGATGATCCTAGCGCCGAACGGACGGCACCTCCGCGTTCAACACACATACGGTTGGGAGAGACATCTCCTCCTTCTTGATCCAGCAAGGGAAGGAGAGGCTGATGGAGATCCAGCAGCACGACGGCGTGGTGGTGCAAGTATCGGGATCCCGACAGGGCTTCGCCAAGCGCAAGCGGGGAGGAAGAGGTGTCATGGGAGGGAGGGAGGCGCCAGGGACTCAGGTGCGGCTTCCCTCCCTTCCCTCCAGTATATATAGGGGCCTAAGGGGGCGTCGGCCCCTTGTAGATCCCATCTAGGGAGGGGGGTGGCTTGGCCTCCAAGCCAAGTGGAGGCGCCCCCACCCCTTAGGGTTTCCAACCCTAGGCGCATGGGAGGCCCAAGGGGGGGCGCACCAGCCCACCAGGGGCTGGTTCCCACGCCCCTTCAGCCCATGGGGCCCCTCCGGGATAGGTGGTCCCACCGGTGGACCTCGGGACCCTTCCGGTGGTCGGTACAATACCGATGACTTCGAAACTTTCTCGATGGCGAAACTGGACTTCCTATATATAAATCTTTACCTCCGGACCATTCGGAACTCCTCGTGACATCCAGGATCTCATCCGGGACTCCGAACAATTTTCGGGTTACCGCATACTAATATCTCTACAACCCTAGCGTCCACCGAACCTTAAGTGTGTAGACCCTACGGGTTCGGGAACCATCTGATACATGACCGAGACAACTCTCCGGACAATAACCAACAGCGGGATCTAGATACCCATGTTGGCTCCCACATGTTCCACGATGATCTCATCGGATGAACCACTATGTCGAGGATTCAATCAACCCCGTATTCAATTCCCTTTGTCTACTGGTATAGTACTTGCCAGAGATTCGATCGTCGGTATCCCGATACCTTGTTAAATCTCGTTACCGGCAAGTCTCTTTACTCGTTTCGTAACACATCATTCTGTGATCAACTCCTTGGTCACATTGTGCACATTATGATGATGTCCTACCGAGTGGGCCCAGAGATACCTCTCCGTCACACGGAGTGACAAATCCCAGTCTTGGTTCGTGCCAACCCAACAGACACTTTCGGAGATACCGTAGTGCACCTTTATAGCCACCCGATTCACGTTGTGACGTTTGGTACACCAAGCATTCCTATGGTATCCGGGAGTTGCACAATCTCATGGTCTAAGGAAATGATACTTGACATTAGAGAAGCTTTAGCATCTGAACTACACGATCTTTGTGCTAGGCTTAGGATTGGGTCTTGTCCATCACATCATTCTCCTAATGATGTGATCCCGTTATCAACGACATCCAATGTCCATGGTCGTGAAACCGTAACCATCTATTGATCAACGAGCTAGTCAACTAGAGGCTTACTAGGGACATGGTGTTGTCTATGTACCCACACATGTATCTGAGATTCCTATCAATACAATTATAGCATGGATAATAAACGATTATCATGAACAAGGAAATATAATAATAACTGATTTATTATTGCCTCTAGAGCATATTTCCAACAGTCTCCTACTTGCACTAGAGTCAATAATCTAGTTCACATCGCCATGTGATTAACACTCACAGGTCACATCGCCATGTGACCAACATCCAAAGAGTTTACTAATGTCAATAAACTAGTTCACATCATCATGTTATTAAGACTCAATGAGTTCTGGGGTTTGATCATGTTTTTCTTGTGAGAGAGGTTTTAGTCAACGGGATTACGCAACATTCAGATCCGTATGTACTTCGCAAATCTCTAGGTCATATTGTAAATGTTGCTTCCACGCTCCACTTGGAGCTATTCCAAATGGTTGCTCCACTATACATATCCGTTTTGCTACTCAGAGTCATTCAGATAGGTGTTAAAGCTTGCATCGACGTAACCCTTTACGCCAAACTCTTTATCACCTCCATAATCGAGAAAACATGTCCTTATTACTCCAAGGACAATTTTGACCGCTGTCCAATGATCCATTCCTGGACCACTCTTGTACCCCCTTGCCAGACACGTGGCAAGGCACATATCAGGTGCGGTACAAAGCATGACATACTGTATAGAGCCTATGGCTAAGGCATAGGGGACGACATTTGTCCTTTCTCTTTCTTCTGTCGTGGTCGAGCTTTAAGTCTTAACTTCATACCTTACAACTCAGGCAAGAACTCCTTCTTTGTTGATCCATCTTGAACACCTTCAAGATCATGTCAAGGTATGTGCTCATTTGAAAGTACCATTAAGTGTTTTTATCTATCCTTATAGATCTTGATGCTCAATGTTCAAGCAGCTTAATCCAGGTTTTCTATTGAAAACACTTTTCAAATAACCCTATATGCTTTCCAGAAACTCTACATCATTTCGATCAACAATAGTCAACAACATATACTCATCGAAATTCTATAGTGCTCCCACTCACTTCTTTGGAAATACAAGTTTCTCATAAACTTTGTACAAACCCAAAATCTTTGATCATCTCATCAAAGCATACATTCCAACTCCGAGATGCTTACTCCGGTCCTTAGAAGGGTTCTTTGGAGCTTTGCATACTTGTTAGCATCTTTCAGGATTGACAAAACCTTACGGTTGTATCACATACAACCTTTCCTCAAGAAAATTGTCGAGGAAACAATGTTTTGACATCCTATCTACAAGATTTCATAAATAATGCGAATCGCTAATCCAATTCCAACAGACTCTTAGCATCGCTACGAGTGAGAAAGTCTCATCGTAGTCAACTCCTTGAACTTGTCGGAAAACATCTTAGCGACAAGCCGAGCTTTCTTAATGGTGACACATACCATCATTGTCTGTCTTCCCTCTTAGAATCCATCTGTACCCAACAGCCTTACAACCATCAAGTAGTTCTTCCAAAGTCTACACTTTGTTTTCATACATGGATCCTCTCTCGGATTTTATGGCCTCGAGCCATTCGTCGGAATCCGGGCCCACCGTCGCTTCTCCATAGCTCGTAGGTTCATTATTGTCTAGCAACATGACTTCCAAGACAGGATTTCCGTACCACTCTGAAGCAGTACGTGTCCTTGTCGTCCTACGAGGTTTGGCAGTGACTTGATCTGAGGCTTCATGATCACTATCATCAGCTTCCACTTCAATTGGTGTAGGTGCCACAGGAACAACTTCCTGTGCCCTGCTACACACTAGTTGTAGTGACGGTTCAATAACCATATCAAGTCTCCACCATCCTCCCACTCAATTCTTTCAAAAGAAACTTTTCTTTAGAAAGGATCCATTTCTGGAAACAATCACTTTTGCTTCCGGATCTGAATTAGGAGGTATACCCAACTGATTTTGGGTGTCCTATGAAGATGCATTTTATCCGCTTTGGGTTTGAGCTTATCAGGCAAAACTTTTTACATAAGCATCATAGCCCCAAACTTTTAAGAAATGACAGCTTAGGTTTCTCTAAACCATAGTTCATACGGTGTCATCTCAACGGAATTATGTGGTACCCTATTTAAAGTGAATGTGGTTGTCTTTAATGCCTAACCCATAAATGATAGTGGTAATTCGATAAGAGACATCATGGTATGCCCCATATCCAATGGGGTGCATCTATGATGTTCGGACACACCATCACACTATGGTGTTCCAGGCGGTGTTAGTTGTGAAACAATTTCCACAATGTCTCAATTGTGTACCAAAATCTCAACTCAGATATCCATCTCTATGATCATATCATAGACATTTTATCCTCTTGTCACGACGATCTTCAACTTCACTCTGAAATTACTTGAACCATTCAATAATTCAGACTTGTGTTTCATCAAGTAAATATACTTAGCATCTACTCAAATCATCTGTGAAGCAAGAACATAACGATATCCACTGCGTGCCTCAGCACTCATTGGACTACACACATCAAAATGTGTTACTTCCAACAAGTTGCTTTCTTGTTCCATCTCACTGAAAACAAGGCCTTTCAGTCATCTTGCCCATGTGGTATGATTTGCATGTCTCAAGTGATTCAATATCAAGTGAGTCCAAATGATCCATCTGCATGGAGTTTCTTCATGCGTATACACCAATAGACATGGTTCGCATGTCTCAAACTTTTCAAAAACGAGTGAGTCCAAAGATCCATCAACATGGAGCTTCTTCATGCATTTTATACAAATGTGACTCAAATTGCAGTGCCACAAGTATGTGGTACTATCATTATTATCTTATATCTTTTGGCATGAACATGTGTATCACTACGATCGGGATTCAATAAACCATTCACTTTAGGTGCAAGACCATTAAAGGTATTATTCAAATAAACAGAGTAACCATTATTCTCCTTAAATGAATAACTGTATTGCGATAAACATAATCCAATCATGTCTATGCTCAATGCAAACACCAAATAACAATTATTTAGGTTTAACACCAATCCGGATGGTAGACGGAGCGTGCGATGTTTGATCACATCAACCTTGGAAACTCTTCCAACACATATCGTCGTCTCACCTTTGGCTAGTCTCCGTTTATTCTGTAGCCATTTATTTCGAGTTACTAACACTTAGCAACCGAACCGGTATCTAATACCCTGCTGCTACTAGGAGTACTAGTAAAGTACACATTTAATATAATGTATGTCCAATACATACTTCTGTCAACCTTGCCAGCCTTCTCATCTACCAAGTATCTAGGGTGGTTCTGCTTCAGTGACCGTTCCTCTTATTACAGAAGCACTTAGTCTCGGGCTTGGGTTGAACTTTGTGTTTCTTCACTCGAGCAGCAACTGATTTGTCGTTTCATGAAGTATCCCTTTCTTGCCCTTGCCCTTCTTGAAACTAGTGGTTTTAATAACCATCAACAATTGATGCTCCTATGTGATTTCTACTTTCGCGGTGTCGCGAATAGCTCAAGGATCATATCTATCCCTGATATGTTACAGTTCATCACGAAGCTCTAATAGCTTGGTGACAGTGACTTCGGAGAACCATCACTATCTCATCTGGAAGATTAACTCCCACTCGATTCAAGCGATTGCAGTACTCATACAATCTGAGCACATGCTCAACGATTGAGCTTTTCTCCTTAGTTTGCGGGCTCAGGAAACTTGTCAGAGGTCTCATACCTCTTGACGTGGGCACTAGCCTGAAATCCCAATTTCAGTCCTTGGAACAACTCATATGTTCTGCAATGTTTCAAAAAACGTCTTTGGTGCCTCAATTCTAAACCATTTAGCATTATGCACTGAACTATCATGTAGTCATCAAAACGTGTATGTCAGATGTTCGCAACATCCACAACTGACGCTTGAGGTTCAGCTCACTGAGCGGTGCATTAAGGTCATAAACCTTCTGCGCAGCAATGAGGACCTAGTTCTGCAATGAGGACCCAATCCTCAGTTTACGGACCCAGTCCGCATAATTGCTACTATCAACTTTCAACTAAATTTTCTCTAGGAACATATCTAAAACAGTAGAACAAAAGCGCAAGCTACGACATAATCTGCAAAGTCCTTTTTGACTATGTTCATGATAAGTTCATCTGATTATTTTAGACATCCCTCTAGTCATCTAAGTGATACATGATCCAAGTCAACTAGGCCATGTCCGATTATCACGTGAGACGGACTAGTCATCATCGGTGAACATCTTCATGTTGATCATATCTTCTATACGACTCTTGTTCGACCTTTCGGTCTTCCGTGTTCCGAGGCCATGTCTGTACATGCTAGGCTCGTCAAGTCAACCTAAGTGTATTGCGTGTGTAAATCTGGCTTACACCCGTTGTATTCGAACGTTAGAATCTATCACACCCAATCAGCACGTGGTGCTTTGAAACAACGAACCTTCGCAACGGTTCACAATTAGGGGGAACACTTTTCTTGACATTATTGCGAGGGATCATCTTATTTAAGCTACCGTCGTTCTAAGCAAATAAGATGTAAAACATGATAAACATCATATGCAATCAAATAGTGACATGATATGGCCAATATCATTTTGCTCCTTTTGATCTCCATCTTCGGGGCGCCATGATCATCATCGTCACCGGCATGACACCATGATCTCCATCGTCATGATCTCCATCATCGTGTATTCATGAAGTTGTCTCATCATCTATTACTTCTACTACTATGGCTAACGGTTTAGCAATAAAGTAAAGTAATTACATGACATTTATGTTGACACGCAGGTCATAAATAAATTAAGACAACTCCTATGGCTCCTGCCGGTTGTCATACTCATCGACATGCAAGTCGTGATTCCTATTACGAGAACATCATCAATTTCATACATCACATATATCATTCATCACATCCTTTTGGCCATATCACATCACACGACATATGCTGCAAAAGCAAGTTAGACGTCCTCTAATTGTTGTTGCAAATTTTACGTGGCTGCTATAGGTTTCTTAGCAAGAACGTTTCTTACCTACGCCAAAACCACAATGTGATATGCCAATTTCTATTTACCCTTCATAAGGACCCTTTTCATCGAATCTGATCCGACTAAAGTGGGAGAAACAGACACCTGCTAGCCACCTTATGCAACTAGTGCATGTCAGTCGGTGAAACCTGTCTCACGTAAGCGTACGTGTAAGGTCGGTCCGGGCCGCTTCATCCCACGATGCCGCCAATCAAGATAAGACTAGTAACGGCAAGTAAATTGACAATATCGGCGCCCACAACTGCTTTGCATTCTACTCGTGCATAGAAACTACGCATAGACCTAGCTCATGATGCCACTGTTGGGGAACGTAGAAGAAATTCAAAATTTTCTACGCATCACCAAGATCAATCTATGGAGTAATCTAGCAACGAGGGAAAGGGGAGTGCATCTACATACCCTTGTAGATCGCTAAGCGGAAGCGTTCAAGTGAACGGGGTTGATGGAGTCGTACTCGTCGTGATCCAAATCACCAATGATCCTAGCGCCGAACGGACGGCACCTCCGCGTTCAACACATATACGGTTGGGAGAGACATCTCCTCCTTCTTGATCCAGCAAGGGAAGGAGAGGTTGATGGATATACAGCAGCACGACGGCGTGGTGGTGGAAGTAGCGGGATCGGCGAGGCTTCCAGCGCAAGCGGGAGGAAGAGGTGTCACGGGAGGGAGGAGGCGCCAGGGACTCAGGTGCGGCTGCCCTCCCTTCCCTCCACTCTATATAGGGGCCTAGGGGGGCGCCGGCCCCTTGTAGATCCCATCTAGGGAGGGGAGCGGCTGCCCTAGGGGTGGCTTGGCCTCCAAGCCAAGTGGAGGCGCCCCCACCCCTTAGGGTTTCCAACCCTAGGCGCATGGGAGGCCCAAGGGGGGCGCACCAGCCCACCAGGGGCTGGTTCCCATGCCCCTTCAGCCCATGGGGCCCTCCGGGATAGGTGGCCCCACCCGGTGGACCCCCGGGATCCTTCCGGTGGTCCCGGTACCATACCGATGACCCCCGAAACTTTCTCGATGGCCGAAACTGGACTTCCTATATATAAATCTTTACCTCCGGACCATTCTGGAACTCCTCGTGACATCCGGGACTCCGAAAAACTTTCGGGTTACCGCATACTAATATCTCTAGAACCCTAGCGTCACTAAACCTTAAGTGTGTAGACCCTACGGGTTCGGGAACCATGCAGACATGACCGAGACAACTCTCCGGCCAATAACCAACAACGGGATCTGGATACCCATGTCGGCTCCCACATGTTCCATGATGATCTCATCAGATGAACCACGATGTCGATGATTCAATCAATCCCATATTCAATTCCCTTTGTCTACCGGTAAAGTACTTGCCCGAGATTCGATCGTCGGTATCCCGATACCTTGTTCAATCTCGTTACCGGCCAGTCTCTTTACTCGTTCCGTAACACATCATCCCGTGAGCAACTCCTTGGTTACATTGTGCACATTATGATGATGTCCTACCAAGTGGGCCTAGAGATACCTCTCCATCACACGGAGTGACAAATCCCAGTCTTGATTCGTGCCAACCCAACTGACACTTTCGGAGATACCCGTAGTGCACCTTTATAGCCACCCAGTTACGTTGTGACGTTTGGTACACCCAAAGCATTCCTACGGTATCCGGGAGTTGCACAATCTCATGGTCTAAGGAAATGATACTTGACATTAGAGAAGCTTTAGCATATGAACTACACAATCTTTGTGCTAGGCTTAGGATTGGGTCTTGTCCATCACATCATTCTCCTAATGATGTGATCCCGTTATCAACGACATCCAATGTCCATGGTCAGGAAACCGTAACCATCTATTGATCAACGAGCTAGTCAACTAGAGGCTTACTAGGGACATGGTGTTGTCTATGTACCCACACATGTATCTGAGTTTCCTATCAATACAATTATAGCGTGGATAATAAACGATTATCATGAACAAGGAAATATAATAATAACTAATTTATTATTGCCTCTAGAGCATATTTCCAACAGTACGTACATACGGGCAGGGTCTCTAACACCTATCGTGCATACGTACATGGATGGGTCGGAACGGAGAAACAGCGTCGTCGTCGTGTTCATGGGGAGCCAACAAGCTGGGTTGGAACGGAATGCATGGTCGTGTTCATCAGGAGGGCTTGGACGGAACAGGCGATGGAAACGAGGCCTGGCGTACCGCACAACGGAGGAAATGGCCTTGTGTTCGACCGGCCACGTTCGAAACGAGGTCCTGTTGATCGATAGGGGCCTGGCGTCGCCAAAAGCGGAGGAAAGCGGACCTCCCTACGTTCGAAACGGGGTCCTGTTGATCGGGAGGTGTGTGGCGTACCGCAAAACGGACGAAACGGACTTGTGTTGGAGCGCCAAAGTCGAAACGGGGGTCCTGTTAATCGGGAGGGGTGTGGCGTACCGCAAAACGGACGAAACGGACTTGTGTTGGAGCGCTATATGGTCGAAACGGGGGGGGAGGGGTGTGGCGTACCGCAAAACGGGACTCCACGGGATATTGTTCATCTCCACCGTCGACCTCCTCCAGCCTCCATGGGCTACCGTCGACCTCCTCCAGCCTCCACGGGCTATCGCCGACCTCCTCCAGCCTCCACCGGCTACTCTTCAACCACCCCTCCACGGGCACCCCTCCATCGTCTACTGTTCATCCAGCCCTCCACACCACGGGGTCCTGTTCAACAACCCCTCCACGACCACCCCTCCACCGTCTATTGTTCATCCAGCCCTCCACACCACGGGTTCCTGATCATCCAGAGGTTCATCCAACCCCCCGCCCCCAACGCCACTGTTCATCCCAGAGGCAGCATCGATCGGCTTCAGTTAGCAGTAGTAGCGAAGGAATCGCTCCATCGGGACCAATTAACAGCCATCGATGGATCGCTCGGGTTCAGTAATGCGTAGCCTGCAGTGCAATCGTCGGGTTCAGTTAGAGCCTAACGCCTCGCTCGGCTTCAGTTAAAGCCAACGCCTCGCACACACGCGCGTATGTACGAGAGAAACGTGCATCGCTCGGCCCCCGGCCTCCCACCGTAACCGGCAACTCCCCGAAATTTTCCTCCCCCTCGCTTCTACCATGGTTTTTCCGTCATGGATGGCCCAAAGAATGTCATGCAGCTGCGTCTCCGGCCCGCCCAGGACGAAAAGCCCATTTTCTGTCATGATTTTTTGTCATAGAAGTAGGAGCCCACCACATTCTATGATGATAACAAGTTTTGTCACAATTATCGTCATAGAAGTGTCATATGTATGACAGAAAAAAATTCGTTCGGCCCAAAATGTCACGGATGTGTCTTTTTTTTGTAGTGTGCGGCTCTGTAATGTTGGTACGTCATTAGTCGGCCCCCAATCCGGTCCCACATGGGCCCATGGCGCCAGCTGACACGGAGGGCCCGAATGGAAGTCGGGGGCAGCCACCCACTTTGTGCCTCTGGGAGCCGTGACGTAAAACCACCTACGCTGCCATAGATCGGACACCTCCGGGAAGGAGCCCTCTGGCCAAGGGACGTCAGCGTTCCTGCTTATTACAGACCTCCGCACTCCGCGTGTCGCCTCTCAATCATCTTCGGCTTCACATTGAAGGTCTTGAGCCATAAGCCGAAGTGCGGGGTAATGTGGAGAAAGGCCTCGCACACGACGATGAACGGCGAGATGTGGAGGATGGCGTCTGGAGCTAGATCATGAAAATATAGCCCGTAATAGAACATGAGCCCTCTCACAATGGGCTCAAGGGTGAAGCCTAAGCCGCGGAGGAAGTGAGAAACAAATACGACGCTCTCGTTGGGCTCGGGAGTAGGGATGACCTACCCTGGAGCAGGAAGCCTGTGCTTGATGTCAACGGTCAGATATCTGACCTCCCTGAGCTTCGCAATGTCCTCATCTGTGACAGAGGAAGCCATCCACCGGCCTTGAAGGTTGGATCCGGACTTGATTGAAGATCTGAAGTTCTTAAGCTTGGGCTTCGGGTGTTGGGACTCGAGATGCGAAAAGGCGCAAGCGTGGTAGAAAAGAGGGATAGGCCTCAGTCCCTCTATAAAGGGGGTGAATATCAAGCGTCCTCGGTGTAACCTCTTGGGACTTACCTAAAAACATGGAGTCATGCCAACATGCGTCGTGGGGTTGCACACACCCATATTGATGGAAGATCCCGCGATAAGGGGAACACGATCTCTGCTTTGGCAAGGTGTGCCAATAAAACCGCCTCGCAACGCGTATCGAGGCAGGCCAAGAAAAACCGGTTCGTGTTGGGCCTGGTCACGGTGTAAGAGCACACCGTACAAAAAATTGGTAGCAGATCAGATTTATGAAGTGCTATGCTCTCTACGGTGGTGTGCGGAAATTATCTCGCAAAGCTGGACACAATCCTCAATCTGTGTTGAAGTATTCGGAGATGGAACCCGCCTTGCAATGCCGAAGACAAACTATGCGCTGGACTCATCGTCACTGAAGCCTGGTTCAGGGGCTACTGAGGGAGTCCTGGATTAGGGGGTATCCGGACAGCCGGACTATATACTTTGGCCGGACTGTTGGACCATGAAGATGCAAGACTCAAGACTTCGCCCCGTGTCCGGATGGGACTCTCCTTTGCATGGAAGACAAGCTTGGCGATCCGGATAATAGATTTCCTTATTTGTAACCGACTCTGTGTAAACCCTAGCCTCCTCCGGTGTCTATATAAACCAGAGGATTTAGTCCTTAGAGGGACAATCATAATCATCATAGGCTAGCTCCTAGGGTTTAGCCTCTGCGATCTCGTGGTAGATCAACTCTTGTAATACTCATATCATCAAGATTAATCAAGCAGGAATTAGGGTTTTACCTCCATCGAGAGGGCCCGAACCTGGGTAAAACATCGTGTCCCTTGCCTCCTGTTACCATTAGCCTTAGACGCACAGAACGGGACCCCCCTACCTGAGATCTGTCGATTTTGACACCGACAGTTCCCAAACAAAAAATAAAGTTTATTCCTTTTTCCACCATACTTTCACATTCCACGGCTAACCAAATCCATGGGTGCCGTCCATACCAACACTTTCTAAGGAATTTATTATTTGATAACATAAAGTATATTCATTTTTCATTTCGGGACTGAGCATCCCTAATACCTTTGTCATACTCTCATGCAATGACAAGTGAATAAACACTCATCTTGAGAATAACACATCTAGCATGGAAATATATTAGCCACCCCCTACCGTTTCATGAGCAGTACGAGCACACAAAAGAGAAGTTTATTTTGAAAATTAGAGATGGCACATACAAATCTGCTTAGAACGCCAAAAGAATACCGCATATAGGTAGGTATAGTGGACTCATGTGGCAAAAATGGTTTAAAGGATTTAGGACGCACAAGTAGTGATCATACTTAGTGCAAATGAAGGCTAGCAAAAGATTGAGAAGCATCCAACCAAGAAACGAAAAATCTCATAAGCGAGCATTAAGCATAACTAACACCGAATAATGCACCACAAGTAGGATGTAATTTCATTGCATAACTATTGACTTTCATCCTTGCATGGGGAATCACAAACCTTAACAGCAATATTCTTACTAAAGCATAATTACTCATCAACATAACTCACATATCACTATCAACATATCTCAAAACTATTACAAAGAATCTAGTTTATTTTGTCCAATGATCTTCATGAATTTTTTTATTATATCCTCCTTGGATATCTATCACTTTGGAACTATTTTCATATGTTGCTTTTAATAATCTCAAACAAATATAAGTGAAGAACATAAGCATCATATTTCTTTCTCTCAAATTAATCTAAGTGAAGAATGAGAGAATTTCTTCAAAGATAACAAAGCACACCGTGCTCAAAAAGATATAAGTGAAGCACTAGAGCAATTCCAAGGCTCTAAATTTTTTAGTGAAGCATAGGAGCAAGCATAACATAATTTAGCTCTCTTAAATAGGTGTGTACAGTAAGGACGCTTATTAAAAATTAAAAGGAAAAACAAACAAAGACTCATATCATACAAGACGCTCCAAGCAAAACTCATAATATGTGACGAATAAAAGTATAGTTTCAAGTAAAATACCGATGGTTGTTAGAAGAAAGAGGGGATGCCACTTGGGGGCATCCCCAAGCTTAGTTGCTTGATACTTCTTGAATATTATCTCGGGGTGCCTCGGGCATCACTAAGCTTAGCCTTTTTCTAATCCTTATTCCTTCATCCATCACGATAGCACCCAAAACTAGAAAACTTCAATCACACAAAACTCAACAAAATCTTCGTGAGATCTGTTAGTATAAGAAAGCAAATCACTACTTTAAGTACTATTGCAAACCCATTCATATTTTGTTATTGTATTATATCTATTGTATTTTAACTTTCCATGGCAAAAACTCTTCAAAGGAAACCATAGAATCATAAAAACAAGCACATAAGACAACGAAAACAGAATCTGTCAAAAACAGAACAATCTGTAGAAATATGAATATTTCAAATACTTCTGTAACTCAAAAAATTCTGAACAATTAGGACAACGTGGGTAATTTGTACATAAATCTTGCGTAAAAAATTCAGAGCAAAAGCAAGTTTCTATGAGTTTTCAAAATTGTTTTTATGGGAGCAAAATTTTCCGTTTTTCAACAAGATCAAATCAACTATCTCCCAACATGATCCCAAAGGCTTTGCTTGGCACAAACACTAATTAAAACATAAAAAACACAATCATAACAGTAGCATAATTTTGAAAACACTCAATAACAGAAAGAAAAATAGAAAAATAAATTTTATTCATTGGGTTGCCTCCCAACAAGCGCTATCGTTTTACGCCCCTAGCTAGGCATAATGCAAAGGATCTAAGTATTGTCATCTTTGTTTCTAGATCCATATGATGCCCTCATGATTGATTCATATGGTGGCTTAATTCTAGTTCTAGGGGAGTGTTTCATACCCTTCCTTAGTGGATGAAATTTAATATTTCCTTCTTTCATATCAATCACGGCACCAATAGTACGTAAAAACGGTCTACCAAGAATAATTGAACAAGACGAATTGCAATCAATATCAAGAACAATAAAATCTATGGGCACATAATTCCTATTTGCAAGAATAAGAACATCATTAATTCTTCCCATAGGTTTTTTAATAGTAGAATCCGCCAAGTGCAAATTTAGAGACCACTCTTCAATATCGGTAAGACCAAGCACGTCACATAAAGATTTCGGAATTGTGGCAACACTAGCAGCCAAGTCACACAAAGCAAAACACTCATAAATTTTTATCTTGACTTTGATAGTAGGTTCCCATTCATCATGTAATTTTCTAGGAATTGAAATCTCTAATTCCAACTTTTCCTCCAAAGCTTTCATCATAGCATCAACAATATGTTTAGTGAAAGCTTTATTTTGTTCGTCAGCATGGGGTTAATTTATCATTGATTCCAACAAAGAAATACAATCAATCAAAGAGCAACTATCATAATTAAATTCTTTGCAGTTCAAAAGAGTGGGCACATCACTAGTTAAAGTTTTGACCTCTTCAAACCCACTTTTATCAACTTTCTCAACAAGATTTTCACCCTCCAAATTATATGGACGCCTTCTAGCTAAAGTTGACTCTTCTTCAGTCACTCTATTACCAATCTTAATTTTAATAAATAAATAATCAATAGAAGAAACACCAATCATTTTAAGATCTTCATCACTTTTATGAAAGCAATCACTAGAGAACATTTTTTCTAGAAATTCTCTTCTAGCTCTAAGCATAACGGTTCTTTTCTTAGTTTCACCCGTAGAAACATAAAGATGTTTAATTGATTTTTCTACCTTAGGCACAAAAATTTTCATCTTGTGATTTTCTACATCATGAGAAATTCTATCAATACTTCTAAACATATCATCAATCTTATTCCGTTTTCTTCTATTGTAGCACTGAAAACTTTTTGAGTATTGATAAATTCTTTAATATTATTCTCAAGATCAAATGTGTTCCTATTATTATAATAATAAGGATTACCATAGGAATTACCATAATTATTAGAGGAATTACTAGGAAAAGGCCTAGGATTAAAATTACCTCTATAAGCATTGTTATTGAAATTGTTTCACGAGATAAAATTCGCATCTATGGCATCACTGTTTTGCTCAATCAAAGTAGACAAAGGCACATCATTAAAATCAATAGGGGCACTTTTATTAGCAACCAATTTCATAAGAGCATCAACTTTTTCACTCAAAGAAGAAATTTGTTCAACCGAATTAACATTTTTACTAGTAGGAGCTCTTTCTGTATGCCATTGTGAATAATTTGCCATAATATTATCAAGAAATTTAGTGGCTTCGCCCAATGTGATTTCCATAAAAGTACCACCCGCGGCGGAGTCCAAAAGATTTCGAGGAACAAAATTCAGCCCCGCATAATTTTTTTGTATGATCATCGAAAGATTTAACCCATGAGTTGGGCAATTCCTTAGCATTAATTTCATCCTTTTCTAAGATTGTGCAACATGCTCAAGTTAAAGTTGCTTGAAATTCATGATCGAGTTCTAAGGGAAATAACTTTTTCGGGCGGAAAATACTTAGTAATAAAGGCAACTTTGCACTTATCCCAAGAATCGATACTATTGCGAGGCAAAGAAGAAAACCAAAATTTTGCACGATCTCGCAAAGAAAACAGGAACAATTTCAACTTCACAATATCATTGTCCACATCTTTTTTATTTTGCATATCGCATAATTCCACATATGTGTTAAGATGGGACGCATCATCCTCATTAGGAGTGCCGGAATTGATCTTTCATAAAAAGATTCAGCAAAGCGGAATTAATATCACAAGACTCCACACTAGTGGTGAAAGGAGCAATCGGAGTGCTAATAAAATCATTGTTGTTGGTATTGGAGAAATCACACAACTTGGTGTTCTCTTGAGTCATCGTTACTACGCAACAAGATTCCACTCAAAAACAGATCTGATGAGAAAATGGCGAATGAAAAAAAGGGCGAATAAAACGGCAATTTTTTGTGAAGTGGGTGAGAAGAAAATTAGAGGCAAATGTCAAATAATGCAAATTGCAAGGAGATGAGATTTGTGATTAGGAACCTGGTAGATGTTGATGATGTCTCCCCGGCAACGGCGCCAGAAATTCCTTTTGATGCGGCTTGAACTACGTCGGTATTTCCCCAAAGAGGAAGGGATGATGCAGCACAACTACGGTAGGTATTTCCCTCGGTGATGAGACCAAGGTTATCGAACCAGTAGGAGAACCACGCAACACCACGTAAACAGCTCCTGCACACAAAGAACAAATACTTGTAACCTGACGTAAGAGAGGGCTTGTCAATCCCTCACAGGTAAAAAGATAGGTAAAAATTGTAGTAGATTGGATAAATAGATCTCGCGGGAACGCGAGATAAAATAAATAAATAAATAAAAATTGCAGCAAGGTACTTTTGTTTTTTGGATTAATATATCCAAAAATAAAAGCAAATAAAAAAAGATCGCAAAGGCAAATATGATAAAGAAGAGACCTGGGGGCCGTAGACTTCACTAGTGGCTTCTCTCGAGAAAAATATCATACGGTGGGTAAACAAATTACTGCTGGGCAATTGATAGAACTTCAAATAATCATGACGATATCCAGGCAATGATCATTATATAGGCATCACATCCAACATTAGTAGACAAGATCTATTTATGTTGAAATAGAACCCATCTTGTTATCCTTAATAGCAATGATACATACGTGTTGGTTCCCCTTCTGTCACTGGGATCAAGCACCGTAAGATCGAATCCATCACAAAGCACCTCTTCCCATGGCAAGAAAAATCGATCGAGTTGGCCTAACTAAACCAAAGATTCCAAGAAGAAATACGAGGCTATAAGTAATCATGCATATAAGAGATCAAAAGACTCAAATAAATTTCATGGATAAAAACATAGATCTGATCATAAACTCAAAGTTCATCGGATCCCAACAAACACACTACAAAAAGAGTTACATCAAATAGATCTCCAAGAGACCAATGTATTGAGAATCAAGAGAGAGAGAGAGAGAGAGAGAGAGAGAGGAAGCCATCTAGCTACTAACTACGGACCCGTAGGTCTACAATGAACTACTCACGCATCATCGGAGAGACACCAATGGGTTGTGCTCCCCTCGGAGCCCCCCTCTGGTACTTCTTTGGCCCAACTTGTGTCTTCTGGTCTAGAAAAAATCCACAAAAAGTTTCGTTATATTTGGACTCCATTTGATATTGATTTCATGCGATGTAAAAAACAAGCAAAAAACAACAACTGGCACTTGGCAGTATGTCAATAGGTTAGTCCCAAAAAATTGATGAAAAATGATTGTAAGATTATCGTAAAACATCCAAGAATGATAATATAACAGCATGGAACAATCAAAAATTATAGTTACGTTGGAGACGTATCATCAATCTGCACACGAGCCATCAATCCTTTCCGATCTCACACGGAACTCTCAATGAAAGCACCAGTGTCGGTGTGAAAACCGGCAGACCTCGGGGTAGGGGGTCCCGAGCTATGGATCTCAGATCTGTGGTAACGGGAACAAGGAAGACGATATTTACTCAGTTTCGGGCCCTCTTGATGGAGGTAAAATCATAAGTTCTGCTCTTGTTTACATTGATGGAGATGTATCGAGTACAAGCTTGATCTATCTCGATATCGTAAGTTGTGTTCTAACCCTATGGCTAGGTGGATGTAATTGTTATTCGGTCAATATATGTCTCTACGGACTAAATCCTCCGGCATATATAATGCACCAAAGGCCTAGGATAAAAGCATCCCTAGTCGAATACATCAGCGGAGAGGAGTCCTTTTCTTGATCACCAAGTCTTGTGGAAAAATCCTCGTATATGTCATGGGTTGCTCGAAGTGGCCCATTAGTGAACCACAATGGGGGTCCTCGGCCCGATCCACTTGGGTGTGAGACGACATGGTGAGTACCCCTAGTCCAGGACACCATCACCTCGCTTTCCCGCAAGAGATCTTTCCAGGTCGCCACGGCACGATAGAACCTCTCTGCTGCTTCTGCGATGTGGCGAGACATCTGTGCCGCTTCCGCGGCACGGCTAGACCATTCTACTGCTTTGGCGGCATGGCGGGACCTCTGTGCTACTTTGGTGGCGCGGGGGGATGATGACCCACAAGTATAGGGGATCTATCGTAGTCCTTTCGATAAGTAAGAGTGTCGAACCCAACGAGGAGCAGAAGGAAATGATAAGCGGTTTTCAGTAAGGTTTTCTTTGCAAACACTGAAATAGTAGGTGATAGATAGTTTTGTGATAAGATAAATAGTAACGAGCAAAAGTAAATAAAGTGCAGCAAGGTGGTCCAATCCTTTATGTAGCAAAGGATAAGCCTGGAAAAATTCTAATAATGAAGAAGGAGCTCCCGAGGACACATTGGGAATTATCGTCAAGCTAGTTTTCATCACGTTCGTAAGATTCGCGTTCGGTACTTTGATAATTTGATATGTGGGTGGGACCGGCACTTGGGTACTGCCCTAACATGGATAAGCATCCCACTTATGATTAACCCCTTTTGCAAGCATCCGCAACTACAAAAAGGAGTATTAAGGTAAACCTAACCACAACATTAAACATATGGGTCCATATCAACCCCTAACGAAGCAACGCATAAACTAGGGTTTAAGCTTCCCGTCACTCTAGCAACCCATCATCTACTTATTACTTCCCTATGCCTTCCTCTAGGCCCAAATAATGATGAAGTGTCATGTAGTTGACGTTCACATAACACCACTAGAGGAAAGACAACATACATCTCATCAAAATATCGAACAAATACCAAATTCACATGACTACTAATAGCAAGACTTCACCCATGTCCTCAGGAACAAACGTAACTACTCACAAAGCATATTCATGTACATAATCAGAGGACTAATAATATGCATAAAGGATCTGAACATATGATCTTCCACCAAGTAAACCAAATAGCATCAACTACAAGGAGTAATCAACACTACTAGCAACCCACAGGTACCAATTTGTGGTTTTGATACAAGATTGGATACAAGAGATGAACTAGGGTTTTGAGATGAGATGGTGCTGGTGAAGATGTTGATGGAGATTGACCCCCTCCTGATGAGAGGATCGTTGGTGATGACGTTGGTGATGATTTCCCCCTCCCGGAGGGAACTGTCCCCGGCAGAACAGCTCCGCCAGAGCCCTAGATTGATTCCGCCAAGGTTTCGCCTCGTGGCGGCAGAGTTTCGTCCCATAAGCTTGCCCACGATTTTTTTCCAGAGGGAAAGTGATGATATAGCAGAAGATGGACGCCAGAGGCCCACCAGGGGGCCCAGAAGATAGGGGGTCGCGCCCTAGGGGGACGCCCCCCTATCTCCTGGACAGGGTGTGGGCCCCTGGCCTGTTTCTTTTGCCCATAAATTCTTATAAATTCCAAAAAGTTATTTCATGGAGTCTCAGGTCTTTTGGAGTTGTGCAGAATAGGTTTCCAATGTTTCCTCCTTTTCCAGCCAGAATTCCAGTTGCCGGCATTCCCCCTCTTCATGGTAAACCTTGTAAAATAAGAGAGAATAGCCATAAGTATTGAGATATAATGTGTAATAACAGCCCATAATGCAATAAATATTGATATAAAAGCATGATGCAAAATGGACGTATCAACTCTCCCAAGCTTAGACCTTGCTTGTCCTCAAGCAGAAGCCGAAATCGAAAAATATGTCCACATGTTTAGAGATAGAGGTGTCGATAAAAATAAAATACGGACATGAGGGCATCATGATCATTCTAATAACAGCAACATATATGGATTTTGTCATATGATTTCCTATGTTCAAGTAATAAGCAATTCACAATTTCAAGTATGGTTCAAAAACTTCATTGGAAACTAACAAACTATAATCTCAGTCATTGAAGCAATTGCAATTTATCATAACATCGAAAGAGTCAATAATAGAGCTTTTCAAAGAAGCTCACATACTCAACTATCTCGTAGTCCCCTATAATTGTTAACACTCACTCAATACTTGTGGTTATAGAGTTTCAGCCAGACACTGAGAAAGATAGGGGCTTATTGTGTTGCCTCCCAACATATTCACCTTTAGGTGATGTCAACAATAATAGCCTATGCCAACTTACATCCAATTGGATATATGTATCATGATCTTCCAAACACGAGGAGCTTGCCAAAGGATAAAAATAAAAAGGGAAAGGTGAGTATCACCTTGACTCAAGCATAAAGTAAAAACATAAAGTAAAAGATAGGCCCTTCGTAGAGGGAAGCAGAGGTTGTCATGTGCGTTTAGGGTGGATGCACGAAATCTTAATGCAAAAGAACGTCACTTTATATTGCCCCTTGTATGTGGACCTTTATTATGCAATCCGTCGCTTTTATTAATTCCACAACAAGTTCGTACAAAGCTTATTTTCTCTGCACTAATAAGTCATACATATTTAGAGAGCAATTTTTATTGCTTGCACCGATGACAACTTACTTGAAGGATCTTACTCAATCCATAGGTAGGTATGGTGGACTCTCATGGCAAAACTGGGTTTAAGGATATTTGGAAGCACAAGTAGTATCTCTACTTGGTGCAAGAAATTTGGCTAGCATGAGGGGGAAAGGCAAGCTCAACATGTTTGGAAGGTCAATGACAATATCCTTTAACTGAGATGTCGGAAAACATAAACCATTACGTTGTCTTCCTTGTCCAACGTCAACTCTTTTAGCATGTCATACTTAATGAGTGCTTCACAATCATAAAAGATATCCAAGATAATATATTTATATGTGAACCCCTCTTTCCTTATCACTTCCTATTAATTGCAACGATGACCAAGGCTACGTTCATCAACTCTCAACAATTTTTATGCCTCATACTTTCTATGTGTGAAGTTATCACTATCCATAAGATCAATATGAACTCTTTTGTTCTTTCTACTTTCTCAAGATCATAGCAACATAGCAAAGCCCTTGACTCAACACTAATTTTTATTATAGATAGCACACGGACTCGATTACATAAAGAGATCACAAAGCAAAACTCAAAACTACTTGATATCAAAACTTCGAACTAATAGATCAAGATACTACTAAAAGGATCGAACTAAATAAAGCGGGAAAAATAGGAGTGTGATGGTTGATACGTCTCCAACGTATCTATAATTTTTTATTGCTCCATGCTACTTTATCTACTGTTTTAGGCAATATTGGGCTTTATTATCCACTTTTATATTATTTTTGGGACTAACCTATTAATCGGAGGCCCAGCCCATTTGTTGTTTTATGCCTATTTCGGTGTTTCGAGGAAAAGGAATATCGACGGAGTCAAACGGAACGAAATCAACTGGAGAAGTTATTTTTGGAAGGAAACCCACGATGGACTTGGACCCCACGTCGGAAGATACGGAGGTGCTCACGAGGGTGGGCGCGCCACCCCGAGCGCACCCCCTGCCTCGTGGGGCCCCCTTAGCTCCACCGACGTACTCCTTTCACCCATATATACCTACGCACCCTAAAACTTCCAGAACAGAAGATAGATCGGGAGTTCCGCCGCCGCAAGCCTCTGTAGCCACCAAAAACCAATCGGGACCCTATTCCGGCACCCTGCCGGAGGGGGTTCCCATCACCGGTGGCCTTCTTCATCATCCCGGCGCTATCCATGAAGAGGAGGGAGTAGTTCACCCTCGGGGCTGAGGGTATGTACCAGTAGCTATGTGTTTGATCTCTCTCTCTCTCTCTCATGTTCTCTCTCGTTTCCCTCTATGGCACGATCTTGATGTATCGTGAGCTTTGCTATTATAGTTGGATCTTATGTTTCTTCTCCCCCTCTACTCTCTTGTGATGAATTGAGTTTCCCCTTTGAAGTTATCTTATTGGATTGAGTCTTTAAAGATTTGAGAACACTTGATGTATGTCTTGCATGGGATAACCGTGGTGACAATGGTTTATTCTATTGATCCACTTGATGTATGTTTTGGTGATCAACTTGCGGGTTTTGTGACATTGGGAACCTATGCATAGGGGTTGGCACACGTTTTTGTCGTGATTCTCCGGTAGAAACATTGGGGCACTCTTTGAGGTCCTATGTGTTGGTTGAATAGATGAATCTGAGATTGTGTGATGCATATCGTATAATCATGCCTACGGATACTTGAGGTGACATTGGAGTATCTAGGTGACATTAGGGTTTTGGTTGATTTGTGTCTTAAGGTGTTATTCTAGTACGAACTCTAGGGCTATTTGTGACACTTATAGGAATAGCCCAATGATTGATTGGAAAGAATAACTTTGAGGTGGTTTCTGCACCCTACCATAATCTCGACGTTTGTTCTCTGCTATTAGTGGCTTTGGAGTGACTCTTTGTTGCATGTTGAGGGCTTGTTATATGATCTATCTATGTTATTATTGTTGAGAGAACTTGCACTAGTGAAAGTATGAACCCTAGGCCTTGTTTCCTATCATTGCAATACCGTTTGCGCTCACGTTTATCACTTGTTACCTTGCTGTTTTTATTATTTCAGATTACAAATACCTTTATCTACCATCCATATTGCACTTGTATCACCATCTCTTCGAACTAGTGCACCTATACAATTTACCATTGTATTGTGTGTGTTGGGGACACAAGAGACTCTTTGTTATTTGGTTGCAGGGTTGCTTGAGAGAGACCATCTTCATCCTACGCCTACCACAGATTGATAAACTTAGGTCATCCACTTGAGGGAAATTTGCTACTGTCCTACAAACATGTGCACTTGCAGGCCCAACAACGTCTACAAGAAGAAGGTTGTGTAGTAGACATCAATGGTGATATGATACCGGGGCACCTCCCCCAAGCTTGGAAGTTGCCAAGGGGAGTGCCCATACCCATGTGATTATTTCTTCGGAGGTGATGGAGGTGGTGATGATGACGGTGGATAATCGCACATCGAGCGTAAAAGCTCCTCCTACTTGCGGATAATGCCCTTGAGCCCAGCAATATGATCTTTCAAAAAAATATTCTCCTTTGTGAGGTACTTGTTCTGTATGCGGGCTAACTCAATCATCTTGAAAGCTTCAATCTCTTTTGGAGTTAAAAGGTTAGATAAAGGTTGAGGGATGTCTTCTTCTTTCACCACCGGAGCTTGAGCCTCCATGGCCTTCTTGATCCCTTCATCCTTGTTGATCTCTTCTGGTTCCTCTCTTTTCAACTCTATCTTCAATAGCCAAGCATCCTTGTCTTCGTTGTTGGAGGAGGGAGAAGTCATGGTGCTCTAAATCTGCAACAGAAACAGCTCGAAACAAAAACAGAGGATATTTGCGTGATACGGTGGTCAAAACCTTCGGGAGTATATATATATAATGAATTTTTACTGACCAAAATACGTAACATACAAGAAAACAGAGTCCGGGAGGCACACGAGGTGCCCACGAGACAGGGGCGCGCCCTACAGGGGGGCGCCCTCCTCTCTCGTGGGAGCCTCGTGCCCCTTACGGACTACTTCTTTCTTCCTAAAACCTTTAGATAATCCAAAACTGATACAAATTGCCATTAGAGTTGTTTTGGAGTCGGTTTACTTACCGCATTATCTGCATTACCTATGCCTTTTCAGAGTCTGGAACGTTCTGGAAAGTGTCTCTTATGTATTCCTGAGGGGTTATGGTTTCAATAATATTAGTTTCAAAATTGATAGGATTGCCTAAAATATAATGTTTAATTCTTTGACCATTTACCACGCTCGGATTTGTGCCTTCGAAGTTGTTGATTTTTATAGCACCAGAACGATGGACCTCCTCGATAACGTAGGGACCTTCCCATTTTGAGAGAAGTTTTCCTGCAAAAAATCTTAAACGAGAGTTGAACAATAACACATAATCTCACACGTTAAACTCGCGCTTTTGTATCCTCTTATCATGCCAGCATTTGACTTTTTTCTTTGAAAAGCTTGGCATTCTCATATGCTTGGGTTCTCCATTCATCAAGTGAGCTAATATCAAACAACCTCTTCTCAACGGCAAGTTTGAAGTCATAATTGAGCTCTTTAATAGCCCAATTTAAAACAAAAAAGAGGCTAGCCAACTCCCCTCCAGAACCCTCCCCAGATTGCAGCTTCGTCGGCCGTCGGATCTGCCCCTCTGACGCATTTGAGCCGTTGGATCTTCACAGCAGTAAAACCCAATTTTCACCTCATGGTCATTTTCACTGGCCAATGACGGGTGGGCTCGCGTCATGTGCTTGTTGGCTGGGTTCGTCGTTCCCCCATGTAAGAAGTTTTGGTCAATCTGCTTGGCATCTGGCCCAATCCTACCCTCGCCTCGTCCCACTCCCACTCCCATTCTAGCCGCCAGACAAACCCTAGCCCCCTTGCCCAATGCCCCCCGATCCCCACAGCCGCCGCACGGCCTTGCTCCTCCTTCCCTCCCGCTGCAGCCACTCCTTGCTCGCAGCCGCCTCCTTCCCACCTCCGCCTGAGCTCCGCCTTCCTCGCCCGCCTCCTCCTCCTTGCCATCGGCGGAAGCGGTGAGCATAGGGGCAGCGGCTGGACGCGATGAGCTTGCCTCTGGCGGCGCTAGGAACCTGCACGCAAAGGGCGACCCCATGGATCCGTCCCTTCAGGAGAGAGAAGATGGAGGGAGGATTGAAGGATAGGGGGAGGTAGGCGTGCTGGGGCGGGGTGGTCTCGCCTGCGATGACAGGGCTGACCGGCCGGAGTTGGATCGAGATCCCGGCTGGCACGACTCAGCTCCAACTCCCTCTTCCACCTCTCCGCTCCTTGACACTCAAATCTGATAAATCTCTTCTTAGTTCATTGCGCTCTTGGATGATTACCCGATTAGTTATCAATACTAATTCTGATGCTACCTTGGAACTGTATGGTTGGCTGATTTATCTTGTTTGACCCCTGTTCTAGGCTCTTCTACACACATCCGTAGCTATGGAAAGAAAGCTTGTAGTGGAGTGGCTTCCTTTGTATGATCTTGGAAGATGGTCTGTATTGGTGACTATGGACTTCAGACCATTTCTATTTTCCTCCGTGAACCTACCACTGATGTTTTGGAGGTGCTTGCTTTGTGTAGATGACCTCTAAAGCCCATTAGAAAACATGGCAACGGCTAAAGGTTAGCACATTTCGAGAAGCCAACAGATTGCCACCTACTTCCTTAGGCTGACAATCACCTGCAGGATAAAGTGCGATGTTTTGCCCGAGGGGTTGGAGCAGGACCGCAGGATGAGGTGAGAACAAGGGTCGTTTCAGATTCACCTGAACCATCCAAAGTATTTGTTAATAAATTTCTTCAAATGAGCAGTCCATCCTATTAATTACAATCCTTTTAGTTCATGTGAGTAGTAGCTGACTTAGTTGTCTATGTGCTTATGAACAGATGAGTATACTTTTATTTTGCTTGGCAGGGGCAAGATCTTGCTATTAATCAACTTTCTAGAATATTTTTTCTTGATATGAATTATGAAATTTGCTTTGTTAACATCTTCATATATTGTCACCTAAAAGGTGTAGGCTGAGATGATCGTTTTATTTGCAGACAAGATCAAGGACTGGGCCAACGCAGTCGTTAGACTTAACCAAAGGTAGCCCATTGGCACCGGGTAAAGTAGTATCGGCGGCTCAGGGACATGAAGTAAGTTCCTCCGTTTAGGTGTATTGGTGTTTCTGAACTAGCAGGCACAATTCATCTCGTGACCGCTGGCCGTTGTCTTCCCATCTCCTAAAATTTGTGACCAAGCGATTATACCTCAAACTGAAGCTTGGTCTTTCTCAAGATTTACCATGGTGTAATTTTATGCTACAGTCAAGCCTTGGATATAAAATAAACATGTTATGAAGATGATATATCCGTTTTAGAAATACATATTGAAGGACTATAGCAGCGTTTCTTTTTACTGAATTTCGTTTTGTTGTTTTTTCATCTATATCGCTCATTTTGTTGACATGATTATTCAAATATGCCTAATGTTTCTTTGTTTTTTCAGGTTTCTCAAAACTAACAAATGTTGCTCTCTGATAAATTAGGAGGCTGAAGATGGTAGCCATCGAACTCCCATTTTGGAAAAAATCTGGAGATGTGTAGTGCTGATAAAGAAATGCAGGTATGTATGAGTCTGATGTTTGCATCTTGTGATGCTCACATGCTCGTGCAGCTACTATGTGGATTTGCCGCCACCGCCTCGAGTCGCTTCACCAGTAAATCCAGCCGCCACCATGGTAATTTCTTTTCAGTCCCAACTCTCCTCCTGTCCCCGCATTTGCTTGCTACAGGTGTTCTTTTTGTGTGTGTGCTTGTTGGCTTAGTGACATGTGTGTTCAGTGCACGTTGTCTTTGCCTGCTAGGGTGTTGGCTCTGCTACTTGGCGGTTCTGTTGAGTAGTAAGCTGATAGGATGGTATTTCTCCTTCGTCAGCCAAGGAGTTCACACATCTCTCGGTTCTCTGGACATGTCACCATGGACAAGAAGAGTGGGAGGACACTCTTCTACTGGTTCTTGGAGGCTCAGGCACAACATCTCCTTCTCTAGCTCAATTGGGATTTCTTACTTACCTCATTCTCTTGTTTTTCATTTTTTTTACTTAGTCACTTATTTCTGGAAGGATTTTGTAGCTATTATCTTGAGCTGCTTGTAGTTCAATAATGTTTGATTTGCTACTTGGGGTGCATACACGAGAATACACATTATTTTTCAGTTCAATGCGCAATAGATAGCTTTTGGTTGTCTCCATTAGGACACAAAAGTACTAGATTTTGAAGCTTTTAATACCTCAAATATGCCAACTGCAGATCAACATGGTAGTTACAATGGTCCCATGTCCTAATTAGGTCTTTTATTTCGTTTTGCAGGCGTATTATGTTGGAGGTTGTTTCTTATTTTTACTATAGATCAAGTTTCTTTGTTTCCTTTCTAGCTACCTCTGCTGCATTTGTTTTATATATCCTATATGCTTTAAATATCCTATATGCTGTCATGATCCTTGCTTCAGTCATCATGTTGATTTTCCAAATTTGGTCGGGTGTTGTTTTTCTTTTGCCCTTGTGCGCTTTGATCAATGTGCTCTAGCTTTGTGACTCTGATGATGCACAGGCAATGGTGGCATGGGTGGAACGAGAGGAAGGATGGGAATCAGCTACTTGCATTCACACGGAGGAGGCAACGTCGACTCGATGGCACAGCAGAGGAGGCTGGGCTCGTTGTGGATCTTCTTGAGGCAGCGGGACGTCGGCGAGAGCATCGCTGCTGGCAACGGCTCGAATGACCTCTTGAGGATCTTCTCCATGAGCACCTGGGACGACACCAACTCCAACATCGGTAGCCGACAAAGAAGAAGGCCGAGGTGCTCGGCGACAGCGATGTCGGCATGGTCACTAGCTTCAAAGAACATCGACTCCCAGGTAGGACAAACTTCACATATATACACTTCACATCCATCCGGACTCTCCCGCCTGCCAATTGTTTAATGCTACACTTCTACTAACACCTTGGTACAGATTCAGTTAGCCCTCTCGAGCTAGACATGCCCAAAGATGGATTTATCACTGCACTGCAGCAGGACTCCACCGACTACAGAGTCCATGCCAAGCGTGGCTGCACCACTGGCCCGCAGAGCATCGCTTGGGAGGGTTAGTTAGTTTGCTGCAACATTTTTGGTATTTGTCTTGGTGTTGGATGTTTATACAGAACATTTTTCTTCCTTATGCTGTTTAGGAAAGAAGAACAAGGATCAATAAGAGGCTAAGGAGGCTGCAAAGACCTCATTCCCTACATGGACAAGGTCACAAGGTAACTAAATCAGCTGAATTGATGCACAATCGTCAATTATGTTACGACACAGAGATGAAATTTTCGCCAGGAATTACAGAAAATTGTACTCGCTAAAGTACTAAATCTGATGACTACATGCTGCATATTTAGCGATAAAACTGAATACTAAAGTACTATATTTGGTGTTCCTAACCCGAGTTGGAAGTGTTGCCCACGAAAATCGACAGTTTTCAATAACCCGGACCTTAGTTACTTCAGATTTCAGAATTGCAAAAGTGGCAACTCAAAAAAAAATTAAATGTTGGCTATACTTTCTGTCGTTATCATGATGGTGCAATACTTTGTAGTAGATTCTCTTCGAATCCTTCTCTAACAAGGTTATGGTAGTAATTTGTACAAAAGTTGCTATGATTTTTTATTCTCAGTTTATTCTACCATTGTCGGGGCAGGCTGATCTGGCCCACGAACACCTATGGGACCGGCGGACCGAGCCCCTTTCGGTTCGGCGGGGAGCGGAGGTCGCACGAAGAGCAGATCGAGGCGAAGCACACGAGAGGTTTACCGAGCTTCGGAGCTCTCCGGAGAGATAACACTCCTACTGCTGCATGTCTAGGTGTATTACGTTCTTGCTCAGGAGTGCTGAGTGCTACAGTACACACGAGCTGCTAACGAGACTGAGCGTGGGGGAACTGACCGACCCTTTCTACGTTGCGCATGGGCCTCCTTTTATATGCTCAAGGGGTCTCCGACAGGTGGCACGTAGACAAGGGTAGAAATGGAGATGGAGTGGTTGGTACACCTACTTGTACAGTGTACAGTGTATCATACCTAACCCTGACGGCAGGGGACAAAGGCATTAAATGCCCGTCTACGTCACCCTAACAAAGGCAAACAGGGACCGTCGGGCGCCACCGCTTGCCACGATGGCAATCTTGTCGGCCGCTTGCCACACTCAAGACCGCTGGCTGCACCTCTCGCCACGCGCTACCGAAAGGTCCTGTGGCGACACGTTAGTGGATGTGCTGGAGCGTAGGTACAGAGTGGTGGTCTGCCGCGGTTGTTGTCTTGTCGCACCCGGAAGCTTGTCACTCACCAGGCCTTCCCGGCAGGCTCCTCTTGCCAGGGCCTTGTCTCCTATGTGCCTTGGGTGGCCTTCCCGGCAAGCTCCTCTTTCCGGGGCCTTGTCTCCTTGGCTTAAATACTTTGTTCTTGAATGGCTCCAAAGGAACCACGGAGGATCTTGGCGGTCACCGGTAAGCCTTGCTGCTGAGGGCTGCAATCGCCTGCACAAGTTCGGGATTCTAGGGTACCCTACTCTAGTACACCGACAGAGCCCGGGCTGGGCCACACACGGTGCCGAAGCGATGTTGGGCCAGGCCCAAAGCAGGGCATCGGCACACGCGCCCGGTCACGCCAGAATCTTACTCGACCCACCACGCCCTCCACGAACGGCACGCGCCGATCAAGGCGTCGTGTGAGAGATCGTGGGTGAGATCGTGGGGTTTCTTTATTCGAATAACGGAACGTCCGCCTCCCTCTTTATAAGGGGGAAACAGGGGCAGGCCGCCCATCTCGCCAGTTGCTATCCCATCGAAAAACCACCGCTGCTCCCCCCTTCTCTTCAAGCCTGAAAAGAGAGCAGCGCTCCGCCCCCCATCGCCACCAGCATCATCAACGCTGCCGATCTTCCTCACCGCCTCCACCATGGCTCCGAAAGCTGACAAGGGGAAGGCCGTGAAGTCGGCCGAGGCGCAGCGGCTTGCGGCGCTGCGGAAGGAGCGGGCCATCTTCCCCACTCATTTCGCCAAGGAGCCGAGGGAGAACTACTACCTCTTCGGTCGACGGAGACGCGAGCGCATCCGCGCATCGAAGGTACTCCCCGCCGCTTCGAACCGCCCCGACTGGGTATCCCTTCTTCGCGCTCTTCTTCTACTGCGGGCTCTGCCCGCCTTTCTCTGAATTCTTCTGTGACATCATGAACACCTACGGGTTTCGCCTCCTTGATTTCACCCCCAATGTTGTTCTGACCATGGCAGTTTTTGCACATCTCTGCGAAAACTTTGTCGGAGTCCACCCAAATGTAGCCCTTTTCCGCCACTTCTTTTTACCCCGAGTCGAGAGAGGGGAGCCTCTTGCTGGAGGAATTGCTTGGATCTCCAGGATCGGCAAGAAGGAAACCTATCTGGAGGGAGAGCTCCGTAGCAAATGGGAAGAATGGAGGGCAGATTGGTGCTGGATTGTCGAGGAGAACCTGCAGCCATTTACAGCCCAGCGCCAAACCCCAAAGAGGCGCTGCAACGATTGGAGCAATCTGCTCCTAAGACGCTTAGGTCAAGATCGCGATCACCCGAATCCTTCGCCTCGGACTTGCCGGACTCACCGTGAGGCACTGTTGGCGCGGACTTTCTTCGCCACAGACGCCCCTTGCAGGAGAGGAGGAGACCTGCCCGGGAGTTTCGTAACGCGGCAGAGACATCATGAGGCTGCGCCCAGGCCTCAACTTCAACTTCACTGTCTTGGAGCTTGACGCGATGCTCTTAGAGCTGTTCAAGCCCGATCCTGATCATCCGGAGATGTTTAGGTTGCCGAGGGGCGTCGTTCTGTTGTGCAACAATTCTGCGCTTGACCGCATCCGTGCAATGATGCCGTCGTGCGACTCACATGGAATTGTCCCAACCTGGCAAGAGCCGGCACATGATGTCGTGCGGCAGTTCTTTGACAATCTGGTAGAAATGTCCGTCCGCCCCGATGAGCAGAGGGGCCTCACCCGCGACACCACCGACAATGAGATGCAGCGCATCGCCACCAGGCTGGAAGAGGCGGCAGCAGCCGCTGCCGCGGGCGAGTTTGGCTTCACTGTGGAGGAGGCTGAGGCAGCCGAGGCGGCAAGCCTTGTCGAGCGAAAGGAGTTTGCCGGCGAGGAGGAGCTTGCCGAGTCAAGCCGAGTCGAGCGAACCCGCCGAGGGCGCATCCTCCCCGCCTCCAAGCAGCTTGCCACGAGCGGAGCCACCAGCTCCACCAAGAAGGCGTCTTGGCAAGGCCGGAGATGTAGCAGGGCGGCAGACGGCAACCGCGGCAGCCTCAAGACGACGCGCTCCACTGCGGCAAGCATCAAGCTTTGTTGCTGGAGCACCTCACGCCGCTGCGGCAACTAGAGCGGGCCCTCAGAGACCACCGGTTCCGCTCCCGCCAAGCGTCCAAGGGAACCCACTCCTCCGCCTCGTCGTACTAGAGGCGGGCCAGAATTCGACCTCTCCGCGCTCAGCTCCGACGAGGAAGAAGAAGAGTAAGATTCCTTGCTGTACTTGTAATTCTTCGATTTGTTGCTTTGTCTTGTATCTGATTTGCTTTACTCTGAACCCATTCCTTTTCAAGGCGCTGGCTAGAGAATGTCGAAGAGAGCCAAGACCCCGGTGATTGTCGTCGAGGACGAACCCACTGTGACAGCAGGAGGCGCGTCCGAGACAACCTTGCCGGATGCGGCAACTCTTCTTCAAAGCAGCCCCCAGCGCAGCCCCCAGCGTAAGTATATGGTCTACTTCTTGCTGTTCGGCGTGCATGGGTGCTCTTTCTTTCCTGATATCTAACTGTTGATTTGTGTAGGAGCAGAGCAGCCTCCTTATGCTTCGACTATGCCTCCAAGGGTGGATTCCCCGGCAAGGGAGCGTTCTCCGGCAAGGGAGACTTCTCCGGCAAGGGGCAGCTATTCGGCAAGGGACGGCACCAGCGATCCCTTGGCGGCGGAGACCATGACCGTAGACCCCAGCACAGGTAATCTTCTTGCTTGAAAACTTCCCTTGTGTTTTTCTTCTTCTGATTTTATTTTTAAATATTTGCTTGACTTTCTTCATCCATCCGCCACAGAACCAATGGAGACCGAGGTTGCCGGCGAGGAGGACGTGCGCGGCGACACTGATGAAGCCGCCGCCATGGAAGAAGGAACCGGCGCTGACGAGCCCGCCGGCGAAGAGGCCGCCAAAGCTACCGCCGCAGAAGCTGGCGAGGGGTCTGGCGATCGCACTGACGGCCCTGAGGCCGCAGGAGCGCCAGGCGCTACGCCGACCGCCGATCCCTCCGCCGCTGCTGCAGCTGCCAGTTCAAGAGCCCCAGCCCGGTGCCTACTTGAAGGCCGGCGATGGCGTCTTCATCAAGCTCCCATGGGAGTCGAGCTCTAGGGCGCCGGCCGAAGGAGAAGCTTTTGATGAAGAGCTGCTCGCCTCCACTGGACTGACGCTAGTCGACGCGCCAAGCAGCAGCAGCGGCGAGCCTGAGGAGGAGTAGCTACTGCGGAAGCTGTTGTCGCTCTACCGCGCCCGACAAGCCAAGCTGGAATCCCGGGAGGCGCTTGTCGCGAAGGCGGGAGCAGACATCGAGAAGCGCTGGAGGAGCTCCGGGGCCGCAACTGTGAAGCTCTTCGGTCATTGGCAGAGGAGCGGGAGTGGCTTGCCGAGGAGCGCAAAGCCTTCCTCCTCGAGAAGGTCAAGCCGAGGAGCAACAGCGCTTGCCGCCGAGAAGCTGCTCACGCAGGAAGGCGAGTTGGCGCAGCGGAAGGTTAACCTTGACAGCCACGAGGAGGATCTTGCTATGCGCGAGCAAACATTTGGCGGGGCTCTCAAGGAAGCAAAGGATGCTGCCGCAGCTGCCGAGGCCGCCAAGAAGGAGCTGGAGACGAAGGTGGCGCAGCTGGAGGCCAGTCTCAAGGAGAGCGGCGAGGAGCTTGCTGCACTCAAGCACGAGCGCGAGAAGGACGCCTACACTCTTGGCGAGCTGCATGGCCGTCTCGCCGAGAGGAGCAAGGAGCTCAGCACCGCCAAGGACTTCAATGCAGATCTTGAGTTGAAGCTAACTACTTTGACTTAGGCGCTGGACGGCGCCAGGGAGCAGGAGGTGGCCTTGAAGGAGAAGATCAAGGCCGACGAGGGGCTCTTTGGCGAAGTCTTGCCGCCAGAGTGCCTTGAGGGAGAACGTGGAGCACTGGACCGAGGGTCTCGTGGATGTTGCTGCAGCCATCAACAGGGAGCTGATGGAGCTGGGGATGGTGGATCTTGGATATTCCTCCGACGAGCACCTCCAACCCAGTGCCAAGCTTAGCTTGTTCTTCAAGGGCGTGGTGAAGGCCCTCCAGCGACTCCGGGAAGAAGTCCCAAAGCAGCTGGCCGAGGAGTCGCGTCAAATTTGCGCGGGAGCTCTCCAAAAGGTGCTGATGAAGGTGGCCTTCCGCAACCCAGGCCTCAACCTCACCAACGTCCTCAAGTCCCTGCCGCCGGATGCTGATGTGGAGGCGCTCAAGACCCTTGTCGCACCCATTGTGGACAGGGTGAGCGGAATCAAGAGGGTTGAGAGCGATCGCGTGGATTAGGTCGCCTGTTTTCTCTTTCTCTTGCCGCTGCTGGTCATGTCATAAGAACAATCCATTAGAGCTGCGGCAAGCTATCTTGTAATATAACTCTATTTTGGGTATCAATTGCTATGTTATTTCCTTTACTTGATTCCTTCCTTTTTATGTTTTTGCCCTATGCTTTTAGGGAACTTGTCATTGGCACTGAGCCATGAGCTGAGTCTTGAGACGTCGCCTTTCTTTGGCGGTGCCGCTTCCGACAAGCAACCTTGTCGCAACTAGTCGCAGCTCACTTAAGTTGTTGAGCGGACTCAAACAAAGTAAGGGCGCAACTAGCTACGAGTTGGTTCCTCTCAAGACAGGTTTTCCATACAAAGTACGGTCGTTCGAGGAAGATAACTTAAAAAAAATTTAAAACTGATTGCTCAAACTTTGGCAACTTAGCTTTTCTGTTGTTTGCTTCTCGGTAAGGCTAGACTTCCTTGAGCGACGCTTGGTCCACACCATTATCTTCTCCTTTCCCCCCAGCAAACTTGTGTGCGAGGGAACCCTCCTTTCTTTGAGAAAGAGAAAGAAGAGAAAATAAAGATATGGAGCCTTATGGCTCGTTATTACTACCAGGGTAGGTGCTGCACAAAGTGTCAGATAACGCATGCAAAATAGAAGTAAAAAGAATGAAATTGAAAAGATGTGCGAAGCACGCTAGCTTTACTTATGCACGGGTCTCATGCGCGCTTTGTACAAAGGATTACATGCAACAGCGGCAAGACTTGTACAAAAGGTGGTTGCCGGAACAGGTTCCGGCAACCGCGCCCTACGGGTAGAACTTACGAAGATGCTCAATGTTCCAGGAGTTGCTCACCGGAATGCCATCTTCGGTCTCAAGGCGGACAGCGCCAGGCCTAGTGACTCGTTTCACCCGGTAAGGGCCTTCCCACTTTGGCGTCAACTTGTTGGAATTCTTGGCGGACTGAACGCGCCGAAGAACAAGGTCGCCTTCCTCGAGACTTCTGGCATTAACTTTGCGGCTATGGTAGCGGCGCAAAAAGCTTGCCGGGTACCGAGCAGCTCATAAAGAGCCTGAAGACGATCCTCCTCAAGGAGCAAAGACGTCATGTTGTCGCAGCTGCTCTTGCTCAAGCTCATCATAAGCGAGCACTCGAGCCGATCCGTATCTGAGTTCCGTGGGGAGAACTGCCTCCGCTCCATAGACTAGAGCGAAGGTGTATGCGGCGATGGCTCGATTTGGCGTCGTCCTGATCGACCAAAGAACCACCGACAGCTCCTCAATCCAGTTTCTTCCGCACTTGCGCAGCCTATCGAAAGTTCTGGTCTTGAGCCCACGCAACACTTCAGCATTTTCCCTCTCCGCTTGACCGTTGCTTCTCGGATGAGCAACAGAAGCGAAGCAGACCTTGGCACCAAGATCTTGGACGTACTGCATGAAGGTGCGGCTTGTGAATTGCATGTCGTTGTCGGTGATGATCCTGTTAGGGATTCCGAAACGGCAAACAATCGACCTGAAGAACTTGATTCTTGTTGTCTTTGTCACCTTCCTCATCGCTTCCACTTCCGGCCACTTTGTGACCTTGTCGATTGCAACGCATAAGTACTCAAAGCCCCGACAGCTCGGGGAAAGGGGCCGAGGATGTCGAGCCCCGCACCGAAAATGGCCAGGATAAAGGGATCGTCTGGAGAGCTTGAGCTGGCTGGTGTATCTGCTTGGAATGGAACCGCACGCTTCACACTTGGTTACTTGTGCGATTTGCATCACGGAGGCGGTCGGCCAAAGAAACCTTGCTTTAACGCTTTGCCGGCAAGTGCTCTGGCGCCAATGTGGTGACCACATATACCTCCATGTATCTCTGCCAACAACTTTTGTCCGTCTTCCCGGTGAATACACTTCAATTTCACACCGTTGAGTCTTCTTCTATACAGTGTGTTGTCGACAAACTGGTACATGCTTGACTGCCGGGCTACTCTTTCCGCTTCTTCTTGCTCTTGAGGAAGTTCTCCTGTCTGAAGGAAATGGACAATCTGCTGTGCCCATGCTGGAGCTTGCGGCTCGACAACAAGGACCAAAGGCACATCTGCTGCTGCGGGAACATCCGCTTCTACGGCGAGAACTCGCGGCTCACCGGAGCTTGACGTTCCCCGGCAAGCTTGCCGGGGCAAAGCTTGTCGGGAGCGTCTGCTTCAACGAAACAAACCCTAGGGCTTGTCGGAGCAGACTGCTCCTCAGCACTGTTGGTGTTGATCTTGGGGACCTTCTTGGCGGCGGCTTCGGGAAGCTCTGCCGGAAAGTAGTCACCAGAGATCAACTTCCTCTTCTTGCTCTGTCCAGTCGATGGTGTTACAGACGGTTGGGTCAGCTTGAGCACAAAAATCCCTGGTTCCACAGGTAACTTAAGTGCGGCGCACTTTGACAAAGCCATCGCAATGTCGTTCGAGCTCTTGGAATATATTCCATCTCAGAGGGCCGTCAAAGTGCTCTTCTAGCTTCCTCACTTCATCAACATAAGCTTCCATCAATGGACTCGATAACTCTTGTTCACTTGGCGGATAACAAGCTGTGAGTCACCCACGACAATGAGCTTCTTGATCCCAAGGTTCATCATGATCTCGAGACCGGCAAGCAAACCTTCATACTCTGCAGTATTGTTTGTTGCTTGCTCCTTGGGAAAGTGCATCTGGACTACGTACTTGAGGTGCTCTCCGGTGGGTGCAACAAGTAGCACGCCTCAAGACCGGGCGCCTTTGCAGCGAGAAGGCACCATCAAAGTACATCAGCCACTCTTTGCCTGCTTCCTTGACGGGGATGCTCGTTTCTGGAATTTCCTCATCTTGTGTTGGCGTCCATTCTGCTATGAACTCAGCCAATGCTCTTCTTTGAATAGTTGATGTTCTCTCAAACTTGAGGCCAAAGCTTGACAGTTCCAGTGCCCACTCGACAATCCTGCCTGTTGCCTCTGGATTTTGTAGTATCCTCTTCACGAAAACGAAAGTGATTACTATGATCTCATGTGCTCGGAAGTAATGGCGCAGCTTTCTCGAGGCCATGAGGAGGCCGAAAAAGTAATTTCACACACCGTAGTACCTTGACCTAGCCCCCTGCAGAAGGGAACCGACAAAGTAAATCAAGGCTGCACCATCCTTTTCGCATCTTCTCATGTGTCTACGCAGATCCATCCTTGTCGGGACAGAGCTTGCCGTGAAGCCCCCGCTTGTCGCTGGATGCATCTGCCATGGTTGCTAGCTCATCATCCGCCTCCCTCTCCGCTACTAACGCGGCACTAACCACTTTATTGGTTGCCGCTATATATAGCAGCAACTTCTCTTGTGGCCTAGGTGCGACAAGTGTTGGAGTGGAGGATGTATCTCTTTAAGTCCTGCAACAGCCTCTCCGCTTCCGAGTCCATTGCATCGGACCTGCCTTTTTCAAGATTTTGAAAAATGGCGGCGCCAAGCAGACTCTAGAGATAAACCTCTTTGAGAGCAGCTATGCAACCGCAAGCCTTCGTACATCCTTGACGCGCTTTGGTGCTTCAATCTGCTCAATGGCCTTGATCTTGTCGGGATTGGCTTCAATTCCCCGCTGAGACACGAAGAACCCGAGAAGCTTGCCGGAAGGGACTCCAAACACACAATTCTCAGGGTTGAGCTTGAGGTTGATCTTGCGCAAATTTGCAAAGGTTTCGTCTAAATCTTGAATCAGGGTCGCTTTGTCCTTGCTCTTGACCACTATGTCATCCATGTAGGCTTCCACATTTCTGTGCATTTGCGGCTCAAAAGCGTCATGGACTACTCTTGCAAATGTTGAACCAGCATTCTTTAACCCGAAGGGCATCCGTGACAAAACAGTATGTGCCACATGGGGTGATGAATGCGGTCTTCCTCATCCTCTTCGCCATGAAGATCCGATGATATCCTCGAGTATGCATCCGTAAATGAAAGCAAATCACATCCGGCCGTGGAGTCAACAATCTGGTCAATGCGCGGCAAGGGAAATGGGTCTTTGGGACAAGCTTTATTGACATCGGTAAAGTCGATACAAAGCCTCCATTTCCCGTTAGCCTTGCGTACAACTACAGGATTGGCCAACCACGTGGGATGGAGCACTCCTCTGACAAGGCCGGCTGCTTCCAATTTCTTGATTTCTTCTGCGATGAACTCTTGGCGCCCACCGCTCGCTTCGACTTTCTTCGCTTGACGGGCCGCGATGAGGACAAACGGCAAGATGGTGCTCAATTACTTTCTGGGAACACCGGGATGTCGACGGTTGCCACGCAAACACGCCGACGTTCGCCTCAGAAAGCAACGAGCGCGCCTTCCTATTTAGGGTCGAGAGAGGCACTGATGGTGAAGGTACCATAGTGTCGTCCTCCTTGGCGGACACCTTCTTGGTCTCTGGTGGAGCTGCCATCATCTTCTTACACTTGCCGGTGGAGCTCGATGGTGCGTCCTCGACGGTAGCGCAGCACCAAGAGGTGCGCTTGCGGAGTGGGCATTAGAGCTCTTGCGGACTTGGTCTTCTTCTTCCCCGGAGCTTCGGCAAGTGGCTTGCAATCTGTTGCAGCCGCTGCTTCGGATAGATCTTCTCGGCGCAGATAAGAGCATCCTTCTTGTCGCCAGGACAGAAATGACACTTATCGGGCTGGCATCTTCAAAGATGTTGTATGCATAGTGAGAGGCTGCCATGAATTTGGCAAGCGCCGATCACCAAGTATTCCATTATAAGGCAATGGAAAGTCAGCAACGTCAAAGGTGACCCTCTCAGTCCTGAAGTTCAACTCGCTGCCAAATATCACCGGCAACGTGATCTTTCCCTTCGGCTTGCTCCTTCCTGGATTGATTCCTTGGAATGTGCCGGTCTCTTCGAGCTCGCCATCAAGGATCTGGAGTTTCTGGAGCACCGCGGAGGAGATCAGATTCAAGTCGGCCCCGCCATCAACTAACATCTTGGTGACCTTGAGGTTGTGGATAGTTGGTGAAACCAACATTGGCAAGCACCCGACCGCAGTCACGCGATCAGGGTGGTCCTCAATATCAAAGATGATAGGCGTGCTGGACCATTTCAGAGGCCTGCGTGACTCGACAGATGGTTCTGCCGCATTGACTTCCCGCATCCACTGCTTGAGTTGGCGGTGTGAAGTATGCAGAGAAGCACCACCGTCAACGCACAGGACCTCTATGGCTTTCTGGAACTCCTGCTCATCGGCCTCGTCATCATCCATGTCTTCATCATCATCGTCGTCTTCATCCTTGTCGCGGCCGCGGGGAGTTCTGTCTCCTTCCCGCTGCTTGGCCTTGCCGCGGCGTCCTCCTCGGCCGGGACGTTTCTTGCTAGCTCCTCCAACACCCTCCTGGGCCTTCTCCTTGTCGCGTTGCTCGTATTCAGCCTTCGCTGCTCGACAAGCTGCTCGACCTTCTTGCAGCTCTGGAGGTCATGGCCCTTGGTGTGGTGGATCTTGCAGTACTGCTTGTTGGAGCCGTCCTGCGTGTCGGCGACCGCCACAGCCTGGCTGTTGGCGCCAGCGGCAACCTCCTTGCCGGAGCTACCGGCCTTAGCTTTCTTTGCGCCACCTCCGTTGCTGGACTGCTCAACAACTAGTACATCTCTGCCTTTCTTCTTCTTGTTGCTCCGCCGCCGGTTCTTCTTTGTCGGGGCGGTCTCCTCACTATCAGATCCTCCTGCTTCAGTATTCTCTCCGGGGAGTCTCCTCCCTTCCTCAGCACGTGCACACTTGTCGGCCAAGGCATATAGCTCATCGACGTCTCGATCTTGCACATCGCCATCTCCTCCGCATCCTGCGGTTTCGCGACGCTCGATGGAACGCTGATTACCGCGGCAGGGTGGACATCTGGGATGTTGTGTTGTACGCGGCTGAATCTCTGAATGTACTTGCGCAGGGGCTCTCCTTCCTTCCGGGCGAGTATGTGAAGGTCGCTTTCTTGGCCATGAGGCTTGTGGCCGCCCGTAAAGGCGCCGACAAACTGATGGCATAGATCTGCCCAAGAAGATATGGAGTTGTCCGGCAAGTGCATGAGCCAAGATCTGACATTGGGCTTGAGCACCAGCGGGAAGTAGTTGGCAAGGATCTTGTCGTCTCGCCCCCCAGCAGCTTGCACCACAATGGTGTAGATACTGAGGAACTCCGACGGATGCGTCTTGCCGTCGTATTTCTCCGTACATCTGGCTTGAAATTTTTTCTTGCTGGGCCATCGACTTGCCGCAGCTCACGAGTGAACGCAGGGCAACCTACGCGTCTGACGGCAAGTCGCCTGGTTCCGGGCGCATGCATGTCAATAGAGGGCCCAGCGCTTGTCGGATTGACGCCGCTTCTCTTCGGGCGCCGATCGCGAGTTCGAGCGTCTTCTTGCTGTCGTTCGTGAAGAACTTGGCGCTGATCGCCACGAGCTCGTGGATCCGGCGACGCTGTGGAGTCATTGTCGAGGTGGATCCGCGAGTCGGCGATCTTGGCCTTCGGGCGGAGAGTGCATGGTGGTTGCACCCCCACGGTCTCTGCCGCCACCGGCTCGTGTTTGGCGATCCTGCCGCGGCAGCGATGCACTTTCGGTTGCCGCGGGCGTCGCCGTTAAGCGAAGCCGATGAGACTACGAATGGTGGCCTCCACTCATCGACCTTGTCGGCCGTTGGAGGGTAATCCAGAGCGATTGAGCTCGCCAAAGCTTCGCTGGAGTGGTGGGTGGCAGTGGCGAACGGCACGAGGAGCGGGATATGCTCGGACTTCTAAGTATGTTAGAAGGAGCAGTATCCCGTCTGAGCGACCGTGCCTCGCTTGCGCCAGCATGTTGGCGTGCATGCTGGTCTTGAGCATCCCGAGATCCTCCAGCTCGATCTTGGTCCAACGAGCGTATGGCATTGTGAATGCCATGACGCTTTCGGTCTCGCGCCTCCTGAGACGGGCGCGGTGCATGTACGGACGCCGAGGTCCGCGCAGCCTTGTCCTTGGACTTGGCAGCACCGTGAGCTCCCCCGTCGCCGTCCATTCTTCCGCCGGCGTCTACCCCACCACCTGTTTGCTCCGGTGGCGGTGGGTTCGACGCGGACGGGGCTTCGCCAACAAGCCTTCTTCTTCGGTGGCATGTTGATGAAGATGATGAAGATCTAGCTCGCGTGGACGCCGGATCAGGTTCACACAACCTCGACGCCTTTACTTGGCGCGCCAAAGATGTCGGGCAGGCTAATCGCCCACGAACACCTATGGGGCCGGCGGACCGAGCCCCTTTCGGTTCGGCGGGGAGCGGAGGTCGCACGAAGAGCAGATCGAGGCAAAGCACACGAGAGGTTTACCCAGCTTCGGAGCTCTCCGGAGAGATAACACTCCTACTGCTGCATGTCTAGGTGTATTGCGTTCTTGCTCAGGAGCGCTGAGTGCTACAAAGACACATGAGCTGCAATCTAGACCGAAAGCGTGGGGAACTGACCGACCCTTTCTACGCTAAGCATGGGCCTCCTTTTATATGCTCAAGGGTCTCCGGCGGTGTGGCACGTGAGACAAGGGTACAAATGGAAATGGAGTGGTTGGTACACCTACTTGTATAGTGTACGATGTATCATACCTAACCACGACGGCAGGGACAAAGGCATTAAATGCCCGTCACGCCACCCTAACAAAGTGCAAACAGGGACCGTCGGGGCGCCACCGCTTGCCACGATGGCAATCTTGTCGGCGCCGCTTGCCACCTCAAGACCACTGGCTGCTGACCTCTCTCGCCAGCGCTGGAAAGGTCCCAGGGAGACACGTAGTGGATGTGCTGGAGCGTAGGTACAGAATGGTGGTCTGCCGCGGCAAGCGCCTTGCCGCGGTTGTTGTCTTGTCGCGCCCGGAAGCTTGTCGCTCACCGGGCCTTCCCGGCAAGCTCCTCTTGCCGGGGCCTTGTCTCCTATGTGCCTTGGGTGGCCTTCCCGGCAAGCTCCTCTTGCCGGGGCCTTGTCTCCTTGGCTTAAATACTTTGTTCTTGAATGGCTCCAAAGGAACCACGGAGGATCTTGGCGGTCACCCGGTAAGCCTTGCCGCGGAGGGCTGCAACTGCCCATGCACAAGTTCAGGATACTAGGGTACCCCTACTCTAGTACACCGACAACCATGGATTCCCTCTGGTATGTGCATGTTTCACAACTGAATATACACGTATAAGAAACTTGAGAGCCAATATTAGTGCTAAAGGATTACTTTGATTGCGGATCTATGCTGTCGAGGCAACACAGGCCAATACACATTCAGGAAATATGTGACCAACTTTCCCAAGGTCCCGCATCGTCTACTCAGGTTAATTCTCAGTCTACAACCTCCAAAACCTGCATTTCTATTTTTAAAAATGCTTAAGCGCCCATTGCTCTAAGCGTCAGCATGTCGCTTCGCTTATGCTTCATGCTTTCCTGAACATTTATTTCTATCAAACTTTTTTAAGTTTTCACGCTGATTCTTGTTGTGGGAGCTGAATTGTGCTCCGGTGGAAGTGTTAGAGTGTATCATTTTGTAAGCATAATCTATATCAGTTCCTATTGGGAACATACCCATGTAAGTATTTGTAAGAATCCTGTAGGAGCATGCTACTAGGACTTGTGTAGATTGGCTATTCTAGATATTGGCATGAGAATGGTCTGCATCCTATATATGGTCTTAGTGCGTCTAAAAAAAGCACGTGTTAAATAACTATCAGCACAACGGTTTCTAACCAATAAAGTTACTCCCGTTGGTATATATGAGGCAATGTTTAATATTTTGTTAGAATAATGGTTTTATTAATTGGATGATTATCACTTTCATGGTGCGCCTACTTTCAGATATGTAAAATTCAGGACTCTATGTAATGTGCCTTCAATATCTATTCAACAGTTGAATAGCAACATCAAATCATTCCTCGAACTTATTATATCATGCTCTCTAACTTCTTGACATTTAATTTCAATTAAACAAATCTTGTTCATAGTGAAAAATATATTTTATAGAAAAATAGCTCTTTATTATGTTTATTATCTCTAGCTACTTCTACTGTGGTCCTTGCTTAATACTGATGTTTGTCTTGTGATTGATTCAGGATATTACGTGCCCCAAGCCCTCTGAGAATCAATGCCCGATCTAATTTCAATAGTGGGCATGACAGCATCAAACTTCTCTCTTCAATATTGAAGAAGCGGCTTACTCGGATCAATGGGCATGCACTTAGAAAAATAGCTAAAGAGTACGTGATATTCCTAGAGTAAATAAAGGACATGGTGTGCTCATAAGTTAGACAGAAGCAAAATGTTATTTATTATGCTCTGTTGTATCTTGAATTTTTCTTCCACCTACCAATACCCCAGTATTGAATATCTACTTTCCCATTGTCGTACAGAAACTGATGTTAGTATTTGTGCATACTCTTTGTCTTAAGTGGGCTTTCTTTTAAAAAACATGCCTTTATATTACCAAAATAACATAACAAATTATGTAATCTAAGTATATATTTTAAGAGACAAGTCTTAGTTTTTCATATAAATGGGTTACAAATTGTATGGATTCAAATTGGACTCTATCATTTGGTCGCAAAATGATCACAGTGATGTCTACGACCTCCTCCTAGATGTATTAATCTCAATATCATGTTTGGTTTTCTTCCCTTTTCTCTTCTAATGATGTAATTTCTTTTACTAAGATAACACCATGTTTGTTGTAATGCCTTATTGGATGTAAGATCCCTTTTCTACTTTGAATGAATTTACTTCATATATTAGTTTAGTTCATCATTCGTAGACAGTGGAATATTTTTGTCCTTCATGCTTAAATGAGCATTGTGTAAAAGTATGTCTAAGTTCTCTTTCTTCAAGTGCTTCAAGTAAATGAAATTGTTTATTTTGAATTTAATACCTTTTAATAATAATCATAATGAGAGGGGTATGCTTCTCTCTCTGGGCAAATGTTACTTTAGACAACATGTACTAAGAAATAAAAACTCTAGAAATGTATTTGAATCGCACAAAAATAGTCCGTAGTTCTTATTCATACTTCAAACACGTGAGGCTCTGCAAATTAAACCATGTTTTTTTTTCAAGGCGCATATGGATTTAGCAGACCACAACTAAACCGACTCTATATACATGGCCTGTCGGATTTAGCAGACCACAACTAAACCGACTCTATATACATGGCATGTCCTTAGTAAAGGAAACTATTTTCATCACGAACATGGCTTTAGTTGAAGGTTCTTGCAGCATGAAACTATTTTCATCGACAACATGTCTTCAGCAGGTCTCTGCGCCATTTGCGCAACGAGTCAACTAGTATGCTTTATGTTCAAGTTCAAGAGGTAAATGACATGCTTCTCCATAAACCATCTTATATGGAGACATACCCATAGGATTTTTGTATGCAGTTCTATAGGCCCATAATGAATCATCAAGTTTATTGGACCAATTCTTTCTAGATCTATTCATGGTCTTTTGCAAAATTAATTTGAGCTCTCTATTGCTCAACTCTACTTGACCACTCGACTGCGGGTGATAAGGAGATGCGATTCTATGATTGACATCATACTTAGCGAGCATCTTACGGAGAACACCATGAATAAAGTGTGAACCACCATCTGTCATAAGATATCTAGGGACTCCAAACCTCGGAAAAATAACTTCTTTAAGCATTTTAATAGAAGTGTTATGATCAGCACTACTAGTTGGAATAGCTTCTACCCACTTAGTAACATAATCAACAACAACTAAAATATGTGTATAACCATTGGAGGCAGGAAAAGGTCCCATATAATCAAAGCCCCAAACATCAAACGATTCAATAACAAGAGAATAATTCATAGGCATTTCTTGACATCTACTGATGTTACCTATTCTTTGACATTCATCGCAAGATACGACAAACTTACGAGCATCTTTGAAAAGAGTAGGCCAATAAAAACCAGATTGTAGTACCTTGTGTGCAGTTTTGTCTCTAGCGTGGTGTCCTCCATAGGATTCAGAGTGACACTTGCGTAGGATTTGTTCCTGTTCATGCTCAGGCACAAAATGTCTAATAATACCATCTACTCCTTCTTTATAAAGGTGTGGATCATCCCAGAAGTAATGCCTTAAATCATAAAAGAACTTTTTCTTTTGCTGGTATGTGAAACTAGGCGGTATATATTTAGCAACAATGTAATTAGCATAATCCGCATACCAAGGAGCAGTTGGAGAAGCATTTACGACCGCTAATTGTTCATCAGGAAAACTATCATTAATAGGTAGTGGGTCATCAAGAACATTCTCTAACCTAGACAAGTTGTCTGCAACGGGGTTCTCAGCTCCTTTTCTATCAATAATATGCAAGTCAAATTCTTGGAGCAAGAGAACCCATCTAATGAGTCTAGGCTTAGCATCTTTCTTTTCCATAAGATATTTAATAGCAGCATGATCAGTGTGAATAGAAACTTTGGAATCAACAATATAAGGTCTAAACTTAATCACATGCAAACACAACTGCTAAGAATTCTTTTTCAGTGGTAGCATAATTTCTCTGGGCAGTATCAAGAGTCTTGCTAGCATAATGGATAACATTCAATTTCTTATCGACTCTTTGCCCTAAAACAACACCTACAAAGATAATCACTAGCATCGCACATAATTTCAAAAGGTAAATTCCAATCAGGTGGATGAACAATAGGTGCAGTGATCAACGCTTTCTTAAGTGTTTCGAATGCTTCTACACAATCATCATCAAAGACAAAAGGAATATCTTTTTGCAATAAATTATTCAGAGGCCTATATATTTTAGAAAAGTCCTTAATGAACCTCCTATAGAAACCGGCATGACCAAGGAAACTTCTTATACCTTTTATGTCCTTGGGACATGGCATCTTTTCAATAGCATCAAGTTTGGCTTTATCAACTTCAATACCTCTCTCGGAGATCTTATGCCCCAAGACAATGCCTTCATTAACCATAAAGTGACACTTTTCCCAAGTCAGGACGAGACTAGTCTCTTCGCATCTCTGCAAAACTCGATGAAGGTTGCTCAAACAATCATCAAAAGAGGATCCATAGACGGAGAAGTCATCCATGAATACCTCACAAATCTTTTCACAAAAATCAGAAATATAGCCATCATGCATCTTTGAAAGGTAGCAGGTTTATTGCATAAACCAAAAGGCATACGTCTATAAGCAAAAGTACCAAAAGGGCAAGTAAAAGTAGTTTTAGATTGATCCCCACGACAGTGTATCTCGAGAGAAGCCAGAATAACCATCTAGAAAGCAAAAATGTGTGTGTTTGGATAGCCTTTCTAGCATTTGATCAATAAAAGGTAAAGGGTACTAATCTTTCTTAGTAGCTTTATTTAACTTACAGAAATCAATTACCATCCTATAACCTGTAATAATTCTTTGCGGGATCAATTCATCTTTATCGTTAGGAACAACGGTAATACCTCCCTTTTTAGGGACACAATGGACAGGGCTTACCCATTCACTATTAGCAACGTGATAAATAATAGCTGCCTCAAGGAGTTTTAGTATCTCCATTCTTACCACTTCCTTCATTTTGGGATTTAATCGTCTTTGAGAATCTCTAACTGGTTTGGCATCTTTCTCCACTGAAATTTTGTGTTGACATAATGTGGGACTAATGCCCTTAAGATCATCCAGAGTATATCCAATAGCAGCTCGGTGCTTCTTCAGAGTTTTCAATAATCTTTCTTCTTCTTTCTCTGAAAGGTTAGCACTAATAATAACATGATATATTTCTTTTTCATCAAGATAAGCATACTTAAGATTATCAGGTAATGGTTTGAGTTCAAACACGGGATCACCCTTGGGTGGAGGAGGATCCCCAAGAATTTCAATGGGAAGGTTATGTTTCAGCATAGGTTCTTGTTTAAGGAATACTTCATCTATTTCTTCCCTTTCCTTCATAAACATATCGTTTTCATGGTCTAGCAAATATTGTTCTAACGGATAAGTTGGTGGAACAGCAATGGAAGCAAGACCGATAATTTCATCCTTACTAGATGGTTCCCTTTCACGAGGTTGTCTACTAAACTTGGCAAAATTAAACTCATGAGACATACCATCTATGCCAACAGTGACAATATTCTTTTCACAAATAATCTTAGCACTAGCAGTATTCAAGAAGGGTCTACCAAAAATAATGGGACAAAAATCATCTTGTGGGGAACCAAGAACAAGAAAATCAGCAGGGTATTTAATCTTCCCACACAAGACTTCAACATCTCTAACAATCCCAATAGGTTTAATGGTGTCCCTATTAGCAAGCTTAATAGTAACATCAATGTCTTCTAATTCAACAGGTGCAATATCGTGCATAATTTCTTTATAAAGATCATAAGGTATCGCATTAGCACTAGCACCCATATCACATAAACCATGGTAACAATGATCTCCTATTTTAACAGAAATAACAGGCGTGCCTACAACAGGTCTACGTGTCTTAGTATCGGGTCTAGCAATATTAGGAGTTTCACCCAAGAAAGAGATGACATGTCCATCTAAGTCCTCATCCAAAAGATCTTTAATCATAGCAATACTAGGTTCAACATTAATTTTCTCAGGAGGTGTATAAGTCCTAGTATTACTCTTACGAACAACAGTCGAAGCTTTAACATGCTCTTTTATCCTAACAGGAAAAGGAGGTTTTTCAACATAAGCAGTAGGAATAATAGGATCACTATATGTAATAGTCTTCTCTTCGATTGTAATAGGTGCAACTACTTTCACTTCAACAGGAGGATTATATTTAAACCACTTCTCCTTAGGGAGATCAACATGAGTAGCAAAAGTTTCACCAAAAGTAGCTACTATCTCAGAGTCAAGTCCATACTTAGAGCTAAATCCACGGAAAGCATCAATATCCATAAAAGATTTAACACAATCGAACTTAGGTGTCATACCTGACTCCTTACCGTCGTCGGAACCCCAATCTTCAGAGTTGCATTTAATTCTTTCCGATAAGTCCCATTTGAAATCAATAGTCTTCAGCATATAGGAACCAAAGACAGGAAGTATCGGCAGGTTGCGATTATCAAGAGAAAGCCGAGCATAAAATTCTGAATAATCATTTCCCTAGAGAGCTCATGATTGGGGCATGAATACAACATTGACTTAAGCCTCCCCAAGCTTGAGTGATGCTTTCTCCTTCATGAGGCCATAAATTATATATGTAATTACGATCACGATGAACAAGATGCATAGGATAGAACTTACGGTGAAATTCCAACTTCAATCGCTTATAATTCCAATATCTCGTATCATCACATAGCCTATACCATGTCATTGCATCTCCCTTCAAAGATAAAGGGAAGACCTTCCTTTTGACAACATCATCGGGAATACCTGCAAGCTTAAATAATCCACAAACTTCATCCACAAAGATAAGGTGTAAGTCGGGAGGTAATGTTCCGTCTCCTGCAAAAGGATTAGCTAGCAGTTTTTCTATCATACCCGAAGGAATCTCAAAGTGAATATTTTCATAAGGTTCAGTAGGTTGAGCAGCATCTCTTTGCTCTTCTGGTTGGGGTGAAGATACCCCAAACAAGCCCCTCAAAGGATTAGTTTCCATAGTGACAAGTAACAGAAAATTTCAGCACACTATATAAATGTTTCCTTACCAAGTTCCACTCACCAAGAGCGCTACGCTCCCCGGCAACGGCGCCAGAAAAGAGTCTTGACGACCCACAAGTATAGGGGATCTATCGTAGTCCTTTCAATAAGTAAGAGTGTCGAACCCAACGAGGAGCAGAAGGAAATGATAAGCGGTTTTCGATGAAGGTTTTCTCTTGCAAACCTTTGAAATAGTAGGTGATAGATAGTTTTCTGATAAGATAAATAGTAACGAGCAAAAGTAAATAAAGTAAATAAAGTGCAGCAAGGTGCCCCAATCCTTTATGTAGCAAAGGATAAGTCTGGACAAATTCTAATAATGAAGAAGGAGCTCCCAAGGACACATTGGGAATTATCGTCAAGCTAGTTTTCATCACGTTCGTAAGATTCTCATTCGGTACTTTGATAATTTGATATGTGGGTGGACCGGCCCTTGGGTACTGCCCTAACATGGACAAGCATCCCACTTATGATTAACCCCTATTGCAAGAATCCGCAACTACAAAAAGGAGTATTAAGGTAAACCTAACCACATCATTAAACATATGGGTCCATATCAAACCCTAACGAAGCAACACATAAACTAGGGTTTAAGCTTCATCACTCTAGCAACCCATCATCTACTTATTACTTCCCTATGCCTTCCTCTAGGCCCAAATAATGGTGAAGTGTCATGTAGTCGACATTCACATAACACCACTAGAGGAAAGACAACATACATCTCATCAAAATATCAAACGAATACCAAATTCACATGACTACTAATAGCAAGACTTCACCCATGTCCTCAGGAACAAACGTAACTACACACAAAGCATATTCATGTTCATAATCAGAGGAGTAATAATATGCGTAAAGGATCTGAACATATGATCTTCCACCAAGTAAACCAAATAGCATCAACTACAAGGAGTAATCAACACTACTAGCAACCCACAGGTACCAATTTGTGGTTTTGATACAAGATTGGATACAAGAGATGAACTAGGGTTTTGAGATGAGATGGTGCTGGTGAAGATGTTGATGGAGATTGACCCCCTCCCGATGAGAGATCGTTGGTGATGATTTCTCCCTCCCGGAGGGAAGTTTCCCCGGCAGAACAGCTCCGCCAGAGCCCTAGATTGATTCCGCCAAGGTTCCGCCTCGTGGCGGTGGAGTTTCGTCCCGTAAGCTTGCCCACGATTTTTTTCCAGAGGGAAAGTGATGATATAGCAGAAGATGGACGCTGGAGGCCCACCAGGGGGCCCAGAAGATAGGGGCCGCGCCCTAGGGGGCGCCCCCTGTCTCCTGGACAGGGTGTGGGCCCCCTGGCCTGTTTCTTTTGCCATAAATTCTTATAAATTCCAAAAAGTTGTTTCGTGGAGTCTCAGGTCTTTTGGAGTTGTGTAGAATAGGTTTCCAACGTTTGCTTCTTTTCGGCCCGAATTCCATTACGGCATTCCCCCTCTTCATGGTAAACCTTGTAAAATAAGAGAGAATAGCCATAAGTATTGAGATATAATGTGTAATAACAGCCCATAATGCAATAAATATTGATATAAAAGCATGATGCAAAATGGACGTATCAGGGGACCTCTCGGCTGTTATCGCGGCGAGGCGGGACATCTCTGCTGCTTCCGCTTCCTTGCTCACCGCTCCGTGGTCGTTTCTCGACCAACAACTCCTCCCACGGGCCATGGTAGACATAAGTAATGACGAAGAAAGACTTGTTTGTTTGTTGATGAGGAATTGAGGAGAATGTGCAGTCATTGTCGAGTAGGTAGTATTTATAACCTAGTAATAAGCTGCTTAGGGAAACCATTTAGGTTTTGATCGGTGTGAACAGGTATGTAATTAAATATAGCAGGGGTAAGTTTGGAATGTGACGGGAACAAGCTCAAAATTTATTGATGGTTCCGGTTTTCAAAGTGCGGAACGATTCCCAGGATGGCGTAACATGGGCACATGTTCTCAGATGCATATGTGTGTGTGCACTATAGGATGCACCGCAATTGGCGATGTCAGCACATGGCTTGTTCCATAAACCGTGCGGGCTCGTTATTACCATCGTGCATGATTCTTTTAATTAGTGTATGTGTCCATCTATCGCACACGTGTATAACGTGATTAATTTATACACCGTGCGTCTGTGTTGGTAGGTACGAGCTGGTATATGCATCCCCCGGCTTGTGCACGACTATTCCCTACATGTTCAAGTGCTATATGCATATCGTTGCTCGCCGTTGAGGCGGACGCGGCGCGCGCTCTACTCGCACCTCTCTGTCACCGTTGAGGGGGCCACGACGCATTCTGCTCGTGCCCCTCGTCCCTCCGCGCGCTTTGCTCTCGCGTCCCTCTACATGCTCTGCTCGTCATTGAGGCGGCTGCAGAGCGCTCTGCTCACGCCGCACACTCTGCTCACCGTTGAGGCGGCCGCGGAGTGCTCTGCTCGCGTCCCTCCGCGCGCTCTGCCCTCACGACCTCCGCGCGCGCACTGCCAGCTGTTGGGGGTCTGCGCACGATCACGTTGGGGGCCCCATATGCATGCGGTTGTGCTGCGCGCGTCGCCACAATGCAGTTACGTGCGGCACGATGGAGTTACACGCTGCCAAAACTGCCATCCGGACGTGCCGATATTCCAGGCCGTCTGGCCCCCCATTTATTCCCACGGCCATTATAACCTTAGTCTCTTCAACCTTTCAATCACGCCCCACAACACAAGCAAGCACAACCATGATGACACATATAGACAGGATATCTAGCGGCGCTCCAATGGAGTTCAGCGAGCATCATGTGGACACCCGCATGAGGGAGAAGGACCTGTCGGTGGTGTACACCATCGACCCGGCCGTGGTGGAGGAGTTCATCCACACCATGGAGCAGTTGCTTGCTCAGGACAAGTACAAAGTGGTCGGCATCGACTTCCAGTACACCGGCGGTCATCCCAGGATAGATCAGAAGGTTGTCGTCGCCCAGTTGTGCGTGCGCCATCACATCCTTGTCCACCACTACTGCATGGCCACAAGGCCTTGCGAGTGTTTCGCCATGTTTGTCAACATCCCCGACTACAAGTTTGCTACGGTGGACACCATTAACGATGTAAAAGTGCTCAAGGTTTTGGGCTTGGCCTTCCAGGAGCTTGTCGACATCCATGGCCACTACAGGGTCTGGGGCAGCATGAAGATGGACTCACTGGTTAAACTCGTTATGGCCATCATCGACCCCTACTACGGAAACATGAAAGGTGGTGCCAGGAAAAATCCTGCATCCTAGCACGATGCCTGGGTGCGGAGACTGGATGGAGCTCACCTCAAGTTTGCGGCCAAGAATGTGTACATATGCTACGAGATGCACAGGTGGATCGTTGACATGAGGGAGTTCCTTCCTGTAATCGGCAAGGGATCGAGCCACCAGCAGAGCAGTGGCGAAAAGGGTCGGAAGAAGTAGATGATGATTAGATATGACCGTTTATCCTAGTTCATTATGCATGTAATTGTCTACTTTAGTGTGTGCAAATGTTATGTGTGTAGTCACTTATGTAATTGTATGTTTAATTTTGTTATGCAATCATGTTCTTAAAGCATATATGTTGTTCTTCTATAGACAGAGCGTAGATGTTGTGCGGATAGAGCAAATCACATCGCGCATGGACTAAACTAGGGAACCCCTCGGTGATGAAACGCTAACAATTGTTACCAGCAAGCATTTGCCCAAAACACACACGTCATGCTAGAAAGAATCGTTTGTGTTGTTATTTGTCTTACCACACATTTATGATTACTGACCTATTTGCCCGGTATCATACACATCTTGTTATGTTAAACCATTTCTGTTGTTTTGGCTTATCACAAACAATTCATCCGAGTTAACTGTACGTCGTCTATCGCACACACCTTGATCTGGCTGACCGTTTCTGTTGTGTTGGCTAATTGTAAACAGTTCATCCGAGTGAACTGTATGTCATATATCACACACACCTTGATTTGACTGATCATTTCTGTTGTGTTGGATAATCACAAACAGTTCATACAATTGAACTGTATGCGGTATATCGCAAACACCTTGATCTGGCTGACCGTTTCTGTTGTTAGGCTCATCGCAAACAGTTCATATGGACCAATTGTATGCCAAGTATCACACACGCAAATCTAATATGAATTGTGCCTGATGTCTCCGCCATCGCACACAGTTCGTCTTATTGGGGATGGTTTCATTAATACACCATTTTTCGATTAATGTATCACACACAGTTTGGTCGAAGGGTCTCTGATTCATGTGTCGCGTTAGTACCATCCTGCAGTAGTGGAGGTAATTCCAGACGCAGCCTCGGGATTTTTTCTGGTGAGGCTTGATGCCTGAGCCAGCGAGGTGATACTTGGATCCAAGCTTGAAGCCATATCCGAGGCACCAGTTGCATCGTTCATCGTGGGCCTACTCTGAGATTAAATCTGGTGCATGGACAAAGACATCCATGGACCAGACGGTCAAACCTCCGTGGAATTCTCGGGCTAGACTAACACCCAGCCCGAGAAAGAAAGCTCGCCGCGTGAATTCGCAATGTACTCCAGATTGCCAAATCGGATGGCCTGGCCTTGGGAGAAGTTCTCTATTTTGCCAAGATGGCATGTCGATTCATCATGCAACACGATGTTGCCGAAAGCGAAAAGCTATCCCGGGACGAAGATATCTGCGCAACCGATGCTTTAATTGATCTGAAGATTCAACATCGAGCTCTTGTGACCACACAGTGGGTTCCATATGGGTCACCAATGTTGGTGCTAAAACCGACGGATCTCGGGTAGGGGGTCCCGAGCTAGTGATCTGAGAACGATGGTAACATGATAAAATATATGAACACGATATTCACCCAAGTTCGGGCCCTCTCGAAGAGGTAAAACCCTACGTCCTGCTCTTGTTTATATTGATTGTGGATGGGGTACCGAGTACAGTATGACTACCTCGAGATCGTATGAATGAGTTGTAGCCTCTAAAACCTTGTAATCCCACCTATACGCACTAAAACCCCTCGGCTTATATAGGCACCGGAGGTATCTAGGGTTTACATATGGTCGGTTACAATCTAGGGATAAACATGCCGATTATTCAAATATGCCTTGAAGTGTATGCCAATTCTTTGAAGTTCTTCATCTTGATTACGCCAAAATATGTGGCCCATTCATCCGTTACCTGTGGGTCCTTGGCCCGGCCCATAAGTGGCGGGCCGATGTGGTGTGCACCCCCTAGTCTAGGACACCGTTATCGAGGTCGTCCAGCCGCTCGAGCTCGGTAGCCATGGTTGCAAGCTCGGCCGGTCTTTATTTCACACCACGCCACATACACATGCGCCTTCTCACATACACACAGACACACCTCACCCTAGACTCCTTCCGCTAGATCCTTGGCCGAGGGGGAGAGAGGAGGAGCAGGATACGCCGGCGAGGCTGCACTTCCGATGAGGGGCAGAAGTTAGCGACATAGCGGGCGTGATGTAGGCTGCATCTTTGATGAGCCGGACCTCGGCTGTGCGTCCGCTGCGACCGCAGACAAGAGGGTGTCGTCAAGGATTGGATGCAGCGTAGGAATAGAAGGTGCTAAGTCCCCCGACCGCCGCCATGACCATCAAGGGAGAGAGGAGGGTAGTGGTCGTTGGTGGCTGGGGCGCGGGCCGCAGGGTGGGAGAATCGGTGAGAAGAGACGCGGGTGAGGCGTTCTGCATGGTCCAGTCAATTTTGAGGAACGCCCAGGTTCAACATAATCATGGAATATGTCGTTCAAACACCGGAACGGGTCTTGGGGATGGAACCGACCCGTGCAGGTTCATGATAGAAACCAAACACGTCCCTAGTAAATTGAATACGGGTGATGCACGTAGAAAAATTAGATAGAACCAGATCTTGGGAGAGGGCACCTCGTGCACCCATGGGCATATGCACCAATTTTTCAAAAAATGCACTTTAAGCACGTTTTAAAATGTCAAAAAATTCAAAAGAAAATTTCACGCATACAGTTCGCATATGTGTGTGCGCGCTACAAAGTTTTGTGAAAATAATGTCTTTTTATTTTGTCTCCGACAAAAAGACAAATTTTAGTGCTTCTAAATAACGTTCCCGTGACACAAATTTTTTGTCTTTGTTGCACGGACCACGAAAAAAATTATTTTTCCATGAAATTTTATGCACACACATAGAATATGGAGACATATCTGTGTAACCTTTTCAGTTTTTTTAGCATTTATAAATGTGTTTTTCAAAGTGTTTTTTTAACTTGTGCCACACTTTTATTCAACTCAAATAAGGGATACATCATAAACAAGTTCGGCTAGAATAAACCGTGGAGGATCATTATACCACGAGATTACAGAATTAGAATGGTAACAACATCTAGCTATCTTTTGTTCCATTTGGTTTGCCCCTCTTGGACAATGAGCATAAGATACCGAACCAATTCTTTGAGCTAATATAAAGTAGTCGCTCAAAATCGCCGAATAAATACTTAAAATGTGCACTTCTCCCTTGCATGCTAAGATAATTTTGAGACATTCAGATTCAAAAGTGATATTGGAACACCCAAGCCGATCTGCAAGCATCATACCATTTTTCAATGCCATCACCTCGGCGGAAGGGGCATCAAGAACATGACTAATAAGGGACGATGAACCAGTCAGAGCCTGACCATGGTGATTTCGAAGAACAGTCGCAATAGCCTCCATCATCCATAAAGCATGCATCCACATTCATCTTATACAGGTTGTGACTAGGTTTAGACCACTTCCCTTCAGTACTTTGGCCAGCACTCGAAACCCCCGCATAATTCATTGTATTGCATGTATAGCCAATGTCAATTTAGGAGGACTGTCCATCACTTTCCCTTTCACAGATTCCCTTCGTTGCCACTATATGTACCGGGCCCAACCAATATGATCTCTTGGAAGCCAATATGTTCCAAAGTCGCTTTCGCCTTTTATCTCGGAGTAAATTCTCAAGAATGACACATCCAGACCGGTCTACTGAAATCGTCTCCTAAAGGCCCAAAGGCCATCCAAACTTCTTTAGCACGATCATAAGTAAACATGAGGTGCTTCAAGTCTTCTGCTCCCCTCTTACAGACCAGACAGATCCTAAAAACTGGAATCTTTTCCAAGTGGGTTCATATGTACCCAGATTCATCCATATACTTCCCCAGACCTTGGCGGAGACATATGGAGTAGCACTACTAATAGAACATAATGCAAAAGCAAATTTGTCCGGAAACAATTGCCCTCAGTCGACTGATAATCATGGTGTGTCCGTTGCCTTTCTTGCGTGCCACACGTCCTCATCATAAAAACAAAGTGCAAGCACCTATTTCATCAACAATGGTGTTGTTGCAAATCTTGACGGCGAACAACTACTATGATGCGACGCATCTTTGTTTTGTAGAAATATAATTCTACAACAAGTTCTCTGTTGCAAAAAATAAATCTGTAACAAGACCGTTGTTGCTGAAAAATTCAAAAAAAAAACAAGATGTCTTTTGCTGAAAATTCTGCAGCAAGATATTAGTTGCAAGAAATTTTCGCAACAAGGAATGTATTGCAATGGTGGATGGTAACGCTCAACCACTCGATGCATCAAATCTGACGGCTTGCACATGGTTGATCTTTTAAAAAGACCAGCCGACGAACACGTAGCGCGACCCAATTTGTCCGCCTGTCTTGTCTTTTTCGAGAATCTCTAGCCGTGCATCATCCATCGCCTCTCGCGAAAATTTACAGTTACAGCCTCAGAATTAATAAAATCAGGCCTCGTTTGGGGATCCACCGGCTCCAAGAATCTGAGGAGCGGCTGTTTGCCCGCTCCAAAACTTTGAACAACGCTCTGTCGACTCCCGGAGCGGAGCCGTGGAGCAGAGTGGCGTCGAACAGACCCTCAGCCCGCACTTTAGGCCAACTCCACCGCGGGACCCCAAACGGACGTCCGTTTTGCCCGGATTCTGTCCGTTTGGGTAGGGCAAGGGGGTCGTGTCCGGGCCTGTCCTGGGATGCGGTGGTCGTGTGCCCAGCGCGCGGACGCATCCGTTTGCCCCATCCCGTCCGCCAGGGCCTAAATGCCCATATTTTCATATCAAAACAAGTTTGCACGTCCAAATATTAATTGTTTGAAAATTAAAATAGTTTTACAACCCAATCGAAGTTGTCTCTAATAAAAATAGTTTTACAACCAAATCAAAATTGTCTTGAATGAACATAAAATGAACCAATACATCTATTGGTTGCCAATGTGATCCCACACGTGCTCAACCAAGTCATTTTGAAGATCCAAATGAGTGTGCCAATCACGCAGCTCACGATGGAACTGGACAAACTGATCAAACGTGGCCGTTTCTTGGTGCAGGGGCTCAACATTGTCACCTTGAAAATCAAATTCTTGGTCAAAGATACTGTCATCACGCTCGTCCTCGACGATCATGTTATGCATGATCACACAAGCAGTCATCACCTCCCAAAGCTTCCTTTTCCCATGACAGTGCAGGGTATCGAACGATACCCCATCGGGATTGAAGCACACCAAAAGCACGTTCCATATCCTTTCTAGCACTCTCTTGCATTTGGGTAAATCTCCTTCTCTTCTCACCTTGGGGCTTCGAGATTGTCTTCACAAAAGTTGACCACTGAGGATATATACCATCAGCTAGATAGTATCCCTTGTTGTACTGGTGACCGTTGATCTCAAAGTTGACAGATGGGGAGTGGCCTTCTGCAAGCCTTGCGAAGACTGGAGAACGCTGTAGCACGTTGATATCATTGTGAGAACCTGCCATGCCGAAGAAAGAATGCCATATCCAAAGATCCTGCGAAGCCACAACTTCTAATATGACAGTGCAAGCTTTGACATGCCCCTTGTACTGGCCCTGCCAAGCAAATGGACAGTTCTTCCACTCCCAGTGTATACAATCTATGTTGCCAAGCATGCCTGGAAAGCCTCTAGCTGCGTTGGTCGCCAACAATCTCTCTGTATCAGCTGCAGTTGGCTGCCTCAAGTACTCAGGGCCAAACACCTCGATCACAGTCTGGCAGAACTTGTACATTGACATCAGACATGTTGTCTCACTCATACACACATACTCATCCACCAGATAGCCTGGAATTCCATATGCAAGCATGCGGATGGCCGCAGTGCATTTCTAGTACGAGGAGAATCCAAGCTTGCCAAGGGCATCCGTCTTGCACTCGAAGTATGGGTCAGGAGCAACCACTCCCTCTCGGATACGATTGAACACATGCCTTGCCATACGAAAACGGCGATGGAATTTATCCGGCTTGAAGAGCAGGGTGTTCGCAAAGTAATCGACATAGAGTAGGGCGTGGCCTCTCTCCCTGTTGCGGTTCAGGTTGGGAGCACGGCCAAGGACTGACCCCCTGTACCGAGGCAGCTGCCGTTGAATTTGGTCATGAACCACCAGTGCAGCCACCACAAGATCTTCATCATCCGACGATGAATCGCCCAATGAACAAATGAAGTGGTGGAAGAGAAACTCATCACCACTGTCCATACCTTTGTGGGCAAAGTGTCGAACACCTTGCGGTCGTGGTGGCAAAGTGGCTGCGATGATCACCTCGATGTAGGTGTGGTTGCCGGCCGGCTACTGGCCGCTCTGGAGCACTCGTCGGAAGCTGCCATGACCGCCGTGGTACGTCGCCTGCGGTCGTATCCTCTCTGCCGCCGGCTACGACAGCGACGGTCAAACCTCCTCCAATCGATGGCCTAAACTACGGCGAAAGCGCGGGCGTGGTGGCAGCCATGTCGAGACGTGGTTGGCTATGGACGGCCGGGGGCTGCGTGGAGAAGGCGGACGGAGAATAGCGGCGGCGCCGTCGGCGGGGCGGGGCAGGGGAGGAGGGTGGAGGTGTTGGAATCGAATGGGACACGCGGGCCAGGGGGGACAAGGGCGTCGCTGTGAGCCCGTTCGCGCGATGTCCGTTTCACCTCAAACTCAGCGCAAGTTTGGGCCGGGGATGGGTCGAAAATGGACAAAATCCAAACATTTGTACGTTTGGGGCCGCGCTATTCGTCCGTTCTACCCCAAACCGACGCACCGGACAAGATGGGGTCGGGCGGCGTAGATGGCCGAGCCATGAAACCGTATGTCTGAAATGTAATTTTCTCAGCATATTTGGATGCGTATACGATGTCCCCTCCTGTACTACAAAAACCCTCCCTCCGCCCAAGTTCCCCCCCCACCCCCCCCCCCCCCCCGCCCCCTCCCGCTAGCCGTCCTCGCCCCTAAATAAAAACCCCACCTTTCGCGGGGACGCGCCGCCACCTGCAAAGATGCCTGCGTCTCCCAGGACCCCGGCGTTGGCAATGTCCAGGCGGGCCGCGGGTGGCGTGGTAACTCCTTACGAGGTGCGCGGATCCAGCGCCAAGTTGCCTGATCCATGCCTGGCTGCGCCCCGTCGTCGGCCATGCCTACGAGTTCTCCCGGCGAGGCGAGTTGCCTGCGTCCAGGCCGGGCCAGGGGGGCGAGGTGCCTCCCAGCGGGGTGCATGATCCAGTGGCGCGACCAGCGAGCTGCTGCGTGGCAAGTTGCCTGGATCCAGGCCTGGCGCGGCAGCGACGTGCCGCGCGGCGAGGTGCCTTCCTCTCCCAGCTAAGGGCCGCCATTGAGATGGCGGCCACACTCGCTGATCCGATAATCCCTGGCCCCTCCCGCAGCTCTGGAACCGCTGGCCCGGAGAAGGGCGGCGGCGGCGGCGGCTGCTAGAATCGCTGATCTGACCAGGGCGGCGCTTCAGGTTAGGTCCTAGCCCAATTTCTCGATTCTTTTTTTTGTGGGGGATTTCTCGATTCTTATTTTTTAGGGGGGATATCTCGATTCTTTCTGCCCAAATAATCCAGAAAAGGCCCAAACCGCCCTCGTGTTTCCCTGTCCAGTCTTGGCCCATTTCCTCCATATCAAAGTCCAAAAGCCCAGTTCATCAATTTTCGAAACCTGAAATAGCTACCCGGCATATTTCGAATGAACCTTCTCTTCTCTTCTTCGCCTGCTCGTAGCTGTCCTCGCAAGGAACTTCCTCAACCCCCACTATATAAGACAAGACCCTGCTCATTTGTTTCTTACAAACATTTCCGCTCATCCTCGTCCCCCAAACCCTAACCCTACCCGAAGCTCCTCCCGATCCGAGGACTGCAACAATGTCGGTAGGAGTTTCTCGAACTCCCTTAGGTTTATGTTCCTTCCGAACATCCCCGCAAAGCTGCGTCTCTCGTTTTTTGGGTTTAATCGCTGAGCATTCTGATGGATCATACTGCTTTTGTTGGGATTCTGCGTTGATTGTAAAACCTGGATGCCTTGTTTAATCGCTGAAATCTGCTAGACCTCCATGTAAAGCTGGATCCCTCTTTTTTTGGGGTTTAAAAACTGAACATTCTGTTAGAATGTCAGGGAAGTAGCATTTTGTTCGGATTCTGCGTCGATTGTAAAGCTGGACCCCCTCTCGTTTGACACCTAGATGTATATCCCAAAATATTCTGAGTTTTTTTCCGTCAAATTTTGCCATTATCACAAGCAACTTAGCCACTGTAGTTGTTAAAATTCTCTGATAGCTCTTAAACCCGATCAATTCCTCCCGATCAGGCGATTGCAACCATGTCGGTAGGAGTTTATTCGAACTCCCTTAGGTTTCAGTTCCTTCCGAACATCCCATCAAAGCTATGTCTCTCGTTTTCCTGGATTTAATTGCTGACCAATCTGATAGATCATCATGTTTTTGTTGGGACTCTGCGTTGATTGTGAACCTGGATGCCTGGTTTAATCGCTGAATAATCTGCTAGACCTCCATGTAAAGTTGGATCCCTATTTTTTTAGGGTTTATTAAACGCTGAACATTCTGTTGGACCGTCGGGGATGTAGCATTTTGTTCGTATTCTGCATGGATTGTAAAGCTGGACCTCGTTTGACAACTAGATGTGCATCCCAAGTATTCTGAGTTTTTTTCGTCCAATTTTTCCGTTAACGCATGTAGTTTAGCCACTGTAGTTATTTAAATTCTCTAATAGCTCTTAATCGGCACTCGATACCGTGAGGTAGGTTTATCACGTTATATGTGGAACTTCAACTACTGATTGCCTTGGCCCTAACCGCATCGTGGATTTATTTATGTTCCTGGCCGCCATGTTGATATGCTGCATCACAGAGCTTGCCTTTGTGGTTTTGCGTCGGCGAGAAAACATTAGGTTTCCAATTTGATACACTGCTGTTTTTATTTTTTACGCGTGCACTTGGCTCATAATCTCTCAATCAGCGGTTCAGGTGAGATCCTGTGATCCAGCCATATGGGCCGTTTTGCATGCAGACCGAATGTTTCAGAATAACGTACTCCCTCCGATCCAAAGTAATTGATGCATCTTTAGTACAAATTTGTACTAAAGCTGGGTCAGTTAATTTGAATCGGAGGGAGTACTACAAGTATAACGTTCTGAATGTGCATAAAGTGAAGTTCCTGCTCCTTGCTGCTGCTGCTTGCTGACTTTACATTCTAGCAAAAATAGATAGAAACCGCTCTATGTTACTAACTTTTATTATGAATTTCTTGTTCTACAGGAAAATGCACGATACCTTGCTACAGAGAAGATTTGCCCTGAGGTGAGGTCTACACTTTTGCCTGGTGGTGATTATTCACTTGATTATCGCTTAGTTATCGTTGACAAAGTGCTGATCCTAATTAATGTAATGGTGCTCATTATGTTTTCACCCTTTTACTGGTAAATCCATTAACAGATAAGATGTCATCCCCTCATGTTGCTTCTAGCCTTTTTGGTGTTTCATCTTTGTTGATTGATGGTCTCGTATTGAGAATATTCCTGGCCGCCATATGGGCCATCGCATGAAGACTGAATGTTTGAGAATAGTGTACTCCCTCCGATCCAAAGTAATTGATGCATCTTTAGTACAAATTTGTACTAAAGCTGGGTCAGTTAATTTGAATCGGAGGGAGTACCACAAGTATAACGTTCTGAATGTGCATAAAGTGAAGTTCCTGCTCCTTGCTGTTGTTGTTTGCTGACTTTACATTCTAGCAAAAATAGATGGAAACTGCTCTATGTTACTAACTTCTATTATGAATTTCTTGTTCTACAGGAAAATGCACAATACCTTGCTACAAAGAAGATTTGCCCTGAGGTGAGGTCTACACTTTTGCATGGTGGTGATTATTCACTTGATTATCGCTTTGTTATCGTTGACAAAGTGCTGATGCTAATTAACGTAATGGTGCTCATTACGTCTTCATTATGTTTTCACCCTTTTACTGGTAAATTCATTAACAGATAAGATCTCATCCGCTCATGTTGCTTCTAGCCTTTTTGTTGTTTTATCTTTGTTGATTGATGGTCTCGTATTGAAAATATTCCTGGCCGCCATATGGGCCATCGCATGAAGACTGAATGTTTGAGAATAGTGTACTCCCTCCGATCCAAAGTAATTGATGCAGCTTTAGTGCAAATTTGTACTAAAGCTGTGTCAAATAATTTGAATCGGAGGGAGTACTGCAAGTATAACGTTCTGAATGTACCCTATGTATAGGGTGCATGAATATGTATGCCTGCATAAGACGAAGGTTGAATTTGTGGAAATACAAAAGCGTTGTGACAAGTACTGTTTTCAGAACTAACTTTGAAGGATCACCAAATTTGCTCTTTTGCACCAATGTTTGAGAATAGTGTACTCCGCCCGATCCAAATAATTGATGCAGCTTTAGTACAAATTTGTACCAAAGCTGTGTCAATTAATTTGAATCGGAGGGGGTACTACAAGTATAACGTTCTGAATGTACCCTATGTATAGGGTGCATGAATATGTATGCCCGCGTAAAATGAAGTTTGAATTTGTGGAAATAACGAAGCATTGTGACACCTTTTTTTGGATTTAATTGCTGAGCAATCTGATAGATCGTCATGTGTTTATTGGGACTCTGCGTTGATTGTGAACCTGGATGCCTTGTTTAATCGCTGAATAATCTGCTAGACCTCCATGTAAAGTTGGATCCCTATTTTTTTAGGATTTATTAAACGCTGAACATTCTGTTGGACCGTCGGGGATGTAGCATTTTGTTCGTATTCTGCATGGATTGTAAAGCTGGACCTCGTTTGACAACTAGATGTGCATCCCAAATATTCTTAGTTTTTTTCGTCCAATTTTGCCGTTAACGCATGTAATTTAGCCACTGTAGTTGTTTAAATTCTCTGATAGCTCTTAATCGGCACTCGATACCGTAAGGTAGGTTTATCACGTTATATGTGGAACTTCAACTACTGATTGCCTTGGCCCTAACCGCAGCGTGGATTTATTTATGTTCCTGGCCGCCATGTTGATATGCTGCATCACAGAGCTTGCCTTTGTGGTTTTGCGTCGGCGAGAAAACATTAGGTTTCCAATCTGATACACTGCTGTTTTTTTTACGCGTGCACTTGGCTCATTCTCTCTGGATCAGCGGTTCAGGTGAGATCCTGTGATCCAGCCATATGGGCCATTTTGCATGCAGAACGAATGTTTCAGAATAACGTACTCCCTCCGATCCAAAGTAATTGATGCATCTTTAGTACAAATTTGTACTAAAGATGGGTCAGTTAATTTGAATCGGAGGGAGTACTACAAGTATAACGTTCTTAATGTGCATAAAGTGAAGTTCCTGCTCCTTGCTGCTGCTGCTTGCTGACTTTACATTCTAGCAAAAATAGATAGAAACTGCTCTATGTTACTAACTTCTATTATGAATTTCTTGTTCTACAGGAAAATGCACGATACCTTGCTCTGAGAGAAGATTTGCCCTGAGGTGAGGTCTACACTTTTGCCTGGTGGTGATTATTCACTTGATTATCGCTTAGTTATCATTGACAAAGTGCTGATGCTAATTAATGTAATGGTGCTCATTATGTTTTCACCCTTTTACTGGTAAATCCAATAACAGATAAGATCTCATCCGCTCATGTTGCTTCTAGCGTTTTTGTTGTTTTATCTTTGTTGATTGATGGTCTTGTATTGAAAATATTCCTGGCCGCCATATGGGCCATCGCATGAAGACTGAATGTTTGAGAATAGTGTACTCCCTCCGATCCAAAGTAATTGATGCATCTTTAGTACAAATTTGTACTAAAGCTGGGTCAGTTAATTTGAATCGGAGGGAGTACCACAAGTATAACGCTCGAATGTGCATAAAGTGAAGTTCCTGCTCCTTGCTGCTGTTGTTTGCTGACTTTACATTCTAGCAAAAATAGATGGAAACTGCTCTATGTTACTAACTTCTATTATGAATTTCTTGTTCTACAGGAAAATGCACGATACCTTGCTACAGAGAAGATTTGCCCTGAGGTGAGGTCTACACTTTTGCATTGTGGTGATTATTCACTTGATTATCGCTTAGTTATCATTGACAAAGTGCTGATGCTAATTAACGTAATGGTGCTCATTATGTTTTCATTATGTTTTCACCCTTTTACTGGTAAATCCATTAACAGATAAGATCTCATCCGCTCATGTTGCTTCTAGCCTTTTTGTTGTTTTATCTTTGTTGATTGATGGTCTCGTATTGAAAATATTCCTGGCCGCCATATGGGCCATCGCATGAAGACTGAATGTTTGAGAATAGTGTACTCCCTCCGATCCAAAGTAATTGATGCATGTTTAGTACAAATTTGTACTAAAGCTGGGTCAGTTAATTTGAATCGAAGGGAGTACCACAAATTTAAACGTTCTGAATGTGCATAAAGTGAAGTTCCTGCTCCTTGTTGCTGCTGTTTGCTGACTTTACATTCTATCAAAAATAGATGGAAACTGCTCTATGTTACTAACTTCTATTATGAATTTCTTGTTCTACAGGAAAATGCATGATACCTTGCTACAGAGAAGATTTGCCCTGAGGTGAGGTCTACACTTTTGCATGGTGGTGATTATTCACTTGATTATCGCTTAGTTATCGTTGACAAAGTGCTGATGCTAATTAACGTAATGGTGCTCATTATGTTTTCATTATGTTTTCACCCTTTTACTGGTAAATCCATTAACAGATAAGATCTCATCCGCTCATGTTGCTTCTAGGCTTTTTGTTGTTTTATCTTTGTTGATTGATGGTCTCGTATTGAAAATATTCCTGGCCGCCATATGGGCCATCGCATGAAGACTGAATGTTTGAGAATAGTGTACTCCCTCCGATCCAAAGTAATTGATGCAGATTTAGTGCAAATTTGTACTAAAGCTGTGTCAAATATTTTGAATCGGAGGGAGTACTGCAAGTATAACGTTCTGAATGTACCCTATGTATAGGGTGCATGAATATGTATGCCTTCATAAGATGAAGGTTGAATTTGTGGAAATACAAAAGCGTTGTGACAAGTACTGTTTTCATAACTAACTTTTAAGGATCAGCAAATTTGCTCTTTTGCACCGTTATCTGATTAAAGTGATGACAGTCCCATTTAACTTTGATTCCACCCAACCGGCACCATTAAGAAATTGTGTTACCAGCGATGGCTCCAACAGACCTGTTAGAGTAAAACGAGATTGGAAGTGAATGGACGATTAGTCCTGGTTTCTATTAATTCTCAAGTATATATAGTGTGGGTTTAAGTATGTTCCGATCCAAAGTAATTGATGCAGCTTTTGTACAAGGTTTAGTTAATTTGAATCGGAGGGAGTACTACAAGTATAACGTTCTGAATGTGCATAAAATGAAGTTCCTGCTCCTTCTTTGCCGCCGCTATTTGTCGACTTTACATTCTGGCAAAAATAGATAGAAACTGCTCTTTGTTCCTAACTTCTATTATGAATTTCTTATTCTACAGGAAAATGCACTATCCCTTGATACAGAGAAGATAGGGAAGATAGGCCCTGAGGTGAGGTCTACACTTTTGCCTGGTGGTGATTATTCACTTGATTCTTGCATAGTTGTCGTTGACAAAGTGCTGATGCTAATTAAAGTTCTGATGCTCAATATGTCCTCATTATGTTTTCACCCTTTTACTGGTGTTTAGGTTTTTTGTTGTTTTTTCGTTGTTGATGGTCTCTTATTGAAAATATTCCTGGCCGCCATGTTGATATATCGTTGCCTTTGTGGTTTTACATCTGAGAGAAAACATTAGGTTTCCGATCTCATACTTTCTGCTGTTTTTCTTTTTACGTTTGCACTTAGCTCATACTCTCCGGATCAGCGGTTCGGTTCAGGTGAGATCCTGTGATCCAGCCATATGGGCCATTTTGCATGAAGACCGAATGTTTGAGAATAGTGTACTCCCTCCGCTCCAAAGTAATTGATGCATCTCTAGTACAAATTTGTACTAAAGCTGCGTCAATTAATTTGAATCAGAGGGAGTACTACAAGTATAACGTTCTGAATGTGCATAAAATGAAGTTCCTGATCATTGCTGCTGCTGCTGCTTGCAGACTTTATATTCTAGCAAAAATAGATAGAAACTGCTCTTTGTTATTAACTTCTTCAATATTCCTGGCTGCCATGTTGATATGTCTGCATCACCGTGCTTGCCTTTGTGGTTTTGCATCTGAGAGAAAACATTAGGTTTCTGATCTCATACTTTCTACTGTTTTTCTTTTTACATTCGCACTTAGCTCATATTATCTGGAGTATATAATCAGAGGTACTGGTGAGATCCTGTGATCCAGCCATATGGGCCATCATATGAAGAGCGAATGTTTGAGAATAGTGTACTCCGCCCGATCCAAATAATTGATGCAGCTTTAGTACAAATTTGTACCAAAGTTGTGTCAATTAATTTGAATCGGAGGGGGTACTAGAAGTATAACGTTCTGAATGTACCCTATGTATAGGGTGCATGAATATGTATGCCCGCGTAAAATGAAGTTTGAATTTGTGGAAATAACAAAGCATTGTGACACCTTTTTTTGGATTTAATTGCTGAGCAATCTGATAGATCGTCATGTGTTTGTTGGGACTCTGCGTTGATTGTGAACATGGATGCCTTGTTTAATCGCTGAATAATCTGCTAGACCTCCATGTAAAGTTGGATCCCTATTTTTTTTAGGGTTTATTAAACGCTGAACATTCTGTTCGACCGTCGGGGATGTAGCATTTTGTTCGTATTCTGCATGGATTGTAAAGCTGGACCTCGTTTGACAACTAGATGTGCATCCCAAATATTCTTAGTTTTTTTGTCCAATTTTGCCGTTAACGCATGTAATTTAGCCACTGTAGTTGTTTAAATTCTCTGATAGCTCTTAATCGGCATTCGATACCGTAAGGTAGGTTTATCACATTATATGTGGAACTTCAACTACTGATTGCCTTGCCCTAACCGCAGCGTGGATTTATTTATGTTCCTGGACGCCATGTTGATATGTCTGCATCACAGAGCTTGCCTTTGTGGTTTTGCGTCGGCGAGAAAACATTAGGTTTCCAATCTGATACACTGATGTTTTTATTTTTACGCGTGCACTTAGCTCATACTCTCTGGATCAGCGGTTCAGGTGAGATCCTGTGATGCAGCCATATGGGCCATTTTGCATGCAGAACTAATGTTTGAGAATAGGGTACTCCCTCCGATCCAAAGTAATTGATGCATCTTTAGTACAAATTTACCGAAAAAGGCTTTCGCCCCGCTTTATATATAAAGCAAACCGCCACAGAACATACAAACAGAGTCAAGTCCACACACACCCACCCAAGTCTCACGACAAAGTACATAGGTTCTGCTGAGGGCACAGCTCAACAAGCCCAGAAAATAAAAAAGAAATACAGTACAAATTAGTACTAAAGCTGGGTCAGTTAACTTGAATCGGAGGGAGTACTACAAGTATGACGTTCTGAATGTGCATAAAGTGAAGTTCCTGCTCCTTGCTGCTGCTTGCTGACTTTACATTCTAGCAAAAATAGATAGAAACTGCTCTATGTTACTAACTTTTATTATGAATTTCTTGTTCTACAGGAAAATGCACGATACCTTGCTACAGAGAAGATTTGCCCTGAGGTGAGGTCTACACTTTTGCCTGGTGGTGATTATTCACTTGATTATCGCTTAGTTTTCATTGACAAAGTGTTGATGCTAATTAACGTAATGGTTCTCATTATGTCTTCATTATGTTTTCACCCTTTTACTCGTGAATCCATTAACAGATAAGATCTCATCCGCTCATGTTGCTTCTAGCCTTTTTGTTGTTTTATCTTTGTTGATTGATGGTCTCGTATTGAAAATATTCCTGGCCGCCATATGGGCCATCGCATGAAGACCGAATGTTTGAGAATAGTGTACTCCCTCCGATCCAAAGTAATTGATGCAGCTTTAGTGCAAATTTGTACTAAAGCTGTGTCAAATAATTTGAATCGGAGGGAGTACTGCAAGTATAACGTTCTGAATGAACCCTATGTATAGGGTGCATGAATATGTATGCCTGCATAAGATGAAGGTTGAATTTGTGGAAATACAAAAGCGTTGTGACAAGTACTGTTTTCATAACTAACTTTTAAGAATCACCAAATTTGCTCTTTTGCACCGTTATCTGATTAAAGTGATGACAATCCCATTTTAACTTTGATTCCACCCAACCGGCACCATTAATAAATTGCGTTACCAGCGATGGCTCCAACAGACCTGTTAGAGTAAATCGAGATTGGAAGTGAATGGACGATTAGTCCTGGTTTCTATTAATTCTCAAGTATATATAGCGTGGGTTTAAGTATGTTCCGATCCAAAGTAATTGATGCAGCTTTAGTACAAATTTGTACTAAAGCTGGGTCAGTTAATTTCAATCGGAGGGAGTACTACAAGTATAATGTTCTGAATGTGCATAAAATGAAGTTCCTGCTCCTTGCTGCTGCTGCTGCTTGCTGACTTTACATTCTAGCAAAAATAGATAGAAACTGCTCTTTGGTTACTAACTTCTATTATGAATTTCTTATTCTACAGGAAAATGCACTATGCCTTGATACAGAGAAGATAGGGAAGATAGGCCCTGAGGTGAGGTCTACACTTTTGCCTGGTGGTGATTATTCACTTGATTCTTGCTTAGTTGTCGTTGACAAAGTGCTTATGCTAATTAACGTTTTGATGCTCATTATGTCCTCATTATGTTTTCACCCTTTTACTGGCTTTTAGGTTTTTTGTTATTTTATCTTTGTTGATGGTCTCTTATTGAAAATATTCCTGGGCGCCATGTTGATATGTCGTTGCCTTTGTGGTTTTACATCTGAGAGAAACATTAGGTTTCCGATCTCATACTTTCTACTGTTTTTCTTTTTACGTTTGCACTTAGCTCGTACTCTCTGGATCAGCGGTTCGGTTCAGGTGAGATCCTGTGATCCAGGCATATGGGCCATTTTGCATGAAGACCGAATGTTTGAGAATAGTGTACTCCCTCCGATCCAAAGTAATTGATGCATCTCTAGTACAAATTTGTACTAAAGCTGCGACAATTAATTTGAATCGGAGGGAGTACTACAAGTATAACGTTCTGAATGTGCTAAAATGAAGTTCCTGATCTTTGCTGCTGCTGCTTGCTGACTTTATATTCGAGCAAAAATAGATAGAAACTGCTCTTTGTTACTAACTTCTTCAATATTCCTGGCCGCCATGTTGATATGTCTGCATCACCGTGCTTGCCTTTGTGGTTTTGCATCTGAGAGAAAACATTAGGTTTCCGATCTCATACTTTCTGCTGTTTTTCTTTTTACATTCACACTTAGCTCATATTCTCTGGAGTATATAATCAGCGGTACTGGTGAGATCCTGTGATCCAGCCATATGGGCCATCGTATGAAGAGCGAATGTTTCAGAGTAGTGTACTCCGCCCGATCCAAATAATTGATGCAGCTTTAGTACAAATTTGTACCAAAGTTGTGTCAATTAATTTGAATCGGAGGGGGTACTACAAGTATAACGTTTTGAATGTACCCTATGTACAGGGTGCATGAATATGTATGCCCGCGTAAAATGAAGTTTGAATTTGTGGAAATACCAAAGCATTGTGACAACGTTTTTTTGGATTTAATTGTTGAGCAATCTGATAGACCGTCATGTTTTTGTTGGGACTCTGCGTTGATTGTGAACCTGGATGCCTTGTTTAATCGCTGAATAATCTGCTAGACCTCCATATAAAGTTGGATCCTTATTTTTTTAGGGTTTATTAAACGCTGAACATTCTGTTGGACCGTCGGGGATGTAGCGTTTTGTTCGTATTCTGCATGGATTGTAAAGCTGGACCCCTTGCTTGTTTGACAACTAGATCTATATCCCAAATATTCTGAGTTTTTTCGTCAAATTTTGCTATTAACGCAAGTAATTTAGCCACTATAGTTGTTTAAATTCTCTGATAGCTCTTAATCGGCACTCAATACTGTAACATAGGTCGATCACGTTACATGTGGAACTTCAACCACTAATTGCCTTAGCCATAACTGCAGTGTGGATTTATTTATGTTCCTGGCAACGATGTGCATGACCCTGTGGTATTGCATTTGAGAGAAAACATTAGGTTTCCGATCTCATACTCTCTGTTGTTTCTCTTTTTATGTTTGCCCTTAGCTCATATTTTCTGGATCAGCGGTTCAGGTGAGATCCTGTGGTCCAGCCATATGGGCTGTCGAATGAAGACCGAATGTTTGAGAATAGTGTACTCCCTCCGATCCAAAGTAATTGATGCAGCTTTAGTGCAAATTTGTACTAAAGCTGTGTCAATTAATTTGAATCGGAGGAAGTACTGCAAGTATAACGTTCTGAATGTACCCTATGTATAGGGTGCATGAATATGTATGCCTGCATAAGATGAAGGTTGAATTTGTGGAAATAAAAAAGTGTTGTGACAGCTACTGTTTTCAGAACTAACTTTTAAGGATCACCAAATTTGCTCTTTTGCAACGTTATCTGATTACAGTGATGACAGTGCCATTTTAACTTTGATTCCACCCAACCGGCACCATTAATAAATTGCGTTACCTGCGATGGCTCCAACAGACCTCTTAGAGTAAAACGAGATTGGAAGTGAATGGACGATTAGTCCTGGTTTCTATTAATTCTCAAATATATATAGTGCGGGTTTAAGTAAGTTCCGACCCAAAAATTTGTACTAAAGCTGGGTCAGTTAATTTGAATCGGAGGGAGTACTACAAGTATAACGTTCTGAATGTCCATAAAATGAAGTTCCTGCTCCTTGCTGCTGCTGCTGCTGCTTGCTGACTTTACATTCTAGCAAAAATAGATAGAAACTGCTCTATGTTACTAACTTCTATTATGAATTTCTTCATCTACAGGAAAATGCACTATCCCTTCCTATAGAGAAGATATGCCCTGAGGTGAGGTCTACACTTTTGCCTGGTGGTAATTATTCACTTGATTCTTGCTTAGTTAATTTGAATCGGAGGGAATACAATTTTGCGTCAGTTAATTTGAATCGGAGGGAATTCTACAAGTATAACGTTCTGAATGTGCATAAAATGAAGTTCCTCTCCTCTCAGTTTAAAAGTTAAATTTGTTGATTTGATAGTTAGATTTCAAGTTGGTAGTCTACTTCAAATGACTCCCGAGTAGTATTCAAAAGGCAGTTTCTGTTGATTTATTGTGTAGATGTCTTGATATCTGCTTAATTTTTTGTTGTCATGAAGTCATTATTTTCTAATTTGCCTCGTCAGATGTATGCTCAAGTTTGAATTAAGGTTACAATGCTTCTGTATTATATTTTGGTGAGATCATACTTGACTTGCATTTATTTGGCAGGATTCTCCTAGTCAGCTGAATGCTCCAGTGGCTGCTACTTCAATTACGTGGGTTTACTCATCCTGGGAAATTAATCTACCTAATTGGACCCTTTCAGTTGTATTTGCTATTTTCTTACATATAAGATGCATTGTACTGCTTTGCCATGGTGATTGGCATGATACTTCTCATCTTCTGCAATAGCTATTTTAGCATTATTTTTATACTAGTTTTATTACCAGCTAGATAATCTTATCCCTGAATTTTATGAATTAGCGTATATGTCACTGCCTTCTATACTCCCCTCTCTTGATTTAATTCTTCAAGATATTAATATTACTTCCTGAACACTTTGACACTACATTTGACACCTTCTATAATGCCCTTTTATTTGTACAGATCTGAATCAAAAGTGCCAGAGGCCTCAACAGCCCTCTCAGGCCCAAGTAGCCCTTCGAGTCCAATACTGCCAAAAGCTAAGAAACAAAAGAAAGGTACACACTGAACCCGATAATAAGAACTAGACTTCTAAGCTATTTCTACAACAACCAACAACCTAATCATGCAGTAGCTAAATCAGCAGGCTTGCAAACCCCCTTAACTGTGCTAGGCATTCCTCCGGTGGCAACAGAGGTGAAATGTTGAACCCTTTAATGAAATATTTCCTCTACTTATGTCTGCAAATCATGCTTACTTCCTTTTATTCCTCAGCCATTTGATGCTTCAGCATATGTTCCTGTTAGCCCTGCACCTGCCGACAAGCCCAAGAAGGATAAAAAAGGTAAAAATTGAACTCCATAAATAAGAACATCTGGCTAATAGTTGATGATTTGAATGAAATGAAACGAAAATGCAGCATAGACTGCTAAGTACACAAGAAATGTGTTGGTAACATGTTATTACTCTCGCTAATGAGTAGGCATTATTCAATATGCCTTCCAAACAAATGATTTTGTGTGTAATCATTATCTATTTGCTCTAAATCAAATTCTAATCATGTGGAGCTCCGAAACATATGGAGTGATACACCTGCTAATAGCCATAAAGAAAGCTAGAAACTATACCACATTTGTCCCCAGTGCAACTTACTTGCAAAACTGAATGTTTGGATGTTCTTCATTTGAGTATGCTATATTGCTGCTTATGTTCAATTTTATGAATCTGTTTCAATAGCTGATCCTCTTGAAATACCGTCACAGCAAACAACTGCGCAAGGTGCAGGAGACAAAAACAGGGCTGCAAAGATTGTGTCTTCGCTGATGTCTTCACTACTGACAAGCAGTCGGATTATGACCAGGCATTCGACCTTTATGGCATCAAAAGCATGCAGGCACGCTTGTCCAATGTCCCACACCAGGATAGGGCACAGGTTCGTGAGGCAATGATGTGGGCTGTCGCTGCTTGGGCTAAAGACCCTATTCGTGGCCCCTTCGGTCTCTTCCAGAACTTGCAGACGGAGGTTGCAGAGTTAAGGCTCCAGCTGCAGCAGCAGCAGCAACAGCAGCAGCAGCAAGATTAGCTGCTGTTCTTTGTCAATAACAGTGTGTAATCTGTTACTCACGAGCAACGACAAAGAAGCACTCAACCATAGTACTTATGGCATTTGTTAGATGTTCATACTAAATCTCAATTAGCATAAAATGATGATTTCACATATTCGGTTATAGATGACCCTGGGTAATGTTGCCATCTATCATAAGAATTTGATTGTGTTCGTTTACAGTTTCTTCTTGATGATGGAAATGTTGTAATCTATTTTTGTTGAGCCCTATTGTCTGATGCTCAAGGGAGCGAAGTCTCAGCTTTCTGTGGCACATCTTCGATTTGTTAACCCGTCAAGAATCTGAGAAAAAAATATATCGATTGGAGCCTTTAGATTTAGTTTTGGTCACAGATCTCAAGGAAGGCAGTCTTGAGAATTGTCAGGAAAGGCATTCAATCTCGAGAATTGTTTTCTTTTCTTATTTTCTACCCCCTTCGTAAACTAATATAAGAGCATTTAGATTACTATTTTAGTTATCTAAAAGCTCTTATATTAATTTACGGAGTGAGTGCTAGTTAAGTACTGTGTTCTTTCCTTTATAGTAAGTCTGTGTGCCTTTTGCCACTAACCATAGGTTTAATTCTCCAGCTATGTTCGATATGGTGAAAGAGCTGTGTTGGAAAGGTTGAATTTCAGCAATTATTAAATTTCTTAATCCTATTGCACGGGATCAACTGGAGTTAATTCATCGCTGGATATGAAGAAGCATCGACATCTGCTTTTGTTTTTTGAGGGAACCATGCTGACTTTTGATCAATCGAAATGGTACAGTTTATTCTCTGAGGACCACACTCTACAGCTAAAGAGCTCCGAGCCAACACATCAGCATGTGTTTTTGATCTCTCGAATAATAGTACGTAGCTCGCCGAGGTTCCAAAGTTCAGAGCTTTAACAACTTCACAGTCTGAGGCCGCCACAATATTCTGGATGTTTATATCAGCAGCAAGTGCTGGTGCCTCCCTGCAAGCAATAGCCCCCAATGTGGGAGGATCAGCTATCCAGGGTACAGCAAGGGCAGATGCGCCAACATATCATCTTCAGCTCTACAAATCGCCGGAGCTGCTCGTCTCCGTTCAACCATTGCAAGAGCGGCATCTACATTCACCTTCATGTGTCCACTAGGGGGTGGAATCCAACTGGGAGCAGGCACCGTAGCGTTTATAGCCTGATGAACTTGTGGGCGACTTTGTGCGACGGCTGCTACTTATCCACGCCTGACCACACACCAGGCACGCAGGTCGCAGCACATGCACATACACGCAGGCCGGAGTCTGTAGATTTAGTTTGGTCCGTGGTGCGATGCTCAATTCAGTTACCCTATATATAGTCGTCAATGTCATTGAAGCGTCTCTACTTCCAACATGGGAGCCACATGTGTATATACTAGCAAACATGCCCGTGCGTTGCAACGGGAGAAAAAATGTCACAAACACCTTACCCAATAAGTATAACGTAACCAAACATACACATGTCAGGTCCGTCGACATTGACACCACCACCTCTGTCTCATAGTAGCTGCACTAAGCTGGCCAAGCCACATTGTGTTGTTGACGCTGGCATCATCCTTCACCCATCAGTAAGCAAAATGCGCCAGGGCCGTCTATGCTCAGGATGGGCAACTCCGGTCGGACACACCGGAGGGGCTCGTAGCCGGTGAAGGCCGGACCTTTGTACGTCCATGACGCACTGCATGGAGAGCAGTAAGGTGTCTTTCCGTTGATTAGGCTTAGGTGATAACGACGAAGACATCGGGCCATGAATCATGTAGACGCTGACAAACCTCATCGTGACACCGTCAAAGAAGGCACCAAATCAATTTTCGCCATAGATACCTTGGACGATTCTTGAACTTGTCTCATGAGTTTGGCGTTTGGAACATACCCCAACAGAATTCCATGGGCAGTAGCCATCGTCGAACACATCACAGTCAGATTGGCAGCAGCAGGTTCATGCTCTTCTCTTTGAGGGTATGGACACACACGCCTCACCTAAATCCAGCTAGCTCCTCATGTATTTTTTTGGGGGTAGCTCCTCATGTAATGAATTCATTAGACCGATAGTTTCTTTTTTTAAGAAAAAGATCGATCGTTTGTTTCCTATAGCGACGCACGCAAGAATAGAGGAAGCCCATCCCAGCCACAGTAAGCCCAAAGAAGCAGCACTGCCCAAGGCCCAGCCCGAAGCTTAACCCTAGCCACCAGACCGCACCAGCCCCACTGCCCCTCCCTCAGCCACCACACAAGGGCAAGTGCTCGATCCCCATTGCCACTCGCCGCGTCTGCAGCTTGGCCCGACAAGCTTCGCCCGACAGTGAAGGAAGCCTCCACCACGCCCCCATGTGCTCCGTTGAGCCCTGCCGATGTTTCCCTCTCCTGTTCTTTCTCTCTCTCTCACCCATCTGTCTCTTTGTTCGAGCAGGAGGCCCCAGCCACCATGGATGAATCGAACCCGACGAACAAATTTTCCATTCGACCCCGCCGCTCCAGATCTGGTCCTCCCTTCTCTTGTTTGCCCTCTTTCCCTGCTGCCTCCTGTCTAATTTCCCCCCGCCATGGTGGCCTCTCTCTCTGCAGGTCGCCGATGCAGCCGACGATATCAAACCCACCGGAGCTCCTGCATCCCCTGACTCGCCTGGATCCGTCTCCTCCTCGCCCGTTGAGCCGTCGTCGCTCCCGCGTCTCACGACCGTTTTTTTAAGATTGAAACGTTATCTTATAACTAAAGTAGGGACGGCGGGTTAATTCCTAAAAAGCACAGGGACCTTTGTGTAAAAACGCCACGACGGTGAACCGAGATTGATACTAGCACATGCCCATGCGTTGCAACAGAAGATAAAATATTATGCATTTAAAGTCAGTGAGAATTGTATGCGCAAGCATAACCCTGTGTGCATACGGAAAAGAAACATTTAACTTCTCGGTTTCCCGCATGTGAAGGAATCAATCCATTATTTTTTCATTCATTGATCAAGGATATTTAACAATTTTGTTACGTCATCCTACGCTGGAGAAGACCCATGAGTTAGTTAATCTACCTTTTCTTTTAATCCTTTCAATCAAGGGGATTTTAAGGTATTAAGTTTTTGAAAATTCTAGGAAACATGAATAATTTTTAAGATCCTGAATAGTTATTTGAAAATTATGTACACTTTTGGGAAAAACGCAAACAAAATATGAAAGGGAACATCTTACAAAATTCACAAACATTTTCTGAAAACACCAACTTTTTTTATGAAAACATGAACATTATTTGAATTTGTGTTTTTTTTAAACCGAGAACATGTATTGAAAATTCATAATTTTTTTATAAAATATGTATCTTTTATATACGGAAATTATTTTTAATTGTGAAAATTTCACTAAAACAGGAATATTTTTCGAATCTAGAGAATTTTGTTGAAATGCCATTTTCTTTTTAGAAATCTCGAACAATTTTGAAAAACAATAAATTTTTTTGAAAAAATGGGAAACTTTTTGCAAGTTTCGAATATTATTCAAAATAGCAACAAAACTTTGGAATTATGAACATTTTCCAAAAAATGTTTTCTTTAATTCTAAACATTTATTGAGAATTTTAATTTACGAAATAAATTCTAAAAGAAAAATAAACTTGGAAGGGAAAATGAGATAGGGAAAGGAGAATAAAACTAGAAGTAAAACACAGAAATAAAGAAAAATGGGCCAACCCATTATAGGTTGTCCTGTGCGAAACTCTGACTATTTATCGCCGAATGCGGAAAATAGAATCTTCCCAGCTGCGTGGGCAGAAAAATAAGGGGGCTTGCTTCGCTGGGCCACATCCTGCGGCCCACGTACGGAAATTCTTTTTCTAGCAGACAAACGCATAAGAATTTAGTACCACCTCGGATAGGGAAAAAATTCTTTTCGGTGCTGAACGGATGAAAAAATTGGTGAAACGCACCTTTCTTTTTCTTTTATTAGTAGGTAGGTATAGAGGTATATATATGGTGTGGAGCACAAGAGAGTTCGGTAGTAACCGAAAGAGATTTACAAGAGGGAGATATAAAGATAAACAACAAATTTAAACTATAGGAAATCTATCCTCTCCTAACAATGTGTGCCTCCTGATCTCATCCCTTCTGATCTGATCTAGGGTTTCGAGCCGCCGCCACCCCTCTCCTCGCCGCTGCCGGAGCTCAGCCGGGCAAAGGTAGGCGGGGATGATGGCAGCGGCAGGGCCTTCCTCTACCGCGGCTCCGGGATGTGGTTGCGGTGGAGATCCGCGCGGGTGTCCTTTACGTGTACGTCGTCCGGCATCGATGGCGCAACGGTGAGGGCCCCTCCACTGTCGATGGCACACCCAGGCAGGGTGGCGGTTTTGGGCGGTGGTGCGGCTCCGATCGTGCGGTTTCCTGGTGGCAGACATCACCCATGATCATGCTGGATGACAGAGGAGGTCGATCTGGTGGTCTAGCCGGGGGTGTGCGTGAATTTGTCAATCAAAGCTTGGTTCGGCCTCGGTCAGAACCGTCAATGGCAGTGCCCGCGGGTGTCGCTACCTCGTTGGAGGTGTTGTGGGGCGATTCACATATCCTGTGTGCCCCGGGGGAAACCCCATATTCGGGCTTTCTGGATCGGATGATGGCAAGGTTTCTGCGTCGTCACCCCCATGGGGGCATCATCTTGGGGTTGTACACCGTCTAGATGGACAAGTGTTTGGCTTGGTGGCTGGGTGCATGTCTCCGTATGCTTCTCGTGCGGTAACCAAGGTGGAGCAGTGTGCTATCTACAGTATCGACGACGACGAGTCTTGGCGGCAAGGTGCAGCGGGGTCTCGACATTGGATATCGTTCGATGGGAGCGCATAGGAGGCAGACGTTGTCCGGTGTCATGGTAGCGTCGACGACTGAAGGGTTTGGAAAGATCAATGCATTGTTGCTCCTGAATGAAGATGGGACTACGAAAGAAGGTGACGACAGACTTTACAGTGTGCGCATGCGGTGCACGCCGAGGGTCCGCTAGACCGTTTGGTTCTCCCGGCTAGGTGGCGGGCGGCTTGGTGAGGCCACCGGATTTCTTGGTGTGCGTAGCGCACGACCAGAGCACATCATCAATCTTGTAGGTAGGGCGACAATTTTTGTTAGGAAGGTGGCTTTAGGTTGATACATATACTTATTTTGTAAGATCTTGTTGAATTATGTAATAAAGATGGTTGTGTGCATTGCTTAATGCAGAGGCCAGGGGCAATCCTTCTTTTAGAAAAAATCTAACAATGCGTAGCGCACAAGTCATGGTTGGTGCGACTAATCATATACTTGTTTAATATCCTTCCTTAATCATAACTTTACTAAGTTAAGATTATGCCGGAATTCTTCAAATGGTCTTGTAGGCAATTCCTTTGTGAATCCATCAGCAACTTGATCTTTGGAATGCACAAACTGAATTTCTAACTCCTTGCTAGCAACCCTTTCTCTAACAAAGTGATAATCAATTTCAATGTGCTTGGTTAAACACAAGATTTGCAGATAAGTAAGTAGCACTAAGATTTCCAAAACAAAGGCATGGAGTTTGTGTGATGTATTCTGAGTTCCTTTAGCATGTATTTGACCCCAAATGATCTCTGTTGTTGCATTTGCCAATGCTTTATATTTTGCTTTAGTACTTGATCTTAAAACATTGTGGCCTGTTGAAAGTACATGTAAGTCCCCATGTGTGGTTTTGGTAATTAAATGATAATCCTTATGGACTAATGTTTACATCGATATATACATTTTAAGGTTAGTCCCATTGGAGAATGACTGAAGAATATTGGAAGACAACTCCTTTGAAGAAAAAATTACATCGAGATGATCAAAATGGAGTTCATTAGAGTATCTGAAGGAATACCTGCTTAGAGCTATGGTTTGAGCCACAATGGATCAAGATCCTAAAAGGATGATTTGAATGATGAATTCTAGGAGTGGCTCAAAGATATGATCATAATGGACTCGTGTGTTGAGTCATGATTGATCAAGTATTCAAGCAAGCTATTCAAGTGAAGAATTCAATATACCCTTCAAGACGTCAAGATTAAACATGGAGTAGAGATATCGATTTAGCAAGAGGAAGCTCAAAGATCGAACACTAAATGGTAAACACACGAGCGCAAATGATGCACCACATAGGATCTTGTGGTATGATAAGCAATTGTCAATTGCACTTTGTGTACTAACCCATACTATGTGTTGTCTATGTTTTTGAGGGTTAGGTGATTCCCATGGGCTCACATCGAGAGAGAGATTTCAAGTGTCCATCGAGAGGGCAAGTTCACGATAACCATCCCAAAGGATTACATGCTTGATGCTTGTGGATGATCACATGATGGGCACGTGAAGATGAATACAAAGCAAAGCTTCCCACATTGTGTATGGGGGAGCTACTTCAAGACTTCAGCAATGTCTTGCCTTCAACTTGAGCCAAGAAGAAACATCAACATCAAGCTCAAGTGAAAGGCTCGAGTCAAAGGTATTAGTTCCTTTGACGTTAGTGTTGTGGAGTGATGACCACCAAAGAAACATATACACTCGACAATGGATTCTCGATAGCTATGTAGTGTAGCTATTTTATGATTCTTGAGTTATAGGGACCCCGCACTATTGAGAGGGGATCAAAGGGGTTTGTGATGGATTTTCTCAAGTCAACTTCTTCTATACACAATTCCACTCTATCCTATATACCAAAGAAAATCCTAAGCCAAATAGGTTACCCAAATATATGATAAAACCTTTGCATATTTGGCATCCTACATTTTAGTTGATCTTGGTGGTTCTCTATGTGAGGACCTGGGTTTTTTCCATAGCTTCTAAACGAGCCCAAGATCATCAAAATCAGAGTCTGAATGTAAAAGTTATGCATGTTTTAGTTTCGGGTCTCCTGCTGTTTTTTGTTGGCCAGATCATCCGGGTTCTAGCCCGGATCATCCGGGTTTCTCGACAAAATCATCATAGAACTTATTCTGCTAGCCGGATCATCCGGCTACCCACCCAGATCATCCGGGCATTGCCCGGATCATCCGGCTACGTCCCTGAACATCCGGGTTTCCACTTCACCACATTGTATTTTGACCTTCCCAGACATCCGGACATTGCTCGGATCATCCGGCTACGTCCCTGAACATCCGGGTTTCCACTTCACCACATTGTATTTTGACCTTCCCAGACATCCGTACATTGCCCGGATCATCCGGGTGCGCGTCCAGATCATTCGGGTAGGTCAACTACAGCAGGAAATAACTCTATTTTCTTGGGGGGGGGGGTATAAATATCCCTCTCCCACTCCGGGAGAGGGTTGACCACTCCATCCAAAATCGCCCCAAGAACACAAGTGGCTCCCTCTAACTTCTCTTACACCAAATCTTAGATCCCGGAGAGATTAGTGAGTGTTCTTGAGAGTTGTTCCAATAAAAGATAGATTCTCTCCCTCTCCCTCTTGTGACCAACGCAATTCGTGATTTGAGCAAGTCTTGACCATTTCCCCCTTGATCTTGTTACTCTTGGAGGCTGGAGACTCCTAGGCGGTAGGGGAGCTCCGGTGAGGAATCAACTTGTGATTTGCCCCCCGGAAAGTTTGTGAAGGTTTGGAGGCCACCTCAAGGTCTACCACTAGTGGTTGAGAAACACCTTCGTGGTGTTGTCTCAAAGGGAGAATAGGGCGAGCCTTCGTGGCGTTGGTATGCCTTCGTGGTAACATCCACCTCTCTAATAGTGACTAGCTTCCCTCCAAATAAGTGAACATCGGGATACATCCTCGTCTCCGTGTCTTCGGTTATATCTAACCCTAGCCACTACTTGTGATTTACTATGGTCTCTTGACCTTGCATTCACTATATATTGTTGTCCTCATTATATTGTGTTGGCTATTTCCTTGAAGAGATTATTTAGGCCTACACTTTATATCCCGCAATTCATACTTCCTACTATTGATATATCTTGTGTTTAGTGTGAATTGCTAACTTGTGTCATACACTTACATATCTTGTGATATTGCTCAAGTAAGTTTGTGTAACTTACTTGTGCTTGTTAGTATCCTTGTTGTGCTCAACTCAGTTACATTAAGTTGTTGGTGCACTTAGTTGAGCCTAGTATATTTAGGATTTTTGCTTGAAAAGTATCCGTTTAGTTTATTGCCGCATTAGGATAAAGCCAAATCCGTAGAAGTTTTTTAAAACGCCTATTCAACCCCCCTCTAGGCAACATCATGGTCCTTTCAATTGGTATCAGAGAAAGGTCTCTCCTTATTAGGCTTCACCGCCTAGAGAGTATCGACGTCGACTAATGATTTAGTGCACAACAACACTTTTGATTTGGATGGCACAAATTATCACCTATGGAGAATTCGCATGCTTTGTCACTTCCGGGCCATGGGTCCAAATGCTTTGCGAATTTTTCTTGTAGGAATTTCTATTGCAAAGGATGGGCTTTCTCCATCTATTGAGGATATGTATCTTGATTGCGAAACTTCTCTTGTCATTCGTCAAGCTTTAACCTTTGCAGTGTTTAAAGCACTCATGACTTGCAAGTCAGCTCATGAGACTTGGACCAAACTTGAAGATATATATGGTGGGTCCAATCTTGATGAAGATAATATTCTGTTTGGGGAGATGATGGAGGAGTTCTCCACATTTTTAAATCATGAAGATCTCTCTATTGTTTCCACCTCTGATTACTTGCACACTTCAATATCTTCCACTTCACCAACATGTGGCGTGCCACAAGGTAATGACGTGATGAGTGAAGAAATATCTTCTGATGATGGTGTTAAGCTCATTTGTGATAATCTTGCTTGTGTAGATGCTAGTGATGTATATTCTCTGGACTTGAGCATATCCAGCACCACAAATAGTATAAATTATTGTGTTGATAGTCCAGGCATATCCGATAAGAATTTCTCAACAAATGTTTGTGATGATATGCTTGATCTCCCGTGTTGCCATGATAGAAATACTTTGGTTTCCTCTAGTTGTTCTATGACTAACAGTGTAGAGGAAATCAAGAAATATGAGGCACTCTTGATTGAAGAAGAACCCTCTTCTCCAAAAGAATCATCATCAACCTCCTTTTTTCACATGTGCCTCATGGCAAAAGGTAATGATGAGGTATCATCTTCTCTTAGCGATAGCGATGATAGCTGTAATGAGGATGATGATGATGACTTGACTCAAAATCTCTATGAGATTGGGAAAACGCTTCATAGAGCTAAAAATAACACTTATACAAGGTTCCAAGATGTTCTTTCTTGCTTTGAAAAACGTAATGATTTATTTCTTAACAAGCAAGCTAAAAGTGAACAACTTGAACATGAACTTGCTAAGGCTCATGAAACACTTAGTGACTTGAGGTCTTCAAAAGAAGAGATTAAAGTTACTCATTGTAAGCTTAAAGAGGATTTTGAGCTCCTTCTCCTTGAATGCAATAGTGTCAAGGGAGAGCTCATAAAACTCGCTAAGTCTCATGAGGAGCTTCAATCAACTCATGAGAAGTTACTAAGTGCTACTTGCTCCTCCCATATTGATAATGATGTTTGTGCTACTAACTCGATTTCATGTGAAGCATCAATTTTGAAGGAGAATGTTGAGCTATGTGCTCAACTTGCTTTGCTAACAAGCAATTATGGGAAATTGGAAGAAAGTCATGAAAAGCTCTCGGGCACTCATGAGGATCTTTTAATCTCTCATAGTAAGCTAAAGTTTGCTCACGAGGCTATGGTCACCGAGGTAAAATCTTGTGAGTCTCATGTGAACATTAGCACATCTACTCTAAACTAGCAGAACGCCCGTGCGTTGCTATGGGCTATCCGCAATATCTGTAACATCCGGGTTCAACACAAAAACCCTATTCAATGACGCACCTTCCCTTTTTCTGTCGGAACCTCTCATTCTTGACCGATTTTCCGCCGTAGCGAGACATTTCTCGTTTTTTCTCTCACTGGTGCCACCTCCTTTAAAAGCAGATGACAGCCAACTCATCTTCGCCATGCATTGCAGTAAGGATGAAATTTTCTTGTTTACGATATAATAGAGTGGGTTAAAACTAACACATACTATTGACACAAAACAACAAATAACTACAGAGATCTTTCCTAGTCACCAATAAGCTCCACCTCCATCCCACATATATGCTAGAAGGGATAATTGTCGTTCTTCTCTTCTTCATATTTCCCTACGTCTTCTACTCCATGCCTCTTCGCCAATCCGTTTAATTGGCACCAACCGGCACCACGTCAACATTAATGTGTTCATCATCGATGCCTCATCTTCTTCTTTCTCATTCCTCGGCAACTTTAGTTCTCGTTCCTACTTATTTCCTAGAATACTCTTTCTTTCTTTTTTTCTCTTATTATTTGGAACACTCTTACTTTCTCCAACACCATGCACCACTTTGGCTTCAGTTCTTTTTCCTTCTTGTTTTGGAACACTCTTCCTTTTTACTATTGTCCTCACCAAAGTGAACATTTCGCCACCATCATCGAGTGGACATCCCATGAGCATAGACTTCATCCATCTTGGTGAATGCTAGGTCGCCCATGTCGCGAGCGCATGGTGGCCGTTATCCATGTTGGCAAGCGGTTCTCGGTGCTTTGCAATGTAACCGAGAGCCCATTGATTGTTTATGTCCACCCTCGACCGTTAGTGCTTGGTCTTCCTCAAGCACGCGACCGCTGACCTTGTTCTATGGCATCTATTATCCTCGCCCGCATAAACATTTCGGCAACCATCGGTGTGTAGACGACGGTCATCATCCATCTTTACTGAATGCTTGGTCGCTCATGTCACGAGGCATGGTGGTTGTTATCTATGTTGGCAAACGCTGGCCAACCATGTCGTTGAGAGCATGTTGGCAGTCACCAATGGCAGCGATAGCCTAGCTACTGGCCGTCCTTGCCCACAAACACTTTCAAACTGATTCGGCATGATTAACTGCCTGCCTAATTAATTAAGCACATCCAAATTTTTATGTACTTGGTTTTTTCTTTTTGCTAATTTTGTGAAATCAGCACCAAGCATGGCATTGCTTATCCTGGTAGTTTCTCTAATTTTGTTGAAATAGTAAACATGGTTTTGAGGATCTTGTCTTACAATTTTAACATCATGTCAACTAAACTTACACATCACACAGGTAAACCAGCTAGAGATTGAGAAGTAGTGCATTTTGGTCACCAAGAGCATTATCATATTTGACCAAAGAAAATTTTCCAATCAAAAAGCACGCCATTGCAGTTGGATGGCTGTGCCAATGCATGCGCTTAATTAACCCCACACGACCAGCAGCCAAGACACTTACGCAACTACATGTTTGTTTGAACCCGTCGCTTCATCTGAGTACGCCAAAACTATGAAGCTATATTGGTTTACTACTTCAAACAAATCAGTTTCAATTCACGGCCAGCAAAAGTTGCATCCGATGGGTAAGCACGATCGAGGATTGACAAAAATCCAGATAATTAGTGTACTGTGACTTGGAGTTGACTTGATGCAACTGCCGCTTCTTGATTCGCCTACTCCTTCTTTGGTCTCCTCTCAACACTACCACTCTACCAGATCCGTGTCCATGGAATCGGACCCTTCGCCATTACGGAGGCGGGGAGGTGGCATTGGGAGGCGCCGAGCAAGGTGGCCAAGCAGCGGGACGGTGGCGGCGGCGTGAGCCATCGAAAGGACGGCGGCATTCTCGAACGGGAGTGGCGGCGGGCTACGTCGAAAGCAGAGGTTAGACCTCTTGCTCGGAAGTCCCAAAGGATGTGGGCGTTGCTTTTCTTTTGAGGGGTGCCCCATCATTGATTTGGTTTGGAGAGGATCGGAAAACGGGACCTGTTCCTTTTTAGGTGTGCGACGATATAATTGTGATTTACGAGGTGATTTCGTGTGCAGACTCCTCCATTAAGAGTAGAGATAGCCTTTGAGGTAATTGAAATCTATTACCATATAATTACCGTATTCGAAATTTTCTCGAGTTATGGCCTTACCATACCTGGATTGATAGCCTTTAGGGTAATTTAAATTTATTACCATATGATTACCATATTCGAAATTTTACGAGTTATGGCCTTACCATACCGGATTGATGAGATTTCTGAGTTTATAGCCTTTCCATACGTGGATTAATTGTGATTTATTACCATAAATACGTTGAGTATTGCCGGCCAGACCAGAGAAGAGGAAAACCGATGGAAGGGGCTGGTGGGAGGTGGGACAAAAAAACCAGACGAAAAATAACTGGTTGAAAATAAACCGGTTGAAAATAAACCGGTTGAAAATAAACCGGTTGAAAATGGTGGGACTATTCAACCAATTCGTCCATTAGGAGTAGAGATGATTTATTGCCATGTGCTAATCCTTGCAATTCATCCACCTCTCATATTATATTGCTCACCTTGTCTTGTTGCTCTAACCATGAAGTTTCTACTTCCACTAGTCCCCTTGTTTCTAGTGTTGAAACTAACCATGTAGAGGAAATTAATGAGCTCAAGGCCCAAGTCACTAGTTTGAAGAAAGACTTGGAAAAGTGTGATGTTGGACATAATTTTCACTCCAACAAGAGGAAGTCCAAGAACAAGAAGAAGGGACAAGGGCAATACAAGAATTCGGCCAACATTACTTGCTTCAAGTGTAGAAAAGATTGGACATCATGCGAGATCTTGTCCATTGAAGAAAAGGGCTTATAATGATAAGCTACATGGGAAGTGGCCTCAAGTTCAATCTCAAGTTGAAGAACGACCACTATCCATGATGAAACATGTTATTGCTCCCCAAGTTGAGAAAATAAAGAAGAGAAAAGGGAGGAAATGTTGCTATGTTTGTCGTCAAAAGGGATACATAGCTTCATCATGCCCCAATGGTAACATATTTAAGCCTCCTATAGTCAATAATCATTATTCTCTAAGGAAGGATATCGTTGGCAATGTGTTTGCCAAGTTTATGGGTGCCCAAAGTAGTTTGGAAGTGGATAATTCATTTGGGTTTCCAAGACTAATTTCTTAGGACCCAACTTGATTGGGGACCATCAAGCTCTAACTTGATCAATAGGTGTGTTGAGGGCATTGGAGACTTGGCTAGTTCATGAAGAAAAATGATTCTCACCATTCATTATGGTTCAAACCAAGTCAAGTGAATTATCATCATAATTGTCATTCCAATGCTCCTCGTGGCGGTTACTTGTATTTATATTGTCCACATTGAAAGTTACTAGCCCCATGCATGTTTAGGTTTTGTTCCTAGCATGTTTTTGTATATGTTGTGCCTCCTAATATGCTTGATTCGTGTTATGTAGCATGTGTAGGTTGCTATGCACATCATATAGTTGTGTGTGTGGTTTCGAGCCTTTATTGCTTCATTAGTTGAATCTTCCTTGGCTCTTTTGAGATATTAATGGATCATTTCATTATGGGGGAGTGATATGTTTTATGCATATCACAAACCTTAAATGTGTATATATGTAGGATACCACCTAGTATTGTTAGTGCAATATTATCTAGTTACTATGTGGTATGTAAAGTTCATTTGAAACTCAAATCCTCATCCATTAATTATCCTTAGTTGGGTTTCATTTGCCTCTTGTGGATAATACATGGATTATCACATTATGGGGGAGTGATATACTTTGTGCATATCACTTCTCGTGTGAACATTAACAATAGAGGTTTGCGAGTTTGCCACCTAGCATTTATATTTGAGATTATCTTATATCTCTGTGGCATGCAATGCTTTGTTTGAGTATGGTATTCTTGTGTGACTTTGCCCATGGTTATCTTAAAAAATTATATTTGGAAAATCATTTGAATAAAGCCATTCCAATTGTTGCTTTGCATGATGATCTATCTAATTGGAATCTTAATAATATGCTATCCAAGCATTGTATTTATTTCTAAACTCTCATGTTATGCTTGTGTTAGTAGAGATGATCTTGTACTTATTTGGTTTCTACACCGAATGACAACTTGAAACACCATTTTTTTCGAGTTCATCTTATTGGTTTGTATGGAGTTATGGTAGTTTGTTATCTCATTGTTTATAGTGTCCTATATCTACTTAAGTGAGATATTCCCATGAGTATGTGTGCAATGCATATCTTATATGCTCATTGGTTTTCCTTGGTTCATATGTTGAACTTTGTGTGCTATAATATGTTGATTTGTCACTTTGAGTCATTTTGGACAACATGAATGACTAGTGATGTTATTGGAAGTATTAACGGTTATGTGTTCATTTGTCCAATTTGTATCTCCCTCGATTTTGGTAGGCTTGTGCATGCGTATTTACTATGTGTAAATTCGCATGCCTTGTTTGCTTTATTTGATCCAGTATATATATGGTAAATCCTTCAAATTCTTAATAGCTAAGATGTGAATGAAATTCAATTTCATATCGATATGCACATATTTAAGTGATTTTACCCTATTTTTTGTAGTTATGCTAACTACTTCGGGCCTAATAAGTTTGGGGACCTTATTGTACTTAAATTGTTTTAGGTACATTTGAGAAGCATTGGGTGCTTGTCTTATTCATGAAGGTGGTGGCACGGTGAGGAAATTAGAGCCAAGCTTGAACCATTACCTACTACATCATTCCAATGATATCTCGGTAACAAGTATCTACTTCATGCATACATTTCTTGCATTCAACCTTGTGTAGGTTGCATCATGGCATGAATTTCTCGACTCATTCTTGTCATACTTGTTTCCTTTCTCAAAGCATCCCAACAATGATCTCTTGTTGCTAGTTGTGATGTCTTTGATGGTCATGTGTTTGGAGTTCATTAATATATGATAGGATTATATTAAGCCATGTGCTATACTTTCAAGCAAAGATCTCATTGGTATATTTTATGTCTCCCATTTGGATATCTTATTCTTTCCTTTTGTAACTATTTCATGTGTACATCCTTCTTTGTGGATATATATCATCATGATTGTCATCTACGTAGAATCTTATACACGTGAGAGAAGTTACATCTCTAGTTGATATCCCTATTCTTTCATGTCCACCGTTTCATTCTCTTTTTATATCTTCGGTGGCTCCGTGGAAGCATTTGTTGTATGAGTGCATGTCTTACCTCTTTGCATCTTAGTGCACTCATGTTTGGTGAAGATTGTTGTCCTCGTGCTTGTCTTGACAAGCCTATTATTTCCTATCTTCATCATGGGTTGTCACAAGCTTTGATTTTTAATTTGCTATTAGTGAGCTTGTGAACCCATTTGGTTGATGTGTGTGTGACCTTCTTAACATCGTGTGTGTGGGAAGGACATGTCTTCCACCTTGTATCTCATTTACTCAAGACTATGTTGATGCTTAATTCTCATCCTTATACTAGTCTTCTCAAGTGCTTTGACGTGACTCACACACATCATTTTGGTTGTGCCTATTCTTAGGTAGCCTTTTACATGTTGCTCAACCATATGTTCATTGCAAATGCTAGGCTTCTTTTCTTATCTATGCTTGCTTGCAATTGTTTTGTGTTCCTATTGACTTTGGGGGAGTGATGATCCTATTTTGTGCACTTCTATCCAAATACAAAAAAAATTCTAAATAGTGCACAAATCATGGGGAGCTTCTCTATTTTTCTTAGAACACTCATTTACCCAAATCGTAATATTCTTTTATCCTTTTGGCTCATCGGATCTTTTCACTGCCTGCTTCACTTTGTGGTATGCAAATGTGAGCAATTTGTGCCATGTGCTTTGTGCCATGTGCCTTGCCCTCATGCTAGGATCACAGTTGTATAATAATGGATTCACTTGTGGATATCATCTTCTTATCAATTGCGTCTATTTTATGTATACAAGTTTCTTTGTGGATACATATTATGATTATTATTGGCCACTTAGAAATTTTGTACATGACGAAGCTCATATCTTTCTTTAATATCATTTATTCCTTGTCATCCACTTTGTTTTTTTCCCTTTTTATTCTTAAGGTGGCTTCGGTAAGAGGTTGTGTCATGAGTGCTTGTATGTTTTGCATGTAATCTTGTGCACTCATGTGTTTTGAATGTATTTTGGACCCATACTTGACATGATGATCGCATTGGATATTCCTATTTTATCTTGTCCAAAATATGTTCTTTGGATATTTTGAATGTTTTCCTCCCATGTCTAATCTTATTTTCATATCATACTAAGGAGGTACTCATACTATATTGGTCCATTTTGGCATTTTTTGCCAATGGGGGAGAAGTTTAGAGGGTTTAAGATAAGTATTTTTCTAGTGCTTGTTGTCACTCATGCATATCTACCCTTGTTATATATTCTTGTTGCATGGACGAGTATTGTATATAGAGAAATCTTCTCCTAGTTTATGTCAACCAATATATGCAATGACATTCAAAGTTCATTCACACATGCATATATTGTGGGGGAGTTTGCTCTATATACTATGGGTGTACTATCATCAAATGCTTGTGTAGTGTCTTGATGATAGTACAACCATCTCAAGTATACAATTTATCCTCGGATAAATTGCATGCTTGTTTAAAATTCATTATTCAAACCCTCTTGTTGAGATTGTCATCAATTACCAGAATGGGGGAGATTGAAAGTACATGTAAGTCCCCATGTGTGGTTTTGGTAATTAAATGACAATCCTTACGGACTAATGTTTACATTGAGATATACATTTGAAGGTTAGTCCCATTGGAAAATGATTGAAGAATATTGGAAGACAACTCCTTTGAAGCAACAATTACATCGAGATGATGAAAATGGAGTTCATTGGAGTATCTGAAGGATTACCTGCTTAGAGCTATGGTTTGAGGCACAATGGATCAAGATCCTAAAAAGATTATTTGAATGATGAATTCTAGGAGTGGCTCAAAGATATGATCATAATGGACTCATGTGTTGAGTCATGATTGATCAAGTATTCAAGCAAGCTATTCAAGTGAAGAATTCAATATACCCTTCAAGACGTCAAGATTAAACATGGAGTAGAGATATCGGTTTACCAAGAGGAAACTCAAAGATCGAACACTAAATGGTCAACACACGAGCGCAATCGATGCACCACATAGGATCTTGTGGTATGATAAGCAATTGTCAATTGCACTTTGTGTACTAACCCATACTATGTGTTGTCTATGTTTTTGAGGGTTAGGTGATTCCCATGGGCTCACATCGAGAGAGAGATTTCAAGTGTCCATGACAGGATGACATCAAATGTTGATGATCATGGTTGACAAGGGCAAGTTCAAGATATCCATCCCAAAGGATTACATGCTTGATGCTTGTGGATGATCACATGATGGACACGTGACGATGAATACAAAGACAAGCTTCCCACATTGTGTATGGGAGAGCTACTTGAAGACTTCACCAATGTCTTGCCTTCAACTTGAGCCAAGAATAAACATCAACATCAAGCTCAAGTGAAAGGCTCGAGTCAAAGGTATTAGTTCCTTTGACGTTAGTGTTGTGGAGTGATGACCAGTTAAGAAACATATACACTCGAGAATGGATTCTCGATAGCTATGTAGTGTACCTATTTTATGATTCTTGAGTTATAGGGATCCCACACTATTAAGAGGGGATCAAAGTGGTTCGTGATGGATTTTCTCAAGCCAACTTCTTCTATACACAATTCCACTCCTATCCTATATACCAAAGAAAATCCTAAGCCAAATAGGTTACCCAAATATATGATAAAACCTTTGCATATTTGGCATCCTACATTTTGGTTGATCTTGGTGGTTCTCTATGTTATGACCTGGTTTTTTTATTGCTTCTAAATGAGCCCAATATCATCAAAGTCGGAGTCCGAATGTAAAAGTTATGCATGTTTTAGTTTCGGGTCTCCTGCTGTTCTTTGTTGGCCGGATCATCCGGGTTCCAGCCCGGATCATCCGGGTTTCTCGACAAAATCATCACATAAACTTATTCTGCTAGCCGGATCATCCGGCTACCCACCTGGATCATCCGGGCATTGCCCGGATCATCCGGGTTTCCACTTCACCACATTGTATTTTGACCTTCCAAGACATCCGAACATTGCCCGGATCATCCGGGTGTGCGTCCAGATCATCCGGGCAGGTCAACAACTACGAGAAATGACTCTATTTTCTTGGGGGTATAAATATCCCTCTCCCACTCCAGGAGAGGGTTGACCACTCCGTCCAAAATCGCCCCAAGAACACAAGTGGTTCTCTCTCACTTCTCCTACACTAAATCTTAGATCCCGGAGAGATTAGTGAGTGTTCTTGAGAGTTGTTCCAATCAAAACATAGATTCTCTCCCTCTCCCTCTTGTGACCAAAGCAATTCGTGATTTGAGCAAGTCTTGACCATTTCCCCCTTGATCTTGTTACTCTTGGAGGTTGGAGACTCCTAGGAGGTAGGGGTGCTCCGGTGAGGAATCAACTTGTGATTTGCCCCCCGGAAAGTTTGTGAAGGTTTGGAAGCCGCCTCAAGGTCTACCACTAGTGGTTGAGAAACGCCTTCGTGGTGTTGTCTCAAAGGGAGAATAGGGTGAGCCTTCGTGGCATTGGTGTGCCTTCGTGGTAACATCCACCTCTCTAATGGTGACTAGCTTACCTCCAAGGAAGTGAACATCGGGATACATCCTCGTCTCCGTGTCTTCGGTTATCTATAATCCTAGCCACTACTTGTGGTTTACTTTGGTCTCTTGACCTTGCATTCGGTTATTGTGTTTGCTATTTCCTTGAAGAGATTATTTAGGCCTACACTTTATATCCCGCAATTCATACTTCCTACTATTGATATATCTTGTGTTTAGTGTGAATTGGTAACTTGTGTCATACACTTACATATCTTATGATATTTCTCAAGTAAGTTTGTGTAACTTACTTGTGCTTGTTAGTATCCTTGTTTTGCTCACCTCAGTTACATTAAGTGGCGCACTTAGTTGAGCCTAGTATATTTAGGATTTGTGCTTGAAAAGTATCCGTTTAGTTTATTTCGCATTAGGATAAAGCCAAATCCGTAGAAGTTTTTAGAACGCCTATTAACCCCCCTCTAGGCGACATCGTGGTCCTTTCACATGTTTCTTTGCACACTATGTTATTAAATTAAGTCCATAAAACACTTCAAAACCACCTGTTGACCGTCTATCATCCAAGCAGCCTGCCCAGTTAAACTCAGAGAAAGCACTAACAAGAGTGGGTAATGACTTATTAAAATTTAGGCCAACACACAAAGTATTTGTCACATATCTCAGTATACGTTTTGCAACAGTTCGATGAGATAAGTTGGTGCATGAAGAAAGTGTATACTTTTAGAGAAAATGAGAGATCAGTTCTGGTGAGCATCAAGTACTGGAGTGCACCTACCAAACTTCTGTATTTGGTGCCATCTTACTGACACAAGGGTTCACCTTCTACAAGGGACACTTTTTCAGCGCTGGAAAGTGGTGTTGGTGATGGTTTACATTATTGGTGCAAATAGTTTACCTCCTTATGTTTTGAAGATTGTTGACATAAACAGTAAGGGACTAATGTGTTTGCTAGTGTACACAGAGTAAAAGGTCCCTGAAGTCATGAGGATTTTGATACAAAGTCTGAAGATAATCTCCTGCGTGGAAACAAGGATTATCATCGAAGATTATGTTGTCGAGAATGGCCCCCCAAAAACTGTTGAGGCAAAGCAATTGGTTCGGTGCTGTCCGAAGGAATTGACTGCAGTCGAGAAGTTGAAAATGAAGTGAAGACGTAGCATTGATTTTGTTCTTCTTCTTTATCTTTATTGAGTCATAGGACCACCATACTATTAAGAGGGATATAGTGTTCAAATCTTTGGTTCTCTGATGCTAAACCCAATCCTATGTAAGTTGAGAGAGAACTCTCTTTGTGTTTCAAGCAAATACTTGCCAGCAAAATACTGTGATCTTCTTCGCTACGAGAGATTTGTCTCCGAACGAAGAGTTAGCATTACTTGTTCCTCAAGTAATGTTACCGTTGCTTCCAAAATCCGACCCTTGAGAACGTGTCGGTTGGCCATTCACTAGACCATGTGTCCAAAATGGCAATTTCCCATCATGGAAGGCTGCAACTATAGATAGCCATCGCCCCGTCTTTGTCCGATGGCTGCTCCGTTTGATTCCGATAAGTTTGTTGAGCAACCCTCTCTCCTGAGTGATTAGAGTTTAAAATCCACCAAGAGAAAAACCCCAGAGCCAAAAAATGAGATAGTGGTTTAACATCACTCGAATCTAAGTCCTGTACGCTCCACCTATTACTCTTGAGAGCTGCTAACTCTCTAGATGGTTAGGTATCAATCTCTTCAGAGACCAAGAGTAATTATGTTCTCAAAGAAGAAGTCTGTAAAGGTTCGGAGATCACCTCGAGCATCTACCAATCGACATTGGCTCATGAACCAGTTGTCTAGGAGAAGAAGATAGTTTATCCTCCATGTTAAGTCGCAACCCCTCCAACTAGACATAGTCCTTTTGCAGAAGGGCGAGCTGGTCTACCAAATTGTTTGTCGCCATCGAGCATCACTGGTTATTGATACGTCTCCAGCGTATTTATAATTTATGAAGTATTCATGCCATGTTTACAATAATTTTATATGGTTTTGGTATGATTTGCATGGAACTAACCTAGACTGGCGCTGTTTTCAGCAGAACTACCATGGTGTTTTTTTGGAACAAAAGAGACTCCCGAAGCTTCGTGGAAGGACCAGAAGGTGAAGGAGTAGGGCACAAGATCTCGGGGCACACCAGGGGGCCCAGGCGCACCCCAATGGGTTGTCCTCACCTCGAGGACCATCTTAGCATTAAACGAACGCTAAAAAATCCTATAAATAGAGAAACCATTAGAAATAACACTAGATCAGAAGTTCCACCACCGCAAGCCTCTGTAGCCATGAAATTCCAATCTAGACCCCATTCCAGCACTCTGCCGGAGGGGGAAATCATCATCGGAGGCCATCTTCATCATCCCGACGGCCACCATGATGAGGAGGGAGTATTCCACCCTCGGGGCTGAGGGTTTGTACCAGTAGCTGTGTGTTTAATGTCTCTCTTTCTCTCGTGTTCTTGAGATGTCACGATTTTGATGTATCGTGGGCTTTGTTAATATAGTTGGATCGTATGGTGTTTTCCCCTCTCTATATTGTTGTGAATTGAGTTTTCCCTTTGAGATTCCGTTTTATCAGATTGAATACTTTTATGGATTTGAGAGCACTTGATATATGATTTGCATATGAATACCCGTGGTGACAATGGGGTATTATAACGATCACTTGATATATGTTTTGGCACTCAACTCGCGGATTCCCGAGTTACATTGGGGTAATCTATGCATAGGGGTTGATGCACATTCTCGTCTTTGTTTCTCTGGTAGAAATCTTGGGGCACACTTTGAGGTTCTTTGTGTTGGATCGAGTATTATGAATCTGAAATTGTTTGATGCGTATCGTATAATTAACTCATGGATACTTGTGGTGACATTGGAGTATCTAGGTGACAGTAGAGTTGGTTGATGCGTATCATATGGTGTTATTTTAGTACGAACTCTTGGATAGATCGAACAAAAAGAGTAACTTTGTGTTATTTTAGTACGAACTCTTGAATAGATCGAATGGAAAGAATAACTTTAAGGTGGTTTCATACCCTACAAACAATTTCTTCTTATGTTCTCCGCTAGATAAGAACTTTGGAGTGATTCTTCATCGCACATTGAGGGATGGTTATATGATCCAATTAGATTAGCATTGTTGACAGATTTCACTAGCGAAAGTACGGACCCTAGGTCTCATTTTCAAGCATTGCAATACCATTTGTTCTCTGTTTTATCAATTGCTACCTTGCTGTTTTTTATCGTTCCTATCACAAAAAACAATATCTACTATCATTACTACACTTTTATTACCATCTCTTCACCGAACTAGTGCGCCTATACAAATTACCATTGTATTTGGTGTGCTGGGGACACAAGAGACTTTTTATTATTTGGTTGCAGGGTTGTTTGAGAGAGACCATCTTCATCCTACACCTCCCATGGATTGATAAACCTTAGGTCACCCACTTGAGGGAAAATTGCTACTGTCCTACAAAACTCTGCGCTTGGAGGCCCAACACGATTCTGCAAGAATAAGTTGTGTAGTAGACATCAGTTATCCCTTCACTTATTTTTCATTCGGTCTGCATTGCATGATTAGATTCACCATGTGATTTTCTTTGATGCAAGTGTTTAGTTTTTGTTTGCTAGTTTGCATTCGCTCATTGAAATATGTTTTTCACTCGCTTCGGTGCTCGGTTCCGAGAGCTTTGACGTTTTTGAAGAAATTTTAAAACTCCCATTCACCCCCTCTGGTAGACATACTTCGTTCCAATAATTGGTATTAGAGCATGGTACTCCTTGACTCTACTCATTTTGTTCTAACAACCTTGGAGTTTAAGTATGTCTTCAATGAGTTACAAGTCACATCTCAAGATCTCCATCTTTGATGGGACGGACTACCCCTTCTGGAAAGAGAAGATGAAGATTCGTCTCCGAGAAGTTGATTATGAGATGTGGAATTTGGTGCAGAATTAGTTCTCTGTTGAAGTGCCTCAAGTTCCCACTGATTACGAGAAGAAACTCATTCAGATGGATGGTCAAGCCAAAGATGAAATTGGTGTCCATCTCTCTCGTGCTTAGTTTCTTTGATATCATCAACGTGAAACTACGAAGGAATTATGGAACATCCTCGAAAAGATCAACGAAGGGGTCTCCACTCGGAAAAAAGCTCGCATTGATACACTTCGTGCGAAATTCAATCGATTCAAGAGAATTGGCAATGAAAGCTACCAACAAACCTTCGATCGTCTAAGTGACATCACCAACGAGCCGCAAGGTCTCGGCACCAAAGACATCATCGTTGATGAAGTTTTGAAGAAATTGCTCCGATCCCTTGACAACTCTTTCGACACCCTTGTTCTAATGATTCATGAATGAGCTGATTTCAAAGTTCTTGACTTTGTTGATATCATGGAAAGACATAACACCGATAAAGATCAAGAAGAAGAAAAGAGAGATCTCTATGGTTCTAGTCACCCAAAGAGTCACTCTGTCAAGGATGTGGTTGATTCTTCCTCAGAAGGCAACGCCGATGAAGATTTAGATGACCTGGAAAGGATCAACAAGGATCTCACATTGATCATCGAAAGGTTCCAACGTTTCCAAAAGAAAAATCAAATTCAAAGAAAAGGCTCTAGCCACTCTGGTAGCTCAGAGTCTTCTCCAAATCCTACTGGAGATTACACTTGTTTCAAGTGCAAGAAACCAAAACACTTCATCTCGGATTTCCCACTCTAGGAAGCTGAGACCCGAGCCAATGGAAGATTTGACTCTGGAAACAACAACCATGGAAAAGGGAGAGCAAGAACTACGACTCAGATGTTGAGAAGAAATCAAAGAAGTTCTTCAAGAAGTAGGACAACTCCTCCTCCAAGTCTTCGTCAAGATCTTCTTTATGGTATCCTTACAAGTCATCATCCAACCACAAGAAAACTCTCGCAAGGCCAAGGCGTACATGGGCAAGGAGATGGATTCTGATGAATAAGAATCATCTGACTTTGAAGAAGTAGCTGATTCTGATGACGATTCAGACTCAGGCATGGCTGGCATAGCATGTGCTTTAGCCCCAACAAAAAACTCCTTCGAGAATCATTGAAGCGGCGAGACTCTAGTTTTTTGCTTCATGACAAAGCTTCAAAAGAAAAGGTACCCTCCGAACATCACAAGGTTTACACCATTGATCAGTTTTATTCTGACAAGGATGACCATGCTAAGCTGATCAAAATTGCTAAAAAGCAACAAAACTCTCTCGAGGAAATTGAGAAAACCCTCAGGAAATCGGAAGGGTTATTGGTTGAGGAGATGGAGAAAAACCAGTTGTTGACCGAGGAGCACTCTACTCTCAAGTCTTAGATGGAGGAACTGATTAATCATCATGATTTTCTCTCGGCCGACCACAAGAGATTAACTTATGACTACCTAAAGATAAAATAGTAATCGAGTCACTGAGAGAGGCTCATGATGATTTGATCAGAAAAAATTCTCTTCTTACCCAACAACTCAAGGAGAAAACAGAAGTGTTCATACCACCTTGCTTAACATGCCTTGAACGCAGTATTGCTGAATCAACTGCTGATTCTTCTGTGAATGCTAACCCCTTTGTTGAGGTAAATGGATCTTTGTCTGATGAGAATGCTAGGTTGAAGGATATTCTTCAGACATGAATGTTCAAAAGTCTAAAGGGGCATCAAACCTTGTGTGACATCCTGAAGAAATCCATTCTTCAAAAAAATCCCAGAAAAGGTGTTGGTTTCGAAAGGAAACTGAATGAAAATGGCACCTATTGGGAACCTGATCAATATCCTCGCACTGTGTGGGGTGCCTGCCAAGAGAAAAACACTCGACCCTGCTATGCTATCGGGTTATGATTGTCCCATTCTTGAATATGTTGATGCTGATTCTCTGGACAATTATAAATTGTTCAAGAACCAAAGTGGTGAGGCATTTGCTTGTTACATTGGTCCAAATTGCAGAAATGGTTCCCCAAAACAAACCATCTAGGTGCCCAAGAAAAGTATCGAGGCATTACCTGTTATTGTATTACTGACCATGCAGGCTAAAAATGCTCTAGGCATACTAGAGAAGGCTCGATAGAATGAATATTTGCATACCTCCTCAAACCATTATGCTCATTTTTCTGGGAAGAATTTCAATGCATATTCCTTTGATTATGCTCGAACTTCCCCGAGAACCAATTCTTATGGTTTTCAAAAGAAATCATATCCTGATTGCTCATTTGTTTCGAAGCCACCTACAAAGATGTGGGTGGTTAAGATAGCCTGATTCTCTTGCAGGGCTATCACTACTGCAGGATGTTGCTAATGCGACACATAAATCAGTGACCCTTCGACAAAACTATGTGCGATGCATGAATCACAAATGGTATCATAATAAAACCATCACCAATAAGACGAATAGTGTGCGATGGCAGAGACATCAAGCAAGATTCATATTAGAGACACGTGTGCGATACGTGGCATACAATTGATCCATCCAAACTGTTTGTTATGAGTGAAACAACAGAAACGGTCAGCTAGATCAAGGTGTGTGTGATATACATCATATAGTTCATTCGGATCAATGGTTTTTAATTATCCAACACAACAAAAACAATCAGCTAGATCAAGGTGTGTGCGATATACAACATACAATTCACTCGGATCAATTGTTTGCGATTACCCAACACAACAGAAATGGTCAGCCAGATCAAGGTGTGTGCCATATGATATATAGTTCACTCAGATGAACTGTTTGCGATGAGTCAAAACAACATAAACGATTCAACTTAACAATATGTATGTGATATGTAACAAACAGGTCAGTAATCAGAAATGTGTGGGAAGGCCGATAACAACACAAACAATTCCTGGTAATAAGCCGTGTGTGTTGTGGGCAAACGCTTGCTGGTATACAATTATGAGCGATTGATGAAATGATCACGGACGGGTTCCCTAATTTAGCCCGTGGGCGATGTGATTTGCTCTGCCCACACAACATCTATGCTCTGTCTACAGAATAACAACATATATACTTATAAGGACATGATTGCATAACCAAATTAAATATCCAATTACATAACTAATGACACACATAATATTTGCACACATCAAAGCAAACAATTACATGCATACTAAACTAGGAGAAACAATCATCTAATCATCTACTTCTTGTTGTGACAACGCTTGCCATTGGTCTGCTTCCGGCTGGGTCCCTGGCCGTTTTGGGGACGGAGGCACTTCCTCATGTCAATGATCCGCCTGTACATCTCGTAGCTCATGTATGTCGCCTTGCCGGCATACACAACGTGAGCTTCTATGAGTTTGTCCATCTAGGGCGAGTGCGAGGCACGCTTGTCCTTATTCCAGGAATCCTTCATGTCTCTGTAGTAGGGGTCGATGATGGCCTCAGCGACGTGAACCGGTGAGTCCTTCTCATGCTTCTTGCTGACCCAGATATTGTATTGGTCCTATATGTCGGCAAGATTATGGCAGGCGATGCCCGAATTCTTGAGGACCATTACATCGTTGGTGATACCCACCGTAGACAACATGTAGTGGGGGCTGTTGACGAACCTGGCAAAACACTCGAAAGGCCGTGTGGCTAGGTATTGGTGGTAGACGAGGATGTGATTACGCACACACATCTAGGCAGTGATGAACTTGGGATGAGACCCGGCACGAGTGTGGGTGTACTTGATACATCTCCGTCGTATCTATAATTTTTTATTATTTCGTGCTAATATTTTACAACTTTCATATACTTTTGGCAACATTTTATATTATTTTTGGGACTAGCATATTGATCCACTAACTAGTGCCAGTTCGTGTTTTTGCTTGTTTTTTTTGTTTCGCAGAAAGTCCATATCGAACGAAGTCCAAACACAATTTTTTTACGAGATTTATTTTGGAATATATGTGATTTTTGGGAATAAGAATCAACGTAAGATAGTACGCGAGGTGGCCGCAAGGCAACAGGGCGCGACCAGGGGGGTGGAGACACCGTGTTGCCTTGTTACTCCCTCGTAAGTCGGTTGACATCCTTCTTCAGCCGCAAGGAAGCTTATATCGAGAAAAAATGTGTTAAAATTTCAGCCCAATTGGAGTTACGGATCTCCGAGAATATAAGAAATTGTTTTCGGCCAGAAAAAGGAAAGTGAAACAGAGAGAGATCCAATCTCGGAGGTGCTCTAGCCTTGAAGGAGCCATGGCGGCCATGGACCGGAGGGGAAACTCTCCTCCCATCTAGGGGGGAGGCCAAGCAAGAAGAAGAAGGAGGCGGGGGGGGGGGGGGCTTTCCTCCCTCTCTTCCGGTGGCGCCGGAATGCCACAAGGGGAACCATCATAGCGGTGATCTACACCAACAACTTTGCCGCCATCATCACCAAATCTCCCCCCTCTATCCAGCGGTGTAAGCTCTCTATTCCCGCTGTAATTCTCTACTTAAACATGATGCTTAATGCTACATATTATTATCCAATAATGTGTTGCCATCCTATGATGTTTGAGTAGTTTTTTTGTTCTATTGGTTGATTGATGATCATGATTAGTTTGAGTTGTATATTTGGTGCTGTCCTATGGTCTTCCGTGTCATGCAAGCGTGTGGGATTACCGTTGTAGGGTGTTGTAATACATTCATAATTCGCTTATAGTGGGTGTCGAGAGTGACAGAAGCTTATACCCGAGTAAGGGGGTTGTTGCATCTGGGAGTAAAGAGGACTTGTTACTTAATGCTATGGTTGGGATTTACCTTAATGATATTTAGTAGTTGTGGATGCTTGCTAGCGTTCCAATCATAAGTGCATATGATCCAAGTAGAGAAAGTATGTTAGCTCATGCCTTTCCCTTTGTACTAATGATTACCAGTCTAGTTATCGATTGCCTAGGGACAAATCCTTCTCTTGTGTTACAAAAAGATTTCTACTAAACAACTAACTTTTATTTTCTTTCAAATTACTCATAGTTTTATTCAAGCTAAGTACTTCTAACTTTAATCTTTCAAACTTATCCTTACACCTACAAAGTAGTTTTACTCTTGTTCTAGGTAAAGCGAATGTTAAGTGTGCGTAGAGTTGTATTTGTGGTCGATCGAACTTGAAGGGAATATTAATTCTACCTTTAGCTCCTCGTTTGGTTCAATACTCTTACTTATCGTAAGAGGCTACAATTGATCCCCTATACTTGTGGGTTGTCAAGACCTTTTTCTGGCGCCGTTGTCGGGGAGCAATAGTGTGGGGTGAATATTCTCGCGTGTGCTTGTTTCACTACAAAATTTCACCTATTTAGTGACAAATACCATGACGACGAAATAAGAACCGTCGCCTAAAACCACTTTCTGTGACGTTCCACCGTCATGAGGTGTTTCCCTCCCAGGGCAGGGCCCTAGCCAACTTTGGCGATGTTCCAGGCTGATTTTTGGCGACGTATTGGGCCATCACTATGCATGTACATTTTCTAGGACGAGTCTTAATGTCATAGTTAATGTTGGTGGGGTCATTTTTTTGTAAATGCAAATAGAAAAATAACAAGTAATTGTTTTTCAGCTAACTCATTTAGCGGGATCTCTTTTCATAAAGCAGGAACTTGGAATTGGGATCGTCCGGTTCCCTCCTAAAGGAAATTGGGATCGTCGGCTTAGGGCCCTCCATCATACCATGCCCCCAACATCGAGTTGAGAGGCCGACACATCGAGGTGAACATGGCTGCGAGGGTACAGTGAGGCCACACGCCATAGTTGACGGGTGAATTCACGTGCGACATCGGCAACATTAAACATGGGCGATTTCAGGTGAGATATGTTTACTGAAACATCGTAGTAGCCAATATTAGGTGTGTTCTATTTACTTTTAGTGTTATACATGCAATGGATTGTGGTTGTATTACTCATGGAACAGTACTCACGCCACCATACATGGCTGGTGTGAATCAGTTTATGGATTTCATGCTTGCTCAGAACAATGCGGCCGAAGATATGTTGTGCCCATGCAGAAATTGCCACAATGGGATCCGCAAAACTATTTATGTTGTCAAATGTCACATAAATTTCACTGGTATTCTCAGGTCCTATATGATGTGGATCTATCATGGGGAATCAGGGTACATCAATGCACACAATCGGACGACTCGGATGATTTTGAGTTGTACCAACAATATGTGTTTGATATGGTGAGAGCTCTAGTGGATGACATGGGCAGAGCAGCTAGAAATAAAGACGATGCATCTGGTGGGTTGGACATTTTTAAGAAGCTCAACGAAGAAGTGATGAAACCCCTTCACAAGGATTGTGGAAGTATGACATATATGGCGTTCATTTTCAGGGTGCTTCATATCAAAACATATACGCGTATAACCAACAAGACATTCAATATGCTTTGTCAGCTATTGAATACTACTTTGCCTAAGGTGGACTTTCGTAAATCTAGCGCTCATGCTAAGAGAGCTCTTTCTGATCTTGGTCTTGGATACCAGAAAATTCATGTATGCAAGTATGATTGCATTTTGTATTGGGGAGACTATGCCAACAATACTTACTGTCCCCACTGTGGCACATCAAGGTGGAGACACGTCGATGGGAATAAAAAGGTTCCTCAGAAGATCCTTCGATACTTTCCGATTATCCCATGTCTCGAAAGATTTTTTTCTTCGAGGGAAATATGAGAGCACAACCGGTGGCACAAGGAAAAGAGGGTTCAAGAGGCTAATGTAATGAGGCACCCCGTTGATGGTGATGCATGGACATACTTCGATGACAAACATGAAGGATGTGCTAGAGATGCCCTCAACTTGAGGTTAGGATTTGCAACTTACGGACTCAATCCCTTTGGACACATGAGTAGTGCATATAGTATGTTGCCTTTTTTTATCATTCCATACAACTTCCCACCCTGGATTTGCATGGACCAATCCAATTTCATGATGACATTGTTGATTCCTGGAAAATCCTCACGAGGAAAGGATTTTCATGTATTTATGCAGCCACTGATAGCTGATATGCAGAAGCTATGGGATGGTGTGGAAACAATAGATGTATGCCTGGGAAAACCTTTCAACTTGCGTGTGATGCTTATTTGGTCCATTCATAATTATCCTGCATTTGGCACTACCTCCGACGGAGCACAAAGGGTTATTACGCATGTGTGCATTGCAACGAGAATCATTGCTTTCAGAAACTGAAAAATAAATTCCTTCCTACAAAACATCATTTTATAAAGAAGATAAATTGTTTAATAACAAGACAGAGCATAGGAGGCGGCTTGAGAATGGTGTCGGTTCATCTCCTCGGGCCCTGAAGAGAAGAAAGTGGGTCACCACGAACGAGTAAGCTCCCTACTTCCCTTGATTTTCATGCGACAACCCTCCATGAGCTCTTGTTCCTCAGGTCTTCTTCAGGCGAAAAAACGAGGGCGCTCCCACTGCCATCTCCCGGGGCTCAGGGCGTGCAGCAGCAATGCGCCCTGCGGGTCTGGTGGCCAAGTATGCACGCGCTTGAGAGATCACACTCCTCTCGAGGTGACCCCTGGCGGGCCTCGGCTCTGCATCCCCGACGTCCTCCATTGGGGATGGCCCCATGCTCGCGTGGGTGATGCCACCACCCATCCCGCCATCTCTGCCGGCGCTCGGATCTGCCGTGAGCCGATGGCCGGCATGGTGTCTAGCCCGCGTAGTGGAAACGTACGGGGGGCCAGCGGGTCCCGGGTCCCCGCCGAGCACGACCGGGCCTTCCTAGGCCTTTGTCGCGGACTAGAGCGTGGGACGGGGCACGTGCTAGGCGTTGGAGCTCGCGCAAAGCCGTGGCGCTTCTCGACATGGCCTTCTTCAGGATGCGAGGGTTGCACTGTACCGGCTCGAAGTGGAGCTTTGCGATGTCGACTCACACCTAGAGGTCGAGCATGTGTGCCTAGCACGCGGGTGGCGCCGACTCGAAGTAGCCATCAACTTTAGCCGCCTATAACATGAGGCCGCTTGCTCGAAGGATGAGGAGTCCTCCGCTGCGGTGAAAGAAGCCCGCGACCGCGCCTTCGAGGTGGCCGAGGCTGCGGACCGATGACGTGAGGCTATAGAAAAGCGCAAGTGGGAGCTCCTGGCCTCAACCGCTGCCCTCGAGTGGCAAGCTCAAGCATGAAGCCGTCGTGACCACCTCCGTGAAAGGGTCGTCGGCCCGTGAAGCGAGTCTCCGCGCTCTTGAAGAGGCGTTGGAGCTGGTGGCATCCGAACAAAGCCTGGAGCGCGAGCGGCTAGAGGTGATGGAGCGCCAAGTAATAGCCGCCGATGCTTCACTGGCTCTCAGGAGGCGAGGGTCTAGGCGGAGATTGACAAGGGGATCGCGGGGGCCCGCTGGGCCCTCATCAAGGACCACCACTAGAAACTGAAGCTTTGGGAGACCCATTTCTGCACACGGCTGGAGAGCTGAAGGACGAGATCGACGACCTCAAGAAGAAGCTGGCCAAGGCGGACAAGCGCTAGAAGACCGCCCTTGATGCCCAAGCCGCGGCCGAAGCCGAGCTGGCGTCCCACTATCAGCAAGTGGGGATGTCACTTCCCTCGTGGAGCGGGCAGCAGACGAGGCGAATCGGGCTCGGGGGCTGCGGCACACACGTTCCGTGATGTTCCAAGACCTCGAACGGAGGGCTAGCCACGCCCTGCACTCCATCTGCAAGGAGAGCGTCTCCATCCCGCTTGTTCCTGACGACACCGTCTACCTCGCCTTTTTAACAGGATCTTGGAGCGGCTCGAGGGAGGTGCGGAGAAGGTGTGCAAGCTCATCGAGGAAGAAAGCCATGACCTCCTTGCGCAGGCGTCGATGCGTGTCTTCAGCCATCTCCTTCACTCCAGCCCCGACTTCGACTTCAAGACCGTGACCGCCCCCGTTCCCAGGGTAATTCGCGATGCCCTGGGGGAATGGGTGGAGGACCACGTGGATGACATGATTGCACGGTTCGCCCCCCACAGCCACGAAGATCAGCACGAAGTTGAGGGGCATGGGGCTGTCGACATCGACGATGACGATGTGTCTCCTTATGTCATCTTTCTTCTGTTTACCTGCCGACATTTTAAGTATGGCCCCGTAGGGATGTAAAGGGTACTGATGGAAACCCCTTAATGATGCATCAAACCGCACTTCACCCCCTTAGGATGCTTTTCATTTTTGTTTATTCTGTGCCCATAGCCCCCGAGCGAGGGTTGATCGTCACTGGTATGCCGGGTCATGATGCTCGGTCAAGGCCAGTAGATGAGAGCTCCTAAGGTCAGAGACCGAGGGCAACACATGCATGTTGGTTCACTCAAGAGCGTCGCGCGAGGACTTAGACACCAGAGTCTTGGTGAGGTGTGCACAGGGGCAGACCCACGGCTGATGTGGCCTGGGTCCTTAACGCCGCTGGGGCTGGCCCAAGTGCAAACACCGTGCCCAGCCCCTACTCGCGGGATGCTCGCAAGGGGTGGGGGCATCAGGCATCCGTTGCTGCTCTCAGGAAAATTCAAAAAGGGGAACACCGCAAGGAAAAATCCCAACCCTTTTCTAAGAAAATACACAAAATCTCCAAGCTTTATTCAGAGAAATTGCAAATCCGGTTTACAAGAAAAGAGGAAAAGACTGTCGGGTCCGGCACCTACGCTAGTCTTCCCACCAGCATGGAGCATGGGGCCTCCACTTGGGCGCGGGCATGGTCATTGTTCGATCGTTCCGCCAGTGTAGAGCATGGGGCTTCCACTTGGGCATGGGCGTGAGCTCCCACAAGGCCGTGGAAAGGCTCAACGGGAGACTCCAGGGAGTGTACAACCCCACTCATTATTATGTGAGAGTGTCACGAGTAGAATTTGCCGAGGTGCTGGATGTTCCAGGCGTTCTGCACTGGAACCCCGTCCTCCGTCTCTAGGCGCGTGACGCCTGGCCTGGAAACGTGGGCGACCCGAAACGGGCCTTCCCACATGGGTGAGATCTTGTGGTGGCCCTCCCCGGAGAGGAACCGCCTCAGGACGAGGTCTTTGGCCTCGAGGGTTCGAGGGCACATGCTGCGGCTGTGGTAGCGTCGCAAGGCCTGCTGGTACCTGTAGGAAATATGCCCTAGAGGCAATAATAAATTTATTATTTTATATTTCCTTGTTCATGATAAATGTTTATTATTCATTCTAGAATTGTATTAACCGGAAACTTGATACATGTGTGGATGCATGGACAAAACACTATATCCCTAGTAAGAATCTACTAGACTAGCTCGTTAATCAAAGATGTTTGAGTTTCCTAGCCATAGACATGTGTTATCATTTGATGAACATGATCACATCATTAGGAGATTTTTTTTTGAAAAAGAAGGTGGCTGGTTTCCGACCTTATATTTCAAAACAGGCCATGGCCTGATGATAAAGTATAGTTACAAAGCTTGTCCAGTGCACCTAGGTGCAAGACACAAGCGTATTTGGAGACGAGAGGAAAAGAAAAGGAAAAGAAGGGAGGTGGTACATCAGGTGTTCATAAAAAGATTAGCTAGTTATTTTTTGGCTCCGGACCCGTAAATCATCCCTATCACGCTGCCCTTGGGCTCTGTGGCTCCGTAGTCGAAGTAGATCTGCTGCGTAGAAACGAAGATATGTCGTAGTCCATACTTTAGAATTGAAGACCCTGTCATTTCTTGCATGCCAAAGGGAAATGGCACAAGCAGAAAAGACAATATTCCACTTGCGTTTGAAGCTGAGTTGATGACCTGCTTGCTCCACAAAGGTCAAAATGTTAGGAGATGAGCATGCCAAACCGTCCAGCATCAACTTGCTCCATATAGCAGAGGCTTTAGCACATCATAGCAGCAGATGTTCGATGGATTCAATAGCAGGGCAAGCATCACAATGTGCACGGAGCGACCACAAACCAACCCTTCTTCACCATGTTATCTCTGGTGTTGAGACGTCCTCGAAAGGCAAGCCAATGGAAGATCCTATGCTTGAGAGGGATCAAAGAGTCCCAAACGCAGTTGTCAAGGTTTGTCATTACTCCATGGAAAGTGAGCAGCCCGTAAAAATAGATGGTAGTAAGCTGACTAGAGCCCAAAGAAGAAATGTGTTTGTCTTCGTGCAAAGAACTTGGAGCCACATCTGATAGGAGCTGGTTCATGACTATCAGTTTGTCCGTAGCAGTTTGGGAAAGGTTGGGGTGGAGCTGTACATCCCATGATCCATTCGAAAGCTGAGAGTGCACTGAGCAGGTTGGGTATATCGCGGAGGAGAACAATGTGGGGAACACCAGGTATAGACGACCCTCCTCAAGCCACTGATCCTTCCAGAAGGAGACTAAAACTCCGGATCCCAGCTTACACCTGGAAGAGTTAATGATCGTAGGAACTAGATCCTTGAAGCCCTTCCATATGGCCGTGTCCCTGTGTTGGCACCCTGAGAAATAGCAGCCCGGCAGTAGTTTGAGGCGAACCAGCTGTAACAAGGTATATCAGAGGTTTGAAGAACTTTGGAGACAAACTTGCACATCATAGCCTGGTTATGAGCTTGTAGGTGACGAATACCCAAACCACCATTAGCACGAGGTAACGTAACCGTATCCCAGGCCACGAGGCATTGCCCACCCTTAACCTCGTTCTTGCCCTGCCAGAAGAAAGCTCACAAGAGACTTTCCACCTTTCCTAGCGATTCCTTGGGCCAGGCAAAGCATGACATGAAATAACTTGGTATACCAGCTAACACTGAATTGATGAGAGTCAGCCTTCCTCCTAAGGATAAAAAAGTGGCTAACCAGCCAGAAAGTCTACGGTCAACCTTGTGTATGACTGGCAAGAGCATACCATGCGTGATCTTGTGCAAAGAGAGAGGCAGACCCAAGTATGTACACGGGAAGGAGGAGATTGGACATCCAAGAATCTGGGCAATTGCGGAGGCCGTGTCCGAATCAACGGAGACAGGTACAAGAGTGCTCTTGTGAAAAAATTTGTGAGCCCAGAGAATTCTGAGAAAGCCGTGAGGGCAGACTTGATAACTGCCGCCTACTATGTATTTCCTTGAAAGAGGATCAGTGTGTCATCCACGTATTGCAGCACTGGATAGAAGCTGCCAGAGCCGAGAGGGTGCTGCAATGCGCCTTCTTGGAAAAGCTGGCAACACATCCTCTGGAGCATGTCAGCTACAAGGATGAAGAGGTACGAGGACAGAGAGTCTCCTTGTCGAAAACCTCTATTTGTCGAAATGGGGGGACCCAGCTCCCCATTGATGAGTACTCTGGAGCTGCCAGTTGACAAGAGTGTGTGAATCCAACCCATCCACAATCGGGGAAAACCTCTGGCTTCAAAGATTTTCTGCAGGCAGCACCAACTGACAATGTCAAAGGCTTTGTGGAAATCCAGCTTCAGAGCAATGACTGGAATTTTCCTTTTGTGAGCGTATTGGATCATTTAGCAGCCAAAGAAAAGTTCTCAATGATCGATCGGCCCCGCAAAAAACCTGGTTGAAGAGAGTGAATCAAGGAGGGAATCCGTATCTTCATCCAATTTGCCAGAACCTTAGAAGCCAGCTTTGGTGTACTGTGCACAAGAGAAATGGGTATGTAGTCTGGCAGTTCAAGGGGCGTGTCCTTCTTTGGCAGCAAAGTAATGAAAGAAGAGTTGATGCGAGCAAGAGCAACTTCATTTCTATGAAGATCACCAAATAATCTGAGAAGATCATCCTTTAGCAGAAGCTTAAAAGCTTTGTAAAACTCATTGGTAAAACCATCAGGACCCGGGCTTCTGTTATTTGGTGAACTGTTAATGGCTTCCACTATTTCTGCCCAGGTGAACTCCTCCACAAGTTCAAATAAATCTAGCGGCGTATAGAGAGGGCTCAGATCGACAGTATTCATGGAGAGAGCAGGCTGACCCAAGATTGCTTTAAAGTATTCCGTAGCCAAACTTAACTTCTGACTGTTCTCGAAGTGCTCCACTCCATCTTGGACAATAGCTTTAACCTTGTTGCGACGATCTTGGCAGTTGGCCGCCGCGTGAAAGAACTGGCTGTTTTCATCCCCGGATACACACCACTGTAGCTTGGTTCTATGTCGCCGAAGTGCAGTCTACCAGAGAAACAACTATTCTGCCTTGGCTGAAGCAAAGTCTCTAAGCACTGCCTCCACAGTAGAGAGTGGCCGTCTCTCCTCAACTGCATTCATAGAAGAGACGACATGCTTGTTGTTGTCTAGTAGAACCCTTAGGCTAGATTTCTGGCGACACCAAAGTCGCAAGGTAGCTCGCACACGCCTCATTTTGAAGTTGATAAGAGACGCTGAGGAACTGATGTCTCTTGTGCCTCTAGACCTGCACTCTGATATGATGTTTCTAGTCTCTTCCATCTCCAGTTAGTGATTCTCCATGCAGAACAACCTGCTCCTGACCATGTCCATAGAGAAAGACAGAAGAACAGGTGCATGATCAGATGTCGTCATGGGGATGCAGGTAGCAGTGGACTGCAAGAAGCTGAGGTTCCAGGCTGCATTAACAAGCACCCGATCCAAGCAAACTAGAGTAGGAAGGTTGCGTTTGTTGGACCAAGTAAAAAGCCTGTTGTCGATCTGAATATCATCCAGACCATGGCCCCTAATCCATGAGTTGAAACATTCCATCATATTCCAATTGATCTGACCTCGAGATTTCTCGTGTGCAAACCAATACATGTTGAAATCGCCCAACACCACCCATGGAAGATCAGATGGTCCATCTATACTGTTGATTTCCTCAAAGAAACTTGTCGCTCATTGTTTAGACACCGGGCATACACAGCCGTAAGCAAAAAAGAACTATTGGTTGAAGTAGAAGTCATCTTCAGAGTGACATGATGCTTGTGCAAGGCTACAACTTGTCCGAGAACCAAACCAGGGTCCAAGGCCACCAAAATTCCCCCAGCCGCGCCATCAAAAGGAGTGACAACATGATCCTTGAGGTTCAGAGGCAGGAAGGTATGTAATTTGAAGCTAGAATTTGAAGGTAGCTTCGTTTACTACAAGCAAATAACATTAGGGCAGCAAGAGATTATAGTACCACAGACCAACGAGCACTTATCATCCTCGCCAAGTCCACGGAAATTCCAATTCAGAATCTTCATAATACAGTAAAGAACTCACAACCCAGAAACAGAGGACAAAGGGGCATAAACGATGACATGATCGTAATAATGCAAATGGGGTAAGACATTGAAATAGATTTGTTGGAGATGCAACATACATAGCTTTGACTGACAAACCAAAAGAACATGCAGACCCTAGAGCAGAGCAGACCTGGACTAACCAACTGACCAAAGTAAAACAGGGACATGGACGAACTGAAGGACACTAACAACAACAGACTCAGGACCAAAATAGACGCGAACAGCAATGCCCGTAGGCACAAATGAATGGCATAAGACCTAACCATTGATGGAATCTAAGACGCACACAGAGGAGCCAGAGGAGGCACTAGCAGAAGTGGAACCTCATCCGAAGAGGCAGAGGCGACTCAGTTCTTGGCTTGGTCCAGGATGGTGCTGACGTTGAGGTTGCATCACTAGGCAATCCGCTTCAGCTTGCCACGGGTTAGCGGCGATGGCGTATCCAGCAGCGGCAGCTCGAGGAGGCTGGCCACGGCCGCAACCTTCGCCTTCTTGCAACGACCAGAGTGGGAGCCGGATCGGCGAGACGACCCACGACTGGGGCCGATTCAGACGCTGCCGCCTTTCTCTTAGCCGCGCGCTCGACCGATCCCATGCACACACCATCATAGGCGAGCCTAATGCGCGGGCTGCGCCGGGGGGATGCAGTGAGCACCGGCGACAGCGCCTCCTTCTCCTCCTCCTGCTTGTCGAGGCCAGGCGCCCTGACCGCCGCATGAGCCTCCAAAGCAAGAAAATCTGAAATCTGGATCTCCCCCTCCACATTGAGATCATAGGCCGCATGGGCAGCCTCTGTTGCATCGCCAGTGCCCAGAGGGGGAGGGGGGAAGAGTTGCAGCGCGGCCTTGGATAGGAAATCGCTGGAGGGGGCCTCGCGCGGCGGCTCACGGCAGCTGCAAAAGACCGTGTCCACCTGGGGGGAGCGCAGCGCAGGCCCCGTGCTGGAGACAGTGGTGACCACCAGTGAGGGTTGACCGCATAGCAGGATTCCAGGCTCGGGTCTTGGAATACGACTAAAAGGCCTTGAGCAGATGGGCCGGGAAATGAGGATCTGGTGGGCTCGGTAGTGCTGCTAGGCTGGGAACTGGGCCTCCACCAGGGTGGCAGCTCCTGTGAAGGCAAGCGTGGGGCCGACCGCAGGAAGCAGCCCAACCGACACGTTAGCCTTGGGTGCCTGCACTCGACAGACGGCAACATCGGAAGCATGCGGGAGCAGAGCCCTCCATCCAGCATCTTGGGCCAGAAGTTGAAGAAGAGGGAGCGACAACTTTCACAAATAAACGCCCCCTTGGTGTAATCGAAGCATGGGAAAAAGCCATCATCCACCGCAAGGGGGCGCACCGGGATAACACCCGTAGCGACCCTGCTGTTGTTGAGCTCCATCTTCAAGGAGAAGCTCAAGTCATCTTCATCGAATGAGAGTGTGACCCACGGTGTGCACCCGTCCGCCGCCAACAACGACGAGTTGAGGCAGAGCCGGACCTCGTCTTCATGCATGATCCGCGCCTCGGTCGGAAGGGAAAAGGTGGCACCCTTGATGAGCTTGGGCTTAGCCGCCAGCTTGAGCATGGCCAGGAAGTCGCCCAATGACGCTGTCTCCGGCTGCAGGAACACACGAAAAGCATGGTCCGCCATGCCCTCCCCACCATCCGCATGCCCATGGGTCGAAGAGGACCTAGGGTGAGCATGCCCACGCCGAGAAGGAGCAGGATGGGCAGGGGGTGGGGGTCAGCGACATCCCCATCGTGCCGGGCGGGCGGGCATGACGTGACAGTGGGAGAACCAAGGGAGCGGGCGACGTCCCAGATCTCGTTGATGATGACATCGGTGTAGATGCCATTTCCGTCGATGCGGTGGAACATGAGATGGTGGGGGATATGGTGCAGGGCCTCCACCTTGACGAGGACGAAGATACTTGAGACCTCGCTGTCGTGAAGGCAGGCGTGCTCCATGCGGAAGAGGCTGGTGAAGCCGACAACACTCACCGCAACCCCCTCCTGTTCCACAACTCCAAGGGCATCTTCTCGAGCGGGAGGCCGACGACATGGCAGTAGGCGAAGCGGAAAACGTTGTCCCCCGTGTTGTGCGGTAGGATCCAGATGGTGCGATCACCCACTACAGCGGGCTCGCACGCAAGGCAGCAACTTGCTTGGGCTCTCGCTGAAACACGATGAAAGCCGTGCCAACAGCAGAGCCGGCGAACCGTACTGCAATGATGCCGAGGCGATGCTGAAAGACCCTATGGAGCCAGGGGAGGAAGGAGGCCTTTGGAGGCGAGATGTTGATGAGGCAAACGAGGGAGTTTTGGTCAGACACTAGGGGGTAGTGGACATCCTGGGAGGAGGGGCGGCCATGCACAACCGGCTCCATGGCAGGACAAGGTTGCAGAGCTAGGCTTGGAAGGGATGAAGAGGTGGTGAGAGGAGAAGAAGATGAGTGCAAGACAGAGGGCTCCTCCCAGCATCCGTACTTAAAGGTGCATGGGCATTGCGATGTGGAGGACGGAGGAACCTGTAGCTGCATTGAAAGCTAAAGTGCCAACCAAGCAGCATAGCCAGCAGACAGCCGGATTCCTGCAATCCCGCTGCCAGTGGCTATAGGACATGCATCAGAAGTAGCGACAGTGTAGGTCTTTAGGCTTGCCAAACCGCAGCCGGGGATATGGTGCAACCTTCGAGAGATTAGCGATAGAGGAAATGTTTGAGGGAGAGAGCAACGCATCTCTGTAGGGGGTGTAGCTAGGATCGGGCTGCGGTGTAGGCTGGGATCTGGAGCAAGCAACTGGAGCGTCGCCAACACTAACAGAGGAGTCCGCGCGTGGAACGGCTAACGGTTGGCCAACAGCGGCCGACATCAGCGTAAAGCAAGGGGAGGGAGGTGATAAGCACGCAACTAATTGATTGCAGGGTGGCGCGATCCTACATGTGGCAGAATGCCCCTTATGCAGACGAGCTGCCGCATCCCCGGAATCCAGGGCAGGCAGGGCTATGGCAATCAAGTGATTGCCATCCTGCGGCAGGGACGAAACGCACGGGGGACGAGGTCCGAGTAGAGACGACAGGAGGGAGTTAGCAACCCACGTTCGCCTATGTGCATGCGCGCATGCATGAGCCAACCTCGCCTCCCGATGCATGGAAATGTCCAGGTCAGAAAGAGACATGCCAACAGAGATAAAGCAAGACTTCCATGGATCACGGAGCACGACCTCCTTAGCAATGCACTCATGAGCCACCTGGAAAAGAAAAGAGCCCCCCTGGCAAGGCTTGACGCGGTAGCCGTTGGCGTTGCCCCCGAACCAGTTGACCAAGAGGGAAGCAAAGGCCGTGGGCGAGAACGTGACGCCGTCATTGAGAACCATGGCGAGCACACCGGCCGGCCGGCAGCGACCAACCACCGCCCCAACTGTGCCACAGTCGTACTTGGTCAGCATGGCATCCTCAAAGCAAGAACCATCCATTGGACAAGCCAGAAACGACCGAGAGAAATCTACAACTAGACCTCAGAGGGAACAACAAAGGACACCGGAGCAGCAGACATGCATCAAGGGTTGGGTTGCAGCTCAGAACTGGCACTACAAAGAAACTGACCTGAAAACCAACGGAGAGCCGAGGACGAAGGGGTGCTGTTGAGACCTAACCTAGAACCTCTAGCGGCGCAACGGAGCTCAGTTGCGGGTGGACGCTGGGCCCGAGTAGTGCACGACGGTGCACTACTAGGGAAAAGGCTAGTAGCAGCGCGGGTTTTAGGTGTATCAGTAGCGCGGGGAGTGGCGCTACTAATAAGGCGCTACAGCTAACACATTGCAGTAGCGCGTGCTCACCAACACTACTGCTACACAAGTGTAGCATCAGCGCGCTTAGTGGAAGCTTCCTACTGCTAGTAGCTCTAGCACACTTTGCCTGGACGCGCTACTGCTATCATGGCGCTGCTGCTAACTTTTATACACTCGCTACTGCTAATTTTAGTATTTTTTTGTTTTTTCTTCGGCATATTTGTTTTGTATTTGAACAGGCTTTATAGAAGAATCTTTAGCACATACAAATGTCATCATGATACACATACAAATGCCTGCGAGACCACAATTGTAATCATAGCATATACATACAAATAGTCTCATCATAATCATCATCCAACACAAAGTGGTATCTTGTCATCATCTCGAAAATAGCGATACATGCAAGTCTCGAATACTTGCAACTACAACAACGTCATCCATCTAAACAAAGGTATACGCAAGAAGAGCTATCACTATGAGTGAGAGCGGAACTATGCAAGACATGAGGTGGCGATTCTGAGTCCTCTCTCGGCGCTAGCATGAACCTCAAGTAACGAGCTTCTCCTTCTTGTTCCGCTTTTGAAGTTTTTATGGCTAGCGCCTGTGAACCCATTCACTTGCGCCGACACTCATGCCACTCGTTGTACACCCCGGAACCTTCCCTTTGTACACAACATAGAAATTCCATCTCGCCATCAAGAAACTAGGTACCTGTTAGAGATGCATGTTCATGAAGAGGATGTACAATCATATATATGCAACAAAATATACTAGAGCAACACTGAAAAAGAAAGGGTTAGCAACTAGATGCAACATACAGTACGCAAATTAATTAACTAGAGGTACGCATGTCGTCGTACGCAAACTAACAAAGTAGCGTTACGCAAGTTCGACAGGGGACATCACAAAGTTTCATCGCTACAAAAAGTATACAAGTTCAACCGACACATATCATCATCATCGGCATCATAAATCACTAGAAGTTCCATCCTTCCATATCATCGAGGATGAACGCTAGCTTCTTTAACGGCGTGAGGTCTAGACGTTGCATGCCTATGCGAGTTCGAACGTCAGCTCGCGATATAGGGCCGTGGTGGAACATCCCCTTCTCATCGACGACTTCTTTCATGATGATCATCGCAATGTCGCTTTGGATGCGAAAGAAGTCATCTCTAAGTTTATAATCCGCTTCTCCATGAGATTCTAGCCACTTGTGGATAAGATCATCATTTCTTCTTCTCATGCGAAGCTTTTGGCGATCCGTGTTGAACTGAATCATGAGATGGACGATGTAGAATCCATCCTTCTTGCTTGGTTTTGAGACTTCGATGCAGGAGAAGTTAGTTTTATGCGCGAAACCCATCTTCTTGTTCCTTTGTTTCTTGATATGCACGTGGCCACCTCTAAAGCTGAAGCCTTGGAGAGCATCATCTAGAATATTCATTATGTGGGTGTAGTCTTTTTCTCGTAGTCTCCGGAAGGGTCAAAATACCTGCGTGGGAGAATTGCGGGTAAAGAACGATAAAGACGGTGCGCCCGTTGTCAGGGAAAAGACACCTCAAATTATTCCCCATATGAGAGAGAAGGAATGATTGAAATGTACGAAAGGGTTGTCCTGAACTGACTTACTTTGGATGATAAGGCACGAGGACAATTTCCGGTCCTTATTGTACCATGAAGTTTTGGAGGTACTCCCTAGCAGTTTCACGCTCAAAGTCGCCGAGACTCAAGAAAGACTCATGCATGTAGTATGGATCCGCCACACAGATTTGCGAGACTTCTTCACTCTTCATGACGGAGCTCATATGTAGCGCAAAAAGGCGGACGGTTGTAAAATCGAGCCGCCTTGTTAGAAACATCTCAAAGATATGGTCAAATCGCAGGAAGAACACCTCCGCGGGACGTGTCTCGATGTAGCATTCCCCTCAGGCACGCGAGCCGCGTATGTCGGATATCCTGGATCCTTTGAGGCTAGTAGGCTTTTCTCAGTCGACAACACATGGTCGTGCAGTCTCCTGAGATCCCCTGATAGTGCCTCCAGCGGTTTCGTCGGTAGCATCGGCTCACCCGTGAGATGGAACATGACCGCACCTTTCACATGTACACGCTCTTCAGAATGCATCGTCTGGCTGCTATGTGCTCTGGCTTGTTTGGAGGTAGTTATCTTCCCCGATCTCTTCCTCTCCTTTTTCTTGGGCACACCTTCCAGACCCTTCCTTAACCCCTGCCCTTCCCGGGCTAAGTACAGTACGACCCTCGCGCCCGGCTAGTTGAGCCTGTGTTGAGGCGGCATCTTCAGGCATGTCCTATGAGGATTTCATGAAGAGAGACTTTTTGCAATCCCTGCTACGACCCTGCCCGGGCATATCATCCGTATCCTCATTAGCAAGCTGATAGCCCGATTCGTCATATGGTTGACTCATCATATCTATGTCACAGTCATACGCGTTTGTATTGAGGAAATCCATAGGGTCGACCTCCGTCTCATCATCCATTCTCTGTTCTACAGGAGAAATTACATCAGCCAGTACTATTGCACCCCCTTCATCATGTCGTCCACCGCTCTCACCCGGCACTACAGGAGCTGTTAATTGCGTAGGCGGGGTGGTGGTCTCCGCACATGCTTGCTGATGTGTGGTTATTGGTGTGCTCTCGGCCGGCTCCAGACAAATAAGATTCTTCGGCCATAGCAGCACCCAACCCTTGCAGCTACCAATCCGCGGCGGGGTCTTGTCGTCCGCTCCCACATGCTGTACTAGAGGAGGCAAATCCTAGTGCCCCAATTTCACACTGGTCAAGCTAACCCTGTAGTGCCCAGCAGGGATCGGCTGGTTGTGGAACGTAGGTTGCGAGGGGTCCATTATCATCCCCTTTCCCACGTCCACCTTCTGGCCTTTGATCAAGTAGAGTATGGTGCACGGGGTTTCTTTCGCCTGCAAACACATATGTCTGTGGCGTAAAACAACCGAAAGGCAACAAAAATGGAATATTATATATATATGTTGGTGCGACATGTAATTACCGTGACGGCGTCGAGCTCAGCCAAAGATGAAGGCCCACCTAGCGCGCCTGAGACTGAGGACGGGCTGCTATGAGCGGGAGCGGCTGCGAGGAGGCCCGTTGCGTGAGCAAGAGATGGTGCGATGGTGTTGTTGTTCATGGAGTTGCTCCCACGTAAACCGGGCAACGGGAAATCATGTACCGCCTTGTCTCGGATTTTCCTTCATCCAGCTTGATGATAATCGGAACCAAGTTAGTAGCAAAATCATTTCGCAGTGCCATGCATTGATCGCCTGCTGTAGCAACTCATATTTGTCCTCGGCTGCTTTTTTCAAGGCCCTCGGCTGCTTTTTCTCGACCGCAAGCTTCACCTTCGCGTTGATGTCCGCCGACTAAACTTCTTTTTACGCTTCTTGGCCTCCGGGCCCTCGTTGTAAAACACCTTCCACGTGGCGCCGTCTCCAAGACGTGCACACGACCATATTGCGGTCACCGGCCCAAAGGGAGTCCCTTAAGTTCGCTCAAGGCCCGGTTGAGAGGGGTGTCCCACTTGGGCCTCATCGGAGAAGTAGGGCTTTCGGCCGCAAGCTGGTGTTGCTTCTCCAAAGAGTCTAATCAATTTCCTCGTGATCTTGTCCGTGTAAAAACCTTTTTCTCCTTGTCCCACTTGTAGCGGGCCCCGATGAAGTCACGCTCCAAGGGGTTGGTGAACTTTCAGCGAAGGGGTGCAGGAGACCTGCGGCTTCACGTTCCGCGTCCTCCTTATCCCATATGGGCCTTTTACCGAGGTAGCCACGGCTTCCGAGGCGATGCTTCCGTGTTCCTTTCTTTGAAGGCTCTTGAATTTCGCAGCCTTAGCCTTGGCTGCCTCGGTAGCGCAAGTGTCCTTGAACTTTTCGAACTCCTCTTCCGTAAGTGTCGGATTTTCCTCCAGAATCTTGGAAAGGGGTTCATCAGCCTCAATAGCTCGTTTCACCCTCCCTTTCCAGGAGGCCAAATCATTGCTGAACATGCCCATGGCGTGATTGTTAATCTTTTTCATCTTCGGATCATCCCACGGTTGTTCTATGTTATCATCCCGGTTGGGGAACTTGAATCTCTTGTGCAACTTCGTTAGGAGCAACTGCATCAAATGTTCTTTACTCCTTAAGTCATCATCGTTGATGCTCGCGCATTCCCGTAGGATGCATCCTACTTGGTTCCCATAGCACTTGCGAGGCTCTTCCGGCTCTAACGGCTCAAACTTGCCAGGTGCCATCTTTGTGATCACAAGTCGTCCAATCCCTAGTTTGTTAGGTTTTCAGATCCTCTCGCTTCTTATGCTTCCTCTTTTCGGTAGCGTCATCGGGCCGGTACCTTCCCCGCCGGTATCTTCCCGTCGGTACCTTCCCCATCGTCTCGGCGCCGCCATCGGTGCCGGCGGGTCGGTGTCGATGTCGGCGTCGATTACCATCATCGAGGCCGACATTCGCAAACCTTGCTTAGCAGTCAAATAGTCGAGGTACTCTTGTTCACCCTCATAATCCATCTCGGCTCGCATCTTGGTCGAAGGCCCAGTTTCTTCGTTGTTCGACATGTTTCCTATGATTAAGTGTCCTCATTTATTTCTAAAAGTATGAATAAATTAGAAATGACATAAAAAGAAATCTATGTGCCAAAGACTCGATATGCCAACTATGTAGCACAAATCATGCCTTTATTCACGGGAAATTTCGGCATGACCTTTGCTAAAAAATGGACATATCGAGCGCCTAAAATTCACCGGAACGGAAATGAATCAACATTCCGGCATAACATAGGCCACTTGGATCATTTTCCAAACATGACATGTCCAAAACATGACATATCCACATATCACATGTCCAGTTCAAATTTGCATATAAATTCAGCTAATTTTGAAACCTAGCTAAATTCATAACTAAATAGATAACCTAATTAACATAAGTAAATTAACCGAAGAACCCTAGCAGAGAGAGAGGGGGGTTTACAGAGGGGGCAGGGGCGAGGAGGCAGGCCCGACGACGGCCGAGGTTGGGAGGGGAGGAAGCAGAGGAGGGAGGCGAGGGCCGACGGTCGGGGCGAGGCGCCGGGTCGGGCGAAGGCCGGGCGCCTGGGTCGGGTCGGGAGAGGGCGGGTCGAGGCGGCCCGGCCTTGGTCGGGGGCAAGCGACGGGAAGAGAGAGGGGATTTGGGGGAAAAGGCGGGATGAAGCAGTGGATAGTGAGAATTTTGGGTTAATCGGACGTAGCAACGGCGCATTTGGACAAAACGCTGCTACTACCTTCGAGCTGTAGCGGTTTATACGAAATGCGCTACTACTACCTTCAGTAGCTGTAGCGGTTTAGACAAAACGCGCTGCTACTACCTTCACTACTGCCAGCTTTCCTTTTTCTTTTCCTTTATTTGCTCCCACTTTTATTTCCTGAGAGCAGTGAATGAAGGGAGGGCGATATATATTGCATCATTTGACGATTAAATATGTATGCAAAATAGGAACATATATATTACATCATTGGACCCATTCATAATAATGGCTAAGTGTGTATACAAAATAGGAACATATATATATATTACATCATTTGACCGATAACATACGGTTCCTCAACGCTGATGTTTTCGTTTTTGAGTCAGCTTCTTTCCCTTCTTGTTCGTAGAAGAATAATTGAGCCCCTCATTGTGACTTCACCTTTTCCATGGAGTACGATTTTTCTTAGGTAATGTAGTATTGATTCTTGTTTTGACGTATACTTCATCATCATCGTCATCTTCCCTCATTGGGTTGCCGTACTAATCATAGTCTTCCTCGTTGGCGACTCCATCCATTCCAATGATGTTCCTTTTGCCTCTCCTCACGACAAACCACTGGGATTGCATGGGTCGGTTATGAAGAAGCATTGTGTCACGTGCTTAGCGTGTACCCATGGCTCGTTTTTTGCGATAGCGTTCATGATAGCGCTCTTGGCGTCGGGTATACTCATGGTAGTGAAAATCCGGTTTTCTCTTTCGACATTCTTTGCCCATCTGACACGGAACATCGTCGTGTTGTGCAGTCCAGAGTAGTCAAGCTCCCAGATCTCCTCGACCCTTCCATAAAGTCGTTCAGTTGCGCTATTGTCGCTGCCGGTCATGCATTCCATCGTCACCCCTGAGTTCTGATCATCACTGTCCATATCTTTGGCCTCCACGTAGAACGTGTATCCGTTGATACCATATGCCTGATAGGTTATGAGGTTGGGCGACGGGCCATGTGCTAAGGCGTATATGAGCAATCCGTCCTTAGAGCCCTCCTCCGGGGGATTAGCAATAATATGCACTTTGAACCAATGCAGGAAAGTGGAGCTGTGCTCTCTAGTAACTTCGGCGTTCGTCCTGCATACCCCCCGGTCACGATACTTATTTGCGATAATTTCTTTGTGCAGTGCCACGAAAGGATCTACCTCGTCTAGGTGTTGTAGCGCTACCAAGTTTGCTCTGTCAAAGTTGCTGTGTTGATCTGAGTATGCCACGTGCAATTCCCTGCGACCTTTGCAGTGACCATCTCCTTCGAGCCTCCCATCGTGCTTGTTAACGGGCAAACCAACACTAACACCAGGCGGCTGGTCTGCGCCATATAGAAAATTCTCAAACAGATGCACTCTTGTGTCAAATAGCCTTGGACGATGCTTCCATCCGGACGGGACATGTTACGAACGAATCCTTTGATGATCCCATTCATCCTCTCAAACGGCATCATGTTGTGCAGGAATGACGGCCCCAGGTCTATTATGTCATCCACAATATGGACACATAGATGCACCATCACGTCAAAGAACACGGGCGGGAAGTACAGCTCAAGCTCATTCAATATCACAATGATCTCTTCCTGTAGCCTTCGGAGCTGCTTCACACTGATCGACTTTCGAGAGATGACGTCGAAAAAGTTGCAGAGACCAATAAGCGTGTCATTGACGTTCTTGTCCATTATCCCTCTAAGGGCAACAGGTAGTATCTGTGTCATCATCACGTGACAGTCATGAGACTTCATCCCGTTGAACCTTTTCTTGTCCGTATCTAGATATCTGCTTATCTTGCCACAGTAACCGGAACTAACTTTGACTCCGGTAAGGCACTTAAAGAATTGATTGATCCCAGCTTGACTTAAGGTGAAGCAAGAAGGGGGAAATAATCCTCTTTCTTTATTTTCTTGCCCTTCTTCTCCCCGTGCCTCTGTCTCCGTCTATGTCTTGTCTGACATTTTACGGGGCGGCATGTGCAGATCTTCCCTGATTTTCATATCTTGCAAGTCTTTTCTTTCCTTTGGCCCATCCTTGGTCTTATCCGGCATGTTCATCAGTGTTGCGAGCAAGCTCTCAAGGACATTCTTACAGATATGCATTTGATCAAGGCAATGAGGTGTATCGAGTTTGTGCCAAGTACTCCAAGTCCCGAACACGCACCTCGCCTTCCACACCTTCAGCAGCGGCTCCGGCGCCTTTCTCATTGTCTTTCCCGGCGCGGGGCACTCCTTCCAGTTTTTCAACAGCTCATCGATTTCGGCACCGCTCCGCTTACGTGGAGGTCCTCGATGCTCAACGTGGCCATTGAATAGATCTCCACATTTTCTCCACGGGTCGTCCTGTTCAAGCCATCTTCGATGCCCCATGTACACGATTTTCCCAGACCCGCCATCTTTCCTTGACGTTAGCTGCTGAGACATCGTCTAATCCATGCACCGCGTGCATCCGCAATATCCATGGCACACCTGGCCTGCCACATATCCGTAACCGAGATAGTCGTGCCTCGTCGTGATCATGTGACTCTCAAGTTGAAATACTCCCTTCTTTGGTGTCCCATGTCTTGGCCGGTGTTTTCCATAACGTGTCTAACTCCTCTTGAAGTAGCCCCAGATACAAATTAATATTATTTCCTGGTTATTTCGGCCCTTGGATAAGCATGCTCATGTGAATGTACTTCGATTTCATGCACAACCAGGGGGGAGGTTGTACATCCATACAAACACGGGCCATGTGCTATGTTGGTGTTCTGGTTGCCAAACGGATTCATGCCATCGGTACACGCGCCGATCACGATGTTCCTTGCATCACATTCAAAATACCGATAGAAGCTGTTCAACGCTCTCCACTGGCTTCCATCCTTCACGTGTCTCAGCTTCGGATCATCTCCATGGTCGGGCTTCTTCCTCTCCGCATGCCAGCGCATTAGCTTTGCTTCCTTGGGATGTACAAAATACCTCTGGAGATGGGGAGTGATCGGTAAGTACCATACAACTTTCTGGGGACATTTCTTCCCGCCCTTCTTGTATCGAGAAGCATTGCACACCGCACAGCTTGTTTTTTCCGCGTGCTCCTTCCGATAAATTATGCAATCGTTGATGCATGCATGGTATCTAACGTGTGGCAGATCAAGAGGGCACACGATCTTCTTGGCCTCATCAACACTAGTAGGACATAGATTACCCGTGGGAAGAACATCCTTTAGGTACTTGAGATGCTCATCGAGGCTAGTGTCGGTCCATTTGGTTTTAGCCTTCGTCTTCGTGGAGTTGGAGCGTGAAACTCAAGCGGGTCACCTCAGGATTGCAACCATCATACAATGGAGTGTTCGAGTCTACCACCAGTTGCTCCAGCTTAGCCTCCTCTCTAGAAGCAGCTCTCTCAAGATTTTCGTCTCCTTCCGAAGCAATGCTTGAACATGAGGGTCCCGACGATTGAACTTAGTACCGATTTAACTACGCTACGTGGAGTCCATGTTGTTCTCTCCGCCGCCATGTCCGACCCTTCTCCTCCGCCATGTCCGGCCCCTTCTCCGCCGCCATGTCCGCCTCTTCCCCGCCGCCATTATCGATCATCTCTTCGTCTTGCCCGTGTCATCATTGCCTGCCCGTCGGCATCCTCAACATCGTCATCCTCATCTTGATTATCCACCGAGTATAGCCATCCATGAAACCAGTCATGAGTAGGTGCGCTTCGACACGACCATCGTCATAGGGGTCGAGCCAAACTATTCCTATGCATTTTCGACACGGACATAAAACCTCTGTCAGGTTATTTTCTTTCATGTCCCGCACCGCCGACCGCAACCACCTGTCGACCATCGTTCCACTAACCATCATGAACGTCTGCACAGTAATAATAAAACAAATTGATTATAAAAAAGCGTGCATGCATCAAAGTCATACAAAAATTCGGCATGACCTTCCTTAAAAATAGGACATATATGGATCTAGAGTTTGCCCGGAATTCACCGAAACGGAAATAAATCGACATTTCGGCAAAACATAGGCAACTCAAAAGCACAATTTGGCGTCAACTCATGCCACACACACAATTTCCATAAACATATCACACACACATAAACATATTTCCATTTTGCAAAAGCATGAAATTTTAATCACCTCTATCTCGAGATCGAGCACACGATGGAGATGATGTTGTAGGGAGATCAAAAGTGCACAAAGCTCTTCTTGACAAAGATAGATCTAGTTAGGGGCAAATAGGTCACTTAACTAAATCCTACATCTACCTAGCTACCTAATTTGGGAGGAGACAACTTCAACTAGTGGAGGGGAAGGAAAAGAGAAAGGAGATGCATTAATGGAGGTGGTGTAGTTAGGTAGGAGTAATGAAGAGAGAGAAAGGTAGATAGAAGAGAGAGAGTAATGGGGGAGAAGTATTGAGGAAGAAGAAGAGTGAGAGTGGGAGCATGTGGGAGGTAGGAGAAAGGGAAGAGAGGAGGGGGAGGGGGAGGGACGGGTGTGGAAAAGGTGGTGGGTTGGTGCGGATTAGCTGTAGCGCGGGAGCTAAAACGCGCTGCTGCTAAGTAAGTAGCAGCAGCGCGCTTTGGGCAACGACACTATTGCTAACCGGGACCAAAAAGTGTGCCAATTTGAAATTTAGCAGTAGCGACCTCAGAAAAAGCGCGCTACTACTACATCCATAGCAGTAGCGCGGCTCGCGGCACCGCGCTGCTGCTAAATGGAGTTTGGTGGACACCGCCGGTCGATATTTGTAGCAGCGCGGTTTACACCGAGCGCGCTACTGCTAAACACTTGTCAGTAGCGAGTTTCCCGCACCCGCGCTACTGTTAATTAGCAGCAGCGCTCCTTTTTGAGCCACGCTGCTGCTAAAATTCTGTGTATAGGCTTTTCCCTAGTAGTGGTGTGGTGTCCACCGACGCTGGGGTAGCAGACGGTGGTAGAGCTCATTCCTCCTAGCTAGCTGTAGGCTTGTGGGTGGACACCGTGCCCGAGTGGCACACGGCGGTGCGGTAGCCGCCGACACCGGATCAACAGGCGGTGGGGCTCACCACGCGCAATGCTACCATGATGTGATGGACATGACCCACCCATTAGCTTAGCATAATGATCGTTTCAGTTTTATTGCTACTGTTTTCTTCATGTCAAATACATGTTCCTCCGACTATGAGATTATGCAACTCCCAGACACCAGAGGAATACCTTGTGTGCTATCAAACGTCACAACGCAAATGGGTGATTATAAAGATGCTCTACAGGTATCTCCGAAGTTTTCTATTGGGTTGGCATAGATCGAGATTAGGATTTGTCACTCCGAGTATCGGAGAGGTATCTCTGGGCCCTCTCGGTAATGCACGTCATATGAAGCCTTGCAAGCAAAGTGACTAATGAGTTAGTTTCGGGATGTTGTATTACGAAACGGAGTAAAGAGACTTGCCGGTAACAAGATTGAATTAGGTATGAAGATACCGACAATCGAATCTTGGGCAAGTAACATACCGATGACAAAAGGAACAACGTTTGTTGTCATTACGGTTTGACCGATAAAGATCTTCATTGAATATGTAGGAACCAATATGAGCATCTAGGTTTCGATGTTGGTTATTGATCGGAGATGTGTTTCGGTCATGTCTACATAGTTCTCAAACCCATAGGGTCCGCACGCTTAACGTTCGGTGACGATTTGTGTTATGAGTTATGTGTTTTTAGTGACCAAAGTTTGTTTGGAGTCCCTGATGAGATCACGGACATGACGAGGAGTCTCTAAATGATCGAGAGGTAAATATTGATATATTGTACGATAGTATTTGGACACCGGAATGTTTTCGGGGGTACCGGGTCCATATTGGAGTACTGGGAGGTTACCGGAACCCCCGGGGAACGTAATGGGCCAACATGGGCCATTGGAGAGAGAGAGGGAAGCCCACAAGGGGTGGCGCCCCCCCATGGGAGTCTGAATTGGACAAGGGGAAGGGGGCGCGACCCCCCATTCCTCCCCCCTCTCGCTCTCCTTCCCCCTTTCCACCTCCATGAGAAGGAATAGAGGGGGGGGGGGAATCCTACTAGTACTAGGAGTCCTAGTAGGACTCCCCTCTCCTTGGTGCTCCCCTTGTGGCCGGCCTCCTCCCCTCCTCCTTTATATACAGGGGTAGGGGGCACCCCACAGCACATCAATTGTTCTTAGACGTGTGCGGTGCCCCCCCTCCACCGTTTACTCCTCCGGTCATATTGCCGTAGTGCTTAGGCGAAGCCCTGCGTGGATCACTTCACCATCACCGTCACCACGCCATCGTGCTGACAAAACTCTCCCTCGACAGTTTGCTGGATCAAGAGTTCGAGGGACGTCATCAAGCTGAACATAACTCGAAGGTGCCGTGCTTTGGTGCTTGATCGATTGAATCAAGAAGACGTTCGACTAGATCAACTGCTTTAAGCTAACGCTTCCGCTTTCAGTCTACGAGGGTATGTGGACACACTCGTCCCCTCTCGTTGATATGCATCTCCTAGATAGATCTTGCATGGTCGTAGGAATTTGTTTTGAAATTGCATGTTACATTCCCAATAGTACCTTGCGGCGCGAGGGAGGCCTGGCGACAGGCCTCCTTGCCGAGCATAAGACCAGTCTCCCATGAGGCATCCTGGCGTGCCTTGTTGAATGCTAGGACCCGCAGGGAACCATGCTTGATCTCAGATTGGAGGACCTCCTCAACCCCATAAACGAGGAAGAAGGGAGTCTCGCTAGTGGGCTTGCTCGCAGTGGTGGGGATGGACCGCAACACGGACGACAGCTCATCCAGCCAGCCCCTGCTGCAGGCCTCGAGCTTCTTTTTGAAGCTCCTGGTCTTGAGGCTCCTGAGGACCTCCGTGTTGGCGCGCTCTGCCTAACTGTTGCTCTGTGGGTGCTCCATCGAGGCGTAGCATATCTACATTCCAAGGTTAGCACAATATGACCTAAAAAGGTTGCTTGTAAACTGGGAGCCGTTGTCGGTGATGATGCGGTTGGGGACACCGAACCGGCTCACGAGGCCCTCGATGAATTTGATGGTCGATCCTGCAGGGATGGTGCGCATGGGCTCCACTTCCGCCCACTTGGTAAACTTGTCGATGGCGACGTAGAGGTAGCCGCCGGCTGCCCGAGGGTGGGATCAAGTGGAGCCCTTGCGCTGGCTGGTGAACTTGCTTGGCATGAAACTGGCAGGCCTCATAGGACCGGACCAACCCAATGGCGTCGTGGAGCGCCGTAGGCCAATAGAACCCACTGCGGAATGCGTTGCCCACAAGAGTACGTGACGAAGAATGATGCCCGCAGTCTCCCCCGTGGATGTCGGCCAACAGTTCGCGCCCTTGATCCTTTGATATGCACTTTAGTGAGACGTCATTAGGGAGCCTTCGGTGTAGCTCGCCGTCCCTGAAGCAGTAAGTAGTGGCCTGCCGAGCCACGAGCTCTACTTCCACGTCCTTTTCTGGTAGAGTGTCATGGAGCAGATAGGCCTTGAGCTCTTCGACCCAGATGCCTGCCCGAAGCACTAGTGCCAGGAGCAGACGGGCTCCTGAGGTCGGGCCGAGGGTTGGGCACCCACAGTTGATGCAGGCGGTAGCTCCTCCATGGGCAGCATCACACCAGCTGTCGGGGGTGCAGCTGATGGCTTGAAGAGCCTCTCTTCAAAGATGCCAGGGTTTTGAGGCACGCAGCGAGACGCTCGCTTGGCGACATCATCCGCTTCCTTGTTCGCTCCATGCGGAACATGCTGCAACTCCAAGCCCAAGAAGCGCTTTTCAATTTTACGTAACTCCTCCAGGTATGCCGCCATGTGCTCGTATTTCGGCTTGTACTCTTTGTTGGAGAAGTTGACGAGGAGCTAGGAATCGCCCTTGATGGTGAGGCGCTTGACCCCCAGAGCGGCCGCAGCCTTGAGACTGGCGATCGGGCCCTCATACTCCGCAATGTTGTTTGAGACCTTCTCACCGCGCTGGAAGCAAAGTTGGATGACATAGTAGAGCTTGTCCTTGGTTGGGGAAACGAGCACGACCCCGGATCCCACGCCCTGCTGTGTGAATGCACTATCGAAGTGCATGACCCAAGCATCGGGCTCCGCGTCGCTAGGCGCGAGGGAGTGGTCCTCACGCAGCCCTGATTGTGGGTATCCGTCCATTCGGCCATGAAGTCGTCAAGCGCCGCCCCCTTGATGACCCTGGTTGTACTGAATTCTAGCTGGAAAGCTTGCAGCTCGATGTTCCACTCGACGACTTTGCCAACAGCATTGGGACTGCGCAGCACCTTCTCCCATGGGTATGCAGATACAACCTTGATGGGATGTCCTTGAAAATAATGGCGTAGCTTCCTTGAAGCGACTAGGAGCACGAGGAGGAGCTTCTGCTACATAGGGTAGCCTGCACACATCCCGTAGCATCGTGTTGATGAAGTACACTGGGTGCTCGACGAGGTGTGGGCATCGACGGCGGCTTGCCTCGTGCGGGGCAAGCGGCCCAGGCGCCTTGTTAGGTGAGGGAGGGGTGGGGGCCCCGGGGACGCCGCTCTACAGTAAAGAGGGCTCGGGGGCCCCATGACCTCGTGTGGGCCGTCGGGCCTCCTTCGGGTGCCGACGCGCTCCTCCCGCACCGCTAGGAGCGCCGCACTGGCCGAATGCGGGGTGACCGCCTAGTAGAGCACCAAGGGTTCGTGGGAGCGGGGCGCCACCATGACGGGCAGGATCGTGAGGTACCTCTTGAGGTCTTCAAAGGCTACATCCGCTTCCGGGGTCCACTCAAAGGAACCCTTTCTCTTCATCAACTTGAAGAATGGCAAGGCGCGTTCGCCAAGCTTGGAGAAGAAGCGCTCCAGGGAAGTCACGCACCACGCCAACTTCTGCATTTCCTTGAGGGTCTGAGACAGGCGCATCCTCTCAATGTCATTGATCTTCTCGGGGTTAGCTTCAATCCCTCGATGCGAGACAAGAATGCCGAGCAGTTTGCCGGATGGGACCCTGAAAACACTTTTCTCCGGGCTAAGCCTCAAATTCACCCTGCGTAGGTTGGCGAATGTTTCGTCCAAGTCTTTGACCAGGGTTCTTGCCACACACGAGTTGACCACGATGTCGTCGACGTATGCCTCCGCATTTCTTCCCTGCGTGATGTGCATTAGTCACTGGAAGGTGGCAACGGCGCTCCTCAGTTCGAAGGGCATGCAGGTGTAGCAGTACACGCCGCATAGAGAAATGAAGTGTGTCTTCTCAACATCTTCCATCGCCGTCTTGATCTAGTGGTAACCCGGTGGAATCCATGAACTGGTTGATGCGCGGGAGCGGAAACGGATCATGAGGGCAAGCCTTGTTGATGCCCGTGAAATCAACGCACATGCGCTCCTTCCCGCCCTTCTTGGGAACGACCACAGGGTTGGTGAGCCACTCTGGATGACATACTTCTCGTATGACCCCCCCTTCATGTAACTTGTGCCCCTCTTGGACAATGAACGCCTACTTCTCCGGCACCTGATGCCGCGCTTTCTGCTTCACTGGATGGGCGTTGGGGCACTGTCGGCGTTCTGGGAATGGGGGTCCCCAGACTTGCCTGCCTGCGGCATGCGGCGTGGCTCAAGGGGTGGTCCAGTACGGCCCGTCTTCATCAACCCAAGTTCAAGACCCTCGCGAGGGGCCAGGCCTCGCAGGGCGGACGACACGAGGCTTCCTCAAGGGCGGCCTCACCAGGCAGGCTCACGAGGAGGTGGAGAGATCAAGGCAGAGGTACCTCGCGAGGTGCTCGTGACGCAAGCCGTGACGATCAAGACCAGGCAGGCGCCAGGCGGGCGCCAGCCTGCGCAGTGTCCTCGGTTCCTCTTTAGTGCAAAGGGGGAAAGCGCAGGCGCGGAGTACCGAGGCATCAAGCAAAGGTTACCATTTTGGTGCAATGAGACCAAGACCAGCAGAGCGGCAGGACGGAGGTCACCATGGAGCCCAAGACGGCGTCATCGCCAGTGCCTTTGGCAGTCGAAGACCAACTTTAGTCAGGATAACTTGTACTAGCTGTTCCCCTTAAATATGTCCATTGTTGGCTCCCTTCCCGGTCAATATTTGGGAAGAGGACGAGGGCCTGCATATATAGAGATAGCCACCACAGTAGAGGGGAGATCGAGTTCTGATCGGGTCCAGAGAGCACCGCACTAGCCCAAGAACACCTCTCGCGAGGCTGTTCTTCCTCTGTACTATTTCATCATCAGCCCCTGAGGCAATCCACCACACCACAAACTAGAGTAGGGTACTACACCACAATGGTGTCTCGAACTAGTATAAACCTTGTGTCCCTTGTGTTCATCGTGTAGCTTAGATTCACGGCGAGGCGTTGGGACATGGATCGGTTGGGGGAAGATCTTCGTGCACACCCCAGAGTTCGAACCTTAAGGGCCTGGGTATCCTCCGCCCAAGCGCGACCGAGGTCGCCCCTGCAAGCGCGACCCCTGCAGTGGGCCCTCGTGGTCACGGCGGTGGTCCTTCGCACGGTGAAGGCCGCTCGATTGGCGGGGGAAGACGCGCCATGGCTACGTGGCCTCCCCGTCCATGCTTCCACTCGGCAGAGGTGCTGCCGGAGTTTGTTGTGTGGTTGGCGGATCCGGCCGGCAACTGGCTCCAGCTTGCCCACTTCTTCGCTGGCGAACTGCCGACCGGTGCCCCTGGCGGGCTCTGGCTCCAGGCGGATGACTGCTGCAACAGAGCCTCCTGGGTCGTGGTGGAGATCTCCGTCGCCAGGAATGTGGCCCTGGCCCGTGGCTGCAAACGTTTGCCCGCGCGTGTGGCCTGGGCCGGCGGTGCACCCTGCACTTCAAGTTCGATGGCGACGCCACCCTTTATGTGAGGGTGTTCGGAGAAGATGGCTGCCGTGTCGGGTGCTGCCCTGAAGACGATGACGACGACTGCGTGCTTGGCCTTGGCGACGGCCGTGACGAGGACGAAGGCGAGCCCGGCCCTGGCGGCGTCCACAGCTCGCCTAGCTTCAGCAGCTCCCCCTCAGGTGACAGCTCCTCCAGCGGTGGCCGCGACCAGCCGCCGCGCCCGCTTCGAGGGTGGTAACGTGTCATCCCGTCGCCACGCCTTGGTGAAGCGCGAGGAGGACTCTGATTGAGCTCAGGAGGGTGGTGCGGATCCCTCCTCGCGAGTCGTCGCGGGGCGCGCCGCATTTATTTTGTTTTTCTCTTTTTCCTGCATTGAGAGGGAGAGAGAAGTATGGAGCCCTGCGGGGGCGTGCAGGATTATTACCCCTAATTACCATGTTATTTCTGCCATTCCCGTGTTATGTTATGGTGTTGCGGCTATGTGCTTGTGCGTAGGGACAACTTAGCTCGGGGTTCGTTGCAGTTTTCGCCTCGCGAGTTACCTGCCTGAGGCCTCGCCGGGCGTCTTGAGGCCTGCAAAAATTAGCCGGGAGGATAGCTTTCGAACCTTTGTCGCGAGGGTGACCGACTCAGGTCCTGTGTTTGCGTAGCGATGCCCGTGAAGCATGGCCGGAGGGGTGCTCCCGCTGTGAACTTGAGTGAGGAAGCCTCACAAAATTAGGCAAGAAGATGCTCACGAGGGCGCCTGCGCAGCCCCTCGCAAGGCTTGCGAAAGAGAGAACGAGTCAAGCAAAAAATAGAGACAGAGAATCACGGGCAGGGGACGGCAAACAACACTAGAAGCAACTCCAATAAAGTTTCGAACATGGGTGAACAAGCCAACCGCGGAAAGCAAATGAAAAGCCGCGTCCGGCACCTAGTCTAGTCTTCGACATCTTCTCACCAGCGCGGAGCTAAGTGCTGCCACTGGGCATGGGCGGGAGCCCCCGACGCCCAAGGGCGGCACTCCGGAGACTTCGGGGCGTGTACAACCCCAACTCATTATTACATGAGAGTGTCACAGGCGGCGAGCTTCACATGCATTGACCTTTTTCACAGGCACCGGGCCTTTTCTTGGGGCGGCGAGCTTCACAGGCACCGGGCCTTTTCTTGGGGTGGCGAGCTTCATAGGCACTGGGCCTTCTTTGCAGGCACTGGGCCTTACTTCAAGGGTAGAATCTCCGGAGGTGCTGAATGTTCCACGCGTTCGGAATGGGCACACCTTCTTGGGTCTCCAAGTGTGCGGCGCCAGGTCTAGAAACATGAACAACCTTGAACAGGCCCTCCCACATGGGCGAGAGCTTGTGCAGCCCTTCCCTGGAAAGCACCCGCCTGAGCATGAGGTCACCTTCCTCGAGAGTCCTGGGGCGGATGTTGCGGCAGTGGTACCGCCGCAGCGCCCGCTGGTATCTTGCCGCTCGTATCGCGGCCTCCCGATGGTGTTCCTCCCCCAGCACGAGATCCATCCCCCGCATGGCGTCCTGCTGCGCTTCGTCAAACGCCAGGACCCGCGCGGAGCGATGCTTGACCTCGTGAGGGAGGACCGCCTCTGCTCCGTAGACGAGGAAGAACAGGGTTTCGCCGGTTGACTTAGTGGCGGTAGTGCGGATGGACCACAACACGGACTGGAGCTCATCGTACCAGCACCCACCGCAGGCCTCCAGCTTCTTCTTGAAGGTCCTGGTTTTGAGGCACTTCAGGACCTCCGCGTTGGCGCCTTCAGCCTGGCCGTTGCTCCGAGGGTGTGCCACCAAAGGGTAGCATATCTGCGTTCCAAGGTTAGCACAATATGTTTTGAAGAATTGCTAGTGAACTTCGAACCGTTGTCAGTGATGATGCGATTAGGCACCCCAAATCGGCTCACGAGGCCCTTGATGAACTTGACTGCAGAGCCAGCTGGGATGGTGCGGACAGCTTCCACCTCCGCCCACTTGGTGAACTTGTCAATGGCGACGTAGAGGTAGCGATAGCCCCCTGGAGCCTGAGGAAACGGGCCCAAAATGTCCAGCCCCCAAACCGCGAACGGCCATGAGAGTGGAATGGTCTGCAGGCCCTGAGCTGGCTGATGAATCTGCTTGGCATGGAACTGACAGGCTTCACAACCCTTCACCAGCTCGATTGCATCGTTGAGTGCTGTAGGCCAATAAAACCCGCTGCGAAACGCCTTGCCGACGAGGGTCCGTGATGACGAGTGGTGCCCACCACCATGAATGTCTTCCAGCAACTCCTTCCCCTGTTCCCTGGAGATGCAAAGCATGGAAACACCGTTTGGCCGCTTCCAGTAGAGCTCTCCATCTTGGATGCAGTAGGTCGTGGCCTGCCAGGCCACTCATTTCGCGTCCTCTTCTTTCTCTGGTAAAGTCCCTTGCATCAGGTAAGCCTTGAGCTCCGCAGTCCAACATCCTTCCTGAGGCTCCAGCGCCAGGAGCAAGCATGCTCCTGAGGTCGGGCCACAGGCCGGAGCTCCTAAGGCAGGCGGTTGAGGGAGTTCCTCCTAAGGTTGCGCTGTGCTTGATAGTGACGGTGCTGCTGAGGGCTTGAAGAGTCGTTCCTCGAAAACGCCAGGCTCCTGAGGCAGCCGCCTCGATGCCCTCTTGGCGATGTCATCTGCCTCCTGGTTGGTGTCGCGAGGCACATGCTGCAGCTCCAGCCCCAAAAACTGCTTTTCCATCTTGCGCGCTTCTGCAAGATATGCCTCCATGTGCTCGTCCTTGGGCTCGTATACTCTGTTGGAGAAGTTGACGAGGAGCTGTGAGTCACCCTTGATGATGAGGCGCTTCACCCCCAGTGCGGCCGCAGCCTTTAAGCCTGCTATGAGGCCCTCGTATTCTGCTTTGTTGTTGGAAACCTTTTCGCCCTGCTGGAAACAGAGCCGCACGGCGTAATAGGGCTTGTCCTGAGTGGGGGATATAAGCACTGCGCCGGCCCCCGCGCCATGTCACGAGAATGCTCCATCGAAGTGCATAACCCAGCCGTTTGGTGCCTCACTTCTCGGGGAAAGCGACCGATCTTCGCCTGCTTCGAGCCCTGGCGCCTCTGTCCATTCTGCCACAAAATCTGCAAGTGCGGCTCCTTTGACGACTCTGGTCGTGCTGAATTCTAACTGAAACGCTTGCAGCTCGATGTTCCATTCAGCGACCCTTCCAGCGGAGTTGGGACTCCTGAGCACCCTCTCCAATGGGTAGGCTGAGACGACCTTGATGGGGTGACCTTGGAAGTAGTGCCGCAGCTTCCGAGAGGCCACCAATAGCGCGAGCAAGAGCTTTTGAGGCATGGGGTACCGCGCCCTTGCGTCCCACAGCACCATGCTGACGAAATACACAGGATGCTCGACGAGGGTGGGCGCGCCGACGAAGCCCTCACCCTCCAAAGAGTTGAGCGCCTCCTGAGACGTCAGAGCCCCTGGCTCCTGACTGCTTGGTGAGGTCCCCTCAGCCCCGGAGGCGTCTTCCTGTTGAGGCTGGTCCCCATCCGCCGAGGACGTGACCCTCGCGAGGCCTTCCTGGCCTTGAGCTGTCGCGGTCGGGGTTGCGGCTGATGCGGCCTTGACCCGGCGCTCCTCCCGAACCGTCACCAGAGCTGCGCTGGCGGAGTAGGGTGTGGCGGCGAGGTAGAGCACCAAGGGCTCCTGAGGGCGTGCGGCCACCATCACCGGAGGGCTGGTCAGGTACTTCTTGAGATCTTGGAACGCTTTGTCAGCCTCTTAAGTCCATTCGAACGGGCCCTTCTTCTTCATCAGCTTGAAGAAGGGCAGGGCACGTTCCCCCAGCTTGGAGATGAAGCGCCCTAACGCAGTCATTCACCCAGTGAGCTTCTGCATTTCCCTGAGGGTTTGCGGCGGACTCATGTCTTCGATTGCCTTGATCTTCTCTGGGTTAGCCTCGATACCTCTGTGGGACACAAGGAAGCCCAGAAGCTTGCCAGAAGGAACACCGAACACACACTTCTCTGGGTTGAGCCGCAGGTCCACTTCACGAAGGCTCGCGAAGGTTTCTTCCAGGTCCTGTATCAGGGTCTTGGCCTCCCGAGACTTCACCACGATGTCGTCGATGTAGGCCTCGATGTTTCTCCCGAGCTGCCGGCCCAAGGCGATATGCATCAGTCGGTGAAAGGTTGCTCCTGTGTTGCGCAATCCGAATGGCATGCAGGTGTAGCAGTACACCCCACACGGGGTCAGGAAGGCTGTTTTCTCCACATCTTCTACCGCCATCTTGATTTGGTGATAGCCCGAGAAGGCATCCAGGAAGCACAACAGGTCGTACTCAGCGGTGGAGTCGACGATTTGGTCGATGCGGGGGAGCGGGAACGGATCTTGAGGGCAGGCCTTGTTGAGGTTGGTGAAGTCGACGCACATGCGCTCCTTTCCTCCCTTCTTCAGCATAACAACAGGGTTTGCCAGCCATTCCGGATAGCGAACCTCGCGAATGACTCCCGCAGCTTCTAGCTTGCGGGTTTCTTGGATGATGAAGGCCTGCTTCTTGGTGGACTGCCGCCTTGATTTCTGCTTCATGGGGCGCACATTGGGGCACACGTTCAGGTGGTGCTCGATCACCTGCCTTGGGACCCCCGCTAGCTGCTTGGGTTCCCACGCGAACACCTCCTTGTTCACGCGCAGGAATTTTACTAGAGCCTCCTCTTGTTCGGGGTCGAGATTGGCGCCTATGGTGAAGGCGGCGTCGGAGGATCCATCCTCATCGACTGGTACCTGCTTGGTCTCCGCCTTGTCTTGGGTGAACAACTGCTGACGCAATTATTTATTTTCTGGATTTAAATTAAATCAGGAATTCCAGAAAATTAGCAAAACTTCAAAAAATCATAGAAATTCAACCGTAACTCAGATTGAAATAATTCATATATGAAAAATTATCAGAAAAATGCAATCTATCCATCTGTACCAGTTTCATGCATGAAAAACCAACTTATACCTGCTGTATAAGTGAAACACTATAATGGCATATATAAGAGCTTACTTTGGAAGTGCATTTGAATCTTTGGTTCAAATGGACTTCAACCAAATGAACTCTAGCTGCATTAGCCCAAACACCATCACATCTACATGCCATGTTCATGCATCATATTGTTGCATATGCTTGTGTATTGATTGTTGGCACCGTTCCTTCCCGATAGGTCCAGCTCTGGAGAGTGCTCGAGAGTACCTGTCTGTGAAGCAGTGCCTCCCTTGTTGATTTACCAGGCAAGCAAACCCCCTTGTTCATTCCGATACAATCCTACTCTCTCGCTCGTGCTCTCAGTTATTGCAGTAGGACACCAACGATTCATCTGCTACTTTGTGCTGCGGTAGTTGAACCCATTCCTCTGCATGACCTGTCATTTCCACAGTAAATAGTTGAAACCCACTAGCATGTGTAGGAGTTGATTGAGCCATGTTGTGTTCCTACCATGCTATGCCTGCTATTGCTTAGAGTTGTGTCAGGTTTGATTCATTGGGAATGAATTGGAGTGTTACGATATGTTACGATCTTTGAGAGTGAAGTGTGTGAACACGATTTGGTAAAGGTAGCGGTGAGAGGCCATGTAGGAGTACATGGTGGGTTGTCTCACTAGAACCGTCCTTAAGCTAATCGAGTTCTATGTATGTTGTCCAATGACTCGATACTACCACACATTGGGTTCCGGTAACTCGACCCCTCTCGACTTATTAACCAACTTGATCTCTGTCCGGTGAGTCGCAACTAGTTTCGTGTTTGTAGGTAGTGCTATTTTTCTACCAAGTGGCACCCGGCAGGTGGGCTTGGGACAGACTAGGCACATGTGGCCTGGTGTACCAAGTGGCACCGGATGGTGGGCTCGGGAACCCTGCACACATCGTTTGGGGCCGTGGCGACACCCGGCGGATCTCCTTGCGGATGGAACCGAATAGGCGATAAACCTGGACTAGAGTCTTGTGTGGTTAGTCAGGTCGTGGCCGACACCCTCGCCAAAGCTTCCGCTTGAAGGTTGCCGAGATACATGGCGTGTATATGGCGGTAAGTGGCAAGAGCGTGTGTGAAGAAGTACACCTGCAGGGTTATCATGATCTATTCGAATAGCCGTGTCCTCGGTTATGGACTTCTTGGATGCTTACGTGGTACATAGACAACTTGAAATGGATACTCTAAAATGCTCAAGACAAGTGTGAGTGCTATGGATGGCCTTCTCGTATGGAGACGGGGATGAATCCATAGTAGTGTATTGTGTGGTGACTAGTGGACTCGTGTGCGCCATATCCCCTCAAAGAAGTTCTGGTAGTCGTAGAACAGGATAGCCACTGAGTCAAAGCTGGCTTGTTGCAACTAAACCCCACATTACCTTCTTGATACTAATGCATGTATAATAGGATCTGATGTAAGATTGCTGAGTACCTTTGTACTCACGTTGCTTTATTTATGTTTTTGCAGCGGAGATTTCGGTCTTACTAGTAGTTCCGCTTGGACTTCGACGAGTAGCTTGTTACCTCAGCTACGATCTTGTACCCTTGGGAGGGTCTTGTAGATAGTCAGGCTTCTCGGACTTTTTCTTTTGTAGTTATGCGTATTTCGGACATGTAATGCTTCCGCTTGTTGCTTGTATGCTCTGAATGATGGGTCATGTGACCCCTGTTTGTATTTATTGCTATGTGGCTCTTCTGAGCCTTTATCCATATGAGTTTGCGTTATGTTGTGATGCCATGTTGTACAACACATACTTGCATGTTATGCGTACGTGTAACGTGTATTGCTATGTGTGGGATCTGACAACCTAGTTGTTTATCCTTGGTAGCCTCTCTTATGGGGAAATGTAGTCTAGTGCTTCCACTGAGCCATGGTATTCTGCTACATCCCGGTTCACCGGAGTCCTGCTAGCCCAGCACTACTGCTCCGGAACACTTAGACTGGCCGGCATGTGATTCACTTCGTTCTCGTCTGCATCCCTTCGGGGAAATGTCACGCGGTGACATCCGGAGTCCTGCCTAGCCTGCTACAGCCCGGGGTTCCCGGAGTCCTGTTAGCCCAGTGCTACAGCCCGGATTCGCACGCTGCTGACCGACATGCTCGATGTTGATTCATGTATGCATGTCCCCATAAGTTAGTGCCACTTTGGGTTCACGACTAGTCATGTCGGCCCGGGTTCTCTGTCATATGGATGCTAGCGACACTATCATATACGTGAGCCAAAAGGCGCAAACGGTCCCGGGCCATGGTAAGGCGACACCCGTGGGAATACCGTGCGTGAGGCCGCAAAGTGATATGATGTGTTACATGCTAGATCGGTGTGACTTAGGATCGGGGTCCCGACAGTGCCAAAGGTCACCGGGAGGCGGATCTGCCCCAGGGAGCCGGTGGAACTCACTCCGACGCCCGAGAAGGACTTGCTGGGTCGGAGTCGCTCCAGCGGCACGTGGAGGAGGATGAAGGCCTCCACCGAGAGCACGTTGAGGCCGGCACCGCCGTTGATGAGGGTCCTGGTGACGGCCACCTGGCAGATGGTGGGAGTGCACAACATCGGGAGCGCACCCGAGCAGGCAGTGTTGGCGGGGTGATCATCCAAGCTGAAGGTAAAGTCGGTCTTGGGTGGCACCCAACCCAGAGGAGATTGGTGGCGCGTGAGAGCGGCGCCGATCTGGCAGACGAATGGCTTGACCAGTTAGCCATGACACTGCCGTCGCCCCCGGCCTTGAGGATGGCCTCCTCATATGCCAGCAGGAAAGCTAGTGGGTTCGTCGCGCCGTTGTAGTGCGGCAGCATCTCTGGCTTGAACTTGTTCGGCCACCGCACCTGCCGCAAGGCGGGGGCCAAGGCTCGGAGCCCCCTAGCACCAGTGCCGGCGTCGGCAGCCAGAGCAGGCGGTGCGTTGTCTGCCATGAGGGCAAAGCACGGTGTTGATGGAGAGAGGGTCGACGGAAGGGAGAGCTTCGGCGCACCCCTACCTGGCGCACCAAATGTCGGATATCGGGTTCCGGCAAAACCCTTAAGGTTCGAACTCCGGGGTGCGCACAAAGATCTTCCCTCAACCGATCCACGTCCCAACGCCTCGCCGTGAATCTAAGCTACACGATGAACACAAGGGACACAAGGTTTATACTAGTTCGGGCCACCATTGTGGTGTAGTACCCTACTCTAGTTTGTGGTGTGGTGGATTGCCTCAGGGGTTGATGATGAATAGTATAGAGGAAGATCAGCCTCGCGAGAGGTGTTCTTGGGCTGGTGCAGTGCTCTCTGGACCCGATCAGAACTCAATCTCCCCTCTAATGTGGTGGCTATCTCTATATATGCAGGCCCTCCTCCTCTTCCCAAATATTGAGCGGGAGGGGAGCCAACAACGGCCATTTTGAAGGGGAACAGCTAGTACTAGTTATCCTAACTAAAGTTGGTCTTCGACTGCCAAAGGCACTGGCGATGACGCCGTCTTGGGCTCCATAGTGACCTCCGTCCTGCCGCTCTGCTGGTCTTGGTCTCGTTGAACCGAAATGGTAACCTTTGCTTGATGCATCGGTACTCCGCGCATGCTCTTGCCCCCTTTGCACTAAAGAGGAAACGAGGACACTGCGTAGGCTGGCGCCCACCTGGTCTTGATCGTCATGGCTTGCGTCACGAGCACCTCACGAGGTACCCCTGCCTTGATCTCTCTGCCTCCTCACGAGCCTGCCTGGTGAGGCCGCCCTTGAGGAAGGCTCGTGTCGTCCGCCCCGCGAGGCCTGGCCCCTCGCAAGGGTCATGAGCTTGGGTTGATGAAGACGGACTGTACTGGGCCACCCCTTGAGCCACGCCGCGGGCTGCAGGCAGGCAAGTCTAGGGACCCCCGTTCCCAGAACACCGACAGGCACACCGCCAGGTGATGCTCGATTACCTCCCTCGGGATGCTGACCAGATCAGACGCCTTCCATGCGAACATGTCCTTGTTCGCTCGGAGGAAGTTGGCAAGCGCCTCCTCCTGCTCCGGGGGGAGGCCGACGACGATGGTGAAGGTGGGGCCCGAGTTGTCGCCATCGACGGGCACCTTTTTCGCCTCGGCGCGATATTGGGAGAACAACTGCTTCTTCCCGGCGGGCGCAACGCCCAGAGCCTCCGGGGTGCCCTTGTCATCTGGGCGTGAGGCCGCCGCAGCCCTGTAGGTGAGCTTGTGGGCTCGAACTGTATCCTTCTTGTCCCCAACCACAGTGACGCCGCCGCCACCTGGCATTTTGATGATATTGTATCCTGGATGGGTTACTGCCATGAACTTGGCGTGTGCGGGGTATCCCAAGATGGCGTTGTAAGGGAGGCTGATGTGAGCCACATCAAAGTCAATCAGCTCGGTGCGGTACTTGTCACGCTTTCTGAAAGTGACAGGAAGGCACACCTGCCCTAGGGGAGTGGTGGAGTTGTTGGTCACCCTAGAGAATGGCTTAGAGGGCAAGAGCTAATCATAAGGCACTTGAAGCATGTCAAAGGTCTCCATGGAGAGGACATTGAGGCCAGCGCCGCCATCGATGAGCGTCTTTGTGACCGAGACATTGCTGATGGTGGGCGTGCACAACATGGCGAGCGCACTGGCGGCGGCTGTGGATTTGGGGTCGTCCCTGGAGTCAAAGGTGATGGCTACCTTGGACTGTGCGTGGCCTTGCGCGGCCTCAGGTAGAGGCCAAGCGGCGTTCGCTCGGCAAAAGAGCCGCTTGGCGTGGCGACTAGCCAAGGATGTACGCGACCGCGTGGGGCCTCGGAAGCGTGAAGGGCATGACGAACCGCCCGTGGAGCTCTCCCCAAGAGGAGACCGAGGCCTCCGGGAGGCTGCGGAGCCAAGAGCGCGGGGCGCCGGTGAGGGCGAGGGGAAACCAGTTAGCCATGGACTTGTCGTTGCTGCCCGCAGCCTGGATGCCCTCGGCCTACGGCCCGAGGAACTCTTCAGGGTCGGCGGTGCCATCATAGCGTGGGAGCTACACCGGCTTAAACCTCATCGGCCACTGCACCCGACGTAGGTCAGGAGTGAAGGCCGGGTAGCCCGCGACATTGCAGATTATGGCGAAACAAGCAATGGGGTGAACAATGTCGGCCATGGGGGTGGAGAAGTGAAGATGGATCGAGGTAGAGGAAAAGAACTTCAACACGCACCTACCTGGCGTGCTAAAATGTCGGAATCGGGGCTCCGATGACCCAAATAATGTTCGAACTCTGGGGCGTGAACGAAGGATCCTGCCTAGCTACGACTCGCTGCCCACCACCTGACGGCCTGGCTCCGTCGAGCTTGAGCGAGTGGGAAGAAGAAGTGGACGCAGAGATTTACCCAGGTTCAGGCTGGGCCACCTTGCGGTGTAAAACCCTACTCCTGCTTTGAGGTGGATTGCCTCGCGAGGAGGATGATTATGAACTAGTACAAGTGTGAGCTTCCTCGGGAGAGCTGAAGGGTGGAAGGATTCGATCCCTTCTATGGTGGATACTAACCTATATTTATAGTGGACTTGGTCCTCTTCCCTCATGGCTTAGGTGGGAAGGGATACCACAGCGGCCAATTTGAAAGGGGGCATGAGTACAACCTATCCTGACTAAAGGTGGTCTTCACCTACAAAGCTTCTGGTCGTGACGTAGTGGTGGCCTCGGTGATGACCTCCGTCCTGCCGAGCCCGTGGTCTTGATCTTGTTGCATTGGAATGGAAACCTTTGTGGAATTCCTTGGAAACCCGTGTACGTCCTTGCCTCCTTAGTATCAAAGAGGAAACTGTCCTGGACTGCGCCCGCTGGCGCCCTTCTGGCTCTGATCATCATGGCTCACTTCACCGCGTGCCTCGCGAGGTGGGGTGCCTGCCTTGAGATGTCCGCTCCTCGGGAGGCAGCCTCGGGAGGCCTTGATGTCGTTCGCCTCGCAAGGCGGGGGCTGATACGTCCATTTTGCATCATGCTTTTATATCGATATTTATTGCATTATGGGCTGTTATTACACGTTATGTCACAATACTTATGCCTATTCTGTCTTATTCTACAAGGTTTACATGAAGAGGGAGAATGCCGGCAGATGGGACTCTGGGCTGAAAAAGGAGCAAACATTAGAGACCTATTCTGCACAACTCCAAAAGTCCTGAAACTCCACGAAAGTCATTTTTGGAATTAATAATAAATATTGAGCGGAAGAAGTACCAGAGGGGGACCACACCCTAGCCACGAGGGTGGGGGGCACGCCCCTGCCTCGTGGGCCCCTTGGCAGCCCTCCGGTGGCCATCTTCTGCTATATGAAGGCTTTTGCCCTGGAAAAAATCATAAGGAAGCTTACGGGACGAAACTCCGCCACCACGAGGCGGAACCTTGCGGAACCAATCTAGGGCTCCGGCGGAGCCGTTCTACCGGGGAAACTTCCCTCCGGGAGGGGGAAATCATCACCATCGTCATCACCATTGATCCCCTCATCTGGAGGGGGTCAATCTCCATCAACATCTTCACCAACACCATCTTCTCTCAAACCCTAGTCCATCTCTTGTATCCAATCTTTGTACCAAAACCTCAGATTGGTACATGTGGGTTGCTAGTAGTGTTGACTACTCCTTGTAGTTGATGCTAGTTGGTTTATTTGGTGGAAGATCATATGTTCAGATCCTTAATGCATATTTATACCCCTCTGATTATGAACATGAATATGCTTTGTGAGTAGTTACGTTTGTTCCTGAGGACATGGGAGAAATCTTGCTATTAGTAGTCATGTGAATTTGGTATTCGTTCGATATTTTGATGAGATGTATGTTGTCTCTCGTCTAGTGGTGTTATGTGAACGTCGACTACATGTCACTTCACCATATTTGGGCCTAGAGGAAGGCATTGGGAAGTAATAAGTAGATGGTGGGTTGCTAGAGTGACAGAAGCTTAAACCCTAGTTTATGCGTTGCTTCGTAAGGGGCTGATTTGGATCCATATGTTTCATGCTATGGTTAGGTTTACCTTGATACTTATTTTGTAGTTGCGGATGCTTGCAATAGGGGTTAATCATAAGCGGGATAGTTGTCCAAGAAAGGGCAGTACCCAAGCACCGGTCCACCCACATATCAAATTATGAAAGTAACGAACGTGAATCATATGAGCGTGATGAAAACTAGCTTGACGATAATTCCCATGTGTCCTCGGGAGCGCTTTTCTCTATATAGGAAATTGTCCAGGCTTGTCCTTTGCTACAAAAAGGATTTGGCCACCTTGCTGCACCTTATTTACTTTCATTGCTTGCTACCCGTTACAAATTACCTTATCCCAAAACTATCTGTTACCGATAATTTCAGTGCTTGCAGAGAATACCTTACTGAAAATCGCTTGACATTTCCTTCTGCTCCTCGTTGGGTTCGACACTCTTACTTGTCGAAAGGACTATGATAGATCCCCTACACTTGTGTGTCATCAAGACTCTTTCTGGCGCCGTTGCCGGGGAGTGAAGCGCCTTTGGTAAGTGGAACTTGGTAAGGAAAAATTTATAGTGTGCTGAAATTTACTGTCACTTGTTACTATGGAACATAATCCTTTGAGGGGCTTGTTCAGGGTATCTTCACCCAGACCAGTAGAGCAAAGTGTTGCTCCTCAACCTACTGAACCTACTAAAAATGTTTATTTTGAAATTCCTTCGGGTATGATAGAGAAACGGCTAGCTAATCGTTTTATAGGAGATGGAACATTGCATCCTGATTTACACCTAATCTATGTCGATGAAGTTTGTGAATTATTTAAGCTTGCAGGTATGCCCGATGATGTTGTCAAGAAGAAGGTCTTCCCTTTATCTTTGAAGGGAGATGCATTGACATGGTATAGGCTATGTGATGATATGGGATCATGGAACTACAAACGATTGAAATTGGAATTTCATCAGAAGTTTTATCCTATGCATCTTGTTCATCGTGATCGTAATTATATATATAGTATAATTTTTGGCCTCGCGAAGGAGAAAGCATCGCTCATGCTTGAGGGAGGCTTACGTCAATGTTATAATCATGCCCCAATCATGAGCTCTCAAGAGAAATGATTATTCAATAATTTTATGCTCGGCTTTCTCTCAACAATCGCTCCATGCTCGATACTTCTTGTGCTGGGTCTTTTATGATGAAGACTATTGAATTCAAATGGGATTTATTGGAAAGAATTAAACGCAACTCTGAAGATTGGGATCTCGATGAAGGTAAGGAGTCAGGTATGACACCTAAGTTTGATTGTGTTAAATCTTTTTTGGATACCGATGTTTTCCGTGAATTTAGCACTAAATATGGACTTGACTCTGAGATAGTAGCTTCTTTCTGTGAATCATTTGCTACTCATGTTGACCTCCCTAAGGAGAAGTGGTTTAAATATAATCCTCCCAATGAAGTAAAAGTAGTTGCACCTATTAAAATTGAAGAAAAGACTATCACTTATAATGATCCTATTGTTCCCACTACCTATATTGAGAAACCACCTTTCCCTGTTAGGATAAAGGATCATGCTAAAGCTTCAACTGTGGTTCATAAGAGTAATACTAGAACATATACACCACCTGAGCAAATTAAAGTTGAACCTAGTATTTCTATGGTTGAAGATCTCTTTCATGATAATATTGATGGGCATGCTATTTATTTCTGTGATGCAGCTGCTAGACCCGATGCTAAGAAACATAGACCTGTTGTACGCATGCCTGTTATTTTTGTTAAAATAGGAGATCATTGTTATCATGGCTTATGTGATATGGGTGCTAGTGCTAGTGCAATACCTCATTCCTTATACAAAGAAATTATGCATGATATTGCACCTGCTGAGATAGAAGAAATTGATGTTACAATTAAGCTTGCCAATAGAGATACTATTTCACCAATTGGGATTGTTAAAGATGTTGAAGTCTTGTGTGGGAAAGTTAAATATCCTGCTGATTTTCTTGTTCTTGGTTCCCCACAAGATGACTTTTGTCCCATCATATTTGGTAGACCCTTCTTGAATACTTTCAATACTAGGATAGATTGCGAAAAGGATGTTGTTACTATTGGTTTGGGAGATATGTCTCATGAGTTCAACTTTGCTAAATTTCGTAGACAACCCCATGATAAAGAATTGCCTAGCAAGGATGAAATTATTGGTCTTGCTTCTATTGCCATGCCTCCTAATGATCCTTTAGAACAATATTTGCTAGACCATGAAAATGATATGTTTATGAATGGAAGAAGGAAGATAGATGAAGTATTCTTTAAACAGGGACCTATTTTGAAACACAACTTGCATGTTGAAATCCTAGGGGATCCTCCTCCACCCAAGGGTGATCCCGTGTTTGAGCTTAAACCATTACCTGATACTCTTAAATATGCTTATCTTGATGAAAAAAAGATATATCCTGTTATTATTAGTGCTAACCTTTCAGAAAGGTGAAGAGGAAAGATTATTGAAAACTCTGAAGAAGCACCGTGCTGCTATTGGATATACTCTTGATGATCTTAAGGGCATTAGTCCTACTCCATGTCAACACAAAATAAATTTGGAGAAAGACGCCAAACCAGTTATTGATCACCAATGATGGTTAAATCCTAAGATGAAAGAAGTGGTAAGAAAGAAAATACTAAAGCTTCTGGAGGCAGGTATAATTTATCCCGTTGCTGATAGTCAGTGGGTAAGTCTTGTCCATTGTGTCCCTAAGAAGGGAGGTATTACTATCGTTCCTAATGGTAAAGATGAATTGATTCCACAGAGAATTATTACAGGTTATAGGATGGTAATTGATTTCCATAAGTTAAATTAAGCTACTAAAAAGGATCATTACCCCTTACCTTTTATTGATCAAATGCTAGAAAGATTATCCAAACATACACATTTTTGCTTTCTAGATGGTTATTCTGGTTTCTCTCAAATACCTGTGTCAGCAGAGGATCAAGAAAAGACCACTTTTACTTGCCCTTTTGGTACTTTTGCTTATAGACGTATGCTTTTTGGTTTATGTAATGCACATGGTACCTTTCAAAGATGCATGATGGCTATATTCTCTGACTTTGTGAGAAGATTTGTGAGGTTTTCATGGATGCTTTCTCCGTTTATGGGTCTTCTTTTGATGATTTCTTGAGCAACCTTGATTGAGTTTTGCAGAGATGTGAAGATACCAGTCTCGTCTTGAATTGGGAGAAGTGCCACATTATGGTTAATTAAGGCATTCTCTTGGGGCATAAAATTTCTAAAAGAGGTATTGAAGTTGATAAAGCTAAGGTTGATGCTATTGAAAAGATGTCGTGTCCCAAGGACATTAAAGGTATAAGAAGTTTCCTTGGTCATGCCGGTTTTTATAGGAGGTTCATTAATGACTTATCTAAAATTACTAGGCCATTGACTAATCTATTACAAAAAGATATTCCTTTTGTCTTCGATGATGATTGTGTCGAAGCATTCGAAATACTTAAGAAAGCTTTGATTTCTGCACCTATTGTTCAGCTACCTGATTGGAATTTAACCTTTGAAATTATGTGTGATGCTAGTGATTATGCTATAGGTGCTGTTCTAGGACAAAGAGTTGATAAGAAACTAAATGTTATTCAATATGCTAGTAAAACTCTAGACAGTGCCCAGAGAAATTATGCTACTACTGAAAATAATTATTAGCAGTTGTATTTGCTTGTGATAAGTTCAGACCTTATATTGTTGATTCTAAAGTAACTATTCGCACTGATCATGCTGCTATTAAATATCTTATGGAAAAGAAAGATGCTAAACCTAGACTTATTAAATGGGTTCTCCTACTACAAGAATTTGATTTGCATATTATTGATAGAAAGGGAGGTGAGAACCCCATTGCAGACAACTTGTCTAGGTTAGATAATGTTCTTGATGACCCACTACCTGTTGATGATAGCTTTCCTAATGAACAATTAGCTGTCATAAATGCTTCTCATACCGCTCCATGGTATGCTGATTATGCTAATTACATTGTTGCTAAATTTATACCACCTAGTTTCACATACCAGCAAAAGAAAAAATTCTTCTATGATTTAAGACATTACTTCTAGGATGACCCACACCTTTATAAAGAAGGAGTAGATGGTGTTATTAGATGTTGTGTACCTGAGCATGAATAGAAACATATCCTACGCAAGTGTCACTCCGAGGCATATGGAGGACACCACGCTGGAGATAGAACTGCACATAAGGTATTGCAATCCAGTTTTTATTGGCCTACTCTCTTGAAAGATGCCCATAAGTTTGTCTTGTCTTGTGATGAATGTCAAAGAATTGGTAATATTAGTAGACTTCAAGAAATGCCTATGAATTATTCTCTTGTTATTGAACCATTTGATGTTTGGGGCTATGATTATATGGGACCGTTTCCTTCCTCTAATGGATATATAGATATTTTAGTTGTTGTTGATTACGTTACTAAGTGGGTAGAAGCTATTCCAACTAGTAGTGCTGATCATAACACCTCTATTAAGATGCTTAAAGAAGTTATTTTTCCGAGGTTTGGTGTCCCTAGATATTTAATGACTGATGGTGGTTCGCATTTATTCATGGTGCTTTCATAAAATGCTTGCTGAGTATGATGTTAATCATAGAATTGCATCTCCATATCAACCACAGTCTAGTGGTCAAGTAGAATTGAGTAATAGAGAGCTTATATTAATTTTGCAAAAGACTGTTAATAGATCTAGAAAGAATTGGTCCAACAAACTTGATGATGCATTATGGGCTTATAGAAATGCATATAAAAATCCTATGGTATGTCTCCATATAAAATGGTTTATGGAAAAGCATGACACTTACCTCTCGAACTAGAACATAAGGCATATTGGGCCATCAAAGAGCTCAATTATGATTTCAAACTTGCCGGTGAGAAGAGGTTATTTGACATTAGCTCACTTGATGAATGGAGAACTCAAGCCTATGAAAATGCCAAACTGTTTAAAGAAAAATTTAAAAGATGGCATGACAAAAGGATACAAAAGTGTGAGTTTAATGTAGGTGATTATGTGTTGCTATACAACTCTCATTTAAGATTTTTTGCAGGAAAACTTCTCTCTAAATGGGAAGGGCCTTACGTTATCGAGGAGGTCTATCGTTCTGGTGCCATAAAAATCAACAACCTCGAAGGCACAAATCCGAAGGTGGTGAACGGTCAAAGAATCAAACATTATATCTCAGGTAATCCTATAAAAGTTGAAACTAATGTTATTGAAACCGTAACCCCGGAGGAATACATAAGGGACACTTTTCAAACGTTTCAGACTCCGAAAAGGAATAGGTATGTGGTACGGTAAGTAAACCGACTCCAAAACAGTTCAAATAGCATTTTTTCTCCGTTTTGGTATATTTAAGAAAATAGGAAAATAAGAAGTAGTCTGGGAAGGACACGACGCGTCCATGAGGGTGGAGGGCGCGCCCTACCCCCCTGGGCACCCCCCTGCCTCATGGGCACCTCGTGTGCTCTCCGAACTCTATTTTCTTGCACGATACTTCTTTTGGTCGGTAAAAAATTATTATATAATCTCCCGAAGGTTTTGACCATCGTATCATGCAAATATCCTCTGTCTTTGTTTCGAGCTGTTTTCTATCAGATTTGTCAAGACCAGGCATCATGACGTCACCCTCCTCCAACAATGAAGACAAGGGTGCTTGGCTATTGAAGAAAGAACTAAAGAGAGAAGAACCCGAGGGGATCAAAAAGGATGATAGGATCAAGGAAGCCATGGAGGAACAAGCTCCGGTGGGAGAAGAAGAAGACATCCAACCTCTTCCCATCCTCTTTACTCCAACTGAGATTGAAGCTTTCAAGATGATTGAGTTAGCTCACATACAAAACAAGTATCTCACACGTGAAAATATTTTGTTGAAGGATCATATCGTCGCACTCAAGGGCATTATCCGCAAACTGGAGGAGCTTTTACGCTCGATGTGCGACTATCCACCACCATCATCACCACCTTCATCACCTCCGAGGACATAATTACAAGGGTATGGGCACTCCCCTTGGCAACTACCAAGCTTGGGGGAGGTGCCCTGGTATCGTATCACCATCACACTCCTATCTTTACCATTTTTCTTAGTTCGATCATTTTGGTATATCTTGATCTAGTAGAATAAAGTTTTGGTATGATTTAGTTTTGAGTTTTGCTTTATGATCCTTCTTTGTAATCGAGTCTGTGAGCTATATATATAGTAAAGATTAGTGTTGAGTCAAGGGTTTTGCTATCTTGCTATGATCTTGATAAAAGAAAGAATAAAAAGAAATTAAAAGATCATATTGATCTTATGGAGAGTAATGACTTCACATATAAAGAGTATGATGCATAAAAGTTGTTGAGAGTTGACAAACATAGTTTTGGTCATCGTTGCAATTAATAGGAAGTAATAAAGAAAGAGAGATTCTCACATATAAATATACTATCTTGGACATCTTTTATGATTGTGAGCACTCATTAAAATATGACATGCTAAAGATTTGATGTTGGACAAGGAAGACAATGTAATGGGTTATGTTTTCTTATATCCGGAATAAAGTATATTGTCATGGATCATCCAACATGTTGAGCTTTCCTTTCTCCCTCATGCTAGCCAAATTCCTTGCACCATGTAGAGATACTACTTGTGCTTCCAAATATCCTTAAACCCAGTTTTGCCATGAGAGTCCACCGTTTCTACCTATGGATTGAGTAAGATCCTTCAAGTAAGTTGTCATGTTGCAAGCAATAAAAATTGCTCTCTAAATATGTATGACTTATTGGTGTGAAGAAAATAAGCTTTATACGATCTTGTGATATGAAAGCAATAAAAGTGACGGACTGCATAATAAAGGTCCGTATCACAAGTGGCAATATAAAGTGACGTTCTCAAGGGTAAGTTAGCATGAACTATTATTGTTGACATTACCCTTGAGGTAAAAGGTTGGGAGGCAACAATAAGCCCGTATCTTTCTCTATGTCCGATTAAAACTTCATACCCACAAGTATTGCGTGAGTGTTAGCAATTGTGAAAGACTAAATGATGGTTGAGTATGTGGACTTGCTGAAAAGCTCTTATATTGACTCTTTCCTATGTTATGATAAATTGCAATTGCTTCAATGACCGAGATTATAGTTTATTAGTTTTCAATGAAGTTTCTGATTCATACTTGACATTGTGAATAGATTGTTACTTTAGCATAAGAAATCATATGACAAAATATAATATATGTATGTTGCTGTTATAAGATTGATCTTGATGCCCTCATGTTCATATTTTATTTTATCGACACCTCTATCTCTAAAACATGTGGATATATTTTTCGATATCGGCTTCCGCTTGAGGACAAACGAGGTCTAAGCTTGGGGGAGTTGATACGTCCATTTTGCAACATGCTTTTATATCGATATTTATTGCATTATGTGATGTTATTACACGTTATGTCACAATACTTATGCCTATTCTCTCTTATTCTACAAGGTTTACATGAAGAGGGAGAATGTCGGCAGCTGGGATTCTGGGCTGGAAAAGGAGCAAATATTAGAGACCTATTCTGCACCACTCCAAAAGTCCTGAAATCCACGAAAGTCATTTTTGCAATTAATAATAAATATTGAGCGGAAGAAGTACCGGAGGGGGCCCACACCCTGGCCATGAGGGTGGGGGCGCGCCCTGCCCCCTGGGTGCGCCCCCTGCCTCGTGGCCCCCCTGGCAGCCCTCCGGTGGCCATCTTCTGCTATATGAAGGCTTTTACCCTGGAAAAAAAGTCATATGCAAGCTTACGGGACGAAACTCCGCCGCCACGAGGCAGAACCTTGGCGGAACCAATCTAGTGTTGGAGATATGCCCTAGAGGCAATCGTGTATGATGATATTTCCTGTGTGTTTATGAATAAAGATAGTCCTTGGATGTGATCAATGATACTTGTTGGCAAGTACGTGACTTGTCTGTGAGATCTTGTGTTGTATGATACATCCTAAATTGTCCCTAGTCGCAAGTGACGTGTGGGCACACGTCAGACTAGACTAGCATATGACACGGTGGATGGCTCGGTCTCACTAGCCATGGAGCATTGGATGCTAACCGGATAATATGGACTCCGAAGGATCTGGTCGGATTCGAACTAGTCGAATTCGAGTCGAGATAAGGTCTGAGTCAGACAGACCCAACTATGAGACGCAACGATATGTCATCTGTGAGTCTCTAGTACAACATACGTTCTATGTCCTAAGACCTGAGCTGACGCATGTACTCGGGATGGTGACAGACTTTCTTTGGGCCGACCAAATACTACTCCATGACTTGGTAGTTACAAAGGTAGGTTTCGGGTTTGTCCAGTCTCATGCTGCGAGACATGGTCGAGCAAGATGGGATTTTCCCCTCTGATCAGGAGAGATATACTTTGGGCCCCTCATGTGATCCGAACAAGAGAAGCATGGCCATGCGACAAGGATTATGAGATAATCCGGATTGTGGTCGGCATCACTGGAAACGAGAAAGAGGTCGGGCTAGCACAAGGATGACAGTTTCGCCTTGAGCCCGACAACATATATCGTGAGGCAAAGGGAACATAAGTGTGATACGTTGTACAGGTTCGCCTAACCAGCTTCATAGTCGACTTGGTGGTCGGCATGCCTTGCTAGAGGCCGCTACCAACCGTGCAGGTCGGAGGTGATCCGAACAGTGACCAAGCCGACTTGAACCTAAGGGGTCGCGTGCTTAAGGGAAGGAACCTACGAGGTCGGATCCGAGGACACTAGTCGAATGTGATCCTAGCTGTATGCGGGTTGTGGCCGAGTAGACTTGTGGGCTTTATGGTCCGTTCGAGGCCCAAGTGTTGAGCCCGTGACAGACGTCTATATAAAGTGGAGGTGCGGCACACTCATGCAGTTGATCACTTCGGCGATGTCACTAGGGTTTGCATGTGTTGTGAATAGACACCTCCACTCGACGCCGGTTGTGTGATCGGACCTAGCAGTCCATCGCACGACGTTCCTCCCACACACGCGGATACCTTTTGAGGCGGTGCACTTGTGCCGCTCCGACGAACCTGTTCGCGGGATCCGATCGGCTACGTGGGAGACCGGCAAGGAGGAGACGACTCCGGGAACGCGCTGCCTCAACTCTACTTCTGCTGCACGACACTGCACGTCTAGTGGTAACGATCTGTGATCCATCTCCTGTAGCATGTGCTTGGTTGTTCTGAATGTAGGAAATTTTAATTTGCAGTTGACGCACCCTACGAAAGAACCCAACATCTAGGGCTCCAATGGAGTAGTTCTGCCGGGGAAACTTCCCTCCGGGAGGGGGAAATCATCACCATCATCATCACTATCGATCCCCTCATCGGTAGGGGGTTAATCTCCATCAACATCTTCACTAGCACCATCTCCTCTCAAACCCTAGTTCATCTCTTGTATCCAATCTTTGTACCAAAACCTCAGATTGGTACCCGCGGGTTGCTAGTAGTGTTGATTACTCCTTGTAGTTGATGCTAGTTGGTTTATTTGGTGGAAGATCACATGTTCAGATCATTAATGCATATTAATACCCCTCTGATTATGAACATGAATATGCTTTGTGAGTAGTTACTTTTGTTCCTGAGGACATGGGAGAAGTCTTGCTATTAGTAGTCATGTGAATTTGGTACTTGTTCGATATTTTGATGAGATGTATGTTGTCTCTCCTCTAGTGGTGTTATGTGAACGTCGACTACATGACACTTCACCATATTTGGGCCTAGAGGAAGGCATTGGGAAGTAATAAGTAGATGATGGGTTGCTAGAGTGATGAAGCTTAAACCCTAGTTTATGCGTTGCTTTGTAAGGGCTGATTTGGATCCATATGTTTCATGCTATGGTTAGGTTTACCTTAATACTTCTTTTGTAGTTGCGGATGCTTGCAATAGGGGTTAATCATAAGTGGGATGCTTGTCCAAGAAAGGGCAGTACCCAAGCACTGGTCCACCCGCATATCAAATTATCAAAGTAACGAACGCGAATCATATGAGCGTGATGAAAACTAGCTTGACGATAATTCCCATGTGTCCTCGGGAGCGCTTTTCTCTATATAAGAACTTGTCCAGGCTTGTCCTTTGCTACAAAAAGGATTGGGCCACCTTGCTGCACCTTATTTACTTTCATTGCTTGCTACCCGTTACAAATTACCTTATCCCAAAACTATCTGTTACCGATAATTTCATTGCTTGCAGAGAATACCTTACTGAAAACCGCTTGACATTTCCTTCTAATCCTCGTTGGGTTCGACACTCTTACTTATCAAAAGGACTACGATAGATCCCCTACACTTATGGGTCATCAGGGGCCCTCGCGAGGGTCTTGCTCGTGAAGTCCTGTTGCTGGGCCGTGCTAGGCCTTTGGTGGAGCCACGCGCTGGACCATAGGTAGGCGGGTCTGGGTACCCCCGGTCCCAGAACCCCGACATAATCCCTCCTATAGCTGATAGTAGATGAGTAAGTCCTGTTCACTGTGTCCCTAAGAAGGGAGGTATCATTATTGTCCCCAATGATAAGAATGAACTTGTCCCACAAAGAATTATAACAGGTTATAGGATGGTAATTGATTTTAGAAAACTAAATAAATCCACTAGGAAGGATCATTACCCCTTACCATTTATTGATCAAATGCTAGAAAGGTTATCAAAGCATACACATTTCTGTTTTCTAGATGGATAGTCTTGTTTTTCCCAAATACCTGTGTCACAACAGGTTCAAGAAAAAACTACTTTTAAATGCCCTTTTGGTACTTCTGCTTATAGACGTATGCGTTTTGGTTTATGCAATGCACCTACTACCTTTAAAAGATGTATGACTGGTATATTCTTCGACTTTTGTGAAAAGATTGTTGAGGTTTTCATGGATGATTTTTTCGTTTATGGAACTTCTTTTGATGACTGCTTAAGCAACCTTGATCGAGTTTTGCAGAGATGTGAATAGACTAATCTTGTCTTGCATTGGGAGAAGTGCCACTTTATGGTGAATGAAAGTATTGTCTTAGGGCATAAAATTTATGAGCGTGGCATTTAAGTAGATAAAAAAGCCAAGGTTGATGCTATTGAGAAAATGCCATGTCGTAAAGATATCAAAGGTATAAGAAGTTTCCTTGGTCATGCTGGTTTCTATAGGAGATTTATGAAAGACTTCTCCAAAATTTTTGGACCTCTTGCTGATCTCTTACAAAAAGATGTTCCATTTGTTTTTTATGATGATTGTGTAGAAGCCTTTGAAACACTTAAGAAAGCCTTAACTTCTGCACCTATTGTTCAACCACCTGATTGGAACTTACCTTTTGAAATTATGTGTGATGCTAGTGATTATGCTGTTGGTGCTGTTCTAGGACAAAGAGTTGACAAGAAATTAAATGTTATACATTATGCTAGTAAAACTCTAGACAATGCTCAAAGAAACTATGCTACTACTGAGAAAGAATTTCTAGCAGTTGTGTTTGCATGTGACAAGTTCAGATCTTATATTGTTGATTCTAAGGTAATTGTGCACACTGATCATGCTGTTATTAAATACCTTATGGAAAAGAAAGATGCTAAACCTTGACTCATTAGGTGGGTTCTTTTGCTTCAAGAATTTGATTTGCATATTATTGATAGGAAAGGATCTGAGAACCGAGTAGCTAACAACTTGTCTAGGTTAGAAAATATTCTTGATGGCGCACTACCTATTGATGATAGCTTTCCCAATGAACAATTAGCCGTCATAAATGCTTCTTGTAATAGTCCTTGGTGTGCTGACTTTTCTAATTATATTGTTGCTAAATATATACCATCTAGTTTCTCATACCAACAAAATAAAAAGTTTTTCTTCGATTTAAGGCATTACTTTTGGGATGACCCGCACCTATATAAAGAAGGAGTAGATGGTATTATTTGACGTTGTATACCTGAGCATGCACAGAAACAAATCCTACGTAAGTGTCACTCTGAGGCATACAGAGGACACCATGCGAGAGACCGAACGACACACAGGGTATTACAATCTGGTTTTTATTGGCCTACTCTTTTCAAAGATGCTCGTAAGTTTGTTTGTATCTTGTGATGAATGTCAAAGAATTGGAAATATTGGTCGACACCAGGAAATGCCTATGAATTATTCTCTTGTTATTGAACCATTTGATGTTTGGGGATTTGATTATATGGGACCTTTTCCTTCCTCCAATGGGTATACTCATATTTTGGTTGTTGTTGATTACGTTACTAAGTGGGTAGAAGCTATTGCAACTATTAGTTTTGATCGCAACACTTCTATTAAAGTTATTTTCCCAAGGTTTTGAGTCCCTAGATATTAAATGACTGATGGTGGTTCACATTTTATTCATGGTGCTTTCCGTAAATTGCTTGCTAAATATGATGTCAACCATAGAATTGCATAACCCTATCACTCTCAATCTAGTGGTCAATTTGAATTAAGCAATAGAGAAATAAATTTAATTTTTCAAAAGACTGTCAACAGATCTAGGAAGAATTAGTCTAAGAAACATGATGATGCACTCTGGGTTTATAGAAAATCTTATAAAAATCATATGGTATGTCTCGATACAAAATCGTTTATGCAAAAGCATGTCATTTACCTCTTGAATTAGAACATGAAGCTTATTGGGCAATCAAAGAACTCAATTATGACTTCAAACTTGCGATGAAAAGAGGTTATTTGATATCATCTCACTTGACGAATGGAGAACCCAAGCCTATGAAAATGCCAAATTGTTTTTTTTTGACACTTTGAAAATGCCAAATTGTTTAAGGAAACAATTAAAAGATGGCATGCCAAAAGAATACAAAAAGGGGAATTTAATGTAGGTGACCAAGTCTTGCGATACAATTCTTGTTTAAGAATTTTGACAGAAAAACTTCTATCCAAATGGGAAGGACCTTACATTATCGTAGAAGTTAATCTGTCCGGCTCTATCAACATCAACAACGCCGAAGGCACCAACCCGAGGGTGGTGAATGGACAAATAATTAAACATTATATCTCAGGTACTCCTATAAATGTTGAGACTAATATTATTCATTCCATAACACCGGAGGATCACATAAAGGGAACTTTTTAGAACACTCCAGAACCCTGAAAAGGGATACGTATGTGATACGGTAGGTAAAACGGCTCCAAAAGTTCCATAAAAGAAATTTTACTCCATTTTGGAATATTTAAAAAATTAGGAAAATAATAAGTAGTCCGGAAGGTGCACGAGCAGGCGACAAGCCTAGACGGCGCGTACCCCCTGGGCGCGCCTCCCAAGCTTGTGGAGCCCTATGTACCTCCCGGACTCCGTTTTCTCCCAGATTACATGTTTTGCATGGTAAAAGTTCATTATATAATCTCTCGGAGGTTTTGACCACCGTATCACGAGAATATCCTTTGTTCTTGTTTCTAGCTACTTTTCTGACAGATCTAGATTGCCATGATGTCCCCAAGTTCTACCATATGGTCATCCGCCCTTACCTTCTGGAGGTGATGAAACACCGGCAAGCCATTGATATGCGTAAGGGGGTGCTTCACATCCAGGATGTTCAAGGGCCAAAGAAGATCGGAAGCGTGGAGACCAGGCTCGATGCGCTGGAGATGAAGATTTTCAAGCGTCAAGGGCTGGTGGAATGTGGACTCAATGCCAACCACTCCATGATCACGGAGTTCTTTCACGATCACAATATGTACAACGAAAATATTGGAGAGGCCATCTTCGAGCTTCACTAGCGAACTGAGCACCTTCAAGAACAGATCTATGACTTACAAAACCAAAATTGTGAGTATGAGTCCAGGTTTAAGAGGATGAGTTTAGCTATAGATTTCAGGATTCTAGAGACTCGTTCCTCTTTCTATGATAGGGAGCCTGTCAGCGTCAAAACCAGCGAATCTCGGGTAGGAAAGATCTTGGATCAATGGGGAATAGGAGGCAAAGGGGACAATGTTTACCCAGCCTCTCGAAGAGGTAAAACCCTATGTCCTGCTTGATTGTATTGATGTGTATATGATGGTTACAGAGTCGATCTACCACGAGATCAGATGAAGTAAACCCTAGGTGAGTAGGATGATGGTTCTTCTTCTAGCCCCTATAGCCTAAACCATCTAGTTTATATAGATACCAGGGGTACTAGGGTTACACATAGTCGGTTACAATGAAGGAATAAACATGACGATTCTCTTATCTTGACTTGGAGGACACACCAAGGCTCCGAAGGTTTCCTGTCCGGATACAGAGTCGCCTTAGTAGTCGTAGAGCAGCCCACCTGTCCGGCCCATTAGAGATAGCCGGCAGCATGAGGAGCGCCTAGTCCAGGACTCCCTCAGTAGCCCCTGAACTAGTCTCCAATGCCGGGGTTCATGATTTCTGGTAGCCCTGTACACCCGAAGTCTTCGACTTGCGAGATGAGTTCTTCACTCCTTTAACATTCGGATTTGCAATAGTTTGGATGCCGATGACCTCCCGGTCTGTCCAAGTGCCGTTGAACCCGCAACACCAGTTCTTTTTTCAAGGTTAATAACACCCCCTTTATTTTCATGCGCCAGGAGGAGGCAGACGGTCCAACAATCCTTTACAGAAATGCTCCTCACGAGATAGGGAGGAGGCACCTATCAAACATGCTAGGAGTGTGATGGGTAGCCCATTCGATCCGCAAGTCGACAAACCCAGAACACTGTGGAAAAAATGGCGGGCGCCCCAAGCTCGTCCTCACGCCCCCATGGCCCCCTCCCAGGTGACTGGTCAAGCTACTCAGTCTCCCACCTTCGACTAAGTAGACTCGAGACGCAGGGATATCTCCCCGCCTCAAATCTTGCATCTACTCGCCCCGCATTAACTTCCGCAAATGGCGAAGCCCTTGCATAGACCTTCCCTACTCCACGCAAGGAAGAGAGGGTATGTTTTGTGCCCTTCCTTTTACGAGGCTTGGGCTTTGCCATTCTTCCTTTCCTGAGGGGTTTGCTAGGGTTTTACGGGATCTAACTCCATCACCACTCCCTAGATCTATTCTGCATATCTCCGGCTATGTCGCCCTTTGCGAGATGTTTCTGGGCGCGAGGCCCATTTTAAATTACGCAGAAAGTATTTTTGCCTTGTCCCTTGCACCCGAGGAGGGACGATCTTTGAAGTAGGCGGGGCCGAAGTATGGCGCCTAGCCGGGATGAGGTACCCTATTAGGACCCCAAAGAAGGACTCCAAAGAGTGGACCTCGGAGTGGTTTTACATTGAAGACGCCCCCTATTTGAGCCAGCTCAGAGGAGTCTGCCCGAATACTCGGATGCTCCTTTAAAGAAGCGGTTTAAATTGGCGGCCAAAAAGCCCTTCCCAAGAGGAAAGTGCTGAGGTTCAGCGCCTAGCCGCCGAAGTGAGGTTGTTAGCTCACAACAAGTTAACCATCATCAATGTGGTGGCCGCTGCCATTACTCGATACATCCAACCTATTCAACAGAGGATGCTTCCCCTATGGTGCTATAACAGGACAAATGATGCGACCCGTTATAAATGGAAGGGGCCTGATAACCAGGCAGCCATACTGCCCGATCTCTTCAAGGGAGAAGAAAAAGAGTTTTCCCGCCTAAGGAACAGGGACATCTACTCGAGGTACAATCCCATTGAATTGGTAAGTTCAACTTCATTTTCATAGTATGGATGTTATAGTTGCGTTTGTTGACCGGGTCCTCTATCTCCCTGAACAGAACTGGAGGTGCTGGATCAAAACGGTCTGCTGCCCACTCTGCAGCCAGAGAGCTATTCCCACGATGATGATCCAGGATTCCATGACGAACTAGAGATGTTAATCAATTTTGAGGACAAAGTCTTTTACCATGAGAGTCTTGATGGCTCTAAGGTGGCCCTTTGGCCGATAACCCTGGGCCCCTCCCTTCTTCCGCTATAAGTAGCAAGAAGGCCAATGAAACAACCCACCATGTAATCCTACATGGCCTCTCATTGATACCTTTACCAAATCATGTTCAACACATCACTCTCATTACCGACATGATCATTTCACTCTAGCCCATCACCCAGATGAACTAGAGCTGACACGACTCTAAGCATAACAAGGTAGGAAACACATACATGGCTCAATCAACTCCTACACATGCTAGTGGGTTTCATCTAGTTACTGTGGCAATGACAGGTCATGCAAAGGAAATGGGTTCAACTACTGTAGCACACAGTAGATTGAAACGCGGTTGTCTTAAATGCAGTAAATGAGAGTAGGAGCGAGAACATGGGATTTTATCGATATGATCAAATGGGTGGTTGCTGGCCTGGCAGGTCTGTAGTCTGATATTGTTCTTTGTTCGGGTACTCACGGTATTCCTTCGGGGCAGAACCTACCGCAGAGAGCACCGATATACAATCAATACCAAGCAATATGCAACAATATGATGCATGCATGTGACATAGCAAAATGAGTGTGTTCGGCTAGTGCAACTATAACCAGATGAGTTTGAGCCATTTTGAACCAAAGATTCAAAATCCAAACTCATTTGTGATCTTAAATAGTGCCCTATCATGTTTTTCACTAAACAGCAAGTTAACTTGTTTAAACATGCATGAAACCAGTACAGATGGATAGATTGGATTTTTCTGATCATTTTTCATATATAACACTTTGCATTTGGAGTTATAGATTAATTTCTATGAATTTTTGAAGTTAGCACTATTTTCTAGAATTTCTTGAATAAAAACAAATCCTGAAAATGTATTACTGTGTCAGCATGGCGTCAGCAGGTCAACTGGGCGGTCTAGGTCAAATTGACCAGTGGGGCCCACTGGTCAGTGTCACTGTTAGTTAACTAACTTAGTTAGGATTAGTTTAACCCTAAGCTAGGTTTGACTAAAGGGCAGGGCCCACATGTCAGTGACCAGGGGGGATCAAATCCCTGGTCAAACTGGGTTGACTCGCTGGCGTTTAGCCGCCGGCGACGTCCAGACGCGGTGGAGGGTGCGGGTTTCACCCTCCGGCGACCAAATGGGCGGCAGAGGCCACCTAGGTGCAGCTGGGAGCGAGCCGCGCCGAGGGGTGGTGGTGGTTGAGCTCAAGGTCACCGGAAATGACGCCAGCGACGAGCTTTGCGGCTGCCAGAGTCTGGGCGAGGCCGAACTCGTCGTTGCTGTGGTCCTGGAGGCACGAGGCCAGCTCCTACGTGGCCTACAGGGTGCGGTGAGGTTAGTGGACAAGGTGGCGTGGCCGTTGGGTGGCCGGAGCTACGTCGGCGACGAGCTCAGGCGGCGCGCGTGCGGTGGTTCTTGTTGCAGTTGCTGCAGAGGACGATAGCGAGAACGGAGAGGATGGGGAGAGGCTGGAGCTCACGGTGGTCTCAGCGAGCAAGGCGGCGAGGTCGGGGACGAGCTAGAGCAGGCATGACAGTGAAGGGGATCTTCGGCGACGGCGAGGTCGGGCGAGGCCGTTGCGGTGGCCCCGGGGCGAAGGAGCGCTCGGGGCTCGGTCTGCTCGATGGAGAGGCGGGCGGTGAATCTCCTGGACACAGCGAGGTGGCATGGAGTCAACGGTGGCCGCGGCTATAGTGGTGGTGCGGCTGCGGCTGCGTCGGCCTTGGTGGGAGAGAGCGAGGGAGAGGCATCGGGGGAGAGTGAGGTGTCCAGGGGGTCGGGGCGACGACGTGGAGGACGTCCAGGCGTCCAGAGGTGTGGGCGGCAACCAGCTAGGGCCGTGGTGAGCTTGCGCGCGCCGGCGTCACCTCCCTGCCTGCCTGGCGGGGAAGAAGCAGCTGGCTGGCGCGGGCCAGCGTAGTGCTGGGTCACCAGGTTGGCCGGCTGGTGGGTTCGGCCAGGTAAGCTCATTTCCTTTTTTTATTTTCTTTTAGTTTTCTTTCTGTAGGTTGTGGCTTTTCTAAAAATACCCAGGCACTTTCAAAATCATGAATCTGCTCATGCCCACTGTATAGAATATATCCAACAGGAAACATTTTAGTTTATGATTATTTGGACATTTAAAATATTATATAGCATTTAAATGCCCAAATGCAAATAACATATGATTTAATCCAGTGATCTTAAGATGTGCTAGAAAATTGTGCACCATTTTTGTCAGAGGTTTTAGACCAAGGCAAATATGATGAACATTTTAGAAGGGCATTTCAAGTTCATTGAAAAAGATTTTAGTAAACCCTAGTTGGATTTAAGGGGGTGCTGGGGGTTCTAACATCCCCATTTCCAAGTTTCTGATCAAAGTAAACATGATGCAATCACTCTAATGCATGAACTAGCTAGGGTGTGACAACGCTGGGGGCTGCGAGTGGGGGGCTTGGAGCTGGGGCCTCCCCTGCACCGCGTGGAGCAAGGAGCCGTATGGAGGTATGTCCTCTGCCGGGGGAGGCGCTGGCGAGCCCTTCCCCTCGGCAGAGGGCCCGTGGTCGCCGAGGGTGCCGCTAGCGTCCCCCTTGCCGCTTGGCCTCGTCCTGGTTTCCGGACGCCCCAACGGTTGTCGGGGGTGGCGCAAGGTGGGCCCCTCGTTTGGCGATATGAAGCAAGGCTCACGCCTGTGAAGGTCTCCGCTCGTGACACTCTCACGTAATAATGAGTGGGGCTGTACACGCCCCGGAGTCTCCGGAGAGCTGCCCTCGGGCCTCGGGGGCTCCCGCCCACGTCCTAGTGGAAGCACCATGCTCCGCGCTGGCCGCCGAAACTGTCCCCCAATGACTATGCTCACAACCAGTGATAGCACTAAGCTCCGTGCTGGTGAGAAGACAAGAAGACTAGCTAGGTGCCGGGGGCGGCCATTTGCTTTCCTCCCCCTTTTTCTTTGTAATTTGGTTCACCGCCCTTAATTTGAAGCCTTTCTCGTTGCCAAAAAGTGGGGGTGTTTTCCTTTGATTTCTGCCAGTTCTATCGGTTTTTTGGTCGTGCACCTCATTTTTAAGGCTCGCACCTTTGGCCCTCTGGCTCGGGGGCTAGACGGCCGACCCCACCAGGCGGGTCTACGCAACCTCGACAGGACCCCCTCGGGTCAAGAGCGTATGCGCCGCAAAATTGTTGTGTACGCATCCTGCAGCTGTCTGCAGGATGCCCCTGGCCAGGCTCCCAGAGCGGGGTCGCAGGCTGCTCAGGAGGCTCAGGGCCGCGGACCCCTAGCGGTTTATCTTGGAAGAGAGGCATGCCAACAACCTCGCAACCTACACGGGGCCAGGTAGCTAGGATCAAGATGAGTCACAACAATAACCATGCTCTGGAGCTCGCAAACTCGCAGAAGCACGTCTCAGGTTCGGCTTTAAGACATGAAAAAGAAGAGTAGAACATCAATTTATACACATAGGCCCCCCATCAAAATGCTCTCACACCCTGTGGGGCCGTGTCCAAGTCTTTGCGTGTAGGGTTGAAACGGAGGAGCACGAGCTCAATTGGACATCTCTCTCGCAGCGTCGTCTGAGTCACTCTCGTGACACTGTCGGCGCTGTCGCGGGCATCGCCTTCACCATCGTTAACCGCACCGCCTTTGTCCGCCACGACCACAGCCGCGTCGTCCTCGGTGGCGAAGTCCCTGACCAGAGCATCCATGTTGTCATCCACCCAGCGCGCCAGGTTGTCTCAGATGACCCCGGGCACTGGGGCGATAGCGGCATCAAAGTCTAAGTGGGGGTCGATATTCTGGAGATGACTGAAGACGCGGGAGAAGGCACGCCCGAGGAGGCCTCGACTCCTTTCTTCAACAAGCTCGCGAGCCCTCTCAGCCCAGTCCTCCAGGCGTGTCACGACGTCGGTGAAGAAGCAGAGATGGCCGGCATAGTCTTCTACATGGGGATGAGGGGTGTGCTCGTCACAGACGACGCCCAGTGCCCGGTTGGCCCATACCCTGGGGTCCCGAAGCATGGGGGTGTGTTCACGCTGCAATGTCTGCTGACGGATCGCCTCCTCCCTGCTCTGCTGCACGAGGAACTCGACATCAATGACTCGTTGCTGAAGCGTGAGTAGTTCGGTGCGGGTGGAGGCCAACTCAGCCTGCACGGAGATGAGGGCGTCTACGACGGCCCTCTCGCGCTGCTTTGCTTCAGCCAACCTTGAACTGAGGGCGGCAGTTCTGCCCTTAATTTCGGCTTCCAAGAGCTTCAGCTTCAGGTTGTGCCTATTGGCAAGGTCGGCATGAGCCTCCGCCACCCTATGGTCAACTTCCTCCTGGATCCTGGCCTCGCGCACGCTGGCGACATCTTCCTCCTGGGTGACCTAGTGCTCCCTCGTCTCCAACCACTTAGCTCGAAACTATGCTCCGTGGCCTCCAACATCAGAGCCTCCTCGCGCTTCAGGATCTCCTCCTCTTCGGAAGGCCCCCCTTCATCGACGCCAAGGCAGCCCTACGCGCCTCAGCTTGCCGCTCTAGGGAAGTGTTCAGGGCCTAGAGCTCCTGCCTGCGCTTCTCTGCAACTTCACGGCGGCGGTCAGCCTCCCTGGCCTCCTCCAAGGCTCGGGCGCTGGCCTCACGCGATGTTGCAAGGGATGCCTCGGCCTTCGCGTTGGCATGCTCGCGATGGAGACGCCCGAGGTTGATGGCCACCTTCAGTTGATGCCATTCGTCCACCAGTTGAAGGCCCTTGGTTTCAGGGCGGGAGTCAACATCCACAAGCTCTTCCCCATGCCGGCTCAGCACACCCATCGCCTCCCGGAAAAGCTCATGACAGACAATGCCCCGCTTGTGCGCAAGCTCGAATGCGCGACCGGGTCCGTCCTCCACGCTGGAGGTTGTTGAAGAAGTTCGAAGAGGCTCGCCTCCTCCTAGTAGGGGGCTAGAGGTCGGCCCCTTTCCAGTCGTACTTCAGGCCTCGACAGGGGCCCGGAGGGGCGGAGGCTCGTTGCTCGAAGAAGACGCGAGGGACGAGGTCGCCCTGCTGTGGCTAATAACCAGATGAGGAACCCTTGGCACACCTTCCGCACCCAGGCAGGACCGCGAAGGAGGAACGGCAAGAACGCGGGGACGAGATGCCAGGCCGGTACGTCCGCCTCTCCGGCCGACCTCGTGCCAAGTGCGGCAGGCTGGCTAGAGGTGCTCAGGATCAGCGGAGGACTCGGGGCAGGAGGAGGCTGCTTCTCGGGAGATTTCGTCGCCTTAGCAGAAGGGGCCCTGAGGAACCACGGTTAGGAGGGGAAGCAACACTCAAGAAATTACAAAGCTAAGGTACTCACTCATCTATGGCAATGTGTTTCCTCTGCTTCAATGGCCGGAAGGCATTCCTGCTGCAGCTTGGAGATCCCTTCCTCTTGTGGAGCACATCGAAGTTCGGTCGAAGCCACGGAAGCCACAGGTCTTGACCACCCGGCGCGGCGCGTTGGTGTGGCTCCTGAGGAGGCGACATCAGGAACGCTGGGCTGTGCGGGGTCCCCGACATCGGCCTCGTGACGACTCGCTGGGGCCTTGGGGGCTTCGGCCTCGGGAACATCAGGCTGCACTGACCCCTCGGCCGCCTCCTCAAGACGGCTCTCTCGAGCCCTAGGAGGCGGCGGTTCAGGAGCCTCAAGAGATGCCAGCGCGTCAGCAGCCGCGTCGCCATCATTCGATAGCGATCGCCCCCTGTGCCCCCTTCTGGGGCAAGTGCCGCGCTGGCGGCGGCCATGGGAGCCACGAAGACAGGGCTCTCGCGAGGCCCTTCAAGGCCAGCCGGGCAAAGCCCCCATTCGTCAAAGGGGGCATCTGCTTCGCAAACTCCACCTTGTTCAAGCAGCAGTGCAGAAGACAACCTTCTTCCGGCAGGCTGGCTGGCGCTGGGTCGCCTGTCAGGAGCTCAAGCACCATGCACCGCGCCTCAAGGGGAAGAGCAGGCACTTGATGCCTCATGCGATCGTTGTAGCCGTAGAAGGCCCACATCGGCCGAGAGTGCCGCTGAAGCGGAGCAGCAATGCGGCATCGGATGTACTCCTTCACCACCATAGGCGCCGTCACCCTAGGCTCCTTCAACCTGGCCAGCCGGTGCCAAACGTGGGCAAGCTGCCGGTCGACAAGCTTCGTGTGTTCCCAGCCGGAGCTCGGGGCGGCCGGAACCCGCGGGAGCAGCAGCAGAGGGTTGCGTGCACCAACATCCACAAACACCCACCGCTTACTAAAACCTCCAACAACTGGCGAGAGTTCTAAATCGTTCCTAGAGCCGGCCATCGCCGCAACGGCCTGAAAGGATACACACCCTAAGGGCTGGAGAGCATCTGTCAAGTGCAGCGAGAAGAAGTGGCAAAGCAAGGCCACGGAGGGGGCAATGCCCACCATGGCTTCGCAGACGAAGGCGAAGACAGCAAGGAGGAGGATGGATTGGGGATCGAGGTGTAGCGCGTTGATCCGGTAATGCGAGAGCACCGCATTGAAGAAGTCGGAGAGGGAGGAATCAGTCCTGCCCAGAGGGCGCAAAATGGAGGGGGACCTCGGTAGTCATCCTGTCAATTTCGGCATGGGAAGCAAGCAAAGCCACCGTCGCCCCACTCATTGGAATCGGCGGCGAGCGCGGGCATACCTTTCCCATCGCCTCTTGGTTGAGCACCACCGATCGCTCGATGGCGGGCTTGAAGACCGGCGGCGTGGGGGCCGAGCTACGGGACTCTTCCTTCCCCCTCTTCTTTCGGCTGGGCGCCATGGCGGCGGGGGGAGTTGGTGTCAAGTCGGGCTAGGAGAAGGGATCCGTTGTTTTCCGGAAGACAAAGGAGCTGCGGGGCATGTTGTCGATAATGGAGGCGTAGTTGTGTAGACAACGGTGGCCGCCTAGCCAGGCGGAAATCGGGCTGCATGGGGAAGTGGAGAAACCCACGACCTGTCAGTCGCGACGCAACAATCAAGGATGCAGGCTGCTGGGGCTCACGGCGCTCCACACTTGCCCTTTGGCTTTGCCTCGAAGCCAAGTCCGAGCGCGCCTTGGGCGTGGGGGCTACCGTCGACGTCCTGGGAACGGGGGTTAGCCAGACTTGCCTGCCTGCGGTCCAGGGCGTGGCTCAGCCAGCGGCCTGGTATGGCCCATCTTCATCAACAAACACTCAAGACCCTCGCGAGGGGCCAAGCCTCGTGAGGCGGACGATGCATGACCGCCTCAATGGCAGCCTCACCAGGTTGGCTCGCGAGGAGCGGATATATCTATGCAAGGGGCACCTCGCGAGGTGCACATGACGTGGGCCATGACGACCAAGGCCAGGCGGGTGCCAGGCAAGAGCCAGCGGGCGCAGAGTACCGGTTTCCCCATTGGTTCCAAGGGGGCAAGCGCATGCGGGGAGTCCCGAGGCATTAGGCGAAGGTTTCCATATCGGTGCAACAAGACCAAGACCAGTAGGACGATAGGACGGAGGTCATCGTGGAGCCGAGGACGGCATCACCACCAGAGCCTTTGGTAGGCGAAGACTACTTTTGTCAGGATAGCTTGTACTGATGTCCCCCTTCAAATCTGGCCATTGTGGGATCCCTTCCCGCCTAATATTTGGGAGGAGGACCAGGGCCTCTATAAATAGGGCTAGCCTCCACCAAAGAAGGGGACGGATCATTGATACCACCCCTTCACCCACAAGCTCACCGAGCTCAAGAACACCTCTCCTTAGGAGGTTGTTCTTCCTTTGTACTTGTTCATCCTCAGCCTACAAGGCAATCCACCACACCACACTTGAGTAGGGTATTACACCACAATGGTGGCCCGAACTAGTATAAACTCTTGTGTCTCTTGTTCCTTCGGTTCGTCGAGCTAGGCCATGGATTGTTGAGTGTGCGAGCTAGAGAGAGAAAGAGTTCTTCGTGTGCACCCCAGTGTTCGAACCTCAAGGGTTTGCCGGAACCCGAAATCCAACACACCTTGTCGTGAGGTAGAAGCTTCCACTTGGACAGACGAGGTACTCTCCTTCACCTCCATTGGACGGATCTTGCCAAGAGACAAGTCTTGGATTGTTTCTGAACAGTCTTTGTATCCTACATCAACTAGCAATTGCTCTACTTGCGAGCCGTTAGATTCATCAAACTTCACATCTACCGTCTCTTCAACCATTCGGTTGAAATTGTTGTAGACACGGTAAGTGTGAGAGTTTGAGCCATAACCAAGTAGGATACCTTCATGAGATTTAGTAGAAAATTTAGAACGACGATGCTTATCAAGAACGAAACACTTTGAGCCGAATACTCGAAAGTATCCAACTTGGGGTTTTTTACCGGTGAGAAGCTCGTATGACGTCTTGCCAAGTAGCTTGTGAAGATACAAGTAATTTGTTGCATGACAAGCTGTCGCAACCGCTTCTGCCCAAAAGTGTTTTGGTGTCTTGTACTTACATTTTACAATCTCCGGACATACGACATCAAGCTGAATCCGGAAAAATGCATTTTTGGCGTCCCCTCGGGGAAGCTTCTCGGCATCATCGTTTCCAACAGAGGAATTGAAGTGAATCCGGCAAAGATCCAGCTCTGTCACAGCTGGCTATACCAACCGACCTCAAGCACATCCAAAAACTAGTGGGATGGATGGCTGCTCTCAGCCGCTTTATCTCCAGGTTAGGAGAAAAGGCACTACCGCTTTATCGCCTTCTTCGGTGCACCGAACACTTCGTATGGACAGATGCAGCCGCGGCCGGACTGGATGAAATAAAGACCCTATTGGCCAGTAATCCAGTATTAACAGCACCGAATATTGACGAACCTATGCTGTTGTACATAGCTGCAACGCATCAAGTCGTAAGCGCAGTGCTCGTCGTTGAACGAGAGGCCGACGGATACAAATACCCGCTCCAGAAGCCGGTCTACTACGTGTCCACGGTCCTAACCCCATGCAAATCCCGATACCCACACTATCAAAAAATAGCATACGCGGTGTTCATGGCATCCCGGAAGCTACGACACTACTTTCAAGAGTGTTCGATTACGGTGGCCTCCGAAGTACCACTCAATGACATAATAAATAACCGCGATGCTACGGGCCGGATTGCCAAGTGGGCTATTGAGCTCCTGTTGTTCGACATAACATACAAACCACGGCGTGCCATCAAGTCGCAAGTGTTGGCTGACTTCGTCGCCGAATGGACAGAAGCCGAACTCCCTAAAGAGTACGGCGCATACTCAAAATGGATCATGCACTTCGACGGCTCTAAAATGCTGGCCGGATTGGGAGCAGGGGTAGTCCTGACATCTCCCACCGGCGACACGGTCCAGTACGTACTCCAAATATTATACACAGACTCCAACAATGAAGCCGAATACGAGGCTCTGTTGCACGTTCTTCAGATGGCAGTCTCTATGGGCATTCAACGCCTAGAGGTGCACGGGGACTCAAACCTCGCAATATCACAGATATACGGCGATTTTCATGCCAAGGACCCAAAATTGGCGGCCTACCGTAATGCCATCCTCAAAATGTCAGCTCGGTTCGAGGGGCTCGAATTCCACCATGTGGCCCGAGAAAACAATCAAGCGGAGGATGTCCTCGCTCGCATCGGCGCTAAACGCGACCCTGTCCCACCTAATATATTCTTGGAACGGCTGTTCAAGCCATCCGTAGTATGGGAAGGGGAGTCCGGCAATACTAGCACGGATCTGAATACATCCCCAGATTCCGAACCATCAGACATAGTCGGAGGTTCTACCCCCGAAATAACGTCCTCGGCCCACGAAGTCATGGCTGTAATCGCCCCATGGACCGAGCCCTTCTTGGCCTACCTAATAGGCAAGAGCTCCCCGAACACCAAAATGAAGCACGCTGCATTGTTCGGTGTTCTAAAGCTTACAAGGTCTACGAAGGGGAACTCTACAAGAAAAGCGCTACCGGAGTACTACAAAGATGCATCTCCGAAGAGGAAGGGCGACAACTCTTGGCCGAAATCCACGCCGGCCTGGGCGGGCACCACGCCGTGGCTCGGGCATTAGTCAGCAAGGCCTTCCGTACAAGCTTCTATTGGCCGACGGCCCGAGCGGACGCACAAGACCTTGTCCAACATTGCGTCGGTTGCCAGCTCTTTGCCAATCAGAGTCACATGCCCCCTACAGCACTCCAAACAATCCCCATAACTTGGCCCTTTGGGGTGCAGGGGCTGGATATGGTCGGACCTCTTAAAGGGGGAAGCCATAAGAAGAAATACTTATTGGTCATGGTGGACAAATTCACCAAATGGATAGAAGCTAAACCAGTCAAAACGGCTGAATCCGGACCAGTAATAGACTTCATATCCGGGATCGTACACCGATAGGGTGTCCCCCACAGCATCATCACTGATAATGGCTCAAATTTTACAGTCGACGAAGTGAAAACTTGGTGCGCAAAAATGGGCATCAAGCTCGATTACGCTTCCGTCTACGATCCACAAACTAACGACCAAGTAGAGCGGGCAAATGGTCTCATTATGAGCGGCATCAAAACCAGGCTAGTGCGATCCTTGGCAGAGTCGGATACGCACTGGGTGGAGGAGCTCGACTCCATACTCTGGGGGCTGCGGACCATGCCAAATCGCACCATCGGATACACACCATTTTTCATGGTGTACGACGCGGAAGCAGTATTACCTTGCGACATAATACATGATTCGCCACGCGTACGCATGTACGAAGAGAAGGAAGCCGAGTTAGATCGGCAGGATAATTTGGATGCCTTGGAGGAGGAGCGCGATGTCGCAAAAGCCCGCTCCGCATTCTATCAACAGCAGGCTCGACGATACCAAAGCAGAGAAGTGCGGGCCAAAACTTACAATATTGGCGAGCTCGTTCTACAACTACCGGAGAATAAGAAGGACAAACTCAAACCCAAGTGGGAGGGTCCCTTCGTCATTGACAAAGTTCTCACCGGAGGAGCGTACCGCTTACGTAATGCATCTGATAACAGACTCGAGCCGAACCCATGGAACGCGGCAAGACTACAGAGATTCTACGGCTAGCGCCGAACACAGTGTTCGTCTCCTAACCCCTCCCTTTTAACTATGCCCCATCCCCTTTTCCTTTCTCTACCTTTTTCTCTCTTCACACAAAGTATTCAATACAGTGCGGATTTCCGGATCACTCCGGCCGCACTAAGTGTGTAAGCAATACCTGGGGGCTTCCTATATGGAAGCTAAAAATGATTACTCACATGGCTTTCTGCCCATCACATATGCATTCTTTTTCATATGTGCCTTTTCTTCACCATTATATGCACCGATATGACTTAAGATGTTGCCAAGCTGGGTTGCCTGGCTCTTGTGTTTATGCCCTACGTTCCCGTTAATTCGGCTAGGGCATAAGGGGAGCACCTCTGCGATTGTTACTGCCGTTTAAGCTGGATGTGTACCTCAGACTGGGTGAAGCCGAAAGCTAGCTTCCTTAAGAGAATATTCGGTCGGTGAACAAAAGATGTATTAGTTTATCATAACATAAATCCCCAGAAGTCTTGTATCCTGTGCCATCGTTCGCAATCCGGACATGTGGATCGTCGCATGCGTACCCAGGGAAAGGAACCCCTAACGGAACTATTCTCTCTGGAAGATGTTTCTTACTATCCATGTAATATAACATAACTAGTTGGGTACTTGTCTGTTCAAGCACTTATGACCCCTACGCCTTGTTTCCACGCATACCCCGGTTTTGTATAGCTGAGCGGGTATTCGGACACACCCCGGACTATAGGATCCGGGGGCTGAAGCGAAAAGGTCCGCCATGACAAATGATTTTAATCCGGCTAGGGGCTAATCATGCCCACTAAATTATACAGTTATTTGGACTGATTACATTCCTCTTCTATACCGTCCAACATGCTATCTAGCTTACAATCCTGTTGAGAATACTTAGCAGCTAACGCTACCTGGTCATACACCAGACTAACGGGAATTTCTTGCCCATCGGGCCCCGCCGTTCCCACTTCGGCCATATGGTTCGGGTCCAGCTTGGTGTAGCGTGTCTTCACCATTGCCCAGGCTTCTCTTGCTCCTTGTCGGCATGCTGATATCTTCCATAGACGGAAGTGCCGCCGGGCTCCTTGAAGCAGGTCCGCAAGTTCCCCCATGCCATTCGGCAGTAGGCTTGATGGCCACAAAGCCTGAGCAACACCCTGCATCACTTGCCGAGCTCGCTCGTGCAGTCGCGAAAGGTCTTGCAGTAAATCATTTGCAGATGAGGGCATCTCCTCCTCAGGGCGACCCGTTAACATTCCTGCAAGCAAAATTCTTTCAATATACTTCCTGGCCGAACTGTACAACAGTTCGTCTAGGCACTTACTGTAAATGCCGTGTCGAAGCCTCTTGTTCTCCTTCATGGAGTCCACCAGCTGAGCGCAGAGATCTTTTAACTCCACGTCCAGCTGGACTTTGGCATCCTGAAGATCGTTCTTCTCCCGCCTAACTCGCGTAACAATGTGCTCGCCAGCCTCTAGCTGCTTTTTGAGATGCGACGCGTCCTCTCCTACGCCCTCTGAATTCACTCCGGGATCGTCTGCAGAATTTTCTGTTAGATTTGTCATATTATCCATTTACTAACTGGTGCATCTTCGCACAATTGTGATAATTGCTACCAGATGAGGGACTTTGGGGTTCCTCTAACTTGGCAACTGCGGCCCTCAGTTCGGCCTTGCAGTCCTCCAGCTCCCGAAACAATTGCTCGTTCTTCTCTACAAGGACCTGTACATAAATTGATCCTTAAAACTGTTGTTTCAACCCTTTCAAGTCTGAGGGGCTACTGCTATACATACTTATCAAAATTCCTCACCCATATGTCTTTGGTATACTGGTTTGTCGCTTGGGCAAGCCCACCCTGAGCAGCTTGGACGTACGCGTCCGCCGAATTGAAGGCATTAAATGTCTCTTTGGAAAAGATGTTCTTCCGAAGTACGGCCCGTCGGCGCCTGTGATTCATGGCGCTCTCTACTTCGGAATTCGTGGCTGAGAGCAGGTCCGCACTCTCTGTCGGATAGCAATGCGGTGCTGGCCCCGTGTCCGCCTCCGCCCCTGAAGCCGGTTCTGCAATCCGGCTGGTGGAGGCGTGATTGGTAGGGTCTCCGCATATAGTCCAGTTATTCTTCTTCCTGCCAGAGACGAAGGGCGCTGTCATATTTTAAATTCTATAATTACGGGACAGGTTATTGTTTTACCTCTGTAGCGGTGTGTCAACCCTCACCGCCTTCCTGTTGAGCCTTCCCGGTCTGGACGCCCATGGTTGACGAATCCCTAGGGTCTCGGCCCCTCGCTCCGGCTGTCGTTTCTGCAAATAGAACGACGCCTCAAGGGTAAATTATAACACCTAGGGGGAGTCCTCTTTGAAGGACGGGTCTTTCTAGTTCGGCTTACACGTGAAGAGGGGAGCAGTCCAGGGTAGTCGGCCGTAATGGCCACTAGGGCGCCATCCCAGCTCGCTTGATAAAATACCCCGTTGACAAGCTCCACAGTGATATCCGGATCCACTCTAAGTCCCGGATCTAGGGCCCTTCCAGGGTCCTCTGGATGCGAGGAGGGGCTGAAGATTCCTTCTACGACCCTCCTTAATTCCTGCCCAGAAGCATTAATGCAAGTAATCTTAGCAGAAGAATGCTAGAGCAAAGCGGGGAAAAAAGAACGGCAACTTACCCACGCCGGGGGGTTGTACATGGATAATCCTTCCTGCATTTTAATGCGAAGGAATTCCTCCTCTTCCCCTTTGTACAGTTCGGCCAATATCCTTGCCAGAGCGGCAGCGGAGTCCGGACCTTTACGGCCGCAGCGGGAGGCGTCGTCTTCCCCGTTGAGATGGTCATCACTGAGGCACCGAAGCCGAGGAGCACAACATTGATTGGAGGCCGGACACTATTCGCCGTAACAAGCACTTTGGAGTATTCGGAGAAGGAACCCACCCTGCAATGCCGAAGACAAGACTGCGCGCCGGACTCGTCGTCATTGAAGCCTGGTTCAGGGCTCTTGAGGGAGTCTGGATTAGGGGTCTCCGGACAGCCGGACTGTGTACCACGTCCGGACGATTGAAGCTTGAAGATACAAGACTCAGACTTCGCCCGTGTCCGGATGGGACTTTCCTTGGCGTGGAAGGCAAGCTTGGCGATCCGGATATTATATTTCCTTCCTTGTAACCGACTCCATGTAAACCCTAGCCCTCTCCGGTGCCTATATAAACCGGAGAGGTTGGTCCTTGGAAGGCCGACCACAATTACAATCATACCATCATAGGCTAGCTCTTATGGTTTAGCCTCTACGATCTCGTGGTAGATCTACTCTTGTACTACCCATATCATCAATATTAATGAAGCAGGAAGTAGGGTTTTACCTCCATCGAGAGGGCCCGAACCTGGGTAAACACCTGTGTCCCTTACTTCTTGTTACCATCAGCCTTGACGCACAGATCGGGACCCCCTACCCAAGATCCGCCGGTTTTGACACCGACAGTTCTAAGATTACGGATGATGTCAATAGACTCATCAAGGGTAGGATGCAAGGGGTGAACGAGGCGAGCACAAGGGGTAGTAATGTACTTGTTTAAATAATATTCATTGAGAATCTCAAGCATCTCATTTTTCCACTCATGAAAGAACTATCCATCAAGTATATGCACTCTATGTCTAAGACTCCCCAGCGTAGACTCATCCATCTTCCTCCAATGGTGATTAAACCAAAGCAATGGAGACCAAGGCTCTGATACCAATTGAAAGGATCGAGAAGAGGTGTCCAGGGGGGTGGTGAATAGACTCTTAGCAAGAAAAGTAGCATTTTTAATTTCTTCAAGTTAAGGTGGAGTTTTAGCACAAGTTTAAACATTCACAATACATTTCAAGCAAGCATGATAAGAGTATATGAGCAGCAGAAAGTAAAGCATGCAATTTGCAAGAAAGTAAAATGATGGGATTGGAGTGTGCAAATGCAATTGTAGACACGAAGATTTCTTATCCATGGTTCCCATAGGTGGTGCTATCGTACATCCACGTTGATGGAGACTTAAACCCACGAATGCTAACGGCTGCGCGATTCCACGGAGGGCTCCACCCACGAAGGGTCCACGAAGAAGCAACCTTGCGTATACCACCATGGCCATGGCCCACGAAGGACTTGCCTCGCTAGGGTAGATTTTCACGAAGTAGGCGATCTCCTTGCCCGTACAAACTCCTTGGTTCAACTCCACAATCTTGACGGAGTCTCCCAAGTGACACCTAACCAATCTAGGAGACACCATCTCCAAAAGGTAATAGATGGTTGTCATATTATGGGATCCGCAAACCCTTGAGAGGTTCAAACTCTGGGGTGTGTGCGGAGATGTCAACCTACCCAGCCTGCCTACTCGCGAACCTCCTAAGCCTAGCACGTGAAGCTCAAAGGGACAAGGAGACACGGCGGTTTTATCCCGGTTCGGCCATCGTTGTGGTGTAATACCCTACTCCAGCCTTTTTGGTGGATTTCCTCGAAGGGCTGAGGATGAGTTAGTAAGTGGACGAACAAGCCTCAGGAGGTGAGGTGTTCTTGAGCTAGTGTGGTGTATGCTAGTCTACTTGTCTTGATCCCGTCCCCCTTCTATGGTGGTGGCTAGTCCTATTTATAGTGGCCTTGGTACTCTTCCCAAATATGAGCGGAAAGGGATCCCACAACGGCCGGATTTGAAAGGGGACAAGTAGTACAGTCTATCCTCACAAAAGTAGTCTTCACCTGCGAAAAGCCTCTGGTCGTGACGCTGCGGTGGCCTCGTCGATGACTTCCGTCCTGTCGTCCTGGTGGTCTTGGTCTCGTTGCACCAGGATGGTAACCTTTGGCTGATTCCTCAGGACTCCGCGCCTGTGGCTTGCCTCCCTTGCACAGAAGAGGAAACCTGCGCTCTGCGCCCGCCTGGTTCCTGCCTGGCCTTGGTCGTCATGGCTCACGCCAGCTGAGCCTCGTGAGGTAACCTGCATAGAACTCTACGCCCCTCAGGAGCCAGCCCGAGGAGACTGGTCCCCTCGGTGGTCTTGGCACTTCCTACCTCGCGAGGTTTCGCCCCTCGCGAGGGTCTTGTGGTGTTGGTGTTGATGCTGGGCCGCACCAGGACGTCGATGAAGCCACGTGGTGGGAGGAAGGCAAGGCTGGATACCCCCAAATCCAGGACGCCGACAGTAGCGCCCAGGCCCAAGGCGCGCTCGGACTTGGCTTCTAGGCGAAGCCAAAGGGCAAGGGCGGAGCACCGCGAGCCCTAACAGCCTGCGGCCTTGATGACGTGTGGGTATTGATGGGACGTGGGCGACTCTGCTTCCCCATGTTGCCTCGACAACTATTTCCGTCTGACAAAAGGGGTGCCGCCTACCACCAGGCTTCCATTGCTCCTACTTCGTCTTGCTCCAGATCCCTTTCTCCCTGGAGCGGAAGAACTCACCAGATCTATCGGTCCGCCCCCCAAATCTTCTGCTCAATGGCCGCCGAGAAGACCGCGACTCCTGCCCCGGCTGCCGGCCCTGCCTGGTACGAGCCGGGGCTGCTGGCGCCCTGCGTGGCAGGGGAGAAGCTCCTGAACGCGCTGCTCCTGATAGCGAGCAACGACAACGAGTGGAAGGAGACAACACTCCAGGTCGCCACCGCTGCACCGGAGCCCGCGAACATCACCTTCTTCCCCTTCTTCATGCATAGCGTCTACTCGGGGCTGGTGCCCCCATTCTCCCGCTTCTTCTTCGCCGTCCTTCACCACTATGGTCTTCACGCGCTCCACATCCATGCCAACTCCGTCCTCCTCCTGTCCATTTTCGCCTTCTATTGAGAAGCGTTCGTGGGGGTGATGCCCTTCGTTGCCCTGCTCCGCCATTTGTTCTTCCTTCACATGACTGGCGACAATCCGTTCGGGTGCATCGGCTTCGTTGCAGCGCGGGGTGGTAACGCAATCTCCCGCGTCGGGAAGAAGGTGGAGGGTGCCGTGAAGAGGTGGGTTCTGATGGATGCCAAGTGCTCCCAGAGCTCGCTGGCGCTGCCGACCGCATTCCCCGTCTCCGAGAAGGGGTGGCGTTCTGAGAAGATCACCGACCCTTTCCTCATGAAGCTGGTGAAGAAGATGGAGAAGGACCTGAAGAGCGAGAAGCTGACGGGGGCCATGTTCATCAAGGAGTTCCTAAGGCAGTGCATCGCGCCGCTCCAAGACCACACCCACCCCTTGTGGAAGCTTGGTGGTGATGACGACAAAATACGCATGCGCCAAGACGCCCTTCCCGAGGAGGAGCTGAGCAAGGTGTTTCTCTACTTGACGGGGAAGGACTCGAGCGATCCTCCGGAAGATTGGCTTCCCCTGTACTGCAGGGATGACGGCAAGGAGGTTGCCGCGGCTATGCCTGTCTTCGACGAGTTTGGGCTCGTGCGGCCGGGGCCTCCCCCGCCGCCTACTGCTTTGGTGCACCTGTCCTCCGATGATTGTTCCTCCGAGGCCACCGCGGACGAAATGGTGGAGGAATCCTCCGTCCCGCGGCAGAGGGAGCTCCTTCGCGACTTCCCCGATGATGATGACGATGACGAACCCCCGGTGGTGGAGGTGTTGCGTCCTTCTGGAGTTACCACGAGATCTGGGATATCCTCTTCGAAGCAGCCCAAGCGGGTGGCCACGAAGAAGAGCAGGACCACTCTGATTCCTCCAGGCAGCAGCCCACCTTCGTTGATGTCATCCCGAGCGGCTCCATCCGCAAGTTCTCCTGCTCCCAAGAGCTCAGCACCAGCCGCTCCGCCTTTGCGCCCGCTGTTGAGCATGAAGAGGAGCTATGCCTTCGCCGGCCAGTAAGTCTCTGCCTTAACCTTGTTTGTTGGTTCTTGAAGCGATACTTAGCGTCTTTGCATGTTGTTAGGCAGCAGCCGTCGAAGAAGCAGAAGGAGGGCACGGAGGTTGCCGCGGCCGCAGGCACTGAAATGGCCACCGCAACCCTGGTGAAGGGGAATGTCGCTGCCCCTGCAGCCCCAGTGGTGATGCCATCTCCTGAGGAGGTGGATGCCCGTCCTCAGGAGGTGCCGGTGCCTCCGGCAGGCCTGACCTCTCTGGCGCCCAGCCTTGCTGCGGCTGCTGAGATCGGACAGCCTTCGGAGCCCCCGGTCCTTCCTGAGGCTGAGGTTTCATCTGTCTTGGTGTCGGGGGCATCTCCTCCCTTGCCCAACACGTGGTCGAGTCATGGCGCTCCTGCCACCTCAGGGACCCTGGAAGAGGCAAGGGCGGCGCTGGACCTCCACGAGGGTGAACTTTAAGGCCTGGATCGTCATTCAGCACAGGGACGCCTAGGGCTGATCTCTGGTTGGCTCAAGGCTGACGCGTCTGTTCGCGCAGTCTGGGGCTCTGTGGAAGAGGCCCAGAAGGTGCTCGGGGTGACCGCCACCGAGCGCTACCTGTCACGGAAGGAGGCCGCAGAAGCTGAGGACCGGTGCCATGTGGCGGAGGCTGAACTGAAGGCTCTTTAGGACCGGCAGGCCGCCCAGGCCAGCCAGCTCCAGGAGCATGAGGAGAAGCTGAAGGCCCAGGAAGCTGCCGTCGCCAATCGAGACACCGAGGTGAAGAAGGCGGCCTTAGAGCAGGCTGGAGAGCGCGACCGCCTGACGAAGCTGAAGGAGGAGGCAGAGGCAGCCCAAGCGGTCCTCGCTGAGGCCAAGAAGGTGGCTGCCATGGAGCACATCACTCTTACCTCTCTCGAGGCATGTTTCCACAAGGCCCAAAAGTCGCTCTTTGGATATGATCCCTTGAAGAAGGCGGTGGTGACGACCCCGAGGGAGAGCCCTGCTGCTCTGCTTCCTGAAGTCTTGGCGGTACTTGAAGATGTTGTCGACGGGTTTGCCTCCTTGGTGGAAAGCGAGGCGCGCTCACTTTCTTCCTCGGCTCTGACGTGCGTCTTCAGCCATCTTTATCTCCAGGATGCCGGCTTCGACCTCTCCTCCTTCCTTACTCCGGTGGACTCCGACTCCCAGGATGCTGCTGCTGCCGCCGTGAAGAGCTCCGTGGACGCCATGCTGAGTAAGTTCCTGGTCATTGGTCCTTCGATTGAAGTCGATGGAACGGGCGACGCGCCTGGTGACGAGGCTCTGCTGGCGGGCGGCGGTGACGCCCAAGTCTATAGAGGTGGCCCAGTGATTCTGCTTTTCCCTGTCTGTCCTGTATCATGCAACATGCCTCAGGAAGGCATTTAAAACTATTTGCTTGGAACAATATGTCTTGTAATAACTATATTATGCTCCTTCAGCTTTTCCGTTTGCTTTGTTGTTCTGCATCGGTAGAGCCCGGCCCCGCGCGTACCTCAACCACCATTGGGTCGTCCGGATCACCAGAATGAGCCCACGAGGTGAGTGGCTATGTGACCAGTTAGGCTCCTGAGACGCGATGCTCAGGAGTCCTCCTTGACGTGCGAACAACTTAGGAAATGGTGAAGGGGAAAGCCTTGGTGTTTTGCGTCCGCAGAGGCCGGCCCCGCGTATGCCTCAGCCGTCGTTGAGTCGTTCGGATCACCAAGACGAGCCCAAGAGATGAGGGGCTACGTGACCAGTTAGGCTCCTGAGACGCGATGCTCAGGAGTCCCCCTTGACGTGCGAACGGCTTGGAAAGAAGGGTGAAAGCCAGGTTATAGCATTCTGCGTCGGCAGAGCCCGGCCCCGCGCATGCCTCAGCCGCCGTTGGGTCGTCTATATCACCAGGACGAGCCCAAGAGGTGAGGGGATACGTGACCAGTTAGGCTCCTGAGACGCGATGCTCAAGAGTCCCCCTTGACGTACGAACATACCATCATAAATTTTCCTTGCCGAGCTCTCGCTTGGGAGGGGTGCGCGAAGACCAAGCCTGTGAGGCCTGGCGAGGTGGGGTACGCCAGGCGTGACCTGAGCGTAGCCCCCGTGCCTAGCCCCCTCGCGCCACCTTCCCGAGGGAGAGCAGCGCAGTGAGGCTAGCCACTGAGCCTGGAGGCCCCCTGAGGTTAATGCGGCCGCGAGGCCACCCCCAGTTGTTTATCACCATCGCGGAGCATTGCGCTTCTGCACTTGCACGGGAATAGCCTCTCCTCGGCAGTGTCGACGGCCAGCGCAGAGCATGGTGCTTCCACTGGTGCGTGGGAGGGGGCTCCCTCTGAGGAGAGCCCCTGGGGGGTGCACAGCCCCGCCCTGACACATGGCTTGCACGGCTGGGCTGAAGGAGGTGTGTATGGGCACCCGTGAGCTAGCGCGAGACTCACGAGGACCTACCTGAAGGCGGGTTGCGCCTGGTCTTGATGGGGATGCTTGAGTTAGTCCTGCGAGATGGTTAGGCAGCACACGCCGAATGAGTCTCCTGGGGTTATTGCGTGAGAAGGCCGTACACCAATGACCCCAGGAGGTGACGTGAACGGGACCGGCCCGCCAGACAGAGCTCAGCTATTGGCTTTATCGATGCTACAGGGACGGACCCGTGCATAGACGCCGTGCCTAGTCTTCTCATGCAAAGATCTGGAAGAAAAAGAACCGGCGCACGGTTCCCGTGGCCACGGGGGCACCAGGTCGCGCGCCCTCACTCATCCACCCACAATTAGCTCATGCGAGAACAAGGCACCAAGAGCCATGGTAGGTGACGTACACGGGGACTGGCCCGTGAGCAAGAGCTCAACCACTTGGGTTTAGCGACGCTGCAGGGATGGACCCGAGCACATACGCCGTGCCAGTCCTTAATCATGAGGCGGTCGCCGGAGGGCTTGCAAGGGCGCGAGACGTTCTTAGCGACGAAGCGCCGGTCAGGCAGTCAATAATTCAAAAGTAGTTTGCAAAGGATTGTAACTAGCTCTGATAGATGCGGAAGGGATACATGTCGTAGGGATGGACCCACACGGCCTAGGGATGATGCAGCCCGAGGGGCGTCCCCAAACTAAACGAACTAGAAAGATGTCACCTGGTACCGTTGATGAAGAGGTGTTGAAGTATCAAAAAACGCGCGCCGCTAGAGCCATTCCTCTTGAGCCGCTCTGGTCCCAAGATTCGGGAGACTCGGAGTTACCGAGAGGCTCCTGAAGGTGCTCCTCCATCTCCACCAGGACTGCCTGGTGCCTGGCCTCGCAGGCCGTCTGAGCATCCTCATGCAGCGCTGGAACGCCTCAGCCGCTCCCGCCAGGCCGAATGGCATGCGGACGTGGCTGTGAGGTGGACCCTCGCATTGGCCGACATGAGACAACCACATGAGCTGCCGAGACGCAGCCCTGTTGAGCCCGGGGATGTCGATGCAGATGCGGAACTCCTTACCCTCGCCAGGGCAGTGAGCTGCGCCACGTGGCAGGCGACAATCGCCATGCAGAACCCTTCCTTCCTGAATCTCCTCGATTGCTTTGCTGATGAACTCCTGTACGTCTGGTGCCTCGCGCCTACTGCCTTCTCCTGGGAAGTGTGCTCTGAAGAGCGCCTCCACATGGTGCCCGAGCACCCCTCTCGCGACATTGGCTAGATCTGAGGCCCTCCAAAGGAGAGCCCCTGAGCCCAGCCTGAGAGGAGCGTCGGGCGCGCCTTCCAATGCGATGGGTGAAGGGGCCGCGTCCGGAGATGCGAGGCTCGGTGCTGCGTCCTCGAGTGATGCTTCCTCACAAGACCCCTGTCCCAGCTGCAGCTTCTTCATCTTGGGGGCGACCTCAGGAGGGAGGGAGCCGTCCTTGTCTTCGGAGTTCTCGATCACTGCAGCCTGGAAGGCATGCTCGAGGGAACACACCGTAGCCTTTTCTTGACAGGCAACCGTGATGACGCCGCTGCTTCCTGGCATCTTGAGGACATTGTAGCCGTGGTGCATGGCCGCCATGAACTTGGCCAGTGCTGGGTACCCTAGGATGGCGTTGTAGGGCAGGCGGATGTCGGCGACGTCGAAGTCGATGAGCTCGGTGTGGTAGTTGTTGCGCTCGCCGAAGGTGACAGGGGGGCGAACCTGCCCGATCGGGTGTGTCGAAACATCGGTCACTCCTGAGAATGGCTTGGTGGGGTGAAGCTGGTAGTATGTCACTTGGAGCCTGTCGAACGTCTGAACAGATAGAACATTGAGCCCCGCTCCGCCATCGTTGAGAGTTTTGGTGACGACCACGTTGCTGATGACGAGGGAGCAGAGCATGGGGAGCGCGCCAGCGGTGGCCGCACACTTGAGCCGGTCTGAGGAGTCGAAGGTGATGGCGCACTTGGACCACTTGAGAGGGCGAGTTGCTTCAGGCTTGGGGAGCGCTACATTCACCTCGCGAGCGAACTGCTTGAAGACGCAGTGCGAAGCCAGGGCCTGTGAGCCGCCCAAGATGTAGGCAATGGCCTGAGGCTCCTGGAAGCCCCCATCCCCCTCGTCCTGGTGGTGATCTTCATTCCTTCTTGGCAGTGGAGGCAGAGGAGGCAAAGCTGCGTTGCCCTGAGGGCGATCCTCATGAGGCTGCTCCCTCCAGTTGCCCTCGCGAGGCTGGCCCTGCCAGCGGTCCTCACGAGGCTGGTCGCGCCAATCCTGACGATGGTCGTGCCCATCCCAGCGTCCTCCACCTCGGCCACCTCCACGACCGTAGCCTCGATCGTTGCGTTGGAGCATCGACGGATTTTAGCAATTTTACGAAGTTAAGTATCACCCTATGCTACTTGTGAGCTGCGTTGGAAATTCCCCGAAGAGGAGGGGATGATGCAGTACAATAGAGATAAGTATTTCCCTGAGTTATGAAACCAAGATTATCAATCTAGTAAGAGAACCAAGCAACACCTCATTAATAGCACCTGCACACAAGATAACAAATACTTGCACCCAACGCTAACAAGGGGTCATCAATCCCTCGGCGGTTATTTGCAAGATTAAATTGTGTAGTTATTGACAGATAGATAGAACAAAAATAAAAAATTAAATAAATGATAAAATTGCAGCAAGGTATTTTTAGTATTTTTAATATATGATAAAGTAGACTTGGGGGCCATAGTTTTTACTAGAGGATTCTCTCTTGAAAATAGCATGCGGTGGCTAAACAAATTACTGTTGGTCAATTGATAGAAAAGCGAATAATCATAATGATATGCAAGGCAATGGTCATGTATATAGGCATCACGTCCGAGAAAAGCAGAACAAAACGATTCTGCATCTACTACTATTACTCCAGACATCTACCGCTATCCAGCATGCATCTAGAGTATTAAGTTTACAAAGAGCGGAGTAACGCCTTAAGCATGATGTAGACAAAGTAAACTCACGCATGAATAAACCCCATATTTTTACCATTAATAGCAACGATACATACCTGTCATGTCCCCTTCTGTCAATGGGATTGAGCACTGCAAGATCGAACCCATTACAAAGCACCTCGCCCATTGCAAGAAAAATAAATCTAGTCGGCCAAACCAAATCAATAGACCAGAGAGAAATACAAAGCTATAATAATCATGCATAAAAGATTTCAGAGAAAGCTCAAATAATATTCATGGATAATATGATCATAAACTCACAATTCATCGGATCCCAACAAACACACTGGAAAAAGTGATTACTTTGAATAGAACTCCAAGAACATCGAGGAGAACATTGTATTGAAGATCAATAGAGAGATTAAGCCATCTAGCTACTAACTATGGACCCGTAGGTCTGTGGTAAACTACTCACACATCATCGGAAGGGAAGCAAGGTTGATGTAGAGACCCTCCATGATTGATTCCTCCTCAGACAGAGTGCCGGAAAAGGCCTCCAGATAGGTTCTCATGAGAACAGAGACTTGCGGCGACAAAAAAGTATTTCCTGGACTCCTCTGTTGGTCTGCCAATTTTAGAGAATTTATAGAGGCGGAGTAAGGTCAAACGGAGCTACGTGGGCCGCACGAGCTACCAGGGCACGCCCACCCCATAGGGTGCGCCCTGGAGCCTCATGGGCCACTGCTCCATCTTGTGGTCCTCTCTCAAAGCTTCTAGGGTCTCTTATGTCTAGAAAAATATCTCCAAAAAGTTTCGTGGCATTTGTACTTCGTTTGGTAGTCATATTCTGGAAAACCAAAAACAAGCTAAAAACGTCAACAGACACTAGGCACTAAGTTAATAGGTTAGTCCGAAAAAGTGATACACCCTCCGTTCATTTTTGTAAGACCGTTTAGACATTTAAGACAACACCCAAAGCAGTTCAATTTTAGCTGTCTAAAACGTCTTATAAAAGTGATTAGAGGGAGTATATAATTGCTTGTAATTGTATATAGAACATCCAAGATTGTCGGTGCAACAATCCCCGGGTCCGTTTCCCAGGCTGTACATAGGCACGGGAGCAAGGTTGAAGCACCAAGGCCAAGACCAAGTATATGATATCAAGATTTCCAAAGGACCAAGGTCAAGACACAGAAGTAAGAAGCCACGAGGAAAAGAGCCTTCCTTGCTAGGCAGGCGAGCATTGGAGGGACGGAGCCGCCCCCAGAAGAACATTTCCAGGATACCTCGGCAGGGTCTGCCGGGACTAGCGGGGGCAAAGCTACCTCACCAAGCTACTTCACCGCAACACACGTCGTCAATCAGTGCGGTGTCAAGCCGCAAAGTGACTAAGTGGCAGCCATTTGCCACATGGCAGCCTCTTTCTACAGGAGATGCCTACAAATGACACCCGTCCTGCGATGTGTCACACATGCAAAGCTGGTGTCGGGGATATACCCCGCGGTATGACCCCGCCGGAGTTATGACCCGGCTGGGACTTGGTATTTCATTGGTAAACCACCCGAGGACTGATGACTCACTGATAACCCGGCCGAGCCTGGTGACCCATTGCTAAGACGGCAGACAGTGGTAAGCCGGCAGACAGTTGTAAGCCGGCAGATAGTCTCTGACCCGGCAAATAGTTGTAAGCCGGCAGACAGTCTTTAAGCCGGCGGATAGTTTTAAGCCGGCAGATAGTTATAACACGGTAGACAGTTATGACCTGGTAGACAGATCGTAAGCCGGCAATTACTTAGCCATGAAAATGATTCGCCTGGAGTTAAGAAGCCCAAGACGTTAAGAAGCCCATGGTGAGAAGCCCGTGATGAGAAGTCCATGGTGAGACGTCAGAATTGGTTAAGTCCTAATCCGAGTTGGACTCTACATGTAACCTGCCCCTTCAACTTATATAAGGAGGGGCGGGGCACCCCTAGAGGGGGAGATAATCTTGAAGGCTAGACACAACTAGAGGAGAGCCGGTTTATGTGGCGACTCCCTCATGAGCATAATGAGGCCTAGCCACAAACAACATGTGGGGTTATTACCGGATGATGTTTCCCAGGGCCCGAAGCTGTCTAAATCCTTGTCTTGTATGTTGATCCGCCTCGCGTCTCTCATCCCGATCAACCCCTCTCAAGCTACCACATAGATGCGTTGGCCTCACAACTAAGTCCTCACACTAGGACATCTGTCGTGACAAATCCACGACAGTTGGCGCCCACCATGGGGCCTGCTCACGGTGGTGTTGAGTTCTTGGAGGGATCTCTTTCAGGGGTCAAGAAGCTCGCTATTGACCAGAAGAAGAAGAACCATCGTGAAACAATCGCCCGGAATAATCCAGCATGGATAATCTTGGAAAGAGTGGGAAAGTTCATCATTAAAAAAGAAAAAGTTAGGGTTGTTGTCGAGCCGCCGCCGGCGGCTGTGTCACCCGCCAAATTGCAGTCAAGCCAAAAGCAACACAGACAGCGGCCACACGTCAAGGTTACATCAAATGGAAAAACTACTCCCAATTGGAGACCTAAACATCGAAGTGGACATCATCCAATGCAAAAAAATTATTAAGTGAGAGCCGCCGTTCAGGTTTCGCGCGCGGGTCACCATCTTTGAGCCTGTCCTGCCCCCTCGTCGTGGCCTCACATTTGTGCTGGGTCGTCGCCTCCACGACCTGCCTTGATGGCCTTGTTGACCCGCTTGTCGGATTCTTCCTCTGTGTCTACGATTTCAAGCTGGATTCGAGCCCCTCCACCTCTATTGTTCTGCTCCAAGCCGGTGCTGAGTCGGCCTTCGGCTTGATTCTGCTGAATTGTTCTAAGAGCCGGCCATGAGGGTCGCTGGGTCTCCACCGCGGTTGAGCCGCCACCGCTGTCGCCCCGTGTGCTGCCGCGGCCCTGCTGTGCCGGCGCCCCTTTGCAATCGCACTCCGCTTCGTCGGGGGCTTGTTCAGCCACGGACACGTCGGGCCGTCGCGGTCGCGTTCAACTTCGATCCGACCCGCTGTCGATGTCAAAACTGGCGGATCTCGGATAGGGGGTCCCGATCTGTGCGTCAAGGATGATGGTAACAGGAAGCAAGGGACACAAATGTTTACCCAGGTTCGGGCCCTCTCGATGGAGGTAAAACCCTACTTCCTGCTTGATTAATATTGAAGATATCGGTAGTACAAGAGTAGGTCTACCACGAGACCGTAGAGGCTAAACCCTAAGAGCTAGCCTATGATGGTATGGTTGTGATTGTGATCGGCCTTCTAAGGACCAACCTCTCCGGTTTATATAGACACCGGAGAGGGCTAGGGCTTACATGGAGTCGGTTACAAGGAAGGATACACAATATCCGGATCGCCAAGCTTGCCTTCCACGCCAAGGAGAGTCTCATCCGGACACGGGCCAAAGTCTTGAGTCTTGTATCTTCACGCTTCAATAGTCCGGACGTTGTACACAGTCCGGCTGTCCAGATACCCCATAATCCAGGACTCCCTCAGTAGCCCCTGAACCAGGCTTCAATGACGATGAGTCCGGCACGCAGTATTCTCTTTGGCATTGCAAGGCCGGTTCCTTCACCGAATACTCCGTAGTAATTATCGGACACGTAGACAGTGTCCAGATCCACAAAATGATTTTTACACACCGCCGTAGAGAGAATGATATTTTACAAATGCAATCTGTTGACAACTTTTTCAGACGACGTGACATGTTATTACAGTCAGATCACTATGCGAACCGTTTTCCCACAACCTGCCACAACGGATTTTGCGAGGGGGTTTCCCTGTCACGTCTTGTCAAAGCAGAGATCGTGTCCCTTTATCACGGGATCCTCATCAACGCGGGTATGGGTGTCGGCGTTCTGGGAACGGGGGTCCCCAGACTTGCCTGCCTGCGGCCTGCGGCGTGGCTCAAAGGAGGCCCAGGACAGCCCATCTTCATCAACCCAAGCTCAAGACCCTCGCGAGGGGCCAAGCCTCGCGGGGCGGACGACCAAGAGCTTCCTCAGGCACGGCCTCGTCAGGCTGGCTCATGAGGAGGCGGAGAGTTCAAGGCAGGGTTCCTCGCGAGGTGCCCGTGATGCAAGCCATGACGACCAAGGGCGCCAGTCGGGCGCCAGCCCGTGCAGCGTCCTCCTTTCCTCTTTGGTGCAAAGGGAGCAAGCGCAGGTGAGAGCATCAAGCAAAGGCATCCGTTTCGGTGCAACAAGACCAAGACCAGCCCAAACGGCTGGAATGTAGTCATCGTGGAGCCCAAGCAGGCGTCATCACCAGAGCCTTTGGCAGGCGAGGACCAACATTAGTCAGGATAAGTGTACCCGTTGTTCCCCTTCAAAATGGCCAATTGTTGGCGCCCTTCCCGCTCAATATTTGGGAAGAGGCCCAGGGCCTTCGTCTATATAAGTAGAGCTAGCCACCATAGGAGGGGGACGGAGGATCCGCCATTCGGAATCCAGAGAGAGAGAGAGAGAGAGAGAGAGATAGAGGCCCGATCCTCAAGCCAGAGCGACGGGACACCACTCAGCAGTTCATCTCACCCGCCAAGAACAGACCCTCGCGAGGCTGTTCTTCCCTGTACTGTTCCTCATCAGCCTAAGAGGGAATCCACACACCACACACTGGAGTAGGGTATTACACCACGATGGTGGCCTGAACCAGTATAAATCTTGCGTCTCTTGTGTTGTTCTTGTTAGTAGTTTTAGGTCCTTGCGATTCGGTGAGGTACGAGACGGTGGAGGGTTGGATCTCCGCGCGCACCCGAGAGTTCGAACCTTAAGGGTCTGCCGGAACCCGAAATCCGACATTTGGCGCGCTGTAGGTGCGCCGAATCTGCCTTTCATCGCCTGCTTCTTCCCCGACCACCGCAACCATGTCTAACGCTGTCGGGCCCGCTGAAGCGCCGAGCCGCTTCGCCTCCCATGTCGCCCAGACGGCCCCGGGCGGGCGCCTCGCTGCTCTCGGCCACCGCCGGGTTAACGGGCGCCACTGCCCGGCGGGGAACGAAAGCAGCAAGCGCTGCCCCAAAGCACCCGTCCATGAGGCGGGGCCGCACCGCCACGCTTTCGCCGCTTCGCTGGTTCTTTTCGTGACGCGCGCCCCGCGCGGCCATGGAGGCCCGAGCTGCACTCATCGCGGCCAATGAGCTCCTGCGCTACCGCCCCTCGACGACGTCTATGAAGTGGCTCGACCGCGTCGTCGAGCTCGTCCGCGCTGCGGGAGGCGACCCCGCGCCGTCCGTCTCGCTGCACCGCACCGCCTCGCTGCGGCGATGAAGCTCCGGGCGCCTCGGCCGCCTCCTCCTCAAGACGGCGCCACAGCACCAAGCGCGCGGCCCTGGCGGAACCTGCTCCGCCAGCACCGGCAGCGGCAAGAGCAGAGCTGCCAAGAAGTTCTCGCCCACAAAGCTGCCCGAGCGCCTCCCGCTCCAAAGACGTCAAGACCTGCGTTACCCCTGGGCCAAGGGCGCAGGAGGCCTGCAAGACCAAGCTCTTCGCCGTCCGAGGCCCCTCAACAACGGGCGGGCTGCCGCGCTTTCACCACCGAAGCTGCGCAGGGTCGCGCTGCCCGCCAAGTTCAAGCTGCACCGCCGCCACGCTACGACGGGCACGGCAGACCCTACGGAGTTCCTCCAACAGACGAGCTGGGCATCGAGGCTGCCAACGGAGATGAAAAGGTCATGGCGAACTGGTTTCCCATGGCGCTCAAGGACGGAGCTCGCACCTGGCTCCTGAATCTGGCCCCAGGCACGATCTCTTCCTGGGCCGAGATGCGCACCCGCTTCATCGCCAACTTCCAAGGTACTTGCGACCGGCCACCCGCCATGAGCGACATGCGTCGAATCAAGCAGCAGCCAGGGGAAACCCTGCAAAAGTACATCCAACGCTTCAACAACGCGCACCTCAAGATCCCCACGGTGACGGAGGAGGCCATCATCTCTGCCTTCTCCGACGGCGTGCGCGACGTCAAGATGAAGGAGGAGTTGGCGATGCATGAAGATCTGTGCACCTCCCTGGAGCTGTTCAACTTGGCGACCAAGTGCGCCAGGGCTGAGGAGGGGCGCCTCTCCCTCCTCGAGCTGCCTTCCGCGGATCCCGAAGAGAAGAAGTCCAAGGCCAAGGACGTGAAGCGCAAGGGGGCTGCCGTGCTCGCAGCCGAACAAGACACCAAGCGAGGCAGAGATCAGCCCGAGTCCTCCAAGGGCAGCCGGTACTGCGTGTACCACGACCTCCACACTCACAACACCAATGAATGTCAAGAGCTCCGGGCCGTACGCGAAGGAAGGGTCGGCAGACGCCCCGAGCGCAGCGACCGGGGCTACGGCCGAGGAGGAGGAAGGAATGCAGGACGCTGGGAAGACCGTGGCCCGCGCCAAGGGTGGCGCGACCAACCTCGCGAGGACCATTGGCAAGACCCACCTCGCGAGGGGGCTGGAGGGATCAGCCTCGTGAGGATCGTCCGCAGGAACGCATGCCTCCCTCCGCTGCCGCCACCGCCAAGGAGAATCAAGACCGTCATCAGACGAGGGGCTGGGGCTTCGGGGAAGCGCGTGCGATCGCCTGCATCTGGGCGGAGCTCAAGCCCCAGCCTCACCGCATCTTCAAGCAGTTCACCCGTGAAGTGAATGCAGTCCTCCCCAAGCTCGAGTCCACGCGCCTCTCGTGTGGTCGGCGGCGCCATCACGCTCAGCTCGGCGGATCAGCTCAAGTGCGCAGCCACAGCCGGAGTTCTCCCAATGCTTTGCTCCCCAATCATCAAGAATGTCTTTGGTCACCAAGACCCTCATCGACGGGCGGAGCAGGGCTCAACATCCCGTCCGTGGAGACATTCAACAATCTTCAAGTGCCCTACAGTCAGCTTCAGCCAACCAAGCCTTTCTCCGGAGTCACCGACGGCTCCATGGTCCCGATCGGGCAGGCTCGCCTTCCAGTCACCTTCGGGGCCCGCGACAACTACCACACCGAGCTCATCGACTTCGACGTCGCCCACATTCTCCTGCCGTACAACGCCATCCTCGGGTACCCAGCGCTGGCCAAGTTCATGGTCAGAACTCCACCATGGCTACAACATCCTCAAGATGCCAGAAGCGGCGGGGTCATCACGGTGCCTTGTGAAGAGAGAGATGCGCAGTGCTCCCCGAGCGAGCATTTCAGGCCGCACCACTGGAAGACCCAGACCACGGCAGCAGGATGCCTCCCGAGGCAGCACCCAAGAAGAAGACATCGACCGGCCCGACTCCTCAAGAGACAGGCCCCTCAGGGCCCGCACCGGGCCAGGGGGGAGCCCCCTTCCATCGCATAGGAAAGCATGCCCTGCACCCTCCTCAGGTAGGGCTCGGGGGCTCTCCCCTGGAGGGCCTCCGACCTCGCCAAGATCTCGAGGGAGGCGCTTGGGCACCACGTGGAGGCGTGTTTCGAAGCACGTTTCCGCATAGCAGGTGAGCAAGACCAGGAGGACAGAACCCCAAGAGTTCATCAAGCCAAGGCCATTCAGGAGTTACAGGAGTCAAGGGTCATGAGGGCAGCCGCTTACCATTGTGGCCCCCCATCCAGGCGAGGATGGTGGGCTGCGCGTCTGCATCGACATACCAGGGCTCAACCGAGCCGCATCTCAAGAGCGCCTCTGGCCCTCGCGAGTGGGACGCTGCGAGGGTCCACCCCATAGCTACGTGCGCATGCCTTATGGCTTGCCAAACGCGGCTGCTGCACACCAGCGTCTCATGAGGACCATCCTGGTGGCTCAAGAGGTCAGGCACGCCGCAGCCCTGGCGGAGATGGAGATGGCCCATGAGGAGCCCGGCGCCTCCGAGCCTCCCGAGGCCCCGGGCCCGGGGCTCGTGAGGATCGGCTCCGCAGCCCACCGAGTCTGCTACATCAACAACCCTTCATCCCCAACATCACCAGGTGACATCTTTAAGTTTTATTTCTGGCTGGGAGCGCCTTCAGGGCCGCATTATTCCCAGGCTGCGTGGGTCCGTCCCTGCGGCATGTATCCCTTTTATTTCATGTCTTTAGCTTATCCTGTTGGGGGCGCCCCTTGGGCTGCATCATCCCCAAGCCGCTCGGGCCAGTCCCAGCGGCATGTATCCTTCATGCGTTTTCCTTAGGATTATGCTCTCGTTCCACCATGTTTGTTATTTGGTGCCTTCTCCTGGGTGGCGAAATCTTGCACGTTAAAGGGGGGGTGCCTGAGCATCGCGACTCAGGACTCCTACCGGCTCTCCGTCCCTCACCCTCCGGTCCTGTCCATGGCATCGCGACCTGGCTTGCCAGCGACGGCTGAGACCAGCCCGAGAGCCGGGACCCAACGACGTAGAGTTGCGTCATCTAACCTAGCTTGCGCGTTAAAGCGGGGGTGCCTGAGCATCGCGACTCAGGACTCCTACCGGCTCTCCGGCCCTCACCCTCTGGTCTTGTCCATGGCATCGCGACCTGGCTTGCCAGCGACGGTAGAGACCAGCCCGAGAGCCGGACCAAGACATAGAGCACCGCATCCGCCAAATTTGCAGGAACACACTTTCGAAGACAAGGTTTAGAGCCAGGCGCAACTCCGCTTTGAGGTAGGGCCTCGTGAGTCCTTGGCTGCTGGCTCACGAGTGCCCCGGCACACCTCGCGAGGCCTCCCGCGCCACTCCAAAGCAACTAACGACAGGTCTAACGATCGCCCCGACGAGCTCTAGTTCCTTTTGTGGTGAACCTGCACGGTCCCTGCAAGGAGCACGGAACAACCTCGCCACGCGATCTCTCGCCGGCCAAGGCACGGACCTGGCGCTGCACCAGGAAGCATTGTCCTGACCATCGAGATAAGTCACCCTCCAGTCCACACTGTCATCGCAACACCATACCAGCGACGGCTGAAGCCGCCTTGGGACTGGGACCTGTCGGCGCAGAGCACCAAGCCCTCACGAGGTCTGAAAGGAAGAAACTGAGCTAGAACGGAATGAGCATCCCGCATTGCCTCGCAATAAGGATCATATCGACAAACGAAGCTACAAATATCTTACAAGCCCCCGTGGGGTACATTCTTGGCTCCTCGCAGGAACAAAAGACGCGAATCCTAAGGAGTCCTATCTACAGGGATCACCGCGGCAGACGCCATCATCAACAGTGGGCCACCCGGTCCGGAGCCAGCCCCATCCAGATCAGGGGCGGCGACGGCCTGACGAGCCCGCCCTGCTCCGGGAGCGCCGCAGGCTCGGGGGCTCGTAGCTGTCGTCACTCGTCTCCGGCGTCGTGAAGAGCTCGGCGGAGTCGCTGGATCCTCCGGCGCCTTCGTCGCCTGGGGAGTTGCCAAGGGGGCGGGCGTTTGGCCTCCGTCTCACCACAACAGGGCCCCGACCGCCTCTCCCGGGGCAGCACTCCAGCCGACGACCCTCCGCGTCGAAGAGCTTGAAGGACATCACCGAAGCACCGTCGTACTCCAGGTGGATCGTGAGGGCGCCCCTCGTCCTGCAGACCGGGCGACCGTCCCGACCTCGAGTCATGAAGACCTCGCCCGGGCAACATCTGCGACCTCTGCCCGGTTGCAAGGTGCCATAGCCGGGCGTCTTTGCAGCCAGAGTCGAGGGCTCCCGCCTGGACGGCGGAGGCGAAGAAAGAAGGAAGACGAATCCAAGACTTAGGAGGCGCGGCGACGCGAAGCACGAACTCCCGGCAGGAGCCCTCGGCGTGGACTCCAGGGGGAAGACACGCACCTTCGTGACCCGCCGGCGTCGTCGGCGGCGCCGCTCGTGGCGCCCGGCGTCACCTCCTTCAGGGACACCAATTGGCGCGTGCAAGGGAAGAGGAAACCCTGGTGGCGGCCGCACACACCAGGGCACGGGCGCCTCACAAGGCGCGCTCACCGCCTCGACATCAGAGAGCAAGCCGCTTCTTTGGGGGGAGCGGGTCAGGATCCTCTTGAGGAGCCTGTCCCTTCTCTTCCCTGGAGAACCGGCGGATCGGAGCCATGGCAACCAGACAAGACGAGGAAGAGGAGAAGCAGAAGGTTAGACTGGAGGGGCTCACGCCGTTCCATACTTATAGCCGGCGGACGCCAACCGTCGGCCTCCACGCTCACCGATCATCAACACCAACCATGCATGCAAGGACTTGTCGAATCCGGGCAGTTACCAAGGCGTCGTGGGGGAGCAGGCTCCCACGTCCAAAGAACATACCTTGGCGCCCAAGGCCGCAGCTGTTAGGGCTCATGACGTCAGACTTGCCCTTTCGCCTCTGCTCGGCCAAGGTCGGACGCGCCGTGGCCCTGGGCTACTATCGGCGTTACGGGAACGGGGTCCCTGGACACTTGCTCGCTGCGGCCTGCGGCGTGGCTCAAAGGAGGCCCAGTGACAGCCCATCTTCATCAACACAAGCTCAAGACCCTCGCGAGGGGCCAAGCCTCATGGGCGGACGACCAAGAGCTTCCTCGTGCACGGCCTCGTCAGCTGGCAGCTCATGAGGAGGCGGAGAGTTCAAGGCAGGGTACCTCGCGAGGTGCCCGTGATGCAAGCCATGACGACCAAGGGCGCGATCGGGCGCCAGCCAGCGCAGACATCCTCCTTTCCTCTTTGGTGCAAAGGGAGCAAGCGCGGCGAGAGCATCAAGCAAAGGCATCCGTTTGATTGCAACAAGACCAAGACCAGCCCCAACGACTGGAATGCAGTCATCGTGGAGCCCAAGCAGGCGTCATCACCAGAGCCTTTGGCAGGCGAGGACCAACTTTAGTCAGGATAAGTGTACCCACTGTTCCCCTTCAAAATGGCCAATTGTTGGCGCCCTTCCCGCTCAATATTTGGGAAGAGGCCCAGGTCCTTCGTCTATATAAGTAGAGCTAGCTACCATAGGAGGGGGATGGAGGATCCGCCATTCGGATTCCAGAGAGAGAGAGAGGGAGAGATAGAGACCTGATCCTCAAGCCAGAGCGACGGGACACCACTCAGCAGTTCATCACACCCGCCAAGAACAGACCCTCGCGAGGCTGTTCTTCCCTGTACTGTTCCTCATCAGCCTAAGAGGCAATCGACACACCACACACTGGAGTAGGGTATTACACAATGATGGTGGCCTGAACCAGTATAAATCTTGCGTCTCTTGTGCTGTTCTTGTTAGTAGTTTTAGGTCCTTGCGATTCGGTGAGGTACGAGACAGTGGAGGGTTGGATCTCCGTGCGCACCCCAAAGTTTGAACCTTATGGGTCTGCCGGAACCCGAAATCCGACAATGGGTAATCCAACCGTGCTGCTAATCGCGGCGAGTGGGAGGCAGACGGGTTCCACCAGGCAAGTGGGGAGGCGCAAAATGCATTTACCGCCCCTATAAAGAGGTTAGGTCTCTTCCCCTTTATCCACGCCTTCTCCTTCCGTCAGCTCATTCCCCTCTGTTCAAGCCCTAACGCACGAGTACCCTTCTTCTCCATCGAAGAGAGGTTTTCCAAAGATGTCCAGATCCGGAGCAGGAGGCAGATGGATGGCCTCGACTGTCCAGGAGAAGGACATCAAGAAGTTCCGGGGAGCCGGGTATCTGGCCAAGAAGATCGGCCACCTTCTCCCACCGGCGGGACATGTCGTCCCCACTCCGGAACCTCATGATAGAGTCATGTTCCTTCCCCATTTTGTCCGTGGGCTCGGGTTTCCTCTTCTCCATTTTGTTCGTGGAGTCATGTATTACTACGGGATCGATTTACATGACCTTTCCCCCAACTCCTTCCTCAACATCTCGACGTTCATCGTCGTGTGCGAGGCTTTTCTCCGGATCCCACCTCACTTCGGCCTGTAGCTGAAGATTTTCAATGTGAAGCCCAACGTGGTGAGTGGCGAACACGCCGAGTGCGGCGGTGCCATGGTAAGCAAGATGCCCAAGGCCTTCTGGCCGAAAGGCGCTTTCAACGACTCCGTAAAGGAGTGGCAGCAGCAGTGGTTCTATATCACCGAATAACGCGGCAAAAATTGGGCGGCGGATCCAGAGTTCAAATCCGGAGCTCCACAGCGACTCACGTCCTGGCCCAAGAAGGGCCCGAACTAGTCCTCGTCCGATGAGCTGTCACTGCTCTAGACGTGCGTCCAGGGTGTGGTCGACAGGGACGTCAGACTCGTCGACCTAGTCCAGGTGATGCTAGTTCGCCTCGTTCTCCCCTGTCAGCGCCGAGCTTGCACTCTGTGGGAGTTCGACCCAACCGAGCACCAAACCCTTCAGGGGCTTTATGATTCCTCCCACAAGGATATCTGGAAGGTGCTCTTCAAGTCCGGCAAATCGTGGCCGGGCCCCGCCGAGGACCGTGGGTATCAATTATCCCATTCTGCAAGCTCGGTAAGTTACAGCCATGCTCTGTCCATTCATGCTTCAGCTGGCATGTCGTGAGGGAGACATCTTAATCGTGTTTCATTGTGACCTCAGAGATGGATAAAGAAGGTGGAGCGGATACATTGTCGCACCCCACTGCCGGAGGAACCGGCCAGACCTCTTCCGACGAAGATGCTGGTCCCCGCGCCTTATGAGGGGCCAAAGAAAGAGGCCTCCAAGAAGGTCAAGAAGACCCGGAGTGGCCTTCACTATCGCGAGGCTTCGGACGCCAAATCCGAAGACTCCAGCGACGACCCTTCGTCTAAGGACGAAGAGGAGGAAGCAGAGGAAGATGAGCCTCACTCTGTTGGCGGGAGGAAGAGAACAGCCTCCACATCTCCGGAGGCCGGATCGCCCAAGAGGGGGAAAGGTTTCCTCCCAGAGGCATCCACCACGGCTGCCGATAGCAGCCCGGAGTGGGATCCCAAGGCCCAGTCCCTGGAGAAGTCGTAAGTATCCAAACACACATATACGTCCGGGATTGTTTTTCCGTATAGTAGTTTTAACTATTGCCATACTTTGCACAATCCGGCAAGGTCTCGCGCCGGCCGGTCCTCGTCGGAGGATTCGCTGGGCTCAGAAGCCTTGGCGAGCGAGACGCCTCCGCATGCCCCTTCCCCAAAGTTCGGGCGCGACACTGAGGTGTCATCTCGACAAGACCCGGACCAGGGAGGACATATCCCTGGAGCCTGACACGCGGGGATGGATACGGCCCCCGGGACCTCTAGGGTTCCAGGATCGAGCGAGCAGCCACCCTCGATGGTGGGGGGACTGCCTACCCCGCCGGCGTCCTCTGTTCGAGCAGAGCTGCCTGGCGGTCTATCGACAGCGTTGAAGAACGCGTCTATCGTTGATGAGCATCGGGCCCTCATGGGCGCGGTCGTTGAGAAGATTCAGTCCGCCGAGAGCGGGCTGAACGAGTCCTGCTTTGGCCTTATAAAGGCTTTTGAGGTATGTTTCCTAGGAAACCTTTGAGGAATTGTCATAGTATGAGTAGTAGCCCCCGATGCACTGTCCGGCAGAGGAGGCAGAGCCGGGCAGGGGATCAAATCCTCTGCTCTCGCAGGAGCCTATGTGAATGACATATACCCTTTTGTGTGAAAACAGGCGTCTGCGGAGGGGAGGGCCGCTTATAACGCGGAAGTGTCCGAACTAAAGCAGAGACTTACAATGGCCGAGGAGGAACTCAGCCGTGCGAAGAAGCAATTGGAAGACAAGCAAGGTATGTTGAAAACATATATCTTGTTGTTTGCTTGATTGAATAGTTGTGCCTAGCGAAAAGTATTTGTATTATATGCTCTAGGAGCGAGTGCCGAATACGCGGCACTAAAGAAGGCTGTGGCCGATGCCAACAAGAAGGCTGCCGCCGAACAGGCGCTTCGTGAAAAACACAAGGCCAGGGTCATCGCAGCTGAGCGGGAGCTCCAGGAAGCTGTGAAGAAAAGCGAGGGCTTGGAGCAGAGTCTAGTAGGGAAAGAATCCGAACTCACCCAAGCTCTCGAGGTTGTGGAAGGTGCTCGGGAAGAAGCCCGAGGTGCTGCGCGAGACATTCAGGAGGCCCGGAAAGTTGCGCCTGGTAAGGCCTTCTGTATTCTTAGCCTTTGTACATGATAATGGGAAGAATCCTAAGCGGCAAGCTGAATTCTTATGTTTCCAGGGGCTTTTGCGGATCTTCCTCACAGCATATTAGATGGTCGCAGTATTTGGCGCCGAACAATCCGGTGCCTTTTATTGATCAGCTGAAACAGCTGGTCGAACTGCACCAGGCGGCCAAACTAGCCATGAAGGACTTAGTTGTCCTGGCTAGGCCCTCTGAGCCAATTCCAAGCGATTTCCGGACTCGTCAAGCGGATTGTGGGTGCCTGTCCTCGGCTTGATGCTATCAAGCGATCAGTCTGTATAGAAGGCGCGCGCATGGTGTTTGCCCGTGCGAAAGTGCATTGGGGGAAGCTTGACGCGGAGAAGCTGATGACTGAGGGGCCGCCGGAGGGTAAGGAGCACCGCAAGCCCGAGTTGTACTATGAAGGTGTGATGAAAAGGGCCCGCCTTATGGCGGATAAGTGTGCCAAATACATTATATTTCCATGAGGGCATTTTTGCCGGCTTTTATAATATGGGATAATGGCATTTTTCATTATATATTGCTTGTTTTGTTTGAACATATGTTCTTCCCATGCGGCTGTTTATTGTATGCAAATCCTGAGAGTTGGCAAGTCGTCGGCTTATGCCCCCTCGTAAAAAGAATACTGGGGTGTTCGGGATATAGCTGAACGCTCTTTATCCCATAGTTGGGTCCTTTTAAGGAGGTGCTTCTCTCCGCGAACCAGGCAATCGGACTATAAGGCTTTATTACTCTCACTTAGCCATAGGAATTCGAGTATGGTCGGCACAACCCGTAGTGTTCGGAAGGCCGAACAAGGGGCTCTATTGGCGCCTGATCAGAAGACCGATCCGTCGCACTCTGCATTTATAATGGCATTGTGCGGAATAAATCTTTAAGGGTTTTACAACCTCTCGATCAGCTGACCAGCTCTCGCTTCATCATGACGGTCGGTTTTCGGCTTTCTCTACTTAGGTGCTCGTCCGGCTGAACTGGGACACAATCGCAGTAGTTCTCCCAGCGCTACCTTAGCTGATAGAACGGAACATAAGGTACCAAAACATGGGAGCCGGGGCAAACCCAACCAATGACCCAAGACATGATTCAGAGCTGATGCATATAGTGCTATAAGTTCGGGGTGCCGAGTGATCGAAAAGGTGGTCGGACTTTATTGCCGTACTACGAAGCCCCTGGTGTAACCGGACGAACGCGAAGCGTGGCTATCATTTTCGGCAAAGAGGCGTCGGCGATAAATGACGGCCGGTAAGTGTTATTTAAGTCTACCCACCGTAGTAGGGTGATATGTCTATGCGTATGAGTATGATGTATGAAAAGAGGTGTTATTTGGAGGAACCTGTGGTGACCGGACTGGAGGGGGTTGTGAGTGGATCAAGATTGAATCCGAATTGTCTTCTATCTGCATGTTCCTGCCATTCCGTGTCTGGGCTGGTTCCACGCCGCCAATCCTGTTCTGCGTCAATCATTAGTATGTAAAGGCAAATTCTTGAAGGTAGTTGGGCGTCCTCTTGTGGTTGGTCCAAGGGTCCCTAATCGGACCACGGTGGACCCAGCCGTTATACTGTGAGGTAGCGTGGACTCCTCAATGGGTGTCCGGATAGTTGGCCTGAGTGATTTACCACGTGGAATCTAGTCAACGTGGTTTATCCCGTTGGTATACGGTAAACTACCGCATGGTGGGATGGTGCCGAAGATTTATTCTTTGGCGTAGCATTTTTTGGGTGATCCGGAGACAACTGTTAGAGTTGTGGGCCAATAAAACTTGGCCTTTGCGCCTTACATCTTTGAGGAGATGTTATTCGTGGCTTCCTGCCCGTGTGGACTTTGCGTGTTGTAGAGCTCCTGGACTACTAGGTCTAGAGGTACTGCAATTGACTTGCTATGATTGATGTGATCATGGGCGATCGACCGCACTTTTATGCCCTAGGGGGGGTGGTCTTTTGATGAGGCGCCTCCCCTTATTGCCTCCAGCGCACGACCAGCCGCTTTGTTTTGAGGATCCGGCATTCTCTATTGGTATGCTTTGCCGTCCTTCTAGGAGTATTGTGAATTTCACACGGTTGATCTAGTGGGTGGCTTTGGCCAAGTAGGCTTGAGCTGTTCTTTGTCCTTCTACTGGACTGAGAGTTGCTGGACTTAGCACCAGTTTCCTTGTCTTGACGTTTATGACCTTTGTGCCGAGGCTTGAGGGTGCCTCTTCGTGTATGCTTCTTACTGTCTTGGACCGTAGTGATGTGTGGACGTCTGGGTGTGTGCCTGTGGTTTTCCTGCTTGAGTTGAGGTAGCCAGTTGTGCCGTGTGTACCCTTTGCTGGGGCTGTCGAGTTCGTACTTTTCGGTGGCCAGTACCTTCGTCCATGTCGGTGTCAAAACCGGCGGATCTCGGGTAGGGGGTCCCGAACTGTGCATCTAGGCGGATGGTAACAGGACAAGGGACACGATGTTTTTACCCAGGTTCGGGCCCTCTCGATGGAGGTAATACCCTACTCCTGCTTGATTAATATTGATGATATGGGTAGTACAAGAGTAGATCTACCACGAGATCAGAGAGGCTAAACCCTAGAAGCTAGCCTATGGTATGATTGTTGTTGTGTCCTACGGACTAAAACCCTCCGGTTTACATAGACACGGATAGGTTAGGGTTACACAGAGTCGGTTACAATGGTAGGAGATCTACATATCCGTATCGCCAAGCTTGCCTTCCACGCCAAGGAAAGTCCCATCCGGACACGGGACGAAGTCTTCAATCTTGTATCTTCATAGTCCAGGAGTCCGGCCAACGGTGATAGTTCGGCCATCCGGACACCCCCTAATCCGGGACTCCCTCAGTAGCCCCCGAACCAGGCTTCAATGACGATGAGTCCGGTGCGTTGATTGTCTTCGGAATTACGAGGCGGGTTCTTCTCCAAATTGCATATACTTGTCGAATAGTGTCCGGCTTCTGATAAATGCTGCGATTCTTGGCTTCTACGCCCAATAATGGCCATCTTCCACGTGTTTGAATGAATGCGAAAAGCCAGGGTATTTTTACACTTACCCCTAGCTGCAAGAAATGAGCCGCCCATAAAAGGGGCGAGGATCTAGATCTGAGTCACACCATCCTCCCTCCGCAAGCTTTCATCGGAGCGCCTCCAACAAAAAACCCATTCCATCATGGACAGTCGACGCGGCTCCTCCTCTCGCGCTCCCACCCCTCAGCCTGGAAATTGGGAGAGATGCTCAGTCCCGCATAGCGAGCTAGTTATACTCCAAACCAAGGGATTTCTTCCCCCGGCCTTCATAGTTCTGGTTCGAGCCGGACTTGCCACCTACAAGGGCGGAAAGCAAGCGGAGAGTGTCCCCAATCCCTCTAAAGGAGAGCGGGTATGCTTTATCTCTTATCTAGTAAGAGGACTCGGATTTCCAATTCATCCGTTTCTCCGGGGGCTCTTGGAGTTCTATGGCCTCCAGTTGCACCACCTTACGCGTGCCTCCATATTACACGTCGCGGGCTTCGTGGCCCTTTGCGAACTGTTCTTGGGTATTGAGGCTCATTTTGCGTTGTGGAAGAGATTATTTTGCCTAGTGCCCCGTTCTCATGAGGGGTCAATATATCAAGTGGGCGGAGCCGAACTATGGCGCATCGCTGGGACCGGATATCTATCCGGAACCCCGAAGAAGGTGTCCGAAGACTGGCCTTCGGAATGGTTTTATATGGAGGACGTCCCGCTGCCGGACCCTGTTCGGATTGGCCTTCCGGAATTTAGCAATGCTCCTCTGAAGAAGCGCCTAAGTTGGCGCTCATGAGCCCCCAGAGGGAAAATGACCGGGACGTCCTTTACTTGATGAGCCGAATAAGATTACTGGCTCATACTGGATTGACCATGCCGGGAGTCATGGCAATCTGCATTATGAGGGGAGTGCAGCCGCTCCAATATAGGGGCCACCCTATGTGGGATTTCAACGGGGAGGACGATGCCACCCGCCATGGCCGCAAAGGGCCGGGATCGGTCACCGAACTGGTGAAGACCTTGTCTGCCATGTATAAAGGGGAGGAGGAGGATTTTCTCCGCGTCAATCCACTGAACGAGTTTTCTTCGAATAATCCTCGAAGTTGGGTAAGCAAACACCTTAGTGGCCTGTCCGATCCATGTTCCCGTGGTTAAATATCTCATTTCATGGTTTCTACGCCAGACAGAAGCTGCGCCGGGCCGTGGAGAAGATACACAGCCCGCCCCCACAACCCGAGGATCCGGAATGGTCCCTCGATCCGGCCTCCGAAGAGGATCCAGATATAAAGGTGGAGTTGATCGACGGGGTGTTCCACCAACTTAGCATCGATAATGCTTTGGTTGCCATTACGGCTGATTACCCCGGAATACTTCCAGCCTCACAGGTAACTGAGACCGAGGTCCCAATACTCTGATAATGACCTATCCGTGCTTATTTCTTGATCACCGTATACCAATGGTGTTTCGCAGGGGGTACCTTCGAGGCAGGAAGCCGAGCCCGCGACAATTTGGACAACAAGGCGTGACGGCCCGCAGGCTAAAAAGAAGTGCGGTCCGGATCGAAACTCTACCGCAACAAGATGGCGTGTCACCATGTTCCCGTGGATTGATTCTCGAGAGGTGTACTAACGCCGGGCGCTCCTTTCAGAAAGAGCGCCGCCGGATTGAGTCCGGAGATTGCCAATCGAACCTCCTCGGCCGGGCTCCAAAGCCGGGTCCGAAGCGGAGGCGAGCACGAGGCGTCGTTGGATGCTCCTCCCGACAGAGGATGCCGACAGATTGTCCGCCACCAACTCCGAGGTGGAGAGCGCCATGAATCACAAAGCGCCACGGACAGCTCTTCGTGACGCATGTTTCTCCCAAGAGGCCTTGAATGCCTTCAATTGGAGATGCGCACCTCCGTGCCGCTCAAGATGGTCTAGCGAGCCACGAGCGGTATGTAAAGGACATACGGGTAAGGATATTTGACAGTTATATATGCCAGTAGCCCCCGAGACATAAAATAGTTAGAATAACTGATTTAAGGATCATTTGTTATGCAGGATCTTACAAAAAAGAATACCCGACTTTCCCAGGAGCTTGAGGAATGCAAGGCCCAACTTGAGGCCGCATTAGCCGCTACAGGGGGAGCCACAGAGACCCCCTCTGGTAATATATGCTTCAAAAGATAAATAGTTTATGAAGTGCGGCGGGTGTATAAATCTGACAAAATATTGCAGATGGCGCCGGACTAGATTCGGACAAGCAACAGCTCTTGCGCCAGCTAAAGGCCGGCGAGAGCGTGCTTACGAGGGTGCGGCAGGAGAAAAATAACCTCCAAGATGCCAACACCAGACTGGGTGAGGAACTAAAAGATGTTCGTGCCCAGTTGTCTGACTCCGTAAAGGAGAATCGACGGCTTTGTCGCGGCATTTTCAGTAAGTGCTTGAGCGAACTTTGAAAGAGTACAGCGAGGAAGGCGACTAACATAAACATGTATATAGGTTTGCTCACAGGTCGTCCTGAAGAGAAGATGCCCAGTTCTTCGGGTGATCTTCTTCCCGAATCGTTACCTGAACGAAGTTCGTCGGTGATGAAAGGCGTCGGCCAGGCTTGTGGCCATCTATCTCCCCGCCGAAGGCATTGGGGACCTGGTAGAGCGGCTTCAAGGAGCACGGGCGGCGCTTCCGAATGGAAGATATCGGCTTGCCGTCAAAGGCGCCAGGAGGCTCGGGCCATGGTAAAGACGCGTACACAAAGGCTGACCCAAACCACATGGCCGAGGTCGGACCTGTGGGGCCTGATGGGAAGGAGATCCCTGTAAGCTTAGTGTACGGCCAAGTAGAATTGGCCGCCAAGTATTCCTAGCAAGATTGTAAGTTAGATAGCCTATTAGATGGAATTGAGGAGGAATACAATGATTCGAGTTGACTATGTAATTAAATATGACATGAAAAATGTCTTCTAGCCGGATTGTAGATCGCTTGTCATAGCGGACCTTTTCGCTTCGACCTCAGGACCCAATAGTCCAGAGTGTGTCCGAATACCTTTGTGGTTATATAAGAACCGGGGTATGCATGGAGACAAGGCGTAGGGGTCATTATTGCTGTATCAGACAAGTGCCCAACTAGTTATGTTATATTACATGGATAGTAAGAAACATCTTCCAGGGAGAATAGTTCCATTAAGGGTTCCTTTCACTGGGGTGCATGCCCTAAAGTGCATGTCAAAACTGCTAGGAAAGCAGAAAATCATCTAGGGGCAGATGGGTAAATAGTTTAAAATCATCTTTCAGTTCACTGACCGAATATTCCCTTAAGAACGCTAGCTTTCGGCTTCACCCAGTCTGAGGTACACATCCGGCTGACCCGGCAGTAACATCGCAGAGGTGCTCCCTTTACCACCTTGCCGAACAATCGGGAACGTAGGGGTAAGCATAGGAGCCAGGCAACCCAGCTTGGCCAAAACTTAAGTCATATCGATGCATATAATGGCGAATAAAAGGTACATGCGGAAGTTTGACGCATGTATTGGGCATAAGGACCGTATAAATAAGCTTCTGGTAAAGAAGCCCCCAGGTATAATGAGCGCGTACAGCGCGTCAAGTATGTGTGAATAAAGCGCAAAGGAGTGTCTAAAGGCTTCAAGAAGAAGGAGGAGGAAGGAGAGAAATAAAAGACAGCAAAAATAAAGAATGTGGACGGAGGAAGGAGACGAACTTGGAGTCCGGCGCTTAGGTGTAGAATCTTCGTTGACGGGCTGCGTTCCATGGGTTCGGCTCGAGTCGGTTATCCGATGCGCTTCGCAGATGGTATGCTCCGCCGGTCAGGACCTGGTCGATGATGAAGGGACCTTCCCATTTGGGCTTGAGTTTATCCTTTTTCTTGTTCGGCAGGCGTAGAACTAGTTCGCAAGCTTTGGCATGTACTTCCCTGCTTTCATATCTTCGAGCCTGCTGTTGATAGAATGCGGAAAGAGCTTTTGCCACGTCGCGCTCCTCCTCCAATGCGTCCAAACTGTCCTGCCGATCGAGCTCGGCTTCTCTTTCTTCATACATGCGCACGCGAGGTGAGTCATGTATTATGTCGCAGGGCAAGACTGCCTCTGCGCCGTACACCATAAAAATGGTATGCATCCGGTAGTATGATTTGGCATGGTCCGCAGCCCCCAGAGTATGGAGTCGAGCTCCTCAACCCAGTGCGTGTTAGATTCCTTGAGGGACCGCACTAGTCTGGGTTTAATGCCGCTCATGATTAGACCGTCTGCTCGCTTGACTTGACCATTGGTTTGAGGGTGATAGACTGAGGCGTAATCGAGCTTGATGCCCATGTTTTTGCACCATAATTTGACCTCATCGGCCGTGAAGTTGGTGCCGTTGTCAGTGATGATACTGTGGGGGACACCGTAATGGTGCACTACCCCTGATATGAAGTCTATCACCGGTCCGGATTCGGCCGTTTTAACAGGCTTGGCCTCTATCCATTTGGTGAATTTATCCACCATGACCAATAGGTATTTTTCCTTGTGGGTTCCTCCCTTAAGGGGTCCGACCATGTCAAGCCCCCAGACCGCAAACGGCCAGGTGATGGGTATAGTTTTTAGGGCAGTGGGTGGCATGTGGCTTTGGTTAGCAAAAAGCTGGCAACCGACGCATCGTTGGACTAAGTCCTACGCATCTGCCCGGGCCGTCGGCCAATAAAATCCTGTACGGAAGGCCTTGCCTACAAGGGCCCGGGCTGCGGCGTGGTGCCCACCCAGTCCGACATGAATTTCAGCCAGGAGGTTTCGCCCTTCCTCTTCGGAGATACACCTTTGAAGGACTCTGGTAGTGCTTTTCTTATAAAGCTCTCCCTCATGGACTTTATAGGCTTTAGATCGCCGTACTATGCAGCGAGCCTCATTTTGGTCTTCGGGGAGTTCCTGCCTAATTAGGTAGGCTAAGAATGGTTCTGTCCATGGGGCGATAACCGCCATTATTTCGTGGGTGGAGGGTGTTATCTCGGTGGCAGAGCCTCCGATTGTGTCAGAGTGTTCGGCGTTAGACAGTGCGGTTGGGTCCGGATTGTTATTGCCGGACTCCCCTTCCCATAGTACGGATGGCTTGAACATCCGTTCCAGAAAGATGTTGGGCGGGACGGCATCGCGTTTTGCACCGATGCGTGCCAATATGTCCGCCACCTAGTTGTTATCCCGGACTATATGATGAAATTCGAGCCCTTCGAACCGTGCTGATATTTTTAGGACCGCATTGCGGTATGCTGCCATTTTCGGATCTTTGGCATCAAAGTCTCTGTTTATTTGAGATATCGCGAGGTTCGAATCCCCGCGCACCTCTAGGCGTTTAATGCCCATGGAGACTGCCATCCGGAGGCCGTGCAGAAGGGCCTCATATTCGACTGCGTTGTTGGAGTTCGTATACATTATCTGAAGGACGTATTGGACTGTGTCCCGGTTGGGGACGTCAAGACGACGCCAGCCCCCGTGCCGCCAACATTTTGGAGCCGCCAAAGTGCATGATCCAATTGGAGTATGCGCTGTACTCTTTAGGAGTTCGGCTTCAGTCCATTCGCCACGAAGTCGGCCAAAACCTGCGACTTGATAGCTCGTCGTGGCTTGTAGGTTATGTCGAATGGAAGGAGCTCTATGGCCCATTTAGCAATCCGCCCGTCGCCGCGGTTGTTTATAATGTCGTTAAGAGGTACTTCGGAGGCTACCGTTATCGAACACTCTTGAAAGTAGTGTCGCAGCTTCCGGGATGCCATGAACACCGGGTATGCTATCTTTTGATAATGTGGGTACCGGGACTTGCATGGAGTGAGGACAGTGGACACGTAATAAACCGGTCTTTGAAGAGGGGACCGGTGTCTGTCCGTTTCTCGTTCGACAACGAGCACCGCGCTGACAACTTGATGAGTTGCGGTGATGTATAATAGCATTGGTTCGCCCATGTTGGGCACGGCCAGGACCGGATTTGTTGCCAATGTGGCTTTTATCTCTTCGAGTCCGGCCGTTGCGGCATCCGTCCACTCGAAGTGTTCGGTGCGGCGGAGGAGGCGGTAAAGGGGTAACGCCTTTTCTCCCAAACGGGAAATAAAGCGGCTTAGAGCCGTTCCCTTTAGGGTTTTTTGGGTTTTTGGTGTTTAACCCAGGTGCTTGGTGATGATGCACCCTTTTAGTTTGGACTAGGGATGTATTCGGGGCCGGATTATCCCAAAATTTACTTTCAGTTTTCCAAGCAGTCTCCATCGCACAGTACTTTTGTCCTATGGTCACCAAGTCAGCAAAGCGTGTAATTTCGCGACGACTTATGGCGTTTAGGATTCCCTTGTCCTTGCTATTATTGCAAAAAAGTGGGATTGCGCCCTCCTCTCGGCAGTCCTTTATCCTGTCCATAACCAGGAGGAATCTGGCCTAGTAATGATGTACTATTTCAGCTGGCTCTTGGCAAATTCGGGATAGATCGCTAATGTTTGGGTGGGCAGGTGGAACTAGATCCGGAACCCCGTCCAATTTAAGACTCAGGGGCCGAGGAGTTTCCGAACTCGGAAGTTTGGATTTTTGAATGATATCCAATGAATTCAACCCGCCGCCTGACTTTAAGTTCAGGGCTTGATCGACATCCGTCCCTCTACGGGAATCCGGCATGGAGGGATCGGGAATCCGGACGTAGCTAGTCCGTAAGATAGAAGAAGAATCGCCGCATTGCTCCTCTATCACAGCAACATGATGGGTAGCCTGGGGAGAGTTGATCTCTCTCAGATCGGTTTTAGGCCCGATCCGGTCGTAGTCTGTGGCGACTCCCAGGGCGGCGATGCGATCCAAGAGCTTGTTTATGGAGGAGAGCTCGATCGAATCTAACTGTTCGGCAAGTTCCGAATTAACGTGGAGATTTGTCTCGATGACTCGAGAAGTCATCGTCGGCGCGGCGGCCGAACTGGCGGTCATGAGAAAACCACCTAGCCGAAGAGTCTGACCAGTGGCCAAGGCTTCTTTGGCAATAGTATCGTCTTTAAAGACAAGATGAGGCATCCTTCCTGACGGCGACGGCACAGAGGAACTTTCAATGAAAGCACCAATGTCGGTGTCAAAACTGGCGGATCTCGGGTAGGGGGCCCCGAACTGTGCGTCTAGGTGGATGGTAACAGGAGACAAGGGACACGCTGGTTTTACCCAGGTTCGGGCCCTCTCGATGGAGGTAATACCCTACTCCTGCTTGATTAATATTGATGATATGGGTAGTACAAGAGTAGATCTACCACGAGATCAGAGAGGCTAAACCCTAGAAGCTAGCCTATGGTATGATTGTTGTTGTGTCCTACGGACTAAAACCCTCTGGTTTATATAGACACCGGATAGGTTAGGGTTACAAAGAGTCGGTTACAATGGTAGGAGATCTACATATCCGTATCGCCAAGCTTGCCTTCCACGCCAAGGAAAGTCCCATCCGGACACGGGACGAAGTCTTCAATCTTGTATCTCCATAGTCTAGGAGTCCGGCCAACGGTGATAGTTCGGCCATCCAGACAACCCCTAATCCGAGACTCCCTCAGTCCACCTATCTACTAGCACGTCTTGGTCAGCTTTAAGCTGCTCTTGCTTCCTTTGTAGGCTCCTTGCCGTGTCCATGAGCCGTCGCTTGAAGCGAACTTGTTCCACTGGGTCTTCAGGTACGCCGAATTCGTCATTGCCAAGGATTACCTCATCGTCGGAGGGGGGTGTACAATTGTCCCTCTCCAAGTATCCCATCGTGACCAATCCAGCCTGCTTGAAGGTAGGCTGATTAGGGTTGTATTCCTCTTCGGCACCATCCGGAGTGATTTCGTCTTCGGGGCCGGTGTTGATGTGGCGGGGCTTGGAGTGACGCCGATGACGCACATGTTTTGCTTTTCTCCCTGAGGGGTTATCCTCCGTTGCCTCGCCTCCATTGGTTTCCTTTGGAGTGTCCACCATATATATATATATCGTATGAGGAGGTGGCCGTCCACCGCCCTGTGAGCGGTGGCTCCTGTAGTTCTCCTGCATCGTCGTCCATACCGTCGATGTCTTCGGAGTCGAAGTCAAGCACGTCGGTTAAATCATCGACCATGGCAATGAAGTGGGTGGTGGGTGGGCAACGAATTCCTGGCTGCCGCCGCTTCCCACTCGAGCCGGACATAGTTCAGCCCAGAGCCTCCTGACAAAGAGAGAGACTTCAATGAGTTCAGCATGTTTCCAAAGGGCGAGTGCTGAAAGACGTCCGCCGCGGTGAACTCCATCACCGGAGCCCAACCAGGCTCGGCGGGCTCGGGAACGTGCGGACTGGAACCTACATCCGGATATGAATCAGGGGGTCCGGAGTCACGGGCTTCCTCAGGAGTGAGGCCTGTGTTCAGCTCTACCGCCGATGAGGGTACGGCCTGCGAGGTTCATCCTCCGCCCTCGTGCAACGTGATCTGCTTCCGGATCCGACTCCCGACTCTGCAGTAGGGTGATATCCCGAGCGTTGTCCAACAACAGGTTCAGGCCATGCTCGTCGTGACTGTCCGGTGCTCCTGGCGCTGGCCCGAATCCGTCGAAGATCAAGTCTCAGCGCATATCCTCCGTGTAGTTCAGGTTTCCGAATCTGATTTGATGGCCAGGGGCGTAGCTGTCGATCTGCTCCAGATGGCCAAGCGATTTGGCCCACAGTGCGAACCCACCGAACACGAAGATCTGTCCGGGGAGGAAAGTCTCGCCCTGGACCGCGTCGTTGATGATGATTGAAGGAGCCATCGAGCCCGACAGCGACAACACAGAGGAACTCTCAATGAAAGCACCAATATCGGTGTCAAAACCGGCGGATCTCGGGTAGGGGGTCCCGATCTGTGCGTCAAGGCTGATGGTAACAGGAAGCATGGGACACAGATGTTTACCCAGGTTTGGGCCCTCTCGATGGAGGTAAAACCCTACTTCCTGCTTGATTAATATTGAAGATATGGGTAGTACAAGAGTAGATCTACCACGAGATCGTAGAGGCTAAACCCTAAGAGCTAGCCTATGATGGTATGGTTGTGATTGTGATCGGCCTTCTAAGGACCAACCTCTCCGGTTTATATAGACACCGGAGAGGGCTAGCGTTTACATGGAGTCGGTTACAAGGAAGGAAACACAATATCCGGATCGCCAAGCTTGCCTTCCACGCTAAGGAGAGTCCCATCCGGACACGGTCCGAAGTCAGTCTTGTATCTTCACGCTTCAATAGTCCGGACGTTGTACACAGTCCGGCTGTCCGGATACCCCATAATCCAGGACTCCCTCACCCGCCGCACCTCTACTATGAATCACCGGACCAGCTTCGCTTTTTGAGCCGCCAAGCTACGACCGCTGCACCACCTCGTCAAGCCGGCTGCGCCTCTTCTGCTCCAAGCCACCGCCGCCGGGCACACCACCGACTGTCGTTCGGCCACGGCCCTCTCTGCTCCAGCGCTTTTCGACCCGCCGCCGGCTCAGTCACAGTTCACCACCTTTGCTACCTCAGCGCACCTCAAGCAGCCGAACTGTGCCCCGAGCCGCTTGGTTTACCTCGGCCGTCGACCCACCGCCATTCGCCTGCAAACTTCTCTAAGCTGCGGCCTCACTGGTGACTCGTATTCTAAGCCGGCTATCTTGAAAAACATCTTTGCCCCTAAGCCACCGGGCCTCGCCATCCGCTCCTGTCACGCCACCTCCGTGCCGCCTCGTGCGGTTCTGCGAGGCACCTCTTCTGCCGCGGCCGCCTTCAAAGCAGCCGCCGTTCCGACTGGGGGCCTGACTTATAGCTGCCGTCAGTCGCATCGCTTCACCGGAGGCCTCTTCAGCCACAGCTGTGCCGAGCCATCGTCGCCTTGAGCCGCCCCGTGCGAATTCGTGGCCAATTCGCTGCCCTGCAGTCACCGGCTGTTGCGCCTGCTTCTCGAGCCGCCGGCCTTGTTCCATCGGTCTCCGTCGAGCCGGCCCTGAGTTGTTGTCGTTTGCCTCCAAGTGACCCGCCTGGCTGCCTCGGCCTTGCTTTGAATCGTCGGGAGGGCCTTGCTCCGAGGCCGCCGTCGCTGGCTCGCCTTCGCCGTCGGGCCGTCAGTGCATCGCTCCGTCGTTGGGCGTCGAGCCGCCCTTACACTGCCCTTGAGCCGCCGCGCCTCGCGAGCAGGCCATGCTTGCTTCGCTGGATCACACCCCTGCCTTGACCCCCTGACACGTTCTTCCAACTCACCATGGCCTTGAATCGCCTCCGCCTCACTGTTGCGAGTTCGCCTGTGCTATGCCGCTACCATGGATCTGCCTTGCGGCAGCCATCGAGTCGCCTCGCAAGCAACACGTCGTATTTGCGGCCTCAAGCTGCCTCTTCTCTGAGCCGTCATGCGGCTTCACCGTTGTTGTGACCCGTCGCTGTGAGCCACCCTACCGGGTCACGCCCGACACTTCAGCTACCTGCCGTGCTGAGTCTTATCTGCCGCAGATGTCGGCACCCCTCTGCCGCCCCGGTCGGTCTGAGCCGCCATGCCACGGGATGCAAGTTGCCGGCTTGAGCCGCCGCTGCCGGCGTGGCCTGGACTCGCCTCCGCGCTTGCCTCTACCGCGCGTGGCTGTCATAACGGCCTCAGCTCTAAACCGCCGACACCCCTCTGCAACTGCAACAGTGTCAAGCTGTCGTTGCCATTTTCTAAAGCTTCCTACTGAAATGTTAAAGGTCACCAAGTCAGCGCAGATTTTAGTGTTCGGTTGTGGTGCAGAGTTTTCATACACATAAGGGTGTATATTCAGAAGAATATCTCACGGGCGCTCCTCTCACTTCTATTATTGTTTGGTGTATAAGGCAAATAGTCCCAGATCAACGAAACATCTGTTGAGGATCATCAGTACTAGTTGACATACATCCAAGAATTATCAAGACGGATAAGGAGAAATATCAGCCTCCGCCCGCTACTGACGCTTTGTCCATAAGTGGATAGCAAAAACACGATGCCTCGTACACGATCAATCATTTCATGATGAAAGTGACATTATAAAATGGATTTGGAGCTTGCGCCAGTGTTGACCTATGTTGGCCTCCGTCCATGCCACGCTGACTTCCGATCGCTGAGGCCGCCGCTGACGGACACCGCTGAGGATCATCAGGTTCAAATACATCAGGTGATACCCGTCCAGACTATTTTAAATAGCACATATTAACATTTTATTTTGAGAACAACTTCTCTGGTTCGTGATATTGTTTATGCAGGACAATTATTCACTGCAATAGCAGTAGCGATTCGCCTGCGTCCATACTGCCTCTAACGTTGCGGTTGTTTTTACTGCCCGCCTCCGCGGTTCGGTGTATATCAACACACTGGAGCTGCACCCTGTCTGTATAAGCTACTTGTTGAGTGCAAGCAAGTCAATGCTCGGGTAGCCCGATTTTTTCTTCCAACAATTTGAAGGCCAATTATCATATATTATCAGCCACCGTCTTCACTAGATGGCTCAAGAGCAGGCACACAAGTCGCCACCACTACAGTTTGGTTAACTTCAAAATAGCCAGTTGGGATAAACCATTGGCCGAGTTGCTGACATAGCTCATACGAGTTCATTTATAACCTGCTGAAGTCATCTCAACCTTCTGTGGATTCACATCGCGTTATCAACGTCAATAATACACCTCTTATGCTATGGTTAGAATATGAAGAATCTCAAGCCAACTCTTTGAGTCGTCTTAAGACTTGGGGGCTATGATGACATGACTCAACAAATGTTGCCAGTTTCAGCAAAATTCAAGAACTCCGAGTCATTGGAGGGAAAAATAAACCGGCCCTGGAGGCTATTGCCCTATTGGTGAAAAATTGAAGGTCGTCAGAAAATTTCTGGCTTAAAAAAGTGATTGACAATCATAAAGTTTCGGCTCAATAGAAGAATTCCGGCATAAAATGAAGGATCCTGTTTTAAAATCCGGCTCAAGAGAAATCTGTCTCTCACAAAAGCTTTGAAGCTCTCAATATCCAGTTTAAAATTCTGTTTCAAAAAGAATTCATCTCTCGCAAGTTCGAGTTCTCAGAAAAATTAAAGGTTGCCAAAGAGAATTTGCTGCCATGATGCGCGGTTCAAACATGGGTATCCTGCCTTAGTGGATTATCATATCATTAGTCACTTGGGGTTTCCTGCTCACTGAGCATAGTCATGACTATCCTCTTGATCCAGCTTGAACGCCTTGATTACAAAATACTTGGAGGCTTCCTGCTCATCGAGCATAGCTATGACTACCCTTGTTAATCCAGCTTGTATGCCTGGAATAAAATATTACTTGGGGGCTCTTTGTTCAACGGACAAGAGTTTTTATGACCCTTGTAATAGGCTTAAAAGCCGGGCTTGGAAGCTAGGTGTATTCACCTAAAAACCCGAGTTATCCTGCCTTTTTAAGTCTGCCACTCCGCCTAGATTGACTGGAATGACTCGCCGTACTTTTGACAAGTCAATCTTATATAGACCCTGAACTTGTCAAAGTTAAAACGATGATTGGTCATGTGAGGCCTGGCTTATAAGGTTTGCATGAAGGTTTAACTCAGCGGCTTGGCGGCCCATGAAAGTACTTGAGATTTAGGCTTGGCGGCCGATGAAATCCTTTTTTTTTCTGATTTATTATTTCTATTTGAACATTTTTGGGTTCATCTTTGTACCATATTGACATATGGTTTAAAACGATTCTGGCCATGTAGCCTTAATCTCTATGGCTCATATTTGAGCATATCCGTGGTTTTTGATAACCTGGCCTGGCTTTGGACGTTAAGTCGCCAGTATATATTTGGATTGCGTCGTTAGAATTATGCGCTTATAAATCTTTGGGATGGACACCCTCACTGGATGTGGCGACGTAAGCCGACAATTTGAGCCAATCTTCCAGGTATATTTTTAAATTGTTGGATGAATATGCGAGGTTTGATAACCCGCCCTGGCTTTGGACGTTAAGTCGCCAATATATTTAGAATTGCGCCATTGGAATCATGCGCTTATAAATCATTGGATTGTTACCTTCACTTAGTATGGCAACGTAAGCCAACAGTATAAATCAATCCTACAGGATTTGCAGAGCTATGACTTACATAAATGATTAAGTTCAAGCCCATCATCAAAAATTGAAATTCTTGTTTCAAAAGGGTTATCAATTGTTGATTTTCACAAAGGCTATAAGCTGTCGGTTTACAAAAATCCCGAATTACAATGGATGCGCATTAAGTTGCCATCGACCAAGAGACGTCGGGTATTTAACTCCAGATGATATTATTCCAATCTTTAATGGCCGAACTTGGCTGGATTTTCATTATGATATTGAATGATTGAGGTTTTTATATCGGAGTATATTATTCAAATCTTGAATAGCCAACATGGCTGGATTCTTATTATGATTATCAATAGCCAGTATTATGATTGAGGTTTTCAAAGTCGCTTCAGCGCAATGGCTATTGTTTCTTTATCAATGAATATGATTAATTCTACAATGGAAGGAATAGTGCCGGGTCGTGTGCCAGTCCCGAGTCGCTGCAGGCACACGACCCGGCACTTGGGGGCTACATTATTCAAATCATGATTATATCAACTATGGAAGTCCCATGTCGCTGCAAGCATGCATCATGACACTTGGGGGCTAATGCAAGGTCATTTTTTACTTGCCTTATTGAAGACCCGACTCATCGCATTGTAATGAGCCGGCCCTTGAGGGCTACCAATTGCTCCTGTCAAAAATTCAAGGTACACAAGCCTTAATCCATTATATTGAAGGGTCCACTGCTCAGTTGGTAGAGTACAAAGCTCTTAACCTTGTTGACGTGGGTTCGAGCCCCATGGTGGGGGTTACATCATATGATGTTATTTTCAATGAAGTATATATATAAAGTCCCAACTTAGTATTATCTTATTGACCCGGCCCTTGGGGGCTACACGTTGCTGTTCAAGTCTACATGATCATGTCTACAAAGTCCCTGCTCATTATTGCATAATGACCTGACCCTTGGGGGCTACACCGGTTGAAGTTTTTATGAGCATAAGGCAATTACAGGTCCCAGGTTGCTGCAAGCATGACAACTCGACACTTGGGGGCTACATATGTGGAATATTCAGTTTTGACTAGTAATTGAGATGAACAACCTGGATTTCTTCACGGTTGCAACATTTATATTGAAGCAAGTCTTAAGCTGTTACTACGCTCCCTTCTTAAGACTTGGGGCCAAAAGTGATATGCATATAAGGGAGGTATATTTTCAAGCTTGATGATTAGCAACAATTATGACCCGGTGCCGTCAATATTTACAAGCCGGCAATTTTGGATAAACCGACAAGTTTTACATCTTCAAGCCGGTTGAAGATCAGATAAGTATTTCAAAGACCAATATTTTTGTTAAGCATTGGGAGCTGACTCAAATGAATTATTCTTCACAATATTTCTGTGAGAAACCAACGTCAGCAAATTGAGTATGAAGCTGGCCTATTGAACCGGATTTTCTAGAAGAAGGAAATGACAAGGAATTAAGGATGATCACGTGCCGGCTTACAAGAATTCTTAACCCGGAACACAATCTGTCAAATTTATTCTTGTGTTTGTTTTACAGGATCAGTTTAACATGGATAAATCCAAATTATACTGGGCGCTAATGTTGGGGATATACCCGGCGATATGACCCGACCGGAGTTATGACCCGGCTGGGACTTGGTATTTCATTGGTAAACCGCCCGAGGACTGACGAGTCACTGATAACCCGGCCGAGCCTGGTGACTCATTGGTAAGCCGACAGACAGTGGTAAGCCGGCAGACAGTTGTAAGCCGGCAGATAGTCTCTGACCCCGCAAACAGTTGTGAGCTGGCAGATAGTCTTTAACCCGGCGGATAGTTGTAAGCCGACAGATAGTTATAACCCGGCCGACAGTTATGACCCGACAGACAGATCGTAAGCCGGCAAGTACTTAGCCATGAAAATGAGTCGCCTGGAGTTAAAAAGCCCAAGACGTTAAGAAGCCCATTGTGAGAAGCCTGTGATGAGAAGTCCATGGTGAGACGTCAGAATAGGTTAAGTTCTAATTCAAGCTGGACTCTACATGTAACCCGCCCCTTCAACTTATATAAGGAGGGGCGGGGCACCCCAAGAGGGGGAGATAATCTTGAAGGCTAGACACAACTAGAGGAGAGCCGGTTTGTGCGGTGACTTACTCATGAGCATACTGAGACCTAGCCACAAACATCATGTAGGGTTATTACCGGATAATGTTTCCCGGGGCCCGAAGTTGTCTAAATCCTTGTCTTGTGTGTTGATCCGCCTCGCGTCTCTCATCCCGATCAACCCCTCGCAAGCTACCACATAGATGCGTTGGCCTCATGACTAAGTCCTCACACTAAGACATCTACCGTGACAAATCCACGACAGCTGGCGAAGGGCCCCGGCAAAGCTTGCCGGGCGAGCAATGATGTGACGTTAAGCAGCGCATTTAATGCGCTCTGTCAGCCTGCAAAATTAGGTATGATAGCACTGTTTGCTATCTTATCAGTGATAATGACTAAAATGCCACTGTGGTGACCCCTTAATCTATAAAAGGAGGCCCAAGGCAACCGTAGAAAGGGTTGGACCCCGTGTTAGCAGATCCACCCTCCCTCATTTTCCACACTCACGTGGTTGTTTTGTCCTGAGGAAACCCTGCAGGGCGAACGGGCCGCGTCCACCACCATTTCCCACCATCAATCCACCAAAGCAGGAGTAGGGTTTTACACCTCGCGGCGACCCGAACCTGGGTAAAACTGCACGCATGATCTCTATCGTACTGCTCCGCGCTCTTCTACTCTTTGTGCAACGTGCCCTCCCCATGCCGAACCAGCAAGGGACCTCTGGTCCCATAGGTGGTCGTGGTTTCCCGCGACATCTTTGGCGCGCCAGGTAGGGGGAGCGCTTGCGCGAACCTGAAAGCGTGAGTAGCGCGTCATTTTCACCGCCGTCCTCATCTTTGACGGTGCCATCGACCATGGCGCCCAAGAAGAAACCCGGTGCTTCAGCTCGACCGTCCACCTCGAAGGCTCTGCCGCACGTAGCCACTCCCGCTACGGGGAATGCGGAGGCGAGCGGGGATGCAGACGCTGCTGGGGAGGTGGTTGGAGCGGGCGGCGCTGTCATCGCATCCCTCGCAGCCGAAGCAGGAGCAGGAGACGCCGGAGGAGAGCAGCAGTAGTCGCATCCCGCTGGCCATGCTACACGAGCACTACAAGAAATATGTCAACTTGTGACCTTGACTTTTGGTCACTGAATGGTCATTGTTTTTCGTTTGCGACCTTCTTTTGACCAAAAACAGAAGGTCAAAAGCTGAGGGTCGTTAACTGACTATAGCGACCTTCTCTGTGAGAAGGTCGTGGACGTTTACGACCAAAATATTCCTACTGTGGCGTTTTGGTCACTAGCAACCTCCCCAGGCCACGTAGGCATCCAGCGTGGCAAGCTGATGTGGCACAAGAATCAGCCCGGTCCAATTCGGTTTTCTACATGGGCCTAGCCCATTTATTCAGCCTTTTAATATTTATTTATTTTCTGTAAGTTACACGGTCCAAGCCCATTTCAGCCTTTTATTTATTTCTGGGCCGAGGCCTTTTAACATTGTTTGGGCCATTATATTTTGGAGCTGGTCCCTCTTTTCATATTCTCACACATTGGGCCCACTTGACATAAAATTCAAAACTGCTTAGATTATTTTCATAAGTGAATCCCACAAGTTAGGTTTCCATTCCACACGTTTTCAAATCACTTACATAATCAATATTTCAAACAGAACAGTACAAACATAGTTCATCAAATAAAACTAACTAAGTCTACTACAATCTGTATATAGTTATTACAACCCAGATATGCCTACTATTACAATATTACAATATTTACATTCTTTTACAATCAAACAGAAGAGACAACTCTTTGCTGAGTAGAGCTATATGGTTTCGAACTTCAAATTTTGTAGACCTGGAGCTCATGAACACAAAGACAAACATCATTAGAGATTAGAGTGTACACATTCTAGCATATCCTTGAAGGAACAATTCTCATAACAGGAACACAAGAGAGGGCTGTTGATTTTGATGAGAACTAAATCAGAGCACTACTAATGCTATTCTGTTATAATTCAAACGGCACATAAAACTAACCACCAATCTAGTGCAAAAAAATTGCATGTACAGATCCAAAAAAAATGTATCATCTATTCAGCTGTGAATGTACAGGTTTGTGTTTTAAGAAAATAGTGTATATACAGATCCAAACCAAATAAACTTTAAGCAATTTTGTTATTTCCTGTGAATTTACAATACTTCTCTATGCATTTTGCGTAAAAAACCACTTGGCCTCTTGAGAACAAATGACAGGGTGCAACACTATGCAAAAACTATCAGCACACATGCAAAGCAGTAAAAATAGAATCCAAGAGGGCATGCAATCAATTAATATAACACAATCTTATCTCTGCTTCATTACTAGGATAATGGCATCATCCACAATGCTGTAAATAAAATGGCAAGCCACCAAAATGACAAACAGGAAGTAAGCTACATGAATTAGCCCTCCTGCCCTCCTGCACAACCTGGTACGACACCTCGACGGGCGCCACGACGGATGCCGCGAACCGGAGGATCTCCTCCATGGCGATGGTGACCAGGCCCGGCTGCTCCTGCGACCCGAGGCAGACAGATGAGAGCAGGAACAATGTTCAGACACTCGAAATTACAGATGCGTCCATACTGACTGATGCATATGGTCTCTCTGATATGGCAAGGATGGTGGGCGCGTTGTGTGCGTACCTTGAAGAGGTGGTCCTTGGCGGCGGCGCCGCCGTAGGCCATGACGCATGCGTTGCCGGTGGTGGCGGTCTGGTTCTGCAGGTGGTTGGCGAGGATGGGCTGCAGCTCGTGGAGGAAGATCGCGGTGAGGCCGGGCCGGCGCGACCCGGCGTGGTCGGCGACACGGAAAACCTTGCACCGGTTCGAACATCCTGCCGTGGCGGCGAGGCGGGTCTTGGACTTGGGCGGCGGAGGCGCCTACTCTGCCGGCGCCGATCTGGAAGATCCCAGCGCCATGTGAGATGTGATGAGGGAGGAGGGAAAGGGTGGTGGTGGAGCACGGAGACGGCCGTCCTTGAGGAGGACATGGGCGTCAACCGCGAGGACGACGGAGATGGATCGATCTGGGAGCGCCGCTGCTCGATCTGGTGCGTGGATGCGACATACGCTGCCTCCCCTTCTCGATCTGGAGGTGAATTCGCCACGGCGGAGGGTGGCGGGGAGGAGGAGAGGGCGGTGGCTGAGCGGAATGCGGGGGAAGGCGGAGGACAGCGGCGCGTCGGGAGGTGCGGACGGCGGCGCGTCGGGGGAGAGAGAGCAGTCGCATCCGGAGGGAAGACGAAGAATGGGTGCGTCAGGAGTGGGTGGGTGGGGGGCGGCGGCAGCGGGTACCGAGGAGGGTGAGTGGGTGGGTTAGGGTTTTTGTTACTCGCGATAAGCTCCACCGTTGGATGGGTGCGCGATAGACGGCTCATATTGCGTCCAATCTGATGATCCGCGTGAAGGTGATTCCTCGCGTCTCATTGGTCGGCTGTCTCGCGCTTGAATTTCAAAAAACTGGACTCAAATCTCTCATTCTTTTTAAAAATAGAACGATGGCATAGTTCGTCAAAATGATCTCGTATTTCCATAAGTGTGCATATTGAAATGGCAAACAATGTTGCCAAATAGAGCTTTAATTTTTATTGCATAAAAAATATTTTTCTATTTACCGAGTGCATAAATGCTTTTTTTAAGAACCAACCAAATATTTGTTCCAAAATAGCACCACTCCATTTTTTTAAATATTAGACCATATTTTATGTAAAATTGACCAAATAGTTGCATGTCAAAAGCTTTTGATCCACCTCTTCTGAAAAAAAAAACAATTTCCATTTTTCAAGTGCCCAGAATGAGTCTTTTTGTGAAGGAGCTACCATATATTTGTTGCAAAATAGGACCAAATAATTTTTCTAAAATATTAGGGAATATTTAATGCACAATTGACCAAATGGTTGGGCGTCAAAAACTTTGATCCACCTTTCGTGAAAAAGACAATTTTTTTCCGATTCAGCTGGAACCGGGTCAAATTTGAACAGCAGCTGCCTCATAGTTTGCTCTTTATTTTTTCCAAAAATCATTTTTAGGTACTTAAGTATCTATTTAATAAGAGAAACACCAAAAGTTTTCCAAGATTCAACCACTAGCTAGGAACGGTCAAGCCCGACGTTTTGACCGCATTTTGAAACGGGCATAAAAAATTCATAAAAAATCAAATAATTGGGAAACCTTCGCATCGTGTCATTATATGTTGCCAAGTTCACATGAAAAATAATAAACTTGTAATATGGCAATTATTTGAAAAAAGTGTTCTCAGAAATGAGCTATCATGTGTGAAGATTCATGGCTTTCAAGCCAAATGATCAATCTTATGGCCACCTTCATGGCATAGTTTGTTCAAATGATCTCATATTGTGCACAAGGGTGTATATTGGAACTCCAAACAGTGTTGCCTAAGGAAGTTTTCATTTTCTTTGCACGGAAAATTCATTTTTCATTTTCCGAGTGCCCAAAAGGAGGTTTTTTTGTGAAGGACCTCCCAAATAATTGTTGCAAAAATGGACCAAATCAATTTTGTAAAATACTAGGCCATATATAATGCACAATTGACAAAATGGTTGGGTGAAAAAAGTTTTGATCCACCTGTGGTGAAAAAGATAAATTGTCGTCGATTCAGTTGGAAACGGGTCAAATTTGAACTCCAGCCGCCTCATAGTTTGCTCTTTATTTTTTCCAAAAATCATTTCTAGGTACATAAGTATCTATTTAATCATAGAAACACCAAAAAAATTCCAAGATTCAACCACTAGCTTGGATCGGTCAAGCCCGCGTTTTGACCGCATTTTGAAACGGGCATAAAAAATTCAAAAAAAATCAAAAATTGGAAAACCTTCGCATTATGTCATTATATGTGACCAAGTTTCCAGGAAAAATAATAAACTTGTAATACGGTAATTATTTGTAAAAAGTGTTCTCAGAAATGAGCTATCATGCGTGAAGATTCTTGGCTTTCAAGCCAAATGATCTGTCTTATGGCCACATTCATGGCATAGTTTGTTCAAATGATCTCATATTGTGCACAAGGGTGTATATTGGAATTCCAAACAATGTTGCCTAAGGAAGTTTTCATTTTCTTTGCACGGTAATTCATTTTTCATTTTCCGAGTGCCCAAAAGGAGGTTTTTTTGTGAAGGATCTCCCAAATAACTGTTGCAAAAATGGACCAAATCAATTTTGTAAAATACTAGGCCATGTATGATGCACAACTGACAAAATGGTTTGGTGAAAAAAGTTTGATCCACCTCTGGTGAAAAAGACAAATTCCCGTCGATTCAGCTGGAAACGGGTCAAATTTGAACTCCAGCTGGCTTATAGTTTGCTCTTTATTTTTTCCAAAAATCACTTATCGGTACATAAGTATCTATTTGATCATAGAAACACCAAAAAAAATCCAAGATTCAACCACTAGCTAGGAACGATCAAGCCCGCCGTTTTGACCGCATTTTGAAACGGGCATAAAAAATTCAAAAAAATTCAAAAAATTGTAAAACCTTTGCATTGTGCCATTATATGTGACCAAGTTTCCACGAAAAATAATAAACTTGTAATACGGTAATTATTTTAAAAAAGTGTTCTCAGAAATGAGCTATCATGCGTGAAGATTCATGGCTTTCAAGCCAAATGATCAATCTTATGGCCACATTCATGGCATAGTTTGTTCAAATGATCTCATATTGTGCACAAGGGTACGTCTTCGAATTCCAAACAATGTTGCCGAAGGAAGTTTTCATTTTCTTTGCACGGAAATTTCATTTTTCATTTTCCGAGTGCACAAAAGGAGGTTTTTTTGTGAAGGAACTACCAAATAATTGTTGCAAAAATGGACCAAACCAATTTTATAAAATACTAGGCCATATATAATGCACAATTGACAAAATGGTTGGGTGAAAATAGTTTTGATCCACCTCTGGTGAAAAAGACAAATTCCCGTCGATTCAGTTGGAAGCGGGTCAAATTTGAACTGCATCTGCCTCATAGTTTGCTCTTTATTTTTTCCAAAAATCATTTCTAGGTAAATAAGTATCTATTTAATCAGAAATACATGGTTTGATGGCGAGACATCGAGGTTTGGACGGTGGCCGAGGGCCCCAACTCTAGAGCGCCAGAAGCTCGCATGCCCTTGGCGTGGTCATCAGCGTGACAGTGGCGTTGCCATGTGTTCTGGGCGGCCTATGCATGTCTAGTGGGTTGGGCACTCCCCAGGAAGGTGCTAGGAAGAAAATCACAACATAAGATTCCCACGAAGAGACCGATCGATGCTCAAACATGAATAAGCAGCCAAGTGTTTGATTTGTGGTACGGGAAATGCACATGGCTAATGGGCGTGAGTTTTGGCTGAGGATGATTAGTTACTAAGAAGACCGTCTTCACAAATTTTCACCTCAAAAGGAGGAGCCTAGGTGCTACTTGCTTTACAAAGTACCACACTGGACATAAATACGAATGTTGAAGCTGGGCTCAAAATAATGAATGGATTGAGCTAGCATTTGGTGGAGGATGGTTATTTGGGCATAGGAAAGCATCAGAGAAAATGGATACCATTTGGACATGCCAAAGTGGTACTTCCTTCACAAAATGCTGCTCTGAGCAGAATAGGAAAATGAATATTTTGAATTATTTTTGAACTAGGCAAGGAAGGTTTTTACATATTTGACGAAGATATGACCCAAAGAATTTATGAGATTTTTTTTGGGAATTTTGGGAATGACAGAAATATAGGTTGCTTCACAACCTAGGGCAAAAACTACCATATGGACATGACACATAGGCAAAATTAATGAGGTGGCGCCTAGTCATAGCAACCCACCACAATTTACAAGGCTATGACCATCTATATTGGTCGTTAACAACTAGAAATAAGGCAGCGGACTAGCGTTGTTTGCTTTATGACCTTTTCGTAAGGAAATTACGACCTTCGACCAAAATGGTCGCAATGGTTTAGGGTTTGGAGCCCCTCGAACAACTTTTGACCAATTGGTCTGAAATGGTCATAGATCTGTGACCAATTCTGCCAGGGTCACTGACAGAAGGTCACTAGTTGACATATTTCTTGTAGTGGAGGTACGGGTGAAGGGGTTGTTCCATTCGTGCCCCTTCCCCTCGCCTACGAGCACAGTCGCAGTGGTGATGCTCAGTCCGGGGCGAATCGCCGTCCTCCGGCCGCTCCCGCCCCGGGTGCGACCGCAGCGCGTGCACCTCCCCTAGGGCGAGTCGACCAGGTCGCTGGGCGCCCAATGGAGTTGCTGGCCCTCGAGCACCTTCACCACGACATCACACCATCCAAAAGGCTTCCTCGCAACAGTGAGGGCATGGTACTATTGCCATCGGCACCGTCAGGAGTCGAGCGACGGCGCAGTCCATGTCAACATCGCCCTTGCCAAGTACAACTACCGAGGCCATGGCGCGGGCTCAACTGCTACTAAGGTTTCCACAGCCAGCCGAACAGATGGACGAGTGGCGTGCCACCATCCAGAGTCTACTCGGTTTCACTTAGGCTGGGGGCTCACTGTGAGTTGGCCCGCCACAACCTCCTCAAGCAACGACGACAGCCCGCGCTGCTGGCTGCACGGAAGGGGCCACCGCCATGGTGCAGTCCCCACCCATGGCTCCAGCGCGAGCGCGGCAGGATCAAGAACCAGATGACGTCTCGATGGCCTCTTATGACCCTCGAGCACGTCCATGCCAACGGCAAGCCTCGGAGGACAAACAGGGGGATGCGCGCGTCTTCACTGAGCGGCACCACGACGACCACTACCGCCCCGACGAGTATAATGGCGTCGACGAGCCTACGCTCAAGGTTGGCGGGTGCCTACCTTTGGAGGTTGGGTGCCCAGCCTTTCCTCGTGAGCTGCGACAAGTCCACTGGTCGTCCGCTCGCACTTTCAAGCCTGAGATGCCTGAGAAGTACAATGGGAGGCTAAACTCGGCAGAGTTTCTGAGCATCTACACCATCGCTGTTCAAGCTACCGGGGGAAGAGACGAGAATGTGTTTGCCAATTACTTCCCTTTGGCACTCAAGTCCAATGTGAGGTCTTGGCTGATGCACCTGCCGAAAAACTCCATTTCGTCATGGGCTGACTTGTGCCATGAGTTCATTGGCGCTTTGACTGGCAGTCATCAAGAACCAGGGCGACCCAGTGATGTGCAGCTTCTCTAGCAGAAGGAAGGAGAGACTCTCGGAAATACCTGCAGAGATTCAGCAGAGTCCACATGAACATCCCGTCTATCCATCCAGTAGCTGTTATGGCTGCCCTCCAGTCCAATGTGCGCAACCGCAAAATCCGTTCCAAGATGAACGTGTGGTTGCCCAAGACCGTGAAGGAGCTTTACACCTTGGTGGACAAGTGTGCTCGGATGGAGGAGGGGAGGAAATTACCCGGAGAGGAAGATTGCATCAACGTTGACCCATAGGACGATGACGAATCCACCAGCCAGAAGAAGAGCAAGTAGCACAACAAAAAGCATAATGATAAGGCAATAATGACTGTTGAGGGATCGTGCACACCTAGTACCGGCAAAAAGGCCAAAGCTGAAGCCCCCGGTTAGGAAGCTACCATGTGCGCTGGCTGCCAGGAGGCTGCAGCTGCCGAAAAGGCCGGGAAAGGCGACGGGCCGTACTGCAAGATTCATCAGACCAAGGGCCACGATCTTCAGGAATGTCATCAGGTTGAGCAGCTTGTCAAGAAACAGCAAGCGGAATATGAGAAGCGTGATAAGGAAACAGGTCAGAATACCGCTGGCGGGAAGGGCCGAGGCGGTGAAGCAAATCACCCCGGCAAACCCTTTCGGAACCATGGAAACCCGTAGGGGTCGAGAGAAGTCAGCTTGCAATGATGAGAGTGATGGAGGGGATGAAGAGGAAACCAGTGAGCAGGAATTCCAGCAGGCCACTAATGCCCCGTGCATTGACAGGGGTGCATCTCTGCACTCGTCTCACCGCAAATTCAAGCGGTGGGCTTGTGAAGTCAATGTCGTGGAGCCAGCGCTAGAGGCTCGGAAGCCGCTCAAGTGGTCACGCATGCCCATCATCTTTAACAAAGAGGATCATCCTGACTGTACCACATCGGTGGGATGTTTGCCGTTTTTGGTCTCTCCAACAATCTGCAATCTCAAGGTCACGAAGATGTTGGTTGACAGCGGGGCCGGGTTGAATCTGATCTCCCCAAGGGTCATCAGCAAACTTTGGATAGCAGAAGAAGAGCTAGAGGCCACCGACACATTTCAAGGAGTTAATCCCGGTAGGAGTCATCCTAAGGGAAAGATCATGTTGCCGGTGACATTTGGGGAAGATCTGAACTACCGAACTGAGAAGATTGTGTTTGATGTGGTCGACCTCCCCCTGCCGTACAATGGGATTCTTGGACGCCCAGCCCTTGCTAAATTCATGGCAGTATCCCACTATGCCTACAACACCTTGAAGATGCCTGGGCCAGTAGGAGTTATATCCACCCCGTCAGATGAGAAGGATGCAATCATTTGCGTGGATAAGATGTACCGGGATGCAGTTGCGGTAGAGGCAGCGGTAGCAGCAGTCTCCACCAAGTATAGCAGGGAGAAGAAAGCAGATAGCTGGAACACTGGCAAGGAATCTGGGAAGTGTACCTCTTCGGAGTGCGATGCACCTGTTGATAAATTTTCAGAGAGTTCCAACAGCAAGAGATCCAAGGTTGCCGCTCCACAAGTGAAGAAGGTCCCGACAGGGCTGGCTGGCGTTGATGGTACCTTTACTATCAGTGCCACCCTTGACGACAAATAGGAAAGCGCACTCATTTCCTTCCTGCGGGCGAATATCGATGTGTTTGCCTGGCAACCATCTGATATCCCCTGTGTTCCCAGGGAGGTAATCGAGCTGTCTGCCCACATGACCGACCTGTCAAACAGAATGTCCAGAAGCAGGCCTTGGAGTGGCAGCAGTTTATTGTAGAGGCTATCAAGAAGCTTGAGGCAACTGGTCTGGTCAGAGGAGTGCTACATCCAACATGGTTGGCAAATCCAGTGGTTGTTCGCAAGGCTAACGGGAAATGGAGGCTTTGCATAGATTTCACAGATCTCAACAAGGCTTGCCTGAAGGACCCATTTGCCTTGCCGCCCATCGACCAGATTGTGGATTCTACTTCACTCTATGATTTGCTCTCCTTCTTGGATGCATATTCTGGATATCATCATATCTTCATGTCCAAGGAAGACAAAGAGAAGACCTCATTCATCACGCCATGTGCTGTGTACTGTTTTGTTCACATGCCATTTGGACTAAAAAGTGTTGGGTCTACTTTTGCAAGGGCAGTCCAGATTGGTTTCGAGCCACAGTTACAAATAAATATTGAGGCTTATATGGATGATATTGTGGTCAAGACCAAGGACAGAGCAACCTCATCCAGGATTTGGAGGAGACATTTGCCAATTTGCGCAAGATCAACTTGAAGCTCAACCCGGAGAAGTGTGTGTTTGGCGTCCCCTCTAGCAAGCTCCTTGGGTTCTTTGTATCCCATCGGGGGATCAAAGCCAATCCTGACAAGATCAAGGCCATCGAGCAGATCCAGACACCAAGGACACTCAAGGATGTGAGGCGCCTGACAGGGTGCGTTGCCGTGCTAAGCAGATTCATTTCCAAATCTATCGAGCATGCCCTCCCGTTCTTCAAAATTTTGAAGAACGCAGGGCCCATGAGATGGACCCCAGAAGCAGATGCATGTTTACAAGAATTGAAGACCTACCTATCCTCTGTGCCCACCTTGGTTGCCCCAAACCCCAAGAGCCGTTGCTGCTATACTTGGCGGCAACCAATCAAGTGGTTAGCGTAGCCCTGGTGGCACAGCGGGAAGTGGAATAAGCGGAAAGTGAACAAGGACCGATAGAGTCAGATAAGGATCAGGACGAAAATAAGCACGACAGCGAGGGCGACCCCGAGGAGGCGGCAGATAAGAAAGTGGTGTAGTGCCTAGTGTACTTTGTTAGTTACTTGCTGCAAGGAGCTAGATCGAGGTACTCTAGTGTGCAAAAGTTGACCTTTGGTCTCGTCATGGCCTCAAGGAAACCGTGCCACTACTTCCAAGCCCAAGATATCACGGTCGTCACTCGCTTCCCATTGCAAAGGATACTCCGAAACCCTGAGACTACTGGACGAATAGTGGAATGGGATTTGGAGTTATCCGGCTTTGGGTTGAAGTTTGAGAGAACATCAACAATTCAGAGTAGGGTATTGGCATAGTTATTGCAGAATGGACGCCAACCCCTGATGAGAAAGTGCTGGAAACAGTCATCCCTGGAAAGAAATCACCCCAAGAATGGATCATGTATTTCGATGGCGCATTTTCCCTACAAGGTGCAGGGACTGGCGTGCTTCTCGTCGCCCCCTCCCGGGAGCTCCTGAAGTACATCGTCCAGATGCACTTTGCCTGGGAGAAGGCGACCAACAATTCAGCAGAATTTGAAGGGCTCCATGCCGGGCTCAAGATTGCCCCAGAATTGGGAGTCAAGAGGCTAATCATTCGAGGAGATTCACAGCTTGTGGTGAGACAAGTCAACAAGGATTACCAAAGTCCATTGATGGAGGCATAAGTTGAGGAAGTAAAAAGATTGGAGGAGTGCTTTGACGGAATGCAAACAGAGCACGTACCCCGTGCGGAAAACAACATGGCTGCTCATCTGTCGAAGTGTGTTGCGCAGAAGCTTCCTGTGAAACCAGGAACTTTTGTTCTCCATCTTACTCAGCCCTCCGTGTCCCCATCGACAACGGCCCGGAAGAGGAGGAATATGGAACCCGGTAAGCATCTCCCGGTCAAGCCATCTGCTCCTGGTAGGGGCCTTGCCGGAAACAACTGCTCATCACTTGCAGGATCGCACCCTCTGGCCGGACCTAGCGGCCACACTCCACAAGGTACGGGTGGAGAACTTATTCTGTTTGCACCCCCTCTCTGAGCCGAAGGGCATAGCCGCGATAGTGGCACTCGCTTTGGGGTAATCCGCAACCGACCGGCTGCCCCCGCTGCGGGCACGACCATGGGGCACGCACTGCCCCCGGAATGGGCTAACCTAGACGCCGTGCTCAACGGGGCCGCAGGCCCTCAAGCGCCACCACCTCGTCGCCAAGCCATCCAGGCGATTGATTTGCAACGACGAGGACAAGGTGCGGTCGCTACCGGCACCGTCAGGAGCCGAGCGACGCCGCAATCTACATCATCATCCATGCCAAACACTGCCTCGGAGCCCATGGCGTGGGCCCAACTGCTGTTGAGATTTCCACCGGCAGCCGATCAAATGGATGAGTGGCAAGCCACCATCCAAAGCTTGATTGGCTTTGCCGAGGCAGAAGAATCACAGCGAATTGGCCCGCCACAACCTCCCCAGGCGACGACAACGGCCCATGCTGATGGTCATACTGAAGGAGCCACCCCCACGGTATAGTCCCCACAGCGGCAACCAGCGCGGGGGCTGCGCACCAAGAACTTGACGGCATCTCGATGGCCTCCTCTGGCCCTCGAGCGCATCAAGGTCGATGGCAAGCCCCGGAGGATAGGCAGAGGGAAGACGCATGCATTGCCGTTGAGCAACGCCATGGCGCCCTCCGACGGTCCGATGAACGCGATGGCCCCAACGCCGACGAGCCCACGCTCAATGGAGGCGGACACCCACCCCTCGAGTTTGGGTGTCCTGCCTTCACCAGAGAGCTGCGGCAAGTCTGTTGGCCATCCGCTCGCGCGTTCAAGCCAGAAACACCGTAGAAATATGATAGAAGGTTGAACCGGGCAGAGTTTCTGAGCATCCACACCATCGCCATTCAAGCTACCGGAGGAAGAGATGAGAAGGTATTCACCAACTACTTCCCTTTGGCACTTAAGTCAAATGTGAGGTCTTGGCTGATGCATCTGCCGGAGAACTCCATTTCAACCTGGGTTGACATGTGCCATGAGTTCATTGGTGCCTTTATGGGCGGCCATCAAGAACCAGGGCGGCCCAGCGATTTGCATCTCCTCCAGCAGAAAGAAGGAGAGACTTTGCGGAAGTACTTACAAAGATTCAGTAAGGTTCACAGAAATATTCCAGACATCCACCCAGCAACTGTAATAGCAGCGTTCCAGTCCGATGTGCGCAATCGTCGGATACGTTCCAAGATGAACGTGCGGTTTCCCAAGACTGTGAAGGAGCTCTACACTTTGGCAGACAAGTGTGCTCAGGTGGAGGAAGGGAGGAAGCTCCCTAGGGAAGAGGATGGCGTCGACATCGATTCAGAGGATGCCAACGAGGCCACCAGTCAGAAGAACAAAAGCAAGAAGCACAAGGATAAGACAGTGATGACCATTGAGGGATCGGTCATTCTCAGTACCGGCAAGAAGGCCAAGACCGAAGCCCCCGGCAAGGAAGTTGCCATGTGTGCTGATTGTCGGGAGGTTGTGGCTACCGAGAAGGCTGGGAAGGGCGACGGTCTGTACTGCAAGACCCATCGGACCAAGGGCCACGATCTCCAGGAGTGTCATCAGGTTGAGCAGCTTGTCAAGAAGCAGAGGGCTGAGTATGAGAAGCGAGATAAGGAAAAAGGCCAGAATGGCGTTGGCGGAAAGGGCCGAGGTGGTGAAGAAAATCGCATCAGGAAGGCTCTTCGGAACCAAGGGAAACCCTCCAGAGGCCATGTGAAAGAGGATTGTAACACTGAAAGTGAGGATGGGGATGAACAGGAAACCAGTGAGCAGGAATTCCAGAAGGCCACGGGTGCCCTGTGCATTGACAGGGGTGCATCTCTGCACTCCTCTCACCGCCAACTTAAATGATGGGCGCGTCAAGTCAATGCCGTGGAGCCAGCGGCAGATTCCTAGAGGCCGCTCAAGTGGTCCCGCATGCCCATCACCTTTGAAGAAGGGGACCATCCTGATTGCACTACTGCTGTAGGGTGCTTGCAATTTTTGGTTTCACCAACAATCCGCAACCTCAAAGTCACAAAGATGTTGGTTGACGGCGGGGCCGGGTTGAATCTGATTTCCCCAAGAGTCATCAGCAAGCTTCAGATAGCAGAGGAAGATCTTGAGGTTACCGACACATTTCAAGGAGTTAACCTCGGCAGGAGTTGTCCTAAAGGGAAGATCACGTTGCCGGTAACATTCGGGGAAAGTTGAATTACCGGACTAAGACGATCGTGTTTGATGTGGTCGACCTCCGCCTGCCATACAATGGAATTCTTGGTCACCCAGCTCTGGCCAAGTTCATGGAGGCATCCCACCATGCCTACAACGTCTTTGAAAGGATCGAGAAGAGGTGTCTAGAGGGGAGGTAAATAGACTCTTAGAGAGAAAAGTAGCAGTTTTTAATTTCTTCAAGTTGAGGTGGAGTTTTAGCACATGTTTAACCATTCACAATACATATCAAGCAAGCATGGCAAGAGTATATGAGCAGCGGAAAGTAAGCATGCAATTTGCGAGAATGTAAAGGGATGGGATTGGAGTGTGCAAACGCAATAGGAGACATGGAGATTTTTTATCCGTGGTTCCAATAGGTGGTGCTATCGTACATCCACGTTGATGGAGACTTCAACCCATGAAGGGTAACGGCTGCGCGAGTCCACGGAGGGCTCCACCCACAAAGGGTCCGCGAAGAAGCAACCTTGTCTGTTCCACCATGGCCATCGCCCATGAAGGACTTGCCTCACTAAGGTAGATCTTCACGAAGTACGCGATCTCCTTGCCCGTACAAACTCCTTGGTTCAACTCCACAATCTTGACGGAGGCTCCCAAGTGACATCTAACCAATCTTGGAGACACCACTCTCCAAAAGGTAATAGATGGTGTGATGATGATGAACTCCTTGCTCTTGTGCTTCAAATTATAGTCTCCCCAACACTAAACTCTCTCTCATGGATTTGGATTTGGTGGAAAGATGATTTGAGTGGAAAGCAACTTGGGGAAGGCTCGAGATCAAGATTTATGTGGTTGGAATGGAATATCTTGGTCTCAAGACATGAGTAGGTGGTTCTCTCTCAGAAAATATATGCTGGAAGTGTAGGCATGTTCTAATGGCTCTCTCCATGAATGAAGAGTGGGTGGAGGGGTATATATAGCCTACACACAAAATCTAACCCTTACACAGAAATCACCAAACTCGATGGGACCGAATCAGAAAAACTCGGTCAAAATGATTTAGTTCATAATGTGACCATTAGGCATTTTGGTGGGACCGATATAATCAACTCGATGGGACCGATGTGTTAGGGTTAGGGTAAATCTCATCTCGGTTTGACCGATAACACAAACTCGGTGGGACCGATTTTGGTAATAAGCAAAACAGAGAGTTGGTCAAGTAAACTCGGTGGGACCAATTGCATGTCTCAGTGAGACCAAAATTATTGCAATAGGCAACAGAGAGTTTGCAAGCCCATCTCGGTGAGACCAAGATCCCATCGGTGAGATTGAATTGATTAGGGTTTCTGGCAGTGGCTATGTCAAGTGAACTCGGTGGCGCCGGATAGATCAAATCGATGGGGCCGAGTTTGACTTTTGATTTAGGACATATGTGGATATGAGAAAGTGGTTGAGGGCTTTGGAGCATATCACTAAGCACTTTGAGCAAGCAAGCCATTAAGCAACACCTCATCCCCTTTTAATAGTATTGGCTTTCCTATGGACTCAATGTGATCTTGGATCACTGAAATAGAAAATGTAGAATCCCGAGCTTTGAGCTTGAGCCAATCCTTTGTCCTTAGCATCTTGAAGGAGCTCCATATCCTCTTGTCCATGCCACTCCATTGTAGAACTTATCTGAAATATACTAGATATAACTATTAGTCTAACAAGATATATGTTGACATTAATTACCAAAATCACCCAGGGAGCACTTGTGCTTTCAATCTCCCCTTTTTGGTAATTGATGACAACATACTACGTCACAGCTTTAGATAAAGATATAGAGAATAGCAAGTAAAGCTCTGGAAGAACATGTAACTTGCAATAAGTTACATGTATCTTGGCTATATGCATCAGAGCAAATGGTTTGTATAAGAAATGTACCTCCATGTTCATGAGTCCATCTTGCAAACAATATGTACATCAGCAAGAGATCCTCATGCACATGATTGTGATGCATATACTTACCTTGTGGACTTGAGATGGCTTTGGAAGAGATGAACCTGAGTAAACAAGGTTACATAACACTGAAACATCTACTAAACAGAGCAAGAACAACAAACCACAAGAGTACCAAGATTGGGATGACATGTAGAGAGTGAGTACTAGGTACTCTATTGAATGTAGACATGTCCCCAAAGGTGAAAGATATGCAGTGATTTCGAAGATTTCCTTCCCTTAGATGTCTTGCTCCCACTGAATCTTATATGGGATACTGGGAGAAGACGGGGAAAAGAAAATCAGAGCAAAGCAAACAAATAATCATAACACAAACTAACATGTCTTTCCCCTCTTAAAGACATGTGACTTCCCTCCTGTTTGAATACCAACCATCTCGGGTCTCTCTCTCTTTGATGTGATTATCTCTCTCTCTCCCCCTTTTGATATAATTAAGCTTTGATGTGAGCTCTCTCTCCCCCTTTGACATCAATTTCCAAGAAGGGATCTTCTAGAGTGTGAGTCAAAATAGGTTTGGTCCTTGAGTCACATAGCAAAGCAGCAGGTAATATGAGATGCTGGTAGAGGATAAGAATCATCGAGTGGAGCTCGAACAAAAATATGCAGGATGCAAATGACAAAATGTTTTCTCAGCATTGAAATTGGTTACACCGATTTGTTTTCTTCTTAGCACCAAATTGGTTTGGTTTAACCGAAAGAGACAAGTCAGTGTGTCCGGGTTCATTACAGAGAGAACACTAGTCACCTCAGCTCACTACGCAAATACGATCGCACAAAGATTTGCAGGGAATTATCTAAAGGATTTGCAATGAATTGGATGCAGGGAATGCAGAACAAAAAGAAAAGAAGTCTAGATGAAGTTTTTTTTGAAAGGGGAAACAAATATGCATGAGACAAATGCAAGAGCACAGAGAAACGCTAGAGAACTTCATCTAGAATTGGTCAGCGACAAAGCACCTATGTTAGAGTATATTGACTTAGAAGTCAAGTGAAGGCACTTGATCATAGCTCATACTCATAGTTTAAGCTCAAAATGGGGTTACCATTTTTTGTTTAAGCATCTTGATGTATTCACATCTTGTTGAGCTGCTTTGACCCATGACTTGGGGTAAGACTTCTCTAAGATGGAATAACATACCTTGGGTGGTGGTGTTGATCTTGATCATGTAGTTGAACTTGTGTGGGATGCTCAAGGTTGACGTAGCTCATCAAGAGTTGGGAGCACCACTTGTAATTGGAGTTCATCTACCTACATGGGTTAGTTTTGCAAGGAAGAGCAATTGTGTATACAAAATGACAATCATGAAATATGATACCAAAAGAATTTTGATATGTAGAAATTGTCAATGGATATATTTAAAGGGTTTCATGCTTCCTTGTCTTCAACCACCGTATTGTAGAGACTTGGGGATGTAGAGATTGCTCAAGTTGTGTGTGAGTTGCAATCCCATAGATTTATATTCATCCAAGTACCTATATTGGTTAGATAACATGCAAGGGTGCAAATGTATCAAAGATATATGATTATCAACATAAGAGAAATATCAAGGATTAGTCAAAGGCTCATGCCTTGCATGTATCCACATGGAGTATTTACTCCACGTTTGAAGCATCAATGATGTTCAATTCACCTCTCAAATGGTAAAATACTTTCTCATCAAGCGGTTTGGTGAATATATCCGCCAATTGCTTACCGGTACGAACATGCTTAAGATCAATATCACCTTTAGTAACATTATCTCGAATGAAATGATGACGAACTTCAATGTGCTTAGTTCGAGAATGTTGCATGGGATTGTGAGCAATCTTAATAGCACTTTCATTGTCACAAAGCAATGGAACATGTTTCACATAGATCTCATAATCCTTTAGAGTTTGGGTCATCCAAAGTAATTGAGCACAACATGAACCGGTGGCAATATATTCCGCTTCGGCGGTGGATAAGGATACCGAGTTTTTTTTCTTGGAGGACCAAAACACAAGAGATCTACCAAGAAATTGAAAAGTACCTGAAGTGGACTTTCTATCAACCTTGTCTCTGACATAGTCCGAATCGGAGTAGCCAACAAGATCAAAATAAGACCTCTTAGGATACCAAATGCCAAAATTTGCTGTATGTATTAAGTATCTCACTATCCTTTTCACAGCCTTAGGATGACATTCTTTGGGGGCCGCTTGATATCGTGCACACATGTACACACTTAGCATAGTATCGGGACAAGAGGCACATAGATATAACAATGAACCAATCATAGAGCGGTAAATTATTTGATCAACCGGTTCACCATCTTTAGTCAAATCAAGATGTCCACTAGTAGGCATGGGTGTATTCATACCTTTGCATTCTTGCATGTTGAACTTCTTGAATAAGTCCTTGGTGTACTTTGTTTGAGAGACAAAAGTACCCTCCTTAGTTTGCTTGATTTGCAAACCAAAAAAGAATTTGAGTTCATTCATCATAGACATCTCAAACTTTTCCGACATTAGTTTTGCAAACTTTTCACTAAAATGAGGGTTAGTCGAACCAAATATGATATCATCAACATAAATTTGGCACACAAATAATTCTCCATTAACCCTTTTAGTAACAAAGAGTAGAATCAATTTTTCCAATCTTAAAGCCTTTTTCATTAAGGAACTTGGTCAAGCATTTATACCACGCTCTAGGAGCTTGTTTAAGACCATAAAGAGCTTTGTGAAGTTTGTAAACATGATTGGCTTTCTTAGGATTAACAAAGCCGGGAGGTTGTTTAACATAAACTTCCTTGTCAATTTCACCATCTAAAAAGGCACTTTTAATGTCCATTTGGTACAAAGTAATATCATGGTGATTATCATAGGCAACTAAGATGCGAATGGACTCAAGTCTAGCAACGGGGGCATATGTCTCACCATAGTCCATACCTTCGACTTGATTGTAGCCTTGGGCGACGAGACGTGCTTTGTTGCGAATGACTTGTCCATCTTCATCTTGCTTGTTGCGAAACACCCATTTGGTACCGATGATGTTGTGGTTGTTGTCGGGCTTCTCGACCAATGTCCACACTTGATTTCTCTCAAAGTTGTGTAGATCTGCATGCATGGCGTTTATCCAATCCAGATCTTCCAATGCTCCTTCAACCTTCATAGGTTCAATGCTAGAGATGAATGAATAATATTCACATTATCCAAACGAGTTTTAGATTGAGTAATTCTCCCGGTTTGGATATCATTGAAGATTTGTTTGACGGGATGATCTCTTGAGACTCTTGCTCGAACTCGTGAGAGCTTTTTCTTGGGTCGGGGTGGAACATCTTCTTCATCATCTTGTCCTTCTTCTTGGCCTTCTTCGTTGTTGACTTTGTCGTTCTCTTGTCGTGGTGGAGAAGGAGGTTGATGAGGTTCATCTTGGTGTAATTCATCATTTTCTTCATATTGGTGTGTCCCACTTGTGGATGCTTCCGTATCAACTCTTGGTTCACCTTGTCGTGAGGTAGAAGCTTCCACTTAGACGGACGAGGTACTCTCCTTCACCTCCATTGGATGAATCTTGCCAATAGACAAGTCTTGGATTTCTTCCGAAGAGTCTTTGTCTCCAAAATCAATTGGCAATTGCTCGATTTGCGAGCCGTTAGATTCATCAAACTTCATATCTACCATCTCTTCAACCTTTCGAGTGAAATTGTTGTAGACACGGTATGTATGAGAGTTTGAGCCATAACCGAGTAGGAAACCTTCATGAGATTTAGGAGCAAATTTAGAACGACGATGCTTATCAAGAATGTAGCACTTTGAGCCGAATACTCGAAAGTATCCAACTTGGGGTTTGTTACCGGTGAGTAGCTTGTGAATATACAAGCAATTTGTTGCATGACAAGCTGTCTCAATCGCTTCTGCCCAAAACTGTTTTGGTGTCTTGTACTCATCAAGCATCATTATTGCCATCTCAATAAGAGTCTGGTTCTTCCTCTCAATAGCTCCATTTTGTTGAGGCATGTACGTAGCCGAGAACTCGTGTGAAATCCCTTCTTCGTCATGAAAGGTATCCACATTTACGTTCTTGAACTCCGTTCCGTTGTCGCTGCAAACCTTCTTGATCTTCACTTCAAATTGATTTTGGGCCTTCCTAGCGAAATTCTTGAAGATCTTTTGGACCTGCGATTTATCATCTAGAAAGAACACCCACGCAAATCTTGAAAAATCATCGACTATGACTAAACCGAACGAGTTACCACCGAGACTCTTGTAAGCGTTTGGACCAAAAAGATCCATGTGAAGAAGTTCGAGCGGTCTTCTCGTGGTGATGATGTTTTTCACAGGGAGGCTTCCTCCAACCTGTTTTCCTGCTTGACAAGCACTGCACAATCTATCCTTGTCAAATATAACATCTTTTATTCCAAGAATATGATCACCTTTAATAAGCTTATCAAGATTTCGCATGCCACATGACCTAACCTTCTATGCCACAACCAACATTTAGAGGATTTAGCAATGAAGAAAGTTCTAGGTTGAGCCTTTTTTAGTGAAATCAACAATGTATAGATCAGCTCTACGTATACCGATAAAGACCATTTTATGATTGTCCCTTCGAAACACTTGGCACTCTACTTCAGCAAATAGAACATTGAAACCAAAGTAATAAAGTCTAGATACGGAAAGTGAATTGTAGCCAAGAGATTCAACGAGCATAATATTTTGTATGGAGCCATCATGTGAGATCGCCACCTTACCAAGGCCAGCCACCTTACCTTTTGAGTTGTCACCAAAAGTGACATACTTTCGAGGGCCGTCGTTTTCAGCAAGCTCACGAAACATATCCTTGTCTCCGTTCATGTGATCGGTACATCCACTATCAAGAACCCATTCCTTTCCTCCAGCCATGTAGCCGCGAAGATTAGCCATAAGACCAAAGTGTCTCATCGCATCATCAAGATCACAGTCACTATCATCATCCTCATCATAGTATCCATGTTCAACGTCATCATGTGATGGATCAATTCCTAGAGAGAGTGATTCATTAGATAAATGATCATCACAATAATGATCATTATGAAATCTAATGGCTTCGGAGATGATATTGCTAATGATTCCTACATCTCCTTTGGCACGCATGAGATCACGGAGCTCAAATAGACAATCACCAAATTTAGGATCATTGGAATTCATTTTATTCAAGGCAATTGACTTATGAAGAATCTCATCTAGATTTTGCAGGGAATAGTTTGGAAATCTTTCCTCAAGAAATCTTCATATGGTGTAGGCACAATGAAGAGCAGGCAAGTTAGGAATCAAGTTTCTAGGTAATCCTCTAGTGATAAAATTTATGGTTCTAAGATTACGGATCATGTCAATAGACTCATCAAGGGTAGGATGCCAGGGGTCAACAAGGCTAGCACAAGGGGTAGTAATGTACTTGTTCAAATGATATTCATTGAAAATCACAAGCATCTCATTTTTCCACTCATGAAAGTACTCTCCATCAAGTATAGGCCCTCTATGTCTAAGACTCTCCAAAGTAGACTCATCCATCTTCCTCCAATGGTGATTAAACCAAAGCAATGGAGACCAAATCTCTGATACCAATTGAAAGGATCGAGAAGAGGTGTCTAGAGGGGGGGGTGAATAGACTCTTAGTAAGAAAAGTATCAATTTTTAATTTCTTCAAGCTGAGGTGGACTTTTAGCACACGTTTAAACAATCACAATACATATCAAGAAATCATGGCAAGAGTATATGAGCAATGGAAAGTAAGCATGCAATTTGCGAGAATGTAAAGGGATGGGATTGGAGTGTGCAAACACAATATGAGACACGAAGATTTTTTATCAATGGTTCCGATTGGTGGTCCTATCGTACATCTACGTTGATGGAGACTTCAACCCACGAAGGGTAACGGCTGCACGAGTCTGTCGGATGTAGGGTTCTGGCAGACCCTTAAGGTTCGAACACTAGGGTGCGCACGAAGATCTCTCCCCTACCGATATACGTCCGATCGCCTCGAGAGATCTGAGCTAAAAACGAGGAACAACACGAGGGGCACAAGATTTATACTGGCTCGGGCCACCATTGTGGTGTAATACCCTACTCCAGTGTGTGGTGTGGTGGATTGCCTCTGGCGCTGATGGTGAATAGTACAAGGGAAGAACAACCTCGCGAGAGGTGTTCTTGAGCTGGTGCGATGAACTGCTTGGGTGAGTTCGATCACCTCTCTCTCTCTGATGAGCACTCGCTTTGTTCTCTCCTTCTCCACCTCCCCCCTACTGTGGTGGCTAGTCCTATTTATAGAGGCCCTGGTCCTCTTCCCAAATATTGAGCGGGAAGGGTGCCAACAACGGCCATTTTGAAGGGGAACATCTAGTACGAGTTATCCTGACTAAAGTTGGTCTTCGGCTTCCAAAAGCACTTGCAATGACGCCGTCTTGGGCTCCACGGTGACCTCCATCCTGCCGCTCCGCTGGTCTTGGTCTCATTGCACCAAAATGGCAACCTTTGCCTGATGCCTCGATACTCCACGTCTGTGCTTGCCCCATTTGCACCAAAGAGGAAACAAGGACACTGCGCAGGCCGGCGCCCGCCTCGCCTCGATCATCATGGCTTGCGTCACGAGCACCTCACGAGGTACCCTGCCTTGATCTCTCCGCCTCCTCGCGAGCCTGCCTGGCGAGGCTGTCCCTGAGGAAGCCTTGCATCGTCCTCCCCGTGAGGCTTGGCCCCTCGTGAGGGTCTTGAGTCTTGCGCTGATGAAGATGGGCCACATTGGGCCACCATTTGATCCACGCCGCAGGCCGCAGGCAGGCAAGTCTGGGGACCCCCGTTCCCAGAACACCGACGGTAGCCCCCGGGCCCAAGGAGCGCTCGGACTTGGCTTAGTGGAGAAGCGAAGGGGCAAGTATGTAGCGCCGCGGGCCCCATCAGCCTGCGGCCTTGGGCGCCATGTGGCGGTTGATTGGACGCGGGCGTCTCCGCTTCCCCACGCTGCCTCGGCAACTGCTCGACTTGACAAGTCCCTGCATGCAGAAACAGGTCATGATTACCTGCGATCGTGGAGGCCGACGGTTGGCTTCCTTCCGGTTATAAATGCAGGAGGGCGCAAGCCTCCGCTGTACATCTCCCTCCTTTCTTCCTTCTTTCTCCCCATCCCAGCTACTCGCCATCCCCCATGGCGCCGCCGAAGAGGTTCTTGGCTGCAGAGAAGGGAAAGGCTCGTCGGGAAGGGCCTGACTCTCCCCCGGCCAAGCGCGGCCGAGGTCGTGCACGCAAGCATCCTGTGGCTCCTGCAGCGGCTTCCCACGGTCCCGGAGGCTATCCCCTGCGTGGCGATGGGCGCGTGGTTGTCGAGGGAAGGGGCGCCATGACTGCACGGCCTCCCAGGCCGCGCTTCCACTCGGCGGAGGTGCTGCCGGAGTTCGTCGTGTGGTCGGCGGAACCCACCAGCACCTGGCTCCAGCTTCCCCGCTTCTTTGCAGGTGAACTTCCGGCCGGCGCTCCGTGCGGCATCTGGCTTCAAGCGGATGGTTGCTGCAGCAGGGTTTCGCCGGAGGTCTCCGTCGCCGGGAATGTGGCCCTGACCCGCGGCGGGCAAACATTCGCCCGCGTGCGTGGCCTGAGCCAGCGGTGCACCCTGCACTTCAAGTTCAATGGTGACGCCACCCTCTATGTTAGGGTGTTCAGAGAAGAAGGTCGCCGCGCTGGGTGCTGCCCCGAAGACGATGACCGCGACCGGGTACCCAGCCCCGGTGATGATCGGGATGAAGATGATGGTAGGCGCGTGGTCGGCGGCGCTCGTGGCTCGCCAAGCTTCGGCGGCTCTCCTTCGGACAGCAGCTCCTCCAGCGGTGGCCGCGACTAGCCTCCACGCCGTCGCGCTCGCCTTGAGGGAGGTAGCGGGTCAGTCCGCCATCGCGCCTCGATGAAGCGCGAGGAGGAGTCCGACTGAGCTCCGGAGGCAGCACGAGCCCTCGCCGTGAGTTGGTGATGAGAAAGTTGTGCCTATTTTGTTTTTCTCCCTTCCCTACGCAAAGAGAGAGTAGTGTGGGGCCCCATGGGGGTGTGTTGGACTGTTGTCATTAATTATCATGCTATTTCTGCTATTTCTGTGCTGTGTTTTTGTGCCACATGGCCGCGTGCAGGAATTACTTAGCTCGGGGGGACTTGCCGCAGTCTTTGCTTCCCGAGGCTGAGGCCTCGCCGCGCGCTTCATGTCCTGCAAGGATTAGTCAGGAGTGGTAACTTCCGGTCTCGGTCGCGGAGGCGACCGACTCAGGTCCTGTGTTCGTGTCGCGATGCCCGTGGGGCACGGACTGGGAGGGGTGCTCCCATAGTGGACTTGGATAGGAAAGCCTCAAACGACTAGGGCAGAGAACACTCACGAGGGCGCCCGCATAGCCCTCTCGCGAGACTCGTGCGAGAGAAAACGAGGCAAATAGGCGAAAAAGACAGAGAGTCATAAGTCAAGGACGGCAACAACTCCAATAAAACTCCAAATAGGGGCGAACAAGCCAACTGCAGAAAGCAAATGAAAAAGCCGCGTCCGGCATCTAATCTAGTCTTCGACGTCTTCTCACCAGCGCGGAGCTAAGTGCTGCCACTCGGCGTGGGCGGGAGCCCCCGAGGCCCGAGGGTGGCTCTCCGGAGACTCCGGGGCGTGTATAGCCCCAACTCATTATTACGTGAGAGTGTCACGGGCGGCGAGCTTCACAGGCATTGGCCTTCTTCACAGGCTCCGGGCCTTTCTCGGGGAAATGAGCTTCACAGGCGTTGGCCTTCTTCACAGGCACCGGTCCTTTCTTGGTTCGTCTAGCTTCACAGGCACCGGGCCTTCTTTACAGGCTCTGGGCCTTTCTTCAAGGGTATAACTTCCGGAGATGCTGGATGTTCCACGCGTTCGGGATGGGCACCCCCTCCTCAGTATCCAAGCGTGTGGCGTCAGGCCTAGAAACATGAACAACCTTGAACGGGCCCTCCCACATGGGCGAGAGATTGTGTAACCCCTCCCTGGAGAGCACGCGTCTGAGCACGAGGTCACCTACCTTGAGGGTCCTGGGGCGGATGTTGCGGTAGTGGTTCCGCCGCAGTGCTTGCTGGTATCTCGCAGCCCGAAGCGCAGCCTCCCGATGGCCCTCCTTCCCAAGCATGAGGTTCACCCCCTGAATCGCGTCCTGCTATGCTTCGTCGAAAGCCAGGACCCGCGCGGAGCGATGCCTGGCCTCATGAGGAAGGACCGCCTCGGCACCGTAGACGAGGAAGAACGGGGTTTCGCCGGTAGACTTGGTGGCGGTAGTACGGATGGACCATAGCATGGACTGAAGCTCGTCGTGCTAGCCCCTGCCGCGGGCCTCCAGCTTCTTCTTGAAGGTTCGAGTTTTGAGGCCTTTTAGGACCTCCGCGTTGGCGCGCTCAGCTTGGCCGTTGCTCCGAGGGTGTGCCGCCGAAGCATAGCATATCTGCGTTCCAAGGTTAGCACAATATGTTTTGAAGAGATTGCTAGTGAACTGCGAACCGTTGTCGGTGATGATGCGATTGGGTACCCCAAACCGGCTCACGAGGCCCCTGATGAACTTGACTGTTGAGCCAGCAGGGATGGTGCGGACAACTTCCACTTCTGCCCACTTGGTGAATTTGTCAATGGCGACGTAAAGGTAGCGGTAGCCCCCTGGCGCCCGAGGAAATGGGCCAAGGATGTCTAGTCCCCAAACAGCGAACGGCCACGAGAGGGGAATGGTCTGGAGGCCCTGAGCTGGCTGGTGAATCTTCTTGGCATGGAATTGACAGGCTTCACAAGCCTTCACCAGCTCGTTTTTTGATTGTGTCATTGAGTGATGTTGGCCAATAGAAACCACTGCGAAACGCCTTGCCGATGAGTGTGCGCGAAGACGAGTGGTGCCCGCAGTCTCCATCGTGAATGTCTACCAGCAGCTCTTTCCCTTGCCCCCTGGAAATTCAACATAGAGTAACATCATTCGGCCACTTTCGGTAGAGCTCTCCGTCTTGGATGCAGTAGATCGTGGCCTGCCGCGCCATGCGTTCCACATCCTCCTCCTCTTCCGACAGGATCCCTTGCACCAAGTAATCCTTGAACTCCGCGGTCCAACATCCCTCCTGAGGCTCTAGCGCTAGGAGCAGGCATGCCCCTGAAGTCGGGCCACAGGCCGGGGCTCCCGAGGCAGGCGGTTGAGGGAGATCCTCCCGAGGCTGTGTTGTGCTCGATAGTGATGGTGCTATTGAGGGTTTGAAGAGTCACTCGTCGAAGACGCCAGGCTCCTGAGGCAACTGTCGGATCACGGGTTCCGGCAGACCCTTAAGGTTCGAACTCTGGGGTGCGCGCGGAGATCCAACCCTCCACCGTCTCGTACCTCGCCGAATCGCAGGGATCTAAACTACTAACAAGAACAACACAAGAGACACAAGATTTATACTAGTTCGGGCCACCTTTGTAGTGTAATACCCTACTCTAGTTTCTGGTGTGTGGATTGCCTCTGGGGCCGACAAAGAACAGTACAGGTAAGAACAGCCTCGCGAGTGTCTGTTCTTGGTGTGTGCATTGAACGGCTAAGTGGTGCCCCGTTGCTCTAGCTTGAGGAACGGGTTTCTCTCTCTCTCTGGATTCTGACTGCTCGATCCGATCCTCCTCTTCTGAGTGCGGCTACACCTATTTATAAGCGAAGGCCCTGGGCCTCTTCCCCAAATATTGAGCGGGAAGGGCGCCAACAATTGGCCATTTTGAAGGGGAACAGCGGGTACACTTATCCTGACTAAAGTTGGTCCTCGCCGCCAAAGGCTCGTGATGACGCCTTTGCTTGGGCTCCACGATGACTGCATTCCAGCTGTTGGGGCTAGTCTTGATCTTGTTGCACCGAAACGGATGCCTTTGCTCGATGCCCTTGCTGCGCTTGCCCCTTTGCACCAAAGAGGAAAGGAGGGCCGCTGCCTTGAGCTGGCGCCATTTGGCGCCCTTGGTCGTCATGGCTTACGCCACGGGCACCTCGCGAGGTACCCGCCTTGAACTCTCCGCCTCCTCGTGAGCCAGCCTGACGAGGCCGTGCCTGAGGAAGCTCTTGGTCGTCCGTCCCGCGAGGCTTGGCCCCTCGCGAGGGTCTTGAGCTTGTGTTGGTGAAGATGGGCCATCCTGGGCCTCCTTTGAGCCACGCCGCAGGAGCATGAGCGAGCAAGTCTGGGGACCCCGTTCCCGAGAATGCCGACAGAGCCGGGGGCCACGACGCGCCCGGACTTGGCCGTGCGGAGAGGCGAAAGGGCAAGTGCGAAGCGTCGTGGGCCCTAGCAGCCTGTGGCCTTGGGCGCCGCGTGGCGGTTGATTGGACGTGGGCGCTTCTGCAACCGCGCTGGTTGATAACAGAGCGGCATCTTTCTTGCCTCCTTTACTTTCTCCAGTTGCTGCTCAGATCCCCTTTCTTGCGCCTCTCCTTCCTGCTTCCAAGACCTTCAGATCCACTCCGCCTCCGTGCCCCAGCCAGTCATGGCTCCTCGCCAAACCCCGGCTGGAGTCTGGTACTCTCCTGCTTTGGAGCCGCCGAACGTGTCGTGGCAAAGCCTTGCTCGACAGCGCCCGTGGCGGAGGCGCAGGGCGCCGTGAACGGCGGTGTTCAAGGCCGGCTCCTCCGCCCCTGAGGGTCGGGGGAGTACCTTCTACCCGTTCTTCGCGGGCGCCATTATTGCTGGTCTGTCGCCTCCCTTCTCTGAATTCTTCTTTTCCATCCTTTGCCATTACAACATTCACGCTTTGCACCTCCATCCCAATTTCATCCTTCTCCTGGCAATCTTCGCCTACTATTGCGAGGCCCATGTTGGGGTGAAGCCCTCGGTGGCCTTGCTGCGCCACTACTTCTTCCTCCGATTCTCCCGTGGTCCCGTCTCCGCGTGCGCGAGCTTCGTCGCATATGGCGGAGCTATTGCCATTTCAAACACTGGGAAGCGGATTGAGGGCTTTAGGAGCAAGTGGGTCTTGGTGGATCCCGGGCGGATCCAACCTCGACTGATCCTCCCCACGGAGCCCGCCGAGAGCTCTGACGACTGGTCCCGGGCGAAGCTTCGGGATCCTCGCCTTGGAGTGCCTTTGGAGAGGATGGACGCAGATCTGAAGCCGGACGATGCGGCGGCGACAGCGAGGTTGACTGCAAGGCGTCGTTCTTGAGGGAGTTCTGGAACACCGGCTGGCTCCGCTCCGCCAAGATTGCCTCCGATGTGGAGGCCTAACCCGAGCCCGTGGCCTGGCGGCGAGGATCTGTGACGGTCCTCCAGTCCTTGGTAGGGGCGATGTGGCGAGACCGAGGCGCCCACGCCTGTTTCTTCGCGAGGATTGGGAGCAGGTTGTGGGGTCCATGCCCGCCTTCAATGGGGATGGGCTCGTGCCCGCGAAGGCCCCGGAGGACCTGGTGGACGTGCCCTCTTCCGACTCCAGCGAAGAGGCGGAGGAGAGGGAGCCAGGAGAGGGGGTTGATTCGGGGGCGGAGTCAAGGGCTCCCTCCCTGCGGCGCAGGCCCCGCGTTCTCCGCCTCCCCGAAAGTGACGACGACGAAGATGAAGATGAGCGGGGAGGCAAAAGCCTGCCTCCGATCCCGAAGAAGGACCGGACTGGGCTGGTCCCATGGTCCGCCCGGCCCAGGCGATCCGCGGACGCGCCTGCCGCTCCTGGTCCCCTTGAAGCCGATCCCTGCAGCCGGCTCTCGGGCTTCAAGTATGGCCGGAGGCTGCTCGAGTCCACTAGAGACGACCTGTAAGTGCCCGTCACATGCCTTGATTATTGCTGTGTTGACGAGATCTGATGTCCATGCGCTTCGGTCAGGCTGGCGCCTGCGGCGAAGAAGCTAAAGGGGGCTCCTGAGGCCTCATCCGTGGTGATGCCTTTGCCCGAAAAGGAAGACGACCCCGACGCCCAGGCCTCTCATGTCCGGGCGTCCTTGCGAGGCCCGGCTGAGCCCGCTGGGGCGAGCTCAGCCCCCTCGTCCCAAGCGGCTCCCGAGGCGGCCTTGCTGGGCGCAGCCCCCATCGTCGTTGTGGCGCCGCTGGTTCCGCCTCAGGGCGCAGTGGTTACGCCGCCGCCAACTCCTCCTGCTCCGCCTACTGCTGTCTCTCCGACCCCTCCCACGGTCTGGACCGACCACGCTTCTTGGCTGGACCGGCTGCGGCAGGATCTTCTGGGCGCCGACCCTCGCTTGGTGGCCGGGCGCCTGGAGCTGGCCTCTGGCTGGATTCGTGCCGACGCTTCGATTCGGGCGGCGCTGGTCCAGGCTTCGACGGCCTGTGACGAGGAGAAGCAGGCTGTTCGCGAGGCGAAGGTAGCCCGCGATGCTGCCCTGGGGGAGGCAACCAGCATCGGAGGCCGCTACGAGACGCTGGAGGGTGAGCTAAAGGGCTTGCAGAACCAGCTCGCCGAGGAGGCTCGCCTCCGCCAAAGAGCAGGAGGAAGGCATGAAGGCTCGCGAGGCGGCCATCAAGGACTGGGAGGCCAAGTTGAAGAAGCGCCGCGACCGCCTTGACGCTGCGTTGGGGTCAGGAACTGGAGGCGAGGAAGGTCGAGCTGGACGCCAAGGCGCGGGTTCTGGCTGAAGACCGCGTGGCCTTCATGGATATGGAGGTGAAGGCTCGCGTCCTGCTGAGGGAGCTTTATGACAGCGGCTTGGAGAGCCCACTGGCCGGCGCGGAGGACGTCCCCGCCAAGGTGCTTCCCTTCATGATCCGCGCTCTTGAAGATGTCTCCCTTGGTCTTGGCCCCACGGCTGAGGCCGAGGCGCGGGTCTTGTCTTCTGCGGCACTGACGCGGATCCTCACCCACATCTATCTTTGCGACCCCAGCGTCGACTTGGACAGCCTGCTGGAGCCGGTGAGCAGCGAGCACGCAGCTGCCGCTGCCGAAGCTGTGAAGGGTTGCTCGGAGGCTCTGTTGGGGAAGTTACAGGCCTTCAGCACCAAGCCGAAGCGAGGCGCTACCGGCCCTGCTGCTTCACGAGGCGCGCCCACTCCGCGCTGCTCCACCGCCGACAACTGACTCCGCTGCGGCTCCTGCCTCGCTTGTAATTCCTGCACATGTATCATGCCTTGGGGAGGCGTTTAAACTTGCGTTTGGTACTGCGATAACAATGCAGACTATAATATTTGCTTTTGAATTCCTTGAAATTTGTGCTTCCTACTTGCTTATCTTCTACGCCGGCAGAGCCTGCCTCAGATACCTCAGCCGCCGTTAGCCCCGACCGGAAACCAGGACGGGACCAAGGGGTGAGGGGCTACGTGACAAGTTAGGCTCCTGAGTCGCGATGCTCAGGAGTCCCCCTTGGCGCACGAACAGCAAGTAGGGAGGTGGCGCGGGCGGATCGACCGTTCTACGTCTGGCAGGTCTGCCTCACAGATACCCCAACCGCCGTTAGCCTTTCGGAACTAAGGGGTGAGGGCTACGTGACCAGTTAGGCTCTCGAGTCGCGATGCTCGGAGTCCCCTTGACGCTCAAGCGGCATGCGTACCTTGGCTCCGCTCGGGAGTGGTGTGCGACGAACCAGGCCCGAGGGCCTGGCTGAGTGGCGTGCATCCGGCGTGACCCAGCGCAGCCCGTGTCCAGCCCCTCGCTGCACTCCCGAGAGGAGGCGCGGCGGCGAGGCCAGACAACTGAGCTCTGGGCTCCACGAGGTTGACGCGACCCGGAGGCCACCCTCGATCGTTTATCACCAGCTGGAGCATAGCGCTTCCGCACGCGTACGGGCATAGCCGCTCCTCGGCAGTGTCGTCAGCCAGCGCGGAGCATGGTGCTTCCACTGGAACGTGGGAGGGGGCTCCCCTCCGGGAGGAGCCCCCGGGGCGTATACAGCCCCACCCTGACACGTGGCTAGCACGGTAGGGCTAGACGAGGTGTATCTGGGCACCCGTGAGCCAGCGCGGGACTCACGAGGCCCTACCTCAAGGCGGGTTGCGCCTGGCTCTGGGCCTTATCTTCGAGTGTGTTCCTGCAAAAATGGCTAGATGCCGGTGCTCTACGTCTTCGGGTCCCGGCTCTCGGGCTGGTCTCTACCGTCCGGCAAGCCAGGTCGCGATGCCATGGACAAGACCAGAGGGTGAGGGCCGGAGAGCCGGTAGAGCCCCGAGTCGCGATGCTCGTGCACCCCCTTTAACGCATAAGCAGGTGATTAGATGACACAACTCACGTCCTCGGGTCCTGGCTCTCGGGCTGGTCTCTACCGTCGGCTGGCAAGCCAGGTCACGATGCCATGGACAAGACCAGAGGGTGAGACGGAGAGCTGGTAGGAGCCCCGAGTCGCGATGCTCGTGCACCCCCGTTTAACGCGCAAGCTGGGTCGGAGGCAACAACTCTACGTCTTCGGGTCTCGGCTCTCGGGCTGGTCTCTACCGTCGCTGGCAAGCCAGGTCGCGATGCCATGGACAAGACCAAAGTGTGAGGGCCGGAGAGCCGGTAGGAGCCCTGAGTCGCGATGCTCAGGCACCCCCCCCCCTTTAACGTGCAAGCTGGATTGGATGACGAAACTCTACGTCCTCGGGTCCCGGCTCTCGGGCTGGTCTCTACCGTCGCTGGCAAGCCAGGTCGCGATGCCATGGACAAGACCAGAGGGTGAGGGCGGAGAGCGGTAGGAGCCACTGAGTCGCGATGCTCAGGCACCCCCCTTTTAACGTGCAAGATTTCACCGCCCAGGAGAAGGCACTAAATAACAAGCATGGTGGAGCATAATCCTAAGGAAAACGCATGAAGGATACATGCCGCTGGGACTGGCCCGAGCGGCTTGGGGATGATGCAGCCCGAGGGGCGCCCCCAACAGGGTAAGCTAAGGACATGAAATAAAAGGGATACATGCCGCAGGGACGGACCCACGCGGCCTGGGAATAATGCGGCCCTGAAGGCGCTCCCAGCCGGACATAAAACTTAAAGATGTCACCTGGTGATGTTGGGGATGAAGGGCTGTTGATGTAGCAGACTCGGTGGGCTGCGGGAGCCGATCCTCACGAGCCCCTAGGCTCAGGGGCCTCGGGAGGCTCTGGAGGTGCTGGCGGCCCCTCACGGGCCATCTCCATCTCCGCCAGGGCTGCGGCGTGCCTGACCTCTTGAGCCTCCAGGATGGTCCTCATGAGACGCTGGTGTGCAGCAGCCGCGTTTGGCAGGCCATAAGGCATGCGTACGTAGCTGTGGGGCGGGCCCTCGCAATGTCCCACTTGCGAGGGCCAGAGGCATTCTTGAGATGCGGCTCGGTTGAGCCCTGGTACGTCGATGCAGAGGCGTAGCCCACCATCCTCGCCTGGATGGGGGGCCACAGCGGGCAGGCGGCGGCTGCCCCTCATGACCCTTGACTCCTGTAGCTCCTGAATGGCCTTGCTGATGAACACTTCAGGGTTCTGTTCTCCCGGTCTTGCTCCCGCTATGCGGAAAGCGTGCTTCAAACACGCCCACGTGGTGCCCAAGTGCCTCCCTCGAGACCTTGGCGAGGTCGGTGGCCCTCCAGGGAGAGCCCCGAGCCTGCCCGAGGAGAGCGGGCGCGCCTTCCTATGCGATGGAAGGAGGCTCCCCTTGGCTGGGCGCTGGCCCCTGTGGGGGCCTGTCTCTTGATGAGCCGGGCCGGCCGATGTCTTCTTCTTCTTGGGTGCTGCCTCGGGAGGCGCCCCGTCATTGTGGTCCGGGTCTTCCAAATGCGGCGCGGCTCAAAAGCTCGCTTCCAAGGAGCATCTTGCATCTCTCTCTTCATAGGGCACCGTGATGACCGCCGCTTCTCGGCATCTTGAGGATGTTGTAGCCATGGTGGGTCACGGCCATGAATTTGTCCAACGCTGGGTACCCGAGGATGGCGTTGTACGACAAAGTAATGTGAGCAACGTCGAAGTCGATGAGCTCGGTGTGGTAGTTGTCGCGGGCCCCGAAGGTGACAGGAAGGCGGACCTGCCCGATCGGGACCGTGGAGCCGTCGGTGACTCCGGAGAAGGGCTTGGTTGGCTGAAGCTGGTTGTAGGGCACTTGAAGATTGTTGAAGGTCTCCACGGACAGGACATTGAGCCCTGCTCCACCGTCGATGAGGGTCTTGGTGACCAGCACGTTGCTGATGATTGGGGAGCAAAGCATTGGGAGGACTCTGGCTGTGGCTGCGCACTTGAGCTGATCCGCTGAGCTGAACGTGATGGCGCACGCCGACCACCTGAGAGGGCGCGTGGACTCGAGCTTGGGGAGGACTGCATTCACTTCACGGGCGAACTGCTTGAAGATGCAGTGGGAGGCTGGGGCTTGGGCTCCGCCCAGGATGCAGGCGATCGCGCGCGCTTCCTGGAAGCCCCCAGCCCCGTCGTCCTGATGGCGGTCTTTGATTCTCCTTGGTGGCAGCGGCAGCGGAGGGAGGCCCGCGTTCCCTTGCGGACGATCCTCACGAGGCTGATCCCTCCAGCCCCCCTCGCGAGGTGGGTCTTGCCAGCGGTCCTCACGAGGTTCGTCGCGCCACCCTTGGCGCGGGCCGCGGTCTTCCCAGCGTCCTACATTTCTTCCTCCTCCTCGACCGTAGCCCCGGTCGCTGGGTTAAGGGCGTCTGCCGACCCTTCCTTCGCACACGGCCCGGAGCTCTTGACATTCATTGGTGTTGTGGGTGTGGAGGTCGTGGTACACGCAGTACCGGCTGCCCTTGGAAGACTCGGGCTGATCTCTGCCCCGCTTGGTGTCTGGTTCGGCCGCGAGTACGGCAGCCCCCTTGCGCTTTGCGTCCTTGGCCTTGGACTTCTTCTCTTCGGGATCCGCGGCAGGCAGCTCGAGGAGGGAGAGGCGCCCCTCCTCAGCCCTGGCGCACTTGGTCGCCAAGTTGAACAGCTCCAGGGAGGTGCACAGATCTTCATGCATCGCCAGCTCCTCCTTCATCTTGATGTCGCGCACGCCGTAGGAGAAGGTAGAGATGATGGCCTCCTCCGTCACCCTGGGGATCTTGAGGTGCGCGTTGTTGAAGCGCTGGATGTACTTTTGCAGGGTTTCCCCTGGCTGTTGCTTGATTCTGCGCATCTCGCTCACAGCGGGTGGCCGGTCGCGAGTACCTTGGAAGTTGGCGATGAAGCGGGTGCGCATCTCGGCCCAGGAAGAGATCGTGCCTGGGGCCAGATTCAGAGCCAAAAGGGGCTCCGTCCTTGAGCGCCATGGGAAACTAGTTCGCAATGACCTTTTCATCTCCGTTGGCAGCCTCGATGCCCAGCTCATAGAGCTGGAGGAACTCCGTAGGGTCTGCCGTGCCGTCGTAGCGTGGGGGCAGGTCTGACTTGAACTTGGCGGGCCAGGCGACGCCCCGTAGCTCAGTGGTGAAGGCGCGGCAGCCCGCCGTAGCCGCGGGGGGCCTCGACAGCAGAGAGCTTGGTCTTGCAGGCCTCCCTGCGCCGGGGCTGGGGGCAGCGCAGGGTCTTGACGTGCTGGAGCGGGGAGCGCTCGGGCAGCTTCTCGTGGGCGAGGAACTTCTTGGCAGCTCTGCTCTTGCCGCGCTGGCGCCTGGCGGAGCGGGTTCCGCCAGGCCACGCGCCTTTGGGGCCAGGGCGCCGTCTTGAGGAGGAGGCGGCCGAGGCGCCCGAGGAGCTTCATCGCCCAGCTGGGACGGGTGCGGTGCCAAACGGACAGCGTTGGGTCGCCTCCAGCATGACGAGCTTCAGCGATGCGGTCGAGCCATTCTTCGTAGACGCTGCCGACGGGCGGTAGCGCAGGAGTTCGTTAGCGCTGGCGAGTGCAGCTCGGGCCTCCATGGCGCGAAGCGTGACGAAGAACCAGCGGGGGTGAGCGAAGGCGTGGCAGTGCGGCCGTCCCGCCTCATGGGCGGGTACTGGGACTTCGCTTGCTACTCGTTCCCCGCCGGGCCGGTGGCGGCGTTGACAGCCGGTGACAGGGAACGACGAGGGCGTCCACCGGCGGGAGCTGTCTGGGTGACGTGGGAAGCGTGGGCGGCTCGGCGCTTCAGCGCTGACCCGGCAGGCGTCGAACATGGTTGCGATGGTCGGGAAGAACGAGGTGACGAAGGCGGATTCCGCGCACCTACCCGGGCGCGCCAAATGTCGGATCACGGGTTCCAGCAGACCCTTAAGGTTCGAACTCTGGGGTGCGCACGGAGATCCAACCCTCCACCGTCTCATACCTCGCCGAATCGCAGGGATCTAAACTACTAACAAGAACAACACAACAGACGCAAGATTTATACTAGTTCGGGCCACCGTTGTGGTGTAATCCCTACTCTAGTTTGTGGTGTGGATATTGCCTGCAGGGCCGACGAAGAAGCGATGCAGGGAAGAACAGCCTCGCGAGGGTCTGTTCTTGGTGGGTGTGATGAACTGCTAAGTGGCGCCCCGTTGCTCTAGCTTGAGGAACGGGTTTCTCTCTCTCTCTGGATTCCGACTGCTCGATCCGACCCTCCTCTTCTGAGTGCGGCTACCCCTATTTATAAGCGAAGGCCCTGGTCCTCTTCCCCAAATATTGAGCGGGAAGGGCGCCAACAATTGGCCATTTTGAAGGGGAACAGCGGGTACACTTATCCTAACTAAAGTTGGTACTACGCCAAAGGCACCTTGGTGATGACGCCTGCTTGGGCTCCACGATGACTGCATTCCAGCCGTTGGGGCTGGTCTTGGTCTTGTTGCACCAAAATGGATGCCTTTGCTTAATGACCTTGCCTGCGCTTGCCCCCTTTGCACCAAAGAGGAAAGGAGGACGCTGCGCGGGCTGGCGCCCGGCTGGCGCCCTTGGTCGTCATGGCTTGCATCACGGGCACCTCGCGAGGTACCCCGCCTTGAACTCACCGCCTCCTCGTGAGCCAGCCTGACGAGGCTGCAGGCTCGAGGAAGCTCTTGGTCGCCCCGCCTCATGAGGCTTCTGGCCTCGCGAGGGTCTTGAGCTTGTGTTGGTGAAGATGGGCCGTCTTGGGCCTCCTTTGAGCCACGCCGCAGGCCGCAGGCAGGCAAGTCTCGGGACCCCCGTTCACAGAACGCCGACAGCAACCGCCAGGAAGTCCTCCTGGCGATGCCATCAGCCTCTTGATTGGTGTCGCGAGGCACATGTTGCAACTCCAGCCCCCAAAACTGTTTCTCCATCCTGCGGACCTCCGCGAGATATGCTTCCATCTGTTCGTCCTTCGGCTCGTATACCTTGTTGGAGAAGTTGACGAGGAGTTGTGAATCGCCCTTGATGATGTGGCACTTTACCCACAAGGCGGCTGCAGCTTTCAAGCCCGCTATCAGGCCCTCGTACTTTGCTATGTTGTTGGAGACCTTCTCTCCATGCTGGAAGCAGAGTTGCACAACATAGTAGAGCTTGTCCTGAGTGGGGGATATGAGCACTGCGCCAGCCCTCGCTCCCTGTCGCGAGAATGCCCCGTCGAAGTACATGACCCAGCCGTCAGGCGCTTCACTTCCCGGGGAAAGCGACCGGTCCTCGCTCGCTTTGAGCCCCGATGACTTTGCCCATTCTGCCACGAAATCTGCAAGTGCGGCTCCCTTGATGACTCTGGTCGTGCTGAATTCCAGCTGAAACGCTTGCAATTCGATGTTCCATTCAGCGACTCTTCCGGCTGAGTTGGGGCTCCTGAGTACCCTTTCCAAGGGGTATGCTGAGACGACCTTGATGGGATGGCCTTGAAAGTAGTGCCGCAGCTTGCGCAAAGCCACTAATAGTGCGAGGAGGAGTTTTTGGGGCATGGGGTACCGCGCCCTCGCGTCCCGTAGCATCGTGCTAACGAAGTATACATGGTTCTTGACGAGGTTGAGGGTGCTGGCGCAGCCCGCGTCCTCCGGAGGTTGAGGCGCCTCCTGAGACGATGGAGCCCCCAGCGCTTGGTCGCCTGGAGAGGCCTCCTCCGCTCCAGGTGCGCTCCCCTGCTGAGGTTGATCCTTTCCTGCTGCGGTCGTGGTTTTCGCGAGGCTTTCTAGGCTTTGCTCTGCTTCGGCCGGGACGGCGGTTGCGGCCTTGGTCCGGCGCTCCTCTCTAACCGCCACCAGGGCTGCGCTGGCGGAGTAGGGGTGTGTCGTGGAATTGTCACGTCAGATGTCCTAGTGAAAGGACTTAGTCGTGGGGCCATCGCAACTAGGAAGCTTGAAGGGGTTAATCAGGACAAGAGACACGAGAGGTTTATACTAGTTCGGCCCCTTACGATGAAGGTAAAAGCCTACGTCTAGTTGTGATTGGGATTATGTATGTCTCGATAACCAAGAAGTAGAATTGCTTGACCTAGCTCTCGAGCTGTTGTTTTCATATCTTGAACCGCCGCCGGGTCATCCCCTTATATACTGAGGTCGACGCCCAGCGGCTCTACAGAGTCCCGGTCGGCTTATAGATTGTATCCGGCTCGGTCTCTTAATATTTCTTGCCTTACAGTACAAGTTACATGATCAAAGCGGTTTAACACTACGAGCCTTAGGCCACCTCTGGGCCGTTGGGCCTTTATTAAGCCACCGTCTTCAAGCTTGAGCTTCTGTCTTCAAGAATGCTTGTAAGTATAACCCGGCTCCTTTTGGCGGGTCATACTAATAGTTATATCCCCAACATTAGGGCCCAGGCTGATTTGAACTAGTTCATGTCAGCCTTCAATATTTAAGAAAAAGTTCTCCGCCTCTTATTTAAGAAGATTCATGCAACTCGCCATGACGTCATCCTTCAAATTTGTGGTAACCCTCCATGACGTCACCTGTCACAAATGTATGCTTTGTCCAACACATCTCAACGGATCTTTGTCTTAATGACCGTACGAAAATCGAGGCGCCTTTGTAGTTGGATAATTATGTTTTTCGGCCTCCTCGTTTTTCGCACCCACTTCACAGGTCTTTCCTCATAAGTAGACCCGACTAGGTCTCCTCTCATTCTCCGTTTTTCATCTTCTTCCTTTCGCCCCCATCTGCCACTGGAGCTCCGCCGCCGTCGCCACTGCGCCCTTCGTCCTCGTCGAGCTTGGCCGCTTCATTGACCTGATCTTGACCAGAGAACAGCAACGCTCCTCCTCCGCAGATCCATCGCAGTAAGTTCTTCCCCTTTCCGCGCCATAGATCTGCGTTAGGGCTAGCGCGTTCCTCTGTACGGGCACAGTTCATCCGAGTTCCTGCGTTTTTCTTGACATGGCTTCGTCAGATCCAAAAGATCCCATAAATCTGATGCGGCTCGTATTCTGCATCCATTTTGATTAACAGTCATCCCTTCTTGCTTGTAAGAAACCCTCATCTCAGCACATGAACTTCTCTACGCTCTGTTTTTAGGTCTAGTATTTCTTCTTTCCTGAACCTTTGTTTGATCCAAAATAATTACTGCAAACTGTGGAACTTGTTTGTCCTACACTTAGGAAAAATCCATAACTTGTTAGATTTGCTAGTCATGGCGGCTCTGACTGCCGGCTTAAGAAAGTAATAATCTGAACTTCCCCTGTTAGTTGAAATAACACTGATGGCTTTAGAACACTTATGGCGGCTTACGTAACCCGGATGTAACTATCCTTATACCATTAGGCCCCTCGATAAGTCGCCATAGCTCATTCTACCAATATTTTTCCTGCCCGGCTTAAATTTGAACCGGCCTTGTTTACCTTGTATTTAGGCTTTCAAATATTATGGCGCCAAAGCACCTACCACTTGCAACTGGGTGAAATCCATTGTCCTTGTGACAAAGATTTTGGATGACTTCACAAGGCGGCTATCTGCCAAAGAAAGAAGTCCTGCCTTACCGTGCTCCTCACCCGGATGAAGAAATCCCTCAACCCAAGGACGGAGAGGTGGTTGTTTTTACTGATCATATGAACCGGGGCTTTACTCCTCCTGGTTCAAAAATTTTCAGAGATGTGCTGAAGTTTTTTGACCTTCACCCACAAGACATTGGACCCAATTTTGTGTCTAACATCTGCAACTTCCAAGTGTTCAGTGAAGTTTACCTTGGTGAAGAACCAAACTTACTGCTTTTCAGAGAGTTGTTCTATTCGAACCGCCAGACAGAGTGTGCCAGCGGTCAGAGCTTGGAATTTGGTGGGATTTCAATTCAGCGCCGTAGGGATGCACTTTTCCCCTATGCCAACCCGCCAAGCCATCCAAAAGACTGGAACATGACGTGGTTCTACTGCAAAGATACCTCCCCGGCCTACGAGAATCCTCTGCCCGGCTTTCGTGCCCTCCGTCTGGACACCAATCATCATTTGCCAGACAAGATTACTTCCGCAGAACGCAGATCCCTCTCTCCTACTATAGCTAAGATCAAAGCTCTGTTGGGGAACGGGTTGACGGGCATTGACCTGGTTCGAGTCTGGCTTGCCTGGCGGGTTATCCCTTTAAGCCGCCGCACCGTCTTAATGTGCGAATACACTGGCGCCAAGAATGACCCCCTGCGCCACAGCTCTGTCGACTTACCTGCTCATGTTGTTGATGACATGACCAAATCCCTTCTCAATGAGACTCTGGCGGATTGTGGCAGAGTGGGTCTCGCTCCGTTCTGCAAAGACAACCCGGCTCCAAAGGTAAAAACACCCATATAAAAATGTTTACCTTATTTCCTTAATGCTTCATCCATATTCACAATATACTTAATCCTTGCAGGCGGGTGATAAATTTTGGAAAGTTAAATATGATCATGAAGCAGCTAAGAAAGCCAGGAAAGAAAAGAGAGCCGCCAGGAAAGAAGCTTCCCAAAGGAAGGGCAAGAAAGCTACTGCTTCCGACTTGCTTCGGCTGTCCGACTCTTCTGAGTCAGAGGTAGCCCTTGACTCCCTTGGCTTATTCTTTAATCATCTTATTGACACTGATCATCAGTAGGAGGACACTGGGACAAGCCGTAGCAAGGATGACGAGGTAACTATCCTCTCCTACGACTCCGAGCCTTTGCCAAGACAGAAAATCCGCAGAGTGACCCAGAAAGTAAGATTTTCTCATCCTCTAGCTCATCACGATCCTCAATTTCTTTTGAAGCGGCAAATTCATGAGAGCCGGAGGCAGACCCGGACTAGCAAGGACGCGGAGCTCTCCTCCGGCTTACCAAATACTCCGAGGAAATGCCAAAACAAGGTTACCTCTATTTTAACTAAATTTTACCCCTTGGCGCGTCTCTTTCGTCAACCACTCAATTCCTCTGCCTCGGATTACCAGGATACTTCCCCTCCCTCCGGCGAGTCATTTCAGTCCAATCTGCCGACTTTCAAGACTGTAACAGGGTATAATAAGCCACTTACTTTTGCAGCTATTGTAATCTTCTTACTTCTGTGTTAATGTTTTTATTTGAATGCAGTGGCCAAGTTAAACCCAGCAAGAGGGTTAGAAAGAACAAACCGGCTGATGGAAGAGTCGCCACTGATGAGCTGGCTCTTGAGACGACCGTGCCGGAGTTAAACACTCATGAACCGCCACCTGAAGCAGCACAAGATGTGTCACCTCCTACTGACCTGCCTACTGACCAAGGTGCTTCCGAGTCAGAAAATCCCCAACATCCAAGCCCAACCCGGACAGCTGATCCTTCCAACACGGATGTTGAAATCACGGGAACCGGCCATGCTGACCCGGGGAGGCCAACCGTGCTGGCCAAATGCCCCGCCAAGGAAGAACTTCTGGACCAGCGCCGAGTCAAGATGGATGTCACCAATTATACTCATATGAGTATTGGAGATATCTTCTATGGCTATATGAGCCAAGTGCACAACAGCCGGAACCTTGAGATTGACATGGTGAAGCAGATGCATCATAAATTCGAGGTATAACTCGTTTTGTCTTACACCTTATCCTTCAGTATGTCGTTCCCCAAGTCTGCTGCTTAAGATACTTATATTGTAGACTTAGAAACAAAGTTGACAACATCACAAAAGAATAAAGTTCCGGCTTACCATGTAGTCCCCAAGGGGCGGCTTAACCAATATGGTTGAACCGGCTCTTTATAGAGAGTCTTATGGGTCTTTAAACAATGATATGCATTAGCCCCCAAGTGCCAAGTGTTATTGTTTACAAAATGCTTGGGACTTAGTCATATGAATCACCATATAATGAATTGTTGTAGAAAAGAAAAACTCTGCAAGGCATTAGCCCCCAAGTGCCAAGTATGTTGCTGGCAAAATGCTTGGGACTTTAATACTGCATAAACAACTTACTTGATTTTATACTTGCACAGGCTAGCACGAGTCAACTCGAATCGGAGGTGACCAATTTGAAGAGTCGCCTTGAATTTCAAGATTCAGAACTTGAGAAGGACAACAGTAAGTTCGAGTTCAGTGTTTCTGAACAGGATAAACTGAAGAAAGACTTTGAAACTGAAAAGAAAGCCTGGGCGGATGAGAAAACCGCATTGATAAGCCGAGCTGAAAAAGCAGAAGCGGCTCTTGAAGAAGTCACTGGAGAATTGTCCGGGTTAAAGCGCCATATTTCCCAAATGGTCGCAGCCATCTTCGGTAAGTCGCCTTGCCATTGTGTTCATATCTTTAAGCCATGTAATAGAGTATGTGCCAGAAATTAACCTTTCTGAGTATGCTTTGTACAGGCCCCAGAAGCGCAAATTTAAACCACAACATGCTGATGAAGCTGAAAGTTGTGTATACCTTGGTGGAACAATTATGCACCGGGACACAACGTACCCTTGCTTCGGTGGCCTTATCCAATGAGATGCCAACCCGCCTAGTACCGGTTTTAAGTAAGCTGTCAGTCCTTCCGCAACGGATCAATGAATTGAGACGGTCAGCTGCAAGAGCCGGAGTGGTAAATGCTCGAAGCCGGGCTAAGGCCTGGCTACCTGAAATAGACCCGGAGGATATCGCCATTGGTTATCAAAGTCTCAAGGAAAATGGCATGCTGTTTGAAGAGGCGGATTTCCTTGCCTGTGTCAAAGAGGTACGCCCCATGGCGACTCTGATAGCCACGGAAGTAGATTATACCAAGTACCAGACGGGTTATGATGAACAAAATCGAAGGATTCCGACACCTGAATATGACGTGACCAGTCTGATTCCCCCAATTCGTAAGCATACCTTTGCTCCTGAAGTTGACCCGGCTGGTCTTGTTGATGATGAAGTAGAATTTGAAGCCTTAAAGAACATTGACTGGTCATCCTCAACCTTCCAGGAGAAAGAGCAGGACACAAGCGCGGAGAGGGCTAACCCGGACGCTTCCGGCCAATCTTGAAGGTGAAGCTGTGTCAGGACCCCGATTCCAAGTCACATCGACCTAGCCGGTAACACCTCATATCACTTTGCGGCCTCACGCACGGTATTCCCACGGGTGTCGCCTTACCATGGCCCGGGACCGTTTGCGCCTTTTGGCACACGTATATGATAGTGTCGCTAGCATCCACATGACAAAGAACCCGGGCCGACATGGCTAGTCGTGGAACCCAAAGCGGCGCTTAACCTATGGGGACAGGCATACATGAATCACATCGAGCATGTCGGTCATCAACGTATAAATTCAGGCTGTAAGACTTGGGCTAACAGGACTTCGGTATCCCGGCTGTAGTGAGCTAGGCAGGACTCGAATAACACCGCGTGACATTTCCCGAAGGGACAGACATAGGAACGGTTAAACACATGCCGCCAGTCAAGTGTCCAAGCGGTAGTCTTTGGGCTAGCAGGACTCCGGTGAACCGGCAGAAGCGGACTACTATCGCCGTAAGCACGAGACTACATTTCCCCATATGAGAGGCTGCCAAGGATAAACAACTAGTTTGTCGGATCCCACAACATACCAAGCATTTCAAACATACACACAATATGCTCAATATGTGTAGATACAACATGGCATCACAACATAACTCTACGACTCAAATATTTATTCATTAGGCTCCGAGGAGCGAGATATTACAAACATGGGTCTCATGACCCAACACTCGGAGCATACAAGTCAAAGCACAAGCGGAAGCTAAACATGTCTGAGTACGCATAACCGTAAATGAAAAAAGCTGAGAAGCACGACTATCTACCAGATCCTGCCGAGGGCACAAGATCGTAATGAGGTAACAAGCTAAACGTCAAGTCCAAGCAGAACTACTAGCGAGACTGAAGTCTCTCGCAAAACATAAAATAAGCAAACGTGAGTACAAACGCATTACTCAAGAAGACTTACATCAGAACTAACTACATATGCATCATTATCAAAAGGGGTGGTGGAGTTTGACTGCAGCAAGCCAGCTTTGACTCGGTGGCTATCCTAAACTACGATTGCAAGTAACTCTTTTGAGGTGGCGCACACGAGTCCACATATTCACCATATCCATACACCACTATGGACCCGCCCCGCCTCCCTACGAGAACGCCATCCATAGCACTCACGCTTATCTTGGCGCATTTTAGGGTATCCACTTTCACTTGTCTATGAACTGATATAGGCAACCCAGAAGTCCTTCTCCATGGACACGGCTATTGAATAGATCATATTAACCCCGCAGGGTGTACTTCTTCACAGACGCTCTCACCACTTACCGCCGTTTACACGACATGTACTCGGCAACCTTCAAGCGGAAGCCCAACGTGGGTGTCGGCCACGGCCTACCCAAACACTCAAGTCCCTAGTCCAGGTTCATCGCCTATTCGGGTTCCATCCGCAGGGAGTCCGGCCGAGGTTTCCCATACAGCCTCGAACGATGTGTGCAGGGTTCCCGAGACACCAAACGGGCGAATCGGTACACCGGGCCATGGTGCCTACCGCAACACAACCCACCCCTATGGTCAGGCTGCTATGACGGCCCCCAAAGATGCTACAAACACCGTAAACTATTTGCAACTCCCGGACCGAGGACAAGGGTGGTTAAGAAGCCGAGAGGGTCAATTAAGGATCCCAATGCGTGGTAGTAACTATTTCATGGATCACAAAGACAGAACTCAGTTCCTGAGGACGGCTGCAATGAGACAACCCACCATGTACTCCTACATGGCCTCTCACCGCTACCTTTACCAAATCGTGTTCACACACTTAGCTCACACACGCAGTAGGACATGTTCACACACCTCCGATTCATCCCGCCGATGAATCAGACCTGACTCAACTCTAAGCAGTAGCAGGCATGACAACAAGCATGAATGAGTAGGCACAACATGGCTCAAACAACTCCTACTCATGCTAGTGGGTTTCATCTAATTATCATGGAATGACAGGTCATGCAGAGAGGATAAAGGGGTTCAGCTACCGCAGCAAGTAACACATGAGTCGTTGTTGTCCTAATGCAGTAAAATAGAGCAGGAGCGAGAGAGTGGGATTATATCGGAATGAACAAGGGGTTTTGCTTGCTGGCGCTTCAAGATAATATAGTTCTTCATCGGTGTCATCGAACAATCGCTTAACGCCGTCTCTTTGAGAGGGGGCAAACACCGGCAACTGAGAGGGAACACAATCAATGCAATGCACAATCACATGGATGACATGTCATGTTAAGGTACTGAATTCACCTAATGCAAAATCTAGCCAAGTTAATTGAAGTGGAATTCAAACAAGAACAAATTCCAACTCCAAATGTTATTTCATAAATTGCCCTAATCATGATTCATCCTATTCAGTGAGGTTAACTTGTTTAATCATGCATGAAAGTGCCATAAACAGATTCTTCATATTTTTCTGATCATTTTTCATATATAAATTATTTAATTTGGAGTTACAGATTAAAAGCTATGAATATTTGAAGTTTGGGGTATTTTCTGAAATTTCCTGAATTAAATTAAATCCAGAAAAAGGGTATTACTGCGTCAGCCTGACGTCAGTGTGACGTCAGTGGTCAACGGGACATGGTCCGTGTCAAACCTGACGGTGGGTCCCGCGTGTCAGCATAATTAGCTTAACTAAAAATTAATTAAACTAATCCTAAATAGTTAACAGGGATGGCCCCCACCTATCATTGACTCAGCAGAGTCAACCAGGGCCCACCCCTGGTCAAAGTCAAAGTCGGCTGCCGGCTTCTAGCCGGCCAAGCGACGCTGGGCGGCGAGAGGAGTTTTGGCCACTCCCACACCAAATGGCCCATGGAGGGCATCTAGGAGGAGCTGAGGACGAGCCGAAGCTCTTGGTGGAGTTAGCCGGGGTCGGGGTGGCCAGAATCGGCGCCAGCGACGACCTAGGCGGCCGCCGGAGTTCGGCCGAGGTCGAACACGGCGCTAGGGAGCACGGCGAGGTGCGTGGGGTGGCGTTTTGCGCTCCTGCGAGTGCGGTGAGGGCGATGGTGTGCTCGGAAGCGGGCGTGCGCGGTTGTGGCCACGGCTACGCCATGGCCGGCGGCAAGGAGCAATCAGCTCCGCTGATTAGGGCGGCTAGAGGGTGCTAACAGGCACGGGGAACAGGGGAGAAGAAGGCGGAGCTCACAAGGGGTCGGGAGAGGATCTCGGTGGCTCGGGGAAGCTTCTGCGACGGCAAATTGACGACGGCGATCTCCGGGCACCGGAGATGGGGACGACGATGTCTGTCCGATTGGGGCCTCCTCTGGTCGCGTGCGTCGGGTGGGTAGCTCCACGGGGTCAGGGCGGAGCTCAGGGATGCATAGAGGGGGCGAGGGGGTGGCTGTGGCCGCGGGTACGGCGATCGGTGTCGGCGAGCTCGCTCGGTGGGAGAGAGAGGGGGCCAGAGGAGGGGACGAGGCCGCGGTGAGGGAGAGAGAGGTCAGGGGGGGTGCATGGCGCTCGGGGAGGCGTCCGGAGCGTCGGGGGGGAGGAGAGCGGCAAGCAGGAGTTGGCTCGGCGCGTCTTGGCGTCACAGTGACCACGCCTCGCGTCCTTCCGGGCGCGAGGTGGGAGACGCAGTGGCGGTTCGGTGGGCTCGGCCGCTGGAGTTGGGCCAGGTGGGCTGAGAGGTGAGTGCCAGGTAGGGTTTCTCTCCTCTCTTTTTTATTTATTTTAGTTTTCTAATTTTCTGTAACTTTGTGGAGTTATTAAAATACTAGAACAGCTCCAAAAATCACCAAACTGCTCCTGGTCCATTGTTGGAAAATATCCAACAGCAAACATTTAAGTTTATGATTATTTGAGCATTTAAAATATTTTATAGCATTTAAATGCCCAAATGCAAATATTTAATGAATTAATCCAGTGACCAAATATGTCATGAAAAATGTGCAGCACCTCTGGTTCTGGTTTAAAGCATTTTTCCAGAAATGATGAACATTTTCTAAAGCCATTTGAAATCACTGAAAAATATTTTTTTGGTTGAGCCTATTTGAATTCCTTTAATGCTAGGGATTAGGAAATCCCCATTTCAAATTTCATGAAAATTAAACATGATGCATGGATGCAATGCCACTAGTTACAAGCAAGCTCCTGGGCTGTGACAAGCTGTCATGGCGGCTTAATACCTGGTGTAAAAGACAATGCAAACCATTTGTACTTAATGAGTCCTGTAATAGGGTAGAGATGACTCTGTTGTGGTCATGCCATCGTGCATGTTTTGTTGCTTAACATGTTTAAGCCGCCTTGCTATATTCGTGCATACAATTGATCTTTTTGAAAACTGTCCTTCAAAGGAACTGCTAGGCAGGTCAAAAAAGTTTATCAAATATAAGCATAGATTATCTGGTTGATAAAAAAGACAACTATGATAAAATTTTCACAACTTGCACCAACGGTTCTTATGACCCGGCCGGTAATGATGAAGATCCGATATTTGGATACCCGGAAAGTACATCTATGCTTAAGGGTTGACGACTCATCAGTCGATACTGACCCAGGCAGCAAGCATTATATTTATAGTTGTAAGCCTCAGGAAAAATCTTAAGCCAAATAGTGGGGCTTCCAAAGAGAACTTAAACCAAAAAGAGAAGTAATAATGGCAAGGCTGCTGATTCGGATACGATCAGTGAACCGCCCCAGAGGGGTTTAAGCTAGGATTCGAATACGATCATGTAGCCCCCAATGGTTTTGGCTTTGCGCCGATCAAGAGGGTGCCGACAGCTGTGTTCTCTTTGGTTCGAATACAACCTATGTTTGAACAGGAAGCCCCCTAATGACATTGAGAGTTTTTTAACGACTCTGATTCGAATACGATCAAAGTCGGTTCCCAAATGGGGTTAAGCTATGATTCGAATATGATCAAGAAGCCCCCAAGTGAGCTCGGCAGTGTGCCAATCAAAAGGGTATCGACAGCTATGTTCTCTTTGGTTCGAATACGACCTATGTTTGAACAGGAAGCCCCCTAGTGATCATAATTTGAACAGCTAGATTCGAATATGATCATAAGACGGATCAGAACGGGCTGAGCCGGGTCAAATATGACCCGCCCCCGAGCGATCATGTGATAAAATGATGACAATTATAATGACAAAGTTACCTTGTGAGAAGGGAAAAAAGGACAGAGGTCCTGCTTTATTATTCATCATAATATATACATTGGCAAAATATATACATCAGTGGAGCCTATGGCTCAAGTGTAGTAGGGCCGGAGATGAGCAATATTCCACGGCCTCCGGGTCTCCTCCTCCGACTTACGTGAGTCTTTGTGCTCTCGAACGTCAATAAGGTAATATGACCCGTTGTTCAAGTTCTTTCTGACCACAAATGGTCCTTCCCAAGGTGGGGATAACTTGTGAGCATCAGTTTGATCCTGGATGAGCCGGAGCACTAAATCACCTTCCTGAAAAGATCTGGGCTTAACTCGGCGGCTGTGGTAACGACGCAAGTCCTGTTGATAAATCGCTGAGCGAGCCACTGCCAAGTCCCGATGTTCATCTAACAGATCAAGAGCATCCTGGCGTGCTTGTTCATTGTCTTCCTCCACATAAGCCACCACACGAGATGAATCATGACAGATGTCACTAGGGAGAACTGCCTCAGCTCCGTAGACCATGAAGAAAGGCGTATAACCCGTAGATCTGTTAGGAGTAGTGTTGATGCTCCATAACACAGAAGGTAACTCCTCAACCCAACAACCCGGCGTCCGTTGCAAGGGGACAAAAAGCCGGGGCTTAATGCCTTTCAGGATCTCTTGATTGGCTCTCTCGGCTTGACCATTAGACTGAGGGTGAGCCATTGATGAAACATCAAGCTGGATATGCTCACATTGACAGAACTCCTCCATGACGCCTTTAGACAGATTAGTGCCATTGTGAGTTATAATGTTGTGTGGAAAACCAAAACGAAATATCACCTTCTTCCTGAATTGAACCACCGTGGCTGCATCACACTTACTGACCGGCTCTGCCTCAACCCACTTTGTAAACTTATCAACCGCCACCAACAGGTGAGTCTTTTATGTTTGGATCTCTTGAAAGGCCCAACCATGTCAAGCCCCCAGACTGCAAACGGCCAAGTAATTGGAATCATCCTCAACTCTTGAGCCGGCACATGAGCCCGCCTTGAGAACTTCTGACAACCGTCACATTTACTGACCAGATCTTCTGCGTCTGCATGAGCCGTCAGCCAATAAAACCCATGACGGAAGGCTTTAGCCACGAGAGATTTTGACCCGGCGCGATGACCTCAATCTCCTTCATGAATCTCACGGAGAATCTCTTGGCCTTCTTCAGGAGAGATGCAACGCTGAAAAGCCCCTGTAACACTGCAATTATGTAACTCGTCATTGATAATCGTCATGGACTTAGACCGCTGGGTTATCTGCCAGGCCAAGGTTTCATCCTCAGGCAACTCGCCCCGTGTCATATAAGCCAGATACGGCACCGTCCAATCTGGAATGGCATGAAGAGCCGCCACCAACTATGCCTCAGGGTCTGGGACAGCCAAATCTTCCTCTGTAGGTAGCTTGACAGAAGGGTTATACAAAACATCCAAGAAAGTATTAGGCGGCACCGGCTTATGCTGAGATCCCAGCCGGCTTAAGGCGTCAGCCGCCTCATTCTTTCTATGGTCAATGGGTTCCACCTGATAACCCTTGAAGTGCCCTGCAATTGCATCAACCTCCCGGCGATAAGCCGCCATGACAGGGTCCTTTGAGTCCCACTTGCCTGACACTTGCTGAGCCACGGGATCTGAGTCGCCGAAGCACCTTACCCGGCTTAAATTCATCTCTTTAGCCATCCGGAGACCATGGAGCAAGGCTTCATACTCAGCTGCATTGTTAGTACAAGGAAACATCAACCGGAGTACATAACAAAACTTATCACCCCGAGGGGAAGCCAAAATAACTCCAGCCCCCGAGCCTTCCAATTGCCTAGACCCATCAAAATGAATTTTCCAATAGGTATTGTCCGGCTTTTCCTCAGGCATCTGCAATTCCGTCCAGTCATTGATGAAATCCACCAATGCTTGAGATTTAATAGCTGTGCGTGGCACATATTTTAAACCATGAGGCCCAAACTCAATGGCCCATTTGGCGACTCGCCCTGTGGCCTCTCTGTTCTGAATAATATCCCCCAAGGGGGCAGAACTAACCACAGTGATGGGATGGCCCAAGAAGTATTCCTTAAGCTTCGGGCTGGCCATAAACACCCCATAGACAAGCTTCTGCCAGTTCGGATATCGCTGCTTGGACTCAATCACTACCTCACTGATGTAGTAAACCGGCGGCTGAACCGGGTGCTCCTTGCCGGCGTCCTTGCGTTCCACCACAATAGCCACACTGACAGCACGGGTGTTAGCAGCTACATACAGTAACAAGGGATCCTTGTCAATGGGAGCAGCAAGAACCGGCAGCTTAGCCAACTGTCTCTTCAGATCTTCAAAGGCTGTATTGGCGGCGTCACTCCAAGTAAAGCTATCCGTCTTCTTCATCATCTGATACAGCGGCATAGCCTTTTCCCCTAACCGGCTTATGAACCAGCTTAAAGCGGCGATGCGATCCGCCAAGCGTTGGACATCATTAATGCACGCCGGCTTGGCCAGGGAGGTGATGCCTTTGATCTTCTCCGGGGTTAGCTTCGATGCCTCTATTAGAAACCAGAAAGCCCAAAAGCTTGCCTGCAGGCACACCAAAAACACAATTGGCCGGGTTAAGCATCATCTTGTAAACCCGGAGATTATCAAAGGTTTCCATGAGATCATCAATCAAGGTCTCTTTCTCTCTGGATTTAACCACTATGTCATCCACATAAGCATGAACATTGTGTCCAATCTGATCATGAAGACAATTCTGTACGCATCGCTGGTAAGTCGCCTGGGCATTCTTGAGCCCAAAAGGCATTGAAACATAGCAGAAGGCTCCAAATGGAGTAATGAACACCATCTTCTCCTGGTCCTTAACAGCCAGCTTGATCTGATGATAACCAGAATAAGCATCCAGAAAGCTCAAACGCTCACAACCCGCCATAGCATCGATGATCTGATCAATACGAGGGAGAGCAAAAGGATCAGCAGGACAAGCCTTGTTTAAGTCCGTGTAATCCACACACATACGCCAAGTGCCGTTTTTCTTGAGAACAAGCACCGGGTTAGCCAGCCACTCTGGATGAAACACCTCAATGATGAACCCAGCCGCCAAGAGCCGGGCCACTTCCCACCAATAGCCTTCCTTCTCTCCTCATTAAACCGCCAAAGAAATTGCCTGACCGGCTTAAACTTTGGATCGATATTAAGAGTGTGCTCAACGAGTTCTCTCGGTACACCCGACATGTCAGATGGCTTCCATGCAAAAATGTCCCAATTCTTACGGATGAACTCGATGAGCGCGCCTTCCTATTTGGGATCCAAGTTAGCGCTGATACTGAACTACTTGGATGAATCGCCTGGGACAAAATCGACAAGCTTAGTCTCCTCCGCCGACTGAAATTTCATGACCGGCTCATGCTCTGTAGTCATCTTCTTCGAAGATGTCATATCCGCCAGATCAACATTGTCCTTGTAGAACTTTAACTCTTCCATCGCGCAGGCCGACTCAGCATAAGCCGCGTCACCTTCTTCACATTCCAGAGCCACTCTGCGGCTCCCGTGCACCGTAATGGTTCCCTTATAACCAGGCATTTTGAGCTGCAAGTACACATAACACGGTCGTGCCATGAACTTGGCATAAGCTGGCCGCCCAAACATAGCATGGTATGGGCTCTTGATCTGAACTACTTCAAATGTTAATTTCTCAGCTCTGGAATCATATTCATCCCCAAATGCTACCTCCAACTCTATCTTGCCGACCGGATATGCCGACTTACCAGGTACAAGTCCATGGAAAATAGTGTTGGACTTCTTAAGGCTCTTATCAGTCAGCCCCATGCGACGGAAGGTCTCATAATAAAGGATATTGATGCTGCTGCCTCCATCCATCAACACCTTGGTGAACTTGTATCCACCCACTTGAGGGGCCACGACTAGGGCTAAGTGAGCCGGATTGTCAACCCGAGGAGGGTGATCCTCTCTACTCCATATGATAGGCTGTACAGACCACCTTAAATAACGAGGGATTGCCGGCTCAACCGCGTTCAGGGCCCTCTTATGAAGCTTCTGGTCCCGTTTACACAAACTGGTGGTAAACACATGATATTGCCCACTGTTCAACTGCTTTGGATTGCTCTGGTATCCACCTTACAGCTTGTCACGATCGCCTCTAACCAGCCTATTGGTTATATCCACCCTGGTTTCCATGGGAATTTTGAAAATTGGGATTTGACCCGCCGCCCGGGCCATGAAAGCTGCCACCACCTGAGCCGCCCAGACCATTGTTACCGTCAAACATGTTGGAATTCTTGAATGCCTTCATAATCGTGCAGTCCTTCCACAAATGTGTAGCTGGCTTCTCCTTAGTACCGTGCCTCGGACAAGGTTAATTCAACAACTGCTCAAGTGTGAGTCCTGACCCGCCGGATCGAGGAGGTGGCCTTCCCTTGCGCCGTTGGTTATGACCCTGTGCATTGGTGTTAGCCACAAAATCCAAGCTACCGCCAGCCTTACGTTTATTACCTCCTTGATTTGTCGGGTTGTGCTGAGAGCCCTTGCCGTTGTCGTTCTTCTTTCCCTTCCCTTCCTTCTCATCATCAGACTCGGGATCCTTGGTACTATCAGAATCGGCATACTTGACCAGAGCCGCCATCAGCGTGCCCATATCATTGTAATCACGTTTGAGCCGCCCCAGGTTTTGTTTCATAGGTAAGAAACGGCAATTCTTCTCCAACATTAAGACTACAGAGCCGGCATCCATCTTGTCAGATGAATGTATTATGGCCTTAACCCGGTGTACCCAATGGGTTGTCGACTCACCCTCTTCCTGCTTACAATTCATCAGATCCACGATCAACATGGGCTGCTTGCACGTGTCTTTGAAGTTCTGGATGAACCGGGCTTTTGACTCCGTCCATGAACTGATTGAGTTAGGTGGCAGGCCTTTCAACCAGGTACGTGTGGTTCCATCCAACATCATGGTGAAGTACTTAGCCATCGTTGCATCAGAAACCTTCAACTGCTCCATATCCATCTCGTAGCTCTCAATCCATGCCCCAGGCTGTAAGTCGGCTGTATAATTCGGCACCTCCCTTGGTCCTTCAAAATCTTTGGGCAACCGCTCGTTACGTAGAGCTGGCACTAGACACGGGACTCCTCCAGTCTGGGTGGCTATACCTGCCTCAACAGAAGTCGCCTGGTAAACCGGATATGGCTGATAAGCCGTCAACTGAGCCGCTTGCTCAGCCGCCCGTTCAGCCTCTTGCCGTAGTCTCTCTTTCTCTACCAAGTTACCGGCCTCATGACATGGCGGGTTACCGCCACCCAGCTGGTCGCGGCGTCTGACATTGCTTGATACGGCTGCTAAATCCATGTGCCTGCTGTAACTCGGGCTTCGGCTTGGACGAGGGGTCGAGTGGATCCTGTCTCGGCTGTATAAGTACGCCTCCTGCTGTAATAAAGCCGTCTGAAGAAGTTCCATGACCCGGCGGGTTTCAACTGCAGTCGGAGAGTCGCCACCAATTGGTAGAGCCGCCAATCAGGTTGTCGCTGCTATCATGTTTTCCAACGGGTTGGAGTAATGACCCGGGGGGTTGGTACGTACTGAGGCGGCGCCATGTTCACACGGAGAGGTCCCATCACTGGCGGCTGAAACGGTGCTTCGTCCCCGGGTGTCACAACATGGTCCGTTCCTATGCGCGGAGGGAGCCACGGCGGGTTGCCTGTCTGTGGAGTAAGCCACGGCGGGTTGCCTGTCTGTGGAGTAAGCCACGCCGGGTTACTGGGTCCTGCTCCTGGCGTGCTAAAAAGGTTCCGAGGGTCATAAACCGGGGGAAGTCGAGACTGGGTCTTCTGATGCCTTCTCCTCATGACCTCATTAGCCGCGTTCTGGTCTTGTGTAAGCCGGAAAGTGTGCGCCTAGATCTGATGAGCCTGAACGTCTAGATTCGCCCACTCTGCGGTTATCCTAACATCTTCTGCTGCCAGGTCCTCCTTAGCTTGTGCCATATCCAACTTTAACTGTGCCACCTCTGCATCATGACTGGCTTGATCCGCCGGGCTGACTACGACGGTTAACTAGGTGGTCAGCTTGTCGGTGAGATCCATTAACACCTGAGCCGGCGAACGCACTGGGTCTCCTGCCCTGGCTGCCGCTGACCCGGAAGTTACGGCTACTGCAGTTGCAGAGTCTTGGATGGGTTGGGTGCCGGCCACGAAGATCCCGACCCTGCTCGGCGGCTCAAGACAATCCGGAATACTGCTACCATCAGAACAGCCGCCAAGCCCGCCATCCTGCAGTTGGTACAACGAATCTGTCTCACCTGTGGATGACTCACCGTCAGAGTAGATGGCCGCCTCACCATCAGAGGAAGAACCTTCAAAGAGTCCTCCATGGATGCTTCCCACGAAGGCATGCTTCATAGCCGGCGGAGCCCGGACGGGTTTCGCACACTGAGCCGTCTCGACGAGGTCGTTGCAAATGTCCGGCTCAGGGCCCGGCTCACCGATCTTGCCTATGAAGACGTGGATTCCACCGAAGGGGACCTGGTACCCGTACTCAATTGAGCCGGCCTCGGGGCCCCAACCTGCATCGTCGATGTAGAGCTTGCTGCGACGACTCTTGGTCATCCGGCCCACGGCGTATCCCTTGAGCCCTTTGAAGCTGCCCTTCAAGAACTCAAATCCACCGTGCGCTGGCCCCACGGTGGGCGCCAACTATCGTGGAATTGTCACATCAGATGTCCTAGTGAAAGGACTTAGTCGTGGGGCCATCGCAACTAGGAAGCTTGAAGGGGTTAATCAGGACAAGAGACACGAGAGGTTTATACTAGTTCGGCCCCTTACGATGAAGGTAAATACCTACGTCTAGTTGTGATTGGGATTATGTATGTCTCGATAACCAGGAAGCAAAATCGCTTGACCTAGCTCTCAAGCTGTTGTTTTCGTATCTTGAACCGCCACCGGGTCGTCCCCTTATATACTGAGGTCGACGCCCAGTGACTCTACAGAGTCCCGGTCGGCTTATAGATTGTATCCGGCTCGGTCTCTTAATCTTTCTTGCCTTACAGTACAAGTTACATGATCAAAGCAGTTTAACACTACGGGCCTTAGGCCACCTCTGGGCCGTTGGGCCTTTATTAAGCCGCCGTCTTCAAGCTTGAGCTTCTGTCTTCAAGAATGCTTGTAAGTATATCCCGGCTCCTTTTGGCGGTTCATATAATAGTTATATCCCCAACAGGGTGGCTGCAAGGTAAAGCACCAAGGGCTCCCGAGGGTGTGGAGCTACTGAGGGAGTCCTGGATTAGGGGGTATCCGGACAGCCAGACTAACTATGTACTTTGTCCGGACTGTGGGAGCGTGAAGATACAAGACTCAAGACTCTGTCCCGTGTCCGGATGGGACTCTCCTTTGCGTGGAAGACAAGCTTGGCGATCCGGATATTGTATTTCCTTCCTTGTAACCGACTCCGTGTAAACCCTAGCCCTCTCCGGTGTCTATATAAACCGGAGAGGTTGGTCCTTAGAAGGATGATCACAATCATAATCATCATAGGCTAGCTTCTAGGGTTTAGCCTCTACGATCTCGTGGTAGATCTACTCTTGTACTACTCATATCGTCAATATCAATCAAGCAGGAAGTAGGGTTTTACCTCCATCAAGAGGGCCCGAACCTGGGTAAACATTGTGTCCCTTGCCTCCTGTTACCATCAGCCTAAGACGCACAGATCGGGACCCCCTACCCGAGATCCGCCGGATTTGACACCGACATTGGTGCTTTCATTGAGAGTTCCTCTGTGTCATTGCTGCAAGGCTCGATGGCTCATTCAATCATCGTCAACAACACGGTCCAGGGTGAGACTTTTCTCCCCGGATAGATCTTCGTGTTCGGCGGCTTCGCACTGCGGGCCAATTCGCTTGGCCAACTGGAGTAGATCGACAGCTACGCCCCTAGCCACCAGGTCAGATTCAGAAACCTGAACTACACGGCCGATATCCGCGGAGACTTGATCTTCAACGGGTTTGGGCCTGCACCAGGAGCTCCGGACAATCATTATGAGCACGGCCTAGACCTGCTGTCGGACAATGCTCGGGATATCACCCCTGCAATGGCCCCGGACCTAAATCCAGAGCAGACCGTGTTGCCCATGGACGGGTGGATGGACCCCACCCCGCGGGCCGCACACTCATCGGCGGTAGGTCCGAACACAGGCCTCACCCCTAAAGAAGCATGTGACGCCGGAACCCCGGACTCGTATCCGGCTGTAGGTTCCAGTCCGCGCGCTCCCGATCCCGCCGAGCCTGGTTGGGCTCCGGTAATGGAGTTCACCGCTACGGATATCTTCCAGCACTCGCCCCTTGGCGACGTGCTGAACTTGTTAAAGTCTCTCTCTCTGTCAGGAGACTCATGGCCGAACTATGTCCGGCTTGAGTGGGAAGCAGGCGACGAAGGAATTTGTTGCCCACCCACCACCCACTTCATTGCCATGGTCGATGATTTAACCGACGTGCTTGACTTCGACTCCGAAGACATCGACGGTATGAACGAAGATGCAGGAGAAGAACAGGAACCACCGCTCACAGGGCGGTGGACAGCCACCTCCTCATATGATATATATATGGTGGACACCCCGAAGGAAACCAATGGCGATGAGGCAACGGAGGATAACCCCTCAAGGAAGAAAGCAAAGCATGGGCGTCGTCGATGCCGCTCCAAGCCCCGCCACAACAACACCGGCACAGGAGATGAAAACAATCCGGATGGTGCCGACGATGAATACAACCCTGATCAGCCTACCTTCGAGTAGGCCGAGCAGGAAGACGGGCAGGTCAGCCCAGACGAACAGGCGACAGACGGATATCTAGAGGAGGACAACTACATGCCCCCCCTCCGAAGACGAGATTAGCCTCGGCGAAGGCGAGTTCGGCGTGCCTGAGGATCCCGTGGAGCAGGAGCGCTTCAAGCGCCGACTTATGGCCACTGTGAGGAGCCTGAAAAAGAAGCAGCAGTAACTCCAAGCTGATCAAGACCTGCTCACAGATAGATGGACTGAAGTCCTGGCAGCTGAGGAATACGAACTCGAGCGCCACACGACTGATTGGCCACCTCGTGGCCGGGATAAAATGGCATATCAGCCTGAATACCAGCCCGCACCCCCACGCCAATACACCATGGCCCGGGGTAATAGGCAAGACCTGCAAGATATACTGGAAAACAAAGAAGGACAGCCAAGATCGATCTATGGATCGCGGGGGCGCGCCCCAACACGTGACGATGACCGTCATGCCGGATACACTATCAACAAGTCCGGCCAGGCCGAACATAGCCACCCAGACCAATTCAAACTACGTAGCCACATAGCCCAGCACAGAGGCGCCGCACACCCCCTCTGCTTCACTGACGAAGTGATGGATCATGGATTCCCAAAAGGGTTCAAACCCGTAAACATCGAATCATATGATGGCACAACAGACCCCGCAGTATGGATCGAAGATTTCCTTCTCCACATTCACACGGCCCGCGGAGACGATCTACACGCCATCAAGTATCTTCCCCTTAAGCTCAAAGGACCTGCCCGGCACTGGCTAAACAGCCTGCCCGCAAATTCCATTGGCAGTTGGGAAAACCTGGAAGACGCGTTCCTCGACAACTTCCAGGGCACATACGTGCGACCACCCGACGCCGATGACTTGAGCCACATTACTCAACAGCCCGGAGAGTCAGCCAGGAAATTCTGGACTCGGTTCCTAACTAAAAAGAACCAAATAGTCGACTGTCCGGACGCTGAAGCCCTGGTGGCCTTTAACCATAATATCTGGGACGAGTGGCTCGCCCGACACCTCGGCTAGGAAAAACCCAAGTCCATGGCAGCACTCACGACACTAATGACCCGCTTTTGCGCGAGCGAGGACAGCTGGTTGGCTCGCAGTAGCACCACGCCACATTCCGGCACCTCGGATGTCCGTGACAATAATAAAGAAGCCACAGCGCAATGCATATAAGCGGCGTAACAGCGGCGACAACACTGAAGACACGACAGTCAACGCCGGATTCAGCGGATCCAAATCCGGTCAATGGAAAAAGCCGTTCAAAAGAAACAATCAGGGACCGTCCAGTCTGGACCGCATACTTGAACGATCGTGCCAAATTCACGGCACCCCGGATAAGCCTGCCAACCACACTAACAGAGATTGCTGGGTGTTCAAACAGGCCGGTAAAATAAACGCCGAAAACAAGGACAAGGGGCTGCACAGTGACGATGACGAGGAGCCCCGGCGTCCGAACACGGGGGGACAGAAGAAATTTCCTCCCCAGGTGAAAACGTTCAACATGATCTACGCCACCCACATTCCCAAGCGGGAATGGAAGCGAGCACTACGGGACGTCTATGCGATGGAGCCAGTCGCCCCCAAATTCAACCCATGGTCAGCTTGTCCGATCACCTTTGATCGTAGGGATCACCCTACCAGCATCCGTCACGGTGGCTCAGCCGCATTGGTCCTAGACCCAATCATCGACGGATTCCACCTCACGCGAGATCTTATGGACGGCGGCAGCAGCCTGAACCTGCTTTATCAAGACATAGTACGCAAAATGGGCATCGACCCTTCAAGGATCAAGCCCACCAAAACCACCTTTAAAGGTGTAATTCCTGGAGTAGAGGCACGTTGCACGGGCTCTATAACATTGGAAGTGGTCTTCGGATCTCCGGATAACTTCCGAAGCAAAGAGTTAATCGTCGATATCGTCCCTTTCCGTCGTGGTTACCATGCACTGCTTGGACGAACCGCATTCGCTAGATTCAATGAGGTACCACACTATGCGTACCACAAACTCATGATGCCAGGACTGCGCGGGGTCATAACAATCAACGGAAACATGGACCGCTATCTCCGTACAGAAGAGCATACTGCAGCCCCCGCGGCGGAAGTACAATGCGGCCTCCTCCAACAAACCACCAATCCGGCGACGACAACCTCGAGCACCGTCAAGCGAGTCCGGAGCACCCCGCAACAGGATCACCAGGCACACCAAGAGCGCGACTAGTAGTCCGGCCTCTGCTCAAGCCCCATCAAAGCAGCATTCGTGCCACGCGCACACAATTACGCACTCAAAATACCATGGGCATAGGCGGAGGCGCAAAGGTGACTCGATCAAAGGCAAGATAACCGCAACATACCTTCATAACCCTCCCTTTTTATCTTTCAGGACACTGCTTTAGGGCAGCCTCTTCAGAAGAGCCAGATTGTCGGACTTACACAGGAGAGAAAACCAAGGAGGCAACAGGCTTTGCGCAAAAAAGGAAATACTCAGGTGGAATCTGTTCACAATCGTTATACCTGCTTTATATACCTACATGCAGCCTGCCCTTGGATAGGACATGTTAAATAGTCCTATTTACTTCTGCTTAAATGCACCCATTGTAAACATACGCTTAAACATATTATTCATCAATGGGAGATAATATATAGCGTCAGCTTATTATTCCTATTTGCGCATTTTTCTTGCAAATGTTTATTTAATATAGCATCCCTACACCTTGGTACGATCAGTTTGCCAGGGGCTTCTTATGGCGCCCCATAATACGGCAAAACAAGTCCGAACACTTTCAACAGTGCGGCACCCCGAACTTATAACACTATATGAATCAGCTCTGAATCACGTCTTGGGTCAATAGTTCGGTTTGCCCGGCTCCCTTGTTTTGGTACCTTACGTTTCGTTATATCGTCGAAATTTAAAATTGTAGACTTCTACGGCTAAGTGAAAGTTATAAAGCCGCATAGTCTGGTTGCCTTGTTCGCTGCGCCGGATGATGAAGTCATGTACCTGGGGTAGGTTCATGGACCTGCCCAAGGGTACCCTCCACAAAGACATTCACAAGAGAAGCAGCCTTCCAGTCGACCTGGTAGGCTTCCACTCGACAGATTCAAAAGCACTCGACTATGAAGACCCACTCGACCACCAAGAGTCCAAGAGCCACTCGGTGTCCAAACGGTCTGTAGTTAAATAGTCTTTATGACCTTAATGACACTTTATGTATATGCGTTACCAAAGAACGCCTAGCTTTAATGTACCTTAAACCCTCTACTACGTGGACTGGCTGGGGTCCTGGTGCACTCTATATAAGCCACCCTCCTCCACAGGTAGAAGGGTTCGCACCCCTGTAACACATACGCATATAATCCAGTCGACCGCCTCCGGGCTCCGAGACGTAGGGCTGTTACTTCCTCCGAGAAGGGCCTGAACTCAGAAATCCTTTGCGATACAACTACTCCATAGCTAGGATCTTGCCTCTCCATACCTACCCCCATTCTACCGGCCGGACTTAGAACCACGACCGTTGGCGCCCACCATGGGGCCGGGGGTCTAGCGAGTTGTTGGAGAAGTTGGGGTTCTCTCGATCTCCGACATCATGGTTTCAGGTGGAGTTCTGGTCGACGGCCACGAGATCCGTCTTGGTGCGCTCACGTTCGTCGTCGACGACTCCGCTTGGCTTCAGGAGGCTCCACTCGACGTGGACGCACTCCCCATCCGCGGGGCGACGCACTTTCACAGTGTGTCCATCGGCGTCCTCCTGGCAACCGTCGACCCGGTATGGGTCGGCTCTGCGCCGTCTTCACTCACAAAGATCCCACCGGCGCAACTTGCCCGGTCGGTCGAGGCTTCAGCGGTGGGTGAGGCATGCGGTGGCCCGCCAGTCGGCCATCCCCCAAGTCGCGACGATCGAGCCCGACGAATCTCTCTACGGCCTGTTCGACCTGTCGACTTGCTCCGTAGAGACCGCGTATGAATGCGATAGCAGTGACCCAGCGGCAGAGGTTCTGATGGTCGATGGACTATGCAGTCCCCCTGGATTCACCCGCACCAATGAAGGTGGCGGTGGAGGCGATTCGGCGCAAGCCCACGAAGAGTACTTGCCCGAGCCCCTCACTTCGCTCCAGAGGGAGGAGCTTCGTCGTCGGAACATGGATGCACTTCACACTCCTATCATTGGAGAAACCCCCGAGGCCCGCGCCTTGGAGGATGCGCTGGCCAATAACCTGGCTGAGCGCACTCGACCGGAGAATCTTCAATGAGTAATCTTGGATGAGCGTCTGTGACCGAGGGTTCCGAATCCAGTCGACGCCAGCTCTTTCAACCGCCAACCCAGGTATATCGAACTCCGATTCAGAATTTAGCAGCCGCCAGATAGCGTAATCAATTCAGCCTTCCCAGTCGGACGCAGGTAGAGGTTTGCAGCAAATCAGGGATTTGCTCCGGACGGCAGGAGATCAAAACTCAATGGTATCCCAGTCGCGGAATAGGGTTCACAGCCGATCCGTCGCTGCGAATTCATTCTAGTCGGCCCATAGTCCAAGATCGCCCCCGAGGCGTGAGGAATGTGGGGCCCGGCGTGATGATCAATACAAGGGCCGCGAGCAGTATGAGCACCGATTCGATCGCAACGATCGACGTCGAGTGCCCACCCCTCCCCCAAGGGGTGGATCATACGCTCCTCTGCAGCAGGATGATAGACGCCAAAACAGTGCTGGACGAAGAGTTCCAGTCGACCCTGTGGAACCAGGCTTTGATGCGAGATCCATTATCGCTCAAGGTTTGGTCGACAGAACAGAGCTCACCGAGACGGCCATGATAGAGATGTTCCTTCCAGCAAGAGAGTCCATGTCTCGGGACCAGAGTGTTTCAGCAGAGCCATCGTGGCTGCAGTGATTCCCCAACTTCAAAGTTGGCGAATCGAGTCGCAAGTTCACTGGAGAATCCAAGCGACACTGGCTTGAAGATTACCGAAAGTGGCGGTTCAGATCGGCGGTGTCAACGATGAGGTAGCCATGAAGCATTTACCTCTTATGTTGGAGGGTTCAGCCCGGGCGTGGTTGAATCAGTTAGCACCCAGCAGTATTTACACTTGGGAAGATCTTGCCCGAGTGTTTGTCAGGACATTTGACGGAACTTGCAAACGACCAGCGGGTTTGACAGAGTTGCAATCGTGCGTGCGAAAGTCGAGTGAAACCTTGAGAGATTATATCCAGAGGTGGATCACTTTGCACCACACAGTGGAGAATGTGTCTGATCACCAAGCAGTCTGTGCCTTCAAGGAAGGTGTCAAGAACAGAGAATTGAGTTTGAAATTTGGTCGAACCGGAGATATGACCCTGAGTCGATGATGGAGATTGCCACCAAATATGCAAATGGTGAAGAAGAGGACCGGCTTCGGAGTGGTAAGTATAAATTTGCCGCCAATGAGACCGGCGGAGGAAATTCCAAATGGAAGCGAAGCGCAAGAAGTCGAGCCCGGTTCTTGAGAGGCCTTGGCAAAGGACCCCTGTGAAAGTTCAAGGGGAAACCCAAGGGTCCTTGGAACCCTAAGAAGGTGAAAGATCGGGATGGGAACGGCGTGTTGGATTTACCATGTCATATTCATACAAAGAAACATGAAGAGGATAAACTCATTTACCCGAAACATACCACTCGACAAAGGTTGTCGGCTCTTGATTCAGCAGCCCAAGGAAACAACCCAAGGACAAGGATAAGGATACGCACAAAGTTGAGGATAGAGATGATGTGAGGGTGGATATCCCTGTGTCAAATCCACCACGATGATTTTTGGCCGACGCCGAAAGCAAAAGTCGATTGAAGGTTATAGTTCGGGAAGTAAACTTGGTTGCTCGGCGACTCCCAATTATCTTAAATGGTCCTGCACCGCCATCACATTCGACGACCGATCACCCGACGCACATTGCCACCCCCGGGAGGCAAGCATTGGTGGTCGACGCAGCTTGTCGAAGGCACTCGATCGACCAAAGTCCCGATGGATGGTGGTAGTGGTTTGAATATATTATACGCGGAGACGTTGAAAGGGATGGGCATTCCGATGTCCAGACTCAGTACCAGTAACATGAGCTTCCACGGAGTCATTCCTGGAAAGAAGGCTGAGTCACTCGGCCAAATTGCTCTTGATGTAGTTTTTGGTGATTCAAAGCATTTCCGGAAAGAAAAGTCGACCTTCGAGGTCGTGGACTTCCAGAGCGCTTATCACGCTATTCTAGGGAGACCAGCTTATGCACGTTTTATGGCCCAACCAAGTTACGTGTATCTTAAACTGAAGATGCCTGGTCCCAAGGGCGTGATCACTGTCACGGGCAATCGGAAGAAGGCTGAAGAGTGCTTCCAGAAAGGCTCTAAGATCGCCGATGCTCGGGCCATAAAGTGGTAGAGCTACAAGAGTATCGAAAACCGCAGATCCGAGTGATTTGTTGTGAGCTAAGAAGCCCGCCACGGAGTCAGCATTCCAATGATCGTGGCGAGACGAAACAGGTTCACATTCACCCGACTGATCCCGACGCTGCTCCGACCAACATCTCAACGACACTCGACTCAAAATAGGAAGAAGCGCTCATCCAGTTCCTTCGTGAGAGCTGGGACATCTTTGCATGGAAGTCTGCTGACATGCCGGGTGTTCCCAGGGGGCTGGCTGAGCATCGCCTACGAGTCGACCCAAAATTCAAACCAGTTAAAGAGTATCTTCGACGGTCCGCTGTCCAGAAGAGAAAATCCATTGGCGAGGAGGTGGCTCGGCTCTTAGCAGCAGAGTTCATCCGAGAGATCTACCACTCCGAGTGGCTCGCCAACGTTGTCATGGTCCCCAAGAAAGACAAGTCGTTGCACATGTGCATCGATTTCAAGCATATCAATCGGGCCTGCCGAAAGATCATTTCCTCTTCCTCGTGATCGACCAAATAGTCGACTCAACTGCGGGATGCAAGAGGTTGTCTTTTTATACGCCTATTCCGGGTACCATCAGATCCATCTGTATGGACCCGATGAGATTAAAACAGCGTTCATCACTCCATTCGGGTGCTTCTGTTATGTCACCATGCCATTCGGTCTCAAGAATGCCGGAGCCACATTCATGAGGATGATTCAAAAGTGTTTGCTCACTCAAATCAGTCGGAATGTGGAAGCGTACATGGATGATATAGTGGTCAAGTCACGAAAGGGTTCGACCTGTTGATCGACCTTGCTTTGAAACATTTGCCAATCTCGGGAGGTATGATATCAAGCTTAACCCATCAAAGTGTACATTCGAGTCCCCGGTGGAAAGTTACTCGGTTTTCTCGCTTCGAGCGAGGAATCGATGCTAACCCGTAAAAAGGTTGGCACCATACTCCGAATGAAGCGCCTGCGGCGTGTGCATGATGTCCAGAACTTATCGGATGCTTGGCCGCTTTAAGTCGATTCATCTCTCGCCTCGGTGAAAAGGCATTGCCTGCACCGATTGATGAAGAAGTCAGACAAGTTCGAGTGGACTCTAGAAGCTGATGCAGCGTTCCCAGAGCTCAAAGCTCTGCTCTCCACCCAGCCGGTGCTTGCTGCTCCAATCAGCAAGGAGCCTTTGCTGCTTTACATTGCAGCCACTGGACAAGTCGTCAAGACTGCATTTACGGTCGAGCCGGAAGAAGAAGGAAAAGCCTTCAAAGTTCAACGCCCAAATCTATTATCTTTCTCAAGTAATCGAATTTCACAAAGCAAAGATACCTTCACTATCGTAAGCTTGTTTATGGGATCTATATGACCACGAAGAAGGTTGCTCATTATTTCTCCGATCATTCCATTACGCCGTGGCCGCCCCTTTGTCAGAAATTCTTCATAACAGAGATGCAACTGGTCGAGTGGCAAAATGGGCGATTGAACTCCTTCCCCTTGATATCAAATTTGAGGCAAAGAAAGCAATCAAGTCCCAAGCGATAGAATATTTCCTCGCCGAGTGGACTGAACAGCAGCTTCCGACCCAAGTTCACTCGGAGCACTGGACTATGTTTTTCGACGGTTCCAAGATGCTGAACGGTTCTGGTGCAGGGGTTGTATTGGTTTCCCCCCGAGGAGATATGCTCAAGTATGTTCTCCAGATTTACTTCGATTCTTCCAACAACGAAGCAGAATATGAAGCACTCCTGTATGGGTTGCGCATGGCCATTTCACTTCGGGCGTCTGGCCGCCTTTATGGTTTATGGCGACTCAGATCTGGTTGTTAATCAAGTGATGAAGGAGTGATGTCGAAGCCCAGCTATGACAGGTTATTGTAATGCAGTGAGAAAGCTGGAGCAGAAATTGAGGACTAGAGCTTCATCATATACCTCCTTGAAAAATCAAGTCATGGATGATTTGGCGAAGATAGGGTCCAACAGGGAAGCCATTCCTAGTGATGTATTTTTAGAACACATTCATGCTCCATCAGTGCAGGAGGATCCTTTCACAGAAGAAGCCCCACAGCAAAAGAGTGCCAATGATCCGACTGTAGTTGAGATCCCAGCCGTGGTCGACCTAGTTATGGAAGTTGTGGTCATCACTCCCGACTAGACAGTGCCGTACATCACATATATCCTTAGGAAAGAGCTCCCAGAAAATGAAGAAGAGGCTCGACAGATCGTCCGTCGATCCAAGGCCTTTACAGTAATCAAGGGACAATTGTACAGAGAAAGCGCGACCGGAGTCGGCCAGAAGTGTATCACGCCGTAAGAAGGTCGATAATTCTTGAGGATATCCACTGGGGACCTGTGGCCATCATGCGTCCTCCGGACCATTGTGGCTAAAGCATACCGAAAGGGATTTTACTTGGTCAAGGCAAATGAAATGGCAAAAGAAATAGTCGACAAGTGTGAAGGATGTCAGTTCTATTCCAAAATGTCGCACAAGCGAGCCTCATCCTTGAAGACCATTCCGCTCGTTTGGCCCTTCGCTATTTGGGGATTGGCCATGATTGGACCTTTGAGAACTGGCAGAAGCGGCTTCACTCATTTGCTTGTAGCAGTCGACAAGTTCACCAAGTGGATCGAAGCCAAGCCCATCAAGAACCTCGATGCATGCAATCGCTATCGGTTTCATCAGAGAGTTGATATTCAGATATGGAGTTCCGCATAGCATCATCACCGACAATGGGTCAAACTTCGATAATGACAAGTTCAAAGCCTTCTGCGCCTCTCTCAAGGCACTCGGTCGACTATGCTTCAAAGGGCTCATCCTCACCGAATGGACAAGGTAACGCAAACGGCCTCATTCTCAAAGGGCTGAAACCTCGGCCGATGCGTGATCTCAAACACGCAGCAGGAGCTTGGGTCGACGAACTTCCATCAGTTCTCGGGATTGAGGACCACTCCTAATCGGTCGATCGGGAGAACTCCATTCTTCCCGGTCTATGGAGTCAAGCAGTTCTCGCCGAAAGTGACTCCGCTTCACAATGCGCCTCGAGTCGAGCTATACTCAAGAGGAAGCATAACAAGCCCAGAAGATGCAAATCGACCTCTTGGAAGAGGAGAGAGAGATGGCCTTGATCCGCCGACTATCTATCGCCAAGACTTGCGCCGATTCCATGCCGTAAATGTAAAGAGTCGAGCCTTCCAAGAGGGAGATTTGGTCCTCCGAGTGGATCAACAGAAACCACACAAGCTTGCTCCCACTTGGGAAGGTCCCTTCATCGCCACGAGGGTCCTCCACTACGGAGCGATCATCTCTACAATGTTGATCGCCAGATCGACGAGCCTCGAGCTTGAACGCTGGAGCTGCTCCGCCTTTTACACTTAAAACTCACTCGGTTGAGATGTAATAAAAGTACTTTTGAAGTTTGTTTATCTAAGACAAGAATGTTATAATTCTCCCAGTGATTAATATTGCTTTTTGTTGGAATTTCCCCCAGTGGGTGGCTTAGCTGCGAACCCGATTCGCCTAAGTTTGTAAAAAAAAATCCTTTCCGAGTGCGAACCAGTCTCTCACTCGGGGGCTTAGCTGCGAATCCGCTTCGCCTAAGTATTCAAAATCCTACCGAGTGGCGAGCCAGCCTCCCACTCGGAGGCTTAGCTGCAGTCCAAGTACTCGCCTAAGTATCCAAAATCCTACCGAGTAGCGAGCCAGCCTCCCACTCGGAGGCTTAGCTGCAGTTCAAGTACTTGCCTAAGTATCCAAAATCCTACCGAGTGGCGAGCCAGCCTCCCACTCGGAGGCTTAGCTGCAGCCCAGTGCTCGCCTAAGTAATAAAAATCCTACCAAGTGGCGAGCCAGCCTCCCACTCGGAGGCTTAGCTGCAGTCCAAGTACTCGCCTAAGTATTCAAACCCTACCGAGTGGTGAGCCAGCCTCCCGCTCGGGGGCTTATAACAGCCCAAGGATTCGCCTCAAACATCAAAAGTAGTAAAAATCCTATCGAGTGGAGAGCAAACCTCCCACTCGGAGGCTTAGCTGCAGCCCAGTGCTCGCCTAAGTAATAAGAATCCTACCGAGAGTAGAGCAAACCTCTCACTCGGGGGCTTAGCTGCAGCCCAGTGCTCGCCTAAGTAATAAAAATCCCACCGAAAGTGGAGAGCAAACCTCCCACTGGAGGCTTAGCTGCAGCCAGTGCTCGCCTAAGTAATAGAAATCCTACCGAGAGTAGAGCAAACCTCTCACTCGGGGGCTTAGCTGCAGCCAGTGCTCGCCTAAGTAATAAAAATCCCACCGAGTGGAGAGTAAACCTCCCACTGGAGGCTTAGCTGCAGCCCAGTGCTCGCCTAAGTAATAGAAATCCTACCGAGAGTAGAGCAAACCTCTCACTGGGGCTTAGCTGCAGCCCAAGGTTTCGCCTAAGTAATAAATCCTACCGAGTGGAGAGCAAACCTCCCACTGGGGCTCACCGCAAAGACAAGACTACCATGTAAGGAATTCATCCGGATCCGCAAGGACGATGAGGTGCAGGTCGACTGCTACCTTCTCCTTCGGAGCTTCGCCACAAGTACAACGTGCGGCCCATCCCAATCCGCAAGGACGACGAGGTGCAGGTCGACTGCTACCTCCTCCTTCGGAGCTTCAACGGAATATCTTCCGAAATGAAGAATAAAGTTCTCCCGAAGGCAAGCAAAAGCATGTTAAAGGAAAAATCAAGTTCGGATAAACGCCCCACGGATCCAAAGGTGCTCAGCGTTAAGCCCGTTAAAGTTTATCGGTTACGTAAACCACTCGGCATTCCGAGGCAAATTTAAAGTGGGACTTAGAAGTTTTTTACTCCTCCGGCGGAGGATGTGAAGGCGCAACAAACTGGTCGAGGTCGATTCCCGGGCAATACGGGTAGCAAAGAGCGATAAAAGTCTCCATGAAAGATTTGAAGTCGTGCTTCCTGGTATTAGCAACCTTGAGAGACACCAGCTTGTCCTCTTGGCGCTTCTTTGAAGTGGACACGAACCGTAGATAGAGCAACATCAGCACCACACCGGCAGATGACTTCTTCCATTCTTGCACTCGACTTGGAATCTGATTCACCGAGTCATCAAAGATTCAAGATCATTCTCGAGAGTCTGTTATGGCTGTGAGAGTCGAGTCGATCCGCGACAATCGCAACTTTCAATCGAGCAAGATAATCCACCGCGCTAGCAACACGAGACTCCAATCGAGCACAGCCATAGCAGCTTCGTCCCTTCACAGGAGAGTTGATGGGGTCCAAACTGGTTTCCACTGACCGTTTCTTCTTCAAAGTTTTGGCAGAATTCTGAAAACACAACTCAGATTCAAAATGAAGATCATATGATGAGCCGGTGAGAGGAAGGCAGTTGGATAAAAGAGATTACCTTCAAGCATGAGAAATAGCTTCTTGGCGAACCCTCCAAGATAAATCTCCAGGTCATTTCGCTTCCCCGCCAGCTGGCCAACTGTCACAGCCCTAGAGCTTGCTTGTAACTAGTGGCATTGCATCCATGCATCATGTTTAATTTTCATGAAATTTGAAATGGGGATGACCAAGCCCTAGCACTAAAACAATTCAAATAGGTTCAACTTCAAAGTATCTTCAAAGAACCCAAATTGGTTTGCAAAATGTTCATGATTAATGGAAAAAGGTGAAAACTATATCCAGAGGTGATGGATATTTTTCCAAGACATTTTGGATTTTTGAATAAACCATATTGTATTTGAATTGGGGCATTTAAATACTATTAATATTTTTAAATGCTCCAACAATTCTGAAAAATAGTTAAGGGCCTCTGTAATATTTCAGTTAATGCCCAAAATTATTTTCAGGAATTATGAAATGATTTGGTTTATAAACTAAATCAAAACAGAGCAAATAATAGAAAAACAAAAACAGTTAAAAAGGAAAGAGAGAGAGCTCACCTGGCAGCCACTTACCTGGCCCATGAACTGCCCAGCCTTTCTCCCTCCTCCCTCATTGGCCCAAATGGTGGCTCCAGCCCACCACCGCCGGCATTGCCTTCCTCTGCCAAGAGGGCAGAGGCGAGGCGTGGCGCTTGCCCAACGGCCACCGACGCCACCTCCTGCTTCGGCTCTCCTCCTCGACACCGTGGTGCCACGCACACCCCCGACCCCTCGTCCTCTCCCCTCTCTCCTCGAACCCCATCCTCCTCTGCTCCCTCTCATGAAGCTCGACCGAGCGAGCTCGCCGACGCCGACCGCCGCAGCCATCCCCGAGCCTCTCCGACATGCCCCCAAGCCCCGCCACTCCATCCTCGCCCTCCTCACCGAGCCTCCCGACACCGGAGCGCCCCGAGGTGCCGCCCCACCGTTTTTCCTCCTCGACTCCGCTGGTCGCTCGCCTCGATCGTCGGCTCGGGCCGCCCCCGACTCGCCGAAGCGTCCCATCGTCATCGCTGTGGAGCCCCGCACCAACCTCCCTCTCCCTCGATGCCGATTCCTTCCTCTAACTGCTGAGCTCCGCCGAGCCGAGAGCTCATCACCGCTGCCACGGGTCACCGCTGCTAGAGCCCCCCACATCGTCGCGTCCGAAAGCACGCTGTTGCCCTCGGCGCTGCTCCCGGGAACCCAGAGCACCTACCCACTCCTCCTCCTGCGGCTCCCCAAAACGCTGTGGTCCGAAGCGAGCCCGAAGCTCCGGCCAGATAGCTTCGCCGCCGGTGCCTCTGCAGGCCGCCCCAGCTCCATCTGCCGCCACCACCGGATGCGCCCCACCGCCAGCTCTCCGTAGCCACAAACCATGCACGATATGGTCCTCCGTAGCGCGAGCCCGAGCAACTCCGGCGAGCCTCCGCCGCGAGATGTGGTAAATGCGCCCGGCCGCCATGCTCCGGTGAGTGTCGACGTGGCATCATTAGCACCTAATCCCGCAGCCCAAACCACCCCGACCACGACGTGGGCCCCGGGGCTAAGTCAAACCCTGGTCATCGCAGGTTTGACCTGGGTTTAACCACTGAGTCACTGACGTGTGGCCCCCACACGTCAGGTTTGACCCAGGTTGACTGCTGACGCAGTGCTGACCTCAATCTGACGCAATAATGATTTCTGGAATTATTTTAACTCAGGAAATTCCAGAAAATTAGCAAAACTTCTAAAATTCATAGTAATTCAACCGTAACTCCAATGGAAATAAGTTATATATGAAAATGATCGTAAAAAATATGAAGAATCTGTTTATGGCACTTTCATGCATGTTTGAGCAAGTTAACCTCACTGAATAGGATGAATCATGATTAGGGTAATTTATGAACTAGCATTTGGAGTTGGAATTTGTTCTTGCTTGAGTTCCACTCCAATTAACCTGGCTAGATATTGCATTAGGTGAATCCAGTTCCTTAACATGATCATGCATCATATATGTGCATTGCATTGATTGTGTTCTTTCTCAGTTGCTGGTATTGCCCCCTCTCGATAGACGACGTTCCGACGATTGTTCGATGACACCGATGAAGAACTATATTATCTTCAGAAGTGCCAGGCAAGCAAAACCCCCTTGTTCATTCCGATATAATCCCACTCTCTCGCTCCTGCTCTATTTTATTGCATTAGGACAACATCGATTCAATCACATTTGTTACTTGCTGCGGTAGCTGAACCCCTTGATCCTTTGCATGACCTGTCATTCCACAAAGAATTAGATGAAACCCACTAGCATGAGTAGGAATTGTTTGAGCCATGTTGTGCCTACTCATTTATGCTTGTTGTCATGCCTGCTACTGCTTAGAGTTGAGTCAGGTCCGATTCATCGGGGATGAATCGGAGGTGTGTGAACATGTCCCATCAAGGTGTGTGAGCTAAGTGTGTGAACACGATTTGGTAAAGGTAGCGGTGAGAGGCCATGTAGGAGTACATGGTGGGTTGTCTCATTGCAGCCGCCCTCGAACTGAGATCTGTGTATGTGATCCATGAAACAGCTTACTACCACGCATTGGGCCCGAAACCAATGGACCCTCTCGGCTTCTTAACCACTCTTGTCCTTAGTCCGGGAGTTGCAAGTAGTTTCGTGTTTGTAGCATCTTTGGGGGCACGCATAACGCTGACCATAGGGGTGGGTTGTGTTGGCGGTAGGCACCGTGGCCCAGTGTACCGATTCGCCTGCTTTGGTGTCTCGGGAACCCCGCACACATCGCTCGGGGCTGTATGGGAAACCTCGGCCGGACTCTCATGGATGGAACCCGAATAGGCGATAAACCCGGACTTGGGACTTGTGTGTTTAGGTAGGTCGTGGCCTACACCCACGTTGGGCTTCCGCTTGAAGGTTGCAGAGTCCTTGTGGTGTAAACGGCGGTAAGTGGTGAGAGCGTGTGTGAAGAAGTACACCCCTGCAGTGTTTAATATGATCTATTCGAATAGCCGTGTCCACAGAGAAGGACTTTTGGGTTGCCTATATCAGTTCATAGACAAGTGAAAGTGGATACTCTAAAATGCGCAAGATAAGCGTGAGTGCTATGGATGGCGTTCTCGTAGGGAGACGGGAGCGGGTCCACAGTGGTGTATTGATATGGTGAATATGTGGACTCGTGTGCGCCACCTCAAAAGAGTTACTTGCAGTCGTAGTTCAGGATAGCCACCGAGTCAAAGCTGGCTTGCTGCAGTCAAACTCCACCACCCCTTTTGATAATGATGCATATGTAGCCAGTTACGATGTAAGTCTTGCTGAGTACGCTTTGTACTCACGCTTGCTTATTTTACGTTTTGCGAGAGACCTCGCCTCGCTTAGTAGTTCCGCTTGGACTTGACGCTTAGCTTGTTACCTCAGCCACGATCTTGTGCCCTCGGCAGGATCTGGTAGATAGTCGAGCTTCTCGGCCTTCTTCATTTATAGTTATGCGTACTTTCGGACATGTTTAGCTTCCGCTTGTGCTTTGACTTGTATGCTCGAGTGTTGGGTCATGAGACCCATGTTTGTAATATCTCGCTCCTCGGAGCCTATTGATTAAATAATTGAGTCGTAGAGTTATGTTGTGATGCCATGTTGTATCTACACATATTGAGCATATTGTGTGTATGTTTGAAATGCTTGGTATGTGTGGGATCCGACAAACTAGTTGTTTATCCTTGGCAGCCTCTCATATGGGGAAATGTAGTCTCGTGCTTCGAGCGATAGTAGTCCGCTACAACCCGGTTCATCGGAGTCCCGCTAGCCCAAGATTACTGCTTGGACACTTGATCTGGCCGGCATGTGTTTCACTTCGTTCCTATGTCCGTCCTTCGGGAAATGTCACGCGGTGTTATTCGAGTCCTGCCTAGCTCGCTACAGCCCGGGATACCGGAGTCCTCATAGCCCAAAGTGGTACAGCCCAATTTATACGTTGATGACCGACATGCTCGATGTGATTCATGTATGCCTGTCCCCATAGGTTAGCGCCGCTTTGGGTTCACGACTAGCCATGTCGGCCCGGGTTCTTTTGTCATATGGATGCTAGCGACACTATCATATATGTGAGCCAAAAGGCGCAAACGGTCCCGGTCCATGGTAAGGCGACACCCGTGAGAATACCGTGCGTGAGGCCGCAAAGTGATATGATGTGTTACATGCTAGATCGGTGTGACTTAGGATCGGGGTCCTGACACCAACCTTGTCAGACAGAACATTCTTGTCGTTCTTCAGTCGACTGACTTCCTTGTTAGCCGCGTCAAGAGAGGCTTTCAGCTTGGCATTTTCATCTTCAAGTTTGTCGACTGAGGCAAGCTTCTCTTCAGCGAGCTTTGTCTTGTCCAAAGCCGCCATCTGTGCCTCTGCAAGGTCAAGGTCCTTCTTCTTCAAAGTCTCTTCCAGTTTATCTGCAAAGCAACAATGAGAACAGAGTTGAGAATGAGCAGAAAAATAGAAGCAGTCGCCAAAAATTCTCACCAGCCATACCTTTTGCTTCATCCTGTGCCTTCTGCAAATTCTCCTGAGCAAGCTTCAAAACGAGGTTGAGCTGAATCTGCTTTTTCTCTAACTCAGTATAGCGAGCCACAAGCTCGCAAGATTTCTACAAAGAGTCAACCAACGAAAGACATCAAAGACAGATCACTTTTGAGTGACTAAGGAAAAATAGTAGCATTTCTAAGACTACGGTGGAATAAAAACATTCGACAAGAGTCTCGGGACTACACCAGCTGGTGCACTCAGCGATGCCCCCCACTGGTTTACCAATTTGGTTCGATCAACGACCAAAAGAGGCAAAGAGGCTATGATTCTAAAAACATGGCTAATTGTCAGCGGTCAGCCGCAGTAAAAAAAACAGTTCTTTAGACTATAGTCCACTGCACGCAGTCGACCATAGTCTCGGGGACTACACCCAGTGGGTGCACTTATTGTGCCCCCACCGTTTTTTTCAGTTCCATTCGACTTGGTCCGTCCAAGTCGAGTGAAGAAGATCACAGCATAAAGACCATAGCCGACTGCACGCAGTCGACCATAGTCTCGGGATTACACCGGTGGGTGCACTCGTGATGCCCCCACAAAAGTTCAAACGACACACACACCTAGTGGGTGTACAGATATGAAAATTTCCAGAAGAAAGCAGTTTCAGATAGTATATCCTAACAAAGCAAGCGACAACTGACTTACTTGGACATTGCTCTGGAGAGCTAAACTAGCATCATAGGCCACCTGACTTGCCTCTCGAGCCGCTTTCACCTCCTCCATCATGATCCTCGTCAGCGATGGCCTCCTTAGCAAAGCACTTACTTGGTCTTCCGGGACGTGGTGTGTAGCAAAGAGAGATGGTGGATCAGCAATCGACGAAGTGGGTCGGGCGCTTGTCAAGAAGACACCGAAGATACAGAAGTCCGAGTGGGGTTGCCTCCTCGGAAATCAACGCCTCAGGAGTCGCCATGACTTGAGCAGCCTTGCCAACAGCACTTTCTTGTTCCTCCTTTTCCTCAATGGCGCTCTCGTCATCATCGGGAAGATCAATGACGGAGGCGGAACTACAAGAGAGATCCGTATAAACATGGAAGCCCAATCGACTAAAAAGCCCCGGTCGGCTAAAAGTGAAATCTCAGAGATCTTACCAAGATTGGAAGTAGCCGCATCCTCCATTTCCTGATCATCGTGCTTGGCTGAAGTCTCGGAGGTAGCTGCGCTGTAGATTTCAAGAGTCCGCTGATCAGTCATCAAGTCGACTAAAAGTTCACTCATGTTGAAAAAGGAAATACAAGGTTACATTGGTTACCCGGAGATGGTGGGGATGACCATTCGCATCTTGGGCAGGGCCTTCACCGCTTCGACGACGTTGCTCGAGGTTGCTTGGCGGCTTCTCGGTCGGCGCTGGAGAAGTTGTCCTAGGTCGCTTCGTCGATCGACCCGGGCACAACAGCTTTTACTGCGTCCGGCCGCCCGGTCGCAAGGCGTCGACTTGGACCTTCCCTCCAAGCGAGGAGGGTCGACGCCTTCCTCCTCTTCTTCCTCCTCCTCCTCATCATCAGAGCCATCATCCTCCTCATCCTCTTCGCCGTTGGACTCCCATTCCTCCGGACTCTCACCTCCACTTCCTTCTTCTTCTTCGGCTGCTTCCTGTGCCCCGTTGGGTATCGAGTACATCTCAGTGGTGACCTAGAAGACAACAAAACAAGGTTAAAGTCAGTCGACGAAATTGACATCAAAACAGGAGGTATGCAGTAGAATCACAGTCGGAGATAAGTAATGATACCTTATGCGGATCGTAACTCCGGTCGAGTGGTGGAATCCTCCTAGCTCGCGAGGGTTATCTTTATTTCGTGATGGCAGTCATCCACTTCTCCAAAGTATGGCGTCATCAACCTCCTCCGGATGGACCCGAGTGGTATCATCCGCATCGAGTACATCCACATCGGATGACCTCGGTATTGGAGTGGTTGAATACGCGTCGGAGAAAAAACCTCCGTGAGATCCATGCCGGTCACCACTTGAATAAGCTGGACTACACGCTCCATCGTAAGCTTTACTTGGGCCTTCTCCTCTGGCAACACCTTCAGGGAAGATGGCTTCTTCACTCGACTCATGGAGAAAGGAGGGAGCCCAGTCGACTGCCCCGGTGTCGGCTGGTCTTGGCAATAAAACCAGGTCGACTGCCACCCTCTAACCGAGTCGGGGAGAGTCATAGCTGGAAAGGCGCTCTTCCCCCTCATTTGGACTCCGAGTCCCCCACACATTTGGATTACTTGGGTCCTCTCGTCATTCGGGCTCGTTTTCTTCACCGTCTGAGAGCGACAGGTGAATATGTGCTTGAAAAGACCCCAATGCGGTCGACAACCTAAGAAATTCTCGGAGAGCGAAAAGAAAGCAGCAAGATACACAATGGAGTTTGGAGTGAAATGGTGGAGTTGCGCTCCAAAAAAGTTCAGAAACCCCCGGAAAAAAGGATTTGGTGGCAGAGAAAACCCCCTATCTACGTGGGTGGCCAGGAGGATGCACTCACCCTCTTCAGGCTGCGGTTGCCACTCCGTGCCCGGAAGCCTCGCCGACCCATGGGGGATCAGTCCTTCGTTGGCGGATCGGTGAGATCTTTTGTCGGTGATGGTCGACCGGATCCGCCTCCTTGGACCCAGCCTGCGGCAGCTTGGACCGCTGGAAGAGGAGCCGCCTGACCGGGCGCTCTCCCCTTGGCCTTCGCCGCCGTCTTCTTCACCCGTTCCAGGGCGGCAGTCTTGTCCTTCACCATGGTCGCCGGCGAGAAAGGTACCGAGCTTTTGGGTCGGACTTAACGGAGAGCTTAGGCGTAGAAAGTTTTTGGAGGCGGAGAGAAGAGAAATCTGAGGGCGACTGCTCAAAATGCCCGGTCCAATGCCTTATATGGGGTCGCTCAGTGGCTGACCGGTAGGCCAGTGCAATCCCGTCGCGATCCCGCAACAGCGCCGCGATGATACGTGGCGTAAAAAGGCGGCGCATGATCGAGGCGCCATCGCCTTATCCCATCCGGAAAAGTCAGCGGTTTTCTCCGCTTCGCCGCTTCCCAAAATTTGGATCCCACGAAATCCGCTAACCGCAGAGCAACTCGTCAGATAACAGATTTCCTCAGATCCATCGCTTGGAAATCCTCAGGTTCACAAAGTTCACTCGACAAACATGAAGAATGGATCAAGGCGACTGAAAGAAAGGTTGACGTCATCACCAAAAGGTCGTTGATCCAGAGTAAGACGCACTCACAACACGAATAACAGGTGGGAGAGATTCTCAACTCCTTCCTCACTCAAACCTCGATCCATTCGGGGGCTAATGATGAAGTCATGTACCTGGGGTAGGGTCATGGACCTGCCCAAGGGTACCCTCCACAAAGACATTCACAAGAGAAGCAGCCTTCCAGTCGACCTGGTAGGCTTCCACTCGACAGATTGAAAAGCACTCGACTATGAAGACCCACTCGACCACCAAGAGTCCAAGAGCCACTCGGTGTCCAAACGGTCTGTAGTTAAATAGTCTTTATGACCTTAATGACACTTTATATAAGGCGTTACCAGTAACGCCTAGCTTTAATGTACCTTAAACCCTCTACTACGTAATGGCTGGGTCCTGGCGCGACTCTATATAAGCCACCCTCCACGGTAGAAGGGTTCGCACTCAGTAACACATACGCATATAATCCAGTCGACCGCCTCCGGGCTCCAAGACGTAGGGCTGTTACTTCCTCCGAGAAGGGCTTGAACTCGTAAATCCCTTGCGTATACAACTACTCCATAGCTAGGATCTTGCCTCTCCATACCTACCCCCCCCATTCTACTGTCGGACTTAGAACCACGACACCGGATACCTCCTTAAGGGACCAAAAATTTGGATAAAGAGTGTCCGGGTTTTTCCAGGAACACCCCGGTACTAGTTATGTGGGGGCGGAAGCCGACGACTGGCCTACTTTCAGAATTCTATAAACAGCCTCACAGAAGGTAATATTTTAAATCAAAAAGCGCTACATAGCGCAAGTAACTTTGTCTTTATATTACAACAACAACAGAAGTACATTTACTCAAGGATCGTATCCTTGGTACATTCATTGGCCACGAGACGAGCGCCCTTCATAACGCCATCATAATATTTCTCGGGATAGCGATGCGCCTTGCCCTCCGGCGGCCCGTCCTTCACCAGCTTCTCTGCATCCAGCTTGCCCCAATGCACCTTCACACGGGCAAAGGCCCGACGGGCACCCTCAATGCAAACGGATCGCGTGATCACTTCAAGCCGCGGACATGCATTTACCATCCGCTTGATAAGGCCGAAGTAGCTAGAGGGCAGGGGCTCACCAGGCCACATCCGGACTATGAAATCTTTCATAGCCACTTCGGCCGCCCTGTGGAGTTCAACGAACTGCTTCAGTTGGTCACTCAGAGGCATTGGGTGTTTGGCCCCATCATACTGGGACCAGAATAGCTTCTCCGTTGAGCTCCCATCCTCGGCACGGTAGAACTCCGCGGCATTTGATACGCTGCATGGCAGATCTGCGAATGCCCCTGGGGAGCTCCGAATTCGGGTAAGTAAAAGAAACGCCTCCTCCACATGCTTGCTTTTCATAAAGAATGTCTTACCCGCCACTATCTTCTTGGCCGCCTGGATTTCCTGCTGTGCCTTTTCGGCTTCGGCCTTGGCATCTTTCACACTCGCAAGGGCCTTCGCAAGCTCAGTCTCTTTCATCTCAATATCATGCTCCAAGGACTCGGACATATTGCCGAGCTCATGGAGCTCTTGCCGTACCTCACCCACTCTAGCATCTTGCTTTTCGTGCTCCTTGCGTTCCAAGGCCGCCTTGTCTTCGGCCTCGGACAACGCTTTCTTCAAAGACGCCACTTCGATGGCGGCCCCTATTACAAAGTCACGACGCTTTGTCGTTAGAATAACCAATTTCATCTATCATTTATTATATGACAACGGGGAATCACAAACCTTTGTTCTCTTCGAGCTGCCTTTTCGTGAGGCCGAGCTCTCCCTGCGTCTGCTCCAGGTCCCGTTTGAGTCCGGCGACCTCGGCCGTGCGTGCATAAAGAACGGCAAGCAAGCTTGCCCGCTTAGGCACACCTACTATTAGACTCCTACAGATTTTAATTGACCCTCCGCTTGGCTTTTTCTTCCGAACACCAAACAGAGTATCGGGGCTACTACCTATCGGGTGATAATTTTACATTTTTATTACTTACCTCAAAGCCCGTCAGAGATCGGTGCGAGTTTCGGTTAGTCAGCTCTTAGCGTATGTAATCCTTTCAATCACCGCACTCATAAGAGTACGGTGCTCTTCATCCATGGAAGCGCCACGAAGCGCTTCCAGCAGACTATCCGACGCCTCTAGCGTAACGGAAGTCAGCGGCACGGACGACTCGCCCTCTCTAGTGAGGGGCCGCCTGCCCGAATCTGGAACCATCGAAGGTTCCAACACAGTATCCGGTTGAGAGCTCGGCTTCTTGCGGCTCTCATCGGCACGATTGAGGGAGTTCTGGATAAGGGGTTATCCGGACAGCTGGACTATGTACATCGTCCGGACTATTGAAGCGTGAAGATACAAGACTCAGGACTCCGTCCCGTGTCCGGATGGGACTCTCCTTTGCGTGGAAGGCAAGCTTGGCGGTCCGGATATTGTGTTTCCTTCCTTGTAACCGACTCCATGTAAACCCTAGCCCTCTTCGGTGTCTATATAAACCGGAGAGGTTGGTCCTTAGAAGGCCGATCACAATTACAATCATAATCATCATAGGCTAGCTCCTAGGGTTTAGCCTCTACGATCTCGTGGTAGATCTACTCTTATACTACTCATATCTTCAATATTAATCAAGCAGGAAGTAGGGTTTTACCTCCATCGAGAGGGCTCGAACCTAGGTAAACATTGTGTCCTTTGCTTCCTGTTACCATCAGCCTAAGACGCACAGATCGGGACCCCCTACCCGAGATCCACCGGTTTTGACACCGACATTGGTTCTTTCATTGAGAGTTCCTCTCTGTCGTTGCTGCAAGGCTCGATGGCTCCTTCAATCATCGTCAACGACACGGTCCAGGATGAGACTTTTCTCCCCGGACAGATCTTCGTGTTCGGAGGTTTCGCACTGCGGGCCAATTCGCTTGGCCATCTGGAGCAGATTGACAGCTACGCCCCTGGCCACCAGATCAGGTTCGGAAACTTGAACTACACGACTGATATCTGCGGAGACTTGATCTTCGACGGATTCGGGCCTGTGCTAGGAGCACCGGACAGTCACGGCGAGCACGACTTAGACCTGCTGTCGGACGATGCTCGGGGTATCACCCCTGCAGTAGCCCCGGACTTTAATCTGGAGCAAGTTGCGTTGCCTAAGGACAGATGGATGGACCCTGCCCCGCAGGCCGTACACTCATCGGCGGTAGAGCCGAACACAGGCCTCACTTCTAAAGAAGCCTGTGACTCTGGACCCTTGGATTCGTATCCGGTTGTAGGTTCCGGTCCGCGCGCTCCCGAGCCTGCCGAGCCTGGTTAGGCTTCGGTAATGGAGTTTACCACTGCGGATGTCTTCCAGCACCCGCCCTTCGGCGACATGCTGAACTCATTAAAGTCTCTCTCTTTGTCAGGAGGCTGGCCGAACTATGTCCGGCTCGAGTGGGAAGCAAGCGACGAAGGAATTCGTTACCCACCCACCACCCACTTCATCACCACGGTTGAAGATTTAACCGACGTGCTTGACTTCGACTCTGAAGGCATCGACGGTATGGACGAGATGCAGAAGAAGATTCAGAATCTCTGGGGCGCCGGACCACCACCTCGTCACACGATATATACATGGTGGATACGCCCAAGGAGGACGACGGCGACAATCCGGAAGATAAAACCCCCGGGCAAAAGCCAAAACGACGGCGCAGACGTCGCTCGAAGTCTAGCAACAGTAGAAACAGCGACAAGAGCGCCAGAAAGATTGACACACCAGTCAACTCCGAAGGCAACAATGACCACATGGACCCAGCGATGGAGCAGGAGGAGCCAGGTCATGCCGAACACAGTTCGGAGCGGACGCCCGATCACAATGATCCCGAGGGACGAGTCCATCAAACCGCCCCAGGACAAGAACCCAGTCCGGACGATGATGCATTCATCATCCCGGAAGCATGCGTGGAACGAGATAACCTCCACAGAAAGCTTATGGCCACCTCAAGAAGTCTAAAGAAGCAGAAGCAACGGCTCAAAGCCGCACAGGAAACGCTCAACCGCAAATGGAATAAAGTGCTAGACACTGAAGAAAGATACGACAACGATCGCCATACAAAGAGCTATCCAAAACGTAAGCTACTGCCAGAATTCGACGATGAGGCCGTTCCACCAAAGAATAACACGACCATGAGGCCAGACGTACCACTTCATAACCGCGGTAGAGCGGCCACCGACGACGCGCACGATCTACGAGAGCACCTGGACAAGAAAGCCGGCGCGGCCAGGTCCATATACGGATCCAAGGGACACACCCCGGCGAGGGACTATGGTCACCAAAACGATCATACCAACAAAATACCAGTTCGGAATAAGCACCGGACACAATAACAGCCGACGGCATGCCACAACACGTCAAGATACAGAGGGGCTGCTCACCCCCTGTGCTTCACTGAAGAAGTACTGGACCATGAATTCCTGTGGTTTTAAACCTGTGAATATAGAGGCATCTGACGGAACAGCAGACCTGTGCGGATCGAGGATTTTATCCTGCATATTCACATGGCTCGTGGGGATGACCTCCACCCGATCAAATACGTTCCCCTTAAGTTGAAGGGACCAGCTAGACACTCGTTGAAAAGCCTCCCCGAAAATTCAATTGGGAGTTGGGAGGAACTTGAGGACGCTTTTAGTTCCAATTTTCAAGGGACTTATGTCCGGCCTCCGGATGCGGACGATTTAAGTCACATAATCCAACAGCCCAGAGAGTCCGCCCACAAGCTTTGGAACAGATTCCTCACAAAGAAGAATCAAATTGTCGACTGTCCGGATGCCGAAGCCTTAGCAGCATTCAAACACAGCATCCGCGACGAGTGGCTCGCTAGACACCTTGGCCAAGAAAAGCCAAGGACAATGGCAGCCTTGACAAGCCTCATGACCCGCTTTTGCGCGGGAGAAGATAGCTGGCTGGCCCGAAAAGGCACCAGCGATCCCAGCACGTCCGAAATAAGGTATGGCAACGGGAAGCCACGGTGTAATAAAAACAAACGCCAAAACAAGGAAGAGAGCCCGGACAACACAACTGTCAATGCCGGATTCAGGGGCTCTCGACCCGATCAGCAAAAGAAGCCATTTAAAGGCAGTAAAGAGGGACCGTCCGGTCTGAACAGAGTCCTGGACAGACTGTGCCAAATTCATGGCACCCCGACAAACCTGCGAACCACACGCACAGAGAGTGCTGGGTCTTCAAGCAGGCTGGCAAATTAAATGCCGAACACAAGGGAAATGAAACACCAAGTGAAGATGAGGATGAACCTCGTCAGCCGAACACTTGAGGACAGAAAAAATTCCCACCAGAGGTTAAAACAGTAAACATGATCCATGCGACTCACACATCCACGAGAAGGCACGAACGCTAAACGCCATGTACGCTATAGAGCCCATCGTACCCACACCTAACTACTGGATGGCTTGTCCGATCACTTTCGACCACACGGACTGCCCAACTAGTATTCGGCACGGAGGATCGGAGGCCGTGGTGCTTGACCCAATAATTGACGGATACCATCTCACCCACGTCCTCATGGACGGCGACAGTAGTCTCAATTTAATATACCAAGACACTATCCGCAGAATGGGGATAGACCCATCTAGAATCAGCAAAAGCAACACCTCCTTTGAAGGGGTGATACCAGGCGTTGAAGCCCACGGCAGGGGCTCCATCGTGCTGGAGGTAACATTCGGCTCCCTAGGAAACTCCAGAAGCGAAGAACTACTCTTCACCATTGCACCCTTCCAAAGCGGCTATCATGCATTGCGTGGAAGAACGGCCTTCGCCCGCTTGAACGCATTACCGCACTATGCCTACCTTACACTCAAGATGCCCGGTCCACGTGGCGTCATTACCGTTAACGGAAACACAGAGCGCTCCTCACGTGCAGAGGAACACGCCACGGCCCTAGCGGCCGGACTCTAAGTGGCCTCTAATATCAAAAATTATGATTGGTCTTTAAGACCACATACGCGGTTAGGCGAGTCCGGCAGCCCGGATAAACCGAGGCACCGTATATGTTATCCCACAGAAGACACCAGGGGCTATAAATATTTAATACAGCCCCACACTTGGCTCAACCTTATTGGCAGGCCGACATCTTACACATTTATTATCCATCGCATACTTACATTGTACCCTCCTATGAGTTTTCTTCTTTTTACAGACAACTTTCGCGTGATACCCTTCCAGGATACGGCACAACGGAGACAAAGGCGCAGACGTGCAGCAGGGCCCCGCTCAAAGGTTTCTCTTTAGATTAAGCCCCTGTGTAAACCTTTTATATTGCCTCTTGTTGTTTAACCATCCCATGGGTTCCATACCCATATAGGATACTGCCGTTATTGGCATTTCGCCACGACAGATTAACGCACGTACCTGGAAATACAGGGTTTATAATGAAAGGGCATTCTGTAGCCCATTTTTTGTTACAAACATCGAATACCTTCGGGAGTGTTCGGCGTCACGAGTTTGGCCTTATATGCATCAGCTCTTAATCATGCCTTTGGTCAAATGATGGGTTTGCCCGGCTCCTGGGTTTGCCGCCTTACGTTCCGTTCTTATAGGCTAAGGCGGCCAAAGGAGAACTACTGCGATTGTGCCCTGGTTATTCCGGATGAGCACCTCAGTTGAGAAAGCCGAAAACTGACTCTCATGATACAGCGAGAGACTGTTCAACCACTCAAAGACTCACCGGAATCTTTAGGATTCCTCCGCATTAACGAAGGGCCGTTTCCCGGCCATGTACATATGCGCCCCTATTCGGATGCACGAAAAAGTAATAGGGGCTACATAGTAGCCCCACCGTTAGACTCCCATGGCTAAGCGAAAGTGTTACATCTATATAGTCCGGTTGCCTTGTTCAACGTGCGATCACCTCCTTAATGGACCAAGACGTTGGATCAAGTGTGATTATGCTTATTTTTCGCGAACACCCCTGCATTATGTGCAAGGGGGCCGAAGCCAACGACTGCTATCTTTCGGATTACACATATGTATATATATAAAAACGGCCGCACAAGAGACACAATCATACTTTCACACAAAAAGTATAAAAATAGCCTTACAACCAAAATAACATTGTCTTTACAATGGTTCGACCTATCACTCGAATAAGACATTCTTCGAGCACTGCGCCTCTATTAAGCTGGCACCTTCTGTTACCTGCGCCAAATAGTGCTCGGCCGGATACTGTCCTTCGACCAGATTCTGGGTCGCTACAACAGTGGCCTCCATATCTGTCCAATATGCTTTAACGCGGGCAAGAGCCATTCGCGCACCCTCTATGCACGCCGACCTCCTCATGGCATCGATCTGAGGTACGGCCCCAAAGAACTGTTGCACCAAGCCAAAGTAACTGTCCGGCTTAGGCCCCTTTGGCCAAAGATGGTCTATTACAGACCGCATTGCAAGACAGGACAGGCTGTGAAGCTCCGCTACAGCAGCCATCTTGGCACTTAATGGCAGCGGGCAAGTGGGGGCATTGAATTGCGACCAGAAAAGCTTCTCCACTCCCTTATCACCTTGCTCCTCGAAGAACTTAGCAGCGTCAGCTGTACTCTTCGCCAAATCCGCATACGCGTCTGCAGGACTCCAGCGTCCATCCAGGGGAGCGTACTTCGGATCGAAAAGCTTTGTCCGCAGCAAGTAGGAGCCCCCAGCCGTGATTTTTCCGGCCTGATGAAGCTCCTCCCGCGCACCCCTGAGCTCGGTCCGCACGTCCTTGGTGGCATTAAGTGCCTTGTTCAGGTCGGCCGAACTATCCTTATGCTCCTTTCTAAGGAGCTCATATCGGTCAGCGGCATTTTTCAACTCCACAGCCATTTCGGCTATCTTTTCCTTGCTTCGGCGATGAGCAGCCTGTTCGGCTCTCAACTCTTCGGCCGCCTTTAGGGCAGCCGCATTGCTAAACCGATCTTGCTCCTTGGCCTGGGCAAGTTCCGCCCTCAGGGCCTCCACGGCAGCAGCACCATCTGCAGTCCGAACATATTGCATTAATATTATGCCGCTCTCATATTTCTCTATACAACATAATATGAAAGGCAGAGCACATACCTTGTGATTCGTCCAGCCGCTCGTTCACCAGCGTGATATCGGCATCAATAGATCCGATCTCCCTCGTTAGTTTGGCAACTTCAACGGATTGGTCGGCGGTCGGACCCACAGATACCTGCACGTATGCACAGCGCAATCAGTACATACAAAATATGATCCTCCGTTCGCCGCCTAGGCGGGCAACAAGTCTCGGGGGCTACTATCTATCTGGGGCACACCTAGCGCGTGCCTCACAGCCAAAAATTAGTGTATTTTTCACTACATACCTCAAAGCCTCTGAGCAGGCTTGTAAATGCTTCGTTCAAACCGCTTGTAGCGGATGAAATCTCCTCCGAGAGCGCAGCTCGCTCCAGTACGCCTGTCAGTACGTCCGGCCAGACATTGAACTGTGCCGGACCCTTCTCATCGCCCCCCGTGGGAGCCAAACGCTCTGGGCTCAGGGCGGCTGACGCATTTGTTTTCGGCTTCGGCAGATCCGGACTCCTCCGTGACGACACCTCGGTGTCGCCCGCTTCTTGAGGCGGGGAGGTGGGTGGGGTCTCGCTCTCCATCATCTCCGGAGGAAGATCCCCCGAAGACGAACTCTGTTAAGATGAGCTTCTAGCCGGACTGCAAAGGACGAATCCTGGTTATTGATCTAGAAGAAACGCAGTACCTTTGAATTAACGGTTGACTTACAGCTCGGTGGAGGGCTCGCCCGTAGGCGGGCATGACGCGGTGAGGGTGCCCGTCGGGGCAAAGCCCCCTGGTGATACCTTTTTCCCTGACTTGGGCATCTCGTCTCCAAGTCTTTGGAGGCGGCCCTCTTCTTCCCGCGCGGGGAGGAAGCTTTAGCCTCCCCTTCCCGACTATCCTCCTTAGGGGAGGTATCAATTCCCCCAGTTTGGATGCGTAGCGTGTGAAGTTCGGTTTCTTCGTTCTTCCCCTTGTCTTTCCCTGAGGGCATTCTGCTGAGTACCCGGTCAAGCATCTTGGCCATGGTGGGACCAGGAGAGCCTTCGGGAAGTGGCTCCGGACACCTGGTTCTCTCCGCCTTGCTGAGCCATTCCTGGCCACAGATGATTTTCAGAATAACAACTATGAAAAATATATAACAAGGTGTCCGAGATCAAGGTTACTTCCTTGGGTATCTAGGCGATTGCAGCTGAGGCCCGCATCCTTGGTTTGGTCCGAAGAATAATTTGCACATCCCTTCGAGCTTCATGCCGAAGAAGTGCTTAATAGTCCGCGGACCCTCCGGATTGAACTCCCACATCCGGAGAGGCCGGCGTTGGCACGGCAACATCCGTCGGATTAACATCACTTGCATTATGCTGACAAGATTAATGTCCCTTTCAAGAAGCTCCCGGATACGGCTCTGCAGTACTGGTACATCGCCAGCGGGCCCCCAATTCCGTCCTACGTCGGTCCAAGACGCTAGTTGTGGCGGAGGGCCCGAGCGGAACTCGGGGGCAGCCACCCACTTTGTACCTCTGGGAGCTGTGGCATAAAACCACCTCCATTGCCACACATCGGATACTTCTGGGAAAGAACCCTCTGTCCATGGGGCATCGGTGTTCCTGCTTATTATGGCACCTCCGCACTCTGCAGGTCGCCCCTCGATCATCTTCGGCTTCACATTAAAGGTCTTGAGCCATAAGCCGAAGTGTGGGGCGACGTGGAGAAAATCTTCACACATAATGATGAACGACGAGATATGGAGGACAGCGTCTAGAGCCAGATCATGAAAATCCAACCCGTAATAGAACATGAGCCCCCTCACAAAAGGATCGAGGGTGAGGTCCAAGCCGTGGAGGAAGTGAGGAACAAACACGACGCTCTCATTGGGCTCCGGTGTAGGGATGACCTGCCCGGGAGCAGGAAGCCTGTGCTGGATGTCGGCGGTCAGATATCCGACCTCCCTAAGCTTCGCAATGTCCTCCTTTTGAATCGAGGAGGCTACCCACCGGCCTTGAGGGTTGGATCCGGACATATTGGAGGATCTGGGGTGTTGGAGCTTTGGTCTTGGGTGCTAGAACTTGAGGCGCGAGAAGGCACGAGGGAGGTGGAGAAGAGGCATAGGCCTCGGTCCCTTTTTATAAAGGGGGTGAATATCAAGAGTCCTTAGGGTGACCGCTGGAGGCTTATCTAAACAGCACACGGAGTCATGCCAACGGTCGTCGTGGGGTCACGCACGCTCGCATTAATGGAAGATCCCGTAATAAGAGGAACACAATCTCTACCTTGACAAGACGTGCCAATAAAACCGCCTCGCAACGCGAGTCTAGGTGGGGCAAGAAACACCGGTTCGTGTTGAACTGGGCCATGATGCGAAGGCACGACGTACGAAGATCGCCGGCAGACCAGATTTACGCTATGTTCCCTACAATGGTATGTGAGAATCACCTCGCGGATCCGGACACGGTCTTAGTGTTCGATAATTACTTTGGAGTATTTGGAGATGGAACCCTTCGTGCAATGCCGAAGACAAGACTGCGCGCGGGACTCATCGTCATTGAAGCCTGGTTCAGGGGCTACTGAGGGAGTCCTAGATTAGGGGTTATCCGGACAGCCGGACTATGTACATCGTCCGGACTATTGAACCGTGAAGATACAAGACTCAAGACTCCGTCCCGTGTCCGGATGGGACTCTCCTTTGCATGGAAGGCAAGCTTGGCGATCCGGATATTGTGTTTCCTTCCTTGTAACCGACTCCATGTAAACCCTAGCCCTCTCCCGTGTCTATATAAACCGGAAAGGTTGGTCCTTAGAAGGCCGATCACAATTACAATCATAATCATCATAGGCTAGCTCCTAGGGTTTAGCCTCTACGATCTCGTGGTAGAACTACACTTGTACTACTCATATCTTCAATATTAATCAAGCAAGAAGTAGGGTTTTACCTCCATCGAGAGGGCCCGAACCTGGGTAAACATTGTGTCATTTGCTTCCTGTTACCATTAGCCTAAGACGCACAGATCGGGACCCCCTTCCCGAGATCCGCCAGTTTTGGCACCGACAATGATCCGCGGGGATCATGTACCCTGTGTGCCCGGCGTCTGGAATTCCGCCTTGGGGCGCCTCCAAAGTCACCTCCCCCTGCTCCGGGAGCCTTTGGGACAACACCTCCGTGTCATCTGCAGGCCGAGGAGTAGTGGCCGTCGGGAGCGAGTTCATCTCTTAATCACTCAAGGACCCATCCGAAGACGATACCTCGGGATGGACCCTGGTCGGACTAAATATATGTTCGGCGTTATAACAAGACTATGAAGCAAAGTCGCACTAAAATACAATAGAGTGCGGAGACTTATGATCTCGCTAGGGGCTTCCCCCTGGGCAACCACTCTTCCTCGCTTTGAGCGGCCATGGTGGAGTAGTCCGGAAGGGACGCCTTTCCCTTCTTGGACGTCCTAGCCTCCCCCTCGAGGGCGGTTTTCCTATTTTTCTCCTCCCCAGTGCGGGGAGGCAGAGTTTCTTCTTGTTTCCCCCCGCCTCCGCTGTAGGAATCTGCCTCGTCATCGTCGGACGGCGACGAGGTATGTGACCTTGCGCGCCGGGGCCTTTCCGCCCCGTCCGCCTTCTTAGGCCCCCCATCCTCTCCGGATGGGGCGGCCCCTTCCTCTTCTTCCTCCCTTTCGGGGGAGGAGTGTGCCTCGGCGTCTTTGGACGAGGCGTCCGGTACGACCTTACACCGGAGACCCTTCCTGGCCCCCGTGGCCTTCTTTTCCGGTGCCTTGTAGGGCGCCGGGACTAGCATCTCCGTCAGGAGAGCATCGGCTAGACCTTCTGGCAGCGGAGCCGGACAGTCAATCCGCTCCGCTGTCTCCACATAATCCTGATCAAATATACACAATTATTTAAGACTTCCCCATGAATATATTGGGAAGAACTGAATCCGGTGGTAGTCAGAAAACTCACCGGACGAGGGGGCGCGTGGCATGAAGTCCACGGTCCTCGGATGTGGGAGGAGGTACTTCGGAGGCATTGAACAGTGCCTTCCATGCGTCTTTGTGCGTCATGTCGTAGAGCTTTCGGAGCGTCTGGTGTTCGGCCGGGACGAACTCCCACAGATTAAATACTCGTCTTTGGCACGGAAGAGTCTGGCGGACAAGCATGACCTGGACCACGTTGACAACCTTGATGTTCTTGTCCTTCATATTCTTGATGCAGTTCTAGAGTCCGGTCAGCTCTGCAGGTTCGCCCAAGGCCAGCCCCTTCCTTTCCCAGGAGGTGAGCCGCGTGGGGGCTCCGGATCGGAATTCGGGGGCCGCCGACCAGTTGGCGTCGCGCGGCTCGGTGATGTAGAACCACCCCGATTGCCACCCTTTCACGGTCTCAGCAAAGGAGCCATCAAGCCAGGTGACGTTAGGCATCTTACCCACCATCACTACTAGGGAAAAGCATATACACAGAAAGTTACTAGTAGCGAGGGTTAAAAACCCTCGCTACTGCTACTTACCAGTAGCGCAGGTTTTTAAACCTCGCTACTACTAAGTTAATAGCAGTAGCGCGGGTTTTTAACCCTCGCTACTACTAAGCAATCTCTACCGTGCCCCCCGGGACATGCCGTAGTAGTAGGGCGGGTTTTTAAAACCTCGCTACTACTAAGTTTGATAGTAGTAGCGTTGGTTTTTAGCCCTCGCTACTACTAAGTGGTGCCATAGTAGTAGCAGGGGGTAAAAACACGCGCTACTACTGAAGGTCCCATTTTCAAACTCTACCCCCCTTGTGGATCGCCTTTTCAGTTTTAAAAAAAAATAAAAGAAAATGATGAAAATGTCAAAAAAAATAAAAGAAAATAAGTTTCCCATGTGATATGTGGTCTAGTTGTTGGGAAAATTTGCAAATATGAATTTTGACTTTATTTGCAAAATCTCTCGAGAATTTGTAAAAATGGGCATAACTTTTGCATACTAACTCGGATGAAAAAGTTTTTTATATGAAAACTCATCTACTCGAAAATTTACATCCAAATTTAACTGAGGGAACCCCATTAAACATTTTCAAAATCCTCAAAAACCAAGCAGAAAAAAGTTACGGGGCTTTTAAGATCTGGAGGCATAAAAATTCATCAAATTTCAGTTTTTTTTATTTTTGTTAAATCTGGCCAAACTATGGTCAAACTAATTATTCAAGAATATTAGTGTTACTAAATAATCATTTTAGTTTTTTTGAATTTTGGTCAAATTTGGTCAAACTATGGTCAAACTATGGTCAAACCGTGGTCAAACTATGGTCAAACTAATTATTCAAGAAATATTAGTGTTACTAATTTTTTAGAACAATAGTTTAAAACTCAAACAATGAAATGTGTGACTTCATGCTCAAGCCAAATTCCTGAGGTTAATAGGATTGACATGTTACTATTGTCAGGAAAACAACAAGTGCAGACTTGGAAACGAGGGAGAATAGAACCCGGAAGTTAAGCGTGCTCAGGCTAGAGTAGTGAGAGGATGGGTGACCGTCCGGGAAGTTAGATGATTTGGAATGATGAGGGGTGATTAGAGATTTGAGGTTAAAATAATTCAAAAATATGAAAATTAGGGGGAAAAAGTCGAATTTTTTTTTCAAAAAAATTCAAAAAAAAATCAGAGATTAGAGATTAGTAGTAGCGCGGGTTGGCACCCGCGCTGCTGCTAAAGGACGTAGTAGTAGCGCGGGTGGCACCCGCGCTACTGCTATACGTTAGCGGCAGCGCCTTATTAGTAGCGCCGGCCCCCGCGCTACTAATAGGCCCAAAACCCGCGCTGCTGCTAGGCTTTTCCCTAGTAGTGCATGGCCCCTCCGCACTCCGCTTGCTGGTCGTCATGATCTACGGCTTCACGCACAAGATTTGTAGCCTCAAGCCAAAGTGAGGCTTGATGCGGAGGAAGGCCTCGCACACGACGATAAATGTCGAGATGTTGAGGACGAAATTTGGGGCTAGATCATGGAAATCTAGCCCGTAGTAGAACATGAGCCCACGGACGAAGGGATGAAGTGGAAATCCCAGTCCACGGACGAAATGGGCGAGAAACACGACCCTCTCGTGAGGTTCCAGAGTTGGAATAACGTGCCCGTCGTCCGGTAGCCGGTGCGCTGGCGTTCACTGACCAAGTATCCGATCGCCTCAAGATTCGCGATATGCTTCTCCTTCACGGTGGAGGCCACCCACTTGCCTCCTGCTCCGGACATGTTTAGCTGTGCGGAGAAGACTTGGGCTAGGGCGCTGGAGCTCGAGGAGGCAAGGGTGAGCAAAGGAGGAAGAAGACATGGGTAAAAATGGGGAACCCTTATCCCTTTATAAAGGCGATGAAAGAGGTGTGCCTCCCCACTTGCCCATTGAGAATCGCTTACTTCCCAAGTGCCATGATTGATGGCGCGGTTGGATTACCCATACCCGTATTGATGAGAACCCCGTGATAAGGGGACACAATCTCTACTTTGACAAGACGTGTCAAGGAAACCGCCTCATAATCTGCGTTGTGGCTTGTTGTGGGAAAACGGTTCGAATAATGACCCGACCGTAGTGACATGTCGTGTTGTCTAAAAAGTTGTCAGCAGATTACATTTGTGAGATATCATTCTCTCTACGGTGGTGTGTGAAAATCATCTTGCAGATCCGGACACAATTTAAGTGTTCGATAATCACTTTGGAGTATTCGGAGATGGAACCCGCCTTGCAATGCCGAAGACAAGACTGCGCGCCGGACTCATCGTCATTGAAGCCTGGTTTAGGGGCTACTGAGGGAGTCCTGGATTAGGGGGTATCCAGACAGCCGTACTATGTACTTTGTCCGGACTGAGGGAGCGTGAAGATACAAGACTCAAGACTCCGTCCCGTGTCCGGATGGGACTCTCCTTTGTGTGGAAGACAAGCTTGGCGATCTGGATATTTTATTTCCTTCCTTGTAACCGACTCCGTGTAAACCCTAGCCCTCTCTGGTGTCTATATAAACCGGAGAGGTTGGTCCTTAGAAGGACGATCACAATCATAATCATCATAGGCTAGCTTCTAGGGTTTAGCCTCTACGATCTCGTGGTAGATCTACTCTTGTACTACTCATATCATCAATATCAATCAAGGTGAAGTAGGGTTTTACCTCCATCGAGAGGGCCCGAACCTGGGTAAACATTGTGTCCCTTGCCTCCTGTTACCATCAGCCTAAGACGCACAGATCGGGACCCCTACCCGAGATCCGCCGGTTTTGACACCCACAGCTACCATCACCGGAGGGCTGGTAAGGTACTTCTTGAGATCTTGGAATGCCTTGTCGGCCTCTTCAGTCCACTCAAACGGGCCCTTCTTCTTCATCAGCTTGAAGAAGGGTAGTGCTTGCTCCCCCAGCTTGGAGATGAAGCGTCCCAACGCAGTTACGCGCCCGGTGAGCTTCTGCTTTTCTCTGAGGGTCTTCGGCGGACTCATGTCTTCGACTGCCTTGACCTTCTCTGGGTTAGCCTCGATGCCCCTGTGGGACACGAGGAAGCCCAAGAGCTTGCCCGAGGGGACTCCGGATATGCACTTCTCCGGATTGAGCCGCAGATCCACTTCACGGAGGCTCGCGAAGGTTTCTTCCAAGTCCTGTATCAGGGTTTTCGCCTCCCGAGACTTCACCACAATGTCATCGACGTAAGCTTCAGCGTTTCTTCCGAGCTGCCGGCCCAAGGCAATGTGCATCAGCCGCTCAAAGGTCGCGCCTGCGTTGCGCAACCCAAACGGCATGCAGGTATAGCAGTATACTCCACACGGGTCGAAGGCCGCTTTTCCACGTCTTCATCGCCATCTTGATCTGGTGATAGCCTGAGAAAGCATCCAGGAAGCACAATAGGTCACACTCGGCGCTAGAGTCGACGATTTGGTCGATGCGAGGGAGTGGGAATGGATCCTGTGGGCAGGCCTTGTTGAGGTTGGTGAAGTCGACACACATGCGTTCCTTTCCTCCCTTTTTTGGCACAACAACAGGGTGGGCTAGCCATTCAGGATAGCGGACCTCGCGAATGACGCCCGCTGCCTCTAACTTGCGAGTTTCTTGGACGATGAAGGCCTGCTTTTCAGTGGACTGTCGCCTTGCCTTCTGCTTCACGGGGCACACGTTGGGGCACACGTTGAGATGATGTTCAATCACATCCCTTGGGACCCCTACCAGCTGACCAGGTTCCCATGCAAACACCTTCTTGTTTGCACGCAGGAACTTCACCAAGGCCTCCTCCTGCTCAGGTTCGAGGTTGGCGCCTATGGTGAAGGTGGCGCCAGTGGATACATCCTTGTCGACCGGTACCTGCTTGGTCTCCACCTTGTCTTGCGTGAATAGCTGCTTCTTCTTAGCCGGCGCAGCCCCCTTGGGCTCGAGGGCATCTGCGCTGGCGGGCTGCGCCACCGCGGCCGTCTTGAAAGCAAGCTTGAGCGTCTGAAGCGCATCCCTTGTGTCTTCGGACACAATAAGGACGCCGCTGCTCCAGGGCATCTTCATGAGGTTGTACGCCGGGTGAGTCGCTGCCATGAACTGGGCCAAGGCTGGGTAGCCGAGGATGGCATTGTACGGGAGGCTGATGGGGGCGATGTCGAAGTCGATCAGCTCCGTGTGGAATTTGTCGTGGGTGCCGAAGGTCACCGGGAGGCGGATCTGCCCCAGGGAGCCGGTGGAACGGCCTCCGACGCCCGAGAAGGGCCTGCTGGGTTGAAGCCGCTCTAGCGACACGTGGAGGAGGCTGAAGGCCTCCACCGAGAGCACGTTGAGGCCGGCACCACCGTCGATGAGGGTCCTGGTGACGGCCACCTGGCAGATGGTGGGGGTGCATAGCATCGGGAGTGCGCCCGAACAGGCGGTGTTGGAGGGGTGATCATCCGAGATGAAGGTCAAATCAGCCTTGGGTGCCACCCAGCCCGGGGGGGTTTCACGGCGCCGATCTAGCGGACGAACGGCTTGACGTGGCGGCTCGAAGGTGGTGCCTGCGATCCGCGCAGGATGGCTGTGACGACTGGTGGTGCCGACGCAACATGATGGACGAGAAAGAGGTTGCCCAACTCCTCCCAGGGGGCCACTGCACCTGTCGCAAGGCGGGAGCCAGGGCTCGGAGCACCTGGTTTCCGTGCCGGCATCGACAGGCGGAGCGGGCGGCGCGTTGGCCGCCATGAGGGCAGAGTGTGGCGCTGATGGGGAATGGGTCGACGGAAGGGAGAGCTCCGGCGCACCCCTACCTGGCGCGCCAAATGTCAGATGTAGGGTTTTGGCAGACCCTTAAGGTTCGAACACTGGGGTGCGCACGAAGATCTCTCCCCTACCGATCTACGTCCAATCGCCTCGAGAGATCTGAGCTGAAAACGAGGAATAACACGAGGGGCACAAGATTTCTACTGGTTCGGGCCACCGTTGTGGTGTATTACCCTACTCCAGTGTGTGGTGTGGTGGATTGCCTCTGGGGCTGATGGTGAATAGTACAAGGGAAGAACAGCCTCGAGAGAGGTGTTCTTGAGCTGGTGTGATGAACTGCTTGGGTGAGTTCGATCGCATCTCACTCTCTAATGAGCACTCGCTCTGTTCTCTCCTTCTCCACCTCCCCCTACTGTGGTGGCTAGTCCTATATATAGGCCCTGGTCCTCTTCCCAAATATTGAGCGGGAAGGGCGCCAACAACGGCCATTTTTAAGGGGAACATCTAGTACAAGTTATCCTGACTAAAGTTGGTCTTCGGCTGCTAAAAGCACCGGCGATGAAGCCGTCTTGGACTCCACGGTGACCTCCATCCTGCCGCTCCGCTGGTCTTGGTCTCGTTGCACCGAAATGGCAACCTTTGTCTGATGCCTCGGTACTCCACATCTGTGCTTTCCCCCTTTGCACCAAAGAGGAAACAAGGACACTGCGCAGGCCGGCGCCCGCCTGGCCTCGATCGTAATGGCTTGCGTCACGAGCACCTCGCGAGGTACCCTGCCTTGATCCCTCCGCCTCCTCGCGAGCCTTCCTGGTGAGGCCGTCCCTGAGGAAGCCTTGCATCATCCTCCCCGCGAGGCTTGGCCCCTCGCTAGGGTCTTGAGTCTTGCGCTGATGAAGATGGGCCGTATTGGGCCACCACTTGAGCCACGCCGCAGGCCGCAGGCAGGCAAGTCTGGGGACCCCCGTTCCCAGAACACCAACAGAGTCCATGGAGGGCTCCACCCACGAAGGATCCACGAAGAAGCAACCTTGTCTATCCCACCATGGACATCGCCCACGAAGGACTTGCCTCACTAGGGTAGTCACGAAGTAGGCGATCTCCTTGCCCGTACAAACTCCTTGGTTCAACTCCACAATCTTGATGGAGGCTCCCAAGTGACACCTAACCAATCTAGGAGACACCACTCTCCAAAAGGTAATAGATGGTATGATGATAAAGAACTCCTTGATCTTGTGCTTCAAATGATGGTCTCCCCAACACTCAACTCTCTCTCATGGATTTGGATTTGGTGGAAAGGTGATTTGAGTGGAAAGCAACTTGGGGAAGGCTATAGATCAAGATTTATGTGGTTGGAATGGAATATCTTGGTCTCAACACATGAGTAGGTGGTTCTCACTCACAAAAATATGCTGGAAGTGTAGGCACATCAAGATGGCTCTCTCAATGAATGAAGAGTGGGTGGAGGGGTATATTGAAGAAAATATGCCCTAGAGGCAATAATAAAGTTGGTATTTATATTTCCTTATATCATGATAAATGTTTATTATTCATGCTAGAATTTTCTTAACCGAAAACTTAGTACATGTGTGAATACATAGACAAAACAGAGTGTCCCTAGTGTGCCTCTACTTGACTAGCTCATTAATCAAAGATGGTTAAGTTTCCTAGCCATAGACATGTGTTGTCATTTGATGAACGGGATCACATCATTACCTCTGGGGCTGATGATGAACAGTACAGAGGAAGAAACAGCCTCGCGAGGGGTGTTCTTGAGCTGATGCGGTGTTCTACTAGGGAAGGATCCGATGCTCTATACTTTGGTGGCTATCTATATTTATAGAGGCCCTGGTCCTCTTCCCAAATATTGAGCGGGAAGGGAGCCAACAACGACCATTTTGAAGGGAGACAGCTAGTACAAGCTATCCTGACTAAAGTTGGTCTTCGATTGCCAAAGGCACTGGTGATGATGCCGTCTTGGGCTCCATGGTGATCTCCGTCCTGCCGCTCTACTGGTCTTGGTCTCGTTGCACCGATATGGAAACCTTTGCCTGATGCCTCGGTACTCCGCGCCTGCGCTTGCCCCCTTTGCACTAAAGAGGAAACGAGGACACTGCGCTGGCTGGCGCCCGCCTGGTCTTGATCGTCATGGCTTGTGTCACGAGCACCTCGCAAGGTACCCCCTACCTTGATCTCTACGCCTCCTCGCAAGCCTGCCTGGTGAGGCCGCCCCTTAGGAAGCCTTGTGTCGTCCGCCCCGCGAGGCTTGGCCCCTCCGAGGGTCTTGAACTTGGGTTGATGAAGACGGGCCATACTGGTCCACTGCTCGAGCCACGCTACAGGCCGCAGGCAGGCAAGTCTGGGGACCCCCGTTCCCAGAACAACGACAGTAGCCCCCGGGCCCAAGGCGCGCTCAGACTTGGCTTAGCAGGGAAGCCAAAGGGCAAGTGCGGAGCGCCGCGGGCCCCAACAGCTTGCGGCCTTGGTCACCGCGTGGCGGTTGATTGGACGTGGGCGTCCCCGCTTCCCCACGCTGCCTCGGCAACTGCCCAATTTGACAAGTCCCAGCTGCATACAAAAAGAGTCATGATTACCTGTGATCATGGAGGCCGACAGTTGGCCTCCTCTGGACTATAAGTATGGAGAGGCGTGAGCCCCCGTTGCCCATCTCATCTTGCTCCGCTCGCTTCTTCTTCCTTGCTCCTCCTCCATCTTGCCGCCAATGGCACCGATCCGCCGGTTCTCATCCGAAGAGAAAGGAAAGGCCCCCACAAAGAAACGGCCGGTCCCTGGCTGCTGCGACGAGGTTGCAAGGCCGGAGATGTCGAGGCCTTGGTACGAGCGGCCGCCTCCTGGGTTTCCGCTGCCCATGTACGCCCGGGCCGAGGGCCGTGGAGAAAGGGATGACGAGCGACGCCGTCCGTGCCGCAGGCGAGGCCGACGAGCCTTGGCGGTGCGCGCCGTTGCCCCTGGAGTCCACACCGCGGACTCCTCTCGTGAGCTCGTGCTCCACACCGCGATGCCTCCAAGCTCCTGGATCCGCTTCCCTCCATTCTTCGCCTTCGAGATGCCGTCGAGGGGGCCTCTTGAGCTTTGGCTGCAGCACGCCGGCTGTGGTACCCCGGCAACCGGAGCGGAGGTTGAAGTCATCGCTTCGAGCAAGGTCTACATGACCTGAGGCTGGGGCGAGATCGCCTGGGTCTACCGAACAGGGGGTGCCCTCGTGATTCATTTCGAATACGATGGCGCCTCCTTGATGCTCTTCAAGGTCTTCGATGCAGAAGGCCGCCGACTAGAGTGCTGCCCCAGAGGAGGCAGCCTGGACATCGACTTGACATGGGCTAGGCCTGCCACCCGCTTCCCCAACGGCTCCTCTGGCAGCAGCGGCGATGCTTGGGAGTCCAGTGGTTCTCCCGAGCTCTTCGTGACTCCGGAGACGACCGACGACAACTACGTGCCCCCGAGCTCGCGTCGTGCCCGAAGCAAGGCGGCTGCATAAGGTCGCCGGCGCGGCTGATCTGGCTGGGGTTGGCGCTGGCCTCCCGTGGCCACTGTTGATGATGGCGTCGGCCATGGGGGCGCGTGTAGTTATGGCTCCTTAGGATTCGCGCCTTTTGTTCCCTGCGAGGAATTAATAAAACACCCCGTGGGGGCATGTAATGGGTCCACAATGTCTTTTGTTGATATTATCCTTATTATGAAGCAGTGCAAATGCATGTCCTGTTCCGGCTTGGCTCCCCCTTTCTAACCTCACGACGACTTGGTGCTCTATGCTGACAGGTCCCGGTCCCCAGGCAGGCTTTAGCCATCGCTGGTATGCCAGGTCGCGATGCCGTGGTCAAGGCCAGTGTCGGATGTTTGGGTTCCGGCAGACCCTTAAGGTTCGAACACTGGGGTGCGCGCGAAGATCTCTCCCCTACTGATCTACGTCCGATCACCTCGTGAGATCTAAGCTGGAAAACGATGAACAACACAAGGGACACGAGATTTATACTGGTTCGGGCCACCGTCGTGGTGTAATACCCTACTCCAGTGTGTGGTGTGGTGAATTGCCTCAGGGGCTGATTATGAACAGTACAAAAGGAGAACAGCCTCGCGAGGGGTGTTCTTGAGCTGGTGCGATAAATTGCTCGGGTGAGTTCGATCGCCTCTCTCTCTCTCTAGGCTTCCCAAAGTCTGAATCTGATCTACTCTGGCGGCTAGTCCTATTTATAGAGGCCCTGAGCCTCTTCCCAAATATTGAGCGGGAAGGGCGCCAACAACGTCCATTTTGAAGGGGAACATCCAGTACAAGTTATCCTGACTAAAGTTGGTCTTCGGCTGCCAAAAGCACTTGCTTTGACACCGTCTTGGGCTCCACGGTGACCTCCATCCTGCCGCTCCGCTGGTCTTGGTCTCAAGCAGTAATTGAAATGGCAACCTTTGCACGATGCCTCGATGCTCACGTGCATGCTTGCCCTTTTGCACCAAAGAGGAAACAAGGACACTACGCAGGCCGGCGCCCGCCTGGTCTCGATCTTCATGGCTTGCGTCACGAGCACCTCGCGAGGTACCCTGCCTTGATCTCCCCACCTCCTCGCGAACCTGCCTGGCGAGGCCATCCCTGAGGAAGCCTTGCGTTGTCCGCCCCGCGAGGCTTGGCCCCTCGCGAGGGTCTTGAGTCTTGTGCTGATGAAGACGGGCCGTACTGGGCCACCACTTGAACCACGCCGCAGGCCGCAGCCAAGTCTGGGACCCCCATTCCTGTAACGCCGACAAGAGCCCCGGGCCCAAGGCGCTCGGACTTGGCTTAGCGGAGAAGCGAAGGGCAGTGCGGGCGCCATGAGCCCCATCAGCCTGTGGCCTTGGGCGCCGCGTGGCGGTTGATTGGACGTGGGCATCTCCGCTTCCCTATGCTCCCTCATTATGTGCTCGGCTGGGCGGCCACGAGATTTGTACAGAATTATCCTCCCTTCGCAGCATGTGCATTTCTTGCTCCTATTTCCGCCTCGAGCCTCTGCTTCTGCCTCCAATACATCTCGAGCTCTTCCCCCATCCCGTTGCTATGGCTCCGATGAAAAGGACAAGGGGAAGAAACCTGCGCCCTCGTCCAGCACGCCCTCGGCGGCAACCCCCGCCATCGACAAATCGCTCATACTCAATCTGGAGGCCCTGGAGAAGGTTTGCTCCGCGCTTGCCTCCAGCTTCAATGAGTGCGGGAAGATGACGGTCTGGCCCGCGTCCCATGCCTCCTTCGACAGGGTTATCACGGAGGTCCGATTCTTCACCGACGCCTTGTGGGCAGGCCTGGTTCCCCCCTTCTACGCCTTCTTCAATGCAGTGCTCTCCCATTACCAGATCCACATGATGCATCTTGGCCCCCAATCCATTGCTCTGCTTGCTGTCTTCGCCTTCGTCTGCGAGGGCATGGTGGGGATTCCTCATACATTGCCCTTTTAGCAACTTCTTCTCGCCGCTTTTGTCCGATCCCTCTCCCGGTGTTAAAGGTGCGTGAGCTTCCAGGCCGTGCCGGAGACAGCCGCTTCGGGGATCGATTTCATCCTCCCACCTTCCACGAGCGGGTTCCGGGAGCGATGGCTGTATGTGGACGTTGGGGTCCCCAGCCGCTTTCGCGCAAGCCCGGCCGCCGCTATTCCCAATCCTGGTTGGGATCACGAAGAACTCACGAGCCCCCAACTTGCCTTCATCGGGAATCGCTTCGAGAGGTTGAGGGAGGTCGAGGTGACTGCGCCCAAGGTGGTGAAGAAGTTCCTCCGGCGCCGCATCGCTCCTCTCCAGCGACATTCCCGCCCAATGTGGACTTACATTGGTCGCCAGGACCGTATGAGGCTCCAGAAAGGTGATCTCGCGCTGGAGACGATGAAGAAGGTGCTGCTGCTGGTCCTGACGGGCGACACCTCTTCTGGCAGTGCTGGCCATGTGGGCGCCCTGCTGTATCTTTGCAGAAATAGAGCTTACTTCGCGAGGCAGATGCCTCGTTTGGACGAATAGGGGCTGCGCCCAGCCAACCTTGTGGGGCCTCGTGAGAATCCGGTTGCCGTGGTCCTTCCCCCGGCTGTCCGCGCCGACCTCGCCTCAGGAGTCGTTGAAGGGAGGCAAGGATTGGCAGCAGCCGAGGGGCCTGACGTCGAGGTGCTGATGTCATGTGGGACTCCCGAGGCGCCATCCTCCGGAGCTGATGGTACCCCTCGCGAGGTGGTGGCTGACGAGGGCTACCGAGGCTAAAGCCCCCGATACCCCGTCAGGCCATCAAGGGGCGGTGCCCGATTGCTCCCCTCTGGCTGGTGCTCCTGATGCAGGCCGGCCTGACGCTTCGGCTCCTATGCCGTGCGCCGACCCTCACGTCGCGAGCCTGGGCCGGTTCCGCATAGATTTCGAGGCCCTTGCAAGAGGAAGGAGGCTTCCGGTGGCAATGAGCGTCCGCACCGCCCATTGAAGCACAGGAAGTACTTCACCATGGACGAGTAAGTCTCTCCTTCTCATGGTTCCTTGTCTGCCCCTCTTTTTGCTGACCGTGGCCTTTTAGGATTCCCTCCGACGAGCCCGCGGAGCCAGCTGAAGAGCCACTCCCTCAGGCTCCTCCTCCGCAACCAACCTCAACTGCCTCGGGTTTGCGCGCCGCCTTGGGTGAAAGTTTGGCTGGAGGGGCATGCCGTCCTGCGGCGCGTCTTGATCCTGTCGTCGCGCTGCTCTTCCCTCATGAGCCCTCTCTAGGCACACCTAGCTTGCCCAGATCTCCTTCATGGATCATCGGCGGCGAGTGGCTAAAGCCAATCTTCGGGTCCCCAGCGGGAGGTAGATCAATGCCAGGCTGGGTTCCTCGCGGGGCCCGCCCGTCGATCGCAGGGGCACCAGCCCCCAGCCCCCTGCCGAGAAGGGGCGAACCGCTCCAAGGCCCTCTGCCGGCATTGATGGAGGAGGATGGTGTTGATGACATTCTCGGGCGTGCGCTGCAGCACAGAGTTCTCCGCCAAGAGTTCCTCCGAAGGGCCGTTGATGCAGTGGGCCGGCGCAGAGCTGGCGGCTGAAGATGCTCGTCTCGAGGCTGAAGGCTTAAGGCTGGTCGAGGAGCGGCGCAAGCTGAAGGCGGCTGTTGGTCTCGTGCACCACCAGCGTGACCTCGAGAACGCCAAGGCCGAAGTGTCCTTGGCGGCCTCTAGGAAGGCCTGTTCCTGGGCACTTGAAGAAGCTCAGGAGGCTGACAAGCGACGCGAAGCTGCGGAGGAGCGCGCGTGGGAACTCCAAGACTGGTGCAACTCCCTAGAGCAGCAGGTGGAGTTGCGCCGATCCACCCTCGCACTGCTGAAAGGAGGGCCCACCGAAGAGGAGGAGCTCCGGAGGTGTGAGGAAGCGCTGACGTTGGAGACTGCCGAGTGCAACCTTGATCTGGAGCGTTTGGAGACGAGGGAGCACCAGGTTGCCCAGGCGGAGGACGATGTCGGCGCATAGGAGGCCCGGATCCAGGAGGAGATCGACCATCAGGTGGCGAAGGCTCGCGCTGGCCATGAGCGCGAGTATGAAGAACGGTTGGAGTTGATCAGGGCTGAAGCCACGGGCAGGACTGCTGCCCTCAGGACCAGGTTGACTGAAGCCACATAAACAACGGAGGCCACCGCTGCTGCGCTAAGCTCAGCGCAAGCCGAGCTGGCCTCCTCCCGCGCCGAACTACTTCTTCTTCAACGGTGGGTTGACGATGTCGAGACCGTCGCAGAGAGGAATGCGGACGAGATCCTCCAGCGGCAGAAGTTGGAGCACATGCATGGCCCCATGCTCCGAACGCTTAGGGAAAGGGCCAACACGGCCTTGGGCAACATCTGCTAGGCTGCCGCAGAGGAGCCGCGTGTGACCAACTACGCCGGCAACCTCCAGTTCTTCACTGATGTGGTGACACATCTGGAGAACCGCTCTGAGAGGTCTCGCCAGCTGGTGGAAGAACGGAGCCGTGGCCTGCTCGCGTGGGCATTTTCTCGCGTCTTCAGCCATCTTCAGAACCTCGATCCCCTTTTCGACTTTGATGCCACCATCACCCCGGTGCCTGAGGTCATCCGAGGCGACCTGGCGAGGTGGGTGGAGAACAACGTTGATGCGCTCGTCCAGGCCTTCACATCTGATGACGACGGGGTGATTGTCGCTGCCGATGAAGGTGCCATGGTGAACGGTGATGGAGACGGTGCCAACAATGGTGATGAAGAGGCTGGCGGCGATGACGGTGGCGCCAGCGACGCCTCTGAGGACGCCCTAGGAGACGCGATGAGTGACTTGCCCGATTGACCCTGCGCTTCCTCCCGCTGCTTGCCCTGCGCGGAAAGAGACTTGGGCGTGGCCCTGAAGGTTGTGAGAGCATTTTGGGAGGGGAAGCCCCTCATGTAAGAAAATTGTTGCCTACGTGTTGTCAAGATTGGCGTCTGACGAGCGTCTATATGCCGCCGTGATTGTCGTGATGAATAGGTTGTTGCGGTTTTACATTTGTCTTGGCGAGCCTTGAGTGGGCTTGTGGTGTACATTTGAGGGCCCGTGGGGGTCCCATTTAACCATGCGGCGAGAGCCTGGCTGGAGCGAACGCCGGCCGCGGGATGGCGGGCGCAGGTGCGTGCCCTGCCCTACTCGCGAGGAGCCCGCGAGAGGGAGGAAGCTAGTGTGAATTCCAACTTGAGCGGAAATAGGAGCACGAAAAAGCACGCGAATAAGACGCAACACCCCTTCCCGCATACGCAAACACAAATTCGACTTCAACTCAGATCCGAAGCAAGAAAGCTTGTTCGCACGAGAAAGAAAGCAAAAGCAAAAGGCCGCGTCCGGCACCTAGTCTAGTCTTCGACGTCTTCCCACCAGCTGGAGCTAAGTCTCCTCCCTTTGGCGTGGTGGGAGCCCCCGAGGCCCGAGGGCGGCTCTCCGGAGACTCCGGGGCGTGTACAGCCCCAACTCATTATTACGTGAGAGTGTCACGGGCGGCGAGCTTCACAGGCACTGGGCCTTCTTCACAGGTACCGGCCTTGCTTCATATCGCCAGATGAGGGCCCCGCCTTGCGCCACCCTTGACCCCACCGACGGTGACCGGAAACCAGGAGGACGCCAATGGGGAAAAGAGGACGCCAACAGTTCCCCCGACGACCATGGGTCATCTGCCGGAGGCAGGCCCTGGGGCACCTCCCCGGCAGAGGGCCTACCTCCGAAGAACACCTTGCTCCGCGCGCCGCGGGAGGAGCCTGGCTCCCGACCCCTCTCCTGCTGCCCCCAGTGCCCTCCTCCTGAGGGGAAGGAGATCGCCGCACTGGGGCAGCCATCCGCTGCGGTGACCTGAACCTCCTGCGACCCATGGTTAGCATAAGCCTGCTCCTGAGGAATTAGCGGTACCCGGTAGTTGTCGAGGCTCCCGTGAGGCTCCTGAAAGAGCTTGGCTTCTGGCGCTTCTTCCTCCAGCCTGACCCTCGGAACGAGTCGTGGTCTTCCTCCAGCGTGTACCCTCGATCCACCATGCGGGGCACATAGGCTTCCAGGGCCGCCACCCCACAGGCCTCTCCGTGGTGCTCCGCACGCCATGCAGCTCGACTTGAAGCTCCATCTTGGGGACGGTAAGGTGGTGGCCCACTAGGACCAAAGGCAGCACCGCGCATGCCCTCGCTCACCAGGGCCTGCGCGTCCGTGGGCCCGTGGGCGTCGTCTGCGGCTGGCGACGGAGAACAACGAGCAAGCCCACCGACACGAGCCGTATGAGCGACGCGGGCGGCGAGAGCAGCCCGACGCTCGGTGCGAGCTCGGCGAGCATCTGCCATGGATGCGACGAAGCGATGGAACGCAGAACAACAGAAAGAAGATTCCAGTGCACCCCTACCTGGCACGCCAAATGTCGGATATCAGGTTACGGCAAAACCCTTAAGGTTCGAGCTCTGCGGTGCGCACGAAGATCTTCTCCCTACCGATTCACGCCCCAAAACCTTGCCGCGATTCTAAGCTAGCACGATGAACCACACAAGGGACACGAGGTTTATACTGGTTCGGGCCACCGTAGTGGTGTAATACCCTAATCCAGTGTGTGGTGGTGGCTTGCCTCTGGGGTTGATGATGAACAGTACAGAGGAAGAACAGCCTCGCGAGGGGTGTTCTTGAGCTGGTGCGGTGTTCTACTAGGGAAGGATCTGATGCTCTCTAATTTGGTGGCTATCTCTATTTATAGAGGCCCTGGTCCTCTTCCCAAATATGGAGCGGGAAGGGAGCCAACAACGGCCATTTTGAAGGGGGACAGCTAGTACAAGCTATCCTGACTAAAGTTGGTCTTCGACTGCCAAAGGCACTGGTGATGACGCTGTCTTGGGCTCCACGGTGATCTCCGTCCTGCCGCTCTGCTGGTCCTGGTCTCGTTGCACTGAGATGGAAACCTTTGCCTGATGCTTCGGGCGCCTGCGCTTGCCCCCTTTGCACCAAAGAGGAAACGAGGATACTGCGCTGGCTGGCGCCCGCCTGGTCTTGATCGTCATGGCTTGCGTCACAAGAACCTCACGAGGTACCCCCTGCCTTGATCTCTCCGCCTCCTCGTGAGCCTGCTTGGTGAGGCCGCCCCTGAGGAAGCCTTGTGTCGTCCGCCCCGCGAGGCTTGGCCCCTCGCGAGGGTCTTGAACTTGGGTTGTTGAAGACGGGCCGTACTGGGCCACTGCTCGACCACGCTGCAGGCCGCAGGCAGGCAAGTCTAGGGACCCCCATTCCCAGAACACCGACATTCGAGGTAAGCATTCCCTCGAACGAGGAGGTGCCGCTACTCCTCATTGCCGATCCTCAGGCTCCAACTTGGGCAAGGCACATAGTCCATTCCTCTAGAGTGGAGAACTTCCTGAAGAGCAATAAGAAGCTGAAAGAGTAGCCCGGAGGACCAGTGTGTATCAGTTTGTTGATGACGTTATGTACAGAAGCAGGCCCAATGGCGTGAAATGGAAGTGCATTTGCTGGGAAGAAGGAAAGGAACTGCTGGCAAAGATACACAAAGGCATGTGCAGCTCCCACATTGGATCAAGGGCTTTGGTTGGAAAAGTATTTCAGCAAGGATTCTATTGGCCAACAACCCTTCAAGATGCGGTTGAGCTAGTCACTAAATGTGAAGCCTACCAGTTCCATTCCAAGAACATCCACCTGCTTGCCCAAGCTCTTCAACAATCACTTTGTAATGGCCGTTTTTGGTCTGGGGGCTCGATATCCTCGGCCCTTTCCCCCAAGCCGCCGGGGGATTTGAATTCTTGTTCATTGCCATCGACAAGTTTACAAAGTGGCCAAAAGTAGATGCCATGAGAAAGGCAACTACTCAGTCAGTTATCAAGTTGTTCAAAGGATTGATGTGCTGCTTTGGAGTTCCTGCCCGGATCATCATAGACAACGACACCCAATTCATGAGCCACACCTTCATGCAATATGTTCATGCCCTTGGAAGCAACATCTCCTTTGCCTCTGTTGCCCAGCCCAGAAGCAACAGACAAGCTGAGAGGGCGAAAGCTGAAGTGTTGCGTGGTCTCAAGACAAGAAATTTTGATAGACTACAGAAGTGCAGCAGGTGGTGGATCGATGAGCTCCGATGGTTCTTTGGTCCCTCACAACGACACCAAATCAAGCTACCGGACAGACTCCCTTCTCCCTAGTCTATGGGGCAGAAGAAGTTATCCACACGGAACTCATTTACGTGTCTCCTCGAGTGCTTACCTATGATGCAGTATCACAGGAACAGCACCAGCGTGACGACGCCATGCTTCTCGAGGAGAAACGTCTTCGGGCTGTTACGCGTGCTGCACGCTATCAACAAGCCCTGTGCCACTATCATAGCCGCAGGTTTCATGCCCGGTGTTTTGAGGAAGGTGACCTTGTCCTTAGGCGCGTTCCGCCAAGAGTACAAACAAGTTGTCACCAATGGGGGAAGGCCCTTATCAGGTAGTACGAGTCACCAGAACTGGCGCAGTCCGTTTGGAGATCGGAGATGACATTCAGTTGCAAAACTCATGGAATATTGATCATCTCCGCAAGTTCTACCTATAAGGCACGGCTATCGGCATGCCTGGCAGTCACCCTTTTGTACAGGCCTTGCCTCAGCTGCATGTAACCCCTTATACAAAGCCAGGCGCAGACCCTGAGCAACAGATAATTGAAGCACTGGGCCCCCCGACATCTTGCATGCATGCATCAGCATATCATAAGAATTCCATGATCATATCATATGCATTGCATGAGCATCTCATAAGCATAGCATGGTCATGTGGATAGGATTGCATGTAGCATCATCTTCATCTGCATTAAGTTGCAGGGTCCTTGTCGTGGATTTCATCCCGAAGAAAGGAAGAAGAAGAAGAAGCAAGCAGCATAGCAGTCCCCAGCAGGCCAAACAGATAAGTTCCATCTCTTATCCATACATGTTCTGTGAGTAGGACTTGTGCATATAAAAACCTTGCCGGCCCGGAAACAAAGGTGCTCCCATCTACTGACACGAATGTTGCTTCAGTCAGGATGGTCGCAGTCGCCCTTGGCTGAAAGGGTTTGGCAGGGGGCTGGTCCCTCCTTTTAGATTCTGCGCCCGGCAGGCTAGGCCTCACGGCAACAGTCCTAAGAGGGTACCGGCAATGTATCTTGCCGGGGTCTACTTGTTTTTGAAAGTATAGAGGCATTTCGCCTCCGCATGGGTATCTTACATGCACAAGTGCCCGACAAAGTTCATGTTTTCATTAATATGCTTATTAAACAAGTACAAATCTCACAAAACATAAACATGGATTCAAGAGATTACATTATTTTTCAACTAAAGTTTGGCAGGTGCCTACAGGTTTTTAGCTGAAAAGAGATAGGTTCCCTATAATCCCTTTCTTGTCCCTCTCCTCCTAGGCACCACAATGGAAGGAGAAGAAGGCAAAAGGAGTGCTTACAGGAAGGCCACGCCCAATCTCATCAGGGCCTGCCGGGCACAGCCTGACAAGATCGTGAGTGGTGAGGCTGCGAAGGAGGGGGAGCGAGGGGAGCAACCCAACACTCCCCTGGTCACCACCTCCAGGACCAGCAAGAAGCCCTAGCGCAGACACCGGCAGGGAAGGCTGCCGAGGCCCAGCTGGAAGCCTGCTGGAGGAGGCAGCAGGCACCAAGAGAGCAACCCTCTCCCCGGCTACCGGGAGACCGGTGATGATGGTGCCGTGGAGAGAGGGGAGGAGCGGAAAGATGAGGCAGCGGGCCGACAGTGGGAGACGAAGGTGTCGGTGCCATCGTACTCCAACCTGGCGGCCTGCCACCCGCCTTCTCCGTCCTCCCTCGTTCTTTCTTCACCACCTCCACTCCAGGAGGACGCCGACCCCTCGAGTCATCACCTCCCTCGGAGAAGCAGTGGACGATAGCGGTGTCCGAGGTGCGCGAAGAGCACCACTCCCCTACTCGAAGGACGGGGTGACACCACCATCTTCAGCTACAATCCCGGTTCCTCTGGGAGGGGTAGTACTGGGTTTACCAGAAAACCCGTGTGCATCGCTCCATGATCCGCGAGTGGATCGGCGCCCTCGTCCGCGCCCGCCGTGCTCTCTGAGCCCAAGGACCAGACTCACTCCCGGGACGCTAGCATGAACGCTCATCAACAAAGCTAGAACCCGGGGCATGGCCCTAGGCTCTCCTTTTCAACATGGCCAAAAGTGAGAAGGGAATGGAGAGGGATGTGGATGAATGCATCCGCTCCTCCCCCACTCATCCTTTTATAGGCGAGTTCGGGGCTGGGGGCTGATTCCCCGACGGGTAACCGCCGTCCCCCTCCACCAATCCAAGAAGGCCGGCCCCCTGCCTTGATGCTCTCCTGCACCACGCGCACCCATTACCTATCCCACTCAATGCATGCAACAAATGTGGCTAAGGATAACATGGTGGGAAGACTGAATTGGCAGTTACCCGCCCGTGCGTTAAAGTCATTCACGTGGCATTACAAGGATGGCCCCACCACAGTTGGCATTACGCAGGTGCGAAAGAACCGGAAACTGACTCAAGTCTAGATTAATGAAGAAGCAAAAAAGACCTCAAAGAGTGGAGCTACCTTTGCACTCCGGCCTATGCACTGGTTAGGGCCTACCCTGATGACGCCCGACAGCACGTTCGTGCCAGGCCCGAGGACTCCGTTGGTGCAACAGACCCTGGGTCCGTTGCCCAGAATGTGCACATGCCTAAGGACAAGACTACAACAGGTCAAGAACACCAAGACAAGCCGAAGAGGCAAGATGCCACTAAGGGAAAAGCCTCCCTTGCCGGGCAGGCAAGCCTGGCAAGGACGAGGATCGTCCCGGCAGTGATCCCCAAGACCGTCCTAGAAAGCTTGATGGGGCATGCGGGACCAAATCACCCCGCCAAGACTCCACCGCTCCACCTCACGTCGACGCAAGTCATCGATCGGTGCGGTGTTAAGCTCCAAAATGATTAGGTGGCTGCTTCATGCCACATGGCAGCCACTTTCTACAGAAAACACGCCCAAAGGACACCCGTCCTGAGACGTGTCAAGCAAGCAGGCGTGGAGCTGGCGAAGCCTTGCCGGGCACATAGTGATACGACACTAAGCGGTGCATTTAATGCGCCCTGGCACGTCTGCAGAATTAGGTATGATAGCACTATTTGCTATCATATCAGTGTGTAATGACCAATTTGCCATTGTAGTGATCCCTTAATATATAAAAGGAGGCCCATGGCAACTGTAGAAAAGGTTAGCGAGTAGAACCCTTCGCATATTCACACGCATGTAGCCACTTCCGTCCTAAGGCAACCTTGCCGGGCGAGTGAGCTACGTTCACCACCATTTTCCACCATCAATCCACCAAAGCAGGAGTAGAGTTTTATGCCTCACGGCAGCCCGAACCTGGGTAAAAATCGCCCTGTGATTTCTGCCGTGCTGCGCGAAGCTTTTTCGCTCTTTGTGCAACGTGCCCATCCCCCCGCCGAACCAAAAAGGGGCTCATGGCCCCATAGGTGGTCGTGGTATCCCATGACATACAACGGGTCACCTAGTGGAGTAGCAAGTTGAAAATAGGTAGATTTAACACAGTTATGGCATGAAAGTCTGGCCAAGAGGGTTATAAAGCTATGCTCATAGCACAGGAAGCCCCCAAGTGACCTAAGATGGCATGTAAAGCCAATCAAGAGGGTTATAAAGCTATGCTCATAGAGCAGGAAGCCCCCAAGTGACCAAAGATGGCATGTAAAGCTGATTAAGAAGGTTATAAAGCTATGCTCATAGAGAAGGAGGCCCCCAAATGACCAAAGATGGCATGTAAAGCCGATCAAGAGGGTTATAAAGCTATGCTTATAGAGCAGGAAGCCCCCTAATGACCTTATGATCCACCAGTAAAGACTCTTGTGAGATGAAAACGCGGAGGCCCCGAATTTGGGGATGCCGGCTTATTAATTTGTTCATAAAGTATATACATTGACAGAGGTATGTACAATGATGAGAGTCGATGACTCAAGTGTAGTCAGGCCGGAGATGAGCTATGTTCCACGGCCAGTTGGTCTCCTCCTCAGATTTACATGACTTGCTGGGCTCTTGGATATCAATGAGATAATACGACCAATTGTTGAGGTTTTTGATGACCATAAAAGGTCCTTCCCAAGGCGGGGATAGCTTATGCATGCCTGTGTGATCCTGAATCAGTCGGAGCACTAAATCAGCTTCTCGAAATGCCCGAGTTCTGAATCTGTGGCTATGATAGCGACGCAGGTCTTGTTGATAAATCGCCGAGCAGGCTGCTGCAAGATCACGTTCCTCATCCATAGCACCAAGTGTGTTCTAACGTGTTGTCTCATTATCAGTTTCAACGTAAGCCACCACCCTGGGTGAGTCATGCAGATATCACTTGGGAGAACCGCCTCTGCACCATAGACCATGAAGAAACGTGTATAGCCTATTGACCTGTTGGGGGTGATTCTGATACTCCAAAGCACTGGCGGTAGCTCCTCAACTCAACAACCCGGCATGCACTCCAAAGGAACCATGAGCCGGGGCTTGATACCTCTCAAAATCTCCTAATTAGCCCGTTTTGCTTGACCAATAGCCCATGGATGAGCTACTGATGACACATCAAGTTGGATATGTTCTCGTTGACAAAACTCCTTCATAGCAGCTTTAGACAAATTTGTGCCATTATCACTGATGATACTATGAGGATATCCAAAACGAAAAATCAGCTTCTTGACAAACTAAACTGCGGTTATCGCATCACAATTGCTAACCGGCTCTGCCTCAACCCACTTGGTAAACATGTCAACCGCCACCAAAAGGTCGGTCTTCTTATATTTAGACCTCTTGAAAGGACCTACCATATCAAGCCCCCGAACTGCAAATGGCCATGTAATTGGAATCATCATCAATTGCTGAGCCGGCACATGAGCTTGCCTTGTAAATTTTCACCCATCGCACTTACTAACAATATCCTCTACATCTGCATGAGTTGTTAACCAGTAAAATCCATGACGAAAAGCCTTAGGTACCAAAGATTTTGAGTTGGCATGATGACCACAATCGCCTTCAGGAATCTCCCGTAAAATTTCATGACCCTCCTCAGGAGAAACACAACGTTGGAACACGCCTGTCACACTGCATTGATGTAACTCGCCATTGATGATAGTCATCGATTTAGACCTCCTATTGATCTGTCGTGCCAAAGTTTCATCCTCGGGTAACTTGCCTCGAGTCATATAAGCTAAGTATGGGAGCGTCCAATCAGGAATAACATGGAGAGCCTCCACCAGTTGTGCCTTCGGGTCAGGGATAGCAAGATCTTCCTCAGATGGTAACTTGACCAAAGGGTTGTGTAAAACATCGAGGAACACATTGGGAGGCACCGGCTTCCGCTGAGACCCAAGCCGGGATAGCGCATTAGCTGCCTCATTTTTCCGTCGATCAATATGATCCACATGATAACCCTTAAAGTAACCAGCAAGATTATCAACCACCTGACGGTAAGCCACCATAAGCGGATTTTTAGAGTCCCACTTGCCTGAGACTTGCTGAGACACCAAGTCAGAGTCGCCCAGACATCAGACCCGACTCAAAGCCATCTCCTTGGCCATACGAAGCCCATGGAGTAAAGCCTCATATTCAGTTGCATTGTTAGTACAAGGAAACATTAGTCTCAAAACATAACAAAATTTATCATCTCGCGGCGAAGTTAAAATAACTCCATCCCCCGAGCCCTCCAATTGCCTGGACCCATCAAAGTGGATTATCTAGTATGTGTTGTCAGGCTTATCCTCGTGGGTTTGCAACTATATGTCCAATCATTGATGAAATCCACCAAGGCTTGAGATTTGATGGCGGTTCTTGGCACATATCTCAGATTATGAGGTCCAAGCTCAATTGCCCACATAGCAACTCGGCCTGTGGCTTCTCTGTTCTGAATAATATCTCCTAAAGGAGTAGAGCTGACCACAGTAATAGGATGCCCGAGAAAATAATGCTTCAGCTTGTGACTCACCACGAACATCCCAAATACCAGTTTTTGCCAATGCGGATATCGTTGCTTGGACTCAGTCAACACCTCATTGACATAATAAGCCGGCCACTGAACTGGGTACTCCTTACCCGCCTCTTTGCGCTCCACGACAACTGTTGTGCTGACTGCTTTGTTATTAGCCGCCACGTACAGGAGCAAAGGCTCTTTTTCAATGTAAGCAGCAAGGATGGGCGGCTCAGCTAACTGTTTCTTGAGCGCCTCAAACGCCTCATTAGCAGCATCACTCCAAACAAAGTGGTCTGTCTTTTTCATCATCTCATAGAGAGGAATTTCTTTCTCCATCAGGCGGCTTATGAACCGACTTAGGGCTGTAATGCGACCCACAAGACGTTGGACGTTATTGACACAGGTCGGCTTAGAAAGAGAAGTAAAGGCCTTAATCTTCTCCGGGTTAGCTTCAATGCCCCGCTCTGAAACCAGAAAACCTAGAAATTTCCCTGCATGCAAACTAAAGACACACTTGTCCAGGTTAAGCAGCATTTTGTAAAGGCAAAGATTGTTAAAAGTTTCTTACAGATCATTCGGGAGAGTCTCCTTCTTCTTAGACTTGACCACAGTAGCATCCACATAAGCGTGAACACACTACTGCAGGATGGTCCAAACGCGACACTACGATCAGTGACCCTTCGACGAAACTATGTGTCATACCATAATCGCAAACGGTGGTGTAAAAAACGGTCAAAAAGGTGCAAAAATTTTGCGATGACGGATGCATCAAACACGGTTCAGATTTTTGTTGCGTGTGTGATGCAGGGCATACATTTTAGTTCAATTAACTGTTTGGGATGAGAAGGAACAAAAGAAATGGGCATTCAGATGAAGGCGTGTGCGATATACAACACACGGTTCACTGGTATGAACTGTATGTGATTAGGCAACACAATGGAAACGGTTCAACTGAACAAGATGTGTGTGATACGCGGCAAACAAGTCCTTAATCAGAAATATGTGCGAAGACCAATAATAACACAGTCGATTGCTGCTAATAAGTCGTGTGATTTGCTCTATCTACAATATAATAACATGTATATTTATATAACTGAAATAAACATCCAATTACATAAGTGACTATACAGATCATTCGCACACACCTCAATAAACAATTGCATGCATTCTAAAGTAGGAGAAACGATCATCTAGTCATCTACTTCTTGTGACGTTCCCGCCACTGCTATGTGGCTCGATCCCTCGTCTGGGTCAGGAAGAAGACACTTCCTCATGTCAACGATCCGCCTGTACATCTTGTAGCTTATGTACGCGTCCATAGCCGCGTACTTGACATGTTGTTCATCCAGTCTCTCATGCCACACACTGTCCCAGACGTTCTTGTCCTTATTGCTCTCTTCCTTCATCTTCGCATAGTAGGGGTCGATGATGGCCGAGGAAAGGTCAACCAGGGAGTTCAGTTTGTGTTTGTCGCTGCCCCAGACCTTGTAGTGGTGCTGGATGTTGACAAGATTTGGGCATTTCAAGCCTGAAACCTTGAGCGCTTTTAGATCATCGGTGGTGTCCACCGCAGTGAAACTGTAGTCGGTGTTGTTGATAAACCTGGAGAAACGCTCGCAAGGCATTGTGGCCAGGTGGTAGTGGTAGACGAGGACGTCATGTCGCACGCACAACTGGGTGACGGCAACCTTCTGATCATGCCCGGCATGACCCATGGTATACTCGAGGTCAAAGCCGACCACTTGGTACTTGTCCTCGGCAAGGAACTGCTCCATAGTTTGGATGGAGCTCTCCACCGAGACCGGACCGTTCGTGTACACCATCAAGAGAGCCTTCCCCCTCACGTGTGTGTCCACGATGTGTTGCGTGGTGAACTGGAAGCCGTTGTCGTCATCGGCCGCTGGGAGCGCCATTGGAGCCACGGGAGCGCCATTGGGACCGCTGGATGTCCTCTCTGTATGTAATCTCGTGGGTGTGGTTATTGTGTCGTGTGAGACGAGAGATGAAGGTAAATGGCCGCAGGAATAAATGGGTGCCGAGCGGCGTGGATTCTCGGCATGTCCGCATGGCAGTTTTTGCAGCGGGTAACTGCATCGTCGAGCCGCGCCCGGTGCAACCGCATGCACATGAACATGCGTGATCGTGCGACCGCCCCAAACACTAGCAGCGTGCATGGAGGGACGAGGGTAGAGCACTCGGAGGGACATGAGAGCAGAACGCGCGCGTCGGGACGCGAGTAGAGCATGCTGTGACAGCCTGAACCGCAAGCAACCACACGCATAGAGCAGTTGAACACACAGGAAATGGTCGCCTACAAGCTGGCCGACAGTTGTGTCGCTGCATAGAGAGCGGCCATGTGCTACCACCTCCGTCTTGTCTATAGTCTCCTTTAATTATATTCTATGCCATACTTTGCCCTCAAATTTAACCAACAAAATGTTAATGCATGTTATAAAAATTATATAATTGGAAACTATGTTCAAATACAAATCCAACTATATAATCTTTTGCGACATGCATTCGTATTTTATTAGTTAAATCTTAATTATAAACCAGGATGGTGGTATATTAGGTAATTAAATCGCAAACATTTTTTTTATCAACCGTATGTGTACGTGGCCTTTCGTCCTCCTCTCAACGTCTTGTCACCCCGCTGCCGCAGACGGCTTATAGCGCAAGCTTGCGCAGCGCGCGGGGGCGTTCTTTTGGCCAAACGTTGGCGCCAATGAATCGTCGGTGAGCCCATTCCCGCGCAACCTCGCAGGTTCCCGTGCAAGATTCCCGCCCGACTCGGTGAAATCCCCCACAATCCCAATGCTTACCGGCCTGCTATAAAAACCCTCATGGCCGGTGAGTCCTGCGTTGCATTTTCCCCTCCCTCCCTGTAGCTTATCTCGTCTGCTTCTCCCACAATCGCCAATGGCACCGGTCTGTCGTCGTCGCTCAGCCACTCCGCCATCATCAGAGGACAGCTCCAGCTAGGAGGCTACACCACGGCAGCGACGCTGTCCCCGGCATAGTGTAGTGCGCGTGGTGTCCCTGTTGGGTGTGCGCGGAACACCCACCACATGCTCCGCTGCCGCTGCCCGTCGGCAGCTGTTGCCGGCCGCCGTTGCCGCCAGACCATCGTCAAAAGCCAGGGCCATCGCCCGCTCCGCCGCCGCGGCCCGAAGGCGGGAGGTGGCCGTCGTGGCCGCCTCCCCACTGTCGGCCACTGTGGCCATCACTCGCTCCACCACCACGGCCCGTAGGCGGGAGGTGGTGATCGTGGCCGCCACCCTGTCGTCGGTCGCCGTGCCCACCAGCCCACTGTCGACCGTCGGGGTCATCACCCGCTCCACTACCACCGCCCAAAGGCGGGAGGCGGAGGTGGATGCCCGCACGTGCGTCAGTGACCTTGCGCGCTAAACCGAGTTCCTGTGGTAGGAGGAGGAGCTCCTCGTCGAGCACGCAAAGAGCCTTACCGCCATTCTGGCCGCGGCACACGACACCTCAGAGGTGAGGAATCAGGAGATCTACGAGGAGAGCCACCGCTTTGAGATGGGTCGTCTGGAGCGGCAGAGGGCATTCAAGGTGAGCCTCGCTGAAGCTGCAACAGCGGCAGGCACCGTATTGCGGTTGCCCAGCTCATCGGTAGGCTCCTCCTCCTCCACCTCTTACTGAGCGCGCACGGCAGAGGATATGCAACCGGAACTAGTACAAAGCCCCTCTGCAGTAGTAGTAGCAGTAGTAGTAGTAGTAGTAGTAATAGTAGTAGTAGTACTATTTAGGGGCTATTATGTTCAGTTCATCTGACTATAGATGTGGTGGAACTGTACAACGTACTTAAAATTAGCTAGTATATATAGTTGAACTAGCTATTTCAGTACGTGGTTGGCAACAATTGGGGAAAAGTTGGTCGGTTCAGCTGTCGAGTTGAACTATTTGTATAAATTAAGAACGACTGCTTCTTCTATGAATAAAATCTATGCTTAGTTACTGAATTTTAGTTGCAAAAATTAGATAGTGCTAGTGATTTTTAGCTTCATATTTTGACAAATCGCAGTGTTACAAGGATAGACAAATCTTACCAAATTGTTTGTAAGTGGTTGCACACGGGTCATCCAAAACAACCGTTTGCGTTGAAGGGATGCACAAATCATGCGCTGCTCTCACTTTGCAGATGGGAGTTCTATCTAAAATGTTTGCGATCAAGAACTGCAGAAATCCTGCTCACATTTTCTCTTGGCTTCCTGGGGAAGCTGTTGGTTTGCATAAGGGTGTTCTAACTAAAACGTTTGCGATTAATGTTTTATATTTAAAAACTGAATTAAACTGCAGCTTGGGCGCCATTAATGGAGAGGATGCGAGCAAGGCGGGCGGCCATGGAAGTCAAAGGGCTCGCTTCCCAATGAGCCTGCGCAAGGTACAGCTCGCACACTTTCCGGTGAGTCTACGCATTCGAGGACATCTTGCACGCCTCTCGGTCAACATGCGCACCGGACGGCGCTCGCACGCCTCCCATTCAGTCAAGGTCAATAACTTGTCCGCACGGCACCTCCTACAGCCATTAAAACCAAGACACGTGGCGTCACGTGAATGGTTAACAGAATGCACACGGTTTGAATTATAAAAATGTTTGAGATATTAAAGTGGCAGCTATTTTTTCAAAATGCCTTTGTTGGCTGTCATTATTCGAGTGCGCCTTCTCTCAAAATGGACATGAAAAATACCACAGCATGTCGGGTGCCATTCCATGATAGAATGCCAAGTTTCATGAATTTCAGACGAGTTTTGGATTTACTAAGATATAAAAACAAAGTATCTCAATGTTTTGTCGGCAATCAACAGTGCCCTGGTGTTTGAAATTTATTCCCATTTCTTGCATGGGACCTAAGAATGCACCCAAGGACACTTATTTGATTTTCAACCAATTTATATGCACTAGAGCATATGCATGTAGTTCAAATTTGAATTTTGCACATAAATGCATTGAAAACTCAGTTAATGCATAAAATGTCCAAACAAACCCCGAAAAATCACAAAAATTGACACAACACTCCTGTTGTTCTATGTTGGCACGAGAAAAAATTTGAAAGCAATAAGAGGCCATGGATATCGTTTCGTCCCCAAAGGTAGGACGTTCCCTACCGAAACCATCATGCTTGTTGTGAGAACCTCTGGTTTGTGAGAAGCATATACCCAAACCTGCCACAAATGGGACAAAAAATATACCACGACTGTCGGATATCGGGTTCCGGCAAAACCCTTAAGGTTCGAAGTCTGGCGTGCGCATGAAGATCTTCTCCCTACCGAAACACGCCCTCAGCCTCGCCAAGGTTTCTAAGCTAGATCGATGGACAACACAAGAGACACAAGGTTTATAACGGTTCGGGCCACCGTTGTGGTGTAATACCCTAATCCAGTGTGTGGTGTGGTGGATTGCCTCTTGGGCTGATGATGAATAGTACAAACGAAGAACCGCCTCGCGAGGAGAGGTGTTCTTGTACTTGGTGGTGTGCTTGAGTAGGAATCGATCCGTCTCTAGATAAGATGCCCCTCCTACTATGACGGCTAGTGCTATTTATAGAGGCCCTGGTCCTCTTCCCAAATATTGAGTGGGAAGGGATCCAACAACGACCATTTTGAAAGGGGACAGCTAGTACAAGCTATCCTGACTAAAGGTGGTCTTCGCCGGCCAAAGGCGCTGGTGATGACGCCGTCTTGGACTCGACAATGAACTCTGTCCTGCCGCTCTGCTGGTCTTGGTCTCGTTGCACCGATAAGGAAAACTTTGCATGATGCCTCAGTACTCTGCGCCTGCGCTCGCCCGCTTTGCACCAATGAGGAAACGAGGACACTGCACGGGCTGGCGCCCGCCTGGCCTTAATCGTCATGGCTTGCATCATGGGCACCTCGCGAGGTACCCCTTACCTTGATCTCTCCACCTCCCCGCGAGCCTGCCATGTGAGGCCGCCCCTGAGGAGGCCACGTGTCGTCAGCATCACGAGGCTTGGCCCCTCACGAGGGTCTTAAGTGTTGGCCGATGAAGCCGGGCCATACTGGGCCACCGATTGAGCCATCTTTGCCGCAGCGAGCGAGGCAAGTCCGGGACCCCTGTTCCTGTAACGCCAACAAGAGCCCGGGCCCAAGGCGCGCTCGGACTTGGCTTCACAGCGCAGCCAAAGGGCAAGTGCGGAGCGCCACGGGCCCCCACAGCCTGCAGCCTTGGTCGCCGCGTGGCGATTGATTGGACGTGGGCATCTCCGGTTCCCCATGCTGCGTCAGCAACTGCCTGATTTGACGAGTCTGTGCTGCATGCTAACAAGAGTCATGATTACCTACGATCGTGGAGGTCGACGTTTGGCCTCCCTTGGACTATAATTGGGGAGCGGCCAAGCCCCAGTTGCCCATATCCTCTTGCTCTACCTACTTCTTCTCCCTCCTCGCTCCTGTTGCTTGCAGCGCCCCATGGCGCCCGTGAAGAGGTTCTCGGCCGCGGAGAAGGGGAAGGCTCGCCAGGAAGGGCCTGGCTGTCCTCCGCCCAAGCGCGGCCGCGGTCGTCCTCGCAAGCATCCCGTGACCCCTGCCACGCCTTCCCGTGGTTGCGGCAGTGGCCCTTCACGCAGTGGTGGCCGCTCATGTCGAGGCAGCCCGGTTGGTGGGGGAAGGCGTGTCGCGGCTGCACGGCCTCCCCGGCCGCGCTTCCATTCGGCAGAGGTGCTGCCAGAGGTTGTTGTGTGGTCGAACAACCCGGACGGCAACTGGCTCCAGCTCCCTCACTTCTTCACCGGTGAACTGCCGACCGCTGGCCCCGGTGGGCTTTGGTTGCAGGTGGACGGCTACTACAGTAGGGCCTCCTGGGTCGCGGTGGAGATCTTCATCACCGGCAATGCAGCCCTGACCCGGGGCTGGCAGACATTTGCCCGCGAGCGTGGCCTAGGCAGGCGGTGCATCCTCCACTTTAAGAGCCTCTTTGTGAGGGTGTTCGGAGAAGATGGCCGCCGTGCTGGGTGCTGCCCTGAACACGATGATTGCGACGAGGTGCTCGGCCTTGGCGACAGCGGTGACGAGAGCGAAGGCGAACCCGACCCCGGCGGCGACCGCAGCTCGTCGAGCTTCGGCGGATCCTCCTCCGGCGACAGCTCCTCCAACGGTGGCCGTGATCAGCCACCACGCTGCCGCGCCCGCCTCGAGGGCGGTAGCGGGTCGTTCCATCGCCGTGCTCCGGTGAAGCGTGAGACGGAGTCTGATTGAGCTCGGGAGGACGACGCAGATCCCTCCTCGCGAGCTGTTGCAAGGTGTGTGCTGCTTTTATTTTGCTTTCCTCCTTTTCCTGCATCAAGAGAGAGAAGTATGGGGCCCCGTGGGGGTGTGCAATAGACTATGATCCCCTAATTATCGTACTGCATTTATTGTTCATGTGCTATGTTATGGTGTTGTTGTTATGTGTCTGCGCATAGGAACAACTTAGCTCGGGACGTTTGCAGTAGTTTTCGTCTCGCGAGGTGGCTGCTTGAAGCCTCGCCGGGCTCCATAAGAGATGCAAAAATCTGTTGGGAGAATCATTTCCGAACCTTGATCGTGAGGGTTGCGGGCCATGGCCCAGTGCTTCATGTCACAATGCCCGAGGGGCACGGACTGGGAGGGGTGCTCCCGCTGCGAACTCGAACGAGAGAGCCTCGCAAAAATCCGGAGAGAAAAACACACAAGGGCACCCACACATCCCCCTCGTGAGGTTTGCAAGAGATAGAACGAGTCAGATAAAAGCTGAGAAATAAGGAACAGGGGAAGAAGACAGCAGGAAGAACCGACAAATAACTCTAGAAGCAACTTCAATCAAGGTTCAACAAAGAAAAATGAGCCAACTGCAGAAAGCAAATGAAAAGCCGCGTCTAACACCTAGTCTAGTCTTTGACATCTTCTCACCAGCGCGGAGCTAAGTGCTGCCACTAGGCGTGGGCGGGAGCCCCCGCCCCCCGGCCCAAGGGCGGCACTCCGGAGACTTCGGGGCGTGTAGAGCCCCAACTCATTATTACATGAGTGTCACAAGCGGCGAGCTTCACAGGCACCGGGCCTTCTTCACAGGCACCGGGCCTTTCTTCGGGCGGCGAGCTTCACAGGCACCGGGCCTTCTTCATAGGCACTGGGCCTTTCTTCAGGGGTAGAACTTCCAGAGGTGCTGACTGTTCCAGGCATTCGGGATGGGCACCCCATCCTGAGTCTCCAGGCGCGTGGCGCCAGGCCTAGACGTGGACAACCTTGAACGGGCCCTCCCACATGGGTGAGAGCTTGTGCAGTCCTTCCCTGGAGAGCACCCGCCTGAGTACGAGGTCACCTACCTCGAGGGTCCTGGGGCAGATGTTGCGACAGTGATACCGCCGCAGCGCCTACTGGTATCTTGCTTCCCGTAGCATAGCTTCACGGCGGCGTTCCTCCCCCAGCACGAGGTCCATCCCCCGCATGGCGTCCGGCTGCGCCTCATCAAACGCCAGGACCCATGCGGAGCGATGCATGACCTCGTGAGGGAGAACCGCCTCTGCTCCGTAGACGAGGAAGAATGGGGTCTCGCCCGCTGGTTTGGTGGCGGTGGTGCGGATGGACCACAGCACGGACTGGAGCTCGTCGTGGCAGCCCCTGCCGCAAGCCTCCGGCTTCTTCTTGAAGGTTCTAGTCTCGAGGCCTCTCAGGACCTCCGCGTTGGCGCGTTCGGCCTGGCCATTGCTCCGGGGGTGGGCCACCGAAGCGTAGCAGATCTGCGTTCCAAGGTTAGCACAATTTTTTTGAAGAGATTGCTGGTGAACTGCAAACCGTTATCGGTGATGATGCGGTTAGGGACCCCAAACCGGCTCACAAGGCCCTTGATGAACTTGACTGCGGACCCGGCTGGGATGGTGCGGACAGCTTCCACCTCTGCCCACTTGGTGAACTTGTCAATGGCGACGTAGAGGCAGCGGTAGCCCCAAGGCGCTTGAGGGAATGGGCCCAGGATATCCAGCCCCCAGACCGCGAACGGCCATGAGAGCGGGATGGTCTGCATGCCCTGAGCTGGCTGATGAATCTGCTTGGTGTGGAATTGGCAGGCCTCGCAGGACATCACCAGCTCGGTCGCGTCGTTGAGTGCAGTAGGCCAGTAGAACCCGCTGCGAAACGCCTTGCCGACGAGGGTCCGCGATGATGAGTGGTGCCCGCAATCTCCACCGTATATGTCAGCCAGCAATTCCTTCCCCTATTCCCGGGAGATGCAACGTAGGGAAACGTCATTTGGATGCTTCCGGTATAACCCACCGTCCTGGATGCAGTAGGCCATGGCCTGCCGGGCCACGCGTTCCGCGTCCTCCTCCTTCTCCTGCAGCGTCCCATGCATCAGGTAGTCCTTGAATTCCATGGTCCAGCATCCCTCATGAGACTCCATCGCCAAAACCAAGCGTGCTCCCGAGGTCGGGCCACAGGCCGGGGCTCCTGTGGCAGGTGGCTGAGGGAGCTCTTCCCGAGGCTGTGCTGTGCTTGAAAGTGATGGTGCCGCTGGTGGCTTGAAGAGTTGTTCCTCGAAAACGCCAGGCTCCTGAGGCAGCCGCCTGGACACCCTTTTGGCGATATCACCAGCCTCTTGGTTGGTGCCGCGGGGCACATGCTGCAACTCCAGCCCCCTAAGCTGCTTCTCTATCTTGCGTACTTCCGCAAGATACGCCTCCATGTGCTCGTCCCTCGGCTCATACACCTTGTTGGAGAAGTTGACGAGGAGTTGTGAATCACCCTTGATGACGAGGCGCTTCACTCCCAGTGCTGTTGCAGCTTTCAGGCCTGCTTTGAGGCCCTCATATTCTGCTATGTTGTTGGAGACCTTCTCGCCCTGCTGAAAATAGAGCTGCATGGTGTAATAGAGCTTGTCCTGAGTGGGGGATATAAGCACTGCGCCAGCCCCCGCGCCCTGCCGCGAGAACGCTCCATTGAAGTACATGACCCAGCCATCTGGTGCCTCACTTCCTGGGGAGAGAGATCGATCCTCGCCTACCACGAGCCCTGGCGCCTCTGTCCATTATGCCACAAAATCTGCGAGTGCGGCTCCCTTGACGACCCTGGTTGTGTTGAACTCCAACTGAAACGCTTGCAGCTTAATGTTCCATTCAGCGACCCTTCCAGCGGAGTTGGGGCCCCTGAGTACCGTTTCCAACGGGTAGGCCGAGACGACCTTGATGGGGTGGCCTTGGAAGTAGTGTCGCAGCTTACCCGAGGCCACCAACATCTTGAGGGCAGGCCTTCTTAAGGTTGGTGAAGTCGACGCACATGCGCTCCTTTCCCCCCCTTTTTTGGCACGACGACGGGGTTCGCCAGCCATTCGGGGTAGCGGACCTCGCGAATGACCCCTGCTGCCTCCAGCTTGCAGGTTTCTTGGACGATCAAGGCCTGCTTCTCGGTGGACTGCCGCCTCGCTTTCTGCTTCACGTGGCGTACATTGGGGCACACATTCAGGTGATGCTCAATCACCTCCCTTGGGACCCCCGCAAGTTGCTTGGGTTCCCATGCGAACACCTCCTTGTTCGAGCGCAAGAACTTCACCAGTGCCTCCTCTTGGTCGGGGTCGAGGTTGGCGCCTATGGTGAAGGTGGCTCTTGAGGACCCGTCCTCCTCAACTGGCACCTGCTTGGTCTCCGCCTTGTCCTAGGTGAACAGCTGCTTCTTCTTAGTCGATGCATCCCCCTTGCCCTTGGAGGTGTCCGTGCTGGTAGGCTGCGCCGCCGCGGCAGTCTTGAGGGCGAGCTTGAGCGCCAGCAGAGCCTCCTTGGTGTCTCCAGCTACGGTAAGGACACCGCTGCTCCCGGGCATCTTCATTAGGTTGTAGGCCAGATGGGTCGCTGCCATGAACTGAGCCAAGGCAGGATATCCGAGGAAGGCGTTGTACGGGAGTCCGATGTGGGCGATGTCGAAGTCGATGAGCTCGGTGCGGAAGTTGTCGTGGGTACCAAAGGTCATAGGAAGGCGGATCTGCCCTAGGGAGCTGGAGGAACCGCCTCCGACGCCCGAGAAGGGCTTGCTGGGTCGGAGCCGTTCCAGCGGTACATGGAGGAGGCTGAAGGCCTCCACCGAGAGCACGTTGAGGCCGGCGCCGCCGTCGATGAGGGTTTTGGTGACGTCCACCCGGCAGATGGTGGGTGTGTAGAGCATCGGGAGCGTTCCCGAGAAGGCGGTGTTGACGGGGTGATCGTCCGAGTTAAAGGTCAGGCCGGCCTTGGGTGCCGTCTAACCCAGAGGAGCCCCTTGGTGCGCGAGGGCGGCGCCAATCTGGCGAAAGAACGGCTTGGTGTGGCGGTCTGAGGGTGGCGCCTGCGAGCCGCCTAGGAGAGCTGCGACGACCCGGGGCGCCAACGCCGTGTAGTGGTTGAGGAAGAGGTTGCGCAGCTCCTCCCAGGAGGCCACAGAAGATGTCGGCAGGTTGAGCAGCCAAGCGCGCGGGGCGCCGGTGAGGGCCATGGGAAACCAGTTGGTCATGATCCTGTTGTTGCCTCCGGCCTTGAGGACGGCCTCCTCGTACGCCAGCAGGAAAACAAGCGGGTCCGCCGCACCGTCGTAGCGCGGCGGCATCTCTGGCTTGAACTTGTGCAGCCACTGCACCTGCCGCAAGGCAGGGGCCAAGTCTTGGAGCCCCCTGGCCCCGGTGCTGGCACCGGTCGCCCGAGCCGGAGGCGCGATGCCCGCCATGAGGGTGAAGCGTGGTGTTCATGGAGAGCGGGTCAATGGAAGAAAGAGCTCCAGCGCACCCCTACCTGGCGCGCCAAATGTCGGATATCGGGTTCCCGCAAAACCCTTAAGGTTCGAACTCTGGGGTGCAAACGAAGATCTTCTCCCTACCGAAACACGCCCTCAGCCTCGCCGCGGTTTCTAAGCTAGATCGATGGACAACACAAGAGACACAAGGTTTATACTGGTTCAGGCCACCGTTGTGGTGTAATACCCTAATCCAGTGTGTGTTGTGGTGTATTGCCTCTTGGGCTGATGATGAACATTACAAAGGAAGAACCGCCTCGCTAGGAGAGGTGTTCTTGTACTTGGTGGTGTTTTTGAGGAGGAATCGATCTGTCTCTAGATGAGATGCCCCTCCTACTATGATGGCTAGTCCTATTTATAGAGGCCCTGGTCCTATTCCCAAATATTTAGAGGGAAGGGATCCAACAACGGCCATTTTGAAAGGGCACAGCTAGTACAAGCTATCCTGACTAAATGTGGTCTTCGCCTACCAAAGGCACTCGTGATGACGCCGTCTTGGGCTCCACGGTGACCTCCGTCCTGCCGCTCTGCTGGTCTTGGTCTCATTGCACCGATAAGGAAACCTTTGCCTGATGCCTCGGTACTCTGTGATTGCGCTCGCCCCCTTTGCACCAAAGAGGAAACGGGGACACTGTGCGGGCTGGCGCCTGCCTGGCGCCCGCCTGGCCTTGATCGTCATGGCTTGGGTCATGGGCACCTCGCGAGGTACCCCTTGCCTTGATCTCTCCACCTCCTCGCGAGCCTGCCTGGTGAGGCCACCCCTGAGGAGGCCACGTGTCGCCCGCCTCACGAGGCTTGGCCCCTCGTGAGGGTCTTGAGTGTTGGCCGATGAAGTCGGGCCGTACTGAGCCACTGATTGAGCCACGCTGCAGGCCGCAGGCAGGCAAGTCTGGGGACCCCTATTCCCAAAACGCCGACAATGACATGTTGATGCTGCTCCATGATAGCATGTCAAGTTTCATGAATTTCGACGAGTTTTGGATTTACTAGAATTTAAAAACCAGGCATCTCAATGTTTTGCCGGCAATCAACGATGCCCTAGTGTTTGAAATTCATTCTCATTTCTTGAATGGGACCTAAGCATGCACCCAAGGACACAGATTTGATTTTTAAACCAATTTATATGCACTGGAGCATGTGCATGTAGTTCAAATTTGAATTATGCACATAAATGCATTGAAAACAGAGCTAATGCATAAAATGTCCGAACGAACCCCGAAAAATCACAAAAATTGACACAACACTCCTGTTGTTCTATGTTGACACAAGAAATTTTTTGGAAGCAACAAGAGGCAATGGATATCGTTTTTCCCCCAAAGGTGGGACGTTACCTACCAAAACCATCATGCTTGTTGTGAGAAGCTCTAGTTTGTGAGAAGCATATACCCAAACCTGCCCCAAATGGGACAAAAAATTTACCACGGCATGTTGATGCCGCTCCATGATAGAATGCCAAGTTCCATAAATTTCAGACGAATTTTGGATTTACTAGAATTTAAAAACAAAGTATCTCAACATTTTGCCGGCAATTAACAGTGCCCTGGTGTTTGAAATTCATTCCCATTTCTTGCATGGGACCTAAGCATGCACCCAAGGATACATATTTGATTTTCAACCAATTTATATGCACTGGAGCATGTGCATGTAGTTCAAATTTTAATTATGCACATAAACGCATTGAAAACTCAGCTAATGCATAAAAATTGTCCAAACGAACCCCAAAAAATCACAAATATTAACACAACACTCCTGTTGTTCTATGTTGACACGAGAAAAAAATTGAAAGCAATAAGAGGCAATGGATATCGTTTCGTCCCCAAAGGTGGGAAATTCCCTACCGAAACCATGATGCTTGTTGTGAGAAGCTCTGGTTTGTGAGAAGCATATACCAAACCTCCACCAAATGGGACAAAAGTTTTACCACGGCATTTTGATGCCGCTCCATGATAGAATGCCAAGTTTCATGAATTTCAAACGAGTTTTGGATTTACTAGAATTTGAAAATAAAGTATCTCAATGTTTTGGCGGCAATCAACGGTGCCCTCGTGTTTGAAATTCATTCACATTTCTTGCATGGGACCTGAGCATGCACCTAAGGACACAAATTTGATTTTTCAACCAATTTATATGCACTGGAGCATGTGCATGTAGTTCAAATTTGAATTATGCACATAAATGCATTGAAAACTCAGTTAATGCATAAAAATGTCCAAACGAACCACGAAAAATCACAAAAATTGACACAACACTCCTGTTGTTCTATGTTTATACGAGAAAAAAATTTGGAAGCAATAAGAGGCAACAGATATCATTTCGTCCCCAAAGGAGGGACGTTCCCTACCGAAACCACCATGATTGTTGTGAGAAGCTCTGGTTTGTGAGAAGCATATACCCAAACCTGCCCCCAAATGGGACAAAAAAATTACCACAACATGTTGATGCCGCTCCATGATAGAATGCCAAATTTCATGAATTTCAGACGAATTTTGGATTTACTAGAATTTAAAAATAAAGCATCTCAATGTTTTGGCAACAATCAACGGTGCCTTGGTGTTTGAAATTCATTCCCATTTCTTGCATGGGACCTAAGCATGCACCCTAGGACACAAATTTGATTTTCAACCAATTTATATGCACTAGAGCATGTGCATGTAGTTCAAATTTGAATCATGCACATAAATGCATTGAAAACTCAGTTAATGCATAAAAATGTCCAAACGAACCCCAAAAATAAAAAAATTTGACACAACACTCCTGTTGTTCTATGTTGACACAAGAAAAAAATTTGAAAGCAATAAGAGGCAATGGATATCGTTTCGTCCCCAAAGGTGGGACGTTCCCTACCGAAACCATCATGCTTGTTGTGAGAAGCTCTGGTTTGTGAGAAGCATATACCCAAACCTGCCCCAAATGGGACAAAAACTTTACCACGGCATGTTGATGCCGCTCCTTGATAGCATGCCTAGTTTCATGAATTTCTGGCGAGTTTTGGATTTACGAGAATTTAAATACCAGGTATCTCAATGTTTGCGGCCGAGTGACGGTGGCAGGGTGTTTGACATTCATTCCCATTTCTTGCATGGGACCTAAGCAGGCAACCAAGGACACGGATTTGAATTTTCAAATAATTTATATGCATTAGAGCATGTGCCTGTAGTTCAAATTTGAATTATGCACATGAATGCACAGAAAACTCAGTTAATGTATAAAAATGTCCAAGCGAACCCCGAAGAATCCCAAAAAATTAACAGAACACTCCTGTTGTTCTATGTTGACACTAGGGAAAAAATTGAAACTAAGAAGAGGCAACGGATACCGTTTCATCCAGAAAGGTGAAATGTTCCCTACCAAAACCATCACACTTGTTGTGAGAACCTCTGGTTTATGAGAAGCTTATACCCAAACCTGCCCCAAATGGGACAGAATTTTTACCACAGCATATTGATGCCGCTCCATGATAGCATGCCAAGTTTCATGAATTTCGGACGAATTTTTGATTTACTAGAATTACAAAAGCAAGTACGTCGATGTTTGCCAGAGAGCCACGGTGCCGTGGTGTTCGAATTTCATTCCCATTTCTTGCATGGGAGATAAGCATAAACCCATGGACACATATATGATTTTAAACCCATGTTGGTGCACCAAAACATGCACATGTAGTTTAATTTTGAATTGCGCACCTGAAATGGCTAGAAAACCAATTTAATATATAAAATGTTCAAACGAACCCTGAATAATTCCAATTATTTTATGACACATATATAGTTGCATGTTCACTCCAGATAAAAGGTCTAGCAATTCAAACACCGTCCATTGCCACTGTGACCCCATTATGTAATTCAAATCAAGTAGATCGCAGACAGTTTATTATCACCAACCGTGTGAGATGCGGCACAAAATATCCTGGAGCACCGTCGGTGTATAGTACGCATATGGCTTATGCGAGAAGGTGTGTCGGCTACAGTCCACAGCCGACGTCTCAAGCACACTAGCTCGCTCCCCAAATATCATTTCACTGTTCAATCATCGTCGGTGAAAGATGGGCACGTGGACCCGCGTCGTGAGGGCAACTTCGGTGCCCCACTCCAGCGAGAGCGTGGCCGCAGCCGCCATGCACGTGCTAACAAGGTGCATGAGCGCAGCCACAATCTGCGACCGGGCGGCCATGGCAACCCAAACGGCCGTTGTCGTTTCTCAGGTGGCGGCAACAACATCTGGCTCGGGGATAACAACTGGCGAGAGCGGCACAATAGCTGTCCGTTCCGCAGCGGTGGCCTTAGCCCTGATGGATGCCGCCCACGACCATGTCGAGGCCGCCCACGCCCAGCTCCTAGCGGCCACCACACAAACTGAATGAAGCTTTTCCGGCAACAGTCGGCAACCCACGGCCGAAGAGCTGGCAATCGCCGAGAGCGTTCGAGCAGTCATCCGTTCCTCCGCCGCATACCATGCAACGACGGAGCCCGTCCAAGCCTAGATCACGGCCGCCCACACCCAGCTCGTGCGGCCTTTTCCAAAGAGATGGCGGGCGCGGATGGCGAGATGCTTGCCGAGTATGGTGTGATGGATGCCATGGAGCCCCTTCCCTAGGAGACCGTCGGGTGCGATCTGGACATGGAGGCGGCGGCGGAGATCGACGAGCACCAGCCGTAGTAGTACTCTTTGTTTTTTTTTAATTAAGAGCGTCGGTCTTTAATTTGTTAGAGTAATGTTTAGGTCTGCTAGCTCTGTTCAATTGCTGAACTTGCTCGATTAAGAAGTGTGGGTGTGTTGTTGTCTCGTTTGTGTACCCAAATTATGCAATGACGTGGATGACCACTGTAACCATGGAAATTTAAACCAAAACTTTTGACGTTCAAACTCATCACACACGAGTTAAGCTATCTGAATCGTTTGTGATGTCCACATATCGTACACAGTTCTGAATAAGGGACCGTGTCTAATGACACTTTGGCCGCTTTTTTGGCTGAAGTGATTCCAAATTTTCGGCTTCATGAAATATCTACCTCCCCGCCCCTCCCCCTTACCAAAAGCCACATTTCCCCTCTTTCCGCCTTCCTTTCCAACTTGAAACCTTCACTCCTTGTTTGCAGCACCGCCTCCTCGTCGGCGACCCTCCTTCACGGTGCTCGGCCTCGTCTATCGAGGCAGGTAATCCACACCCGACCCCCATCCTCCTCCTCCTTCCACATCCCACATGCCCCGACCGTTGGCGCGAGCGCGACACCTTCCACCCAAATCACCGACCCCCTCCACCAAATAAGCGTTGCCCTAAGCCATGATGCACGCAGTATAGCCAGGATCTCAAGGAGCATTTGGCAGCGGAGAAGAAAATTGCGGCCGCACGCGTGGATGAGGTCGCGAAGGCAGCCATTCGTGCCGACCCCCGGATTTTGGAGGAGCACCTTGCCATTTGCTATCTACGCCGCTTAAGCATGCTCGGTTTACCCGTTGCATGTGCTGCTCCTGCCTTTCCTTCACAAATTCTAGTGAATTGTGCTATCTAATTTTACCATGCAATCTGTTGCTCTAGTGTATATGTTCTATATGTCGTGCAAAGGTGGTGCTCACTTATTAACTGTTTTGTTAATTAGTTGTCGTCTTCAGTTAACTGTTTGGTTCAATTCCGCAAATGTGATGTTCAATTCTTGAGGCTGCAATTTTGTATTGTCTTCCATGTGAGAAATAAATCGAATTTATCTTTACAAAATACATGAGAAACGAATACAATTGCTATATTTTCAAGTTGTCAAGCATGCTTGGTTTGGTTATACGTTGTGCAATGTGGTGCTCAGTTAACGTTTGGTTCATTTGTGTTGCAGTGTTTAGTTAACTATTTGGTTCAATTCTGCAATGCGATGTTCAATAGTTGTGGGTGCATTCTGTTATTGTATAACATGTGAGGAATAAATTGAATTTGGTTGTAGTAAATACATGAGAAACAAATACAATTGCTACAATTGGTTGTAGTTAACAGTCTGATCTTCTATTAGGAGTATGTTATATTGTGCAATGTGGTGCTCAGTTAATGTTTGGTTCATTTGTTGTGGTGTTTAGTTAACTGCTTGGTTCAATTCTGCAATGGGATGTCCAATTGTCGTGGGTAGAATTTTGTATTGTTGTGCATGTGAGGAATAAATCGAATTTGGCTGCACTTAATACATGAGAAACATATACAAGTGCTACATTTCCTAGTTCTTAATCATGCTTGGTCTGGGTAAATGGGTTTTCCGTATGACTTGAATTAATCTGATGAATCTGCAATGTGCTTATTTTTCATCAACATATTTTACTGATAGCATGCAAACCCTTACTTAACCTGATGACTAACTACCTTATATGCGCTATGTGGAAACTATGGGAAGCACTGAGGTTTATGATCGAGGTTAGCACGTGCATGGTCCGTTCTCTAATAGCACATTATTGTGCAATTGCAGGAACCATTCTAATATTTTGGTTTTTAACAATTTGGTCTTGCACATGTAGGTCCTGCTGTCAGAGGTTTTGACCCACTGTTCGACCCTTTTTTCATATGGGGAATTGAGTTGTCCATGAATATCAATCAAATCATGAAACTTAGAAAGATTGTTAGGATAAAGAAATTAGCAACAAAAAACAACAAGATATTTGTCTGCACAATGAAGAAGACATCAGTTCACTACAAGATGGTACTAACTATTATACCTTGCCTTTTTTTATTCATTTGCCCCATTTCCAATATTGAGAAGATATTTATGCACATCCTTGTTTTCAGGCCTTTCCAAACCAGTTCACTGAACATTATCTCTCAAACCACCTCTATGGTCAGGAGGCGAGGAAGGTTTTCATACAACACCCACGGTTCAATATTTAAGTGTTCCTGAAGAGGACGAAGAAAGGACGATCAATCATCCACAGGCAATGGCCTAAAGTTGCAAAGACCTTCAACATGAACGAAGGCTCAATATTCGCCTTCCGCTTCAGCAGTTTTCCAGATGAGATGCATCTGTCTCTATACTGTCTATGATGCTAATTTCGAAAGGTTCTACATGTTGCAAGTGGAACTTGGTGCTGGTGTAGTTGTGTAATGGGGTAGCTGAGTGCTGAAGCTATATCATGTTGTACTCTGATGTATTTCAATTATGAAATTCTACTTCCTTAATATGGAAATGAAACATATTGTGTGCTTAATATGAATGTCAATTAGGTTAATAAATGGATTATTAATAATAGGGAAATTAGCCTGCTAATTGGGTTTTGCTATTGCAAATGGTTATTGAAAAAATACCATGGGTGTTGGGGATATGACTATTGGGTATGACCCGCCCAGGAGGGGCCGGTTTATCCAAATGGTGGTTCATCATAACAAAGCCCATGAGTATGTAGGAGATGGTGATTTATCAAGGAGACTTATTAGGGGCCCGAAGCCCTAGAGGCGACTTAAGGCCCAGAGGTGTAAACCGCCATATATGTATGACTTGTATTGTAAGGCAAGGGTAATTAGTCACCGAGCCGGACACGTTGTTTACGAGCCGGCCGGGACTCCATGTAACGCCCTCGATGCGGCTATATCTCCCATGTGTCAAATCACGACTTAGAGGCATAACCGCATTGAAAGCAATGTCGCAAGTGAGGTAATCTTCACACAACCCATGTAATACATAAGGGAAAGAGATACATAGTTGGCTTACAGTCGCCACTTCACACAATACATAAATAAACATCCATCATTCAGATTACACTCAAGGTCCGACTACGGAACCAAAATAAAGAAGATACCCCAAAAGCTACACAGATCCCCGATCGTCCCAACTGGGCTCCACTACTGATCATCGGGAAAAGACACATAGTAACGACCACGTTTTTCGTCGAACTCCCACTTGAGCTCGGTTAAGGCCACCGTGACCGCATCGCCGGCACCTGCAACTGTTTTGGTAGAATCAGTGAGTCACGGGGACTCGGCAATCTCACACCATGAGATCAAGACTATTTAAGCTTATAGGAAGGACAGAGTTGTGAGGTGGAGCTGCAGCAAGCGACTAGCATATATGGTGGCTACATTCGCAAAAGAGAGCAAGAAGAGAAGCAAAGCGCGGTCCTGAAGCTAGTAGCGATCAAGAAGTGATCCTGAACTACTTACGTCAAGCATAACTCCAACACCGTGTTCACTTCCCGGACTCTGCCGAGAAGAGACCATCACGGTTACACACGCGGTTGATGTGTATTAATTAAGATCAACTTCGGGTTTTTCTACAACCGGACATTAACAAATTCCCATCTGCCTCATAACCGCAGGCACGGCTTTGAAAGATAATACCTGCAGGGTGTGTCCCAACTTAGCCCATTATAAGCTCTCACGATCAACGAAGGATATTCCTTCTACCGAAGACCCGATCAGTCTCGGAATCCCGGACTACAAGACATTTCGACAAAGCAATAAAACAAGACCAGCAAAAGCCGCCCGAATGTGCCGAAATAAATCCCGATAGGAGCTGCACATATCTCGTTCTCAGGCACACCGGATGAGCAGTCCGTACAACTAAAACCAGACCTCAAGTTTCCTTGAGGGGGCGCTGCAAAGCGCTCTAGTTTGGGCCAACACTCAGAGGAGCATTGGCCCGGGGGGTTAAATAAATATGACCCTCGGGCTCGCGAAAACCCGGGGGAAAAAGGCTTAGGTGGCAAATGGTAAAACCAATGTTGGGCCTTGCTCGAGGAGTCTTATTCAAAGCAACTGTCAAGGGGGTCCCATAAATCACCCAACCGTGTAAGGAACGCGAAATCAAGGAACATAACACCGGTATGACGGAAACTAGGTCGGCCGGGCGGCCGGGCGGGCGCCGGGCGGGCGACGGCGCTGGCGGCGGGCGACGGGTCGAGGTGGAGGCGGCGGACGGCGGCGGAAGTCCGGCGGGCGCGACGGAGGGTGGCGGCCGGCCGGGTCGAGGCCGAGGCGGCGGGCCCGAGGCGGCGGCGGAAGGGGCGCTGGCGCGGGCGGCGCTGGGGCCGGGCCGGGCGGCTATGGCTGGCGGGCGGCGCGGTGGCCGGTGCCACGGGCGCGTCTCCTTGTCGGGCGGCGGCGGGACGAACCGGCCCAAATCGGACACGCCCCGGCGGGAGAGGCGCGGGGCTAGGGTTAGGGGTGGAATGATCCGGGATTTCGGGGGAGGGGGTGTTTTTATAGGTAGAAGGAGCTAGGAAGCTCCAAATGAGGTGTAGTTTCCGCCCACACGATCGTGATCGAACGACAGAGAGCAAGGAAGTGACTTAGATGGGTTATTGGGCTGTTTTGGAGGGGTGTTGGGCTGCAACTTAAAATAGGCCTTTGCGGATATGCGGATAACCGTTGGAGTACCAAACGAGCTCCAAATGACCCGAAACTTGACAGTTGGTCTATCGGTGGTGTACCAAGGCCACTTGGCAAGGCTCGGTCCATTCCGAGAAAGTTTAGTACCGCCACGGAAAAATGTAAAAGGGGACGCCGGGGGACATAGGAGTGCCGGATTGCAAAACGGACAACGGGGAAAATTCGCGGATGCATGAGACGAACACGTATGCAAATGAGATGCACATGATGACATGATATGAAATGCATGACATGGACAAAATGCAAAAATGAAGAAAAAACCCAACCACAGAGGGAATATCATATCACAATGCCGAAAATGGCAAGAGTTGGAGTTACAAATATGGAAAGCTACATCCGGGGTGTTACACTCCATGAGCCGCTGGGTGTCAACCTGTGTTTATAAAGGGACGACCTGCGACGGTTTAGGGAAAGAAACAAGAGATCGAAAGCTAGGTCAAATGTATTCGCTCCCTGGTAATCGAGACATAAGTAATACCACCTCAAACTGGATTAGGCTTTTACCTTCACCGCAAGGGGCCGAACCAGTATAACCTCCCTGTGTCCTTTGTCCCGTTTAACCCCTTTAAGCTAACCTAGTTGCGACGGCTCCACGACTAAGTCCTCACACTAGGACATCTACCGTGACAATTCCATGACAGTTGGCGCCCATCGTGGGGCCAGCGCACAGTGGTTTTGAGTTCTTAAAGGGAAACTTCGAAGGGATCAAGGGATACGCGGTGGGTCGTATGACCAAGAGTCGTCACGGCAAGCTCTACATCGACGATGCAGGCTGGGGCCCCGATGCCGGCTCAATTGAGTACGGGTACCGGGTCCCCTTCGGCAGAATCCATGCCTTCATCGGCAAGATCGGCGAGCCGGGCCCTGAGCCGGACATCTGCACCGACATCTTCGAGACGGCTCACCATGCACGACCCGCCCGAGTTCAGCCCACCTTGAAACGTGCCTTCATGGGATTCATCCATGGGGCGGAATTTGAGGAAGGGTCCATGTCTGGCGGAGATACGGCCATCTATTCTGATGGTGAGTCATCCACGGGCGAGACTACTTCATTGTATCAACTGCAAGACGGCAGGCTTGGGGGCTGTTCCAATGGCGATAGTATTCCGGGCCCCTATGAGGCGCCGAACCGGGTTGCGATTTCCATGGCCGGTACACAGCCGGGGCAGAATTCTACTACTGCAGCAACAATGATTTCCGGGTCAGCAATGGCGATGGCGGCCGGGGCAGGAGGCCCTGTGCGCCCGTCGACTCAGGTTTTGTCCGACTTATTGGACACTTTGACAACATTGTTAACAGCAGAGGTTAATCCGGCAAATCAGGCTCAACATAATGCGGAAGTTGCAAAACTACGAGATGACATAGCTCAAGCCAAGGAAGATCTGGCGGCTGAAGACGCAAGGATGGCTGCGGAGCGAGCCGCTCTGAATGCTCAGGCACAATGGATCCAAGATGACTCTTTCCGGCTCACCTTGGACCATAATGCGTCAAACGAAGTCATGAGGAGGAGACATCGGAGTCGTCTTCCCCCAGTCTACAAGGCGAGGAACCTCTTCAACACTCTTGGTGTAGGGACCAGTGATCCGCCAGAGGTAAACCAGGTGGTGACTACGACTAGGACTGGAGCGTCGGCTCAGCCGTGCACGACAGATCCGCCTCGTCTGAATAATACCCCACCACAGTATGTGCCGACGCCACCGGGTCATTATTCTAACCCGTTAGATAATATGGTCGCTGCGGCGACATGATTGGCTGCTCTCCCAGTTGAAGGTGAATCTCTAGCTGCGATTGAAACATGGAGGGCTAGAGAGCTTCTTCAAACAGCATTGGTACAGCAGGAGGCTTATTCTTACAGTCGTGAGAGGATTCACTCAACCCCACGTCCAAGCTAGAGCTAAAGCAGGCACATGGACACCCCGGTAGTATCAAGCAGTGAGCAGCGCCGTAACCCGCCCCGTGGACATGACCCGGTGAGTGGTGGTGTTAATACTCAGGCCCTGGTGGATCAAGATAGAGCACGTCGGGAGGCTGAGTTGGCACCTTAGTACGCGGCCCATCAACAATCTCCGGCTCATCCAACGGCTTCGGTGGAGGAAGTCGTGACCTCTAGAACCACGGGCGTACCATGCTTAGTGTCGGATCTGCGTAATGAGCGTCTGCCCAAGGATTTCAAAGGGCCTCGTAAGCTGCCTAACTATACAGCCGACTTACCCCCTGAGGCGTGGATTGAGAGTTATGAGATGGCCATGGATCTGTTGGAGGTCAGCGATGTTGCGTGTGCCAAGTACTTCACCATGATGCTGGATGGGACGGCCCATAATTGGTTAAAAGGGCTGCCTGCCAATTCAATTAGGTCGTGGGCCGAGTTAAAGGCCCGGTTTATCCAAAATTTTAAAAATACGTGCAAGCAGCCCATGTCGATTGTGGATTTGGATGCCTGTACCCAAGAAGAGGGCGAGTCGACAACCCATTGGGTGCGCCGGGTCAAAATTGATGGCGGCTCAGCAGTCCTAATGCTAGGAAGAATTGCCTTTTTTGCCCCTTAAACAGAAGCTAGGGCGGCTCAAGCGCCACTGCAATGACATGGGGGAGCTGATGGTGGCTCTAATTAAATATGTCGACTCTGATAGTACCAAGGACCCCGAGTCTGATGATGAAAAGCCTGGAAAGGGAAAGAAGAGTGGCAACACCAAGGGCCAGCATCATAACCCGACGAGTCAGGGTGGCAACGATAAGTGCAAGGCTGATAATAACTTAGATTTTGTGGCCAGTACCAACACACAGAATAATGGTCATCGTCGTAAGGGAAAGCCACCTCATCAGACGGGAGAGTCACGTATAAATCTGGAGCAGATGCTGAATCAACCCTTCCCAAAGCATGGTACGCAGGAAAGACCATCCAGTCAGCTTTGGAAGGACTGCCACATTATGGAGTTCAAAAATTCTAATTTATTCCAGAACAATCATGGGCTGGGCGGCGGCTCAGGCTTCGGTGGTGGCGGTTCTCATGGCCCGGGTTACGGTGGTGGCGGCTCTAATTCCGGTTTCAAGGGTCCCCCAAATAATCAAGGCAATCAGAGTGGTTATCATCAACAGTCCGGTCAGGGGAATCAGCAACAACAATCTGGGTATCAAAGTAATCCAAAGCAGTTGAATAGTGGGCAGTACCACGTCTTCACCATGAGTTTATGCAAGAGAGACCATAAGCTCCGTAAAAGAGCGGTGAACGCAATTGAGCCGGCGGTTCCCCGTTACTTGTGATGGTCTGAGCAGCCCATTGTGTGGAGCCGTGAGGATCACCCGCCCCGGGTTGATAATCCGGGTCAATTGGCTCTGGTGGTGGCGCCTCAGGTTGGAGGGTACAAATTCACTAAGGTACTCATGGATGGAGGTAGCAGTATTAATATCCTTTACTATGATACTTTCCGTCATATGGGATTAACTGACAAGAATCTTAAGCCGTCCAATACTGTCTTCCATGGGGTGGTGCCTGGTAAGTCATCGTATCCGGTAGGCAAGATTGCTTTCGAAGTGGCCTTTGGAGATGATCATGACTCCCGAGCTGAGACGCTAACCTTTGAAGTAGTCAAGATTTAGAGTTTGTATCACGCTCTGTTTGGAAGGCCGGCTTATGCCAAGTTCATGGCATGACCTTGTTATGTTTATCTGCAGCTCAAAATGCCGGGTCACAAGGGGACCATCATAGTGCATGGAAGCTGGAAGATAGCTTTGGAGTGTGAAGAGGGCGACGCGGCTTATGCTGAGTCTATCTGTGCAACAGAATAATTGAAGTTTTATAAGGACAATGTTGACCCGGCAGATATGATGTCTTTGAAAAAGCCAAATACAGAGCATGATCCGGTCTTGAAGTTTAAGTCAGCGGATGACACTAAGCTAGTTGATCTGGTTCCTAGCGATTCATCCAAGCAGTTCAGCATCAGTGCTAATTTGGATCCAAAATAGGGTAGCGCGCTCATCGAGTTCATCCGTGAGAACCGGGATATCTTTGCATGGAAAACTTCTGATATGCTAGGTGTACCCAGGGAACTCGCTGAGCACACTCTTAATATTGATCCAAAGTTTAAACTGGTCAAGCAATTTCTTCATCATTTTAATGAAGAGAGGCGTAAGGCCATTGGTGAAGAGGTAGCCCGGCTCTTGGCGGCTGGGTTCATTGTCGAAGTTTTTTATCTTGAGTGGTTAGCTAACCTGGTGTTCGTACTTAAGAAGAATGGCACTTGGCGTATGTGTGTGGATTACACTGACTTAAACAAGGCTTGTCCAGCTAATCCTTTTGCTCTCCCCCGTATTGATCAAATTATTGATGCTACGGCGGGTTGTGAGCATTTGAGCTTTTTGGATGCTTATTCAGGTTATCATCAAATCAAGATGGCAGTTAAGGACCAGGAGAAGACAACTTTCATCACTCATTTTGGATCCTTCTGTTACGTGTGTATGCCTTTTGGGCTCAAGAGTGCCCAGGCGACTTACCAGCGATGTGTGCAGAATTGTCTTCATGATCAGATTGGGTGCAATGTTCATGCTTACGTGGATGATATTGTGGTAAAGTCCAGAAAGAAGGAAACCTTGATAGATGATTTGAAGGAGACCTTTGACAATCTCCGGGCCTACAAGATGATGCTTAACCCGACCAAGTGAATTTTTGATGTGCTAGTAGGCAAGCTCTTGGGTTTTTCTTCTAATAGAGGCATTGAAGATAACCTGGAGAAGATCAAGGCCATTACTTCCTTGTCTAAGCTGGCATCTGTCAACGATGTTCAACGTCTAGCGGGTCGTATTGCGGCTCTAAGCCGGTTCATAAGCTGGTTGGGAGAGAAGGCTATCCCTCTGTATCAGATGATGAAAAAGACAGATAATTTTGTCTGGAGTGATGCTGCTAATGAAGCATTTGAAACCTTGAAGAAACAACTAGCTGAGCCGCCAGTTCTTACTGCTCCTATTGATAAGGAGCCATTGTTGTTATATGTGGCTGCTAATGCCCGGGCTGTCAGCATAGCTATTGTGGTGGAATGAAAGGAGGCACGCAAGGAATATCCGGTTCAGACGTTGGTTTACTACATCAGTGAAGTACTTATTGAGTCCAAGCAGAGGTATCCGCACTGGCAGAAGCTTGTATATGGGGTGTTCATGGCCAGTCGGAAGCTTAAGCAGTATTTTTTGGGTCATCCCATCACTATGGTTAGTTCTGCTCCCTTAGGGGATATTATTCAAAACAGAGAAGCCACAAGTCGGGTAGCCAAGTGGGCCATTGAGCTTGCACCTCATGGTTTCAAGTATATGCCTCGCACGGCCATCAAGTCTCAAGCACTTGTAGATTTTATCAATGACTGGACAGAGCTGCAGATGCCTAAAGAGAAGCCAGATAACACATATTGGACTATTCACTTTGATAGGTCCAGGCAATTAGAGGGCTTGGGGGCTGGAGTTGTCTTAGCTTCCCCTCGAGGTGACAAGTTTTGTTATGTTTTAAGGTTGATGTTTTCCTATACTAATAATGCAGCTGAGTATGAAGCCTTACTCCATGGTCTTTGGATGGCTAAGGAGATGAATTTAAGCCGGGTGAGATGTTTCGGCGACTCAGACTTAGCGGCTCGGCAAGATTCATGCAAATGGGATTGTAAGGATCCACTCATGGTGGCTTACCGCCGCGAGGTTGATGCTATTACTGGGCACTTCAAGGGTTATCAAGTGGAACATGTTGATCGCAGGAAAAATGAGGCAGCTGATGCCTTAAGACGGTTAGGGTCCCAACGTAAGCCGGTGCCACCTAACACTTTCTTGGATATTCTGCACAACCCTTCAGTTAAGTTGCCTACAGAGGAAGATCTGGCTATTCCTTACACGGAGGCACAATTGGTGGCGGCTCTTCATGCTATTCCTGATTGGACAGTCCCATATTTGGCTTATATGACCCTGGGAGAGTTACCTAAGGATGAAACCTTGGCCAGACAGCTAACCCGGTGGTCTAAGTCAATGACAATTGTTAACGGAGAATTACACCATCGCAGTATCACAGGGGCGTTTCAACATTGTGTTTCCCCTGAGGAGGGTCGTGAGATTCTTCGTGAGATTCATGAAGGGGTTGTGGTCATCATGTCGGCTCAAAGTCCATTGTGTCCAAGGCTTTCCGTCATGGGTTTTATTGTCTGACGGCTCACGCTGATGCTGAGGATCTAGTCAGTAAATGTGATGGTTGTCAGAAATTCTCGCGATGGGCTCATGTGCCGGCTAAAGAGTTGAGGATGATTCCAATTACTTGGCCGTTTGTGACCTGGGGCTTGACATGGTTGGGCCCTTCAAAAGGTCCAAGGATAAGAATACCCACCTTTTGGTGGCGGTTGACAAATTTACAAAGTGGGTGAAGGCAGAACCGGTCAGTAAGTGTGATGCGGCAACGGCGGTTCAATTTATCAAAAAGGTGATTTTCCTCTTTGGTTTCCCCCACAGCATTATGACTGATAATGGCAATAATCTGTCCAAAGGTGCTATGAAAGAGTTTTGTCAACGTGAGCATATTCGACTTGATGTATCATCAGTGGCTCACCCTCAATCCAATGGCCAAGCCGAGAGAGCCAATCAAGAAATTTTGAGAGGCATCAAGCCCCGGCTTATGGTTCCTTTGAAGAGGACGCCGGTTTGTTGGGCGGAGGAGTTACCCTCAGTGCTATGGAGTATAAATACTACCCCCAGTAGATCTACGGGTTACATGCCTTTCTTCTTGGTTTATGAAGCAGAGGCGGTTCTCGCTAGTGACATCTGTCACGAATCGCCCCGTGTGGCAACTTATGTTGAGGCTGACAATGAAAAAGCACGTCAGGATGCACTTGACCTGGTAGATGAGGAGCGTGACATCGTGACATCTCGTTCGGCAATTTACCAGCAAGATCTACGCCATTATCACAGCCGTCGGGTTAAAACCAGAACTTTTCAAGAAGGTGACCTGGTGCTCCGGCTTATTCAGGATCAGACTGATATGCATAAACTATCCCCGCCTTGGGAAGGGCCTTTTGTGGTCAGTAAGAATCTGAACAACAGATTATACTACCTTATCGATGTTTGAGACCACAAGGACTCACGCACGTCAGAGGAGGAGACCCGTCGGCCATGGAATATTGCTCATCTTCGGCCTTACTACACTTGAGCCACCGGGTCTTACAATGTCAATCTTACATAGACCCTGAACTTGTCAAGGTTAAAACGGCGGTCAAGTGAGGCCGGTTTCACAAAGGGTAAAAGGTTAACTCAATGGCTTGGTGGCCCATGAAAGCCTCGGAGCTTTAGGCTTGGTGGCATATGAAAGCCTTGTTTTCTCGCTTTGATTTGTTTTTTGAACATTTTTTGGGTCCATCTTGGTACCATATTGACATATGGTTTAAAATGATACAGGCCATGTAGCCTCAATTCTTACAGCTCATATTTGAGTGTATCCGTGGTTTCTGATAACCCGGCCTGGCTTTGGACGATAAGTCGCCAGTATATGATGATACTAAATACTTGGAAGTATTTGTCGGATATCGGGTTCCGGCAAAACCCTTAAGGTTCGAACTCTGGGGTGCGCATGAAAATCTTCTCCCTACCAAAACACACCCACAACCTCGCCGCAATTCTAAGCTAGCAAGATGAACAACACAAGATACACGAGGTGTATACTAGCTCGGGCCACCATTGTGGTGTAATACCCTAATCCAGTGTGTGGTGTGGTGGATTGCCTCTTGTTCTGATGATGAACAGTACGGAGGAAGAACAACCTGCGAGGAGAGGTGTTCTTGTGGTGGTGTGCGGATGAAGTTCCCTCTCTCCTTCTACTGTGGTGGCTAGCCCTATATATAGAGGCCCTGGTCCTCTTCCCAAATATTGAGCAGGAAGGGATCCAACAGCGGCCATTTTGAAAGGGGACAACTAGTACAAGCTATCCTGACTAAAGGTGGTCTTCGACTGCCAAAGGAACTGGCGATGACGCTGTCTTGGGCTCCACGGTGACCTCCATCCTGCCGTCCGGCTGGTCTTGGTCTCGTTGCACCGATACGGAAACATTTCCTTGATGCCTCGCTACTCCGCGCCTGCGCTTGCCCCCTTTGCACCAAAGAGGAAACGAGGACACTGCCTGCAGTTGGCGCCCGCTTTGGCGCCACCGTCTTGATCGTCATGGCTTGCGTCACAAGCACCTCGCGAGATACCCCTCGCCTTGATCTCTCCGCCTCCTCGCGAGCCTGCATGGTGAGGCCGCCCCTGAGAAGGCCTCGTGTCGTCCGCCCCATGAGGCTTGGCCCCTCGTGAGGGTCTTGAACTTGGGTTGATGAAGACGGGCCATACTGGGCTGCTGGTGAGCCACGCTGCAGGCCGCAGGCAGGCAAGTCTGGGACCCCCGTTCCCAGAACACCGACAGTAGCCCCCAGGCCCAAGACGCGCTCGGACTTGGATTAGCAGCGAAGCCAAAGGGCAAGTGTGGAGCACCGCGGGCCCCCCACAGCCTGCGGCCTTGGTCGCCGCGTGGCGGTTGATTGGACGTGGGCGTCTCCGCTTCCCCATGCCGCCTCGGCAACTGCCCGACTTGATGAGTCCCTGCTGCATGCAAAAAGAACCATCATTACCTGTGATCGTGGAGGCCGATGGTTGGCCTCCCTTGGGCTATAAACGGGGAAGGGCGAAAGCCCCCGTTGCACATCTCCCCCCGCGCTTCTCCCTCCTCGCTCTGGTTGCTTGCAGCGTCCTATGGCGCCTGTGAAGAGGTTCTCAGCCGCGGAGAAAGGGAAGGCTCGCCAAGATGGGCCTGGCTCTCCTCCTCCCAAGCGCGGCTGTGGCCGTCCCCGCAAGCATCCTGCGACTCCCGTCGCGGCTCCTCGTGGTCGCGGTGGTGCCCGCCCGTATCGAGGCAGCCCAGTTGGTGGAGTAAGGCATGTCGTGGCTGCGCAGCCTCCCCGGCCTCGCTTCCATTTGCAGAGGTGCTGCCAGAGTTTGTTGTGTGGTCAGACAACCCGGCCGGCAACTGGCTCCAGCTCCTTCGCTTCTTCGCCGGTGAACTGCTGGCCGCTGGCCCCGGCGGGCTCTGGCTGCAGGCGGACGGCTGCTGCAGCAGGGCCTCCTGGGTCGTGGTGGAGATCTCCGTTTCCGGGAACATGGCCCTGGCCCGGGGCTGGCAGACGTTTGCCCGTGCGCGTGGCCTGGGCCGGCATTGCACCCTCCACTTCAAGTACGACGGCGACGCGACCCTCTACGTGAGGTTGTTCGGAGAAGATGGCCGCCGTGTTGGGTGCTGCTCTGAAGACGATGACGGTGACGGGGTGCTCGGCCTTGGCGACGGCCAGGACGAGGACGAAGGCGAACCCGCTCCCGGTGGCGACCGCAACTCGCCAAGCTTCAGCAGTTCCTCCTCCTCCGGCAACTCCTCCAGCGGTGGCCGTGACCAGCCACCATGCCGCCGCGCCCACTTCGAGGGTGGTAGCGGGTCGTCCCATCGCCACGCCCCAGTGAAGCGCGAGGCGGAGTCTGATTGAGCTCAGGAGGATGATGCAGATCCCTCCTCGCGAGCTGCGCGCTGTTTTATTTTGTTTTTCTCCTTTCCTGCATTGAGAGAGAGAAGTATGGAGCCCCGTGGGGGCGTGCAACACACTAAGATCCCCTAATTATCATGCTACACTCATTGTCCCTGTGCTGTGTGAAGGTGTCATGGTTATGTGCCTGCGCGTAGGAACGACTTAGCTTGGGATGTTTGCAGTAGTTTCCGCCTTGCGAGGTGCCTGCTCGAGGCCCCACCGGGCGCCTTAAGAGCTGCAAAAATCGGTCGGGAGAATCATTTCCGAACCTTAGTCGCGAAGGTTGCTGGCTATGGCCGGGTGCTCTGTGTCACGATACCCGAGGGGCATGGACCGGGAGGGGTGCTCCTGCTGTGAACTTGAACGAGGGAGCCTCGCAAAAACCAGGCAAGAAAGGGCTCACGAGGGCGCTCATGCAGGCCCCTCGCGAGGTTTGCGAGAGAGAGAGGGAGCCAGACAAAAGCCGAAAATAGAGAACAGGGGCAGAAGACGGCAAACAACACTAGATGCCAACTACGGAAAGGAAATGAAAAGCCGCGTCCGACACCTAGTCTAGTCTTCGACATCTTCTCACCAGCGCGGAGCTAACTGCTGCCACTGGGCGTGGGCGGGAGCCCCCGAGGCCCGAGGGCGGCACTCCGGAGACATCGGGGCGTGTACAGCCCCAACTCATTATTACGTGAGAGTGTCACGAGCGGCGAGCTTCACATGCACTGGGCCTTCTTTACAGGCACTCGGCCTTTCTTTGGGTGGCGAGCTTCACAGGCACCGGGCCTTCTTCACAGGCACTGGGCCTTTCTTCAAGGGTAGAACTTCCGAAGGTGCTGAATGTTCCAAGCGTTTCGAATGGGCACCCCTTCCTGAGTCTCCAGGCGCGCGGCGCCAGGCCTCGAGAGTCCTGGGGCGGATTTTGCGACAATGATATCGCCGCAGCGCGTGCTGGTATCTTGCTGCTCGTAGTGCGGCTTCCCGATGATGTTCCTCCCCCAGTACGAGGTCCATCCCCGCATGGCGTCCTGTTGCACTTCACCAAACGCTAGGACCCGCGTGGAGCGACGCCTGACCTCGTGAGGGAGGACCACCTCTGCTCCGTAGACGAGGAAGAACGGGGTCTCGCCAGTCGACTTGGTGGCGGTAGTGCGGATGGACCACAACACGGACTGGAGCTCGTCGTACCAGCCCCTGCTGCAGGCCTCCAGCTTCTTTTTGAAGGTCCTGGTTTTGAGGCCCTTCAGGACCTCTGCATTGGCGCGTTCGGCCTAGCCATTACTCCGGGGGTGTGCCACCGACGCGTAGCCTATCTGCGTTCCAAGGTTAGCACAATATGTTTTGAAGAGATTGCTGGTGAATTGTGAACCGTTGTCGGTGATGATGCGATTAGGGACCCCGAATCGGCTCACGAGGTCCTTGATGAACTTGACTGCAGAACCTGCTGGGATGGTGCGGACAGCTTCCACCTCCGCCCACTTGGTGAACTTGTTGATGGCGACGTAGAGGTAGCGGTAGCCCCCAGGCGCTCGAGGAAACGGGCCCAAGATATCCATCCCCCAGACCGCGAACGGCCACGAAAGTAGGATGGTCTGCAGGCCCTGAGCTGGCTGGTGGATTTGCTTGGCATGGAATTGGCATGCTGGAAACCTTCTCGCCATGCTGGAGACCTTCTCGCCATGCTGGAAACAGAGTTGCATGGCGTAATAGAGCTTGTTCTGAGTGGGGGATATAAGCACTTGTCGGCATTCTGGGAACGGGGGTCCCCTGACTTTCCTGCCTGCGGCCTGTGGCGTGGCTCAAGAAGAGGCCCAGTACAACCCATCTTCGTCAACTCAAGCTCAAGACCCTCGCGAGGGACCAAGCCTCGCGGGGCAGATGACGCAAGACTTCCTCAAGGGCGGCATCACCACGCAGGCTCGCTAGGAGGCGGAGAGATAAAGGCAGGGGTACCTCGCGAGGTGCTCGTGACGCAAGCCATGATGATCGAGACCAGGCGGGCGCCCGCCTGTGCAGTGTCCTTGTTTCCTCTTTGGTGCAAAGGGGCAAGCGCAGGCATGGAGTACCGAGGCATCAAGCAAAGGTTACCATTTTGGTCAACGAGACCAAGACCAGCAGAGCGGCAGGACGTAGGTCACCATGGAGCCCGTGACGGTGTCATCGCCAATGCCTTTGACAGTCGAAGACCAATTTTAGTCAGGATAACTTGTACTACATGTTTCCCTTCAAAATGGCCGCTGTTGGCTCCCTTCCCGCTCAATATTTGGGAAGAGGACCAAGGCCTCTATATATAGAGATAGCCACCACAGTAGAGGGCATCGAGTTCTCATCTGATCCAGAGGCAATCGAACCCACCTAAGTAGAACATCGCACTAGCCAAAGAACACCTCTTGCAAGGCTGTTCTTCCTTTGTATTGTTCATCATCAACCCCTGAGGCAATCCACCACACCACAAACTAGAGTAGGGTATTACACCACAACGGTGGCCCGAACTAGTATAAACCTTGTGTCCCTTGTGTTCATCGTGTAGCTTAGATTCACAGCAAGGCGTTGAGACGTGGATCGGTAGGTGGAAGATCTTCGCGCTCACCGCAGAGTTCGAACCTTAAGGGTTCTGCCGGAACCCGTTATCCGACATTTGGCGCGCCAGGTAGGGGTCTGCCGGAGCTCTCCCTCCTGTCGACCCACTCTCCATCAACACTGCGCTTCGCTCTCATGGCTGACGGTGCATCGCTCGCTCTAGCGACAGCCTTGTGGCCCAGACGATGGGCTCGAGCCTTGGCCCCGCCTGCGACAGTGCGATGGTAGTGCAAGTTCAAGCCAGAGATGCCGCCGCGTAACGACGGCATGGCGGATCCGCTAGCTTTCCTGTTGGCGTATGAGGAGGATGTCCTCAAGGCCGGGGGCGATGACAGGGTCATGGCAAACTGGTTTCCCATGGCCCTCACCGGCATTCCGCGCATGTGGTTTCTCCACGTGCCAGCAGCTTCTGTGGCCTCTTGGAGGAGCTGCGCGACCTCTTCCTCGCCCATTACGTCACGCCGGCGCCCCCGGTCGTCGCATATCTCCTGGGCGGCTCGCAGGCGCCACCCTCGGGCCGCCACATCAAGCCATTCATCCGCCAGATCGGCGCTGCCCTTACGTGGCACGAGGCTCCTCCAGGTTGGGCGGCGCCCAAGGCCGACCTAACCTTCAGCTCCGACGATCACCCCGTCAACACAGCCTGCTCGGGCGCGCTCCCGATGCTTTGCACGCCCACCATCTGCCAGGTGGCCATCACCAGGACCCTCATCGACGGCGGTGCCGGCCTCAACGTGCTCTCGGTGGAGGCCTTCAGCCTCCTCCACGTGCCGCTGGAACGACTCCGGCCCAGCAACCCTTCTCGGGAGTCGAAGGTAGCTCACCCGGCTCCCTGGGGCAGATCCGCCTTCCGGTGACCTTCGGCACCCACGACAACTTCCGCACGGAGTTGGTCGACTTCGACATCACCCGCCCTACAACCACATGAAGATGCCCGGGAGTATACCTGGCCATGGGAAGCCCAGCCCGGTCGGCCCGGCCCGACCTAGCCCGGGCCGGGTTCAGGCCTAGATTTTGAGCCCGAAGGTCGGGCCGGGCCGGGCCCGGGCCCGTTGTTTTTGCGTTTTTCTGAAGGTCGGGCCGGGCCGGCCTGGAGCCCGACGGGCTTTTATGTGTTCAGGCCGGGCTCGGGCCTAGAAAACAAGGCCCGATGGTCGGGCCGGGCCGGGCTCGGGCCCAGAAAACAAGGCCCGATGGCCGGGCCGGGCCGGGCTAGGTTTTTTGCGTCGGGCTTGGCTAGGCCTGGCCCGAAGCCCGGCCCGAGGTATGGCCAAGTATACCCGGGAGCAGCGGCGTCCTCACCGTAGCTGGAGATACAAAAGATGCTCTGCAGTCGCTCGAGCTCTCCTTCAAGACAGCCGCAGTGGCGTAGCCCACCAGCGCCTACACCCCCAAGGCCAAGGGGGTTGCGCAAACCAAGAAGAAGCAATTGTTCACCTAGGACAAGGCAGAGACTAAGAAGGTACCAGTTTATGAGGACGGATCCTCCGGCGCCACCTTCACCATGGGCGCCAATCTCGACTCCGACCAGGAGGAGGCTCTGGTGAAATTCCTGCGCGCGAACAAGGAGGTGTTCGTGTGGGAACCCAAGCAGCTGGCAGGGGTCCCAAGGCAAGTGATCGAGCACCACCTGAATGTATGCCCCAATGTGCGCCCCGCGAAGCAGAAAGCAAGGCGGCAGTCCACCAAGAAGTAGGCCTTCATTGTCCAAGAAACCCGCAAGCTAGAAGCTGCGGGTGTCATTCGCGAGGTCCGCTACCCTGAATGGCTGGCAAACCCTGTTGTTGTGTCGAAGAAGGGAGGAAAGGAGCGCATGTGCGTCGACTTCACCAACCTCAACAAGGCCTGCCCTCAGGATCCGTTCCCGCTCCCCCGCATCGACCAAATTGTCGACTCCACCGCTTAGTGCGATCTGTTGTGCTTCCTGGATGCCTTCTCGGGCTACCACCAAATCAAGATGGCGAAAGAAGACATGGAGAAGACGGCCTTCCTGACCCCATGCGGAGTGTACTGCTACACCTGCATGCCATTCGGGTTGTGTAACATGGGCGCAACCTTTCAGCGACTGATGCATATCGCCTTGGGCCGGCAACTCGGGAGAAACGCTGAGGCCTACGTCAATGACATTGTGGTCACGTCTCGCGAGGCGAACACCCTGATACAGGACCTGGAAGAAACCTTCGCGAGCCTTCGTGAAGTGGACCTGCGGCTCAACCCGGAGAAGTGTGTATTTGGTGTTCCCTCTGGCAAGCTTCTGGGCTTCCTCGTGTCACACAGGGGGATCGAGGCCAACCCGGAGAAGGTCAAGGCAATCGAAGACATGAGTCCACCACAAACCCTTAGGGAAATGCAGAAGCTCGCCGGACGCGTGAATGCGTTAGGGCGCTTCATCTCCAAACTGGGGGAACGTGCCCTGCCCTTCTTCAAGCTGATGAAGAAGAAGGGCCCGTACGAATGGACTCAAGAGGCTGACGAAGCGTTCCAAGATCTCAAGAAGTACCTGGCCAGCCCTCCGGTAATGGTGGCTCCACGCCCTCAGGAGCCCTTGGTTCTCTACCTCACCGCCACACCATACTTCGCCAGCGCAGCTCTGGTGGCGGTCCGGGAGGAGCGCCGGTCAAGGCCGCATTGGCCGCGACTCCGACCGCGGCAGCTCAAGGCTAGGAAGGCCTCACGAGGGCCACGGCCTCGGCAGATGGGGACCAGCCTCAACAGGAAGGCGCCTCCAGGGCTGAGGGGACCTCACCAAGCAGTCAGGAGCCGGGGCTCTGACGTCTCAGGAGGCGCTCAACTCTCCGGAGGGTGCGGGCTCCGTCGTCGCACCCACCCTCGTCGAGCATCCTGTGTATTTCGTCAGCACGGTGCTACGGGATGCAAGGGCGCGGTACCCCATGCCTCAAAAGCTCTTGCTCGCGCTATTGGTGGCCTCTCGGAAGCTGCGGCCCTACTTCCAAGGTCACCCCATCAAGGTTGTCTCAGCCTACCCATTGGAGAGGGTGCTCAGGAGTCCCAACTCCGCTGGAAGGGTTGCTGAATGGAACATCAAGCTGCAAGCGCTTCAGTTAGAATTCATCACGACCAGAGTCGTCAAAGGAGCTGCACTTGCAGATTTTATGGCAGAATGGACAGAGGCGCCAGGGCTCGAAGCATGCGAAGATCGGTCGCTTTCCTCGGGAAGCGAGGCACTAGACGGCTGGGTTATGCACTTAAATGGAGCATTCCGGCGACATGGCGCCGGGGCCGGTGCACTACTTATATCCCCCACTCAGGACAAGCTCTACTACGCCATGCAGCTCTGTTTCCAGCAGGGCAAAAAGGTTTCCAACAACATTGCAGAATACGAGGGCCTCATAGCAGGCTTAAAGGTCGCGGCCGCACTGGGGGTGAAGCGCCTCATCATCAAGGGTGACTCACAGCTCCTCGTCAACTTCTCCAACAAAGTGTACGAGCCCAAGAACGAGCACATGGAGGCGTATCTTGCAGAAGTGCGCAGGATGGAAAAGCAGATTTTGGGGCTGGAGCTGCAGCATGTGCCTCGCGGCACCAACCAGGAGGCAGATGACATCACCAAGAGGGCATCAAGGCGGCTGCCTCAGGAGCTTGGCGTTTTCAAGGAACGACTCTTCAAGCCCTCGGCAGCACCGTCACTATCAAGCACAGCGCAACCTCGGGAGGAACTCCCTAAACCGCCTGCCTCAGGAGGTCCGGCCTATGGCCCGACCTCAGGAGCACGCTAGCTCCTGGCGCTGGAGCCTCAGGAAGGATGCTGGACTGCGGAGCTCAAGGATTACCTGATGCAAGGGACTTTACCAGAGAAAGAAGAGGACGCGGAACGCGTGGCCCGGTAGGCCACGGCCTACTGCATCCAAGATGGAGAGCTCTACCGGAAGCAGCCAAACGGTGTTTCCCTGTGTTGCATCTCCAGGGAAGGGGAAGGAGTTGTTGGCAGACATTTACGGTGGAGACTGTGGGCACCATTCGTCATCACGGACCCTCGTCGGCAAGGCGTTCTGCAGCGGGTTTTATTGGCCTACAGCACTCAACGACGCAATCGAGCTCGTGAAGGCTTGCAAAGCCTGTCAATTCCACGCCAAGCAGATTCATCAGCCAGCTCAGGGCCTGCAGACCATCCCACTATCATGGCCGTTCGCAGTCTGGGGGCTGGATATCTTGGGCCTGTTTCCTCGGGCGCCAAGGGACTATCGCTACCTCTACGTCGCCATTGACAAGTTCACCAAGTGGGCGGAAGTGGAAGCCGTCCGCACCATCCCGGCTGGCTCTACAGACAAGTTCATCAAGGGCCTCGTGAGCCGGGGTGCCTAATCGCATCATCACTGACAACGGTCCGCAGTTCACCAGCAATCTCTTCAAAACATACTGTGCAAACCTTGGAACGCAAATATGCTACGCTTCGGTGGCACGCACTCGGAGCAACGGCCAGGCAGAACGCGCCAACGCAGAGGTCCTGAAGGGCCTCAAAACCAGGACCTTCAAGAAGAAGCTGGAGGCCTGCAGCAGGGGCTGGTACGACGAGCTCCAATCCGTGCTATGGTCCATCAGCACTACCACCACCGAGTCGACCGGTGAGACCCCGTTCTTCCTCGTCTACGGAGCAGAGGCGGTCCTCCCTCACGAGGTCAGGCGTCGCTTCAGCAGGTCTGGCGTTTGTGAGCCTTGTGAGGACACCATCTGAGAGGATGGACCTCGTGCTGGGGGAGGAAACCGTCGGGAGGCTGCACTACGAGCAACAAGATACCAGAAGGCGCTACGGCGGTACCACTGCCGCAACATCCGCCCCAGGACTCTCGAGGTAGGTGACCTCGTGCTCAGCCGGGTGCTCTCCAGGGAAGGGCTGCACAAGCTCTCCCCCATGTGGGAGGGCCCGTTCAAGTTTGTTCATGTTTCTAGACCTTGCACCGCACGCTTGGAGACCTAGGAGGGGGAGCCCATCCCAAACGCGTGGAACATTCAGCACCTCCGGAGGTTCTACCTTTGAAGTAAGGCCCCGTGCCTGTAAACAAGGCATGGTGCCTGTGAAGTAAGGCACGGGCCTGTAAAGAAGGCCTGGTGCTTGTGAAGAAGGGCCCAGTGCCTATAAAGAAGGCCCGTCGCCTGTGAAGCTCGCCGCCCCAAGAAAGGCCCGGTGCCTGTGAAGAAGGCCCAGCGCCTGTGAAGCTCGCCGCCCGTGACACTCTCACATAATAATGAGTTGGGGTTGTACACGCCCCGGAGTCTCCGGAGTGCCGCCCTTGGGCGTCGGGGGCTCCCGTCCATGCCCAGTGGCAGCACATAGCTCCACGCTGGTGAGAAGACGTCGAAGATTAGACTAGGTGCCGGACGCGGCTTTTCATTTGCTTTCCGCAGTTGGCTTGTTCTCCCATATTTGAACTTTTATTGGAGTTGCTTCTAGTGTTGTTTGCCGTCCCCTGTCCCAGTTCTCTGTCTCTGGCTTTCGCTCGGCCTGTTCTTCTTCTTGCTAGCCTCGCGAGGGGGCTATGCAGGCCCCCTCGTGAGCCCTTTCTCTCCTGATTTCGTGAGGCCCCCTCGCCCAAGTTCGCAGTGGGAGCCACCCTTCCAGTGCGTGCCTCGTGGGCATCACGACGCGGAACACGGGACCTAGCCTGATCACCCACGCGCCAAAGGTTCGAAAGCTACTCAGCCGACTGATTTGGTAGATCCTAACACGCCCGGCGAGGCCACAAGCAAGTACCTCGCAGGGCGGAAACTGCGGAGAACCCCCTAAGCTAAGTTGTTCCTACGTGCAACCACATAGCCGCAACACCTCAACACAGCATGGGAATAATAGAAACGGCATGATAATTAAGGACAATAGTCTTGCACGCCCCCACGGGGCTCCATACTTCTATCTCTCTCTCAATTCAGGAAAAGGAGGTAAGCGAAATAAACGCGGTAAGCCCTGCAGCGGCTCGTGAGGAGGGATTCGCACCACCCTCCCGAGCTCAATCGGACCCCTCCTCGTGCTTCACCGTGGCACGGCAACGGGACAAACCGCTACCACCCTCGAAGCGGGCGCGACAGCGCGGTGGCTAGTCGCGGCCACCGCTGGAGGAGCTGTCGAAGGAGTCGCTGAAGCTTGGCGAGCTGCGAGCGCCGCCAGGAGCAGGCTCGCCTTCGCCCTCGTCACAGCCGTTGCCAATGCCAAGCACCCGGTCGCCGTCATCGTCTTCAGGGCAGCACCCGGCACGGCGGCCGTCTTCTCCGAACGCCCTCACGTAGAGGGTGGCGTCGCCGTCAAACTTGAAGTGCAGGGTGCACCACCGGCCCAGACCACGCGCACGAGCGAACGTCTGCCAGCCACGAGCCAAGGCCACGTCCCCGGCGATGGAGATCTCCACCGTGACCCAGGAAGCCCTGCTGCAGCAACCATCTGCTTGCAGCCAAAGCCCACCAGGGCCGGCAGCTGGCAGTTCGCCGGCAAAGAAGCGGGGGAGCTGGAGCCAGTTGCCGGCCAGATCTGCCGACCACACGACAAACTCCGGCAGCACTTCAGCCGAGTGAAAGTTTGGTCGGGGAGGCCGCGCGGCCACGACGCGTCTTCCCCCACCCACCGGGCGGCCATCACCACACGAAGAACCACCGCCGCGACCACGAGGAGCCGCTACAGGAGTCGCAGGGTGCTTGCGGGGACGACCTCGGCCGCGCTTGGGCGGAGGGGAGCAAGGCCCTTCCTGGCGTGCTTTCCCCTTCTCCGCGGCCGAGAACCTCTTCGTCGGTGCCATGGGACATGACAGGAAACTGGAACAAGGAAGAAGAAGAAGCAGGCGGGGGAAGGGAAATGTGCAGCGGATGCCTACACCCCCTCCACATTTATAACCCAAGGGAGGCCAACTGTCGGCCTCCACGATCGCAGGTAATCATGACTCTTTTCGCATGCAACGGGGACTCGTCAAATCGGGCAGTTGCCGAGGCAGCGTGGGGAAGCGGAGACGCCCACGTCCAATCAACCGCCACGCGGCGACCAAGGCTGCAGGATATTGGGGCCCGCGGCGCTCCGCACTTGACCTTTTGCTTCGCTACCAAGCCAAGTCCGAGCGCGCCTTGGGCCAGGGGGTTGATGTCGGCGTTCTGGGAACGGGGTTCCCAGACTTGCCTGCCTGCGGTGTGGCTCAAGCAGAGGCCCAGTACGGCTCATCTTCGCCAACTCAAGCTCAAGACCCTCGCGAGAGTCCAAGACTTGCGGGGCGGACGACGCAAGGCTTCCTAAAGGGCGGCATCACCAGGCAGGCTCGCGAGGAGGCGGGGAGATCAAGGCAGCGGTACCTCACGACGTGCTCGTGACGCAAGCCATGACGATCGAGAGGCAGGCGCCAGGCGGACGCTGGCCTGCGAAGTGTCCTTGTTTCCTCTTTGGTGCAAAGGGGGCAAGCGCAGGCGCGGAGAACCGAGGCATCAAGCAAAGGTTACCATTTCGATGCAACGAGACCAAGACCAGCAGAGCGGCAGGACGGAGGTCACCATGGAGCCCATGACGGTGTCATCGCCAGTGCCTTTGGCAGTCGAAGACCAACTTTAGTCAGGATAACTTGTACTACATGTTCCCCTTCAAAATGGCCGCTGTTGGCTCCCTTCCCGCTCAATATTTGGGAAGAGGACCAAGGCCTCTATATATAGAGATAGCCACCACAGTAGAGGGCATCGAGTTCTCATCTGATCCAGAGGCAATCGAACCCACCTAAGTAGAACATCGCACTAGCCAAAGAACACCTCTTGCGAGGTTGTTCTTCCTTTGTATTGTTCATCATCAACCCCTGAGGCAATCCACCACACCACAAACTAGAGTAGGGTATTACACCACAACGGTGGCCCGAACTAGTATAAACCTTGTGTCCCTTGTGTTCATCATGTAGCTTAGATTCACAGCGAGGCGTTGGGACGTGGATCGGTAGGGGGAAGATCTTCGCGCGCACCCTAGAGTTCGAACCTTAAGGGTTTTGCCGAAACCCGATATCCGACAGCACTGCACCAGCCCCCGCGCCGTGCCGTGAGAATGCTCCATCGAAGTACATGACCCAACCATCCGGTGCCTCACTTCCTGTGGAAAGTGATCGATCTTCGCCTGCTTCAAGCCCTGGTGCCTCTATCCATTCTGCCACAAAATCTGTAAGTGCGGCTCCCTTGACGACCCTTGTTTTGCTGAATTCCAACTGAAATGCTTGCAACTCGATGTTCCATTCAGCGACCCTTCCAGCTGAGTTGGGGCTCCTAAGTACCCTTTCCAATGGGTTGGCCGAGACGACCTTGATGGGGTGACCTTGAAAGTAGTGTTGCAGCTTTCGCGAGGCCACCAATAGTGTGAGCAAGAGCTTCTGAGGCATGGGGTATCGTGCCCTTGCATCCTGCAACACCATGCTGATGAAGTATACCGGGTAATCGACAAGGGTGGGTGTGCTTACGAGGTTTGTGCCCTCCGGAGGGTTAGGCGCCTCCTGAGACGACGGAGTCCCTAGTGCCAGGCTACCTGGTGCGGCCTATTCAGCCCTAGGGGCATCTCCCTGTTGAGGCTGGTCCCCATCTACCGAGGTTGTGGTCTTCGCGAGGCCTTCTTGGTCTTGTGTTGTCGTGGCCGGGGCCGTGGCCGGTCGTGACGCAGCCTTGACCTGACGCTCTTCCCGAACCGCCATTAGAGCTGCACTGGCGGAGTAGGGTGTGGCGGCGAGGTAGAGCACCAGGGGCTCGAGAGGGCGTGGCATCACCATCACAGGAGGGCTGGTCAGGTACTTCTTGAGGTCTTGAAACGCCTGGTCGGCCTCCTGTGTCCATTCGAACGGGCCTTTCTTCTTCATCAGCTTGAAGAAAGGCAAGGCGCGCTCCCCCAGCTTGGAGATAAAGCGTCCTAGCGCTGTCACGCGTCCGGTGAGCTTCTACATTTCTCTGAGGGTTTGCGGTGGACTCATGTCTTCAATTGCCTTAACCTTCTCCGTGTTGGCCTCGATCCTTCTATGGGACATGAGGAAGCCCAGAAGCTTGCTGAAAGGGACGCCAAACACACACTTCTTCGGGTTGAGTCACAGGTCCACTTCGCGGAGGCTCGCGAAGGTCTCTTCCAGGTCCTGGATCAAGGTCTTCGCCTCCCGAGACTTCACCACAATGTCGCTGACATAAGCCTCGGCGTTTTTCCCGAGATGCCGGCCTAAGGCGATGTGCACCAGCCGCTGGAAGGTTGCACCCGCGTTGCGCAACCCTAATGGCATGCAGCTGTAGCGGTACACCCCACACGTGGTCAGGATGGTTGTCTTCTCCACGTCCTCTACTGCCATCTTGATTTGGTGATAACCCGAAAACGCATCCAGGAAACACAGCAGGTCGCACTCGGCGGTGGATTCGACAATTTGGTCAATGCGAGGGAGTGGGAACGGATCTTGAGGGCAAGCCTTGTTCAGGTTGGTGAAGTCGACACACATGCGCTCCTTTCCTCCCTTTTTTGGCACAACAACTGGGTTTGCCATCCATTCGGGGTAGCGAACCTCGCAAATGACACCTGCTGCCTCTAGCTTGCAGGTTTCTTGGACGATGAAGGCCTGCTTCTCAGTGGACTGCCGCCTTCCTTTCTGCTTCACTGGGCGTACAATGGGGCACATATTCAGGTGATGCTCAATCACCTCCCTTGGGACCCCTGCTAGCTGCTTGGGCTCCCATGCAAACACATCTTTGTTCACGCGCAGGAATTTCACCAGCGCTTCCTCTTGGTCGGGGTGGAGGTTGGCACCTATGGTGAAGGTGGCTCCTGAGGACCCATCCTCCTCAACCGGCACCTGCTTGGTCTCCGCCTTGTCCTGGGTGAAGAGCTGCTTCTTCTTGGTCGGCGCAGCCCCCTTGTCCTTGGGGGTGTCCGTGTCAGCAGGTTGTGCCGCTGCGGCTGGCTTGAGGGCCAGCTTGAGCGCCAGCAGAGCATCCTTGGTGTCTCCAGCCACGGTGAGGACGCCGCTACTCCCGGGCATCTTCATGAGATTGTAGGCCGGATGAGTTGCTGCCATGAACTGACCCAAGGCGGAGTATCCGTGGATGGCGTTGTACGGGAGGCCGATGTGGGTGATGTCGAAGTTGACTAGCTCCATGCAGAAGTTGTCGTGGGTGCCGAAGGTCGCAGGAAGGTGGATCTGCCCCAGGGAGATGGAGGAACCGCCTCCGATGCCCGAGAAGGGCTTGCTAGGTCGGAGCCGTTCCAGCGGTACATGGAGGAGGCTGAAGGCCTCCACCGAGAGCACGTTGAGGCCGGCACCGCCGTCGATGAGGGTCGTGGTGACGGCCACCTGGCAGATGGTGGGCATGCAAAGCATTGGGAGCGCACCCGAGCAGGCGGTGTTGACGGGGTTATCATATGAGTTGAAGGTCAGGTCGGCCTTGGGTGCCGCTCAACACAGGGGAGCTCCTTGCCGCGTGAGGGCGGGACCGATCCGACGGAAGAACGGCTTGGCGTGGCGGTCTGAGGGTGGTGCCTGCGAGCCGCCAAGGAGAGTTACAATGACCGGGTGCGCCGGTACAGCGTACTGGGTGAGGAAGAGCTTGCGCAGCTCCTCCCAGGAGGCCACAGAAGATGTTTGCAGATTGAGCCGCCAAACGCGCGGGATGCCGGCGAGGGCCACGGGAAACCAGTTGGCCATGACCTTGCCATCGCCTCCGGGCTTGAGGACAGCCTCCTCGTATGCCAGCAGGAAAGCCAGCGGATCCGCCGCGCCATTGTAGCGCGGCGGCATCTCTGACCTGAACTTGTGCGGCCACTGCACTTGCCGCAAGGCGGGGGCCAAGGCTCGGAGCCCCCTGGCCCCAGCGGTGGCATCGGCCGCCAGAGCTGGAGGCGCGTTGTCCGCCATGAGGGTGAAGTGCGGTGTTGGTGGAGAGCGAGCCGACGGGAAGGAGAGCTCCGGCGCACCCCTACCTAGTGCGCACGAAGATCTTCTCCCTACCGAAACACGCCCACAACCTCGCCGCAATTCTAAGCTAGCAAGATGAACAACACAATAGACACGAGGTTTATACTGGTTCGGGCCACCGTTGTGGTGTAATACCCTAATCCAGTGTGTGGTGTGGTGGATTGCCTCTTGGGCTGATGATGAACAGTACAGAGGAAGAACAGCCTCGCGAGGAGAGGTGTTCTTGTGGTGGTGTGCGGATGAAGTTCCCTCTCTCCTTCTACTGTGGTGGCTAGCCCTATATATAGAGGCCCTAGTCCTCTTCCCAAATTTTGAGCGGGAAGGGATCCAACAATGGCCATTTTGAAAGTGGACAGTTAGTACAAGCTATCCTGACCAAAGGTGGTCTTCGACTGCCAAAGGCACTGGCAATGACACCGTCTTGGGCTCCACGGTGACCTCCGTCCTGCCGTCCTGCTTGTCTTGGTCTCGTTGCACCGATACGGAAACCTTTGCTTGATGCCTCGGTACTCCGCGGATGTGCTTGCCCCCTTTGCACCAAAGAGGAAACGAGGACACTGCGCAGGCTGGCACCCGCCTGGTCTTGATCGTCATGGCTTGTGTCACGAGGACCTCGCAAGGTACCCCTCGCCTTGATCTCTCCGCCACCTCGCGAGCCTGCATGGTGAGGCCGCCCCTGAGGAGGCCTCCTCTCGTCCGCCCCGCGAGGCTTGGCCCCTCGCGAGGGTTTTGAACTTGGGTTGATGAAGACGGGCCGTACTGGGCCGCTGGTGAGCCACGCTGCAGGCTGCTGGCAGGCAAGTCTGGGGACCCCCATTCCCAGAATGCCGACAGTATTGTTTTCTAAGTTTTCGGTTATCACCCTTACTACACTGGTATGATAAGCCGGCAGTGTGATCATATGTCACAGGTATGATATTTTTGTTATATATGGTTATGTTTAAACCATCCCTAGCCATTAACTATTTTAGTCACTAGTTCTATATTGGGTACTATGACCCGTCTTGCAGTAAACCGCCAGGACACTTGTGATGTGTTTGTATGCAGGAATAGATTTAAATTGATGGCATTATAAGCATAAGTGGAAGCTAACAATTCGGTGGATCAACATTATCATGCCACACAAAATGTGCACGATGGCACGGCAGATCCGAGTTCAACTAAACTATTACATGGCTCAGTGAGCCCAAATGTTTAAGTGTTTTTAGAGGATCAAATAGATGAACCGCCTAGTAGATCAATCTTCTTGGCCTTGATGACTTGAGCCTTCTGGATCATCCTTCTCCGGTTCTTCGTCCTCCTCTGCCATCTGGAAGTTTGGTGATGACCAATCAATGCCACACTGCTTGGAATTCAGCTTCTTCGTCAATAAGGTCGGATGGATCAACTTCAGGGGCGAAAGTATGCTTACAGATTGGGGGGATCAGATCCATCACTTTATAAGCTGGCGTGGGCATCTTCTGATTATCCATATCTTAAGTCGGTTGATATCTTGAAAGATCCATTTCATCAGCAATCAGACTGGCTAGGGGACGTATTTCCTTCACGCAGGCAACGAAGTCCTTTTTTATCAAAGGGAGTGCCATCTTCTTTCAAACTCGAATACCCAGTCGCTAGCTCGGACGGGTCTAGCTCTGCTTGCCATGCTTTGGCCTGGCTTAAAGCTATTATGGCGCCGGCTCTTGCAGATGACCGCTTCATCTCGTCAATCCTAGCAGGCAGAACATATAGCTTTTTCAAGACATCACTCAAGAGAGTAGGTGCTTCATTAGTCGGAGAAATTGTGGCCAGTGCGTGCTGAGTTCCAGTATATAGGTGTTCAACAAGTGTGTAAACAGCCTTGAGCTTCACAAGCATCTCTTGACGAAGATTGTTGCTCTTGGGACCTGAGTAATAATTATGGATTGATTAGAGGCGGTTTATACCATCAAGGAAGATATTCAATTTTGATACTAGCAGGGTGACTCACCAAAGATAGCAGAAACCATCTGGGATACACGGTGTTTTACATCGGTAAGCTCAGTGGTCACCTCTTGAAGAGTTGCTTCCGCCTTTTTAGCCCACTGCGTCAAGGCAGTTTTCTCTTCAACCCAGGCATTTCTTTCAGCCTCAAAACTGGTCTTCAGTTTTTCCATTTCAGCCACGCTAAATTGGAATTTTGAATAAGCTTTTCGGGTCTCAGATTCTTGATTCTCCAGCCGGGTCTATGCATCAGCCAATTGCGATTGAAGTTGAGCAGTGGCGTCCTGTACAAGTACAGATTTGTAAACACATTCATAAAACGGCTTATGTGAATAAGTCTATCGGCGTTCTGGGAACGGGGGTACCCAGACTTGCCTGCCTGTGGCCTGCGGCGTGGCTCAAGGAGTGGGCCAGTACGGCCCATCTTCATCAACACAAGCTCAAGACCCTCGCGAGGGGCCAAGCCTCGTGGGGCGGACGACAGGAGGCTTCCTCGGGCAAGGCCTCATTAGGCTGGCTCGCGAGGAGGCGGAGAGATCAAGGCGGGGTACCTCACGAGGTGCCCATGACGCAAGCCATGACGACCAAGGCCAGGACGGCGCCAGGCGGGCGCCAGCCCGCGCGGTGTCCTCATTTCCCCTTTGGTGCAAAGGAGGCAAGCGCAGGCCAAGGCATCAGGCAAAGGCAACCATTTCGGTGCAATAAGACCAAGACCAGCAGAACGGCATGAAGGAGGTCATTGTGGAGCCCAAGCCGGCGTCACCGTCAGAGTCTTTGGCAGGCGAGGACAGACTTTAGTCAGGATAAGTGTACTAGATGTTCCCCTTCAAAATGGCCAATTGTTGGCGCCCTTCCCGCTCAATATTTGGGGAGAGGCCCAGGGCCTCTGCCTAAAAATAGGACTAGCCACCCACAGGGTAGGGGGATCGCATCGGCATCTAGAGAGAGAGAAAGAGAGGCGACTGAACTTCCCTAGCAGTTCAACGCACCAGCTCAAGAACAGACCCTCGCGAGGCTGTTCTTCCCTTGTAATGTTCATCATCAGCCCCAGAGGCAATCCACCACACCACAAACTGGAGTAGGGTATTACACCACAATGGTGGCCTGTACCAGTATAAACCTCGTGTCCATTGTGTTGTTCTTTGTGTAGTTTAGATCCTTGCGAGGCGACGAGACGTAGGTAGGTTGGAGGTGCGATCTCCGCGTACACCCCAGAGATCGAACCTAGAGGGTCTACCGGAACCCAAAATCCAACATTTGGCGCGCCAGGTAGGGGTGCGCCGGAGCTTTCCCTTCCACAGACCCGCTCTCCGCCAACATCGCGATTCACCCTATGATGAGCAACGCGCCGCCCGCACCGATCGCCAGCGCCAGCGCAGGGGCCAGAGGGCTCTGAGCCTTGGACCCAGCCTTGCGGCAGGTGAAGTGGCCGAACAAGTTCAAGCCGGAGATGCCACCGCGCTACGGCATGACCGATCCGCTGGCCTTCCTGGCTGGGCGTCACGAGGGCGTCCTCGGCCGGGGCGGCAACGTGGTCATGGCTAACTTGTTTCCCATGGCCCTCACCGGCGCCCCGCGCATGTGGCTGCTCCACCTGCCAGCGGCTTCCGTGGCCTCTTGGGGGGAGCTGCGCGGCCTCTTCCTCGCTCAGCACGCTGCACCGGCGCCCCCGGTCATCGCAGCTCTCCTAGGCGGCTCGCAGGCGCCACCTACAGGCCGCCACATCAAGCCATTCGTCCGCCAAATCGGCGCTGCTTCCACGCAGCATGGGGCTCCTCCGGGTCGGTCGGCGCCCAAGGCCGATCTGGCCTTCAGCTCGGATGATCACCCCTCCAACTCAGCCTGCTCGGGCGCGCTCCCAATGATGTGCACCCCCACCATCTGCCAGGTGGCCGTCACCAGGACTCTCATCGACGGCGGCGCAGGCCTCAGCGTGCTCTCGGTTGAAGCCTTCAGCCTCCTCCATGTACCGCCAGAGCGGCTTCAGCCCAACAGGCCCTTCTTGGGTGTCGGAGGCAGTTCCGCTGGCTCCCTGGGGCAGATCCGTCTTCCGGTGACCTTCGGGACGCGCGACAACTACCGCGCCGAGCTTATTGACTTCGACGTCGCGCACATTCGCCTGCCGTACAATGCCATCCTCGGGTACCCAGCTCTGGCCAAATTCATGGTCGTGACCCATCATGGCTACAATGTCCTCAAGATTCCAGGAAGCGGTGGAGTCATCACGGTGCCTTGTGAAGAGAGAGACGCAGTGTGTTCCCTGGAGCGTGCTTTTCAAGCCGCGTCAATTGGAGATCCAGATCACAGGAGCGGGAGGCTTCCCGAGGCTGCTCCTAAGAAGAAGAAGACATCACCTGGTCCGACCCCTCGGGAGGCAGGCCCCTTAGAGTCCGCACCCATTCCAGGGGCGCCTCCTTCTGTCGCATAGGAAGGCGTGCCCGGCGCCCTCCTCGAGCAAGGCTCGGGGGCTCTCTCCTGGAGGGCCACCGACTTTGCTAAGATCACGAGGGAGGCGCTCGGGCACCGCTTGGAGGCGTGTTTCAAAGCACGTTTCCCTCAGGAAGGAGCAAGGCAGGGAGGGCCAAACCCTCAGGAGTTCTCAGCAAGATCGTTCAGGAGCTGCAGGAGTCAAGAGTCATGAGTGGCAGCCGCCGCTTACCCGCCGTAGCTCCCCATCCAGGCGAGGATGGTGGGCTGCGCATCTGCATCGACATACCAGGGCTCAACCGAGCCGCCTCTCAGGAGCGCCTCTGGCCCTCACGCGTGGGACGCTGTGAAGGTCCACCCCACAGCTATGTTCGCATGCCTTACGGCTTGCCGAACACGGCTGCTGCGCGCTAGCGCCTCATGAGGAGCATCCTAGAGGCTCAAGTGGCCACGCGTTCCACAGTCCTGGCGGAGATGGAGATGGTCCGCGAGGAGCCACCAGCGCCTCTGGAGCCTCCCGAGGCTCTCGGGCTCGGGGCTCGTGGAAGATCGGCTTCGCAGCGCGACGACGTCCGCTACTTCGGCATCCTTCATCTTCAACATTATCGGTGACATCCTTCGAAGTTTCATTTTCACTTGGGAGCGCCTGTGGCTGCATCATTCCCAGTGCCGCGTGGGTCCGTCCTGCGGCATGTATCCCTTTGATTCATCTTTCTAGTTTACTTTATTGGGGCGCCCCTCGGCGCGTCATCCCCAAGTCGCTCGGGCCCGACCAGGCGATGTTCGCCTTCTCTGCACCTATCTAAATGGATTTGCTCCTTCGTGATTAACGTGTTTGACCTAATCGCCCGCCCGATTGACACCAACTAACAGAGTTGCTCCCTAACGGCACGACGCTTGCGCATGGGTCCGTCCCTGCAACGTCGACAAACCTGAATGGCTAAGCTCTGGCCGCGGCACCCCCGCAGGGCGCCACCTCGTCAAGCCTTCAGTGCCTCATCACCCCTCCAGAGCAACCAACAGCTGACTGTCGATTGTCATGGCGACATCTCGTTCTTCTTATGATGAGCCTGCAGGATCTCTTCAAGGAGCAGCGTCAGGCGAGGCCTTCACGACGTCTCCTTCACTCTTGTCCGCACGAACCGCTTGCACGTTAAAGGGGGGGGTACCTGAGCATCACGACTCATGGACTCCTACTGGCTCTCCAGCCCTCACCTCCTGGCCTTCTCCACGGCATCGCGACCTGGCATACCAGCGACGGCTGAGCTCGCTCGAGGGCCGGGACCCGAGGACGAGAAGCGAAAAGGGGAGTAAAGGCGAGAGGGAAGAGGCACGCGGGGACCTCGCCGGGCAACTCCTCAGCTGCCGATGCGCGGACCAAATGCCGCACCAAGAAGCGGTTCCTGACTCCCGAGATAAGTCATCCTCCAGAAATACTAGCTATCGTAGCACCGACCTCACACCTAATGCAGTCCCGTGTTGGCAACGTCGCGCTCCTTTCTCACCGAACGATGGCTTCTTGTGCGCTAAAGGGGACCTCCTGAGCATCGCGACTCAGGGGCTCTTACTGGACCCCGGGCCGCTCACCTCTTGGCCTTGACCACAGCATCGCAACCTGGCATACCAGCGACGGCTGAAGCCTGCCTTGGGACCGGGACCTATCGGCGCAGAGCGTCAAGCCCTCGCGAGGTTAGAAAGGAGGAACTAAGCTAAGATGGGATGAGCATCTCGCACCACTTCACGACAAGGATCATATTAACAAACGGAACCGCACGCACCTTACAAGTTTCACGGGTGTGTTCTTCGATTCCTCGTAGGGAACAAAAGGAGCAGATCCTAAAGAGCGCTAACTACACGCGTCTCCGCAAGGAGACGCCATCATCAACAGTGGGCCGCCAGGCACCGGCGCCGACCCCATCCAGATCATCGGCGGTGGAAGCCTGACGCGCCCGCCCAGCTCCGAGCGCGGTTCAAGCTCCGAGGCTCGTAGCTGTCGTCGCTCGTCTCCGGAGTCGCGAAGAGCTCGGCGGAGTCGCTGGATCCTCCGATGCCTCCGCTGCCTAAGGAGCTGCTGGGGGAGCGGTCTGCGAGCCTAGTCCTCGCCACGGCAGGGCCCCGGCCGCCTCTCTCAGGGCAGCACTCCAGCCGGCGTCCTTCCGCGTCGAAGACCTTGAAGAACATCAAGGAAGCGCCATCGTACTCCAGGTGGATCACGAGGGCGCCCCTCGTCCGGCAGACCCGGGCGATCTCGCCCCAGCCTCGGGTCATGAAGACCTTCCCCGCAGCGACGACCGCAACCTCCGCTCCGGTCGCAGGGGTGCCGCAGTCGGTATGCTGCAACCAGAGCTCCAGAGAGCCCCTCTACGGAATCACGAAGGCGAAGGAGGAAGGAAGGAGAATCCAAGACTGAGGAGGCATGGCGGCGTGGAGCACAAGCTCTCGGGAGGAGCCCTTGGCATGGACTCCGGGAGGAACAACGCGCACCGCCGTGACCCGCCGACGCCGACGGCGTCGTCGTCCGTGGCGCTCGGCGTCAACTCCTTCGTGGCCCTCAATCCGGGCGCATAAGGGCAGTGGGAACCCTGGTGGTGGCCGCTTCGTGCAGGGGCCTCGACACCTCCTGCCGGGCACCCTCATCTCGGCGGCAGAGGGCTAGCCGTTTCTTCGGCGGAAGCGGATCGGGACCCTCTCGGGGGGGCTTTCCTTTCTCTTCTACGGAGAACCGGCGGATCGGACCCATTGTCGCAATATGGAGCAAGGGCAAGGATGGAGAAGGAGGAGAAGCAAGAAGAGATGGACTGGAAGGGCTCGCGCCGTTCCGTACATATAGTCGGGGGAGATCAACCGTCGACCTCCACGATCACAGGTAATCATGACCCGCTTTGCATGCAGGGACTTGTCAATTCGTGCGATTGCCGAGGCGTGGGGGGAGCGAGTGGACGCCCCTGTCCAATCAACCGCCACGCAGCGCCCAAGGCCGCAAGCTGTTGGGGCCTGCGGCGCTTCGCACTTGCCCTTTCGCTTCTCTGCTAAGTCAAGTCTAGGTGCGCCTTGGGAACGGGGGTACCCAGACTTGCCTGCCTGCGGCCTGCGGCGTGGCTCAAGGAGTGGCCCAGTACGGCCCATCTTCATCAACACAATCTCAAGACCCTCGCGAGGGGCCAAGCCTCGCGGGGCGGACGATAGGAGGCTTCCTCGGGCAAGGCCTCGTCAGGCTGGCTCGCGAGGAGGTGGAGAGATCAAGGCGGGGTACCTCACGAGGTGCCCATGACGCAAGCCATGACGACCAAGGCCAGGACGGCGCCAGGCGGGTGCCAGCCCGCGCAGTGTCCTCATTTCCCCTTTGGTGCAAAGGAGGCAAGCGCAGGCCAAGGCATCAGGAAAAGGCAACCATTTCGGTGCGACAAGACCAAGACCAGCAGAACGGCGGGAAGGAGGTCATCGTGGAGCCCAAGCCGACGTCACCATCAGAGTCTTTGGCAGGCGAGGACCGACTTTAGTCAGGATAAGTGTACTAGATGTTCCCCTTCAAAATGGCCAATCGTTGGCGCCCTTCCCGCTCAATATTTGGGGAGAGGCCCAGGGCCTCTGCCTATAAATAGGACTAGCCACCCACAGGGTAGGGGGGTCGCATCGGCATCTAGAGAGAGAGAAAGAGAGGCGACTGAACTCCCTTAGCAGTTCATCGCACCAGCTCAAGAACACACCCTTGCGAGGCTGTTCTTCCCTTGTACTGTTCATCATCAGCCCCAGAGGCAATCCCCCACACCACAAACTGGAGTAGGGTATTACACCACAATGGTGGCCTGAACCAGTATAAACCTCGTGTCCCTTGTGTTGTTCTTTGTGTAGTTTTGATCCTTGTGAGGCGGCGAGATGTAGGTAGGTTGGAGGTGCGATCTCCGCATGCACCCCAGAGTTCAAACCTAGAGGGTCTGCCGGAACCCGAAATCCGACAAAGTCCAAAGCCTTTTGCAAGCAACAACACTTGGCACTTGGGGGCTAATGCCTGCCGAACAATTCTTCATACAACAGCTTATGTGAATAAGTCCCAAGCACTTTGCAAGCAAGAGTACTTGACACTTGCGGGCTAATGCATATTGCTTGCGTCTTCTTACTACTTAATGATGACCCGGTTGTGTCGTAAACAATCACAGCCGGTTCATGAGGGCTACACATGTAAGCTCTCCTTTATAAACAATGATGAACAGGACCGTCTCATTCATGCTGGCTAAACGAGCCCTTGGGGACTACAGATGCAATGTTAATTGCTTAAAATCCGGTTTACCTCTAATGGTGAGAACCGGCCTTGGAAGGATTCTACCAAAGACATTCATGGTTATTCTAAGTCTACCGCCTATTCAAGCTTATCATACACAGTAGACTTGGGGGTTGAAGGATATGCATAATGTATCAAAGGAAGAACGTATACCTCATATTTTTGGTGCATCTGCTTCACCATATCAATTTCAAGGTCACGGCTGGTGTGCACTTGGTTGAGATAGCCAGAGAGTACTTCGCTAGTACTTAATTGAGAGTAGTTGGCAATGTCAAATCTCACTGTCCTCTTTTCAATTAACTCCTGTTTGGCGGAGTGTTTAGCCAAGACGGTTGGATTTCCTGGTTCTCTAAAGGCGGTGCCAGTGATCATAACATCGTCGGCATGTCTTTCTGACGGTTTAAGTGGGCTTGACGATTCAGTACTCAAAGGATTGAGGTTTTTCTGACCGCTGGAGAGGTCAGGAATCTTCGGTGGGACATCATGGACAGGCTCGTCGGGTTGTAGCACGGAGGTGTCAAATGCTGGAATTTGTTGTTCCGGCTCATGGGCTTTGGGATCTTCAGCTGGCTTGATCACCTTTTCCTTCTTGCTAGGCTTGGCCTTTACACTACATGAGTCATGAGAGGTCAGTACAAATATAAAAGAGCATAAGGAGATAAAAAATAAAGAAATTGTTATTACCCAATAGCAGTCTTGAAAGCCGGCAACTGGGTCTGTGATGAGTCACCAAAAGAAGAGTGAGAAGCCTCCTGGAAGTTGAATCGGCAGAATTAAGTGGCTGGCGAATGAGACCCGCCAGTGGGTAAAAAGAGTTTAAGTTTGGAAGGACCTCGTTTCGACCTTTCTGCGGAACTGGAGTATTCAGTAAGACGGAGGATAATTCTTCACCTCTGCTGGTCCGAGTTTGACGCCGTTTCTCGTGTTGCTATTGCTTCAAAAGAAACTGAGGATCCAAATGAGCTAAGGGGTGTGAAAAGCTTACTTTCGGGTTACTCATCGATTTTTCTGTCTTGGCAAAGGTGCTGAGCCGGAGGAAATAATAGTTACCTCCTCTTCAACTGCTTGGCTGGCCCCCGTGTCATCTTGATAATAATTAGTGTCAATAAGATAATTGAAAAAGGAGCCAAGGGAGTCAAGGGATACCTCCGACTCGGAGCTGTCATTCAGTTCAAACATATCGGAAGCACTTGATTTCTTCCTATTTTTCTTGGCAGCTTTCTTGGCAGCCCTGGCCTTTTTGGCAGCTTCATGATCATATTTCTTTTTCCAAAAATCAGATTCAGCCTGTGAAAGTCATAAAGTTGAGTTAATAGAATATTTGAATGATGAGGTAAAAATAAAGTAAGTTAGAGACTCACATCCGCTGGCGGGTTAAGTTTGTAGAAAGGGTTCAGACCCACTTTGATGCAGTCTTCCGGATCTTCATTCAGAAGGGTCTTTGTCATTTCATTGATTGCCGCATCAGTTAAATGCGTGAAGTGATTCCAAGGTTGATAAGATCACCATCGCATACTCCCTCTACCTTCGAGATTAGTGTTGAACCTAAATAAATCTTATTTGGTGTTTGCGTTCGGCATGAATATGATTAGATCATGTTCATTGCAATACGGTTATTCATTTAAGTCAGAGAATAATTGTTGTTATGTTTACTTGAATAAAACCTTCTATGGTCATACACCTAATGTGAATCATTTATTGAATCTCAATCGTAGTGATGCACATATTCATAATATTGATGCCAAAATATGCAAAGTTGATAATGATAGTGCAACATATTTGTGGCACTGTCGTTTAGGTCATGTTGGTGTAAAACGCATGAAGAAACTCCATGCAGATGGACTTTTGGAATCACTTGATTATGAATCAGTTGATACTTGTGAACCATGCCTCATGGACAAGATGACTAAAACTCCGTTGTCCGGAACAATGGAGCTAGCTGATGATTTATTGGATATAATACATATCGATGTATGCGGTTCGATGAGTGTTGAAGCATGTCGCGAGTATCATTATTTTCTGACCTTCACAAATGATTTGAGCAGACATGGGTATATCTACTTAATGAAACACAAGTCTGAAACATTTGAAAAGTTCAAAGAATTTCAGAGTGAAGTGGAGAATCATCGTAAGAACATAATAAAGTTTCCACGATATGATCGCGGAGGTGAATATTTGAGTTACGAGTTTGGCCTTCATTTAAAACAATGTGGAATAGTTTCACAACTCACGCCACCTAGAACACCATAGTGTAATGGTGTATCCGAACGTCGTAACCGTACTTTATTAGATATGGTGCGATCTATGATGTCTTACTGATTTACCACTATTGTTTTGGGGTTATGTATTAGAGACAACTGCATTCACATTAAATAGGGCACCATCTAAATCTGTTGAGATGACACCGTATGAACTGTGGTTTGGCAAGAAACCTAAGTTGTCGTTTCTTAAAGTTTGGGGTTGCGATGCTTATGTGAAAAAGCTTCAGCTTGATAAGCTCGAACCCAAATCGAAGGAGTGCGTCTTCATAAGATACCCAAAAGAAATTGTTGGGTACATCTTCTATCATAGATCCAAAGGCAAGATCTTTGTTTCTAAGAATGGATCCTTTCTAGAGAAGGAGATTCTCTCGAAAGAAGTGAGCACTACAAAAAAAGACACATCCGTGACATTTTGGGCCGAACAAAAATTTTTTCTATCATACTTCTGACACTTCTATGACAATAATTGTGACAAAACCCGGTATCATCATAGATGTGGTGGGCTCCTACTTCTATGACAAAAAAATCATAACAGAAAACGGGCTTTTCGTCCTGGGCGGGCCGGAGACGCAGCTGCATGACATTCTTTGGGCCGTCCATGACAGAAAAAACCGTGGTAGAAGCGAGGGCGAGGAAAATTTGGGCGAGTTCCCAGTTACGGTGGGTGGTCGGGGCCGAAGCGGTGCGCTGCTTTCTCTCGTATTACACGCGCTGCGTGTGCGAGCATTGGCTCTAATCGAACCCGGCGAGGCGTTGGGCTCTAATCGAACCCGAAGCGACAGAATCGCAGTTACGGCTATCGAACCCGATCAAGGGATTCTTCACATCGCTGCTAACTGAAGCCAATCGATGTTGTCTCTGGATGAACAGTGAGTGTTGCGGGGGGGGGGGGTGGATGAACAGCGCGCGGTGGGGGTGGATGAACAGGACACCGTGGTGTTGCCTCTTGATGAACAGGACCCCGATCGATCGAGCCGGTTGGGGCTAGATGAACAGGACCCCGTGGAGGGTTGGATGAACAAGACGACCCCGTGGAGGGGTGGATGAACAGTAGACGGTGGAGGGGTGGATGAACAATAGCCCGTCGAGGGGTGGTTGAACAGGAGCCTGTGGAAAGGGGTGGTTGAACAGTAGCCGGTAGAGTAGCGCGCGGTGGAGGCTTGATGAACAGGAGCCCGTGGATGAACAGTCGCTGGTGAAGGCTGGAGGAGGTCGACGGTGGATGAATAGTAGCCCGTGGAGGCTGGAGGAGGTCGACGGTGGAGATGAACAGTACCCCGTGGAGTCCCATTTTGTGGTACACCACACCCCTCCAGATGAACAGGACCCCGTTTCGACCGTAACGCTCAAACACAAGTCTGCTTCCTCTGTTTTGCGGTACGCCACACCCCTCCTGATCAACAGGACCCCGTTTCGACCGTAGGAGGTCCAACACAAGTCCGTTTCCTCCGTTTTGTGGTACGCCAGACCCCTCCTGATGAACAGGATCCCGTTTTGAACATGGCCGGTCGAACATAAGGCCGTTTCCTCCATTCTACGGTATGCCAGGCCTCGTTTCCATCGCCTGTTCCGTCCAAGCCCTCCCGATGAACATTACGACGCATTCCGTTCCGACCCAGCCGGTTGGCTCCCCATGAACACGACGATGACGGTGTTTCTCCGTTTCGACCCAGCCATGTACACGAGCCATGGCCGTATGTACGCGCGAGTAGGCGTTCGAGACCCAGCCACAGATGTACGTGACGCGGGTCAGATTTTCTTTGTTGCACACCGGCCGTTTCACGACGTGTACATGCTACATGCGCGCCTCTACATCCACCGTATGTACGCATACATTCACAAACTGCACGAATGACAATGCTACGCCGACCAGGTGGGTCCCGACCATCGAGCACTTCCTTGCGTATAAGATGTAGCTGGTGGGTCCCAGCAGTCAGGGGGGCGAATCGTTTTTTTTTTGTTACCCGGGCGCACTTCCTTGCGTGCGAAGATGTAGCTGGTGGGTCCCAGCAGTCAGGGGGTGAATCATTTTTTCATGAAATACGGTGGCCAGTCTAGTGGGTCCCCGCTGTCAGGTGGAGGAATAATTATTTTGCGTGTAATAAGGAGGCACTTCCTTGCGGCTGCCGTGGACCCAAATTGTCGGCCTCTCCACGTCTGATACTCTTCCGATGGAAGTTGATCGTTGACCACATTGACCACGCCGCGCCGAGAGCACCACGGCGGTGGACGACGGCGAGGCCTGGGAAGAGGACGACGCGGCGCCGGGGAAGACGCGGCAGTGGATGCCCACGCGAAGAGGAGTATGAGGATTCACTGGTTCAGCTGTGGTGTGAGGCTACCATCGCCGCAGAATAATAGAGGGTGTGGGTGAGTAGAGGGATGGCTTGGCCAGCGGAGGGAGTAGTAGGGGCGGTGAGGCCTCCGCGGCATCACAGCCGGCCATGGGAGGTAGGAGCATGCGGCACGACCGGCACTGTTTGGGTGGCTGGAGCACGAAGACCAGAGGTTGAAGAAGCACTATGACTGTTGGCTAGAATCGTTCATATTGACTAAGTTGACAAAGCCCTCCGTACCCGTCAACTTAGAAGGCCCACAAGTCAGCCTCCCACCAAGGTGAGTCCCAGCTAGCAGGGGGAGTATTCATTTTTTTGTGCGTAATAAGGAGGGACTTTCGGTGGGTCCAAGCTGACAGCGGGGTGAACGTTCTTTTCATGAAATACAGAGGCCCTTCCGGTGGGTCCCAGCTATCAGGTGGAGGAATCATTATTTTGCGTGTAATAAGGAGGCATTTCCCTGTGTGGGCCCCTACTCTCAGCCTCTTCTGAAGGCTGTTGTTTGTTGACCATGTTGACCTCGTCGCGCTAAGAGCACAAACGCGGTGGACGAAAGAGAACCACCCGGAGTCGGCGAAGCCACCGCAGCGGATGCCCACGCTAAGGGGAGTACGAGCATTGATTGGTCGGCTGTGGGGTGAGGCTGACGTCGCCGGAAAATAACAGGATGTGTGGGTGGTTAGAGGGATATTCAAGCGGCAAAGACAACCAGCCACGGAGCAGGGAGCGTGCAGTCTCACGGCGCTGGTTCGTGGTCGAGCAGGAAGATCAGAGACTGAAGAAGCACGGCGGCCGTTGGATGGACATCCAACGGTCACTGTTGTGTGTTGACTAAGGTGACAAACCTTGCGTACGCGTCAAAAAAATTTAGGACAACGTCATCGTCAACCTAGTAGGCCCAGAAGTCAGCCTCCAAATATGTGGAAAACATCATACATCCCATTACCCATTATTTTCAATAATTTACAGCCCATTTGCTAATTCTTAAGGATATTTGAAGCCCATATTCTTTTTATTAGCATTACAGACCATATATTCTGGGCACTGCTAAAAAATTCAACAAAAGTTTGCATATTTCAGTGGGATTCGAACTCTTTTAATCATGAAATTTCGAGTCACGTTAAAAATAATTTTCAAAAAATTATATCAAAATAAAATTGAAAAACAATTCTCCATAAAAAAATGAATGAAATTTAGAATCTTAACTAGCAAGATGCACGTCGCTGTAACGGAACATGAAGACGCATTTGTATGAGTAGTTTATCTTGTGGGAGAAAATATGATATTTTCATGTAATTGCCGATTGGCTTTGGTTTTTATAAGAGCGAGAGTAGAGAAATCCTGAAAAATGATATTTTAATGCAATTGCGGTTGGCTTTGGTTTAAAAATTTACAGCCCATTTTCCGGGAAGCCCATTTCTTACTACTTACATCCCTCCTCGTCTGAAAGATTTGCAACAAATAGGCTAAGAAAAGCAAGTAGGCCTCTGTTTTGGTATTCTCCAAAAAAAAGAACTGGGCTAGCCAATTTCAGAAAGAAAAAATATATCAACTGGGCTCGTCATGTGCTTAACAAAAGCGTAAGCGTAATAGACGGGCCACAGCCCCGACAACGCCTGTAGCAGTTGAGCTCCGTCAAACTAAAAACAAGCTGGGTGAGCTCTTTGGGTCCTGGTGTTATCCGCTTGTTGTGTAATTTTCTCGTTTATTGACTACATTGACAATGGCGTGGGACCTAGTTATCAAACAATTAGGAGGAAGTATTTTTTGGCTTGTAATAACAAGGCTCCTCCTTGCGAAGTGCAATGACCCTGGTGGGTCCCTACTGGCAGCCTCTCCACGTATAGTCATCTCCTGATTCCTCTCGGTTGTTGACCGTGTTGACAATGCCATATGGCGGCGGGCACAGCGAGCGAACCAAGGCGGAGAACGACAGCGAGGCCTCGGACGGGAACGAACAGCAGCTATGGAAGATGCGGCAGTGTAGTGGCAGGTGGAGGGGAGTACGAGGGAAACAACATGCAACTCAAGCATACAAATGGTACAAAAAGCCCAAGGATTAATTGTTCATCAAATTTTTAGATAAAACCCAGGTTGAACATGACAGTAACATCTAACCCAACCACTCTTTTTTGCAGTCACAAACAAATGGATCGGAATGATCCATAAAATCAACATCATGTGCAAAAGAATTTATTTCAGGATGACTACAACTTGTTGTAAATAGAAGTCGAGCACGTTTAGAAGCCCATTTGTCCACCTGGAACTTCTTTTTGCTGTTCAACATCTCCGTCCGTGAGAAATCTCTTGCGGTAAAAATTAAGCCTCATGGACAATAGTAACCTCGCATTCAATAGGGAGAATGTGACAAAGCCTCTGTTTGCCTGGTTGGATGCATATCATTCCATCTTTATTGTCCTCAAACGAATGTCATGAGAACTGAGAAAACCCTGGTGCTTATTACGCCACCGATTGGTTATATGTTTTTCTCCATGTGGTTCGGCCTAAGTAGACATGAAGATTGAAAACAGTTAAGGTCTGAAAAAAGAGTATGTCGAAAGAACGACAGCTGAACAGTTAATTCTAGTACAATATATACGGGATTTCAATGTGCATGAAATCATAACCTCTATATATAAATTCTCCAGAGATCGAAAGCATCGCAGCAAGCGAATAATTATGTCCAGATCAAAACTATACATTCTAATATATATGATCTTGACAGAATCCAGCAGCATTGATAGGCTATCAATGGACGAACTCTTCATTGAGAATATAACATAATATTTGTACCCAAAGTGTACTCCAAGATGATATAAAACTTATGCGCACAAATAAAAAATGCAGCATATGATTACAAATGTGTAGATGATAATATACGGTACCTAAAAAAGTGAGGAGCCAAACACCAACTCCTTGTGATTATTAAACGGGTCACGAATTACACCCAAGGTCTCCAGTTTGGTCGCGGAGACAGTTATTTGTGAAGGTGTATAAAAATTATCAAGGAGCAACCTTTCAAGTGAAGGGGCATCTTCGATGATGAGTTGTTGTCCTTCAAAACAAATTCCAATGCTTTTAAGGTGAGGCGACTTTATTTGGAGACAACTGATACGGATTTCTATTCCCAAAACAATCAGCAAGCGATCCAGGGTAGGGCAACTGGAGTGGATGATGCTGTGTAGTGAGGACTCCGACAGATAAACCACCACGAGCGAAAGTTTTTTTAGTAGTGGGAGTTGAAGCATTTGTAGCAGATCATCTGGTAGATGGCACCGGGCGAAGGTGGCGGTGTGGAGAGAGGAGGAAAACCGCGAGATGGACAACGGTGGTGTGGGCACGAATTCTTGGTGTGTTCGTGGTATGAAACTTTTGTGGTAATGGTACAACTCAAACTGCTGGAGTTTTCCAAATTCAGGGGATGTCAGCCAAGCATCCACCTTTTCGGGTATGGACAACATGTAGCATGTCGGGATGCAGAGCATTGAATGGGGCCCTGCTAGTGAGAAGAGACGATGGCTCTGAGGAGATCAAATTCAGGAAGGACAAATATCTGACAACAGTCGAGATTGAGGAGCGCGGTGTGCCATAGAGGGCACCACCGAGTTGAGAGGACTTGTGTGCGGCAGCAATCCTTGGTGGGGAGAAGCAAGATGATCTCCTCAAGGATGACGTCTGGGAGATCGCTGATGCGGTCCACCGGAGATTCTACCGGTTCCTCAGATCCGGGTGGGGGGGCTCGCCGCTTCTACCTGCGCTACCGGGTGCGGGATCTACAACCAGCATCGTCGGGAGCCTCATCTTCTTGGTGTTGGGGCCAGCCGACTCATTTTCCTTGTGGGCGTCACGCCGAGCTCACGGGTTTGAGCAGAGTAGGCAAAGACGAGCCTAGTGGCAGTGCGAGTGGGGAAGAAGGAGGGATGGGGATTTCTGTAGGAGTGTAAGAAGAGGAGCAGGCGTTTTCTGTACGAGTGAGGAAGAAGGTGAATGGGGGTTTTTGGACGAGTGAGAAAGATTGGGGAGCGGGGGAATTGCGGGGGAGACAGAAGCGGGAGAGCGAGCTGTTTGTGTTTATAAGGCCTGCTGCACTAACTACTCGCTTTTTTCCAAGAACCACTCTCTCCTTTTGTGTTGCTGCATTGGAGCTAGCGCATGGACTTGGCTGACTGGCCATGCATGCAGGATGCATGTGCCCACCGTCCACTGCATGCGCCTGGTTTGTTACTAGGCCTATTTAATAGGGTGGTTATGGAGTAAATTAAGGATATTTATTTTCTCTGTGTGCATCCACCAAATTAGAGGATGCGGTACTCGATGCAGACACTCACATTAAACTAAGCTTCAGAAGATACGGTATGCATACTAACATTGAGAAAAACAAAAGTTCAGCATGTCTATGCATCTCAATGATTCACCATACTATGACCAATACAAAGCTGTGAGAAGGTGTGGAAATAGAGAAAATCGGTCGATGCTTCTCTGAGCAAAGGGCCTCCCTGCGCACGCATTAATTTCCGGGGCATGCTTGTTTCTTCTCAATGTTGCAAGCACTTTGAGCATGTTGGCAACTCCACAGCTAGCTAGCTGCCTCATCTTGCAATTGATGCTGACACATTTGCAGCAAACACATGAGGCAATAGAGATGACTCAACATGAGTCCATATTGTGTAGTTCCCCTGAAATCATATTCATTGTCCTTAATCTGAAAAGATAGGAAAACAGTAGCTATACTTAAACGGTGTTGCAAAATAGTAGCACATATCAATAGCTCGGCATGACAAAACACAATCATCTGGACGAAGGGGATACTGACCTGCCTGAGGAAGATTATATATAATTTCATAAGTCCTTGGTTGATTTCCACCTTCGGCTGCACTTCTTGTTTGCTCCTCCACACATGACAGGACCGTTCCGCACTGCATTCAGCAAGTCAACGTACGAATAAGATAATTTCATCTTGCGGTGGTCATTGTACCTAGTTACGAATGTAGGAATACCTGGAGCACCATGAGGTTAGCTGACAGCATGTAGATGCAGCCATATAAATTTCGTGCGGTGCTACCGAAATTGAGGTTTGTATCCCTTCGTTAAGAGAATTCTTCTTGAAGTTGGTAGAATGTGACGACTTGTTCTTTGCATCAAACTTGCCTTTCCCCTGAGATTTGTTCTTGTTATTTTGGGGCTGGTTGGGCTGGAAGTTCTTCTCGTGTACCATATGGGCACTAGAAGCTCCCTCAGCGACCCGAGCACGTGTGTCTTTTGCTCTCGCCTTCTCCTCAAAATCAAGAGTGCTAATGAGATCCAAAACAGAAAACTCATGTCTCTTGTTTTTCAGAGAAGTAGCAAAATCGTTCCACGAAGGTGGAAGCTTGGCAATGATGGTCCCAGCAACAAATTTGTCCGGCAACACACACTTAAAGTACTCAAGTTCCTTAGAGAGTGACTGTATCTCATGAGTCTGCTGAACAACAGAGCGCTCATCAGTCATCTTGTAGTCACAAAATTGCTCCATGACGTACAACTCGTTGCCAGCGCCCGAGGGCCCAAACGTGGCCTCGAGCGCAGCCCACATGTCTTTGCATTTGTCAAACGACATATATGAATCCATAATGGAATCGTCAAGAACACTTTCGGCAGGCGGCTTTGAAGAGGGTATCCATTTTCTGAAAAGCTTCTGCTGTGTAGGATTAAGATCGCCCTCGGGCTTACCCTTAGTGGCGTCATAGCAAAGACATGATCTGAAACCAATATACTGCTCTTGTGCGCCACCTTTTATATTGCACCCCCTTAAAAGTAGGCGGCTTCAAAAGCGCAGCAAAATCACTCGGAGTAAATTGCCTATAATCAGGTTTTTGGATTGGATTGTTGAATATATGAGCAATTTAGTATGAGATTTAATCCGAATCAGCAGTAAATAGATCATGACGACAATTGCAAACATCAAAGTAATGATGCGGACTAAATCAGGAGGACAGAATCACATACTGTACAACGGGAGCAGAACCGTTGTGGTTGATGTTGTCACTCGTGTCGTTGATGAAGAGGTTACCGAGGTCGAGGAAGAAGGTTGTCGTTGAGGAAGTCGTCGCTGGCAGTAGTCACAGGAGTGTGCTTCCCAAAAACCTAATCGCCCCTCTCCCGTACAGGATCACGAAAGGCGGGGTTCGGAGGACTGCTGACCCTTCTTGCGGTGCACGCCAGAAGGAGGGCTGGAGAAGAATTGCGTGGCGGCGCTAAGATCTGGAACGGTGAGAAACCATATGATACAGCGGCGGCTAGGGTAGAGCATGTCAGGTCGGTCGTGCAAGTATAATAGTAGGCCTTTGGCCCCCAAACCCCATGTCCAAGTTAATAATAGCTCCACCAAGGTTTGTCTAAAAAAACAGAGTAATTCAGGCGTCCATTAGTCCCTTTAGTATAAATACTATATCATTAATAATGGCCCCACCTTTTGTCTCACAAAGTATGTTGGAGTACAACCGGCTACACGTTTACAATCCGCTTCACTTCTCTCACCACTTCTCTCTCCTTCAACTAAGCACAAATACTATATTTAAATCCTTATAGCCTGCTTATGTCATCTAACTGTAGTAATTGCTCTGAAGTTACTCTCCACTGTGTAGTCTGAAATGTCAGGCGTGCGTGGCGGTGCCCTCGGTCGTTGCGCCGCTTCAATGGCGGAAGCAGTGAGAGGTCGCGTCGCCCTGACTTGCCATCAATGTGGAGCGGCGGGCTCAGCTGGCGCCGGGCGGGAAGCGCGTGCGGGAGGGGGAGGGCTTTTGTTGGGCCAAGAAAGTGAGAAGCCAACTTGGGATCGGTCCGTACGGGGAATATCATGTGCTCCCATACTCTGCATATGACACTAGTCTATGTTACTACTCCCTCCTTTCTGGTATATAGAGATGTTTAGAGTAACATAGTTGAAAGCACAGGTGCTCCCTGGTGATTTTGGTAATTTATGTCAACATATCTCTTGTTGGACTAATACTTTTACCTAGTATGTATCAGATAAGTTCAACAATGGAGTGGCATGGACTAGAGGATGTGGAACCCCTTCAAGACGCTAAGGGCAAAGGATTGGCTCAAGCTCAAAGCACAAGACTCTACACTTTCTATTTTAGTGATCCAAGATCACATTGAGTCTATAGGAAAAGCCAATACTATCAAGGAGGGATGAGGTGTTGCTTAATGAGGCTCTTGCTCAAAATGCTTAGTGATATGCTCCAAAGCCCTCAACTACTTTCTCACATCCACATCTGACCCAAACCAAAAGTCCAACTCGGCCCCATCGATTCTTTCTATCCGGCGCCACCGAGTTCAGATGTCATAGCCACTGCCACAAAACCCTAATCAAGTCGGTCTCACTGATAGGGATCTCGGTCTCACCGAGATGGGATCATAATCTCTCTGTATGTATCCATTACTAGAATCGGTCCCACCGAGTTTGTGTAATCGGTCCTACCGAGATTACAATGCAAACTCTCTGTTCCTCTTCGTAACATTTCGGTCCAACCGAGATGAGCGAATCGGTCCCACCGAGTTTGCCTGACCAACTCTCTGGTTAGCTTATTACCAAAATTGGTCCCATCGAGTTTGTGTAATCGGTCTCACCGAGATTACGTTATGCCCTAACCCTAACCATATCGGTCCCACCGAGTTGACATGTTGGCCCCACCAGAAATCCTAACGGTCACATTATTTGCTAAATCGGTCCAACTGAGTTTCAGAATTCGGTCCCACCGAGATTGTTAAGTTGTGTGTAACGGTTAGATTTTGTGTGGAGGCTATATATACCCGTCCACCCACTCTTCATTCGTGGAGAGAGCCATCAGAACATGCCTACACTTCCAACATACATTTTCTGAGAGAGAACCACCTACACTTGTGTTGAGGTCAAGATATTCCATTCCTACCATATGAATCCTGATCTCTAGCCTTCCCCAAGTTGCTTTCCACTCAAATCTTCTTTCCACCAAATCCAAATCCTATGAGAGAGAGTTGATTGTTGGGGAGACTATCATTTGAAGCACAAGAGCAAGGAGTTCATCATCAACACACCATTTGTTACTTCTTGGAGAGTGGTGTCTCCTAGATTGGCTAGGTGTCACTTGGGAGCCTTCGACACGATTGTGGAGTTGAACCAAGGAGTTTGTAAGGGCAAGGAGATCGCCTACTTCGTGAAGATCTACCCTAGTGAGGCAAGTCTTTCGTGGGCGACGGCCATGGTGGGATAGACAAGATTGCTTCTTCGTGGACCCTTCGTGGGTGGAGCCCTCCATGGACTCGCGCAGCCGTTACCCTTCATGGGTTGAAGTCTCCATCAACGTGTATGTACGATAGCACCACCTATCAGAACCACAATAAAAACGTCAGTGTCTCCAATTGTGTTTGCACACTCCAATTCCATCCCTTTACATTCTTGCAAGTTGCATGCTTTACTTTCCGCTGCTCATATACTCTTTGCATGCTTGCTTGTTATGTATTGTGAATGCTAAACTTGTACCAAAACTCCACTTCAACTTAAAGATATTAAAAACCACAACTTTTCTCACTTAGTGTCTAATCACCCCCCCCCCCTTCTAGACACCTCTTCTCGATCCTTTCAATTGGTATCAGAGCTTTGTTCTCCATTGCTTTGGTTTAAACACCATTGGAGCAAGATGGATGAGTCTACTTTGGGGAGTCTTAGACATAGAGTGCCTATACTTGATGGAGAGTACTTTCATGAGTGGAAAAATGAGATGCTTGTGATTTTCAATGAATATCATTCGAACAAGTATATTGCTAGCCCTTGTGCGCCTCATCTTGATCCTATGCATCCCACCCTTGATGAGTCAATTGACATGATTCACAATCTTAGAACTGTTAATCTTATCACTAGAGGCTTGCCTAGGAACTTGATTGGATGTTTGCCTACTCTTGAGTGTGCCTACACTATATGGAAATTTCTTGAGGAACGTTTTCCAAATTATTCCTTGAAAAATCTAGATGAAATTCTCCATAAGTCTATTGCCTTGAGTAAGATGAATTCCAATGATCCTATGTTTGGTGATTGTCTATTTGAGCTTACAAACCTTATGCGTGCCAAAGGAGATGTTGGAATTATTAGTGATATTATTTCCGAAGCTATTAAAATTCATAAAGAAGATCATTGTCAAACTCACTCTAACGAATCACCCTCTCTAGGAATTGATCCACCACATGACGATGTTGAACATGGATACTATGATTAGGATGATGATAGTGACCTTGATCTTGACGATGCAATGAGACACTTTGGTCTTATGGCAAATCTTCGGGGATATATGGCAGGAGGAAAGGAATGGGTTCTTGACAGTGGATGTACCGATCACATGACCAGAGATAAAGATATGTTTCATGAGCTTGCTGAAAACGACGGCCCTCGAAAGTATGTCACTTTTGGTGATAACTCAAAGGGTAAGGTGGTTGGGCTCGGTAAGGTGGCCATCTCACATGATAGCTCCATTCAAAATGTCATGCTCGTTGAATCTCTTGGCTACAACTTACTTTCAGTATCTAGACTTGCTGATTTTAGTTTCAATGTCCTATTAACTGAAGTAGATTGCCAAGTGTTTCATAGAGATAATCATAAAATGGTCTTTACCGATATACGTAGAGGTGATCTTTACATTGTTGATTTCACTAAAAAGGCTCAACCTAGAACTTGCTTTATTGCTAAATCCTCTAAAGGCTGGTTGTGACATAGACGACTAGGTCATGTGGGCATGCGAAACCTTGACAAGCTCATTAAAGGAAATCATATCCTTGGCGTTAATGATGTCATATTTGATAAGGATAGACTTTGGCAAAAGACTTGTCAAGGTGTAAACAGGTTGGAGGAAGGCATCCCGTGAAGAACATCATGACCACAACGAGGCCACTCGAGCTACTTCACATGGATCTTTTTGGTCCCAACGCCTACAAAAGTCTCGGTGGAAATTCTTTTGGTCTAGTTATAGTTGATGATTTTTCAAGATTTACGTGGTTGTTCTTTCTCGATGATAAATCGCAAGTCCAGAAGATCTTCAAAAACTTCGCTAGGAATGCCCAAAATCAATTTGAAGTGAAGATCAAGAAGGTTCGCAGCGACAACAGAACGGAGTCCAAGAACGCAAATGTGGACACCTTTCTTGACGAAGAAGGTATTTCACAAGAGTTCTCGGCTATGTACACACCTCAACAAAATGGAGTTGTTGAGAGGAAGAACCGGACGCTCATCAAAATGGCGAGAACGATGCTTGATGAGTACAAGACGTCAAGCACTTTTGGGCGGAAGCGGTTGAGACAAATTTTGTCACGCAACAAATCGCTTGTATCTTCACAAGCTACTCGGCAAGACGGCATATGAGCTCCTCACTGGTAACAAACCCCAAGTTGGATACTTTCGAGTATACGGCTCAAAGTGCTACATTCTTGATAAGCATCATCGTTCTAGATTTGCTCCTAAGTCTCATGAAGGTTTCCTACTTTGTGATGGCTCAAACTCTCACACTTACTGTGTCTACAATAATTTCACCTGAAAGGTTGAAGAGACGGTAGATGTGAAGTTTGATGAATCTAACGGCTCGCAAGTAGAGCAATTGCCAATTGATGTAGGAGACAAAGACCCCTCGGAAGCAATCCAAGACTTGTCTATTGGCAAGATTCGTCCAACGGAGGTGAAGGAGAGTACCTCGTCCATCCAAGTGGAAGCTTCCACCTCACGACAAGGTGAACCAAGAGTTGATACGGAAGCATCCACAAGTGGGACACACCAAGATGAATAAAATGAGGAAGTACACCAAGATGAACGTCAACAACCTCCTTCTCCACCACGACAAGAGAACGACAACGTCAACAATGAAGAAGTCCAAGAAGAAGAACAAGATGAAGAAGATGTTCCACCTAGATCCAAGCAAAAGCTTTCACGAGTTCGAGCAAGAGTTTCTAAAGACCATCCCATCGAGCAAATCTACAATGATATCCAAACCGGGAGAATCACTCGCTCTAAAACTCGTTTAGCTAACTTTTGTGAACATTATTCGTTCATCTCTAGCATTGAACCTATGAAGGTTGAAGAAGCATTGGAAGATCCAGATTGGATAAACGCCATGCATGAAGAGCTACACAACTTTGAGAGAAATCAAGTTTGGACATTGGTTGAGAAGCCCGACAACAACCACAACATCATCAGTACCGAATGGGTGTTTCGCAACAAGCAAGAAGAAGCTGGACAAGTAGTTCGCGACAAAACACGTCTCGTCGCCCAAGGCTACACTCAAGTCGAAGGTATGGACTATGGTGAGACATATGCCCCCGTTGCTAGACTTGAGTCCATTCGCATCTTACTTGCATATGCTAATCACCATGATATCACCTTGTACCAAATGGACATTAAAAGTGCTTTTCTAAATGGTGAAATAGAGGAGGAAGTTTATGTTAAGCAATTTCCCGGCTTTGTCAATCCTAAGAAACCTAATCATGTTTACAAATTTCACAAAGCTCTTTATGGTCTTAAACAAGCTCCTAGAGCATGGTATAAATGCTTGACCAAGTTCCTTATTGAAAAAGGCTTTGAAATTGGAAAAATTGATTCTACTCTTTTTACTAAAAGGGTTAATGGAGAACTATTTGTGTGCCAAATATATGTTGATGATATTATATTTGGTTCAACTAACCCTCACTTTGGTGAGAAGTTTGGAAAGCTAATGTCAGAGAAGTTTGAGATGTCTATGATGAGTGAACTCAAATTCTTTCTTGGTTGCAAATCAAGCAAACTAAGGAAGGTACCTTTGTCTCTCAAACAAACTACGCCAAACACTTATTCAAGAAGTTCATATGCAAGAATGCAAAGGTATGACTACACCCATGCCTACTAGTGGACATCTTGATTTGACCAAAGATGGTGAACCGGTTGCTCAAAAGGTTTATCGCTCTATGATTGGTTCATTGTTATATCTATGTGCTTCACGTCCCGATATTATGCTAAGTGTGTGCATGTGTGCACGATATCAAGCTGCTCCTAAAGAATGTCATCTTAAGGCCGTGAAAAGGATAGTGAGATACTTAATTCATACATCAAATTTTGGCATTTGGTATACAAAGAGGGCCTCTTTTAATCTTGTTGGCTACTCCGACTCGGACTATGCCGGTGACAAGGTTGATAGAAAGTCCACTTCGGGTACTTGTCAATTTCTTGGTAGACCTCTTGTGTCTTGGTCCTCCAAGAAACAAAACTTCGGTATCCTTATCCACCGCCAAGCGGAATACATTGCCGCTGGTTCATGTTGTGCTCAATTACTTTGGATGACCCAAACTCTTAAAGATTATGGGATATATGTGAAACATGTTCCATTGCTTTGTGGTAATGAAAGTGCTATCAAGATTGCTCACAATCTCGTGCAACACTCTCGAACTAAGCATATTGAAGTTCGTCATCATTTCATTCGAGATCATGTTGCCAAAGGGGACACTAATCTTAAGCATGTTCGCACCGATAAACAATTAGCGGATATATTCACTAAAACACTTGATGAGAAAGTGTTTTGTAGGTTAAGAGGTGAATTGAACATCATTGATGCTTCAAACTTGGAGTAGGAACTCCATTTGGATACATTCAAGGCATGAGCATATGCCTAATCCTTGATATTTCTCTTGTGATGAGTCTCTTATGTCTTGGATATATTTGCACCTTGCATGTTATCTAACCCATGTAGGTACTTGGATGAATCTAAATCTATGAGACTGCAACCCACTCACATCTTGAGCAATCTCTACATCACCAAGTCTCTACACAATGGTGGTTGAAGACAAGGAAGCACGAAACCCTTCTAAAATATCCTTTGACAAATTCTATTTTGAACTTTATGTTTGTCATTTTGGATACACAAGTGCTCTTCCTTGCAAAACTAACACATGTAGGTAGATGAACTCACATTCCAAGTAGTGCTCCCAACTCTTGATGAGCTACATCAACCTTGAGCAATCCACACTAGTTCAACTACATGATCACGATCAACACTACCACCCAAGGTATGTTATTCCATCTTAGAGAAGCTTTACTCCAAGTCATGAGTCAAAGCAACTCGACAAGATGTGAAAACATCAAGATGCTTAAACGAAAAATGGTAACCCCATTTTGAGCTTAAACTTTGAGGATGACCTATGATCAAGTGATCTCACTTGACTCCTATGTCAATATACTCTACCATAGGGTGACTTTGTCGCTAACCAATTCTAGATGAAGTTTTCTTGTGTTCTTTTCTGTGCTCTTGCAATTTTTTCACGCATATTTGTTTCAAAAAAACTTCATCTAGATTTCTTTTTTGTTTCTATTTGTTCTGCATTCCCTGCATCCGATTTATTGCAAATCTTTCAGTTAATTCCTTGCAAATCCTTGTGAGATCTTATTGTCTAGTGAGCTGAGGTGACAAGTGTTTTCTCTGTGATGAACTCAGTCACACCGGTATATTGCCTTCGGTCCAACCGAAACCTTTCGGTGCAACCGAAGCATAAAACTCGGTGTCACCGATTTCACTACAGGAAAGACAGCTTGCCACTAGTTTCTGCATTCTTCTTGATCCAGCTCCACTCAATGATTCTTGTCCTCTACCAGCATCACACTCAACTTGCTGCTTTGTTCTATGACTCAAGGACCAAACCCATTCATGACAAAAATCCAGAAGAACCCTTCTTGGAAATTGATGTCAAAGGGGGAGAGAGAGATCACATCAAAGCTTAATCATATCTATAGGGGGAGAGAATACTCAAGGGCAGAGAGAGTAATCATCAAGGACCCCAGATGCTTAGTGTTGAAGAGGAGAGAAGTCACATGTCTTCAAGAGGGGAACGACGTGTTCATATTTTTTTTGTTTGCATTAGCTCTGTTTCTTTTCTTTGAGCTCTGACTTTCTGTTCCCTGTCTTCTCCCAGTATCCCATGCTAGATTCAGGGGGAGCAAGACATCTAAGGGAAGGAAATCCTTAAATTAATTGCACATCTTTACTTTTGGGGACATGTCTATATTTAATGTGGTACTTAGTACTCACTCTACATGTCATCCCAGTCTTGGTTCTCTTGTGGTTTCTTTTGTTTGCTATGGCTAGTAGGTGCATCTGTGTTATCTAACCTTGTTTACGCAGGTTCATTCCATCCTAAGCCAACTCAAGACCACAAGGAAAGTATATGCATCACAGTCATGTGTATGAGGATCTCTTGCTGTTGTACATACTGTTTGCAAGAAGGACTCATGAGCATGAAGGTACATTTCCCATATTCACATCTTTTGCTCCGATGCATATAGCCAAGATACATGTAACACATTGCTTACTCTGTCATGATTATGCATTCACATGCTCCTATATTCCATATTTACATGATTGCATACATGTAGGGGGAGCCTATGCATGTTACATATCTTTCCAAAGCTTTACTTGTTATTCTCTATATCTTTATCTAAAGCTTTGATGTATGTTGTCATCAATTACCAAAAAAGGGGAGATTGAAAGCACAAGTGCTCCCTGGGTGATTTTGGTAATTTATGTCAACATATCTCTTGTTGGACTAATACTTTTACCTAGTATGTTGGAGTGGCATGGACTAGAGGATGTGGAACCCCTTCAAGACGCTAAGGGCAAAGGATTGGCTCAAGCTCAAAGCACAAGACTCTACACTTTCTATTTTAGTGATCCAAGATCACATTGAGTCTATAGGAAAAGCCAATACTATCAAGGAGGGATGAGGTGTTGCTTAATGAGGCTCTTGCTCAAAATGCTTAGTGATATGCTCCAAAGCCCTCAACTACTTTCTCACATCCACATCTGACCCAAACCAAAAGTCCAACTCGCCCCATCGATTCTTTCTATCCGCGCCACCGAAGTTCAGATGTCATAGCCACTGCCACAAAACCCTAATCAAGTCGGTCTCACTGATAGGGATCTCGGTCTCACCGAGATGGGATCGTAATCTCTCTGTATGTATCCATTACTAGAATCGGTCCCACCGAGTTTGTGTAATCGGTCCTACCGAGATTACAATGCAAACTCTCTGTTCCTCTTCGTAACATTTCGGTCCAACCGAGATGAGCGAATCAGTCCCACCGAGTTTGCCTGACCAACTCTCTGGTTAGCTTATTACCAAAATCGGTCCCATCGAAGTTTGTGTAATCGGTCTCACCGAGATTACGTTATGCCCTAACCCTAACCATATCGGTCCCACCGAGTTGACATGTTGGCCCCACCAGAAATCCTAACGGTCACATTATTTGCTAAATCGGTCCAACTGAGTTTCAGAATTCGGTCCCACCGAGATTGTTAAGTTGTGTGTAACGGTTAGATTTTGTGTGGAGGCTATATATACCCGTCCACCCACTCTTCATTCGTGGAGAGAGCCATCAGAACATGCCTACACTTCCAACATACATTTTCTGAGAGAGAACCACCTACACTTGTGTTGAGGTCAATATATTCCATTCCTACCATATGAATCTTGATCTCTAGCCTTCCCCAAGTTGCTTTCCACTCAAATCTTCTTTCCACCAAATCCAAATCATGTGAGAGAGAGTTGAGTGTTGGGGAGACTTTCATTTGAAGCACAAGAGCAAGGAGTTCATCATCAACACACCATTTGTTACTTCTTGGAGAGTGGTGTCTCCTAGATTGGCTAGGTGTCACATGGGAGCCTCCGACAAGATTGTGGAGTTGAACCAAGGAATTTGTAAGGGCAAGGAGATCGCCTACTTCGTGAAGATCTACCCTAGTGAGGCAAGTCCTTCGTGGGCTTACGGCCATGGTGGGATAGACAAGGTTGCTTCTTCATGGACCCTTCGTGGGTGGAGCCCTCCATGGACTCGCGCAGCCGTTACCCTTCGTGGGTTGAAGCCTCCATCAACGTGGATGTACGATAGCACCACCTATCAGAAGCACGACAAAAACATCTGTGTCTCCAGTTGCGTTTGCACACTCCAATCCCATCCCTTTACATTCTTGCAAGTTGCATGCTTTACTTTCCGCTGCTCATATACTCTTTGCATGCTTGCTTTTTATGTATTGTGAATGCTAAACTTGTACCAAAACTCCACTTCAACTTAAAGAAATTAAAAACTGCAACTTTTCTCACTTAGTGTCTAATCACCCCCCCCCCCCCTCTAGACACCTCTTCTCGATCGTTTCAATAGTAATATCTTACAGTATAAGTTACTCCCCAATATGACCAGCCTTGGCCTCTCCCAGTGCTCCACCATGTATAGCTGCTAAGCCTGCCACGTAGGCATAAAATATGATGAGGCACCAATAAACTAAGCACCTATGCATTGAAGACTTGAGTTACTAAGCCATTTAATGCACTTAGCACCTCATCTAAGCACATCTAAGCACTTACTAGCACCCCCTTGACCATGGACCTTGACGGTTTACGTCACCTTGTGTCCCATAATTTACTCGTCATCATCTGAGTCCTGGAAGATCTCACCCACATCATCGTTAGCATGCAGCCTCCTTGATAGACAATGTGCGCAGAAGGAGTAGAGGCGACTGGGGACGCACCACGTCGTGGGCACTCGTACGTGCTCGTGTGCATGCAGCGTGCATGTTTTTCCATCGGTGCTAGCTTTAAGGCCGAGGCTGCGGTCGTCCTTGTCTCCGACTAGTCATTGAGCAACGACGGCAAAGAGGTGCGGCAAGTGATGCGTAGGCGTCGTTGTGTACGAGCTTTGCCGTAGAACGACGAACCGGACGTTGTTGTAGATGGTGCACGCCTCCATGCAGCCGAGTGTGTGTGCATGCATGTGTTATTCACGTGCATTCTGTGGCCGAGCGTGTGTGCATGCACGTGTTCTGTACGTGCGTTGTGTGCTCCATGTTGTGCGTGTATGTGCATGAGTTGGATCGGATGGAGTTAGTGCGATGGCTTGTGTACATGCGTGGCTGCATGCGTCTTATACATGCGTGGCTTGTTGCGTGGTTATCAATATAAACTATAAAACATCTTCAACTTAGCATCCTGATGTACCGTTTCTATTGGTTAGCGAAGAGTTCATGTTCTTTTATTTGTTTATAGGTGCGCAGGTGGCAAAAAACAGGGGAAAACGCGCAAGGTTCCTTGCAGATGCTCCACCGCGAGGTTCCTTGCTCCTTCTTGGTCGTCGGGAATCTATGCTCTTCAACTCTTTTCTTTTACGTGAGCTTTGTTCATCCTTTTCCCAACACGCAAGACATCTAGCATCAAGGTGCACGTGTCATGCAAGAAATGGAGATAATCAGATAAGCAGTGCGTAAGTGAGTCGTGCACTTCGATGGCGCCTACGCAATATTTTTTTTTCTCCTCGATGGCACGTGAATAGTGCATGTACTCAACGACAGAGCACGGGATGGTAGCAATGACATGGTCAGCCCTTTTTTGGAGAGAGTACGTACTAAATAACTTTGATGTGTCCCGTCAACTCGCAGAACGACGAGAAGCTTGATTACGCCTTCTCCCTCACCAACGCGTGCGCGGTGGCTCGCAGCATGAGGACAAACTTTTGCTTACAAGCGGTGGACGTGCAGCAGTTCATTTGGTGTCAGATTGCAGAAGTACTACTGTAGAACCATCGACTTCCGGAAGAGGCGAAGAGCCAAGCGCAAGGTCACCTACTAACCTTAGGCTAGGCATAGTGGGAGTAACATAAGTAGGGGTACCTCCTTTTTTTATTCTAGAAACAACCACACGCGAATATCGAAGTGCTGGTTACGTAGAACAAATTTCCTGGAGTCCGTGCTTAGCCCTCCTCTATCTTTCTTCTCAGCCAGCCAGCGGACGCACGGATCCCATTGTGTGTTTGCTCATATGCGGTCCCACATGTCAGTGAAAACGCAAGAGGACCCACTAAACCTGCACATCTTTCACCTCGACGTGCTGGTGATGAAAAACAAATCCAATAAAGATCTTCGGTGGCCGCTTTTGGAGTTACTCAAGAGTAGTAAAATTATATTTATAGTTTAACCCAAGATGCACATCACGTGGCTTCAACTACCACTCTATTTTCTTGCATGACACGACCTGGATGCTGGATGTCCCACGTGTTGGCAAAAGGAGGAAGAACCCGACCAAATCTTCGGTTGTGCTCTCGGATTAGACTAGTTGTGCTAACTTAAAACTTTTATTCTGTAGAATGGATGCAAGTTTTGGTATTGGGAAGAAGAGTACATCGATATATTGATAGAGCGCAATTTAGTAGATGTTCTAGCACTTTTAGCTAGCATAGAGGCTAGAGATGAGACTAGTGCACTTGTTGATACTCCTACTAGAATAGAGGCTAGACATGAGACTAGATGCGAGGAAGCAACGTCTACTTCTTTACACTCGAAGAAGAAAGAAGCACGCAAGATCGAGCCTCCGCGGGTCAACAATGAATGCATCGAGAAGGCACTAGTCCAACTTACAGGAGCAGTTATGGAAGTTGGATATCTTCTAAAATGTATTCTTGTGGTTCTTGTTTTCTTTGGTCTTGCTTTTCTAGTCAAAATTATTGTTGGAGTTCGTGCAAAACGGAGGTCCGTTTGGGGTCGTGCGTTGGATTTGGCTTTACAAGTGGGACCGCAGTTGAGGAAACCGACTATCGGCAAACCCCCACCTCGCCCGCCGTGTGATGGCTGAAGTTAGAGAAACGACGAGGTTGAAGAGATTGCTCTAGCACGGACTCCAAGAAATATGGTGTCAGATGGATGTCGTGCTGGTGGCGTGTGCCGTACTCCTGGACGTGAATGCTTGTTCTGGCCCATGCCGCCCTACTACTCCTACTACTTATATAGTACTAGTAGTATCGAGGATTCAAGGTGCTGGTTACTTACAACGACCACATTAACATATGGCTACAGTAAAAACACCCGCCCGACGCGCGAAGCATGTGAAGCTAGTACAAATAGTGTACTACTATTGTTGATTGGCCTCATCCGATAACCTGTTGCAATGCACGTACAATTATGTATTCGGAAAATATTTTTTTGCCTCGTCGCACCACTCACTCAGAGAAGCCACCCGAAAGCCATTCATAAATTTAGTAAGTTTATCACAAGCATATCATTTAATTACATACAAGAGGTCATCAACCCACATCGACAACGAGGATACATTATAAATACTAAAGTTTTCATCACACAACAAATAACAAGCAATGAAATGAACTTCAACTCAACCAATCCTCGGCGTTGGAAATGCTTGCTTTGAACCACAAGTGATTCTCTGGGACGGGCCATCTATTGTCAATCTCGAGACCAATGCAGGACTGATCATCCAGGCTGAAGCGGCCTACTATATCAGTACCAGGGTAGAGAACCACCCAAATGTCCGAGGTATAGATGTAGTTGCTTCTCATAAATGGTACTAGTAACATTGTGTCAACAACAGTTGGATCGACTTTCACCATCATCGGATAGTTTTGTCCAAGGAAGAGCAAGTTTTCTCTAAGACTATCAATTCTGTACCAGGGAGAAGGTGTTGGCGCTAGCACACTAGTATCCATCCCGAATACCATGCAACGAGTGTTGGAATAGGTCCGGAGAGTGCGACCATGGGAGACAACACGTGCTCCCTCAGTAGTAACAAACTCAGTGCATTGTATACAGACAAGAAGAGGTGATCCATCGGAATTAGTTGCCAGGCGCCACTGAGTATATAAGTTCTGCTTTTCCTCATGCTCTTGATCATCACCATCGTCATCTCCCCCTTGGTTATAAAAAATTTCAAGTATAGGTGGTGGAATGTTCATAGGACCTTGGAAACACAAGAAGAAGGTTAATTAGTAAAGGGAAACTTGCTAACCCGCATGCATGTGGATGAAACAATTATAATTACGGTGGAAGACAAACATACCGAAACTACGAGGATCCCATGCAAAAACAGTGCCACGAGTGGTGGAAGCAAACACAAGACCCTCGTATTGAATTGCATCACAGTACTCATTCGTGTATAGAAACTGATTTTTGAGCAATATCCATCGAGTCGAACAACAAAGGACGGCAACAAGCTTGTCGAAGATAGCAACAACTTCATAGTTCTTGTAATTCCAAGAGCGGTTGGGAACTCGACAAATTGCTATCTTCCGTAGAAGACAGACACCATGATCGTATTTGAACGTGCGTACAATGCCGGTGTACTCAACCTCTGGGCAGTCTGCTCAGATTTTTCAAAGTGGAACCAGGTGACGAGTGTACACATTCACAAGTTCCCACTCGCAGTTGTACCCAATATAAATTACCCAATCTCCATTTGCACCTGCCCAATACTTGCCCTCAAGCGATGGCATCTTAACATCATACGTATCATTATCAAGCGGCATCCACTTGCACAAGGCGAGACCTCCGTCGTCCCCGCGCTAGTCATCAGGGTCACGGTGAAGAAGATAGGGGAGATCAGACCGCTCCTAGACCCTTGGGTTCCTTGTAATGATGTTATTAGTTGAGTCGAGAATGGTCTTGAACGAACCTGCCATGCTAGCTGAGGTGATGACATCGCACCGATCAATGAGTTCCTCCACCACGTCATCTTTCAGATCGGGGCAAGAATAACGGGGTCGTTTCCGGCCTGTTCCCTCCATGGAGAAGACAATCGAACAATGGCAGAAGGAAGGGTGAAGGTAAATGGAGGAGGGAGGAAGAGCGTGCGACAGCAGTTTCCAAATTGAGAGGGAAAGGCGAAGAGTCGGTGGACGGTTGCCAGTTTGCCACAGTACACGAAGAGGCGCCCCGGCCTACACGTCCGTTCGGAAATACTAGTAGAAAAGGACTCGCCGTCGTCTCACTGATATGTTGGAACGGGACCACATGTCAACGAAACATGGTGTGTAATTTCTTGTGCAAAATGCGATCTGGCCGCATTGACCTGAGGTGCCGCATTAGTTTTTTTTTTTTTTTTGAAAGTTTGCCGCATTAGTAATCGACCTTTATTTTTGTAACATACAATCTGAATGGATAGCTCTTATGATCATCACACGTCAGCGGATATAGTGATGGTTGATTCGCCCGAGTAACTTATTACTGTGGAAATATGGGAGTACCAACAGATTCAAGGAACAGAGAAACGATGGTTGCTTCGTGCGAGCAACTTATTGTGGCGAAGGTGGGGCTCTGTGATTTGACTGCTCACTAGTCATTACTACTGCGGCGCTGATAATCCCCAAGTGCAGGGAATCATCGTAGCAATTCCCAAAGGTGGAAGTGATAAGTATGGAGTGTCGAACCCACAAGGAGCTAAAGGTAAGATCAATATTCTCTCAAGCCCTATCTCGCCAATCGACACGACTCTACGTGCACCGAACGTTTGCTTCCAACTAGAAACAAGAAATAAAATTGTGTTGTGGGTATAAAGAGGATAACTTTGTATGATATCGGAGAGCTAAAATATAAAAGTAGATGTTGTTATCATAAAGTTAGAATATATTACTAAATAATATAAATAGTGAGTGTGGAATAATGGTGGATCGGTGTGCGGAATTGTGCTAGGCAATTGTTAACAAGACCGGTGATCACTATTGCAATTTCATATGAGGGAGAGGCATAAGCTAACATACTTTCTCTACTTGGATCATATGCACTTATGATTGGAACTCTAGCAAGCGTCATAAATACTAAAGATCATTAAGGTAAAATCCAACCATAGCATTAAAGCATCGAGTCCCCTTTATTCCCATACGCAACAACCCCCTTACTCGGGTTTGTGTTTCAGTCACTCACCCACCCACTATAAGCAAATCATGAATGTATTGCAACACCCTACAGCGGGAATCCCTCGCGCTTGCGCGACACGGAGGCCACCATAGGACAGCATCAGAGTAAAACATACAACTCATACCAATCTAGATCATCAATCAACCCAAAGACAAAAGATATCTACTCAAAATATCATAGGATGGCAACACATCATTGGATCATAATATGTGGCATAAAGAACCATGTTCAAGTAGGGATTACAGCGGGGTGCGGGAGAGTGGACCGCGTAAAAGAGATGAGGATGGTGATGATGATGGTGATGTTGATGAAGACGATCACCGCGGCGATGATTCCCCTCCCGATGGCACTCCGGTGCCACCAAGAGAGAGGAGGAGAGACTCTCCCCATTGTGCTTCCTCCTCCATGGCTTTTCCCCTATGGTCCTTGGCCTTCATGGAGATGATGGCCCCTCCGAGATCCTCCTCCATGGCCTCCGAAGATGATGGCCCCCTCCGGCAGGGTGCCGGAGAGGGCCTAGATTGATTTCTCGTGGCTACAGAGGCTTGCGGCGGCGGAACTTCCGATCTAGGTTATTTTCGAAGGTTTCTGTATTTATAGAAATTTTTGGCGTTGGTTTCACGTCAGGGAGGTCTCCGGGCTGTCCACAAGATAGGGGGGCGCACCCCCCACTCTCTTGGGCAGCCCGGGAATCTTCTGGCCCAACTCCGATGCTCCGTGGTCTTCTTTTGGTCCATAAAAAATCCTCAAAAATTGGCACGTCAATTGGACTCCGTTTGGTATTCCTTTTCTGTAAAACTCAAAAACAAGGAGAAAATGTAAACTGCACTTTGGGCTCTAGGTTAATAGGTTAGTCCCAAAAATCATATAAAATGACATATAAATGCATATAAAACATCATAGATGGATAATATAATAGCATGAATACTTCATAAATTATAGATACGTTGGAGACTTATCAGCATCCCCAAGCTTAATTCCTGCTCGTCCTCGAGTAGGTAAATGATAAAAGAAATAATTTATGAAGTGTGAATGCTAGCAGGTGCACAAGTTTGATCAAAGATAATTTCAATCACCTTTTATAGCATCATTATGTGTCATAATAGTAGCTTATCTCATAAAAATTTTCATGATCAAGTAACAATCTATTCACAATGTCAAGTATGGTTCAGAAACTTCATTGAGAACTAACAAACTATAATCTCAGTCATTGAAGCAATTGCAATTTATCATAACATCAGAAAGAGTCAAGAATAGAGCTTTTCAGCAAGTCCACATACTCAACTAGCATATAGTCTTCTACAATTGCTAACACTCACGCAATACTTGTGGTTATGGAGTTTCAGCAGGACACTGAGAAAGATAGGGGCTTATTGTGTTGCCTCCCAACGTATTCACCTTTAGGTGATGTCAACAATAATAGATCATGCTAACTTACATCCAATTGGATATATATATATCATGATCTTTCAAACACGAGGAGCTTGCCAAAGGATAAAATGAAAAAGGGAAAGGTGAGGATCACCTTGACTCAAACATAAAGTAAAAACATAAAGTAAAAGATAGGCCCTTCGCAGAGGGAAGCAGAGGTTGTCATGTGCGTTTAGGGTTGGATGCATAAAATCTTAATGCAAAAGAACGTCACTTTATATTGCCCCTTGTATGTGGACCTTTATTATGCAGTCCGTCGCTTTTATTGCTTCCACAACAAGATCGCATACAAAGCATATTTTCTCTGCACTAATAAGTCATACATATTTAGATAGCAATTTTATTGCTCGCAACATGACAACTTACTTGAAGGATCTTACTCAATCCATAGGTAGGTATGGTGGACTCTCATGGCAAAACTGGGTTTAAGGATATTTGGAAGCACAAGTAGTATCTCTACTTGGTGCAAGGAATTTGGCTAGCATGAGGGGGAAAGGCAAGCTCAACATATTTGGAAGGTCAATGATAATATACTTTAGCTGAGATGTGAGAAAACATAACCCATTACATTGTCTTCCTTGTCCAACATCAACTCTTTTAGCATGTCATACTTAATGAGTGCTTCACAATCATAAAAGATGTCCAAGATAATATATTTGTATGTGAACCTCTCTTTCCTTATTACTTCCTATTAATTGCAACGATGACCAAAACTATGTTTGTCAACTCTCAACAACTTCTATGCCTCATACTTTCTATGTGTGAAGTCATCACTAACCATGTTATAAGCATATGAAACATATAAAATTTCAGATTTATGACATTCAATTCATTCCCCCATTTACTCATAGGATATACATGAAGCACATGAGTAAATGATAAACTACTCCAAAAGATATGAGTGAAGGACACTGTGTAGTCAAATAATTAACTAGCCATGGGAGGGTTCCCCTTTTCTTATTCAATAATTCAAATCCAATGATTTTATTCAAACAGCAAGTAAAACTGAAAAATACGCTCCAAGCAAAACACATATCATGTGACGAATAAAAATATAGCTCCGAGTAAGGTATACCGATAGTTTTGAAGACGAAAGAGGGGATGCCCTCTGGGGCATTCCCAAGCTTAGGCGCTTGATTATTCCTTGAATATTACCTTGGGGTTCCTTGGGCATCCCCAAGCTTAGGGTCTTTCCACTCCTCATTCTCCTCATATCGATATCTCACCCAAAACTTGAAAACTTCAATCACACAAAACTTAATGGAACTTCGTGAGATAGGTTAGTATGATAAAGAGTAAACCATGCACTTTGGTACTGTAAAAGACAAGGTTCATAATTGTTTTCACATAATTCCTACTGTACCATATCATTCCTACAATTTATATTGAGAAATATAAGCCATAGAAACTAGAAAACAAGCAAACTATGTGATGAAAACAGAATCTGTCAGAAACAGAACAGTCTGTAATGATCTGAACAATAACCATAATTATGCTACTCCAAAAATTATGAAATAAACTGGTGGACGTGAGGAATTTGTCTATTAATCTTCTGCAAAAATAATCAACTCAAAATCACTCTTCTGTAAAAAATGACAGCTAATCTCGTGAGCGCAAAGTTTCTGTTTTTACAGCAAGATCACATTAACTCTCACCCAAGTCTTCCCAAAGGTCTTACTTGGCACTTTATTGAAACAAAACTATAAAACATGATTACTACAGTAGCTTAATCATGTAGACACACAAAAACAGTAAGGGTAAATATTGGGTTGTCTCCCAACAAGCGCTTTTCTTTAATGCCTTTTTAGCTAGGCATGATGATTTCAATGATGCCCGCATAAAAGATAAGAGTTGAAACATAAAAAGAGCATCATGAAGAATATGACTAGCACATTTAAATCTAAACCACTTCCTATTCCTAGGGATTTTGTGAGCACACAATTTATAGGAACAAAAGTCAACTAGCATAGGAAGGCAAAACAAGTATAACTTCAAAACTTTTAAGCACATAGGTAGGAAACTTGATATTATTGCAACTCCTACAAACACATATTCCTCTCTCATAATAATTTTCAGTAGAATCATGGTTAGCTAATTTGTTCTCATACTCAATTGGAACATCTTTCGAAATAGTGGAATACTAACTAAAGTTGACACTCTTCCAAATCCACTTTCAAAAATTTCGTACGAAGATTCAACACCCTCCAAGATAGTGGGATCACTAATTCCTAAAGTTGACACTCTTCCAAACCCACTTTAAATTATAGTATTATTCATACTCCGAAAGATATAAGTGAAGTTCATGGAGCATTCTACAATTAATATAGACTAACCAATGTCCAAGCTCAAAATATATAAGTGAAGCGCACGAAGCATTCTATAAAACCATACTCAAACGATTTAAGTGAAGCACAAAGAGCAATTCTATAAGATCATACTTAAACGATATAAGTGAAGCACATGAAGTATTATATAAATAAATGAAGAGCTATCTCATACTAGCATGATTCTTAAAGAAAAATAAAAACACAAAGGACACGAATCATGTGAACAAAACAAAAACCGAGGTATACCGATATTTGTTGAAGAAGCAAGATGGGATGCCAACAGGGGCATCCCCAAGCTTAGATGCTTGAATATCCTTTGAAATATTTACTTGGGGTTCCTTTGGCATCCCCAAGCTCGAACTCTTGTCTCTCTTTATTCTTCTCACATCGGTAACTCCTCATTCTTCAAACACTTCATTCACAAAAACTTAAACAAAAACTTGTGAGATCCGTTAGTGTAATAAAGCAAACTACCACTTTAAGGTACTGTAATTAACTCATTCTTTGTTTATATTGGTGTTAAAACTACTGTATTACAACTTCTCTATGGTTCATACCCTTACATACTAGCCATGGATGCATCAAAATAAGCAAACAACACACGAAAAACAGAATCTGTCAAGAACAGGACAGTCTGTAGTAATCTGGAAGTTTAGTAAACTTCTGTAACTCCTAAAATTATGAAATAAATTCGAAACTTTGAAACATTTGTACAGAAGTAATGTGCAGAAATTTTCAGACCCATTTGACTTTCAAGTAAAAAATGTAAATTCAAGCACTACAGCCAAAGTTTCTGTTTTTGTTCTGCACATAGTAAGCAAGCAATCTTATCATACTAAAACCAAAGCCTGTCACATTATTTTTATAATACAATGGATATATACAAGGGGATAATTATTTACAGAGAAACTTCCATGAAAAATTCTACATTGTTTCCGTGAGCATGAACACAAGTGCTCAAGGTCGACCCTCACTTCTTCAATGCATAACTTTCCAATTACTTCTCTTTTTGAAAAACTTTTTTAGGCATGAGAGGCAAGTAAATAATTTTTGGTATTTTCATTCTTTTAAAAAAAATTGTATTTTTCACCCACAACTAAACAGAAACAAAAAGGAAAAACAAAATCTACTTAGTGAAGAAAGCAAACAAGCACACACGAGAATATCAACCCCACGATATTGCTCCCCGGCAACGGCGCCAGAAAAGAGCTTGATAATCCCCAAGTGCAGGGAATCATCGTAGAAATTCCCTAAGGTGGAAGTGATAAGTATGGAGTGTCGAACCCACAAGGAGCTAAAGGTAAGATCAATATTCTCTCAAGCTCTATCTGCCACTGATACGACTCTACGTGCACCGAACGTTTGCTTCCAACTAGAAACAAGAAATAAAACTGTGTTGTGGGTATAAAGAGGATAACTTTGTATGATATCGGAGAGCTAAAATATAAAAGTAGGTGCTGTTATCATAAAGTTAGAATATATTACTAAATAATATAAATAGCGAGTGTGGAATAATGGTGGATCGGTGTGTGGAATTATCCTAGGCAATTGTTAACAAGACCGGTGATCACTATTGCAATTTCATATGAGGGAGAGGCATAAGCTAACATACTTTCTCAACTTGGATCATATGCACTTATGATTGGAACTCTAGCAAGCGTTCGCAAATACTAAAGATCATTAAGGTAAAATCCAACCATAGCATTAAAGCATCGAGTCCCCTTTATTCCCATACGCAACAACCCCCTTACTCGGGTTTGTGTTTTAGTCACTCACCAACCCACTATAAGCGAATCATGAACGTATTGCAACACCCTACAGCGGGAATCCCTCATGCAAGCGCGACACGGAGGGCACCATAGGACAGTGTCAAAGTAAAACATACAACTCATACCAATCTAGATCATCAATCAACCCAAAGACAAAAGATATCTACTCAAAACATCATAGGATGGCAGCACATCATTGGATCATAATATGTGGCATAAAGAACCATGTTCAAGTAGGGATTACAACGGGGTGCGGGAGAGTGGACTGCGTAAAAGATATGAGGATGGTGATGATGATGGTGATGTTGATGAAGACGATCACCGTGGCGATGATTCCCCTCCCGATGGCACTCCGGTGCCACCAAGAGAGAGGAGGAGAGGTTCTCCCCTTGTGCTTCCTCCTCCATGGCTTTTCCCCTCTTGTCCTTGGCCTTCATGGAGATGATGGCCCCTCCGAGATCCTCCTCCATGGCCTCCGGTGATGATGGCCCCCTCCGGCAGGGTGCCAGAGAGAGCCTAGATTGATTTCTCATGGCTACAGAGGCTTGCGGTGGCGGAACTTCCGATCTAGGTTATTTCCCGAAGGTTTCTGTATTTATAGGAATTTTTGGCATTGGTTTCACGTCAGGGAGGTCTCCGGGGTATCCACGAGATAGGGGGGCGCGCCCCCCACTCTCGTGGGCAGCCCGGGACTCTTCTGGCCCAACTCCGATGCTCCGTGGTGTTATTTTGGTCCATAAAAATCCTCAAAAATTGGCACGTCAATTGGACTCCATTTGGTATTCCTTTTCTGTAAAACTCAAAAACAAGGAGAAAACATAAACTGGCACTGGGCTGTAGGTTAATAGGTTAGTCCCAAAAATCATATAGAATGACATATAAATGCATATAAAACATCATAGATGGATAATATAATAGCATGAATACTTCATAAATTATAGATACGTTGGAGACGTATCAGGCGCAACGACCGGGGTGAATCTTTCCCTGAAGTTGTGTTGTGCACTCAATATGCATGGAAGGTGGAGCCGGATGAAGGATGTCCAACATGTCGGCGAAACGAAGTTGAATTGTTTCTGGCATTGCTATCAATCCTTCAGGATTTGTTTATATGTACGCATAATTTTAATGAAATTGTACTGTGATGCTATCAAGGTTTTAACTTTGGTTCCCGCAGGAAAAAAAAGGTTTCAACTTAGAATTCATGTGTCTTGCCTCGAGATTATCTCGTTACAACATTCCATCAAATACAAATGAAACTACCATGGCTACCATGGCTAATGCATCTCAATGGTTCGCAGATCAGCGCCAATATTCACATCAAAACTGAAGACAAAGTTGTGAGAAGGTGTACAAATAAAGAAAAAAATATAATTGATTGATGTTGTTCGTAGGCATGGCTCCATTTCCTTGGCACAGTGTTCATTGCTTGGCAGCTAGTTTCACCCAGCTCTGTAGCCAAAAAAGAGGTGTATGGAGGATAGCACAATCCGATCATTTTGTGCAGCTCCACTAAAATCGAGCGGACCATCCCTATTTGCAAACATATCCAGTCAGTGTGATTACAACAATAGTGGAACTAGATGATGAAACATAACACACATAAATAGAAGCCGATCACCTCTACGATCTCTCTTTAGGACTAACTTCTTGTTGGAGAAGATTAGGCACGGAGTTGGATGAGGAGGATAGCAAAACCAATCTCCCTTTCTGCAGTCCCACAGAAATGTAAAATCGTTGCCCGTGTGACATTTTGGCAGAGCTGCACAAAACACTCTTAAGAAAAAAGTGATTTGTGCAGTTCACCAAAAGGTCGCAATAGCAACGAGGTGAAAATGGATAGCCTTGTTTGCAAAAGGAGGTCGAAAGGAAACAATTACTGCCCAATAACACGAGTTGAAGACACATACGCGACAAAAAAGAAGCATATTCCATGTAATAAGGGAAAGATAACACATGGTGGTTTATCAAAAATGGTTTGAGGATGAGATTGCAAGATGGAAAGTACGCTGGCCGAGATACGATTTAAGAAAACAACTAAAGAAGATCCACATGCAGCAACGTGGGAAGATGGGCAGTGGAGCAAGGCAGAAGGAAGATGTACCTGAGGGTCGTCGAGATGTTACTAGGAGGGCATCCGCGGCCGGGATCTACCCATACTGCGGCAGCGAGCAAGTGGCGAAGGCCCTACCGCATCGGAGCTTGGTCAGAGAGAACGGCGGGTACCACAGATCGGGACGTGCTGCCTCAACACCGTCGAACGGAGAGATGATGCACATCCTCCCTTTCCGCCGGCGGAGGGGATGCGGCTGGATCACTGATCAACGCTGAGAGAGAGAGGCCATGGCCGCCTTGTGTGAGATGGTGTGACAAGAGACAAACCCATTTTTTCATTTTCCCCATGGCAATCGTTTTATATTATGTACGTGCCATTGAGGAATATATAAATTTATTTAATACTAACGCGTCAAGTCGAACTTTGTTCCGTCTAGGCGTGGTACCCGACCCTCCTTCGAGTAAACAACCTCTACACGCGTCAAATTATCACGTGGGCTGCCTTTTCGTACAGAAATGAACTCCACTGTGTACCCGCGCGGGTGTGGCCGGGAACGAGATGTGAGTACGTGCATCCTGCGTACACTTCTTCTTTAGGTGCAGGTATGTATGTGGGTGGGTGTGAGAGAGATGGTTTGTGCGAAACAGAGGCAATGTGTTGATGATATCTCAAACAGAAAAACGTAACATATGCAATGTGTGTGAAATAGAGTCATGGACGTGAGATATCGATAGAAAATAGGGATGAAGTGTGTGGCTGCGCGATCGATAAAGAGTGCCATCGAATGTGTGTTTGCCCACGTCAAAGATACAGGGCGGCTGGCCTACTGGAATTTGAGAGGGCAGAGGTGCAGTTTTTCTCCGTGGCATGGATACCTACCTACAACGTTCGACTATCGGGGGTGTGTGGGGGGGGGGGGAGGGGACAGAGACCGATCGACTAGTATATGTGTGGGGAAGGAGAGATACCTAGCTATGTATTGAGGGAGATTGATCAACATCCATGGATATGTGTAGCAGAGGAATAAGGTTGGGAGAAAGACAAAGGTAGAGCGTCGGAGGGTTGGTGGTGGAGTGGCGTCTCACAAATGGTGGGAGAGGCCTGCTAGACAAACGGAGGGTATGAGTGCAATATCAGTAAGAGAGGGCGGGGATGTCTGTCTGCCTATGCACGCGTGCGTGAGAGACGGGTCGGGAGGTATGCAAGGATGATGAGGGGAGAAGATATGGTTGTGGTAAGCATACGTAACTACACAGGAAGATCAACCGTCGTGTGTCCGAGAAAGGGAGAGACATAACTAGCAAGGTAAGTGTATCGGTGCGTGGGGAAAACGAATTATAGTCGACCTGGCTATATGTAGGGAGATCAGTTCATATACATGCCTGCATGTGTTAGAAGCAAATAAGGTCCAGAGAGACAGACAGGGGGAGAGGGGTGCGGCTAGGAGGTGGTGCGAGAGGCCTACAGTCGGTGTCAAAACCGGCGGATCTCGGGTAGGGGGTCCCGAACTGTGCGTCTAGGCGGATGGTAATAGGAGACAAGGGACACGATGTTTTTACCCAGGTTCGGGCCCTCTCGATGGAGGTAATACCCTACCCCGCTTGATTAATATTGATGATATGGGTAGTACAAGAGTAGATCTACCACGAGATCAAGGAGGCTAAACCCTAGAAGCTAGCCTATGGTATGATTGTTGTTCGTCCTACGGACTAAAACCCTCCGGTTTATATAGACACCGGATAGGTTAGGGTTACACAGAGTCGGTTACAATGGTAGGAGATCTACATATCCGTATCGCCAAGCTTGCCTTCCACGCCACGGAAAGTCCCATCCGGACACGGGACGAAGTCTTCAATCTTGTATCTTCATAGTCCAGGAGTCCGGCCAACGGTGATAGTTCGGCTATCCGGACACCCCCTAATCCGGGACTCCTCAAGAGCCCCGAACCAGGCTTCAATGACGATGAGTCCGCCCGTTGATTGTCTTCGCATTGCGAGGCGGGTTCTTCTCCAAATTCCATATACCGCTTAACAGTGTCTGGCTTCTGATAAATGCTGCGCTCCTTGGCCTCTACGCCCAATAATGGCCATCTTCCACGTGTTTGAATGAATGCGAAAGGCCAGGGTATTTTTACACTTACCCCCCTAGCTGCGCAAATGAGCTGCCTATAAAAGGGGCGAGGATCTAGATCTGAGTCACACCATCCCCCTTTCGCGAGCTTTCATCGGAGCGCCTCTGACCAAAGCCCATTCCATCATGGGCCGATGACGGCTCCTCCTCTCGCGCTCCCAGCCCTCACTCGAAATTGGGAGAGATGCTCGGTCCCGCATAGCGAGCTAGTTATACCTGCCAGGGGATTCCTTCCCCGCCTTCATGGTTCCGGTTCGAGCCGGACTCGCCACCTACAAGGGCGGAAAGCAAGCGGAGGGTGTCCCCGATCCCTCCAAAGGAGAGCGGGTGTGCTTCATCTCCTACCTAGTAAGAGGACTCGGATTTCCAATCCATCCGTTTCTCCGGGGGCTCTTGGAGTTCTACGGCCTCCAGTTGCACCACCTTACGCCTGCCTCCATTATGCACATTGCGGGCTTCGTGGCCCTCTGCGAGCTGTTCTTGGGCATTGAGGCTCATTTCGGGCTGTGGAAGAGGTTATTCTGCCTAGTACCCCGTTCTCATGAGGGGTCAATATATCAAGTGGGCGGAGCCGAGCTATGGCGCATCGCCAGGACCGGATACCTATCCGGAACCCCAAAGAAGGCGTCCGAAGACTGGCCTTCGGAATGGTTTTATATGGAGGACGTCCCGCTGCCGGATCCTGTTCGGATCGGCCTTCCGGAGTTCAGCAATGCTCCTCTGAAGAAGCGCCTAAGCTGGCGCCCTCGAAGCCCCCGGAGGGAAGATGACCAGGATGTCCTCTATTTGATGAGCCGAATAAGGTTACTGGCTCATGCCGGATTGACCATGATTGGAGTCATGGCAATCTATATTATGAGGGGGGTGCAGCCGCTCCAATATAGGGGCCACCCCATGTGGGAATTCAATGGGGAGGACGATGCCACCCGCCATGGCCACAAAGGGCCGGGATCGGTCACCGAACTGGTGAAGATCTTGTCTGCCATGTATAAAGGAGAGGAGGAGGATTTTCTCCGCGTCAACCCACTGAGCGAGTTCTCTTCGAATAATCCTCGAAGCTGGGTAAGCAAACATCTTTGTGACCTGTCCGATTCAGGTTCCCATGATTAAATATCTCATTTTATGGTTTCTGCGCAGGAACTGCGCCGGACTATGGAAAAGATACACAGCCCGCCCCCACAACCCAAGGATCCGGAACGGTCCCTCGATCCGGCCGTCGAAGAGGATCCGGATATAAAGGTGGAGTTGATCGACGGGGTGTTCTACCAACTTAGCATCGACAATGCTTTGGTTGCCATCACGGTCGACACCCCGAATACTTCCAAATTTCACTGTAATCGAGAAGAGGTCCCAAACCCCGATAATGACCCATCCATGCTTATTTTTAATCACCAGATTCCAATGGTGCTTCGTAGGGGTACCTTCAAGGCAGGAAGCCGAGCTCATGGTGGCCAGCCAACAAAGGGCGCAGCAGCCTCAGAGGGTTAAAAAAAGAAGTGCGGTCTGGATCAAAACTCCACCGCAATGGTATGGCGTGTCTCCATATTATCAGGATTGATTCCTGGAAGGCATACTAACACTGGTGATCTTTTCAGGAAAAAGAGCGCTCGCCGGACTGAGTCCGGAGGGGTTGCCAATCGAACCTTCACCGGCCAGGCTTCAAAGCCGGGTCCGGAGGCTGAGGCGAGCACGAGACGTGCGTCGGATGCTCCTCCGACAGAGGATGCCGACAAATTGTCCGCCACCAACTCCGAGGTGGAGAGTGCCATGAATCATAGGCGCCGCCGGATAGTTCTTTGTGACGCGTGTTTCTCCCAAGAGGCCTTGAATGCCTTCGATTCGGGAGATGCGCACCTCCGTGCTGCTCAAGATGGTCTAGCCAGAGCCACGGAGCAGTATGTAAAGGACATACGGGTGAGAAAATTTGATGATTATATATGCCAAGAGCCCCGAGACTTAAAATAGTTAGAATAACTGATTTAAGGATCATTTGTTATGCATGATCTTACGTAAAAGAATACCCGATCGTCCCAGAGCTTGAAGAGTGCAAGGCCCAACTTGAGGTCGCACTAGCATAATGTGGGGAGCCACAGAGACCCCCTCTGGTAACATATGTTTCAAAAGATAAATAGTTTATGAAGTGCGGCGGGTGTGTAAATCTGACAAAAATATTGCAGATGGCGCCGGACTAGATTCGGACAAGCAACAGCTTTTACGTCAGCTAAAGGCGGGCAAGAGCGTGCTTACGAGGGTGTGGCAGGAGAAAAATAACCTCCAAGATGCCAACACCCAACTGGGTGAGGAACTAAAGGATGCTCGTGCCCAGTTGTCTGACTCCGTGAAGGAGAACCGACAGCTTCGTCGCGGCATTTTCAGTAAGTTCTTGAACGAACTTTGAAAGAGTTCGGCGAGGAAGGCGACTAACATAAACATGTATGTAGGTTTGCTCACAGGTTGTCCTGAAGAGGAGATGCCCAGTTCTTCGGGTGATCTTCTTCCCGAACTGCTTCAGCTGCACGAACGAATTCGGCAGGTGATGAAAGGCGTCGGCCAGTCCTTGTGGCCATCTATCTCCCTGCCCGAAGGCATTGGAGAGCTGGCGGAGCGGCTTCAAGGAGCACAGCGGCGCTTCCGACTATGGAAGATATCAGCCTGCCGTCAGGGCGCCAGGGAGGCCTGGGCCATGGTGAAGACGCGGTACACGAAGGCTGACCCAAACCACATGGCCGAGGTCGGACCTGGGGCTGATGGGAAGGAGATCCCTGTAAGCTTAGTGTATGGCCAAGTAGAATTGGCCGCCAAGTATTCTCAGCAAGATTGTAAATTAGATAGCATGCTAGATGGCATTGAGGAGGAATACAATGAGTCAAGTTGACTTTGTAAAAATATGACATGAAAAAATGTTTTCTAGCTGGATTGTAGATCGTTTGTCATAGCGGACCTTTTCGCTTCGACCTCAGGACCCAATAGTCTGGAGTGTGTCCGAATACCTTCGTGGTTATATAAGAACCGTGGTATGCATGGAGACAAGGCGTAGGGGTCATTAGTGCTGTATCAGACAAGTGCCCAACTAGTTATGTTATATTACATGGATAGTAAGAAACATCTTCCAGGGAGAATAGTTCCGTTAAGGGTTCCTTTCATTTGGGATGCATGCCCTAAAGTGCATGTCAAAGCTGCTATGAAAGCAGAAAATCATCTGGGGCAGATGGGTAAATAGTTTAAAAATCATCTTTCAGTTCACCGACCGAATATTCCCTTAAGAACGCTAGCCTTGGCTTCACCCGATCTGAGGTACACATCCGCTGACCCGGCAAGAATAATCGCAGAGGTGCTCCTTTACCACCTAGCCGAACAATAGGGAGCGTAGGGGTAAGCACAGGACCCAGCAACCCAGCTTGGCCAAAACTTAAGTCATATCGATGCATATAATGGTGAATAAAAGGTACATGCGGAAGTTTAACGCATGTGTTGGGCATGAAGCTCAGATAAAATAAGCTTCGGTAAAGAAGCCCTCAGTATAATGAGCGTCTGCAACAAGGCGTCAAATATGTGCGAACAAAGCGCAAACGAGCCTCTAGAGGCTGCGAAAAAGAAGAAGGAGGAAGGAGAGAAATAAAAGACAGCAAAAATAAAAAATGTGGACGGAGGAAGGAGACGAACTTGGAGTCCGGCACTTAGGCGTAGAATCTTCGAGACGGGCTGCGTTCCATGGGTTCGGCTCGAGTCGGTTGTCCGACGCAGCCATAGACGGTATGCTCCGCCCGGTCGGGACCTGGTCGATGATGAAGGGACCTTCCCATTTGGGCTTGAGTTTGTCCTTTTTCTTGTCCGTGAGCGTAGAACTAGTTCGCCAACGCGTTATAAGCTTTGGCCCGTACTTCCCTGCTTTGATATCTTCGAGCCTGCTGTTGATAAAATGCGAACGAGCCTTTGCCACGCCGCTCCTCCTCCAATGCGTCCAAACTGTCTTGCCGATCGAGCTCGGCTTGTCTTTCTTCGCATGCGCACGCCGAGGTGAGTCGTGTATTATGTCGCAGGCAAGACGCCTCTGCGCCGTACACCATAAAGAATGGTATGAATCCGTGAAGACGATTCGGCATGGTCCGCAGCCCCCAGTACGGAGTCGAGCTCCTCAACCCAAAGGCGTGTTAGATTCCTTGAGGGACCGCACTAGTGCGGGTTTAATGCCGCTCATGATTAGACCATTTGCTCGTTCGACTTGGCCGTTGGTTTGAGGGTGATAGGCGAGGCGTGTCGAGCTTGATGCCCATGTTTCTGCACCATAATTTGACCACATCGGCCATGAAGTTGGTGCCATTATCGATGATGATAATTGTGGGGACACCGTAATGGTGCACTACCCACGATATGAAGTCTATCACGGTCCGGATTCGCCGTTTTAACGAGCTTGGCCTCTATCCATTTGGTGAATTTATCCACCATGACCAATAGGTATTTTTGCTTGTGGGTTCCTCCTTAAGGGGTCCAACCATGTCAAGCCCCGGACCCATGAACGGCTAGGTGATGGGTATAGTTTTTAGGGCGGTGGGTGGCGTGTGGCTTTGGTTAGTAAAAAGCTGGCAACCGACGCATCGTTGGACTAAATCCTGCGCATCTGCCCGGGCCGTCGGCCAATAAAATCCTGTACGGAAGGCCTTGCCTACAAGGGCCCGGGCTGCGACATGGTGCCCACCCAGTCCGGCATGAATTTCAGCCAGGAGGTTTCGCCCTTCCGCTTTGGAGATACACCTTTGAAGGACTCGGTAGTGCTTTTCTTATAAAGCTCTCCCTCATGGACTTTATAGGCTTTAGATCGCCGTACTATGCAGCGAGCCTCATTTTGGTCTTCGGGAGTTCCGGCCTAGTTAAGTAGGCTAGGAATGGTTCCGATCGGGGCGATAACCGCCATTATTTCATGAGCGGAGGGTGTTATCTCGGGGGCAGAGCCTCCGGATGTGTCAGAGTGTTCGGCGTCAGGCGGTGCGGTTGGGTCCGGATTGTTATTGCCGGACACCCCTTCCCATAGTACGGATGGCTTGAACAGTCGTTACAAAAAGATATTCGGTGGGACAGCATCGCGTTTTGCACCGATGCGTGCCAATATATCCACCGCCTGGTTGTTATCCCGGCCTATATGATGAAATTCGAGCCCTTCGAACCGTGCTGACATTTTTAGGACCGCATTGCGGTATGCTGCCATTTTGGATCTTTGGCGTCAAAGTCTCCGTTTATTTGAGATATTGCGAGGTTGAATCCCCGCGCACCTCTAGGCGTTGAATGCCCATGGAGACTGCCATCCGGAGGCCGTGCAGAAGGGCCTCGTATTCGGCTGCGTTGTTGGAGTCCGTATACATTATCTGAAGGACGTATTGAACTGTGTCCCCGGTTGGGGACGTCAGGACGACGCCAGCCCCCAGGCCGGCCAACATTTTGGAGCCGTCAAAGTGCATGATCCAATTGGAGTATGCGCCGTACTCTTTAGGGAGTTCGACGGTCCATTCGGCCACGAAGTCGGCCAAAACCTGCGACTTGATAGCTCATCGTGGCTTATAGGTTATGTCGAATGGAAGGAGCTCTATGGCCCATTTGGCAATCCGGCCCGTCGCGTCGCGGTTATTTATAATGTCATTAAGAGGTACTTCGGAGGCTACCGTTATCGAACACTCTTGAAAGTAGTGTCGCAGCTTCCGGGATGCCATGAACACCGCGTATGCTATCTTTTGATAGTGTGGGTATCGGGACTTGCATGGAGTTAGGACAGTGGACACATAGTAAACCGGTTTTTGAAGAGGGAACCGGTGTCCGTCCTTTTCTCGTTCGACAACGAGCACCGCGCTGACAACTTGATGTGTTGCGGCGATATATAATAGCATTGGTTCGCCCACATTGGGCGCGGCTAGGACCGGATTTGTTGCCAAGATGGCCTTTATTTCTTCGAAGTCGGTCATATGCATCCGGCCCACTCGAAGTGTTCGGTGCGCCGGAGGAGGCGGTAAAGGGGTAACGCGTTTTCTCCCAAACGGGAAATAAAGCGGCTTAGGGCCGCCACGCATCCCGTCAATTTTTGTATTTGTTTGAGGTCTTTTGGAATATCCAACTGTGACAGAGCTCAGATCTTGGCTGGGTTTGCTTCAATTCCTCTACCGGACACAATGAAGCCCAGTAGCTTTCCTACCGAAAGCCGAAGACGCATTTTTCCAGATTGAGCTTGATGTCATATTTTCGAAGATTGTCGAATGTGAGCCTCAAGTCGTCTACTAAAGTTTCGACGTGCTTGGTTTTGACGACCACGTCATCTACATATGCTTCCACTATTTTGCCGATCTGGTTTGCGGACATGTACGAATCATGCGCCGATATGTTGCGCCGGCGTTTTTGAGCCCAAAAGGGCATTGTGTTGAAGGCACCGGCCGTACGGAGTGATGAATGTTGTTGCAGCTTGGTCTGGCTCCGCCATCTTGATTTGGTGGTAGCCGGAGTACGCGTCGAGGAAGCACAATGAGTCGTGTCCTGCTGTAGCGTCGATGATTTGATCAATTCGAGGGAGGGGGAAGGGATCCTTTGGGCAAGCCTTATTAAGGTCTTTGAAGTCGACACATAGGCGCCAGGATTTATCTTTCTTTGGTACCATCACCAGGTTTGCTAGCCAGACCGGATGTTTTATATCTGTGATGAATCCGGCTTCCAAAAGTTGGGCTAGCTCCTCTCCCATGGCCTGTCTCTTGGGTTCGGAAAAGCGCCGAAGAGCCTGTTTGACTGGCTTGAATCCTTTTAGGATATTTAGGCTGTGCTCGGCCACCGACGTGGGATTCTGGCATGTCCGAAGGGTGCTGCAAAGATGTCCCAGTTTTCTTGTAGAAATTCTCGTAGTGCTGGCGTCTACATCAGGGTTTAATTGTGTCCCAATGGAGGCCGTCTTTGCATGGTCCGTTGGGTGGACTTGGAATTTGACTATTTCATCCGCTGGTTTAAAAGAAGTGGACTTGGATCTTTTATCAAGTATCACATCGTCCCTCGTTCACCGTGGAGCGCATCGCGGTGAGTTCCTCGGCCGCTAGGTCTTCGGATAGTGCCTCGAGGGCTAGTGCATTGTCTTGTTTTCCGCTACAGAGTGCTATGTTCGGATCACTAGCGAGAGTGATGATTCCGTTAGGTCCGGCATTTTAAGCTTCATGTACCCATAATGGGGTATAGCTTGAAAAATTGTGAATGCCTCTCGTCCTAATAAAGCATGATATCCGGCTGTTGAATGGGGCCACTTGAAATGTGACCTCCTCGGACTGTAATTGTCCGCGAACCGAACACTACGCCCGGTGTGATTTTTCCTGCAAAGCATGCTTCCCGGCTAGGGATTATTCCTCTAAAGGTTGTGCTGCTTCGCTCAATGCGGTTCCAGTCTATTTTGATTTTTCGGAAGGTTTCCTCATAGATGAGGTTTAGTCCGCTGCCGCCATCCATGAGTACCTTAGTAAGGCGAAAGCCGTCCACTATCGGACTGAGGACCAATGCGGCTGGTGCTCGGCTTGTTCGGAATTTAGGTTCGTCACTGGCATTAAAGATAATAGCCGTGTCACTCCATGGATTTATTGTTGCTACTTTGTAGACTTCAGCAAGGTTGCGGAGTGTTCGTTTTCGCATGTTATTTGATGCGAAAGTCTCGAAGACTATTAACACCGTCATCGGTATTGCCGGGCTGGGATTACGAAGCTAGAAGCTCCTCGCCACTTTTGGCCACCGCCGTAGTATCCAACATGCTTTCGAAGGTTATGAGTTGGAGTGGCGCCCTACGTGCTATGAATTTTGCAGTGGTCCGTTTAGCCAACCCTCCAAAGACGGTTCCGCACCCTTTTAGGGGGTTTTGGTTTTTTGGTATTTAACCCAGGTGCTTGGTGATGATGCACCCTTTTATTTCGGACTAGGGATGTATTCGGGGCCGGATTATCCCAAAATTGACTTTCGGTTTTCCAAGCACTCTCCATCGCACAGTAGTTTTGTGCTATGGTCACCAAGTCATCCAAGCGTGTAATTTCGCGACGACTTATGGCGTTTAGGATTCCTTTGTCCGTGCAATTATTGCAAAAAAGTGAGATTGTGTCTTCCTCTCGGCAGTCCTTTATCCTGTCCATAACCAGGAGGAATCAGCCCGATAATGATGTCTGCTTTGATTGGCTCTTGCCGAATTCGAGAGAGATCGCTAATGTTTGGGTGGGCGGGGGGAACCAGATCCGGAACCCCGTCCAATTTAGGACTCAGGGGCCGAGAAGTTTTCGGACTCGGAAGTTTGGATTTTTGAGTGTTATCCCACGAGTCCAACCCGCCGCCTGACTTTAAGTTCAGGGCTTGATCGACATCCGTCCCTCTGCGGAAATCCGGCATTGAGGGATAGGGAATCCGTACGTAGCTAGTCCTTAAGATAGAAGAAGAATCGCCGCATTGCTCCTCTATCACAACAACATGATGGGTAGCCTGGGGAGAGTTGATCTCTCTCAGATCGGTTTTAGGCCCGATCCGGTCGTAGTCTGTGGCAACTCCCAGGGCGGCGATGCGATCCAAGAGCTCGTTTACGGAGGATAGCTCGACCGGATCTAGTTGTTCGGCAAGTTCTGAATTAACATGGAGATTGGTTTCGATGACTCGAGAGGTCATCGTCGGTATGATGGCGGATGGCGGTCATAAGAAAACCACCTAGCGAAGAGTTCGGCCAGCGGCTAAGGCTCCTTTGGCGATAATAGTATCGCCTTTAAAGGCGAGATGAGGCATCCTACGATGGCGGCGGCACATAGGAACTCTCAATGAAAGCACCAATGTCGGTGTCAAAACCGGGCGGATCTCGGGTAGGGGGTCCCGAACTGTGCGTCTAGGCGGATGGTAACGAGGAGACAAGGGACACGATGTTTTTACCCAGGTTCGTGCCCTCTCGATGGAGGTAATACCCTACTCCTGCTTGATTAATATTGATGATATGGGTAGTACAAGAGTAGATCTACCACGAGGTCAAGGAGGCTAAACCCTAGAAGCTAGCCTATGGTATGAGTGTTGTTCATCCCATGGACTAAAACCCTCCGGTTTATATAGACACGGATAGGTTAGGGTTACATGGAGTCAGTTACAATGGTAGGAGATCTACATATCCATATCGCCAAGCTTGCCTTCCACGCCAAGGAAAGTCCCATCCGGACACGGGACGAAGTCTTCAATCTTGTATCTTCATAGTCCAGGAGTCCGGCCAACGGTGATAGTTCGGCTATCCGGGCACCCCCTAATCCGGGACTCCCTCACCTACAATGTCGAGGGGGGAGGAGTGTGCGAATATGTGATCAATGAAAAGAGGGGCGGGAGTGTGCACCTGCGTGGAACCGTATTGGACATAGGGGGGCATGGACGGTGAGAAGAGAAGAGGGGAAGTATATATGTGTTTGCTGTAGGCACACTTGGCTAGAGAGGTATATCGACCGGTGTGTGCCGGAAAGAAGGAGCTGGGGGCCTACACACACCGCGGGTGGACGTCCTAAAGAGAAATAATGAACGTGCACGATGGAGGGGACGCTAAGGGTGAGTGAGAGGGGGGCGGGCGTGTGCATGCACGATAGAAAGTTAGCTCTAGCTAGCTACAAATAGAAGAGGATCATGAAGGTGTAAAAGACGAACAAAGATCATAATTCATTATAAAAAAAAGTGGATACGGATACTTGAAGAAGATATCATAATGTAGAACATTGATTATAATTTGGGCTAATGTGTGGCTTTTGCAACTCAGGTCTAAATACTTGTCATAATGTAGGGGGCAGGGCACTATACTTTGTGTGATAAACACGGTGTACGTATGGAACATGGTTTAGATTATGAATATGTAGTTAGTACATAAAATGTACTATTATTTGGAATCAACATCAAGTGTATTCCAAAAATAGAATTGGAGTTCATGTAGTACACATAGTTCATATCTATCTCTATAGTAATCATGTGGTGTGTTATTAAGGTAATACACGAATGATGGTTGAAGTTGGCAACAATCATGATTGTAGATTCTTACTGAAATAGATAAATGAATTCAAATTTAGTTCGAATTGCAGCGGTAGTATAGACATTTGGAATGCACTAAAATGTTGGTATGAGTAGGTTACATGCATTATACAGCAAGCGAAAAAATTCAATTGGACATAACATGGATTCATAGTCCCTCCTTCCATCTATATAGGGCGTAATGAGTTTTTTAAGACCGCCTTTGACTATTGACAAGATTAATATTACATGACATGCACAATGTGAAAATTATATCATTGAAAGAACCTTTCATAGACGAATTTAACGGTGTGCTTTGTGTAAGTTGCATGTCATATATTATTGCTCTAATATTTGGTCAACGTTAGCATCAAAAAACGCATTAGGCCCTATATAGATGGAAGGAGGGAGTAGCTTTGAATATCATTTGTATAGTAAAACGGGGCAAGACTCTCTCTTTGTGTGGTGTGAATAGTTTTATTTTTTCATTTTCTTTTTGGTTGAGGGAAGTGCGAATTGATTTGCTACGTACAAGTACAATATTACTACATGTTAGGCTTGTCCCTAAAATTTAACCCGCGTCTTGTTATATCCCGAAAATTCAGATATCGTGCTCCCAAAACTGGCGCCTTAGCAACCCGCACCTTGCTATCCCGAAATTACAACGCGCGTGAAAACTCCCTCCAGCTATCAAATCCCGACATGCAAAATCCTCCTTCTAACCCTGAGCCGAAAGGGTCGCTAGTTCAAATCGGTGGGGGGTACTTTTGTAACACACCCTACATTTTGGACAAGCGCGTCCCTAAATCATGCTTAACCCTCTCCCATTGCCCCCTTTTTGCCATTCGAAATCCCAGGCCGCCATAACCTCTCCGCTCCAGCCGCGAAACACCACCCTCCTCCGTCCACCACCTCACCGCTGCCCAGCCGGAGCCTCTTCCCTGACGACATCGTCCACCGCAACAGCTCGACGTCCCTCGTCCACCTCCCCAGATGAGGATCCGTCGTCCATCTCGTCGTCCCGCCGGTTCATCCGCCCCGCCCTCCACCTCCAAGGAGCTGCTCCGACGATCACCTCGTCTATCGCGGCTGCTCCATCCCCACAGCGCCGCCTTAACCTGCTCCACCGGAACCGCAGCATCCTCACCGACTCCTCGGGCGAAGCTGTGGCCTACTCGGCGCCACCAAAGAGGTTGTACACTCATCGCATTGCACTTACTCCTTAACTCGACCTCCTGGCGCCGACGGTGCTCCATCCCGCACCCCCATGGAGCGGCTACCTTGAAGCCGGCGCCGCGGGCGACATCTCCATGGCGGCTCTCCCCCAGTGCGAGGCCTCTTCGGCGGTGGCATCCATACCAGCCGGATCTGCTGCTGCTGCTCCAGCTCTCGCCGCTTCGCTTTCATGCTGTTGTTCTTGCTCGGCTCTCGCTTCCTTTCGCCCATTGCTGCTGCAGCTCTCCCACTCGCTCGTGCTGCTGCTCTGCTCTGATTTAGCTACACTTCAGTCGACTGAATTGGCTTTTGGGTAAGTCGATTTTCAGGGGTTGGGGGGCTTGCCGGAGTTAAGGAAGAACCACCCACAGAGGGGACAGGGGCTCGCCGGAGAGGTACCCCACTATCTATCTTAGGGTTCAGGGTGGGGGCGGGGGGCCTAGAGGGTTTGCCGGGGCGGCGGCGGACCGGCGATGGGGAGTTGTTTCGGGGCGGCAAGGCGGCGCTTGGGCCGGCGGTTCGGCCGGTGGTGGCTGGCGGCTCAGGGGGGTGCAGGTTGAAGATGAACTGCAGGCCCTCCCTAAACTACATGTCAAGTGCCTCTCTGCTACCATTGCGTTCAGTTTTGACAGTAACATTCAGATTCCACAGTAAATTTCAGTTTCGACAGTTAAGTTCAGAGTCAACAGTTTTTACTAGTTAGGTGGTTTTTGGTGATGTAAATTTTACATCATCTATTGGAGATGCTATTAGAATCCCACTTTAGATTCACGATGTCTGTCTTGTGCTGCTTCAGCCTTGATGTCTTACGGCTCACCGGAGCTGCTCCAACGAAAGAACGATCCATCACAACAGAGCAGTGCCCTGGACGCCGTCTACAGATTTCCCGGATCTTCCTGCACTCCTCCGACAGCCACCTCTACCTCAACTGCTTCAGCGACCAACCCAATGATGCTGAGGTCTACACGGCTACGGCAAAGAGGTTGTACACTTGTTGCATCACTTATTACTATACATTCATTTCAATCCATTAGGGCTATTTTGGTTCGACGGAAAAACATAGCAATAGGGAATTTTCCAATGGCACTCTACTATTCAATTATTCATGCATTTTGTTGAAAGGAATGAAGCAAAACATCCGCCTGGACCTACTTTTCAAAACCCTATGCATGAAAACAAGACCAAGTGCATTAGTGGCAGAATAACTACATTGTACACGCTTTCATATGGTTTCACTTTATTTTGGCCATGTTTCTTTGCATTCCTCTGCTCTTCCAATTCCTGTAAACCAAACACCCAAGTTGACAGAAATCTTGTGTTTACAAATGTTCTGTTTACCATGTGCATTCCTATCCTATTCCGGTGTTTTCCCTATCCCTGTATTTTTAGAATCATGCAAGCCAAATGAGCCCTTATAGAATTACTTTAGTTACAGGTAGGTGTCGAAGGGAACTTTGTGTGGTTTGTCATGCTCCTGCCGCGACGTCGTCCACCTCACCTGAGCTGCTTAATCGACAGAAGCATCCACCAAACTAGACATCACGACTCCTGACCGTCTTTTGCTGCCTCAGATCTCCTTCCCTGCCGCCGGCACCCACCGCAACGGCATCACCATCATCGACTCAGCAGATGAACCTGAGGAGTACACGGGTCCACAAGAGAGGTCGCACTCTTTTGTTTCTGCTTATGTTATGCATTGCTTAAATTTACCTGCTACTTTATCGTCGTTTTCACCTCTTGGACTCCAAGTCAGGTCCAAGTTAATGTTCAAACTTGAGTTCTAAATTAGTTGTGGGGCACATATCGAGGTAGGAATGGATAGTATGTCTGTCTAATATCTGGTTCACCTAGGGTATGCCTATGTTGTTCATCTTGGGTGGGAAACAAATAGTAAAGAAATCATCATCTGTCTTTTTATTAAATTAAAGCACTCATCGGCTTGCTATCATTATTTTTGGATCCATCCACTGGTTGTTAACATCACTGTAAATTTCTGCATGCTCTCCTTACATAATCTCACCATATTTTTTTTGTATGCATGTCAGATATTGTACACAGTCATTACGAACATGTAGAGAAAAAGAGAAGAGTTTTATGCGGCAATACAATGTCATGCAGACATCGCTCCATGCTTTGGGTTCAATGGCAAACCCTCCCCACCCCTCTCCAGTTGTAATCTAGAGGAAGATATCTGTTACGAGGCGGATTCAGGATGTGCCGACCACTCCTATTTACCCCCAAGGTGTTTGCTCTACCTTAGCATGATGATGTTAGTCTTATCATGCATATGTTGCCTTATAAAGGTGCCTACTTTTGACATCATATATGTCATCTACTTAGTTTAGACATGTTCTGTAATGCAACCTGTTTAGTTTCTATATCATATATGGGAATTATGCAGTCTCATGTCTTTTAGCCAGCCATAATATATGTGAAATGTGCAATGACATCCTGTTTAATCAGGTATCATATATTTGAATGATATCTTGCCCATCCTTTTCTTCATTACATTTCCATTTGTCGACAATGTTTGTACATTAAACTACTCTTCCTGTGAATCAGCCATTTGGGTGGGAGATGGAAAAATCTGGAGTGAAAACAAGGCTTCAGAGCAGACAGTGCTACACACCGTCAAGCAGATCTCTTGTTGGGTCCCGATAGCTCCTCAGAGATGGATTCACAGACAGATGACCAGTCCTATTCCCCCACCAAGGTGTATGCTCTAACTTGGCACGGTTATACTACTCATATCATGCATATGCTGTCTTGCATTGCATAGTTTAGACATCATATATACAATATTCAACACCATGTTCTTAGTTCGGACATCATATCGAATGCCCTCTGTTTAGCATATAAATCACATATGTGAATTAAATGATGTGATCCTGATTACTTAGATAACATGTAGGTGAACTATGTCATGCGATCCTGTTTAGTTATTCATCATATCTTTGAATTATGTTATGCTCTGCTATCCAGTTTAGATAGACATCATATATGTGAAATTATGTCATGCTATCCGTTTTAGTTAAACAATATACATGTCAACTATTTCATGCCCTCTTTTTCCCACACTATCTATTGCATCTGTCTCTCATACAATGTCTGTACATTCAACTATGTTTCCTCTTTATCAGCCATTTGAATTTGAGTGGGTGATGGCGATATCTAGCGGAGTAAAAACACGGTCTTCAAATAAAACAGTGCTACCTCTTGGTGGAGATAGCACCCGGTTGTGCATGCACAAGAACCAGCCCTACCACACATAACCCAAACTCTCGCATGATTTTACCCCTCGCGATGGACAGAGAACCAGCTTCACCCAATCTAACCCCAACCCCAAATCGATAGTAACCCAGTTCCTGTTGACACGGCACCATCTCCACCACAGAGCTCCCAAACAAGAGCAGTTAGTAAGGCAGCTCCGGTGCCCAAAGGGCCAAGATACTATCACGGCGAACCCCAACTCCATCGGTTAGTATGCCTATTCACGTGGAGGAAGCACAACCAGCTAGTCGTAGTTTAGCATCTATCGCATTTGATGTTGTTAAATCGTATATGCGTATCTTCCCATCTTGGAAATATTATCAAGATGAAGGAAAATGCGATTTGCAGGTGTTTGTCCAGGAGTTATGTGTAAGTAATGTTATTCATGGAAATTACTTTGCTTTGTCCCATACATCCTACCTCCATGATGGTTATAATACAGCAAATTTCCCCATTTTTCTCTATAGAGAAGGACCGATTTGGAAACTCGGGATAATGTAACATGTGCTAATACCTCTGCTATCTTCAAGAATGCTTGGTGGCGATGATCGGAATTACCTCAAGAAAACGTGCTTTCACCGCAAAGAAACTCATCAAATTCCCTTACGTTCTCCTGAGACACATTTACTGGACGATGAATGGGAACGCCTTGTTCTGTACTGGTCCCGAACCAAGAATGTGGTAAGGTCTATGAGCTCATCTCCTATTTTCAAGCATTATATTCTTGCATCTTACGGTACCCTGTTCATGTAGAACAAGTGCCTAAACCTGAAGAACAACTGTTCTAATTTAAGATTCCATTGCTATCATAGTTCAAAAAAGCGCTAGGCGTTAATTATGCGTTTTGCCACTGCCTTGCGCTTTACTGACCAAAGAGCATGCTTATGCGCAGTTATGCACAGATTAAGCGCAGTTATGCACAATGCGTTTTGCCAATGCCTAGAGCCTAGGCGTTCTTAAGAGCTCGCTTAGGCGCGGCTTTTTTAACTAAGATTGCTTTGCTCTTGTATCACTGTATTTACTCATACAAACTTATCTTTAAATTGAAGGATCCAATCGAAACTCCAATGGCACAGCAGGTATGTTCACGCATGTTTCTTTAACAGGTTTGCTCTTATCAATAAATATGTTTATTTCAATTTCAATTGTGTATACAGTTGACTTCTCATATCATGCACATTACTAGCATCACAACAGAGCCAATAGTGTTGTTGTACATGCAGACCCGTGGTACCCATCTGAAATCTTGTTGTGCCGTGTAGTTTCCCACGCTTTGTATTCTTTCACTGCTGCTTTGTCCGAACTAATATGATTTGAACCGTGTCTCTATTTTGATTTGGCAGGACATTGCAATGACCATAGGACATAGATATATGTTTGTTTGATGCTTCTATTATGTACTAGTACTTGGCAATAGAAGACTTGGTAGTTTAATCCTGTCCATCTTACTAATGAACTAGTTCACCGAAATGAGTTTCGTATAATAGTACATGCTAAACTTGTTATGTGTCTGCTTGTTTCTTCTTTTTAGAATCTCGACGGGATATTGGGGAAGACCGCCTTATTAAGCAAGGGTAAAGGAAGTAATGTAGATAAGGTTAGGGATAGTGACACATCCTTGTTGGTCTCCAACAAAGCTGATAAAACAGCTAAGGAAGACTATCTTGAAGACAATGAGACAACCCCAAAGTCCTGTCTTGGTTTAGTGTTCGAAGTTATCGCCACTACCGCTTGCACAAGCTATTCAAACTTCTTTCTGAATCAATTCGGTTTCTTGAGTCTCAACTACAAGCTGAAGACATCTATCACCGTCTTTGTGACAAGAAGCGGAAGGACTGCGAAGTCCGGAGCATTCAGATGCATACTTTACAGTGCAAGAGCAAGCGTTGGAGGATTTTAGCGCCAAACAGGACAAAGCTAATAAGCTTGCTAAGCTTATTGCCAGCATGGTGGATACCCAGGATAACGTTTCTTGAGCTCTTCTGAAGTTGTTTCAGTTATGCTCTTGTTTTGCTGTCGCGTTTATTTGCACCGGTGGCCAATTTTGACAGCCAGTGTATGTAATACGCTTCTTTGTTCCCTACATTTGCACTGGTGGCAAACTTTGATGCCTAGTGGATGTAATATGTGTAATAGCGGTAATAGGCTAGCGTTAATTGCTTGCTTATTTATTTCCTTATTGTCTTGTTTAGTTGTTTGCTTGTAATCACTGCAGTTCTTTTTCTGTGTTTTTCTAGTGGCCACAATAGGCTATTTTTGGTAACTAGGCCAAAATAATTATGGCAACACACGGACTGTTGTAACCATGGGCCTCCTACGGGCCGTAGGATCCATGGGCCTTCTACGGGCCATAGGATCCATGGGCCTTCTACGGGCCGTAGGATCCATTGGCCTTCTATACGGGCCTTAGGATCCATGGGCCTTCTACGGGCCTTAGGGTCCATGGGCCTTCTACTAGCCGTACGATCCATGGGCCTCATATGGGCCGTAGGATCCATGGGCCTTCTATGGGGCGTATCATCATTTCGCCAATCATGGGTCGTACTATTCGTGGACCATAACGGGCCGTTAATAGGCCGTATTTGATAACTCTATGAAAACAGCCCAACGGGTATTTTTGACATGAAAACGGCCCAACATATTAACGGTCCACAAACGGCCCGACTGTAACGACGGGCTGAATTTGGCCCACAAGCAGAAAATGACAGTAACGGGCCGTATGTAACCGAATGCTGCAAATGAGCCCAAGAATAAATGGGCCCTGAGAAGGCCGAAAGATAACTTGGGCTGGAAACGGCCCAATGGAATAACGGGCGGTTAATGGGTATAAAGTGATACACTGTTCATTACGGGCTAGTTTCACCACGGGCCGTTAATGGGCCAAGAGTTACAAAGGGCCTCATATGGGCTGAAAGAAGTCATGGGCCACACATGGGCCGGAAGTTAAAATGGGCTGGAATCATATTGGACGGCCCAGATGACGCTACTGGGCCTAATTCGGAGAGGTTGTAACGGGCCCTGGGTTAGCGGGCTGTAAATGGGCTATATGCGAACAGGTCGTTAACAGGCTCTCCGTGGGCCGGCCCGCCACCTTTTGACCAAGTCAAACGGGCCGGCCTTTTCACAGGAATGGGCCTCTGTTGGGTCGTGCCACGTGTCGCTGTATCATAGGCGCCTTCGGTCCAATGAGTAGATGACATCTGTCCCAACGGTGAGCCGACACGTGTTTCCTCCAGCCAATGATAATTTTACACGTGGAAAATCCCCATTGGTCAAGGCTGTTATCGGGTTATCGGATCCAAAACCGGACCCGATAGCTTAACGGCGTTCCGTTACGGTGGATGCCATGTGTCGTTCATCCTTGACGAAAGCACTTCTGTGACGCGCGACTTATCGTCATGGAAGTGGACACTTCCGTGATGATAATTTTGGTAATGTCATGGAACACTTCTACGACAGCACAGGTATGACTATCTTGATTCTGTCATAAAATCGTCATGGATGTACATGCATGACAAAAAATGCGACCTACTGTGACAAACACGTATCATCACGGAAGTGTATTTTTTTTGTAGTGGAGTGGGAGGAAACTAGAACTTGATGAGGTAATTGTACCTTCTCTCAATTTGGAAAGTAGATCATCAAAGAAATATGTTCTCGTGATGCCTATACCAACTAGAGAGGAAGCTAATGATAATGATCATGAAACTTAAAATCAAGTTACTACCAAACCTCGTAGGTCAACCAGAGCACGTTCTGCACCAGATTGGTCCGGTAATCTTGTCCTGGAAGTCATGTTACTAGACCATGACAAACCTACGAACTATGAGGAAGCAATGATGAGCCCAGATTCCACGAAATGGCTTGATGCCATGAAATCTGAGATGGGATCCATGTATGAGAACAAAGTGTAGACTTTGGTTGACTTGCCTGATGATCGGCAAGCCATTGAGAATAAATGGATCTTCAAGAGGAAGCCGGACGCTAATGGCAGTGTTACTATCTACAAAGCTCGAACTGTCGCAAAAGGTTTTCGATAAATTCAAGGTGTTGAATACGATGAGATTTTCTCACTCGTATCGATGCTTAAGTCTGTCTGAATCATGTTGCAATTGCCGCATTTTATGAAATCTGGCAAATGGATAGCAAAACTACATTCCTTAATGGATTTATTAAAGAAGAGTTGTATATGATGCAACCAGAAGGTTTTGTCAATCCTAAAGGTGCTAACAAAATGTGCAAGCTCCAGCGATCCATCTATGAACTGGTGCAAGCATCTCGGAGTTGGAATATAAGCTTTGATGAGTTGATCAAAGCATATAGTTTTATACATACTTGCGGTGAAGACTGTATTTACAAGGAAGTGAGTGGGAGCACTACAGCCTTTCGGATAAGTATATGTGAATGACATATTGTTGATCGGAAATGAAGTAGAATTTTTCTGGAAAGCATAAAGGAGTATTTGAAAGGAGTTTTTCAAAAGAAAGACCACTGTAAAGCTGCTTACATATTGGGCATCAAGATCTATAGAGATAGATCAAGACGCTTGATAAGACTTTCGACGAGTACATACCTTGATAAGATTTTGAATGGATTTCAAAATGGATCAGTCAAAGAAGGATTTCTTGCTTGAATTGTAAGGTATGAAGTTGAGTAAGACTAAAAACCCAACCACAGCAGAAAATAGAGAAAGAATGAAAGTCATTCCCTACGCCTCAGCCATAGGTTCTATAAAGTATGCCATGCTATATACCAGACCTATTGTGTACCCTGCCATGAGTTTGCCAAGGGGTACAATAGTGATCCAGGAGTAGATCACTAGACAGCGGTCAAAATTATCCTTAAAGGTCTAAGGAAATATTTCTCGGTTATGGAGGTGATAACGAGTTCGTCGTAAAGAGTTACGTCGATGCTAGCTTTGACACCGATCTGGACGACTCTAAGTATCGACCTAGATACATACTGAAAGTGGGAGCAATTAGCAGAGTAGCTCCATGCAGAGCATTGTAGACATAGAAATTTGCAAAATACATACGAATCTGAATGTGGCAGACTCGTAGACTAAAACTTCTCTCACAAGCAAAACATGATCACACCTTATTACTCTTGGGTGTTAATCACATAGTGATGTGAACTAGATTATTGAATCTAGTAAACCCTTTGAGTGTTGATCACATGGCGATGTGAACTATGGGTGTTAATCACATAAAGATGTGAACTATTGGTGTTAAATCACATTGCGATGTGAACTAGATTATTGACTCTAGTGCAAGTGGGAGACTGAAGGAAATATGCCCTAGAGGCAATAATAAAGTTGTTATTTGTATTTCCTTATATCATGAAAAATGTTTATTATTCATGCTAGAATTGTATTAACCGGAAACTTAGTACATGTGTGAATACATAGACAAAACAGAGTGTCCCCTAGTATGCCTCTACTTGACTAGCTCGTTAATCAAAGATGGTTAAGTTTCCTGACCATAGACATGTGTTGTAATTTGATGAATGGGATCACATCATTAGAGAATGATGTGATGGACAAGACCCATCCATTAGCTTAGCATAATGATCGTTAAGTTTTATTGCTATTGCTTTCTTCATGACTTATACATATTCCTATGACTATGAGATTATGCAACTCCCGAATACCGGAGGAACACCTTGTGTGCTATCAAACGTCACAACGTAACTGGGTGATTATAAATATGATCTACAGGTGTATCCGAAGGTGTTTGTTGGGTTGGCATAGATCGAGATTAGGATTTGTCATTCTGTGTATCGGAGAGGTATCTCTGGGCCCTCTCGGTAATGCACATCACTATAAGCCTTGCAAGAAATGTGACTAATGAGTTAGTTACGGGATGATGCACTACGAAACGAGTAAAGAGACTTGCCGGTAATGAGATTGAACTAGTTATGAGGATACCGACGATCGAATCTCGGGCAAGTAACATACCAATGACAAAGGGAATGACATATGTTGTTATGCAATTTGACCGATAAAGATCTTCGTAGAATATGTAGGAACCAATATGAGCATCCAGGTTCCGCTCTTGGTTATTGACTGGAAATGTGTCTCGGTCATGTCTAAATAGTTCTCGAACCCATAGGTCCACACGCTTAACGTTCGATGATGATTTTGTATTATATGACTTATGTGATTTGGTGACCGAATGTTGTTCGGAGTCCCGGATGAGATCACAGACATGACGAGGAGTCTCTAAATAGTCGAGAGGTAAAGATTCATATATAGGACGATAGTATTCAGACACCAGAAGTGTTCCGGGGGTACCAAGTACGTATCTGGTCACCGGAAGGGGTTCCGGGCAGCCCCCGGCAAAGATATGGGCCTTATTGGGCCAAGGGCGGGACAGACCAGCATCTAGTGGGCTGGTGCGCCCCTATATAGGCCGAATAGGAAGGGGAAAGGAAAGGGGGAAGAGAGAAGGAAGGGGAGGCAATTCGGCATCCCCCTTCCTTCCCTCCTCCCTCCCCTTTCCTTCCCTCTCCGAAAAACATGGTAGGGGGGCGAATTGGACAAGGCCCCCAAGTAGGATTCCTCCTACTTGGGGCACCCCATGGCTGTTCCCCTCCCCCTCCCACCTATATATATGTGGGGAGGGGGCACCTAGAACACACAAAAAACATTGTTAGCCGTGTGCGGCGCCCCCCTCCACAGTTTACGCCTCCGGTCATATCTTCGTAGTGCTTAGGTGAAGCCCTGCGCGGATCACTTCACCATCACCGTCACCACACCATCATGCTGACGGAACTCTCCCTCAACACTTTGCTGGATCAAGAGTTCGAGGGATGTCATCGAGCTGAACGTGTGCAGAACTCGGAGGTGTCGTACATTCGGTACTTGATCGGTCGGAACGAGAAGAAGTTCGACTACATCAACCGCCTTGTCAAATGCTTCCGCTGTCGGTCTACGAGGGTACGTGGACACACTCTCCCCCTCTCGTTTCTATGCATCTCCTAGATAGATCTTGCGTGATCATAGGAAATTTTTGAAATTGCATGCTACGTTCCCAACACTTTAACCATGTTCGAGCAGGCCCGTCCAACATCATAGTGAAGTATTTAGCATACACCGCATCATTAACATCCAACATATCCATGGCTAGTTCGTAAATCTCAATCCAAGCCTTAGGAGGGAGATCCGCTGTATAATTAGGCACCTTGCGGGGACCCTTAAAATGCTTGGGCAGACGCTCATTACGCAATGCTGGTACTAAACACGGCACTCCAACCACCCTAGAAATTGTCCCAGCTCCCATTGAGGTGGAAGGGATCACCGGAGGCTGCTGATAAGCCCCAAGTTGAGCCGCCGCCAGCTGAGCCTCTGCCTCTCAGTGGGCTCTGGCCTCGTCCACAATAGCTTGATCATGAGTAAGAGACGGGTTGTTCCCATGGGGCGGGTCATCCTGAGCCCGCCGACAACGTCGTTCATTGCTGGAGACTATGGGCGACTCAACACGCTTGTTGTAACTACGGCTTGGGAGGGTAATTGAATGCACCCACTCACGACTGTATGAATATTTCTCCTGCTGTGCAACCACTATTTGCAAGAGCTCAATCGCATTCCGTGCCTCTGTTGCGAGGTGTCGAAAAACGCTGAGGTGGGGTCTGATCCCTACGGGGCGGGTCTAGCAAGCGAGGCTGGGCCACCGCCCCACTCCCTGGCACCTCTGCAGCCTAGGTTGTCCCTGGCGAATTACTTGGTCCAGCCTCGGGTGTGTTAAAAAGGTTTTGCGCCTCATACTGCAAAGGATGAGGGGTTTGGTGTCTCCTTCGAAGAACAGCATTGGAGGCGTTCTAATCCAAACTTAAGTGAAAGGCCTCCTCCCTGATACGCTGAGACTCTGCATCCGTCTGGGCTCGTTCCGTTGCCATCCTGACATTCTCTGTGTTGAGATCCTCCTGGGCTTTGGCTATCTGATCTTGCACCTTTGCAACTTATGCCTTGTGCTCCGCCCGATTCGCCGTTGTGACTTCTGTCGTTAGCAAAGTTGTCAAAGTACCCAAGAGATCCAAAAAAACTTGAGCCGGCGGCGTCCCTGAGCCGCCAGCTCCTGCCGCTGTAGCTGCCGAATTAGATGTCATAGCTGCAATTGTTGATGAATTGAGAGCCAGCCCTGTGCCTGCCATGAAGATAGCAGCCCTGGATGGCGGCTTATAGGGGTCCGGAATACTGTCACCATCGGAATAGCCCCCAAGCCCACCGTCTTGAAGCTGATAGATGGACTCCATCTCTTTGATTGAGGACTCATCACCTGAGTAGATGAGAGTCTCTCCTCCAGATACAGAATCCTCCACAAGATCCATGCCCTGCGTGAAACCGACGAAGACACGCTTCCGGGCGGGTTGCGTGCGCCTAGACGACTCGATGAGGTCGGTGGAGGTCTACGGCTCAGGCTCAGATTCGCCAATCTTTCCGATGAAGACATGAATTCCGCTGAAGGGGACCCGGTACCCGTACTCAATTGAATCGACCTTAGGGCCCCATCCGGCGTCGTCGATGTAGAGCTTGCCGCGGCGACTCTTGGTCATCTTGCGAATGGCGTATCCCTCGATCCCTGGGAAAGAGCCCTTCAAGAACTCGAAACCACCGTGCGTTGGCCCCACGGTGGGTGCCAACTATCGTGGTTTTGTCACGGCAGATGCCCTTGTGAAAGGACTTAGGTGTGGAGCCATCACTTTGGTGATTAGTGTCGGTGTCAAAACCGGTGGATCTCGGGTAGGGGGTCCAGAACTGTGTGTCTAAGGCTAATGGTAACAGGAGGCGGGAGACACAATGTTTACCCAGGTTCAGGCCCTCTCTATGGAGGTAATACCCTACTTCCTGCTTGATTGATCTTGATGATATGAGTATTACAAGAGTTGATCTACCACGAGATCGTAGAGGCTAAACCCTAGAAGCTAGCCTATGATTATGATTGTTGTTGTCCTACGGACTAAACCATCCGGTTTATATAGACACCGGAGGGGGCTAGGGTTACACAGAATCGGTTACAGAGAAGGAAATCTACATATCCGAATTGCTAAGCTTGCCTTCCACGCAAAGGAGAGTCCCACCCGGACACGGGACGAAGTCTTCAATCTTGTATATTCATAGTCCAACAGTCCGGCACAAGCACATAGTCCGGCTGTCCGAGGACCCCCTAATCCAGGACTCCCTCGGTAGCCCCTGAACCAGGCTTCAATGACGATGAGTCCGGCGCGCAGATTGTCTTCGGCATTGCAAGACGGGTCCTTCTCCGAATACTTCAAGGTAGATTTTCAACACATGAATCGTGTCCGACTCTGCAAAACAAAATCCACATACCATTGTAGAGAGCACAATATTCCACAAGTCTAATCCGCTGACAACTTTTTCATAGCGTGACATCACGCTACGGCCCAGTCATTATTCGAACCGTTTTTTCCCGGCCTGCTACTACACATATTGCGAGGCGGTTTTATTGGCACGTCTTGTCGAGGCAGAGATCGTGTCCCCTTATCACGGGATTCTCGTCAATATGGGTGTGGGTAACCCAACCGCGACATCAACACGGCGCTTGGGGAATAAGCGAGTTTACAGGGCAAGTGGGGAAGCGCATGGTTTCTACCGCCTTTATAAAGAATAAGGATTCCCCTTTTTCACCCACGCCTTCTTCTTCCACTGCTCATCCATTCTCGTTTGCTCGAGCTCCAGCGCCCAAGCGTTCGCCCTCTCCGCCCACCAAGGCCCTCCGAAAATGTCCGGATCCGGAGCAGGAGGCAAGTGGATGGCCTATACCGTCCGGGAGAAGGATATCAAAAAGCTTCAGGAGGCCGGGTATCTGGCCAAGAAAATCAGCCATCATCTCCCAACGGCGGGACGGATCGTCCCTACTCCGGAACCCCATGAGAGGGTTGTATTCCTCCCTCATTTTGTCCGAGGGCTAGGGTTTCGCCTCCACCCATTTGTTCGCGGCATCATGTATTACTACGGGATCGATTTTCATGATCTATCCCCCAATTCCTTCCTCAACATCTCGACATTCATCGTCGTGTGCGAGGCCTTTCTCCGCATCTCGCCACACTTCGGCTTATGGTTGAAGATTTTTGATGTGAAGCTCAAGGTAGTGAGCGGCGAGCACGCTGAGTGCGGAGGCGCCATGGTGAGCAAGATGCCCAACGTCACATGGCCATCAGGTACTTTCAATGATTTCCGTCAAAGGGTGGCAACAGCAATGGTTCTACGTCACCGAGCCACGCAGCACGAAATGGGCCGCAGCTCCCGAATTCCGATCCGGAACTCCCTTGCGGCTTACATCCTGGCCCAAGAAGGGCTTGAACTGGTCTTCGCCCGACGAGTTGTCGGTGCTCCAGACACGCACGTCAAGGATATGGAAGACAAGAATATCAAACTTGTCAATGTAGTCCAGGTGATGTTAGTTCGCCGGATTCTCCCTTGTCAACACAGGGCCTGCAATTTATGGGAATTCGACCCGGCCAAGCACCAGACCCCGCTAGAGTTCTTTGGCTCATCGCAAAAAGACATCTGGAAGGTGCTCTTTAGGTCTGGCAAATCGTGGCGGGACTCAGCCGAGGACCGCGGGTATCAACTGTCCAGCCCTGCAAGTTCGGTAAGTCGTCGTACGTTGGCAAGTCATACGTTTTATTTGCATAATCCAAGGGAAATGGTTAATGTGTTTTTCCACAATTCTCCTAGGGCTGGACGAAGAAGGCGGGGTGGATCCACTGTCCGGCCCCACTGCCAGAAGAACCAGTCGGCCCACTTCTTATGAAGATGCTGGTCCCGGCGCCTTATAAGGCACCGAAGAAGAAAACCGAGAGGGAGGCCAAAGAGACCAGGGGCGGCCTTCGTCGCCGCAGCACTTCGGACACAATATCTGAAGATTCTGAGGTCCGCTCCTCCTCCAAGGAGGACGAGCAAGAGGAGGAAAACCAATCCCCCCAGCGAGGGGAAGAAAGAAAAGGACGACCTCCACACACTTGGAGGTCGAGTCGCCTAAGAAGGGAAAAACTCCCCTTCCGGAGGAGTCCGTCACCGCTACCAACAGCAGCCCAGAGTGGGATCCCAGGGTCCAGCCCCTGGTGAACTCGTGAGTATATAAAATCCGAACACGTTTGCGCATCCAGACTCACTATTGCATGATGTTTTAATCATTGAGCCATACTTTTTTGCAGTCCGGCGAGGTCCCGCACCGAACAATCCTCATCGGAGGATTTACTGGGCTCGGATGCTATGGACAGCTGGACACCCCTGAAGGCCCCTTCCCCAAAACACGTGAACGACACCGAGGTATCGTCCCAGAGGGACCCAGGCCAAGGAGGGGGGGATATCGTCAAGGAGGCGCGAGGAGGTCAAACTTCAGGGGCCGGACACACGGGAGAAAAGGCTCCCATGGATGTCGACGGCAGGGGCTATCTCGAATTCGGCCCCCAGCCGGACACAATTCTGAAGATCGATACGGCTCTAGAATCAGGCAGGCAGCCTCCCTCGGCTGGAGGGGGTGCGCCTGTTCCACCGGCAACCTCTGTCCAACTAGAGGTGTCGGATCCTTTATCGACGGCGCTGAAGATCACATCCATTGTTGAAGAACACCGTGCCCTTATGGGTGCGGTGATTGAGAAGATTCAATCCGCTGAGAGTGGGCTGAATAAAGCCTGCATCATACTTATAACGGGCTTTGAGGTATGTTTTGTGAGGTTTCAAAGAGTGTTATAGTATAGGTAGTAGCCCCTGATACACTGTTCGGCGAAAGAAAGAATCAGACAGAGGATCAAATATATGTTCGCAGGAGACTCACCTTATGGCATCTCTCCCTCTTTTTTTGTATAAGCAGGGGTCTGTAGCGACTGCCGCCTCTCATACTGCGGAAGTCTCCGGACTGAAGCAGAGTCTGGAGCGGACCGAAGAAGAACTCGGCCGAGTGAAGAAGCAGTTGGAGGATAACCAAGGTATGCAAAAACCTTGTTCGCATTCAGCGCGAATGAATAAGTTAGTATGATGAAAATATTTTTATGATGTGCTCTAGGGGCGACGGCCGAAATTGAGGCTCTTAAGAAGGCTGTGGCCGAAGCCGAGAAGAAGGCAGCCGCAGAGCAGGCTCTTCGCGAAAAGCACGAGGCCAGGGTTATTGAAGCTGAGTAAGAGCTCCAAGAGGCCGTGAAGAAATGCGAGACCTTGGAGCAGAGTGTAACGGAGAAAGAATCTGAACTCTCACAAGCTCGTCAAGCCGCATGTGATGCCTGGGGGGAAGCCCACGGCGCCCTGCAGGAAATCCAGGAGGCGAGGAAGATCGCGGCGGGTAAGGCTTTTTCTATGCAAAGTAGGTATTTGAAGGGAGAAAATCACGTTTACTAATTTCAATTCGGATTTCTCCAGGGGTATTTGCGGAGCTGCCGCACAGCATATCTGATGCCGCCCAATTCTATCGGGCCGAAGAAAGGAGCACCACGGAGAAGCTCTTCTGGTCGCAGTATCTGGCGCCAAAATATCCAGTGCCTTTTGCCAATCAACTAAAACAGTTGATCGAACTGCATAAGGCGGCCGAACTAGCCATGAAGGATTTAATTATCCAGCTATGGCCTGCCAAGCCGATTCTCAGCAGTTACTTCGGGCTCATAAAGTGGCTTGTGAGTGCCTGCCCTCAACTGGAAGTGATCAAGCGGTCGGTCTGTATGGAGGGTGCGCGAATGGCCTTCGCCCGCGCGAAGGTGCACTGGGCGAAGATGGATGCTGAAAAGTTGATGACCGAAGGACCGCCGGAGGGGAAGGAGCACCGCAAGCCCGAGTTATATTATGATAGTGTCCTGAAAGGATCCCGCCTTGTGGCGAAGCAATGCGCCAAGGACATTATATTCCCATGAATACAGTCATGTTCTCCTATGTAATGTTAAACAAGGTCATTTCTATTATTTATGCCTGTTATTTGAAATTTTTTCCTCCTGTGCGGCTGTTTTATATATTAATCCTCAGAGTTGGCCAGTCGTCGACTTCTACCCCCACGTAGGAAGTAGGGGGGTGTTCGGGATGAACCTGAGCACTCTTTACCCCAGTTTTGGTTCCTTGAAGGAGGTGTTCAGTGCAACGAACCAGGCAATCGGACTATAAGGCTTTATCACTCTCACTTAGCCATAGGAGCTTGACAAAAGAAAGGTAGGCGCAGCCCCTGGTGTTCGGAAGACCGCACTAGGGGCTCTATAAGCACCTGATCGAAAGAAAAGCCTATCCCTCGCACGCTGCATTAGTTATCGCATAATGCGGAAGAAATCCTTAAAGATTTTGCAACCTCTCGAACAGCTGACCAGCTCTCGCCGTATCATGACAGTCAGTTTTTGGCTTTCTCTACTGAGGCGCTCGTTCGGAAGAACCTGGACGCAATCGCAGTAGTTCTCCCTTTACTACCCTAGCCGATATAGCGGAACGTAGGGTAGCAAGCACAGGAGCCTGGCAACCCAACTATTGACCCAAGACATGATTCGGAGCCGATTCATATAATGCTATAAGTTCGGGGTGCCGAACGACCGTGAAGATGTACAGACTTTATTGCCGAATTATGGGTACAACGAGGCCCCTGGCATATTAAGGCATATCGCAGTGTGCCGGATGCCATTTGACAAAGAATATCAATAAGAAAGAGCAGCAAGCAAGCGTCATATAAAGTCACATATTGTAATTGAATAATACGTCGATGCGTACGGGTACATATAGTGTGATAAAAAGGAATATGACTTCAGAACCTGCTGTGACCGGGGGAGGGAAGCCGTGTGCGGATCCGGGTAATAATCGAATGGTCATCAAGGGGAATATCTAAGTATTCCCGTACGCGACCGAGCTATTTCCTTCCTTGGTATGTTCGTCCCTTCGTGGGTCTGGTCGCCATGTCGCCAGTGATGGCCTACACAAAAGTGGACCTGCAAAGAAAGTGCAAAAAGATGTTTGTGTGCCACGGAGCGGTTAAACCGTATTATGTGTCCTAGCCTGGCATTGTCTCTGCCTACCGCCGGAGTGATTAATTGAGCTCTTGATGAGCTGGGCTATCCTGCTGCGTAGTAGTTCGGACTCTTTCGACTGTGTCCGGGAGGCTGGCTGTCGAATGAAGGTTTGATTGAAAAATGCCAGTCTGCACTTCTATTGCTAAGGCGGCGGTGTGCTCTTTAGTACGGGGGGAGTGCTTGCCATTGACTGTTATGACGCCGCGTGGACCGTGCATTTTGAGCTTAAGATAAGCATAATGTGGTACTGCATTGAATTGAGAGAACGCGGCTCGTCCAAGCAGTGCATGATAGCTGCTGCGAAAAGGGGCGATATTAAAGACTAACTCTTCATTACGGTAGTTGTTCGGATGTCCGAAGACTACTTCCAGTGTGACGGAGCCTGTACAGCGGGCCTCCACACCTGGTATCACACCTTTAAAGGTGGTTTTAGTGGGTTTGATCTTTAAAGGATCGATGCCCATCTTACGCATTGTATCCTGATAAAGCAGGTTCAAGTTGCTGCCTCCGTCCATAAAGACTCGTGTGAGGTGGAATCCGTCAATTATTGGGTCGAGGACTAATGCGGCTGAGTTTCCCTGACAAATATTGTCCGGGCAATCCTTCCGATCGAAGATGATCGGGCCGGACGACCATATGTTATATTTTGGGGCGACTGGCTCCGCTGCGTCGGCATCCCTAAGTGTGCGCCTCCACTCCGGTTTGGAAATATGGGGGCGTTTGTCATATTCACCGTTTTAATTTGCGGAGGGAACTTCTTTTGCCCTCCTATGTTCGGTGACCGGGGCTCCTCGTCGTCGTCATCGCTTTGCGACCCCTTCTCCTTATTTTTGGCACCTGACCTGCCGGCTTGTTTGAAGACCCAGCATTCTCTGTTGGTATGATTGGCTGGTGTTCCTGCGGTGCCGTGAATTTGGCATGAACGGTTGAGTATACGGTCCAGACTGGACGTGCCCGGGCTGTTTCTTTTGAATTGTTTCTTCCTTTGACCGGTATTAGAGCCGCTGAATCCGGCATTAACGGTCGTGTCTTCGGCTTTGTCGCCATTATTTTGACGCTTGTGTTTGCTGCGTCAGGGCTTGCCGTTGTTATCTCCTGGTTCAGAAGTCCCAGGCTTGCTTGATGTGTTGTTGCTACGAGCTAGCCAGCTATCCTCGCCCGCACAAAAGCGGGTCATGAGTGTCGTGAGGGCTGCCATGGACTTCGAATTCTCTTGGCCAAGGTGTCGGGCAGGCCACTCATCACGGATGTTGTGCTTAAAGGCCGCTAGGGCTTCGGCATCCGGACAGTCAACAATTTGGTTCTTTTTAGTTAGAAACCAAGTCCAGAATTTCCTGGCTGACTCTCCGGGCTGTTGGGTTATGTAACTTAGATCATCATCATCCGGTGGTCCAAGTAAGTGCCCTGGAAGTTATCCAGGAATGCGTCTTCCAGGTTCTCCCAACTTCCAATGGAGTTTGCCGGCAAACTATTCAGCCAGTGCCGAGCTGGTCCCTTAAGTTTTAGTGGGAGGTACTTGATGGCATGTGGATCATCGCCGCGGGCCATGTGAATGTGGAGGAGGAAATCTTCTATCCATACCGCGGGGTCTGTAGTCCCATCGTAGGGCTCGGTATTCACGGGTTTAAACCCTTCTGGGAATGCATGCCCCATTACTTCGTCGGTGAAGCATAGGGGGTGTGCGGTGCCTCTGTGCCGGGCTACATCATGATGCAGTTCAAATGAGTCTGGTCTGTTGTATTCGGGCCGACCGGATTTTGTATTTAGTATATCTGGCGTGGCGGTCATCGTCACGCGTTGGGGCGCGCCCCCGTGATCCGTAGATCGATCTTGACTGTCCTGCTTTGTTTTCCAATTCGTATCGCAGGTCATGCGTGTAGCCCCTGGCCTTCGTATTTTTGTTTGTTTGGCGATGGGGTGCGAGCTCGTGTTCGGGCTGATACGCCGCTTTATCTTGTCCACGAGGCGGCCAGTCAGCCGCATCATGCGCTAGTAGTGTAGGCTCTAGTGCCTCCTCCTCGAATTGAGGTAACAACCTGCGCTTCGGGTAACTTTTGGTTGGGCGCTCGAGTCCATATTCCTCGGCTGCCAGGACCTCAGTCCATCTATCAGTTAGCAGATCCTGGTCAGCTTGAAGCTGCTGCTGGTTTTTCTTCAGGCTTTTTGCAGTGGCTATAAGCCGGCGCTTGAAGCGCTCCTGCTCGACGGGATTCTCAGGCACGATGAATTCTTCGTCGCCGAGGCTCACCTCGTCTTCGGAGAGGGGCATGTAATTGTCATCCTCCGAGTCTCCATCCATTGCACATTTATCGTAGGCTAGCTTGCCCATCCTCCCGTCCGGCTTGCTCGGAGCTTGGCTGTCTTGGGATTGTTTTCGCCGGCATCATCTGAAGTGCTATTGTCTCTTGTGCGGTATCGCTATTTTTTTGTGTGACGGGCTTAGAGCGCGCTACCGACGCCGGTGCTTAGATTGCTTCTCAAGGGGATTATCCTCTGTTGCCTCGTCGCCATTGCTTTCTTTGGGTGTGTCCACCATATATATATCATATGATGAGGTGGTTGTCCAGCGCCCATTGGGCGGTGGTTCCTGTTCTTCTCCGGCGTCGTCGTCCATACCGTTGATGTCTTCGGACTCGAAATCAAGCATGTCGGTTAAGTCATCGATATGGCTATTAAGTGGGTAGTGGGTGGGAAACGAATTTCATCATCGTCCGCTTCCCACTCAAGCCGGACATAGTTCGGCCAAGAGTCTCCTAACAGTGAGAGGGATTTCAATGAATTTAGCACGTCGCCCAAGGGCGAGTGCTGAAAGATATCCGCGGAAGTAAACTCCATGATCGGTGCCCAATCAGGTTTGATAGGCACGGATGCGCGCGGTTCGGAGCCTATGACCGGAGACGAGCCCGAGGGTCCGATGACACAGACCTCATTGGGGGCGAAGTCTGTGTTCGGCTCTATCGCCGATGAGTGTGCGGCCTCCGTGGTGGGGTCTATCCACCCGTCCTCGGATGGCACGATCTGCTCTGGATCTAAGGCCAGGGTAGCTACAGGTGCGTTCTCCTGAACACCGTCCGATGGCAGATCTAAGTCATGCTCATCGTGACTGTACGACACACCTGTCATGGGCTTGAATCCGTCGAAGATCAAGTCCCCGCGGATGTCGGCAGTGTAGTTCAGGCTTCCAAACCTGACCTGATGGCCAGGGGCGTAGCTATCGATCTGCTCCAGATGGCCGAGCGAGTTGGCCCGCAGTGCGAAGCCGCCGAATACGAAGATCTGTCCGGGGAGGAAAACCTCACCCGGGATCGCATCGTTGTGGATGATTGAAGGAGCCATCAAGCCTTATGGTGACGACACAGTGGAACTCTCAATGAAAGCACCAATGTCGGTGTCAAAACCGGCGATCTCGGGTAGGGGGTCCCGAACTGTGCGTCTAAGGCTAATGGTAACAGGAGGCGGGGGGACACAATGTTTACCCAGGTTCGGGCCCTCTCTATGGAGGTAATACCCTACTTCCTGCTTGATTGATCTTGATGATATGAGTATTACAAGAGTAGATCTACCACGAGATCGTAGATGCTAAACCCTAGAAGCTAGCCTATGATTATGATTGTTGTTGTCCTACGAACTAAACCCTCCGGTTTATATAGACATCGGAGGGGGCTAGGATTACACAGTCGGTTCTGAGAGAAGGAAATCTACATATCCGAATTGCCAAGCTTGCCTTCCACGCAAAGGAGAGTCCCACCCGGACACGGGACGAAGTCTTCAATCTGGTATCTTCATAGTCCAACAGTCCGGCACAAGCACATAGTCCGGCTGTCCGAGGACCCCCTAATCTAGGACTCCCTCAATTAGCTTCAAGGGGTTGAGCAGGACGAAAGACACAAGGTTTACCCAAGTTCGGCCCCTCGCGGTGGAGGTAAAAGCCTACTCCTGCTCTCGTTGATATTGCTTGAGTATTGATTACAAGGGCGAATAGCTTGACCTAGCTATCGATTGATTGGTACTTAGGTTTACCCGTCGTAGGGACTCGCCTTTATATACACAGGACAAGACCCTGGGCTTACAAGAGTCCGGGTCGGGTCACACAATGTGACCGTCCCTGGTTCTAAGTCGCCTTGCCTAACTGCAAGTCACCATCGGGCAGCTTACAACGCTGGGTCTCGCAACAACTTCTAGACTTGGGCCTCCGGCGGCTCACCATGTAAGTCGCCCTCCGGGTCTCACGTCTTGATCTTCTAGGCCGGCTTAAGGCCTCCTTTATGAGTCGCCAGCAGCCTAACCCGACCCAGTTTGGGCGGGTCTCATCGTGGGGTTATATCCCCAATACCTACGGTACGAACCAGATCTCAACATGGTGTTGCGAGGCCTAAAATTCGTACCGATGGCACGGTCAAGTATGATAAAATTAACAGAGTCCAATTTGGAGGTCTAGCTACTACTGTTGAGCCAAATAACCTTGATGAGTCATTAAAGGATAAAAATTGGAGACTAGCTATGAATGAAGAATATGGTGCTCTTATGAGAAACAAAACTTGGCACTTAGTTCCTTCAGCAAGAAATAAGAACATTGTTGACTGTAAATGGGTTTATATAACTAAAAGAAAGGCAGATGGACAAATAGATAGGTATAAGGCGAGATTAGTAGCAAAGGGGTTCAAGCAGAGAGATGGTATAGACTATGAAGATACCTTTAGTCCTATTGTTAAAGCAGCTACTATCAGACTTATTCTCTCTATTGCAGTCTGTAAAGGCTGGAACTTACGTCTATTAGATGTGCAGAAGTGTATATGAGGAAACCACCTGGATATGAGGCAAAGGGCAAGCAAGGCTATCTCTGCAAACTTGATAAAGCTTTGTATGGGTTGAAGCAGGCACCTAGAGCATGGTACTCTAGACTGAGTGAGAAATTTCAGGCTCTTGGTTTTCAACCATCCAAAGCAGACACTTCTTTGTTCTTCTATGTAAGAGGCAGTGTAATCATTTTTATGCTTGTCTATGTTGATGATATTATTGTCGCCAACTCATCATAGGAGGCAACCCAAGCACCGCTGGAAGATCTAAGAAGAGATTTTTTTCCCTAAAAGATCTAGGTGACTTGCACTATTTCTTGGGAACTGTGGTAAAAAAGGTGAACGATGGCATCCTCTTGACCCAAGAAAAATATGTTCAGGACATCCTCAAACGTACAGGTATAACAAACTGCAAAGCCTCAAACATGCCGCTCTCTACTACAAAAAGATTAACCAGGGAAGAAGGAGAGCCCTTGAGTTTTGAGGAGTCTACAAACTATAGGAGTGTTATTGGTGCATTGCAATATTTGACACTAACAAGGCCTGACATCTCTTTTCCTGTCAACAAAGTCTGACAGTTCTTACGGCATCCTTATTCCCTTCATTGGACGACAGTAAAAAGAATACAACAATATCTTAGTGGTACTGCTGACACGGGTTTAAAGTTTATCAAATCAACGTTAACACTTGTGAGTGCTTTTTCATATGCTGACCGGCAGGGTGTCCTGATGATAGAAGGTCAACTAGAGGTTTTGTTGTTTTCTTTGGTCCCAATTTGATATACTGGTGTGCACGCAAGCAGGCCTCTGTTACAAGGTCCAGCACAGAAGCTGAATACAAGGCCTTGGCTAATGCCACACCTGAGTTGATGTAGGTTCAAACCCTACTCTATGAACTTGGTGTGAAACATTCTCCAGCAGCTTGTTTGTGGTGTGATAATCTGGGAGCAACGTATCTTTCAGCAAATCCAATCTTCCATGCAAGGACTAAACATATTAAGGTTGACTATCACTTTGTGCGGGAAAGAGTAGCCAAGAAGCTGCTTGACATTCGATTCATTCCCACATGACCAGGTTGCAGATGGATTCACCAAAGCCTTATCATGGCGACGACTCGAGAATTTCAAGAACAATCTTAACTTGGTGAAGTTATGATTGAGGGGGCATGTTAGAAATTGTGTTGTAACAATATTCGGTGCATGTATAAACCGAATTCTAAATATACTAAATCTAGCAAGGTTTGATTTATCCTGTTTTTTTTTGACTTTTTTCAATCAGTGAAAATCCATCCAATTGAAGGCTGCCACGTTATATAGTGGGGGATCTGGTTGTGTACGGTTTGGGTGGCTTGAGCGATTTTACCTGAGATCGGGGACATTCCTTTTGTGTGTCGTTTCTGCATGGGCGGTTTGACTGTGTTTCCGTAATTCGTGTGGACGTTTTCGGATGGGTGTGCATACTGCCGTTACATTTTGTTCTGCTGCGGCCACGTCGTTGATTGCTTTTTTTTTTGGCGTGCTGGATTTCTCAGGTTAGTCGGTTGCCGCTTATCGGGCAGTTTCTGGAGCGATGATAGGTCAAGCAGTTTCTGGACGATGATAGGTCGGCCGCCACTTACGGGTGTATAAATACTCAGGTCATTTCTAGTGCTTCACGGTGTACAAGTGCTAAGAATGCCACATAGGTAGAAAAATGATGTGGCAAAGCAATTAAAGAGGAGAGAGAGGATTATGATGACCCCAACAAAAACCAATGCCAAGCACATGAACCTAAACAAAAAGACTACCAACCAATACATGAAGAAGTTTTATTACTAAACAATTAAATAGAGAAGGCTTAGCTACAAAACCTAAGCATCGATGTATTGGGGACATTAGTTGCTAAGCATTTTAATGCACTTAGCACCCTATTTTAGCACCAATGCATTAGGAGAGGTCTCATCGACTCAGAGCACGCTCCCACTTCCCCTCGGACGAAATCACTGTTCTGACCTTGTGAGTAATCTTTGTTGCAAAATGAACTCGACATGAAAGTATTTCATGATCTGACCCTTTTAGCAACGCCACAGCCCACGGCGTTGCAGCCTAACATAGAAACGCCGAGCAAGCTCGCGTTTCTGCTCCACATGAAAACGCCAACCTAGCTAGTGTTACTGCTCAGGCCGAACTGGCGTCGCTCGCTGACACGGCTCGTTGGAAACGCCAGTACGGTTGGCGTTTCTTGCTCGACTACAAACGCCAGGGCCATGGCGTTTCCGGCTTCACTGTTAGTGTGGATATATAGTGAGACGTCCAGTCGATCCAGGAGGAATAATCACGCAGCCAGATGCATGCGTGCGCGCCGTGCAAATGCATGGCCCTGTCTCCCTACGCGTAGTGCTAAGCACACCACATGCATGGGGCATGCACGCATGCTGCTGCCAGGTGGTTAATTAATCGGAAACAGTTCAAAAGCAAGCCATCATTGGTTGCTAAACATACCAGTAGCATGGCCTTGTCATGTTGCCCCTCATACTCACGTCGATCGTGCATGCAGTGGTCAGTGGTCTGACCGACCCGCAAATTCAGGCAGGCAAGCACCACTAGTGGCATGCATGCCGTGCTGCTCTGAAGCTACAAGCAGGCGACGCATCATGGAAACGCCAAAGCTCCTGGCGTTGCTGTCCAGGGCAGAAACGCCAAAGCCCTATGACGTTTCTCACGTGGTCCGCAACGTAAGCTATTTCGGCGCTTCTTTTTTGGACAGAAACATTAGTTAACTCGGCGTTTTTATTTTAGGCAAAAACACCGCGAGTTATGGCGTTGTTAAAAAAGTCAGATCGTGAAATACTTTCATATCGAGTTTATTTTGTGACAAAGTTTGCTGAAAGGGTCACAATAGTGATTTCGGCCCCTCCCCTCCTACCTCTAGCTTTACAGTTGCGTGCTCCTACATGGATTCCGTGCGGTTTGCCATAGCGTCGGTACTCTTTCTGGCGGCGGCCATGGTGACGGCCGCCAACGACGCACACCTGCTGGACGACCGACTTCAAGGCGGCGCTGCCCAACCAGGCGTCGCTTGACGGCTGGACCACGCGCGACGGCGCCTGCAGGTTCCCCGACGCGGTGTGCAGGGGCGAGCGCCTCACGTCGCTCTCGCTCTTCGCCGTCCTGCTCAATACCGACATCCGCGCTGTCGCGGCCACCATGCTGCAGCTCAACGCGTCGAGAGGCGGCGGCCAACGTCAGCGATGCGCTCGCGGCGGCGGCCGGCGGCTGGTGCGGCAGCATGCTCGAGGTGCTCAACCTCTCCGGAAATCCCGTGCTGCGCGGTTCCGTCGCCAACGTGGCCGCGCTCTCCGGCTACTGCAGTCAGTTGAATCTGTTCGGTGATGCGGTTGGTGCAGACAAGGACGATGGCGGTGGCGGGCAGGGGTTTGCGGCCCTGGACGGCTGGATGGTGGGTGCCGGCCTCGGGTCTGTCCGGTGGCTGGGCCTCGCCTGAAATAAGTTCCTCCGGCGGCCTCTCGGACTTCACCAACTGCTCCGGGCTGTAGTACCTTGACCTGTCCGGCAACCTCATCGGCTGCGATGTGGCCGCCAGGGCGCTCTCCGGCTGCCGCAGTCTCAGAGCGCTCAACCTCTCCAGCAACCATCTCGCCGGCGCGTTTCTGCCGAACATCGTTGGCCCTGTGTGTAGTCCTCGCCGCTCCGTCCGCGGAGACCGGAGGCCATGGTGGCGGGCCGCCTCGCATGGTGTCGCAGCACGAGCGGCGGAGAGCGCGGCCACGCTGTTGGTTTGTTAGCTCGACCTGGCGGTTGCAGCATGTTTCTCGCGCCCGCCCAGACTGCAGGTGATCCACCTACAGCCTGCGTCGCCACCATGGGGAACTATCGCCTCAGTGGTGTCCAAGATCAGCAAGGTAAAGACCAATCGTTAATCCATCTTGGAAGAATGAGGGGTAGAATCTTGGGAGTAAATCTGACTGGGCATTTAATTGGACAGTACGTCAATCCTGGGGACACGATCGACTAGATGAAGAAGCTGTTGGAGTGGATCTGGCGACTGCAGGAGCCGAGCCGGATATGTCGCTGGGTAGTCGCCGGTGATGGGGCGGTCAGCGGAGGATGCGTGCTTTATACATGCCCAATTCTTTCTTCTGGTCTAGCTCCTCACCATCGCCCGGCTGGCCGTCATACTTAGTTTTGTGCCGTATGGTGGTTGCTCTCTGGTTGGTTCATCATGTGCTGATTCCTCTTCTTGTTTCAATTCTGGTTGGTATGCTTTTGGTTCTTTGTGCAAATCTCTGTTTTTATTTGTCGGTTTTTGCTCTCTTTGCTTGATTAGGATCGTATTGATGTTCGTCGGTGGCCGCTGTAAAATTGTGGTATGACGCTGTTGATTTTGTGTTGGTATAAGCATGTTTTGTCTTTTGGATTTTTTTTCCATCCAATTTCTGATTTGTGCTTTTTGCAGGCAGGCTGGTTTTTCAATTTGGTCCGCTGTGCCGAACACTGTCAGTCTGGTGGTTATTCTATAAAGCTGAATATACACCCCAACCTGAACCATCTCTATTGCACAGAAAAATTCATCATAATCACTACATCAACTGCTAATTCTCTTCATGGGATCACCACTTCTATCAAGTGGAATCAACCAAGCCGTTGCTTTAGATGGAGGCAGCAGCTATTTCTACCAAACCTTGAAAAGCAATTGGAAACAACCCCCCAACCTTCTCCGACAGTAGTAGAGGTAATTTATAGCCTTGGTAATCCTCAGATTAAGCAAGCAGAGTATCAGATTACTAGAGGATGAAAACGATACAGCGGGAATCAAGAAGAGAGAAGTCAAATGTCAGCGGGAAAATCAAAAAGAGGTTTGTCAGATATCTTTTACGTATACAACAAATACATCTTATTTGGTACTTAAACGTAGTATTGTTGTTTTTGCTTTTTTATCAGTTATTAAGTAGCCAGGGAGCTGTGTACGCATGAAGGTTCAAAACGGACTAAGCTATGTGCTAACAGCAAGAAAGGACCAGCTTAGTTCTACACTGTAGCTTGAGTGCTTTGTATGCACAAGTAAAGCTGTGTACTGTAATAAGAAAAACTTACCACTCTATTTGGATTTATCCAGTTCTCTTGACCTATTGTATAATATAACCAAGTTTTCATAGATGCAACTGGGAAATAGTTGAAATTGCGTATTGTAATAGTATGATAGCTTGGTGCTCTACTTAAATGTACGCAGTGCTCTCCGTCTGTAATGTAATGTATAACTAATCGTACACACATGAGGACATGTCTAGCGATCTAGCTTTTTCACTTACTAAAAAGCTGATAAAAGTAAAGTATTCTTTTTCTACGTTTGTAGCATTGATTATGGCTGTTACATGTTCGAGATACTCCTACCTCTGATAGGGGCCAGCGAGCCACGGCAGACACGGTGGCAACAGCAGTAGCGAACTAGCGTCGGCCAGTTCAGTTGCGTCCGTAGCACACTCAGAATTGTATGAATGAAATTGTGAGACTTTGTCCTTATATGTCAAGAACTTTGGGATTACATTTAAGCAGAATTGGTCTAATGCATGTATGCCACCTTTGTTCTGATGATGTTAGGTTTGTTTTTCTTCCCATCCAGTAAATGATTGGCTGTCCATGCTTTTCTTAGTAATATACTCCCATGTGTAAAGGAAGGTTTACTGCCGAACAATAGAATTGTTAAGCTAATGTTGCGGTGGGGAAACATTAAGCCTTCTTTGGTTCATAGGAATATTGTAGGAATTGCAAAGGATAGGAACTTCGTAGAAAAAATTCCTTTGAAGCCCTTTGGTTTATAGGAATGGATTCCTATTCCTACGTAGGATAGGAATCAATCCTTTACATTTCAAAGGGAAAAAAATATTAGCTTAGACACAATGGAAAAAATCCTATCCTATACATTAAATGACATCTCTTTTTTTATAGGATTTGAGATGCATGTCATCTCACTTTCTATGATTTTTTTATTCCTATATTATTCCTATCCTATGAACCAAAGGAGGCTTTAGCCAAATATTTCACTTTAATGATATAGGTACTTATTGGTCACTTAGCAATGCAACTTTTACCAAAATCATATACCAAGTCACTTTTGATCTCACTGAGGCGAGCATTTTGAGATTTCTTTGTTAGAACTGAGATAAAATATGGTCTAAGTGTTGGACATGAATATAATGTCATGTTGATTAAGCAATCCCGGCAACATGCTAAACTAACATGACTTCGAAGTAATCAGTGAAGCCTCTCTTTTGTGATTTGTGATCGTTACGATTTCAGCAAGGTGCTAAACTACCAATGTGCCTATGTGTCTTTCGCAATTTTTGTTGTACACATTGACTTATTTGTTTGTTACCGAAAAAATGCATACAACAAAGATAGCATGTACAAACACCACGTATTAACAACGTGTCCCGTCTATGCATCATGTCGAAATATATTGCGTGTTAGCAACAGAGTTTGTAATATATTATGCTCATAATGTTGGGTTGCCCTGCGCGCGGCAACGCTATTGAAATGGCAATGTATGCTTCCCATCTAGCAAGATGTAACACTCATGGTGATAATAAATGTATCCTTTTCATGTTATTTATGTGCATATATAGTTTGCTTTCTTGTGAACAGCTTTATAACTACAAACTTATACACGTGAAGCTTTACTTTTTAATTACATGAGCCAAAAATGCTATATATATGCGTGTAATGTATCGACAGGGCGCGGCGTGCCGCCGCGCGGGTATGGCTAGTATTATCTAGGGTCTCTGGTTGTTGTAATCTCCGGCTGGTAGGCTGTTACGATATATCTTATCTTCTGTATGGTTAGCTTTCTTGGAGATCAATCCTAGCAGCCTAACCACCGGATTCTCTTTGTACCCTATGCCTATATATTAATACGAACGCGTCCCTGCAAGGCATATGGTTCAAGCCATCTTTTAGAGGCGTTTTGAATATGTGACCTGTGCCCCTGCGTATTCTTGAGAGGAATCAGTTTTACGTTTGTGCTGGACATGTTGTCCAATTGGGTCAACAATTACGCCAAAAACTTGCATAAACAATCCTGCTTGAGAAAGGCAAAGCACACCGTTCTACTAGCTGCTTAGAACATCTCATGCATGGTTCATTACCTTACAGGGAAAGCACATGAGTTGCGTTTTACTACAAAAAAGAAATTCCTAACAGTTTGGTTGTGATGCCAGGCCTATTTACCTACCTACCTTGTAGATCACCTTCATCGATCATGTTCCATACCATCAAACATACTACCAAGGCCACAGAGCAAGAATTATTGGGGAAAAAAGTACTAGTGTTGTTTATAGGATGAATAGTTAAGATGAGCAGAAAGTAATAATCCTAGCTAGGTTTTGCGGAGCCTACTTGCTTTTTCCCACATATTCATTACGGTATCCGGACAAGTTCTTTTGAGCCGATTGTACCCTCTGCTTGCCACCACATCATCTAGTATTTTAGTAGATGATGATGCAATAAATCGAATGCAAGCATCTTGTAGCCCAGAACAAGTATGTTGATTGGCCAAAGCCAATGTAGTTGCAACGGACTCGGCATCGAGGTGTTTGCAGAGGATGCTTTCGCACATAAGCTTCAATCTTTCCATGCCATAGCGATCCGCAGCCACAAGCAGGTGTCTGGACACCTCTTTCTTATCGTCTCCATCCAGCAAGTCGTCCTCGTCCATGACTGCTGCAGGCAACGAATCCTTATAGATGAAGTGGAGAAGAAACTTAAAGACAGAGGGTTGCATGTTGTCAATGACGATGCAGCTTGAATCCTTCTGCATCATCGACCCGTAAAGCATGGCCTTGAAAACCGGAGAACGCACCGCCAGCACGAGCTTGTGGGCCGGGATTTCCTCTCCTTGAACCTCGAATGTCACATCCGTGCCCTCCTTTGCCTCTAGCAGCATCCCGAGTTGGTCCGTGATTTCCGACGGTGGCACCAGCACCTAGGCCTCCTCCTCGGAAACATATGGCTCCTTGATGACGGTCAAGGCGCATTTGATAGTGAGACGATCGTCAACAACATAGCCAGATGCTTCCATCTCGCCCCTGTTTATGTTGTGCGTGACAAAGTAGTTGGGATCGGGAAGATTGGCGGACATGGCCACGGACGAAGAAAGAGAAAACCGCTTGGTTGTCCAGTGGAACAAGCTGATTGTGGAGGATACCCGCGCCGTGAATGCCTTCCGGCCCAGCTCCATCAGCTCCAGGCCGACCACCATGTCGACCTTGCCATCTTCCATATATCCGTCCGGGTAATAGTGGAGGCACCAGTCATGGCCGCCAACGGTGAACCACGACGACTCGATGTAGCAGCCGACACCCATGCCCCTGTGAATGCTGTAATCAGAGATCTTGAACAAGTGCTCCCCCTGCTCCGACTCCGCTGTGCACGTCGATGCGCTCATCAAGATCGACGACATTACAATTTCTTGGTCCTGTCCTGGTGCAGATTGATTGATTCTTGAGGTGATTTCTTTCTTTCTAAATCCAGACAACCCACCCGGCCCTTATATTTATAATAGTATGTAGTACGTATCTGTGTTGATCGAATCGAATTTTTATTTTTTAGAACCTTTGACCCGGAATCTATCCAACAGTCGGTGGCTGGCTCCGTAACCTAGTCGAACACGATCCTCTCCTCTCCAATGCTTATTTTCTGTTTGGGGCCAGTATCTCTACTCCTAATGGAGCAGTTGGTGAATAGTCCGCCGGGTATTTTTTGCTTGGTTTTTTTCGTCTCACCACTTTCGTTGGTTTTATTTCGTCTTCCTCCCACCTGCCTTTTCGCTTCACCACCCACATAAACCCATCAAATTAGTTACCATATAAAAAATAAATCACAATCAATCAAGTATTGATGGACCACCCACATAAACCCATCAGATTAGTTACCATATAAAAAATAAATCACAATCAATCAAGTACTAATGGGATATTTCCTTATATTAATATGATTTTTCTTTTTTTATCATCAATCATCTCTACTGCCTAAAAAAATGCGTAGCTTTCCTTTTCCTGCCAACCGACCGCGTCCCTTCTCCCTACGTCCGCCCTCGTTGCTCTGCCTCCCGCACGAAAAAAAAACCTCTCGTTTGACCTCCCCCAAACCCCGCACGATGGAAAAACACAGCCGCCTGCTTCCCCTTCTCTCGACCGCTCCATACGTCCAGATCGCAGCCCCATCCCCATCCTCCTCTCACGTCACGGCGGCCGATGGACTGCCGCCACCATCCTCCTACCCTCTCGCCGCCGCCGTCCTCCCGCTCGCTCGCCGCCGCCGTCGCCACCAATCCCGGCGAAGGCGTCGTTGCTGCTATGTCGCCTCCTTTCCCCATCCAAGCCTGACCATGGCACTGCGCCCTCTCATGTGTCCCGCGGTGAGGTTTGGGGAGGCGCGACCACAATCCAGTCGGGATCTCACCGCGGACCCGTCCGCTGGGATGGGTGTTGCCTCCGTTGCGAATGTGATCGAAGGGAGGGACTACTTCGTCGTCAAGGTCGGCGAGGTAGCGGCCGATTGGGAGCCCGGTTGTGAACATGGGAGTTCGTCCCCATGGAGGCGGCGGCCGTGGAGATTGGATGTGAAGCAACCCCACTTGCCGGTGGTGGAGGCTTGCCGTCCATGTGCTCCTTTCTTCTCCCGGTATCCCCATTCCTTGCCTCCCATTACAAAAGCAAGCATGAATGAGAGCAGGGGCTGATTTTTATCAATTCATTTCTCATATTTTTAGTTGCTTTTTTGAGATTATACAAGATGCTCCCGATCTGTTTTATCAAATTACTTGGATCGTCTTATGGAATTGACAGCGATCGTATTTTTTACCTCATGTTATTTCTTAATCCTTGTCCCACTAGGCATCCACTACATGTTTGGTAATGACGTGATGTTGAGGCGGCTAGGAGAAGCTCAGCAGCCAGATCAAGGGCTATCGAGATGGATCTGGGAGCCAAGCAGTAGTTCTTCTGTTAAATTTTGGTTATTATCTTTTCTATTGTTCTGATTGTGGGATGGTTGATTTTGACTCGGTGTAACATTTGCATTTGTTTTCCCAGCTTGTTGGCGTAGATGCGTGGCACTGCAGCAACTAATCAAGAGCGAGGGCAGTGCACATCAGAGCTACGCTGAATGTAGCGAGCCAACCACGAATTGGGTATGTTCACACGAGGGATGGGAGAGGAGAGTAACATTAAATATTTCATGATTTGGATGAAAATTTCAGTTCGTAGTTTCTCCGTACGTGGCAACACACTAGCGGTACTCATGGGCTTAGGATGAAAGTAGCGCCAGCAGAATCGATGAGTTGGATGGGAAGGCGGTTGTTGACCTTGTCCCTTTGTGCTTGCCTACAGTGGCTTCCTCACTTACTTGATCATTTAGATTACGATTTCTTGGGTGAGCGAGTTGCTGCAGATTTGTTTTTATCACTTTTTACAATATTTATTGATGTATCTCTAACTCATCGAGTCATTTTTAGCTTTGATTTCCCATATACTCCAGCCTAAATATCCCATGGTCAGAATATTGAACTCTTAAAGTTAATTCTCTCAGTTCTGGTGGCAAATATAATACACATAATCCATATTGTTATGCACTAGCGTGTGTGTGTGAAATAGATGAATTATGGTCCCGTACCCAATAAAATGGATGTGTGTGTGTGTTAGAGAAAGGGAGAGGGGGAGAGAGAGTGAGGAAGAGGGAGGGAGAGAGTGTGTGTGAGGATTTGATGGTAAAAAAGGTCGTCAATGTCGTAATATTAAACTCTTAAAGTTAATGTCGCCCTGTTGCAACGCACGGGCGTTCTTCTAGTCTTCTCTACTACCTTAAAAAAGCCTAAGGTTTCGTAGTCCATCTTACGTATGTCGTTTTCGTCCGCCTCCCTCCCTCGCCCTTCCCCGCAGATTTCTTTTACACAGGTTTGTAGTCAATGATCCGCCGATTTATTAGCACAAGATCATGGCGCTCTAATCACGTTTCCTTCCATAAAACAATTGGGAGACAACGGTATTTGGAAAGGGATTGATTGATGACGACGTGAGAGATAGTCCAAATAGTGTGCCGCCTCCTGCCTTCCTTGCCACACTGCGTTCCACCGGCGCCTGACCTACACGATGTCGGCGCCTTCCCATGACGCCGCAATCCCGGCGTCCCCCCACTACGTCGTCTCACCATGGGCGCGTGCTCCACGGCGGCCTGGAACATGATGGTGCCAATTCAATCCTTTCGCATGGACCTGCCTCCTCTACCAGTCCTCCTATTGGTCAGCGTCCTCTGCTCTCTTCCCTTGCGTTAAGTAATGATGGCCTCGTTGTCGCGCAACCTCCAGATTAGGCATGGAGTGAATGGAGTGTGTCCTCGATGAGATGGCTTCCAAGGGCAGAGGCATCCATAGATGCTCCATCTGGTACCAACCTCATCGTCAGCATGAATTGTCCAAGTAGGTTATTTGTAACGAATTGTCCGTTTAATTGCATCTATGTTTAGTTTGATACCAGCCTTCTGCAACAGGTCAACTTAAAATAGCCATAGCAGCAGGTCAGTAGTTTCATCGTCAAAGTCTTCTTTTTCTGACAATCAACGTCAAAGTCGTTTAGGTTGTTTGGATCTTCCAATAAAAATGTATCTCTTTTATTTTCAGGCTGCTCTCAGGTATTGATTATGGCGTTTTGGGATAAACTTCATGGAGCTAAAACACTGTAACCAATAGGATTATGCGTCTGGTCCATTCGTGTGCATTTGTGCCCACACTCCTGTCACTCCAGCCTATTTGTTTTTCCTATTTGTTACTTAGCCTATTTAACTGTTTTCCTATTTATTATTTCTGATAGGATTAGGTCAGAATAATGATTATATATTCTTTTAACTGTTTCAACCGAGCACTCATGACACTGTAGCCTGCCGAGCCGTTGGCAGAACCGAGGAGGAGGGGCTTCTCCATCACGCTGATCAAAGAGGTGATGACGGAGGACTTCATCGTCATCTGTTGAGCGCCTGCCATGTCGTCGCAATACACTGTCGCACTATCTGAAGAGATAGATAAATCTAATCATCAGTGCCTCATTATATGCTTCCTGATGTCCAATTCTTTTTGTTGTTACTATATTCAACCTTATCTCTGAAATTTTACATCTTTCTGTGTTGCTGCTATATGCAGGTGAATCAAGTTTCGCAAGGTCAGTGATTATTGAACCATCTGGTTAGGAAGAACTTGTTCACGCTTTTCTTTGTGAACAACCAAAATCGTTTTATCTTGAATTATTTTGTTATTCCAGCCAAACGAGTTTGACAGGAGTCTGTACTGGAGAAATACAGTAGGAGCATAAAATCAGAACAGTGGAACAATACTGAGCATCAATTAATCGAAATGGTACCTTGCTCTCACCTTTTCTCCACTACCGCAATTCTTTAAATTCCATATCGGTACAATACATACATCTACTTTACTTACACGTTTACCTTTGAGTTTGATATAGCTGCGCATCTGATGTAAAGGTTGTTTAGGTAGCTCGCATCTTTCGCCCTTTCTTAGGGCTACTCAGGTTTGGCTTTTTTTTTCTTTCGTGGTTGGATTATATATGCTACTTGGGTATTTAAGGATCTGATCGTGCCAAATTTAATAAAATCTTATGATGTCACCAGAGATTGCCTATTTGCTGACTCGCATCGAATTGTAAAAATTCATAGTATGTTCAGGGTTTGATTATTATTATTAATGGACATTCCTTTAGAAAATAACCCAATGGAGCTAGCATATTCTCTTTACTTGATATACCTAGACAAGATGGCTCTATCAGATTAGCTCTGAAAATTCTTTGCGTTGATGAGAAATGATACTGGCTCCCACAATTAATGTACTTGTTGAAAGTACATTTTATTACAGTACAGTCCTAGATTTTCCTTGCCAATGTTAACTTGTTACATTGTTATGGTTTTATTCTGTTTGTCGTACTGGTTGATTAGGGGGGAATTTTACGGTCAAAGAAGAATGTCGAAACTACCTTAATTTGAATAATGGATAAATATAAGATTACTTCACGGTAATATATATTTTCTATGTATAACCCAAGGCGCTGTGCGAACCACTATGACACAAGCATTCCTCCATGTGTCTTCTCATAGGAAGATCCCAACATGGGTGAACAGAAGCAAATTATAACCAAAAAAAAATTTAGAGAAGAGGAGGGGAAGGAGGAGAGTACCGACTTAACGGTAAAATTAATATCTGATGTGTCTGAGACATTGAGAATCCTAACACTATATATTTGAACGATTATACTAGAAATATGTATGATCCGTTGCAACGCACGGGCAATTACCTAGTACCAGACTACAAGGTCCACAATACTTAAGGGACGTCGATAACTGCCGACTGTTCGGTCTGGGGGCTCGCCGGATCGAACGATTCGTTCGGTGCCGGGTGGGGGTATCGATCGAACAATTTCGTTCGGGACAAGAGGAGCCCCAGCCCGAACGCCCCCCAGCTAGCTCCCGTACAGGCCAGCCTTGTGACTAAAAAAGCGCAGTATGGCTCAGTTTTGTAATGTGACTAAAAAACATTTTCTGATCTGTGAAAAAGAAAGCCCAGATTTGCCATGCTATAAAAAGATTGCCATTAAAAGGTGAAAATTGAGAACTAAAAAACCCCAGCAATGCAAACCAGAAATTGCCATGCATCTTTTACAAATCAAATTTTGTCATGGACAAAATGATCTTCGTCTATGCAATTGCACAAAAAAGATAAAAGACATGACAATTTGCATTGTACGTAGTGGTAAAAACATGCGGGCTAAAAATCCCATGAAATAAAGATGAAAGTACAATTTGCCATGGCATTAAAAGTAAAAAAATGGACATGGACCATGAAAATGAAAATGTTAAAGTATAATGGGCACGTATGTAAAAGTAAATTTGCCATGGCAATATTCATAAATTTGCCATGGCAATATTCATAATTTTGCCATGGAAAATAAAATGTGAAAGTTCCATGGAAAGTAAAAAGTAAAAATTGCCAAGACAATAAATAGTTAAAAAATTACCATGTCGGTGTAGGTAATTTAGCCATGAAAATAAATGTAAATTTTTCATGGAAAATAAAAAAGTAAAAATTTACATGGCAATAAAAGTTTTAAAAAAATGCCATGGCGATTTAGGTAAATGTACCATGCCAATTAAGGTTAAATTGCCATGGCAAAAAAAAGTTAAATTCATTTCCATGATATTTTACAGTATACATGAAGACCAAAAAATGTGGATTGAAAATTGCCATCATGGAGATGATACGAAAAAAAAACATGATGATTGAAACAAGAAAGATATGGTAAAGTTGCCATGGCAATAAAAGAAGTAAATGTTGCCATGATATGAAAAAACCAAATTTGCCCTAGTATTCGATTAAAATTGTCATGGTCCATAAATTAAGTTTGGCATGTCCATATGAGGGGTTTTTTCCTATGAAAATGTACAAAATATAAGTACCATTGTACTCCCTCCGTAAAAAAATATAAGTGTACTCCCTCCGTAAAGAAATATAAGGGCGTTTTGTCATGATGTGAAAAAAAGAAATGGTAATTGAAACAAAGAGAAATGGTAAAGTTGCCATGGCAATAAAAAGTAAATATTGCCATGATATGAAAAACACATTATCAATAAAAATCTATTCAGCCATATACCACGACATAAGATTGCCATGGTCAATGCAATAAGTTTGCCATGATGTATGGAATAGAGTTGCCATGGTTACATAGATTGGGAATTTTGCCATGTTGCAAAAAGAAGAAGAAAAACATTCCATGCTCATGGCACAAAATGCGAGCTAAAATACCATGGCAATATTGGAGATTGTTGAACTCGGGTGAAAATTGCCATCATAGCAAAAAAATCATCACTATATAACATGCCCGAAAAAGTGTCAAAGTGCCCATGGCAAAAACAAGACTATATTGCCATGGTCCATGCACTAAGTTTGTCGTGATGTATGGACTATACTTGCCATGGTTACATAGAAAGAACATTTTGCCATGTTGCAAAAGAAGAAGAAAAATTTGCCATGCCCGTGGAAAAAATACGAGTTAAATTGCCATGGCAATTTTGGACATTGTGAACTTGGGTGAAAATTGACATGTTCTCAAACTAGTTTGTTAATGGCAATGACAAAAAATTCTTCGAATGGACATGGCAAAAAGACACAATGAATCATGGCAAAAAATGCATTTAGTTGCTATGAAAAAAACACATCTATAAACAAAAATACTGGTTTTAGTTGCCATGGCAAGTTTGCCATGTTTTTGAACATATAAGGTTGCCTGTTTTCCAACATCGTTAGTTGCCATGGCAAGTTTGCCATGTTTTTGAGCGTCTATAACTTTGCCATGGCAAGTTTGCCATGTTTTTCAACATCTCTAGTTGCGATGGCAAGTTTGCCATGTTTTTTAACATATTAGGCTGCCATGTTTTTGAACATATTTACTTGTCATGGCAAGTTTGCCATGTTTTTGAACATCTATAACTTTGCCATGGCAAGTTTGCATGTTTTTGAACATCTATAACTTTGCCATGGCAAGTTTGCATGTTTTTGAACATGTTAATTGAAGAAGTTTGCCATGTTTTTGAACAAACTTAATTAAAATAAGTTTGTCATGATATGAAAAAAGAAATAATATACATTTGAAGAAAATGGGGCCAAACAATTAGGATGATGGCAAGTTTGCACATGTTGAAGAAACTTTCAGAATTTGTCGTGTTTTAGATAACAGCAATCCTACATTTGCAATGTGACAATGGTTCTAAAATTTATCAAGCCGGTACATGTTATGTTGCCATGGCAAAAAAGGAAAACAACACATATTCATAAACTATAACTACATTTCTCTAGTGGACTTTGCTAAAATCCTGTCGTCCGGAAAATAACAATAGATCCGGACGACCTCCCCGAATCACGCATGCTTAGAGCATCTCCAACAGGCGCCGAACGCGCCGCGCGCAAAAAACTGGTTTGTTGCGCGCCCATCGCCTGGTTTGGCGGCGCTGGCAGCGCTAAACTCCAGCAGCTACAAAAAATGCAGCGGCCGCCGCTTCCAAAGAGCGCAAAAAAAATGCAGCGCGCGAACAACATTTTTTTATTTTAGATAAATCGGAAGCATAGATAAATAAAAACTAGATAGATTGCATAAATAAAAAACAATACAAAGGTATTTTACATCGGTGCAACTAGATAGATAGTTCGAAAGCATAGATAAAACTACGGCAAAACTAGATAGAAACTACTCCAAGTCGCTATCATCATCACCATCATCATCCTCGTCGGTGTCATCCGAGGTATCGAGCCATATGTCCAACCAACGATCATCATCCTCGCTGGTGGCAGAGGAAAAGGAAGAGGAGTCGTGGAAAAGGCGCATGGCAAAGAAAGAGGAAGAGGAGTCATGGAAAAGGCGTGTGGCGAGCGCCGCATTTTATAGGCGCGCCGGAAGGGGTGCGCCAAAAAAGGCGCGCGAGTTTCCCGCAACCGCTGAAGCACGGCAAAACGTCTCGCGCGCGCTAGAAGCTGGGTTTATCGCGTGCGCGTCTTTTGGCTCGGCCGTTGGAGATGCTCTTACATGCAATGCAAACTCCCTCACGCGCGCACATGTAGACTCCCTACCGCAAGAGAGAATTGCATGCGTGTGTTATTCTCAGCTAGTTTCAAACATGTATGCATATAAAACAAAAAAGCTGATGTTAGCAAAGATTATATCTAAAACGAAAATTTAAAATGTTTTGTAGCTCAAACCGTCACCTCGATTGAAAAATTGTCTTCATATAAAAGAATCGTCGCGACGAGACCTTCGAAACTAGATCCCATGTTGATATGTTTCGTCAATTTTTTTCCGGGTACAAAGTTACCACATGAGTGCTACACAAGTTATCATGCCAGTTGAACATATGTTATCATGTTGTTTACAGAGAATTATTGGGGCAAAAAATAATAATTCCGTCCACCTTCTTCTCATATGTGCACATTCACGCATACCCTAGAGGATATAAGAGGATATAAAATGCTAATGTCATGGAAAATTTCACCGAAATTCAAAAAAATTACAAATGTTTTGTAACTCAAACTGTCGCTCCGATACAAAAAACATTTTCACATAAAAAATGTTGTGACAAGACCTTCAAAACTAGTTCTCATGTTGGTACATTTAGATGATTTTTTTTCTGGTCAAAGTTACCATGCGTTGGCAAACTAAGTTATCAGCTCTGGTGTATGTATATTACCATACTATTTACACATGAATTATTGGGGGTGTTTTTGAAAAATCCCCGATCAAAAAGTTACCATACAAGGACTAAGTAAGTAATCAGCTCAGTTCAGCATATTTTTCTATGTTATTTACACATAAGTTATGATAGTACTTTTTGACGACCTTTTTCCCGGGTCAAAAAAGTTACCATGATGTTTGTATGTGAGTTATCATCTCTATTGTGCATAAATCATCATGTTATTTATATAGAAGTTACCGGGTATATAGTTTCAAATAAAAGCCCCCAGGGCAAAATAGTTACCATGGTGGTTGTAATTAAGTTACCACAACTGATGTGCATAAATTACCATGAAGTTATCGGGTGGTATGTTTTCAACTACTTTTTTCTAGATCAGAAGTTATCACGTTGTTTGTACGTGACTTATCAAATTTGCGGTGCATAAATTATCCCTCTATTTACACAGAAATTACCGAGGTATATTTTCAACAACTTTTTTTTTCTCAAGGTAAAGTTATCATCGTGTTTATGCATGCGCTATCACATGGCGAGAGAGCAATAGTAGCATGCAAGCATGCATGATAGATCATGGTTGGACAACGACATGCTCATAGCAGGAGGACCATCGGAGTGACAGCAACAACATGCAAAAGGACCATCACCCGATCATGATACAACATTGCCTGACGTCGTTTGGATCTGTTGCGAAGTTCCGACCGTTCACAAGATAGATTTCTTGATGAACAAAATGGTAACTTATGTACCACAAGTGTGATAACTTACGCAGCACACATGTGGTAGCTTTTTGACAAAAAAAGTCATCAAAACATATCAATATGGGATCTAGTTTCGAAGTTTTTGTCGCGACAAATCTTTTATGTGAAAACGGTTTTTTGATCGGACCTACGATTTTAGCTACATATTATTTTGAATGTTTGCATTGTGAAGTATTTTTGATGACACCATCATTTTTCTCATGCATGCATACATGTAAATGGCTGGGCGTGTTTTGGCTGAAAGCGAGATGCGCTGATTAGGAAGAAGGAAAGCGACATGCGATATGATTAGGTAAAAGGAAAAGTGCCATGCACATGATTAGCAGCAAGGGTGTGAGGGGGAGAGAAAACATGATACATCTACTCCGCCAGCCAAAATGTGGCCAAACATGATAAATGCGTCTCATCGGATCCTCAAAAATTCGGCCACATCATACCCCAGATTGATCCAGCAATCTGATGGATCAAAAATTCCTAAGTCACGCCCCTGCATTAGCAAAAGCCCGATTTCCCCATCGTTTGACATCATACCTGAATCACCTCAAAACAGAAATAATCACAAGCAGCACAGAACGGGGATTCATTTCGTACCTTCAGCAAACAGAACGCGCAGGATGCAGGGCACCTCCTCGCCGTACGCCTCCTCCCTCACGGTGACGCTCCACCTCGTCGAGAACCTTCAAATCGACACCAGCACCTCCTCCTCTCCTCTGGCGGCCCGACGAGACACCGACGCACCTCCTCCTCGCCGTACGCCTCCTCCCTGTTGTGGCGCTCTGCCTTCTCGAGCAGCCTTCAGCGCCGCGACCACCTTCGCTCCCGTTCGTGGCGGCAGGAGAGCGCCGGACCTAACCTCTCCGTCCACGTGTTGTGGAGAGGAGCCGAGGACGCGCGGGTCTCCGCCGCCATCCTCCTCCTTGCTCTCAGGCGCCACAACCTCACCGTCGCAACCACCGGACGGCGGAAAATTTGCGGCGCTGGATCTTGCCGTTGCCGGGGGCCTGCCGACGCTGCGAGGACGGCGACGCCGATGAGGACGCCGCGGAGGAGTCGCGCCGGCAGCGGGACCACTTGTTGCGCCCGACTGCAGCAGCACGTCGCCGCCGACAGTGCCGGTGGCCGCGCCGGGTGGAGCTCGGGGAGGTCGTGTCGGAGGAGTCGGAGGGGTGGTGGTGGCCGTGGTCCCGCGCCGGGCTCCTGGCAGCCGACGGCAACATCTGTTGCGGTGCACGTGCCCGCACCGGCGGATTGGAGTCCGGAGGCGGCGAAAGAGGCTTTTAGAGTATAAGTCTATTCGTATTGTAATCTATCTCTATTACCTAATCTGTCTTGGTTTTGTAATCTATATAAACAGCCTTTCGGCGCCGATCAATACAACAATTACTTCTCCAATATCTCAATCTATCATGGTATCCGACGCCTAGGTTTTCCAGATCTGGTAGGGCTCACACTGCTACCTTGCCCACCGATTCAAATTTCCCCTCTTCTCCATGGCCGAGTTCCGCGCCACGGTGCCCCACCCCTACCTCCTCCTCTACAACTACTCAAACACCTCCCTCCAAACCCTATGTTCTCCCTAGCCGACACCATTGCCGACGTCTCTCCCTTCATACCAATCTCATTAGACCTCGGCATCCACAACTACTACCATTGGCGCCACCTCTTCATCATCCATCTCGGCCATGGCCACGCCACCACATTGATCCCTCCTACCCGCCACAGCCTCACCGATCCTTGCTGGGTGAAAGATGATCTCGCCATCATCCAAAGTTGGATTTACACACGCATCTCCACCTGAGCTTTTCAATCGGTGTCCGACGATGACGCCACCGCCGCCGATCTCCGGGCTTACCTTCAACACTATTTCAGACAACTCCGACGGGCGAATCAACGCGCTCAACACCGAAGCTACGCAACCATGCAGGAGATGTCCCGATCTCCATCTTACGCCCGTGAATCAAGGCTATTGGCGATGAACTCCGTGAACTTGATGATCACGTCGAGGATCGCACTCTCATCAACGCCTCCTCCAAGGTCTCGGCGATCAATTCGAGAAGCAGCGGTCCTTCATCCCCATGCTCAAGCCGTACCCCACCTTCAAGGAAGTCCGCTCGATCCTCCAAAGAAGAAGAGAAGAACCAGGGCTCGCCAAGGCGCCAGCAGGCGCCGCGGTGTTTCATCTTTGTCGCGCCCTCTTACGAAGCTCCCACGCTGGGCCATGCGGCAACCGATCGCCCCTCCAACTCCTGTTGTGGTTGCTGGCCTCAACACCACCACCAGTGGCGCCCGAGTCCCAACTACAAGGGCAAGAATCCCGTCTCACCGGCCTCCTGCATCTCGTCTGCCGGGACTGCACCACCTCGTCATCCACCGCTCCGCGCCACCAGCTCCGTCGCCATGGCCTCCTCAAGATGATCCTTGGACTGGCCTCGTCGAGCTTGGTCGATGCCATGGTCGGCCGCCTCGCCGTATGGTGCTCCTCCTGCAGACACGGGCATGTGGAGCCGGTCTTCGCCCAGCCACAGGCTCTCCGGGACTCCTTGGACCCAGGCAGCCGGCGCACGTCTACACCGCCACTCCTACTCCGCCTTACCAAGAGGCAGGACCACGATCGCCCTACAACACCATGCCGGCCTTCTACGGCAACATGCAGCCCCAATCGCATACTACCCATCCGCTATCCCCTACGCCAACATGCAAGTTCCTGGCCCCTCTGCTCCTCCCCAACAGCGGCTTGGGACCAAGCCGCCTTCATCAACGCCATGAACAATTTTGTCCTCAACGACGCAGTACGGATTGGATTTTTTATTCGGTGCATCAATGCATATGTCTTCAAATATGAATTTATTGTCGACTTGTTTCCCTTCGCTTTTCCACTATCACCATTGGCGATGGCTCCACCATCCTCGCTTTCATGCATTGGTCACTCTTACATCCCTTCCTCTCATGCCAATTTTCTTCTACGCAATATTCTTGTGGTTCCTTCCATCATCAAAAATCTTATCTCTGTTAGACAATTTTGCATTGACAACAAAGTTATCCTGGCCTTTGACCCTTTTGGTTTGTCTGTGAAGGATCGACAACGGGGCGGTCCTCGCTTCGTACAATAGCACGGGCGATCTTTATCCTCTTCATGGCGCGCCACATCCACCTCTCGTGCCATGCTCGCCTCTGTTGATCTATGGCATCGTCGTCTGGCCGCCTCAAAGAAAAAACACTTTGACGTCTTTACTCCAAGAATTTTGTATCCCTAGTTCTAGCAGTCCTCATAATCCCTCTCTCTGTAATGCATGTCAATGTGGCAAACATGTTAGATTACCTTTTGGAACCTCTACTACCATTAGTACTTTTCCTTTTGAGTTACTTCACTTTGTGATTTATGGACCTCTCCAGGTCCCTAGTGTTTACGGTTATAAATATTATCTTGTGATCTTGGATGATTATTCTCACTATACTTGGACCTTTCCTCTTCGCGCTAAATCTGAAGTACCTGCAATCTTTCTCAACTTTCGACAATATGTAATCACACACTTTGGCTTGGCAATTCGATTTATTCAATGTGATAACGGTCGTGAATTTGATAACACCCAAAACCGCACCTTCTTTATCTCTCAAGGCATCCTTCTTTGTTTTTCATGCCCTTATACATCTTCTCAAAATGGTAAAGCTGAACGTTGTCTTCGCTCTATTAATGATGTTCTTCGCACATTGCTTTTACAAGCTTCTCTTCCTTCCCGTTTTTGGGTTGAAGCCCTTCGCACCGCCACACTACTTCTTAATATTCGATCAACTAAAACTTGCCCTCTTTATTCGCCTTTCCAATCTCTTTTCTCTCCCACCCTGACTATTCTTTTCTGCGTGTTTTTGGCTGTCTATGCTTTCCCAACATCGCCTCTACCGCTTCCAACAAACTAGAACCACGCTCACTACCTTGCATTCACCTTGGTCTTTACGATGATCACAAAGGATATCGTTGTTTGATCCATCTTCCGGTCAGATCATTCTCTCTCGTCATGTCACATTCGATGAAAATACTTTTCCTTTTTACATCACTACAACCACAAAACCAATTCCACCACAATCCTCCACCACCAAAACCCCTTCCCTAGTTCGTCCTTCGGTCATCTCTGCTCCCATGGAATCTTGTTCCGTCTCTCCGCCGAATCGCCCACCGTCGACCACCCTCCCGCCCCATCCCCACCTCTCCCAAGAATCGCATCCTCTACCCCAGCCGTCTTTCCCTCACCACATCCTACCACGGCAACCACCTCGACACCCACCACCTCTGATTTTTCTTCCTCACCGTCTTCTTCAACCGAAACCCACCGCCACCCAATGCCGTTTCTTATACCACCGCTCACCAATGATCATGTCATGTGCACCCGTGGAAAACGAGGATTTCTTCTCCCACCAAACGCGTCTCAATCTTACCACCACCCCAACCATCTCTCCAATTCCAACTAGTTATAAGCGAGCTCTTCTTGACCCTCTCTCGCTTTCCGCTATGCGTGATGAATTTGAAGCTCTTCAAAGAAATAATACATGGACTCTTGTTCCCAAACCTTACGGTGTTAACATTGTTTACGGCAAATGGGTTTTTCGTCATAAATTTCATTCCGATGGCACTCTCGCTCGTTACAAAGCTCGTTGGGTGTGTCGTGGTTTCTCCCAAAGACATGGTATTGACTTTGATGAGACTTTTTCTCCTGTTGTTAAACCAAGCACTATTCGTGTTGTTCTTAGTCTTGTTGTTTCCTCTTCTTGGCCTATTCATCAACTTGATGTTAAAATGCTTTTCTACATGGCACTCTCAATGAAACTGTTTATTGTCAAGAACCCTCCGGTTTTGAGAATCCCTCCTCTCCAAATTTTGTTTGTCTCCTCCACAAATCTCTTTATGGCCTTAAACAAGCTCCTCGTGCATGGTTTCAATGCTTTGCTACTTTTATTCAAACCATAGGCTTTATTCCCTCCAAAGCCGATTCTTCTCTCTTTGTTTATCAGTCTCCTACTCACACTGCCTACCTCTTGCTCTATGTTGATGATATCATTCTCACGGCTAGTTCTGATTCTTTTCTTCAACATACCATCTCTTCTCTCAATCGGGAGTTTTCCATGACAGATCTTGGTCCTCTTCATCATTTTCTAGGTATTCATGTTTCTCGCACAACATCTTCCCTCTTTCTTTCTCAACGATCATACATTTTGGACTTGCTTTCTCGCTCGGTATGTCCGATTGTCAACCCTCTCGTACTCGGCCGACGTTGGTGCTAAAGCTGTCGGTTGATGGTGATCCTCTTACGATCCTACTTTATATCGTAGCATCACCGGCGCTCTTCAATATGCCACTCTTACTCGTCCCGAAATCTCCTATTCTGCTCAGCAAGCTCGTCTCTTTATGCATGATCCTCGTGCTCCTCATCCGCTCATGCAGACGCATTCTCCGCTATTTAAAAGGCACTCTTGATCACGGTCTCCTTATTAATTCTTCTTCACCTACAAGCTTGACAGGTTTATTACGATGCAGGGCAGGTTGTCTAGATACTCGACGATCTACATCCGGATTTTGCGTTTATTTGGGTGATAATCTTGTTTCTTGGTGTTCTAAAAGGCAGGTAACAGCTTCTGTGTCTTCTGCTGAGGATGAGTATAGGGCGGTTGCTCACGCTGTGGCTGAGGCGGTGTGGCTACGGCAGCTTCTCGTTGAACTTCATCATCCGCTCCCACGTGCTACCATTGTTTACTGTGATAACATCTCTGCAGTCTACATGGCTTCCAATCCAGTTCAACATCGTCGCACAAAGCACATTGAGATTGGCATTCACTTTGTTCGTGAAAAGGTGGCTCTTGGTGAGGTTCGCGTTCTTCATGTTCCTACAAGTGCCCAATTTGTCGACATTTTTACCAAAGGACTCCCGATTGCATCGTTCACCGACATACGCTCCAGTCTCAACATTGTTTCACCTGACGTTGAGACTGCGGGGGGATCTTAGAGTATAAGTCTATTCGTATTGTAATCTATCTCTATTAGTCTAGTCTTGGAGCCCAAGCTTTGTAATCTATATAAACAGCCCTTGAGGCCCCGATCAATACAACAATTACTTCTCCAATATCTCAATCTATCAGAGGCCAGTCGGGAACCATCGGTGGAGGCGGCTGGGCCTCCGTCGTCTCTGAAGGATCTCGAGGCCGGCTTGCGTGCGACGTAGCCGTTCGCGAGCGGGAGGCAGTCCGGGCTGCAGGCTCAGCTCATCGGATCCTCGCCGGAGGTGCGCAGGGCGCGGCGTATCTGACCCAATCGGGAAGGGGGTGGAGCGGCGCGAGGCAAAAAAGAGTGGGAGAGGATACTGGACAGGAGCGGCGCGAGGAAGAAAGGACTGGCGTGTGGGAGGGGATTGCGTTAGTTAAGAATAGAATAGTTGCTTATTAATTAAGTTAGTTAAGATTAAGTTAAGGACGCTGATAAGTGCTACACGTGTGGTATATTCAACATACGTCTACACACCGTGTAAGGTGTGAGCACGAGGCAGCCCACACGGGGTGTGTGTGGGCGGATATTAGAATTGCCCACACGTGTGGGTGCGGCTACTTCGTGCCACACGCCAACAAGTACTACTCATCTCCATCCGGCGCGTGTGGCACGAAGCAAAAATGCCCACACGTCCTGGCGCAACTACGTTAGGTACACTGCGGGATGACGATTTAGTTGCCATCTTGGTTGGCAGATGTAGTTATCCGGGATGGCAAGTGTAGTTGTAAAAGCATGGAAACTCTATCTGTTTTGGTTAACTATAGTTGCCATGTCTAATTTATGATAGTTGTCGCGTGTAACCAAACCGTAGTTGCCGTGTGTGATTAACTACTTGCCACATATGGTCAAACAGTAGTTGCCATGTGTGTTTATCTAGTTGCCATGTGTGGTCCAACCATAGTTGACGTGTGTGATTAACTACTTGCCACATATGGTCAAACAGTAGTTGTCATGTGTGGTCCAACCATAGTTGCCATGTGTGTTTATCTGGTTGTTGACGCGTAAATCGCAGCTTGCCGTCTAGCAAAAATCACGGTTGCCATGTGTGTTTACCTAGTTGCCGCGTTCGTCTAACTGCAGTTGCCATCCATAACGTAGGAGTGTCGTGTGGGCGAAAAGTAGTTCGCCCACACGCGCATGAACTAGGTGGCTGGCTGTGTGGGTAGAAACTAGTTCGCCCACACAGCGCAGCTGGCAAACAACATGGTGCTAGCGTGTAGGCAAACTCTCCAACGCCCACACACCAGCCCCGTCCTACGTGGCACACAAAATCAACCTTTTCGTGCCAAGATTCGTGCAAAAAGCACTGGACGACGATCGAGGCGTGTGGGCGAGTTGGGTAACGCCCACATGTGTGGGCGTTAGTGTTTCCGTAAGTTAATTGTTAGATAGATTGCTTGGTTCTCAAGCAACCATGTACTTCCTTGGCTCTCAAGGCAACTATGTAATTTCTTGGCCTCAAGTAAATATGTGTTTATTTGACCGCCAAGCACTATGTGTACTTCCGCCTGGGTATAAATACCCTACATCTATCATCAATAAAGACTAATGGATCATCTTTCATTCAAACTCTCTCGTTCTTTACTTTCTACTTCAAACACGTTATCACGCACACCTCTACCAAGAGCATTAGGCCACGCTACAAGCGAAAACGAATGGAAGAAGAACAGGAAAAGAGGAACGACGACACCATGCTCGCCCTAACGACGAGACCCTATCCGGCGACGAGGATGCGACGGCGCTCGGCCTCGATGGTGCTCCTCTAGGTGCTCCAGAGGCCATCGCACGGCGGTTCGTCCCGACGCAGAAACCTCCGGACGTCGAGGTCCTCAAGCACGGCGCCGGTGCTTTACGGCACGCGCGGACCATGAGCGGCTGTGGCGACGACGCCCTCAGGCGCGGCGCGGAAGTCGGCGATATACGCCTTCGGCTCGCGGCGCAATCCGGCGGCTCTGTCAAGCGCGGACGGGACGGGCCACAACGACGGTGGCCAACGGCGCAGCGATGCCCGACCTAGCCTTGCATCCCCACGCGCGCCCAAATGTCAGGACCCTGCTGACCTGCAGCTCCTAACTGAAGAGCAGAGCAGTTACTCTGAATAATTCGACAGCGATGACGAATCGGTACTCACTTGGGAACGGACGGCTGAGATGGCACCGATGGAAATCAAGGGACGACAGGCGTAACGGTCACTGTTTCTCTTCACGCCGTTGCCGCCACCATCCTGAAGGCTACAGTAACGGAGAGCGTCCGCACCGGCGTCGCCACCAACCTGCCAGCTATTTAGCCCCTCAAGACGAGTCTGGAATCATCTTTCCCCTTCTCCAAGTTGTAATAGCTAGCTTAAACTAAGAACCCTAGGCTACTTGGTAGAAATTCGGGGCAGATCCTCGATCTGAACCTTGTATCTGTAACTCTGTTGCTGGAACTTATCAAATCGGGGCTAGTTCGTGTATTCGGTGCGTCGATCGCGTATTCTGTTCTTGTCAATTGGTATCAGACGCCAGTCGTTCCTCGGAGGCGGATCGATCGAAGCAGGCTGTGGTTGAGTTTCGGCTTTGTAAAATCCCACGGCGGGCTGTCGATCGCGGCGGTGGGGGTCGTCGGTGACGGATTTTTGGCGGCGGAAGGGCGAGGTCACGGGCCAGGGTTGCAGACGAGTTCTGTGGTAAAATTCCGGAGCCAGTGATCGCCATGCCTACCAGGACGAAGCACATGGATGAGATTTCGGAGGAGCTCGAAACTCTCCAGAGCAAAGTCGCGGCGCTCGGCCTGAAACAGGACAAGATCCAGGATCAGATGGATCTGTTCAACAATCGCCTGCAGACGGTTGATTCCTTAGAGAAACAATTGGGCAAGGTGGAACTCCTGGTTGAAAACAATTCCAAGGTTCAGCAGGAGATTTTCACTATCCTAAGAGAAATGCGGTCTGAAAATCCCAGCCCACCCTCCCTTGTTCCTCAAGTAGAACCAACAGTGGTCTTGCCACAACGGCAAAATCAGCAGGCACAACTAGAATCTCGAGAGCGAGAGCTGGCAAATCAAGGGACAACAATAGTCCAGCAGCGAGTGCAGCAGTTCCAGGGACAATCTTCTGGCACTGCTAGAAATGAGGGACAACAAGCACCACTATTCGGGCAGACGACAACACAGTATCAATCTGACAGAGCTATGCAGTTCATGAAATCAATCTCCAAAGGACCTAAACTGGACTTTCCTAACTTTAGTGGTGAAAATCCATTGGGCCGGATAAGGCAAGTTAACAAGTACTTTCAGTTAGCACAAACTCCTGATAAATGCAAGGTGGATCTAGCACTGACTTATATTGTGGGTCGAGCTGATAATTGGGTGAGAAGTGCCCGAATGGATAACAAAATATTGTCATGGCAAGAATTCTGTAGAGCACTGTGTGACATATTCTAGTATTTATGAAGTACTGGAAAAATTCCACAATCTGAAGCAGAATACACTGTCAGTAGCTGCTTACACTAACAAATTTGAGGAAATCATGGCAGTTGTCAGAGATGAGCACCCTTATTTACAGGAGAATTACTACATAGTCAGTTTTGTTAATGGATTGAAACCTAGCATAAGGTGCAATCTCAGACCACAAAGACCAACTACTCTCAACCAAGCATACTGGTTAGCCAGAGACTATGAGAGTGGATTGCAAGCTAAATATCAGTCTTATCAGGATAAACAGTTATAGTACCACTCCACACAGCAACATAAAGCAACAATTCCAGCAGCACCTAACTTACAGGTTCCACAAGCAGCACCTGCCACAAGGAAACCAGGAGTATGTTGGAGATGCAATGGTCCTTGGACACTTGGACATAAATGCAAACAAGCCCCTGCAATTCATGCTATAACAGGAGAAAATGAGTTCACAGAACTTTCTCCTGAGGAAGAAGCTCAATTAGCAGTCCTAGCAGCTGAAGGACATATAACTGAAACAGCAGCTGAAGGACATATAACTGAAACAGCAGCTGACTGTATGCACATATCTGCACAAGCAGTTTCAGGAAATTCCACTTCCTCTACACTAGCAGTCCATATCTCTATTGGGGGCAGACAAGGAGTTGCTTTGATTGATACAGGCAGCACTAATACATTCATTGACCTCAAGTTTGCTCTCAAAGCCAAATGTTCTCTCATGAACACTCCTACTAAGAAAGTGACAGTAGCTGGGGGAGGCTCTCTCACTTCCGGTGCCTGTGCTCAGTCCTTAAAATTCAGAATTGGAAATGAGCTATTCTGCAATGATCTGACAGTACTAGAACTGCAAGGATATGATGTGGTGATTGGTTGTGACATGCTCAAAAAGCACAGCCCCATTTCAATGGATTTTGAACAAAGAACTGTCACATTTACCAAAGATAAAACTACTCAAGTTACATTTACTGACTGCACAAGTACTGAGCCAGCAAAAGTGATTACTGCAGAAAGCATGGACAAACTGTTGGACAGTGGAGCAGTAGGCTTTGCAATGAGCTTACATTTCATGACCACTGGTCACCTTCCACCAGTACAAGAGCAGCACACTCCTGAAGATATCCTAAAAGTATTGGAACAATATAAGGAACAGTTTCAGGAACCAACTGAGCTACCACCCAAGAGGGAATGTGATCATGCAATTCCTCTTCAAGAAAACTCTACACCACAAAATGTAAGACCATATAGAGTCCCACATTTACAGAAGAATGAGATGGAACAACAAATCAAAATCCTTCTGGCTAGAAACATCATACAACATAGCATGAGTCCATATGCATCTCCTGCTATTTTAGTCAGAAAGAAAGGAGGAACATGGAGACTGTGTATAGATTACAGGAAACTGAATGCACAGACAGTGAAGAATAAATTTCCTATACCAGTGATTGAGGATTTATTAGATGAAGTCCATGGGGCAGCAATATTCAGTAAGTTGGATCTCAAGTCAGGATACCACCAGATTAGAATGAAACCTGAAGATATACACAAAACTGCATTCAGAACATATTCAGGCTACTTTGAGTTTTTGGTTATGCCCTTTGGTCTCACTAATGCCCCTGCAACCTTCCAGGCACTCATGAATAGGATATTTGCACCTTATTTGAGAAAGTTTGTCTTGGTCTTCTTTGATGACATCCTAATCTTCAGCAAAACACAAGAAGAGCACAAGGAACACTTAAAAATAGTGATGGACATTTTAAAGAAGCACAATCTCTTCCTCAATAGGTCCAAGTGCATATTTGGGACATATACTGTTCAATATCTGGGCCATGTGATATCTGCACAAGGTGTTGCAACTGATCCTGAGAAGATAACTGCAGTAAAGAAATGGCCTATTCCAACAAATACTACAGAGTTAAGGAGTTTCTTGGGGTTGGCAGGGTACTATAGGAGATTCATCAAAGATTATGGATTCATTTGCAGACCACTACATGACTTACTGAAGAAAGATGCATTTCTGCGATGTAAACACAAACTAAAGCATTTCAGACATTACAAGAAAGTCTAACAAATGCACCAGTGCTGGCTCTTCCAGATTTTTCTATCCCATTTGTCCTGGAGTGTGATTCTTCTGGGGCTGGAGTTGGAGTTGTTCTCATGCAAAACAACAAACCTATTGCCTATTACAGTAAATCACTGGGCCCTAAAGCAGCTGCAATGTCAACTTATGAAAAGGAAGCAATAGCAATTTTGGAATCCTTAAGAAAGTGGAGCCACTATTTTCTAGGATCCTCACTAATCATCAAGACTGACCACCAAAGTTTGAAGTTCATCACAGAGTAGAGAATTTCAGAGGGCATTCAACACAAGCTTATGCTCAAACTATTGGAATTTAATTATGCCATTGTGTATAAAAAGGGCAAGGAAAATAAAGTTGCTGATGCCCTTTCCAGGAAACCAAATCTCTTGGCAATTTCTATGGCAGTGCCCAACTGGACTGATAACATAGAACAGTCCTATTAGCATGATGATACATGTAAAAATCTCATTGCAAGAATTACTGCAGGAGCAACAAATCTCTCTTCATATTCTTATACTGCTGGCATACTCAGATACAAGGGCATGATTTATGTGGGTAATGATGAGGATTTCCAACAACAGTTGCTCTCCACCTTCCACTCTTCTCCTATTGGGGGCCACTCTGGAATTAGAGCAACCTACCATAGAATCCATAGAATTTTCCACTGGCCTAAACTCAAAGCTATGGTGGAAACTTTTGTGCAGCAGTGCCCAGTGTGTCAAAGGTCAAAAGGGGAACATTGCCATTATCCTGGACTGTTAGACCCCCTCCCAATTCCTGGAGACACATTTCTATGGACTTTGTGGTAGGATTGCCCAAGTCACAAGGAAAGGATGTGATCTTAGTGGTTGTGGACAGATTCACTAAATATTCACATTTTATTGGTCTGTCTCATCCTTTCACTGTCAATACAGTCCTGCAAGCCTTCATTGACAATGTGTTCAAACTCCATGGCATGCCCATATCTACGGTAACAGACAGAGACAGGATTTTCACAAGTAATTTTTGGCAAGCTCTGTTCAAATCCATGGGTGTTAAACTAAATATGAGCACAACCCACCATCCTCAGTCTGATGGTCAAACTGAGCGTGTGAACCAGTGTTTGGAAGCTTATCTCATAAACATGGCCTTTAATGAACCAAAGAAGTGGTATTCTTGGCTAGCACTAGCAGAGTGGTGGTTTAACACATCTTACCATACAGCAACAAAATTCACGCCATTTCAGTGTCTTTATGGATTTCCCCCTCCTCAGATAGGAGAAGTATCTGTTCCTGGACCCACTGATTTTGAGGCCATAGCATTCCAACAGGAAAAAGACCATATACAACAACAGCTCAAACACAACTTGATCATAGCACAACAGAGAATGAAAAAGTATGCAGACAGAAACAGGACAGATAGACAGTTTCAGGAAGGAGGGATGGTTTACTTAAAAATGCAGCCTTACAGATTAGCAGCCTTCAACATACGCACAGGGTTGAAGCTGGCTACAAAATTTTATGGACCTTGCAGAATCTTTACAGAAGATCGGCAACTCCTCATACAAACTGTTACTACCTGATAATGTACAGATACACAACGTTTTCCACGTCAGTCAATTGAAAAGACACTTGGGGCCCTTGGCCGTACCAGCTCCTGGGTTGCCATTGGTGGGCGAGTCAGGCAAGATCAAGGTTTCTCCAGTATTGGTACTACAAACTCGAGCTGTTCCACGACCTCCCAAACTTGTCACGCAATGGCTCGTGCAGTGGCTCAATATGTCACCTGAAGAAGCAACTTGGGAAGATGTCATTAAGTCCACCTTCCCTGAGTTCTTCAACTCCACCATTCGCTCTTGGTTTCCAACAACCGATCCTCGAGGGCAAGGATCGTCTTCAGAGGCGGGCAATTGTCAGGACCCTGCTGACCTGCAGCTCCTAATCAAGAAGAAGCAGGCGATTACTACTGAAGAATTCGACAATGGCGATGACGAATCGGTACTCACTTGGGAATGGACGGCTGAGATGGCACCGATGGAAATCAGCAGACGACAGGCGTAACGGTCATTGTTTCTCTTCACGCGTTGCCGCCACCCTCCTGAAGGCTACGATGTGAAGAGCGTCCGCCGGCGTCGCCACCAACCTGCCAGCTATTTAGCCCCTCGAGACGAGTCTGGAATCATCTTTCCCCTTCTCCAAGTTGTAATAGCTAGCTTAAACTAAGAACCCTAGGCTACTTGGTAGAAATTCGGGGCAGATCCTCGATCTGAACCTTGTATCTGTAACTCTGTCGCTGGAACTTATCAAATCGGGGCTAGTTCGAGTATTCGGTGCGTCGATCACGTATTCTGTTCTTCTCACCAAGCCCTCTAGTCGGATCACGGCCCTGACCTTCAACGGCGTCGGCGGCTAGAAAAGAAAAATCCCTAGAGGCGAATCGTAACTGCACGGCGGCGATGGTTTTCCATGGCTACCACGGAAGCACGCATGGTGGCACGGGACAATCTTATCCCTTCAGCGACTTTTCAATTAAGCCCTTTGATTATCTATTCACCCGGCGCACGTCCATATAGTTACCAGTTCAGCCCACTGACTTAACAGGACGTTAAGTGGAGTACCAATCTGGCTTAGTGTGTTTTACGAATATAAAACATCAGTCTGTTTGAGTTTTGCTGTATAGCCTTCTGACTTTACTGTTTTTAGTGCTAAGTGTTTGCTTGTGTTTAAGCCTCGTCTTTTCTTTGGACTAGACCATAACCCCATAAGTTCTTTCCAAATGGCATAAAAATATAATTATGCACCATTTACATCATGTAAGATATCATTTGAAGCTCATGTCTTCATATATTACAGAAATATGTAAACCATTAAGTTCTGCATATATATGTATTACCACAGCAATACTAATGCAAAACCATGTTTTGCGTAAATTTATTCCTTCGGAATTTAAGACATTATATACGTCTTTGCCACAAACATTTCCTAAGGCATACGTTTTAGGAGAACAACTATATATTATTATTTTTGCAATTTTTTTGTTGCAAATTTAAATGTAATTCAAACATGAGTTATGAAGTGTCATACTCAATATGACTACTCGCATTCATTTGCGAATCACAAGGTAATAGTGGCATCTACTGCACAATTTGCAGATTATCCACCAATATTGTAAGGTCTACATCTTGTCATTTTGATAAGATGACTACCTTCAAGTGCTCTTCCAAATATTAATGTGACTATTCCAAATGTTATTTGTGAATCACAAGGTATTGGTGGTATCTACTGCACCATTTTCAGATTATCCACCACTACTGTGAGGTCTACATCTTGTTATTTTAACAAGATGACTACCTTCGAAGTGCTCTTCCAAATATTAATATTATATGTGACTACCTCAAGATATCATAAGGTAATATTGGCATCTACTGCAAATTTTGCAGACTGTCCACTATTACTGCAAGGTCTACATCATGTCACTTTGACAGATGATTACCTTCAAAGTGATTTCACACATTTTGCATAACATAAGGTAATAGAATTATGAACATCTACTAACAAAAGTCAGACTATGTTTTCTATTACTGCAAGATCTACACCGCATCCGATGATTATTTTCAAAGTGTTATCCTATATAAATTAAGGTCTACACATATGAGTGTATAGCATCAGCTATCATAAAATTTTCTCCTGCAAAGCAATTATTGTTGTTCACTAAAACTATTTACTCTCATAGTAAAAAAAATATTGATCTTACATGTTACAATGGCATTTTTCTTCTAGTATCAATTATTTCAGCATCATTTTGCTTGAATAAGCCGTGGAAAATTACACAAATATTACTATTTGTGATGATATTGTCGTCCATACATCACGGTGGAGACCATAATTTATAGCAAAGATCGAGTGTCTCAAACACTATTACAAGATCCACATCACATTTTTGGTTGTTATTTTATAGTGATAAACCCCATTTTCGAAAAATGCCATGGCTATTCTCTTGATAGCTAAATTTGTACATATTCATTTTATATGTCGCAAACTTCACTTAGTTCTCAATCTAAGTACATTATAGATGAGTATTTATTCACTTTGAATATTTTCCTTGAGAGAAACATGCTACCATGAGCACATCACGAATGATCACCCATTCGTTTTTCAAAACCTCAGGTCTATTGCATCCAACTCTGTCACATGATCAACTTCAAGTTTAGATCTCGTGATCAAATATTTTCATATGCGGATCTACTTGAAAAGTTCTCAATACACTTAATTTACATCCTCTTATGATGGTACTACAATTTTCCATAATGAGGAACATGGAATTTCTTAAATCATTAGATTCACCCAACGGGTGGTACGCCATTATTTTAAATTCTTGCTAGTATTGATAATACTAAGCAAGTAATTAGTCATGAAATAGAACCTTGAGGAATTCAAATTAAAAATGGAGGCTAGAAGACAACCAAAGACAAAATTTCCTCTTAATAGGGAATATATCATTTTCAAACGATCACAACGACGACTCTCAAGTTTGTCAAATGTGTGGTTATACAAATATCATACCTATTTTTACCAAACCCTCAAACACATTGTCAAACAACACCACAAGTTTGGGATAAATTTGAAATTTTGCAAACTTACAACCAGAAAATATTCTGGTTAATGACTGCTCTCAAATCGTCATCAGAAGGAGAGAACTAAAAAATCTAGTGTAGTAAAAGGATGGTGAAATCTTCACAACGATGATATGTTTGCGTAACAAAATTTTCAATAATATTGGAGACCTCAAATAATCTCTTAATAATCCCAAATAATATTAGCCCATACTTGTACTACTACATGTAGTAGGATGTCTAATATCATATCCCTTGGATATAATATTTGATAAATTTGAATGTATGTTTCAATTCATACTCACTATTGTTGCGTACACAATAATTTTCTAGATCTTAATACATTAAATTTTGGTTTGGTAGCCTTAACCATCCTGGTTTGGGGATGATTAGAAAATTATTGACAATTCTGTTGGTCATAACTTATCAAGTTACAAATTTCCTCAAATCATCAGATTTTATGTGCATCACATGTGACATAGGGGAAATTAGTTTTAAGGCACTCTCATCTTAAAATTCTAACCATTCCACTTATTCTTTCTTGAACACATTCAATAGATATATGTGGATTGTTGAACCATTATCTAGGGTAATCTAGATACTTCATGGTACTCATATACACATTCATAAAATGTTTCTAAGTGTGTCTGTTACCACACACAACCATGATCTTACCAAATAAATTGCTTAAATTATCAAAGTAGGAGCAAATTCTCCCGAACAAAGCATAAACCCATTTGAATGTGCAATGTCGTTGAACTCATTTCACGAGCATTTTCAGTTTGCATTCAGTACTCTATGTACATACCCAGAATGGTTTAACTAAATTTCTTATCGAACATAGTCAAATGAATTACTTGACCACTTTTAAAGAATTGTAAATTTACCAGCCTCTTGCTGGACACATACGGCCTTACACACAGTAAGTATGATCTAAATCATACCAACTGCATATCATACTACTTTCCCCTTGTAGTAACTACGTGGAAATCAACAAAGTTTTTCCCATCTGCGATAATTCGGTTACATACCGATATCACCACTCCAGCATACATCAGTGGGCTCATAAAAAATTAGGGATCTATGTGAGAAATAACAATTTATCCGTCAATCAAAATTATTCATACCCCGTATGCTGATTGTATCAGCAATAAGGATATTTTCCTGCATTAGGGGGAGATAAGTACCACAAAGAATGCCGAGAAATAAATTAGAAATGTTATTGACATTCAATCCTTATATCCACATTCTCAAAGAATCTAAACTAGAAGTTTAGAGAATCATATATTTGCAACATATTGCAAATTTGCCACATACATTTACTGATGACAAGGTGTCACTAAATTTTATATTCCTGCAGCAAACTGTCAGAAAGAGTGGTACCTGATAAACCACTCTTCTCCCCAAATGAGAGCAAGAGGGGGAGAAAATCTGATAAAACGAGATATAACTTCTCATATGCTTCCGCGAAAACAGAGGAAATCAAATTCTCAACCAGTAAATGTAATTCAATATCAAGTTGTGAGACACCTCACTGGATGCTCATCATCCAAAGCCCGGCATAAATGTGCACAAATGTTTTGGTGCCGGGACATCGAAACACCTTGACTCCATTTGTTGTAGGAAATCACAAGGAGATAAAAGGAATGAATATATTATCCACAAACTTCAATGATTCCATTAGAATCATATAAACTAAAGATTAAATTTGCGACATATATTTCTTCTCAAATTGCTAAAACCTTTTGGGCCCTGAAGCAAAATCCATGGTAGAGTGCCTCTTGCACTCATATTGGTTCACATAAAAGGAAGCAAGTAATGAAGAATAGCTCTCGCTCTGCAAATAAGTGGTATTTACCGCATTAATACCTACTCCTCATAAGTATCTTCCGTATGGAATACTAAAAACTTCTCATTCATAAACAAAGTCAATGCGGTGGTGAGAAAGCGAGGCTTGTAGCAAAAGGGTTCACGCAGAGACCTGACATCGATTATGATGTAACATAACCGCTTGGTATGAGTGGAATTATGTTTCGATACTAAATATCATTGGCGATAAAAAATAATAATATTATCCATGCAGTTGATGGATGAAGTGGCTACATACTCATATGAATCACTCATTTCGGAAATCTCTATTGAAGTCCCTGAAAGGCTTATACTTCTGAATCCAAAAGCAAAACGCAACAAGTTTTGTGTAAAACTTCATAAGTCACTCTATGACTTGAAATAGTCCTAAATCATATGGTACTACGGACTAAATGAGTTCCTTCTTCAAAAGGATTACTCGATAATGATGATTATTTACATGTTTAATAAAGGAATCTCAAATTTGATTTCCTTTCATCACCTCAGTGTATATTGATGACCTCATCATCAATGTCTATACAAGACCTAAACATACACAAAATCATCTCAAGACGGAAAATTTGGATTCAACCAAATTTAACTTATGTTTACAACCTGAGCATTCTCTCAAGAACATATCAGTCTACATATATCCAATACATATACGAGAAGTTCAATGTGGATATATCATACCAATAAAAGACATGCAATATGGTCATACTACCCCTGATAGGGTACAAATCCATTCATACCTAGGGATGATAATGAAGTGATATCAGAACCTAAAGTTCTATGTCTCACTAACACCAACGCACTCATATAATTGCAGACTACGTCAGGCCTGACACTATATTTGCTATCTTTGTCCAGAGTGCAACCCACAACAAAAGGTATGTGGTTGATATAAGAAATAAGAACTTATATCTCATGCTCACAATACATCTTGGGCATTTCCATCAGGAAAATCAAGATATGACCATGATATGTTGTAATGATATTGACTCTTTATTTGATCCCAATAATGCCATATCAATGACTGAATACACTGTAATAGTCTTCTCATGAAAGTCATTCAAATAGACTTTAATGACTATTTCCACTTATCATTATGACATATTTTCTTTATCTAAAAGAAGCGCATAATATGCATGTCTCAGTGGAATGATTAACTACACTCAAAATAATGTGGTTGAGATTCATCAGAATCACATAACTTGATTTATCAAGACGCTACCACTTGTGTTACTAAAAAACTACAGGTTATATGAAGAGCAATATCGTAAAGTACATTGCTCAAAAAATTACTTATCCTCACAAATTATAGAATTGAGGAAACAATACGCAAACAACATACTTTGAAAATCCTATAGATTATTCATAATGTCATGATCATATCAATGGAATTTGTACTACACATTCTCCAGGTTTGCAAAGTTCAGGGGGAGTAATTTCCCAAATCTATAACCTATTAACAATCCTAAGATTACATATATTGTACTCTTTTTCCCTTCATGAGTTTTCCCTAATGGTTTCTCATAAAGGTTTTTAACGAGACAATATAAACACAAGTGCCCGTATATGTCATACACTTTCTCCTTATATTTTTCCCACTGGGTTTTAAAGGAGTTTTCAATGGCATATCATTCACACTCTTTTCCCTTATGAGTTTTCTATCAAAGTTTCTCATAATGGTTTTTAATGAGGCAATATCTTATCAAAGATAATACGTCATACTTTCTATTTTCCCTATCGGGGTTTTTAAAGAAAGTACTCAAGACATATTAATTGTTCTCTAAACTCATCGATGATTTTTCTCCTTCTTCAAAGGTTTTTCTCATATGAGTTATCAAGAGACAATAATTATTATATGTTGCATGATTTTCTCCTTATTATTTTTCCCAATGGGTTTAAAGGAGTTTTAGCAACATACCTGCACTATTCTCCTCATATTTTTCCCACAGGGTTTTTGGAGGAGACATTCAAGATTATTCAAAGAATTTGTCAAGATGATGGATGTACCAAAGAAGAGGCGTTGTACAAGGGGGAGTGTTAAGAATAGAATAGTTACTTATTAATTAAGTTAGTTAGGATTAAGTTAATTGTTAGATAGATTGCTTGGTTATCAAGCAACCATGTACTTCCTTGGCTCTCATGTAACTATGTGTTTACTTGACTGCCAAGCACCATGTGTACTTCCGCCTAGGTATAAATACCCTACTTCTATCATCAATAAAGACTGATGGATCATCTTTCATTCAAACTCTCTCGTTTTTTACTTTCTACTTCAAACAGCGTTCACGTCGAGTGTGTGCTTCACCGAACGAGTTTTTCTGGCTGACGTGTCTTTCTCTTGTGCTTTAAGATTGATGCAAACAAATCTACACTAGAAAACGCGTTCGGGATGAAAGCTAAAAATGAGGCACGTTCGGCACTTATTGAATCCGTACTTAAGAGCAAGTACAATAGTGGGTTATAAGCGGACACGGCAATTCGGTGCTCGAGCTCATATGCTCTCGAAATCGCTGGCATTCGTTTCTGGCTCGGGATCTGAACAAATCGTCCTAAAGCGTCTGAGCAGAAATAGAAGAAAAGAGGCGAGCGGCGCTATACAATATGTAACAATGCCGTTTTCGTGGGCCCATATCATATGTGAGAAACGGCCGCCGCGCGTGGACGACCCGGTCCGTGGACCAGAAGCCCAGTGTGGTTCTAATCTTGTCTCTCTAATTCTCCGACATCTATTAGCTCTGGATAGCGAAGCACTACCGGATCGTGAAGACCGTACGCTTGCAAACTGTGGAGAGGCCGTGCTTTCACTCTTCGGTTCAAGAGATTGTTCGTGAATGGTTCGAGAGACTTCAAATACGATCTACATTGAATCTTCTTCCGCTACAACTCGGAGTTGGTAATGATACGAGCTAAACCGTTGATGTGTCTTCACAGTGTTCCTGATCTGATCGTAGGACGATTTTTCTTGTTTTCTACGATCAGATCCTCAACTAGCTTGATCGGCGCCCCTGCTGCGCAGCGGCAACGGGAACCTACATGGCCGGTGGTGTGGCGGCCGCGAGCGCATGTGTGGGTCTAATGGCTGCGGATCTGGCGTCCTGTCCAGATCCGTCTTGGTATGGCATTGGCCGACCGGTGGCGCGAGGAGGACCGGTGAGGGGCGGCTGGAGGCTCCCTGCCGGTGTGCGACGACGACCCTCATCTCCACGGCGAGGCTCCGTTCGGTTCCAGCCAGCTACGAGGTTGGGGGGACGCGACTTTCGGTGAAAATCGCGCCGACTTCGGTCATGGCAGACGATGGCGGCGTCTATGACGTTGTTCCCTTCTCGAGGCATCGTTGTTGCAGGTCGTGGCACCCCACTCGTGATGCTCCGGGGGAATCCCTAGATCCAGATCTACTGGATCGGACAATGATGGTACCTTTGATGTCGTTGTCCCTCTTGAGGGCATCGTTTTGGAGCAAGTGCTAGTTGGACGGGACAAGTGGAAGAGCGGTGTCTCATCCACCACAAGGCCGACGGCAGATCCTGGTGGCATGGTGCTGCGGAGGTTCGGCGACGGGCGCGTGTGGACAGATACATGCAGTATGGTGGAGTTTGTCTAGTGTCGTGGTGGCGTCGACGACAGGCCAGGCAAGGTCGATGGGTCATTTTCTGCTCTGGAGATGGGCCAGGTGGAAGATGGCGGCGGCAGCCTCTAAGAGGGCATCGGTCCGATATGGGACCCAATCCTGGTGTGTGGCTGGGTTGGGGCATCCGGCTTTAGATGTTAGGATTTGGTGCGATGTCCGTTTCGTATTAGGCCCAGATATTCGGCACACCTTCATCAATGGGATAGGAGTAGCAACAGGTGTTGCCTAGATGGTGGCTTCAGGCTGACTGATGTATTACTTTGTATGGCATGTGTGAATAATTAGTAAGATGGCCGCATACATTATCCAGATGTATAGGTCGGGTGTCTATCCTCCTTTTCAAAAAAGAGCTGGCTATAAATTCACAACTGTTTTTCACTTTCTCTCTATATCTTTCCTCTCATTAAAAACTTTTACCTAGGAGCACACGTAGAGGCTGGGTATTGCATTTTTTAGGGTAAAGCTAAGCTTTATTGATCATAATCAACATGAAGTGGTATACCAAAAGGATCATGGGGATGGATCAACCAAAGATGTCTCCCATGATCAAGAGTGTTTGAAAACTTACCTAACCTATTTGCGTTAGTGTTTGATTGTCATCATGAGGTGGTGAACGACAATTACAAAGGAACTAGTAGTACTTATGGTTGTATCATTAGTGTGATAAAGCGGCGAGCTAGTTTGGTTAAAAAATAGATTATAACAGCAAGTTTACTTTTGAAGGTCACGCATCAACGCTGGCTCTTGCATGAGATCCCACTCCTTCACTTTTTCTTTGTCTCTCTTCTCCACGTAAGCAAAAGTGCAATGTAGGCGGGCTTATAGCCGGATATTCGTTTCTGAGCCCGGGCTCAGATGATCACGAAATCACCATCGCCCTATAGCATGGGGATTTTGTTGGAAATATGCCCTAGATGCAATAATAAAATGGTTATTATTATATTTCCTTGTTCATGATAATTGTCTATTGTTCATGCTATAATTGTGTTATCCAGAAATCATAATACATGTGTGAATACATAGACCACAACATGTCCCTAGTGAGCCTTCTAGTTGACTAGCTCGTTGATCAATGGATGGTCATGGTTTCCTGACCATGGACATTGGATGTCATTGATAACGGGATCACATCATTGGGAGAATGATGTGATGGACAAGCCGCAATGCTAAGCATAGCACAAGATCGTGTAGTTCATTTGCTAGAGCTTTTCTAATGTCAAGTATCATTTCCTTAGACCATGAGATCGTGTAACTCCCGGATACCGTAGGTGTGCTTTGGGTGTACCAAATGTCACAACGTAACTGGGTGGCTATAAAGATATACTACAGGTATCTCCGAAAGTGTCTATTGGGTTGACACGGATCGAGACTGGGATTTGTCTCTCCGTATGACGGAGAGGTATCTCTGGGCCCACTCGGTAATGCATCATCATAATGAGCTCAATATGACCAAGTGGTTGGTCATGGGATCATGCATTACTGATGCGAGTAAAGTGACTTGCGATAGCGAGATTGAACGAGGTATTGGGATACCGACGATCGAATCTCGGGCAAGTAACGTACCGATTGACAAAGGGAATTGTATACGGGATTACTTGAATCCTCGACATCATGGTTCATTCGATGAGATCATCGTGGAACATGTGGGAGCCAACATGGGTATCCAGATCCCGCTGTTGGTTATTGGCCGGAGAGCTGTCTCGGTCATGTCTGCGTGATTCCCGAACCCATAGGGTCTACACACTTAAGGTTCGATGATGCTAGGGTTATTAGGAAGACTTGTATGTGATTACCGACTGTTGTTCGGAGTCCCGTATGAGATCCTGGACGTCACGAGGATTTTCGAAATGGTCCGGAGGTGAAGATTTATATATGGGAAGTTGTCATACGATCGCCGGAAAAGTTCAGGGGCATATCGATATTGTACCGGGGCCACCGGAGGGGTTCCGGGGGTCCATCGGGAGGGGCCACCTCTCTCGGAGGGCCTCATGGGCCGTAGAGGAAAGGGAACCAGCCCTTGGAGGGCTGGGCGCATCCCCCCTTGGGCCCATGCGCCTAGGGTTGGGGGGGACCCTAGAGGGGGCGCCCCCTTGCTTGGGGGGCAAGCCACCTCCCCCTTGGCCGCCGCCCCCCTCTAGATCCCAGCTAGAGGGGCCGCCCTTCCTTCCCTATAAATAGAGGGGCGAGGGGAGGGTTGCACACCACACCAAAGGCGCATCCCCTCCCCTCCCCAACACCTCTCCTCCTCCGTTAAGAGCTTGGCGAAGCCCTGCCGGAGTACTGCCACTCCATCACCACCACGCCATCGTGCTGTTGTTGGAGCTCTCTTCCTCAACCTCTCCATCCTCCTTGCTGGATCAAGGCACGGGAGACGTCTCCGCTCCGTACGTGTGTTGAACGCGGAGCTGCCGTCCGTTCGGCGCTAGGATCATCGGTGATTTGGATCACGACGAGTACGACTCGATCAACCCCGTTCTCTTGAACTCTTCCGCTCGCGATCTACAAGGGTATGTAGATGCACTCCTCTCTCTCTCGTTGCTAGATGACTCCATAGATTGATCTTGGTGATGCGTAGAAAAAAATTTATTTTCTGCAACGATCCCCAACAGTGGTATCAGAGCACGAGTAGAACACAAGATTGTTGTGGGTGTCGATTTTGTCAATTTACTTGCTACTACTAGTCTTATCTTGTTTCGGCGGCATCGTGGGATGAAGCGGCCCGGACCGACCTTACACGTACGCTTACGTGAGACAGGTTCCACCGACTGACATGCACTAGTTGCATAAGGTGGCTAGCGGGTGTCTGTCTCTCCCACTTTAGTCGGATCGGATTCGATGAAAAGGGTCCTTATGAAGGGTAAATAGAAATTGGCATATCACGTTGTGGTTTTGGCGTAGGTAAGAAACGTTCTTGCTAGAAACCTATTGCATCCACGTAAAAACATGCAACAACAATTAGAGGACGTCTAACTTGTTTTTGCAGCATATGCCTTGTGATGTGATATGGCCAAAAGGATGTGATGAATGAAATATATGTGATGTATGAGATTGATCATGTTCTTGTAATAGGAATCACGACTTGCATGTCGATAACTATGACAACCGGCAGGAGCCATATGAGTTGTATTTATTTTTTGTATGACCTGCGTGTCATTGAATAACGCCATGTAATTACTTTACTTTATTGCTAAATCGTTAGCCATAGTAGTAGAAGTAATCGTTGGCGTGACAACTTCATGAAGACACGATGATGGAGATCATGGCGTCATGCCGGTGACGGTGATGATCATGGTGCCCCGAAGATGGAGATCAAAAGGAGCAAAATGATATTGGACATATCATGTCACTATTTGATTGCATGTGATGTTTATCATGTTTTACATCTTATTTGCTTAGAACGACGGTAGCATAAATAAGATGATCCCTCATAATAATTTCAAGAAAGTGTTCCCCCTAACTGTGCGCCGTTGCGAAAGTTCGTTGTCTCGAAGCACCACGTGATGATCGGGTGTGATAGATTCTAACGTTCACATACAACGGGTGTAAGCCAGATTTACACATGCAAAACACTTAGGTTGACTTGACGAGCCTAGCATGTACAGACATGGCCTTAGAACACAAGAGACCGAAAGGTCAAACATGAGTCGTATAGAAGATACGATCAACATGAAGATGTTCACCGATGATGACTAGTCCGTCTCACGTGATGATCGGACACGGCCTAGTTGACTCGGATCATGTATCACTTAGATGACTAGAGGGATGTCTATCTGAGTGGGAGTTCATTATATAATTTGATTATATGAACTTAATTATCATGAACTTAGTCTAAAATCTTTGCAATATGTCTTGTAGATCAAAGGGCCCATGCTAATGTTGCCCTCAACTTCAACGCGTACCTAGAGAAAACCAAGCTGAAAGACGATGGCAGCAACTATACAGACTGGGTCCGGAACTTGAGGATCATCCTCATAGCTGCCAAGAAATCATATGTCCTAGATGCACCGCTAGGTGAAGCACCCGTTTTCCCAGCAACTCAAGACATTATGAATGTCTGGAAGTCGCGTAGTGATGATTACTCCCTGGTTCAGTGCGGCATGCTTTACAGCTTAGAACCGGGGCTCCAAAAGCGTTTTGAGCAGCACGGAGCATATGAGATGTTCCAAGAGCTGAAAATGGTTTTCCAAGCTCATGCCCGGGTCGGGAGATATGAAGTCTCCGACAAGTTCTCTGATTGTAAGATGGAGGAGAATGGTTACAATGAGCACATGCTCAAAATATGCAGGTTGCACAACTGCTTGTCTCAGCTGGGAGTTAATCTCCCGGATGACGCGGTCATTGACAGAATCCTTCAGTCGCTCCCACCTAGCTACAAGAGCTTTGTGATGAACTACAATATGCAGGGGATGGTGAAAACCATTCCTGAGGTATTTTCAATGCTGAAATCAGCGGAGGTGGAGATAAAAAAGGAACATCAAGTGTTGATGGTCAATAAAACCACTAGTTTCAAGAAAGGCAAGGGTAAGAAGAACTTCAAGAAGGACGACAAGGGAGTTGACGCGCCTGGTAAGCCAGTTGTCGGGAAGAAGCCAAAGCATGGACCCAAACCAGAGACTGAGTGCTTTTATTGCAAGGGAAGTGGACACTGGAAGCGGAACTGCCCCAAGTACTTAGCGGACAAGAAGGCCGGCAACACCAAAGGTATATGTGATATACATATAATTGATTTGTACCTTACCAGTACTCGTAGTAGCTCCTGGGTATTTGATACCGGTGCGGTTGCTCATATTTGTAACTCGAAACAGGAGCTGCGGAATAAGCGGAGACTGGCGAAGGACGAGGTGACGATGCGCGCCAGGAATGGTTCCAAGGTCGATGTGATCGCCATCGGCACGCTACCTCTACATTTACCTACGAGATTAGTTTTAAACCTCAATAATTGTTATTTAGTGCCAGCTTTGAGCATGAACATTGTATCTGGATCTCGTTTAATACGAGATGGCTACTCATTTAAATCCGAGAATAATGGTTGTTCTATTTATATGAGAGATATGTTTTATGGTCATGCCCCGCTGGTCAATGGTTTATTCTTAATGAATCTCAAACGTGATGTTACACATATTCATAGTGTGAATACCAAAAGATGTACGGTTGATAACGATAGTCCCACATACTTGTGGCACTGCCGCCTTGGTCACATTGGTGTCAAACGCATGAAGAAGCTCCATGCTGATGGACTTTTGGAGTCTCTTGATTACGAATTGTTTGACACATGCGAACCATGCCTCATGGGCAAAATGACCAAGACTCCATTCTCCGGAACAATGGAGCGAGCAACCAACTTATTGGAAATCATACATACTGATGTGTGCGGTCCAATGAGCGTTGAGGCTCGCGGAGGCTATCGTTATGTTCTCACTCTCACAGATGACTTAAGTAGATATGGGTATGTCTACTTGATGAAACACAAGTCTGAGACCTTTGAAAAGTTCAAGGAATTTCAGAATGAGGTAGAGAATCAACGTGACCAAAAAATAAAGTTCTTACGATCAGATCGTGGGGGAGAATATTTAAGTCACAAATTGGTATGCACTTAAGGAAATGTGGAATCATTTCACAACTCACGCCGCCTGGAACACCTCAGCGTAACGGTGTGTCCGAACGTCGTAATCGCACTCTATTGGATATGGTGCGATCTATGATGTCACTCACCGATTTACCGCTATCATTTTGGGGATACGCTCTAGAGACAGCTACATTCACTTTAAATAGGGCACCGTCTAAATCCGTTGAGATGACACCGTATGAATTATGGTTTGGGAAGAAACCTAAGGTATCGTTTCTAAAAGTTTGGGGATGCGATGCTTATGTCAAGAAACTTCAACCTGAAAAGCTCGAACCCAAGTCGGAGAAATGCGTCTTCATAGGATACCCTCAGGAAACCATTGGGTATACCTTCTACCTTAGATCTGAAGGCAAGATATTTGTTGCCAAGAACGGGTCCTTTCTGGAGAAAGAGTTTCTCTCAAAAGAAATAAGTGGGAGGAAAGTAGAACTCGATGAAGTTAGCCCCGGGCGTTCGGTCTTTTCGGTTTGTTCGGTCCGGTCTTTTCGGTCTTTCAAAATTTCGGTCTCCCATAATTGAAGACCGATATAATTTCGGTCTTTTCGGTTATTCATTATTCGGTCTTCGGTCTTTACTATTCGGTCTTCGGTCCCCACCAAACAGACCAAATTAATTGCTAGAACCAGATTTATGTTACTTCCAGTACCAATTGTATACAAACTACATAGAGTAAAGAGGTACATGTGTGCACAAAGCTGTGTGTACAGAGATAACATGTAATACGTATCTTTGGCGCATGTGTACATAAGAAAAATTCAAACAAGTAACACTTGTATGCAATCTGGATGGGATACAAGACACCATATGAAAATCTTTAAACATCACGGATTAGCCCATGGAGTCGACAAGCGAAATGTAAACACCATCACCACTTAGTACTTGACAACATAGAACTTGACATGAAACAAATCAAGTTTAGTACATGCTTTAAATTTAGCAGCAAACAACAAACATTAAGGTCTCACACTCTCACTCTCAGTTCTCAATTCTCAAGTCTCAAGTCACAAATCAAAAGCAAAAGATGATAACTAAAACAGCATACATTGAACATGATTTTAGTTCAGCCATGAGTAGACATGGATGTCACTTTGTTGGTCGACTTGCACACTTGTTTGACTTGGCCATGGAAGAAGCAACAACACCACCATTGAACTTGCGCTTTCCCTTCACCTTGTCACCAAATTCTTCAATCAACTCTACAACAAGTCAAGTATTCAATCAAATTTCATAATCTGCTAGCTATGGTGATATACTGATAGTGACAAATGCAATGTGCTTTTGTTGAGATCTACTAGCTAGGTCTAGTTAATGAAGAAGTTTGTCAAGTCATGCATATAAAGTTCTCCATACATTGGTTTGGTACCGATATGTCATGCATATTAATATCTCTACAATAAAAAACAAATGTATTGACAAGTTGGCTGATTGTTTTACCTTTTTCTAGAACTTCTAATTCTTCCAAGTTCTCCTTGATGTCGACCGGATCTGTTGACCTTCTCAGCCAGTCTTGCGTACAAACTAAAGCTTGCACCATAAACGGAGTTAGAGATGTCCTAAAGTCATCAAGTATCGTCCACTTGTGCTAAAGGCGGACTCGGAAGCCACAGCTTGTAATGGGGATAGCAAGAATATCACGAGCCATATTTGCCAAGATTGGAAACCTAGATGAATTCTCTTTCCACCATCCTAGGATGTCAATTTTTTGTCAGGGTCTTCAGAGTCTTCGGCAAGGTATTTTTCAAGCTCAGATTTACTACTTGCACTTCCTCCACTATTATTTTGCCTCAACCTACTTGCAATTAGTTCCTTCATCATACTTGCTCCTCCTCCTTCTATTGTTACTTGGCTAATGGCTGGTGTTGTTGGTTCTGGTGTAGTCAATCTTACTCGGTATTCTTCAAACAACTTCATGAACACATTTGTTGACAAAGATACCACACTTTCTCTCGGACTCAACACCAAATATTTCCAAAGTAGTGAGCCTAGTGAAATCAGATGACTTATACCTTGGATCAAGAGCTGCAGCAATAAAAATGAGCAAGTTGAGATTTTCCTTCTCCTTCTCCTCCTTCTCCTTCTTCTTCCCTTTCCCTCTTTCATTTACAATAGGACCCTTCTCCTTCACCTTTTCATTCTCATGCCAAGACCCCAGATTTGTCAAACTTTTCTTTCATCCTCTCGCCATAGCTTTTTGCAAAGGATCTGTCTTGCTCATCCAATTTTGAACCAATATGTGTATATTTCCAACCTCGAAAAGAAAGTTGTTGGAAGTGACATGAAGTGAGGATGACACACGAACAGTAAGATCATAAAATGAGCAAGAAAGGCAGCCATTTTCCTAGCATTTTCCCAATCCATCTCATCTGGATACCCAAATCCTCCTTTTTCTTCGGACAAGTCCAACGCATACAATGGGTCATCCTCACAAGACCTTGTAAACACCTTTTATGAGGTGATGGCAGCCTTCAACATTATGTAAGTTGAGTTCCACCGACTGCATACATCTAGGTTCAAGAATGCCTTGCTCTTAACTTTTTCTTCCAATGCTAGCTCTTTGAATTTTACCAACTGAGAAGTCCCATTCTTGATGTACCGCATAACAGCTCGGACACGCTTTGATTGAAAGTTCAACTTCTTTTAGGCCATCTTGTACAATAAGGTTGACAATATGTGCCGCATCTCATATGCAAAAACTTTCCAGCAGCTATGCTAGTTTTGGCCTCAACCATGCACTTTCTCAAGTGAACAATGCAACCATCATTATTGCTTGCATTATCCACGGTGTTGTCATAACTCTCTCTAGCCCCCAGTCCATCAAACATCTTTGCAAGTTCTTCCCAAGATCCTTCCCTTTGTGGCCCTTCACCATAATGAAATTAATAATCTTCTTATGATACTTCCAATCTTCATCAATGAAGTGTGCAGTCACTACCATATATCCATCTTCTTCTTTGAGAAGTCCAACAATGGGTGGTTACACACACTGCCACAATTCTCTTTGAAAAACTTTTTCAACTTGCATTTCTCATCTAGATAGATTTTGGCGGTGTCCACGGTACAAGTTCTTCTTGATGGTGGACTAAAGCGGGGCAAGCCCTTTGAAATGAACTTTCCGAATCCAGATTTCTCACCAAATGCAAAAGGCAGTTCATCCTCTATGACCATCACAGCAAATGCCTTCCTAACTTTTTCTCGCATCATGTCTCCAAGTATTGATGCCATCTCCGGAGTTGCTTGCAAAGTGGTCCGATTTGGATCCATTTTCTTATTTGGACTGGCGCTTGCATGTACCAAAGTGCTGCGCATTGCTGTTGTCCCATTGATTGATGTAGTAGCTTGAATTGGTCGGTCACAATACTTGCATTTTCCTTCCTTTACTAACCCCTTGTCATCAAAAACTTTGGTAAAATGCTCCCAGATTTGTGATCTTGATGCCATTTGCTTCCGTCCTTTTGGCTTGTCATCTTGAGCAGCTTCTGGATTGGTACCTTCACCAACTTTTGCTTCCGTATCTTCATCTTCAATGATTCTACGTAAGAATGATTCGTCTCCTGCTTCTGCAGCCACTGCTTCTGCATCTGCTTCTGCATCTACACTCATAAATGCATCGTCTTTGTCCTTCAATCCCTCATCATGTTCAGATTCCAATATATAGAAAGCATCTACAAAAAAATAGGTTACTCCTTACTGAACCATTTATTCATCTAATGGTACAGAGGAACATACAAACTAACAAAAAGATACTACTTATAGCCTAGTTAGTACATAAAGCAGCATGGCACGAATATGTCGTGAATATATACAAGCCAAAAAAGGCAAGCCACTATATCAACCTTAATTTGAACATCACAGAACTTGAACAATATAATTGATTCAATAAAAGAATAACAATCTAGACATCACATATGCACATAGAGAGATGAAGTATCTTGCTCACCTTGAGGATTCAATTTGCAAGGTAGAACACCGGAAGAACAGCAGGCGGCGACCCGGCACCAACCTCGAAGAGGACGAGAGGTGGTGACGAACTGCAGCAGCGAGGAGATGGAGCACCTTGACGGATGTCCCGTCATCGGCGATGGAAGCGACGAAAAGAGGGTCGGGCTTGGCGGCGCGATGCAAGGCACGGTGGTCGCGGATGGTGGTCGGCTCATCGTCACCGGTCGAGCGGCCTTTCGGGCGCCGGTCCTCATTGCTCATCGGTCAAAGGCGCTGGCGGCCTCGGTCACTACTGACAGCTCACGGCATCGCGCCACAGCGAGCCAGCGAGGGACGGCGGCTAGGGTTCGTGGTGGGATAGAAAAGAGGAATTGTGCAAAGCGGGCGGCGGCGGCTAGGTTCTATGAATCGATTGCATCGTGAGGTGAGGACGAGGTGTGTTTGTGCGTTATCTCGCTTGTGAGTTGTGACCTTGGGCTGGCCAGATGGGTTGTAGCCTGTACGTACTATGTATGGGATTTTCTAAATTCGGTCTATACGGGCTATTCGGTCCACAACATCAGATGACCGATCAGACTGTAACTAGTTCGGTCATACAAAGAGTGCGAACTGCTTTTTTGTTCGGTCTTATTTAGTTCGGTCATTTCGGGTTCGGTCTCGGTCTTTTCGGTTCGGTCTTGGTCTTGGTTTTTATGCCCGGCGAGATGAAGTATCGCCTCTTGAATCGGAAAGTAGCGCAGCTTCGTGAAGATGTTCTGTGGTTCCTGCACCGCTAGAGAGGAAGTTAATGATGATTATCAAGGTACTTCGGATCAAGTTGCTCTTGAACTTCAGAGGTCCACAAGGACACATTCCACACCGTAATGGTATGGCAACCCTGTCTCCGGAAATCATGTTGTTAGACAACCGTGAACCTTCGAACTATGAAGAAGCGATGGCGGGCCCAGATTCCAACAAATGGCTTGAAGCCATGCAATCTGAGATAGGATCCATGTATGAAAACAAAGTATGGACTTTGACAGACTTGCCCGATGATCGGCGAGCGATAGAAAATAAATGGATCTTTAAGAAGAAGACGGACGCGGATGGTAATGTTACCATCTATAAAGCTCGACTTGTCGCTAAGGGTTATCGACAAGTTCAAGGGGTTGACTACAATGAGACCTTCTCACCCGTAGCGAAGCTGAAGTCCGTCCGAATCATGTTAGCAATTGCCGCATTCTACGCTTATGAGATATGGCAAATGGACGTCAAAACGGCATTCCTTAACGGCTTCCTTAAGGAAGAACTGTATATGATGCAGCCGGAAGGTTTTGTCGATCCTAAGAATGCTAACAAGGTATGCAAGCTCCAGCGCTCCATCTATGGGCTGGTGCAAGCATCTCGGAGTTGGAACATTCACTTTGATGAAATGATCAAAGCGTTTGGGTTTATGCAGACTTATGGAGAAGCATGCGTTTACAAGAAAGTGAGTGGGAGCTCTGTAGCATTTCTCACATACTTTTGATGGGAAATGATATAGAACTTTTGGACAGCATTGAGGCCTACTTGAATAAGTGTTTTTCAATGAAGTACCTTGGAGAAGTTGCTTACATATTAGGCATCAAGATCTATAGAGATAGATCGGGACGCCTCATAGGTCTTTCACAAAGCACATACCTTGATAAGATATTGAAGAAGTTCAATATGGATCAGTCCAAGAAGGGGTTCTTGCCTGTGTTGCAAGGTGTGAAATTGAGCTCGGCTCAATGCCCGACCACGACAGAAGATAGAGAAAAGATGAATGTCATCCCCTATGCCTCGGCCATAGGGTCTATTATGTATGCCATGATGTGTACCAAACCTGATGTAAACCTTGCCGTAAGTTTGGTAGGAAGGTACCAAAGTAATCCCTGCATGGAACACTGGACAGCAGTCAAGAATATCCTGAAGTACCTGAAAAGGACTAAGGATATGTTTCTCGTTTATGGAGGTGACGAAGAGCTCGTCAGAAGGGTTACGTCGACGCTTAGCTTCGACACAGATCTGGATGACTCTAAGTCACAAAACCGGATACGTGTATATTTTTGAATGGTGGGCGATGGTAGTGCAGTTGCAAGCAAAGCATCGTGGCGGGATCTACATGTGAAGCGGAATACATGGCAGCCTCGGAGGCAACACATGAAGCAATCTGGATGAAGGAGTTCATTACCGACCTAGGAGTTATTCCCAATGCGTCGGGGCCGATGACTCTCTTCTGTGACAACCTTGGAGCCATTGCCCTTGCCAAGGAGCCCAGGTTTCACAAGAAGACTAGGCACATCAAGCGTCGCTTCAACTCCATTCGTGAAAATGTTCAAGATGGAGACATAGATATTTGCAAAGTACATACGGATCTGAATGTCGCAGATCCGTTGACTAAACCTCTTCTGCGAGCAAAACATGATCAACACCAGAACTCTATGGGTGTTCGATTCATCACAATGTAACTAGATTATTGACTCTAGTGCAAGTGGGATCTTGTTGGAAATATTCCCTATAGGCAATAATAAAATGGTTATTATTATATTTCCTTGTTCATGATAATTGTCTATTGTTCATGCTATAATTGTGTTATCCAGAAATCGTAATACATGTGTGAATACATAGACCACAACATGTCCCTAGTGAGCCTCTAGTTGACTAGCTCGTTGATCAATGGATGGTTACGGTTTCGACCATGGACATTGGATGTCATTGATAACGGGATCACATCATTGGGAGAATGATGTGATGGACAAGACCCAATCCTAAGCATAACACAAGATCGTGTAGTTCGTTTGCTAGAGCTTTTCTAATGTCAAGTATCATTTCCTTAGACCATGAGATCATGTAACTCCCGAATACCGTAGGTGTGCTTCGGGTGTACCAAACGTCACAACGTAACTGGGTGGCTATAAAGGTATACTACAGGTATCTCCGAAAGTGTCTGTTGGGTTGACACGGATCAAGACTGGGATTTGTCACTCTGTATGACGGAGAGGTATCTCTGGGCCCACTCGGTAATGCATCATCATAATGAGCTCAATATGACCAAGTGGTTGGTCACGGGATCATGCATTACGGTACGAGTGAAGTGACTTGCCGGTAACGAGATTGAACGAGGTATTGGGATACCGACGATCGAATCTCGGGCAAGTAACGTACCGATTGACAAAGGGAATTGTATACGGGATTACTTGAATCCTCGACATCGTGGTTCATTCAATGAGATCATCGTGGAACATGTGGGAGCCAACATGGGTATCCAGATCACGCTGTTGGTTATTGGCTGGAGAGCTGTCTTGGTCATGTCTGCGTGATTCCCGAACCCGTAGGGTCTACACACTTAAGGTTCAATGACGCTAGGGTTATTAGGAAGACTTGTATGTGATTAGAGAATGTTGTTCGGAGTCCCGGATGAGATCCCGGACGTCACAGGATTTCCGGAATGGTCCGGAGGTGAAGATTTATATATGGGAAGTTGCCATACGGTCACCGGAAAAGTTCGGGGGCATATCGGTATCGTACCGGGGCCACCGGAGGGGTTCCGGGGGTCCACCGGGAGGGGCCACCTCTCTCAGAGGGCCTCATGGGCCTTAGAGGAAAGGGAACCAGCCCTTGGAGGGCTCGGCGCATCCCTCCCTTGGGCCCATGCACCTAGGGTTGGGGGGAACCCTAGAGGGGGCACCCCCCTTGCTTGGGGGGCAAGCCCCCTCCCCTTGGCCGCCGCCCCCCCTCTAGATCTCATCTAGAGGGGGCCGGCCCCATTTCCCCTTCCCCTATAAATAGAGGGGCAAGGGGAGGGCTGCACACCACACCAAAGGCGCAGCCCCTCCCCTCCCCAACACCTCTCCTCCGTTAAGAGCTTGGTGAAGCCTTGCCGGAGTACTGCCGCTCCATCACCACCACGCCGTCGTGCTGTTGTTGGAGCTCTCTTCCTCAACCTCTCCCTCCTCCTTGCTGGATCAAGGCGCGGGAGACGTCTCCGCTCCGTACAAGTGTTGAACACGGAGGTGCCGTCAGATTCGGCGCTAGGATCATCGGTGATTTGGATCACGGCAGTGCGACTCCATCAACCCCGTTCTCTTGAACGCTTCCGCTCGCGATCTACAAGGGTATGTAGATGCACTCCTCTCTCTCTCGTTGCTAGATGACTCCATAGATTGATCTTGGTGATGCATAGAAAAAAAATTATTTTCTGCAACGATCCCCAACAGATCTGTGTTGTCCATGTTATGTTCTCTCTGTATATTATAGTAGTTATAGTAGTAAAAAGGGCCAGGTCGCAGGTACATTAAGGGGTTGTTTGGATTGTGACTATATTTGCCCTATATTGCCACGTTATTTTTGCCACACTTGCCTTACTTGAGTTGTTCAAATTGTTAGTCATACTTTTTGTGTTTATGACATGTGGAGTTCACTGCTCATTAAAAACTTATTGCCTTAGATGTGGATAGAACCAAACACCCACCTAACTTGGTCAAACTTGCCTAAGAGCATGGTTAATAGTACAACCAACTGATGGCTATATGACGTTGTCATGTCATTTATAACCTAGGTTATAGCCCACACGTACAATTGTTAGATGTAAAGATGTGCTACTTTATTAATGCATGATCCATGTTTCACTCTCACAAAGTGCCTAGGAGCACGTGTTACACAATCGGCTTCTCTTCTCTCTCCTCTTCTCTCCCCTCCATGTCACTACGCATATAATATTTTAAATATTATAGCCCGCTTACATAAATTTATTGTACTTGCTTTAAAGGTGGGGTGTGATAAAGTGTGGCAATATGTGTCTAGGAACCGAACAACCCCTAAATATGATGGCAGCACATACTGTACAAACGAAATAGTTAATCCGCCCATGGCTCAGACAATTTTCGTGAGCCAAACTGACCCACGGAAACTGTTAGGCCAATGGTCATTAAGATACAACAAAGGGATACAGGACGATGGGGTCAATTAAGAGAGTTGCATTAAATTCATGGTTGGCCAGTGGCGGATCTAAGATTTTGAAACACAGTGGTCCACCTTAAAAAAATGTTATAATATGACATGCAATTGATCAATGGTATGGAGTACCTGCCGCAGGAAAAATCTCTTTTTTACAACAAATATGACATGCCTACAGTTCTTCACTACTAATTTTACTTATGTAGGAAGTAGGAAGAAATTGCAGCGTGGAGTTGCCATTGAAGAAATAGTTGGTTTGCATCATACTGCAATTTTGGTCCTTCATGTTTTTTTGTCTTCTTTAATACTAACTCCAAGTTCCACTTTATAGTCACATTTCAAAAGAAAAAAATGATAAGTTACGGGCGGCACAGTTGATCGCAAGTCGACTCGTGTTACTCTAGTTCTCCATACTGCATACTCCATACTCCAAAGCATTTCTTGATGACTAAACAGTTCCTCGCGTTTATGACATGCAGTCAATCAGATTTTAGAAATTGAGGAGTTCCAACTGAGGGCAACCTACCTACACAAATGACAAATTGGGATGGTTGCAAAAATCAGAGCGCACAGAGCACCCGCAAAGAATCTCCTGCATCAAACTTTGTCATCCTAGCATTCAGTCTGATCTTGCCATACCTAATTCCGAAACCGATTTCTCAAGAGTACAGATTGTAGAAGTCATATATAGCCTAGCCTAGTGAATTGAAACTTAGGCCAAGTTCAGGTCTTGTTACACTTTTGGAGGTTCCTTCGCGTACTTGTGAATCGATTGTCCCAGTGCACCCAGCCTAGAGGGACATGGAATCCGATGGGATGGTGATGATGACATGTACCTAGGGTACGGTCATAGGCCTGACCCAGACACCCTACCCAAGGACACTGCACTGAAGTCAAAGATATTCGAAGAACAATAGAAGATACCGACTGAAACCGCCTTGGAGTGCAATCCACTCAACTATCTATCCCACTCGGATACCTCAATTCCATTCGACAAAGACAGAGTCACTCGATCACATAAAGATTCACTCGGACCACAGAAGATCTAAAGTCATCCCTGAATGGCAATGGTCGGGCGTTCACTCTACAGTCATAAAGATCATTTATAGCTAGTGTTACCTGTAATATCCCTGTATTAACTCACATTGAACCCTGTGTAACGGAGGGGCGCTGGGGTCCTGGCGCACTCTATATAAGCCACCCCCATCTTCCAGCACAAGGGTTCGCACCCCCTATAACTCGCACGCATAATCCAGTCGAGAGCCTCCGGGCACCGAGACGTAGGGATTTTACTTCCTCCGAGAAGGGCCTGAACTCGTAAAACTTGCGTGTACAACCTCACCATAGCTAGGACCTTGCCTCCTCCTTCATATCCCCTATCCTTACTGTCAGACTTAGTACCACGACAGTTGGCGCCCACCATGGGGCAGGTGTCTTAGCGACTTCCGGCGAGGTTGCAGTTTTTCCGATCTCCATCAACATGGTTTTCGGCGTTGGTTTGGCCCTGGGCTGCGAGATCCGTCTCGGCGCGCTCATCTTCGTCGCCGATGACTCCGCCTGGCTTCAAGAATCCCCCGCCACGTCGAGGTCCTTCCGATCCGCGGGGCAGCGCATTTCCGCGTGAGTGCATGTGGTGTCCTTCTGCAACAGCCGTCGACCCAGTATCGGCCGGTGATACGTCTCCAACGTATCTATAATTTTTGATTGTTCCATGCTATTATATTACCCCTTTTGGATGTTTATGGGCTTTATTTTACACATTTATATCATTTTTGGGACTAACCTACTAACCGGAGGCCCAGCCCATATTGCTGTTTTTTTGCCTATTTCAGTAATTAGAAGAAAAGGAATATCAAACAGAGTCCAAACGGAATGAAACCTTTGGGAGCGTGATTTTTGGAACGAACGTGATCCAGAGGACTTGGAGTGCAAGTCAAGAAGCAGCCGAGGCAGCCATGAGATAGGAGGCGCCCCCACAGAGGTAGGCGCCCCCTGTCTCGTGGGCCCCTCGGGCGGCCACCGACGTACTTCTTCCTCCTATATATACATACGTACCCCAAAAACATCCAGGAGAAGGACGAAACACAATTTCCACCACCGTAACCTTCTGTATCCGCGAGATCTCATCTTGGAGCCTTCGCCGGCACTCTGCCGGAGGGGGAATCGACCATGGAGGGCTTCTACATCAACATCCTTGCCCCTCCGATGAGTTGTGAGTAGTTTACCGCAGACCTACGGGTCCATGATTATTAGCTAGATGGCTTCTTCTCTCTTTTTGGATCTCAATACAATGTTCTTCCCCTCTCTTGTGGAGATCTATTTGATGTAAACTCTTTTGCGGTGTGTTTGTCGAGATCCGATGAATTGTGGGTTTATGGTCAAGTTTATCTATGAATAATATTTGAATCTTCTCTGAATTCTTTTATGTATGATTGAGTTATCTTTGCAAGTCTCTTCAAATTATCAGTTTGGTTTGGCCTACTTGATTGATCTTTCTTGCCATGGGAGAAGTGCTTAGCTTTGGGTTCAATCTTGCGGTGTCCATACCCAGTGACAGAAAGGGTTGCAAGGCACGTATTGTATTGTTGCCATAGGGGATAACAAGATGGGGTTTATATCATATTGCTTGAGTTTATCCCTCTACATCATGTCATCTTGCTTAATGCGTTACTCTGTTCTTATGAACTTAATACTCTAGATGCAGGCAGGAGTAGGTCGATGTGTGGAGTAATAGTAGTAGATGCAGGCAGGAGTCGGTCTACTTGTTATGGACGTGATGCCTATACACATGATCATGCTTAGATAATCTCATAACTATGCGCTTTTCTATCAATTGCTCGACAGTAATTTCTTCACCCACCGTAATACTTATGCTATCTTGAGAGAAGCCATTAGTGAAATCTATGGCCCCCGGGTCTATCTCTTATCATATTTGCTTTCAATCTACTTTTATTTGCATCTTTACTTTTTGCATCTATATTATAAAATACCAAAAATATATTTATCTTATCTTACTATCTTTATTATATCTCACTTTCGCAAGTGGTCGTGAAGGGATTGACAACCCCTTTATTGCGTTGGTTGCGAGTTCTCAGTTTGTTTGTGTAGGTGCGTAGGACTTTTGAGGAGCCTCCTACTGGATTGATACATTGGTTCTCAAAAACTGAGGGAAATACTTACGCTAATATCGCTGCATCACCCTCTCCTCTTCGAGGAAAACCAACGCAAGCTCAAGACGTAGCAGCTGGCTCCCGTGTCGTCTACTCTCCCTGCTGTACGCCGTCACAAGCGATCCGGTCGGTCCCGGCTTCAACAGTGGGTGAGGCATGCTGTGGCTCGCCAGTCGGCCACCCCTCAAGTTGCAGCTATTGAGCTGGACGAATCTTTTTACGGGCCATTTGATCTGTCAACTGGTTCCGCAGATACTCTTTTCGAGTGCGGGAGCTGCGACCCTGTTGAAAGTGCAATCATGCCCTTGAATCATATTTTGATGTTGATGACAACACATATGCTCGGGACTAATCATGTTTATCAAGTATATCTCAGGATTGTGTTCCAAAGACCGTATGCATGGATCATGACTAGGGACAAAAAGCATATAACTCAAGAATGGAGATACAAGGTGTTAACTTCATTTATGGTTTGTTCTTGAGTATAGGGATCCCGCACTATTAAGAGGGATCGATGGATCTGTGAAAAACTTGCTCAAAGCTGGTATATATATACCTTACCTACGGACGTCCGCTCTCTACGGACGTCCGGTCCTTCCTGATTGCCCGGACGTCCGGACGCTTCCGGACGTCCGACACATTCACACCAGAAACATTTTTCCGGAGGGCCGGAACCCTCCGGACGTCCGACACCATCGCATCGAAACTTTCTTCACGGATGTCGGCCCCGCCGACGTATCCCGTATCTAATCTGATTTGTGAGTCACCTTTGTTTGCGAAACACTTTTGCGGACGTCCGGAACTCTCCGGACGTCCGACACTTTCACATCGAAGCACTCTTACGGATGTCCGGGCCTGTTCGGACGCCCGTATCCTGGACATGGGTTTGTGGGTCACCCTTTGCCCAGCGGTCGGTCGTCCGATGACGGTCGGACGTCCGGACCCATTTGGGCCTCCGGACGACCGACGTTCTCCAGACGTCCGGCCATCCTGTACCCCAAACGGTCACCTTTTTCCCACCACATATATATACTCCTTCCCCTTGCTCGGGTTGTGGTTGACCATTCACTTTGAACAAATCCTAGAACACTTCACTCACTCTCTCTCAACTCTCCACACCAAATCTTAGATCCCCAAGGGGTTTGAGAGCTTTGAAAAGAAGTTGTCCGATCAAGTGATAGATCCTCTTCTCCTCCTTCTTTGCACCCAAGGAATACATGATTTGAGCAAGTCTTGAGCAAATCCCCATTGATCTTATTACTCTTGGAGGTTGGAGACTCCTAGGCGGTAGGAGTCTTCGGAGAGGAATCGACTTTTGTGATTACCCCCGGATAAGTTTGTGAGGGTTTGGAGACCACCCCAAGGTCTACCACTAGTGGTTGAGAAACATCTTCGTGGTGTTGTCTCAAAGGGAGAATAGGGTGAGCCTTCGTGGCGTTGGTGTGCCTTCGTGGTAACATCCACCTCTCTAACGGTGACTAGCTTCCCTCCAAGGAAGTGAACATCGGCATACATCCTTGTCTCCCGGAGTTGCGGTTATTCCTAACCCTAACTCTATACTTGTGGTTACTTGTTTTTGTTTGCACTTACTTACATCATATTGTGCTTGCTCACTTATATGCTTGTGTTACTTACCTAGTACTTCGTACCTATTAGCAATTGTTAGGCTCACTTTCATATTCCGCACTATTGCCTAAAATTGCTAAGTAATAATTAAAATTTGTAATTGTACCTATTCACCCCCCCCCCTCTAGGTCCATCTCGATCCTTTCAATTGGTATCAGAGCCTCGTGCTCTATTCTTGTGGCTTAACCGCCCTAGAGCGAGATGAACCCAGATGGGACTCCCCTTGTTGTAGATCCTAAGGATAAAGGCGGGGCTTCTTCTGAAGTCAAGTCCTTTACGTCGGAGGATCTAGAATGGGCCCTTGCTAAGCAAAAAGAGGAGCATGATGCTTCTCTTGAGGCCTTGGTCCAAATGAGATTAGCCATGTTGTCCTCGGTGCTTGCACCACTCTCGGGTGGTGCTGCCTCAAGGCCAAGCGTGCCTACTCCATCACTTGGTCAACAACCTCCTAACAATGAACACGCCAGTTGTTCCTTGGCTTTATGCAAGATCTCAGGTTGAGAAACCAAGATATAATCCTCAAGGCAGTCCTCCTTTGCTTAGTGCCACTTCCGATTTTCCTTTGTGGAGAGTTGCTATGCAGGACCATCTTCGACATGGGAACGATGAGATGTTGGAGATCTTGGAGTATGGCTATCATGTGGTTGATCCAAAGAACCCCACTCCAAGAGAAATATATGACAAGAACCTCAATGACACTGCAATCATGTGGATAAGGAGAGGCTTGGATGAAAAGCAAAGGAGACCATTCATACACATCACAAGTGCCAAGGAACTATGGGAAGCTGTTGTAAGATCCAAAACTGGCACCTCTACCCTCCGGAGTGCTCAATATGAGATTGCCAAGGGGCAATTGCAAAACTTTTGTATGGAGAAAGGTGAAACCCCCAATCAACTCCATGAGTGTCTCATGACACTCACTGCCGATATTGAGTCATGTGAGTGTGACAAGACAGAAGATGGATTCAACATGACTAAGAGGTTCCTTGTGGATAAGTTACTCCATGCTCTTGCTCCATTTCACCATCAAATGGTGTGGGACATAAGACAACACCATACCTTCAAGGAAATGACTACGAGATGACATCGTATCCACCTTTCAACTATATGAAGAGTCAAAGACTAATGCCACAAAACATCTTGCCATGCATGGTTCTCCATCATCAAAGATCAATCTTGCATTGAAGGCCAAGCATGTATGTGAAGATGAACAAAGTGAAGAAGAAGAAGAGGATGACGAAGATGGTGATGAGATTGAATCTGACGAGGGCCCTACATATGAAGACATGGCTCTTTTGTCAAGAAGTTTAGCGGGTAGTTCAAGGGAAGATTCCAAAAGAAGAAAGTAAGAAAATGCTACAACTGTGAAGAAACCAATCACTTCTCCAACGAGTGCCCTTATGAGAAGAGAGAAGATAAACCAAGGTTTCCCAAGACCTTTCCCAAGAAGAAGTTACCAAATCCTTTGAACTCCAAGCTCAAGAAGAGAGATGGAAAGGCAATGGTTGCTCAAGAAGAATCTGATCCGGATGATGTTAGTGGTGTTGCGGAGTTGCTCAAGACTCTCAAAACACCTTGAGGTTAGTAAACAAGAATGGTGATGTGGTCACCTACAACTACATGAAAGATTACAAGGGCAACGCTCACAAATGCCTAATGGCAAAGGCCATGGTTGAAGAAGAAGAGGACCAAAGCTCTTCTGACAAGGTCAAGGTAACTCCACGATCAAATCCTCCTCTTTTCACGCCTTCCACTTCTAGTGATGAGTATCTTGATGCGGAGGATAGTCATGAGGATGATGATCTAACTAATCCTATGCTTACTAAACTTAATAAGTTCATGTGCTCCCTCAAAGGAAGGAAGCTCACTATGTTTTGTATGCTTATGGAGATGGTGAGTAAGTACACCATCTCCATTAAGGAACTCGAAACCCTCGTCATCGAGGAAAAGGAAAATATGAAATCCTTGAGCGGAAAGTCAAATATGAGGAAGCACGAAATGATGAACTATGTTTAAAAATTGGTACAAATATTGATGTTCATACTAAAGATCTTGCCTCCTTGAAAAAGGCTATTGGCTCTTGTGAAGAGTTGATGAATGATAAAAGTAAGCTTGGAAAGTCTCATGCCTCTCTCACTAAGGATTGTGAGCTTCTATCCATGTCTCTCAAGACTAAGGAAGAAGAGCTCACCCTTCTTACAAAGAGTTTTGAGACACTCAAACTTAATTATCTTGAAACTCTAGTCAAGGCTTACTCATCTCCTATTATCAATGTTGATGCATGTTCTACTAACTCTAGTAGTGATCTAGCATCCATCCTTGAGGAGAATCGGTTTCTCAAAGCTCAAATCGAGAAAGGGCTCATGACATGTGCTCAAGGGCAAAAGAACCTTAATGAGGTGTTGAGCCAACACAATGAAGCGTCATTAAAGAGGGACTTGGGTTTGACCCAAGCACAAGCAAGAAGAAGACGTCCTCCCAAAATTGCACCACCCCTTTAAAAGAAACCTTTGTACGAGAAGGACACAAGGAGAAAGGTAAGGTTGTTAGTGGGAAGGCCACAAGGGGCATGCCCACTCTCAACAAGCCAAAAGAGTTCATGCCTCCATCCTATGTACTGCGTAAGACTAAGGATGGAGAAGTTTATGCAAAGTTTGTTGGCCCCCAAAAGGCATTTCGTTTTTTATGCTATTTGGGTCCCTAAGACCCTTGTGACTAACTTGAGAGGTCCCATTGTAAAATGGGTGCCTCTAACCAAGTAATAATTGTGTGTAGGTAGCTTTCTCGGTGGAGTAAAATGGGTGATTGATACTGGATGTACAAATCATATGACCGGAGATAGCAAATTGCTCTACGATTTCATGGAAGCTATTCAACCATTTATGAGCATTATGTTTGGTGGAGGATCAAAAGGACAAGTACTTGGGTTGGGTAAGGTGGCTATCACAAATGACATGTCTCTTGCAAATGTCATGCTTGTCCAATCCCTTAAATATCATTTGCTTTACGTCCGCCAATTGGCTTACATTGGTTATGATACACTATTTGGACTAACGGATGTGAAAGTCTTTAAGAGAGATACTCAAGTGGCCTTTGTTGGAGAGTTGGATGGCAACCTTTACACGGTTGATTTCTCGAAAGAGAGCACATTCCATGCAACTTGTCTAATGGCCAAGGCCGACAAGGTGGCTATGGCATCGCCGGCTAGCCCATGTCGGCATGAGGAATCTCCAAGATCTCTTAAAGGGGAATCACATCCTTGGACTAACAAATGTCTCTTTTGAGAAAGATCGTAAAAGGTGCATGTATAGCCGGAAGCAACATCAATCAAAGCACCCACCCAAGAATATTTTGTCTACCTCAAGGCCTTTGGAGCTCCTTCATGTGGATCTCTTTGGGCCTCCTTCATGGGATAGTCTTGGTGGGAAAAAGTATGGACTTGTCATTGTTGATGATTACTCAAGATATACATGGGTGTTTTTCCTCAAGTCCAAGGACGAAACGAAGATCACTTTCATTGACTTTGCCAAGCAAGCACAACGCAAGTTTGACAAAGAAATCTTGGCAATAAGAAGTGACAATGGATCTGAGTTCAAAAACTATACCTTGGAAGAATTCCTTAGTGATGAAGGGATTGAGCATCAATATTCAGCTCCATACACTCCTCAAAGAAAATGGTGTAGCCGAAAGGAAGAACCGCACACTTGTGGAGATGGCAAGGTCCATGTTGGATGAATACAAGTCACCACATAGTTTACGGGCGAAGGCATCAACCTTGCATGTCATGCATCAAACCGGCTTTTCCTCCGCACGATATTGGAAAAGACTCCATATGAGCTGCTAACTGGAAACAAGCCAAATGTCAAGTACTTTCGTGTATTTGGGTGCAAATGTTTCATCCTCAACAAAAGAGAAAGGTTAGGAAAATTTCAATCCAAAACAATTGAGGGTATATTTGTTGGCTATGGATCAAACTCTCACGCATATAGAGTCTACAACAAATCCAATGGATGTGTGGTAGAAACTTGTGACGTGGTGTTTGATGAATTTAATGGCTCCCATGGGGAGCAAGTTGATTTAAGTGATGTAGGTGAAGAAGATTCTTCTCAAGACATTTTGACCATGGGTGTTGGTGCACTTCTTCCTATGGAACAAGAACCTCATGATGATGAAGAAGAAGATAGAAGTCTCACACATCATCAAACTACTTCAACACTCATAACACCACAAGCCCCTATTGCTCAACCGATACCTTTAGCCCAAGTTGAAGAGGATGATCAAGCTCCTCCTCATGACAATCTTCAAGAACAAGAACAAGAAAGTCCAATCATTGATGATGAACCTCAACTAATGCAATATGAACAAGAAGATCTTCCTCCACACATTAATGATCCATATGTTGAGGATGTGGACGATGGACATGAAGTTGAACCTCGTGAAACCCTTACCTCTATCATGCCACGAGTGGCGGTCGTGTTGATGTTGACAAAATACTCACGGCATATCGGAAGGTAGAGTCACTCGTAAACACTTGACCAACTTTTGTGCTCACTTCTCTTTTGTGTCTAGTTTTGAACCCATCAAGGTACAAGATGCATTGATAGACAACGATTGGCTAGTTGCTATGCAAGAAGAGTTGAACAGTTTTGAACGCAACCAAGTGTGGTGCGTTAGTCAAGAGGCCACCTACGAACACAACGTCATTGGAACAAAATGGATTTTCAAGAACAAACAAGATGAGAATGGTGTAATCATCCGAAACAAGGCAAGGTTAGTGGCACAAGGGTACTCACAAGTTGAAGGTTTGGACTTTAGTGAGACCTTTGCCCCGTTGCCTGTCTTGAATCCATTCGCATCTTACTTGCTTATGCTGCTTTCAATGGTTTTACATTACATCAAATGGATGTGAAGAGTGCTTTCCTTAACGGTCCTCTACAAGAAGAAGTATATGTATCACAACCACCTGGGTTCGTTGATTCCGATCACAAAGACTATGTGTATAAACTTCATAAGGCTTTGTATGGCCTCAAACAAGCACCTCGTGCTTGGTATGATCATCTTAAGAAGTTTTTACTCGATGATGGTTTTGTGAGAGGGTGATCGATCCTACTCTTTTTACTAAGAGGGATAAGGGTGATTTGATCTTATGCCAAATCTATGTAGATGATATCATTTTGGTTCTCCTAACATTCATTTGTGCAAGAAGTTTGCGGCTTCAATGACCAAGAATTTTGAAATGTCACTCAATGCGGATTTGAAGTTCTTCCTTGGTTTTCAAATTCAACAATTTCAAGAAGGAATTTTCTTGTCCCAAGCAAAGTACCTCAAGGATATCCTAGAGAAGTTTGGTATGTCCGATGCTAGTCCATGTAAGACACCAATGCCAACCAAAATAACACTCACTTGAAGACACAGACGGTATCCTTCGACCCATCTAAATACCGCTCTATGATTGGTTCATTGCTTTATCTTTGTGCATCTAGACCAGACATCATGTTTAGTGTATGCATGTGTGCTAGATTTCAAGCTTCCCTAGGGAAAGTCATCATAAGGCGGTTAAGCATATTCTTAGATACCTTGTTCACACCCCAAAGTTGGGTCTATGGTATCCCAAGGATGCTAAGTTTGATCTCATTGGATACACGGATGCGGATTGGGCGGAGACAAAGTGGATCGTAAGTCCACCTCCGGTGCATGTCAATTTCTTGGACGCTCTTTGGTAAGTTGGTCATCGAAGAAACAAAATTGTATTGCCCTTTCTACCGCAGAAGTTGAATACATTGCTGCCGCCGGTTGTAAACTCAGTTATTATGGATGAGGCAAACTTTGAAGGATTATGGTATCACCTATAGACATGTGCCTCTTTTATGTGATAATGAAAGTGCTATCAACATTGCTTTGAGAACCCCAAGGATCATCTCCGCACCAAACACATTGATATTAGATATCACTTCTTGAGAGATCATGTTGAGAAAGGCGATATTCACATTGATCACATTGGGACAGATTTGCAATCGGCAGATATTTTCACGAAACCATTGGATGAAGCAAGGTTACGTCGACTTAGGCGTGAACTTGGTATCTTGGAGCTTGACAACATTATGTGAAATCTAGTACTCATCCATGCTTAAACTTAATGTCTAGTCGTGATGTAGGCATATATTTAGGGGAGACACTCAATTCATGAGTTCTCTCACCTTACATAATGCATAAATTGAACAAACACTCTCAAAGTTATCATAGTTTAATATGATGGAGTAGTTTATGCTTATGATTGAGTAAGGTGGGATCTGATTTCCTACATAAATAAGTTTTACTGTGGAAAAAAAATGTTTTCCTCATCATCATTATCAGCCCTCCTATCCAAACTTCTAGCTCCGGACGTCCGGAGGGTCCCGGACGTCCGTGTGGTATTTCACTGCCGGACGTCCGCACAACTCCGGACGTCCGTATCTTCTACTGGTTATTTGACCGGTCGTCCGGCCTCGCCGGACGTCCGTAAACCATTCTGGATTCACTCAAGTTTGGCCTAGCAAATGAAGCCTCGGACGTCCGGAAGACTCCGGACGTCCGTAAGAACCGTTCTGTCACAATATGCCCGGTCGTCCGACGTCATCGGACGTCCGTAAAAACCATTCTGGTTCACGCAAGTTTGGCCTAGCAAATGAAGCCTCGGACGTCCGGAAGACTCCGGACGTCCGTAAGAACCGTTCTGTTACAATAGGCCCGGTCGTCCGACGCCATCGGACGTCCGTAAAAGTGACCCTGTTATCCTTCGTTGCTGATGGTTCTGACTCCGGTCGTCCGTCTGTTTCCGGATGTCCGGTCGCATATATAACTCCGGACGTCCGGAGGCCCCAGACGTCCGTACGTTTCTACGCGGGTCTATATATACTTGGCCCTAGGTTTTCTTAGTCAACCGCCCGCAGCCGTACGCTCTCCAGTCCGCCGCCGCCGCCGTACGCTCTCCAGTCCGCCGCCGCCGCCGTACCCCTCGCCGGGGTGTCTCCCCGCCGCGGATCTGACTCGCCGTCCGGCCCGTCCTGCCCGTTACGGTGGGGCTTCTCTCCCGTCCGTCGCCGATCCGGACGCTGCTTTGGCTCCTCCGTGCTCTTCCTCGCCTAGTAGGGCAAACCCCTTTCTCTTCACTTGTCACCCTGGTCTATGGAGGGTGTTGACATGCGCTTTCCTTCTCCCTAGGTCCTCGATGCCTCGGTCCAAGCACTCAAGACGCAAGCAAGTCGCCGGAGGGCCGGGCGTCCGTCTCGTCGTGGTGGTTCCAACGACTCCGAGGAGGAAGACCGCCCTCGGAAGCGTGCCGCTCGTCCTCACAGCTCGTCGAGTGATTCCTCTTGGAGGGTCAGATTTTGAGGATGAGCTTGAAGATGTGGAGCCGCCCCGATGATTGGCGTTCGTGTCGCTGCCCCCAAGCCCGGCACTCGTCGTCCAACATTTCAACCTCCTCCTCCGGTGCAACCCCACGGTGATGCCCGTCACATCTCCCTTGAGCCTCCACTATCCCTAGGCCGTCATGTTAAGCGTTTCAATGAAGTCCCCAAATCTTCATATCTCAAATTGCGTCGTGATGTAGATCAATTTACTGTTGCTAGTGATTCTCAGGATAGTCGTTTTCGCACGAATGTCCAAGCCGACATCTTCACCACGATTGTCATTCCTAAAGGCTTGTCACTTCATGTTTGCATCAATCTTGAGCACATTCGCACTCATCCGGAGAAATATCCGGAGCCATTGAGCTCATTGAGTCGTCAAACCTAGCTGCCCCATTCGCCTTTCAACACGATTTTAACCAGGCTGCCATCCATCGGTTTTATGCCACTTGTTACTTTGCTCCACGATAACACCGCCACATGGATGACCTCCGACATCGCTCTCACAAACATCTTATCTTTGAGTTTGTCACCGCACTTGGATTTCCGACCTTTGGGTTCAAAATCCACAAAGATGACCCCAACCATAAGCCCAAAGGCATTGCGGTCTGCGGATCTCCTTAGACCCATATCATCTTTGTCTAATACTGAAAAACAAAAGGGTCTAAACCAAGTCTCTATTTGGCGTTTTCCATTCAACATCATTTATCGGTGTGTCATCCGCACCATTTATCCCAAGATGGGTGACAAGGGTTCTGTAGCAGCCATCGCATTGATCTCATGCATCGCCTCTACACATCTCCTAAAGGAAAGATAAATGTTCCACACTTTCTATGGCATGAGATTCGCCTTGCTAGCTTCCAAAGACAAGCGGGCTTTTCCTCATGCACCTTTTCTTCGGGCATTTATCGAGAGTGTAGCTCCCTTTCCCATTGCACGCACTCATATACATGAGAGATGGGTCATCCCACCTCACATGGCGGTGACCATGTTCCTCCTTCTCCCGCCATCGCTACTCATATCGCCGCTAGTTTTCCCTCGCACGCTCACCATCCTCATTCCAAAGGATGCCTCCTTTGGGCGCATTGCTCGTTTTCTTGGGAAGGCCCATTCAGCCATGATGAAGATGTTCACCTTCCATTGCTCCCAACACCACGATGTGGTCACTCGCATGGTCACTTCCAAGAACGCTCTGAAGGCTCGTTTGCGAGACTCAGGCGTATATGATGTGAGTGACGATGAGCGTCTTCCTGCAGAACCCCCTTACGATTTTGGTTTTCCCTCCGGTCTGAGTGGGCTGATTTCTTTGACGAGACTGGTGGCGGTGGTGTTCATGATGATGATGATGAGGATGAGCTTTAATACTATCATATCATTCCCTCTTTGTTTTTTTTTGGATACTTGATGCCAAAGGGGGAGTAGGCTCCATATGCATTACTCTAGCTCATTATGTAATCGAACCTATGTTAGGAGTAGTGTGTTGAACTATGTTATGAGATTGTTGAACTATGTTATTGAGTTTGTTAGTTATGAATCTATATGATATATGAATTGATCAGTTTGTTGGTTATGAGTTTGGTGAATCTATATGAGTTGATCTATATGAAGTGATCCAACTATTGTGGCATCAGTTTGAGGGGGAGCCCTCTCGCTACTCGCTACCTATTCTTATTATGGTTATTGAGCTCCACAACAAATACTTCCGATTACTATTATGAGTATGCATATGAGTTGTCATCAACTACCAAAAAGGGGGAGATTGAAAGTGCAATCATGCCCTTGAATCATATTTTGATGTTGATGACAACACATATGCTCGGACTAATCATGTTTATCAAGTATATCTCGTGATTGTGTTCCAAAGACCGTATGCATGGATCATGACTAGGGACAAAAAGCATATAACTCAAGAATGGAGATACAAGGTGTTAACTTCATTTATGGTTTGTTCTTGAGTATAGGGATCCCGCACTATTAAGAGGGATCGATGGATCTGTGAAAAACTTGCTCAAAGCTGGTATATATATACCTTACCTACGGACGTCCGGCTCTCTACGGACGTCGGTCCTTCTGATTGCGGACGTCCGGACGCTTCCGGACGTCCGACACCTTCACAATGAAACATTTTTACGGATGTCCGGAACCCTCCGGACGTCCGACACCATCGCATCGAGAAACTTTCTTCACGGATGTCCGCCCCGCCTTGACGACCGTATCTCGTATAATCGATTTGTGTGTCACACTGTTTGCCGAACCACTTTTGCGGACGACCGCAACTCTCCGTACTTCCGACACTTTCACATCAGAAGCACTCTTACGGATGTCCGGGCTTGTTCGGACGACCTTATCCTGTACATTGGTTTGTGGGTCACACTTTTCACAGCGGTCCGGTCGTCCGATGACGGTCAGACGTCCGGACCCATTTGGGCCTCCGGACGAACGACGTTCTCGGACGTCCGCCATCCTGCACCCCAAACTGTCACCTTTTTCCCACCACATATATATACTCCTTCCCTTGCTCGGGTTGTGGTTGACCATTCACTTTGAACAAATCCTAGAACACTTCACTCACTCTCTCTCAACTCTCCACACCAAATCTTAGATCCCCAAGGGGTTTGAGAGCTTTGAAAAGAAGTTGTCCGATCAAGTGATAGATCCTCTTCTCCTCCTTCTTTGCACCCAAGGAATACATGATTTGAGCAAGTCTTGAGCAAATCCCCATTGATCTTATTACTCTTGGAGGTTGGAGACTCCTAGGCGGTAGGAGTCTTCGGAGAGGAATCGACTTTTGTGATTACCCCCGGATAAGTTTGTGAGGGTTTGGAGACCACCCCAAGGTCTACCACTAGTGGTTGAGAAACATCTTCGTGGTGTTGTCTCAAAGGGAGAATAGGGTGAGCCTTCGTGGCGTTGGTGTGCCTTCGTGGTAACATCCACCTCTCTAACGGTGACTAGCTTCCTCCAAGGAAGTGAACATCGGCATACATCCTTGTCTCCCGGAGTTGCGGTTATTCCTAACCCTAACTCTATACTTGTGGTTACTTGTTTTGGTTTGCACTTACTTACATCATATTGTGCTTGCTCACTTATATGCTTGTGTTACTTACCTAGTACTTTGTACCTATTAGCAATTGTTAGGCTCACTTTCATATTCCGCACTATTGCCTAAAATTGCTAAGTAATAATTAAAATTTGTAATTGTACCTATTCACCCCCCCCTCTAGGTCCATCTCGATCCTTTCACCTGTAGCAGAAGTTCTCATGGTCGACTCACCTTGCAGCCCGCCTGGGTTCCGTCGCGGTGGCGACGGTGATTGCGGTGGCGGCCCATCACATGGCCACGATGAATATCATCCCCCAGCCCTCACTTACGAGCAGAGGGAAGAGCTGCATCGTCGCAACATAGAGGCGCTCCATACCCCCATAGTTGGGGATACCTCCGAGGCTCGAGCTTTAGAGGCAGCACGCCTGGCTACTTTAGCTGAGCGCGCGCGTCTGGAGAACCTCCAGCATTCACTCGACGAACGCGCCCATCGGCAGATCCCCGAATCCAGTCGACGGCATCGACAACTCTTTCCGACTGAAATGCGGGAAGAGCCTCATGTATATCGTACTCCAATTCAAAATGTTGCAGCAGCAGCGCGCATAGCAGAATCAATGCAGCCGTCCCGTTCGGAAGCCGGTAGAGGATTGTTGCAGATCTGAGCGCTGCTCCCAGCAGCAGGTGAACAAAACTCGGCAGTTTCTCATTCACGCAACAGAATTCACAGCAGATCTGTAGTTGCAGATACAGTTCAGTTGGCACATAGTCCGAAGTCACCTCTGCGGAGAGAAGATCGTGATCATATACATGATAAGTATCTGGATAGAGGCCACGAGGAGTTTAATCATCGGTATGCCCGTGATGACCACCGTCGAGTGCCCTCACCCCCTCCGAGGGGTGGGTCGTATACGCCCCGGTGATATGACGTTAGGCGCCTGTTTGGTAATGAACGGAGAGGCCCAGTCGATTACAGAGGGCCTGGATTCGACGCAAGGTCACTCCTTGTGTAGGGTTTGGTCGACAGAAACTGATCTCACAAAGAAGGACAAGACAGAAACCTCCCAATCGGAGGCAGATCATTCGTTTCTGGGCCCGAGTGTTTCAGTAGAGCCATCCGAGCTGCTGAAATCCCTCCCAATTTTAGATTGGCTACAGGCGTAAGCAAGTTTACCGACGAGTCGAAGCCTGACACATGGTTGGAAGATTACCGAGTGGCGGTTCAGATTGGTGGAGGTAATAATGAGGTGGCCATGAAGCACCTCCCACTGATGCTCGAGGGCTCTGCTAGGGCTTGGTTGACTCAGTTGGCCCCCGGGAGTATTTTCTGTTGGGAATAATTGGCTTGTGTGTTCATCAAGACTTTCGAGGGCACTTGCAAGCGACCAGCTGGCTGACTGAATTGCAGCATTGCGTCCAGAAACCGAATGGAACTTTGAGGGATTACATCCAGGGTTGGACCACCCTTCATCATACGATGGAGAATGTGTCTGAACACCAGGCAGTTTGCGCCTTCAAAGATGGTGTATGTTACAGAGAGCTCAATCTGAAGTTCGTTCATTCGGGTGATATGTCACTCGGCCGAATGATGGAGATTACCACTCGGTATGCCAACGGCGAAGAAGAAGATCGGCTTCGCAGTGGCAAAGGAAAACTAGTCGGCCAAGGACAGGACACTGGAGGTGGAAATTCCAGTCGGAAATAGAAGCGTAAAGCAGAACCAGCAGGTCTAGCTGAAGCTGCAGTTCTGAATCAAGGCAAATTCAAGGGAAAACCCAAAGGGCCATGGACTCCCAAAAATGTGAAAGATCAGTCTGGACAGGATGTTTTGGATTTACCTTGTCACATTCACACAAAGAAAGACGAAGAGGGTAACCTGATTTTGCCTAAGCATACCACTCGATAGTGTCGACTCCTGATTCAGCAGTTCCGAGAGGGCCAGGCCCCAGATAAAGACTCTAATAAGGAAGAGGAAAAATAAGAGGATGATGGTTATCCCAATTTCAATGCTACTTTAGTGATTTTTGCTGACGCCGAGAGCAAAAGTCGACTGAAGGTCATCCATAGAGAAGTGAACATGGTTGCTCCAGCAACTACGACGTACTTGAAGTGGTCGAAAAATCCCATCACATTCGGCCAATCAGATCACTCGGCGCACGTTGCTACCCCTAGGCGGCAAGCATTGGTGGTTGACCCAGTCGTTGGAGGCACCCGACTGACTAAGGTCCTTATGGATGGTGGCAGTGGTTTGAACATTTTGTACGCTGAGACCCTCCAAGGGATGGGCATTCCGATGTCCAAACTCAGTGAAAGCAACATGCAATTCGATGGCGTCATCCTAGGGAAAAAAGCAAGGTCACTCGGCCAGATAGCCCTTGATGTGGTTTTTGGTAATTCCAAGAATTACCGCAAAGAAAAGTTGACGTTTGAGGTAATGGAATTCTAGAGTGCTTATCACGCCATACTGGGCAGGACTGCATACACTCGTTTCATGGCTTGACCATGTTACATTTATCTCAAGTTGAAGATGCCTGGACCTAGAGGTGTGATCACGGTCACGGGAAGCCGACAAAGAGCAGAAGAATGCCTTCAGAAAGGCTCAAAGATTGCTGACGAGCAGATGGAGCAGTAGAGATTGAGGAATACAAGAAAAATGCAGATCCGAGTGATTTACTACGCAACCTTCTCCTTGTAGACGTTGTTGGGCCTCCAAGTGCAGAGGTTTGTAGGACAGTAGCAAATTTCCCTCAAGTGCATGACCTAAGGTTTATCAATCCGTGGAAGCGAGGGATGAAGATGGTCTCTCTCAAACAACCCTGCAACCAAATAACAAAGAGTCTCTTGTGTCCCCAACACACCCAACACAATGGTAAATTGTACAGGTGCACTAGTTCGGCGAAGAGATGGTGATACAAGTGCAATATGGATGGTAGATATAGGTTTTTGTAATCTGAAAATATAAAAACAGCAAGGTAACTAATGATAGAAGTGAGCACAAACGGTATTGCAATGGTAGGAAACAAGGCATAAGGTTCATACTTTCACTAGTGCAAGTTCTCTCAACAATAATAACATAATTGGATCATATAACTATCCCTCAACACGCAACAAAGAGTCACTCCAAAGCCACTAATAGCGGAGAACAAACGAAGAGATTATGGTAGGGTACGAAACCACCTCAAAGTTATCCTTTCTGTTCAATCTATTCAAGAGTCCGTAGTAAAATAACACGAAGCTATTCTTTCCGTTCAATCTATCATAGAGTTCATACTAGAATAACACCTTAAGACACAAATCAACCAAAACCCTAATGTCACCTAGATACTCCATTGTCACCTCAAGTATCCGTGGGCATGATTATACGATATGCATCACACAATCTCAGATTCATCTATTCAACCAACACAAAGTACTTCAAAGATTGCCCCAAAGTTTCTACCGGAGAGTCAAGACGAAAACGTGTGCCAACCCCTATGCATAGGTTCATGGGCGGGACCCGCAAGTTGATCACCAAAACATACATCAAGTGGATCACGTGATATCCCATTGTCACCACAGATAAGCACGGCAAGACATACATCAAGTGTTCTCAAATCCTTAAAGACTCAATCCGACAAGATAACTTCAAAGGGAAGACTCAATCCATTACAAGAGAGTAGAGGGGGAGAAACATCATAAGATCCAACTATAATAGCAAAGCTCGCGATACATCAAGATCGTATCACCTCAAGAACACGAGAGAGAGAGAGAGAGAGAGAGAGAGAGAGAGAGATCAAACACATAGGTATTGGTACATACCCTCTACCCCGAGGGTGAACTACTCCCTCCTCGTCATGGAGAGCGTCGGGATGATGAAGATGGCCACCGGTGAGGGATCCCCCCTCCGGCAGGGTGCCGAAACGGGCTCCCAAGAGGTTTTTGATGGCTACAGAGGCTTGCGGCGGCGGAACTCCCGATCTATCTTGTTCTCGATGGTTTTAGGGTATATGGGAATATATAGGCGGAAGAAGTCGGTCGGGGGAGTCTCGAGGGGCCCACGAGACAGGGGGCGCGCCCAGTAGGGGGGCGCCCCCCCACCCTCGTGGCCACCTCGAAGCTTCCTTGACTTCAACTCCAAGTCTCCTGGATCACGTTCGTTCCAAGAATCACGCTCCCGAAAGTTTCATTCCGTTTGGACTCCGTTTGATATTCCTTTTCTTCGGAACACTAAAATAGGCAAGAAAACAACAATATGGGCTGGGCCTCCGGTTAATAGGTTAGTCCCAAAAATAATATAAAAGTGTATAATAAAGCCCATAAACATACAAAACAGATAATATAATAGCATGAATGCTTCATAAATTATAGACGCGTTGGAGACGTATCAGCATCCCCAAGCTTAATTCCTGCTCGTCCTCGAGTAGGTAAATGATAAAAGAAAGAATTTATGAAGTGTGAATGCTAGCAGGTGCACAAGTTTGATCAATGATAATTTCAATCACCTTTTCTAGCATGATTATATGTCATAACAGTAGTTCATCTCATATAACTTCTCAAGATCAAGTAACATGCAATTCACATGTTAAAGCATAGACTATAAACTTTCTTGAAAACTAGCAAACTTCATTCTCAGTCATCAAACAATTACAATTCATCCTATTTTTAGGAAGGGTCTATGTCAGAGCTTTGATTTAGCAAACTCCACATACTCAACTATCATATAGTCTTCTACAATTGCTAACACTCACGCAATACTTATGGTTATGGAGTTTTAATCGGACACTGAGAAAGATAGGGGCTTATAATTTCGCCTCCCAACATATTCACCTTTGGTTGATGTCAACAATAATAGTTCATGCTAACTTACATCCAATTGGATATATATATATATATCAGGATCTTTCCAACACGAGGTGCTTGCCAAAGGATAAAATGAAAAAGGGAAAGGTGAAGATCACGACTCTTGCATAAAGTAAAAGACAGGCCCTTCGCAGAGGGAAGCAGGGATTTGCAGAGGTGCCAGAGCTCGATTCTGAAATAGAGATAAATAATTTTGAGAGGTATGATCTCATTGTCAACATAACAACCAAGAGTTCCCAATATCTTCCATGGTACATACATTATAGGAGGTTCCCAAACAGAATGGTAAAGTTTTTACTCCCCCTCCACCAACAATCACACTCCACGGCCATCCGAAACAACGGGGTACCGTCCATACCAACAACAGTCCTTGGGGAGTTTTGTTTTAATTATTTTTTATTTGATTATGATCTTTTGATCATGGGACTGGGCATCCCGGTTACCAGCCATTTTTCTCGTGAATGATGAGCGGAGTCCACTCATCTTGAGAATAACCCACCTAGCATGGAAGATACTGACAACCCCTAGTCGCTACATGAGCGATTCGTTTTCATACAAAACAGATTATTTTTTGAAGGTTTAGAGTTTGGCACATGCAAATTTACTTGGAACGGCAGGTAAATGCCGCATATAGGTAGGTATGGTGGACACTCATGGCAAAAACTGGGTTTAAGGATATTTGGAAGCACAAGTAGTATCTCTACTTGGTGCAAGGAATTTTGGCTAGCATGAGGGGGAAAGGCAAGCTCAACATGTTTGAATGATCCATGACAATATACTTTAACTGAGATGTGAGAAAACATGACCCATTACGTTGTCTTCCTTATCCAACATCAACTCTTTAGCATGTCATACTTAATGAGTGCTCATAATTATAAAATATGTCTAGGATAGTATATTTATATGTGGAATCTCTCTTCCTTCAATATTATTTCAAGAATTGTTCAAGTGACCAATACAATGCTTGCTAACCTTCAATAAATTTACAACCTCTACTTCTTAGATGTGAAGTCATTACTACCCAACGGGGTAAGCATATGAAACATATATAATTTCAAATTTATGACATTCAACTCATTCAACCATTTACTCATAGGATATAAGTGAAGCACACGAGTAAATGACAAACTACTCTAACAAGATATAAGTGAAGATCAATGAGTAGCTAAATAATTATGTAACTGTATGAAGACTCTCTCTCATTTAAGAATTTCAGATCTTGGTATTTTATTCAAACAGCAAGCAAAAAAAATGACATTACAAGGATAGCACAACTCATGTGAAGAAGCAAAAACTTAGGTTCAACCGATACTAACCGATAGTTATTGAAGAAGAAAGGTGGGATGCCTACCGGGGCATACCCAAGCTTAGATGCTTGAGACTTCTTGAAATATTATCTTGGGGTGCCTTGGGCATCCCCAAGCTTGAACTTTTGTGTCTCCTTAATTCCTCTCATATCATGGATTCTCTATTTCTCAAAAACTTCATCCACATAAAACTCAACAAGAACTCGTGAGATAAGTTAGTATAAACCAATGCAAAACCTTATCATTTTCTACTATAACAAATTACTAAAATTATTATTCAACATTGCATAATAAATGTCTCTGCATATTTAATACTCCTATCCTCAAATAGAATCATTAAACAAGCAAACATATGCAAACAATGCAAACATAACAACAATTTGTCAAAACAGTACAGTCTGTAAAAAATGCAAGATTCATCATACTTACCTAACTCCAAAAATTATGAGAAAAGCTGACTAAGGCATAGCCAAGTGGTGGGAAGGGGCTGATGCCTTCCCAACCACCCAGGTTCAAGGCATGGTACTTGCAATTTGGGGTTGTTGCACCAATTATACTGTAGGGGGTTCCCTTACAGTCTTTCTGTAAAAAACAATTATGAGAAAAATTCTACGCTGTAGAAGATTTATCAGAGCTCATTATGCAAAACGTTTCAACATTATACCATTCTCTGACTTTTCTAGGGAATTTTTGCAACAGCGGTAAACTTTCTATTTTCAAACAGCAACATGTATACTGGGAAAATAAGCATGGTAAAGGCTATCCTTGACATTTTTATTGCAAATATAGATGCAAAACATTATTCTAAATAACAGCAAGAAAATACTAACAAAATAAAATGACGCTCCAAGCAAAACACATATCATGTGGTGAATAAAAATATAGCTCCAAGTAAAGTTACCTATGAACGAAGACGAACGAGGGGATGCCCTCCGGGGCATCCCCAAGCTTAGGCTCTTAGTTGTCCTTGAATATTACCTTGGGGTGCCTTGGTCATCCCCAAGCTTAGGCTTTTGCCACTCCTTATTCCAGTCCATCGAATCTTTACCCAAAACTTGAAAACTTCACAACACAAAACTCAACAGAAAACTGGTAAGCTCCTTTAGTATAAGAAAATAAAACCACCACTTAGGTACTGTAATGAACTCATTATAAATTCATATTGGTGTAATATCTACTGTTTGCCAACTTATCTATGGTTCATACCCTCCGATACTACTCATAGATTCATCAAAATAAGCAAACAACACATAGAAAACAGAATCTGTCAAAAGCAGAACAGTCTGTAGTAATCTGTATCAAACGTATACTTCTGGAACTCCAAAAATCCTACCAAATTACGAAATCCTAATAAATTTTTGTACCAATCCAGATCAAAAAGAATCAGATCAGAATCACGTTTCTGTGAATTATCAAAACTAATTTACTTGGTGCAAAAGTTTCTGATTTTCAGCGGGATCAACACAACTATCACTGTAAGCTATCCTAAAGGTCTTACTTGGCACTTTATTGAAACAAAAGATATAAAACATGATTACTACAGTAGAATAATCATGTGAACACACAAAAACAGTAAGGGGGCATCATGAAGCATATGACTAGCACATTTAAGTCTAACCCACTTCCTATGCATAGGGATTTTGTGAGCAAACAACTTATGGGAACAATAATCAACTAGCATAGGAAGGCAAAACAAGCATAACTTCAAGATTTTAAGCACATAGAGAGGAAACTTGATATTATTGCAATTACTACATGCATATGTTCCTCCCTCATAATAATTTTCAGTAGCATCATGAATGAATTCAACAATATAACCAGCACCTAAAGCATTCTTTTCATGATCTACAAGCATAGAAATTTTACTACTCTCCACATAAGCAAATTTATTCTCATCAATAGTAGTGGGAGCAAACTCAACAAAATAATTATCATGTGAGGCATAATCCAATTGAAAACCAAAATCATGATGACAAGTTTCATTGTTATCATTATTATTAATAGCATACAAGTCATCACAATAATCATCATAGATAGCAACTTTGTCCTCATAATCAATTGGGACCTCTTCCAAAATAGTGGATTCATCACTAAATAAAGTCATGACCTCTCCAAATCCACTTTCATAATTATCACAATAATATTCAACATCCTTCAAAATAGTGGGATCATTACTTCCTAAACTTGACACTCTTCCAAACCCACTTTCATCAATATAATCATCATAAATAGGAGGCATGCTTTCATCATAATAAATATTCTCATCAAAACTTGGGGGACAATAAATATCATCTTCATCAAACATAGCTTCCCCAAGCTTGTGGCTTTGCATATCATTAGCATCATGGATATTCAAAGAATTCATACTAACAATATTGCGATCAAGCTCATCATACAAGATTTAGTATCAAGCATTTTAATGCATTCTTCTTCTAGCACTTGAGCACAATTTTCCTTTCCATCATTCTCACGAAAGATATTAAAAAGATGAAGCGTATGAGACAAACTTAATTCCATTTTTTTGTAGTTTTATTTTATAAACTAGACTAGTGATAAAACAAGAAACTAAAAGATTCGATTGCAAGATCTAAATATATACCTTCAAGCACTCACCTCCCCGGCAACGGCGCCAGAAAAGAGCTTGATGTCTCCTACGCAACCTTCTCCTTGTAGACGTTGTTGGGCCTCCAAGTGCAGAGGTTTGTAGGACAGTAGCAAATTTCCCTCAAGTGGATGACCTAAGGTTTATCAATCCGTGGTAGGCGTAGGATGAAGATAGTATCTCTCAAACAACCCTGCAACCAAATAACAAAGAGTCTCTTGTGTCCCCAACACACCCAATACAATGGTAAATTGTATAGGTGCACTAGTTCGGCGAAGAGATGGTGATACAAGTGCAATGTGGATGGTAGATATAGGTTTTTGTAATCTGAAAATATAAAAACAGCAAGGTAACTAATGATAAAAGTGAGCACAAACGGTATTGGAATGGTAGAAAACAAGGCATAAGGTTCATACTTTCACCAGTTCAAGTTCTCTCAACATGCAACAAAGAGTCACTCCAAAGACACTAATAGCGGAGAACAAACGTAGAGATTATGGTCGGGTACAAAACCACCACAAAGCTATTCTTTCAGATCGATCTATAAAAGAGTTCATACTAGAATAACACCTTAAGACACAAATCAACCAAAACCCTAATGTCACCTAGATACTCCATTGTCACCTAAAGTATACGTGGGCATGATTATACGATATGCATCACACAATCTCAGATTCGTTTATTCAACCAACACAAAGTACTTCAAAGAGTGCCCCAAAGTTTCTACCGGAGAGTCAAGACGAAAACGTGTACCAACCCCTATGCATAGGTTCATGGGCGGGACCCGCAAGTTGATCACCAAAACATACATCAAGTGGATCACGTGATATCTCATTGTCACCACAGATAAGCACGGCAAGGCATACATCAAGTGTTCGCAAATCCTTAAAGACTCAATCCGACAAGATAACTTCAAAGGGAAAAGTCAATCCATTACAAGAGAGTAGAGGGGGAGAAACATCATAAGATCCAACTATAATTGCAAATCTCGCGATACATCAAGATCGTATGACCTCAAGAACATCGATGGTTTTAGGGTATATGAGAATATATAGGCGAAAGAAGTCGGTTGGGGGAGTCCCGAGGGGCCCACGAGACAGGGGGTGCGCCCAGTAGGAGGGGGCACCCCCCACCCTCGTGGCCACCTCGAAGCTTCCTTGACTTCAACTCCAAGTCTCCTGGATCACGTACGTTCCAAAAATCACGCTCCCGAAGGTTTCATTCCGTTTGGACTCCATTTGATATTCCTTTTCTTCGACACTGAAATAGGCAAGAAAACAACAATATGAGCTGGGCCTTCGGTTAATAGGTTAGTCCCAAAAATAATATAAAAGTGTATAATAAAGCCCATAAACATCCAAAAGAGATAATGTAATAGCATGAATGCTTCATAAATTATAGATGCGTTGGAGACGTATCAATAAGCATATGAAACATATATAATTTCAGATTTATGATATTCAAATCATTCAACCATTTACTCATAGGATATAAGTGAAGCAAACGAGTAAATGACAAACTACTCCAAAAATATAAAAGTGAAGATCAATGAGTAGTTAAATAATTATGTAGCTATGTGAAGACTCTCTAACATTTAAGAATTTCAGATCTTGGTACTTTATTCAAACAGCAAGCAAAGCAAAATAAAATGACATTGCAAGGATAGCACAACTCATGTGAAGAAGCAAAAACTTAGGCTCAACCGATACTAACCGATAGTTGTTGAAGAAGAAAAGTGGGATGCCTACCGGGACATCCCCAAGCTTAGATGCTTGAGACTTCTTGGAATGTTATCTTGAGGTGCCTTGGACATCCCCAAGCTTGAGCTTTTGTGTTTCCTTAATTCCTCTCATATCACGATTTCCTAAATCTCGGAAGCTTCATCCACACCAAACTCAACAAGAACTCGTGAGATAAGTTAGTATAAACCAATGCAAAACCCTTATCATCTTCTACTGTATAAAATCATTAAAATTATTATTCAACATTGCATACTAAATGTCTCTGCATATTTAATACTCCTATCCTGAAATAGAATCATTAAACTAGCAAACATATGCAAACAATGCAAACATAACAGCAATCTGCCAAAACAGTACAGTCTGCAAAGAATGCAAGATTCATCATACTTCCCTAACTCCAAAAATTATGAGAAAAATATCACACTGTAGGAAATTTATCAGAGCTCAGTATGCAAAAAAGTTCCAACATTTTATCATTCTCTGACTTTCTAGGGAATTTTTGCAACAGCAGTAAACTTTCTGTTTTGAAACAGCAACATGTATACATGCAAAATAAGCATGGTAAAGGCTATCCTTGACATTTTTATTGAAAATATAGATGCAAAACATTATTCTAAATAACATAAAGCAAATTCTAACAAAAGGAAATGACGCTCCAAGCAAAACACATATCATGTGGTGAATAAAAATATACCTCCAAGTAAAGTTACCGATGAACGAAGACGAAAGAGGGGATGCCTTCCGGGGCATCCCCAAGCTTAGGCTCTTGGTTGTCCTTGAATATTACCTTGGGGTGCCTTGGACATCCCCAAGCTTAGTCTCTTGCCACTCCTTATTCCATAGTCCATCGAATCTCTACCCAAAACTTGAAAACTTCACAACACAAAACTCAACAGAAAACTCATAAGCTCCGTTAGTATAAGAAAATAAACCACCACTTAGGTACTATTATGAAATCATTCTAAATTCATAATGGTGTAATATCTACTGTATTCCAACTTCTATATGGTTCACACCCTCCGATACTACTCATAGATTCATCAAAATAAGCAAACAACACATAGAAAACAGAATCTGTCAAAAACAGAACAGTCTGTAGTAATCTGTATCATTTGAATACTTCTGGAACTCCAAAAATTCTGAAATAAGTTGGTGGACCTGAGGAATTTGTCTATTAATCATCTTCAAAAATAATCAACCTAAAAGAACTCTCCAGTAAAAAATGGCAGCTAATCTCGTGAGTGCAAAAGTTTCTGTTTTTTACAGCAAGATCGCATAGACTTCACACAAGTCTTCCCAAAGGTCCTACTTGGCACAAACACTAATTAAAACATAAAACCACATCTAACCAGAGGCTAGGTGAATTATTTATTACTAAACAGTATAAAAAATCAAAGAACAAAAGTAAAATTGGGTTGCCTCCCAACAAACGCTATCGTTTAACGCCCCTAGCTAGGTATGATGATTTCAATGATGCTCACATAAAAGATAAGAATTGAAACATAAAGAGAGCATCATGAAGAATATGACTACCACATTTAAGTATAACCCACTTCCTATGCATAGGGGTTTTGTGAGCAAACAACTTATGTGAACAATAGTCAACTAGAATAGGAAGGCAAAACAAGCATAACTTTAAAACTTTAAGCACGTAGAGAGGAAACTTGTTATCATTGCAACTCCTACAGGCATATATTCCTCCCTCATAATAATTTTCAGTAGCATCATGAATGAATTAAACAATATAACCAGCACCTAAAGCATTCTTTTCATGATCTACTTGCATATAAATTTCACTACTCTCCACATAAGCAAAATTCTTCTTATTCGGAATAGTGGGAGTGTCATAAGAGACTCGAATACTATAAATTGTTTCCACATTAAAAGAGTAATGTTCAGAAAAAGGGTAATCATAATCATGACAAATTTTATAAATATAAACCTCACTACTTTTTATAGCATAAGTATCATCACAATAATCATCATAAGTAGCAACTTTGTTCTCATCATAATCAATTCAAACCTCTTCCAAGATAGTGGAATCATTACTAAATAAAGTCAAGACCTCTCCAAATCCACTTTCATAATTGTCACAATAAGATTCAACATTTTCCAAAATAGTGGGATCATTACTTCCTAAAGTTGACACTCTTCCAAACTCACTTTCATCAATATAATTATCATAAGTAGGAGGCATGCTATCATCATAACAACTTTGCCTATCAAAACTTGGGAGGCTAAAAATATCATCTTCATTAAACATAGAATCCCCAAGCTTGGGACAAACATTAATTGCAGCAAATATATTCTCAAACATGTCATTCTCATCAAACATAGCATCCCCAAGCTTGGGCCTTTTCATATCATAAGCATAATCACTCTCATCATTAATAGTATGGATAGCACCAATAGTATAGCAATTATCATCATCACAATAAGTAGTAGGAGAAACATCATTTGGGAGGGATACCTTTTTACCTTTGCTTATACGCCTTTTCTTTTTCTTCTTCACATCATGTGTGGGTTTAACCCTCTTTTTTGAGCTCCTTATTAATGAGATTGGTTGAATGTAAAGCTCCTCCTCGTTACCTGATTCATCATAAGAAATAATAGGAGGATATTGGGAAGTATCTGCCCTTTCATTAGTATTCTCTTCATCTTCTATTTGCTTTCTTGACTTTACGTAATTGGCAATATAAGGATTTTCAATGCAATTCACCGCACAATACATATAAATTTCCTCTAGATCAATATCAAGGAATTCCTCAAGGTTATATTCTGGAATATGCTTAGCTATACGTTTCATTTCTTCATAACCCAAAAGAAAACTAAGTTCATTATGATGTGCAAGGGAAATCAAGTCATCACAATTTTTGGACACGATTCGATCATGAAACAATTTGCGTTGGAGATTTAAATGACCACTTCATTGCAAAGTTCACAAGTATGGCAAAGAAATTTTAAATTTTCAGCACAAACATCTAGCCTCTCTTGCAACCATTTAGTTTCTAAATACTTATGCCTCTTGCAAAATCTATCTTCCCTATTTTGTGTGTACTTGCAAACTCTACGCAGTCCACAAAAATTGACATGCTTATAAGAGACATTTTCATCATGACTAATGCAATCATCATTAGTACTATGGATATTCAAAGAGTTCATACTAACAACATTGAAATCATGCTCATTATTCAAAGATTTAGTGCCAAACATTTTAATGCATTCTTCTTCTAGCACTTGAGCACAATTTTACTTTCCATCATTCTCATGAAAGATATTAAAAAGATGAAGCGATGAGGCAAACTCAATTCCATTTTTTTGTAGTTTTCTTTCATAAACTAAACTACTGATAAAACAAGAAACTAAAAGATTCTATTGCAAGATCTAAAGATATACCTTCAAGCACTCACCTCCCCGGCAACGGCGCCAGAAAAGAGCTTGATGTCTACTATGCAACCTTCTCCTTGTAGACGTTGTTGGGCCTCCAAGTGCAGAGGTTTGTAGGACAGTAGCCAATTTCCCTCAAGTGGATGACCTAAGGTTTATCAATCCGTGGGAGGCATAGGATGAAGATGGTCTCTCTCAAACAACCCTGCAAGCAAATAACAAAAAGTCTCTTCTGTCCCCAACACACCCTATACAATGGTAAATTGTATAGGTGCACTAGTTCGGCGAAGAGATGGTGAAACAAGTATGGATGGTAGATATGGGTATTTGTAATCTGAAAATATAAAAACAGCAAGGTAACAAGTGGTAAAAGTGAGCGTAAACGGTATTGCAATGCTTAGAAACAAGGCCTAGGGTTCATACTTTCACTAGTGCAAGTTCTGTCAACAATAATAACATAATTAGATCATATAAAAATCCCTCAACATGCAACAAAGAGTCACTCCAAAGTCACTAATAGCGGAAAACAAACGAAGAGATTATGGTAGGGTACGAAACCACCTCAAAGTTATTCTTTTTTATCGATCTATTCAAGAGTCCATAGTAAAATAACACGAAGCTATTCTTTCCGTTCGATCTATCATAGAGTTCGTACTAGAATAACACCTTAAGACACAAATCAACCAAAACCCTAATGTCACCTGGATACTCCAATGTCACCTCAAGTATCCGTGGACATGATTATACAATATGCATCACACAATCTCATATTCATCTATTCAACCAACACAAACTACATAAAAGAGTGCCCCAAAGTTTCTACCGAAGAACCAAGGCGAAAACGTGTGCCAACTCTGATGCATAAGTTCACTGAACCCGCAAGTTGATCACCAAAACATACATCAAGTAGATCATGTGAATATCCCAATGTCACCACACATAAGCACGGCAAGACATACATCAAGTGTTCTCAAATCCTTAAAGACTCAATCCGATAAGATAACTTCAAAGGGAAAACTCAATCCATTACAAGAGAGTAGAGGGGGAGAAACATCATAAGATCCAACTATAATAGCAAAGCTCATGATATGTCAAGATCGTATCACCTCAAGAACATGAGAGAGATATCAAACACATAGCTACTTGTACATACCCTCAGCCCCGAGGGTGAACTACTCCCTCCTCGACATGGAGAGCGCCGAGATGATGAAGATGGCCACCGGTGATGGAGCCCCGCTCTGGCAGGGTGCCGGAACAGGGTCCCGATTGGTTTTTGGTGGCTACAGAGGCTTGCAGCGGCGGAACTCCCGATCTATTGTGCTCTCGATGTTTTTAGGGTATATGGACATATATAGGCGAAAGAAGTCGGTCAGGGGAGCCACGAGGGTGGGGGCCGCACCCAGGGGGGTAGGGCGCGCCTCCCTGCCTCGTGGCTTCCTCGAAGCTTCCCTGACGTCTACTCCAAGTCTCCTGGATTGCTTCCATTCCAAAAATAACTCTCCCGAAGGTTTCATTCCATTTGGACTCCGTTTGATATTCCTTTTCTTTTTAACACTAAAATAGGCAAGAAAATAACAATTTGGGTTGGGCCTCCAGTTAATAGGTTAGTCCCAAAAATAATATAAAAGTGCTTAGTAAAGCCCATAAACATCCAAAACAGATAATATAATTGCATGAATACTTCATAAATTATAGATACGTCGGAGACGTATCAGTGGCCCCAATGGCACTGGCCCTTCAGCAAAGTCGCCCCCCTCCTCCTCTGATAAGGATATCCGCCGCATGACGCCGGGTTGAGATCCAAGCTTCTTGGGTGTGGCAAGGCCTCGACACAGCAGGCGCCGGGTGGGGCACTCGGGTCTGTGGTGCCCAGAGATGTGGAGATGGGTGGTCAGGATGAGGAGCTCGACAACAGTATCCATGACACCTCGATCGATACCGAGACCTGGGACAAGCTTGGGCTGCTGTCTGGGGGCACGATGGTGGTGGCGACGCAGGATACTGCGGTCAGTCTCCCTGTGCTGGCTCGGTCCCTCACTGGTTCTTTCGACGAATATGGCTCTCATCTTGGAGCTCCGTCCTTGGCTCCCATGGAGATGGACGTCTACTCTGGTGACACTGGGGCTGCTGTTCCTCGGTCCCCGTAGGCCACGGGAGGAGCGGATGCTGGGGATGTTCTCAACGATGACTCTGCTCTCACCCCACCCTCGGGCCACCGTGGCTCTGGTGGATCGGGCAGACCCCTCTAGAAGATGGCGGGCAGGAAACCTGGGCCTAAGGCGGCTGCGGTGATGGTGGCGGAGCCGCTCCGTGGTGATCTGGCCGTGGCGTTGGCGTCGGTGGGTGCGGGTGCTAAGGCCAAGCACTCCAAGGCAACTCCCGTGGTGCTGCGTGCCCCCAGTGCGCGTGCCAAGGCCAAGATGGGCGACCTGTCTTCTTTGGAGAGTGCCAAGCTTCGTACCATAGACAAGAACCTGGAGGTCAAAGGTAATCCTCTTCCCTCATACATGATTCTCAATGCTTTCTCTGATGATCATCTTGCGCGGGTTCTGAATGATAGCGGGGTAGTTGTGTCTATTTCCAATGGCGAAATCATCTCGCTAGTTCGTGCGCGTGAAGAGGCCCAAGCGGTGCTCGCCGAGGCTGTGGCTCAGAGTGCGCTTGCGGGCTCGTCGGAGCTGGAACAAGTAGGGGCTGGTGCCACCTCCTTTCCCGATGAGGGAGTAGAAGTGAGAGTTGCTTCTGATCTCCCTTCTTCCAGCCGTGCCCCGGTTCGGAAGCGTGTGGCCAAGGTTGGGACCTGTCGTGGGGTTCGCCTGCAGAATCGTTTTATTTAATGCGGTACATTTTTTTGGAATATTAGGGGTTGTGGCCACGAGGGAAGGCAGACACAACTTAGAGAGTTTATAGCCAAGGAACGCATCGATGTAGTCGCGCTTCAGGAAACGATCAAGTCGGAATTTTCTTTCCGTGACTTGCTGGCTTTTGATCCCCTCTCTTGTTTCGGTTGGCACTAACTGTCTGCGTCAGGCCACTCGGGAGGCATTTTGATGGGTTGCAATCAGGACATTTGTGAGGTTCTGGCCTGGGAGCAAGGAGCGTTTTTTGTCGCTGCCACCATTTGCCACAGTGTCTCAGGTTTGATTTGGGTGGTGGCGTGTGTTTATGGTCCTACTGATCATTTGCGCTCTGTTACTTTCCTGGAGGAGGTCACAGCCTTTGTTGGGGCCAAGCGCGCGGCAAACCTCCCCCTGGTCGTCAAAGGTGACTTTAATCTGATACGCTCGGGTGCAGACAAAAATAAAGATTGGGTGGACTGGGTAAGGGTGTCCATGTTCAACAATGCCATTGCGGCGGTCGCGCTCCATGAAGCTGCTTGAACTAGGGCTAGGTACACCTGGATTAACATGCAGTTAGCCCCGGTGCATAGTGTTCTAGGCCGGGTGTTTTTCACCCCGGAGTGGGAGGTCCTCTTTCCTCTATGCACTCTAGTGGTGGAAACCCGCATTGGCTCGGACCATGTCCCACTCATTCTATCTTCAGGGGAAGACAGGGCTCGTCACAGTTCTCGTTTCTTCTTTGAAACGGCCTTGTTTGAAGCAGAGGGCTTCTTTCCTTTGGTCCAAGGTCACTAGGAGCAGATTATTTCCCAGTTGGGTTTTAAAAGGGGGCCGGTAGAATGCTGGTCGGCTGCTGCTGCTGTCTTGAGGGCTTTCCTTAGAGGATGGGGAGCCAATCATGGTAGCGACTCTAAGCGTGAGCGAGGGAGGCTAGTAGAGGAGATTGCTAACCTTGGTGCGCAGGCTAACGCTCGGTTCTTTTTTAAGGCAGAGTGGGCCCACCGATATGAACTGGAGCATAAGGTTTTGGCGATTCTCCACGTTGAGGAAGAATATTGGCGCCGTAGGGGCAGGATCAAGTGGGTGACTAAGGGGGATGCAAATACTATTTTCATGCCTATGCTAATGGCAGAAAGCGTAAGAGCTCAATTCTTCGACTCCAATCGGAGCAGGGCCTCCTTCCCTCCCAGGGCGACATCTCCCGCCATATTTACGAGTATTTCATTGAGATGTTGGGTACTGCTGATGAGAAAAGAATCCGTATCCGTGAGGATCTGTGGAATCCCAAGGATCGGGTGTCGAATCAGGAGAACGATAGCCTCGCACTCTCTTTTCTCCCTCAAGAAATCGACGCTGCCCTAATGGGGATGAAGAAAGCCACGACCCCGGGCCCAGATGGTTGGCCGGTTGAATTCTTTTGTAGATTATGGCCTATGCTCCGCCATCTCTTTTTGATATTGTGAATGGATTTGCCTAGGTTCGGTAGATGTGTCCTGCCTGAACTACGGTGCAATCAGCCTAATCCCTAAGGTTAAAGGGCAGACAATATTAAGTTGTTCAGACCAATCACTCTCATCAATGTTCCCTTAAAGATTTGCGCTAAGGCCTATGCGTCTCGCTTGGCCCCGGTTCCTCAAAGGGTCATCCTCAAGATCCAAATGTTCTGAAACGTAGCATGTAATTTAAAAAAATCCTACGCTCACGCAAGATCTATCTAGGAGATGCATAGCAACGAGGGGGGGGGGCAAGAGTGTGTCCACGTACCGTCATAGACCGAAAGCAGAAGCGTTTGACAATGCGGTTGATGTAATCGACCTTCTTCTAGCTCCGACCGATCAAGCACCGAATGTACAACACTTCCGAGTTCTGCACACGTTCAGCATGATGACGTCCCTCGCCTTCTTGATCCAGCAAGGCGTCGAGGAAGTAGATGAGTTTCGTCAGCACGATGGCGTGGTGACGGTCATGATGAAGTGATCCTCGCAGGGCTTTGCCTAAGCACTACAAAAATATGACCGGGGGTGTAAACGGTGGAGTGGGGCGCCGCACATGGCTAACAATCGATGTTGTGTGTTCTAGGCGCCCCTCCCCCCCCCCCACACACACACACACACACACACACACACATATATATATATATATATATATATATATATAGGTGGGAGGGGGAGGGAGCAGCAAGGGGCGCCCTAGGGTTGGCCGCCGCCCCATAGGTGCCATACCTTGCCCTACGCGTCCCCTTTCCATGTATGCATGAATGGGAAGGAAAGAGGGGGTGAGGGAAGGAAGTGGGAATCCTAATCCACACTTTCCTTTCCCTTCCCCTTTCCTTCTCCTCTTCCTATAGCCTTATAGGGCGCACCAACCCCTTGTGGGCTGGTGTGTTCCTTCACAAGGCCCATATGGCCCATAGGATGCCGGGGGTACCCGAAACACCTTCCGGTGACCCAATAAGTACCCGATACCCTACGGAACACTTCTGGTGTCCGAATACCATCGTCCTATATATCAATCTTTACCTCTCGACCATTTTGAGACTCCTCGTCATGTCCGTGATCTCATCTGGGACTCTGAACAACATTCGGTAACCAAATCACATAACTCATATAATACTATATCGTCATTGAACGTTAAGCATGCGGACCCTACAGGTTCGAGAACTATGTAGACATGACCGAGACACCTCCCTGGTTAATAACCAATAGCGGAACCTGGATGCCCATATTGGCTCCTACATATTCTACGAAGATCTTTATCAGTCGAACCGTTATGACAACATACGTAATTCCCTTGTCCATTGGTATGTTACTTGCCTGAGATTCGATCGTCGGTATCTTCATACCTAGTTCATTCTCGTTGCTGACAAGTCTCTTTACTCGTTCCGCAATACATCATCCTGCAACTAACTCTTTAGTCACTTTGCTTGCAAGGCTTCTTATGATGTGTATTACCGAGAGGGCCCAGAGATATCTCTCTGATACTCGGAGTGACAAATCCTAATCTTGATCTATGCCAACCCAACAAACACCTTCGGAGATACCTGTAGAGCATCTTTATAATCACCCAGGTTTTTACCGTCATGGATGGCCCAAAGAATGTCATGCAGCTGCGTCTTCGGCCCGCCCAGGACAAAAAGCCCATTTTCTGTCATGATTTTTTGTCAGTGAAGTAGGAGCCCACCACATCTATGATGATACCGGGTTTTGTCACAATTATCGTCATAGAAGTGTCATAAGCATGACAGGAAAAAAATTCGTTCGACCCAAAATGTCATGGATGTGTCTTTTTTTGTAGTGTCCTAAGGTGACAATAATTGGGATTCTTACCGGTGATTACCATAGTTTCAGGATTTCATGTATTCACTATGTGTTAATGCTTTCTTCCGGTTCTCTATTAAATGGAGTCCTTAATATCCCTGAGTTTCCTTATGGACCCCGCTTCAATGGGAGGGTAGGGCAAAAGATGTCATGCAAGTTCTGACTATATACAGAATACATGCCTACATTACATTGATGAATTGGAGCTAGGTCTTTTGTCACCCTAGGTTTTAACTATTACATGATGAATGTCAACCAGCATAATTATCCATCACCGATCCAATGCCTATGAGCTTTTCGCATATTGATCTTTGCTAAGTTACTACTGTTGTTGCTGTTGTTACAGTTGCTACAAAACTATTACTGCTACCGTTATCGTTACCGTTGCTATCATGTTACCACTACCAAACTATCATACTATTGTGCTACTGATCACTTTGTTGCAGATATTTCGTTCTCCAGGTGTGGTTGATTGACAACTCAACTGCTAATACTTGCAAATATTCTTTAGCTCCCCTTGTGTTGAGTCAATAAATTTGGGTTGAATACTCTACCCTCGAAAACTATTGCGATCCCCTATACTTGGGTTATCAGATCCACATGCATAAAAAAATTATAATCTTATTAGATAGTGGGATTAACATCAACTAAATTCATGACCTCTCCTAACCCAATTTTATAAAAAAATTCATAAGATTGAACACTAAATTTTACTGAAGTTGACACTCTTCCAACCCCACTTTCAATATTATTGCGAACATATTCATCGTGAGGCTTAAATAATTTTTCAAGACCATAAGAAGCATTATCACCCCAATCATGATCATTGCAATAAGTAGTAGACATAACAAAATTATCCTCCCCAAGCTTGTAGCTTTGCATATTATCAGCACAAACGACATAAATATAATTTATAATAACATTATTGCAATCATGCTTTTCATTCAAGGAGCTATCAAGTGTTGGTACAAAAGCAATAATTTCATGTTTAGCATAAGGAACTATAGCAATTTCATCTCCATAAGCATGATTAATATTGGCATCATGGCCACAAGCACAGCAAGCATCAAATTCATCAAAAAGGGATATTTCAGGCGAATCAACGGGATCATAATTATCCATAGATTCTTGCATATCATTATTCTCTTCCAAAGCAGCAGACCTTCTCCCAATGAATTCACTAATATAGGCATTAGAAGCATAATTTTCATAGCAATATTTAAGTATGGCAACGTTTTCAGATTTGTAGAGAATAGCATCATACTTTTCAATCAAAGAAGCAACTTCATAGGCACCCTTGAAAGCAACAAATTCTTCAATTTGTTTAATATCATAGTAACTATAAACACCCTTGGCATAAGAAGATAAGATTTCATTATCATTAAATTCACATAGGTAGGGAAGGTGTTTTTTAGGGTCCTCGGAGCAACAAGTAAAACCATCAATTTCACATAGATTCCAAGCATAGCATAGCAAACAATTTCTTTGATTCCATAAGAGTCTCCCTTTTTGAGACAAACAGTGACACACATAATGAGCATGCTCATCTAATGATTTTCCCTATACAAAACCAGTTGGGGTTTCAGCATGAGCACAAATGGATCGAAGATGATCCAAGTAGAAAATTTTAAGTGGATCCATAGTCATCTTAAATTTTTGCTTTCATTTTTTGTTTTTTGAGTGTTCACATAAAGGCAAAAAAACAAGCAAGCAAGCTAACAAAAAAGTATGTATTGTACAAAAAAATAGAATTGGAGGAGATGAAAATGAGAGGCAAAGGCAATTAAAAAGGTCAATAAAAAAAGAGCAAGTAGATGATAGTTTGTGCAAAGGTACTTGATAGGTTTTGGTGATGTCTCCCCGGTAACGCCGCCAGAAATTCTTCCTACTACTAGGGAGCTGCGTCGAGATTTCCTCGAAGAGGAGATGATGAAGCGGTACAGTAAAGATAAGTATTTCCCTCAGTTAAGAACCAAGGTCATCAATCTAGTAGGATAACCACACAGAACCTCGTTAGCAGCACTTGCACACACAAAAGCAAATACTTGCACCCAACGCGAACAAGGGGGTTGTCAATCCCCTCGGTGGTTACTTGCAAGGATTAAATCTCGTACTGGTAGATAAATAAATTATAAATATAAAATAAAATAAAATAAGAAGCAAGGAATTTTTGTGTTTTTATATATGATAAAAGTAGACCCAGGAGCCATAGTTTTCACTAGAGGCTTCTCTCTCGAGCACACAACATATGGTGGGTGAACAAATTACTGTTGAGCAATTGATAAAAAAGCGCATAGTTATGACGATATTCAAGGCAATGATCATGTATATAGGCATCATGTCCGAGACAAGTAGACCGACTCCTGCCTGCATCTACTACTATTACTCACCCATCAACCGCTATCCAACATGCATCTAGGGTATTCAGTATAAAACAGGGTAACGCCTTAAGCAAGATGACATGATGTAGACAAAGTAAACTCATCTAATATGAATTAACCCCATCATTTCATCCTTAACGGCAATGGTACAATTACGTGTCTTGTCCGCTACTTTGTCACTGGGATAGAGCACCGCGAAATTGAACCCATCACAAAGCACCTCTCCATTGCAAGATAAACTAGTCTAGTTGGACAAACCAAGCGGATAGGTCAGAGAGAAATACAAAGCTATAACAATCATGCATAATAAAGTTTAGAAAAGACTCAATTAATATTCATGAATAATCTGATCATAAACCCACAATTCATCGGATCCCAACAAACACACCACAAAAGAAGATTACATTGAATAGAACTCCAAAAACATTGAGGAGAACATTGTATTGAAGATCAAAGAGAAAGAAGAAGCCATCTAGCTAACAACTATGGACCCGTGGGTCTGTGGTCGCATCATCAGTAGGGCAGCAAGGATGATGTACAAGCCATCCATGATCGATTCCCCCTCCGACAAAGTACCAGAGAAGGCCTCCAAATGGGATTGCGGAAGAATAGAAGCTTGCGGTGGCGGAAAAAGTTTTTCAGGTGGCTTTCTAGTATATTGGGAATATTTGGAATTTATAGAGGCGGAATTAGGTCAAGAGGTGCCACGAGGGGCCCACAAGCTCAGGGGGCGCCCCCTGGGCCGTGCCTGGTGAGCTTGTCGCTCCCTCATGGCTCTTCTGGTCTTCTCCCGAACCTTTGTGGGTCCCTTCTGGTCCATAAAAAATCACCGTAAAGTTTCATCGTGTTTGGACTCCATTTGATATTGATTTTTTGAAAAGCCAAAAACAAGCAAAAAAACAACACTTGGCACTAGGTACTAGGTTAATAGGTTAGTCCCAAAATAGTGATATAAAATTGCATATAAAACATCCAAGATTGATACTATAATAACATGGAACAATAAAAGATTATAGATACGTTGGAGACGTATCAGCCGAGTATGATCACAAGGTTGTCATCGCCCAGTTGTGCTTGCGCCATCACGTCCTGGTCTACCACTACCACCTGACCACAAGGCCTTGCGAGCGTTTCGCCAGGTTTCTCAACGGTCTCGACTACAATTTCACTACGATTGACACCAGCAACGATCGAAAAGCACTTGAGATTTCGGGCTTGGCCTGCCAGAAGCTTATCTACATCCATGGCCACTACAGGGTCTGGGGTAGCACGAAGAACAAGGAGGACTGGTTGACCTCGCCTCAGCCATCATCGACCCCCTTCTACAAGAACATGAAGGGTGAGTGCAAGAATAACAAGATCGCTTGGCACAGTGACTGGGTGCATAGACTGGATGAAGAACACGCTTGGCCGCATACACAAGCTATGAGGTGTATAGGAGGATTGTTGACATCAGGAAGTGTCTTCATCCTGCCCTAGGCGAGGGATCGACCCACAGAAGGTAGCGGTAGCGTCACAATAAGTAGATGATTAGATGATCGTTTCTCCTAGTTTAGAATGCATGTAATTGTTTATTGAGGTGTGTGCGAATATTTTGCATAGTCACTTATGTAATTGGATGTTTAATTTGGTTATGTAATCATGTTTATAAGTATATATGTCATTCTTTTGTAGAAAGAGCAAATCACATCGCACACAGACTAAATTAGGGAACCCGTTAGTGATGATTTCATCAATGGCTGACAATTATATACCAGCAAGCGTTTTCCCACAACACACGCGGCTTATTATAAGGATACGTCAATGTTATTATCAGTCTTCCCACACATTTCTGATTACTGACCTATTTATTGCGTGTCACACACATCTTGTTAAGTTGAACCATTTCTGTTGCTTTGGCTCATCACAAAAAGTTCATCTGAGTGAACTGTATGCCCTACATCGCACACACACCTTGATCTGGTTGACTATTTGTGTTATTTTGGCTCATCGCAAACAGTTCATCCGAGTGAAACGTATGTCGTATATTGCACACACCTTGATCTGGCTGACTATTTCTATTGTTTTGGCTCATCGCAAATAGTTCGTATGGATCAACTATATGCAACGTATCGCACATGCACCTCAAATCTGAATCGTGCTTGATGTCTCCGCCACCGCACACAGTTCGTCTTATTGGTGATAATTTTATTAGGATAGGTTTGTGATTCATGTATCGCACATAGTTTCATCGTTTGGTCTCTGATACATGTGTTGCGATAGCAGCATCCTGCAGTAGCGAGTCTCCAACCTCCAAGAGTAACAAGATACAAAGGTGAAATGCTCAAGACTTTCTCAAATCATGATTTTCTTTAGTCACAAGAGGGAGAAGGAGTGGATCTATCTTTTCATTGGGAAACTCTCAAGAACACTCACAAATCAACTCAGGATCTTGGATTTTGTGTGAGAGAGTATTAGAGGGGGCACTAGTGTTATTGGGGAAGATTAGAGTGTAGTGGTCAACCCTCTCCCAAGGTGGAAAGAGGGGTATTTATACTTCCCATAGAAAGTGACCATTTGGAGTGGTAAGTGACTTGCTCGGATGCCTACCCGGATGATGCAAGCAATGCCCAGATGATTCGGCTAGGGATCCAGATGATACGGTCGGGTCAACACAGCACAACCATGCATAGATGAGCGGATGTCCGGGGGGGGACTACGGTGAAGTTAGCACAAGTGGTTGTCAAAGGGGTGCCCAGATGTCTGCAAAGGAATATAGACGATCCGGTAGAAGGCGGATGAAATATCTCTTTGTTAAGGCATCCGGGTGAAACATCCAACCGTAGCCGGACGTAGTTGCTCCCTGACTGTGCATCCGAGCAAAGTGTGTGGGCGATGTCCAAATGATCCAGATGGGTACCTGGACGATCCATGCAATGCCCTGATGAGCCGGCTACCGATCCGGATGATCCGACTTTGCAGCAACCGTTCTACTGGTTTCTGGGCCTCTACCTTGATGATCCGAAATGGAGTTCGGACGATCCGAGTGATGCCCGGATGATCTGGCAGGGAGATCATGGTTTGATAATTTGAACAAGGGTTTTGGCAAAGTGGATTTTGTGAGTGTAGAGGAATAGGATAATGATGAGGACATATATGAAGATGTGTATGTGAGTGTGGAGATAGTGACAAGATAACTTGAGCAAATCTGGAATGAACCACTTTGATCCCCTCTTAATAGTGTGGGATCCCTATAATTTAAGACTAAATGAAAAAGCCTATGGTTCTTGTCTTTTTATCGTCGTTCTTGAGTCATATCCCGTATGATGTGTCCATGATCCCTACACAATGATGCCAAAGAGACTAATGTCATGTGTATACACTTAGCAAACTTAGTTAGTCCCCTATATGTATTTGTCATCAACATCACAATAATATTAAGGGCAAGATTGCACTTTCAGTCAGTACATCCAAACTCCGTGGGAGAACTTCCTCTTGTTCTCCTATACATAGAACACCTATCTTCTTCAAAACAACCACCATATCTACCTATTATAACATTTTCATAGTCATTCCAAGATATATTGCCATGCAACTTCCATTGTCACATTACGTGATTAGTTGTTTATTGTCATATAGCCTTACATGATTGTAAGATAGCTGGCATGGTATTTCCATGGCTTGTCTGTTTGATATCTTTGTCACGCTAGATCATTGCACATATTGGTACACTACCAAAGGCATTCATTTTGCAATCATCATATTCTGAGTTATGAGTAAATAAAAGTGTGGTGGCATCTAGAGTGTGCCTCTACATGTGACGGTAAAATATAATGCCAAAAATATCTCAAGATAAAAGAGGCCAAGGGAGAGAGAGAGATGGGCACACTACTATCCCTTATACATACTTGTGCTTTAGAGTAGCACCATGTACTTCATATCGAGTGTTTTCATATATTTCATATCATACTAGTGGGATATTTACATTATAGAACTTGGCTTGTATATTCTGATGACGAGCTTCCTCAAAATGCTCGAGGTCTTCATGAGCAAGCAAGCTGGATGCACACCCAACTAGTCCATTTGGAGAGCTTTCATATAATTAAAGCTCTAGTGCATTTGTTGCATGTCAATTCCTACTTCTCACACCAATATCGATTGTAAGGCCTCTCCATTGCCTAATAGTTAGTTGCATTGGTGTGAGACTTTCTTAGTTTATGACTTCTCTTAAAACCTCCATCATCATTCTATTTGCCATTTAAGTGTTGAGTAGTTGAAAAGGGAGAGTCATGGATTCGGTTACTTGACCAACCCTCTGGGTTGTGTGTTATGATAAGGTGTTTGGATACGATAAAGCCTTGAGCATTTGGAACCATGAATTTGGTACATACGAGTATTTATTGGTATTACATGAAGACATTGAACCACGAAAAGAAAAGGTAATTTGTTTGCACATTTTGATGTTATTTGCTTGCTATTAATTATAGACTATTGCTTTGAATCACGTTTATCCTGAGTTCACAACCCTTTACATCATTAGATCAAGATTATTCTAGGTAGGTTTCAACATCAAAATTATCTTTGTTTTCTGATCTACATACTCGAGGACCAGTAGGTATTAAGCTTGGGGATGCTGATACATCTCAAATGTATCTATAATTTTTTATTATATAATGCTATTATCATAACATTTATTATGTATTTTTGGCAAAAATTTATATTATTTTTATTTGGACTAACAAATTAATCCAGTGCCAAAGGCCAGTTCCTGTTTTCTATTGATTTTGGGTTTTTACGTGAAAAAATTATGGAGCCGGAATGACCTGAAACTTTTTGTGATTTTTTAATGGAATAAAAGACTCCCGTACCCGAAGTACGGATGCCGAGGGAGCCACAAGGGCCCATGCGGCCACTTGACGTGACGAGAGCCCCACCTACGTGGGCCACCCACGTGGGAGATCCCTAGGTCAGAGATGGCCCTACTTTTGCAGCAAGAAAGATAATCTTATGGAAAAAATTCTCTCAAAATTTTAGCCCAATCAGAGTTATGGATCTCCGGATATTTAAGAAATGGTGATAGGCCTCAGAAATAGTTCCGAAAATAGAGAGAAACTGGGAGAAATAGAGAGGAAGAAGAGATCCATTCTTCGAGGGGCTCTCACCCATCCGGAGCCATGGAGGCCAAGGATCAGAGGGGAAAACCTCTCCCAATAGAGGGGAGAGGCCATGGGAGAATAAGATGGAGGGGGCTCTCTGCCCCTCTCTTCAAGTGGTGCCGGAGTGCCATCAGGGGAACCATCATCACCGACATCTCCATCACCTTTCTCCGCCTCTATTCAATGGTCCACCCTCCCGTAACCCATTGTAATCTTCTACTTGAATATGGTTTGTATGCTATGAATTATTGTCCAATGATTTGTTTCATCATTTGTTTCATCACTATTATGTTTGATAATTTGTTTTTTTCCTGTGGGTTAATTGGTGAATTAATATGATTTGTTTGAGTTGCATGTGGATATGTTGTTGTCCTTTGGAGCCCATCATATGAGCGCGTGTGTGGATTACACCTTAGGGTTAGTTGTATGTTGAATAGAACTATGCATAGGTCGACCGGAGTGGCATATATTACCAAGTTTGTGTGTAGGGATCAACACATATGGGATGAATGGGGGCCATTTTATCTTAATGCTATGGTTGGGTTTACCTTAATGAACATGTTAGTATTTGCAGTGCTTGATAATAGTTCCAATAATAAGTACATATAATTCCAAGTACAGATAGTATGTAAGCAGATGCCTCTCTAGCATATAAAACTACAATTATGATAATCGGTCTAGTAACTTAGCTAATTGTCTAGCAACAATTCCGTTCATATTACCACCGCTTTTTCACACTCTCTATTTGTATATTATTGTACTTTTACATAAACAGTACCTAACCTTTATTTTTTACGTTCTTTATCATCTAGCAAACCTATCTTTTTTATCCGTAGCATAGATTTATCCGTAGGGTTGTATCAGTGGCAAATAGGACCTGAGAGAATACCAATCCTACCTTTAGCTCCTTGTGGGTTTGACACTCCCTACTTACCACCTCCATCATTGGAAAGTGCTGCGACAATTCCTTGTGGATGGGATTATCAGGAGGCGGTTTGGATCAAGAAGTTTCTTGAAGAACCAAGTGTAGATTGAAAGACCTCCCTCCCAGAACAACCCTGCAATAAAATACAAGCAGACTCTTTTGTCCCCAACACACCTAATACAATTGCTAATTGTATAGGTGCACTAGTTAGACGAAAAGGTTGATAATTTGGATGATAGATTGATATTTTAGATGGTAACAATATTTTCGTATTTTCACAATAAATAAAGACAACAAGGTGGCATGTAGCAAAAGGGAGTTTCAATATTTAAAAATAAGGCCCAGGATTCATACTTTCACTAGTTCGAACTATCAATATCTTTGGCATAGTTCAAAGACGTGATATACCCTTAAAAAGTGCGGAAAAGAATCACCTCAAAGTTCCTTCTTTTGTCGAATCAAAGTAGAACGAGATAGAATAGGTATGGCTACGCACACTGATTGCTTGTATCTGCGTTGGTAATTCCCTAAAGAGGAGAGGATGATGCAACACAACAACGGTAAGTATTTCCCTCAATTATGAAACCAAGGTTATCTATCCAGTAGGAGAACCAAACATCACTATGTAAACAACACCTCCACACAAACCTCAAAAACTTGCACCCCAATGCATAAGAGGAGTTCTCATACCTCCTCGGTATTGAGATAGATTAAATTGTATGAGATTGGATAAATAGATCTAGCAAAAACACAAAATAAAATAAGTAAAGAGAAAGTGCAGCAAGGTGTTTTTGGATTTTTGGATAGATAGATCTGAAAATAATATGGTAGGAAATAGACCCCAGGGGGCGTAGATTTCACTAAAGGCTTCTCTCAAGAAAATAGCATACGGTGGGTAAACAAATTATTGTTGGGCAATTGATAGAAGAGAAAATAATTATGACGATATCCAAGGCAATGATCATGTATATAGGTATCATGTCCAAGATTAATAGACCGACTACTGCCTGCATCTACTACTATTACTCCACACATCGACCGCTATCCAGCATGCATCTAGTGTATTAAGTTCATGGAAAAACAGAGTAATGCAATAAGAACGATGACATGATGTAGACAAGATCTATTCATGTAGGAATAGATCCCATCTTTTTATCCTTAATGGCAAAGGTACCTGCGTGTCATGTCTCCTTCTATGACTGAGACTGAGCACCGCAAGATTGAACCCATTACAAAGCACCTCTTCCCATGGCAAGAAAAATCAATCTAGTTGGCCAAACCAAACCAAAGTTTCAGAGAAGAAATAAGAGGCTAAACAATCATGCATAAGAGAGTTCAACAAAGACTCAAATAATATTCATGGATAGATCTCATCATAAAATCACAATTCATCGGATCCCAACAAACACACCGCAAAAACTTGTTACATCAAATAGATCTCCAAGAACATCGAGGAGAACATTGTATTGAAGATCAAAAGGAGAGAAGAAGCCATCTAGCTACTGCCTACGGACCTGTAGGTCTGTGGTAAACTACTCACACATCATCAGAGGGGCAAGGGTGATGATGAAGAACCCCTTCGTGATTGTTGACCCCTCTGACAAAGTGCCGGAAAAGGCCTCTAGATTGGATCTCGTGGTTCTGGAACTTGTGGTGGCTGGAATTGTGTTTCGTCGACTCCCCTAGGGTTTTGGGTTTTTTAGAGTATTTATAGAGCCAGAGGACGGTGGAGGGGGTGCCTGTGGGCCCCACTACCCACCAGGGCGCGCCTAGGTGCCCTGGCGCGCCCTGGTGCCTAGTGGCCCCCACAGTTCCCCTCTGGTGCACTTCTTGGGCCTCCAAGGTGTCTTATGGGCAGAAAAAAATCTCTGAAAAGTTTTGTGGCATTTGGAATCCGTTTGTTACTGATATTTTGTGAAGTAAAAAAACAAGTAAAAAACACCAACTGGCACTGGGCACTATGTCAATAGGTTAGTCCCAAAAAATGATATAAAGTTGCTAGTAAATGAGTATAAAACATCCAAGAATGATACTTTAATAGCATGGAACAATAAAAAAATACTGTATGTTGGAGACGTATCAGCATCCCCAAGCATAATTCCTGCTCGTCCTCGAGTAGGTAAATGATAAAAATAGAATTTTTGGTGGAATGCTACCCATCATATTTATCACATATTATTTTCTTTGTAGCATGGACATTTGGAATTTAGATGATTCAAAGCAATAGTTTATAATTTGACATGAAGACATCAATATTCAAGCATATCAATAAGCAACCATGTCTTTCAAAATATCAACGCTAAAGAAAGCTATCCCTACTCAGTCATTGATCCATTCATGAAACACACTCAAATATTAGCTACATCCAATGCACAAGTATGATCATAGTGCTCCCTTGTTGTTGCTTTTATAAAATATGGAGACTCAATAAAAATAAAAATAGCGTAAAACTAAATAGATAGGCCCTTCGTAGAGGGAATAAGAGATTTGTAGAGGTGCGAGAGCTCAAAGTTTAAATCGAGAGATAAAATTATTTTGAGAGGCATGCTTTTCCAGTCAACGAAAATGACCGAGAATTCTCAATACTTTCCATGCTAGATACATCATAGGCGGTTCCCAAACATGAAATAAAGTTTATTCCTTTTTTCACCATTCTTTAACAATCGATGGCTAGCCGTTTCCACGGGTGCCTTCCATACCAACACTTTCCAAGGAATTTATTATTGACAACATAAAGTAAATTCCTTTTTCATTTCGGGACTGGGCATCCCTATTATCGGCCATACTCTCATGCAATGACAAGTGAATAAACACTCATCTTGAGAATAACATATCTAGCATGGAAAAATATTGGCCACCCCGTGCCACTTCATGAGCGGTACGGGCACACAAAAAGGCAAATCATTTTGAAAATTGGAGTTGGCACATACAAATTTACTTGGAACAGCACAGAAATACCGCATATAGGTAGGTATGGTGGACTCATTATGGCTCTCTCAAATTGGTGTGTCCAGCAAGGATGATTGTGACAAACTAAAAAAGCAAAACAAGCAAAGACTCATATAATACAAGACGCTACAAGAAAAACTCATGATATGTGACGAATAAAAATATAGCTCCAAGTAAAATTACTGATGGTAGTTAGAAGAAAGAGGGGATGCCTTCCGGGGCATCCCCAAGCTTAGTTGCTTGGTTCTCCTTGAATATTACCTTGGGGTGCCATGGGCATCCCCAGGCTTAGGCTCTTTTCGCTCCTTATTCCTTCATCCATCGTGATCTCACCCAAAACTTGAAAACTTCAATCACACAAAACTTAACAAAAACATTCGTGAGATCTGTTAGTATAATAAAGCAAATCACAACTTTAAGTGATGTTGCAAACCCATTCATATTTTATTATTGCATTACCTATTGTATTCTAACTTTACCATGGCTTATATCCCTTGACACAATCCGTAGATTCATCAAAATAAGCACACAATGCAATGAAAACAGGATTTGTCAAGAACAAAACAATCTGTAGTAATCTGGACTTTGACCATACTTCTGTAACTCAAAAAATTCTGAAACATTAGGACAACATAGGAAATTTGTATATATATCTTGTGTAAAAAATCATAATTTTATCACGCTTCTGTGATTTTTAATAATTCTGCTACTGGGAGCAAAAGTGTTTGTTTTCCAACAAGATCAAATCAACTATCACCCAACATGATCGTAAAGGATTTACTTGGCACAAACACTAATTAAAACATAAAAATACAATCATAACGGTATCATAATTGTGTCAACACACAAAAACAGAAAAAAAAACTATTTTATTCATTGGGTTGCCTCGCAACAAGCGCTATCGTTTTATGCCCCTAGCTAGGCATAATGCAAAGATTCAAGTATTGTCATATTTAGTTTTTGCTCCATAGGTTGCCCTCATGATCGATTCATATGGTGTCTTAATTCTAGTTCTGGGGAAGTGTTCCATACCATTTCTCAAAGGAAACTGAAATTTAATATTCCCTTCTTTCATATCAATTACGGCACCCATAGTTCGTAAAAATGGTCTACCAAGTATTATAGGACAAGACGGATTGCAATCAATATCAAGAACAATATAATTTATGGGCACATAGTTCCTATTTTCAAGAATAAGAACATCATTAATTCTTCCCAAAGGTTTTTTAACAGTAGAATCCGCCAAGTGCAAATTGAGAGAGCATTATTCAATATTGGTAAAACCAAAAACATCACAAAGAGATTTCGGAATTGTGGAAACACTAGCACCCAAATCACATAAAGCATAGCACTCATAATTTTTAATTTTGACTTTAATGGTGGGTTCCCATTCATCATATAATTTTCTAGGAATTGAAATCGCTAATTCCAACTTTTCTTCTAAAGCTTTCATCATCGCTTCTACAATAAGTTTAGTAAAAGCTTTATTTTGTTCATATGCATTGGATGAATTTTGCATGGATTGCAACAAAGAAATGCATTCAATCAAAAACAACTATCATAATTAAAGTCTTTGCAATCCAAACGAGTGGGCACATCACTAGTTAAAGTTTTTACCTCTCCGAACCCACTTTTATCAATTTGTTCAACAAGATTTTCACCCTCCAAATTACGGGGACACCTTCTAGCTGAAGTTGACTCTTCTTCAGTCCCCTCATCATCAAGTTTAATATTACTAAACAAGGAATCAGTAGAAGAAACATCTTCATCACTACTATGAAAGCAATCGGGCGAAAACGCTCTTTCTAAAAAAATCTCTTTTAGCTCTAAGCATAGTGGTTCTTTTCTTACTTTCATCCATAGAAACATATAAAGCTTTAATTGATTCATTAATATCAACCTTGGGTGGAAAAATTTTAATCTTGAGATTTTCCACATCATGTGCAATTCTATCAATGTTCCTAGACATATCATCAAGTTTACTCATTTTTTCTTCTATCGTAGTATTGAAAACTTTTTGAGCATTGATGAATTCTTTAATATCACTTTCAAGATCAGAGGGCATCCTATTATTATTATTAGAAGAATTACCATAGGAATTGCCATAATTATAAGAGGAATTTCCATGAAAAGGTCTAGGATTAAAATTACCTCAATAAGCATTGTTATTAAAATCATTTTGTGAGACAAAATTCACATCTACGAGATCATTATTTTTCTCAATCAGAGTAGACAAAGGCACATCATTCAGATCAATAGGACCATTTATACTAGCAACCAATTTCATAAGAGCATCAACCTTTTCACTCAAAGTACTAATTTCTTCAACGGAATTAACTTTTTTTACTAGTAGGAGCTCTTTCAGTATGCCATTGTGAATAATTTGCCATGATATTATCTAGCAATTTAGTAGCTTCACCCAAAGTAATTTCCATAAAAGTACCACCCGCGGCGGAGTCTAAAAGATTTCTAGAAACAAAGTTCAATGCCGCATATTTTTTTTGTATAATCATCCATAGATTTAAACCATGAGTAGGGAAATTTCTTATCATCAACTTCATCCTTTCCCAAGATTGGGCAACATGTTCAAGCTCAAGTTGCTTAAAATTCATGATTTAATTTCTAAGGGAAATAATTTTCATGGGAGGAAAATACTTAGTGATGAAAGCATCTTTGCACTTGTCCCAAGAATCAATACTATTTCGTGGCAAAGATGAAAATCGAATTTTTGCACGATCTCACAAACAAAAATGAAATAATTTCAATTTCACAATATCATTGTCCACATTTTTTTCTTTCGCATATCAAACAATTCTACGAAAGTGTTTATATGGGACACGCCATCCTCATTATGATTACTGGAAAATTGCTCTTTCATAACAAGATTCAACAAAGTGGTATTAATATCATAAGACTTCGCACTAGCGGCGGGAGGAGCAATCAAAGTACTAATAAAATAATTATTAGTAGTATTAGAAAATCACACAATTTGGTATTTTCTTGAGACATCGTGACAATGCAAACAAGATCACACGCAAACAAAAGATCAAACAAAAAAGGCAAACGAATAGAAGGCAAATAAAAAGGCAACTATTTTTGTGTTTTTCTGAAAATGTTTTAGCAGTTGGGGAGATGAAAACGAGAGGAAAATGGCAAATAAAGTAATTGCAAGGAGATGAGAGTTTGTGCGTAGGAACCTGAAAGATCTTGATGATGTCTCCTGGCAACGACGCCATAAATTCTTCCTGATTGCTTGTATCTGTGTTGGTAATTCCCCGAAGAGGAGAGGATGAAGCAACACAACAACGGTAAGTATTTCCCTTAGTTATGAAACAAAGGTTATCAATCCGTTAGGAGAACCAAACAACACTATGTAAACAACACCTCCACACAAACCTCAAAAACTTGCAACCTGTAACGCCCATGATGCGGCTATATCTCCCACGTGTCGAAGCACGACTTTAAGGCATAACCGCATTGTGGTTTTGTCGCAAGAAGGGTTATCTTCACACAATCCCATGTAATGAACAAGAATGGGATAAAGAGTTGGCTTACAATCGCCACTTCACAGAATGAACATATAATTCATACATCATTCAGAGCACACACATAGTCCGACTACGGACGAAGCCAAAAGAAAAGAAGATAACCCAACTACTAGATCCCTGATCGTCCCAACTAGGCTCCACTACTGATCAACATGAAACTAAACATATCAACAACCAAGCTCTTCGTTGAGCTCCCATCTGAGCTCGGTTGCATCACCTACACTGGTATCATCGGCACCTGCAACTATTGTGATAGTATCTGGTGAGTCACGAGGACTCAGCAATCTCAAAACCCGCGAGATCAAGACTATTTAAGCATATGGGTAGTAAGTGGAAATGAGGTGGAGTTGCAGCAAGCACTAAGCAAATATGGTGGCTAACATACGCAAATAAGAGCGACAAGAGAAGCAACGGAACGGTCGAGAAGTTAGAAGTGATCAAGAAGTGATCCTGAAACTACTTACGCACAATCATAACACAAAGACCGTGTTCACTTCCCGGACTCTGCCGAAAAGAGACCATCACAGCTACACACGCGGTTGATGCTTTTTAATTCGAATCTGGTGTCAAGTTCTCTACAACCGGATATTAACAAATTCCCATCTGCCACATAACCTCGGGCATGGCTCTCGAAAGTTTATACCCTGCAGGGGTGTCCCAACTTAGCCCATCACAAGCTCTCACGGTCAACGAAGGATATTCCTTTTCCTAGGAAGACCCGATCAGACTCGGAATCCCGGTTTACAAAACATTTCGACAATGGTAAAAAAAGACCAGCAAGACCGCCCGAATGTGCCGACAAATCCCAATAGGAGCTGCACATATCTCGTTCTCAGGGCACACCGGATTGTCCAAACTTCCGGTAGGCCAGCCCAGAGTTGCCCCTGGTGACCACCGGCGGCTGACAAGTTGGACCAACACTCACGACGAGCACTGGCCCGGGGGGGGTAAAAATAAAGATGACCCTTGAGTCTGCAGAACCCAAGGGAAAAAGGCTTAGGTGGCAAATGCTAAAACCAAGGTTGGGCCTTGCTGGAGGAGTTTTATTCAAAGCGAACTGTCAAGGGGGTCCCATAAATCACCCAACCGCGTAAGGAACGCAAAATCAAGGAACATAACATCGGTATGACGGAAACTAGGGCGGCAAGAGTGGAACAAAACACCAGGCATAAGGCCGAGCCTTCCACCCTTTACCAAGTATATAGATGCATTATTCAAATAAGATATATTGTGATATCCCAACATAATCCGGATCCAACATGGAGCAATCTTCAACTTCACCTGCAACTAACAACGCTATAAGAGGGGCTGAGCAAAGCGGTAACATAGCCAAGCAACGGTTTGCTAGGAAGGGTGAAAAGGTTAGAGGCTGACATGGCAACTTAGGAGGCATGGTAAACAAGTGATAGGTAGCGCAACATAGCGATAGAACGAAGCAACTAGCAAACAAAGATAGAAGTGATATCGAGGGTAATGGTCATCTTACCTAAAATCCCGCAAGGAAGAAGAGCGAGTCCATGAAGAAGACAAACGGACGTAGTCGAATGAATCTTCACAACTCCGGAACGAAACCGAAGCTAACAAGAGAAGCAAACCGGAAAGAAGCAAATAACATGGTAAACACACAAGCATAAACATGTCATGATGCACAAACAAGTATGATGCATGTCCAGTTTAATGAGGCATGGCATGGCAAAGTGCAACAAACAATACTACTCCCTCTGTTCCAAAATAGATGACCCAACTTTGTACTAACTTTAGTATAAAGTTGGGTCATCTATTTTGGAACGGAGGGAGTACAAGTTAAGTGGAGCTCAATATGCAACGAGTTGCATATTGACAAAACACCACATTGACATATTTAGTTTAATCTCGTTTAAGCTACCAAACAATATTAAATGTTGTTAAACATGGCAAGAGGTGAAGCATAATTAAACTACCTATCTAGGCAAGTTTAAATGAGTCCGGGACAACAGACAACAATTTCGGAAAATCCCCATATGCATATTTCGAATTTGGTATTGTTCTGCCCTAAAACATATTTTATTGTTGTTAAAAAGGAAAATAAAGTGCACCAGGTTAAACTAGGCATTTTTCTACCCCATTTACATATAAAGTTTATTAAATTTGGAGCTACGGTTATTTAGTTATGAAATAAATCATTTTAGCATGGCATTTAGCAAATTAAAACAAACAGCAAGTTAAACATATTTAACATGGATGAAAGCAGCAGATTATGAAACTAGATGAAAAACTAAGCATTTTACATATATAAAGTTTTTACATATGATGCACCACTTGTGAGTTATTAAATGCATGAAATATGAGGGTTTTTCTGTAAAACTGTTGATTCACTGGATTATTGGCCAAATTCGCAGGCAAGGAAAAAAACACACTGGGTTGAATCTGGCTGGCCCGATAATGTACAGGAGAGGGACTGGAAGGGGCTGCTCACATTGGGCCTTGAGGCCGAATCTGGAGGTGGGCCAGGGCGCTGGGATGAGGCAGCCCACGCAGCAGGACGACGCGTCCACGGCGCGGGCGAGCGGGCGGTCGCTGACCCGCGGCGTCGGCACCGGGTCTCGCCGATGCAGAGAGGAAGTGCATGAGGGGCGAGACACGGGCGGCTTTTCAAACGATGCAGGGAAGCGGTGGCGCACACAGGAGGTCGAGGTTGGACAGGTTCATGGCGGGGCGGCAAGATCTAGTGGGCAAGCAGCTTGGCGGCTCCAGGCTTGAGAGGAGGCCGTCAGCGGGAAACGGCGCGGACGCAGCAAGGCGGCGGCGACGCGGGACTTGAGGCGCAGGGGCGAAGCTGAAGAAGGTTATGCGTCCTCTGTTCAACGAGGGAGAGAGATTCAGAGAGAAGCAAATTAGGGAAGGAACAGGGAGGCCGAGAGGGGGCCTTGTTGAACGACAGCAACTCACCGGCGGCGGCACCACGGCAAGGCGCAGGACCAGCGCGGGGGCGAGGACTTGGCGAGGCGTATCCGACAGCGACGGTGATGCAGCACGAGGACGACGGCGTTGAAGCCCTGTCCATGGTAGCAGAGAGGAAGCAGAGAGATCAGGGAGGTGGAAGAAGGACGGAGGAAAAGGAGAAGGGGGACGAGGGTTGGCCTTGTCGCGGTGGTCTCCATGGCTGACGGCTCTCCGGCGAGCCGAGCGGGGTCGAGGGCGACGAGGTCGAGGTCCGGAGCAGGGCGTCCTGGTGCCCTACTGATGGCCAACGCGGAGGAGCATGGCCGGCGCGACGGGGCTGCTGGCTGGTGGGGATCGAGCAAAGGAGGCATGGCCTCGGGCTCGAGGAGGAGCACGACATGGAGGAGCTCCAGGGCTCGGGCGTGGAGTGGATCGAGGGGCCTGGGGTTGGTTCGATGCTGAAAACGAGGGAGGCGATCGGTGCGATCTGGTTGGGTGGAATGGATCGGGAGGGATCCCAAGGTGGATGCGGGAGAGTGGTGGCGGCGGGGAGGGAACGATGGGACAACTCTCCTCAAATTTAGGGTTGGGTCATATTTATATAGCAAGGGGATTAGGGCAGGGTTAACCGGGTACGTCCGATCAAAATCGGGCGGTCGAGAGAAATAGGCTAGAGGGGTTCAAATAAGAGAACGGAGATGTTTTAGAGATGTTTGGGGATGATCCGGATCCATCGATAACGACAGACCGGTTCGGGTTCAGGTAAGTTTCGGACACGCACACGAGGGGTCTGAGAGAGGTCAACAAGGACAAGGGCCTGACAAAATGACAACGGAGGCAAAGAGAGAAAGGGCAACTGCGAACGGCTATGAGTTTTTATGAAAACATGCAAATGCAATGCGCATGATGCTATGAGATGAGATGCATGACATGAACAAAATGCAAAACAAAAGACAAAAAAATCCCAACCGTGAAGGAAATATCATATCGCATCTCCTGAAAAGGCAAGAGTTGGAGTTACGAATATGGAAAGTTGTATCCGGGGTGTTACAACACTCCACCACAACAAGAGGATCTCGTCTCGCGATCTAGGATGGCACCGGAGAGAAACGAAAGAGGAAGATATAAAACAAAGTTGCTTCCTCGACAAACGAGTGAAACCATGAGCCTTGAGAGGTTGAACAAAGTGAAAGAAAGAATAGAATGGAGAAGACGAGATTGCAGACACTCCGTTATCAAAGAGGAACAAGGAACATTGCGAGAACCTTTGTAGGTTGAAGAATATGAAACAAGAGCTTAACGGATCAAAAGGAATATGAAAGCACGCCGGTAGAAAAGAGAAACAAGGAACACCATGTGAACCTTGGAGCTTGCAAGGCTATAAATGACGAGAACAATGGACGAGAAGTACATGCAAGCACTCCAGTTGAAACGAGATGTACAAGGAACGATAAGGATCAATTACGATAATGCTCCGTTTGGAGAATGGAAGGGATAGAATATGAACTTGGCAAAATGAAAGCACTTGGATGAGACTCCGGCTAAAAGAGGAATGATAGCCACAACACTCCGGTTAAATGGATAAATAAGAAAAGAACATGATCCTCAAAATCCGAGATGATGAGCGAAGAGAGCAACATCACCATGCCTCCGGAAGAAAAAGAATAGAAGATAGATCATTTGAATAAAGAAATGGAGAAGAAAATGCCAACTTCTGCCACAAATGATCTTGGAAAGCACCCTTCCAAAAAGGTTATAACGGAGTTGTTGGAAAACCAACAACGAAACGAATAAGCTTATAGTGGGCTTATGGAAAAATTCTCAAAATTGAGGCGAAATTCTGCCACTACGGAAACAAGTATATAATTGATAAGACCAACGAGATGAAAAACTTCTTCCACCAAGATGACAGAGAGATAACTTGGACCATTGATAATCACCACAATAGCAACATTCCTTAGGGACGGCTTTAGGTGAAATATAACCCAAGATAACTCCAACAAAGAGATTAAAGGATTTAAAATACCTCATTCTTGACAACATGTGAAACATGGAACATGGATGGAAATTGTCAAGAAGAACATAACGCCACCTCAAAAGATAAGGTAGGAAGAATTGCACTTCGGAATGCAAGATAAAGAATGCTTGAACTCCTCAAAACAAAACATGTGTTGAACACCATGTTTATCTTTGAGTATAGCTTGGCGGATCATAACTTCGAGAGAAATCTTGAAGAACAATTGAAGAATGAAAGGAATCCTTGATGAACCACCATGTAGAGCCTCCATGGAGAACTCCGGTAATAAAAGGATGAAAAAAAGAAAGAGAAGTTGAAAACACAAGGTGAAGCCTTGCGATGATTTAGATGGAGCTTCGCGACGAGATAATGCGGAAAACTTGGAACTCCAGAAAAGAAAGATGAAGTATCTCGAACCAGGAAATGTGACGTGATGAACAACTCTGGAAAGAAGAAACTAGATCACTTGAAACAATAATAAGAATTATGTTATGCGTATCCTTCACCAATTTAAATTGATGACAAGCAACGGATTTGGCATACTACTTATTCTCGTAGAAAGGATTAAGAGGGATATAGCGTAAACTTGAGAAGGTATTGATGAAACCACCGGTGGGATTTGGAAACAACGAATATTTGATATGATAACGAAGGAAGTGAAATCTTGAACGAACCACCGTAAGAATTGAAAATGAAAGTAACAAAGGCACAATTCACCGGGAAGAATTGGAGAAAAAGAAAACGAAGATACTTGAGAGGATTTAGATACATGTGAACGAAGAGATCATGAACTGATTAGAGGATATTTGAACGATGCACCGGTAAGATTTGGAGAACGATAGCTACATGCTGAGAATGAAGAATTATGACATGATGGCCTTCGGAGGAAAGAAATGGAAACAACTCATGAAACGCTCCGGAAAAATTAGGGGAGTCAGGTAAGATCCTGGAAAAAGACCTGTGGGTTAGGGCCCACTAAAAATAAACACGGTTGAAGCTAAAGGAGAGATTGCACCGGTTGATTTAAATGGCTTGAACGAGATATCAACCTTGAAATAACTTGAACGGATTAAGAATGAAAACATGAATCTTCTGAGATACCTTGAGCACTCCGGATAAATGAATAGCAAGAGGTGAGTGATTGAGAGGTGCACCGGCATGAGAAAGCATTTGACACGAGGAAAGGAATATAATCAACACTGAAAGCTTGAATTAAACCACTGGAGAAGAAAAGAGACGAAGAATAATGAACTTGAAGCTCCATTAGTATCTTCCTGAGAATCACCGGATAAGAACATTGACGGAAAAGAATGGAGAAACTTCCCATCAATAAAAGGATACTTGATTAAGAAATCTGAGTCCTTGAAGTTAAGGGTGGGAGGGCAGGAAAACAAAGACAACTTGGGGCAGATGGAATGGATACGGTTGAGAAAACTTAGAATTGATCTCGCGAATGGAAAAATGATAGTATTAGCCTGGAGAGAAGCACGCCGGTTGGGAAAAGAATTAACATGACAACCTCAATGATCAAGAAGGATTAGCACTCCCATAGAAATATGAGAACATTTGACATTGAAGCAACTCAAATACAACAACTCAAAACAAAACAAAGGATTGGCTTGCAAAATAAGCCGGAAACAAACATATGATAGATCCCATATCGTATCATGTGTCTGTTGGAAAGATATCCTACGATATACTTGAATTCTCACTTATAAACTCACAAAACTTTCTGGTTATGCAATCTGGTATTGGGGATACAGGGGAAGCATAATATCTCACTCAAACTAACAATCCCTACATCTAGTTGTATCCATCCGTCAACACATAACCAAAAAACTCCGGAAATCGTGTAGCTCAACCTTCGAAAAGCATCTGTTATACGAGCTATGGCAATACTCCCGAACTCCCCAGTACTGGGTGGGGTCGAGGTTATCTTACCACTAACTGCATAAAAGAGATTTTCGATGTCGGCGAAACTCAGGTATTCCAGAACTGCAACGATAAAATTATGACGACAACACCTCGGAGCTCAACTCCCGTGACACCGCCACAACCCCTAAATGTCGGGGAGGCACCAAGAACAATGTTCTCGCCATAAGAATATCGAACGATCCCAAGATACCCGCGTGATCCTAAATTTTTTTAGTGAAATTTGAGGAGAGGAAAGACAAAACATCTACGTCAGGAGGCCTCGCCAGAGCGACGAAGGGACTGAGGAGTAAAAAGAATCCTACTCTCCGATATATATAATCCTAAGACTCACAACATTTTTGTTCTAGACTCAACAACGTCAGCGATTCGATCAAGCAGGGGGCTCCTAAGTCGGGGATGGCTCTGATTACCAACTTGTAACGCCCACGATGCGGCTATATCTCCCGCATGTCGAAGCACGACTTAGAGGCATAACCGCATTGTTGTTTTGTCGCAAGAAGGGTCATCTTCACACAATCCCATGTAATGAACAAGAATGGGATAAAGAGTTGGCTTACAATCGCCACTTCACACAATGAACATATAATTCATACATCATTCAGAGCACACACATAGTCCGACTACGGACGAAGCCAAAAGAAAAGAAGATAACCCAACTACTAGATTCCCGATCGTCCCAACTGGGCTCCACTACTGATCAACATGAAATGAAACATATCAACGACCAAGATCTTCGTTGAGCTCCCATCTGAGCTTGGTTGCATCACCTGCACTGGTGTCATCGGCACCTGCAACTGTTGTGATAGTATCTGGTGAGTCACGAGGACTCAGCAATCTCAAAACCCGCGAGATCAAGACTATTTAAACTTATGGGTAGGAAGTGGAAATGAGGTGGAGTTGCAGTAAGCACTAAGCAAATATGGTGGCTAACATACGCAAATAAGAGCGAGAAGAGAAGCAACGGAACGGTCGAGAAGTTAGAAGTGATTAAGAAGTGATCCTGAAACTACTTACGCACAATCATAACACAAAGACCGTGTTCACTTCCCAGACTCCGCAAAAAGAGACCATCATGGCTACACACGCGGTTGATGCTTTTTAATTCGAATCTGGTGTCAAGTTCTCGACAACCGGATATTAAAAAATTCCCATCTGCCACATAACCGCGGGCACGGCTCTTGAAAGTTTATACCCTGCAGGGGTGTCCCAACTTAGCCCATCACAAGCTCTCACGGTCAACGAAGGATATTCCTTCTCCCAGGAAGACCCGATCAGACTCGGAATCCCGGTTTACAAAACATTTCGACAATGGTAAAACAAGACCAGCAAGACCGCCCGAATGTGCCGACAAATCCCAATAGGAGGTGCACATATCACGTTCTCAGGGCACACCAGATTGTACAAACTTCCGTTAGGCCAGCCCAGAGTTGCCCCTGGTGACCACCGGCGGCTGACAAGTTGGACCAACACTCACGACAAGCACTGGCCCGGGGGGGTAAAAATAAAGATGACCTTGAGTCTGCAGAACCAAGGGAAAAAGGCTTAGGTGGCAAATGCTAAAACCAAGGTTGGGCCTTGCTGGAGGAGTTTTATTCAAAGCGAACTGTCAAGGGGGTCCCATAAATCACACAACCGCGTAAGGAACGCAAAACCAAGGAACATAACACCGGTATGACGGAAACTAGGGCGGCAAGAGTGGAACAAAAAACCAGGAATAAGGTGTGACGCCCGGATAGTTACGCTACAGTAATCCTCCACTAATGATGCCATGTCACCTCGATTACTGTGGTTAATCTCGCATTACTTCGAAACCGATTTGAATTCAATTTAAAAATCAGGCAAACAACAAAAGTTTTCAAAAATTAAAACTAAAATGTTCGGATTGTGTCAAATAAATCTTATGTAATAATGTTGGAGAAACCAACATTTCTTATAATATTTTAATGCACTAGAACAACCAAAACAGAGGACATAATAATTAAATTAATGCCTTTTATAAAGTTACATTTATATAACTAATTTAGTAGTGTGCCAAAATAATTGTGGCAAGAGACCAATTAGTAATACTAATTTCGTTGCTCACTTCAGTATTTTATAAAACAAGAATTAAATGAAGCTTTAAAAGAAAACAAAGAAAGAAATAAAATAATAAAAACAGAAAACAAAACAATACGAAAAAAAGGAAAGAGAGGGAACCCCTCCCTGCTGGACCGTGGCCCAGCTGGCCACTAGGCCGCCTGGCCGGCCCAACCGGCCACCCACTCCCCCATTAACCCCACGGTCCACCCGACCGAAACCCTAGCCGCACCCCACATTCCCCCCACGATCCCCCCGATCTCTTTCCCCTTCCCCCGCGTGGATCTGGATTGGGGGCGCTCGCCCGCGAAAACGGTGCCCCGACCCCATCGCCTCGTCGCCTCGCGGACGCTGCCCGGAGCCCGCGCCGCCGTCGTGGGACCCCGCCCGGAGCTACATCGCCATCGCCTCGTCGTCCTCGCCGGATCTCCCTCGTCGGACCTCCCCGAACTCCGCCGAGCCCGCTGAAATCCCTACCGCCATCGTGAGCCCCTCCTCCTCTCTCTCCTCGCCCAGCGTCGCCGACCTCACGGCGCGCGCACCACGCCGGCCGCCCGTGCCCTCGACGCCCGCCGCGCCTCCCCGTCCGGCCTCAAGACGCGGCCCGGCCAAGGCCACGGTGGCGCGCTCACCGTGGCCTCGCCCGCACTGTTGCCTCACTCCCACGCCGTTCCCTCTCCCTCTGTCCTCGCGAGCACCATCGCTGCTGCCGCTTCTGCCGACGGCGCCGCCTCGCCTCCTCGCTCACCTGGTGCTCACCTCGCGCCCGCCTCCTGCACACGGCCGGCGCCCGGCTGCCTCCCGGCCGCCTCTCCACAGCCACGGCCGGCGCGCCCGCCCGCCATGACCTCGCCGTGGTCATCGCTCCTCATCCGGCCATCACGGGTCCACACATCTGGCTGCGCCGTTAACCTGTTAGCTCACACCCGCTATGGCCCCACAGTCGATGAGGAGGGCCCCGCCTCGTAATGTTAAAAAAGATAAAAAAAATACATAATTAAAAATAATAATAAATTAATAAATTACTTAATTAATTAACTTAATTTAAGCATAATTAGTTAACCTAATCACCTATTTAATTAACTAAACCAATTTAGTTAACCAAGCCTATGACATATAGGACCCACGCGTCAGTTTGACCAAGTCAACTGACTATTGACCACTGACATCATGCTGATGTCATGATGACGTCATAAACTGAATTTTTAATTAAATAATTCCAAAATGTTTTATCAATTTTAAAATTTAATATAAAATAATCAGTAACTCGGATGGAAAAAGTTTGTACATGAAAGTTGCTCAGAACGACGAGACGGATCCGGTTACACAACCCGTTTGTTCGCCACACATCCCTAGCATAGAAAACATGGAACTTTCCCTCTCTGGTTCACCTGTCCGAAAACGCGAAACACCGGGGATACTTTCCCGGATGTTTCCCCCCTTCGCCGGTATCACCTCCTACTGCGTTAGGTCACCTCTAGCACCGCGCATTGCCATGTTATACTTTGATTGCTCTGTTATTTATTGTGTTCCCCCTCCATTACTTCTTTCCTAGAGACCCGTGACGATGTTGATGCCCTCGTGGTCGACTACGCCACCGACGACCCTCCTTCTTGTCTCGAGCAACCGTGCAAGCCCCCTTTGATCACCGGAGACACCGCCTATTCTTCTCTATACCGCTTGCATTAGAGTAGTGTAGCATGTTACCGCTTTCCGTTAATCCTATTCTCACTGCATAGCTTTGTCATTGTTGCTACAGCTTGTTACCCTTACCGCTATCCTATCGCTTAGTATAGGATGCTAGTATTCCATCTGTGGCCCTACCTTCTTGTCCGCCCGCCATGCTATACTATCGTGCCTTGATCACTCGGGAGGTGATCACGGGTATATACTATATACTTTATACATGATACATGTGGTGACTAAAGTCGGGTCGGCTCGAGGAGCACCCATGAGTGATTCACGGTTTGGGGGCTGAAAGGACCTTGTCCCAACGGCCCTCTGTGTGGATCTTTGTGGCGAGCTGACAGGCAGGTTGAGACCGCCTAGGAGAGAGGTGGGCTGGCCCCTGCTCAGCTGCTCCGGATACTTAATACGCTTAACGAGATCTTGGTATTTGATCTGAGTTGGGTCATTAACCTTATACGCACTAACCGCCACGTGGGACAAGATATGGGCAACCGGCGTCGTGGTATCAGCCGAAGCATTTCGTGACGTCAGCGGCGCAGCGCAAGATTGGACCGAACGCTGCTAGGGTAGGTGCTTTGGCCGCCCTCGCAAGCGCAGGTGTGCTAAGGGCGATGGGCCCAGACCCTGCGCGCATAGGTTTAGACCGGCGTCTTGACCTCTCTGTTATGCCTAGGTGGGGCTGCGACGTGTTGATCTTCCGCGTCGGGCATGACCCGTAAAAGTGTGTCCGCCAAATGGGATCAAGCGTGTCGGGTAATGTGGTGCACCCTGCAGGAAGTTAATCTATTCGAATAGCCGTGATCTTCTGTGAATGTGACGACTTGGAGTTGTACCTTGACCTTATGACAACTAGAACCGGATACTTAATAAAACACACCCTTCCAAGTGCCGGATACAACCCGGTGATCGCTCTCAACAGGCGACGAGGAGGGGGTCGGGTAGGATTATGCTATGCGATGCTACTTGGAGGACTTCGGTCTACTCTTCTACATGTCGCAAGACGGAGGCTGCGGAAGCGTAGTCTTGAAAGGATTAGCTATCCCCTCTTATTACGGCATTCTGCATTCAAATTAATCGATATGGCCCTTTACACATATATCCATGCATATATAGTGTAGCTCTCGCCATGTAGTACTTTGGATGAGTACTCACGGTTGCCTTGTTCCCCTTTTTTCCCTATCTCTATCCGATTGCTGCGACTGCACGACGGAGCCCAGGGAGCTGACGCCACCGTCGATGGCGACTACTACACCGGAGGTGCCTACTACTACGTGCAGATACCGGGCGATGACCAGTGAGTAGTTAGGAGGATCCTGTGCGGAAGGCCTGCGCCTCTTTCGATCTGTATCCCAGTTTGTGCTAGCCTTCTTAAGGCAAACTTGTTTAACTTATGTCTGTACTCAGATATTGTTGCTTCCGCTGACTCGCCTATGATGGCGATCTTGTATTCGATCCCTCGAAGCCCTTGGCTTGTATTATGATGCTTGTATGACTTATTTTATGTTTTAGAGTTGTGTTGTGATATCTTCCCGTGAGTCCCTGATCTTGATCGTACACATTTGCATGCATGATTAGTGTACGATTGAATCGGGGGCGTCACAAGTTGGTATCAGAGCCGAATGCCTGTAGGAATCCCCCTTCTATACTCCTTGGCCGAAGTCGAGTCTAGTCAATACAAAACTTTTACTAACATGGTTGTGTGTCTTACGGGCACACGACGCCATTGGGTGGTAGTAGGATCTTTTATTCCTCTACCTATACTCTGGGACTCTGACATCTCTTCTATTCAGGTTAAATGATTTTAGTACCTCTGACTCTAGGTTCTCGATAATACTTTCCCCCAGAGAGCCCCTTATTACAGATGATCGTCTGTTGCACCAGAAGAATCCGAAGATACTCTCTGATGTTCTCTTGAGACTTTATGGCGTCGCTTTTGCAATTCCCCTCCATCGATAAACCCCTATGGATAACCACGTATACTCGCCATTCATACAATGCTTCCCAGTTGATTTTGTTATTACAAGATACATCGAAATTCTCTCTATTGTTTCAAGAATACTTTGTGCCTACTGCCTTGCAGTTCTTTGCCACATGACTACCCATACGGATAATTCCTCGCTCTTACCGAGTATTCGTTCGTCCAAAGTTGTTCATGTGTTTCACAAAAATACATTCAAATGCTACCCGGTCCTCCGAAAATCCTGAGCAGCCTATTGCTCTTGAAATTCTTGCTTACTTGCATTATGGTTAATCCCATAAGTCTCGTAATCTTAATGGCATCCCTTGGCATTATCATTTTGATTCTATTGATTCAACATGAGTGCGAATGCCCACAATCTTCGGTTGATCCTTTTAAATTATCTTTCCGGCTCATATGTCATTTTGAACATGAGCTGGATCTCGACCAATCAAATTACCATCGATGGTATCCCTAAGCCTACTCAACTTATCCATCCTTAATCAGAGCGTTTGCTTCTGATCCCTTGATTTGGACACCAGAATTCCTTTGCATTGAGCTTTGAATTAGTTAGTTGTTTCTGCCTTTGCATTGTTTCTTCCTCTGCATGAGTACCGATGTTTACATCAGTTCCCTTGAGAACCATCGGATCCTTTGTTGGATTTTATCCGACAACGTCCCCCATATTCAATCACTTTGGAAGTTCTTTCCCTGATACGTAATGCTTTTGGTAAATTGTATCCTCTGCTTTGACAAACCATGCTCTACTTTCGAGCTTGTGTTAATTACTCCTAAAAGTTTGTGGTATAAGTCCTAAGAGGCCCCATTGGGTTGGACATATGTTTTTTTTTCTAATCTGGGTGAACCCGGAAACTGCTACGGGTCATACTCTACTGGTGTTATGTCAGATAAAATTTCAACACCACAACTTCGTTAAAGGCGAGGAGTGAATGAAAGGGTATACATTGGAGAAATGGGAGTCGACCTTGAACTTTGTGTTCATGCCCATGGAAACGATGTAGATCTTATCATTAAAGCTTCTCTTAAATTAATTATTCTCTGGGTATAAGTCCATCTTATATTTGGGATCTGGCCTTTTGCATCATGGTTCCGACCATGTTCTCCTTTAAATACCATTTCTCGTACAAGTTTAAGAACTTGTCTTCTACTGAGCAATACCCTAGCCCAACCTCTACTTGATCTGTCAGTCGAGTATTACCCCGGTATCTCGAGATTATCTTGGAACTGCATAACTTATTATGAGTTCTTCATCAAGTACTACATTCTCACCGATTACAATTTTTCATGGATTACGAGTTATTAAACACTCAAAGACACCGATAACTGAACCGAGTCCGCACTACGGTTCAACAACTTTTAGTAATCTTATTTAAGTACGATTTTGTACCCGATCAAGTCATTCCTAGCCTGATAAACTATATCGTTATCGTGCTATAGTTTAACTGTGCCACCCGGTCCTTATTCTTGGAGCACAACTTTCGAATATAAGCTAAGCTTACGTCAATTTCCTCATCATATCATTTCGCCTTGAACAACGAGCTTGGTTTCGAAGTTTGTGTCGCACTTTGGTTCCAATAACTTTCGCTTCACCATTCATTTGACTTGATGTCATCGCCGATCGATTACATCTTGAAATCCCTCGACAAAGTGTGTCGTGATGATCATCAACATTCTGAGCTCTTCCAAAATATCTATTGAATTCTTGATGGGAAATACCATCCTTGCCCCTCGATGGTTTGTAGTATCATCGGCAACGTTAATGCCCTCCCTCCAACACAAACCTGCTCATGTTTTGTGTATTACCTTGAGTTCCTTCCTACCCAGCTTGTGTTATGTTCTACTTTGGAATATTACCATCTTTTATGTCAAGGATGTCGTGGGAATTTCACCACCTCTTAAGAATTCTTGGTATGGTGATACTTCTCACCATCACCATTCTTTCTTGGGTCCTCGTGTTGATTCCAACCAGGGTACCAACAAGTGAGCGGTGCTGTTTGGATTCTGCCCTTCTAGCAAGCCTCTTGCTTTGAAGTTAATGGTCGACCGTTCATTCTTAGACTATTGATTATTGAATCGCCATTCCGACGTTGGTCGTGCAACCCAGCCCATATTCGGGTGCACCTTTCAACCAATGTTTAATTGTGTATGTTTTCCTCGAGCATACATCATTATACCATTTGATCTGACAAATGTTATCTCTTTGTTCACATAATTGTGGAAATCCATCTTTGTTAATCTTGATAAATTGCCACTGATTCCATCAGCCACCCCCTCATCCTCTCCTTGGGTTAATGATGATGAATCCCTTGTATATCCAAGTCTGACCTTTGCTTGAAGACCATGTCAATGCTATCTTGAAGCATGTCCGTGATACTCCGATTTTCAACAATAACATTTAAAGCCCAATGCTAAATGTTTATTTATCAATTATCCAAACACCGTTGTATGGGTAATGTCATGAAATTTCTCTCCCCAACCTAAAAGAGTTTACTACATTATATCATGTTATGGATATCATGCTCTGCTCGTCCTTCCGAAGGTTATACCTTTGAAATATGTGTTTAAACACATTTTCCTTTCCATTGTTCTGTTTAATCTGATAATCATATTTTTCTTTCCATTAGTTGGGTTAACGTTTCTTGTGATCTATATGATCTAAGCAGTAATATTCTCCTGCTTATGTAAACACCTCGGTGTACAACTCACAAGAAGACCACATACTATTGTTGATGACATTCCGGTAGCCACCGATGGACGAGAACTTTGCCTATTGGTCCGCCTCGTTTCGACGAGCAGGAAAATGGCTCTCTTCGTCCCTCGCCCTTAGTACCAACGTTGTTGCCAACATAACTGGCATGGTACTCTCTGACAAGCCTTGCTATCATGACCATGCAAGATGTCACTGCTCCTATTAAAAAACACACACACCTGGTGGGCCCATAACCCACAGTTCCACAGGATCGAAACCTGACTCTCATGTACACCACATGTTCCCAAGGTTATTCCTTGTGCGTGGCCTCGTATATAATTCACGAGCCACCGTCCCAAATGATCTATTCTGGTATCAAACGCAATACTCAATCTCGTTGCTCTGGACCCGTTTCGCATGTTGTTTCAGACATTGAACGATTGCCTATCCGTTTGAAACTTCTCATGGTACCTTCTTACTTTGCTCTCGATAACTTCTTAAGTTTCAATTCAAGAGATACTTATGCTTCTCCCCTTGAGTTAACTGTCCGATGATCAAGTTCGTTAGAATCCGGCCTTATAGAGTCCCCCCTTATCCTTTCTCGTAAGTCGGTGAAGCTCTGAAGGAAGGACAAAATTTCATCATGGTGCATTGAGGCATGGGAGTGAAGACATCAATGTTATGAATCGACCTCTTCGAGGAGAGCAACCAAAGATGAGAAGATCCGTTAGACTTCGTAACGTAACTTCCCCTTACACCTCTTAAATCTCGGACGAGATTTCTTGTAGTGGAGGAGAATTGTGGCCTTGGGATAGTTACGCTTACAGTAATCCTCCACTAATGATGCCATGTCACCTCGACATCGTGGGTTAATCTCGCATTAGTTCGAAACCGATTTGAATTCAATTTAAAAATCAGGCAAACAACAAAAGTTTTCAAAAATTAAAACTAAAATGTTTGGATTGTGTCAAATAAATCTTATGTAATAATTGGAGAAACCAACATTTCTTATAATATTTTAATGCACTAGAACAACCAAAACAGAGGACATAATAATTAAATTAATGCCTTTTATAAAGTTACATTTATATAACTAATTTAGTAGTGTGCCAAAATAATTGTGGCGAGAGACCAATTAGTAATACTAATTTAGTTGCTCACTGTATTTTATAAAACAAGAATTAAATGAAGCTTTAAAAGAAAAGCAGTAAAGAAATAAAATAATAAAACAGAAAACAAAACAATACGAAAAAAGGAAAGAGAGGGAACCCTCCTCGCTTGGACTGCGGGCCCACCGCCACTAGGCCGCTGGCCGCCCAACCGCCACCCACTCCCCATTAACCCCACGGACCACCCGACCAAACCCTATCCGCACCACATTCCCCACGATCCCCCGATCTCTTTCCCCTTCCCCCGCGTGGATCTGGATCGGGGGCGCTCGCCCCCGAAATCGGTGCCCCGACCCCATCGCCTCGTCGCCTCGCGGACGCTGCCCGGAGCCCGCGCCGCCGTCGTGGGACCCCGCCTGGAGCTACATCGCCGTCGCCTCGTCGTCCTCGCCGGATCTCCCTCGTCGGACCTTCCCGAACTCCGTCGAGCCCGCTGCCCGAAATCCCTACTGCCATCGTGAGCCCCTCCTCTCCTCTCTCCCTCGCCCGCTGCGTCCTCACTCGACCTCACGGCGCCGCACCACGCCGGCCGCCCCGTGCCCTCGACGCCTCCGCTCGCGCCTCCCCCGTCCGGCCTCAAGACGCGCCCCGGCCGCGCTCACGGTGGCCCGCGCTCACCGTGGCCTCTTCCCGCACCGTTGCCTCACTCGCGCGGTTTCCTCTCCCCTCTGTCCCCTTGAGCACCAGCTCGTCGCTTCGCCCGTCGGCCAGCGCCCTCGCCTCCGTCCCCTGCTCCCATGGCGCTCGCCTGCGCCCGCCTCCTCTGCCTGACGGCAGCCCTGGCGACGGCCCCAGCGCTCCTCCCGTGGCCGCCTCTCCACAGGCCACGGCCGCGCCCGCTCGGCCATGACCTCGCCCGTGGTCACTCCCCTCGATCGGCCCTGGGTCCACCCATCTGAGGCTGCGCTCGTTAACCCGTTAGCTCACACCCGCTATGGCCCCCTGGGGTCAATGACAGGAGGGCCCCGCCTCCAGAATGTTAAAAAAAGATAAAAAATACATAATTAAAAATAATAATAAATTAATAAATTACTTAATTAATTAACTTAATTTAAGCATAATTAGTTAACCTAATCACCTATTTAATTAACTAAACCAATTTAGTTAACCAAGCCTATGACATGTAGGACCCATGTGTCAGTTTGACCAAGTCAACTGACTGTTAACCGCTGACGTCATGCTGATGTCATGATGATGTCATCAACTGAATTTTTAATTAAATAAATTCTGTTAATTCCAAAATGTTTTATAAACTTTAAAATTTAATATAAAATAATTCGTAACTCGGATGGAAAAACTTTGTACATGAAAGTTGCTCAGAACGACGAGATGAATCCGGTTACACAACCCGTTCGTTCGCCACACATCCCTAGCATAGCAAACATGCAACTTTCCCCCTCCGGTTCACCTATCCTAAAACGCGAAACAACGGGGATACTTTCCCGGATGTTCCCCCCCCCCTTCGCCGGTATCACCTCCTACTGCGTTAGGTCACCTCTAGCACCACGCATTGCCATGTTATACTTTGATTGCTCTATTATTTATTGTGTTCCCCCTCCGTTACTTCTTTCCGGTAGTCCCCGTGACAATGTTGATGCCCCTGTGGTCGACTACGTCACCGACGACCCCTCCTTCTTGTCTGAGCAACCAGGCAAGCCCCCCCTTTGATCACCAGATATCGCCTATTCTTCTCTATACTGCTTGCATTAGAGTAGTGTAGCATGTTACCGCTTTCCGTTAATCCTATTCTTTGCATAGCCTTTGTCATTGTTGCTATAGTTGTTACCCTTACCTGCTATCCTACTGCTTAGTATGGAATGCTAGTATTCCATCTGTGGCCCTACCTTCTTGTCCGTCTGCCATGCTATACTATCGGGCCGTGATCACTCGGGAGGTGATCACGGGTATATACTATATACTTTATACATGATACATGTGGTGACTAAAGTCGGGTCGGCTCGAGGAGCACCCGCGAGTGATTCACGGATTGGGGGCTGAAAGGACCTTTGTCCTGACGGCCCTCTGTGTGGATCTTTGTGGCGGAGCGACAGGGCAGGTTGAGACCGCCTAGGAGAGAGGTGGGCCTGGCCCTGTTCGGCGTTCGCGGATACTTAATACGCTTAACGAGATCTTGGTATTTGATCTGAGTTGGGTCGTTGACCTTATACGCACTAACCGCCACGTGGGACAAGATATGGGCAACCGGCGTCGTGGTATCACCAAGCATTTCGTGACGTCACGATCGAGCGGCGCTACCGGATTGGATCGAACGCTGCTAGGCTAGGTCTTCTTTCGGCCGCCCTCGCAACGTGCGGTGTGCTAAGGCGATGGGCCCTGCACCCTGTGCGCATAGGTTTAGACCGGCGTCTTGACCTCTGTTATGCCTAGGTGGGGCTGCGACGTGTTGATCTTCCGCGGCCGGGCATGACCCGAGAAAAGTGTGTCCGCCAAATGGGATCAAGCGTGTCGGGTAATGTGGTGCACCCCTGCAGGGAAGTTAATCTATTCGAATAGTCGTGATCTTCGGTAACAGGACGACTTGGAGTTGTACCTTGACCTTATGACAACTAGAACCGTATATTTAATAAAACACACCCTTCCAAGTGCCAGATATAACCCGGTGATCGCTTTCTAACAGGGCGACGAGGAGCGGATCGCCGGGTAGGATTATGCTATGCGATGCTACTTGGAGGACTTGATCTACTCTCTTCTACATCTTTGCAAGGCGGAGGCTGCCCGAGCGTAGTCTTGACAGGATTAGCTATCCCCTCTTATTCGGCATTCTGCAAAGATACCCAATCGATATAACCCTTTACAAATATATCCATGCATATGTAGTGTAGCTCCTTGCTTGCGAGTACTTTGGATGAGTACTCACGGTTGCCTTGTTCCCCCTTTTTCCCCTATCTCTGTCCGATTGCTGCGACCAGACGACGGAGCCTGTGAGCGACGCCACCGTCGATGATTTACTACTACACCGGAGGTGCCTACTACTATGTGCAGCCCGGCTGGCGGCGACCGGGAGTAGTTAGGAGGATCCCAAAGTGAAGGTCTGCGCCTCTTTCGATCTGTATCCCAGTTTGTGCTAGCCATCTTATGGCAAACTTGTTTAACTTATGTCTGTACTCAGATATTGTTGCTTCCGCTGACTCGTCTATGATCGAGCACTTGTATTCGAGCCCTCGAGGCCCTGGCTTGTATTATGATGCTTGTATGACTTATTTATGTTTTAGAGTTGTGTTGTGATATCTTCCCGTGAGTCCCTGATCTTGATCGTACACATTTGCGTGCATGATTAGTGTATGATTGAATCGGGGGCGTCACATAAGGCCGAGCCTTCCAACCTTACCAAGTATATAGAGGCATTAATTAAATAAGAGATATTGTGATATCCCAACATAATCCGGATCCAACATGGAGCAATCTTCAACTTCACCTGCAACTAACAAAGCTATAAGAGGGGCTGAGCAAAGCGGTAACATAGCCAAGCAACGGTTTGCTAGGAAGGGTGAAAATGTTAGAGGCTGACATGGCAACTTGGGAGGCATGGTAAACAAGTGATAGGTAGCGCAGCATAGCGATATAACGAATCAACTAGCAAGCAAAGATAGAAGTGATATCGAGGGTAATGGTCATCTTGCCTGAAATCCCGCAAGGAAGAAGAGCTAGTCCATGAAGAAGACAAACGGACGTAGTCGAACAAATCTTCACAACTCCGGAACGAAACCGAAGCTAACGAGAGAAGCAAACCGGAAAGAAGCAAACAACATGGTAAACACACAAGCATAAACATGTCATGATGCACAAACAAGTATGATGCATGTCCGGTTTAATGAGGCATGGCATGGCAAAGTGCAACAAACAATACTACTCCCTCCGTTCCTAAATAATTGTCTTTCTAGAGATTTCAACAAATGACTACATACGGAGCAAAATGAGTGAATCTACACTCTAAAACATGTCTACATACATCCGTATGTTGTAGTCCATTTGAGGTGGCTAGAAAGACAATTATTTGGGAACGGAGGGAGTACAAGTTAAGTGTAGGTCAATATGCAACGAGTTGCATATTGACAAAACACCACATTGACATATTTAGTTTAATCTCGTTTAAGCTACCAAACAATATTAAATGTTGTTAAACATGGCAAGAGGTGAAGCATAATTAAACTACCTATTTAGGCAATTTTAAATGAGGCCGGGACAACAAACAACAATTTCGGAAAATCCCCATATGCATATTTCGAATTTGGTACTGTTCTGCCCTAAACATATTTTATTGTTGTTAAACAGGAAAATAAAGTGCACCATGTTAAACTAGGCATTTTTCTACCCCATTTACATATAAAGTTTATTAAATTTGGAGCTACAGTTATTTAGTCATGAAATAAATCATTTTAGCATGACATTTAGCAAATTAAAACAAACAGCAAGGTAAACATATTTACCATGGATGAAAGCAGCAGATTATGAAACTAGATGAAAAACTAAGCATTTTACATATATAAAGTTTTTACATATGATGCACCACTTGTGAGTTATTAAATGCATGAAATATGAGGGTTTTTCTGTGAAACTGTTGATTCACTGGATTATTGGACAAATTCGCAGGCAAGGAAAAAAACACACTGGGCTGAATCTGGCTGGCCCGACAGTGTACAGGAGAGGGACTGGAAGGGGCTGCTCACATTGGGTCTTGAGGCCGAATCTGGAGCTGGGCTGTGGCGCTGGATGAGGCAGCCACGCAGCAGACGACGCTGGCCCACGCGCTGGGCGAAGCGGAAGGCGGTCAAAGCGGGCTTGACCTGTCTTGGCCGCAATCGGTCTCGCTCGATGCAGAGGAAGCAAACAGAGGTGCGAGACGCGAGCGGCTTTTCAGACGATGCAGGGAAGCGGTGGCGCACACAGGAGGTCGAGGTTGGACGGGTTCATGGCGGGGCGGCGAGATCCAGCGGGGAAGCAGCTTGGCGGCGCCGGGCTTGAGAGGAGGCCGTCGGCGGGAAATGGCGGGGACGGAGCAAGGCGGCGGCGACGCGGGACTTGAGGCGCAGGGGCGAGGCTGAAGAAGGTTGCGCGTCCTCTGTTCAACAAGGGAGAGAGATTCAGAGAGAAGCAAATCGTGGAAGGAACAGGGAGGCCGAGAGGGGGCCTTGTCGAACGACAGCAACTCACCGGCGGAGGCACCACGGCAAGGAGCAGAACCAACACGGGGGCGAGGACTTGGCGAGGCGGATCCGGCAGCGACGGCGATGCAGCACGATGACGGCGGCGTCGAAGCCCTGTCCATGGCAGCAGAGAGGGAGCAGAGAGATTAGGGAGGTGGAAGAAGGATGGAGGAAAAGGAGAAGGGCGACGAGGGCTGGCCTTGTCGCGGTGGTCTCCATGGTCGACTCTCCGTGAGCCGAGCGGGTCGAGGGCGACGAGGTCGAGGTCCGGGAGCAGGCGGTGGGGTGGCTTGATGGCGGTAGCGGAGGAGCATGGCCGTGTGACAGGGGCTGCTAGCTGGTGGGGATCGAGCAAAGGAGGCATGGCCTCGGGCTCGAGGAGGAGCACGACATGGAGGAGCTCCGGGGCTTGGGCGAGGAGTGGGTCGAGGGGCCTGGGGTTGGTTCGATGCTGAAAACGAGGGAGGCGGTCGGTGCGATCTGGTTGGGTGGAATGGATCGGGAGGGATCCCAAGGTGGATGCAGGAGAGTGGCGCCGGCGGGAGGGAACGATGGGACAACTCTCCTCAAATTTAGGGTTGGGTCATATTTATATAGCAAGGGGATTAGGGCAGGGTTAACCGGGTACGTCCGATCAAAATTGGGTGGTCGAGAGAAATAGGCTAGAGGGGTCCAAATAAGAGAACGGCGATGTTTTAGAGATGTTTGGGGATGATCCGGATCCATCGATAACGACAGACCGGTTCGGGTTCGGGTTCGGGTAAGTTTCGGACACGCACACGAGGGGTCTGAGAGAGGTCAACGAGGACAAGGGCCTGACAAAATGACAACGGAGGCAAAGAGAGAAAGGGCAACTGCGAAAGGCTACGAGTTTTTATGAAAACATGCAAATGCAATGCGCATGATGCTATGAGATGAGATGCACGACATGAACAAAATGCAAAACAAAAGACAAAAAAACCCAACCGCGAAGGTAATATCATATCGCATCTCCGGAAAAGGCAAGAGTTGGAGTTACGAATATGGAAAGTTGTATCCAGGGTGTTACACAACCCATCGCATAAGAGGGGTTGTCAATCCCTCCTCGGTACACCGAGATAGATTAAATTGTATGAGATTGGATAAATAGATGTAGCAAAAATACAAAATAAAATAAGTAAAGAAAAAGTGCAGCAAGGTATTTTTGGATTTTTGGATAAATAGATCTGAAAATAATATGATAGGAAATAGACTCGGGGGCCGTAGATTTCACTAGAGGCTCCTCTCAAGAAAATAGCATATGGTGGGTAAACAAATTACTGTTGGGCTATTGATAAATGAGCAAATAATTATGACGATATCCAAGGAAATGATCATGTATATAGGCATCACGTCCAACATTAGTAGACCAACTCCTACCTGCATCTACTACTATTACTCCACACATCGACCGCTATCCAACATGCATCTAGTGTATTAAGTTCATGGAAAAACGGAGTAATGCAATAAGAACGATGACATGATGTAGACAAGATCTATTCATGTAGGAATAGACCTCATCTTTTTATTCTTAATGGCAACGATACATGCGTGTCATGTCTCCTTCTGTCACTGAGATTGGGCACCGCAAGATCGAACCCATCACAAAGCACCTCTTATCATGGCAAGAAAAATCAATCTAGTTGGCCAAACCAAACCAAAGTATCGGAGAAGAAGTACGACGCTATAACAATCATGCATAAGAGAGTGCAACAAAGACTCAAATAATATTCATGGATAGATCTGATCATAAACTCACAATTCATCGGATCCCAACAAACACATCGCAAAAGGTCATTACATCAAATAAATCTACAAGAACATCGAGGAGAACATTGTATTGAAGATCAAAAAGAGAGAAGAAGCCATCTAGCTACTGAACGAACCCGTAGGTCTGTAGTAAACTACTCACGCATCATCGGAGAGGCAAGGGTGATGATGAAGAACCCCTCCGTGATCGTTGACCCCTCCGGTAGAGTGCGGGAAAAGGCCTCTAGATTGGATCTCGTGGTTCTGGAACTTGTGGCGGCTAGAATTGTGTTTCGTTGACTCCCTTAGGGTTTTGGGGTTTTTAGAGTATTTATAGAGCCAGAAGTCGGTGGAGGGGGTGCCTGTGGGCCTCACTACCCACCAGGGCACACCTGGGGGCCCTGGCGCACCCTGGTGCCTAGTGGGCCCCACAGGTCCCCACTGGTGCACTTCTTGTGCCTCCTGGGTGTTTTCTGGGCAGAAAAAATTCTCCAAAAAGTTTTGTGGCATTTGGAATACATTTGGTACTGATATTTTGCGAAGTAAAAAACAAGCAAAAACAACAACTGGCACTGGGCACTATGTCGATAGGTTAGTCCCAAAAAATGATATAAAGTTGCTAGTAAACAAGTATAAAACATCTAAGAATGATACTTTAATAGGATGGAACAATAAAAAGTTATAGATTCGTTGAAGACGTATCACACACCTACAAGTTTTTCTTTTTAATCTTAATCCATAGGGCATGGCAACCTCAAAAATTATATCAAACAACCACCTCATTATCTTTATCATTCTAATCTTAATCTAGAGAGTTACCCCAATGTCACTATGGATATCTTTGAAAATTATACTAGATATGCATCACATAATCTTCATTGAATCCCAAAGGATGCAAGGCCAGATTTTCCGGCACATTGGGGTAACTCCTACACGCTTTCATGTTCCCCGTGATGGAGGACCTCACTGAAGTCGCCGGTACATAACCACGGGGGAGACGATGAAAAATGTATGACATTTAGTGGATCATATGTTTTATATCGTATGATGTCCTCACCTCTCCGTGGACGTTAGTAAAGTGCCACATATCCATACCACACACCGGATACAATAACATCAATGTGGTAGCGACACTTGTATTATTGTTCCAAAAAGGCGTAAACCTTCAACAAATCCTTTATGAAAACCTAACGTATTGGATAACTTCTCAACTCAACTTTATCAATCTGAGTTTACAGAACACACAACATGATTTCCCAACTTGCAAAGTTCTCATAGTGTCATAGCGCTACCAAAGCCACGACAGTTGAAGCTCATGGTACTCATTGCTCTTAGCCGTGCTTCTCCCCGAAGCCCATCTTGTAGGCATTCAATTTCTTCAGCAGATGGATCAACTTGCACCTTCTTTCCGTTATCCTCTATCGAGGATGAGCTCACCATCACCATGGTCATCTAAACCCTAACAGACATTGATTTGATCTCATCCTACGTCTCTCCAACGAAGGACAACACCCTCCCTTGCCAGCCTAAGCAAGAGAGATAAACAACAAGAGTAGTGGTGATGGAGTCAAAACCATAATTCTCGCCCTAGGGCATCGTCTCGATATAGGTATTCATCAGGTGCTCTTCTAAAACCCTCACCGCCACCAACCACGGAGAAAAGCCCTCGAGGTTGAACTTGAACTGACTTCCACGTTTCACACCAAGGTAACGTGAAAGAGTAGTGGGAGAACTCCTTTTCTTTGCCGTTGTAGAAAGAAAAACTCGTGCTTTGCCCTGAAACAAAACCCACGTGGGCCGAGTGCGCGAGCTCGGCCGCAGCCCGGAGCTGACTGCGTGGGGCGGCCCGCTTGACGCCGTCTCGTTGCTCCCACCAACCCCAAGCCCCCAGGCAACCCCAGAGCCCGAACCAACGGCCAGGATCGTCTCGGGCCCGAAAACCCACGGCCGATCCCGTCCTCATATGGATGCGCCATCTTTTAATACACGCCCAAGCTCGACACCCACTTCCCTCCCTCGGTCCCTCCCCACCTTCCCCCTCCCTCCCCCCCAATCCGCGCCTTGGTGCGGGCGAGGAAGCGGCGGCGACGAGACGAGCAAAGCAGAGCGCCGCCACCCACCCATGGAGTCGCTCGCTCTCCTCAGCGCCAAGCCCGGCCTCTCTCTCCGGGCGGGCCCCCGCCTCCCCCTCCCGCGCCTCCGGGCCACCTGCGCGTCCCTCTCCACCGCTTCCAGCTCCAGGCCCGCCGCACTCCAGTCCCCACTCCTCTCGTCGAGGGCCCCCTCCTCGCAGGACGCCGTCCTGGGGTATGGGCTCTTGAAGCGCAGGACAAGTGCTGGTGCTGGCGTCTCTTGCAGCGCGGCGGCCGCGGCGGCGGTGCCGCAGCCCCCGGCGCAGCCGGAGGTCAAGAAGTTCCTCGGCGTGGGCCTCCCGACGCTCAAGAAGATCGTGCCCCTGGGCCTGATGTTCTTCTGCATCCTGTTCAACTACACCATCCTTCGGGACACCAAGGACGTGCTGGTGGTCACCGCCAAGGGGAGCAGCGCGGAAATCATCCCCTTCCTCAAGACCTGGGTCAACCTGCCCATGGCCATCGGCTTCATGCTCGCATACTCCAAGCTCTCCGACGTGCTCTCCAGGGAGGCGCTCTTCTACACCGTCATATTCCCTTCATCGCCTTCTTCGGCCTCTTCGGCTTCGTGCTCTACCCGCTCAGGGATGCCATCCACCCCACCGCCCTCGCCGACAAGCTTCTGGCGGCGCTCGGCCCGAGCTTCCTTGGACCGGTAGCTATCCTCAGGATTTGGAGCTTCTGCTTATTCTATGTCATGGCCGAGCTGTGGGGCAGCGTCGTCGTCTCTGTCCTCTTCTGGGGTTTTGCCAACCAGGTGAGTTTTTTACGGCTTTGGTTTTTTCGTTCAACCTTGGAATGTGCAAATGTCAGTCCCGTCGTTAGTTTCCAGGCTAATTTTATACAGTAGTGTCGACCGTTCACAGTCAAATATTTGATGGGACGGTTTCTTATTCGAGAACAAAACTTCTCGAATGGTTAGACAACTGATGATGACATAAACGGGATGTGCTCTTTGTAGTGGTATTTTTTATGTCCTGCATTGTAGCATTTCGCATTGCATTGTATGGCTGAAACTGTTGCTTGAGGTCTATGTGCTTGTTGCTTTCTCCTACGAATAGCATCTGCTGCATGATTGCTAGTTTCCCGACCTGAATTAGGTTCGAGTTGTTTTCAGTCATCAACTGGTTGTGTATATTTGTTTTATGTAACACATGGCTGGATATGGTTCGCACCTTCTAACCCCTTCTGAGATAGTTATGACTACCTTGAATGGAAGGGTACCTTGTTCGTACTTGATATGCGCTCATGGACATTTTACTAGCTCGAATTTCTTTTGAGAGAGACAATCAGGACAGCATTTCTTAAACTTGCTAAAAATAAGTGAACACAAATCAATAAAAGTACAGAAGGAGAACACAGAGATAATGTATGAAAATATTCAGCATTGTCACCTTTAGCACTTGTACGTTTTCAGTGGTTCAGTTATCATAATTTGATGGCTATTCTTGTTAAGTTATTATCGTTTCAGATGTGAAACATTCTGTTCTGCACTCAGTTTTATTGAAAGTACAGTGGTCAGAGCACATTAAGAAGACAGAGCCTACGAGCCTGCATTGCGACTTAGGAGTGAGGGAGTTATGTATCTGAAAACAACACCGTAGCGGTGTAGCCAGACACTTGACATAAGGAATTGCCGGTGTTTTATTGCAGAAGGATCTGGTAGTTAGTTTCCACTTCCAACAGTTGCTTTGCGATTAACTCCTGTTAGTCAATCGTAATGCCTGCCAGAGGCGAGCAACAGGGGTGGGGGGGAGGTTATCTGAAGAGTAAGAGCTCACTGTAGTAGTTGTTGGTGCACTCCCTTGGAGAGCAGACTGCTAAAGAAAGGGTACCTTTGTGATGGCTTTGTTTGTCCATGTCCTTATTGTGCTTGCCATATGGAATTTTGAGTTTGAATATTTATTTTATATTTGCTCAGCTTTCTTATTAAATGATAGCCCTTCGTGCTCCAGTTGAGTTGATTAAATCTTTTTCAGATCACCACAGTCGATGAAGCAAAAGAATTCTACCCTCTATTTGGCCTTGGGGCAAATATTGCCCTTATCTTTTCTGGGCGTACTGTGAAGTATTTCTCAAATTTGCGGAAGACAATGGGTCCAGGAGTTGATGGTTGGGAGGTATCTTTGAAAGGAATGATGGGCATAGTGGTACTTCTTGGGCTTGTCATTACTTCCATCTATTGGGGAGTGAACAAACTTGTGTTGAATGATCCTTCTCTTCCAAAATCTGACCACAAGAAGAAAAAGGTCAGTAGAATACTTGAATGTGCTTCCCTTTTTATTACCACTTACATATTCTGATAGCCTTTGTTTCAACAGAACAAACCTAAGCTTAGCATGAAAGAGAGTATGAAAGTTCTGATCTCTTCAAAATATGTGAGGGACCTTGCTACCTTAGTCGTTGCATATGGCATTAGTATCAATCTTGTGGAAGTCACATGGAAATCGAAGCTCAAGGCACAGGTAAATTTTTCTAGCTTTTGTTTTTCTTCTTTCCTTGCACTCCTTTAACCTTTTCATTGCAGTAATGGTTCCTTGTTCATTTTGGCAGTTCCCCAGTCCAAACGAGTATTCATCTTTCATGGGTGATTTCTCTACCGCAACTGGAATTGCAACTTTCACGATGATGCTGTTAGGCCGGATTATATTCCAAAGATTTGGCTGGGGGGTGGCTGCCATGATCACCCCCACAGTTTTGTTGGTGACGGGCGTTGGTTTCTTCTCTCTGATTTTGTTTGGGCAACCACTGACTCCCCTGCTTGCTACGTGGGGCATGACCCCTCTTCTTGCGGCTGTTTATGTGGGTGCGCTGCAGAACATATTTAGCAAGAGTGCAAAGTACAGTTTATTCGACCCGTGCAAGGAAATGGCCTATATTCCTTTGGATGGCGATATGAAGGTTTGTTCATCCTTCCAGACTCCATTTTTATCTGTGTGATTCCTTGGTAAATTTTCTGTGAAAAAAATATATTCATTTACTGATGTTCTTTTCTGTAATGGTATTTCATGTATGTTAATTGGTTGCTTGATATGTGTTTACTCTAGCAAATTCTTGATTAAATATTAGTAAATAATTTACACATAATTATCGGTTGCTGTCATGAGGAATTTAGTATGGTAACTTGATAATCTGTTCAATTTTCTCAGGATGCAGATGAGATATACCTTTGTTAAACATATCAAATCTCATACAGAGCTCAGCATGGTCCTGTAGTTGGATAACGACATTACTTGTTTTTCCCTGCTGTTGAATGTGTTGTCATGTGTTGTAGACTTATATGTACTTTCAACAAGAGCAATTCCTTGCCGTGAGCAGTCTTAGAAGATCAGTGCACATGTAGCCTAGTCCAGTAAACACCATACCATATTCTCCTTCATGTTTCCTGGTTCGCACCATGTTTGGTTAGCTAACTCAATTCTTCAGAACTTACTGACTGCACCATTGTTATGCTGCACATGTTAACTTTGATTCGATCAATTTGCAGTTGAAGGGAAAGGCAGCCATTGATGTTGTCTGCAACCCATTGGGCAAGTCGGGTGGTGCGCTGATCCAACAGTTTTTGATCCTGATATTTGGCTCTTTGGCAAACTCGACCCCCTACCTTGGTGGTATACTGTTGGTCATCGTGCTTGCGTGGCTAGGCGCGGCAAGATCATTGGACAAGCAGTTCTCAAGCTTGGCCAAAGAGGATCTCAGAAAGGAGATGTCGAAAGAGAAGGTAGAAACGGCGGCACCCAAGGAACCTGAGGTGACTACTGATGTATTGGTGGAGCAATCAAATGGAACTGAGAACTCACCATCCGACTCATCTCCAGCTCAATAGACCGGTCAACCTTCTTTGGAGAAGCCATAGGCAGGAGGAGACTGGTTACGTTGAGCAGAAATAATGATGAAGGAACGATTGACGATTTCTTCCAAGTTTGTAACAGTGAGCAGCATCGAGAGGTGCTTGGTAGTTTGTAATGTAAGCAAATTTTGACAACCGGCCTGGAAAGGCCTGGTGAGCCGGTGTGGAAATTCAACCATTGTTGCAATTCTATTGTGTTTTTGCAAAATTTCTGTCACACGGGCTCTGAAATTTACCATGTCATTGCCTCATTGGTGCCTGCTTTCGTTTCCGCTGGAATGGAACTGCTACTCATTAAACAGGAGAAAGTTATGAATTCAGCATGTCCAACGGTAAAGCGAACTATGATTTCTTACAAGCTATCTGGCGACCGATTTTGCTGTTTGCCATTGTAAAGCTCGAATCGTATCAAACTTGCAATCTCGTCTCATGTTGACACTTTGTGTCCGATTCGACTATGACAGACAAGCAGAGCATTAGCAGCGGCTAGCCGAGAGCCGAGGGGGCAAAGTAGCAGAAACATGTGAGCCCATCTTTTTGTTGCCCATTTCTAGGTCGGCTCATAGGGCCCAAGTGGTGGGATGGTGGTGTGATCACACAAATATTTGCCCGATGAATTGATCCGGAAATCGTGTCATATTCCTCGTGGCGATCGAGTGAGATCTCCAGCCATGTCCCTCGTCAGACCCATGCTTTTCGGTCTATATGCGTGGCTGCTTGCTCGTTCTGTTGATAGTATTTGCTTAAATTGCTTCCTTTCTTGTTTTTTTGCTGTTGTAACAAGTGTTTTGGTCGTCCCATTAGCGGATAATTCCGCGCGCGTCGTAGAACCTGGGATGGGAGTCCTTGTGCTGCTTTATGCAAAAGCTAAAGAGGACGTGGATGGATCACCTAAATTCGGACGCCAAAACCATACACATCCTCTTCAGCGCTCATGTACAACGGCTAGTGCTTACGCTTTGCTCGTCTACTCCCTCGCGGGTACAGCTACAGAAGCTCTTGTGACCAGTTTTCTCCGCCTGGTCCTTCTCAATATTCTCCATCACACAACACGTGATTTGACATTAAGCAGTTAAGCGGCAACGTCGGCAAAGAAGCCGTCGAACAGTCCAGAAACCTCCCCCATCCCATCTGACACGAGAATGACGTTGCATTATGAGGGGTTAAAGGCATCTCCAACGTGGAGGCTCACATATGTAGGACCGTGAGGTCCAAACGTTATGTAGGACTCCAACATCCCCGGCCCATAAATCCCTCACCCGGTCTCATTTTGTTTCAATGTGCCCCTTCTCTTCCTTTGCTTTGCACGTGCACCTTTCTCTTCCGACGCTGCCGCTGTACCTCTCCCGCCAGCACATAGCCATTGCCAGACCTCTGCAATTAACACTGTCGTGCCCGCTCGCCTTTTACGACGGCGTCGTCCACCCAGGACCCGTTCGTAGGCAGGTACACTCCGCTCCCCTATCAACGTCTTCCATGGCGGTCACTATGCCCGGTAAATGTCCGGTCAAATGCTATTGAGCTTATTTTCGAATGCCATGTCATTTTTTTAGAGTACAAAGGATGGCGGGGGTACTCGATGATAGAGGATGAGTTGTTGTTCTCGTGTGGTTGTCTGTATCCACGAATTTCATAGGTAGGAGCAGAGGGGCCATTCTGGCAGCGCATGCACGATTCGTTTCACGCGTGAAAGCACACTGCCCCCCACGGCATGCATATAATCCATGATTGCAATGTGAGGTCGTTATCATATCAATGGTACGCCATCCAGACCAACGTCACCAAGTTTTGTGGCGCGGTTGATATGATGGGTGGCCATTGCACGTGGCAGCCGAAGAGATTGTAAGCTTTGCTTCTTCTTGCTCAACTTGTTGATTGACTCATTCATTCATTCAATGTTGCTCTAGACATCGTGTAGCCCGTACACGCTGCCGTGATATACCATAGGATAGAGGGACGGTCATTTTGATAAATACATTGTTGGATGAAACTGAAGGCACGATATGTGCCATTCATGAAAAACTAGTTAAAGATCCGGTTAATCTCGTTGAATTTGAACTACTGTTGTACTAGACCTTTTTGCATGCTATGTATGGGTGATTTCTGCTATTTTCTATCCAAAGTTCGATGAAATCTGTCGTGTTTGATTGGATTTCGTTTGGTTAGTTCAAATAGTGGTTGAAATGTATGCGGGCAACATTGGATGGTCGCCTCCTGCATTCGTGTCCACGACTGATCCACTTTGTCTGCGGACGGATGCCGAAGCAAATTTGCAGATCAGCATTGAAGATGCCCTGATACTGGCCGTATTCGAGACTGGAGTTTGTCCAACTAAATTTCTCCCCACCCAAAATACATTGTACACTATATCACAGGCTCACGGCTGCAGAATGTGGCACTGACATAATTACCAAAACTTGCATTTTAATTTGCAACTTAGAGCATCTGACCGACGCTCAATCCCCCTTAAATGCGGGCAGATGGTCGGCCGGATCGGTCAAAAAACTCGACCCAAATGGGCGCCTTAAACGTGCCTCAAACGCCCGACTGACTAGCATCCCTTATATTCAGCCCAAATCTGGGGCGGATATGGGGAGACCCAAGCACGACCAGGCGTGTCCGCCGTGCCGGACTAACGATGGGGTCCCACACGAAAATTCTCTGAAACCCAGCGGGTCCGAAGCTAGTCTCTTTCGTTGGATTGATGGCGCCATGTGGTGCCGCTCCGGCGGGCCGTGTAGTTGTAACACCCCGGAAGTAACTTTCCATATTTGTAACTCCAACTCTTGCCATTTTCGGCATTGATATATGATATTCCCTCCGTGGTTGGGTTTTCTTCATTTTGCATTTTGTCCTTGTCTTGCATTTTACATCATGTCAGCATGTGCATCGCATTTGCATACGTGTTCGTCTCATGATTCCGAGCATTTTCCCGTTGTCCGCTTTTGCAATCCGACACTCCTATCTCCCTTGGTCCCTTTTACGTTTTTCCGTGTGTGGGCACTAAACCTTCTCGAAATGGATCGAGGTTTGTCTAGTGGCCTTGGTATACCACCCGTAGACCACCGGTCAAGTTTCGGGTCATTTGGAGCTCGTTTGGTACTCCAACGGTTAACCGCACTCTCATGAAGGCCTCTTTTGAGTTGCAGCCCAACACCCCCTCAAAACAGCCCAATAACCCATCTAAGTCACTTCCATGCTCTCCGTCGTTCGATCACGATCGTGTGGTAAAACTACACCTCATTTGGACTCTCCTAGCTCCTCTATGCCTATTTAAGCACCTCACGAAAATCCGGGATCAATTCCACCCGAAACCCTAGCCCTTCTTCCTCAGCGCGGGACACGTCCGCCCGTGGCGGGAGCGTCCAACCACCACGCTCGCCCGGCCAATCCCGTTGTGCCACGTCGCCCGCCGCCTCTCTCCTCCAACCGGTCGCGCCCGCGTCGCCGCCGTCTCACGCACCCGGCCTGCCGCAGCGACCCTTGAGCCCAGATCGCCGCCGCTTTGGCCGCGCCCGTGGCCAGCCGCCATCGCGCCCGCCGCGCGCCTCCTCGCCTCATGCCGCAAACCCCGCCTCTCGCCGGGCGCTCCGCCCGCCTCCGCCCGGCCAGCGCCGCCCAGCCGAGCCGCCTCCGCCCTCCACTCCGGCCGTCACTTCGGCTCACTCGCCGCCATGAGCCAGCCCTCGCGGCCGTGGCGCCCGCTCCCTCGGCCGGCCCATCTCATGGCGCCGAACCCCTGGCGACCGCCTCCCTCCTCGTCGGGCTCCGGGAGCCCGCGCACCGCCGAGATCCCGCGCACGATCCGGCCTCGGGAGGCGTGCCTCGGTTGACCTTTTTTTTCCCTCCAAATTTCATCTAAGTCTTGAGATCTTTGATATTTTGTGCAATTTTCGAAGTGGTATATCTTTGCATCTGTTGATCCATTTTGCGCGTATGATATGTCAAAATGTTCGCCTCGAAGAGTAGAGCATTTCATCTCATTGCATCATTTTCATTTGAGCTCGTCTTGATGCCCAAAATGCTGTTGGAAGAGTGCTATGTGATGTTAGTTTCTGTTTCATAACAGAACTTGCACTTTTGTTATTTTTGCCATGATTGATGTGTGCACCCTATGAATTGGAGTCCTACATGTGTTTTGTAATATGCCATGCCATCTTTCCAGGAGTGTATGCCATGTATTTTTGTGATCTATGTGATGACTAGCACAAGCATGCAAAGTAGGTGTCCTGATGTTGCTGTTTTCAGCCCTGTTTAGCTGATATTTTGATGCCATGTTGACTTGATGCTCCCGAGAGATCCATGCATATTTTGAGATACTTTAGTAAGGATGTTTTGTTAAACATGTCTTGCTCTATCCATCCATGCCTTTGTTTGTAATTATGGAGTACCATAGCTTGAGTCAATCGAGCTCTACTTTTGCTATAAAATGTTTCCTGGCAGATTGTTTACATGTTATTCAATTTTGCCAAGGTTGTTGTGATTGATCCATTTATGCTATGTTATCGTTCTTGCCATGTATGTCTTCTATGACATGTCTTCTTGATGTATGTATGCTTAGTTTATCATTTAAGGCTCTGTAGTGAGTGCATTGAGCTTGTAAACATGCCTACTTGTTATCAGTTTTAACATGCCATGTTGCTGAATCTGTTAACGAAACTTTCAATATTGACATGGGTGTTACTATATTTTCTAATCCTTTTTGGCTTATGGTCAGTAAGGGACTTTTGTTCTATGCTTTGAGTAGATTCATGCCATGCCATGTTTTGCTATTTTAAGGTCCTATAGCATGTAGTTTTGTTGCTCTAAACATTGCAACCTGATGCTGTTTTTGCCATGTCCAGCCTGATATTTTGTGCACTTTTGCCATGCTTGTTTGAACCTGTTATGATGTGATTTAGCCGAAGCTCAGCGCTCATCTTTTGTCAAGCATCTTGTGTAGATCACTGCCATGTACTTTGTTGATACGTTTGGGTGCAGTAGCTTAATTATTTGTTGCTTGTTAAGTGGCATCATGTTGTTAATGGCAGATTTGTGCCATTCTTGTTTTGCTTGTCATTTGCAAACCGTGCATCCGATTCGGTGATCTTTATATCGATTTCAACGAAATCATCTCATCTTTCCAGTGGCATACTTGGTTTGCCAAGTTGATGCCTGGTTCATCATTTCCTTCCGGAGCGCGCATACGCATTGCATATCACATCCGCATATCATGCCATGTTTTGCATCATGTTGATTGTGCATCGCACCGTGATTTATTGTGGTTCCTTTGTTTGTGTTGTTGCTTTGGGTAGAGCCGGAGATGAGTACGTGAACGAGGAACCTGTTGAGAACGCTTACGAGGATCAAGCTTTCGACAACTCGAGAACATTGCAGTGCAAGATGACCATACCCTCGAAATCACTTCTATCTTCGCTATGCTAGATGCTCGCTCTTTTGCTATGCCTATGCTGCCATGCCTACCACTTGCTATATCATGCCACCCATATTGCCATGTCAGCCCCTAACCATCCTTTCCTAGCAAACCGTTGATTGGCTATATTACCGCTTTGCTCGGCCCCTCTTATAAGCGTTGTTAGTTGCGGTGAAGATGAAGTTTGTTCCTTGTTGGAACATGGAGATGTTGTTCCTTGTTGGAACATGTTTACTTGTTGGGGATATCACAATATATATCTGCTATAATTAATACATCTATATACTTGGTAAAGGGTGGAAGGCTCGGCCTTATGCGGTGTTTTGTTCCACTCTTGCCACCCTAGTTTCCGTCATACCGGTGTTATGTTCCTTGATTTTCGCGTTCCTTACGGTTGGGTGATTTATGGGACCCCCTTGACAGTTCGCTTTGAATAAGACTCGCCCAAAGAAGGCCCAACATTGGTTTTACCATTTGCCACCTAAGCCTTTTTCCCCGGGTTTCGCGAGCCCGAGGGTCATCTTTATTTTAACCCCCGGACGATTCCTTCGAGTGTTGGCCCGAACCGAGCAACTTCTTGGGCCACCATGGGGAAACTTCGAGGCTTGGTTTTACTCGTAGCTTGACTTATCCGGATGTGCCACGAGAACGAGATATGTGCAGGCTCCTATCGGGATTTGTCGGACAATCGGGCGGCTTTCCGGTCTTGTTTTATTCTTTGTCGAAATGTCTTGTAGTCCGGGATTCGAGATTGATCGGGTCTTCCGGTAGAAGGAATAATCCTTCGTTGACCGTGAGAGCTTATAATGGGCTAAGTTGGGACACCCTGCAGGTAATATCTTTGAAAGCCGTGCCTGCGGTTATGAGGCCGATGGGAATTTGTTAATGTCCGGTTGTAGAAAACCCGAAGTTGACCTCAATTAAAATACACATCAACCGCGTGTGTTACCGTGATGGTCTCTTCTCGGCGGAGTCCGGGAAGTGAACACGGTGTTGGAGTTATGTCTGACGTAAGTAGTTCAGGATCACTTCTTGATCGCTACTAGTTTCACGTCCGCGCTTTGCTTCTCTTCTCGCTCTCTTTTGCGAAGTAGCCACCATATATGCTAGTCGCTTTGCTGCAGCTCCACTTTACTACTATGTCCTTCCTAAAAGCTTAAATAGTCTTGATCTCGCGGGTGTGAGATTCTTTGAGTCCCCGTGACTCACGAGATACTTCCAAAAGCGATTGCAGGTGCCGACGATGCGGTGCGGGTGACTCAACCGAGCTCAAGTGGGAGTTCGACGAGGAACGTGGTCGTTACTATGTGTCTTTCGGATGATCGAGTGGTGCCCAGTTGGGACGATCGGGGATCTGTGTTAGCATTTGGGGTATCTTCTTTTATTTTGGTTCCGTAGTCGGACCTTGAGTGTACTCTGAATGATGGATGTTTATTTATGTACTGTGTGAAGTGGCGACTGTAAGCCAACTATGTATCTTTTCCCTTAATTATTACATGGGTTATTGTGAAGATTACCTCACTTGCGACATTGCTTTCAATGCGGTTATGCCTCTAAGTCGTGCCTCGACACGTGGGAGATATAGCCGCATCGGGGGCGTTACAGTAGTGCCCTAGCCCGGCTATTTAAGCCGACCGACACCAAAACCCTACCCGTCCACATTTCCCCCCTCCCGTCTGCCGCCGTCACCACTTTCCAACCGCCGGCTGCCACCATAGTAGCCATGCCCCACATGCCGCCTGGTAAAGAGCTATCCATATCTAACACCTGAGCGCCGGCTGCAGCTCCTTGAGTAGATCCGGGAAAGATGTGAATCCCGGATCGTTGCGGGGCTAACTTCGGACGCGGTGGATCCGAAGGAGGACTTGGAGGTGGTGGAGGAGGAGAACGAGGAGGATGTGGGGACGCGGATTTGCAGGCGGAGAAGCAGGCGATTCTCGATTCCCTCCGGTCGAAATAGGAGGAGCTCTCCTACACACCCATCTATCCTGCGCCTAGCACCGACATCGTGGACATCTTCGACAACAAAACGTAGTAGCTAGCGTGATGTGTGTAGTACGTAGAATTTGTTTTGCTTGGTCTGTATGGATTTAGGGGATGAAATATAAGAGACTTGGATTTACATAGCAGCAAGCATGAGACGTGACCGGTCACTGTGCGCTTGGAGAGTCGGATTTGCCACAGTAACTGATAGCATAGCAGCACTGAGGTTTTTTTTTTTTTTTGCATGGTAAAGCACTGTAGTTCTCTCTTGGTTCACAGACGTTTTTTTTCTTAGAGAAGGTACATACCGGATTTATGACAGAAGCACGCACACGGACACACCACTTCCTTATCGAAAAACACACTCACGCCATCACCTGTCCGCATCGACCAAGCCATCACCTATGCGACGGCCCCAGCGGCATGGAGGGGAGAACAGAGGGGGTACCACTCGGATGATCGTGGGGGCCTTTGTTGCCACGTCTGGCCAAACACCTCTTCCATGAACAATAATCCCACACGCTACCTTGCCCACTGTACGTACAGACACAAGCAACACGTACGGTTCGGTTCAGCGGCAGATGGTAGGCGCCGGCGGCCAGAGACGAGAGAAGGTGGAGGACACGGCGATGCCGGCCATGTTGAGGCCCTTGGCGCCGCCCCAGTCCGGCACGGGCACCCACCTCCAGTCGCCGCGCGCGCGGTCGTACGAGAGCCACACCAGGTCCCACGCGCCCCTGCAGTTGGAGATGAGCACCAGCCTCATGACGCCCTCCCTCTCCGCCAGCAGCCCCGTCATCACGGCGTACGGCTTCCTGAACCCTTCGATCAGCTCGCCCGGCACCGTGGACACCAGCTGCCAGTCGCCTCCACCTCCGGCCCGAGCCCGTACAGGTCCACACCCGCCACCATCTTCACCCGAGTCCGGCTCGGCTCGTCGACCACCGTTGATCGGACCACCACAGCGCTGCCGTCGCCGTACACGTGGAGCCGATCGCCGTGGCCGCCGGCGTTCAGGTTGTGCGGGAACCCCGGCCGAAAGAAGACTGGTCTGTCGACGCCCGGGCCTGAGTACACCATCACGCAGTCCGGCCCGGCGTGGGCAGCGCACAGGTACGTGCCGTCCCCGTCGGGACCTGCCGGTGCGGCGGGACCATTTGCCAGCACCGCCTCCGATGACTGCCACGCGTCGGTGTCAGACTGGTACTCGAAGAGAACGGGCGTGTCGTTCACCATCTCAGCGAAGAGAAACCTTTGTGGAGAGAAAAAAAAAGAAAGAAAGATGAAACGTATCATCATCGTCAAAGGTTAGTGCTGTTTTTTACAAAAGAAAATAAAAGAGGATTTCCAGAGTCCTCCAAAAGAAAAGGACGTGTACCTAAACTGGCTTGATCCCGGGGGATCGGCCACGAGCTTGAGGCCGAAGCGACGCCAGGACGAGGTGCCGCGGGGGCCGAGCGGGGACGGCGGGAGGCGGCGGGCGGACTGGACCGAGAGGTCAACCACCACGAGCTCGCGGCGGCCGTTGGCGGCGAACAGGAAGGAGCTGCCGGAGGCGGCGAGGAAGTAGAGGTCCTCTCCCGGGGGCACGGCGGGGGAGATGATGTCCGAGACGGGGATGCGGAACCAGCGGCCGGACGGCCCGTGGAAGCCCCGTAGCGCGGCGCCGCGGGGCGGGAGCTTCTTGAACACGAGGAGCCACGCGGCGGCCGGGGCGGGGCCGGACGAGACGGATGACAGGTGGTAGAAGCGGCGGAAGTCCGGGGAGGAGATGATGTGGGACAGGGGACGGGCGACGGAGCGGACGCGGAGCAGCTCCGGGAGCGCCAGGCGGATGAGGATCTCGTGGAGGAGCTCCGACGGCAGGAGCAGCAGGGTCCCGAGGGCCGTGGTGGCGGTGCTCGCCGGGGAGGAGTGGTGGTCGCCGGCGAGGTGGTGGTCGGACATGGGAGGGGTTTGTTGAGGTTTAATTTCTTAGGGATGGGGATCGGGATTGTTGGTTTGGGAGACAAGTTTGCCGGGTCTTGCTCTTTATACAGAGCTCGCGAGACGGTTTTTCGGTTGTTTGACCTGGTGCGCTAAATCTCTAGTTCATCGGGTTTTGGATTTCTTTCTTGTGGACGGGGATGAAAGAGCGATGTTTTGTAGGGCTCCGCTCACTTTATTCTACATGAAAAAAAAAGGAATTCTTTTGTGTTCTCTGCTCTCCGGGCGGTGCGCGATCCCACTAAATTGTTTGTGTCGAATGTGATGCATGCCTCGTTAGTGAGTCTACCCGCAAAGTCTGTACAGTGAAATGTAAATTCCACTACAATGTCATTAGCAGCAAACCATCACATTACATTTCGTCGTAAAAATCACCGCACCAGAAAATTGACAGTGACAGAAAAACACCGACGATAAATGCTAATTGGTTTGATTACTTGACTAATTGCTTGAGGCCTACTCGCGGGGACGCATTACTTCACTAATTGCTCCGGCCCGATCGCCGGACGCCTAAGAAAAGCCCCGCTCCGACCGCGCCCGTCACCGGCGCCAAGGCCAGGCTCATTGCGTCCAAGGAGCACCACAGACGACATAGTCGCAACGGCTCCAAGTCGTGGCATATGGGCGTCTGGCATTATCGTGGGAGCAACTGAAGAGCCTGTTGAGTTGCCGGAGCGCGACGGCGGCCGCGCATGTTGTAGCGACCCGACCCGAATGGATCAAGTCTCTGTGCTTGCGTGTCATCTCTGGATCGGTATGCTAACACACACAGTACTCGAAGGATTTATAACAGAGGTAAATCACATGTATAAAGTAGCGTAAAACTATTACCTCAATCTAAAACATAGCGGAAGCAACAAGGTTGTGGATTCCCATCAACACCAACGGCAAAGTTGAGTATAGGAAATCGTAACCCTAACGTATCACTTACTCGTCGTCTGAGAAGTCTGCAACATGAAAGGTTACACCGAAAAGCGAAGACATGGAATATCTTTGGCAATGTAACACAGAGAGTAATGAAAGAATAAGCTATACTACATGCATATATGGCTGGTGGAAAGCTCTATGGTTATAGTTTTTGCGAAAAGCTAAATTTTCCCTACTGCAAAGGAATAAATTTAATTAACTATCATGGTGGTTGTTGAACATTGAGAATGGTTGACAGCATCCTCAATCCCAATTAAAAATACTCATTAAACCCAAACAAATTATATTAAGTAACGTGATGAGATCAACAGGATATCCAGGTACTAGATACTCAAAATTGTCCATAACCGGGGACGCGGCTAACCATGATTAGTTTGTACACTCTGCAGAGGTTTGCGCACTTTTCCCCACAAGACTCGATCGCCTCCGTTTGGTTTCTCGCACTACATGGTGTTTGAGAGAGCGGATGACCGAGACATAGTCTTTCGTAAGCGCTAGCACCTTACGATGGGTGGACGGTACACCTACATCCCCTACATCTGCTAGTCCACCACTATAAGAGTTCGCGACGACTTAGTCAACTATGCGAGCCCATAATGGCTTGTGGCTGCACACGGAAGTTTCTAGTTTGAATAATCTCATGATCCCTTTGAGCACGGGTGGCGGTTCAAGAAAAACAGGCAAGTCCTGATAGAAACCAGGTGCCTCAATCCACCCAGATGTGTGTTTAAGTTGCCACCTTAGATAAACCATTAATTATCAACCTCACATCTGTCATGGATATTCACTCAACCAATCCACGTCTACTTGCGTAGCATGGCATAATAAGCAAACGTAGAAGTAACTCCCAAGGGTTTGATAATAAAAGCAGGTAATAGGTACTACCTCAATCTACTTCCCATACACCACAATTTAATTATTTCATAATCATGCAAGTGTTTGAGGAATAGATCTAATGCATAAAAACTGGGTATGAGAAAGTATGATCAAGTGTTACTTGCCTGCAAAGTTGATGAAGATGATTCACACTCAAAACTCTTGATAGCTCTACTCGTCACACTCCGGTCAAACTATCGTAAACAATCAATAGTAACCACACATAAGCAATCACTCAAAAGATCGGAAAGATCGAAGAATACGATTCGGAAAACATCAAAACCAAGCAAATAACTCTTGCAACATAAAACAATTTCTAACAGTACCAAAACCATGTGTATTTGGCCTTATCAGAAAGTTTAGGTCAAGAGCTTCGATTATCAAAAAGAATCAACTAAATCGGAGTTACGAAACTCAAGTTACGATCAAACGAAGCTTGAATACAAATCTGATCTAATTCAAATTTTGAAACTTTCAAAAACATGTTTGAGTTGGATTACTGGATAGAGGAGATCATAACGAAGAAGTGGGCGTTGGTTTCGTTGGATTCCGACTTACGAGTAAAAAGTTATGAGCGTTTGAAGATTAGGGACTAAAAATAACACTACGGATAGGTCACGACGGAAATTAAAAATAAAAGAAAAATCTATCGAGCTTAACGCTCGCTAAACAAAACCGGAAAGAAAAACCGGTGAGAAAACCGATCTAGGGTTTCGGAAAGAAAACCGAAACGAAAAACCGATCTAGAAAACCGGAATGGAAACCGGAACGATTTACGAAAAACCGAACCGAGGAAAAGAAAAGGTGACGCGGCGCGGGGCTAGTACCTCGAAGAGGCGAGGGGCTCCGGCGGCGGCTAGGTGGCGGGGCGACGGCACTTGGCGGCGGCGGCGTAGGGTGGCGGCGGCGGCGGTGTAGGGCGGCTGACAAGTGGCGGCGGCGGCTTGTAGGTGGCGCTTCTTCACAAGGAGAGGAGAGGAGAGGAGAGTTGATTTGATGTGTTGGAGGGGGGGGTGCTTGGGTAGTTATATTGGGGAGGGGAGGGGATTTGCTTGGGGTAGGGGACAAGAAATAGACTAGGATTAGAAATCCTAGGAGTAAAAAAACGGAATAACGAAATGGGATCAAATCCTATTAGGATTTGTAAAAGAATAGGAAACCGAGCGGCTCCCTTGCTCCCTGGTGCGTGCACGCGATGGCCTTGGCCGGCCGGCCGCTGGCTTTGGCGGCTTGGGCCTTTGGCCCAAAGCGCTGTGGTTCCATTTTTTTTTAAATATTTTTTAAAAAACAGAGACAAATAAAAATAATAAAACTAAATAAATAAAATTATTATATAGACATATAATATATCAAAATTTTCAGAAAAAGATTTCCTACATGATGAACATTATTCTAGCTTCAAATAAAATACACAAAAATTCAAATAAAACAAACAGTGCTACTGCCCTAATAAAATCCATTGAAAATCATTTTAAAAATACCAAAATGATTTCAAATTAATTTCTCTCCAATTTTCTGATGTAGGGAATCATGTTACCCTATTTTCCATATATTTTATTTTTGGAGAAAAATAATTTGAACAAAACTCCAATAACTCCAAATTGAAAAATAAATTCAAAAGAACTTTGAATTTAATCTTTGAAACTCCCAACTCATATTTCATATGTTTTGAAGAAGTCATTTTATCTTCGCTCGTGAAAATCATTGAGTTGCATAAAGTTTCAGAATTGGAAATATTCTCCAAATGAAATTCAAATATTTTCAACACCCCTTGTCATTTAAATAAATGGAAGAATTCATGTCATCTTCTCTCTAGGGTTTTGTGATGAAAAGAATTTGAATTCCCGAAGATCATAAAAGCAAAATGAAAGTTTGGGAAAGTCCTTTTATTCCCTCTCATTTAACTTTTAAAAGTTTCGAATTCACTCACTTTCAGTTAATCAATCAAACAATCAATCAAAACTATCTATTTGTTTATAACATTCCAAAATTTAGAATTTTGGGATGTTACAAACTACCACCCTTAAAAGGAATCTCGTCCTCGAGATTCGGAGAGGTTAGCAAGAAATAGGTTAGGGTTTGGGGGTCTTCAAAATCCATCGATCGTCTCCGGGGTCTCGGGTGCTACCACCCTTAGAAGCATTGTTACGGTTCCATCAAAACTCATATACTCCATCCTTATTGTTGGCGATGTCGGTCTTCTCGGTCGGAAGGATAATTCCTTCTCTGGGCTCTTCCGGTAGTGGCATAACCTTTTCCTCAATTCTTTTGTCCTTTACTGCGGGTAAGGTTATTCCGAGACTGGGTCTTCTTAATGATGTGTCCGGGCGCCAATTCTAAACAACTATCGATATCTCATGGTGGTCAACAATTTATGGTTTGTCCTGCAGAAAACGGGTCTGGGTTCAACCTCACCGTATAACCTACGGTTGGCAACAACTGCCGTGTACAAGGGAAAAAAATGCTTATACCATTCTAAGGTTTAAACAGGGTTTTGATCGTCGTCTCTGTACTATAGGTAAGTCACTCAGATTTACCATCCCATATAGCAAAGCGAATAATAAGAGTAAGTAGGTATGGTGATCAATCCATCCCGCACCCAAATCATTACCTTGTACATGGTTTAGCGAATCTCGCATTCTAACACTCGGTCATCCTCACAAGCATTGCAGAATTTCTCTTGTCGACGAACCAAGTTCGGAAAATCCATTGATTCTGCAGGCCAAACAAACATCTATCGTTCCTTAACAATTCTGAGGTTTTGCGTAAACTCCTATAGAATCGTCGGTCGATACAATCGTAACTTCTTCCAGGGTTTCTCCTTTAGCAAGAGTGTGCTTGCTTCTTGGCAGGTCCTGGGGCCTGTGGGTTATGGCCCGTCTCATCACTTGCAATCCTTGAACACATCCTCGGGGCAACTGATCATTATCCCAACATCCAACTTCATGGCATACTTAAAATCCATCCAATTGTACTGTCTCTTTTCCTTATATTGGCACCAAACTAAGACGTGCTTACTCAGGCTCATCATGGAATTTCCATTGATCCATATTTCCAACATCATACCTCATTTACGTCCAATAGTAATTTATCTCTTCATCCTCGTGGGATATCCCACATACCGAGATAAAACTTATACTTATGAAGTCCATACTCCACTTCGTGGAACATCATTATCCTTTCCAGGTCAAGCGCCCTTACAGGGGAATATTGGCCATCTCGCATGGCACTTCTTCAATCGGGAATCGTGAAACACATCATGAACTCGACAGTCCTTCGGGTGACTCCAACTTGTTGGTAACTTCTCCCATACGCTCCACAACTCAGTATGGTCCTACAAATCTCGGGGCTAACTTTCCCTCAACTCCAAATCGTTTAAATCCTCGCAGAGGGGACACATGAAGACATGCTCCGTCTCCAATTTCAGACTTCCTCCTTGCATTTTTGAGTATGCATAACTATTTTGCCTGGACTGAGCTACCTTCAGTCTATCTCGAATCAACTTAACATTCTCTTCTAACTCCTTGATCACATTTGGTCCAAACAACTGACGGTCTCCAACGTCATCCCATACTCTCTTGGGGTATCAAACATATCAAGACAAAACTCCTATTCCTTTTGTCTGAAATCCATTCAGTGGGTATCCTTATCTTTTCCAGGGGTCAATGGTTCTTACAGGGTACTACTACCCTTAAAATGTTCCAATATTCCATAGACCATATTTCTCATATCCTCGAAATTGGTCAACATCTTTCCTCATAGGGTAACTCATAAAATCCAAAAGCGGTACCAACACCGCTAACTTTATTGATTCTTAAATTATTACAATCTCTCGCTTTTCCATTACATGTCTCAACTTAACACCTCAATATAAAAGAAAAAGCTCTCACTTCTACTACTCCATTTCTTTTGTTACAACTTCAAGCTGTATATCATCGCCTCTCCTTCTCCTTGGACAATCTACGGCAAAGTGCCCTGCTACATTACAACGGAAACATATTACTTCTGACGGGTTTCGAGGTTTCCTCATGATCACATAGCCTCTTTGGGTCCTCGGCTTCCATTTTGGGCAAGTGTTGATGTAGTGCCCTGACTCCTTGCATTTGTAACAGGTAACATGACTCAGATCCTTCCTGGAATCCAATCTATTCCTCTTCCGGGACCTTTCTGTTCCAATCAGGGCTTCTATTTCCTGTGGGTCATACTCTACTTCCTCTGTCGGGAATTCTACTAGATCTCCATTCAGACAATCTTGGGAGATGTGTCCCTCTTCTCCACATGAATAGCATGACTTGGTGCGGGCTTTAATTTTGTTTCCTTTATGTGTGTCCTCAACATCTTCCTTAAATCACAGAGTTCTTCTAACATCTCCATGAGGGCTCCTTTCATTTCTTCTTTCTTCTGCTGGATGGTTCTTTGTACCATGGGGTAAATGTGACACTGAGCAGGGTAGTGGGTAGTCCCTTCACACAAGAAACAAGTGATCTGCCTAGTTGGGCATTCTTCAGCTGGGTGACTTCCTTCACAATTAGGGCATTCATCCTTGTGTTCCTTATGGGTGTGTCCTATTTCTCCACAGAGCTTTGTATGCACAAGGTTTCTTCATATCCTTTCCATAAGGCTCCATTCCGTGGGACACAAACCGAGATATTAGCAAAGTCAACTTAAATTCTTCCCAAACGGTTACTCCTTGCCATCCATTGATGGTTTGGTACACCCTCCACCAAATAGCAGCACCTCTTTCAAAGCACTCTAGAGCATGTTGGGCCATATCCTTTCTCGACTATAGGGTTGTTCTCCATTTGATCCTCCATGTTACGAATCCATTGGTGCATCTCCAATTGACTCATCGGTCCATACAATACAAGCTCATCTCCATTCATCCTCTATTAGGTCCATGGGTTTGGGGTGGGATAAGAGAGATCGAGAGGGATGCACACAATACAAACAATGGTTTTGAAAAGACAGATTTTATTGTGGTACATCGGAAAACATCAAACAAATGACAGCTCACAATCGTCGCATCTAACGTAGGTATGTAACAGGGGTTTGGTCTTCTAAAGGTCAATAGATCTCAAAGTCATCACACTCTTCAAGTCTTGTTCATGTTTCTGATGGCTCCTTCTGATCATGCTTGTCCTTCTCAAGTTCTTATGCCAATTCTCTGTTGTCACAAAGTCTCTTAGTGACATCCTTTAATATTTCTGGAGTTGGGTTCCAAACTTCTGGATTCAACTTCCTTGACATGAACCATGGTCCTACTATCCTCCAGTTCTTGACAAACCTATGGTATCTCGATGTTTTGCTCCTTCAGCTTGTCTACTTTCAGCTTCTGGGTCCTGAGTTCTTCACGAACTGCTTCCTTATCAAATACTGCTTCTTGTAGGTCCATCTTAACTCCTTGATGTAATACTCAAGATCTTGGTCTTACTCCAATACACCTTAATCTCGGGTATTGATTACTTCCATAATCTCTCAATTCCATAAGCGTAACCTTCCTAGGTCATAAAATCTGGGAATTCTTCAAAGCCTTCAAATTCTCCAAGTCTTCGGAGTCTTCAACAGTTGTAGTTTCCATTTACACGGTAAAATCCTCTTCATTCCAAATTGTCTTAGTTGTCCGATATCTTGTCTCCTTGGAGTGGTCTCATCAGTCAAATCTTCAAGTGGTCAAAAGGGAAAAGGGGTATGGTCTCACTAAAAAGGAATATTTGAATAAGCTTAGAAGAGAAGAGAGGTAAAAGATCTTTTTGAAAAAGAAAGTTGTAGAGAAAAATCTTTCCTATGTGCTTGCCATTTTCAAGGATCACGTCCTCGGTCCAACATGTGCTCTGATACCATCTTGTAGCGACCTGACCCGAATGGATCAAGTCTCTGTGCTTTCGTGTCATCCCTGGATCGGTATGCTGACACACACAGTACTCGAAGGATTTATAACAGAGGTAAATCACATGTATAAAGTAGCGTAAAACTATTACCTCAATCCAAAACATAGCGAAAGCAACAAGGTTGTGGATTCCCATCAACACCAACGACAAAGTTGAGTATAGGAAATCGTAACCCTAACGTATCACTTACTCGTCGTCTGAGAAGTCTGCGACATGAAAGGTTGCAGCCCGAAAACGGGTTGACACATGGAATATGCCGCAATGTAACACATAGAGAGTAATGAAAGAATAAGCTATACTACATGCATATATGGCTGGTGGAAAGCTCTATGGTTACAGTTTTTTGAAAAGCTAAATTTTCCCTACCGCAAAGGAATAAATTTAATTAACTATCATGGTGGTTGTTGAACATTGAGAATGGTTGACAGCATCCTCAATCCCAATTAAAAGTACTCATTAAACCCAAACAAATTATATTAAGTAACGGATGAGATCAACAGGATATCCAGGTACTAGATACTCAAAATTGTCCATATCCGGGGACACGGCTAACCATGATTAGTTTGTACACTCTGCAGAGGTTTGCGCACTTTTCCCCACAAGACTCGATCGCCTCCGTTTGGTTTCTCGCACTACATGGTGTTTGAGAGACGGATGGCCGAGACATAGTCTTTCAGAAGCGCTTAGCACCTTACGATGGGTGGACGGTACACCTACATCCCCTACATCCGCTAGTCCACCACTATAAGAGTTCGCATACGACTTAGTCAACTATGCGAGCCCACTCTTGGCTTGTGGCTACACACGGAAGTTTCTAGTTTGAATAATCTCATGATCCCTTTGAGCCTGGGTGGCGGTTCAAGAAAAAGCAGTAAGTCCTGATAGAAACCAGTGCCTCAATCCACCCGGATGTGTGTTTAAGTTGCCACCTTAGATAAACCATTAATTATCAACCTCACATCTGTCATGGATATTCACTCAACCAATCCACGTCTACTTGCGTAGCATGGCATAATAAGCAAACGTAGAAGTAACTCCCAAGGGTTTGATAATAAAACAGGTAATAGGTACTACCTCAATCTACTTCCCATAACCCACAATTTAATTAGATCCTAATCATGCAAGTGTTTGAGGAATAGATCTAATGCATAAAAACTGGGTATGAGAAAGTATGATCAAGTGTTACTTGCCTGCAAAGTTGATGAAGATGATTCGCACTCAAAACTCTTGATAGCTCTACTCGTCACACTCCGGTCAATCTATCGTAAACAATCAATAGTAACCACACATAAGCAATCACTCAAAAGATCGGAAAGATCGAAGAATACGATTCGGAAAACATCAAAACCAAGCAAATAACTCTTGCAACATAAAACAATTTCTAACAGTACCAAAACCATGTGTATTTGGCCTTATCAGAAAGTTTAGGTCAAGAGCTTCGATTATCAAAAAGAATCAACTAAATCGGAGTTACGAAACTCAAGTTACGATCAAACGAAGCTTGAATACAAATCTGATCTAATTCAAATTTTAAAACTTTCAAAAACATGTTTGAGTTGGATTACTGGATAGAGGAGATCATAACGAAGAAGTGGGCGTTGGTTTCGTTGGATTCCGACTTACAAGTAAAAAGTTATGAGCGTTTGAAGATTAGGGACTAAAAAATAACACTACGGATAGGTCCCTGACGGAAATTAAAAATAAAAAGAAAAATCTATCGAGTTAACGCCGCTAAACAAAACCTGAAAGAAAAACCGGCTAGATAACCGATCTAGGGTTTCAGAAAGAAAACCAAACGAAAAACCGATCTAGAAACCGGAATGGAAACCGAACGATTCTGAAAAACCAAACCGAGGAAAAGAAAAGGTGACGCGCTGGGGCTAGTACCTCGAAGAGGCGAGGGCTCCGGGCGGCTAGGTGGCGGGCGGGCGGCACTTGGCGTGGCGGCGAGGGGTGGCGGCGGGCGGTGTAGGGCGGCGGCGGCAAGTGGTGGCGGGCTGTGGTGTCTTCTGCTTCTTCAAGTGAGAGGAGAGGAGTGGTGAGTTGTTTATTTGAGGTGTGGGCGGGGGGTGCTTGGGTATTTATATTGGGGCGGGGCGGGTTGTGCTTGGGGTAGGGGACAAGAAATAGACTAGGATTAGGAATCCTAGGAGTAAAAAACGGAATAACGAAACGGGATCAAATCCTACTAGGATTTGTAAAAGAATAGGAAACCGAGCGGCTCCCTTGCTCCACAGTGCGTCTTGTGATGGCCTTAACCGGGCCCGGCTGGCTGGCGGCTTGGGCCTTTGGCCCAAGGCGCTGTGGTTCCATTTTTTTTAACATTTGTTTTTTTAAACAGAGACAAATAAAAATAATAAAACCAAATAAATAAAAATATTATATAGGCATATAATATATCAAAATTTTCAGAAAAAGATTTCCTACATGATGAACATTATTCTAGCTTCAAATAAAATACAAAAAAATTCTAATAAAACAAACAGTGCTACTGCCCTAATAAAATCCATTGAAATCATTTTAAAAATACCAAAATGATTTCAAATTAATTTCTCTCCAATTTTCTGATGTAGGGAATCATGTTACCCTATTTTCCATATTTTTTTTGGAGAAAAATAATTTGAATAAAACTCCAATAACTCCAAATTGAAAAATAAATTCAAAAGAACTTTGAATTTAATTCTTTGAAACTCCCAACTCATATTTCATATGTTTTGAAGAAGTCATTTTATCTTCGCTCGTGAAAATCATTGAGTTGCATAAAGTTTCAGAATTGGAAATATTCTCCAAATGAAATTCAAATATTTTCAACACCTTGTCATTTAAATAAATGGAAGAAGTCATGTCATCTTCTCTCTAGGGTTTTGTGATGAAAAGAATTTGAATTTCAAGATCATAAAAGCAAAATGAAAGTTTTGGAAAGTACTTTTATTCCCTATAATTTAACTTTCAAAAGTTTCGAATTCACTCACTTTCAGTCAATCAATCAAACAATCAATCAAAACTATCTGTTTGTTTATAACATTCCAAAATTTAGAATTTTGGGATGTTACACATGTGCATGACCCCAATACCTCTGCCACACCTTGTAAGCCATGATGGACAATTGCACGTTGCTGCAGGCGAGGAAGAAGTGCAACACCGCCCTGTTGTCCTCGACGTCCTTTTCGAGTGCTGGGGCGGGCGTTGTTGTTGCACGGTTGGAGCGAGGGCCTTGTCACCAACCTCCTCCAAGGCGTCGATGGTGTCCGCGGTCGCGGCAGCAAGAGAGCTTGCTAGGGGAGAAAGGTGAGGGTGCAAGATGTGCCTGGTGCATCGGGCTGCTCGGCAAGGACACCTCCCAATGTTGGCCCCCTCCTCCCAGCTCCTCCTCCCTCTACTCTCTTTCTCTCCCCTCACCTTATCTCTCTTTCCCTTGCTATGGATCTCGCTCGCTGCCGCCCCTCTATGCAAATGTGTCGCCAAGTCGTCGTTGACAACTCCATCCCCGTCGTCGTAGGAAACGGTGATGCAGAGCATCCCACAGTCATCCCCATGGACCTACCTTCGTCTCCCCAAGTGCCAAGTGGACCCATGACACGAGCACGTACAAGAGCTCTTAAGACCGAGGTGACAACTTTCCTCTCACAACTCCCTTTCGAATCACATGAGACATGGTTACTACCTCAAACGGAGACACTTTGCATACTCAGGTACCAAGGAACCAACCATGGATAAGCTGAGGAGCAAGGCCGAACGACGAAGGGAGAAGAACGAGAAGATGGAGAATAAATGGAGCAAGACAGGACTTGCTCGGATGATTCGGACCAAGCCCGGATGATCCGGACCTCCTTCGGACGATCCAGGTAATGTGCCCAAAGACCACAACACGCCTCCAAACGAAGCCGGATCATCCGGACCTACTCCCGGATCGTCCAGACCCACCCGAACATCCGTCGACCTGGATATCCGGACCAACGGTGGCTGCGAAGACACGGCCGGACGATGATAACCCACAAGTATAGGGGATCGCAACAGTTTTCGAGGGTAGAGTATTCAACCCAAATTTATAGATTCGACACTTGGGGAGCCAAAGAATATTTGAAGGTATTAGCAGCTGAGTTGTCAATTCAACCACACCTGGAGATTAATTATCTGCAGCAAAGTGATCAGTAGCAAAGTATTTTGATAGTTTTGATAATAGTAACAGTAGCAACGGTAACGGTAACCGTGATAGCAGTGATTTCGTAGCAAGTGCAACAGTGACAACAACAATAGTAACTTAGCAAGAACAATATAAGATAAATTCGTAGGCATTGGATCAGTGACTTGTTGGATGATATTCATCATGAGACAACTATAACCTAGGACGATAGGGCACTAGCTCCAGTTCATCAAATGTAGGCATGTATTCCGTAAATAGTCATACATGCTTATGGAAAGAACTTGCATGGCATCTTTTGTCCTACCCTCCCGTGGCAGCGGGGTCCTATTGGAAACTAAGGGATATTAAGGCCTCCTTTTAATAGAGAACCTGAACAAAGTATTAACACATAGTGAATACATAAACTCCTCAAACTACGGTCATCACCGGGAGTGGTCCCGACTATTTTCACTCCGGGGTTGCTGGATCATAACACGTAGTAGGTGACTATAACTTGCAAGATCGGATCTAGAAAATGGATATAATGATGATAACATAAATGATTCAGATCTGAGTTCATGGCACCCGGGCCCAAAGTGACAAGCATTAAGCATGGCAAAGTCATAGCAACATCAATCTTAGAACGTAGTGGATACTAGTGATCAAGCCCTAACAAAACTAACTTGATTACATGATGAATCTCATCCAACTCCTCACCAACATGCGACCCTAAGAAGGAATTACTCACTCCCGGTGGGGAGCATCATGGAATTGGCGATGGAGAAGGGTTGATGATGATGAAGAACGAAGATCCCCCTGTCCGGAGCACCAAACTGACTCCAGATCTGGCCTCCCGATGAAGAACAGGAGGTGATGGCGGCTCCGTCTCGTGGATCACGATAATTCTTTCTCCCTGATTTTTTCTGGAAAAATAGGAGTATATAGCGTCGGTTTCAGGGTTTACGGGGCCACCAGGTGGGGACAACCCACCTAGGCGCGCCAGGAGGGGGGCGTGCCCTGGTGGGTTGTGCCCACCCAGGTGCCCCCCTCCAGTGGGTCTTGGCTCTATAAATTCTTATTTATTGTATAAAAAATTCTTGCAAAGTTTCGTTCCATTCCGAGAACTTTTATTTCTGCACAAAAACAACACCATGGTAGTTCTGCTGAAAACAGTGTCAGTCCGGGGTTAGTTTCATTCAAATCATGCAAATTAGAGTCCAAAACAAGAGGAAAAGCGTTAGGAAAAGTAGATACGTTGGAGACGTATCAACTCCCCCAAGCTTAAACCTTTGCTTGTCCTTAAGCAATTCAGTTGATAAACTGAAAGTGAAAAAGAAAAACTTCTATGAACTCTTTTGCTCTTGTTTGCATAAATAAGCTTAAACAACACCCAGGTTTTCAGCCAACATTATAACTAACCATGCCGACAATAACTCCTAAAGATTTTATTAACTCATATCAATGACATAATCAGCTAGCGAACAATAATAAGATATCTCAAACAGCAACATGTTGTCAAAACAACCATGATATAATATGACAATAGTGGTATCTCGCTAGCCCTTTATGAGACCGCAAAACATAAATGCAGAGCACCTCCAAAGTTCAAGCAGCGACTAAACATTGTAATTTATGGTAGAAGAGATCCAGTTATGATGCACCCAACATTAGCTACACATAATGCATAAGTCATGACAGCTGTGCTCTCAGGTTCTAGCGCTTGTTTTAGAAGGTGATGACACAACATAAAAGTAAATATATAGTCCCTTCGCAGAGGGAAGCAGTGATTTGCAGAGGTGCCAGAGCTAAAGTTTTTAAACATAGGTAAATGATATTTTGAGACATGCACCCTTCTCATTTACTTCACGACTGTGAGTTATCAATATCTTCCATGCTAAGCACGCTAGTGGCGGTTCCCAAGCGATAAAAGTAAAGGTTTTGACTCCGTTGGGAGTTTTTGTTTGATTATTTGAGAGATTAACTCCTTTTGCAATTTGGGACTGGGCATCCCTATTACCGCCCTTTTCTCGTGCGATGGCGAGTGAATAAACACTCGACCTAGGAATAACCCGCTGAGCATGGAAGATCGACCATGTCATGTCGTTCCATGAACGATCCAGGCACACAAAAAGGGTATTTATTAGAAGTTTTTAGAAGTGGCACATGCAAATTTACTTAGGACGGCAGGGTAATATGGCATATAGGTAGGTATGGTGGACTCATCTGAAATAATTTTGGGTTCAAGGTTTTGATGTACAAGCAGAATTCCCACTTAGTACATGCGAAGGCTAGCAATTAGATTGAGAAGCGGCCAGCTAGAGAGCAACAACGGTCATAAACATGCATTATGAATAAGTAACATTGGACACTAGCATGAGTAGGATATGAACACCATGAACATAAATATCATAGAGGCTGTGTTGGTTTTTATTCAACTACATGCATGAACATGTGCCAAGTCAAGCCACTCGAACATTCAGAGGAGGATACCATATCATCATACTACATCACAATCATTTTAACGCAAGTTGATACCCAAGATAAATCATTATCCACTCCTAGATACTTATGCATGGCATGAGAAACTATAATCTCTAATTGTCATTGCAAACATGTTTAATCATAATGGGCTGAATCATGGATACTATGTTAAACATATTTACACAAACAGAACAAGTCGAGTTCATACCCGTTTCTCTCTGCCACGGCGAGTTCATCGAATATCGTCATTATTGCCTTCCACTTGCACGAGCGAACGATATGAAAATAATAATAGTGCAAGAGTGTCGTGGACTAAGCTGGAATCTGCAAACATTTTATTCAACAGAAGAAGACAAGGTAAAATGGGCTCTTTATTAGATCAACTATTATTCATATAAGAGCCACTCAACATTTTCATTGTGGTCTTCTCCTCGGTAAGACTTAAATAAAAAGAAAAGGAATTCAGAGAAACACACTGAAATATTTTTGGAGTTTTTCGTTTTCTTGAACAAGAAAAATAAAAGGGAAAAGCACAAACGAGAAAAACTATTTACACGGGAAAGGTCCCAACAAGCAAAAGAAGAACAAGGAAATATTTTTGGGTTTTCTTTTTAATATTACAACTAAGCATGCGTAGAAGGTAAATTAACTACAACTAATTTTTTTGGTTTTTCTAGAGTTTTTCAAACACACAAGAAGAAAGCAAGAAAATAAATTTAAGCATGGATGATACAATGAAAAAGTGTGACCACCGATAACTGAAAATAAGTGAGCATGAATGTAATGTCGGTGAGAAACACGTACTACCCCAAGCTTAGGCTTTTGGCCTAACTTAGTAATCAGTCAATAGCCTGGATAGTAGTTGTCGTGGTAGCTCATGGAGGCTCTCGGTGCGGATGCCTCGGCCTGCCGTGCTGCCTCCACTGCCGCGTTGTGAGCTCGGGCCTCGCTCTCAAGAACAAAATATCTTCCCTTGCTATGATAGTAAAAAAGAGCAGGCGCAAGCAAATATGTGTACACAATAGACTTTTGGTTAAACAACAGATTGTAAGTGAAATTATGGACTTTCCCTGTGAGGATTGAAAGTGCGTTATATCGACTAGAGGGGGGGGTGAATAGGCGATTTTTATGAATTCTTCACTGAGGAATTTGCCGGTGAGGAAATTCCTTAGCGAAGAACTACTTGCAGCGGAATAAGTACTCAGAAGTAAGCATAACAGAATACACGCATGGTCATCATGATGAAATGAAGACAAACACAGTCTGAAAAGCGTAATCACAGGATAACACAAGATGAAGACAACCGATCAAGAAATTGAACTGAGGAAATTGAGAAAGTCTTGATCAAAGTCTTCAAACACAGATATGAACAAACACTCAACACGAATGAGGAAATGAAAGGGTTGAGGAGATAGAACCCGATAAGGTTGGTGAAGACAATGATTTGGTAGACCAGTTCAAGCTGCTGCCTCGGTTATGCGTCTGGTTGGAGCGGTGAGTATTTAAACTCGAGGACACACAGGTCCGGACACCCGGTCGGCGAGCACGCAGCTCAGGACACCAAGTCCTCACCGTATTCTCCTTGAACTAAGGTCACACAGACCTCGTACAATCACTCGTGGTAAGTCTTGAGCGACTTCCAAACCTTCACAGACTTGGTCACTCGGCGATCCACAATTCCTCTTGGATGCTCTAGACCATGACGCCTAACCGTCTGGAAGAAGCACAGTCTTCAAAGGTAACAAGCGTCGGATCCACGCAGGATCAATCTCGTCAGTGATGCTCAATCACTTTGGGTTTGTAGGGGTTTGGTTTTTGGGGTTTTTTCTCACTCGATGATTTTCGCTCAAAGTCCTCGGAGGATGGGTTGCTCTCAAATGACAAGTGTCAAGTTTCTCTCGGAGCAGCCAACCAGCTAGTGGTTGTAGGGGGCGGCTATTTATAGCCTAGGGAGCAGCCCGACATGATAAGACATAAATGCCCTTCAATTATATGACCGTTAGGTGGATAAGATATTTTGGGACAGCTGGCCAAGAAGACAAGAACGGGATCGGAAATTTGAATCTCAAATTCCTCGGGGCTATCATGTTCCTCACTTTGTGTAGGCAATCCGACCTTTGGCGAATTCCTAACTCCTCGGTCGAACAAATTCCTCGTGACCGGAAGAACTTCGTCTCACATCGAAGAAATTGTTGAATCGTATGAGATTTCTAAAGGCTTCACTCGAAGGGATTGGTAGGTGTAGGATTTTGAGTTGAGCATCATATGGAAATTTTTCCTTAGTATTTCCTCGACCCCTTTAACGATGACGGTGTTTCCTATGACTCAAGAAAGAGAAAGCGAAACTACTAAAGCAAAAGTCTTCACGCTTCATGTTCCTCAAATGAATACCAAGTATTCAAGGTCACACCAATTTCTTCACTTTCAAAGTCTTCAGAAAGTCTTCAAAATATCAAAGTCTTCAGTCGAAGAACTTCATTTTTAGGGTCGACTTTCTCTGTAAATATCAAACTCCTCATAGACTTATAGACCTGTGTACACTCACAAACGCATTAGTTCCTTAACCTATAAGTCTTCAATACACCAAAATCACTAAGGGCACTAGATGCACTTACAATCTCCCCCTTTTGGTGATTGATGACAATATAGGTTAAGTTTTCAATGGGGATAAACATATGAAGTGTAAATACGATAATGAGGAATTTGATTGCAAGATATAGAAGAACTCCCCACGAAGATGTGCATAGTGAGGAATTTGCTTTTGAGGCAATGCACATTTGAAGAGTTGAATCATGGAGATCTCCCCCTATATCTTGTAATTCATACACGCATTTGACATATAATATGAAGAATTTGAAATGCATGATGAAATATGGTGCTTGATGTAATTCAGCATGCGTGCGATAACATTAATGAGGAATAAGCATGCAAAATAACGCATCAAGAGTATCAGAGCTCAAATAGATTTGCTATGAAGATTTTCAAGGAGCTCAAGAGAATCAGAGCATAGTGCAAGAACATAATGCATCAAAAGTATCAAAGCACCATCGGGTTTAAGATTACAACTCGATCCAATAAAAGTTTCAGAAGAACGAGAGTTGTAACTTAACAAAAAAATTACTGTATATGGGCAATAAACTAGACCCGCTTGAAGACTAACTCAAATTTCTCCCCCTTTGTCATCAAATGACCAAAAGGATCGAATCGAGGACTAACGCTCTGAAGAATTTCAAGTTGAAGAAGGAGCGCCTTGACGTTGTTGGGGTCGGTTGTTGTAGTAGGACCTGCCGGCGGTGTCGTCCAAGTCTTCATTTTCATCGGTGTCGTAGCGATGAAGAATAGGAGCTAGCCACCAAGGAAGGAACTTTGACCTTCTTGTATTTCTTGGAGGAGGTGCAGACCAGTCAAATTCTTCCTTGAGTCCCATTAACGTCAGTTCTTACGCATTGTAGACATGTGAAAGAACAGCCAGTGCGTTTGAAGGTTTAATGGAGGTAGTAGTGGTTTTTCTTCCTTTGCATTGTGCGTTGAGGTCATGTTGTGAAGAATTGAACCAAACCGACGCTTGACCCATTTATGATTACGATCAACCTTGATGAAGGCGAGGAGTAACTCACGATCGATCATCACCACAGGTGCGATGGCTTGAGGACTTTGCTTGGTGAGGTATTTGCGGCGAGTCATGTGTGGCGAGTCATCATTGGTGGAGTAGGATCTTTGCTGCGAAACTGTCCATCCAATGGACGAATGCCTTCATCGATCACAGCAGTAGCCTTGCCCTTGTCATCATCTGAGGTAAATATCCGTTTGAGGACTTCAATCGGGGCAAGTAGCTGCGCAGTGGTTCGTAGTATCGACCTTGTAATTGAGTGAAGACCTTGTCTGATGAATCTCATTATCCAAGGCGCGTAAGGCTTCAGCTCAAATGGTGACATAGCAATGTTTGCGAGTCCTCATGAAGAAATCATGGAAGTTGGCGGAACGCCATGGATGATGTAGAAAAGCATATTCTTCATGATGACAACGACTTCTTCATCATTCGAGTCGTGGCCTTTGATAGGACTCATTGTCTTCGTCAGAATCCGATAGACAGTCCAAGGCACATACAATAATTCCTTGACGAGGAATTTGGTTCTTGGGGCCTGCCTTGGCTTCAAAGGCTTCATCAGCACTTGCATATAGTGATTTGAAAGTTACGGTTCGTTGTAGATACAACGTGCACCATCAAGTGGAGGACTTAGTGGTAGAGCACGAAGCAATTCGATTCTTTGGTGCCTTGTAGTGAGTATTTTCGGACATCCAGTCTAATACCCATGAGTTCACATCTTGGCGTCTCCGGTGATGTGCAGCGTTGCATAGAATTGAAGAATAAGTTCCTCATTCCAATCGCAGATGTCGGTGCAGAAATTTAGAAGTCTGCATCGTGAAGAACAACGAGGCGGCTCAAAGCTTTGGCAGAGACTCCATGTCCACATGAGGAATATGTGCATGATCGAAGACTTTGTCTTTGTTGAAGAGCACCGAGGAATAGAAATTGGCTTGACTAACGGTCGTAAACGCCTCTTCCTTATGCGGCGAGAATCATATGGATTATGTCCAGTGAAGAATACGTGCTCGCCGAAGAAATCTTCAGCCTTGAACTTTTGCTTCGTTGAGAAAGGATTCTTAGGCTTTGGCGATGGAGTGTCGATGAGTTGCATCACGACCTCTAGAATCGCAAGTTCAGGTTCTTGGTGAGGAATTTCTTGTTCCTCAACAGTGCGATCTGTGGATCGGCGGGTTCATCGACACTAGTGGCTGGAATTTCTTCATGCATGAGCAGGTGGGTTGAGTTTCTTGAGTCCATTTGGACTGTTTGTGCGAGACGAGAGGAATCTGTTGGAGGCGGGGTGAAGAGAGGAGTATTGGGATGCGAGACTTTCCCAAAAGTCATCATTCATCACCGGTGTGGTGCACCCTATATCCACATCTTCATCTTCAATTTCCTCAACACCACCTCTTCAAATGTGAACTAAGGCATAGGTGAGGAAATGACTGGGGTTGAAGGGATTGCGTCCACTTCAATTTCTTCATCAATCTGCTCTGACGAAGCGAGAATGATGTTCTTCATCGATCCGATTGGGATCTCATAGTCTTCTCCAAAAGGAACAAGGTCCTTTGATGGCTTGGAGGAAATCGAACAGCATCAATTGGATTTTCAAATGAGCTGGTCATTGGCTTCATTTTCTTCGCACCAAGAATGTGACACGGTGATGCCTTCCTTTTCTTCACTGCAGCTTGTTCTGCAGCCTTGGTTTTCTTCACATCAGAGGCAGATGGAAGAATTGGAGTTGGTGTTGGCGCAGGAGGAGCTGAGGAATCTGGTTGAATTTCTTCAGGCGCAACTGATGCAGTTGCCCTGACTTCTTCAGTTTCTTCAGGCGCACCACTAGTGGATGCCCTGGCAATTTCTTCAGTGGCTGGAATGGGATCATCAGCCCTGGAACTAGCATTTTCATCAGCCGCTTTGAACTTCATCGGCGATCTTGGCATGTTCTTCAGTTGGCTGAGCTGAGGCTTCAGCCTGAGGAATTTCATGTTGCATTGGGGCAGCAACATTTGTGAATTTCTTCGTCAGATTGACGAATCTGACCTTGGCTCCTTGCCAATTAGCATAATAAGAATCGAAGTTTTTGCTGAGATCTTGAATTTCAGTCTGGACCTTGAGAAGTTCCTCAGGTGTCATTTTGACAACGTTTTTCTTCAGGAACTTCTCCTTTCTGTATTGAGCCTTCTTGATCTCTCTTGCCTTTTCAAACTTCCATTTCTCTTCAGCGATGAAATGGGTCAACATATGACTTTGTCCGTGGGTCGATGAAAGTCGGGCATAGGGGTATTTGGATCCTTGTGCGGAGATCAATATAATCGAGGACTTTCTTTGGATCCAACAGCAGTGGCACAAATGTACCTTTGGCTCTAGCGGCCCTTTCTTGGCGATCTCTGATGATTTCCGCAAGTTCATCATCAGAAGGCACATGGAATGCAACATGTTTCTTCTTTGGACTTGGCCGAGGACCTCGTCCAGCTGTTGCTTTGGTCTTCAGTAGAGTCGGGCCAGATGATGAAATTGGTGCTGCTGAGGAACTTGCTGAAACTCCAGAGGCAATCGAGAAACCAGCAGTCCTTTGACATGTAGTCAGATGCACAGGAGCTGAGGACTTTGACGGAGCTGTTGAGGACTTTGGTGGAGCTGTAGCAGTGTGAGGAATTTGCCATGAGGGTGCTGCTGGTGAAGCACTTGGCTTATGAGCAGACTTCTTTGGCATGGATTTCCTCGGTTTGACCGAGGCCTCGATGTGATAGCGATGGCGTAATCCTCATTGAATTTCTTCACCGCCTCCTTGGCTTGTCTTGCCAATTTAGCTTGGCGCTTAGCCCATTCTTCAGGAAAGTCCTCACCACGCTTGATGCTTTGGTGGGGTCACCATTTGGCCAGTGCCAATGGAGCTCTTGGGCATGGAGGATTGAGAGCGAATTTCTTCATGTACTTTGGAGTCACATATCTGTATTCCCTCCATTCCCTTGCCCATCTCCGTTCAATCTTACGAATACGCACCTTGCGCTGATTTTTGTTTTCTTCATCGGGTGTGCGATGAGTCGGCATAAATTTCCTCAGTGATCTCAAACGCAGTCATAACCTCAGGTTTCTTTCCTCCTTTCTGTGGCTTCTTACCGTCTGCCATATTCTTCAGTTGAGGAAATTGAACAATTGAGTTCTCTGAAGAAGTATGCAGTTTTTCTTCGAGGAACGCCTAACTGAAGAACACGACGAACTGGGTGTTGTAGATGTGAAGCTCGTCTGTTCAGATCTTCCACGCCCTAACTTGGTGGAGGAAGACAGCTACGGCGGCGGCGGAGTGAGGAATTCCGCGGTCGGCGTGGGCAGTGAAGCTCTTCCTCACCGGCGACGATGGAGTAGCGGCGGCGCTAGGGTTTGAGGAGCTCAAACGGGAGAGAGAGGTTGAGCGGGGTAAAAGAAGTGAGGAAGGGGAGAGGGGTATTTATAGACAAGGTAAAAAACTGTTCGCCCAAAGATTTAGGACGAACATGCCCCTGACCATTCTCCTTCTCACGACATGTGTCACCCACGTACTGTGTAGTGGAGATCGTGTACGATCGTGGGTGAGTAAAATAATTCATCGTGGGATGCGGAACGGTTTGAGCGGCAAAACCGAAAGTTTGGATAAGATCAGTTTTAAAGTTCCGTTCGCAATTTCTTCAAATTGACAAGGACACGTGAAGATTTTGAGCGAGTTTCAAATAGATCGCACATGAAGAATTTGTGAATAGATTGGGTTGAGTATAGCATAGAGGAAGGGTCCGATCACATTCACTTAGCAGAAAAAGCGACTTGAAGAAATAGCCATAAGTGAATGTTGTAGAGGACATAAACCCATATATATATATAGCCGATGAAGAAAGACGACGGAAACAGTGAAGATTTTGCAAAGTTGAAGAATTTGAAAGCTGAAGAATTTCAAAACTGAAGAAAAACTCAAATTGAAGATTTTCAACTTTGGTGGTGGCGTGTCCCAATCAGATAAGAATGATGATTTCAGACACCGCTGCATTACAATTGTCGAGGGTTACGAGAATCAAATTCTTCATTAATATCTTCACACTTAGAGTGTTATTCTTCATTGATTGAAGAAAACGTTTCTTCATGTGTTGCACATCTAAGTCATCAATTTTGCATAAGTGTTAGGATGTGTGTCTTTTCAAAGAACATTCGAAGATTCTAAGATATTTAGCTCACACCGCAACTTGCTAAATCTCTTCTCATCCAAGGGCTTAGTGAAGATATCGGCTAGCTGTTCTTCAGTCTTCACGTGCTCGATAGAGATGTCGCCCTTCAACACATGATCACAAAGAAAATGATGACGAATTTGAATGTGCTTTGTCTTCGAGTGTTGAACTGGGTTGTGAGCAATCTTGATGGCATTCTCATTGTCACAGTGGAGAGGCACATTCTTCACGTTGATGCCGTAGTCCTTGAGAGTTTGCTTCATCCACATCAATTGAGAACAACACGAGCCAGCAGCAATGTATTCAGCTTCATGATGAAGCGGTGATACGCAGTTCTGTTTCTTCGAGGACCAACAGAACAAAGATCGTCCGAGGAAATGACAAGTGCCGGAAGTTGACTTGCGGTCCACACAATCACCAGCATAGTCAGAGTCAGAATATCCAATGAGATCAAAAGCAGAGCCCTTGGGGTACCATAATCCTAGTGTTGGTGTGTGAGCTAGATATCGAAGAATATGCTTCACAGCCTTATGGTGTGATTCCTTCGGTGTAGCTTGAAATCGGGCACACATGCAAACACTAAGCATTATATCTGGCCTAGATGCACATAAGTACAATAAAGAACCAATTATGGAGCGGTATACCTTGTGATCGATGTCAATACCATTTTCATCGATGCATAGATGGCCATTTGTGGGCATAGGAATTTTGACGCCTTTGCAATCTTGCATGCGAATTTCTTGAGGACATCTTTGAGGTATTTCTCTGAGATATGAATATGCCATTGTGTTGTTGACGAATTTGAAGACCTAAGAAGAATTTCAACTCTCCCATCATAGACATTTGATATTCTTCACTCATCATATAGGCAAATTCATCACTATAACGTTGGTCAGTACAGCCAAAGATAATATCATCAACATATATTTGGCACACAAACAGTTCATCATCATAAGATTTAGTAAAGAGAGTAGGGCCGAGTGAACCGGGTGTGAAGCCATTCTTCACGAAGAATTCCTTCAATGTATCATACCACGCCCATGGGGCTTGTTTGAGACCATAGAGGGCCTTATTAAGTCTGAAGACTTTGTCAGGATTCTTTGGATCTTCAAAACACGGGGTTGAGCAACATATACTTCTTCCTCAAGCTTACCATTGAGGAATGCACTTTTCACATCCATTTGATATAAAGTGATATTGTGATGGTTAGCATAGGCGAGTAATATGCGAATAGACTCAAGTCTAGCAACAGGTGCAAAAGTTTCATCGAAATCAATTCCTTCAACCTGTGTGTAGCCTTGAGCTACTAGTCGTGCCTTATTCCTCACCACAAGGCCATTTTCATCTTGCTTGTTGCGGTAGATCCACTTTGTGCCAATGATATTATGCTTGCGAGGATCTGGACGTTTGAACAGTTCCTGTGCATTGTTGAGCTCGAATCGATGTAATTCTTCTTGCATAGCCTGAATCCACTCCGGCTCGTAAATGCTTCATCTACCTTAGTGGGCTCTGTGATAGAGACAAAAGCATAGTGCCCACAAAAGTTAGATAAATGTGAAGCTTTGAGCGTGTGAGAGGACTGGCGCTTCAATGTCATCGATGATCTTCTCCACTTGCACTTCTTTTGCAACGCGAGGATGAGCTGGTTGTCGTCGAGGAATTTGATCATTATCCTCAGCACCATTGTCTTCAAAGATTATCTTGGTGCATCATTCGACGTTCTTCACAGACAGAATGAATTCTTCAGCAGATTCTTCAGTCGGAATGACATCCTCAGTTGCCTCGAACTTGATTGAATCCTCAGGTGCTGGTTCATATTGGGTTTCTTGTCAGTGAGGAGTTCATAGGCAGTCTTCTTGAAGAATTTGTGAAGATATACTCTGTTGATGATGTGGCACGCCGTATCAATTGCATCAATCCAAAAACGACTAGGCGTTTTGTATTCATCAAGCATAGTGCGAGCCATCTCAACAAGAGTTCTGTTCTTGCGCTCCACGACGCCATTTCTTTGAGGAGTATAAGGAGCAGATAACTCATGAGTGATACCAAGTTCATCAAGATAGTCATCAAGACCAGAATTCTTGAACTCAGTTCCATTGTCACTCTGATGTGCTTGATCTTCACACCAAAGTTAGTTGAAGCCCTCGAGGAAAATCGTTTGAAGACTTCCTGCACTTGATTTTTGTAAGTAACAATGTACCCATGTGTAGCGAGAGTAATCATCAACAATAACAAAACCATATAGAGATGCATCATTAACGACAGCCGAGTAATGATTGGGGCCAAAGAGGTCCATGTGAAGCAATTCGAAGGGACGAGTAGTGGTCATGATAGTCTTCGCTGGATGCTTGGCCTTGGTCATTTTTCCAGCTTCACAGTTCGTGATAAGTGATCCTTGAGGAATTTGACATTCTCAATGCCAATGACATGCTTCTTCTTCGCAAGCGCAGTGCAAATTCCTCATGCCTGCGTGACCAAGTCGCCGATGCCATAGCCAGCCTTATACGAAGCTTTTGCAAGTAGACACGCGGCTGGTTGTGGTCCTCAGAGAGAAATCAACAATATACAAGTCTCCTCTCCTAAAGCCTTCAAGACTTTGGAATTGTCAGCTTCCATAATCACAACACAACGATACTTGCCAAAGATCACAACCATATCAAGATCACAAAGCATTGAGACTGACATGAGGTTGTATCCTAAGGACTCAACAAGCATGATTTTGTCCATGTGTATGTCCTTAGAGATCGCAACCTTACCAAGACCCAATACCTGACTTTTTCCTTTGTCAAAGAAAGATGATATGCTTCAGATGTGACGGTGATAAGGGAGCATCCATCAATAGATTCTTTTCACCGGTCATGTGATTTGTACAACCACTATCGAGAACCCACTCGGTGGCTTTGGGTTGATCATCCTGCAGATGAATTAGTACAACTTACGATCTCATATACTTCATCGGTGAAGAATATGATATCATGTTCATCGATGAATTTCATCGGTCGGTATAACAGATAATCAAGATGAGGACGTGTGAAATGAAAGGTCATTTCATCATGATTAGCCTGCGTCCTTTCAGCATTTTTGTCGTGTCCTCAAAGAAATTCTTCAGACGTTTAAAGCACGTCTGGAGACCTGACCCTGCAGAAGAGGTTAGTTCTTTTTCTTCACCACCCACATCTGAAGGGGTGTCAAAGAGTTCATCACTCTGCGAGCACCATACGATAATGGTGGCATAGAAGCCAAACCATTTCGTTTCACATAAGAGGGGTTAGGGTAAGCATATGAATAAGCAGAGAAATTCTTCGAGGACTTATGAACATATTGGTTTGAAGAATAATGCACATATTCATAGCCCTTAGCTCTACCTCATGAAACAGAGTTGTTAGCACGATGATAATCATATGAGGACTTTGATCCTTTTGAGGAATTTGATCCACGTGAGGAATTTGGTCCGTATGAGGACTTGGATCCATATGAAGAATTTGGTCCATATGAAGAATTTGATCTAGGGTTCCTATTCTTCACAGGTGGTGTCATGAGGACATTCACCTGAAGACTTTCAAGGCACTTCTTGGAACCCAGATTTTCTTCATAGGGGAACCGTTCTCGCGATTAGTGCCAACATATCTAGCAAATACTTCACCATTCTGATTTTTGAACTGTTTATAGTTGGAGTCAAATGACTCATCGGAAGAATGAGGAGATTCGCATGTAAAGCAGATAAGTTAGATGGATCAATCTGGAGGTCCCTTTGCGGCAACCCATGAGGTTTTGGGATACCGCTGTGCTTCAATATGTTCCATCGGCATTGAGTTTCCTCTCAAAGGCAATACCCTCTTTCCTAGGGTTCTGTTGAGGATCTGCTTTTAAGCACATCACAAAGAGTCGATGCCCTTTGAGGCTTTTGTACATGCTGTCATGTACAATTCCTTCAGCCCTGCATCACAAGTGATACTAGCAATGTCCTCGATGAGGAATTAGTGATAGCAGAGGCAGGTGAAGAATTTGTAACAGTTGAAGCATTTGAACATTCGGTGAAGAATTAGCGATTCACGCTCAATGCACTTTAAGCATGGAGGAACAAATTCTTCTTGAGAAGCGTTGATTTGTTGAGCAAGTAATGAATCGCGCTCCTACGAAGATCTTCATAATCGACTCTTAGCTTCTCAAGATCTTGCTTTGTTTGAAGAAATTAATAAGAAAGTTTCTCATGATCGATAAGAGAGTGTTATGATGACCTTGAAGGCTATCAAACCTAGATCAAGTCTCTCAAGATTTTCGGTCGGGGCTTTAGTGCGATCCATTTCTTCACCTAACATATCATCACTCTTATCTAGCATGTTTTGAACCTTTTCCAAAGCCCTTTGTTGTTTTACAGCAATTTTAGCAAGTTTTGAGTAATCGGGCTTTAGATCTTCATCGATTCATTTTCACTAGATTCAGAGGAGGTATATTTGAGTACCTTGGCACCCTTTGCCATGAAGCAATAGGTGGGAGTGTAGTCATCACTATCTTCATCGGCATTGTTGGTGAGGTCATTTTCTTGAGAGTTGAAGATGGACTTGCCGATTTAAAAGCGATGGCGAGAGCTAGACTCGCGACACAGGACTCAGATTCTTCCGATGCCTCCTCTTCCTCATGTTCCTCGATTCAGCTTGAGTCCATTTCCTTGCCAATGAATGCCCGAGCCTTTTTGGAGCTGCTCTTCTTGTGAGAAGAAGGCTTTGAGGATTTTGATGATGAAGATTTCGATGATTTCTTCTTCTTCTTTGCGTCATCAGAACTGTAATCCTTGTGTTTCTTCTTCTTTATTTCCTTTTCCCACTGAGGACAATCTTGGATGTAGTGACCAGGTTTCTTGCATTTGTGACAAAGTCTTCTATTATAGTCACTGGATGAGGAATCACTGCTTCTTGAGGATTTTCCAAAGCGACCACGTCTTGAGAACTTCGGAATTTCTTCACGAGCGGTGCTAGCTCCTCGCCTAATTCTTGAGGATCTCCAAGGCTACTACCAGAGTCTTCACATTCAGATTCGCATACAGCCTTGGCCTTCGTGGCACGTGTTTTTCCATAGCTAGAACCATAGAGATCTCTCTTTCAAAGAAGCTGGAACTCATGAGTATTTAGCCTCTCGAGGATATCAGCAGGATCAAGTGACTTGTAGTCAAGACGCTCTTGTATCATCGGTGCGGAGTATCAAATGAGGAGTCAGCGATCTTAACTATTTCTTCACCACCTCATGGTCGGTGATGTCAGTGGCGCCTAGTGCTTGAAGCTCATTTGAGATGTCAGTGAGGCGATCGAAGGTTTGTTGAACATTTTCGTTGTCGAGTCTTTTGAAGCGGTTGAAGAGATTCTGAAAAACATCAAGTTGAGAGTCACGCTGAGTTGAGACTCCTTCATTCACTTTGGACAGCCTGTCCCAGATGAGCTTGGCAGATTCCAAAGCACTCACTCTTCCATATTGACCTTTGCTCAGATGGCCACATATGATATTCTTCGCTTGAGAATCGAGTTGCTTGAATCTCTTCACATCAGCAAAGATTCGGAGAAGGTGTGACCGAGAGAACACCATTTTCCACAACATACCGTAGATCGTTGTCAATTGCTTCAAGATGCATTCGCATCTTGTTCTTCCAAAGAGGGGTAGTCCGTCCCATCAAAGGTAGGACACCTGCTGAGACCTTGATCATACCTGCGGTCGACATAACTAAAACTCCGGTGGTTAAACCAAAATCACACAGAACAAGGGAGTACCTTGCTCTGATACCAATTGAAAGTGTGTTATATCGACTAGAGGAGGGTGAATAGGCGATTTTTATGAATTCTTCACTGAGGAATTTGCCGGTGAGGAAATTCCTTAGCGAAGAACTACTTGCAGCGGAATAAGTACTCAGAAGTAAGCATAAGAGAATACACGCATGGTCATCATGATGAAATGAAGACAAACACAGAGTACAGAAAGCGTAATCACAGGATAACACAAGATGAAGACAAACCGATCAAGAAATTGAACTGAGGAAATTGAGAAAGTCTTGACCAAAGTCTTCAAACATGATATGAACAAACACTCAACACAAAGAATGAGGAAATGAAAGGGTTGAGGAGATAGAACCAGATAAGGTTGGTGAAGACAATGATTTGGTAGACCAGTTCCAACTGTTGTCTCGGTTGTACGTCACAGTTGGAAGCGGCTGAGTATTTAAACTCGAGGACACACAGTCCGGACACCCAAATACCGAAAGCACGCAGCTCAGGACACCAAGTCCTCACCGTATTCTCCTTCAACTAAGGTCACACAGACATCGTCCAATCACTCGTTGTAATTCTTCAGGCGACTTCCAAACCTTCACAGACTTGGTCACTCGGCGATCCACAATTCATCTTGGATGCTCTAGACCATGACGCCTAACCGTCTGGAAGAAGCACAGTCTTCAAAGGTAACAAGCGTCGGATCCACGCAGGATCAATCTCTTCAGTGATGCTCAATCACTTTGGGTTTGTAGGGGTTTGGTTTTTGGGGTTTTCCTCACTCGATGATTTTCGCTCAAAGTCCTCGGAGGATGGGTTGCTCTCAAATGACAAGTGTCAAGTTTCTCTCGGAGCAGCCAACCAGCTAGTGGTTGTAGGGGGCGGCTATTTATAGCCTAGGGAGCAGCCCGACATGATAAGACATAAATGCCCTTCAATGATATGACCGATAGGTGGATAAGATATTTTGGGACAGTCAAGAACACAAGAACGGTCGGAAATTTGAATCTCAAATTCCTCGGGGCTATCATGTTCCTCATCGTAGGCAATCCGCTGGCGAATTCCTAACTCCTCGGTCGAGAACAAATTCCTCTGACGGAAGAACTTCGTCTATGTCACTGAAGAAATTGACTGAACCGTATGAGATTTCTAAAGGCTTCACTCGAAGGGATTGGTAGGTGTAGGATTTTGAGTTGAGCATCATATGGAAATTTTTCCTTAGTATTTCCTCGACCCCCTTTAACAGTACGGTGTTTCCTATGACTCAAGAAAGAGAAAAACGAAACTACTAAAGCAAAAGTCTTCACGCTTCATGTTCCTCAAATGAATACCAAGTATTCAAGGTCACACCAATTTCTTCACTTTCAAAGTCTTCAGAAAGTCTTCAAAATATCAAAGTCTTCAGTCGAAGAACTTCATTTTTAGGGGTCGACTTTCTCTGTAAATATCAAACTCCTCATAGACTTATAGACTTGTGTACACTCACAAATGCATTAGTTCCTTAACCTATAAGTATTCAATACACCAAAATCAATAAGGGGCACTAGATGCACTTACAAGGATCTTATGACTTTTCAAAACATCGAAGTCCAAATACTGCGTGGGTAGGATAGGGTCAAAGGGCAAGGGTGAAACACCCAGCCCTCGTGCTAAACCGTGGCATATATTCCACCATAGAAATAGCCACTGTTAGCGTTATGCTAAAGTCTGCGTGCAACAATCACTCCAAGGTTATAATTCCTTTCATCGGTGAGAGCGGTGCGTATGAGGCTCAAATCTGGAGCACAAAGTGTACTACAGTCTTGCTTGCCTACTATACATTTCCTGTTAAATAATGCAAAGTACTGAATTGCAGGAAAATGAATGCTCTTTATTCTACCTTGTGTCACTCCCCTCGTCTCACCATAGCAAAGACTAGTTAGGAATGATTGGTACTCAGCCCTTGGCGGTTCGTCAAGCGAACCCCAGAATGGGAGTTTGCACTTGTGAGCAAAACTCTCTAGTGAAATGGTAAATGAATCTTCATGAAGTTTAAATGACACTCTAGCCTCTCGGGGATGGAATTTAAATCCTTTGACAAATGATTCAGTAATAGTGTGGTGTTCTTCGCACTTATCTGCGATGTAGGGACCGAGACCGGCATTGTGAACATATTGCTCAAATTCCTTCTTAATGCCCACACGCACCATATAATCATTGCAAAGCCATAAGCATGTTTTGGTAGCTGCATCTCGAATGGAACTTTCGCTTGGTTCAACATAAGACCGGCGAGCGGAATTGTCGCTAGAGGATGTCCCCGAGGATCTCCTCCTCGAAGAACTCCTTCCAAAAAGGTTCAACATGTTCGCGTATAATTTTCTGAAAATTTTTGGGTGAAAATTTTTTGTCAAAAAAACTTTATGAAATCGATAGCAACTACTCATAGGGATGCATGGAGGCCATAGCAAGCTTCAAACTACTTAGAACTCTAAGAATTCAACATGCAAGCTCATCTACAGCAGGACCAAGAGTAGCTAATTATTCAAAATATAAACCACTAAAACAAATGGTAATTGGACAAATGGTGGAGTCACTGAACGTCTCCAACGTATCTATAATTTATGAAGTATTCGTGCTGTTATTTTATCATTCTTGGATGTCTTACAATCATTTTATAGCAGTTTTATATCATTTTTCGGGACTAACCTATTAACCCAGTGCCCAGTGCCAGTTGCTGTTTTTTGCTTGTTTTTTACATCGCAGGAAATCAATATCAAACGGAGTCCAAACACCGCGAAACTTGTTGGAGATTTTTTATGGACCAGAACACCCAAGATGGGTCAGAGCAGCACCTAGGGGGTGCCCCGAGGGGGGCACAACCCACCAGGGAGTGCCCACCAGGTGGGTTGTGCCCACCTCGGTGGCCTCCCGCACCCCCTCTTTACCCTATAAATTCACAAATATTCCAAAACCCTTCGGGGTTAACCTAGATCAGAAGTTCACGCCGCAGCTCCTCAGAGCCACCGAAAACCAATCTAGACCCCGTTTCGGCACCCTGCCGGAAGGGGGAATCATCACCGGTGGACATCTTCATCATCTTGGCAGCCACCACGATGAGGAGGGAGTAGTCCACCCTCGGAGCTGAGGGTTTGTACCAGTAGCTATGTGTTTAATCTCTCTCTCTCTCTCTCTCTCTCTCTCTCTATCTCTCTCTCGTGTTCTTGAGATGTCACGATCTTGATGTATCGCGGGCTTTGTTAATATAGTCAGATCATATGGTGTTTTCCCCTCTCTATCTTGTGATGAATTGAGTTTTCCCTTTGAGATTTCATTTTATCGGATTGAATAATTTTATGGATTTGAGAGCACTTGATGTATGTCTTGCAAATGAATATTCGTGGTGACAATGGGGTATCATATTGATTCACTTGATATACGTTTTGGCATTCAACTCGCATATTCCCGAGGTGACATTGGGGTAATCTATGCATAGGGTTTGATGCACGTTCTTGTCTTTGTTTCTTCGGTAGAAATCTTGGGGCACTCTTTGAAGTTCTTTATGTTGGATCGAATATTACGAATCTGAATTTGCTTGGGTGTTATTTTAGTATGAACTCTAGGATAGATTGATCAGAAAGAATAGCTTTGAGGTGGTTTCGTACCCTACAAACAATTCTGTCTTATGTTCTCTGCTAGATAGGAACTTTGGAGTGATTCTTCATCGCACTTTGAGGGTGGTTATATGATCCAATTATATTAGCATTGTTGAGAGATTGCACTAGCGAAAGTATGGACCCTAGGCCTCATTTTCAAGCATTGCAATACCGTTTGTGCTCCATTTTATCAATTGCTACCTCGCTGTTTTTTATTGTTCTATTACAAAAATCTATATCTACTATCATTACTACGCTTGTATCACCATCTCTTCGCCGAACTAGTGCACCTATACAAATTACCATTGTATTTGGTGTGTTGGGGACACAAGAGACTTTTTATTATTTGGTTGCAGGGTTGTTTGAGAGAGACCATTTTCATCCTACGCCTCCCACGGATTCATAAACCTTAGGTCATCCACTTGAGGGAAAATTGCTATTGTCCTACAAAACTCTGCGCTTGGAGGCCCAACACGTGTCTACAAGAATAAAGTTGCGTAGTAGACATCAAGCTCTTTTCTGGCGCCGTTGCCGGGGAGGTGAGTGCTTGAAGGTATATCTTTAATCCTGCAATTGAATCTTTTAGTTTCTTGTTTTATCACTAGTTTGGTTTATAAAAGAAAACTACATTAAAATGGAATTGAGGTTGCATCATATTATTGGTCATCTTTACAATATCTTTCTTGAAAATCATGGATTAGAAAATTGTGCTCAATTGTTAGAAGAAGAAGTCAATAAAATGTTTCACAAAATATTTGAATGATGAGCATGATTGCAATGTTTTAGTATGAATTCTTTGAATATCCATGATGCCAATGATATGCAAAGCTACAAGCTTGGGGATGCTATATTTGATGAAGATGATATTTTTACTCCCCAAGTTTTGAGGAGAATATTTATTATGATGAAAGAATGCCTCCTATTTATGATGATTATGGTGATGACATGTATGCTATATTGAATAATGATAACCATGAAACTTGTCATCATGATTCTAATTTTCAATCACATGATAGTTATTTTGTTGAGTTTGCTCCCACTACTATTCATGAGAATAAAATTGCTTATGTGGAGAGTAGTAAGATTTCTATGCTTGTGGATCATGAAAAGGATGCTTTATGTGACGGTTATATTATTGAATTTATTCATGATTCTACTGAAAATTATTATGAGGGAGGAACTTATGGTTGTAGGAATTGCAATAATATCAAGTTTCCTCTCTATGTGTTGAAAGTTTTGATATTATGCGTGTTTTGCCTTCCTATGCTAGTTGATTCTTGTTCCCATAAATTGTTTGCTCACAAAATCCCTATGCATAGGAAGTGGGTTAGACTTAAATGTGCTTGCCATGTGCTTCATGATGCTCTCTTTGTGTTTCAATTCTTATCTTTTATGCGAGCATCATTGAAATCATCATGCCTAACTAAAAGGTATAAAAGAAAAGCGCTTGTTGGGAGACAACCCAATACTTTTACTTAATGTTATTGTGTGTTCACATGATTAGGCTACTATATTAATCATGTTTTATTGCTTTTGTTTCAATAAAGTGTCAAGTAAAGCCTTTGGGATCATGTTGGGTGATAGTTGATTTGATCTTGCTGAAAAACAGAAACTTTTGCGCTCACAAAAATAATAATTATTTTTAAGAGAAGAGTGATTTTGATTTGATTCTTTCTGCAGAAGTTTAATATACAAGTTGATCACGTGGTCCTAATTTTTTCATAATTTTGGAGTAGCAGAAGTATGGCTTGAGTGCAGATTACAACAGACTGTTCTGTTTTTGACAGATTCTGTTTTCAATGCATAGTTTGCTTGTTTTCTAGTTTCTATAGCTGATATTGCTCAATATAAATTGTGGAAATGATATTCTACAGTAGGAATTGTGTGGAAAAAAATTATGAATCTTGTCTTTGATAGTACCAAAGTGAAATGGCTTGCTCTTTGTCATACTAACCTATCTCACGAAGTTCCATTAAGTTTTGCGTGATTGAAGTTTTCATGTTTTGGGTGAGATGTCCATATGAGGAGAATAAGGAGTGACAAGACCCTAAGCTTGGGTCTGCCCTAGGCACCCCAAGGTTATATTCAAGGAAGATCCAAGCAACTAAGCTTGGGGATGCCCCGGAAGGCATCCCCTCTTTCGTCTCCAACACTATCGGTAACCTCACTTGGAGCTATGTTTTTGTTAGTCACACGATATGTGTTTTGCTTGAAGCGTCAATTTATTTTGTTAGGATTTTCTTTCTATTATTTAGAATAAAGTTTTGCATCTTTTATTTCAATAAAAGTGGCATTGATAGCCTTTACTATGTTTATTTTGCAAGTCTACATGTTGCTGTTTCAAAACAGAAAGTTTACCGCTGTTGCAAAAATTCCCTAGAAAAGTCAGAATGTGATAAAATGTTGAAACTTTTTGTAAAATAAGCTCTGATAAATTTTATACAGTTTAGTAAAAGTTTCATAAATTTTGGATTTTAATAAGTATTGATACTCTTGCATTCTTTACAGACTGTACTGTTTTGGCAGATTGCTGTTATGTTTGCATTGTTTGCATATGTTTGCTTGTTTAATGATCCTATTTGAGGATATGATTATTAAATATGCAGAGGCATTTAGTATTCAATGTTGAATAATAATTTTAGTTATTTGCTACAGTAGAGAATGATAAGGTTTTTTGCAATTGTCTATACTAACTTATCTCACGAGTTCTTATCGAGTTTTGTGTGGATGAAGCTTTTGACATTTAGGAAAACCGTGATATGAGAGGAATTAAGGTGACAAAAAAGCTCAAGCTTGGGGATGCCCAAGGCAACCCAAGATAATATTTCAAGAAGTCTCAATCATCTAAGCTTGGGGATGCCCGGGTAGGCATCCCACCTTTCTTCTTCAACAATTATCGGTTAGTCTCGGTTGAGCCTAAGTTTTTGCTTCTTCACATGATGTGTGCTATTCTTAGAATGTCATTTTATTTTTGTTTTGCTTTCTGTTTTAATAAAGTACTTAGATCTGAAAGTTTCTAAATAAAATAGAGTCCTCCAATAGTTGCCAGGGAGGCTAGGTAAGCGGCACACACATCCCGTCAACGAAGCTCTTTTCCGTGGAATTGCTCTAGTGCTTCACTTATATCTTTTTGAGCAAGGTGTGCTTTAGTATTTTTGAAGAAATTCTCTCTTGCTTCACTTAAATTAATTTGAGAGAAAAAAATATTATGCTCATGATCTTCACTTATATTTGTTTGAGCTTATCAAAAGCAACACATGAAAATTAGTTCCAAAGTGATAGATATCCAAGAAGGATATAATAAAAACTTTCATGAAGATCATTGGACAAAATAAACTTGATTCCTAGTAATAGTTTTGTGATATGATGATGTTATATGTGAGTCATGTTGATGAGTCATTGTGCTTTAGTAAGAATATTGGTGTTCAGGTTTGTGATTCCTATGCAAGCACGAAAGTCAATAGATATCCAATGAAATTATATCCTACTTGTGGTGCATTATTCGGTGTTACTTATGCTCAATGCTCGCTTATGAGATTATTCGTTTCTTGGTTGGTCTCTTCTCAATCTTTTGCTAGCCTTCATTTTGCACTAAGTATGATCACTACTTGTGCATCCAAAATCCTTTAAACCAGTTTTGCCACATGAGTCCACTATACCTACCTATATGCGGTATTCTTTTGCCGTTCTAAGCAAATTTGTATGTGCCATATCTAATTTTCAAAATAAATTTCTCTTTTGTGTGCTCGTACCGCTCGCGAGGCGGTGAGGGGTGGCCAATATTTTCCATGCTAGATGTGTTATTCTCACGATGAATGTTTATTCACTTGTCATTGCACGAGAGTAAGGCAAAGGTATTAGGGATGCCCAGTCCCGAAATGAAAAATGAATTTACTCTATGTTGTCAAATAATAAATTCCTTGGAAAGTGTTGGTATGGAGGGCACTCGTGGATACGGTTAGCCATGGAAAGTGAAAGTATGGTGGAAAAAGGAATAAACTTCATTTTTTGTTTGGGAACCGCCTATGATATATCTAGCATGGAAAGTGTTGGGATCTCTAGGTCGTTTTTGTTGGTGGGAAAAGTATGCCCCTCAAAATGTTTTTTTATCTCTCAATTTTTTCTTTGAGCTCTAGCACCTCTACAAATTCCTACTTCCCTCTGTGAAGGGCCTTTCTTTTACTTTATGCAATTTTTATTTTTAATTTGAGTCTCCATCTTCTCTTATAAAGCACCAACTAGGAGGCAGTATGATCGTACTTGAGAATTGGGTGTAGCTAATATCCGAGTGTGTTTCATGAATGGATCAATGATTGAGCATGATGGGCTAGAGGTAACTTATTTTAGCGTTTTTTACATCGTAGGAAATCAATATCAAACGGAGTCCAAACACCGCGAAACTTGTTGGAGATTTTTTATGGACCAGAACACCCAAGATGGGCCAGAGCAGCACCTGGGGGTGCCCCGCGGGGGGCACAACCCACCAGGGCGCGCCCAGGTGGGTTGTGCCCACCTCGGTGGCCTACCGCACCCCCTCTTACCCTATAAATTAACAAATATTCCAAAACCCTTCGGGGTTAACCTAAATCAGAAGTTCCGCTGCCGTAGGCCTCTGTAGCCACCGAAAACCAATCTAGACCCCGTTCCGGCACCCTGCCGGAGGGGGGAATCATCACCGGTGGCCATCTTCATCATCCCGGCAGCCACCACGATGAGGAGGGAGTAATCCACCCTCAGGGCTGAGGGTTTGTACCAGTAGCTATGTGTTTAATCTCTCTCTCTCTCGTGTTCTTGACATGTCACGATCTTGATGTATCGCATGCTTTGTTAATATAGTCGGATCATATGGTCTTTTCCCTCTCTATCTTGTGATGAATTGAGTTTTCCCTTTGAGATTTCGTTTTATCGGATTGAATACTTTTATGGATTTGAGAGCACTTGGTGTATGTCTTGCAAATGAATACTCGTGGTGACAATGGGGTATCATTTTGATTCACTTGATATACGTTTTGGCATTCAACTCGCGAATTCCTGAGGTGACATTGGGTTAATCTATGCATAGAGGTTGATGCACGTTCTTGTCTTTTTTTCTCCGGTAGAAATCTTGGGGCACTCTTTGAAGTTCTTTATGTTGGATTGAATATTACGAATCTGAATTTGCTTTGGTGTTATTTTAGTACAAACTCTTGGTTAGATCGATCGGAAAGAATAGCTTGGTGTTATTTTAGTACGAACTCTAGCATAGATTGATCGGAAAGAATAGCTTTGAGGTGGTTTCGTACCCTACAAACAATTCCGTCTTATGTTCTCCGCTAGATAGGAACTTTGGAGTGATTCTTCATTGCACTTTGAGGGATGGTTATATGATCCAATTATATTAGCATTGTTGAGAGATTGCACTAGCGAAAGTACGGACCCTAGGCCTCATTTTCAAGCATTGCAATACCGTTTGTGCTCCGTTTTATCAATTGCTACCTTGCTGTTTTTTATTGTTCCTATTACAAAAATCAATATCTACTATCTTTACTACGCTTCTATCACCATCTCTTCGCCGAACTAGTGCTCCTGTACAAATTACTATTGTATTTGGTGTGTTGGGGACACAAGAGACTTTTTATTATTTGGTTACAGGGTTGTTTGAGAGAGACCATCTTCATCCTACGCCTCCCACGGATTGATAAACCTTAGGTCATCCACTTGAGGGAAAATTGCTACTCTCCTAGAAAACTCTGCGCTTGAAGGCCCAACACGTGTCTACAAGAATAATGTTGCGTAGTAGACATCAGTCACGTACCAAGCAACAATTCCCCGAAATAGTTTCGGAAACGGTGCTTCGAGCAAAGAGATCGAAATCAGCGGGTTTGAGAGCAAGAACACGGGAGAGAGAGCAATGGAGAATTTTTTCTGGAGGTAAGTGATGATGTGGTGTGAAGAGATAAGTGAGTGGGCCCACATGGGGACCACAACCCACCAAGGCACGCCTGGGGGTCCTGGCGCGCCCAGGTGGGTTGTGCCCACCTGGGGCACCTCCCTCTGATATTATTTGCACCAGAAATTCTTAAATATTCAGAAAAAAATCGTATTAAATTTTCAGAGCATTCTGAGAACTTTTATTTTTGGGTCATTTTTTTGCACGGGAAATTCAGAAAACAGACAAAACATGGCATTTTATTTTATTTAAATAATTAAAACAGAAAATGAAAGATAGGGACAGAAGGTAGTGCTTACTAAAATCATCAACTTCATACCTCTCAAAAATTATTCATTAATAAGGTTGATCAAGTCTTATTAACAACCACTTTTGATTATCATGAAATAGAAGAACTTTCGTAAATCACTAAGTTACCTCAACGGGGATATGAATGTCCCCAACAATAAGCATTTTATATTTCTTTTTCACAGTAGGTAGAGGTATTTGAAAACTTCCAATAGTGATTGTCGGAGATTTTTCAATAACATTAATTCTATTCACTTGGAATTATTTCTTCGGAAAGTGCACCGTGTGCTCATTACCATTGATATGAAAAGTGACCTTGCTTTTATTGCAGTCAATAACAGCCCCTGTAGTATTCAAGAAGGGTCTACCGAGGATAATCGACATGTTGTCATCCTCGGGCATCTCAAGTATAACAAAGTCAGTCAAAATAGTAACATTAGCAACAACAACGGGCACATCCTCCCAGATACCGATAGGTATGGCAGTTGATTTGTCAGCCATTTGCAAAGATATTTCAGTAGGTGTGAGTTTATTCAAATCAAGTCTTTTATATAAAGAGAAAGGCATAACACTAACACCAGCTCCTAAATCACACAAAGCAGTTTTCACATAATTCTTTTTGATGGAGCAAGGTATAGTTGGTTGAGGGAGTCCTGGATTAGGGGGTGTCCGGATAGCCGGACTATGACCTTTGGCCGGACTCCTGGACTATGAAGATACAAGATTGAAGACTTCGTCCCGTGTCCGGATGGGACTTTCCTTGGCGTGGAAGGCAAGCTTGGCGACATGATATGTAGATCTCCTACCATTGTAACCGACTCTATGTAACCCTAACCCTATTCGGTGCCTATATAAACCGGAGGGTTTTAGTCCGTAGTACGAACAACAATCATACCATAGGCTAGCTTCTAGGGTTTAGCCTCTCTGATCTCGTGGTAGATCTACTCTTGTACTACCCATATCATCAATATTAATCAAGCAGGAGTAGGGTTTTACCTCCATAGAGAGGGCCCGGACCTGGGTAAAAACATCGTGTCCCTTGTCTCCTGTTACCATCCGCCTAGACGCACAGTTCGGGACCCCTACCCGAGATCCGCGGTTTTGACACCGACATTGGTGCTTTCATTGAGAGTTCCTCTGTCGCCGTCGTCTTTAGGCCCGATGGATCCTCCGATCATCAACAACGATGCGCCTGTGGTGAGACTTTTCTCCCGGACAGATCTTCGTATTAGGCGGCTTTGCACTGCGGGCCAATTCGCTTGGCCATCTGGAGCAGATTGAAAGCTACGCCCCTGGCCATCAGGTCAGATTTGGAAGTTTAAACTACATGGCTGACATCCGCAGAGACTTGATCTTCGACGGGTTTGAGCCACAACCAAGCGCGCCGCACTGTCCCGAAGGGCACGATCTATCTCTGCCGCCGGACAGTGTCCTGGAGGCCGCACCAGAGTCCGCTCCGACCTTTAGCTCGGAGCCGACCGCGCCGATCGAGGATGGGTGGCCGGACACCGCCTCGGGGGCTGCGATCTCCATGGCGATTGAGCCGTACACCTACCCCGTCCTTTGCGAAGCTCGTGACTCCAAGGCGCCGGACTCCTCTCCGGACTCCAAGCCCTCCGCGCCCCCACTAATCGAATCCGATTGGGCGCCGATTATGGAATTCACTGCCACGGACATCTTTCAGCACTCGCCCTTTGGCGATATCCTGAATTCAATAAAGTCTCTCTCTTTATCAGGAGAGCCCTGGCCGGATTATGGTCAGGAAGGTTGGGATGTGGACGACGAAGAAATTCAAAGCCCACCCACCGCCCACTTCGTAGCCACTGTCGATGATTTAACCGACATGCTCGACTTGACCAAGACATCGGCGGTATGGACAACGATGTAGGGAGGAGCATGAACCAGCACCTATAGGGCAATCGGAGAACCACCTCATCTCACGATGTATACATGGTGGACACACCTAAAGGAAGCAACGACGAGGAACAACGGGACGCTACGAAGGATCGCTCCATCGAAAAGCAGTCAAAACGGCGACGTAAGCGCCGCTCAAAGTCCCACCTCGACAAAGACAACAGCCATATAGACCCAGCTATAGAGCAGGGTGAACCAGTGGACGACGAACATGTTATCGAGCAACCGTCCGAACAGGACAATATGGATAAACAACCCGTCCCAGGCGAAGATAACAGTCCGGACGAACTCACGCCGAACAAGTTGCTGGAGCAGAAGAATCTCCACAAAAGGCTCGTCGCCACAGCACGTAGCCTGAAAAAGCAGAAGCGGAAGCTCAAAACAGCGGAAGATGCACTCAGAATCAGATGGAGCAAAGTAATCAATACCGCAGACAAATACGGCGGCAGTCGCCGAACAAGGAGCTACCTAAAGCGAAAACTACTGCCCGAATTTGATGAGGAGGCTGTAGAGCCCCCACAATCAAAAAGCAAGGAGGCCACCCGGTCGGATGGACGACCCCATGGCAAATAGAGAGCTGCAAACGGCGCCGCACACAAGCCGGCATGCGAACCGTACAAGGATTCACATCAAAAAGATGGCCCAGTTAGATCTATCTACGGGCCAAGAAAGCAAGCTCTAGTAAACAAGGCAACACATCAAGTATCTGAACATCACGGTACACCTAAATATAGGGGTGCCGCACACCCCCTATGTTTCACCGATGAGGTGCTGGATCATGAATTTCCAGCGGGATTCAAGCCCGTAAACATAGAGGCATACGACAGAACAACAGACCCTGGAGTCTGGATTGAGGATTACATCCTCCATATACACATGGATAGAGGAGATGATCTCCACGCCATTAAATACTTACCCCTCAAGCTCAAAGGGCCAGCCAGGCATTGGCTTAAAAGCCTTCCCGAAAACACCATTGGAAGTTGGGAAGAGCTCGAGGATGCCTTTCGGGCAAATTTTCAAGGGACCTATGTCCGACCTCCGGATGCCGATGATTTAAGTCACATAGCTCAACAGCCAGGAGAGTCAACTCGGAAATTTTGGAACAGATTCCTTATTAAAAAGAACCAAATAGTCGACTGCCCGGACGCCGAAGCCTTAGCAGCATTCAAACACAACGTCCGAGACGAATGGCTCACGAGACACCTCGGCCAAGAAAAGCCAAGAACAATGGCCGCATTAACAAGCCTCATGACTCGCTTTTGCGCGGGAGAGGATAGCTGGCTAGCAAGATGCAGCACCAGCGACCCAAGTACATCCGAAGTCAGGGATGGAAACGGGAAACCACGACGCGGCAAGGACCAGCGTCGGACTAAGGGAAACAGCCCGAAGAGCACGACAGTCAACGCCGGATTCAAGAGCTCTCGGCTGAATCATAAAAAGCTACCCCTCAAGGATAACAGGGACGAGCTCTCTAACTTAAACAAAATCTTGGACAAGATATGCCAAATCCACAGTACTCACAGGAAGCACGCAAACCACGCCCACAGAGATTGTTGGGTCTTCAAGCAGTCCGGCAAACTCAACGCTGAACACAAGGGGCTCGACACACCAAGCGAGGACGATGACGAACCCCAAAAGCAGAGCACCAGAAAACAAAAGAATTTCCCACAAGAAATCAAAACAGTGAACTCAATTCACGTGACAAAAGGGAAAAACAGAGCGGCACCCATAGAGGTACACGCCATATGGCCTATCCCAGAGGAGTTCGGCCACTGGTTGTTTAGACCAATCACCTTTGACCATCGGGATTACTCTAGAAGTATACGGAATGCAGGTTGGACTGCCTTGATATTAGATCCGATAATTGGCGGACCCCAATTTTCACAAGTCCTAATGGATGGCGGCAGTGATCTAAACCTGCTATATCAGGACACAATCCGCAATATGGGGATAGACCCAACCAAATTTCGCCATAGCAACACTTCCTTTCAAGGGGTAATGCCAGGCCCATATGCCCATTGTACGGGCTCTCTACTGCTAGAAGTTGTGTTCGGCTCACCCGACAACTTCCGCCGTGAAAAATTAACATTCCACCTCGCCCCATTTACAAGCAGCTATCAAGCACTATTGGGACGCGAAGCTTTCACCCGCTTTAACGCAATACCGCATTATGCATCCCTTACACTTAAAATGGCCGGTCCACATGGCATCATCTCATTAAAGGGAAACATCGAGGGTTCCTCGAGTCCGTAAAATTGTGTGGATGCCTTGACAGCCCCACAATAAACCGACCTCACCAATACAAGCTCTTAGACAGGTCGGCCAGACCCCGGACACGGCTGGACGAGTCCGGCGTAAACATACAAGGGCTTGCTAGACGCATACTCCCGTACAACGGGCTCCGCGCATCCACAACAAGAGACAATAAAGCTCAATTTTGTTCATTCTTCGAATTGTACTTTGTTTATATAATATAACGGACATTTTCGAACGATCTTTTTCAACTAAGTTCCTCTCTTTTACAGATGAACACCGTGCTACACCCGTCCAGGATACGGCACAACGGAGACACAGCGCAGACGTGCGATGAGGGACCCGTTGCAAGGATTCTTTTCAGATTAAGACCCTGCGTAAACCTTTTTTACTGTCTCTTGTTGATACACATCCCCTGGTTTCTTGCTATAACCAAGGAGGAGGCTGGCGTTTTGGCATAGGCCAGATCACAGTTTTGCGCGTACCTGGACACCAGGGGCTTTTTACCAAGGACGATTGTTCGACCCATTTTCATAAAGACCGAATACCTTAGGGAGTGTTCGGCGTCTTGAGTTAGGCCTTATATGCATCAGCTCCAATCATGTCTTTGGTTAAATGTTGGGTTTTCCCGGCTCGTGTGTTTTGCTGCCTTACGTTCCGCTCTATCGGCTAATGCGGCACCAGGAGAACTACTGTAATTGTGCCTCCGGTTCAGCCAGGGGAGCACCTCAGTAGAGAAAGCCGAAAACTGACTGTCATGATATAGCGTGAGACTGGTCAACCACTCGATGACCCGCTGGAATCTTTAGAATTCCTCCACATTGACGAAGGGCCGTCTCGGCCAGGCACATCTGGCCGAATTCGGGTGAGCGCTGGTGCCCCTAGGGGCTATATAGTAGCCCCACTATCGAACTCCTATGGCTAAGTGAAAGTGATAAAGCATTATAGTCCGGTTGCCTAGTTTGCTGCGCTATCACCTCCTTTGTAGGACCAAGATGTTGGATCAAGTGTGAAAATGCATTTTCTGCAAACACCCCGCATTATATGCGTGGGAAATTTGAAACCAAAGACTGTCATCTTTCAGGTTATATACACATATACATTAACAGCCGCACAGGAGGTATTTTTAATTCTTGAAAGCACAAGTATAAAAAAGCTTTTATATTCCATCGAAACATTGTTTCACAATAATACATGTTATTCGAACATAATATCCTTCGAGCACTGCGTCTCTATTAAACGAGCGCCCTGAAGAACTTCCGGAAAATAGTGCTCGACAGGTACTCGGCTTCCGTCCGAATCTTGGGATGCAACATCGGTGGCCTTCATCTCCGTCCAGTATGTCTTGACACGGGCAAGAGCCATCCGCGCACCCTCTATGCATGCTGACCGCCTCATTGCTTTTATATGCGGCACCACACCAAGGAACTGCTGCACCAAGCCAAAATAACTCTTCGACTCGGGCCTTTTCGGCCACAAATAAGTCAAGACATTCTTCATGGCAAGTCCGGACAACCTATTCAGCTCTGCCCATTCGGCCAAACGATCGGTTAATGGAAGTGGACGCCTTTCGGACTACAGCTGCGACCAAAAAGCTCTTCCATCTCGTGATCCTTTTGATCTCCGAAATGTTCGGCCGCGTCCGCGGCACTCGCCGTCAAGTCCAGATAAGCATCCGCACTACTCCACAGCCGGTCCAACTGAGCATATTTAGAATCCGTGAACTACCTACGCAGCAGAAAGGGCTTTCCAGCCGTGATATCTCCGGCCTGATGTAGCTCCTCCTTCATAGCTCTCATCGCAGAGCGAGCATCCTTGGCCTCGGTGGTGGCCTTCTTCAGGTCCTCTTGCTCCGCTCGACCTTCTTTTTCAAGAAGCTCGCAGCGGTCGGTAGCATTCTTCAACTTCACGGCCATCTCAGCCATTTCCTTCTTGCTTCGGCAGTGAGCAGCCTGTTCGGCTTTTAGCTCTTCGGCCGCCTTTAAGGCAGCCGCATCACTTTTCCTGGCATGTTCCTTGGCTCGGGCAAGCTCTGCCTGAAGATTCTCCATGGCAGCGGCACCATCTGCATCAAGCATACATGTTGTAAGGCACGGGCATCAAGCTCCCTTCCCAGGTGTCCGCGGAGAAACTGCATACCTTGTGACTCGTCCAGCCGCTTGTTGACAAGCGCGATGTCGGCATCCGCCACGTCAAGTTGCCGCTTGAGTTCGGCAAATTCATCAGTCCGGCTAGCTACCGGACGCCCTGCCACCTACATAGGAAGGGCGACATATTATATCTGGGATTATGATCCTCGCACGCTGTCATTTTTGACAACCCACCGAGTCTCGGGGCTACTATCTACACGGGCGCATCTTATATATGCGGAACCGTCAAAAGGTACATCATTGCATCGTACCTCAAAACCCGTCGATAAACTCCTGGCGGCCTCGTACAACCCGCTTTCATGGACGAAATCTTTTCAATCACCGTACCCATCAATGCATGGTGATCTTCTGAGATAGACACTCGCCCGAGCAGATCCTTCAACTCCTCCGACCGTGCACCAGGAGGTGCCGGACTCGTCCGATGGCCTTTTTCGAAGGCCGGACGCGGAGGGCTCCAGGGGGCTCTACGACCGCACTCCACCCCTGCCGGATTCAGGGAAATCCTCCGCGACGACACCTCGGGATCGTCCGCCTCGCTAGGCGGTACGGCAGGGGGAGGCGTTCCGCTCTCCATCATCTCCGGACGAAGATCCCCCGAAGACGAGCTCTGCTGAGAAGGGCTGAGATCCGAACTACAAGGTAAAATTTTGGCCATCTTCAGAAATAAAACATGGATGTCTTTTATTTTATAAACTCCCCTCTCTACTTACGGCTCGCTGGAGGGCTGATCTCCTTGGGGAAACAATGCGGCCGGGGCATCTTCCGGCGCAGGACCCTCTGGCGAAGATTTCTTCCCACGCTTTGAGGCCTTGGTCTCCGGGTCTCCAGAAGCGGTCCTCTTCTCCCCTTGGATGGAGGGATTATCGATCCCTCCTTTCTTGATAACCTCCTTCGCGGAGGCAGTACCTTCCTTGTTCCCCCCTTCGCCTTCTTCTAAAGGCACAGCCTCCAGCATCTTGGTTAACACGGGATTCAGCGTGTTCTCAGGGAGGGGGGCCGGACACCTGATCAGTTTTGCTTTTGCTATCCACTCCTATGTAAGGGACAACTCTTTTAAGGGCAAGTTAATGATAAATATACGGATAGCGTGTCCGGGTACGGGACTACTTACTTGAGCATCCGGGCGATTGCAGCTCAGACCTGCGTCCTCGGTCAAGTCCGGACACATTGCTTGTGATCCGAAGAACAATTTGTACATCTCCACGGGCGTTGCGCCCATGAAGTGTTGAAGAGCTTGTGGTCCCTCCGGATTGAACTCCCACAGGTGGAGGGGGCGACGTTTGCAGGGCAGGATGCGACGAATCAGCATGACCTGCATTACTACGACCAGATTGATCTCTCTCTCTCTAGGAGGTCTCGAATACGACCTTGCAACAAGGGCACGTCCTTGGACGGCCCCAAGTCAAGCCCTTTATTGACCCATGACGCCAGCCGCGGTGGAGGACCCGAGCGAAAGGCGGGTGGCGCCACCCATTTGGTGCCCCTGGGAGCTGTGATATAAAACCACTCTTGTTGCCATAGACTGAGCTCCTTTTCAAAAGAGCCCTCGGGCCATGGAGCGTCAGCATTTTTACTTATAACAGCCCCTCTGCACTCTGCCTGTTGCCCCTTGATCATCTTCGGCTCCACCTCGAAGGTTTTGAGCCACAATCCGAAGTGTGGGGTAATGCGGAGGAAGGCTTCACATCTGACGATGAGCAGCGAGATGTGGAGGATGGACTCTGGATCCAAGTCGTGAAATTCCAGCCCATAATAAAACATGAGCCCCCTCACGAAGGGGTCCATCGGGAAACTTAGTCCCCGAAGGAAGTGAGACGTGAACACCACGCTTTCACCGGGCTTAGGAGTGGGAATAACCTGCCCTTGAGTGGGCAGCCTATGCGAATTTCGCCGGTTAGATACCTGGCATCTCTTAGCTTTAGGACGTCTTCTTCCGTGACGGAGGAAGGCATCCACCGGCCTTGGAGGTCGGAACCGGACATCATCGAAGGTCCAAAGCGCCTAAATCTAGAGCTTTGGGTGTTGGAACTCGAAGCAAGGGGCGGATTCGATAGAGATTGAGAAAAAGGAGCAGGGCCTTGGTATCTTTATAAAGAGGTTGAATACCAGGAGCCCTCCCCGTGACCGTTTGGAACTCGCCTTCGATAGAGGAGGCGTGCCAACGGGCACGATTGGGTTACCCACGCCCGTATTGATGAGAATCCAGGAATAAGGGGACACGATCTCTGCTTTGACAAGACGTGCCAAGGAAACCGCCTCGCTAAACGCGCTGAGGTTGGGCAGTAAAAACGATTCGAATAAAGGCTTGGCCGTGGTGTGATGTCACGCTGCGGGATACGTCAGCAGATTGAACTTGTGTAAATGTTATTCTCTCTACAGTGGTATGTGGAACTTATTTTGTAGAGCCGGACACTATCCTTGTGTTGAAAATCTTCTATGAAGTATTCGGAGGAGGAACCCACCTTGCAATGCCGAAGACAATATGTGTGCCGGACCCATCGTCATTGAAGCCTGGTTCAGGGGCTACTGAGGGAGTCCTGGATTAGGGGCTGTCCGGATAGCCGGACTATGACCTTTGGCCGGACTCCTGGACTATGAAGATACAAGATTGAAGACTTCGTCCCGTGTCCGGATGGGACTTTCCTTGGCGTGGAAGGCAAGCTTGGCGTCTGGATATGTAGATCTCCTACCATTGTAACCGACTCTATGTAACCCTAACCCTATTCGGTGCCTATATAAACCGGAGGGTTTTAGTCCGTAATCTGAACAACAATCATACCATAGGCTAGCTTCTAGGGTTTAGCCTCGCTGATCTCGTGGTAGATCTACTCTTGTACTACCCATATCATCAATATTAATCAAGCAGGAGTAGGGTTTTACCTCCATCGAGAGGGCCCGAACCTGGGTAAAAACATCGTGTCCCTTGTCTCCTGTTACCATCCGCCTAGACGCACAGTTCGGGACCCCCTACCCAAGATCCGCCGGTTTTGACACTGACATTGGTATTCCTGGATCTCCAAGTTTTTTAGGTACTCCATCTTTAAAAGTATAATTAGCAAGCATAGTGGAGATTTCAGCTTTCGGTATTTTTCTCTTACTAGTGATGATGTCTTTCATATACTTTGCACAAGGAGGCATTTTCAAGATATCAGTCAAGCGATGCATAAAAGACTGGCCTCAGCATTTCAGCAAAGCGTTCAAATTCTTCATCATCTTTCTTTTTAGTTGACTTAGGTGGAGAAGGCATAGGTTTTTGAACCCACGGTTCTCTTTATTTACCGTGTTTTTTAGCCACAAAGTCTCTTTTATCATATCTTTTATTCTTAGGTTGTGGGTTTATCAAGATCAACAGGTGGTTCTATCTCAACATCATTATCTGGTTCTTTATTATTTGGTTGAGTGTCTTCATGAACCTCATCATTATCTTTTTCATTATCTCTAGGTGAGTGTTCATTACCAGGTTTAGTTTCGGCATCAGAGATAGAAGTTTCATTATCATTATCAGGAGGTTTTTCTATTTCAGGTTCACTAGAAGTATGCAAAGTGCTATCATTTTTCTTCTTCTTTTTCTTTCTAGAAGGACTAGGTGCATCAGTGTTAACTCTTTGTGAATCATGTTCAATTCTTTTTGGGTGTCCCAAAGGATAAAGTGGTTCCTGAGTCATTTTACCTCCTCTAGTTGCAACTCTAGCAGCAAAGTCATGTATATTATTATTCATTTCATCAAGCAACTCTCTTTGAGATTTAGCAACTTGTTCTAGCTGAGTTTGAACCATAGAAGCATGTTTTCCAACACCTCTAACATCATTTGAGATTCTAAATAACAAGTCACTTAAGCGAGCAATCATATCAGAATTATATTTCAATTGTTTCATAACATTTGCATTGAAGTGATATTGTTTTCTAATGTAGTTTTCAAACTCATAAAGGCATTGGCTAGGATGCATATTATGAGGATTGTCATTATCATTGAACTTCATTAAAGAATTTACCTCTACCACCTTGGGTGGTGGTGTTGCATTAAGCCCATGTATTTCTTTAATAGGAGGTAAATTTTTAACATCCTCAGCTTTAATACCTTCTTCCTTCATAGATTTCTTTGCCTCTTGCATATCTTCAGGACTGAGATATAATATACCCCTCTTCTTCGGAGTAGGTTTATGAGGTGATTCAGGAAGAGTCCAATCATCATAATTTTTCAATATATTATTCAATAATTCTTCAGCTAGCTCAACAGTTCGTTCCCTGAACAACCAGCACAACTATCTAGGAAATCCCTAGAAGCATCAGTTAGTCCATTATAGAAGATATCAAGTATTTCGCTTTTCTTAAGAGGATGATCAGGCAAAGCATTAAGTAATTGGCAAAGCCTCCCCCAAGCTTGTGGGAGACTCTCTTCTTTAGTTTCCACAAAGTCGAATATTTCCTATAAGGCAACTTGTTTCTTATGAGAAGGAAAATATTTTTCAGAGAAGTAATAAATCATATCCTGGGGACTACGCACACAACCAGGAGCAAGAGTATTGTACCAAGCTTTAGCATCACCCTTTAATGAGAACGGAAATAATTTGAGAATAAAATAATAACGAGTCTTCTCATCATGAGTAAAAAGGGTGGCTATGTCATTCAACTTAGTAAGATGTGCCACAACAGTTTCAGTTTCATAACCATGGAAAGGATCAGATTCAACCAAAGTAATTAACTCTGGGTCGACGGAGAATTCATAATCCTTATCCTCAATAAATATAGGTGAGGTAGCAAACTTAGGATCACATTTCATTCTAGCATTCAGAGATTTTTCTTTATACTTGCATAGTAATTTCTCTAGATCATCTCTATCCTTACAAGCAAGTATATATCTAGTTGTCTCCTCATTCATAACATAACCTTCCGGTACCTTAGGCAATTCATATCTAGGAAGGCCAGTTGTAGTAGCTATTTCAGGAGTTTCAGTTTCAAGCTCATGATCAGATTTAACAACATCATGTTGTATTAGTCTAGCAATTTGTTCATCAATAAATTCACCAAGTGGCACATCATCATTATCAAGCAAGGTACTAACATCATCATATGCATTATCCATAGCAGAAGTGGCATCATCAATAACTTGCGATATATCAGAATTAATACCATGTGGCGGTGTTGTAAGTTTACTTATAACAGAAGGTGAATCTAAAGCAGAACTGGATGGCAGTTCCTTACCTCCCCTCGTCTTTGAGGGAAATATCTCAGTCTTAGCATCCTTCAGATTCTTCATAGTGATAAATTGATAATAATCCCAAGTGACTCAACAAATATAGCTATGCTCCCCGGCAACGGCGCCAGAAAAAGGTCTTGATAACCCACAAGTATAGGGGATCGCAACAGTTTTCGAGGGTAGCGTATTCAACCCAAATTTATAGATTCGACACAAGGGGCGCCAAAGAATATTTGAAGGTATTAGCAGCTGAGTTGTCAATTCAACCACACCTGGAGATTAATTATCTGCAGCAAAGTGAGCAGTAGCAAAGTAGTTTGATAGTTTTGATAATAGTAACTGTAGCAACGGTAACGGTAACCGTGATAGTAGTGATTTTGTAGAAAGTGCAACAGTGACAGCAGCAGTAGTAACTTAGCAAGAACAATATAAGGTAAATTCGTAGGCATTGGATTGGTGACTTGTTGGATGATATTCATCATGAGACAGTTATAACCTAGGGCGATATGGCACTAGCTTCAGTTCATCAATATAATGTAGGCATGTATTCCGTAAATAGTCATACGTGCTTATGGAAAGAACTTTCATGACATCTTTTGTCCTACCCTCCCGTGGCAGCGGGGACCTATTGGAAACTAAGGGATATTAAGGCCTCCTTTTAATAGAGAACCGAAACAAAGCATTAACACATAGTGAATATGTGAACTCCGCAAACTACGGTCATCACCGGGAGTGGTCCCGACTATTGTCACTCTGGGATTGCCGGATCATGACACGTAGTAGGTGACTATAACTTGCAAGATCGGATCTAGAACATCGATATAATGATGATAAGATAAACGGTTCAGATCTGAGTTCATGGCACCCAGGCCCAAAGTGACAAGCATTAAGCATGGCAAAGTCATAGCAACATCAATCTTAGAACATAGTGGATACTAGGGATCAAGCCCTAACAAAACTAACTCGATTACATGATGAATCTCATCCAACTCCTCACCGACCACGAGCCTACGAAGGAATTACTCACTCCCGGTGGGGAGCATCATGGAATTGGCGATGGAGAAGGGTTGATGATGATGAAGAACGAAGATACCCCTCTCTGGAGCCCCAAACGGACTCCAGATCTGGCCTCCCGATGAAGAACAGGAGGTAACGGCGGCTCCATCTCGTGGACCGTGATAATTCTTTCTCCCTGGTTTTTTCTAGAAAAATAGGATTTTATAGTGTCGGTTTGGTCTGCGGGGCCACCGGTGGGGACAACCCACAGGCGCGCCAAGAGGGGTCGCACAGTGGGTTGTGCCCACCCAGGTGCCCCCCTCCGGTGGGTCTTGGCTCCAGAAATTCTTATTTATTGTATAAAAAATCCTCGCAAAGTTTCGTTCCATTCCGAGAACTTTTATTTCTGCACAAAACAACACCATGGTAGTTCTGCTGAAAACATCATCAGTACGGGGTTAGTTTCATTCAAATCATGCAAATTAGAGTCCAAAACAAGAGGAAAATCGTTAGGAAAACTAGATACGTTGGAGATGTATCAGACGACCGCCCGGATCATCCGGACCGTGCCTGTGTGCATGACTTGGGTCGAGGCCCATGTACCTCTACCTACCCCCTAGACTATATATACTCCTCCCCTGCCCATGTTTTAGGGTTAGCAAAGGATTAGCTCAAGATAGAGATAGAGCTTTTCTCATCCACTTACCTCTCCCATGGAGATCAAGGCCTCCATGTGAGAAGATCCCCCAAGTGGATTCAAGACCCCTTCATGGGAAGATCCTCCTAGGATTCAAGACCTCTCTCCTTCAAGGATTGGGATGAACAAGCTACCCTTTGTACCCTCTTGTGTTGGATTTGGATCCTTGTATCTCCTCTTTGTGTATGTGGATTTAGCACATGTGTGATTTTGATCTTGTTGATTGAGTGTTTTCCCTCTCGTGTTCTTCGTGTTCTTCGCGGGATCCCCTCCAATTCGTGAAAGATCGGCTATTAGGGTTCCACCCCACATCATCTTAGTATCACGTTGATCACGAATTTGGAATCACTACCCCCACGTTCTAGCCTAATTTTGTGTGTTTTTCCCCATTTTTGAAAATCCCCACAAAATAGCCATACCAATTTTTTTGGTGATTTGTTAGTTTGATGATGTTTTGTTGATTTTGATATGTGGATTCGTTGTGTTGCCAGCGGATCTAGCATTCCCCGCCATCTCCACCACGAAATCCACCCCAAAATCGCCCCATTTTTTCTTCTTATCCATGATTTGGAGTTCTTCCTGACCCCATAGCCATGCAGAAGACCCGCCCGGATCATCCGGCCGCACACCCGAATCATCTGGACATAGCCCGGATCAGCCAGACCCTGACCCGGATCATCCGACTTCCACTGTCAAAATGGAATGTTCGCTCAAAAATTTCAGCCACCGCCCCACTTTCTCATTGTCAACTCCAAGCCCCACCATAGCAATTTGTAGGGACCGAGTGTATATCGACCAGAGGGGGGTGAATGGGAGATTCAAAAATTCTTTTGAATGTTTTGCATATGGCCTAGACACAACAGCGGACTAAATTGAAGTTAAATGAAACTTATGCAGGTATCCTATTGAGGAACAAAATCTTCGAGATAAGAAGTAATGATAGCTTGAGCATAGTAGATAACGGGTTTGACTATCACGATGGTAAAGCGGTACACAAGCAATTGTAAGAGCATGAATGAAAACTAGATGCTATCAGCGATGTAAATTCAGTCAGATTAGATAACACTAGAGTACTGCAGGAAATACAAGGGAGATGTGCTGCAGATTACACATGAAGGATAAAATATCAAATCATATGAAAATACATGTCATCGCTGATCACGAAAGATCATTCCTGAATGGAATAAAAGATTAGTATAAAGAACTAGTGGTGGTCAATGGCGACAAGCGTATTTGGTAGACCCGTTCATCCTTCAGCCAAAGGATTACGTCTAGTTGGAGGGACTTGTGGTTAAACACATGAGCAAACCTCTCTCTGTCCTATTCTCCTTCAACTAGGAGCTTATCAGACTCCAGTTGATTTCACTCGTGGTAGATGTTTATCAGCAATCTCCAAACCTTCGACAGAGTTCCTTTGCAAACCACAATTACTCTTGGTTGCTAAAGATCTTGCTCGGTGAAGACAACGACTCTTCACCACTCGAGCCGACACCTATGTGTCTAGAGAGTGCGCAACTCTCAAGAGTAATAGATACAAGAACTCTAACTCAGAGCTAATGTGATGCTCAACCACTATTTAAGTTTTTGTTCTTGGTTTTCTCTCGGTGGATTTTATACTCAAATCACTCGGAGAGGGGATGCTCAATCAATCTTCTCAGAAATCTCAAGCTAAGCAGCCAACGAATAACGTTGGAGCGGGGTGGCTATTTATAGCCGCAGCCTTCCCTAAGGGGAAATGACCAAAATGGACATGTGCATCAACCAATGGCCGAAATACACGAGTCCAACGATCGGAAATTGAGCACAACGGTGACATTCCTTATGAAGCAAGAAATGCTAACTCCTTAGTCCAAAATATATCTCCTGCAACACTGAAGAATTATGTCTTCTACTAACATGTAATCATTCGGAGCATAAAGGGATTTCTCTCATACTTTCATAGGTTTGGGCTAAGAATCACAACAAATCTAAGCTTCGGGAACCTATACCCCTCTTAATAGTACAGAGGTCCTAATACTCAAGAAAGAGAAGAAGAACAACGAGCTGAATTCTATGTCTTCGCTTTGCCTTCAGCCTTCTCATTCAATTTTCTTCGGACAACCTCCGAACCAATTGCTTCACAATGGCAATAGATTTTAAGGGGTCCACTTTTTCACATCAATCTTCTCACCAGAAAGGCCTCGAGAGATATGACACATCTTCTCTATATCTCAAATATTCTTCGGTGAAGTTCCTCGAACTTGACACCAAAGATGGCATTCTTCTTCGGTTCTGCATGGACCTTTTCTCTTTGTGTGCACTAGCAAACAAATCAGTCCACGCCTGTTTCTGTCAACAATCTCCTCCTTTTTGGACGATTGATGAAAAAATAGAATACATCGAAGGATAGATAAAGTGAAATGAAGTGGGAGTGAATAAAACAAGAGATACAAGAGTAAAATATGAAGATAAACATACTCCCCCTGAATGTAAGCATTCTGCTGAAGATGTTTCATTTGAGGTTATCCTTGAGAGATAATCTGGAAGGAGGCGATGTGAATCTTTGTGCAAGAAGCATTGTTGTTTTGCAGCAATTGTGTCATTGAACAATGCTCTCGTTCCTGCCCCATATGTTTTCCTGCGACACACAACCTTGAAAAAGATTTGTTAATGATTATGAATACTTTGAAATGATTTGTCGCAGAAATATGCCATGAAGGTTTACTCATAACAGAATTAGAATCCACAAGAGATATAGAGTCCCTGCAGATTAGATATGCAAGGTATATCACAACGAGGGATACTTCATTTTGAAGTGAATAAGCTTCAGATGGAGTTTTCCTTCAACAACAACGAAGAGATGCAGCTAACGAAGGAAAAACATCACATCAGAAAGACTGAATTGATATGAAATTTGAGAATCGAATAGATTCAGTCTGAAGACAATTTTCTTCTCCTACATTGTTAGATAATGAGGTATAGTGATGCAGGAAGAAAGGAATAACAAGGATTGAGAGAGTGGATATCTCTTTTCAAGAGAAATAAGCTTACCAATTGCCTTCAAAGCAATTATTGTTACTTCGCCTGCAATATCAGTGGATAAGTATGAAAGATGATTATTGCACAGGTAGTAAATTTCAGTAGCACCTGCATCCAAATAGCCGAAAGCAAATATTATTGCAGGGGTTACTAATGGTACATGACAACAAGGTTTACCAACACCACATGCAGTGCTTTAAAGTTCCACAGCCATAAGCAAAAAGTTCAACAATGGAAACCAAATTGTTCGAGGAAACACATATGGTGAATGAAAACCCCCTGCAAATATCCCACTCATCTATCCTCTCGATGTTCTTCTAACTCTTTTTGTCAACATGTGTCAAAAAGGAACGATAAAAACATGCGAGGAACTACTCATGCATAGAGCCCTCAGAACTCGAGCTGTTCGGCAAAACAGAACGAGTAATAGTTGAGGCCAAGGTAGGAGCAAGACTCATAGCATGGGTTTTGGGAGCAATTTTTGGTGTAGAGCGAGGATTATCTGGTTTGAATATCACAGTGCCAGCAGTATCTTCAAGCTCATTGTCTGGGTCCACAAAGAGAAGGTGTTGAGTCAGACCGCTGAGGAAGCACTGATTTGCCTTCGTATGCGAGGAACCTCAAATAGATTCAGATAGTCATATTCCTTTTCAATTCTTTTCACAAAGAGCTTCTTGCGATCATAATGCTTGCGCAAAAGAGTCAAGGTGCACTTGTGAAGTTCTTTCTCATGGAGCAAGGCTTGGTGACTATAATTGTGAAGCAAATTGATTTTAGCCATCATTTCCAGCTTCACTTTGCGATCAAGCTTGATGTGGCTCTCAGGCCTCTTTGGGTCCAAAGACAAACCTCATAAAGAGATGGATTTTCATCCTGGGGGATTTCCACAGTAGCCTTAGTGACTTTGCGAGCAGCCACAGAAGCAGAAGCACTAGCATCAATTGGAATTTTTCCTTTCCCAATATCCTTCACGATTCGAAGAGTGTCATGAACCGGAGGCATGAAGACTTTCAGGACATGTGGGCAGGAAAACTTCTTCTTTGTAAGTTGTTCGATGGAAAACATGATCCATGGAGCATATGGCTTCAAGACTTGAGAACTGCCCGCTGCATATGCCAAGTTCTAGATGAAAAGATCTAGGATATCAAAGCGAATGCCATTTGATATAGTGTTGAGAGCATTTGCCACGATGCCTTGAATGGATTACGGTTGGTTGGTCGAAGTAAGAGTTTTGCACAGAATGTAAAACAACACCTTATTCTCATACGACGGATTCTTGGGTTTTGCTTCAGTGAAAGCATCACCAACAAGCTTGGGATCCATCAACATATGTAGTTCAGCATAGATACTTCTCACCAGTGGAGCCTATGTTCATGGGTTTCATCAAACTCGCACTGAGGAAGATTGAGAAGAGCTAGAAACTGGTCAGCTGAGCACATAATCTTTTCATCCTCAGTCATCCATTCGAGCACCCATGTACTACTATCTGCAAGATCTCCTAAGATGTAAAGTGTGGCGAAGAACTAAAGAATGACTTCATGGTTCCAGCCATGATTGAAACGGATAAAACTCTTCAAAAACACATGCTCAATCTGCTTGATGGTGTGATGAAAATAAGCTAAACTTTCGAGCTCAGCAAAATTCAAGATCTTGAGCTTGTTTCTTGCAGAACAGAATTCGAGCATAATATACAGCTTGTTTATTGGTCTAGAACCTTGGCGATATAGAAGTTCTTTGTCCTTAATATGGATCCCGTGAATTAGGACCTGCAAAGGACAAGTTATTGGTTAATAGAGGAGAGTAACATGTAAACCACTCTATGTGATATGCAAAACTCTCAGAGCTATGAGGCAAGTTCGTGACATGCCTTAATGTGGTTCTATTGGCTATAAGTAGTAAAGTTGTTGTCCCGTAGAGCAGTCTTGAAAGAACGCACCTATATGATCCCTGGTTGTAAACCTCGCAGTCTATGAGACCTGGGTGATCTCTAGTAAGATCATGAAGAGACCAGGGAGTATGACGTATATGCTCCAAACCGCGAGGTAGCCTACTGGTAGCCAGGAACTGGTTAAGACAATGAGTGAAACCTATTCACACAAAACTTGGGCATAGTCCATTTTTCAAATTGTGGATGGATGTAGCTTAAAGCTCTAGGTAGAAGTTCAACTTAACAGTATCTGCTGAAACACTAGTATATTAAACAAATAGCGAGGAAAGGCAAATATCTAAATTGGTATTTGAGATCTGGTGGGGGATTGTTACAAATAATGGGCTTAGCCCATGTACAATTCCTAAAATGTCAAAGAGGCCCATGTATAAATGGCAAGTGGTGGAGCTAAGGTTTAGTACCATACCGCTAGTGGAGGAAGTGTTTTACCTATTTATATAGTGGGTTCTCTCAACCACACTAAATTATGTGTTGAGAGAGAAATACAAGACCACACGCACGCGCTCGCTCGCCTTGCCTCGCCGTACTTAGGCTTGGGCCGAGGCGGGGGCGGTGCATGCGACATGCTCGTGAATAGTCCATCAAAATCCTGTCTGTGACCTTGTAGGGGTGCAACTTCCTTTTGCCGTTTTAATTTTTGATGTCTTGGCAGACAAGTTAATTATTTCTTGTTTGATAAGTATATGACTTAGAAACCAAGTTGGTTTGAAACCCGGCGCCGAGCCACCTCGCCGCGGCTTTGCATTGCTCGCGAGCAGGCCGACCAGGGCGGCGAGGACAATGAGGTGCTCTCTGTCCTAGACGTCAGCATCAGCTTCCTCCTCCAGCAGCGCCGCAAGCGCCTCCTCGTCATCCGAGTCCATCGCCAAGCAGACAAATCACCAAACACTTGGCGGGCATGGTGGGCGCACAAACGCCGGTATCCCGCCCTACGCGGCCCGAGCGCCAGAAAACTCGTCCAGGAAGGTGGTGGAGAAGTTGCCGCGGCAAAACCCTCTCTCTTTTCCGGCGGGGAATGGCCTATCTAGCGGTGGTGGGGGGTGGGCGGCGCTGGGATCAGCAAGGCAGCGGGAGGACGTGTGCGCAGGGAGAGGGGGGGTGAATCTGGACGTGCAAGATGACTTTTTGCCTGACAGTGTGGCCCAGACGCGATTTTCCCTTCCGCCGGAGTCCCAAGCGCCCCCACTTGATTACCTGGGTTCGCTGGGATCGCTGGGCCCAAAAGCAGGCCGAGCCGTGATTTCAGCGTCTTGGGGCGCGACTGGGGTTTTTTTTGGGCCGGTGCGAAAAAAGTCACCCTGGGGGGCCTGTTGGGGGCGCGGCTGGAGATGGTCTTATAGCTCTAGTGCATCCGTTGCATGTCAATCCCTACTCCTTGCATTGACAACAATTGATGGGCATATCATAGCCCATTTATTAGCCTCGTCGATGTGAGACTTTCTCCTTTTTTGTCTTCTCACACAACCTCCACCACCATATTCTATTCCATCTATAGTGCTATATCCATGGCTCACGCTCATGTAATGCGTGGGAGTTGAAAAAGCTTAAGAATGTTAAAAAGTATGAACCAATAGCTTCGCTGACACCGGGGTTGTGCATGATAAATAATTTGTGTTAAGAAGATAGAGCATGAAAAGACTATATGATTTTGTTGGGATAACTTTCTTTAGCCATGATATTTTGAGAAGACATGATTGCTTTATTAGTATGCTTGAAGTATTATTGATTATATGTCAATATTAAACTTTTGTTTTGAATCTTATGGATATGAATATTCATGCCACAATAAGAAAGATTACATGATAAACATGTTAGGTAGCATTCCACATCAAACATTCTGTTTTTATCATTTACCTACTCGAGGACGAGCAAGAATTAAGCTTGGGGATGCTTGATACTTCTCCAATGTATCTATATGTTTTTATTGTTCCATGCTATTATATTATCCATCTTGGATGTTTTATATGTATTATTATGCTATTTTATATTATTTTTTGGGACTAACCTATTAACCTAGTGCTTAGTGCCAGTTGCTTTTTTTCCTTATTTTTGTCTTTTATAGAAAATCAATACCAAACGGAGTCCAAACGGAACGAAACTTCTTGACGATTTTTCTTGGAATAGAAGACACGTAGGAAGCTTCGGGAGGAGGCCAGAAGGTCCACAGATGGGCCACAAGCTCACCAGGCGCGCCCTAGGGGGCGCCCCCCGAGCTTGTGGGACCACCGTGGCAACCCTAACCCTAATCTCAGCTCCATAAATACCCAAATATTCCCTGTATACCAGAGGGCACACCAAAAATACTTTTCAGCCGCCGCAAGTTTCTGACCTCGTGAGATCCCATTTGCAGGCCTCTTCCGGTACTCTACCGGGGGGGGGGATTCGATAATGGAGGGTCTCTATATCAACCTTGATGCCCTTCCGATGATGTGTGAGTAGTTTACCACAGACCTACGAGTCCATAGCTAGTAGCTAGATGGCTTCTCCTCTCTCTTTGATCTTCAGTACAATGTTCTCCTCAATGTTCTTGGAGATCTATTCGATGTAATCTTCTTTTGCGGTCCGTTTGTTGAGATCCGATGAATTGTGGATTTACGATCAGATTATTATGAATATTATTTGAGTCTTATCTGAACTCTTTTATGCATGATTAAGATAGCTTTGTATTTCTCTCCGATCTATTGATTTGGTTTGTCCAACTAGATTGATTTTTCTTGCAATGGGAGAGGTGCTTTGTAATGGGTTCAATCTTGCGGTGTCCTCACCAGTGACAGAAAGGGTAGCGAGGCACATATTTGTATTGTTTCCATTAAGGATAAAAAGGGTGGGGTTTATTCATATTGATTGGATCTATCCCTCTACATCATGTCATCTTGCTTAAGGCGTTACTCCGTTCTTGTTAACTTAATACACTAGATGCATGCTGGATAGCGGTCGATGTGTGGAGTAATAATAGTAGATGCAGGCAGGAATCGGTTTACTTGTCACGAACGTGATGCATATATTCATGATCATTGCCTTATATATCGTCATAACTTTGCGCTTTTTATCAATTGCTCAACAGTAATTTGTTTACCCACCGTATACATTCTTTCAAGAGAGAAACCTCTAGTGGAAACTATGGCCCCCGGGTCTATCTTTTATCATATTATTTCCAGATCTATAAAACCAAAAACCCAAAAATACATCGCTAAAATTTATTTACCTTTACTTTATTTTGCACTTTTGTTTATCTTTTATATCTATCACTATCAGATCTCATCCTTGCAAGTAACCGTGAAGGGATTTACAACCCCTTTATCATGTTGGGTGCAAGTATTTATTTGTTTGTGTAGGTGCTATCATTAGAGACTTGTGTGTTCCTCCTACAGGATTGATACCTTGGTTCTTAACTGAGGGAAATACTAATCTCTACTTTGTTGCATCACCATTTCCTCCAAGGGAAAAACCAACGTGAGCTCAAGTAGCAGTTAGTTTCCAATGAAGTTTATGGTTCATACTGGATGAATTGTTACTTTAGCATGAGAAGTTTTACGATGATATATTGTTGTTATGATAATGGTCATGATGCTTTCATGTCCTTTTTTCTTTTATCGACACCTCCCTCTCTAAACATAATGGACATGATTATCGATTTTGGCTTTCGCTTGAGGACAAGCGGGGTCTAAGCTTGGGGGAGTTATACGTCCATCTTGCACCATGTTTTCCTACTGTTATTTTATGTTTTGGGTTATTATTTCACTTTATAAAACTATTCTGATGCAATTTTCTCTTATTTTGCAAGTTTCACATGAAGAGGGAGATTGCTGGCACCTGGAATTCTGGACCGGAAAAGGCCACAAAAAACATAGATATTTTGCACAACTCTAAATGACTTGAGCATTTACGGAGAATTGTTTTGGAGTATATAAAAAATACCGGCGAAAGGAATACCAGGAGGGGGGCCACCAGGGAGCGACAAGCTTAGGGGGCGCGCCCTACCCCCTGGGCATGCCCAATGAGCTTGAGGGCCCCCTGGCAGGCTTCCGGTGCCCATCTTCTGCTATATGAAGCCATTTTCCCTATAAAAAATTAAAGAAGACTTTCGGGATGAAGCACCGCCATCTCGAGGCGGAACTTGGGCAAGAGCACTTTTGCTCTCTGGCGGAGCGATTCCGCCGGGGACACTTCCCTCCTGGAGGGGTGATACGTCTCCAACGTATCTATAATTTTTTATTACTCCATGCTATATTATCTATTGTTTTGGACATTATTGGGCTTTATTATCCACTTTTATATTATTTTTGGGACTAACCTATTAACCGGAGGCCCAGCCTGTAATTGTTGTTTTTGCCTATTTGAGTTTTGCGGAAAAGGAATATCAAACGGAGTCCAGACGGAATGAAACCTTCGGGAACGTGATTTTTAGGAAGATTATGATCCGGAGACTTGGACCCTCGTCAAGAAAGAAAGAGGAGGCCACGAGGTAGGGCGTGCCCACCCCAGTGGCGCCCTCCACCCTCGTGGGCCCCTGTTGCTCCACCGACGTACTCCTTCCTCCTATATATACCTCATTACCCCCAAGCGATCGAATCACGGAGCCAAAAACCTAATTCCACCACCGCAACCTTCTATACCCACGAGATCCCATCTTGGGGCCTGTTTGAGCTCATGGGAGGGGGCATCCATCACGGAGGGCTTCTACATCAACACCATAGCCTCTCCGATGAAGTGTGAGTAGTTTACCTCAGACCTTCGGGTCCATAGTTAGTAGCTAGATGGCTTCTTCTCTCTTTTTGGATCTTAATACAATGTTCTCCCCCTCTCTCGTCGAGATCTATTCGATGTAATCTTCTTTTTGCGGTGTGTTTGTTGAGACCGATGAATTTTGGGTTTATGATCAAGATTATCTATGAACAATATTTGAATCTTCTCTGAATTCTTTCATGTATGATTGGTTATCTTTGCAAGTCTCTTTGAATTATCAGTTTGGTGTGGCCTACTAGATTGGTTTTTCTTGCAATGGGAGAAGTGCTTAGCTTTGGGTTCAATCTTGCGGTGTCCTTTCCCAGTGACAGTAGGGGCAGCAAGGCACGTATTGTATTGTTGCCATAGAGGATAACAAGATGGGGTTTTTATCATATTGCATGAATTTATCCCTCTACATCATGTTGTTGGGGAACGTAGTAATTTGAAAATTTTCCTACGCACACGCAAGATCATGGTGATGCATAGCTACGAGAGGGGAGAGTGTGTCCACATACCCTCGTAGACCGAAAGCGGAAGCATTAGCATAACGCGGTTGATGTAGTCGTACGTCTTCATGATCCAACCGATCAAGTACCGAACGCACGGCACCTCCGAGTTCAGCACACGTTCAGCCCGATGACGTCCCTCGAACTCCGATCTAGCCGAGTGTTGAGGGAGAGTTTCGTCAGCACGACGGCGTGGTGACGATGATGATGTTCTACCGACGCAAGGCTTCGCCTAAGCACCGCTACAGTATTATCGAGGTGGACTATGGTGGAGGGGGGCACCGCACACGGCTAAAAGATCAAACGATCAATTGTTGTCCATGGGGTGCCCCCCTGCCCCCGTATATAAAGGAGCAAGGGGGGAGGCGGCCGGCCAAGGAGGAGGGCGCGCCAAGGGGAGAGTCCTACTTCCTTGTTGGAGTAGGAGAGAAGGAAAGAGGAGGAGAGGGAGAAGGAAAAGGGGGTTGCACCCCTTGTCCAATTCGGACCAGAGGGGGGGCGCATGCCTCCTTCCTTTTGGCCTCTCTCCTCTATTCCCGTATGGCCCAATAAGGCCCATATACTCCCCGGCGAATTCTCGTAACTCTCCGGTACTCCGGAAAATACCCGAATCACTCGGAACCTTTTCGAAGTCCGAATATAGTCGTCCAATATATCGATCTTTACATCTCGACCATTTCGAGACTCCTCGTCATGTCCCCGATCTCATCCGGGACTCCGAACTCCTTCGGTACATCAAAACTCATAAACTCATAATATAACTGTCATCGAACTTTAAGCGTGCGGACCCTATGGGTTCAAGAACTATGTAGACATGACCGAGACACATCTCCGGTCAATAACCAATAGCGGAACCTGGATGCTCATATTGACTCCCACATATTCTACGAAGATCTTTATCGGTTAAACCGCATAACAACATACGTTGTTCCCTTTGTCATCAGTATGTTACTTGCCCGAGATTCGATCGTTGGTATCTCAATACCTAGTTCAATCTCGTTACTGGCAAGTCTCTTTACTCGTACTGTAATACATCATCCCGCAACCAACTCATTAGTTGCCATGCTTGCAAGGCTTAAGTGATGTGCATTACTGAGAGGGCCCAGAGATACCTCTCCGACAATCGGAGTGACAAATCCTAATCTCGAAATACGCCAACCCAACCAGTACCTTCGGAGACACCTGTAGAGCTCCTTTATAATCACCTAGTTACATTGTGACGTTTGGTAGCACACAAAGTGTTCCTCCGGTAAACGAGAGTTGCATAATCTCATAGTCATAGGAACATGTATAAGTCATGAAGAAAGCAATGACAACATACTAAACGATCAAGTGCTAAGCTAACGGAATGGGTCAAGTGAATCACATCAGTCTCCTAATGATGTGATCCCGTTAATCAAATGACAACTCATGTCTATGGTTAGGAAACATAACCATCTTCGATTAACGAGCTAGTCAAGTAGAGGCATACTAGTGACACTCTGTTTGTCTATGTATTCACACATGTATTATGTTTCCGGTTAATACAATTCTAGCATGAATAATAAATATTTATTATGATATAAGGAAATAAATAATATCTTTATTATTGCCTCTAGGGCATATTTCCTTCACATGTCGTCTTGCTTAAGGCGTTACCCTGTTTTCATTAACTTAATACTCTAGATGCATGCTGGATAGCGGTCGATGAGTGAGTAATAGTAGTAGATACATGCAGTAGTCGGTCTACTTGTCTCGAACGTGATGCCTATATACATGATCATACCTAGATACTCTCATAACTATGCTCAATTCTGTCAATTGCTCAACAGTAATTCGTTCACCCGCCGTAAAATACTTATGCTCTTGAGAGAAGCCACTAGTGAAACACGTGGCCCCGGGTCTATCTTCATCATATTAATCTTCCAACACTTTGTTATTTCCTTTGCTTTTACTTTGCTTTTATTTTACTTTTGCATCCTTATCACAAAAATACCAAAAATATTATCCTATCATATCTATCGGATCTCACTCTAAGTAAGTGACCGTGAAGGGATTGACAACCCCTTATCGCGTTGGTGTGAGGAGTTATTTGCTTTGTCTTGGTCACGAGGGACTGTGGCGTATCCTCCTACTGGATTGATACCTTGGTTCTCAAAAACTAAGTGAAATACTTACGCTACTTTGCTGCATCATCCTTTCCTCTTCAAGGAAATCCAACGCAGTGCTCAAGAGGTAGCAAGAAGAATTTCTGGCGCCGTTGCCGGGGAAGTCTACGCAAAAGTCAACATACCAAGTACCCATCACAAATCCCGTATCTCCCGCATTACATTATTTGCCATTTGCCTCTCGTTTTCCTCTCCCCCACTTCACCCTTGCCGTTTTATTCGCCCTCTCTTTTCCGTTCGTCTTTTCGTTTGCCTTGATGTCTTACTTGTCTCGTTTGTTCGTTTGGTTGAAATAGTTGAGTATTTATTCTAAACAGAGAAGCTAATATCTATGGATCCTCATCCGCTTGCCAATCTTTTTAAGAGATCCAATTATGATGAACCAATTCCTAGTTATTTGGATGCACTAGATTACCTTTATAAGATTTTGCTTGAAATCCGTGAATCTGAAAATTGTGATGAAGTGCTTTATGAAGTGATTCACGATAGATCTTTGAATAAAAAGCATGATTGCAATGATGCTACTATAAATTCTCTTGATGTCAATTGTGCTAATAATATGCAAATTCCTAAGCTTGGGGATGCTAGTTTTGCTATGTCTACTACTTGTTGCAATGATCATGATTGGGGTGATTCTTCTTTTGATCTTGAAAATTTATTTAAGCCCCATGATGAATATGAAATTAATAATAGTGTTTGCAATAATATTGAAAGTGGGTTTGGAAGAGTGTCAACTTTAGATCCCACATATTTGGAGAACGTTCAATCTTATGATTTTTTTTATAAAAGTGGGTTTGGAGAGGTCATGACTTTAGTTAATGTTAATCCCACTATCTTGGAAGAGTGTCAACTTTGCATGCATGTGTATCGTGTTGAGAATATGTTTTGTGATAGCTATATTGTTGAATTTTCTTATGATCCTACATGTAATTATTATGAGAGAGGAAAATATGGTTGTAGAATTTTCATGTTACTAAATTACCTCTCTTTATGTTGAGATTGCTATTGTTTCTTTCCGCTTCCTTGCATATGCTAGTTTTTGCTTGCCTTGATAATTTGTTTGCCTATAAGATGCCTATGCATAGGAAGTATGTTATACTTAGATGTGTTTTTCACGTGTTTTATGATGCTCTCTTTGTGCTTCAACTCTTGTCTTTCATGTGAGCATCATTAAAATTATCAATGCCTAGCTAAAACGATTTAAAGAAAAGCACTTGTCGGGAGACAACCCAATATTTTTGCTTGCTGTTATTCAATAAATATTTGATATAGCCTCTGGTTAGATGTGTTTTTATGTTTTAATTAGTGTTTGTGCAAAGTTAAACCTATAGGATCTTCTTGGATGATAGTTATTTGATCTTGCTGTAATTTCCAGAAACTTTCTGTTCACGAAAATAATTATTAAAACTCACCAGAACGTGATAAAATAGTGATTCCAATTGCTTCTGATCAATAAAACAATTGCCTAGGTCGTCCTATTTTGTCTGATTTTTTGGAGTTCCAGAAGTTTGAGTTATTTACAGATTACTACAGACTGTTCTGTTTTTGACCGATTCTGTTTTTCGTGTGTTGTTTGCTTATTTTGATGAATCTATGGCTAGTAAAATAGTTTATAAACCATAGAGAAGTTGGAATACAGTAGGTTTAACACCAATATAAATAAAGAATGAGTTCATTACAGTACCTTGAAGTGGTCTTTTGTTTCTTTCACTAACGGAGCTCACGAGATTTCTGTTGAGTTTTGTGTTGTGAAGTTTTCAAGTTTTGGGTGAATTTTTTTTGATGGATTATGGAACAAGGAGTGGAAAGAGCCTAAGCTTGGGGATGGCCATGGCACCCCCAAGATAATCGAAGGACACCAAAAGTCAAAGCTTGGGGATGCCCGAAGGCATCCCTCTTTAAATCTACTTCCATCGGTAACTTTACTTGGAGCTATATTTTTATTCACCACATGATATGTGTTTTGCTTGGAGCGTCTTGTATGATTTGAGTCTTTGCTTTTAGTTTAACACAATCATCCTTGCTGTACACACCTTTTGAGAGAGCCATACATGATTTTGAATTTGTTAGAATACTCTGTGTGCTTCACTTATACCTTTTGAGTTATATAGTTTTGCTCTAGTGCTTCACTTATATCTTTTAGAGCACGGTTGTGGATTTGTTTTATAGAAACTACTGATCTCTCATTCTTCACTTAGATTATTTTGAGAGTCTTAAATAGCATGGTAATTTGCTTAATAATCCTAATATGCTTGGTATTCAAGATTTGTAAAACTTTCTTTTGAGTGTGTTGAATACTATGAGAAGTTTGATGATTGATAATTGTTTTGAGATATGAAGAAGGTGATATTAGAGTCATGCTAGTTGAGTAGTTGTGAATTTGAGAAATATTTGTGTTAAAATTTGTGATTCCCGTAGCATGCACGTATGGTGAACCGTTATGTGATGAAGTCGGAGCATGATTTATTTATTGATTGTCTTCCTTATGAGTGGCGGTCGGGGACGAGCGATGGTATTTTCCTACCAATCTATCCCCCTAGGGGCATGCGCGTAATACTTTGCTTTGATAACTTGTAGATTTTTGCAATAAGTATATGAGTTCTTTATGACTAATGTTGAGTCCATGGATTATACGCACTTCTCTTCCTTCCACCGTTGCTAGCCTCTCTAATACCGCGCACTTTTCGCCGGTATCATACACCTACCAAATACCTTCCTCAAAACAGCCACCATACCTACCTATCATGGCATTTCCATAGCCATTCCGAGATATATTTCCATGCAACTTACCACCGTTCCGTTTATTATGACACGCTCCATCATTGTCATATTGCTTAGCATGATCATGTAGTTGACATCGTATTTGTGGCAAAGCCACCATTCATAATTCTTCCATACATGTCACTCTTGATTCATTGCATATCCCGGTACACACCGGAGGCATTCACATAGTCATATTTTGTTCTAAGTATCGAGTTGTAATTGTTGAGTTGTAAGAAAATAAAAGTGTGATGATCATCATTATTAGAGCATTGTCCCAAGTGAGGAAAAGGATGATGGAGACTATAATTCCCCCACAAGTCAGGATGAGACTCGGACGAAAAAAGAAAAAAAAAAAGAAAGAGGCCATAAAAAGAGAAAAGGCCCAAATAAAAAAATGAGAGAAAAAGAGAGAAGGGACAATGTTACTATCCTTTTACCACACTTGTGCTTCAAAGTAGCACCACGATCTTCATGATAGAGAGTCTCTCATTTTGTCACTTTCATACTAGTGGGAATTTTTCATTATAGAACTTGGCTTGTATATTCAAATGATGGGCTTCCTCAAAATGCCCTAGGTCTTCGTGAGCAAGCGAGTTGGATGCACGCCCACTTAGTTTCTTTTGTTGAGCTTTCATATGCTTATAGTCTAGTGCATCCATTGCATGGCAATCCCTACTCACTCACATTGATATCTATTGATGGGCATCTCCATAGCCCGTTGATACGCCTAGTTGATGTGAGACTATCTTCCCCTTTTTGTCTTCTCCACAACCACCATTCTATTCCACATATAGTGCTATATCCATGGCTCACGCTCATGTATTGCGTGAAGATTGAAAAAGTTTGAGAATGTCAAAAGTATGAAACAATTGTTTGGATTGTCATCGGGGTTCTGCATGATTTAAATACTTTGTGTGATGAAGACAGAGCATAGCCAGACTATATGATTTTGCAGGGATAACTTTCTTTGGCCATGTTATTTTGAGAAGACATGATTGCTTTGTTAGTATGCTTGAAGTATTATTATTTTTATGTCAATATTAAACTTTTGTCTTGAATCTTTCGGATCTGAATATTCATGCCACAATTAAGAAGAATTACATTGAAATTATGCCAAATAGCACTCCGCATCAAAAATTATCTTTTTTATCATTTACCTACTCGAGGACGAGCAGGAATTCAGCTTGGGGATGCCTGATACGTCTCCAACGCATCTATAATTTTTGATTGCTCCGCTATATTATCTACTGTTTTGGACATTATTGGGATTTATTATCCACTTTTATATTATTTTTGGGACTACCCTATTAACCGGAGGCCCAACCCAGAATTGTTGTTTTTTACCTATTTCAGAGTTTCGCAGAAAAGGAATATCAAACGAAGTCCAAACGGAATGAAACCTTCGGGAACGTGATTTTTAGGAAGATATGATCCAAGAGACTTGGACCCTACGTCAAGAAAGAAAAAAGGAGCTCACGAGGTAGGGGGGCGCGCCCTCCACCCTCATGGGCCCCCTGTTGCTCCACCGACGTACTCCTTCCTCCTATATATACCTACGTACCCACAAACGATCAGATACAGAGCCAAAAACCTAATTCCGCCGCCGCAACCTTCTGTACCCACGAGATCCCATCTTGGGGCCTATTTGAGCTTCACGGAGGGGCATCCATCACGGAGGGCTTCTACATCAACACCATAGCCTCTCCGATGAAGTGTGAGTAGTTTCCCTCAGACCTTCGGGTCCATAGTTAGTAGCTAGATGGCTTCTTCTCTCTTTTGGATCTCAATACAATGTTCTCCCCCTCTCTCATGGAGATCTATTCAATGTAATCTTCTTTTTGCGGTGAGTTTGTTGAGACCGATGAATTGTGGGTTTATGATCAAGATTATCTATGAACAATATTTGAATCTTCTCTGAATTCTTTCATGTATGATTGGTTATCTTTGCAAGTCTCTTTGAATTATCAGTTTGGTGTGGCCTACTAGATTGGTTTTTCTTGCAATGGGAGAAGTGCTTAGCTTTGGGTTCAATCTTGCGGTGTCCTTTCCCAGTGATGAGGGGCAGCAAGGCACGTATTGTATTGTTGCCATCGAGGATAACAAGATGGTTTTTTTTAATCATATTGCCTGAATTTATCCCTCTACATCATGTCATATTGCTTAAGGCGTTACTCCGTTTTCATTAACTTAATACTCTAGATGCATGCTGGATAGCGGTCGATGAGTGGAGTAATAGTAGTAGATGCAGGCAGGAGTCGGTCTACTTGTCTCGGATGTGATGCCTATATACATGATCATACCTAGATACTCTCATAACTATGCTCAATTACATCAATTGCTCAACAAAGTAATTCGTTCACCCACCGTAAAATACTTATGCTCTTGAGAGAAGCCACTAGTGAAAACTATGGCCCCCTGTTCTATCTTCATCATATTAATCTTCCAACACTTTGTTATTTCCTTTGCTTTTACTTTACTTTTATTTTACTTTGCATCCTTATCACAAAAATACCAAAAATATTATCCTATCATATCTATCAGATCTCACTCTCGCAAGTGACCGTGAAGGGATTGACAACCCCTTATCGCGTTGGTTGCGAGGAGTTATTTGCTTTGTGCAGGTACGGGGGACTCGCGCGTAGCCTCCTACTGGATTGATACCTTGGTTCTCAAAAACTGAGGGAAATACTTACCAATATTCATCAACATCTTCACGAGCACCATCTCATCTCAAACCCTAGTTCACCTCTATTAAATCTTTGTCCCAAAACCTGAGATTGGTACCTCTGGGTTGCTAGTAGTGTTGATTACATTTTGTAGCTAATGCTAGTTGGTATATTTGGTGGAAAATTAAATGTTCAGATCCTCAAGCATATTCAATACCCTACTGATCTTGAACATGAATATGATTTGTGAGTAGTTACTTTTGTTCTTGAGGACATGGGAGAAGTCTTGTTATAAGTAATCATGTGATGTTGGTATTCGTTCGATATTTTGATGATATGCATGTTGTTGCTTCCTTTAGTGGTGTCATGTGAACATCGGCTACATGAAACTTCACCATATTTGGGCCTAAGGGAAGGCACTGTGGAGTAATAAGTAGATGATGGGTTGCTACAGTGACCGAAGCTTAAACCCTAGTTTATGCATTATTCCATAAGGGGCTGATTTGGATCCATATGTTTCATGCTATGGTTAGATTTATCCTAATTTTTCTTTTGTAGTTGAGGATGCTTGCGAGAGGGGTTAAGCATAAGTGGGTTGCTTGTTTAATTAAGAACAACACCCAACCACCGGTCCACCCACATATCAAATTATCAAAGTAGTGAACATGAATCAACTAAACATGATGAACGTGACTAGAAGACAATTCCCATGTGTCCTTGAGAGCACTTTGCTTTATATAAGAGAACTTTCCGGCTTGTCCTTTGCTATAAAAAGGATTGGGATACCTTGCTACACCTTTTTTACAATTGCTACTTGTTACTTGTAACGAATTATCTTGCTACAGAACTATCTATGACTGCTACTTTAAGTACTTGCAGAGAATACCTTGCTGGAAAAACCGCTTATCATTTCCTTCTGCTCCTCATTGCATTCGACACTCTTACTTATCAAAAGGACTAAGATTGATCCCCTATACTCGTGGGTCATCAGGGCGACATGGGGGCGGGATGGGATGGAGAGAGGATGATGAGAGGGTTCTGGATCTGCTCTCTGTTATGGAGGAGGTGGCCGAAGGAGAGAGATTGAGCGGCGCCGGTGGAGCTCCCTCCTGCCGCGGGAGGTGCTCGTACATCAAGATGCAGATCAACTTATGAACTTTCTGCAGATGCATTAGAATCTTCGAGATCATCAGGTGTATGTGCAGCTACTCAATGGTCTTGTGTAGCATACTGATAACCCACAAGTATAGGGGATCACAACAGTTTTTGAGGGTAGAGTATTCAACCCAAATTTATTGATTCGACACAAGGGGAGCTAAAGAATATTCTCAAGTATTAGCAGCTGAGTTGTCAATTCAACCACACCTGAAAGACTTAATATCTGCAGATAAGTATTTAACAGCAAAGTAATATGGAAGTAACGGTAACGGTGGCAAAAGTGACAATAGCAGTTTTGTAGTGACTGTAACAACAATAGCAATGAAAGTAACTTAGCAAAGATCAATATGTGAAAAGCTCGTTGGCAATGGATCAGTGATGGATAATTATGTCGGATGGCATTCATCATGCAACAATTATAACCTAGGGTGACAAAAAACTAGCTCCAATTCATCAATATAATGTATGCATGTATTCTGAATATAGCCATACGTGCTTATGCAAAAGAACTTGCATGACATCTTTTGTCCTACTCTCCCGTGGCAGTGGGGTCCTAATGGAAACTAAGGGATATTAAGCCTCCTTTTAATAGAGAAACAGAACAAAGCATTAGCACTTAGTGAATACGTGAACACCTCAAACTACGGTAATCAACGAAAAGAGTCCAAATTATTGTCACCTTGGGGTATGCGGATCATAACTCGTAATAGGTGTCTACAACTTGCAAGATAGGATCAAGAACTCACATATATTCATGAAAACATAATAGGTTCAGATCTGAAATCATGGCACTCGGGTCCTAGTGACAAGCATTAAGCATAGCAAAGTCATAACAACGTCAATCTCAGAACATAATGGATACTAGGGATCAAGCCCTAACAAAACTAACTCGATTACATGATGAATCTCATCCAACCCATCACCGTCCAGCAAGCCAACGATGGAATTACTAAGGCACAACGGTGAGCATCATGAAATTGGTGATGGACGAAGGTTGGTGATGATGATGGCGACGAATCACCCTCTTTGAAGCCCCGAACGGACTCCAGATCTACCCTCTCGGTGAAGAACAGGAGGTGGCGGCGGCTCCGTATCATAAAACGCGATGAATCCTTCTCTGTGATTTTTTCTCTCTGCGGATGTGAATATATAGAGTTGGAATTAGGGTCGGAGGAGGTCCAGGGGGCCCACAAGCCACCAGGCGCCTGGGGCGCCTAAGCTTGTGGCCAATGGGTGGACCCCTTTGGTTGATTCTTTCGTCAGTATTTTTTACATATTCCAAAAATATTCTCCGTAAATTTTCAGGTCATTCCGAGAATTTTTATTTCTGCACAAAAATAACACCAAGGCAATTCTACTAAAAATAGCGTCAGTTTGGGTTATTTCTATTCGAATCATGCAAATTAGAGTCAAAAATAAGGGCAAAAGAGTTTGAAAAAGTAGATACGATGGAGACGTATCACATACATGGACCACAATGGAAATCAAAGAGCTAAATTTTGAATTGGGCACCTAAAATGAATTCTATGTCCAAACTATGTATTTTCACTATCAACAAATATTATGTATGTGTGGCATTCACGTGTATGATGGACGTGCATGGATTTTCATGAGTTTGAGGGTCTGGATTTGAGTGTGTGGTTGTTTGACATGCCAAATGAGAGGTTGTCCAACGTTGTCCGTAGAAGCGTTCAGACGCCTGTAGGCATATAGTGGGTCGGATTCACCAAGTCCGGCTGTAGATGCTCTTAGTTTGTAAGGGCATCTCCAACGACAACGCTAAAAACCTCCGCATCCGTCCATGGAGAGGGGGGCCAGGTCTGCGAACACGGATGCGGGAGGCAGCCATCCAACACTAGCTGCATACATTTTCACAACAACTCAGACCAACCGGACGAAATTCATGCAAACAAAGTGTGGATTTCATGCAAACTAGACCGATTTCATACAAACATAACGGATTTCGTACAAAACAGACGCAAAAAGTTACATTTTGGAAATAATTTAACTAAAAAGTTAAAACTATGTGCACGTATGGTCGCGCGGAGCTCCACTCCGACGACACGGATACACTACACTAGTCTATAGCCGGCCGCCGCGGATCCCTCCGTCACTGGATTGTCGGGAGTCCCGGAGGTATATTCTTCCCCCGTATCTTCGCTATGTCTGGTTGTGCCCCTCATCAGAGTGTGGCGAAGAGGGTGCTTCAGGTGGAGGGGAAGGGTGCTTCCATGGACGCTCAGGCAAGGGTGGTCTAAGATAAAGAAGAAACCGGGCACGTCACATGCTGTACAAGCCGGCAACGCGCTGGAGGTGGCTTTCCTGGGACCCAAGTGGCGGCGGCCTGCCGTGTTCTACTTTCCCTTGAAGTTGCCAGCAGACATCGATGCGGATGCGTTGGCCACCGACTCGTGGATCCTCCGTGCACCCGCTTTCTTTCTCCGTCTCCATGGCGCGGCTACGCGCGTGTCGACTGCGGAGGCACAGTCATAGGGGCTGGAGGGCGGTACGACGCGGCCTCGTCCATGCCCGTGCCGCCGTGCTCCCCTCCGTGCCTGCCTGGAGCAACTTGCCACTCCTCCACGAGCAGGCTTGGAGCGGCGAGTTGCTGAATCATGCGCCGGATTGAGGCGGCAACTTGCTCCGGCGGCCTATGGGAGGGAGGTGGAGCAGCAAGTTGGCTAGCTCGTATCCGCCGGGCTCGGCGGGCCACCATGTCGGCTTTTATGACGGAGAACTCCGCTTCCTGCCCGTCGGATGCCATCGAAATGGTGGAGAAAATGGTGAAGGAGGAGATGGGGGGAGCCGCGGACGGGTGCAAGAATCACACCCGTCCGCGGCTCCCCCCATCTCCTCCTGCCATTGTTTAAATAGAGGGCGGACGACAGGAGCTCGGTCGGTGTGGCGTTTAATGTCGGGCCGCTCCTGAACGGTCGTCTGGCCAGAGTAGGTTTCTCGGCTTCCACGCGGGGTTAATGGGGGTTTATGAATGCGGTGAAGAAGCGTGTTCACCGGGACGTGCAGCGGGCGACGCCCTCGACCGACACGCTGCTTCTATGGTGGAGGTAGTGAGAGGTCATGTCCGCCCTGAGCCGTCTTCAATGTGGAGCAGCGCGCTCTACAGCGGCACAAATGCGGGCAGCTGGTGTCGGGCGGGCGCATGCACGGGAGGAAGAGGGTTTTTTTGGTGGGTCATGGCGTTCAGAAGCGGGCTTGGGAACGGTCCGGACTCCCATAAACCTCCCCCACTTTTGTCTCCGGTTTGCGGGAGAAATCGCGCTCGGACCGCTCTACGAACCGATACAGGTCAGCGTTGGATGGCTTCCGCGATGCGGACAGTTGCGGAAGGTTTACGGGTCCACCTTGGATATGCCCTAAGAACCTAAGAGCATCTCCCGCGCTTCAACAGCCCCTGTGCCACTTTTTTTCGCACCAACGCCAAAACCGCCAGCTGCGCCCGGACGCCGAAATCACGGTTCGGCCCGCTTTTGGGCCCGCGATCGCAGTCAAACCGGCGACTGGGGCGCCGGGGCTCCAGCTAAGGGAAAAGCACGGCTGGCCCACACCGCCAGGCGAAAAGTCAAGTTTTTCTTCCCCGACTCGCCTCCCACCTCCCGCGCACTCGGCCGCCAACAGCTGTATCCCGGCGCCGCCCACCGCCCTTCACCTCTAGGTAGCCAATCCCCGCCGGAAAAAGAGCAAAGGTTCGCCGAGGCAACCCCTCCACCAGCAATGGCGTTTTCCCGCCGTTCCGGGCGGAGGCGGTTTAAGCGGTACGCGCCCACCGGGCGCAAGGTGTTCGGTGATTTGCCTGGCTCGGTGATGGACTCAGACGACGAGGAAGCGCTTGCCGCGCTGCTGGAGGAGGAAGCCGAGGTCGACGTCCAGGAAGATGAACATCTCATGGTGCCCGCCGCCCTCACCCGGCTGTTGGCGAGCAATGAAAAGCCGCGGCGAGGTGGCTCGGCGCCGGGGTGGATGAAAGCAAAGAACCAGCATCGTCTCAAAGGCTACTGCATGCTCTACTCCGACTACTTCACCGATGCTCCACTGCACGACGACAAAACATTTCGGCGCCATTATCGGATGAGCCGAAAGCTCTTCTTCAGGATTGTGAATTCCATCCGAGAGTTCGACAGCTACTTCAAGTGCAAGATGGATTGCACCGGCAAACTTGGATTCACCTCGATCCAGAAGTGCACGACAGCGATGAGGATGCTTGCATCACGGAGCTCGGTGATTCACTCGGCGACTATGGGCGCATGGCCGAGTCCACCACCATTGAGTGTTTCTACAAGTTCTCTCGGGCAGTGGTGGCAGTGTTTGGACCGCAATACTTGCGAACACCCAATGCGGAAGACACTGCTCGGATCCTAGCACAAAATGCAGCAAGAGGATTTCCTGGGATGCTTGGAAGCATCGATTGCATGCATTGGAAATGGAAGAACTGCCCATTTGCTTGGCAGGGGATGTACAAAGGTGCCAAAGGCGGTTGCAGTGTGGTACTTGAGGCGGTGGCGACACAAGACCTCTGGATTTGGCACTCCTTCTTTGGTATGCCAGGAACTCACAATGACATCAACCTGCTGCAGTTCTCCCCTGTCTTTGCCAAACTTGTTGAAGGTCATTCTCCTCCGGTGAACTTCGAGGTCAATGGGCCACACTACAACAAGGGGTACTACCTAGCTGATGGCATCTATCCGAGATGGTCTACATTTGTGAAGACTATCTCAAACGTTGTGTCAGGAGGCAAGAAGTTCCACTTTGCCAAGGTGCGTGATGCTTGCTGGAAGGATGTCGGCGGGCATTTGGTGTGCTCCAATCTCGATTTCTGCTGTCGGTACCACCTTTCGGACACAGTCGAAAGATCAAATGTGGGAGATCATGACTTGTTGTGTCATCTTGCACAACATCCTCATCGAGAGCGAGCAAGAAGAGCCAGTGTTTGACACTGAATCATACTACAGACAGGGTCCTCTAGCCGAAATTGATCACAAGTTACCGGCAACCTGGACTGCCTACCTCAGTATGTGTCAGGAGATCCGAGACCCACAGGTGCACCATCAACTGCAGCAGGATCTGGTGGAGCTATGGAGGCTCAAGGGCGACGCCGGGCGTGACATGTGATGAAATATGAGTTTTTTTTTGTTGAACTATATATTTTATATTGAACTATTTGTTCTTGCATTATTTTGTTGAACTATTTGATTTTCTGTGATGTACTATGTGATAAAAAATATTTATGTTAAGAATTCAACGCCGAACCACACTGAGTATGGGCCGATTCTCGCCCATATGGGGCCTTTATTCGCTGAAAGTGGGCCGAAAACTGGGTCAATATCGGCGCCTGGGGGTGACGGCTGGACGCCCAACCTCCCACAGTGCCGATTGTACTGCCGGCTCGCCCCCAGGCGGCGATTTTTATGCCTCCGGGGAAGGGGGGGGGGGGGGGGGCGAACGGCTGGAGATGCTCTAAGTTGTGCTACCTTGGTCTATGTTAGAAACCAGACGCTCGATGTGCCTATTCTCTAAAATAACATTAAAGTGACATGATATATGTTAGGGAGAAAAAGGGGAGCAGTTCCCAGTATGCTGTATCTATGGCAGGGTGGCCACTTGGTGATGATCCATCACAATTCACAAACTTTGCTCTATCTCCTGCAATTGACAAACCTCTATCTCCACATGACAGGAACTAAGACCCGTGAGCCGTGACACACTTGCATAGTTTTTCTTTTTGGCGGGTACACACTTGCATAGTTAAGCATGTGACCCTTTAAACCATCCACATATCCTTTTCCTCCCGGACGTCAGGACGAGAGGAGCCTTCCAATAATACACCATAGACTACAAGCCTCAGGTTTACTATATTCGACCTTTTCTTGTATTCTCAGTCATGGATTGATGCATTGTGTAGTGGAGTCAAGACTCCCTTTTGCCGCAAGGAAGGAGCCTAGCAGCAGCTAGCTACTTGTTTATGGTCCACTTTTTTTTTCTTTCTTTAAAACTTCTACTAGAGACTCTCATCCATAGGTTTGTTGACCAACATATAAATAATGATTGCTTGGATACTCAATTATTTGATATTGCACGGCCCAATAATTTGCCGAGCATTAATGTTCGATTCATCGACCTTGGCTTCGCCGTGATGCCGCAAAGTCATTCGGGGGTATTTGGGCATCATCTCTGATCCTAATTAATCATGCACACGTCCCTTTAGATCATGATGACGGCAACACTTAACTGTCTCCTGAAACAAACATAAACCGGCAACTTGAAAGAACTATATGCAGCATAATTTGTTCAAGTTTTCGCCGATTGCCACCAACAAAGTGACCACTCGACTGTCGACACCAGATACTGACGAGTTGTGATCGCTGCCTAAAATAACCTGCAACGGTCAAATCAACATAAGCGACCCAAAGATTATGGTAAGGGTTAGTTGAGGATGATGAGATCCAAAGGTATGCTTTTGTGAATCGGAAGGGGAAGCTCATGCATACCCAGTGGCCAGTGCAAAATCTCGTCTGGAATAGGCCTATGTGAAACCATAAGTTCAGTCAAATCTGAGTTTTGCGCTCCTCGAGCTTGTCAAATCTGGTGAAGTTCTATCTTGAATCCTTCTCAAAATAATTCTTCCCAAAATCATGCTGGACGACCCAAACCACCCGAGGAGTCGGATCCCATAGCCTCAAAGAGAAGAGCCAGATGAAATCATGCATGTGCCAAACGACCCTACTTGATCTTTGAAGGAAAATGTTTATCTTTACCGAAAGAACAAGAGCTCCAAATTAAAGCACAAAACTGCATTGAACAAAAAGGGTTCTTGTCACGCAAACGCAATACAAAACTGCATTGGACAAAAGGGGTTCTTGTCACGCAATTGTTATAGCACATACATATGCAATCTGAACTCAAGATGGGTACGTGCACGGATGTAAAGAAATGAAAAGTTTATGATGACTAAGCAAGCATGCGCGGCGCAACATAAAATTTACTGATGACTAGGCGATTGTTCGGTTTGCGATTATTCAAGTTGGAAGCAGTTGCGTTGCGACCAATGGTGTCATGCGGTTAAGGACTGAAAACAACAGTTATTTTTGGAGCATCGTCATGTCAAAGCCACCCCACCGATTCAATTGGAAGAGTTCTTGTCTTCACTAATTAACTAGATGTGTGGATAGAATAGCTCTGCACAAGGGGAGGAGCCCTTCAGAAGTGAGACCCTGTACAATAATACATCACTCTGGAGCTAGCTAGAATCACAAGTTTACTGCTTCTATGTGCACAATTGAATAATCCCTCTTTAAAAAAATATAAGACTTTTTAGATCATTTAGGACATCTCCAACGGCGACTTGTAAATTTTCTTCCGCATCCGCCCGCGGACATGGATGACCAGCCCATGGACATGGATGCATGAAACCACCATCCAACTGTAGCCGCACACATTTCAAGCTCCTTTTCAACAAACCCGATAAAATTCATACAAACACGCCCGGATTTCATACAAACATGACGGATTTCATTAGATTTCAAATATTTAGAACAAAGAATAAACCGATCCGACCCTAAACCTATCCTACGGCAGCGGTGCACGGCATCCAAGCCCTTCCCATCCTTCATCCGCCGTCTTCATGAACACCGGCGATAAGACTGATGAAGTGAAGTTGTGGTCTTCAGCGAGGAAGAGTAGAACACCGGAGACGGACTGGCCCACATGGGACACAAGGCCCTGCCGCCTCCCGTGCCCTACTCATCCTCGGAGGAGTCCACGCCTTGTCTGTTGCCGATGGACGTGAAGTCCGCGATGGAAATGGTGCCGCCCACCCTGTCGTTATCCCATCGGGCTGTCGGAGTGTTCATCGGCGGCACGTAGGAGCCGCAGCTAGCGTTGTTCTCCTCCGCGGTCGCCTGGAATTGCGCCTCGGCGGCGGCCACTTCCTGGTGAACGTTCATCGGCGGCGCGTAGGAGTTGCAGCTGGCGTTGTTCTCCTCCGCGATCGCCTGGAACTGCACCTCGGCGGCAACCACTTCCTGGTGAACAGCGGCTTGAGCGCGGACGACATCGTAGATGGCACGCTACTCCGCGACGAAGTTAGGGTTCACCATGGCCATGGCTGCCACGGCCACCTCGCTCGCGTGCTCGCCGTAGATCTAGCCCTCCTCCAGCCGGTGCTGCTCCAGGAGGAACATGTTGTACCATTGTTCCTCATGCGCCTGCTAGAACGCCGACATAGGCGCTGGCGCAGGCTGCACCTCCGCCATGGTGGCGTTGTAGTGCGCCTGCGCCTGCTCCATGGCGAAGCCGGCACGCACAGGTGCGGGAGATGGGGCGGTGTCGTCGGAGGCTCATGCGAGCTGGCCGGCAAGCTGGCCTCGATACGCCTGGCATGACGGCTCTGCCAGGCGGCGGCAAGGGGGGCCACGACGTTCTTCATCTCCGTGAAAAGGCTCTCCCACATAACTTTGCTGCCTGCATTCATGGCGGATGCAGTGCAAGGGAGGAGGATGGGGAGAGGCTTGTGGTGTGGTGTGGAGTTAGCCGGGTGTGTCCTCCTTTAAATAGGGGATTCCGGTGAGGCAAGGCATCTGGGTTCGTCAACGCACGGCGCCAGAGTAGGTTTCTCGGCCGGCGAGCCTGCTTAATTGCGGCATACGGACGGATGGGGCATTAAACGAGCGTGGTAGATATCCGTCCCGTCCCGTCCGGTAACGTCTCTCCGACAATGAACAGGCGTGGAAACCAGAGACGCATCACAGACAGTCCCCTCAGCCGGCGCGCCGCTTCAATGGCGGAGGCAGTGAGAGGTCATATCCGCTCTGGGCCGACTTTAATGTGCAGCGGGCGCTCTACAGCGGCATGAATGTCGTCATCTGGCGTCAGGGGGAAACGCAAGTGAACGAAGAGGAGGGGGTTTCGATGGGCCAGGGCGGTCAGAAGCGTGCTTGGTTGTCGTCCGCACGCCCGCAAAGCACCCCACGTTTGTCTCCGGTTTACCGGAGAAAGTACGTCCGGACCCGCTGCGGACCGATACAGATTCGTGTTAGATGGCTTTCTGCGGTTCAAACAGTGTGGTCCGGATCATATGCGGGGGGTTAAAGAGTTGACGTTAAAGATGCTCTTACAAAAAGATTAGTTCATATATAAGCATTTATGTAACAACAAAGGAAGCTAGGGTCACATGTATCGTCCGTCAGTCGAGGAGGGCAGGAAATAACAGGCTAAAATTGGTGGCGTGGAGTGTAGACAACTCGTAGCAAATTTATTTAACAACTCGTAGCAAATTGGTGAAGCGAGAAAATATCCTATGATACAAGTATCACATGATACCATGTTTCAAAACTCAGATTTTTTTTTCAAAATATTACAAAAAAATTATAAGTGTTCAGAAGACACATGTCTACTAACCTAAAAAATCAGATCCAAAATTGAAACACACATTGAGAAATAAAAAAGACAAATTCTACATGAATAGTGTCACAAAAGACAAAAGCAAAGATGGCGCTATTCACATGTAGATTTGTCTTTTTTGTTTCTTCATGTATATTTCAAATTTGAATTTTTTTAGGGATGGTAGACAGATGTCTTGTGAACATCCATAGTTTTTTTTTCGAAATTTTTTAAAGCACAAAATTTGAGTTTTTAAATGAGGTATCATGGTATCTTGTGTGCTTGGTATCACTGGATATCTTAACTTGGTGAAGCAAGGTGAAAGCAGGCAAGCAGGCAGCGCTGTACTACCTGGAATCATGTTGATCTCATTGGCTACGCTTAGTTTAAGCGCCGACCAATCGATCCCTGCTGCCGATTAAACTTGATGCCAAAAGGGGACCTAATTTCGTCCACCAAAGTTGCGGTAGGGATCGCCTTTTCTGTTTTAATTTGTCTTGGTCGGGCCGTCTTTTTTGGATACCCACATAGGACGAATGGGCACCTTTTATTGTCTTGTTAGTGTCATGTATTTTTGTCCATGAGAGAAGAGAGCACGGGCACGACTTTGCTAAGTCAATTTATCTCAATAGATGGTGCAGCTGCAGCTTAGCCAGGGTAGGAGTGAGTGTGCATGAGCGTTTGTGTATGTATTATGTTTGCAGAAAGAAAAAGCTTAGGCACGATAAATGATCTATTTTTGATGGAAGTAATGGACCTATTTTATGGACTAGTAGAAAATTATGTCTTCATATTGAAGATTTTTTTCTGTTCTTATCGAAATTTGAGGTGTTGGCTGTTCTTGTTTTTATTTTTTTGACACTTCAAACCTTCTTTATTCATTTATCAGAATGGTTGCATCGTTTACAGGAATTATAGCCATCGGGGCCAAATCTAGCCAAGTATTTGGAGTAGAGAACCTAGCCAAGGTAGCTAACTCATGCACTACAGTACTATTACATTTCCCATGACAGTGTTCATATATGACATGAGTAAACTCTAGGGACATGAAATAAGAGCCTGTTCGGTTCACGGGAATAGAGGAAACTTCAAAGGGTATAGTTCCACAGGATATTTTTTTTACCTTAGATGTGTTTGGAGTAAAGGAATGGTGAACAGTAAAACATAAGAAAGTTCTCGTATTCCTACAGATTTTACGGGATTTGCAACATCTACTCAGAACAAACTTTTTCCCTGAAACCCGAGGTGATGCATGGGAAGGGAGCATGCAGCGGATTAAAAATTTTGAACTAGTCCATGGGCCGAGATTAGAGAGACAGGGTCAGTTTGGTATGCTTCTATAGCGTGTGATGCCTGGGCTAGACCCTCCACGAAAGTTCTTGAGGCAGTTCTTTTGGGCAATTCTCCCATTGACCCCCTCCCCAGCTTCTTCCAGAATTGCCACTTCATTTTTTTTACAATTCCTAACTAATTAGACCTTAACTAGATAGAAATTGTAAAAAAAAAGGAGTGACAATTTTGGGAGAAGCTGGGGAGGGGGTCAATTCTGAGAGAATTGCCCAAAAGAACTGTTCCTCAGTTTGCTGCATGTCCACAAGAGAATGGGACAAAAAAGAATGAGACAAAGCGGTTAGCCTGACTGAAGGACGAGGCAACGAGGTTTGTCTGATCCAGGCGACCAATTTTGACGCCTGGGTATGCATGGCTGTAATTATATATGTTAATCCTAAGGCTACAAAAGACGAGGCGGATGAAAATAAATAGCGACAACTTAGACTCCACCAAGCCAGGCCTTAAATTAAACACTTCTTCCTATGCTGGCCTGTCCAGGTAAAAAAATCCAAATTCTCATGCGCAAACCAGGCACCAAAAAGTCCTAGCCATGCTTTCCAAGAAACCAACCAAACTGCACCACAGTGCACATCCTGATATTTTTTTTGAAAAAAGCACTGCTTTCCATTGAATTGGGCCCATGATTCCTCTGGCACATGACCGCTCATCCGAATGCATCGTTGTAAGCTTTCCTCTGGTTTTTTGTTCCTCGGTTTTGTAGCTGCAGTCATCTTCTATTCCTACACATGCTTTCAGTCCTATGCTTTGGATACCTCTAGGCCGAACGCAGCCTAACAATCATAAAAAATAACACTAGTTGTTGATGATGAGTACCTCTCTTGCATCATTAAAACCACATCAATATTGTCTCGAGTTGATCTCAATTTTATTACTATCAATTTTATGCATCAAATTTATGCCAAACCTCAGTGCTAATTGCTAAGGCCTCTGTCGTGAAAGCATCATAAGGTTGGATAAGGGAATTCCCTATTTGCCACATATTGTGGCAAACTTCAAGTGCTTCGCACAGGGCAAGTGGCCGAGCAACGCGATTGGCTGATCCATTTGTGTAGATAGCGTAGGTAATACACCATCCAGTTCTGAGAACCTTCAAGAAGGTTCCCTGAACTAGTTTTCGTTTCTTTTATCGGTTTTCTGTATTTTTGTTTCTCTGTTCCCTTTTCTTCTTACTTTTTTAATATTTTTTCTATTTCTTTTCATTTTTGTTTTCCATTTTCGTTTCTTTTTATTTTTCAAGTTTATTTTCTAAGAAAACATCATGTTTCCATAAAATGTTTCGAAATTTAACAAATGGTGTGTTTCTAGAAAAATGTTCAAAATTTAAAAAATACACTTTTTTTAAATTTTATTCATAAATTCAAATAATCTTAGCCTTTTTCAAAAAATATATTCAGGGATTTCAAGAAATGTTTGTGTTTTAGAAAAAATCCCAACTTTTCAGAAAATGTTCGTGATTTTAAAAAATGTTCACAAATTTCAAAAAAATGTTCGTGTTCTCAATTTTTGGGGGAGTTTAAAAAAACCCCGTTAAAAAATTTATTCACAAATTTTCGGAAATGTTTGTGTTTTCAAAAATAAATCTGGAGTTTCAAAAAAAATTCCTCTTTCAAAAACCATTCACAATTTTTTATTTTTTTTGTATTTTCAAATTTTGTTTGGGAGTTTCTAGAATTTTTTGTGTTCCAAAAGTTGTTCATTTTTCCAAGTTTTGTTTGTAATTTCAACTGTTCTCACTTTAAAAAAATGTTCGCATTTTCGAAAGGAAATCAAAACTTTCAAAAATGTTCATAAATTTCAAAAAATGTTCTTGTTTTATGAAAATGTTTGAGTTTTATTTTATTTTGTTCGTAAATTTGAAAAGTGTTCATGTTTCGTAAAACATTCATGTTTGTTTTATTTAAAAATGTTTTGCGTTAAAAAATTCAGAAATATTTGGATATGTGATGGGGTTGGTTCTTATGTTTGCGGTGCTATGTAACCAAGAACGCTTGCTAGCTCAACTGTTAGTAGCAGCTCAGTTGTAGACAATGATCTTGTGTTCGATTCTTCATGAGTGTGGCCTTTATTGGAGCGCGACAGTACCCGTGCGCTGTTGGTCGCTAGCTTCATGGGTCGGCCCAGTCAGAAATCTACATGTGGATTAGGTCGGCCTTTTTTTAGTGGTAAAGCCAAATTTTATTCATCAAAAGTCACATTGTGTGGGATACAGTTCAGATTATAGAGTTGGCCAAGCCAGACATGGCGTCTCTCATATAGCGAAAGAGAATACTTGCCTAGACTATGTGACTATGCATTAGCAGCACAACACTCAAAATTAAAATTACATTGGAACTGAGTTGCTTGAAGAAGAATCTCACAAATGATAGAACCATATCTCACATGGCCGCCTTTGTTGATATGTGTAATGACTTGTTTAGAATCAAAAGCAACAACAAAGCTATGTGGATGAAGATCCTCAGCTAGGTCAAGAGACTCTCGACATGCGATAGCCTCTAGGGTGGCTGGATCATCCACTCCAGCGATGACCAAAGCTGAGCTGCCCAAATAATTTCCCTCTGTGTCTCGGCATACTGTGACAACTGATCCTCCCTGTCCATTGTGGGCACCAGCGTCCACATGGATCTTGGCGAACCCTAAGGGTGGTGCTCGTGGAGCTCTCCCAGCTTGCCCCGTCATAGGAACCCTTTGTACTGAAAGTCTTTGAGGTTCTTTGATCATATCCAGCTCATCAATGAATCTCTTAATAAAAGCATGGGTCGCTTGTGGAGTTTGAAAATTTCCCTCATGGATTACATTGCACCTTGCCGACCATGGCCCATTGCGTGACAGATAGGAGCACGAAGAGATTATGAGGCAATGAATCCATAAGACCGAATAGCCATTGCTTTGCACTTGGCTCGCTCGTAGCAACTAGTTGTTGAGCCAAATCATCATCCACCAGAGCCCGAATCCACCTCGCGGCAGTACCGTTAATCAGAGAGTGCCTCCATGAGTATGGAGCTCCACACAATCCACATGAACTGTTATCTGCCATATGTCTATGTGCTCCAATATCCTCTATTGGTAAAGAGTGCTTCGAGAGAAGAGCTGGAGGAGCCCGACCGGCCATCAAGCCACGCCTCCCGTCGTTGTCTCGTGGAAACAAGCACCCGGTAGGTAGATTTCACAGTGAAATTTCCATGCTTTTCAAAATTCCAAGACCAAGTCAGATACATTCCATGTGCACAGCGGAATTTCCATGACCGTTCGAATATCCATAGGCAAGAAGGATTCTTGCAAAGTTGTACGTTCCATGTGGCGGAGGTGGCATCTATAAGTTCAGAGACAAGCAATGGAAGGTTCACGAGGAGGCACCCGTATGGTTTCATCATTTCATCTCTCGGCAACCAGCTGTCCTCCCAAATATTAGTTGTTCCACCGTTGCCAATTCTTTTAATAAACCCTTGCTTTAGAACATCTCTCCCCTCAATGATGGACCTCCATATTTGACTTGCGTGTGATCCCAAGGAGGCATGCAATATTGATGTATCTGGAAAGTAAACACTCTTTAGCAGGCGGGCACTTAGAGAATCCGGAGACTGTATCAGGTGCCATGATTGCTTAGGTAATAAGGCTAAGTTGAAGATCTCGGTATCTTTGAAGCCAAGGCCACCCACCCCCTTTGGTTGATTCATTGTTTTATATGAAACCCAATGTCGTTTGTGCTTCCCCTCTCTCCTTCCCCACTAAAATTTTCTAATCAACATATTCAAGTGTTCACAGAGCCCTCTAGAAAGTTTGAAACATGACATGGAGTATACTAGGACGGCGTGAGCTACCGCTTTGACTAACACTTCATTTCCTGCCAATGATATAGTGTTTTCAATCCAACCCTGGATCTTACTGCATAGACAGTCCTTCAAATATTTAAAGGCCCCATTTTTAGAGCTTCTAACATCAGATGGCATCCCCAAATATTTCTCATTGAGGGTCTCATTTGGCACATTGAGCACAGCCTTAGAGGCGCTAAAACTCCCAAGACACATCTCCGTCGACTAATGTGCTACATGCTATGAGTGAAAGAGTAGGCAAAATTTTAAAATAGTTTAGGAATGTTCAAAAATTGGAAAATGGTTTAAAATGAAAACAGGAAAACAAAAGAAAACAGAAATTCAGAAAAGACATAAAGATAACCACATACAAAAATAATAACCAAACAAACAAAAAATAGAAACACAATAAACTAAATAAAAATGCTGAAAGAAAACCACTAGACTAACTGCTGTTCATACCACTGAATTGTAATTTTTAGCTTCTCCCTTTGTCGCATAATATAAAATGTTGTTACAAAAAATATATATATATAAATACATTGGTTTTAATAACATCTTATATTATAGGACCAAAAGAGAATATTCTTTGCTACCAGCAAAGTTAGGAAATTCACCACCTAGGCCTAGTCCAAAAAGAATTGGGCCGAACCTGTCACAGTGTCAAATGAATAAGCTAGCTTTGAATTCCCTATATTGATGTGGGAGCATATCTCGCTTATACCGAGATACTTGCTCTCCTCGCCTGAAGATTCTCTTGCTCGCGTCCGTATTGGGTCGGGTTATTTCTTTTTTTAACACTGGCAACTTGCTCGGGTTTCACTCGAGTGTGCTTGTTTACTCGGGCTCGCTCATAGCTTTTCTGCATTTTTTTCTTTTTCTTTTTCACTTTTGGTTTTCCTTTTCCTTTTTTCTCTGTTTTTCTTGGGCATTTTTTAGTTTTTCACTATTTTCTTTGTTTCTTTCCTCAGTACCCTTTTGATTTTTCACCAATTTCCTCGGTTTTTCTTTTTTCTTCATAAAATTTTTCCTTCTTTTTTACTTTCTTGGGTTTCAATTTTTTCGTTGTTTCTTTATCATTTTCAACGTTTTCATTCTTATTGCACATGTTTCTTTAGTTTCCTTTTTATATTTTTTTTCATTGGCTTCTTTTGTCTATTTTTTGCTTTTCATTATATTTTTGTTTCTTTCGGTCTTCATTTTACATTTTTCAGATATGTCAAGATAATTTTTAATACACCTTCTGACATTTTCAATTACAATTTTAATATATTTTTAATACTTGGTCAACATTTTTATGTAGGTATTTTGGGGAAAAAATCAAATGCTGAATTATTTTCAAATACAAGATTAATATTTCTTCAATATGTGTTCAACTTCTTTTTACACATTTCAACATTTGCAAATGCTTAATTAACAATTTTCAAACACAATATTGAAATTTTGAATACATATTCAACATTTCTTCTATACAGGTTTAACATTTTTCAAATGCTTGATTTCGGTTTTTCAAATACTAGTTTACATTTCTTTCAAATGTTTAATTAACATTTTTTTCAAATACATGATCAAAATTTTCCACACACATTGTATTTTTTTTGTACATTTTTATATACATGAGAAACATTTTCTTCATACATATTTAACATTTTTTATATCATAGGTTAAAATATTTGAATATGTAGTCAATATTTTTTTATACAAACTTTCAACGTTCTTCAAATGCTTGATTTACATTTTTCAAATATATGATTAACATTTTGTAATAAATGTTCAACATTTTTTTCTATATACATGTGATCATTTTCAAATGCTTGATTAACAACTTTTAAATACAAGTTTGACAATTTTGAATTTCATGTTCAACATTTTTTGTATACACCTTTAATTATTTTGATATCTTTATTAACATTTTCCAAATACTTGTTCAACATTTTTTAAAGCTTTATTAAAGTTTTTAATACATGATCAACTTTTTGACACACATTATATATTTTTTGTATAAATGAGAAACATTATCTCTATACGCATTAACATTTTTTGAATGCTTGTTGAACATTTTTTTCAAATTTTTTATGTAAAGTGTTTTTTAATATATTTCATGAAAATATTTAAAAATATAAATGAAAGTAAGAAAGAAGAAAGAAAAAATAAAATGAAAAAACGAGGTCGTCGCTGCCCGCGCGGCTGGGCCGGCCATTTCAGGAGGGACCTGACACGAGAGCGAATAGGCAAGCCCATTAGGAGGTAAACAAGCTCCAGAAAAGTGAAAAGATAACTAAAAAGTCATGCGCAAGCAAGGGCTCGAAATTGCAACCTTCCTCTCGTGAATGAGTGCTACTAACTGATCAAACTGGTAAGTTCTAGTAGTAAATTAGAGGCGCGATAGTTAAAGTATTCCATTCTTTTGAAAAAAAAATGAAAAATATACACTGAACATTGATAATATCCGTTGAACATTTTCTTATTATACGTTGAACATTTTAAATAATACATGATGAACTTTTTGTATTGTACAATGAACTTTTTAAATATATGATCAACATTTTTGCAAAATATGAATATATAATATGCAATAAAGAGAAGAGAACAGAAAAAGGAACAGAAACAGAAAAAATAATAGACAAAGAAGAAGAAGAAAATGAAAGGAAAATAAAAAAGCAGAGCAGAACAAATGAAAACCGAAGAAAACAGTGAAAAAAAACTGGAAGCGAAAAAGAATAGAAGAGAAAAATGAAAAACAAACGCGGAGAAAACAGCGAAGGAAACAGCATCCAAGGAGGATAGCACACAAAATCCGTACATCGGCAGTCCCAAGTGGTGACTCGCTTCAGGGAAGCCGCGGCTCCTTGATGCACGCACGCGTCAAAAGGAACCGCCACGTCTCGCTATAAGCGAGACATAGCGCTACCCCTTTATTCCCTCCTATCTGCGAGGTATAGGCGGAGAAACGCCCACTCCGGCTCGCCTGGGCCAGGCCCATGTTAGGCTGTGAGCTTTTTTCATTTTATGTGGTTTTATATTTTGCATATTTAAAATAAAAAATGCAAATTGGTTTAAAAAGAAAATATATACTTCATTTGTAAAGAAATATAAGAGTGTTTTCTTTGCGGAGGGAGTAGTACGGAAAATGAATAAAATAGCAATGTATGGTAGTGATGCATAACTCGAAATGACTAAATACTAGACCTAGAACATTATTGCGACACACGAGGGCAAATTGTGCCTAGAAGGAGAGTACCTTAAAATTGCTTAAAATCAAGAAACTATGAGGAGCTTTGGAAAAATTCAGATTCGTCCATACAAAAAGATGTTTGTTGTGTATTTAAAAAATGCTCGTCGTCCATTAGGAAAAGCATTTACCACATATTTGTGAAAAATTTCAGCACATATTTGGAAAATGTTCATCATGTACTTATAAAATATTCATCACATATTTTAAAACTTTCAACATGTATTGAAAAATGGTCATCGAATAACAAAATGCTCATACATATATTTATGTATCTATACCTACTAATAAAGGGTGGACTTTTTTTTGCCCGTCCATCAAGTAATTGACCTTAAAGTTGCCACAAATTACCCCCAATGCCACTGGTAAGTGCAAAAAACAATTTGTTTCTTTCTTCATAAGTTGTTTCATCGATAGTGGCCTTTGTTTCATGTGCAGCGAGCCAGTGATCTCCTCATGCATCATGAGCACACAGGCACCCCACTGGCTAGAGCCTCACTCTTCCACCCAGGAGACCTGGGTCCGATTCCAACTTCTCCACTTTTCCTCCCTTTTCTCTCTGAATTCTGGTGGGCGTATGATATAGCTGGTTCGCCCGGGCGCCGGTTAGACGATGGGCTGCACAATGTTATAATTTTGGCCCGACTACTCTCTGTTTACATTTCTTTGCTTTTTTTTGGCAGATTCAAATGCTTTTCAAAATATTCATATATTTCAAATCCTAACTCCAAATAAATCTAACATGTCATTTATGGGCATCCCTCAGTAAAATGTGTAGATTCCAAATATGTTTTTATCTTGGATGTTAATCATTTCTAAAATTACTCTTAGGGTGCAACCTTAATTAATACCTTCTTTGGAAATGCCTATTATATATGTTTCCTACCCCCATTTTAATTAAGTATATATATGATAGTTTGATGCTCTCACAAAAGCTATTATTGGCATCATAGGCGATGTTGATTCCTACCAACTACCATATGCTAAAGTTTACAATAGGTACAAAATCATCCTCTCTATTATGCATAGTGTAGAATAACCACCCGCTATATGATGATGTGCACTAAATAGCTGGTACGAGTTTTATGTAAACCAGTAGATTAATGTTGATTTTCATACTTTTGAAATTGTGTCCATAAAGAATTTTTTTAAGAATATTGATGCTGATATGCAACCTTGCACATTTGGTATGCATGCCCTAGATTGATTGTTTTCGGTGGAGTTGTCTAATATATTTGCAGCCAAATTAAATCTTGAACTAGATTACAGTTGCAAACACATATATCAACCAGACAAAAATAATGCTCTTATGCACATGCTATCATTGAGTAGTAACATGTACTTTGCTATTTTCATCATAAATGCAATACTTGTTCCGCATCACTAGGAGGAACGACAACAAAGGCGTAAAGAGATACCGACAACTAGGTATATATTTGTGTTGCCTAATAAATTGGAAACACCTTGAGTGCACTTAAAAATGAGCAATGCTATATCGACGAAAGCTTACTTAACCTTCACGGCTGATGTTGACCTGGCAAATTTTGATTGGCTTAAGGGAGACGCATGGTTGGTGAAATTCAAGGGGCGATGGAGAGAATTCATAGGGATGGGCCGTAACAACCCCGTAATAGGCCCATGTGTTTAGCATTTTTGCTTCAAAAATCATCCACCTTTATATTTTTGCACAACATAACTTATCGTGTTGTTTGTTGTGTGACATCGTGAAAGATTTCAAGAGATTTGGTGATATTGTCGAGTGTGTGTATGATGGCTGACTTTATTCTCTCGTTGCAACGCACAGACATGCTTGCTAGTAAAAAAAGAGAGGCATGCGGCATGGCGACTATCCAAGCCCTATGCAAAAACTTAAATTCGGGAAAACAGAAAAGTCGCCCCAGCCATCGCCACTGCTGGGCCTTTGGCCCATCTGGGGCCAGCTTTTTAACAAAACAAGACATAAAAGGCCATTTGCTAATGAGCCACTGAACTTAGACTCAAAAACAAAAGATGAGCCCCTGAAATCGGCAAATCCTATTTGGCGCTGCAGGCGCCCGTTATAGGCAAATTTACAAACGGGCGCCTGCAGCACCCCGCGTTGGGCCGGCATGTTATTACTGTGTATGTCAATTTGACAAAACTTTAGCGCACTCGACAGGTTTCGAACTGGTGACCTACAACGTCAAATATCGTTCGAACAACCACCATGCTACCGGCAATGATCTGTTAATCTACAACTGTTTTACTCTTTATTCCTTCTTTCTCTGTTTTCTTTTTTTTTCTTTGTCCTTTTTTCCATTTTCGTTTTCTGTTTTTTTCTTCTTCCAGGTTTCTTCCCTCATTGATTTTCATGTTTTTTATTTTCTTAAATGCGTGAACTTTTTCCAAATCGATGATGCTTTTTTAAACTTTGATGAAATTTTGTTATCAAGATAAATGAACTTTTTTTAGTGAACTATTTTTAACAATTGATGATTTTTTTCAAATTGGATGAACTTTTCCAATTTGATGAACTTTTTCTAAATTCAATGAAATTATTTTCAATGGAATTTTCCTGAAATTCAATGAACTAATTTGAACTTTTTTTCCAAATCGATGAATTTTTTTTCGAATTCTATGATCTTTTAAAAAATCGGTGAACTTATTTATGGCTTCGTTGAACTTTTTTTCAAACCGATGAACTTTTTCAATTTTGGTGAACTTTTTTTTTCAAATTTTGTGATCTTTTAAAAAATTGGTGAACTTATTTATAGCTTCGGTGAACTTTTTTGAAAACCAATGAACTTTTTCAAATTTGGTGAACTTTTTTCGAAATTCAATGAACATTTTTTTTCAAATTCTATTAGGTTTTTTCAAAACCGATGAACTTTTTTCACATTTTGTGAACTTCTTTCAAAATTGATGAACTTTTTTCTAATAGATGAACTTTTCTTATCAAATTGGATGATCTTTTTTCAGAAATGATGAATTTTTCCAATTCGTTAACTTTTTTCAAAATTTGATAAATAAATTTTCATATAAAACATAAAAAATGCAAGGTTTACTGCGTAATAAATAACGCGGCTTCAATACTTTTTAAGTATTCATGTTCGTTTTAGTCGCAGTGTTCGGTGGGCTGAAGTGGTTAGGCGAACCATCTTTCGAAGATGCGATCTTAGTTCGAGTCATCGTACTAGCAGGTTTTTTGCGGGTCCTTTTTTCGCAAAAAAATTTCGGCGCTGGTGCATTCGTGGGCCGGCCCATTTGTCGTTTGCTGCAGGCGCCAGTTGGCTTCGGCGGCGCTTAAAGCGCTCAATAGGAGCTCCCAAATCTGCTCGGTAGGTTGCAGCCTGAGCGAACAGGCAGCAGGGTTCTGTACTCTCATCTATATCTATATTACTATTAAAAGAGCAAACATGAATTCTTCTAAAGCCACACCACAAAGTGTATACGGAATAACCTCCCACGTCCGATCAGACTCACTTAATACCATCCAACTGTCTACGTTACATCAACCATATTACAATCTTGAAAACAAATGTTCTGCCGGCAGACTCCCCGTTCACGATGCTACACAGCCCAACGATGGCACCTCCATGAAACAATACCTCCGCAATCAACGCCACAGCCCAACGATGGCACCTCCATGAAACAATACCTCCGCAATCAACGCCACAGCCCAACGATGGCACCTCCAGGCTCCAGGAAACTAAACAATACCTCCGCAATCAATGCCGCCACCACGCCATGAACCTAGCCTCGCCCTTGGTGTCCACGACATCCTCATCCTGATGGTCGTGCCATCTGAACAAAACCTCGGCCTCGCCCTGATCTCCACGACCACCTCGGCCTCGCCCGCCGTCCTCGCCGGTCTCCACGCCGTCGTCGACCGGTGGCCGTCTTGCCGTCTGAACAAAACCTCGGCTCGCCTCGATCTCCACGACGCCGTCAATTCGACCGGTGGCCGTGTTGTTCGAACGAAAACTCCGTCTCGCCCGCCGTCCTCGCCTCGGCCATCCTCGACACGGCGCGCTGCCCTACCTTTGGTGTCATAACCCCGGAGACCCGCGCCATAGTTGTACTTCCGCCCCTTCCACTACACAGGTTAGATCATTTGAATTTGTAATCAGACATCATACATAAGGCAAAGGAAATTGCTTGTTTAATCTGACAAATCTGTAGTTTGTAGTGTGAAATTTGATACTTACATGACATCATGATCTGCATGACAAGCTGAGTTCTTCATGTACAATTGTTCATTGTTTGACTCACAAATTGACAACAAGGTTGAAGAAGTGTTTCACAAATAGATTCAATGAGAAGACAAATATGGCATCCTCTCAGCGTAGTTGGGTACGTACTCCCTTTCAGGACCTGACAAACAACGGCAATTCAGGTAAATACATATATCACCAACTCTTACCTGCTTCGACCTTGTAAATCCTTAATATTTCATTCCCTTGCAGGTAAAAAAAAAAGATCCAAAAGAATAGAAGAGACAAAGGGAAAGGGAGAGGTATGCATTATACAGGGATGCAATATTAAAAAGAAGACAGGAGGCAGGTGATCGTAAGAAAGCTACGTCGGCTATTCTCAATAGAAATAACACTCCATCTAATCCACCCGAGTCCATGTCGCCTGGTTTCTCTATTTTTTATGTTCTTTATGATACATTCATGAATAACAAGTAAAGTCATATTAATGATCAATTCTTTTGGGCAGATTTTGACACTGTGGAGAGGCCCACTGCACAGTCTGTTGTCACCCAGCGTGGATACACACCGCTAAGGAAAGGTTGTGTTTTTCTGGACAAACATAATAGATTCCTTTCTGTGTCAACAAAACTGAAATAGTACATACAACTGTGATGTAGGCATACCTGTTCATTAAGAACACCTGAAAGTGTCGTTTCTAACAAGGAAAATGTCAATAATGTCGAGTCTGCCAATGAGTCCTCCCAACTTACTTGGTTACGACCACCACTTCAAGTCTACAAATGCAGTATGTCATATACTCCCTCCGTCCCAAAATTCTTACGATCCCCTGGGACGGATGGAGTATATGGTAACCTATCATACATAATTGACACTTACATTGTACAGAGGAAAACAACTTCTGCTCATATTGCATTGTCTACTGTATGTAATTCACACTTATTCTACAGAAAGAAAAACAAGCACTTAAGAGGGAGAGGGAAAATGCCCAGCATGAGCAACATAAAGAAGGGATATTACAAAGCCTATGTGAGAAACAGTGTCGAGCCAAATCTACACTTGTCCCAACAACTAGAGAACAAACACAATCCGATACAGGTGATGCCAGCTACATCAAACACATGATATCCAATCTTTGGTTTCCCAACTGATAGTCACTCAATATTTCTGTAGCTGATGAAGATTGTGATTGGCTACAAAAATGATACGTAATGCAAAACATTGGAGGGAGGATGAGGCCAGTCAACATACCCAGTGTGCCGTCGTGTGGACACAATCCCGTGGACAAATATAATGGTGCTTTAATTCACTACTGCTTGGTTCATACTTTTAATTGTAGGTCATAAATACGTACATAAATTGCATGACTGCTACGGAGCATCTACAGGTAAGGTCAGGCGGAAGTGTGTTCTTAAGAGAATGCATGCATCTCTACGATGATAAAGATCGGTGACTATCTACCCTTAGATGACACGGATGCTGCACCAGCATGGGTATTAAACGGAGCCAAAGAATATTTTGAAAATGATATGGTTAGTCTCAGTTTTCTACATATTTCTATGAATTACAGCGAGAACGACCGGTTCGTCCACATAGGAGTACAACTAAAATAATCATTTTCTTCAGATATTCATTCCAATAAACATGGACGACTGCTACCTATGTGTTATAAATGCCAAAAAAACTCTGTGTTCAAGTGCTCGACTCGCTAGGCCCATTAATGAATCACGGGGACCTCACTGATACGGTAGTTAGTCCTACTACCCCATCTTTGCATAAGACGCCTTTTCTTCTTACTTCTCGCTGTTCATGCTTATACTTTTTTCATTTGTTGGTAGAACAACTAGAAGGACCGGAGGATTTATTCAAATATGCATCCGAGCAGATGGAATTAAAATCCAATAAGTGGATTGATCTAAATATCACAACATGGAAAACAGAAGAATATATTAAGAGCAGTCTTTAGACAGATGGGTACGCCTCCTAATAAAACTCAGAGCATTTATGCTTAACAGGGTACATTTGGTATGCTATTATGTTTATTTTTTCACTGCATAGCATTCTTGAAGCACATTTGATCAACAGATTTGGTATGCCAATGCAATTCTTTACCTTATTGTATGCCGATGCAATTGACACAGCACCTCTCATGAGATTTGGCCTAAATAATGGAGCTCAAGGTGATACATTTCATTGGGCTGCATATAGTATAGAAAATGTATTACAATTTCTGGATTTGAACAACGAATATGTTACTACACAAATGGAAAGAAGCAGATACATGGCATACCTGTATGTGTTTCACTAACAATCTTCCACTACTCTATATCATCCATGCCAACATAGAGAAAGAGAAACATCTCACATATGAATGACAATCTGGCAAAGGCGCCTGTTGTGCATACAATGGCATAAGCATCAGCAAAGGAAAGATGTAAAATGATGGAGTCACATGTATTTACGATACAAACAGTGCATATACCTACTTGGTTGTGATCCTAGAACTCTCTGTTACTTTAGCGCCAAGAATAGTGTTACATTACAACATGAGAAAACCACACGAATCAAGCAACTGCCACAAAAAGCAACGACTGAACATCAATTATAGATAGCTGATAGTGACAAATTAAGCCACCCAGAATTCAAATCCACAAATCAATCAGCTTTGTCACAACATGGTTGCCTCAAAAATGTCACCTGACTAAATCCCCACTGATAACCATAGGTGCACTAACAAAATCTAATCAAACAGTATGCCTTCAAAGAACCGAGCACGATGCGAATTGCGAACTCCTTCCCGGAGCGATCGTGTGAGCCAAGCACGGGGCGATGGTTGCGGCAGCACGCCAACGCACCGAATCTCGGTCCACCGAGACGCCTCCTCCCATATCGTGGTCCAGCAGCTCGCATCTCGATCTACTGGGGCGAGGGATGGCGGCGCGAACCGATCTAGGAAAGATCTGCGGGGTTGGCGGCAAGGCAAGGCCGCGATGGTGACAGGAGGCGGCGGGGAGATGCCTCGTGGGGATAAGGGCCGGCGGGGCGAGGCCGTCGTGGGGATAAGGGCCGGCGGGGCGAGGACGTCGTGGGGATAGGACGAGACGGGGTGAGTCCGTGGTGGTGTGGGTGGGGGAGGGGCGTGGTGGTGTGGGTGGGGAAGGGGCACCGGGCGACGGTGTGGCGGCAGAGGAGGCGGCTGGCGGAGAAAGCAAAGTGACGAGTGGAGAAAGTAAAGTGATGACTGCCTGTGTCTCTCACGACCTCACGAGTGGAGAAAGTAAAGTGGAGAAAGCGAAGTGCAACCGCTGCTCTTTCTTTTATTTTACGTACTTTTCAATCGCTGCTCCTTGTTAGTGTTCCTCTGGTTACTTTTCAACGCACGAGTGAAATCTGAATTAAATTTATATGAAGCCATTTGGTGAAGTAATAATTATATGGGGTCCTCTAAAAAATGCGTTTATAAATTCTTTTTTTATTGATAGCCCTTTTGTTCATTAGATTTATAAAAAAATTGTGTTCACAATTCAATTCTTTTATTCATAGCCCTTTTGCTCATTTCATTTATATTAGCGGCAAATGTTGTTCAATTCTTTTTTATCGATGACTGTGTGGTTCAATCATCATCATTTTATAATACTAATATTTTTATTAATATCTTTGTTATTAATCATATCAAAATTCCTACCATCCAGGTCATCTTGTGGTCTCTAGATGTTAAATTACATGGAGTACTTCACGGGAGATAGTTTGTTCGCCACTCCCGAATAGGTATATCTTGCATCGTATCATGATAAACTAAGTCTTATTATTACTACTTCACTTTAGGTTCATATGACATATTTTAGAAACAAATTAGCTGTCATTTTGGTCGACTCGGAATTCAATGACGACGATATAAGAAACCGAGACATGGATGACGACGAAACCAACACGGTCAATGATCCGCTTTCAATACCTACTTTCGGAAAGCATATATCTGAAACTATGGTCAATGATCTAAACCTTGCACTCCAAGCTGCAAACCCTGCCTTCATGGACGACATTTTGATATGGGGATGCAAAGTTCCTGATGTTCCCACAAACTCATACGGGTAAGAATCTTGTCAGTACATCACAATCTTAATTGATTCATTCAACTCGCATGTAACATTTCATACATGCAGTCCCTTGTCAGGTTATTTAGTTTTCAATTTAATGCACTCATGGCACGATGGGACGCTACACTTTCCGGTACCCAAGGTAAGTATTGCCACCATGCTCAGGCCTATTCGGTTTGGAGGATTTCTATAGGAAAAACCTAGGAACAAGGATTCCATAGGAAAAATTCTTATAGATGCATTCGGTTTGTAGGAAACGCGTACGGGAATTTCATAGGAATATTATTCATTTCCTGTGTTTTTGAAGGAATCTACACATCCACTCAAAGCTCATTTTACGCGTAGGAACGAAGCAAGACAATTCCTTAGGATGACAAGTGCCATCCTATCAAATTCCTATACTACCCTTAATTCTTACGTTTTGATTTCCTTCAAACCGAATGAGGCCTCATTTCTACACACGTTACTCATGTTTTTTAATAACAATGTTATATAATGCACCATTATAGATCGTATCAAAAGATGGACCTTTCAGAGAGGATCATCATCAAATAATGATTACTAGATAATGTTGCTTAGTTGTTGTTTTTAATTATTTTTGTAATAAGTAACAATTACAATACATTTATGTGATCATTATTTCTATGTGAAGACATGTGTTTTGGTCGGTGATTTTTTTTCATTTTGTTTTTGGAATTTTGGGATCACAACATTTCAATAATGGAAGTTCTTCACCGGTCAAACAGGACCAATGACTTGATCTAAAATAAATTACTACGTTGAAATCATTAGCCGTGATACGCATTTAAATGTCAGGTAAAAACATAAGACGAAGTTTATGTTTTTCATGTAATAAGATGAGGATACATGCGTTGCACGTGCACGCTTACTAGTCGGTTTAAGCGGCCATGGATTCAGGCACATGCTAGCACACCTGGCACATGTACGAATATGAAATGGTGACACTGTTGAACCTGGGGCCACCCTTCCCACGTGTCGTACTGGGATTCGTTCACACGGTCTTTAGTTGCAGGGGGTCGTGCACTCGACGCGCCTGGGCAGGGCGCGATTCAATGAACTTGGAGGAAACATAGCCGGTTTCGTTCGTGGACAATGAATGGGATCGATCGGAGTCACGTAAACCTCGGCGTCCAAATCTGAAAATTAAGGCGGGGAGCACATCTGGGGCTGGGCACTGCATCTGCATTATGTATGCGTGCTTTCCTTTCCCCCGGCAATGACTGAAACACGTAGTACGAGAGTCGAGAGAGACCGTTCCAGTCCGGAGCTGAGCACCGTATGCCTGCCTCTGCATGCCTGCATAGTAGACGACGTACCGCCTTGCATGTGCCCCTACAGTTCTGGTACCAGCAGGATCATGTCCTAGACTCATCTCCATCCATCACTCTATCAGTGCTACAGCTACAGGATCGATCCATGGCATGGCGCCTGCTGTAGCAGTGCGGATCGACCAGGTTTTACCCAATTTGATTTGATCGGCTATCTTAACGCGGTTATTTTCCTTGAGATTCACGTCTGCTAACCAACTAGGCCGATCCTTGGCTAACCTGCCGTGCCTAAGCAAATCGACGAGGAAGGAAGAGCTCGATTACGATTACGATGCCTGGCGCCGACAGGTTCCAGAGGCTGCAGCGCGTTGCACGGTAGCTACGGAACAAACGCATCACGCCACAGGATACCAATTGCCCCTTGGGTTTATTATATATACTATATAAATGCGGACAGCGCCGATTATTTTGCACAGGTCTTCAGGGGGTCGTCAAACAAGCCATCGATCGCCAACAATAACAAACAATAGTCTTTTTTCTAGCCCAGAGAATCTGCATCGACATCTCTACCCGAAAGCGGCCTCAACCAACAACAGTATCAGGAACAACCACGGGAAGTACGCATTTCGTCAGACAGGCACAGAGCATTTTCCTACGTGTCATCGGTGCCTACTCCTGACTCAGTGAGCCACATCAATTCCTACTCCTAATACAATAGCAGCTAGCTAGCTAGCTTTGCATAGCTTGCCCCTGATTTCGTGAGTGATTGCTGCTTGAGTTTCGTGATAGTCCTTTCGTTAATTGTTGTTTAGCCCCGGTTTATGGCAGATCGGTCGTGCTATTCGCCTTGTTTTATCGCCGTTTCGTATGCTACTATAGGATTGTGGGAATTACATGGCTGAGGCCTCATAGACTGCGACCTCTGCGATTGATGCTGCGTTTGATGCACTTCGTACCTAACCGTTGGGTGTTTTAGGGCATGTACAATGGTGCTATCTTAGGAGTGCCACGTAGGATAGATAATGAGATGGAGGAGAAAGAACACATAAGAAAAGACTTGTCTTCTCTTATTTAACAGAAGACAAGAGGTGATCTCTTAGCACAATATGTCTTACCACATTTTTAGAAATTGCTAGTTATTGAAGATAAGGCTAAGAGATGACCCATTGTGGACAAATTTTTTTGTCATCTCTAAATTACATGCAAGGCTTAAGATAAGACTTTCTTATCAACCATTGTACATGCCCTTACAGGACTGGCGCTCTTTCCGCGGTACTAGTACTTACTCCCTCCGTCCTAAAATAAGTGTCTCAACTTTGTACTAGCTCTAGTACAAATTTGTACTAAGCTCAAGACACTTATTTTGGGATGGAGGGAGTATAATTTAACAAGCAGCCGAGCAAAATTGTTAGAGTTGTGTTAAATATTATTTATACAAGGTCAGTTACAGTTAGATTTGAGTCGTACGGTGTGTAGACAAGATATTGAGTTGTGTTCAAGTAGGACACTTGTATCATAGGTCTCTCATATATAATTGAGGATAGACACACGATGTAACCCATGCCAACATAATAGCACAGGCACGCGGAGGAGTCGGCGCTGTGTGCCGGCGCCTGGGTGGCCAGTGTGTGATATTGCGACGGTGTCAGGGGAGGAGCGCCCATAGTCAGGCACCGAGGATGTAGCTATATCGATGAACGTCATTAACAAATTTTGATATCATACTTGTGTGATTTCTTGGTCCTTCATAGATCGGCGGTGGCTTTAGATTTATTCAAACAGAAATTATGCAAAAAGAGTTGCCACATAGTTTAAATCGTCATAACTAAAGTATTCTACACAATAGTTAGAAACCATATATCCAATTCCATGGCTTCACGGGTATCGTCTGGTCTTAGTAAAACTAAAGTGACTAGAAGATTATACTATATACTAAAAAAGAGTGACCAGAAGAATGTAATTTTCGTGCCAAAGATTGTTGATATCCGGCGCCACAAAATCCTAAATTGATCCTCTTCGTAACACATCCTTTTATAATATATGTTTTGCGAGAAGGATCTCAGAACTATATTAAGCCGAACCAGTGATACTAAGCATCCTCACAAGAATCAAAATGGCAAACAGGTCCATAGGAAACAGACCACACACGCAATCCTAACAGACTTGATATATTTCTTGTCACAAAAATTTACAGCACAAACTGCACCTCGCAGTGTTGGAAACATATTCCTTTTGCGATTGTAGCACGACTGAAGAGTGCCCTTACCAAATAAATAATCCTTCATGCAAAACTAATCCAGCAGAGGACAAAGTATTACTAACATGTAGATGTTATCAATTACATCCATTCTCCGCAATGACACAATATAAAAAACTAGTCGGGACGAAGAACTTTGGGTGTCCCATAATTTAGATGGACAAATATGTCAATTAAAATAATTTTTGATGCAGTATGTGGTTAACCAGGCACACCATGCTAACAAGGTATATGCATCTAGTTCCAAGCAGTTCCCACAAAAAAAAGCTAGTTCCAACCACTAATACTACACATTTTTTTGGAAAAAAAAGATAACTCCCGACCTCTGCATCAGAGTGATGCATGCAGGCATATTATTAAAACAAGTCTATAGTGCAAGTCTGGCTCCTAAACGGAGCAACAGAAAATGAAATAAAAAGGTGTCACATCCGGCGAAAATAGTAACATGCCATGATGCCTATACACCTAGCCTATTAGTAGTTCACCATCCAAATCCGTTGAAGATAAACCGTGCTACCATCTCTCATGGGTTGCACGCTATATCCAAAAGCTCCCTGAAATCCGCATTGGTGAGTAACGACCACGTACGGATCCAAGCAGTAGCTCTGGAAATAACCTGCAAAAAGTTGATAAAGTTTTTTCGGTTAAAGATCATGTCGTTCCTGGTGTTCCATATAGCCCATAATAATGCGGATACTCCTATTCGAATATGTCTCGCTATGTTTGAATCCACTCCGTTTAGCCACGTTCCAAATAACGTGTTCATCCAAATTGGAAGGTGAACGTTAAAGGCTATATGAATCGTGCGCTACAATAATTTTGCCAATGGGCAATCGACAAAGAGGTGTTGAATAGATTCATCCTGGTCGCAATAACAACAACGAGAGCTACAAACCCAGTTTCGCTTAATTAAATTATCGTTCGTCAAGATCACTCTATTGTGGACAAACCACATAAAGATTTTAATTCTTAGCGGCACTTTAACCCTCCATATGTGAAGTGATCTCGGAATTACATCCGTGTACATAGATTTCATAGAGAAACTACCGTTCGCTGATAATTTCCAAAGAATGGTATCTGCCTGGTCAGAGAGTTGAACTGCCATGAATCTACGAACCAAGTGTAACCAAGAAGTCCACCGTTCCCCCACCAAAGACCTCCTGAATTGGATATTAAGGGGGACCGAATGCAATACTGTAGCAACATAATCTTCCTTACGTTGTATAATATGATACAGAGTGGGATATTGCAGGGCTAAGGGTGTCTCCCCTAACCATGTATCTTTCCAGAATCTGGTCGAAAGACCATTACCAACAATGAATTTAACCCTGTGAAAAAAAGAGACTTTCATCTTCATCAGCCCTTTCCAGAAAGGTGAGTCATTAGGTCTTGCATTGACCTGGCCAGAGTCTTAGATTGAAGGTATTTATTACGTAAAATTTGAATCCACGTACCCTCGGTCTCAGTGAATAGACGGAAAAGCCATTTGGAGAGAAGGCATTTATTTTTAACTTCTAAGTTTTGGATCCCTAGCCCTCCTTGATCTTTGGGCCTACAAATAATATCCTATCTGGCCAACCTGCATTTTTTCTTATCCTCATCAGATTGCCAGAAAAAGCGAGATTGGTAGAAGTCTAATCTTTTCCGTACCCCTACAGGTACCTCAATGTAAGATAGCAGGAACATCGGCAAACTCGTCAGCACCGAGTTTATCAGTACGGGGTAACCTCCATAGGACATAAGCTTACCCTTCCAGCAGCTTAGCCTTTTTTCAAAGCGATCTTCAATGCACTTCCACTCCTTATTAGTCAGCCAGCGGTGATGAATGTGAATCCCTAGGTAGCTAAACGGTAGCGAACCCATTTCACAGCCGAACAGTTCTTTATATGCGTCTTGTTCCTCTTTGGCTCTCCCAAAGCAGAACAATTCACTTTTGTTAAAGTTGATCGTCTTAAGGCCCCGATAACTGCTCAAAAGACAAAGCACTAACTTCATATTTCTAGCTTTAGCAATATCATGTTCCATGAAAAGAATCGTGTCATCGGCGTATTGTAATATGGACACTCCCCCATCCACAAGATGCGGGACTAGCCCATTGACTTGGCTATTCTCTGTAGCCCGACTAATAAGGACTGCCAACATATCCGCTACTATGTTGAAAGGACTGGAGACATCGAGTCAACCTATCGCAATCCTTTATGCGTCTGGAAATAATGACCCGTGCCATCATTTACCTTAATCCCAACACTACCTTTCTGAATAAAGGAGTCCACCTATTTCCTCCAGGCTTCATTGAACCCCTTCATCTGTAAGGCTTGTTGGAGAAAGGGCCATTTGACCTTGTCATGCGCCTTCTCAAAATCAACTTTGAAGATAACCCCATCTAGTTTCTTCGAATGGATTTCATGAAGAGTTTCATGTAGGACCACAACCCCTTGTAGGATGTTTCATCCAGGCACGAAAGCCGTCTGTGTTGGTTGTATAATAGAATGAGCAATCTAAGTGAGCCTATTCGTGCCAACTTAGTAAAAAATTTGAAGCTTACATTAAGCAGACATATTGGTCTGAACTGCTCAATGCGCACAACCTCCTCTTTCTTTGGCAACAATGTGATTGTTCCAAAGTTCAAATGGAAAAGCTGCAGATGGCCATTAAATAAGTCATGGAACATAGGCATAAGGTCTCCCTTAATGATATGCCATCACTTCTTATAAAATTATGCCGGAAACCCATCCGGTCCTAGAGTATTATGGTGCTTCATCTGTGATACCGCTTCAAACACCTCTTTCTCAGTAAACGGGGCAGACAAAACCTCGTTCTCATCCGAATTGAGCTGAGGTATGTCATCAATTGTGCGCTCATCAAGCGATATGAAAATTTATTTGGGAGCCCCCAAAAGTTTCTTATAGAAGTTGGAGATGTACAATTTTAGGTTCTCATGTCCTACAATCGTACCCTCGTCCTGCTCCAGTTGTATTATTTTCTTCTTTCTATGTTTCCTGTTCACTATCATGTGAAAGAATTGTGTGTTATCATCCCCCTGGACGACCTTGGTCACCTTGGCTCTGAGAGCCCATTTCAACTCTTCTTCTCGAAGAAGAACTCTTAGCTTCCGCTCAGCCTCATTCTTAACAATCTGATCTGACGTATTACGAATGGAGGACTCAGTTTTCAAATCTAAATCGTTTATGATGTTAATAAGTCCCTCTTTTTCCGCCTTGTAAATTCCACTCTGATTCTTTGCCCAGCCTCTCAAGAACTGACGCAGGTGTCTAATCTTATTTTGCCATCTATCGACATTGGAAGTGCCACCACAGTCTTTGGCCCATCGTGTAGCAATGAGGTCTATGATGAATCCTTCCCTCTCGAACCATCCTAGTTCGAAAGAGAAGTGATTGATGTTGCCAACACGAGTTGCTTCCCCAGAGTCGATCAATAATGGTGTATGATCATAGATTGCTTTATTTAAAGCCTGCACCGTTACTAGAGGGAACTTCTGCTCCCACTCGACGCTGGTGAGCACTTTGTCCAGTTTCTCATAGGTTGGAACCGGCTAAGAGTTTGCCCATGTAAACTGTCTCCCAGTGAGGTCAATCTCCCTCAAATCGAGACTCTCAATAATTGTGTTGAACATAAATGACCATGTTCCATCGAAAATGTCATTATTTTTCTCTTCTTACATTCTAATTAGGTTGAAATCCCCTCCCACAAGGATCGGAAGCCTTTCATCACCACAGACTCTCAGCAGATCTACGAGAAAATCAGGCCGAAACTCAGGTTGGGTTGCAACATACACAACCACCAAAGCCCATCGAAAGCCATCAATCTTCGACCTCACCCGAAATTTGACGGCATAATCGCCATATACAACATTTAACACTTCTAGGGACTCACATTTCACCCCAAACAATATCCCTCCAGAACGACCTCTTGGGGGCAAGCAATGCCAGTCAAACTCAATTCCTCCTAAAATAGTACCGAGGAATTGAGGCGTAAAATTATCTATACCCATCTCTAATAGAGCTATAAAATCTAATTTATGCTCTATCAATGCTTCTGCAAGGAATCTCCTTTTAGCCAAGTCCGCTAGACCTCTGCTATTCCAAAAGATCCCTTTCATTTTTCATCATGTAATTTTTTCTTTTGTCTGACTCGCGCACTCTGACGTACGGCCGAAGTAGGATAAATCTTCCTCTTCCAGGAATGTTTTGGTTTATCCTCCTTGGCCTCAAGATTTTCATCCGTCGAGGTAGGTAGAGCGATGTTATTTGGCTGCAGAGGGGCCATATACCCATATGAGGCCGTCGCCTCCTCCTCCTCCTCTACTTCTGACGTGGGAACAAGATCCTCACGAGGACTCTATAACGAGATTAGCCCCAGATTATTAATATCCGAATCGTTCATAGGTTTCACAGCCGCCATATTCTGGATTAATTCTAAAGCCCTATCAGTTTCTAGGTCTAACACATCATTAACCGATTTTGTGATTTCCTTTCCGTTGCTACCAAGCGAAATCCCTAAGTTGCTCGCATTATTAATAATTTCTGGTTCTAAAAAATGAAGAATAGAATGACTGGTATTTACTAACATACCCGTAGTCGCTTCGACATCTCGAAGCTTGGCGGCCCTCATAGCGCGCCGCAATTGTGGGTCGTCCGCATCTGGTTGGGCCTGAATCCAGTGACTTACGCGCCTGTCACCGTACGTCGGGTCCTGAATCCCTCCGAACGCGATCACCTCCTCCATAGTGACCTCAACCGGGGTTTGGCCTGCTGCCATATGCCCGGCTAAAGCTGACACTGGAGAGAGAGGCTAAATATGGGGGTCGGGCCCCATCGACCCAACACTCCCTCCTGTCTACGATGAAGCCCTCTCAACAGACCACCCCTTCTCAGCTAGCTGAGGAAAAGCCACCCGCTGAGTCGACTACCGCAAAGATCCCGGGCGAGATGGTAAAGGGGACTTCCGGGCCTCCTGCCCTAGACCCCCCACCATCTCCTCGGGCGTCGAAGACCACATCTCCTGCTCGCCCAAATCCTCAGACTCGACTCGGTCCCCCCCAGAGACGGTTTGGCGCAGATGCCGCATGGAAGAAGCCAAAGCGAAGTGAAGATATCTGTGTGGATGTAGGGGATGTCCCCTTATCAGTCGGTGTCCCCTTGGACTGAGCAAACTGCCTCGCAGCTCGAGGGGTTTTGTCCTATGCATCCTGGGCTCCATCCATGTTCCGGTTTCCATCCTCATCTCCGCCCTCAGTATGTCCACATCCTTAATGATAGTCGGGTCATCCACGTAAGGGTGGTCCTCAATCTCCACCTCAAGATCATACGTCATGCCCTCGTAAGTCCATGGTACGAAATCTAGCACGTAGTCCACATCCAACACACTCACGAACAGCCTCGCAACACATGCACACAGTTCCTCAAAAAAAAAAAAACAATGCACATGCACACATATAGTTATGGTAGATTGACAAGCGGCTCGAGTTGTTGAGGCTCAAGCAAAAAACCCTACTCGGCTCAAATTTTGTTTGAAACACAAAAGTAAATAAGAGATTTTGGAACCTTACCGTGGTATTTTCAATACCTTATTCCTCAAATAAATATGTCCAGCACCTCTAGGTCATCGTAAGTGCTCGACAATTTCGACTAAACAAGGACTGAGCTATGAACTTAACGAGCAGAGTTTTCTTTCAAAAAGGAGGATTACCCCCCGCCTCTACATCAGCATGATGATGCAGCCATATTATTAAAGTAAATAGTCAACAAGCCTCAAATTCAGTACAAGTTTGTAACAAGAGCTGATTTGGAAATGAAAGAGCTGATATGAGCGGAGTTACCTTGCGCTCGCAAGCTACGAGACTTTTTGCCTCCTACCTCTAGCACACAAGACTTCTTTTTTTTTTACTGCCTTCCTATGTATTGCTCACCTGTAATTTTAAGTTTGTCAAATTTGATGGGAAGTGTGTTCAAATTAACTAAACTGATGTCGAGCTTCGATGTCTAAAATGGAAGCACCAGGACTGAATCTACGGAAAGTTGGAAGGATCATTGCATCCAACAATTTACTCTAACTTTTGTACATATCAAGTGTGTTAGAGCATCTACAGTCGGGCACCCTAAACTGGCCTCAAACGCCTAGGTGGCCTGCCCGGTCACTGAGCGGTTACAAAAAAATCTGACCCAGACGGGCGTCTAAAACAGGCCTCAAATGTCTAGGTTGACTGGCACCCTCATATTCAGCCAAAATATGGAGCGGATATGGGGGCGCTCGGCCGCGCCCGCCACAGCGGACTGATAGCGGGGTACCACTCAGAAACGTCCGGAAACCCAATGGTCTGAAGCTCGTGTCCTCCGTCGGACCGATGTCGCCACGTGGCGCCGCTTTGGGTCACAGAGTGCCTAGCCCGGCTATTTAAGTCGACCGCCGGCACTGAAACCCTATCATCCACATTTTCCTCCGCCTGTCCACCGCCGCCGCAACTTTCCACTCTCCGTCCGTCTAGTAGCCATGCCCTGATACGTCTTCAACGTATCTATAATTTTTGATTGCTCCATGCTATAATATATTCTGTTTTGGATATTTAAAGGGCTTATTTATACACTTTTATATTATTTTTGGGACTAACCTATTAACCCAAGGCCCAGTGCAAATTATTGTTCTTTGCCTATTTTAGTGTTTCGCAGAAAAGAAATATCAAACGGAGTCCAAACAGAATGAAACCTTCAGCAGAGTTATTTTTGGAACAAACGTGATCCAGAGGACATGGAATGGACGTCAAGAAACATACGAGGAGGCCACGAGGCAGGGGGGCGCGCCTACCCTCCTGGGCGCGCCCTCCACCCTCGTGGGCCCCTCGTAGCTCCACCGACCTACTTCTTCCTCCTATATATACCTACGTACCCCGAAACCATTGAGGAGCACCACGAAAACCTAATTCCACCGCCGCAACCTTCAGTACCCGTGAGATCCCATCTTGGGGCCTTTTCCGGCGCTCTGCCAGAGGGGGCATCGATCACGGAGGGCTTCTACATCAACACCATAGCCTCTCCGATGATGTGTGAGTAGTTTACCACAGACCTTGGGTCCATAGTTATTAGCTAGATGGCTTCTTCTCTCTCTTTGGATCTCAATACAAAGTTCTCCTCGATCTTCTTGGAGATCTATTCGATATAACTCTTTTTGCGGGGTGTTTGTCGAGATCCGATGAATTGTGGGTTTATTATCAAGACTATCTATGAAAAATATTTGAATCTTCTCTGAATTCTTTTATGTATGATTGGTTATCTTTGCAAGTCTCTTCGAATTATCAGTTTGGTTTGGCCTACTAGATTGATCTTTCTTGCAATGGGAGAAGTGCTTAGCTTTGGGTTCAATCATGCGGTGCTCGATCCCAGTGACAGTAGGGGAAATGACACATATTGTATTGTTGCCATCGAGGATAAAAGGGGTTTATATCATATTGCTTGAGTTTATCCCTCTACATCATGTCATCTTGCCTAATGCGTTACTCCATTCTTATGAACGTAATACTCTAGATGCATGCTGGATAGCGGTCGATGTGTGGAGTAATAGTAGTAGATGCAGGCAGGAGTCGGTCTACTTGTCGCGGACGTGATGCCTATATACGTGATCATGCCTAGATATTCTCATAATTATGCACTTTTCCATCAATTGCTCGACAGTAATTTGTTCACCCACCGTAATACTTATGCTATCTTGAGAGAAGCCACTTGTGAAACCTATGGCCCCCGGGTCTATTTTCCATCATATTAATCTCCCGTCAACGGGCTATTTCTGGCGCCTTTTATTTTGCAATCTTTACTTTTAATCTTTATCATAAAAATACCAAAAATATTATCTTACCATCTCTATCAGATCTCACTTTTGCAAGTGGCCGTGAAGGGATTGACAAACCCTTTATCTCGTTGGTTGCAAGGTTCTTATTTGTTTGTCTAGGTACGAGGGACTTGCGTGCGGCCTCCTACTGGATTGATACCTTGGTTCTCAAAAACTGAGGGAAATACTTACGCTACTTTGCTGCATCACTCTTTCCTCTACAAGGGAAAACCAACGCAGTGCTCAAGAGGAAGCAAGAAAGATTTACGGCGCTGTCGGGAGTCTACGCACAAGTCAAGACATACCAAGTACCCATCACAAACTCTTATCCCTCGCATTACATTATTTGCCATTTGCCTCTCGTTTTCCTCTCCCCCACTTCACCCTTGCCATTTTATTCGCCATCTCTTTCCGTTCGCCTCTTTTTCGCTTGCTTCTTGTTTGCTTGTGTGTTGGATTGCTTGCTTGTCACGATGGCTCAAGATAATACTAAATTGTGTGACTTTGCCAATACCAACAACAATGATTTTCTTAGCACTCTGATTGATCCTCTTACCGATGCTGAATCTTGTGAAATTAATGCTGCTTTGCTGAATCTTGTCATGAAAGATCAATTCGCCGGCCTTCCTAGTGAAGATGCTGCTATGCATCTAAATAACTTTGTTGATTTGTGTGATATGCAAAAGAAGAAAGATGTGGACAATGATATTGTTAAATTGAAGGTATTTCCTTTTTCACTTAGAGATCGTGCTAAAACTTGGTTTTCGTCTTTGCCCTAAAATAGTATTGATTCTTGGAATAAGTGCAAAGATGCTTTTATCTCTAAGTATTTTCCTCCCGCTAAGATCATCTCTCTTAGAAACGGTATTATGAACTTTAAGCAACTTGATTATGAACATGTTGCACAAGCTTGGGAGAGAATGAAATTAATGATACGTAATTGCCCTACACATGGTTTGAATTTATGGATGATTATACAATTTTTTTATGCCGAATTGAATTTTGCTTCTAGAAATCTTTTAGATTCGGCTGCGGGAGGCACTTTTATGAAAATCACTTTAGGAGAAGCTACTAAACTCCTAGATAATATTATTATAGTAAAAAGGTGCATGCAATTGAAGAAATTAATGTTTTGAGTGGAAAGATGGATGAACTTATGAAATTGTTTGCTAATAAGAGTGTTTCTTCTGACCCCAACGATATTCCTTTGTCTAATTTTATTGAGAATAATAATGAATCTATGGATGTGAATTTTGTTGGCAGGAACAATTTTGGCAACAACGCTTATAGAGGAAACTTTAATCCTAGGTCGTGTCCTAGTAATCCCTCTAATAATTATGGTAATTCCTACAACAACTCTTATGAAAATTTTAATAAGATGACCTCTGATTTTGAGACTAGTGTTAAAGAATTTATGATTTATCAAAAGAATTTCAATGCTTTGCTTGAAGAAAAATTGCCTAAGATTGATGAATTGGCTAGGAACGTGGATAAAATTTCTCTTGATGTTGATTATTTGAAACTTAGATCTATTCCACCTAAGCATGATATCAATGAGTCTCTCAAAGCCATGAGAATTTACATTGATGAGTGCAAATAAAGAACCGCTAGGATGCGTACTAAGAAAGATTGCTTTGTAAAAGCGTGTTCTTCTAGTTTTCATGATAATAAGGATGAAGATCTAAAAGTAATTGATGTGTACCCTATTGAATCTCTTTTTTTCAATATGAATCTTGATAATGATGGGACTAGAGATGAGTCAACTTTAGTTAAAAGGCGTCCCAATGATTTGGAGTTTTTTAGATCTAGATGCTAAATTTGGTAAAAGTGGGATGGAAGAGGTCAAAACTTTAGATAGCAATGAACCCACTATCTTGGATTTCAAGGAATTTAATTATGATAATTGTTCTTTAATAGATTGTATTTCCTTGTTGCAATCCATGCTAAATTCTCCGCATGCTTATAGTCAAAATAAGGCTTTTACTAAACATATCGTTGATGTTTTAATGCAATCTTATGAAGAAAAGCTTGAATTGGAAGTTTCTATCCCTAGAAAACTTTATGATGAGTGGAAAACTACTATTAAAATTAAAATTAAATATCATGAATGCTATGCTTTGTGTGATTTGGGTGCTAGTGTTTCCATAATTCCAAAAACTTTGTGTGATTTGCTAGGTTTCCGTGAACTTGATGATTGTTCCTTAAACTTGCACCTTGCGGATTCCATAATTAAGAAATCTATGGGAAGAATTAATGATGTTCTTATTGTTGCAAATAGGAATTATGTGCCCGTAGATTTCATTGTTCTTGATATAGATTGAAATCCTTCATGTCCTATCATTCTTGGTAGACCTTTTCTTAGAACGATTGGTGCAATTATTGATATGAAGGAGGGAAATATTAGATTCCAATTTCCGTTAAGGAAAGGAATGAAACACTTTCCTAGAAAGAAAATAATATTACCTTATGAATCTATCATGAGAGCCACTTATGGATTGCATCCCAAAGATGGCAATACCTAGATCTATCCTTGCCTTTATGCCTAGCTAGGGGCGTTAAACGATAGCGCTTGTTGGGAGAGAACCCAATTTTATTTTAGTTTTTTGCATTTTGGTTATGTTTAGAAATAAATAATCCATCTAGGTTCTGTTTATATGTAGTTTTGTGTTTTAATTAGTGTTTGTGCCAAGTAGAACCTTTGGGAAGATTTGTGGAAAGTCTTTGCGATCTTGCTGTAAAAGACAGAAACTTTAGCTCTCACGAGATTAGCTACAACTTTTTACTGGAGAGTGATATTTAGTTGATTCTTTTTGAATATGATTAATAGATAAATTCCTCACGTCCAGAAATTTATTTTAGAATTTTTAGAGTTCCAGAAGTTTGCGTTAGTTACAGATTACTACAGACTGTTCTGTTTTTGACAGATTCTGTTTTTCGCGTGTTGTTTGCTTATTTTGATGAATCTATGGCTAGTAATGGAGTTTATGAACCATAGAAAAGTTGGAATACAGTAGGTTTAACACCAATATAAATAAATAATGAGTTCATTACAGTACCTTGAAGTGGTGTTTTGTTTTCTTTCGCTAACGGAGCTCACGAGATTTTCTGTTAAGTTTTGTGTTGTGAAGTTTTCAAGTTTTGGATGAATTTTTTTGATGGATTATGGAAAAAGGAGTGGAAAGAGCCTAAGCTTGGGGATGACCAAGGCACCCCAAGGTAAAATCTAAGGACAACCCAAAAAGCCTAAGCTTGGGGATGCCCCGGAAGGCATCCCCTCTTTTGTCTTCGTCCATCGGTAACTTTACTGGGAGCTATATTTTTATTCACCACATGATATGTGTTTTGCTTGGAGCGTCTTCTATGATTTGAGTCTTTGCTTTTTAGTTCACCACAATCACCCTTGCTGTACACACCTTTTGAGAGTGACACACATTATTCGAAATTTATTAGAATACTCTATGTGCTTCACTTATATCTGGTGAGCTAAACAATTTTGCTCTAGTGCTTCACTTATATCTTTTAGAGCACGGTGGTGGTTATATTTTATAGTAATTATTGATCTCGCATGCTTCACTTATACTATTTTGAGAGTCCTTTAGAACAACATGGTAATTTTCTTTGGTTATAAAATTAGTCCTAATATGATAGGCATCCAAGATAAAAACTTTTAAGTGCATTGAATACTAAGAGAAGTTTGATACTTGATAGTTGTTTTGAGATATAAAGGTGGTAATATTAAAGTTGTGCTAGTTTAGTAGTTGCGAATTTGAGAAATACTTGTATTGAAGTTTGCAAGTCCTGTAGCATGCACGTATGGTAAACGTTGTGTATCAAATTTGAAACATGAGGTGGTCTTTGATTGTCATCCTTATGAGTGGCGGTCGGGGACGAGCGATGGTCTTTTCCTACCAATCTATCCCCCTAGGAGCATGCGCGTAGTGCTTGGTTTTTGATGACTTGTAGATTTTTGCAATAAGTATGTGAGTTCTTTATGACTAATGTTGAGTCCATGGATTATACGCACTCTCAACCTTCCATCATTGCTAGCCTCTTCGATGCCGTGCATTGCCCTTTCTCACCTTGAGAGTTGGCGCAAACTTCACGGTGCATCCAAACCCTGTGATACGATACGCTCTATCACACATAAACCTCCTTATATCTTCCTCAAAACAGCCACCATACCTACCTACTATGGCATTTCCATAGCCATTCCGAGATATATTGCCATGCAACTTTCCACCTTTCCGTTTATTATGACACGCTTCATCATTGTCATATTGCCTTTCATGATCATGTAGTTGACATCGTAGTTGCCATGCATATTATTTCATACATGTCACTCTTGATTCATTGCCCATCCCGGTACACCGCCGGAGGCATTCATATAGAGTCATATTTTGTTCTAAGTATCGAGTTGTAATCATTGATTTGTAAATAAATAGAAGTGTGATGATCATCATTAATAGAGCATTGTCCCAATAAAAAAAGGGGAGAAAAGCCAAATAAAAAAAGGACCAAAAAAAGAGAAAAAAAGAAGAGAAATAAAAAGGGACAATGCTACTATCCTTTTTCCGCACTTCTGCTTCAAAGTAGCACCATGATCTTTATGATAGAGAGTCTCTTGTTTTGTCAATTTCATATACTAGTGGGAATTTTTCATTATAGAACCTGGCTTGTATATTCCAACGATGTCTCTTGTTTTGTCCTTAGGTCTTCATGAGCAAGCAAGTTGGATGCACACCCACTTAGTTTCTTTTGTTGAGCTTTCATACATTTATAGCTCTAGTGCATCCGTTGCATGGCAATCCCTACTCCTTACATTGACATCAATTGATGGGCATCTCCCTAGCCCGTTGATTAGCTGCGTCAATGTGAGACTTTCTCCTTTTTTGTCTTCTCCACACAACCCCCATCATCATATTCTATTCCACCCGTAGTGCTATATCCATGGCTTACGCTCATGTATTGCGTGAAAGTTGAAAAAAGTTTGAGATTACTAAAGTATGAAACAATTGCTTGGCTTGTCATCGGGGTTGTGCAAGATGAGAGCATTCTTGTGTGACGAAAATGAAGCATGGCCAAACTATATGATTTTGTAGGGATGAGCTTTCTTTGGCTATGTTATTTTGAGAAGACATAATTGCTTGATTAATATGCTTGAAGTATTATTATTTTTATGTCAATATTAAACTTTTATCTTGAATCTTTCGGATCTAAACATTCATGCCACAATAAATAGAAATACATTGAAGAATATGCTAAGTATCATTCCACATCAAAAATTATGTTTTTATCATTTACCTACTCAAGGACGAGCAGGAATTAAGCTTGGGGATGCTTGATACGTCTCCAACGTATCTATAATTTTTGATTGCTCCATGCTATTATATATTCTGTTTTGGATGTTTAATGGGCTTATTTATATACTTTTATATTATTTTTGGGACTAACCTATTGACCCAAGGCCCAGTGCAAATTGCTGTTTTTTGCCTATTTAAGTGTTTCGCAGAAAAGGAATATCAAACGGAGTCCAAACAGAATGAAACCTTCGGGAGAGTTATTTTTGGAACAAACGTGATCCACAGGACTTGGAGTGGACGTCAAGAAACATACGAGGAGGCCACGAGGCAGGGGGGGGGGCGCCCTCCACCCTCGTGGGCCCCTCGTAGCTCCACCGACATACTTCTTCCTCCTATATATACCTAAGTAGCCTGAAACCATCGAGGAGCACCACGAAAACCTAATTCCACCGCCGCAACCTTCTGTACCCTGAGATCCCATCTTGGGGCCTTTTTCCGCTATTCTCACGGGAGGGGGCATCGATCACGGAGAGCTTCTACATCAACACCATAGCCTCTTCGATGATGTGTGAGTAGTTTACCACAGACCTTCGGGTCCATAGTTATTAGCTAGATGGCTTCTTCTCTCTTTGGATCTCAATACAAAGTTCTCCTCGATCTTCTTGGAGATCTATTCGATGTAACTCTTTTTGCGGTGTGTTTGTCGAGATCCGATGAATTGTGGGTTTATGATCAAGATTATCCATGAACAATATTTGAATCTTCTCTGAATTCTTTTATGTATGATTGGTTATCTTTGCAAGTCTCTTCGAATTATCAGTTTGGTTTGGCCTACTAGATTGATCTTTCTTGCAATGGGAGAAGTGCTTAGCTTTGGGTCTAATCATGCGGTGCTCGATCCCAGTGACAATAGGGGAAACGACACGTATTGTATTGTTGCCATCGAGGATAAAAATATGGGGTTTATATCATATTGCTTGAGTTTATCCCTCTACATCATGTCATCTTGCCTAATGCGTTAATATGTTCTTATGAACTTAATACTCTAGATGCATGCTGGATAGCGGTCGATGTGTGGAGTAATAGTAGTAGATGCAGGCAGGAGTCGGTCTACTTGTCGCGGACGTGATGCCTATATACATGATCATGCCTAGATATTCTCATAATTATGCACTTTTCTATCAATTGCTCGACGGTAATTTGTTCACCCACCGTAATACTTATGCTATCTTGAGAGAAGCCACTAGTGAAACCTATGGCCCCCGGGTCTATTTTCCATCATATTAATCTCCCGTCAACGGGCTATTTCTGGCGTCGTTTATTTTGCAATCTTTTAATTTTAATCTTTATCTTGAAAATACCAAAAATATTATCTTATCATCTCTATCAGATCTCACTTTTGCAAGTGGCCGTGAAGGGATTGACAAACCCTTTATCGTGTTGGTTGCAAGGTTCTTATTTGTTTGTGTAGGTACGAGGGACTTGCGTGTGGCCTCCTACTGGAATGATACCTTGGTTCTCAAAAACTGAGGAAAATACTTACGCTACTTTGCTGCATCACCCTTTCCTCTTCAAGGGAAAACCAACGCAGTGCTCAAGAGGTAGCATGCCCCCACGCCGCCGGGTGAGGAGCCACCCATTTCTAACGCCGGAGCACCGGCTCCAGCTCCTTGAGCAGATTCGGGCAAGGCGTGAAGCACGGATCACCGCGGGGCTACCCCCAGATGCAGTGGATCTGGAGGAGGAGGAGGAGGAGGAGGGGGTTGAGGAGGAGGAGGCTGTGGGGGCCGCTGGCGACGCGGATCTGCAGGCGGCGCAGCAAGCCATCCTCGATTCCCTCCGCTTGGAGTCGGCTACGGAGGCTAGATGCCGTGGCCGGTAGGAAATGGAGGCCACAGAGGAGGCGGAGATGCTCGCCTACATGGATGAGGTCGAGTAGGAGGAGGATGAGCTAGAGCCCTCCTACGCGCCCGTCCAGCCAGCACCCGGCACTAACGTCATGGACATCTGCGATGACGAAGATTAGCTAGCACTACTAGGGAAAACCTTATACACAGGAGCTTACTAGTAGAGCTTTTTGAAAGGCAACGCTGCTACTAATTATTAGTAGCGCTTGGCCGCAGAACGCGCTGCTACTATGCACTTACCGGTAGCGCTATAGCTACAAAACACGCTACTACTATAATTGCCAAACCGTTGGCAGCAGGCCAGGCATACTAGTAGCGCTGGTGTGCAAAAAGCGCTACTGCTATTGTACGTAGCAATAGCGCTTTCCTTTGACCAGCGCTACTGCTAATTTTAGCCCCCTCCTATGACCAAAGTTTAGTCCCACATCGATTGGTGAACAGAATTTTTACCAACTTAAATATGCTGCTTCCCAAACTATCACAACCAGTTGGTCTTCATTAAACTCTATGTGTAGGATTTGTGGCAATATGAATCTTCGCGTGTACCTATACAGGCAAAGATTCATACTAGATTCTACACAAAAAGATCAATGATGACCAATGCATTTTTTAATTTGATGCCTTTTTTGCATGCTAACGATCATAGCCTTAGTAGTAGCGTCGGTTAAGAAAAAACGCTACTGCTAATTATCGTAACAGTAGCGCTGTTTACAGACAAGCACTACTACTAAGGGTATCTTATCCATGCCGCACGCGTCCCTCACTCTCCCTGACACACTCTCATCTCCACTTGCTGCACGTCGTCGCCGCCGTCGCCCACCGTGGCTGCCGTCGCCCCCAAGGTGCTGCCTCCCTCCCTCCTTCCTCCTCTCGCCGCCCTCCCCTCCCTCCCTCCCTCCTCCTCCTCTCGCCGCCCTCATGTATCCCTCCTCCCGCGGCCATCCTCTCTCCTCCCTCTCCGCAGGCGGCCACCTCCCATCCTCCTCCTCCCTCTCCGGCGCCCCCCTCCTCCTCCGCCTCCGCCTCTCTCCTCCCTCTCCTGCTCTCTCCTCCTCCTCCCTCCTCCTTTCTCCTCCTTCCCCTCCTCCTTCCCTCCTCCTGGCCTCCTCCCACCTCCTCCTCCCCCTTTTTGTTTTAGTTTTAGTTTTAGTTTTTAGTAAATGTAGGTTTTTGTTTTTAGTAAATGTAGGTTTTCGTTTTTAGTAAATGTAGGTTTTTAGTATATTTTCTTTTTTCAAAAATTTGAATAAGTAATTTGAATAGAATAAGTAAATGTAGGTTTTTTGAATAGAATAGGAATTTTTTAGAAATTTTGAATAGAATAAATTATGAAATTGAAAAAATAAGTAAATGTAGGTCTTTTGAATAGAATAGGAAATTTTTAGAAAATTTGAAAAGAATAGGAAATTATAAGTAAATTTGAATAGAATAATTCAATTTAGCTTATGGAGTTTCACTAAGTCCTAAGATGACGATAATAATGTTTTTGTTTATATTTTGTTTTTGCAGAGATCAAGGAGCCCCTGCATCATCCCCGCTGCCGTCCCCGTCACCGACCCCCTCCGACCTCGATCGAGGCAAGACAAGCCACCCCATGTTGTTAATTTAATTTAGGTATTTTAGGTGTTTAATCTTAGAATAACATAGTATGAACCCTAGTTATGATCGAAGCATGTTTAAAATGCAGGTTTTTAATTAGGTGTAGTTAATAGAATTTAGGTGTTCTAGGTGTCACATTTGTTGTTATTTTTTTAATTTAAACAATTATTCATGCATCGACGTCGACGATGCCTATCCCGCATCCTCGTCGTTGACTCGGCGGAGGAGGCCAGCTTGATCAGAGGGGCCATGTCCGGGACTGGGCTCCGCCGGGCTGGTACTGGGAGGTGCTACCTTCCGAGGGGCGCAGCTTGGTGAGGAGCCAGCCCGTCGTTGACCCGAACCTTCTTTGGTGGCGGTCGCGTGGGTCAGTGATGGAGCCGAGGCTTTCGGACACCACGGAGGTGGTACGTTACCGTGTTAGCAAGGAGGACGAGCACGTCCGTCGTTACATGATTGCGTTGGAGGGCAGGTTCGACAATACCTGGCAGGTTCTTCAGGGATCTCACTGGAGCTATGTTCCAGTGATGGTTCCTTCTCTTTGGGTGTCCACCGCCCGCGCCGATACCCGTCGGGCGCTACGGTTCTAGCTGTATTAGCGATGCTATATATTCGAGGTGTATTAGTGATGATATTCGACGATGTACGGACAAGAGTGATGTAGTTTTGCTTATTGAATGCATGCTAATTTGAATAATAATTTATTTTACGATTTGGTTTTGCTTATTGAATGCTCATATGATGTAGATATAAACATGTACATCTTGTGTTGCTCAAATAGGATATGTGCTTGCCCAAGTGGCCGGCCATGTTTGCAGGTTACACCTCCTATAGTGGCCTATGTTTTGCCGGAGTGTTGATTAATTTTCGTTCTGGCAAATTTCAGGCGCTCGATATGTCCTTTTTTAGCAAAGGCCATGCCGGATTTTTCCGTGAATTCTGGCATGACTTGTGCTAGAATATGTAGGAAATATTGAGTGGCATGGATTTTCTAGAAAAATAATTAAACGACATATCGGGTTGACTTTAAGTCTGTCGAAGCTCCATCACCGAAGGTCGAAAAATCAGTGAGGAAGTGTATCCACCATATGTGAGAGAGGACGAAGAAGCCTGACTGTTGTCGTGCGGGTCGTTTCTCCTTCTTCTCCGGGTGCTAGACCTTTGTTATGCACTAGGGGAAGGAGGAGTAACGACCATCACCGACGGTCGCAAATGTCAGAGAGGAATCAGTGTGTGAGAGTCTCCACCACATATGAAAGGACGAAAAATCCCGACTGTTGTCGTGGGGGTCGCTTCTCCTTCGTTCACGTGTGCTAAACATTTTGGTGTAATGCACTCGGGAGCGAAAGGAGGAGCTACCATCACCAACGGTCGAATGTATACACCATGCGAGCTGAGAGTTTTCAAGAAAAAGACTCGACAGACCGATAGTCAACCCGTGATGAATAATAATAATCTAATTTAATTTTTGTAGTACATATATTGAATTGTACAAGTTTAATCTTTGAATTATGAACATAGTAAATGTCGTCATCGGACAACAAAAGTCTCCCGGGGGAGTGCAGCTGGTGCAACGACGACCGAGGTCTGTGCGACAGGCCTCACCTGGACGAAGATCGGCGCTTCAGCATTAAGCTCCAGGAGACCTTCGATGTTGAAATGGTACGCAACGACAACAAGTGTTTTTTTCGTAATTAAGCATGACTTCAACTATTTCAACGTGTAATTTTCATCTTTTACAATTCGAGTAGCTTATCCCATGCCATGCAAGACACTATGTCTTGGAGAGGATGGATTTTGAAGACCATGAAAATTTCAAAACAAAGAAAACTCACCTAAGGACTCATCATGGTATGGGTTTTGAAGTAACTCTGTATAATTCTGAGAGCGTAACCCATTTTGGTTGCAAAAATTGGGAAGCACTTTGCAAGATGTATGATTTTTATGAGGGTGTGCTTTTCACCATGGATATTCGTGATCCTGACATCGACCAAGAAAATATGGACATATGGGTCCTTGTTGATACGCTTCCAGTTCTACCGCTATGTGAGTTTCTCAAACATAGTTATTAACTAATTTATATTGTTCATTTCAAAATAGTGATAGCTTATTTCCATTGACAGCTTATTTTCATTGTTCAAACAATGTGCGAAACATGGTAGATAGAACGTACTACACCGATGGCTCTGAGTTAACTTATCAGGAGAAAAAACATATGGTCGCATTTTGTACTGATCTTGAGAATTACAATATCTGTTATAAAACTCTTCCACATTATGGTCAATACGTGCCACTAGTGCACGTGTTGAATTACGGTAACATCCATGGAGATGCCATGGTAAGATTTTTTAGTATTACTACATCCGTGCATCTTTTGCATAAATTCTTTTAAAACTTAACTACATTGCTAACTACGAAGTTATTACTATGTTTTTCAACAGAAAATCCCGAATGATTGTGTGCCTCATCGGATGTATCAGAATGGTCACCTTGATGTTTTGAACATACAGCCTGGTCATCCTACGAATCTCAGCTGTCCATATCAGATTTCTAAAAGAAGTGGAGACATGAAAATCAAAGAATGAAAAAAATGTATGGACAATCGTAAGGAGGTACTTGGAAGCAACATTGTGCGAAAGGCAAGAATTGAAGACAGGATAATCTCCATTCTTCATAATGGAGAGTCAGGGTCTATCTTGTTTTATGCTATTTTACCTAAGAGAAGGTAGTAGGTCCTAGTTAATAATACTCATGATCATGTGCTAAGAACAACTAAGTAGGATTGGTTAGATGACTATGATGATGATGTGGCATTGAATAGAAGTTGTATGATCGATGATGATGAGTATGACTTGTTACTATGATACCAATGATGAGTTATTTATTATTATGATTGATGATGCATGATGCTAAGTTGTTATATGAGCATGATTACTTATTATATATAACAGTGGGTGAAATGAACCTGGATTAGATTCAAGTGAAGCCAACATGTGGTGCACATCGGAAGTACTACTAATCCAAACTAGATCAAGTTTGGATTAGAGTAGTACTTTAGACATTCACCACATGTTGCCTTCACTTGAATCTACTCCACGTTCATTTTACCCACTGTTATATATAATAAGTAATCATGGTCATAAATCATATGATGAAAGTACTGTATATAAAACCATACAATGAAAATAAGCTGTATTTTTTAAAATACAGGAAAATTTAGCAGCACGCCTTTTAGAACAAGCGCTACTGTTACTTACAAGTAGCAGTAACACTTTTTAGAACAAGCGCTACTGCTACTTACAAGTAGCAGTAGCGCTCCCTTTCCAGCGCTACTACTACTAGTTAGCTGTAGCGCCTTAGTGTTAGCGCTGGACCCAGCGTTACTGCTGTGCATATTTCAAGTGCTACTATTAGGGTTTTCCCTAGTAGTGTAGGGTAGTACGTAGTATGCATTACGTAGGATTTTTTTACATGCTTTGTATGGATCTAGGGGTTGAAATATGAGAGACTCGGATGCATAGTGGCTAATTTGAGACGTGACCTGTCACTGTCTGCGGACGCGCTCGGTCGCGTCCATGGTTGTTTGAGGGGCCGGATTTGCAAACTTCGGCTGTAGATGCTCTTACAATCTATTTGACCGAGCAATGGTTGGAAAAAAAGAGCAACTTCTGAGTTAATTGAATCTGTATAGGGAAAGCAAGTCGCAACTGATCGAGCTGTCTTTTGGGGGGACCATGACACAGACGGGAAAGCATCCTTCCACTAACAACTCGGGTTCAAGCCGATCGATCTCATATTCCTTAAAATGAAAAAAAACATGGGAGAAAGACGTGAATGCTCATTAAGAGCCACTAGATCATGTGCTACTGGGACCTAGGTTAGTAAGTTCAGCCTGGCAAAGCCGCTTCTGTGTCGCTTCACCCCCCCCCCCACCAACCCACACACCAAATCTTTCGCTGCTGGCCTCAGCATAGCCGACGTCACAAGTCAGGGCATGGCGGCACGAGGTGGACCCAAGGTCCCAGAGTGCTTGGGATGTAGACCGGCGGGGACCTCTCTGCTGAGCCTAGGTAGGGATGCGACATGTTGATCTTTCGAGGCCGGGCAATGGCCCCAGGAAAGTGTGTCCGACTAGAGTAATCAAGCGTGTTGGGTAATGTGGTGCACCCCTGCAGGTAACAGACATTTAGATTTGTATCATGATCTATTACAACTAGAAATGGATACTTGAGATATGTGACGGATATGTGGCTCCGGGATTGCTTTCTCGCAGGGAGTCGAGGAAGGATCTCTGGGCGTTAATACTACAACATGTTTGTTAATTATAAATTGCTATTCTATACTCTTCTGAATGATGCAAGATGTTTGAAGTTGCTTGAAGATGCTAATCTTTGATAGGCTAGACTCTCCCTTCTCTTCTGGCATTTATGCAGTTCAGTCCACAGATACAACCTATTCCTTTGATACTGATGCATACTTAGTATCGATCTGATGCTTGCGAGTACTTTGGATGAGTACTCACGGTTGCTTTGCTATCTCTTTCCCCCTTCTTTCTTTTTTCCGGTTGTTGCAACCAGATTGTGAATCCCAGGAGCCAGATGCCACCCCTGCTGTCTACTACTACCCCGAGGGTGCCTACTTCTACATGGAGCCCGCCGACGACTAGGAGTAGTTAGGAGGTCCCAGGCAGGAGGCCTTGCCTATTCGATTATTGTTGCTTTTATGCTGGCCTTCTTAAGGCAGTCTTGTTTAACCTTATGTATGTACTCAAATATTGTTGCTTCCGCTGACGCTTGTATTCAAGCTTCTATATTGGAGCCCTTGAGGCCCCTGGCTTGTAATATGAAGCTTGTATTATTTTATTTGTGTCTAGAGTTGTGTTGTGATATCTTCCCGTGAGTCCTTGATCTTGATCGTACATATTTACATGTATGATTGGTATACGATTAATTCAGGGGCGTCACAGTTTGACAAAACCCAAAGTACATCCTTCGGTATGAAGGTAATCGTTACTCTCATGGTCTAAAGGGTTATGCAAACGTTAATATATGTGTGATTATACTAATAACTAAATGACGATATGATTTCGTAGTATATCAACCGATGGGTCTGTTCAACACATGTGTTCTTCCAGCAATGTGTCCTCAAGTTGTCGGCATCCCTGTTACTTTAACTAAGTCCATAATCAAAAAAATAGAACAATCATGCAACACTTGAGTCAGTCTTAGAGGCGAGACTAGGAATATATTAATTGTTTATTATTCCACACATGCACATGAGTTTTTCTTTAAGCCTCATGGTTATTGTATATTTGAAGACTATTACAATTATAGCATAGGAAATAAATATTAATTATTAATATGGAAATAAATAATAACTTTTGTTATTGCCTCTAGGGCATATATTCTTCAAGTTATGCAACAACGGTGGCCCAACTCATGTTAATGTCGGGATTGCGGTAAAGTGATGGTGACATCACATAAGTGAGGTCGATGGTGGTGCTACACGAGCACACAGTCTCAAGTTCTGGTTGAAAGCCTTGGTCTCCCGTGTTGGTTATACTTGAAAATGATGCTGTTTTTATGTCGTTAACTTGTTGAAGGCATTGTTCGAATATGCTTGGACTGATTCTTCAGGGTGACAACCTAGGATTTGACCTTGAGGTGGTTGGATTCGGTGACGATGACGCTCGAGTGCCACTCCCTTCTTGAAGGCATTGTTGTTAACGAATCTCGTCGTCTGTATGGTGCCATGAGATGGTTGGTGTGGATATGGACATTATATTCGTTTGCCGATGGCGGATCGGCGAGTTTTTCTTTTCCTTCGTCTGTGCATAGTTTTGGTTTTATGCGACTTTGCTATTTGTAGACATGTGTTTTGTGTGTGCGCGTTCCTGTTGGTAGTGTGCAGCCTACCTAGGTAGAGGCTGGGTGTATGCTTATTTTTTCTAAACAGTACGATCGAAGCTGTTTACATACACTCACCCTTATGAATACACGCGTGCACACCCTGCCCCTTTCTATGAGCATATTTGAGAGACTGAGCCGGCATATCATCATGAGGCTGATGGTCGACGAGAACATCTCCTCATGTGTATACTTATTGTGTTTGTATCTTTTTGATACTTCATTTTAAGGTAATAAAATTCACAGTTTGTTGAAGAAAAAATCATGTGCCGCACCTTATTCGCACGTAGTACATTTCATGTTATAGTACAGTCTGATGTTGTCATGAGAAATGGCACTGGTTATGCCATTCGCTGCATGGTCGATTCCACAGGAGCTTCGTTAGGTGAGGTGACGCTCTCGCCTCTATCCAGGTAGAAGGATGGTATCTTCAGCACACGGCAAGCACGGGTGCGTCTCTCGCCATGTGCAAAAAAGGAAAATGTAAACAACCTTTGGATGGTGTACTGTACAACGACGGACGAGGACCACCAGATCAATGATGATGCGTGAGCCGCAGCCAGATTTTCTGTTTCCATTTACTTCTTTTCTTTCGAGAATTCCGTTTTCATTTACCGTTACAGTACCACGCTCGTACTCCGGTGAGGGAGCGGTGATGACGGCGGCGCGTCTTCGGCTCGTTTCAGTGATTGTAGTCGTCGCTAGGTGGTCTACGGATCTGGATGTAATTTTTATTATTTCTAGTGTTCGTTGTACTGCCGTGATGGAAGATGAATAGATTAAAAGTTTTCTTGCAAAAAAAAAACAGTACCATGCTCGTACGACTGCGACCCCAGGTTAACGGTCCAGCACCACGTCGTAGTAAGTGAACGCATGACGGTAATTTACAAAGAAGCCGTTCCATTAGGGCATCTCACCCGCAAATTGGACACTGCAACTGTCTGTGGACAGGGAACCATTCCACGGACACGGGTGCGGGAGCCAGTCATCTAATGTTGATCATTATATGCCTGACGGCGACTCCGCTCCCTCGTTGCAGCGTCTGCCTCTCTCCACAGCCGCTTCGGATCATTCGATTCCATCATCGCTCATATCCAGGACGACTAGCGAGCGGATCCGACGTACGGTGGACGCTATCGTGTTGCTCCTCCCGCGCATCAAATAACTCGCCGGCCAGCTCTAACGACGTCATCATTCTACCCCGGACTCCTGCTGCGGCTGTCGCTGCGGATGGTGAATCCGTTCTGGCCCCCATCATCCTCTCCAACGACGAGACGGGCAGCAACGCGCTAGCGCCCACTCCAGCCATGCAGGGCCCACTAACGAGGTGGACCCTCTGCATGCTGCCCATATGAGTGGTACTGATGATGGGGCCGTACTGCCTCTTCGTCCTACACCAATCTTGCCTGTCGATCACCTGAAGAACATGTTGCATGCCACTCCGCTCAACGACGACTCTGACTTTGACGAAGCCTAGTTGGTGCCGCTTCTCCCGCCACCGCACCATCCGGCGACATCTTCCACAATGAAGTCATCGCCGTTCATTGCTTATGTGTCGCTCACATGGCTCCTCCTCGCCATCGGGCTTCACATTCTCTATCATGGTTGCCTCCTCCTCTTGGGGTAAGCTAGATCATCTCTATGGCCTGGTTCAATCTACGTTAGTCCTTGTTCCCTCCTCTGACCAATCTCCTTTGACCTCCCTCGCAGCACCGCCTCTGCCGGTTGGTGACCTCGAGCCGCACGAGAGAGTCATCCGCAAGCATCATCGCAAGGACATCGACGCTTCCTCCTTCTCCAAAGACTCGATGCACCGCAGTGTACGCCTTTCTAGCAAGGAGGCCAAGACGTACACAAACATGACCCTCAAGGCTACGAAGGTCAAAGCAACTCGCTTCTCTTGTGCTGAAGTGTCCAAAGCGTTTGATGAAGCCATTGTCGCGGCTGATCTGGATGTCGATGGCCTCGGCTGAAAACTTGGCGGCCATCGCACTCCTCTGTGGCGCCGAGGACGACCAGGCTATACAGAGATCATCAACGCGTCTGACGCATCTGGCGACGACACCGCTGGTCGATGATGCTCTCTCCTCAACTGCTTGGGGTGCCCCTGTCGCGCTCGAACCGATGCCGCCGTTCATCATCGTTCCCCTACGTGTGCCTCCGCCCTAGTGTTGCAACTACCACAAACATGCAATTTCTTTTGGCCTCAATGTTGTATTGACTATTCATGCCCCGCATTACTTTCTTCGCTAGCTCTATGTGTCGCGTAGTCTTCATAGGTGTAGTCTATTTTGCTTATGTGTAGTATAACTCTATCTATCTGTTCTTGAAACATGTGTGGTTTGGGTGATGATCAGAAATGTAGCGACGTTCTCTCTAAGCTTTTATCTATTAATCTGCATCTAGCTCCCATAGCCTAGGTAGAAACATTTTCTAAGAATCTGACCACTCAAAGTCAACCCATTCCAAATAGCCACAATTTTGGCCTTCATGCAGGCTCAACATAACTGACAAAGTAAAAAAGAATTACAATTATTAATAATCGCCACAAATGAACATAGCTTTCTATTTATCCATTATTTATTGAATGAGTACTATGAATATAATTTTGTAAGTCTGGTCATCTGTAAGCACTTGCATTTAATAATGAACTGTTCTGATAATCATGCCTAATGCAACAACAGACAAACATTGGTAGAACCCCCCCCCCCCCCAAAAAAAAACGTAGAAGGGCATAATGGTCATACGGAAGAAACGTATACCCACCTCCTATCATACCGTATAGACCGCCGTCTTTATACCACCAACAATCAAAAAAAAAAAAACCGACCGCTGTGCGTGTAATGGAAAAATAAGTCATATACACGATCTTATCGCCCGCCCAACGATCACGCACGTCGAACACTACCAAATTCCAACTATGCGATCGCCGCCGCCTGAACCCCATTCGACGCCGCATCTGAACGTCGCCGTCCGACGGCTCGTCAGCTGCGACTGACCGCGCAGTCGTCCCCCCGCCGCGGATCCGGCCCGCGTCGACATACGCCGGCGACGTCTACACCGCAGCCCTCGTCTTGCACGTCGCCGCCGTCTTGCATCTCACCCTCGTGTGGCACGTCGCCGCTGGCTAGACCCCTGCCTGAAGGCCCGTCATCGGACACCGGCGACGTCTACACCGCGGCCCAAGGTTTGCCATCTAATCTCGTCATCTAAACCTAGCATGCTAGATGATAGGAGTCACACATAGTGATCTAGGGTTTAGGGTTCACGTAAACATGCCGTCGCAGCGCCGCCTCCACGGACGACCGCATGTTGTAGAAAGTTAGTGTTGCACTTGGGTATGATCCACTGTACGAACTTAACAGATGATGAATGTTCAATGTTGTGCAGTTTCGTGAGTTCCCTGTGTTGCCATGGACGAAAAACCACATTCACGGGGAATGAGAATGGTACTAATAAGGCGACTCAGAATGATAACGATATTTTTAACGAAGATGATGACAACAGCGACAACGATTCCGTCTCGTCATATGATATATTGCCTCCGGAGGATTTTGATAATAATGAACATGGCGCAAATAGTGAAAACGTAAGTGGCGTATATTTTGATTTCATCTTTGAATCTGCAATGTATGGCATGGCTGACTATTTATCTATGTATACAAATTTGCAGGAAGATGTGGATGTTGACAACGTGCAAAATAGTTTACAGGAATCATTCGCAGATAACTTGAGTCAGGTTCGTTGATAGATGTTGTACATCGATGAATAGTATATGAATTAAATGATAGTAATTGAAATATATTTTTTCATATGAATTTTGTAGGAGGAGTCAGATGGTGTTAGCGGTGATCACGATGAGGGGGAGATCGACATTGAGGAGGCTAGAAGGCAGCAGCAGATGCTGGAGACACATTGGAAGGTGATGGCTATGACCTTTCGGTCGCAAGGGGATGCATACATATTCTACAACAATCACACCAAAGAGAAGGATTTAGCATCAGGAAACAGAAGGTGAAACGAGGTGCTTCAGGAATGATACGTTACCGGCGGTTTCTTTGCTCCAGGGCAGGCAGAAGGCAAAGCAAGTTTATAACCATGGAGGGCCGCAAGCGCAGGCTTAGACCGGAGACTCGTTGCGACTGCGGTGCACATATGGTGGTGAAGCTGGACAGAGAATGTGGCGTTTGGTTCGTCGCGCCATTCATGGATGATCACAACCACGCGATGGCTAGGCCCGACGAGGTTTGTTTCCTATGGTCACACAGACGGATTGGAGAAGGCACGAGGGCAGAGATATTGGCGTTGGAAGCGGCCGGGATAAGAAAGCATATAATAATGGACAACTTCATTAACAGATACGGTTCGTACGACAAGTGCGGGCTTAGCAGGAGGGACATTTACAATCTTTGTTGCAGAGAAAAAATGAAGCTCATTGCAAAGGGTGACGCCGAGACGGCAGTTGGCATTATGAGGAGCAGGAAGGAGAAGGACCCTGAGTCTTTTTGAGTATGTGCTTGACAAGGAAGGGCGACTGAAGAGTATGTTCTGGTGTGATGCACAGTCGCGGAGGGACTATCAGGACAACGGAGATGTGGTCGTGTTTGATAGCACGTATAAGATGAACAGGTATGGTATGCCGTTCGTCCCCTTTGTCGGAGTTAACAACCACCGTTGCACCACAGTGTTTGGTTGTGCCATCATTGCTGACGAGACGGAAGGGACATACGTGTGGTTGCTGCAGACATTTATGAAGGCGAACTATCAGGTGAAGCCAAAGTCAATAATCACAGACGGTGACGCTGCAATGATCCGGGCTATTAGGACTGTCCTTTCAAATGTGTTCCATTGTCTTTGCTCCTGGCATATCGAGAAAAATATGCAGAGGCACCTGCATTACAAGTCACTGGATGAGTTCAGATCGCTCCTATACTATGCCACCTCTCAAGCGAACTTTGAGCAGAGATGGACCGCTTTCTATCATAAGTGGAAGACGGATAGAACTCAAGAGTGGCTTGACAGGATGTACAGGAAAAGGAGACATTGGGCAGCATCATATCTTTCTGATGGTTTCTTTCTTGGTATGCGAAGTAACCAGAGGAGCGAAAGCCTCAACTCCTGCCTTCACCTTCACCTGGATTACGATATGACAATAGTTGATTTGGTAGTGCATTATGAGAACTGTATAGTTCGCCTGCGTGAGAACGAGGCGTACGATGACTGCGAGGCACACCAGAAAGACCCACCGTCGGTTACTGAATATAAGGCCCTTGAGGAGCATGCCGCCAAAGTATTCACACCTGCTAATTTTTACATCCTGCAAAAAGATTTGCAAAATATGGGTCAGCTGGAGATATTTGAGACGCTCGTGGGACTTGAGCGCCACACATTTATGGTGACATGGAAGGATAACCACAAGTTCATGTACAATGTTGTTTATGAACCAGGTAACTCAGAAGAAACTATAACATGCAGTTGTCTTAGGATGGTTAAGAAATGGCTACCATGCAAACACATTCTTTTTGTTCTCCATCATCTGAGCATAACTGAAATACCAAAGTGTTGTGTCCTTCATCGGTTGTCAAAAAATGCGAGAGATGAGTTGCCTGTGCAGCGGAAGAGTGATATGTTTGGATGGGGTTGGTCAGGGCCATTAGAGAGAGACCGGTATAGTCAAATAAGCATAAAAAACGCAGAGGCTACTCATGTTGCAGAAAATGACCCCTTCTTGTTTGACGAGTTGATGAAGTGTCTGGACAACATAATAGCGTAGAAAAAGATACCAGAGGAGGAACTTATAGGAAGTAGAAGGTATGCTAAGCTTATGAAGGAGGCAAGTCAGGCGCAACAAGTTGAACCTGGTATTGGTGATCCTCAAAAAGTTTCGACGAAGGGTGCACCTAAGAAGGGGCGGTCAAAGGGGGGCCCCGATGTTATGAAGAATGGTAGGCCAAAAGATTTTAGAGAGAAGAAAAGTGGTCCTTTGTGCAGTCTGTGTAGTCTCCCAGGTCATAACAAGGCTACATGTAAATTGAACGAGAAGTAAGATGGTACCTCCTCATTTTTGTTATGTTGCTACTTTCATTTCATTGACTATCTTTGCTCATCAATTTATTTATGTTTTGTTCAGGAATTGGACATAGAGAAGAAGATTGGTTTGTTGGAAGAATGAAAGTGGTCACACTAGTCATCTCTGAATAATCTATGTTATTTTTTATTCATACGTGCATCTCAGAAAACTTAATAAGTGATTTCTTCATGTTTGATGAAAATACTTATGTGAACATATGTGATATGACACATCATATTTGTCCAATGAATCGCCATGTTTTTTGTACTGCTATGTGAAAGAGTTCACAATTTTTAAATCTTGAGCATTTTGTTTGATTAATGATAAGTGTTACTATACACATGTGTTCCGTTCCTCGCCGACCGACGTTGTGCAAAAAAATGCCCGACCGGCAGCTGCTGGACCAGAATTGGGAAATTTTCCACCCAAATCAAGACGACGCGGGCGACTCGGGTGGTCCATAGGGCCCAACAACGGCCCAGCAGCTGGGTCCAACGGGGCGGCGGCGTCAGGCACTGGTAGTAGTAGAGGAGTTCGACCTCTGTACGACGCCGGGGTATTTAAGCCGGTCCTCGCCCCCGTCAGCTTCGGAGGTGGGACTAAAGAGCTGCACCGAGCGCGCGACGCGATGGTGAGTGGGCCGGGGGAGGGGCGAGTCGGGGCCTTTCATATTGGGCTGGGGGAGTGATTGGGCTGACCTGGGCTGGGCGGTGATGGTGGATAAATCCAGCCTCGTCAGCGTTGCGTCGACCGCATGCATAGCCGGCGATTCTTTAGTCCCACCTCGCCAAAGTAAGGGCACGCCGACTGGATTAAATAGCCGCGACGGTGTATGCTCCCGAGCTCCTCTATTACCAGTGCCTTGTCAGCCCCGTTGGGCCTCGCTTGTGGGCCCATTTTGGGTCTGAATCGACCGCCCGAGTCGCCTTTAGGCTTGATTTGGGTTGGTTGCATAGTCTCCTATGGGTCCAAAAGCGAAGGTCGGGCCTTTTTTTAACTTAAATTTTTTTCATCATACAAGCGGCGTCGGCATACAAGCGGGCGGCCGCCTCCATTTATATGCCTCTAAGAGCCAACAGAAGCCGGCATCATCATCACATAATCAGACAGCACATATATATTCTTGCAAAATCATCACATAATCATCACCCATAATGATGCAAATAAGATTGGCGTTGCAAAATCAATATTGTAGCTAGTACCGACGACAGCACCTTTATTTAGTTGCCAAATGTGCGAAATCTTGCCGCATTACAATAAAAAAATGTCTTAATATCCAAATAGTTGCAAGTGCCATCAACGACACATTTATTTAGTTGCGATAATAAGAAAACTAATGTCCTCATAGCGAAAACCCCATCAACGGACTCATTTCTTGTCCATGATCTTCAGAATCTTCTCTTTCACAGCTTCCACCGTGTTGCATTCTGAAAAAAGTATTTCAGCTAGAAATCGTCCCCTTGAAGCATTAACCTCAGTTTGGTCAAAGTCAAATATCCAATCATCTCCATTCCAGTTTTGGATGCATTTCACCACAAAAAGACCACAAGAGACTCTGCAAGAAACCGCGAGTCAAGCTTTGTTGGATCAGATAAGTGCATACAAATTGAACATTTGAACATACCCGTCCTTTTGTAACGGAATTTTATACTCCCTTATTGGCCAAGAAGATACGTCAGGATGTTTCGTATTTATAAGGGCGTTCACCTCCATCGTATCTCTAGGAATTTCTGCCCTCTGAAATAAAAATGTGAAATTCATATGAAGTACATATGTAATTACTACTATATGTTGTTTTATATAATGTTGAAATCTTACCAGCGTAGTAATCTTTGCAAGAACTATGTTGCTGCATTTACCAATAGAATTTAAAACTTGAAACTCTTTTTTCTTGTTGTGCATGAGAACTGTTATCCAATGATTTTCTTCCACATGAAAAGGAAAGTATGCCTACAACAAAGTTTATTCATGTTGGTGTACACACACATAGTTATGTAGTGCGAGGGATCATACTAAACATATGTACCTTATCTTTGATGAAATACTCTTCAGTAACTCTAGACACCATTTTAGTTTGGTTTGTGAAATGTTCCATAAAATGTTTCTTAGAGTTCTTAACCTTTCCATCAGCACGAAGAAGTAGCCAGTGGGACACCCAAGATGTTAATATGTGACAGTCAGCAAGAGGATTATGGGTCTGCATATGGTTGCAATAACTATTGATGACCTGAAAATAACATAATAGCAATACGCCTATTAGAAAATTTATATAAATGGCATGGAAAACTTAATAAATTAATGCTAATACTTACAGCGCCATGCAACCACTTTTTGGAAATGATGGCTTCAAGCATATGAGGTGTACATGTTTCCCCAGCAATTCCCGTCATGTGCAAGATAGTTTTCGTACAAAGCTTCTTCGAGCTGTCGCGGCCTCTATTTGTTCCTCATTAATGTAATCGGTACTAATCATAGCGGCTCTAATACCAAACATATCTAAAATAGTAACAAAAATTGAGTTAATAAAGTGCACATGAAAGGACAGAAATAACTTATAAGAATAAATTACCTAGCACTTACTTTTCTTTGCACGTTTACGTCCACCGTTCTGCTGGCAGGGTGAAAGACAGTATTTTGACTGTTTTCTCTATGCTTCCCATCATTCTCCTTAGTGCCACTCTCTTTCGCATTTTTAATACGCTGCGTGTTCAGACTATCCATACTAATCTCCTCAAATTTATCGGGCGGTAGACCCGTCTGACATTGTATTTATATTCTTGGGGGTTGCAATAAGAGCTGGAAAGTCATTTGTGTCTACCGTTGCTAGAGATGGGTCGGGTGAATTACCATTCTCCTCAATAAGGGGTCGCCTTCATCTCCTGTACCCATGGTGAAGGATGCCTCCATTTCTTCTTTTCGAGCAGTTGATTTTACATCTGTCCAATATTTTGATGGACGATACTTCCCCATCCAGTCTTCACTATGCTCAACGAACTCAACATCATCACCAGAACCCCTGTTTCGATTGAAGACAAGACCTTCCTTCTCCAGCTTCTCCACTACTATCTGCAATAACACATCATAAGCATTAACTAAATGCAAACATTATGAATAATTCAATGTAAATTGAAGTACACAACACTCGTTACCTCAGCACATTTTTCAGGGAGAAGACGGATTTCTTTTTGCATATCTTTCATGCATTTCATCACTTGTTCTAAGGTAGTATCCCTACTCGACGAAGCCTCATCTCTATTATGTTTCTTTTTTCGGGCACGACCTGTTTGATCTTCTGGCTCAACTTCTTCCTCTGGAATTTTCCCTTCCCGAGCAATTAATGCCCATCTCAGATCTCTCATTTATTATATCGTCAACCCGAGACACGTTAAATAAGTTCAAATTACTCAACATTTAAATAGTAACATAACTGCATGCAGTACAAACTATAAATACTTACATTCCCATTCCCGCGCCCGTACGATGTGTCGTACGCGTCACGCTTAAGAGCGTCATCTTCTGTCCAGTTAAGCATCAACAGATATTCATGCGCCAGTGGATCGAATGTCTCTCCATCGAGTGGGTGCACTTTCTCCCAAAACATGTACTGCATGAACATGAAATATGTTAGCAATCTTAATTTTGTAAACTATAGTTCGAAATTAAAATTATAACATACAATTTACCTGTATGAGGGCAAGGTTTCCCACTGGCCATGTAAATTTTTGTAAGATCTGACACGGTCTTTTTGATGCCATCAACACAAATGCGTAAAGTAAACGCATTCCAGTTAAATGATTTGATGCTCTCCACATCCTCCACTAACTTGTAAAAAGCATTAGGAACTTCTATCGTGGAGTGCGGTGCAAGAACCGTGCCAAGGAGAACCAACACAATTCGACGCAGGAAATCATCATCATACGTGCCACTGCTAGTGATGTCCTGAATAAGCTGGTCTATCATTATTTCATTCATACTGGAATCTATGAAACGACTCGACACCTTCACCTTCGCCTTTAACCCCCTTTACCTAAAGCTCTCATGGAATCTTTGCCCTTGTTCTCTAGACCAAAAATATCAAAGACATCTTTAACGCGCAATGATATTGCACCGTTTTTTGATGGCATGATGAACCTATCTCTGTCCAACACATCTGATTTAATAATGAACTTAAGCAAACACTTGCGCATGAGCACACTAGGAATCATCAACATTTTTCCTAGTCTAGTGCTTGCAAAACGGTTTTTCTGCCTTGAGTTCAGTTTGCTGACCAAAAGACACCACTTCTCAACAGAACAGTAAATCTCTCCGTACTCCATCACTACGAATAGAAGCAAAAAAATATTAGCTACTTTACATGTCTAGATGATAAATATGATCAATGCACCGTTTGAAAAACAAAAAAAATTACCTCCCACCATTAGGCCGTACGTGGCCGCCGGGGGAGGGGGGGGGGGGGGACGACGGCGTGATGTGGAATCGCAGACGGTGATGTCAGAGACTTCGGACGGCGATGTTAGAGACTTCAGACGGCGATGTGATGGGCCAGATGTGGACGGCACGGCATGATCTCGATCAGCGAACAGCGGAAGGTTTGTTCTCGAACAGCAGATGGCGGACGGCGGCGCTCCGTCACGGGGCCAGATGGGTATGATGGATGGCGGCGTGCTGAGAGGGCAGGCGGCAGCGTGAGTTAGGGTTAGCGCCGTGGTGTCATGGGTATATGGTGACGCGGCGTAGGTACGAGGTTTCAATCCCGATAGATTCTGTCGGGCCCGCCACCTCTCTCCTCTGCCGCCCTCAATCATTGGGCCGGGCCCTGACGACGACGTGGATCGTGGTCGCGGTCGGACGACATAGTTTAGTCCCACCTCGGCCGCGGAAGGACGCCCCGGCCGGCTTAAATAGCCGTGTCGGTTAACCCATGCATAGTCATCTTTAATATTGTCATGTGACCTTACTCAACTGTCTGGGCGGTGCACTTTCCAGGTACTGCCCGGATAATTGTGTAAGGTCTTATCACATTATTAAAAATATTTTTTTCGTACATTTTATAATTTCCGGCTACTTTTTTTTGACTCCGTCAAATGGCCCCAAACTTTTTCCACACTTGCCATCACCATCCATAACACCCACGCCAAATTTCATATTTTTCCGACACTCGATGCATTTTCTAGGATTTTCCAGGCCAAAATAGCCAAAAACACTGGCCGGACGTGATGCAACGTTCGTTTTGTATCCGTTTTTGTTCATTTCTTGCATGGGGGCCTGCGTTGGCCCTGCACACATGTATGCACACTTTGGTGCCATTGCATGCATGCGATCACGTAGCCCTAGTGCAACCAGCTCCGTTTCTGTGTGCCGGAGAGGGGGTTCCCAACTACTTGTTTTTGACTCCGTCAAACGGCCCCAAACTTTTTCCACACCTTGCCATCACCATCCACAATACCCACGCCAAATTTCATATTTTTCTAACACTCGATGCATTTCCTTGGATTTTCCAGGCCAAAATAGCCAAAAACACTGGCCGGACATGACGCAACGTTTGTTTTGTATCCGTTTCGTTCATTTATTTCGTTGAGGCCTATGTTGGCCCTGCACACATGTATTCACACTTTGGTGCCATTGCATGCATGCGATCACGTAGCCCCAGTGCAACCAGCTCCGTTTCTGTGTGCCGGAGAGGGGGTTCCCAACTACTTTTTTTTGACTCCGTCAAACGGCCCCAAACTTTTTCCACACCTTGCCATCACCATCCACAACACGCACGCCAAATTTCACAATTTTCTGACACTCGATGCATTTCCTAGGATTTTCTTGGCCAAAATAGCCAAAAACACTGGCCGGACGTGACACAACATTCGTTTTGTATCCGTTTTCGTTCATTTCCTGCGTGGGGGCCTACGCTGGCCCTGCACACATGTATGCACACTTTGATGCCATTACATGCATGCGATCACGTAGCCCCAGTGCAACCAGCTCCGTTTCTGTGTGCCAGAGAGGGGGTTCATAACTACTTTTTTTTTTCGACTCCGTCAAACGGCCTCAAACATTTTCCACACCTTGCCATCACCATCCAAAACACCCACGCCAAATTTCATATTTTTTCGACACTCGATGCATTTCCTAGGATTTTCCAGGCCAAAATAGCCAAAACACCGGCGGACGTGACACAATGTTCGCTTTTGTATCCGTTTTCGTTCATTTCTTGCGTGGGGCCCTATGTTGGCCGTGCACACACCCTGCGAAAAACTGGTCTCGCTTTCATGCATGCCATCACGCACTGTAGTGAAACCAGGACTGTTTGGGTATGCCGTTCCGGCTACTCTCTAAGATGTTTTATTTTCACGTTCACATAATGACACACAACTTTTTACACGTCATCCGTGGACAATGGGTACCAGGCATGACAATTTTCGGTATTTTTTGACGTCCGATGCATTTTCTAGGGTTTTCATGTCGAAAATACCCTAAAACGCTCTCCGGACGTGGCGCGACGTTTGTTCGATGTCCGATTTCGTTCATAACATGCGTGGGGGCATGCATTGGGAATTCACACACCCTCGCAAAATTTCATTTCATTTCATGCATGCGATCGCGTACCGCTAGTGTAACCAGCATCGTTCTGGACTGCCGATATTTTATGTGTCCATCTTTTTTGTTCGATTTTTTTCTTATGCTTTAGCATATATTCATTCACAAATGCATCATCAAATCAATAATCTCAACTGAAATGGACAAAATAAATTTGTTGAACATAGATAAGATATTTTACATAGACGAACTCGATACAGATAAGTTCATACATAAAGTCTACTACTTAGGCTTAAAATGACATAACGAGATTAACCTAAAAACAACATTAAAAAACTACTCCTCGTCGCTATCGACGAGGTCCACCACGACCGGGCCGTCGCCGCCGTCATCGTCGCTGCTGGACCGGTTCGCCAGGTCGTCCCAGTCGACCGGGCCGTCGTCCTCCACCTCCGCCGGCTGCTGCTGCCACTCCGCCGGCTGCTGCTGCCACTCTGCCGGCGCCTTTGCCGCCTGCTCGGGGGCCATCGCCTCGGCCGCTTCGATTGCAGACGCAACCTCGGCGGCCTCCTCGCGGCAGCCGCCGCCGCCACAAGAAGAGCAGCCGCGCCCGACGCTCAGAGGGCCACGTGGTACCCAGGCGTGTCATCCAGATCGCCGTCGCGGAGGATGACCTGATCCGCAGCAACTCCAACTCGGGCGGCGAGGGGCGGCGGTGCGGGCGCCGCGGGGGTGCGCCCCGTGGCGGCCGGCACGTCCGCGACGATCCCTCGGCGGAGGCGGGGCGCGAAGACGGCCGGTGCCGCCCGCTACATCGAGGGTCACACCGGCCGCCGCAAGGCGGAACGCGGTGATGACCTCCCAATAGTCCTTGCCACGCCCAAAGTTGTGGCGGCCGAGGATGTTGTGGCGGCCGCCACTGTGGCTCCGCAGCTCCTCCGTCGCGCCGGGCCCCGGCCTCGGGTAGCCGTCCGCGTCAATCTTCCAGTTGCGTGAAAGACGACAGCCCGGCGGCTGCTACCTCTTGAGCACTGTGTTGGATTTGTCCGAAGAGGAAAGGATGATGCAGCAAAGTAGCGTAAGTATTTCCCTCAGTTTTTGAGAACCAAGGTATCAATCCAGTAGGAGGCTACACGCAAGTCCCTCGTGCCTACACAAAACAAATAGCTCAACGCAACCAACGCGATTAGGGGTTGTCAATCCCTTCACGGTCACTTACGAGAGTGAGATCTGATAGAGATGATAGATAATATTTTTGGTATTTTCGGTATAAAGATGCAAAGTAAAATAAAAGGCAAAATAAAAAGCAAAGCAATAATAAAGTGATGGAAGATTGATATGATGAGAATAGACCCAGGGGCCATAGATTTCACTAGTGGTTTCTCTCAAGAGCATAAGTATTCTACGGTGGGTGAACAAATTACTGTTGAGCAATTGACAGAATTGAGCATAGTTACGAGAATATCTAGGTATGATCGTGTATATAGGCATCACGTCCGAGACAAGTAGACCGACTCCTGCCTGCATCTACTACTAGTACTCCACTCATAGACCGCTATCCAGCATGCATCTAGAGTATTAAGTTCAAGAAAACAGAGTAATGCCTTAAGCAAGATGACATGATGTAGAGGGATAAATTCATGCAATATTATAAAAACCCCATCTTGTTATCCTTGATGGCAACACTACAATACGTGCCTTGCTGCCCCTACTGTCACTGGGAAAGGACAACGCAAGATTGAACCCAAAGCTAAGCACTTCTCCCATTGCAAGAAAAACCAATCTAGTAGGCCAAACCAAACTCATAATTCAAAGAGACTTGCAAAGATAACCAATCATACATAAAAGAATTCAGAGAAGATTCAAATATTGTTCATAGATAATCTTGATCATAAACCCACAATTCATCGGTCTCAACAAACACACCGCAAAAAGAAGATTACATCAAATAGATCTCCACGAGAGAGGGTCAGAACATTGTATTGAGATCCAAAAAGAGAGAAGAAGCCATCTAGATACTAACTATGGACCCGAAGGTCTGAGGTAAACTACTCACACTTCATCGGAGAGGCTATGGTGATGATGTAGAAGCCCTCCGTGGTGGATTCTCTTCCCATGGAGTTCGGAACAAGCCCCAAGATGGGATCTCGTGGATATAGAAGGTTGTGGCGGTGGAATTAGGTTTTTGGCTCCGTATCTGATCGTTTGGGGCTACATAGGTATATAGGAGGAATGAGTACGTCGGTGGAGCAAAGGGGGCCCCAGGAGGCAGGGGCGTGCCCTAGGGGGGGCGCCCTCCACCCTCGTGGCCACCTCCTTTCTTTCTTGACGGGGGGTCCAAGTCTCCTGGATCATATCTGGTGAGAACACGTTCCCGAAGGTTTCATTCCGTTTGGACTCCGTTTGATATTCCGTTTCTTAGAAACACTGAAATAGGCAAAAAACAACAATTCTGGGCTGGGCCTCCGGTTAATAGGTTAGTCCCCAAAGTAATATAAAAGTGGAAAAGAAAGCCCAATATGGTCCAAAATAGTAGATAATATAGCATGGAGCAATAAAAAATTATAGATACGTTGGAGACGCATCGGGCATCCCCAAGCTTAATTCCTCCTTGTCCTCGAGTAGGTAAATGATAAAAAGAGAATTTTTGATGCGGAGTACTACTTGGCATAATTTCAATGTAATTCTTCTTAATTGTGGTATGAATATTCAGATCCGAAAGATTCAAGACAAAAGTTCATATTGACATAAAAATGATAATACTTCAAGAATACTAACTAAGCAATTATGTCCTCTCAAAATAACATGGCCAAAGAAATGTCATCCCTACAAAATCATATAGTTTAGTCATGCTCCATTTTTGTCACACAAGAATGCTCTCATCATGCACAACCCCGATGACAAGCCAAGCAATTGTTTCATACTTTAATAATCTCAAATTTATAAACCTTCACGCAATACATGAGCGTGAGCCATGGACATAGCACTATGGGTGAAATAGAATATGATGATGGGGGTTGGGCTATGGAGATGCCCATCGATTGATGTTAATGCAAGGAGTAGGGATTGCCATGCAACGGATGCACTAGAGCTATAAATGTATGAAAGCTCAACAAAAAAACTAAGTGGGTGTGCATCCAACTTGCTTGCTCACGAAGACCTAGGGCACTTGAGGCCCATCGTTGGAATATACAAGCCAAGTTTTATAATGAAAAATTCCCACTAGTATATGAAAGTGATAAAACAAGAGACTCTCTATCATGAAGATTATGGTGCTACTTTGAAGCACAAGTGTGGAAAAGGATAGTAGCATTGTCCCTTCTCTCTTTTCTCTCATTTTTTATATATGGCCTTTCTCTTTTTATGGCCTTTTTTATTCCTCACTTGGGACAATGCTCTAGAAAATGCTGATCATCACACCTCTATTTATTTACAACTCAGTGATTACAACTCGATACTAGAACAAAGTATGACTTTATATGAATGCCTCCGGCGGTGTACCGGGATATGCAATGAATCAAGAGTGACATGTATGAAAAAATTATGAACGGTAGCTTTGCCACAAATACTATGTCAACTACATGATCATGCTAAGCAATATGACAATGATGAATGTGTCATGATGAACGGTATGGTGGAAAGTTGCATGGCAATATATCTCGGAATGGCTATGGAAATGCCATAATAGGTAGGTATGGTGGCTGTTTTGAGTAAGATATAAGGAGGTTTATGTGTGAAAGAGCGTATCATATCACGGGGTTTGGATGCACCGCAAAGTTTGCACCAACTCTCAATGTGAGAAAGGGCAATGCACGGCATCAAGAGGCTAGCGATGATGGAAGGGTGAGAGTGTGTATAATCCATGGACTCAACATTAGTCATAAAGAACTCATATACTTATTGCAAAAATCTACAAGCCATCAAAAACCAAAGCACTACGCGCATGCTCCTAGGGGGATAGATTGGTAGGAAAAGACCATCGCTCGTCTCCCGACCGCCACCCATAAGGAGGACAATCAAATAACACCTCATGTTTCAAATTTGTTACATAACATTTACCATACGTGCATGCTACGGGACTTGCAAACTTCAACACAAGCATTTCTCAAATTCACAACTACTCAACTAGCATGACTTTGATATTATCACCTCCATATCTCAAAACAATTATCAAGCATCAAACTTTTCTTAGTATTCAACGCACTCAAAAGAAAGTTTTACAAATCTTGAATACAAAGCATATTAAGATTTTTAAGCAAATTACCGTATTATTTAAGACTCTCAAAATAATCTAAGTGAAGCATGAGAGATCAATAGTTTCTATAAAACAAATCCACCACCGTGCTCTAAAAGATATAAGTGAAGCACTAGAGCAAAACTATATAGCTCAAAAGATATAAGTGAAGCACATAGAGTATTCTATCAAATTCTAATTCATGTATGGCTTTCTCAAAAGGTGTGTACAGCAAGGATGATTGTGGTAAACTAAAAAGCAAAGACTCAAATCATACAAGACGTTCCAAGCAAAACACATATCATGTGGTGAATAAAAATATAGCTCCAAGTAAAATTACCGATGGAAATAGACGAAAGAGGGATGCCTTCCAGGGCATCCCCAAGCTTTGAATTTTTGGTGTCCTTGAATTACCTTGGGGGTGCCATGGCCATACCCAAGCTTAGGCTCTTGCAACTCCTTGTTCCATAATCTATCAAAAGATTTCACCCAAAACTTGAAAACTTCACAACACAAAACTCAACAGAAATCTCGTTAGCTCCGTTAGTGAAATAAAACAAAAAACCACTTCAAGGTACTGTAATGAACTCATTATTTATTTATATTGATGTTAAACCTACTATATTCCAACTTCTCTATGGTTTATAAACTATTTTACTAGCTATAGATTCATCAAAATAAGCAAACAACACACGAAAAATAGAATCTGTCAAAAACAGAACAGTCTGTGGTAATCTGTAACTAACGCAAACTTCTGGAACTCCAAAACATCAGCCAAAATCGGACGACCTAGGAAATTTGTTTATTGATCAGCACCAATTGGAATCACTATTTCTAGTGTTCGTTGTACTGCCGTGATGGAAGATGAATAGATTGAAAGTTTTCTTGCAAAAAAAAAACAGTACCACGCTCGTACGACTGCGACCCCAGGTTAACGGTCCAGCACCACGTCCTATTAAGTGAACGCATGACGGTAATTTACAAAGGAGCCGTTCCATTAGGGCATCTCACCCGCAAATTGGACACTGCAACTGTCTGTGGACAGGGAACCATTCCACGGACACGGGTGCGGGAGCCAGTCATCTAATGTTGATCATTATATGCCTGACGGCGACTCCGCTCCCTCGTCGCAGCGCGTCTCGCCTCTCCACAGCCGCTTCGGATCATTCGATTCCATCATCGCTCATATCCAGGACGACTAGCGAGCGGATCCGACGTACGGTGGACGTTATCGTGTTGCTCCTCCAGCGCATCAAACAACTCGCCGGCCAGCTCTAACGATGTCATCATTCTACCCCGGACTCCTGATGCGGCTGTCGCTGCGGACGGTGAATCCGCTCTGGCCCCCATCATCCTCTCCAACGACGAGACGGGCAGCAACGCGCTAGCGCCCACTCCAGCCATGCAGGGCCCACTAACGAGGTGGACCCTCTGCATGCTGCCCATATGAGTGGTACTGATGATGGGGCCGTACTGCCTCTTCGTCCTACACCAATCTTGCCTGTCGATCACCTGAAGAACATGTTGCATGCCACTCCGCTCAACGACGACTCTGACTTTGACGAAGCCTAGTTGGTGCCGCTTCTCCCGCCGCCTGCACCATCCGGCGACATCTTCCACAGCGAGTCATCGCCGTTCATTGCTTATGTGTCGCCCGTTGGCGGCTCCCTCCTCGCTACTGGCTTCACATTCTCTACCATGGTTGCCTCCTCCTCTTGGGGTAAGCTAGATCATCTCTATGGCCTGGTTCAATCTACGTTAGTCCTTGCTCCCTCCTCTGACCAATCTCCTTTGACCTCCCTCGCAGCACCGCCTCTGCCGGTTGGTGACCTCGAGCCGCACGAGAGAGTCATCCGCAAGCATCATCGCAAGGACATCGACGCTTCCTCCTTCTCCAAAGACTCGATGCACCGCAGTGCGCCTTTCTAGCAAGGAGGCCAAGACGTACACAAACATGACCCTCAAGGCTACGAAGGTCAAAGCAACTCGCTTCTCTTGTGCTGAAGTGTCCAAAGCGTTTGATGAAGCCATTGTCGCGGCTGATCTGGATGTCGATGACCTCGGCTGAAAACTTGGCGGCCATCGCACTCCTCTGTGGCGCCGAGGACGACCAGGCTATACAGAGATCATCAATGCGTCTGACGCATCTGGCGACGACACCGCTGGTCGATGATGCTCTCTCCTCAACTGCTTGGGGTGCCCCTGTCGCGCTCGAACCGATGCCGCCGTTCATCATCGTTCCCCTACGTGTGCCTCCGCCCTAGTGTTGCAACTACCACAAACATGCAATTTCTTTTGGCCTCAATGTTGTATTGACTATTCATGCCCCGCATTACTTTCTTCGCTAGCTCTATGCGTCGCGTAGTCTTCATAGGTGTAGTCTATTTTGCTTATGTGTAGTATAACTCTATCTATCTGTTCTTGAAACATGTGTGGTTTGGGTGATGATCAGAAATGTAGCGACGTTCTCTCTAAGCTTTTATCTACTAATCTGCATCTAGCTCCCATAGCCTAGGTAGAAACATTTTCTAAGAATCTGACCACTCAAAGTCAACCCATTCCAAATAGCCACAATTTTGGCCTTCATGCAGGCTCAACATAACTGAAAAAGTAAAAAGGAATTACAATTATTAATAATCGCCACAAATGAACATAGCTTTCTGTTTATCCATTATTTATTGAATGAGTACTATGAATATAATTTTGTAAGTCTGGTCATCTGTAAGCACTTGCATTTAGTAATGAACTGTTTTGATAATCATGCCTAATGCAACAACAGACAAACATTGGTAGAACCCACCCCCCCCCCCCACCCAAAAAAAACGTAGAAGGGCATAATGGTCATACGGAAGAAACGTATACCCACCTCCTATCATACCGTATAGACCGACGTCTGTATACCTCCAAGAATGCAAAAAAAAAAAACCGACCGCTGTGCGTGTACGGGAAAAATAAGGCATATACACGATCTTCTCGCCCGCCCGACGATCACGCACGTCGATCCCGTCCATTTTCCCACTATGCGGTCGCCGCCGCCTGAACCCCATTCGACGCCGCATCTGAACGTCGCCGTCCGACGGCTCGTCAGCTGCGACTGACCGCGCAGTCGTCCCCCCGCCGCGGATCCGGCCCGCGTCGACATACGCCGGCGACGTCTACACCGCAGCCCTCGCCTTGCACGTCGCCGCCGTCTTGCATCTCACCCTCGTGTTGCACGTCGCCGCTGGCTAGACCCCTGCCTGAAGGCCTGTCATCGAACACCGGCGACGTCTACACCACGGCCCAAGGTTTGCCATCTAATCTCGTCATCTAAACCTAGCATGCTAGATGATAGGAGTCACACATAGTGATCTAGGGTTTAGGGTTCACGTAAACATGCCGTCGCAACGCCGCCTCCACGGACGACCGCATGTTGTAGAAAGTTAGTGTTGCACTTGGGTATGATCCACTATACGAACTTAACAGATGATGAATTTCAATGTTGTGCAGTTTCGTGAGTTCCATGTGTTGCCATGGACGAAAAAACCACATTCACGGGGAATGAGAATGGTACTAATAAGGCGACTCAGAATGATAACGATATTTTTAACGAAGATGATGACAACAGCGACAACGATTCCGTCTCGTCATATGATATATTGCCTCCGGAGGATTTTGATAATAATGAACATGGCGCAAATAGTGAAAACGTAAGTGGCGTATATTTTGATTTCATCTTTGAATCTGCAATGTATGGTATGGCTGACTATTTATCTATGTATACAAATTTGCAGGAAGATGTGGATGTTGACAACGTGCAAAATAGTTTACAGGAGTCATTCGCAGATAACTTTGAGTCAGGTTCGTTGATAGATGTTGTACATCGATGAATAGTATATGAATTAAATGATAGTAATTGAAATATATTTTTTCATATGAATTTTGTAGGAGGAGTCAGATGGTGTTAGCGGTGATCACGATGAGGGGGAGATCGACATTGAGGAGGCTAGAAGGCAGCAGCAGATGCTGGAGACACATTGGAAGGTGATGTCTATGACCTTTTGGTCGCAAGGGGATGCATACATATTCTACAACAATCACGCCAAAGAGAAGGATTTAGCATCAGGAAACAGAAGGTGAAACGAGGAGCTTCAGGAATGATACGTTACCGGCGGTTTCTTTGCTCCAGGGCAGGCAGAAGGCAAAGCAAGTTCATAACCATGGAGGGCCGCAAGCGCAGGCTTAGACCGGAGACTCGTTGCGACTGCGGTGCACATATGGTGGTGAAGCCGGACAGAGAATGTGGCATTTGGTTCGTCGCGCCATTCATGGATGATCACAACCACGCGATGGCTAGGCCCGATGAGGTTTATTTCCTATGGTCACACAGACGGATTGGAGAAGGCACGAGGGCAGAGATATTGGCGTTGGAAGCGGCCGGGATAAGAAATCATATAATAATGGACAACTTCATTAACAGATACGGTTCGTACGACAAGTGCGGGCTTATCAGGAGGGACATTTACAATCTTTGTTGCAGAGAAAAAATGAAGCTCATTGCAAAGGGTGACGCTGAGACGGCAGTTGGCATTATGAGGAGCAGGAAGGAGAAGGACCCTGAGTTTTTTTGAGTATGTGCTTGACAAGGAAGGGCGACTGAAGAGTATGTTCTGGTGTGATGCACAGTCGCGGAGGGACTATCAGGACAACGGAGATGTGGTCGTGTTTGACAAAGACGTATAAGATGAACAGGTATGGTATGCCGTTCGTCCCCTTTGTCGGAGTTAACAACCACCGTTGCACCACAGTGTTTGGTTGTGCCATCATTGCTGACGAGACGGAAGGGACATACGTGTGGCTGCTGCAGACATTTATGAAGGCAAACTGTCATGTGAAGCCAAAGTCAATAATCACAGACGGTGACGCTGCAATGATCCGGGCTATTAGGACTGTCCTTTCAAATGTGTTCCATTGTCTTTGCTCCTGGCATATCGAGAAAAATATGCAGAGGCACCTGCATTACAAGTCACTGGATGAGTTCAGATCGCTCCTATACTATGCCACCTCTCAAGCGATCTTTGAGCAGAGGTGGACCGCTTTCTATCATAAGTGGAAGACGGATAGAACTCAAGAGTGGCTTGACAGGATGTACAGGAAGAGGAGACATTGGGCAGCATCATATCTTTCCGATGGTTTCTTTCTTGGTATGCGAAGTAACCAGAGGAGCGAAAGCCTCAACTCCTGCCTTCACCTTCACCTGGATTACGGTATGACAATAGTTGATTTGGTAGTGCATTATGAGAACTGTATAGTTCGCCTGCGTGAGAACGAGGCGTACGATGACTGTGAGGCACACTAGAAAGACCCACCGTCGGTTACTGAATATAAGGTCCTTGAGGAGCATGCCGCCAAAGTATTCACACCTGCTAATTTTTACATCCTGCAAAAAGATTTGCAAAATATGGGTCAGCTGGAGATATTTGAGACGCTCGTGGGACTTGAGCGTCACACATTTATGGTGACATGGAAGGATAACCACAAGTTCATGTACAATGTTGTTTATGAACCAGGTAACTCAGAAGAAACTATAACATGCAGTTGTCTTAGGATGGTTCGGAAAGGGCTACCATGCAAACACATTCTTTTTGTTCTCCATCATCTGAGCATAACTGAAATACCAAAGTGTTGTGTCCTTCATCGGTTGTCAAAAAATGCGAGAGATGAGTTTCCTGTGCAGCGGAAGAGTGATATGTTTGGATGGGGTTGGTCAGGGCCATTAGAGAGAGACCGGTATAGTCAAATAAGCATAAAAAACGCAGAGGCTGCTCATGTTGCAGAAAATGACCCCTTCTTGTTTGACGAGTTGATGAAGTGTCTGGACAACATAATAGCATAGAAAAAGATACCAGAGGAGGAACTTATAGGAAGTAGAAGGTATGCTAAGCTTATGAAGGAGGCAAGTCACGCGCAACAAGTTGAACCTGGTATTGGTGATCCTCAAAAATTTTCGACGAAGGGTGCACCTAAGAAGGGGCGGTCAAAGGGGGGCCCCAATGTTATGAAGAATGGTAGGCCAAAAGATTTTAGAGAGAAGAAAAGTGGTCCTTTGTGCAGTCTGTGTAGTCTCCCAGGTCATAACAAGGCTACATGTAAATCGAACGAGAAGTAAGATGGTACCTCCTCATTTTTGTTATGTTGCTACTTTCATTTCACTGACTATCTTTGCTCATCAATTTCTTTATGTTTTGTTCAGGAATTGGACATAGAGAAGAAGATTGGTTTGTTGGAAGAATGAAAGTGGTCACACTAGTCATCTCTGAATAATCTATGTTATTTTTTATTCGTACGTGCATCTCAGAAAACTTAATAAGTGATTTCTTCATGTTTGATGAAAATACTTATGTGAACATATGTGATATGACACATCATATTTGTCCAATGAATTGCCATGTTTTTTGTACTGCTATGTGAAAGAGTTCACAATTTTTAAATACTGAGCATTTTGTTTGATTAATGATAAGTGTTACTATACACATGTGCGTTCCGTTCCCCGCCTGACCGACGTTGTGCAAAAAAATGCCCGACCGGCAGCTGCTGGACCAGAATTGGGAAATTTTCCACCCAAATCAAGACGACGCGGGCGACTCGGGTGGTCCATAGGGCCCAACAACGGCCCAACAGCTGGGTCCAACGGGGCGGCGGCGTCAGACACTGGTAGTAGTAGAGGAGTTCGACCTCTGTACGACGCCGGGGTATTTAAGCCGGTCCTCGCCCCCGTCAGCTTCCGAGGTGGGACTAAAGAGCTGCATCGAGCGCGCGACGCGACGGTGAGTGGGCCGGGGGAGGGGCGAGTCGGGGCCTTTCATATTGGGCTGGGGGAGTGATTGGGCTGACCTGGGCTGGGCGGTGATGGTGGATAAATCCAGCCTCGTCAGCGTTGCGTCGACCGCATGCATAGCCGGCGATTCTTTAGTCCCACCTCGCCAAAGGAAGGGCGCGCCGACCGGATTAAATAGCCGCGACGGCGTATGCTCCCGAGCTCCTCTATTTCCAGTGCCTTGTCAGCCCCGTTGGGCCTCGCTTGTGGGCCCATTTTGGTTCTGAATCGACCGCCCTAGTCGCCTTTCGGCTTGATTTGGGTTGGTTGCATAGTCTCCTATGGGTACAAAAGCGAAGGTCAGGCCCTTTTTTAACTTAAATTTTTTTCATCATACAAGCGGCGTCAGCATACAAGCGGGCGGCCGCCTCCATTTATATGCCTTTAAGAGCCAACAGAAGCCGGCATCATCATCACATAATCAGACAACACATATATATTCTTGCAAAATCATCACATAATCATCACCCATAATGATGCAAATAAGATTGGCATTGCAAAATCAATATTGTAGCTAGTACCGACGACGACACCTTTATTTAGTTGCCAAATGTGCGAAATCTTTCCGCATTACAATAAAAAAATGTCTTAATATTCAAATAGTTGCAAGTGCCATCAACGACACATTTATTTACTTGCGATAATAAGAAAACTAATGTCCTCGTAGCGAAAACCCCATCAACGGACTCATTTCTTGTCCATGATCTTCAGAATCTTCTCTTTCACAGCTTCCACCGTGTTGCATTCTGAAAAAAGTATTTCAGCTAGAAATCGTCCCCTTGAAGCATTAGCCTCAGTTTGGTCAAAGTCAAATATCCAATCTTCTCCATTCCAGTTTTGGATGCATTTCACCACAAAAAGACCACAAGAGACTCTGCAAGAAACCGCGAGTCAAGCTTTGTTGGATCAGATAAGTGCATACAAATTGAACATTTGAACATACCCGTCCTTTTGTAACGGATTTTATACTCCCTTATTGGCCAAGAAGATACGTCAGGATGTTTCGTATTTATAAGGGCGTTCACCTCCATCGTATCTCTAGGAATTTCTGCCCTCTGAAATAAAAATGTGAAATTCATATGAAGTACATATGTAATTACTACTATATGTTGTTTTATATAATGTTGAAATCTTACCAGCGTAGTAATCTTTGCAAGAACTATGTTGCTGCATTTACCAATAGAATTTAAAACTTGAAACTCTTTTTCTTGTTGTGCATGAGAACTGTTATCCAATGATTTTCTTCCACATGAAAAGGAAAGTATGCCTACAACAAAGTTTATTCATGTTGGTGTACACACACATAGTTATGTAGTGCGAGGGATCATACTAAACATATGTACCTTATCTTTGATGAAATACTCTTCAGTAACTCTAGACACCATTTTAGTTTGGTTTGTGAAATGTTCCATAAAATGTTTCTTAGAGTTCTTAACCTTTCCATCAGCACGAAGAAGTAGCCAGTGGGACACCCAAGATGTTAATATGTGACAGTCAGCAAGAGGATTATGGGTCTGCATATGGTTGCAATAACTATTGATGACCTGAAAATAACATAATAGCAATACGCCTATTAGAAAATTTATATAAATGACATGGAAAACTTAATAAATTAATGCTAATACTTACAGCGCCATGCAACCACTTTTTGGAAATGATGGCTTCAAGCATATGAGGTGTACATGTTTCCCCAACAATTCCCGTCATGTGCAAGATAGTTTTCGTACAAAGCTTCTCCGAGCTGTCGCGGCCTCTATTTGTTCCTCATTAATGTAATCGGTACTAATCATAGCGGCTCTTATACCAAACAGATCTAAAATAGTAACAAAAATTGAGTTAATAAAGTGCACATGAAAGGACAGAAATAACTTATAAAAATAAATTACCTAGCACTTACTTTTCTTTGCACGTTTACGTCCACCGTTCTGCTGGCAGGGTGAAAGACAGTATTTTGACTGTTTCCTCTTGCGTTTCCCATCATTCTCCTTAGTGCCACTCTCTTTCGCATTTTTAATACGCGTGTTCAGACTATCCATACTAATCTCCTCAAATTTATCGGCGGTAGACCCGTCTGACATTGTATTTATATTCTTGGGGGTTGCAATAAGAGCTGGAAAGTCATTTGTGTCTACCGTTGCTAGAGATGGGTCGGGTGAATTACCATTCTCCTCAATAAGGGGTCGCCTTCATCTCCTGTACCGGGTGTGTTGTGATGCACACCTTTCTCACGCGCCGACTTCTTCCCGTTACCCATGGTGAAGGATGCCTCCATTTCTTCTTTTCGAGCAGTTGATTTTACATCTGTCCAATATTTTGATGGACGATACTTCCCCATCCAGTCTTCACTATGCTCAACGAACTCAACATCATCACCAGACCCCCTGTTTCGATTGAAGACAAGACCTTCCTTCTCCAGCTTCTCCACTACTATCTGCAATAACACATCGTAAGCATTAACTAAATGCAAACATTATGAATAATTCCATGTAAATTGAAGTACACAACACTCGTTACCTCAGCACATTTTTCAGGGAGAAGACGAATTTCTTTTTGCATATCTCTCATGCATTTCATCACTTGTTCTAAGGTAGTATCCCTACTCGACGAAGCCTCGTCTCTATTATCTTTCTTTGTTCGGGCACGACCTGTTTGATCTTCTGGCTCAACTTCTTCCTCTGGAATTTTCCCTTCCCGAGCAATTAATGCATGTCTGTATCTCTCATTTATTATATCCTCAACCTGAGACACGTTAAATAAGTTCAAATTACTCAACATTTAAATAGTAACATAACTGCATGCAGTACAAACTATAAATACTTACATTCCCATTCCCACGCCCGTACGATGTGTCGTACGCGTCACGCTTAAGAGCGTCATCTTCTATCCAGTTAAGCATCAACGGATATTCATGCGCCAGTGGATCGAATGTCTCTCCATCGAGTGGGTGCACTTTCTCCCAAAACATGTACTGCATGAACATGAAATATGTTAGCAATCTTAATTTTGTAAACTATAGTTCGAAATTAAAATTATAACATACAATTTACCTGTATGAGGGCAAGGTTTCCCACTGGCCATGTAAATTTTGTAAGATCTGACACGGTCTTTTTGATGCCATCAACACAAATGCGTAAAGTAAACGCATTCCAGTTAAATGATTTGATGCTCTCCACATCCTCCACTAACTTGTAAAAAGCATTAGGAACTTCTATCGTGGAGTGCGGTGCAAGAACCGTGCCACGGAGAACCAACACAATTCGACGCAGGAAATCATCATCATACGTGTCACTGCTAGTGATGTCCTGAATAAGCTGGTCTATCATTATTTCATTCATACTGGAATCTATGAAACGACTCGACACCTTCACCTTCGCCTTTAACCCCTTTACCTAAAGCTCTCATGGCATCTCTGCCCTTGTTCTCTAGACCAAAAATATCAAAGACATCTTCAACGCGCAATGATATTGCACCGTTTTTTGATGGCATGATGAACCTATCTCTGTCCAACACATATGATTTAATAATGAACTTAAGCAAACACTTGCGCATGAGCACACTAGGAATCATCAACATTTTTCCTAGTCTAGTGCTTGCAAAACGGTTTTTCTGCCTTGAGTTCAGTTTGCTGACCAAAAGACACCACTTCTCAACAGAACAGTAAATCTCTCCGTACTCCATCACTATGAATAGAAGCAAAAAATATTTGCTACTTTACATGTCTAGATGATAAATATGATCAATGTACCGTTTGAAAAACAAAAAAATTACCTCCCACCATTAGGCCGTACGTGGCCGCCGGGGGAGGGGGGGGGGGGGGGGGGGACGACGGCGTGATGTGGACCCGCGGACGGCGATGTCAGAGACTTCGGACGGCGATGTTAGAGACTTCAGATGGCGATGTGATGGGCCAGATGTGGACGGCACGGCATGATCTTGAACAGCGGACAGCAGAAGGTTTGTTCTCGAACAGCAGATGGCGGACGGCGGCGCTCCGTCACGGGGCCAGATGGGTATGATGGATGGCGGCGTGCTGAGAGGGCAGGCGGCAGCGTGAGTTAGGGTTGGGGCGTCGTGTGTCATGGGTATATGGTGACGTGCGTGCGAGGTACGAGGTTTCAATCCCGATAGATTCTGTCGGGCCCGCGTCACCTCTCTCCTCTGCCGTCCTCAATCATTGGGCCGGGCCCCAGACGACGCACGTGGATCAGGGTCGGGCGGTCGGACGACATAGTTTAGTCCCACCTCGGCCGCGGAAGGACGCCCCGGTCGGCTTAAATAGCCGTGTCGGTTAACCCATGCATAGTCGTCTTTAATATTGTCATGTGACCTTACTCAACTGTCCGGGCGGTGCACTTTCCAGGTACTGCCCAGATAGTTGTCTAAGGTCTTATCACATTATTAAAAATGTTTTTTTCGTACATTTTATAATTTCCGGCTACTTTTTTTGACTCCGTCAAATGGCCTCAAACTTTTTCCACACTTGCCATCACCATCCATAACACCCACGCCAAATTTTATATTTTTCCGACACTCGATGCATTTTCTAGGATTTTTCAGGCCAAAATAGCCAAAAACACTGGCCGTACGTGATGCAACATTTGTTTCGTATCCGTTTTTGTTCATTTCTTGCATGGGGGCCTATGTTGGCCCTGCACACATGTATGCACACTTTGGTGCCATTGCATGCATGCGATCACGTAGCCCTAGTGCAACCAGCTCCGTTTCTGTGTGCCGGAGAGGGGGTTCCCAACTACTTGTTTTTGACTCCGTCAAATGGCCCCAAACTTTTTCCACACCTTGCCATCACCATCCACAATACCCACGCTAAATTTCATATTTTTCTAACACTCGATGCATTTCCTAGGATTTTCCAGGCCAAAATAGCCAAAAACACTGGCCGGACGTGACGCAACGTTTGTTTTGTATCCGTTTCGTTCATTTATTTTGTTGGGGCCTATGTTGGCCCTGCACACATGTATTCACACTTTGGTGCCATTGCATGCATGCGATCACGTAGCCCCAGTGCAACCAGCTCCGTTTCTGTGTGCCGGAGAGGGGGTTCCCAACTACTTTTTTTTGACTCCGTCAAACGGCCCCAAACTTTTTCCACACCTTGCCATCACCATCCACAACACGCACGCCAAATTTCACAATTTTCTGACACTCGATGCATTTCCTAGGATTTTCCTAGCCAAAATAGCCAAAAACACTGGTCGGACGTGACACAACGTTCGTTTTGTATCCGTTTTCGTTCATTTCTTGCGTGGGGGCCTACGCTGGCCCTGCACACATGTATGCACACTTTGATGCCATTACATGCATGCGATCACGTAGCCCCAGTGCAACCAGCTCCGTTTCTGTGTGCCAGAGAGGGGGTTCATAACTACTTTTTTTTCGACTCCGTCAAACGGCCTCAAACATTTTCCACACCTTGCCATCACCATCCAAAACACCCACGCCAAATTTCATATTTTTTCGACACTCGATGCATTTCCTAGGATTTTCCAGGCCAAAATAGCCAAAACACTGGCCGGACGTGACACAATGTTCGTTTTGTATCCGTTTTCGTTCATTTCTTGCGTGGGGCCCTATGTTGGCCGTGCACACACCCTGCGAAAAACTGGTCTCGTTTCATGCATGCCATCACGTACCCGTAGTGAAACCAGGACTGTTTGGGTATGCCGGTCCGGCTACTCTCTAAGATGTTTTATTTTCACGTTCACATAATGACACAAAACTTTTTACACGTCATCCGTGGACAATGGGTACCAGGCATGACAATTTTCGTTATTTTTTGACGTCCGATGCATTTTCTAGGGTTTTCCTGTCGAAAATACCCTAAAACGCTCTCCGGACGTGGCGCGACGTTTGTTCGATGTCCGATTTCGTTCATAACATGCGTGGGGGAATGCATTGGGAATTCACACACCCTCGCAAAATTTCATTTCATTTCATGCATGCGATCGCGTACCGCTAGTGTAACCAGCATCGTTCTGGACTGCCGATATTTTATGTGTCCATCTTTTTTGTTCGATTTTTTTCTTATGCTTTAGCATATATTCATTTACAAATGCATCATCAAATCAATAATCTCAACTGAAATGGACAAAATAAATTTGTTGAACATAGATAAGATATTTTACATAGACGAACTCGATACAGATAAGTTCATACATAAAGTCTACTACTTAGGCTTAAAATGACATAACGAGATTAACCTAAACACAACATTAAAAACTACCTCGTCGCTATCGACGAGGTCCACCACGACCGTCGCCGCCGTCATCGCCGCTGCTGGGCCGGTTCGCCAGTCGCCCCAATCGACCGGGCGTTGAATCCTCCACCTCGCGGCGCTGTAGCCGCCACTCCGCCCGGCTGCTGCGCCACTCGGCAGCGGCTGCCACTCTGCCGGCGCCTTTGCCGCCTGCTCGGGGGCCATCGCCTCGGCCGCTTCAATTGCAGACGCAACCTCGGCGGCCTCCCTCGCGGCAGCCGCCGCCGCCGCAGCAGCCGCAGCCGCCTCCGACGCCCGTAGGGCCACGAGGTACCCAGGCGTGTCATCCAGATCGCCGTCCTCGCGGAGGATGACCTGATCCGGCAGCAACTCCAACTCCGGCGGCGAGGAGGCGGCGGTGCGGCGCCGCTGCCGGGTGCGCCCGTGGCGGCCGCACGTCGCTGACGATCTCGGCGGAGGCGGGGCGCGAAGACGGCCGGTGCCGCCCGCTACATCGAGGGTCACACCGGCCGCCGCAAGGCGGAACACGGTGATGACCTCCCAATAGTCCTTGCCACGCCCAAAGTTGTGGCGGCCGAGGATGTTGTGGCGGCCGCCACTGTGGCTCCGCAGCTCCTCCGTCGGCGGGCCCCGCCTCGGTAGCCGTCTCACAATCTTTCGATTCGCGTATAAGACGACAGCCCGGCGGCTGCTACCTCTTGAGCACTGTGTTGGATTTCTCCGAAGAGGAAAGGATGATGCAGCAAAGTAGCGTAAGTATTTCCCTCAGTTTTTGAGAACCAAGGTATCAATCCAATAGGAGGCTACACACAAGTCCCTCGTGCCTACACAAAACAAACAGCTCAACGCAACCAACGCGATTAGGGGTGGTCAATCCCTTCACGGTCACTTACGAGAGTGAGATCTGATAGAGATGATAGATAATATTTTTGGTATTTTCGGTATAAAGATGCAAAGTAAAATAAAAGGCAAAATAAAAAGCAAAGCAATAATAAAGTGATGGAAGATTGATATGATGAGAATAGACCCAGGGGCCATAGATTTCACTAGTGGTTTCTCTCAAGAGCATAAGTATTCTACGGTGGGTGAACAAATTACTGTTGAGCAATTGACAGAATTGAGCATAGTTATGAGAATATCTAGGTATGATCGTGTATATAGGCATCACGTCCGAGACAAGTAGACCGACTCCTGCCTGCATCTACTACTATTACTCCACTCATCGACCGCTATCCAAAGATGCATCTAGAGTATTAAGTTCAGGAAAACAGAGTAATGCCTTAAGCAAGATGACATGATGTAGAGGGATAAATTCATGCAATATTATAAAAACCCCATCTTGTTATCCTTGATGGCAACAATACAATACGTGCCTTGCTGCCCCTACTGTCACTGGGAAAGGACAACGCAAGATTGAACCCAAAGCTAAGCACTTCTCCCATTGCAAGAAAAACCAATCTAGTAGGCCAAACCAAACTCATAATTCGAAGAGACTTGCAAAGATAACCTATCATACATAAAAGAATTCAGAGAAGATTCAAATATTGTTCATAGATAATCTTGATCATAAACCCACAATTCATCGGTCTCAACAAACACACCGCAAAAAGAAGATTACATCAAATAGATCTCCACGAGAGAGGGGGAACATTTTATTGAGATCCAAAAAGAGAGAAGAAGCCATCTAGCTACTAACTATGGACCCGAAGGTCTGAGGTAAACTACTCACACTTCATCGGAGAGGCTATGGTGATGATGTAGAAGCCCTCCGTGGTGGATTCCCCTTCCGGCGGAGCTCCGGAACAAGCCCCAAGGTGGGATCTCGTGGATATAGAAGGTTGTGGCGGTGGAATTAGGTTTTTGGCTCCGTATCTGATCGTTTGGGGGTACGTAGGTATATATTGGAGGAATGAGTACGTCGGTGGAGCAAAGGGGGCCCCAGGAGGCAGGGGCGTGCCCTAGGGGGGGCGCCCTCCACCCTCGTGGCCACCTCCTTTCTTTCTTGACGGGGGGTCCAAGTCTCCTCGATCATATCTGGTGAGAAAATCACGTTCCCGAAGGTTTCATTCCGTTTGGACTCCGTTTGATATTCCGTTTCTTAGAAACATGAAATAGGCAAAAAACAACAATTCTGGGTTGAGCCTCCGGTTAATAGGTTAGTCCCCAAAGTAAAATAAAAGTGGAAAAGAAAGCCCAATATGGTCCAAAATAGTAGATAATATAGCATGGAGCAATAAAAAAATTATAGATACGTTGGAGACGCATCGGGCATCCCCAAGCTTAATTCCTCCTTGTCCTCGAGTAGGTAAATGATAAAAAGAGAACTTTTGATGCGGAGTACTACTTGGCATAATTTCAATGTAATTCTTCTTAATTGTGGTATGAATATTCAGATCCGAAAGATTCAAGACAAAAGTTCATATTGACATAAAAATGATAATACTTCAAGAATACTAACTAAGCAATTATGTCCTCTCAAAATAACATGGCCAAAGAAATTTCATCCCTACAAAATCATATAGTTTAGTCATGCTCCATTTTTGTCACACAAGAATGCTCTCATCATGCACAACCCCGATGACAAGCCAAGCAATTGTTTCATACTTTGATAATCTCAAATTTATAAACCTTCACGCAATACATGAGCGTGAGCCATGGACATAGCACTATGGGTGAAAGAGCATATGATGATGGGGTTGGGCTATGGAGATGCCCATCGATTGATGTTAATGCAAGGAGTAGGGATTGCCATGCAACGGATGCACTAGAGCTATAAATGTATGAAAGCTCAACAAAAAAACTAAGTGGGTGTGCATCCAACTTGCTTGCTCACGAAGACCTAGGGCACTTGAGGCCCATCGTTGGAATATACAAGCCAAGTTTTATAATGAAAAATTCCCACTAGTATATGAAAGTGATAAAACAAGAGACTCTCTATCATGAAGATTATGGTGCTACTTTGAAGCACAAGTGTGGAAAAGGATAGTAGCATTGTCCCTTCTCTCTTTTTCTCTCATTTTTTTATATATGGCCTTTCTCTTTTTTTATTCCTCACTTGGGACAATGCTCTAGAAAATGCTGATCATCACACCTCTATTTATTTACAACTCAGTGATTACAACTCGATACTAGAACAAAGTATGACTTTATATGAATGCCTCCGGTGTAATGGATATGCAATGAATCAAGAGTGACATGTATGAAAAAATTATGAACGGTGGCTTTGCCACAAATACTATGTCAACTACATGATCATGCTAAGCAATATGACAATGATGAATGTGTCATGATGAACAGTATGGTGGAAAGTTGTATGGAAATATATCTCGGAATGGCTATGGAAATGCCATAATAGGTAGGTATGGTGGCTGTTTTGAGTAAGATATAAGGATGTTTATGTGTGAAAGAGCGTATCATATCACGGGGTTTGGATGCACCGGCAAAGTTTGCACCAACTCTCAATGTGAGAAAGGGCAATGCACGCATCAAGAGGCTAGCAATGATGGAAGGGTGAGAGTGTGTATAATCCATGGACTCAACATTAGTCATAAAGAACTCATATACTTATTGCAAAAATCTACAAGCCATCAAAAACCAAAGCACTACGCGCATGCTCCTAGGGGGATAGATTGGTAGGAAAAGACCATCGCTTGTCCCCGACCGCCACCCATAAGGAGGACAATCAAATAACACCTCATGTTTCAAATTTGTTACATCATTTACCATACGTGCATGCTACGGGACTTGCAAACTTCAACACAAGCATTTCTCAAATTCACAACTACTCAACTAGCATGACTTTGATATTATCACCTCCATATCTCAAAACAATTATCAAGCATCAAACTTTTCTTAGTATTCAACGCACTCAAAAGAAAGTTTTACAAATCTTGAATACAAAGCATATTAAGATTTTTAAGCAAATTACCGTATTATTTAAGACTCTCAAAATAATCTAAGTGAAGCATGAGAGATCAATAGTTTCTATAAAACAAATCCACCACCGTGCTCTAAAAGATATAAGTGAAGCACTAGAGAAAAACTATATAGCTCAAAAGATATAGGTGAAGCACATAGAGTATTCTATCAAATTCCAATTCATGTATGGCTTTCTCAAAAGGTGTGTACAGCAAGGATGATTGTGATAAACTAAAAAGCAAAGACTCAAATCATACAAGACGTTCCAAGCAAAACACATATCATGTGGTGAATAAAAATAGCTCCAAGTAAAATTACCGATGGAAGTAGACGAAAGAGGGATGCCTTCCGGGGCATCCCCAAGCTTTGAATTTTTGATGTCCTTGGATTACCTTGGGGGTGCCATGGCCATCCCCAAGCTTAGGCTCTTGCCACTCCTTGTTCCATAATCTATCAAAAGATTTCACCCAAAACTTGAAAACTTCACAACACAAAACTCAACAGAAATCTCGTTAGCTCCGTTAGTGAAATAAAACAAAAAACCACTTCAAGGTACTGTAATGAACTCATTATTTATTTATATTGGTGTTAAACCTACTGTATTCCAACTTCTCTATGGTTTATAAACTATTTTACTAGCTATAGATTCATCAAAATAAGCAAACAACATACGAAAAATAGAATCTGTCAAAAACAGAACAGTCTATGGTAATCTGTAACTAACGCAAACTTCTGGAACTCCAAAACATCAGCCAAAATAGGATGACCTAAGAAATTTGTTTATTGATCAGCACCAATTGGAATAAATATTTTATCAAGTTCTGGTGATTTTTAATAATTGTTTTCGTGAACAGAAAGTTCCTAGAAATTACAGCAAGATCAAATAACTATCATCCAAGAAGATCCTATAGGTTTAACTTGGCACAAACACTAATTATAACATAAAACCACATCTAAACAGAAGGTATATGGATTATTTATTCCTAAATAGAAATAAAAACAAAAAACTAAAAATAAAATTGGGTTGCCTCCCAACAAGCGCTATCGTTTAACGCCCTTAGCTAGGCATAAATCAAGGATATATCTAGGTATTGCCATCTTTGGTAGGCAATCCATAAGTGGATCTCATAATAGATTCATATGGTAGTTTTATTTTCTTCCTATGGAAGTGTTCCATTCCCTTCTTTAATGGAAATTGGAATCTAATATTCCCTTCCTTCATATCAATAATTGCACCAATCGTTCTAAGGAAAGGTCTACCAAGAATAATAGGGCAAGAAGGATTGCAATCTTTATCAAGAACGATAAAATATAAGGGCACATAATTCCTATTTGCACCAATAATAACATCATTAATTCTTCCCATAGGTTTCTTAATAGTGGAATCCGCAAGGTGCAAGTTTAGAGAGCAATCATCAAAATCGCGGAAATCTAGCAAATCACACAAAGTTTTTGGAATAGTGGAGACACTAGCACCCAAATCACATAAAGCATACAATTCATGATCCTTAATCTTAATTTTAATAGTTGGTTCCCACTCATCATAAAGTTTTCTAGGGATAGAAACTTCCAACTCAAGTTTTTCTTCATAAGATTGCATCAAGGCATCAACGATATGTTTAGTAAATGATTTATTTTGAATATATGCATGAGGAGAATTTAGCACGGATTGCAAAAAGGAAATACAATCAATTAAAGAGAAACTTTCATAATTAAATTCCTTGAAATCCAAAATAGTAGGTTTAGCAACATCTAGGGTTTTATTCTTTTCAATCCCACTTTTATCAATTTCATCATCAAGATCTAAATACTCCGAATTTTTGGAACGCCTTCTAGGTAAAGGTGGATCATATTCAGTTTCATCAAGATTCATATTGCAAAACAAGGATTTAATAGGGGATACATCAATAACTTTTAGATCTTCATCTTGATTTTCGTAGGAATTGGAAGAACACGCTTCAATAAAGGCATCTTTCGTAGCACGCATCCTAGCGGTTCTTTCCTTGCACTCATCAATGGAAACTCTAATGGCTTTGAGAGACTCATTGATATCATGCTTAGGAGGAATAGATCTAAGCTTTAAAGAATCAACATCAAGAGAAATTCTATCAACGTTCCTAGCCAATTCATCAACTTTAAGTAATTTCTCTTCAAGCAAAGCATTGAAATTCTTTTGTGAATTCATTAACTCTTTAACACTATTCTCAAATTTAGAGGGAATCTTATTAAAATTTCCATAAGAGTTGTTGTAGGAATTTCCATAATTATTAGAAGGATTACTAGGATAAGGCCTAGGATTAAAGTTCCCTCTATACGGGTTGTTACCAAAATTATTCCTACCAACAAAATTCACATCCATAGATTCATTATTATTCTCAATCAAAATAGAAAAAGGCATATCATTAGGATCAGAAGAAACACTCTTAGTAGCAAATAATTTCATAAGTTCATCCATCTTTCCACTCAAAACATTGATTTCTTCTATCGCATGCACTTTTTTATTAGTAGATCTTTCAGTGTGCCATTGAGAATAATTAACCATAATATTATCTAGGAGTTTAGTAGCATCTCCTAAAGTTATTTCCATGAAAATGCCTCCCGCGGCCGAATCTAAAAGATTTCTAGAAGCAAAATTCAATCCGGCATAAATTTTTTGTATAATCATCCACAAATTCAAACCATGAGTAGGGCAATTACGTATCATTAATTTCATTCTCTCCCAAGCTTGTGCAACATGTTCATGATCAAGTTGCTTAAAATTCATAATGTCGTTTCTAAGAGAGATGATCTTAGCGGGAGGAAAATACTTAAAGATAAAAGCATCTTTGCACTTGTTTCAAGAATCCATACTATTTTTAGGCAAAGACGAAAACCAAGCTTTAGCATGATCTCTAAGTGAAAAAGGAAGTAGCTTCAATTTAACAATATCATTATCGACATCTTTCTTCTTTTGCATATCACATAAATCAACGAAGCTATTTAGATGAGTAGCGACATCTTCACTAGGAAGGCCGGCGAATTGATCTTTCATAACAAGATTCAACAAAGCGGTATTGATTTCACAAGATTCAGTATTGGTAAGAGGAGCAATCGGGGTGCTAAGGAAATCATTATTGTTGGTATTGGTAAAGTCACACAATTTGGTATTATCTTGAGCCATTGTGACAAGCAAGCAAACCAACACACGAGCAAACAAAAATCACGCGAGAAGAAGGCAAACTGAAAAGAGAGGGCGAATAAAACGGCAAGCGTGAAGTGGGGGAGAGGAAAACGAGAGGCAAATAGCAAATAATGTAATGCGAGAGATAAGGGATTGTGATGGGTACTTGGTATGTTGACTTTTGCGCAGACTCGCCGACAACAGCGCCAGAAATTCTTCTTGCTACCTCTTGAGCACTGCGTTGGATTTTCCCGAAGAGGAAAGGATGATGCAGCAAAGTAGCGTAAGTATTTCCCTCAGTTTTTGAGAACCAAGGTATCGATCCAGTAGGAGGCTACACGCAAGTCCCTCATACCTACACAAAACAAATAGCTCAACGCAACCAACGCGATTATGGGTTGTCAATCCCTTCACAGTCACTTACGAGAGTGAGATCTGATAGAGATGATAGATAATATTGTTGGTATTTTTGGTATAAAGATGCAAAGTAAAATAAAAGGCAAAATAAAAAGCAAAGCAATAATAAAGTGATGGAAGATTGATATGATGAGAATAGACCTGGGGGCCATAGATTTCACTAGTGGCTTCTCTCAAGAGCATAAGTATTCTACGGTGGGTGAACAAATTACTGTTGAGCAATTGACAGAATTGAGCATAGTTATGAGAATATCTAGGTACGATCATGTATATAGGCATCACGTCCGAGACAAGTAGACCGACTCCTGCCTGCATCTACTACTATTACTCCACTCATAGACCGCTATCCAGCATGCATCTAGAGTATTAAGTTCAAGAAAACAGAGTAACGCCTTAAGCAAGATGACATGATGTAGAGGGATAAATTCATGCAATATGATAAAACCCCCATCTTGTTATCCTCGATGGCAACAATACAATACGTGCCTTGCTGCCCCTCATCACTTTGGGAAAGGACACTGCAAGATTGAACCCAAAGCTAAGCACTTCTCCCATTGCAAGAAAAACCAATCTAGTAGGCCAAACCAAACTCATAATTCAAGAGACTTGCAAAGATAACCAATCATACATAAAAGAATTCAGAGAAGATTCAAATATTGTTCATAGATAATCTTGATCATAAACCCACAATTCATCGATCTCAACAAACACACCGCAAAAAGAAGATTACATCAAATAGATCTCCACGAGAGAGGGGGAGTACATTGTATTGAGATCCAAAAAGAGAGAAGAAGCCATCTAGCTACTAACTATGGACCCGAATGTCTGTGGTAAACTACTCACACTTCATCGGAGAGGCTATGGTGATGATGTAGAAGCCCTCCATGATGGATTCCCCTTCCGGCGGAGCTTCGAACAGGCCCCAAGATGGGATCTCATGGATACAGAAGGTTGCGGCGGTGGAATTAGAGTTTTGGCTCCGTATCTCATTGTTTGGGGGTACGTAGGTATATATAGGAGGAAGGAGTACGTCGGTGGAGCAAAGGGGGTCCCACGAGGCAGGGGGGCGCTCCCTAGGGGGGGGGGCTCGACCCTCGTGGCCACTTCCTTTCTTTCTTAACGGGGGGTCCAAGTCTCCTGGATCATATCTGGTGAGAAAATCACATTCCCGAAGGTTTCATTCCGTTTGGACTCAGTTTGATATTCCGTTTCTTCAAAACACTGAAATAGGCAAAAAACATCAATTCTGGGCTGGGCCTCCAGTTAATAGGTTAGTCCCAAAAGTAATATAAAAGTAGAAAATAAAGCCCAAGATGGTCCAAAATAGTAGATAATATAGCATGGAGCAATCAAAAATTATAGATACGTTGGAGATGTATCAGCGGCACGAGGAGGCAGTAGCGGTGGAGCTCCTCCGTCTCCGGCACACTGAGGCTTGTCGGAAAGGAGCCGGGGACACCGTCGGCGGCGGCGGCGGCGCCGGAGCTGGTGCTGCCGCGGTAAAACGCCATCGGTTGGGAGGCGGGGGACGGGGGATGCGTGGGGCGTCGGGTGGATTCATGGGGCTGGTGGGACGGGGATCCGTGTAACGGGCGCCGTTTATATAGCCGCTGGTCGGGGGCGTCGGTAGGTGTCGGTGGGGCGTCGGTGGGGAAGCACGGCAGGCGAGGAGGCGCCGCAGCGGTGGTGTGCTGCAGGCAGGGAGGCGGCAGGCGGCGCTGCAAGCGAGGCGGCGAGGCGGCATGCGGGCAAAGCGGCAGGCGGCGTGGCGAGGCGGCAGGGCTGTCGGCCGCAGCGGCGCGCGACGGACGGGGCGATGCGCGATTCACGAGGGGATCGCGGCAGGCGAGGCGGCCGGGCTGTTGGGCGGCAGCGGCGACCGACGGGACGGGGCGGCGTGTGGCAGTTCCACGCGGTGACTGCAGGCCTGCTACGTTGATCGCTGGTAGGCATGTCTGCATGCACGTTCGCAGGCGCGTGCGGGAGGGTGGGTACGCGCTCCGTTTTTTTTGCGGGCGGCCGGGCGGGCTGCGTGTGCACGTCTGCATGCGCGCCACGTCGGCAGTCGCGTGCGGGCGGCCGATTGGGGCGGTTCAAGTTTTTTTACCTGGCGGGCGGGCGGGTCCTGTATTCGTATACGTATATGCTTTGGATTTTTTTCTTCCAGGGGCCGGGCGGGCTGGCGCGTGGACTCTTTTTAAAAAAATGCCCATCCTGCGCTCTGTTATGAAGAGAAATTGGGCAATCTCGGCCGTCTTTATGTTTTGAGGAGAAGGGGGGGGGGGGGGTGGTGTACCGAAGTGGAAGTACATATTGTATAGGATGGATCAACTTCACGGACTTGCTATTACACATGTCCTAATTGATTACACATGGCTCAATCATACAGAAATTAAGAACAACTAGATTGCTATTACTAAAACAACCAAAAATGAATGAAAAATCACATGGCCTGCGCATCCAAGAAATTTCCTCCCGGTATCAGCTAGCTCAAAAGCAAACCTATTTCCAGAGGGGAGCTTCTGAAGGCATCGTGCAGAGTCTTCCGGTGCTAGCCTGCTCCAATCCTTGTACGAAATTGAGTACGCATCTGAAGCACCAGCCAAATCGATGTAATACAGGGGTACAATAAATCCCCAAATCGAGAAAAGACATATCAATACACCTTGATCCTTATCGAATCATCACCGAAGTGCCTACTGTGTGGGGGGTGACGAGGAAGAGAGCAGTGGTTGAGCTATTGACTGAGCAGTATGAACACAACATTCATTGGCGAGGAACGAAATGAGTGACTAAATCTTTGAATAGCATATAACACAAGATATCAACAAGACCGCAACAGGTGTTAACTGCGTCGCCGGATCAGCAAACACATCAAAAATGGATGCGAAACGACAAGTTGTAATTAGCTTGTGACCTTTTCATCACACGGGTTCTAAAAGCAACTCCAACGGAATGACCCATTTCGTCCGCGGGCGTTCTTTCGGATCGGCGCGGAAAAAAAGTCGGCCCAATACGCCGACCCAAACGGACGCGCGTCCGCTTTTTATTCGCGGGCGATCCATTGCCGGCCTATTTTTTTAGTTGGATTTGCGTCAGCGCGGACACGAAACGGACATGCGCGCACTTACCTTCTCCTCCCCCGGCCCCGCTCGTCGGTGGTACATTGGCCTCTCCCCATCCAACAGCAAACACTCGCCCGCCTTCTTCGCCGCCAACGCCGCCGCCCCCTTTTTTTCCGGTGACTCTGCCGGCGCCGCAACATCCGCTCTGCAACACCGCCACCTCCCACGTCGTCCGCCACCGCCGTCTTGCCACCGGGGAACTGACAACGTCCCACCCCCGCTCCCCCCGACACAGCCGCGACCGCGACCAAGAAGCCGCCTCGCCGCCCTGGCCAGATCCTCACCGGCATGCTCGTAGGGCGCGGCAGGGCAGCTAGCTGGTCTGTGCGCGCCGCGACTCCCTTCGCCGGCCGTCTCCTTCGTCGACGCTCGCAAGCTGTTCGACAGATTGCCAAGGTACAAAATGGACTCCGCCGGCGAGTTTTTTTTTTCACAATTTCCTTTGCAACTCTGATGATTCGTCGTCCGATGACAAGGATGAGATATTGGCTGACGTGTTGGTCCATCGCCACCTCAATAGCCAGCAGCCGTTGTTCTGTGGCTCCATTCCGGGCCACGTTCCGACGTTGAATCGCAACCGAGAGAGCGGGCATTTCCTTCTTTGGAAGGACTACTTTGATACAACAAATCCGTTGTTCAAACATCAGAAATTCCGCCGCCGTTTCCGTATCAGTAGGCATCTTTTCAACCGTATTAGAGAGGGGGTTGTCGGGGATATACCCCGCGGTATGACCCGGCCGGAGTTATAACCCGGCTGGGACTTGGTAAACCGGCATGTGTTAAGTCAGATGATAACCCGGCAGGTGTTAAGTCAGATGATAACCCGGCAGGTGTTAAGTCAGATGATAACCCGGCAGGTGCTAAGTCAGATGATAACCCGACAGGTGTTAAGTCATAACCCGGCAGACCATCATAAACCGGCAGACAGTCATAACCCGGCAGACCATCATAACCCGTCAGACAGTCATAACCCGGTTGACAGTCATAACCCGGCAGACAGAGTCGCCTGGGGTTAGTAAGCCCGAGACGTTATGAAGCCCGAGACGTTATGAAGCCCAAGACATTAAGAAGCCCATGAAGAGAAGTCAGAATAGTTTAAGTCTTAATCCGAGTTGGACTCTACATGTAACCCGCCCCTTCAACTTATATAAGAAGGGGCAAGGCAACCCAAGAAGGGAGGGAAAAGAATCTTAGGGCTAGACATAACTAGAGAGCCGGTTTACGGAGACTCCCTCGTGATGATAATGAGATATAGCCACAAACAACATGTAGGTTGTTACTGGATGATGTTCCCGGGGCCCGAAGCTGTCTAAACCCTTGTCTTGTGTTGCGTCTCTCGATTCCGCTCAACCCCTCTCAAACTACCACATAGATGCGTTGGCCTCACGACTCAGTCCTCACACTAGGACATCTGTCGTGACAATTCCACGACAGTTGGCGCCCACCATGGGGCCTGCGCATGGTGGTGTTGAGTTCTTGAAGGGATCTCTCCCGAGGATCAAGAAGTTCGTAATTATCCGGATAGAGAAGAACTGGTTTGGAAGAGTCTGCACTTGCAATCTATGGGATATGCGGTCAAAGGAAAATTAGGGTTGTGTACAGTGCGACAGATCATGACCTGGCGATCCGTCGAGTCAGAAGATGAATCGGTATTTGTTATACTAAAACATCAAACGCTGGCGGGTCACAGTGTCCTGGTCGGATCAGAGGAGACGTTAAGCCACCTTTTGACCTTGAACCGTTGAGCCGCCGCACTTTGGGTCGTTGATCCGCCTCACTGAGCGCCTCCGCCGTCCTGCCATAACGAGTCGCCATACATGATATTGTTGATCCGACTGTCTGAGTAAAGATGACTTCCGCCAGAGCGGTCGGTGCGGTCCGGCAAGACCGAGACCGATTCAGAGTACTTTGCTGTTTTATTATCGTTTCCTACTGCGAGAGCCAACGGGGGTAAAGGAAATTACATCAAAGACAAACTGGGTTAAAAATCCACGACCCATAAATGGATAAGGCCCCGACTCGGATTCACCGCATCATGCTGCCTCCGCTGTGCCTCGCCGGATCTGCCTCAGCCTCAGGCCGCCGCGCCTCGCCCTGCATCCGCCTCCGTCCCGAGCAACAAGTCACCACCTCAGCTGCGGTTGAGCCACCCGCGTTGGCGGGGTACACCTCGCCGCCGGCTTCTGTCGTCCAAGGTGAGCCGGATATGACCGAGGTATGGACGCGGACTCGGCCTCCGTCGCCCTTGCACTGCCCTTGGGCCGTCATCGCCTCGACAAACGCCGTGGCCAAGTCAATCGCCGGCTGTCTCTGCCTCAACGCCTGTGAGCCATGACTAGGACGGGGGTTATCTAATGACCATGACCCGGAGGAGGAATCGGCCCGCCTTTGTTTCCAGCTTACTTCGCTAATGCTTTCTCACGGACACCCCTGCACCGCGTCTTCGCATCGGTTTTGCATCCGGGCCATGAGGGAGACCCGGATTTCCTCCTAAGAATCACCCTGTTAAATGATCCAGCCTCTGCTTCGTGACCGAGTTGCCCGCAGCAAGTAAACCGCCGACGAGCCGCCTCCTCTGGCGGGTCAACGCCAAGCCACGCTTGGCCTCGCTCCAAACCGCCGCCGGGCCTCAATGTTGCGACCACGACTCCGCCTCCGCCGATGAACCGGCCTAAAACTACATAGCCACCGCCCCCGTCGCCATGCTTTAAACCGCCCTTGCTGTATCCGTGGTTGCACACTGAGCCGGCCTACTGATTTTCGACACTGCCGTTGTTACGATTGAGCCGCCGTTGGGTCTCCTTCGCCTCACTACCAGAGCAAGCAGGCTGCGCTGGGGTCTTATACTACCGGCCACACTTCTTCAAACCGTTGTCGCCACTATAAACCACCGCTCCGACCGGCTTTGAGCCGCCTGCCGCGCCGCCTTGTTAACCTGCCATGGAGCACCCTGCATCGCCATTGCTGCGGCCTTATCTACGCCGGCAAGTCGCACCTGTCTGCATCCGCGAGCCGGCCCTCTTTCAGTGCACATGACTCGCCCTACGACGCGGCTGCCGTGGTTGGCTTTGAGCTGCCAGTTCGCCTTTTGTTGCTGCCTTCGGGCCGCTCTTGACTCTGCTCGCGGTCGTCTAAAAGCCGCTGCTGGCGTACTCCCCTGCATCAATCTGCTCAGCCGGCCTCGCCAGTTCAAGCTCCCTCTGCGGGCGCCTGTTGGTTAGTGTTTCCTCACGCCCCGGCTGGCTGCACCCCGCGCTGTTACGCCGGTGTCATGCCCCTGCCTCGTCGCTCACAACCGCAGTGGCCCTCTCCGCCGCGTGCCTTGAGCCGTTGTGGCCGTCGTGGCCCTCGCCTCGAGCCGCCTGCCTCGTCCAGGGGCGAGTGGCTGCCTCGCCTTGGCCCCTGTTCTGATGCAGGCTGCCGCTCTGAGCCCAGCTTAGCTTACTGAATTAAGAGGAAAGAGGAGAGGAGTTGACCCAGTGGACTAAAAAAATATTGAGAAAAATCCATTGGTTTGACAGTTACTATCCAGAAGGTATTGCTTGGGCAAATTGCTATGAGTACTAGTCCGGTGTCAGCACAACTGTTACATCCACCCGAAATAAATCTATGGGCATGGACACCAGGAGAACAAGGGATTATTTGCTCAATCTGCGTTCATCCGGCAAAAATACCAGGTGCTATCTTTTCTATGTATTTTATCAGCACATATTAAATTGTTTAAGAACAATTACTTTGGTCTGTGGTATTTTTTTGCAGGATCATTATTCATTACAAAGGTGTCGCGTAAGGGGTGCGCGCCAACATCACGTTTGCACTAGTGCTTGTTCATGCCGTGATGCTCGATGGATACATACGTGAGTCGCCGCTCCTGCTACATCAACACAACACGACTAACTCGCCCGTCCGCGCGGCTGACCGCCTGCAATTATCTCGCCCGTCCGCACCAGTTTACAACACCGCGGCCGACTCATCTGTCTGCTGCCATGGCCGACTCAGCCGTGATTGATTACAGCTTCACCGTGGTGATGATCAACTCTGCGGTGGATATTTTCTGGCCTAACATATCAGGTGAAATCCATCCAATATATTTTTATATTATATATTGCTTTCTTTAAAAGAGCAATTACTCCGGCTTGCAAAATTATCTAATGCAGGACCTTAAACCGCCATGTTGGTGCAAATTAAAGGCCGTCAGTAAATTTCCGGCTTAAAAAGGAGGTTTCCGGTTTAAAAGCCGGCTCAAGGGAAAGTTGTCTCCCACAAAGTGCTGAAGCTCGCAATATCCGATTTAAAATCCGGTTCAAGGTAAACCTGTCTCGCACAAAGTGTTGAAGCTCGCAATATCTGGTTTAAAATACGGTTCAAGGTAAACCTGTCTCCCACAAAGCTTTAAAGCTCTCACTATCCGGTTTGAAATTCAGGTTAAAAAGAATTCATCTCTCGCCAGTTCGAGTTCTCAGAAAAAATTACAGGGACCAAAGAGAGTTTGTTGCACAGCACAACTCAAACATAGGCACCCGGTGAGCACTGATACATCTCCAACGTATCTATAATTTTTGATTGCTCCATGCTATATTATCTTCTGCTTTGGACATTATTGGGCTTTACTATTCACTTTTATATTATTTTTGGGACTGACCTATTAACCGAAGGCCCAGCCCAGAATTGCTGTTTTTTTCCTATTTTAGAGTTTCGCAGAAAAAGAATATCAAACAGAGTCCAAACGGAATGAAACCTTCGGGAATGTGATTTTTCGGAACGAACATGATCCAAGAGACTTGGACCCTACATCAAGGAAGATTCCAGGAAGCCACGAGGTAGGGGGGCGTGCCTACCCCCCCAGGTGCGCCCTCCACCCTCGTGGGCCCTATGTTGCTCCACCGACGTACTCCTTCCTCCTATATATACCTATGTACCCCCAAACGATCAGATACGGAGCCAAAAACCTAATTCCACCGCCGCAACCTTCTATACCCGTGAGATCCCATCTTGGGGCCGGTTCCGGAGCTCCGCTGGAGGGGACATCGATCACGGAGGGCTTCTACATCAACACCATAGCCTCTCCGATGAAGTGTGAGTAGTTTACCTTAGACCTTCGGGTCCATAGTTATTAGCTAGATGGCTTCTTCTCTGTTTTTTGATCTCAATACAATGTTCTCCCCTTCTCTTGTGGAGATCTATTCGATGTAATCTTCTTTTGCGGTGTGTTTGTTGAGACCGATGAATTCTGGGTTTATGATCAAGTTTATCTATGAACAATATTTGAATCTTCTGAATTCTTTTATGTATGATTGGTTATCTTTGCAAGTCTCTTCAAATTATCAGTATGGTTTGGCCTACTAGATTGATCTTTCTTGCAATGGGAGAAGTGCTTAGCTTTGGGTTCAATCTTGCGGTGTCCTCTCCCAGTGATAGTAGGGGCAGCAAGGCACGTATTGTATTGTTGCCATCGAGGATAAAAAAGATGGGGTTTTTATCATATTGCATGAATTTATCCCTCTACATCATGTCATCTTGCTTAAAGCGTTACTCTGTTCTTATGAACTTAATACTCTAGATGCATGCTGGATAGCGGTCAATGTGTGGAGTAATAGTAGTAGATGCAGGAGTCGGTCTACTTGTCTCGGACGTGATGCCTATATACATGATCATACCTAGATATTCTCATAACTGTGCTCAATTCTGTCAATTGCTCAACAATAATTTGTTCACCCACCGTAAAATACTTATGCTCTCGAGAGAAGCCACTAGTGAAACCTATGGCCCCCGGGTCTATCTTCCATCATATTAATCTTCCAACACTTAGTTATTTCCATTGCTTTTATTTTACTTTGCATCTTTATTACAAAAAATACCAAAAATATTATCTTATCATATCTATCGATCTCACTCTCGTAAGTGAGCGGCACGAGGGATTGACAACCCCTTATCGCGTTGGTTGCGAGGATTTATTTGTTTGTGTAGGTGTGAGGGACTCGCGCGTAGCCTCCTACTGGATTGATACCTTGGTTCTCAAAAACTGAGGGAAATACTTACGCTACTTTGCTGCATCACCCTTTCCTCTTTAAGGGATAACCAACGCAGTGCTCAAGAGGTAGCAAGAAGGATCTCTGGCGCCGTTGCCGGGGAGGTCTACGCAAAAGTCAACATACCAAGTACCCATCACAAACCCTTATCTCCCGCATTACATTATTTGCCATTTGCCTCTCGTTTTCCTCTCCCCCACTTCACCCTTGCCGTTTTATTCGCCCTCTCTTTTCGTTTGCCTTGATGTCTTACTTGGCTCGTTTGCTCGTTTGGTTGAAATAGTTGAGTATTTATTCCTAAACAGAGAAGCTAATATCTATTGATCCTCATCCGCTTGCCGATCTTTTTAAGAGATCCAATTATGATGAACCAATTCCTAGTGATTTGGATGCACTAGATTATCTTTATAAGGTTTTGCTTGAAATCCGTGAATCTGAAAATTGTGATGAAGTGCTTTATGAAATGATTCATGATAGATCTTTGAATAAAAAGGATGATTGCAATGATTTTATTATAAATTCTATCGATGTAAATTATGCTAATAATATGCAAAACCCTAAGCTTGGGGATGCTAGTTTTGCTCTGTCCACTACCTGTTGCAATAATCATGATTGGGGAAAATCTTCTTATGATCTTGAAATTTATTTAAGCCCATGATGAATATAAGATTGATAATAGTGTTTGCAATAATATTGAAAGTGGGTTTGGAAGATTGTCAACTTTATATCCCACATATTTGGATAATATTTAATCTTATGAAATTTTTGATAAAAGTTGGCTTGGAGAAATCATGACTTTAGTTAATGATAATCTCACTATTTTGGAAGAGTGTCAACTTCGCACGCATGTGGATCATGTTGAGAATATGCTATGTTACAGCTATATTGTTGAATTTTCTTATGATCCTACATGTAATTATTATGAGAGAGGAAAATATGGTTATAGAAATTTTCATGTTACTAAATTACCTCTCGTTATGTTGAGATTGCTATTGTTCCTTTCCGCTTCCTTGCATATGCTAGTTTTTGTTTGCTATGATAATTTGTTTTTCTATTTGATGCCTATGCATCGGAAGTATGTTAGACTTAGATGTGTTTGTCACGTGTTTTATGATGCTCTCTTTGTGCTTCAATTCTTGTCTTTCATGTGAGCATCATTAAATTTATCAATACCTAGCTAATAGGCTTTAAAGAAAAGCGCTTGTTGGGAGACAACCCAATATTTTTCCTTGCTTTTATTCAATAAATATTTGTTCTAGCCACTGGTTAGATGTGTTTTTATGTTCTAATTAGTGTTTCTGCCAAGTTAAACCTATAGGATCTTCTTGGATGATAGTTATTTGATCTTGATGTAATTTCCAGAAACTTTCTGTTCACGAAAATAATTTTTAAAAATCACCAGAACATTATAAAATATTGATTCTAATTGATGCTGATCAATAAAAAAATTTCTAGGTCGTCCTATTTTGGCTGATTCTTTGGAGTTCCAGAAGTTTACGTTAGTTACAGATTACTACATACTGTTCTGTTTTTGACAGATTCTGTTTTTCGTGTGTTGTTTGCTTGTTTTGATGAATCTATGGCTACTAAAATAGTTTATAAACCATATAGAAGTTGGAATACAGTAGGTTTAACACCAATATAAAAAAAGAGTGAGTTCATTACAGTACCTTGAAATGGTCTTTTGTTTTCTTTCGCTAACGGAGCTCACGAGATTTTCTGTTAAGTTTTGTGTTGTGAAGTTTTCAAGTTTTCGGTGAAAGATTTGATGGATTATGGAACAAGGAGTGGCATGAGCCTAAGCTTGGGGATGCCCATGGCACCCCCAATATAATCTAAGGACACCTAAAATCCAAAGCTTGGGGATGCCCCGGAAGGCATCCCCTCTTTTGTTTACTTCCATCGGTAACTTTACTTGGAGCTATATTTTTATTCACCACATGATAAGTGTTTTTCTTGGAGCGTCTTGTATGATTTGAGTCTTTGCTTTTTAGTTTACCACAATCATCCTTGCTGTACACACATTTTGAGAGAGACATACATGATTCAGAATTTATTAGAATACTCTGTGTGCTTCACTTATATCTTTTGAGCTATATAGTTTTGCTCTAGTACTTCACTTATATCTTTTAGAGCACGGTGGTAACTTTTGTTTTATAGAAAGTATTGATCTCTCTTGTTTCACTTAGATTATTTTGAGAGTCTTAAATAGCATGGTAATTTGCTTAAGTAATCCTAATATACTAGGTATACAAGATTAGTAAAAACTTTCTTATGAGTGTGTTGAATACTAAGAAAAGTTTGATGCTTGATAATTGTTTTGAGATATAAAGATGGTGATATTAGAGTCATGCTGGTTGAGTAGTTGTGAATTTGATAGATACTTGTGTTAAAGTTTGTGATTCCCGTAGCACACGTATGGTGAACCGTTATGTGATGAAGTCGGAGCATAATTTATTTATTGATTGTCTTCCTTATGAGTGGCGATCGAGGACAAGCGATGGTGTTTTCCTACCAATCTATCCCCCTAGGAGCATGCGCGTAATACTTTGCTTTGATAACTTGTAGATTTTTGCAATAAGTATATGCGTTCTTTATGACTAATGTTGAGTCCATGGATTATACGCACTTTTCTTCCTTCCACCATTGCTAGCCTCTCTAATACACAAGACTTTTCACGGTACCATACACCCACCATATACCTTCCTCAAAACAACCACCATACCTACCTATCATGGCCTTTCCATAGCCATTCCGAGATATATTTCCATGCAACTTACCACCATTTCGTTTATTATGACACGCTCCATCATTGTCATATTGCTTTGCATGATCATGTAATTGACATTGTATTTGTGGCAAAGCCACCGTTCATAATTCTTTCATACATGTCACTCTTGATTCATTGCATATCCCGGTACACCGCCGGAGGCATTCAAACAGAGTCATATTTTGTTCTAAGTATTGAGTTGTAATTCATGAGTTGTAAGTAAATAAAAGTGTGATGATCATCATTTTTTCGAGCATTGTCCCAAGTGAGGAAAGGATGATGGAGACTATGATTCCCCCATAAGTCGGGACGAGACTCCGGACTAAAAAAAAGAGGCCATAAAAAAAAGGGGCCCAAATAAAAAATAAGAGAAAAAGAGAGAAGGGACAATGTTACTATCCTTTTACCACACTTGTGCTTCAAAGTAGCACCATGATCTTCATGATAGAGAGTCTCTCATTTTGTCACTTTCATATACTAGTGGGAATTTTTCATTATAGAACTTGGCTTGTATATTCCAATGATGGGCTTCCTCGAAATGCCCTAGGTCTTCGTGAGCAAGCGAGTTGGATGCACACCCACTTAGTTTCTTTTGGTGAGCTTTCATATACTTATAGCTCTAGTGCATCCCGTTGCATGGCAATCCCTACTCACTCACATTGATATCTATTAATGGGCATCTCCATAGCTTGTTGATACGCCTAGTTGATGTGAGACTATCTTCTCCTTTTTGTCTTCTCCACAACCACCATTCTATTCCACATATAGTGCTATGTCCATGGCTCACACTCATGTATTGCGTGAAGACTGAAAAAATTTGAGAACACCAAAAGTATGAAACAATTGCTTGGCTTGTCATCGGGGTTGTGCATGATTTAAATACTTTGTGTGGTGAAGATAGAGCATAGCCGGAATATATGATTTTGTAGGGATAACTTCCTTTGGCCATGTTATTTTGAGAAGACATGATTGCTTAGTTAGTATGCTTGAAGTATTATTATTTTTTATGTCAATGTTAAACTTTTGTCTTGAATCTTTCGGATCTGAATATTCGTACCACAATTAAGAATAATTACATTTAAATTATGCCAAGTAGCATTCCACATCAAAAATTCTGTTTCTATCATTTACCTACTCGAGGACGAGCAGGAATTAAGCTTGGGGTTGCTTGATACGTCTCCAACGTATCTATAATTTTTGATTGCTCCATGCTATATTATCTTACATTTTGGACATTATTGGGCTTTATTATTCACGTTTATATTATTTTTGGGACTAACCTATTAACCGGAGGCCCAACCCAGAATTGCTGTTTTTTTTGCCTATTTCAGAGTTTCGTGGAAAAAGAATATCAAACGGAGTCCAAACGGAATGAAACCTTTGGGAACGTGATTTTCGGAACGAACATGATCCAGGAGACTTGGACCCTACGTCAAGGAAGATTCCAGGAAGCCACGAGGTAGGGGGGCGCGCCTACCCCCACAGGCGCACCCTCCACCCTCGTGGGCCCCATGTTGCTCCACCGACGTACTCCTTCCTCCTATATATACCTACGTACCCCCAAACGATCAGATACGGAGCCAAAAACCTAATTCCACCGCCGCAACCTTCTGTACCCGTGAGATCCCATCTTGGGGCCTGTTAGGAGTTCACGGGAGGGCATCAATCACGGAGGGCTTGTACATCAACACCATAGCCTCTCCGATGAAGTGTGAGTAGTTTACCTCAGACCTTCGGGTCCATAGTTATTAGCTAGATGGCTTCTTCTCTCTTTTTGGATCTCAATACAATGTTCTCCCCCTCTCTTGTGGAGATCTATTCGATGCAATCTTCTTTGGCGATGTGTTTGTTGAGACCGATGAATTGTGGGTTTATGATCAAGTTTATCTATGAACAATATTTGAATCTTCTGAATTCTTTTATGTATGATTGGTTATCTTTGCAAGTCTCTTCGAATTATCAGTTGTGTTTGGCCTACTAGATTGATCTTTCTTGCAATGGGAGAAGTGCTTAGCTTTGGGTTCAATCTTGCGGTGTACTTTCCCGATGTGATGAGGGCAGCAAGGCACGTTTTGTATTGTTGCCATAGAGGATTACAAGATGGGTTTTTTATCATATTGCATGAATTTATCCCTCTACATCATGTCATCTTGCTTAAAGCGTTACTCTGTTCTTATGAACTTAATACTCTAGATGCATGCTGGATAGCGGTCGATGTGTGGAGTAATAGTAGTAGAAGCAAGCAGGAGTCGGTCTACTTGTCTCGGACTGATGCCTATATACATGATCATACCTAGATATTCTCATAACTATGCTCAATTCTGTCAATTGCTCAACAGTAATTTGTTCACCCACCGTAAAATACTTATGCTCTCGAGAGAAGCCACTAGTGAAACCTATGGCCCCCGGGTCTATCTTCCATCATATTAATCTTCCAACACTTAGTTATTTCCATTGCTTTTATTTTACTTTGCATCTTTATTACAAAAATACCAAAAATATTATCTTATCATATCTATCAGATCTCACTCTCGTAAGTGACAGTGCAGGGATTGACAACCCCTTATCGCGTTGGTTGCGAGGATTTATTTGTTTGTGTAGGTGTGAGGGACTCGCCCGTAGCCTCCTATTGGATTGATACCTTGGTTCTCAAAAACTGAGGGAAATACTTACGCTACTTTGCTGCATCACCCTTTCCTCTTTAAGGGAAAACCAACGCAGTGCTCAAGAGGTAGCAAGCACAGCTCAGAAATATATCACTTGTGGGCATCCGGCTTATTGAGCTAAGCTATGATTACCCTTTGATCCGGCTTATACGCTATGCTTACAAAACACTTGGGGGCTTACTACCCAGGTTAAAGGGACCAAAGAGAGTATGTTGCAAAAGCACAACTCAAACATAGGCACCCATTGAGACAACTCAAAATATTGCTTGGGGGCTCTTTCGTTCTACAAGAACAAAGAGTCTATGACCTTGTAATAGGCTATAAAAGCTAGGCTTGGAAGCCAGGTGTATTCACCTAAAACTCCGGGTTATCCTGCCTTCTTAAGTAAGTCACTCCGCCCAGGTAATCCTGGTAAGACCCGTCGAACGTTTGACAAGTCAATCTTATATAGACCCTGAACTTGTCTTAGTTAAAATTACGATTGGTTAATGTGAGGTCCATCTTATAAGGCTTTGTAAAATGGTTTAACTCAGTGGCCTGGCAGCCCATGAAAGGCCTCGCGTCTTGCATGTTTTCTTTTGAATCTTTCTTTTTGAGGTTTCTTTTGATGAAGATTATACTAATCTGGTGTTTATTAACCCGGCGTGGCTTTCAACTATAAGTTGTCAGCATACGATCAGTTACAATCCGGTGTTTATTAACCCGGCCTGGTTTCGACTATAAGTCCCCATTATATATATTTGGATTGCGCCACTGGAATCATGCATTTATAAATCATTGTGTATATTATTCAAATCTTTAATAGCCAACATGGCTGGATTTTTGTTATGGTTATCAATAACCAGTATTATGATTGAGGTTTTCAAAATCGCTTTAGCGCAATAGGTATTATTTTATCGATGGATATGATTTATTCTACGATGGAAGGAATAGTCCCGAGTCGCTGCAGGCTTACGACCCGACACTTGGGGGCTACATTATTCAAATTGAGATTACATCAAATATGCAAGTCCCATGTCACTGCCAGCATGTACCATGGCACTTGGGGGCTAATGCAAAGTCATTTTTTCATCACCTTGTTGAAGACCTGACTCATCACATTGTAATGAGCCGGCCCTTGGGGGCTACCAATTGCTCCCGTCAACAATTCAAGGTACACAAGTCTTAATCCATTATATTGAAGGGTCCACTCCTCAGTTGGTAAAGCACAAAGCTCTTAAACTTGTGGACGTGGGTTTAAGCCCCATGATGGGAGTTACATCATATGATGTTATGTTCAATGAAGTATATATAAAGTCCCAGCTCAGTATTATCTTACTGGGCCGGCCCTTGGAGGCTACACATTGCTGTTAAAATCTACATGATCATATTTTCAAAGTCCCTGCTCATTATTTGCTTAATGACCCGGCCCTTGGGGGCTACACTGGTTGAAGTTTTTATGAGCATCAGGCAATTACAAGTCCCAGGTTGCTGCAAGCATGACAACCCGGCACTTAGGGGCTACATATGTGGAATACTCAGTTCTAACTAGTGATTGAGATGAACAACCTGGATTTTTTCAAGCTTGTGACATTCATATTGAAGCAATTCTTAAGCTGTTACTACGTTACCTTCTTAAGACTTGGGGGCTACAAGTGATAGGCATATACGGGGTATATTTTCAAGCTTGATGTTAACTACAATTATAAACAGGTGCCATCAATATTTATAAACCGGCAAGTTCTACATCCTTAAACCGGCTGAAGATCGGATGAGTATTTCAAGGACCAATAGTTCTGTTAAGCATTGGGAGCTGAGTCAAATGAATTATTCTTCATAATATTTTTCTGTGACAAACCAATGTCAGCAAATTGATTATGAAGCTGGCCTATTGACCCGGATTTTCTAGAAGGAAATGACAGGGATTTAAGGATGCCCAGGAAATCCAAATTAAACTGGGGGCTAATGTCGGGGATATACCCCGCGGTATGACCCGGCCGGAGTTATAACCCGGATGGGACTTGGTAAACCGGCAGGTGTTAAGTCAGATGATAACCTGGCAGGTGATAAGTTAGATGATAACCCGGCAGGTGTTAAGTCATAACCCGACAGACCATCATAAACCAGCAGACAGTCATAACCCGACAGACCATCATAACCCAACAGACAGTCATAACCTGGTTGACAGTCATAACCCGGCAGACAGAGTCGCCTTGGGTTAGTAAGCCCGAGACGTTCTGAAGCCCGAGACGTTAGGAAGCCCAAGACGTTAAGAAGCCCATGAAGAGAAGTTAGAATAGTTTAAGTCTTAATCCGAGTTGGACTCTACATGTAACCCGCCCCTTCAACTTATATAAGGAGGGGCAGGGAACCCCAAGAAGGGAGGGAAAAGAATCTTAGGGCTAGACATAACTAGAGAGCCGGTTTACGGAGACTCCCTCGTGATGATAATGAGACATAGCCACAAACAGCATGTAGGGTTGTTACCGGATGATGTTTTCCGGGGCCCGAAGCTGTCTAAACCCTTGTCTTGTGTTGCATCTCTCAATTCCGCTCAACCCCTCTCAAGCTACCACATAGATGCGTTGGCCTCACGACTAATTCCTCACACTAGGACATCTGCCGTGACAATTCCACGACAGGGGTGGTCGGCTATGATGACTATTTCGAGTGCAAAGAGGATGCCGTCGGAAATGTTGGTTTCTCCTCTTATCAGAAATGCATTGCCGCCATCTGGATGCTTGCATACAGAGTGCCCGGTGATCTCATTGACGAGTACGTCCGTAGGAGCGAGTCTACATGCCTAGACTCCCTGTATAAGTTCTGCAAGGCTGTTATTGTTGTGTTTGGCCCTGAGTACTTGAGAGAGCCGACTCCTGAAGATAAAACCTGTTTGTTGGCGATGAATGCCAGCAGGGGCTTCCCAGGGATGCCTGGCAGCATAGATTGCATGCACTGGGTGTGGAAGAACTGCCCTTCTGCTTGGCAAGGGCAGTATAAGGTCCATGTCAGGGCTTGCACTGTCATACTAGAGGCCTTGGCGTCTCAAGATCTCTGGATCTAGCACTCTTTCTTTGGCATGTCCGGATTACACAATGATATCAACGTGCTTCAGCGCTCGCTGGTGTTTGCTAGGCTTGCCGAACGCAACAGCCCACCGGTGAACTTTACTATCAACGGCCACAACCACGACAAAGGATACTACCTGGGTGAGGGTATCTATCCTCAGCGGACCACTATTGTGAAGACAATCCCCAACCATGTCATAGATTGCAATAGAGTGCTAGGAAGGACGTCGAGCGTGCCTTTGGTGTTTTCCAATCTTGATGGGGCGTCGTTCGGTATCCTGCTAATACTTGGAGCACGCAGAAACTGTGGGAGGTGATGACTGCTTATGTGATCATACACAATATAATCATAGAAGATGAGCACTCGGAACGTTGATAACCCACAAGTATAGGGGATCACAACAGTTTTCGAGGGTAGAGTATTCAACCCAAATTTATTGATTCGACACAAGGGGAGCCAAAGAATATTCTCAAGTATTAGCAGTTGAGTTGTCAATTCAACCACACCTGGATAACTTAATATCTGCAGCAAAGTATTTAGTAGCAAAGTACTATGGAAGTAACGGTAACGATAGCAAAAGTAATATTTTTGGGTTTTGTAGTGATTGTAACAGTAGCAACGGAAAAGTAAATAAGTGGAGAACAATATGTGAAAAGCTTGTAGGCATTAGATCGGTGATGGAGAATTATGCCGGATGCGGTTCATCATGTAACAACCATAACATAGGGTAACACAGAACTAGCTCCAATTCATCAATGTAATGTAGGCATGTATTCTGAATATAGTCATACCTGCTTATGGAAAAGAACTTGCATGACATCTTTTGTCCTACCCTCCCGTGGCAGCGGGGTCCTAGCGGAAACTAAGGGATATTAAGGCCTCCTTTTAATAGAGTACCGGACCAAAGCATTAACACATAGTGAATAAATGAACTCCTCAAACTATGGTCATCACCGAGAGTGGTTCCGATTATTGTCACTTCGGGGTTGCCGGATCATAACACATAGTAGGTGACTATAGACTTGCAAGATAGGATCTAGAACTCACATATATTCATGAAAACATAATAGGTTCAGATCTGAAATCATGGCACTCGGGCCCTAGTGACAAGCATTAAGAATAGCAAAGTCATAGCAACATCAATCTCAGAAAATAGTGGATACTAGGGATGAAACCCTAACAAAACTAACTGGATTACATGATAAATCTCATGCAACCCATCACCGTCCAGCAAGCCTACGATGGAATTACTCGCGAACGGCGGTGAGCATCATGAAATTGGTGATGGAGGATGGTTGATGATGACGACGGCGACGGATTCCCCTCTCCGGATCCCCGAACGGACTCCAGATCAGCCCTCCCGAGGGAGTTTAGGGCTTGGCGGCGGCTCCGTATATTAAAACGTGATGAATCTTTCCCTCTGATTTTTCTCTCCCCGAACACGAATATATGGAGTTGGAGTTGAGATCGGTGGAGCTCCAGGGGGCCCACGAGGCAGGGGGGCGCGCCCACACTACAAAAAAATACACTTCCGTGATGATACGTGTTTGTCATAGTAGGTCGCGTTTTTTGTCATGCATGTACATCCATGACAAATTTATGACAGAATCAAGATAGTCATACTGTCTTTGTCGTCAGAGAAGTGTTCCATGACATTACCAAAATTATCATCACGGAAGTGTCCACTTCCATGACGATAAATCGCGCGTCACAGAACTGCTTTCATCAAGGGTGACCGACACGTGGCATCCACCGTAACGGAACGCCGTTAAGCTATCGGGTCGGGTTTTGGATCCGATAACCCGTTAACAGCCTTGACCAATGGGGATTTTCCACGTGTAAAATCATCATTGGATGGAGCAAACACGTGTTGGCTCACCGTTGGGACAGATGTCATCCGCTCATTGGACCGAAGGCGCCTATGATACGGTGACACGTGACACGACCCAACAGAGGTCCATTCCGGTGAAAAGGCCGGCCCGTTTGACTTGGTCAAAAGGTGGCGAGCCGGCCCACGGAAAGCGTGTTAACGACATGTTCGCATATAGCCCATTTACAGCCCGCTAACGAGGGCCCGTTACGCCCTATCCGAATTAGGCCCAGTAGCGTCATCTGGGCCGTCCAATATGATTCAGCCCGTTTTAACTTCCGACCCATGTGTGGCCCATGACTTCTTTCGGCACATATGAGGACCTTTGTAACTCTTGGCCCATTAACGGCCCGTGGTGAAACTGACCCGTAATGAACAGTGTATCACTTTATACCCATTAACGGCCCATTATTCCATTGGGCCGTTTCCAATAAAGTTATCTTCGGCCTTCTCGGGGCCCATTGATTCTTGGGCTCATTTGCAACGATTCGATTACATACGGCCCGTTACTGTCATTTTCTGCTTGTGGGCCAAATTCAGCCCGTCGTTACATTCGGCCCGTTTGCGTACCGTTAATACGTTGGGCCGTTTTCATGTAAAAAACCCGTTGGGCTGTTTTCATAGAGTTATCAAATACAGCCTATTAACGGCCCGTTATGGTCCACGAATAGTACGACCCATGATTGGCGAAATGATGATACGCCCCGTAGAAGGCCCATGGATCCTACGGCCCATATGAGGCCCATGGATAGTACGGCCCGTAGAAGGCCCATGGACCCTACGACCCGTAGAAGGCCCATTGATCCCTAAGGCCCGTATAGAAGGCCGATGGATCCTACGGCCCGTATAGAAGGCCAATGGTCCTACGGCCAAACGAAGGCCCATGGATCATACGGCCTGCAGGAGGCCCATGGTTACAACAGTCCGTGTGTTGCCATTATTATTTTGGCCTAGTTACCAAAAATAGGCTATTGTGGCCACTAGAAAAACACAGAAAAAGAACTGCAGTGACTACAAGCAAACAACTAAACAAGACAGTAAGGAAATAAATAAGCAAGCAATTAACGCTAGCCTATTACTGTTATTACACATATTACATCCACTGGGCATCAAAGTTCGCCACCAAAGGTAAAATATAGGGAACAAAGCAGCATATTACATACACTTGGCCGTCAAAATTGGCCACCAGTGCAAATAAACACGGCAACAAAACAAGAGCATAACTGAAACAACTTCAGAAGAGCTCAAGAAACGTTATCCTGGGTATCCACCATGCTGGCAATAAGCTTAGCAAGCTGATTAGCTTTGTCCTGTTTGGCGCTAAAATCCTCCAACGCTTGCTGTTGCACCGGAAAAGTATGCATCCGAATGCTCCGGGACTTCCGCAGTCCTTCCGCTTCTTGTCGCAAAGACAAACTGATCGATGTCTTTCAACTTGTAGTTGAGACTCAAGAAACCGAACTGATTCAGACGGTGAGTTTGAATAGCTTGTGCATGCGGTAGTGGCGATGCTTTCGAACACTAAACCAAGACAGGACTTTGGGGTTGTCTCGCTGTCTTCAAGATAGTCTTCCTTAGCTGTTAAATCAGCTTTGTTGGAGACCAACAAGGACGTGTCACTATCCTGAACCTTATCTGTATTACTTCCTTTACCATTGCTTAATGAGGCACTCTTCCCCAATATTCTCGGCAAGATTCTAAAAGAAGAAACAAGCAGACACATAACAAGTTTAGCATGTACTAGTATATGAAACTCATTCCGGTGAATCAGTTCATTAGTAAGGTGGACAGGATTAAACTACCAAGTCTTCTATTGCCAAGTACTAGTACATAATAAAAGCATCAAACAAACATATATCTGTGTCCTATGGTCACTGCATTGTCTTGCCGAATCAAAATAGAGACACGGTTCAAATCATATCAGTTCAAGACAAAGCAATAGTGAAAGAATACAAAGCGTGGGAAACTACACGGCACAACAAGATTTTAGATGGGTACCACGGGTCTACATGTACAACAACACTATTGGCTCTGTTGTGATGCTAGTAATGTGCATGATATGAAAGTCAACTGTATACACAATTGAAATTGAAATCAACAGAGCTATAGATAAGAGCAAACCTGTTAAAGAAACATGCGTGAACATACCTGCTGTGCCATTGGAGTTTCGATTGGATCCTTCAATTTAAAAATAAGTTCGTATCAGTAAATACAGTGATACAAGAGCAAAGCAATCATAGTTAAAAAAAGGCGCGCCTAAGCGAGCGCTTAAGCGCGCCTAGGCTCTAGGCATTGGCAAACGCATTACATAACTCACGCATAATCTGTGCATAAGCGCACATAAGCATGCGCTTTGGTCAGTAAAGCGCAAGGCGGTGGCAAAACGCACGATTAACGCCTAGCGCTTTTTTGAACTATGATAGCAATGGATTCTTAAATTAGAACAGTTGTTCTTCAGGTTTAGGCACTTGTTCTACATGAACAGAGTACAGTAAGACGCAAGAACAAAATACTTAAAATAGAAAATGAGCTCATAGACCTTACCACATTCTTGGTTCGGAACCAAGATGTAACAAGTCGTTCCCGATCATCGCCCAAAGAATGTGTCTCGTGGAGAACGTAAGGAATTTGATGAGTTTCTTTGCGGTGAAGTACGCTTTTCTTGGTAATTCGACATCGCCACCAAGCATTCTTGAAGATAGCAGAGGTATTAGCACAAGTTACCTCATCCAGAGTTTCCAAATCGGTCCTTCTCTATAGAGAAAAATGGGAAAATTTGCTGTATTATAACCATCATGGAGGTAGGATGTATGGGACGAAGCAAAGTAATTGCCATGAATAACATTACTTACGCATAACTCCTGGACATACACCTGAATCGGCATTTTCCTTCATCTTGATATAATATTTCCAAGATGGGAAGATATGCACATACGATTTAACAACATCAAATGCGTAGATGCTAAACTACATTTGGTGGCTGCTTCCTCCACAGGAATAGGCGTACTAACTGGTGGAGTTGGGGTTCGCCGTGATAGTACTGGCCCTTTGGGAACTGGAGCTGCCTTACTAACTGTTGTTGTTTGGGCACTGGAGCTGCCTTACTAGCTCTTTGGCCATATGCATATCAACAGGAACTGGGTTACTATCGGCTGGGGTTGGGGTTAGATTGGGTGAAGCTGGTTCTCTGTCCATCGCAGTAGGGGTACAATCTGCGAGAGTTTGGGTTATGTGTGGTAGGGCTGGTTCTTGTGCATGTACAACCGGGTGCTATCTCCACCAAGAGGTAGCACTATTTTATTTGAAGACCGTGTTTTTATTCCGCTAGATACTGGCATCACCCGCTCCAATTCAAATGGCTGATAAACAGGAAACATAGTTGAATGTACAGACATTGTATGAGAGACAGATGCAATAGATAGTGTGGAAAAAGAGGGCATGAAATAGTTGACATGTATATTGTTTAACTAAAACGGATAGCATGACATAATTTCACATATATGATGTCTATCTAAACTGGATAGCATAGCATAACATAATTCAAAGATATGATGAATAACTAAACATGACCGCATGAAATAATTCACCTACATGTTATCTAAGTAATCAGGATCGCATCATTTAATTCACATATGTGATTTATATGCTAAACAGAGGGCATTCGATATGATGTCTGAACTAAGAACATGGTGTTGAATATTGTGTATATGATGTCTAAACTATGCAATGCAAGACATCGTATGCATGATATGAGCAATATAACCGTGCCAAGTTAGAGCATACACCTCAGTGGGGGAATAGGACTGGTCATCTGTCTGAATCCATCTACGAGGAGCTATCGGGACCCAACAAGAGATCTGCCTTGACGGTGTAGCACTGTCTCTGAAGGCCTTGTTTTCACTCCAGTTTTCCATCTCCCACCCAAATGGCTGATTCATAGGAAGAGTAGTTTAATGTACAAACATTGTCGACAAATGGAAATGTAATGAAGAAAAGGATGGGCAAGATATCATTCAAATATATGATGCCTGGTTAAACAGGATGACATTGCACATTTCACATATATTATGGCTGGCTAAAAGACATTAGACTGCATAATTCCCATATATGATATAGAAACTAAACATGTGGCATTACAGAACATGTCTAAACTAAGCAGATGACATATATGAGGTCAAAAGTAGGCACTGCAAGGCAACATATGCATGATATGACTAACATCATCATGCCAAGGTAGAGCAAACACCTTGGGGGGTAAATAGGAGTGGTCGTGGCGTCTCGAATACGCCTCGTAACAGATATCTTCCTCTGGATTACAATGCGGAGAGGGGTGGGAGGGTTTGCCATTGAACCCACCATGGAGCGATGTCGCATGACATTGTATTGCAGCATAAAACTCTTGTCTTTTTCTCTACATGTTCGGCATGATCGTGTACAATATCTGACATGCATACGAAAAAAATATGGTGAGATTATGTAAGGAGAGCATGCAGAAATTTAGAGTGATGGTAACAACCAGTGGATCGACGTTTTTCCGTTGAACCAAAATAGCCCTAATGGATCGACGTGAATGTATAGTAATAAATGACGCAACAAGTGTACAACCTCTTTGCCGTTGCCGTGTCGACCTCAGCAACATTGGGTTGGTCACTGAAGCAGTTGAGGTAGAGGTGGCTGTCGGAGGTGTGGAGGAAGATCTGAGGAATCTGTAGACGGCGTCCAGGGCACTGCTCTGTTGTGATGGATCGTTCTGTCGTTGGAGTAGCTCCGGTGAGCCGTAAGATGTCAAGGCTGAAGCAGCACAAGACATACATCATCAATCTCAAGTGGGATTCTAATAGCATCTCCAATAGATGATGAAAAATGGATGTAAAATTAACATCACCAAAAACCACCTGACTACAACAGATGAGGTAAAAACTGTTGACTCTGAACTTAACTATCAAAACTGAAATTAACTGTGGAATCTGAATGCTACTGTCGAAACTGAACGCAATGGTAGCAGAGAGACACTTGACATGTAGTTTAGGGAGGGCCTGCAATTCATCTTCAACCTGCACACCCCTGAGCACTTTGCCACCACCGGCCGAACCACGGCCCAGCCCTCGCCGCCCAAACAACTCGCCACCGCCGCCCGGCCAGCCCTCTAGGCCCCCGCCCCACCTACGAACACTAAGATAGATAGTGGGGTACCTCTCCCATGAGCCCCGTCCCGCCACGGGTGGTTCTTCCTTAACTCCGATGAGCCCCCAACCCCTGAAAATCGATCGACCCAAAAGTTTATCTACCGATCAAGTCTGCTTAATCGAGCAGAGCAGCAGAAGACGAAGCGAGGGGGAGAGCAGCAGCAATGGGCGAAGCGAAGCGATTGAGCGAGAGCGAGCAGCGAAGCGGCGAGCGAGCGAGCGAGAGCCGGAGCAGCAGCAGCAGATCCGGCTGGTATGGACGCCTCCGCCGAAGGGGCCTCGCACTGTGGGAGAGCTGCCGTGGAGATGTCGCCCGCGGCGCCGGCTTCAAGGTAGCCGCTCCATGGCGGTGCGGGATGGAGCACCGTCGGCGCCGGGAGGTCGAGTTAAGGAGAAGGTGCGATGCGATGAGTGTACAACCTCTTTGGTGGCGCCGAGTAGGCCTCGACTTCGTCCGAGGAGTCGGTAAGGATGCTGCGGTTCCGGTGGAGCAGGTTAAGGCGGCGCTGTGGGGATGGAGCAGCCGCGATACACGAGGCGATCATCGGAGCAGCTCCTTGGAGGTGGAGGACGGGGCGGCTGAACCGGCGGGACGGCGAGATGGACGACGGATCCTCATCTGGGGGGTGGGCGAGGGACGTCGAGCTGTTGTGGTGGATGACGTCGTCGGGGAAGAGGCTCCGGCTGGGCATCGGTGATGTGGCGGACGAAGGAGGGTGGGGTTTCGCGGCTGGAGCGGAGAAGTTATGGCGGCCTGGGATTTCGAATGGCGAAAAGGGGGCGATGGGAGGGGGTGAAGCATGACTTAGGGACACGCTTGTCCAAAATGTAGGGTGTGTTACAAAAGTACCCCCACCGATTTGAACTAGCGGCCCTTTCGGCTCAGGGTTAGAAGGGGGATTTCGCGTGTCGGGATTTGGTAGCTGGAGGGAGTTTTCGTGCGCGTTGTAATTTCGGGATAACAAGGCGCGGGTTGTGAAGGCGCCAGTTTTGGGAGCATGATATCTGAATTTTCGGGATATAACAAGACGCGGGTTGAATTTTAGGGACAAGCCTAACGTGTAGTAATATTGTACTTTTTTTGACTGCATAGTAATATTGTACTTGTACGTACCAAATCAATTCGCACTTCCCTCGACCAAAAAGAAAATGAAAAAAAATAAAACTATTCACACCACACAAAGAGAGAGTCTTGCCCCGTTTTACTATACAAATGCTATTCAGTTACTCCCTCCTTCCATCTATATAGGGCCTAATGCGTTTTCGATGCTAACTTTGACCAAATATTAGAGCAATGATATATGACATGCAACTTACACAAAGCACACCATTAACTTCGTGCGTGAAAGGTTCTTTCAATGATATAATTTTCACATTGTGCATGTCATGTACTATTAATCTTGTCAATAGTCAAAGGCGGTCTTAAAAATCTCATTACGCCCTATATAGATGGAAGGAGGGAGTATGAATCCATGTTATGTCCGATTAATTTTTTTGGCTTTGCTGTATAATGCATGTAACCTACTCATACCAACATTTTAGTGCATTCCAAATGTCTATACTACCGCTGCAATTCAAACTAAATTTGAATTCGTTTCTCTATTTCAATAAGAATCTACAATCATGATTGTTGCCAACTTCAACCATCATAGTTTTCTTGCTATCCGCCAGATATAAATCGGACGGCCTATAATGCAGGATGGCAGGCACACCATCATCAACAACTCCGTTTTTTTATAAGAGTAGAGATAAAATATATTAAATGCAGTATAACATGTTCATAAACACACCATGTGTATCACAGTTATATATATTCACACATACGTCGGTTTAAAACACTATGATAAATTCTTCAAATATCCGAATTCGCTTTTTATAATGAAGTATATATGATATCTATTCGTCTTTTACACCCACACAACCCTCTTATCTTTGTAGCTAGCGCTAACTTTATCTTGTGCATGCACACGCCCGCATCCCTCTCACCCTCCCTCAGCATTCTCTAGCTCCATCACGCAAATTCATCTTTTCACTTTAGGTCGTTCACCCATGGTGTGTGTAGGCCTCCCAGCTCCTTCTTTATGGCACACATCAATCGATATGCCTCTCTAGCCAGGTGTGCCTAGCACAAACACAAGCTTCCCCTCTTCTCTTGTAACCGTCCATGCCTCACTCCCACCACTCTTTTCATCGTTCTTGTACTGCACTCCTCCCCGCTCGATATAGTATGCCTCTCATACCACCTCCTACATGCATCCCTCTATCTCTATCCTTCTCCTCGTGCCTCGTTTGCTTCTAACACACACATTCATGTATACCGATCGATCTCCCAACATATACCTGGATCGACTTTAACTACCCCCTCATCGATCGACGTACCTCACAAGTTATGTCTCTCCTTTCTCTAACAAAGGGCGATTGATCTTCCTATGTAGTTATGTCTGCTTACCACAACCACATCCGTCGGATTTCGGGTTCCGGCAGACCCTCTAGGTTCGAACTCTGGGGTGCACGCGGAGATCTCACCCCCTACCTACCTGCACCTCGTCGCCTCGCAAGGATCTAAACTACCAAAAGAGAAACACAAGAGACACAAGGTTTATACTGGTTCGGGCCACCATTGTGGTGTAACACCCTACTCTAGTGTGTGGTGTGGTGGATTGCCTCAGGGGCTGATGATGAACAATACAAGGAAGAACAGCCTCGCGAGGGTCTGTTCTTGGCCGGTGCGACGAACAGCTAGGGGGAGTTCGGTCTCTCTCTCTCTCTCTCTCTCTCTCTCTCTCTCTCTCTCTCTCTCCGGACTGCTAGATCTCTACTCTGTTCCGGACCCCGGATCCAAGATGCCAGATGCTCCAGGATATCTCTACCCTGTGGGTGGCTAGTCCTATTTATAGGCAGAGGCCCTGGGCCTCTTCCCAAATATTGAGCGGGAAGGGCGCCAACAATTGGCCATTTTGAAGGGGAACATCTAGTACACTTATCCTGACTAAAGTTGGTCCTTGCATGTCAAAGGCTCTAACGATGACGCCGGCTTGGGCTCCACGATGACCTCCTTCCTGCCGTTGTGATGGTCTTGGTCTTGTTGCACCGAAACGGTTGCCTTTGCTTGATGCTCGCCGCGCTTGCCTCCTTTGCACCAAAGAGGAGATGAGGACATCGCTGGTGGCGCCCGCTGGCGCCCTTGGTCGTCATGGCTTGCGTCATGGGCACCTCGCGAGGTATCCCGCTTGATATCTCCGCCTCCTCGCGAGCCAGCTGGCGAGGCCGTGCTCGAGGAAGCTTCATGTCGCCCGCATGAGGCTTGGCCCCTCGCGAGGGTCTTGAGCTTTTGCTGATGAAGATGGTCCGTACTGGGCCACCCCTTGAGCCACGCCGCAGGCAGCAGGCAGGCAAGTCTGGGTACCCCCGTTCTCAGAACGCCGACAGTAGCCCCCTGGCCCAAGGCGCGCCTGGACTTGGCTTACGGAGAGGCGAAGGGGCAAGTGCGAAGCGCCACGGGCCCTAACAGCCTGCGGCCTCGGGCGCCGCGTGGCGGTTGATTGGACGTGGGCACCTTAGCAACTGCGTGAATCGACAAAAGAGCGACACCCGTCTAGGCTTTGCCTCCTTTGCCTTCTCCAGTCATTGCCCAGATCCCCTTTCTTGCGCCTTTCCTTCCTACTTCCGAAATCTCCAGATCTACTTCGACCGCGTGCCCTAGCAAGACATGGCGCCTCGCCAGACCCCGGCCGGAGCTTGGTACTCACCCGCCTTGGACTCCCCGAACGTGTCGGAGAAGAGCCTTGCCCGAGCGCGTCGGATGATGGAGGCGCAAGGCAACGACGGGGTAGCGGTGCTCAGGGCTGGCTCCGCCCTTCCCAAGGACCAAGGAAGCACCTTCTATCCGCTCTTCGTGAGCGCCATTGCTGCCAGTCTGGTGCCTCCCTTTTCCGAGTTCTTCTTTTCTGTCCTCCGCCATTACAAACTGCAAGCTCTACACCTCCACCCCAACTCTGTTCTTCTTCTGGCGATCTTCGCCTACTATTGTGAGGCTCATGTCGGGGTGCAGCCCTCAGTGGCCTTGCTGCGCCACTACTTCTACCTCCGGGTCTCTCGCGGGTCCATCTCCGCGTGCGCGAGCTTTGTCGCGTACGGCAGCTCCAACGCCATCTCGAAGCCCGGGAAGAGGATTGAAGGCTTTAGGAGCAAATTGGTCATGGTAGACGCTGGGCGCATCCATCCTCGGCCGATTCTGCCCACAGATCAGCCCACGCCCATCGACGATTGATCTCACGCGGAACTCCTGGATCCCCGCGCGAAGCCAGTGCTGGAGAAGATGAACGCGGACCTGTGGCCGGGCAACATGATGACGGGCGGGCGACCGGGCGTCGCTCCCGAGGGAGTTCTGGAGCACCGGGTGGCCCGCTTCGTCGATGCTAGATTCGGCTGTGGAGGCCTCGCCCGAGCCCCGTAGTCTTGCCCGACGAAGATCTGGCCGCGGTCCTCCAATCTTTGGTTGGGGGAGACGTGGCAAGGCTGGAGGGCGCTCCTGTACCCCTGTTCCTTCGAGATGATTGGGAGCAGGTGGTGGACTCCATGCCCGTTTTCAACAGGGACGGGCCTGTGACTGCGGAGGTTCCCGAGGACCCGGCGGCCCTGGCGACGGTGAACGTGTCCTCCGGCGACTCCAGCAGAGAGGAGGAAGAAGAGGAGCGGGGAGAGGGGCCCGGCTACAAGGCGACCGACGGGGAGTCGAGAGCGCCCCTTCCTCGGTGCAGGCCCCGCGCTCTCCGCCGCTTGCCGGACGACAACGAGGACGGCGACGAGCGAGGTGGCGACAGCTCGCCCCTGATCCCGAAGAAGGACAGGACAGGCTGGTTCCCCGCGGGTCTGCTCCGGCTTCGAGGCGATCTGCATACACGCCTCCTGCTCCCGAGCCTCTTGAGGCTAATCCCAGCAGCCGGCTCTCGGGCTTCAAGTTCGGCCGGAGGTTGCTCGAGCCCGCGAGCGATGACCAGTAAGTGCTTGATTCTTGTTTTATTTCTTGCTTTGTCGCTGAGGCTCGATATATGTATTCCTTGGCTAGGCTGGAGCCTGCGGCGAAGAAGCTGAAGCGAGCTCCTGAAGCTTCGTCCGTGGCAGCGCCTCCGTCCGCGAAAGAAGGTGACGGCAAGACACGGGCCTCTCCTGCCCGGTCATCCTCGCGAGGCCTGGCGGAGCTAGCTGGGCGAAATTTTCATGGCCCAAGCGACTCCCGAGGTATCCTTGCTCGATGCCACCGCTGCATTGTCGGGCGCGAAGGTCCCGCCTCGAGGATGCTGTGATTACGCTGTTGTCCTCTCCTCCTACTTCCACCAACTGTTGTCTCTCAGACTCCTCCCTCATCTGGATCGTCTGCTGCTGAACTGGACCGGCGGTAAGATCTTCTGGGCGCCGACCCTCGCTTGGTGGCCGGACGCCTGGAGCTAGCCTCCGGCTGGGTTCGCTCTGATGCTTCGATTCGAGCGGCGCAGGTTCAGGCCGCGACGGCTTGCGACGAGGAGAAACATGCCGTCCTTGGGGCAAAGGTCGCTCGCGACGCTGCCTTGGGGGAGGTAGCCGATGTCCGAGGTCGCTGCAAGGCGGTGGAGAGCGAGCTGCAGGGCCTGCGCGACCAACTTGCCAAGGAGGTCCGCGTCCGCCAAGAGAAGGAGGAAGACATGAAGGCTCGCGAGGCGGCCGCCAAGGACCGGGATGCCAAGCTTGACAAGCGCCGTGACCGCTTGGGTGCGCCAAGCGGAGTTGGAGGCGAAGAGGGTCGAAATTTGGATGGCAAGGCGCTGGTCTCGCCGAGGACCGCGTGGCCTTCGCGGAGATGGAGGCGGAGGCTCGCACCTTGCCGAGGTCGCTTTTACGACAGCGGCCTCGGAAAGCCTGGCCGGCCGGCGCCGAGGACGGCCCTGCCAAGCTGCTTCCCTTCCTGGTCCGCGCCCTTGAAGATGTCACCCTTGGCCTTGGCCCCACGGCTGAGGCCGAGGCGCGTGTCCTGTCTTCTGCAGCGCTGATGCGCGTCCTTACCCACGTCTACCTTCGCGACCCCGACGTCGACCTTGACAGCTTGCTGGAGCCCGTGAGCGGCGAGCTTGCCGCTGCCGCTGCTGAGGCCGTGAAGGGTCGAGCGGAGGCTCTGCTGGCGAAGTTCCGGGCCTTCAACACCAAGCCGAAGCAAGGCGCTGCCGATCCTGAGGCTTCACGAGGCGAACCCGCCCAGCGCAGCTCCGCCTCCAACAAGTGACTCCTTTGTGGCTCCTGCCCTGCTTTCAGCTCCTGCAACATGCATCATGCCTCGGGGAGGCGTTTAAACTTTCGCTTGGCGTTGTGAAAACAGTTATGGACTGTAATATTTGCTTTTGAATTCCTTGAGATTCGCGCTTTTGCTTCCTACTTGCTGATGTTCCCACGCCGCAGAGCCTCGCCATACCTCGGCCGCCGTTAGCCCCGACCGAAACCAGGACGGGACCAATGAGTGAGGGGCTACGTGACAAGTTAGGCTCTGAGTCGCGATGCTCAGGAGTCCCCTAGCGCCATTTAACAACAAGTAGGGAGGTGAGATGTATGGGTGAATTTACCATTCTACGTCTGCAGAGCCCGGCCCGCAGATACCTCAACCGCCGTTAGCCTTTCAAACTAAGGGGTGAGGGGCTACGTGACCAGTTAGGCTCCTGAGTCGCGATGCTCAGGAGTCCCCCTTGATGTTCAAACGGCCTTCGTACCTTGGCTCCGCTCGGGGAGGGACGTGCGACGGACCAGGCCCGAGGGGCCTGGCTGGGTGGCATGCGTCTGGGCGTCACCCAGGTGTAGCCCCCGTGCCCAGCCCCCTCGCGCGGCACTCCCGAGGGGAGGCGTTGCGATGAGGCCAAACATTGAGCTCTGGGCTACCTGAGGTTGATGCGGCCGGAGGCCACCCTCAGTTGTTTATCACCAGCGCGGAGCATAGCGCTTCCGTATGTGTACGGGCATAGCCGCTCCTCGGCAGTGTCGTCAGCCAGTAGGAGCATGGTGCTTCCATCAGTGCGTGGGAGGGCTCCCCTCGGGAGGAGCCCCAGGCGTGTACAGCCCACCACGACATGTAGCCGGCACGGTAGGGCCTAACGAGGTGTATCTGGGCACCCGTGAGCCAGCGGGACTCACGGGCCCTACCTCAAGGCGGGTTGCGCGACATCGGGCCTTAACTTGCGATGGCGTGTTCCTCGCAAATTTGGTTAGATGTCAACGCCCACGCCCTCGGGTCCCGGCCCTCGAGCGGGTCTCGGCCGTCCTTTGGTATGCCAGTCGCGATGCCGTGGACAAGGCCAGAGGGTGAGGGCTGGAGAGCCAGTAGGGGCCCATGAGTCGCGATGCTCAGGTACCCCCCTTTAATGTGCAAGCGGCCGACATGAAGGAAGAAGGGGTGCCGTGGACGGGCACCAAATAACAATCATGATGGGTGAAGCGCACAACCTGAATAAACACAAGAGGGGTACATGCCGCTGGGTGCGCCCGAGTGGCTTGGGATGATGCAGCCCAGGGCGCCCCAATAAAGTAAGCTAGGAATATGAAACAAAGGGATACATGCCGCAGGGCGGACCCATGCGGCTGGGAATGATGCAGCCACAGGGGCGCTCCCACCTGGAAATGAAACTTGAAGGATGTCACGATAATGTTGAAGACGAAGGGATGCTTTGAAGTAGCGGACGTCGTGGGCTGCGGAAGCTGATCTTCACGAGCCCCTGTGCCTGTGAGCCTCGGGAGGCTCCGGAGGCTCGTGGCTCCTCGCGGACCATCTCCGTCTCCGCCAGATCGCAGAACGCCTGGCCTCTTGAGCCTCCAGGATGCTCCCCATGAGGCGCTGGCGTGTGGCAGCCGCGTTCGGCACGCCGTAGGGCATGCGAACGTAGCTGTGGGGTGGACCTTCACAGCGCCCCACGCGTGAGGGCCAGAGGTGCTCTTGAGAGGCGGCTCGGTTGAGCCCTGGCGTGTCGATGCAGACGCGCAACCCACCATCCTCGCCTGGATGGGGAGCTACGGCGGGTAAGCGGCGGCTGCCACTCATGACTCTTGACTCCTGCAACTCCTGAATGGTCTAGCTGACGAACTCCTGAGGGTTTGGCCCTCCTTGCCTCGCTCCTTCCTGATGGAAACGTGCTTTGAAACACGCCTCCAAGTGGTGCCCAAGCGCCTCCCTCGTGATCTTAGCAAGGTCGGTGGCCCTCCCGGAGAGAGCCCCCGAGCCTTGCTCGAGGACGGCGCCGGATGCGCCTTCCTATGCGACAGAAGGAGGTGCCGCCCGAGAAGGCGCGAACCCTGAGGGGCCTGCCTCCCGAGGGGTCGGGCCAAGCGATGTCTTCTTCTTCTTGGGAGCAGCCTCGGGGAGCCTCCCGCTCCTGCGATCTGGGTCTTCAAGTGACGCGGCTTGAAAAGCACGCTCCAGGGAGCACACCGCGACTCTCTCTTCACAAGGCACCGTGATGACTCCACCGCTTCCCGGCATCTTGAGGACGTTGTATCCATGATGAGTCACGGCCATGAATTTGGCCAGAGCTGGGTACCCGAGGATGGCATTGTATGGCCGGCGAATGTGGCGTACGTCGAAGTCGATGAGCTCGGTGCGGTAGTTGTCGTATGCCCCAAAGGTGACAGGGAGGCGGACCTGCCCAATCGGAACTGTGGAGCCATCGGTGACTCCGGAGAAAGGCTTGGTTGGCTGAAGCTGATTGTAAGGCACTTGGAGATTGTTGAATGTCTCTACGGACAGGACATTAAGCCCTGCTCCGCTGTCGATGAGGGTCCCGTGACCTGCACGCGGCTTGATGATTGGGGAACAAAGCATCGGGAGGACTCCGGCTATGGCCAAGACTTGAGCTGATCCGCCGAGCTGAGCGTGATGGCGCACGCCGACCACCGAGAGGCGCGTGGCTTCGAGCTTGGGAGGACTGCATTCACTTCGCGGGCGAACTGCTTGAAGATGCGCTGAGAGGCTGGGGCTTGAGCTCCGCCCGGGATGCAAGCGATTGCGCGCGGCTCCTGGAAGCCCCCAGCCCCCTCATTCTGATGATGGTCCTCATTTCTCCTTGGCTGCGGTGGCAGGGGAGGGAGGCCCGCGTTGCCTTGCGGGCGATCCTCGCAAGGCTGATTCCTCCAGCCTCCCTCGCGAGGCGGGTCCCTCCAACCTCCCTCGCGAGGCTGATCCTGCCAGCGGTCCTCGCGAGGCCGGTCGCGCCACTCTTGGCGAGGGCCACAGTCTTCCCAGCGTCCTGCGTTTCTTGCTCCTCCTCTGCCGTAGCCTCGATCATTGCGGTCGGGGCATCGACCCATTCGCCCTTCTCGCACGGCTCGGAGTTCTTGACATTTGTTGGTGTTGTGGGTGTGGAGGTCGTGGTACACACAGTATCGGCTGCCCTTGGAAGACTCGGCTGATCTCTGCCTCGCTTGGTATCTGGTTCTGCCGCGAGCACGACAGCCCCCTTGCGCTTCACGTCCTTGACCTTGGGCTTCTTCTCTTCTGGGTCTGCGGCTGGCAGCTCGAGGAGGGAAAGGCGTCCTTCCTCAGCCCTGGCGCACTTGGTCGCCAAGTTGAACAGCTCCAAGGATGTGCACAGATCTTCATGCATCGCCAGCTCCTCCTTTATATTGACGTCACGCACATCGTCGGAGAAGGCTGAGATGATGGCCTCCTCGGCCACCTTGGGAATCTTGAGGCGTGCGTTGTTGAAGCGTTGGATGTACTTCCGCAGGGTCTCTCCTGGCTGCTGCTTGATGCTGCGCATGTCGCTCACGGCAGGAGGCGGTCGCGAGTGCCTTGAAGTTGGCGATGAAGCGGGTGCGCATCTCGGCCCCTGGAGGAGATCGTGCAGAGCTGTGTTCAGAGCCAAAAGGGCACCATCCTTGAGCGCCATGGGAAACCAGTTCGCCATGACCTTCTCGTCCCGTTGGCGGCCGATGCCTAGCTCATAGAGCTGGAGGAACTCCGCAGTGGTCGGCCGTGCTGGCCATAGCGAGGAGGCAGGTCTGGCTTGAACTTCTTTGAGCCACGCGACGCTGCGCCTTCGGTGGTGAAGGCGGCAGCTCTTGTGGCCACGGGAGGCCTTTGGTGATGAAGGGCCTGGTCTTGCGAGTCCCCATGCGCTGCCGCTGGGAGCAGCGCGGGGTCTTGGCGTGCTGGAGCAGGAGCGCGGTCATGACGGGCCGGTGCAGGGAGCACTTGGGCAGCTTCTTGGGGGCGAGGGACCTCTTGGCAGCTCTCCTCTTGTTGCGCTGGTGCTAGACGGAGTGGGTTCCGCCCAGGGGCCACGTGCCTTGGGGCCAGGGCGCCTTCTTGAGGGGGAGGCGGCTGAGGCGCCCCCGGAGCTTCATCGCCCGTGCAAGGCGGGGCGCGGTGTAGCGAGAAGGACGGCGCGGGGGAGCCCCCTGCGGCGCGGACGAGCTCGGTGACGCGGTCGAGCCACTCTTCGTAGACGTCGTCAACGGGGTGGTAGCGCAGGAGCTCGTTTGCCATGATGAGCGCGGCTCGAGCCTTATGGGTGCGTGGAGCGCGCTAGACGAAGAACCAGCTGGGGCGAGCGAAGGAGTACGGTACGGCCGCCTCGCCTCACGGACGGATGCTGGGACGATGCTTATCGCCGTTTCGTTCCCGGGCGGTGGCGGCGTTGACGGCGGCGACGGGAACGGCGGGGGCGGCCACCGACGAGGGCCGTCTGGGCGACGCGGGTGGCGAGAGCGGCTTGGCGCTCGGCGCGGGCCCGACGAGCATCCGACATGGATGCGATGGGCGGCGAAGAATAGGGCGTCGGAAGGCAGATTCCGGTGCACCCCTACCTGGCGCGCCTAATGTCGGATTTCGGGTTCCGGCAGACCTTCTAGGTTCGAACTCTGGGGTGCACGCGGAGATATCACCCCCTACCTACCCGCACCTCGTCGCCTCACAAGGATCTAAAGTACCGAAAGAGCAACACAAGAGACACAAGGTTTATACTGGTTCGGGCCACCATTGTGGTGTAACACCCTACTCAAGTGTGTGGTGTGGTGGATTGCCTCAGGGGGTGATGATGAACAATACAAGGAAGAATAGCCTCGCGAGGGTCTGTTCTTGGCCGGTGCGACGAACTGCTAGGGGGAGTTCGGTCTCTCTCTCTCTCTCTCTCTCTCTCCGGACTGTTTGATCTCTAGCTCTGTTCCGGACCCCGGATCCAAGATGCCAGATGCTCCAGGATATCTCTACCCTGTGGGTGGCTAGTCCTATTTATAGGCAGAGGCCCTGGGCCTCTTCCCAAATATTGAGCGGGAAGGGCGCCAACAATTGGCCATTTTGAAGGGGAACATCTAGTACACTTATACTGACTAAAGTTGGTCCTCGCCTGTCAAAGGCTCTGACGATGACGCCGGATTGGGCTCCATGATGACCTCCTTCCTGCCGTTGTGATGGTCTTGATCTTGTTGCACCGAAACGGTTGCCTTTGCTTGATGCTCTCGCCTGCACTTGCCTCCTTTGCACCAAAGAGGAAATAATGACACTGCGCGGGCTGGCGCCCTTGGTCGTCATGGCTTGCGTCATGGGCACCTCGCGAGGTACCCCGCCTTGATCTCTCCGCCTCCTCGCGAGCCAGCCTGGCGAGGCCGTGCCTGAGGCAACTTCCTGTCGCCCGCCCCGCGAGGCTTGGCCCCTCGCGAGGGTCTTGAGCTTGTGCTGATGAAGGTGGGCCGTACTGGGCCACCCCTTGAGCCACGCCGCAGGCCGCAGGCAGGCAAGTCTGGGTACCCCCGTTCCCAGAATGCCGGCAACATCGTCCCCCCTCATCATTCGTGCATGCCTCCTGACCCGTCTCTCACACGCACGTGCACAGACAACAAGTAGCCATCTCCTCTCATATTAATATTGCGGGCGTGCCCTCCGTTTGTCTAGCAAGCCTATCCCACCATTTGTTAGAAGCAACTCCACTATCACCCCTCCAACACTCTAGCTCTGTCTCTCTCCCAACCTTATTCCTCTCATGCACATATGCATGGATGCCGATCGATCTCCCTTAATACATGAGGCAGATCGATCTCCTTAATACATGAGGTAGGCCTCTCTCCTCCTCCACACATATACCAGCCATTGTACCTCTATAGTTAATTGGGCCTCCCTCTTCCCCCACCACACACTGATAGTCGAGCGCTGCAGGTAGGTATCCATGCCACAGAGACAAACTGCACATGTCCCCTCTCATGTTCCAGTAGGCCAGCCACTCTATATCTTCGACGTGGGCACACACAAATTCGATGGCACTCTTTATCGATCGCGTGCGCGCACACACACACACATCATCCCTCTTTTTGATTCTATGGACACCTCAAGCCGGTGATACCTCCACTCTCTTCTCATGGATCACCCCCTCTATATATATGTTATATCCAGGACTCTATTTCACACACATTGCATATGTTACACTTTTTGATTGAACCCCCCAAAAACTCTCAAGAACCCACACACTATATCTCTCTAGGTTTGTATCTCTCTCACACAACCCCACGTAGGTGGTGTACGTATACAAGAAGAGAATAGGTGCACCGTGCACGATACTCACGCCGTGCCCAGCCACACCAGCTGGGTACACGGTAGAGCTTATTTCTTTATGAAATGGCAGCCCACGTGCTAATTTGAACGCCTGTAGCGGTTGTTTACCTAGGGAGGTCGTGTACCACGCCTGCATGAAACAAAGTTCGACTTGACACGTTATTTTTAAATAAAGTTATAGCGCTCAATGGCACGTACACAGAATATAAAACGTTTTATGGAGAAAAAGGTAGTCCGCTCACAATATACAGTGGAGCCTTGCGTGCCTGGTTTGTCGCTCTTCAGAGTATCTCACACATGGCTGCGGTGGCCTCTCTCGCTCTCACCGTTGGTCACTTATCCGGCCGCATCCCGTCCGTCGGGGGAAAGGGAGGAAGTGCATCGTTTCTCCGTTCGACGGCGCCGAGGCAGCACGTCCCGATCTACGGTACACGCCATTCTCTCTGACCAAGCTCCGCCGTGGCAGGGCCTACGCCACCTGCTCGTAGATTCCGCCCGGCGCCGCTCACCTAGTTACATCCCGACGACCTCCAGGTATCCCCTCCGGCCTTGCTCCACTGCCTGTCTTCCCACGTCGCTGCATGTGGATCTTCCATAGTTCTTTGCCCAAAACGTAGCTCGTCCGGCGTACTTTCCATATTGCATTCTCGTCCTCACACCGTTTTAGACAAACACAACCGTGTGGTTATCTTCCCTTAGGACAAGGAATATGCTTCTTTTTGTCGTCGCATGCGTCATCAAGCTGTTATTGGCCAGTAATTGTTTCCTTTCTACCTCTTTTTGCAAACAGGGCTATCCACTTCACCTCGTTGCTATTGCGACCTTTTGGTGAACTGCACAAATCACTTTTTCTTAAGAGTGTTTTGTGCGGTTGTACTAAAATGTCACATGGGCAACGTCTCTACATTTCAAAGGCGATCGCACAAAGGGAGATTGGTTTTGCTCTATCCTCCTCATCCAACTCCGAGCCTAATCTTCTCCAACTAGTTAGTCTTTAAAGAGACTACAAAGGTGACCGGCTTCTATTTATGTGTTTATTGTTTCATCAGCAGTCCTCTATTATCGTAATCACACTTAATATCTTTGGAACAGGGAGGCTCAGCTCTATTTTAGTGGAACTGCACAAAATGATCGGAATGTTGCATGCTCTAGACAGCTACTTTTTTTCCCAACATGCCTTGTTGATTTAGAACGTGATGGGGGGACGTTGCTGCCAATGAAAGCATGGATCAATTTTAATTTAACACCTTCTCACAACTCTGTCTTCAGTTGTGATGTAATTATTAGCTCTGATCTACTAATAATTGACATGCATTAGCAAGGAAGGTAGTTTTTATTGTTTCCGAAAGAGCATCGATGGCAAGACACGCGAAATGAAGCTGAAAGCTCACACCATTGTACAATTTCATGTCTCTTGGAAAATTATTTGTATTGTACGTCAATTATGTAAACAAATGATGGAAGCTTGATAGCATTGCTGAAGCCTCTTCATCATCCGGGTCCATGTGCCATGCACAAAATTATACTCCTTCGTTCCTAAATATTTGTCTTTTACAAATTTCAAACCGACATATTTTAGAGTGTAGATTCACTCATTTTGCTTTCAGATATGTACTCCTCCGTTCCTAAATATTCTATTCGTCTTTCTAGAGATTTCAAAAAGTGACTACATACAGAGCAAAATGAGAGAATCAACACTCTAAAATATGTATATACATTCGTATGTCCCAGTCCATTGGAAATCTCTAAAAAGACAAATTATTGAGTAGTCACTCGTTGAAATCTCTACAAAGACAAATATACTCCGGAGTATATTTAAGAACCGAGGGGGTAGTGCACAACCGCATGGGAGACTCTGCCCGGTCGGTGCGCCGCATTAATAGTGAGTAATGAGCAGTCAAATCGTAAGCCCCACATTTTCCACTGTAAGTTGCTCTGAAGAAGCAACCATCAATACGCTTCTTTGAATCCGCTCATACTACTCCATCCGTCACTGTTTATACAGCGTGCTTCAGAAAAAAGAAAAAAGATCTGTGGGACCAAGGCGACTAGCGATCGGCCCGAAAAATAGCATTGGTATTTATAGCACGGCGTCTATTACTAGTAGAGGGAATAATGCGTACACATATGCATGCAGTGCTTCCACCCCGGGTACACACATGCATGCACTTACTCCATTCCGTAGTTACATTGAGAGAATTGTGGACTTGATTGCGGTTACCACACCCTAATTAATTGAGCATTAAACGAAACGCGTCTAAAGTTTCTCTGGTGGTGGAAATGCATTGAGAGAAATGCATCATAATGAAGCGCGCCCTGTAAACTGTGACGGAGGGAGGAGTAGTATGAAGGTTCAAAACCAGAAATGCACGCGTATGGCTACCGGTCAACGCACCTCCTCTTGGCATATCACTGACATGTGGGACATGAGTGTGAGCAAACCGATCTCAATTTACGGCAAAGAGACAACCCGCCGTTCCTTGAGAGAGACGAGGAGCGAGAACACACAGATGGGTTCGCATGGAGGCCAAGATATATTCGAGCATGGTTGGTTGATCGATATCATTCATTACATGTTGATGTTGGGCTGCCGTTTTCCGCCCTTCTCCGGAATAAACGTGTACTTTATCATAGATAAAAAGAAATAGGAGTACAAACGCTCCACCATGCGGTTCTAGTAGTAGTACTACTCGTACTACTGCGCTTGGCTCTTCGCCTCTTCGTGAAGTCGAACAATGATGGTACTCCGCATGTTGGGTACTACAGTGTATGCCTCGACAATCGACACCGAATGGACTGATGCATGTCCATCGAGGGTAGGTTGCATTAGTCAAAAGCGTGGCGAGCTTCACCTTGTCCCGCAAGCTTCTCCTCGCTCTGCGAGTTGTGAGACACACCGAAAAGTAGTGCTAGTCCATACTCCCTCCTTTCCAGTTAATATGGCTCAATCCTTTTGCGGGTAAATGAGAGAGCTTTATTCATATATAAGCATTCTTAGGACGATCAGCCAAGACACTGGTCACTAGGAAGCGAGGTGCCCCTAAAAAAAAGAAGTAGGAAGCGAGGTGTTTCATCAAGCCAGCTCACGGCCACATTCAAAGTGCAACAAGCACGGTTCGCACAAAGATGCGCCGCAAGGTTTGCTGACCTGTTTACATGCTGAATAACAAAAAAGGAGGAAATATTACCGAGAGCTACTATTTGTAACAGGATATGAGCCAGAATTAAGCCAGAATTGTGGCGAGTGTTCCATGCAATCAACTTCCATTATCACATGCGAGAACCCTCGAAGATAACCAAATGTGTTGAAGATTGCTTTATCACATTTAAAAATTATAATAAGAGTGCAGACGCTCCTCCATCAGGTTCCTAGTACTAGTATAGTACGTACCTTTATAGACTATATTAGTAAACTTTGCGCTTGGCTGTTCGCCTATTCGGGAAGTCGAACAATAGTAGCACTAGTAGTATAGTGTATGCTTACGGCAATCGACACCGAATTAATCATTGCACGCCCACCGCTGAGCGAGGGAGAGCTTGCATTCGTCAAAGTTTCTCCTTGTCCTGTGAGCCACCGCGCGCAAGTAATGCTAGTCCATACTGCCTCCTCTCCGGTTAATATGGATTAATTTCAAACGAGATAAATACACTGTCTGTCATTGTATATTTGTAAAAATACGGTCAGTGGACTTCATAATACGCTCATTGCGCTCAATATATATATTTTCCGGTGTTTATACGGTCACTAGCTCACCCTGACTGAGTTTGTGTGTGCTTGCAAGTGTAGGTTGAGCACTTAGCGTGACCGTGTGTGTTCCGTTGTGTGCTCGGACATGCATGCATTAGGGCGTTGCGCGCATTTTTGCGTCCATGTGTATGTGTGACTGTTGCATACACGTAGGGGGAGTACGTGTAGGGGCCACTAAGGACCAGTCAAATCACACAGTAAATCACGTCTGTCGTGTTCGTGTCTCACCCTCCTCCATGGCTCGACCCCACACGGTCGCTCGGCATGCCACTCACCGCAAACCGAGTATACGATAACTTTCCCTTTGCTTGTCGATGGATCGCGACATGGAGTACTACTAGCACTACTGGAAGAGATAGACGAGTTGGGGGAGGACAGCTAGCTGTAGCACGGACTCCCAAAAACTTTTTACATGCATGTTGTAGCCGGCTATTGCAACCTTTGAACGTGGAGCAGCCGCGTGCACCCGGAAGCGGCGCGGGCGACACTCTCTCGGCCGGCGCGCCGCTTCAATGCCGGCGCCAGTGAGAGGTCGCGTCCGCTCTGGCCGGGCATGAATGCGGCACTGACCGTTTCAGGCGGGAAGCACGCGCGGGTGATGAAGAGGGTTCGGGTTGGTCAGGACCGGCCGTGGCAGCAATCCCGGACGCATAAGCAGGAGATGATGTACGTTAATATTGCTGCGTATATAATTAACAACGCAAATAATGTGCCAGTTGGACAAATATGATTGGAGATGGAGATGGAAATGGAATTTTACGTAAACACAGATATGCATGTCTATGTCTATGTGTGTTTGCGCGACGATTCTCGCGACCTGGAAGCGGGGGCGTGTTTTTGATCGAGTTTTCTTTCTTGGTAGTTAGAAAATCAGTTTGTCCAATTCACATCTAGATGTTATTTAAGGATATCATATCTAAGCTCCCACAAGTATATAATGTAGCAACAAGAAACAAAAAAAAACTAGGAAAGAAAATAGACCACAAACAGAGTGGACATCAACTTAGATGTGACATGACTATGTCACATCTAGATGTGTCCTAGACAGACCCTTAAGAAATTGCCCGCCAGTTTTCGTTTCCTATTTCCGGGAACGCGCGTATTCCATTTAAAACCACTGCTATGGAGAGAGTTTTTTTACTCCATTATAGCCTCTTGTTTGATAGAGTTTCTCGCGTCTCGCTCTCTCACCCTCTCCATATCAAAACAAGATGATAGTGTCCAGTCTATCTCTCTCCTCACCGGTGGTCACAGATCCGGCCGAATCCCGTCCGCTGCGGGAGGTGAGGAGGTGCAGCGTTGACGTTGTCGCCATCGGCGACGGGGGAGCCGATGCGCACCGTCCTCTCGGAGCCGGCGCTGGCGCGGACGAAGATCTTCCACGCCCTTGTTCGCTGCCGTCGTGTGGGCAGATCCCGCCCGCCCGCCTAAACGACATCTCGCCCACCTGAGGTATAACTTCTTGTCTTGGTCCAGCTCCTGTGTTGTTGCGTGCGGGTTTTCTTCTATGCGACTACTCCCCAGCTGCCCATGCATAGTAGCTAGGGTTCGTCGGCTGGTCCAACATCACCTACTAGTACTATTATAGAGGAAATGCCACTCGAAAAGTTGTCCTAATTTATGCCTCGTTGGAGGTATACATGTTGTTTCGACAAAAAGTACATGGTGGTTGTGCGGTCATTGTCCATATGGTGGTAGTACTATCACTGGTTAAATGAAGAAATGCTTTTTTTCTCGGGTATCCTGGTTTAGTTCCCATCAAGATATAATTATGATGCTTCTGTTTGTTGGTGTACTTTTCATTAACCCTTTTTTATATTTTTTGAAACACCGATGCGTGTCTCCATACCCGGGCATGTCTTCCTCAATTTTAGTGGAACTTCAAAAAATTGGATGGCCATTGTTGTTCCACCTCACTGTCCTCTGCCACGTGGTTCTTCCTTCCTCGAGCTTGATTACTGACAAGAAACAGACCACATTGAGGATTTGTCGAACTTCATAGGTGCCTCACCCAAACTTGATGCCAAATGGATGATGCATCACCACGATGACCTATCGATGCTCATGGTCGCGCCTCATGGTTGCGTCGACTGGTGAAGCTGATCGATTTTCAATGAAAAACAAGCTGTCTTCCATCAGTGCTCTTTGCTTGTTACGCACAAAGATGATATCCTTTGTCAGTTCACTTGGTTGCGTTGGAGACGCAGTCGTCTTTCACGTTGGTGCAATTTTATCACACAATTGGCTATGAATCAAATGTTTCCTCGAAGAAGGATCGACGTTGGTACTAAGAGCATAAGTTTTGCATTGATTTCTAAGCCTTCTCACAACTTTGTCTCCTGCTCCCCTGTAATTTTATTTGTCCAAATTTATTAACTTTGATTTAAAAATGGTGTGGACTAAAAACCGGATGGACGTAGTAGCCCTCCATTTTATTTACTCAAGATATTAGATTTGGTGAAGTCAAACTTTGTAATACTCTCAAACCTTTCCGATAATTGAAATTAAAATTCTTTATTGTACACACTCTCACACGTTTCCGATTAATTTGGCGCATGTGTGGTTGTTCACTTAAGGGAGGGTAGTGTACCACACGTGAAGGACGAGGAAGTGCGACCAGACGGCGTGGGCGTGGATCGTTAGTTCATCATAAGTAGTACTCCTCTCTGTACATTAAATAAAGAGTTTCGTTTCAGACTTACACAATTTAAAACGATTGTTATGGAGAGAATAAGAAAACCACTCCACTATATATTAGTCATATACACACGAGAGTACTATATGGACGCAGCTTTATTGACTTAGTGCACCTGCCTTTGGGTTTATGACAGCTGGGCCCAAAATGTGGCTGGCTCACCTGTCATACAGCCAAAAGAAGATGGAGTGAAGGCACCGGAGCTCAGTCCGTACTACATTAGTACTCCCTCCGTAAACTAATATAAGAGCGTTTAGATCACTACTTTAGTAATATAAACGCTCTTATATTAGTTTACAGAGGGAGTATATATATAAGCGGGAGCCTCAGCGCTTGTTCGCTAGGGTTTGCACTCTCCACACGCTCGCCGCAATACATATATGTTACACGCTGGAGGCTCAGCGTTCATTTGCTAGGGTTTTCTATATTCACAGTCTCTCACCCTCTCTTCACCAGATCTAAACAAGACTGCGTTGGCCTCTTGTCTCTCCCCCCCCTCACAGCTGGTGAAGGAGGCGTCTGTATCCCGTTGCACCGGGAAGGGGAGGAGGTGCAACATTAACTCTATCTCCTTCGGCGAGGGAGGCAATCCACTGCCGGCTGCGCTGTTCTCTTTCACCCAGCGCTTTGTCTTGGAGGGCCACCGACCCCTTCTTCCTCGCTGCCATACGTAGTGTGGGCAGATCCGGCCTCCCACCGCACGCCTTCCCACATCCCGAGGACCCTAAGGTATAAGTTTCTTTGAAACCGTCGTTGCTCTAGCTGCATGTGGATCTTTTTTGATCTGTAGTCGAATCTAGGTCTTGGTTCAAAGAGGAAATAAAGGTGCGGTTGGGTGGAGCATGAATCTAGGACGTGGTTCAATGAGGAAAGGAGGGAGGAAAAGTAGTATAGATTGGCTATCCAGCCGCTTTGTTGGTCGAAAAGGGAAAAAGGGGGTAACCCAGTAGACACATCTGTAAGGAACCGATCTCTTTGTTGAAAAGGGAAAGAAACTGGGGGGTCGGGTAGTTTGGGCAGGACTAGATTTGCTGCCCTCACATAGGAAAAAGTTCAAAGAGAACAAATATGGGACCAACACAGATATGCTTCTTGGCTACATACTCTGCATCACCCATTTATACGTGTGGGCCTTTATGGTGCTAGCATGTCCCATACAGCTATTTTGTTGTTGTTAATCTAAGAATGCCGCCGGAAAATTGAAGCAATGCCACTGTTAAAAGTAAATTACATTTTTTAACGAATGTTGTTTCAAGAGAGTGTCTCTGTTAATATGAATCAATTCTACCGTTTTAGAAATGCTACTAACCTACTTTGTTTTCCATCAAAGATAAGTTCGATGCTTCTTTCTGTCACCGTTTGTTTCATCCTCCTTTATCGGCAAGTAATTGTTTCCTTTTTTGCCTCTGTTAAAACATGGGTATCGATTCAACTTGTTGCTTTTGCGGCATTTTACTTCGCTACTCGAAACACTTTTGTTTTAAGAGTGTTTTGTGCAGTTCAACTTGAATGTCACACTGGTGACTTTCCTTAATTTTGGTGGAACTGCACAAAAGGAGATCGAGATTTGTTTCCAGTGTTCCTGTCGAGTTGTTTCAAATCTTGGTCTCTACCACATGATATCTGTTCAACTTGCTGCTATTGCGACGTTTTGCTTTCGCTTACAAACACTTTGCTTGATTTCTGCAGTAACCGCACAAAATGAGATTGGATTTCCTATTCGTGTTAGCAGATTCGTATTTTATCTGGTGTTCTCATGAAAGGTCGACATGTGCCTTCATCCACATGATTGTGCAAAGGTGCTTTGAGATGTTGTGCTACTTGTATTGGTACTGTTTTAAATAAATGTTGAATTGAAGCTATTGTATTGCTATCTTTTCCCATTAGGTAGTGAACAAAAATGGGACCAACCCAGACATGATGCTTGTTTCTTTGTTACAACAAACTCTGCATCACCCCCTTTATAAGTAGATGGAAGCACATATTGTTGTTGAGCCCACTCTCCCTTGGAACTGTTTATGCTTTTCGTTAATCTAATGCCGCTAGTAAAATTAAGCAATGCCACTCTCAGAATTAATTAACTACTGAATCTTAGTTCAAAACTGCAACACTTGTTAGGAATGGTACTATCATGCTTTGTAGTTCTTTCTACATGTTTAACCAAGGTATTGTTAAGATAATGTCTCTTTAAAAATGAATCGATTTGCATTGTTTTAGCAATGGTACTTTTACGCTTTGTCGTTCTTTATACATGTTGAACCAAGGCATTGTTAAGATAATGTCTCGATCAACATGAATGAATCTCAACGATGGAGAATTGCTCCTCTCCTGCTTTGTTTCCCATTAAGACAAGTCATCAACCGTTATTTCTCGATAATTGTTTCCTTATACCTATTGTTGCTTACAGGGATATCAAAATTAAAGCTCGGTTTTATTCCGACTTCGATTTTAGTTGAACTGCACAAAAGGAGCCAATGTGTCCAAGGCAAACTGCTATGCGTTCTTGGGTCCAGTTGGTCGTTCCACTTTGCGAGAAAGAAGCGATCCTTGGATGCGGTACATTCTGTATGAATGACCGAGAAGCTTTACAGAGTATTATTAGACACCGGTGACATGACTAGTCTGCAGAGACCATTGGCAATTTAACAACACGTGGAGTGCCCGGGGCAAAAAGTGCCCAAACAAGTACAAGAAGCTAAGACAGGACACGATCATAGGCATTACATATTTTGAATGGGAAAATCTTATCAAAGTTTAATCACTGATGTTAGCAAGAAGACGTTAGTTTAATATATTGGAATTGGAAAACCTTGTCAAAATTTGCTCATTGATGTCAGCAAGAAGACGTTAGTTTAATATATTGGAATTGGAAAACCTTGTCAAAATTTGCTCATTGACATTAGCCAGAAGACATGCATTTGATATTTTTGAGTGGGACGCCCTTCTTTGTGAGCAGCGCCGAGTGTTTTTTCCTATTCACGTGTTCAGTTTAGAAGTAAATAGTTACTCTGCCGAGATATTACTGTGTTAAGAGTTTGTTCTGAATATTGTCTATGTAATGCGGGCCTTGTGTTTGATTGCAAAGTTGAGCTTGGAATGTTGTGGCATGCGGCATCACGAGCTGTTCATCGTGCCTCCCGAGAATAATGCTCCGTATTGTTTTGCATGTCGATCTAATGCTAGTGATTTGCTTGTTAAGAAGATCATCCTCTTACGTTGTTTCCGTGCGTAAGAAGTTCATCGTCGATGTTTCATTCATAGCCTATACGACATGTCGGGTAGGTTAGACGTGAAACCATATGATCTTCCGACCAACTCATGATATTAGGTCGTGATTGGATAAATCGTTTTCCAACCAAAACCGCTTGTAAAACTAACGCTTGTAAATTAAAGCAGATGGTCTCGGCGAAAGGCGCTTGGTTGGTCGATTTCGACTAGTAAAATATCGGAAGTACTTCACACGATAAAAACGCTGAACGACACTTTCGGACGATTGCTAATCCAGCCGTTAGCTGCTGTTTCAGCCTTGCCCATGGATGGCATGATACGCACGTCGTGCATGTATCGTCTGGTAATGTCGTCCATATGGCAATGCTCGTAAAATATACACTGGTCTCTCAAATTACACGTGTAACCCGCCGGTTTTACTTACAGACCTCGGGCCTTCCGATGACGAGTAAATTACACTTGTATGTTAATCTGAGTTTGAAATAAACCAGAGCTCCCAAGCGGCGGCCTTACCGTTTCATGCCGTCTCGGTTTCTCGAAGGTGCTCATAGGTGTCCGATGATCGTGGCTTCTGAATGAGCAGCGGTATTTATATCGAGACCTCCGTAGGGCCCGAGGCCCTCTGTTGTCCTTCGAGGTTGTTGCGCTGCATGGCGCCGAGCATTGTTAACATGGTCAACGAACATGAGGATTCAGGAGATGACTTTATTTTGGTGGATGACACTAGGGACCCACTAGGGCCATAGCCGCACGCACGCAAGTGCCTCCTTATTATGTACAACTATTTTTTTGCTTTCCCTGGTTTCCACGACATCACGGTCCCACACCATTGTCAACCTATGTAGTCAATATAAGCGAGAGAATTGCACAAGGTGCGGCCGATAGGCGGGACCAAGCAGCTCGGCAGTATTTGTGTTTTTGAGGCGTGAAATCGCAGAGTTTTTCTTGGCGATGATTTCGTTGTTGTTCAGAGGAGAGCGAGGTATTAGCTGGGCGGTTGTGGCCCGTCTAGCCTAGGCAGTTATCCAGCCCAGATACTATTTTTTTCAAGATGAAAATGGCTAGCCCAGCTATACGTCTTTTTGAGGAATACCCAGGCAAGGTCAACTTGTTATTCTCCGCCCCGCTGTGCTGCAAATCTTTTCTAGGAGGGATGCATTAGGCTTAACAGGAAATTGGGCTTTAAAAATAATAAACGGGATATAATTATAAAAACTGGGCAGTAACTATAAAAAAATGCACCAAACACGAAATTAGTTTATAAAATATTATTTATGGATTTTGAAAATCTTAAATTTTCATTGTTGCGCGTGCAATGTTTCGTTGGATTTTTACATAATACAAATTTATATTTAATCTGAATAGAAATTTCGGGATAAAAATATTTCGGATCCCATCAAAATGTGGGAAATTTTATTGAATTCTGTCTTCAACGGTTGGTTGAAATTATTAATCGTTGTCCTAGCTAGAAAATGGGTTGTACTTTTAACAAACTGTAAATGGGCTGTTGTAAATTCCATTAGAATTCAAAAATGGGCTGTACATTCTTACAAAACGCAAAATGGGCTATAAGTTCTACGCCCACACACTTGTGGGCCTACTATGTGACGCTGTCCCTAAAGAAATAAGTTGACGCGTATGCAAGGCTTTGTCAACTTATTATAGTGAACACACGGTTCTAGCAGCAGTGGCCGTTGGATGTCTATCCAACGGATGTCGTGCTTCTTCTTCAATCTCAGATATTCTTAGCTTCGGCCGCCCAAAAAATGATTCCTCCCCCTGACATCTGGGGCGCACCGTTTCGGAGGCTGGCCTCTGGGCCTACTAAGTTGGAGCGTACGAAGGGCTTTGTCAACTTAGTCAATATAAACGATTCTAGCTTGATGACCGTGACGATGTCCATCCAACGGCCGTAGTGCTTCTTCAACCTCTCGGTCTTCTTGGTCCATTTCGCCTAAAGCAAATACGGCCGTGCCGTGCTCACATCGCCATCGCCTCCGTGGCCGGCTGGTCTGCCATGGAGGCATCATCGCCCCATACTACTCTCCCACCGGGCCGGCCAGGCCATCCCTCCACTCACCCACACCCCTGTTATTCTGCGGCGACGGCAGCCTCACACCGCAGCCCAAACAGTGAACCCTCGTACTCCTCTTCGTGCGGGCTTCCGCTGTTGCGTCTTCCCGGCTCCGCGTTGTCCCCTTCCTAGGCCTCGCCATCGTCCACCGCCCTGGTGCTCTCGGGCGTGGCGTGGTCAACGTGGTCAACGACCGACTTCCATCGGAAGAGTCTTGTACATGGAGAGGCTCACAAATTGGGTCCACGGCGGCCGCAAGGAAGTGCCTCCTTATTATGCGCAAAATAATTATTCCTCCACTCGACAATGAGGGACCGCCAGACGGGCCACCTTATTTCGCTGAAAAAACGTTTCCCCACATTGCTGGTACCCACGGACGGGCCACCGATTTCACGAAAAAAACGTTCCCTTGTCATTTCGGACCCACCGGAAGTGCCTCTTTATTACGCACAAAAAATGAATACTCCCCGCTAGCTGGGACTCACCTGGGTGGGAAGCTGACTTGTGGGCCTACTAAGTTGACGGGGACGGAGGGCTTTGTCAACTTAGTCAATATGAACGATTCTAGCTCTAGTGACCGTACGATGTCCAACCAACGGTCGTAGTGCTTCTTCAACCTCTGGTCTTCTTGCTCCACCGCCTAAAGCAGCGCTGTCGTGCCGCCTCGCTTCCTCGCCTCCCCGTGGCCGGGTCAGGTTGCCGCATGTGAGGCCTCACCGCCTCCATACTACTCCCACACCGCCGTGCCATCCCTCCACTCCACTCACCCACACCCCTCGTTATTCTGCGGCGTGGCGGCAGCAGCCGTGCAGTGAACCCTCGTACTCCCTCTCCGCGTGGGCATCCACCGCCGTGTCTTCCCGGCTCGCGTCGTCCCTTCCTAGGCCTCGCCGTCAGTAATCGCCATGGTGCTCTCGGCGCGGCGTGGTCAATGTGGTCAACGACCGAATTCCATCGGAAGAATACTGTACGTGAAGAGGCTGACAGCTGGGTCCACGGCAGTCGCAAGGAGGAGCCTCCTTATTATGCGGAAAATAATTATTCCTCCACCTGACAGCAGGGACCCACCGGACGGGCCACCAGTATTTCACGAAAAAAACGTTTGCCCCTGACTGCTGGGACCCACCCGACGGGCCACCGTATTTCGCGAAAAAAACGTTCCCCCTGCTGTCAGCTCGGACCCACCGGAAGTGCCTCCTTATTACGCACAAAAAAATGAATACCCCCCTGCTAGCTGGGACCCACCTTGGTGGGAGGCTGACTTGTGGGCCTACTAAGTTGACGGGGACGAAGGGCTTTGTCAACTTAGTCAATATAAACGATTCTAGCTCCAGTGACCATACGATGTTCATCCAACGGCCGTAGTGCTTCTTCAACCTCTGGTCTTCTTGCTCCAGCCGCCCAAAGCAGCGCCCGGTCGTGCGCATGCTCCCGCTTCCCGTGGCGGATGTCTTTGTCAGCGGAGGCCTCACCGCCCCTACTATTCCTACCGCTGGCCAGGCCCTGCGGCGACGGCAGCCTCACACCGTAGCCGAACCAGTGAACCCTCGTACTCCTCTCCGCGCGGGCTTCCATTGCCGCGTCTTCCCCGGCTCCCCGTCGTCCCCCTCCTAGGCCTCGTCGTCGTCCACCGCCCTGGTGCTCTCGGCGCGGCGTGGTCAACGTGGTCAAGGAACGACTTCCATCGGACGTGGACTGTATGTGGAGAGGCTGACAGCTGGGTCCACGGCCACATCAAGGAAGTGCCTCCTTATTATGCGGAAAATAATTATTCCTTCACCTGACAGCGGGGACCCACCGGGCGGGCCACAGTATTTCGCGAAAAAAATGTTTCCCCCCTGACTACTGGGACCCACCAGCTGCACCTTCGCACACAAGGAAGTGCGTCTGGGCAAAAAAAAAACAATTCGCCCCCCTGACTGCTGGGACCCACCAGCTACATCTTCGCACGAAAGGAAGTGCGTCCGGGCAAAAAAATGATTCGGCCCCCTGACTGCTGGGACCCACTAGCTACATCTTCGCACACAAGGAAGTGCGTCCGGGCAAAACAAACAAAACGATTCGCCGACATTGCTGGGACCCACCGATTACATCTTCGCGAGCAAGGAAGTGCACGGCGATCGGGACCCACCTGGTCGAAGCGTACGTACCGTTGTCATTTTGGTCGCGAACGTGTACGTACATATATACTGGTGGATGTACAGGCGCGCACGTGTCGTACTAGAGGCGCACACATAGCATGTACACGTACGTACAACGGTGTCGGCGTTCTGGGAGCAGGGTACCGGACTTGCACTACTGCGGCTGCGACGTGGCTCAAGGGTGGCCCAAGACGGCCCATCTTCATCGGCACAAGCTCAAGACCCTCGCGAGGGGCCAAGCCTCATGAAGGCGACGGAAGCTTCCTCACGGCCTCGCCAGGCTGGCTCATGAGGAGGCGGAGAGATCAAGGCGGGTACCTCGCGAGGTGCCCATGACGCAAGCCATGACGACCAAAGGGCGCCCGGGAGCGCCCGGCCAGCATGTCCTCATTTCCTCTTTGGTGCAAAGGAGGCAAGCGCGGCGAGAGCATCAAGCAAAGGCAACCGTTTGATTGCAACAAGACCAAGACCATCACAACGGCAGGAAGGAGGTCATCGTGGAGCCCAAGCGGCGTCATCGTCGAGAGCCTTTGACGGCGAGGACCAACTTTAGTCAGGATAAGTGCACTAGATGTTCCCCTTCAAAATGGCCAATTGTTGGCGCCCTTCCCGCTCAATATTTGGGAAGAGGCCCAGGGCCTCTGCCTATAAATAGGACTAGCCACCCACAGGGTAGAGATATTCTGGAGCATCTGGCATCTTGGATCCGGAGTCCGGAACAAAGCCAGAGATCAAGCAGTCCAGAGAGAGAGAGAGCGACCGAACTCCCCCTAGCAGTTCGTTGCACCGGACAAGAACAGACCCTCGCGAGGCTGTTCTTCCTTGTATTGTTCATCATCAGTCCCTGAGGCAATCCACCACACCACACACTGGAGTAGGGTGTTACACCATAATGGTGGCCCGAACCAGTATAAACCTTGTGTCTCTTGTGTTGCTCTTTTGGTAGTTTAGATCCTTGTGAGGCGACGAGGTGCAGGTTGGTAGGGGGTGAGATCTCCGCGTGCACCCCAGAGTTCGAGCCTAGAGGGTCTGCCGGAACCCGAAATCCGACATTTGGCGCGCCAGGTAGGGGTGCACCGGAATCCGCCTTCCGACGCCCTGTTCTTCGCCGCCCATCGCATACATGTCGAGGCGCTTTCGTCGGGCCCGCGCCCGGCATCGGGCCGCTCTCGCCACCCACGTCGCCCAGGCGGCCCTCGTCGGTGGCCGCCCGCCGTTCCACGCTGCCGTCACCACCGCCACCCGGCCGGGAACCGCAGCAAGCATCGTCCCAGCATCCGTCCGTGAGGCGAGACGTCCATACCGCTACTCCTTCGCTCGCCCCAGTTGGTTCTTAGTCTCGCGCGCTCCGCGCGCCCATGGAGGCTCGAGCCGCACTCATTGCGGCAAACGAACTCCTGCGCTACCGCCTCATCAACGACGTCTACGAAGAGTAGCTCGACCGTGTCGCCAAGCTCGACCGCGCCACAGCCCCCCCCCCCCCTCCCCGCCCGCGCCGTCCTTCTCGCTGCACCGCGCCCCGCCTTGCGCGGGCGATGAAGCTCCAGGGGCGCCTCAGCGGCCTCCCCCTCAAGAAGGCGCCTTGGCCCCAAGGCGCGTGGCCCCTGAGCGAAACCCACTCCGTCCGGCACCAGCAGCAAGACCAGAGCTGTCAAGAGGTCCCTTGCCCCCAAGAAGCTGCCCGAGTGCTCCCTGCACCGGACCGTCACGACCGCGCTCCTGTTCCAGCATGCCAAGACCTCGCGCTGCTCCCAGCGGCAGCGCATGGGGACCCGCAAGACCAGGCCCTTCGTCACGAAAGGCCTCCCGTGGCCACAGCAGGCTGCCGCGCATTCACCACCGAGCTGCACAGCGTCGTGTGGCCCGGCAAGTTAAAGCCAGACCTGCCTCCTCACTACGACGGCATGGACGACCCTGCGGAGTTCCTCCAACTCTACGAGCTGGGCATTGAAGCCGCCAACGGGGACGAGAAGGTCATGGCGAACTGGTTTACCATGGCGCTCAAGGACGGTGCCCGCACTTGGCTCCTGAACCTGGCTCCTGGCACCATCTCCTCCTGGGACGAGATGCGCACACGCTTCATCGCCAACTTCCAAGGCACTCGCGACCGGCCTCCTGCCGTGAGCGACATGCGCTGCATCAAGCAGCAGCCAGGAGAGACCCTGCAGAAGTACATCCAGCGCTTCAACAACACACGCCTCAAGATTCCCAAGGTGACCGAGGAGGCCATCATCTCAGCCTTCTCCGACGGTGTGCGTGACGTCAATATGAAGGTGGAGCTGGCGATGCATGACGATCTGTGCACATCCTTGGAGCTGTTCAACTTGGCGACCAAGTGCGCCAGGGCTGAGGAAGGACGCCTTTCCCTCCTCGAGCTGCCACCTATGAGACCCGAGAGAAGAAGCCCAAGGTCAAGGACGTGAAGCGCAAGGGGGCTGCCGTGCTTGCGGAAGAACCAGATACCACGCGAGGCAGAGATCAGCCCGAGTCTTCCAAGGGCAGCCGGCACTCTGTGTACCACAACCTCCACACCCACAACACCAACGAATGTCAAGAACTCCGAGCCGGGCGAGAAGGGCGAATCGGTCGACGCCCCGACCGCAACGATCGAGGCTACGACACAGGAGGAGGAAGAAACGCAGGATGTTGGGAAGACCGTGGCCCTCGCCAAGGGTGGCGCAACCGACCTCGCGAGGACCGCTGGCAGGATCAGCCTCGCGAGGGAGGTTGGAGGGACCCGCCTCGCGAGGGAGGCTGGAGGGATCAGCCTCTCGAGGATCGCCCGCAAGGCAACACATGCCTCCCTCCCCTGCCACCGCAGCCAAGGATAAATGAGGACCATCATCAGGACGAGGGGGCTGGGGGCTTCCAGGAGCCGCGCGCAATCGCTTGCATCCTGGGCGGAGCTCAAGCCCCAGCCTCTCAGTGCATCTTCAAGCTGTTCGCCCGCGAAGTGAATGCAGTCCTCCCAAAGCTCGAAGACACGCGCCCTCTCAGGTGGTCAGCGTGCGCCGTCATGTTCAGCTTAGCGGATCAGCTCAAGTGCGCAGCCACAGCCGGAGTCATCCCGATGCTTTGTTCCCCAATCATCGGCAACGTACAGGTCACCAGGACCCTCATCGACGGTGGAGAAGGGCTCGATGTCCTGTCCGTAGAGACATTCAACAATCTCCAAGTGTCTTACAATCAGCTTCAGCCAACCAAGCCTTTCTCCGGAGTCACTGATGGCTCCACAGTTCCGATTGGGCAGGTCCGCCTCCCTGTCACCTTCGGGGCATGCGACAACTACCGCATCGAGCTCATCGACTTCGACGTCGCCCACATTCGCCTGCCATACAATGCCATCCTCGGATACCCAGCTCTGGCCAAATTCATGGCCGTGACTCATCACGGATACAACGTCCTCAAGATGTCGGGAAGCGGTGGAGTCATCACGGTGCCTTGTGAAGAGAGAGACGCGGTGTGCTCCCTGGAGCGTGCTTTTCAAGCCGCGTCACTTGAAGACCCAGATCGCAGGAGCGGGAGGCTCCCCGAGGCTGCTCCCAAGAAGAAGAAGACATCGCCAGGCCCGACCCCTCGGGAGGCAGGCCCCTCAGGGTTCGCGCCTGCTCAGGGGGAACCTCCTTTTGTCGCATAGGAAGGTGCGCCCGGCGCCGTCCTCGAGCAAGGCTCGGGGGCTCTCTCCTGGAGGGCCACCGACCTTGCTAAGATCACGAGGGAGGCGCTTGGGCACCACTTGGAGGCGTGTTTCCAAGCACGTTTCCCTCAGGGAGGAGCGAGGCAAGGAGGGCCAAACCCTCAGGAGTTCGTCAGCCAGATCATTCAGGAGCTGCATTAGTCAAGAGTCATGAGTGTCAGCCACCGCTTACCCGCCTAGCTCCCCATCCAGGTGAGGATGGTGGGCTACGCGTCTGCATCGACACGCCAGGGCTCAACCGAGCCGCCTCTCAGGAGCGCCTCTGGCCCTCACGCATGGGGCGCTGTGAAGGTTCACCCCATGCCCTACGGTGTGCCGAACGCGGTTGCCACACCCCAGCGCCTCATGGGGAGCATCCTGGAGGCTCAAGAGGCTAGGCGTTCCGCAGTCCTGGCGTAGACGGAGATGGTCCGCGAGGAGCCACCAATGCCTCCGGAGCCTCCCGAGGCTCCCGGGCCTGGGGGCTCGTGAAGATCAGCTTCCGCAGCCCGCGACGTCTGCTACTTCAGCATCCCTTCGTCTTCAACGTTATCAGGTCACATCCTTCAAGTTTCATTTCCAGCTGGGAGCGCCCCCTAGGGTTGCATCATTCCCAGGCCGCATGGGTCCGTCCCTGCGGCGTGTATCCCTTTTGTTTCATATTCCTAGCTTACTTTATTGGGGGCGCCCCTCGGGCTGCATCATCCCCAAGTCGCTCGGGCCAGACCCAGCGACATCTGCCTTCCCTGCACCTATCTAAATGAACTTGCTCCTTCGTGATTAACGTGTTTGACCTAGTCCCCCGTTTGATTGACACCAACTGATGGAGCTGCTCCCCAACGGCACGACGCTTGCGCACGGGTCCGTCCCTGCAATGCCGACAAACCTGAATGGCTGAGCTCTGGCCGCGGCAGCCCCGGACGGCGCCACCTCGTCAAGCCTTCATTGCCTCATCACCCCTCCAGAGCAACCAACGGCTGACCGTCGCTTGTAATGGCGGACTCTTGTTCTTATTGTGATGAGCCTGCAGGAACTCTTCAAGGAGCAGCGCCAGGCGAGGCCATCACGGCGTCTTCTTCACTCTCGTCCGTGCGAACCGCTTGCACGTTAAAGGGGGGGGGGGTACCTGAGCATCGCGACTCATGGGCCCCTACTGGCTCTCCAGCCCTCACCCTCTAGCCTTGTCCACGGCATCGCGACTTTGCATACCAGCGACAGCTGAGCCCCGCTCGAGGGCCGGGACCCGAGGACGTAGAGCAGAAAGGGGAGCAAAGGCGAGAAGGAAGAGGCACGCGGGGACCTCGCCAGGCAACACCTCGTCTGCCGATGCACGGACCTAAGCCGCATCAAGAAGCGGTTCCTGACTCCCAAGATAACTCATCCTCCGGAAATTGACTAGCTATTGCAGCACCGACCTCGCACCTAAGGCAATCCCGTGTTAGCAACATCGCGCTCCTTTCTCACCGAACGATGGCTGCTTGAGCGCTAAAGGGGACCTCCTGAGCATCGCGACTCAGGGCTCTTCTGCGGACCCGGGCGCTCACCTCCTGGCCTTGACCACGGCATCGCGACTGGCATACGGCTGACGGTGAAGCCTGCCTTGGGACCGGAACACATCGGTGCAGAGCATCAAGCCCTCGTGAGGTTCGAAAGGAGGAACTAAGCTAAGACGGAATGAGCATCTCGCACTACTTCACGACAAGGATCATATTAACAAACAGAACCACAGGCACCTTACAAGCCCCCACGGGGCATGTTTTTCGACTCCTCGCAGGGAACAGAGGGAGCAGATCCTAAGAACGCTAACTACACGCGCCTCCGCAAGAGACGCCATCATCAGCGATGGGCGTCGAGCACCGGCGCCAACCTCATCCAGATCGAGGCGGTGGCGGCACGATGAGCCCGCTTACGCTTCAAGAGCGGCATAAGCTCGGGGCTCGTAGCTGTCGTCGCTCGTCTCCGGAGTCGTGAAGAGCTCGGCGGAGTCGCTGGATCCTCCGCCGCCTCCGCCGCCTCCGCCGCTTGAGGAGCTGCTGAGGGAGCGATCGGCGAGCCTGGTTGAGGGAGTCCTGGATTAGGGGGTGTCCGGATAGCCGGACTATAGCCTTTAGCCGGACTCCTGGACTTTGAAGATACAAGATTGAAGACTTCGTCCCGTGTCCGGATGGGACTTTCTTTGGCGTGGAAGGCAAGCTTGGCGATACGGATATGTAGATCTCCTACCATTGTAACCGACTCTATGTAACCCTAACCCTCTTCGGTTCCTATATAAACCGGAGGGTTTTAGTCATGGGACGAACAACAATCATACCATAGGCTAGCTTCTAGGGTTTAGCCTCTCTCGATCTCGTGGTAGATCTACTCTTGTACTACCCATATCATCAATATTAATCAAGCAGGAGTAGGGTTTTACCTCCATCGAGAGGGCCCGAACACAGGTAAAAACATCGTGTCCTTGTCTCCTGTTGCCATCCACCTAGACGCATGATTCGGGACCCCCTACCGAGATCCGCCGGTTTTGACACCGACATTGGTGCTTTCATTGAGAGTTCCTACGTCGCCGTGCCGTCGGAAGGATGCCTCATCCGTCTTTAAAGACGCCCTTTGTTGCTAAAGAAGCTTTGGCTATCGGCCAAACTCTCCGGCTAAGCGGTTTTCTTCGACCGCCTCTTCGCCGGGCGCCAGCGACGATGACTTCTCGGGTCATCGAAAGCAATCTTCACGTTACCTCGGTTGTGGCCGAGCAGTTAGATCTGATGGAGCTCTCTTCCTTAAGCGAGCTCTTGGATCGCATCGCTGCCACAGGAGTCGCTTCTGAGACTATGATCAGATTGGGCCTAAACCCGATCTGAGAGAGATTAACTCTCCCCAGGTTACCTACCATGTTGCTGTGGTAGAGGAACAATACGGCGACCCTTCTTTTATCTTAAGGACTAGCTACGTCCGGATTCCCGATCCCTCCATGCCGGATTCCTGCGGAGGCGAGGACGTCACTCAAGCCCTAAACCTAAAGTCAGGCAGCGGGCTAGATTCATTGGACAACATCCAAGAATCCAAGCTTCCAAGTTCGGAAGCTCCTTGGCCCTTAAGTCTCAGATCGGGCGAGGTTAGGATTTAATTCCACCCGCCCACCCAAACATAGCGACCTATCTCAAATTCGGCAAGAGCCCGCAGAAGCGATTACACCATTCTTGGGCGATTCCTCTGGTTATGGACGGGATAAAGGGCTGCCGCGAGGAGGGCATAATCTCATTCTTCTGCAATAATTGCACGGACAACGGGATCCTCAATGCTATAAGTCACCGTGACATTACACGCTTCGCCGACTTGGCGTCCATAGTACGAAAGTACTGTGCGATGGAAAGCGCCTGGAAAACTGAAGCAAGATTTTGGGACAATTCGGCCTTGAACACAACCCCAGTCCGAAATAAAAGGGTGCATCATCGCCAGACACCTGGGTTAAATACCAAAAAGCAAAAACCCTCTATAGGGCATGGAACCGTACTGGAGGGATGGCTCAATGGACCCTGTCAAATTCATAGTACAGAGGGCGCCACTCCAACTCATAGCCTTAGAGCAAGTTGGATACTACGGCAGGTGGCCAAAAGTGGCGAAGAGCTTCTAGCTCTAGAGCACCAGCCTGAGGATACCGATGCGGTATTAACAGTCTTGAGACTTTTCGCATCAAATAATATCTTGAGCGAACACTCCATAGCCTTCTTTGAAGTCTACCAAGTAGCTACAATAAACCCATGGAGTGACACGGCTATTACCTTTAATGCCGTGATTTAACCTAAATTCGAACAACCCAAGCACCGGCCGCATTGGTCCTTAGTCCGATAGTGGATGGCTTTTCGCCTACCAAAGGTACTCATGGACGGCGGCAAATGATTGAACCTCATTTACGAGGAAACCCTCCGAAAAATGGAAATAGACTGGAGCCGCATTGAGCGAAGCAGCACAACCTTTAGAGGAATAATCCCTAGTTGGGAAGCGCGTTGTAAAGGAAAAATCACACTGGATGTGGTGTTCGGCACGCCGGATAATTACAGGTCCGAGGAGGTCACTTTCCAAGTGGCCCCGTTCAGCAGCGGATACCACGCCCTATTAGGGCGAGAGGCATTCACAATTTTTCAAGCTATACCCCATTATGGGTACATGAAGCTCAAAATGCCCGGGCCCAACGGAATCATCACTCTTGCTAGTGACCGGACATAGCACTCGGCCGAAAAATAAGATAGCCGTGACCTTGGCCCTTGAGGCACTATCCAAAGCCCTAGCGGCCGAGGAACTCAACTGCGCTTGCGCTCCACGGTGAATAGGGATGATGTGATACTCGATAAGAGATCCAAGTCCACCTCCTTTAAACCAGCGGATGAAATAGTCAAATTCCAAGTCCATCCAACGGACCCTACAAAAACGGCCTCCATCGGGGCACAATTAAATCCTGATGTAGACGCCACACTAAGAGAATTCCCTCTGTGAAAATTGAGACATTTTGCACGGCACCCTTCAGACATGCCAGAATCCCACGCCCGGCTGGCTGAGCACAGCCTAAACATCCTAAAAGGATTCAAGCGATCAAACAGGCTCTTCGGCGTTTCTCCAAACCCAAGAGACAGGCCATGGGAGAGGAGCTAGCCAAACTATTGGAGGCCGGATTCATCAGAGATATAAAACATCCGGACTGGCTAGCAAACCTGGTGATGGTACCAAAAAAGGACAAATCCTAGCGCCTATGCGTCGATTTCAAGGACCTCAACAAGGCTTGCCCAAAGGATCTCTTCCCCCTCCCCCATCGATCAAATTATCGACGCCACCGCAGGACACGATTCATTGTGCTTCCTCGACGCATACTCCGGCTACCACCAAATTAAGATGGCAGAGCCTGACCAAGCATAGCAGCATTCATCACTCCATACGGCCCATTCTGCTTCAACACAATGCCCTTCGGGCTCAAAAACGCCGGCGCAACATATCAGCGCATGATTCAAACATGTCTGGCAAACCAGATCGGCAAAACAGTGGAGGCATACGTAGACGATGTGGTTGGCAAAAGCAAGCATGTCGAAAATCTAGTAGATGACTTGAGGCTCACATTCGATAATCTCCGAACATATGGCATCAAGCTCAACCCGGAAAAATGCGTTTTCGGCGTACCAGCCGGAAAGCTCTTGGGCTTCATTGTATCCGGTAGAGGAATTGAAGCAAACCCATCCAAGATCCGAGCTCTGTCACAATTGGATATCCCAAAAGACCTCAAACAAATACAAAATTATTTGGATGCGTGGCGGCTCTAACCCGCTTTTATCTCCCATTTGGGAGAAAAGGCATTACCCTTTATCGCCTCCTCCGACGCGCCGAACACTTGAGTGGGCCGGATGCATACGCGGGACTCGAAGAAATAAAAGCCATATTGGCAACAAACCTGGTCCTGGCCGCTCCCAACATGGGCGAACCAATGCTATTATATATCGCGACAACTCATCAAGTTGTAAGCGCGGTGCTTTCGTTAATCGAGCGAGAGGCAGACGGACACAAGTTCCCCTTCAAAAACCAGTTTACTACGTGTCAACTGTCCTAACTCCATGCAAGTCACGGTACCGCATTATCAAAAGATAGCGTCGCGGTGTTTATAGCATCCGGAAGGCTGCGACACTACTTTCAAGAGTGTTCGATAACGATAGCCTCCGAAGTACCTCTTAACGACATTATAAACAACGCGCGATGCGACGGGCGGATTGCCAAATGGGCCATTGAGCTCCTCCCGTTCGATATAACCTATAAGCCACGGCGAGCTATTAAATCGCAAGTTTTGGCCGACTTCGTGCGCCGAATGAATGACCGAACTCCCTAAAGAGTACGGCGCATATTCCAACTGGATAATGCACTTGACGACTCCAAAATGTTGGCGATGCAGGGAGCTGGCGTCATTACAGCGTCCCCAACCGGAGATCTGATTCAATACGTACTCGAGATAATGTATATGGACTCCAACAACGCAGCGAATCTGAGGCCCTTCTACATGGTCTCCGGATGGCGGTCTCCATGGGCATTCAACGCCTAGAGGTGCGAGATTGAACCTCGCGATATCCCAAATAAATGGAGACTTTGATGCCAAGGATCCGAAAATGGCAGCTTATCGCAATGTCGTCCTAAAAATGTCAGCTCGGTTTGAAGGGCTTGAATTTCACCATATAGCCCGGGATAACAACCAGGCGGCAGACGTGTTGGCAGGCATCGGCGCAAAGCGCGATGCCATCCCCCCAACATCTTCCTAGAGGGGTTGTTCAAGCCATCAGTATTATGGGAGGGAGAGTCTGAAAATAACATCCCGGACCCAACCGCACTGCCCCACACCGAACATTCTGACACAGTTGGTGGTCCTGGCAACAAAATAACACCCTCAGCCCACGTAATAATGGCAGTCATTGCCCCGTGGACAGAACCATTCCTAGCCTACCTAGCCAGGCAGGAACTTCCCGAGGACCAAAACGAGGCCTGCTACATAGTGCGGCCATCTAAAGCCTATAAGGTCCACGAGGGAGAGATTTATTAGAAAAAGCACAACCGGAGTCCTTCAAAGGTGTATCTCCGAAGAGGAAGGGCGGAATCTTACGGCTGAAATTCATGCGGACTCGGTGGGCACCACGCCGCAGCCCGGGCCCTTGTAGGCAAGGCCTTCCGTACAGGATTTTATTGGCCAACGACCCGGGCAGATGCTCAGGACTTAGTCCAACGATGCGTCGGATGCCAGCTCTTTGCTAATCAAAGCCACATGCCACCCACCACCCTCAAAACTATACCCATTACCTGGCCCTTCGCGGTCTGAGGGCTTGACATGGTTGGACCCCTTAAAGGGGGAACCCACAAGCAAAAATACCTACTGGTCATGGTGGATAAATTCACCAAATGGATAGAGGCCAAGCCTATTAAGACGGCCGAATCCGGACCGGTGATAGACTTCATATCGAAGTGCATTACACCGTTACGGTGTCCCCCACAGCATCATCACTGATAACGGCACGAACTTTACGGCTGACGAGGTCAAACTCAGGTGCAAAAACATGGGCATCAAGCTCGACTACGCTTCAGTCTATCACCCTCAAACTAACGGTCAAGTCGAGCAAGCAAATGGTCTAATTATGAGCGGCATCAAACCCAGATTAGTGCGGTCCCTCAAGGAATCCAACACACACTTGGTAGAGGAGCTCGACTTCGTACTCTGGGGGCTGCGGACCACTCCGAATCGCACGACCAGATTCACACCATTCTTTATGGTATCTGGCGTGAGAGGCAGTTACGCCTGCGACATAATTCATGACTCACCTCGCGTGCGCATGTATGAAGAAAGAGAAGCCGAGCTCGATCGGCAGGACAGTTGGACGCGCCTTGGAGGAGGAGCGTGGCGTAGCAAAGCCTGTCGGCGTTACGGGAGCAGGGGTACCCAGACTTGCCTGCGGCGTGGCTCAAGGGGTGGCCCAGTATGGCCCATCTTCATCAGCACAAGCTCAAGACCCTCGCGGGGCGGACGACAGGAAGCTTCCTCAGGCACGGCCTCGTCAGGCTGGCTCGCGAGGAGGCGGAGAGATCAAGGCAGGGTACCTCACGAGGTGCCCATGACGCAAGCCATGACGACCAAGGGCGCCAGGCGCTTAGCCAGCATGTGATGTCCTCCTTTCCTCTTTGGTGCAAAGGGAGCAAGCGCGAGCAAGAATATCAAGCAAATGCATCCGTTTGATTGCAACAAGACCAAGACCGTCGCAATGGCGGGAAAGGCGATCATCATGGAGCCCAAGCGGCATCACCACGAGAGCCTTTGACAAAGCGAGGACCAACTTTAGTCGGGATAAGTGTACTAGATGTTCCCTTCAAAATGGCCAATTGTTGGCGCCCATCCCGCTCAATATTTGGGAAGAGGCCCAGGGCCTCTGCCTATAAATAGGACTAGCCACCCACAGGGTAGAGGCATCTAGAAATCTTAGAGAGAGGATCCAAGAAGAGAGAGAGAGAGAGAGTGACTGAACTCCCCCTAGCAGTTCATCGCACTAGCCAAGAACAGACCCTCGCGAGGCTGTTCTTCCTTGTATTGTTCATCATCAGCCCAAGAGGCAATCCACCACACCACACCTTTGGAGTAGGGTGTTACACCACAATGGTGGCCCGAACCAGTATAAACCTTGTGTCTCTTGTGTTGTTCCTTTCATAGTTTAGATCCTAGCGAGGCGGCGAGGCGCAGGTAGGTAGAGGGCAAGATCTCCGCGTGCACCCCAGAGTTCAAACCTAGAGGGTCTGCCGGAACCCGAAATCCGACATTTGGCGCGCCAGGTAGGGGCATGCCGGAATTCGTCTTCCGCCGCCCTGTTCTTCGCCGACCACCGCATCCATGTCAGACGCTCGTCGGGCCCGTGCCGAGCGCCAAGCCGCTCTCGTTTCCCGCGTCGCCCAGACGGCCCCCGTCGGCGGCCGCCCCCGCCGTTCCCCGTCGCCTGGCGTCAACGCCGCCACTGGCCCCACGGGAACGAAACGGCAGCTTATCGCCCCAAAGATCCGTCCATGAGGCGAGACGGCCGCACTGCTACTCCTTCACTCGCCCCAGATGGTTCTTCGTCTCACGCGCTCCGCGCGCCCATGGAGGCTCGAGCTGCGCTCATCGCGGCAAACGAGCTCCTGCTCTATCGACCAGTCGATGACATCTACGAAGAGTGGCTCGACCGCGTCGCCGAGCGCCGCGCCGCAGGGGGCTCCCCCACGCCGTCCTTTTCGCTGCACCGTGCCCCGCCCTGCGCGGGCGATGAAGCTCCAGAGGCGCCTCAGCCACCTCCCCGTCAAGAAGGCGCCTGCCCCAAAGCGCGTGGCCTGGCGGAACCCACTCCGTCCGGCGCCCGGCGCAGCAAGAGCAGAAACTGTCAAGAGGTCCTCGCCACCAAGAAGCTGCCCGAGTGCTCCTGCAGACCGGCTCGTCACGACCACGCTCTGCTCCAAAGACGCCAAGACCCAGCGCTGCTCCCAGGCGGCGCATGGGGACCCGCAAGACCAGGCTCTTCGTCACGAGAGGCCTCCGTGGCCACAGAGGCTGCAGCGCCTTCACCGGCGAGCTGCGCGGCGTCGTGTGGCCCGGCAAGTTCAAGCCAGACCTGCCTCCTCGCTACGGCAGCACGGCCGACCTGCGGAGTTCCTCGGCTCTGAGCTGGGCATCGAAAGCCATAGCGGGGATGAGAAGGTCATGGCGAACTGGTTTCCCATGGCGCTCAGGGACGGAGCCCGCGATCGCTCTGAATCGGCTCTTGGCAAGATCTCCTCTGGGGACGAGATGCGCACCGCTTCGCCGCCAACTTCAAGGTACTCGCGACCGGCCTCCTGCGAAGTGGCGACATCACGCCGCATCAAGCAGCAACGAGGAAGACCACAGAGAAGTACATCGGCCTTCAACAATGCACGCCTCAAGATTCCCAAGGTGACTGAGGAGGCCATCATCAATGCCTTCTCCGACGGTGTGCGTGACGTCAAGATGAAGGAGGAGCTGGCGATGCATGAAGATCTGTGCACTTCCTTGGAGCTGTTCAACTTGGCGACCAAGTGCGCCAGGGCTGAGGAAGGGCGCCTTTCCCTCCTCCAATTGCCACCAGACCCGAAGAGCAAAATCCAAGGCCAAGGGCGTGAAGCGCAAAGGGCTGCCGTGCTGTGCAGAACCAGACACCAAGCGGGGCAGAGATCAACCCGAGTCCTCCAAGGCAGCCGGTACTGTGTGTACCACGACCTCCATACCCACAACACCAACGAATGTCAAGAGCTCCGAGCCGTGCGAGAAGGGAGGATCGGCCGACGCCCCGACCGCAATGATCGAGGCTACGGCCGAGGAGGAGGAAGGAACACAGGACGCTGGGAAGACCGTGGCCCTCGCCAAGGGTGGCGCGATCTACCTCGCAAGGATCCTTGGCAGGATCAGCCTCACGAGGGAGACTGGAGGGATCAGCCTCGCGAGGATCGCCCGCAAGGAAACGCAGGCCTCCCTCCTGTGCCACCGCAGCCAAGGAGAAACGAGGACCATCATCAGGACGAGGGGCTGGGGGCTTCAGGGCAGCGCGATCGCCAGCTTGCATCCTGGGCGGAGCTCAAGCCCCAGCCTCCCAACGCATCTTCAAGCAGTTCGCCCGCGAAGTGATTGCGGTCCTCCCCAAGCTCGAAGCCACGCGCCCTCTCAGGTGGTCAGCGTGTGCCATCACGTTCAGCTCAGCGGATCAGCTCAAGTCTTGGCTGACCCACGGCGGAGTCCTCCCGATGCTTTGTTCCCCAATCATCGACAGCGTGCAAGTCACGGGACCCTCATCGGCCGGCGGAGCAGGGCTCAACATCCTGTCCGTGAGAGATATTCAACAATCTCCAAGTGCCTTACAATCAGCTTCACCAACCAAGCCTTTCTCCGAGTCACCGATGGCTCCATGGTTCTGATTAGGGCAGGTCCGCCTCCCTGTCACCTTCGGTGGCGCGACAACTACCACACCGAGCTCATCGACTTTGATGTCGCCCACATTCGCCGCCATACAATGCCATCCTCGGGTACCCAGCTGGCCAAGTTCATGGCCGTGACTCTGCGGCTACAAGCGTCCTCAAGATGCCGATGAAAGGGCGGAGTCATCACGGTGCCTTGTGAAGAGAGAGACGCAGTGTGCTCCCTGGAGCGAGCCTTTCAAGCCGCATCACTTGAAGACCCAGATCGCAGGAGCGTGAGGCTCCCTGAGACCGCTCCCAAGAAGAAGAAGACATCGCCAGGCCCGACCCCTCAGGAGGCAGGCCCCTCAGGGTCCGCGCCTGCTCAGGGGGCACCACCTTCTGTCGCATAGGAAGGCGCGCCCGGCGCCCTCCTCAAGCAAGGCTCGGGGGCTCTCTCCTGGAGGGCCACCGACCTTGCCAAGGTCATGAGGGAGGCGCTTGGGCACCACTTGGAGGCGTGCTTCAAAGCATGTTTCCCGCAGGAAGGAGCAAGGCAAGGAGGGCCAAACCCTCAGGAGTTCGTCAGTCAGATCACGCAGGAGTTGCAGGAGTCAAGAGTCATGAGTGGCAGCCGTCGCTTACCCGCCATAGCTCCCCATCCAGGCGAGGATGGTGGGCTGCGCGTCTGCATCGACATCCGAGGGCTCAACCGAGCCGCCTCTCAGGAGCGCTTCTGGCCCTCACCCATAGGGCGCTGCGAAGGTCCACTCCACATCTACGTTCGCATGCCCTACGGGCGTGCGGCTTGCAACCGCCATGCATACTAGCGCCTCATGAGGAGCATCACGGAGGCTCAAGAGGCGAGGCGTTCCATGATCTGGCGGAGATGGAGATGGTCCATGAGGAGCCTCCAGCGCCTCCGGAGCCTCCCAAGGCTCCTGGGCCTGGGGGCTCATGAAGATCGGCTTCCGCAGCCCATGGCGTCCGCTACTTCAACATGCCTTCGTCCTCAACGTTATCAGGTGACATCCTTCAAGTTTCATTTCCAGCTGGGAGCGCCCCCCAGGGTTGTATCATTCCCAGGCCGCGTGGGTCCGTCCCTGCGGCGTGTATCCCCTTTACTTCATGTTCCTAGCTTACTTCGTTGGGGGCGCCCCTCGGGCTGCATCATCCCCAAGTCGCTCGGGCCAGACCCAGCGATGTCTGCCTTCCCTGCGTCTATCTAAATGAACTTGCTTCTTCGTGATTAACGTGCTTGACCAAGTTGCCCGCTCAACTGACACCATTTGATGGAGCTGCTCCCCAATGGCACGGTGCTTGCGCATGGGTCCGTCCCTGCAACGCCGACAAACATGAATGGCTGAGCTCTGGCCGCGACAGCCCCGCACAGCGCCACCTCGTCAGGCCTTCGGTGCCTCGCCACCTCTCCAAAGCAACCAACGACTGACCATCGCTTGTCATAGCGGACTCTTGTTCTTTTTGTGGTGAGCCTGCAGGATCCTTTCAAAACCTGGCCTTGACGAGGCCCTCGTGGCGTCTTCTTCACTCGCTCGCGCAAAACCGCTTGCACGTTAAAGGGGGTACACGAGCATCGCGACTCATGGGCTCCCTCTTGGCTCTCCGGCCCTCACCCTCGGCCTTGTCCACGGCATCGCGACACAGCATACCAGCCGACGGCCGAGACCCGCTCGAGGGCCGGGACCCGAGGGCGTAAGCGAAGGGGAGCAAAGGCGAGAGGGAAGAGGCACGCGGGGACCTCGCCAGGCAATCCCTCGCCAACCGATGCGCGGACCTAGCGTCGCGCCAGGAAGCGGTTCCTGACTCTCGAGATAAGTCACCCTCCGAAAACACTAGCTATCGCAGCACCGTCCCAGCACCCAATGCAATCCCGTGTTAGCAACGTCGCGCTCCTTTCTCACCAAATGATGGCTGCTTGAGCGCTAAAGGGGACCTCCTTAGCATCGGGACTCAGGGGCTCTTACTGGACCCCGGGCCGCTCACCTCCTGGCCTTGACCACGGCATCGCGACCTGGCGTACCAGCGACGGCTGCAGCCTGCCTTGGGACCGGGACCTGTCGGTGCAGAGCACCAAGCCCTCCTGAGGTTCGAAAGGAAGAACCTAGCTGAGACGGAATGAGCATCTCGCACTACTTCGTGACAAGGACTATATTAACAAACAGAACCACAGGCACCTTACAAGCCCCCACGGGGCGAGCTTTTCAATTCCTCGCAGGGAACAGATCCTAGAGAACGCTAACTACGCGTGCCTCCTCAAGAGATGCCATCACCAGCAGTGGGCCGTCAAGCACCGGTGCCAACCTCATCCAGATCAGAGGCGGCGGCGGCCTGACAAGCCCGCCACTGGCCCGAGAGCTGGCGCAGGCTCGGGGCTCAGTGGCTGTCGTCGCTCGTCTCCGGAGTCGCGAAGAGCTCGGCGGAGTCGCTGGATCCTCCGACGCGCCCGCCGCCTGAGGAGCTGCTAAGGGAGCAGTCGGCGAGCCTGGTCCTCGCCGCGGCAGGGCCCCGACCACCTCTCCCAGGACAGCACTCCAGCCGGTGTCCGTCCGCATTGAAGACCTAGAAGAGCATCATGGAAGCGCCATCGTACTCCAGGTGGACCGCGAGGGCGCCCCTCGTCCTGCAGACCCGGGCGATCTCTCCCCAGCCTCGAGTCATGAAGACCTTGCCCGGGGCGACGACCGCGACCTCCGCTTCGGTCGTGAGGGTGTTGCAACCAGAGCTCCAAGTATCCCCCCTGCGGCATCACGAAGGCGAAGGAGGGAGGAAGGCGAATCCAAGACTGAGGAGGCATGGCGGCGTGGAGCACAAACTCTTGGGAGGAGCCCTCGGCATGGACTCCCGGAGGGACAACGTGCACCGCCGTGACACGCCGACGCCGACGGCGGCGTCGTCCATAGTGCTCGGCATCAACTCCTGCAGAACCCTCAAGGTGGGCATACAAGGGCAGCGGGAACCCTGGCGGCGGCCGCTCGCACCAAGGCCTCGGCACCTCCTGCCGGGCGCCCTCATCTCGACAGCATAGGGCTAGCCGTTTCTTCGGCGGAAGCGGGTCGGGACCCTCTCGGGGAGCCTTTCCCTTCTCTTCAGCGGAGAACCGGCGGATCGGAGCCATTGCGGACGGAGAAGAAGGAGAAGCAAGAAGAGATGGACAGGAAGGGCACGCGCCGTTCCGTACTTATAGCCGGGGAAGGCCAACCGCTGACTTCCACGATCACAGGTAATCATGACCCGCTTTGCATGCAGGGAGTTGTCAATTCGTGCAGTTGCCAAGGCGTCGTGGGGAAGCAGGGCCGCCCACGTCCAATCAACCACCATGCGGCACCCGAGGCCGCAGGCTGTTAGGGCCCGCGGCGCTTCCCACTTGCCCCTTCGCTTCTCTGCTCAGCCAAGTCCGGGCGCGCCTTGGGCCCGGGCTCTTGTCGGCGTTACGGGAGCAGGCGTGCAGACTTGCCTGCACTGCGCCTGCGGGCGTGGCTCAAGGGTGGCCCAAAGATGGCCCATCTTCATCAGCACAAGCTCAAGACCCTCGCGAGGGGCCAAGACTCGCGGGGCGGACGACATGAAGCTTCCTCAGGCACAGCCTCGTCAGGGTGGCTCGCGAGGAGGCGGAGGGATCAAGGTAGGGTACCTCACGAGGTGCCCATGACGCAAGCCATGACGACCAAGGGCGCCAGGCGGGCGCCACCCATGTGATGTCCTCCTTTCCTCTTTGGTGCAAAGGGAGCAAGCACAGGCAAGAATATCAAGCAAAGGCATCCGTTTCGGTGCAACAAGACCAAGACCGTCGCAAAGGCAGGAAGGAAGTCATCGTGGAGCCCAAGCCGGTGTCAACACCAAAGCCTTTGACAGACGAGGAACAACTTTAGTCAGGATAAGCGTACTAGATGTTCCCCTACAAAATGGCCAATTGTTGGCGCCCATCCCGCTCAATATTTGGGAAGAGGCCCAGGGCCTCTGCCTATAAATAGGACTAGCCACCCACAGGGTAGAGGCATCTAGAAATCTTAGAGAGAGGATCCAAGAAGAGAGAGCGGCGAACTCCCCTAGCAGTTCATCGCACCAGCCAAGAACAGACCCTCGCGAGGCTGTTCTTCCTTGTATTGTTCATCATCAGCCCAAGAGGCAATCCACCACACCACACACTGGAGTAGGGTGTTACACCACAATGGTGGCTCGAACCAGTATAAACCTTGTGTCTCTTGTGTTGTTCCTTTCATAGTTTAGATCCTAGCGAGGCGGCGAGGCGCAGGTAGGTAGAGGGCGAGATCTTCGCGCGCACCCTAGAGTTCGAACCTAGAGGGTCTGCCGGAACCCGAAATCCGACAAGCCCATTCCGCATTCTATCAACAGCAGGCTCGAAGATATCAAAGCAGAGAAGTACATGCCAAAACTTACAATGTTGGCGAGCTAGTTCTACGCCTGCGGGACAACAAAAAGGACAAACTCAAGCCCAAATGGGAAGGCCCATTTATCATCGACCAAGTCCTGACCGGTGGAGTGTACCGTCTGCGAGATGCATCGGATAACCGACTCGAGCCGAACCCATGGAACGCAGCCCGTCTCCAAAGATTCTACGCCTAGCGCCAGATTCTGAGTTCGTCTCCTTCCTCTGTCCATATTTTACACTATAGCTGTCTTCTATTTTTTTCTCCTTCTCCCTCCCTTTTTCCCCTAGCCTTCGAAGGCTTGTTAGCGCATTGTTCGCACACACTTGACGCGCTATCCGCGCTCATTGTACCTGGGGGCTTCCTTCACAGAAGCTTATTTATAAGGGCTTCATGCCCAATACATGTGTCACACTTCCGCATGTACCTTTTATTCACCATTATATGCATCGATATGACTTAAGTTTTGGCCAAGCTGGGTTGCTGGCTCATGCTTACCCCTACGTTCCCGATTGTTCGGCTAGGGCGGTAAAGGAGCACCTCAGCGATTATTCTTGCACAGTCGGCGGATGTGTACCCAGGACTGGGTGAAGCCTAAAGCTAGTGTTCTTAAGAGAATATTCGGTCGGTGAACTAAAAGAAGATTTCTTACCTATTTATTTATCTGCCCCAGATGTTTTACGCTTTTTCACGGTCAGGACATGCACTTTAGGAATGCCTCCCGGGAAAAGAACCCCTAACGGAACTATTCTTCCTGGAAGATGTTTCTTACTAACCATGTAATTTAACATAACTAGTTGGGCACTTGTCTGATAAAGCAATAATGACCCCTACGCCTGGTTTCCACGCATGCCCCGGTTTTTATAACCGCGAGGGTATTCGGACACACTCCAGACTATTGGGTCCCGAGGTTGAAGCGAAAAGGTCCACTATGACAAACGATCTACAATCCGGCAAGAAGGCATTTTATATGTCACCTTAAATTACATAGTCAATTTGACTGATTGTATTCCTCTTCAATGCCATCTAACAGGCTGTCTAGTTCTGATCCTGCTTTGGGAATACTTGTGGCCAATTCTACGGCGTACATTAAGCTCACGAGGATCTCCTTCCCATCGGGCCCCACAGGTCCGACCTCGGCCATGTGGTTTGGGTCGACAACCGTGTACCACGTCTTCACCATGGCCCGAGCCTCCACAGCACCTTGACGACATGCCGATATCTTCCATAATCGGAGCGCGCCCGCGCTCCTGGAGCCTCTCTGCAAGCTCCCAAAGGCCTTGGGCGGGAGGCAGATGGCCACAAGGCCTGGCGGCGCCTTTCATCACCTGCCGAACTTCGTTAAATGCGGTTGTAAGAGCTTCGGGAAGAAGGTCACCCATAGAACCGGGCATTTCCTCTGCGGGGCGGCTGTGAGCATACCTCTGAGACATAACTCTGTTAGTCGACTTCCTCGCCGAACTCTTTTTTCAAAGTTCGTTTAAGCACTTACTAAAAATGCCGCGTCGAAGCCGCCGATTCTCCTTAACGGAGTCATACAGCTGGACACGAACATCTTTTAGTTCCTCACCCAGCTGGGTGTTGGCATCTTGGAGATATTTTTCTCCTGCCTCACCCTCGTAAGCACGTTCTCGCCGGCCTTTAACCGGCGCAAGATTTGTTGCTTGTCCGGTTCTACCCCGGCACCATCTGTAATATTATTGTCAGATTTATACACACGCCACACTTCACAACATACTTATCTTTTAAAAGCGTATATTACCAGAGGGGGTCTCTTTGGCTTCCCACATGTCGGCTTATGCGGCCTCAAGTTGGGCTTTGCACTCTTCAAGCTCACAGGGACAGTTGGGTATTCTTTTCTGTAAGATCCTGCACAATAGATGATCCTTAAATCAGTTATTCTAACTATTTCAAGTCTCGGGGGCTACTGGCATATATAACTGATAAATTTCCTCACTCGTATGTCTTTTACATACTGCTCCGTGGCTCTGGCTAGACCATCTTGAGCGGCACGGAGGTGCACATCTCCCGAATTGAAGGTGTTCAATGCCTCTTGGGAGAAACATGTGTCACGAAGAATTGTCCGGCGGCGCCTGTGATTCATGGCACTCTCCACCTCGGAGTTGGTGGCGGACAATCTATCGGCATCCTCTGTCGGAGGAGCATCCGACGCATGCCTCGTGTTCGCCTCCGCTTCTGGGCCTGGCTTTGAATCCTGGCTGGCGGGGGCTCGATTGGCAACCTCTCCGGATATAGTCCGGCGAGCGCTCTTTTTCCTGAAGAGAGCACGAGCGTTAGTACGCCTTCCGGAATAAAACCTTGGAATAAGGTGACACGCCATACCGTTGCGCCGGCGTTTCAACCCGTACCGCACTTCTTTTAGCTTTCTTTGGGCAGGCTGCCCCTTGTTGGCCAGCCGCCGCAGGCTCGGCCTTCCGCCTCAAGGGCCCCCCTGCAAAACACCGTTGGTATAAAGTGATAAAAAATAAGCACGGATGAATCATTCTCAAAGTATTGGGGCTTCGGTCTCAGTTACCTACGAGGCTGGAAGTATTCCGGGGTAATCGGCCGTAATGGTAACCAGGGCATTATCAATGCTCAGCTGGTGAAGTACCCCATCAATCAGCTCCACCGATATGTCTGGATCCTCTTGGGAGGCCAGATCAAGGAACCGTTCCGGATCTTCGGGCTGTGGAGGCAGGCTGTTTATGTCCTTTACGGCCTGGCGCAGTTCCTACGTCGAAATCACAAAAATGAGATACTTTACTATGGGAATATGGATCGGATGGGCAAAAACAAATGTCCGCTTACCCAGCTTGGAGGATTGTTCATAGAAAATCCTTCCTGGGGATTGACGCGAAGAAATTCCTCCTCTTCTCCCTTGTACAATACGGACAAGATCTTCGTCAGATCAGCGACCGATCCCGGCCCCTTACGGCCATGGCGGGTGGCATCATCCTCCCAGTTTAAATCCCAAATTGGGTGGCCTCTATCTTTGGGCGGCTGCACCCCCGCATAATGCATGTGGCCATGACCCGATCATGGTCGGTCCGGAATGAGCCAACAACCTTATTCGACTCATCGGGTAAAGGCGTCCCTATCATTTTCCCTCACGAGGGCTTCGTGGGCCTTGACTTAGGCGTTTCTTTAAAGGAGCATTACTGAACTCCGGGAGGCTGATCCGAATGGGGTCCGGCAGGGGGACATCTTCTATATAAATCCATTCCGAAGGCCAGTCTTCGGACGCCTTCTTCGGGGTTCCGGATAGATATCCGATCCCGGCAATGCGCCATAGTTCGGCTCCGCCCACTTGATATATCGACCCCTCCACGAGAGCGAAGTGCGAGGCGAACAACCTCTTCCACGGTAGCGAAATGAGCCTCGATGCCCAAAAACAGCTCGCCAAGGGCCACGAAGCCCGCAATATGCAGAATGGAGGCAGGCGTAAGGTTGTGCAACTGGAGGCCGTAGAAATCCAGGAGCCCCCGGAGAAACGGATGGATTGGCAATCCGAGCCCTCTTATCAAATAAGGGACCAGGCATACCCGCTCTCCTTGGGAGGGACTGGGCACGCTCTCCGCTTGTTTTCCGCCCTTATAGGTGGCGAGTCCGGCTCGAACCGGAACCATGAAGGCTGGGGGAAGAAATCCCTTGGTTTGGAGCGTCACTAGCTCGTTTTGCAGGACGGAGCATCTCTCCCAATCTCAAGTCTGAGGACTGGGAGGGCGAGAAGAGGAGCCGCGTCGACTGTCCATGATGGAATGGGTTTCTGTCAGATGCGCTCCAATGAAAGCTCGCGAAGGGAAGATGGTGTGATTCGGATCTAGATCCTCGTCTCTTATATAGGCAGCACATTTGCGCAGCTAGGGGGTAAATGTAAAAATACCCTGGCTTTTCGCATTCGTTCAACATGTGAAAGATGGCCATTATTGGGCGTGGAAGCCAAGGAGCGCGATATTTACAAGAAGTCGGACACTATTCAACAAGTACACAGGATTTGGAGAAGAACCCGCCTTGCAAAACCGAAGACAATCTACGCGCCGGACTCGTCGTCATTGAAGCTTGGTTGGGGGGCTACTGAGGGAGTCCCGGATTAGGGGGTGTCCGGATAGCCGGACTATAGCCTTTGGCCGGACTCCTGGACTATGAAGATACAAGATTGAAGGCTTCGTCCCGTGTCCGGATGGGACTTTCCTTGGCGTGGAAGGCAAGCTTGGCGATACGGATATGTAGATCTCCTACCATTGTAACCGACTCTGTGTAACCCTAACCCTCTTGGTTCCTATATAAAGCGGAGGGTTTTAGTGCAGAGGACGAACAACAATCATACCATAGGCTAGCTTCTAGGGTTTAGCCTCTGATCTCGTGGTAGATCTACTCTTGTACTACCCATATCATCAATATTAATCAAGCAGGAGTAGGGTTTTACCTCCATCGAGAGGGCCCGAACCTGGGTTAAAACATCATGTCCCTTGTCTCCTGTTACCATCCGCCTAGACGCACAGTTCGGGACCCCTACCCGAGATCCGCCGGTTTTGACACCGACAGCGTGGCTCAAGGGGTGGCCCAGTACGGCCCATCTTCATCAGCACAAGCTCAAGACCCTCGCGAGGGGCCAAGCCTCATGAGGCGGAATGACGTGAAGCTTCTGAGGCACGGCCTCGCCAGCTGGCTCGCGAGGAGGCGGAGAGATCAAGGCGGGGTACCTCATGAGGTGCCCATGAGGCAAGCCATGACGACCAAGGGCGCCAGGCGGGCGCCAGCCCACGCAGTGTCCTCATTTCCTCTTTGGTGCAAAGGAGGCAAGCGCAGGCGAGAGCATCAAGCAAAGGCAACCGTTTCGGTGCAACAAGACCAAGACCATCACAACGGCAGGAAGGAGGTCATCGTGGAGCCCAAGCCAGCGTCATCGTTAGAGCCTTTGACAGGCGAGGACCAACTTTAGTCAGGATAAGTGTACTAGATGTTCCCCTTCAAAATGGCCAATTGTTGGCGCCCTTCCCGCTCAATATTTGGGAAGAGGCCCAGGGCCTCTGCCTATAAATAGGACTAGCCACCCACAGGGTAGAGATATCCTGGAGCATCTGGCATCTTGGATCCGGAGTCCAGAACAGAGCCAGAGATCAAGTAGTCCAGAGAGAGAGAGAGAGAGAGAGCGACCGAACTCCCCCTAGCAGTTCGTCGCACCGGCCAAGAACAGACCATCGCGAGGCTGTTCTTCCTTCTATTGTTCATCATCAGCCCCTGGGGCAATCCACCACACCACACACTAGAGTAGGGTGTTACACCACAATGGTGGCCCGAACCAGTATAAACCTTGTGTCTCTTGTGTTGCTCTTTTGGTAGTTTAGATCCTTGCGAAGCGACGAGGTGCAGGTAGGTAGGGGGTGAGATCTCCGCGTGCACCCCAGAGTTTGAACCTAGAGGGTCTGCCGGAACCCGAAATCCGACAAGCGGCGAGGGTTCAAGAAAGAAAATACGGCCACGTACGTACATACGGGCAGGGTCTCTAACGCATATCGCGCATACGTACATGGCTGGGTCAGAACGGAGAAATAGCGTCGTCGTGTTTATGGGGAGCCAACCGGCTGGGTCGGCGGAATGCGTGGTCGTGTTCATCAGGAGGGCTTCGACGGAACAGGCGATGGAAACAAGGCCTGGCGTACCGCACAATGGAGGAAACGGCCTTGTGTTTGACTGGCCACGTTCGAAACGGGGTCCTGTTGATCGGGAGGGGCCTAGCGTCGCAAAAGCGGAGAAGCGGACCTCCTGCGGTCGAAGCAGAAGTCTGTTGATCGGGAGGGTGTGGCACGCACGAAAAGCGGACTTTTGTTGGAGCGCTACGGTCGAAAGCAGGGGGTGGGGGAGGGTGTGGCGTCCGCAAAGCGGGACTCAACAGGATCTGTTCATCTCCACCGTCGACCTCCTCCGGCCTCCACGGGCTACCGTCGACCTCCTCCAGCCTCCATGGGCTCCTGTTCATCCAGCCTCCACCGCGCGCTACTCCATCGGCTACTGTTCAACCACCCCTCCACGGGCACCCCTCCACCGTCTACTGTTCATCCAGCCCTCCACACCACGGGGCCTGTTCAACCACCCCTCCACGGCCACCCTCCACCGTCTACTGTTCATCCAGCCCTCCACACCATGGGTTCCTGTTCATCCAGAGGCAACGCCACCGCTCACTATTCATCCAAACCCTCCCCATAGCGCTCCTTTGTTCATCCAGGCAGCATCGATCGGCTTGATTAGCAGCGATGGCGAAGGAATCGCTCCATCCGGTTCAGTTAACAGCCACCGATCGATCGCTCGGGTTCAGTAACGCATAGCCTGCAGTGCAATCACTCGGGTTCAGTTAAAGCCCAACGCCTCGCTCGGCTTCAGCTAGAGCCAACGCCTCGCACACACGCGCGTACAATACGAGAGAAACGCGCATCGCTCGGCCCCCGACCTCCACCATAACCGGCAACTCCCCGAAATTCCCCCCCCCCTCGCTTCTACCATGGTTTTTTCCGTCTTGGACGGCCCAAAGAATGTCATGCAGCTGTGTTTCCGGCCCACCCAGGATGAAAAGCCCATTTTCTGTCATGATTTTTTGTCATAGAAGTAGGAGCCCACCACATCTATGATGATACCGGGTTTTGTCACAATTATCGTCATAGAAGTGTCACATGTATGACAGGAAAAAAAATTGTTCGGCCCAAAATGTCATAGATGTGTCTTTTTTGTAGTGCCAAGGGGGGCAGGCGCGCCCCCCACCCTCGTGGAAAGGGTGTGGGCCCCCTGGCCTTGATTCTTTTGCCAATATTTTTTATTATTTCCAAAAATTATCTCCGTGAAGTTTCAGGTCATTTCGAGAACTTTTGTTTCTGCACATAAATAACACCATGGCAATTCTGCTGAAAACAGCGTCAGTCTGGTTAGTTCCATTCAAATCATGCAAGTTAGAGTCCAAAACAAGGGCAAAAGTGTTTGGAAAGGTAGATACGACGGAGGCATATCAACTCCCCCAAGTTTAAACCTTTGCTTGTCCTCAAGCAATTCAGTTGATAAAATGAAAGTGATAAAGAAAAACTTTTACAAACTCTGTTTGCTCTTGTTGTTGTAAATATGTAAAGCCAACCTTCAAGTTTTCAGCAAAGATTATGAACTAAACATATTCACAATAACATTTAGGTCTCCTGTTTACTCATATCAATGGCATAATCAACTAGCGAGCAATAATAATAAATCTCGGATGACAACACTTTCTCAAAACAATCATGATATGATATAACAAGATGGTATCTCGCTAGCGCTTTCTGAGACTGCAAAACATAAATGCAGAGCACCTTTAAAGATCAAGGACTGAATGAACATTGTAATTCATGGTAAAAGAGATCCAGTCATAGTCATACCCAATATAAATTAATAGTAATGGATGCAAATGACAGTGGTGCTCTCCAGGTGGTGCTTTTTAATAAGAGGGTGATGACTCAACATAAAAGTAAATGGATAGCCCCTTCACAGAGGGAAGCAGTGATTTGTAGAGGTGCCAGAGCTTGATTTTGAAATAGAGATAAACAATATTTGAGAGGCATACTTTCATTGTCAACATAACAACCAAGAGATGGCGATATCTTCCATGCTACACACATTATAGGTGGTTCCCAAACAGAATGGTAAAGTTTATACTCCCCCTCCACCAACAAGCATCAATCCATAGCTTGCTCGAAACAACGAGTGCCTCCAACTAACAATAGTCCCGGGGGAGTTTTGTTTGCAACTATTTTGTTTTGATTTGCATAAAGCATGGGACTGGGCATCCCGGTGACCAACCATTTTCTCGTGAGTGAGGAGCAGAGTCCACTCCTCTTGAGATTAACCCGCCTAGCATGGAAGATACAAACATCCCTAGTTGATACATGAGCTATTCGAGCATACAAAACAGAATTTCATTTGAAGATTTAGAGTTTGGCACATACAAATTTACTTGGAACGGCAGGTAGATACCGCATATAGGAAGGTATAGTGGACTCATATGGCATAACTTTGGGGTTTAAGGGATTGGATGCACAACCAGTATTCCCGTTTAGTACAAGTCAAGGCTAGCAAAAGACTGGGAAGCGACCAACTAGAGAGCGACAACAGTCATGAACATGCATTAAAACTAATAAACATTGAGTGCAAGCATGAGTAGGATATAATCCACCATGAACATAAATATCGTGAAGGCTATGTTGATTTTGTTTCAACTACATGCGTGAACATGTGCCAAGTCAAGTCACTTAAATAATTCAAAGGAGGATACCAACTCATCATACCACATCACAACCATTTTAATAGCATGTTGGCATGCAAGGTAAACCATTATAAACTCCTAGCTAATTAAGCATGGCATAAGCAACTATAATCTCTAATTGTCATTGCAAACATGTTTATTCATAATAGGCTGAATCAGGAATGATGAACTAACCATATTTACAAAAACAAGAGAGGTCGAGTTCATACCAGCTTTTCTCATCTCAATCAATTCATCATATATCGTCATTATTGCCTTTCACTTGCACGACCGAACGATGTAAATAATAATAATAGTGCACGTGCATTGGACTAAGCTAGAATCTGCAAGCATTAAATAAACAGGAGAAGACAAGGCAATATGGGCTCTTGGTTAAATCAACAATAATGCATATAAGAGCCACTTCAACAATTTTATTATGGTCTTCTCCTCTCGACCCCCAAAGAAAAGAAAAGAAATAAAACTATTTACATGGGAAAGCTCCCAACAAGCAAAAGAAGAACATGAAATCTTTTTGGGTTTTCTTTTTAATTATTACTACTACAACAAGAAAGTAAACTAGCTAAAAGCTATGACTAATTTTTTTGGTTTTCTTAAGGTTTATTAAACACACAAGAATAAAACATAAAAATAAAATAAACTAGCATGGATATTATAGTGAAAAATTATGAGCACCGACATCTAGCAATGAGTGTGTGAACATAAATGTAATGTCGGTGAGAAATACGTACTCCCCCAAGCTTATTGCCATGGATGGCCTGGCGGATATCCAAAGTTGTAGTTGGGGTCGTACTAAGAAGAAGCCCCGAATTGCCACTAGTTGGCAATTGCCTCCGGTCCCACTGGTAATTAGACTGTCGTGGAGGATCAAATTGTGGTTCCGGCTCTGGCTCTGTGGCTGATGTAGGGTTCCGGTAGTCGTGAATGGCCGCCAGCGGAACGAGATACTGGCTTGCAGATAAATCAAACAAGGAAGGAGCAGGCAAGGTAATTGTCTCAGGGTGATGTTTATCAACGAACAATTTGTATTTAAGCTCCCTTTCCCTATTCTTAACAATAAAATCATGCGCTACCGTACTCTTATAATCTAAATAAACAGTAGGGAACAATTTTTGTTCTTTTCATAGTGCCTAATAGGTATGTTATAGTATGCAGCAAGGCGTGAAGCATAGACACCTCCAAAGATGGGGCCCTTTGTACGGTTCAGACTTAACCGTTTGGCAATAATAGCGCCCATACTAACAGAGTCATCACGGAATAAGGCATGTAACAAAATAATACTATCTGGAACACTAAGGTTTCCATAGTTTCCGCGACCAATTAAGCAACGACTAGCAAATATTGCAAAGTAGCGTAAAACAGGAAAATGTATGCTAGTGATTCTTGCATCGGAAACCTTCCTAGTTTCCCCTATAGTAATAGTATCAATAAACTCGTCCACATCTCTACGATGTGGTCCTCTAAGCTACCCTCGAAAGGTATTTTGCAAACCCTGCAAAATTCATATAGTGACATCTTCTTAACCACATCATATAAATGAAACTCTACTGAAGGAGGTGATTCCTTACGATAATAGTAGAAGTTTTGCACAAAAGTATTGGTGAGTAAGAGATACTGTTCACGTTGGTCGTGGAGGAAGTCGGTGAGGCCTGCATTCTCATCCAATTCATAAAAATCATCATAAATCCCGGCTACTCTAAAGAAATCGTCGGAAGGCCATTCACACGGCCGAACCTCCGTGGTGCGAGGCAGATTATATTTGGGCCTCTCTGCTTCTTCACTTTGCTTTTTCCTTCGAGCTTATTTCGATGAGCCCCTCAAAAATCTCTTCATTATTTTCTGAAAAATTCTGAAATTTTTAGTAACTTCAAATAAAAGTGAGCCAAGCTCAACAAAATTGATAGCAACTACTCCTACAAGTGCCTAGAGCCTATATCATGCATTAGAACTATTGGAACCATATAAATTTGACCTGCAAGCTCAAGAACATGGTCACCTAGGCAGCACAAATTTGCAATGAATAAATCACTAGAACAAAAACTAATTGAACCAATGGAGGAGTCACATACCAAGGAACAATCCCCCAAAGCAGTTTTGTGAGAGGTGCTTTGAGCAAGGAGATCGAAAACTGCAGCAAAATGAGCTAGAACTCGTGCTTGAGCTGGATGGTGATTTTTTTGTAGGAAGAAGAAGTCTGTGGTGGCTGGCATAAGTGGAGGGGAGCCACCGTGGGCCCATGAGGCAGGGGGCGGGCCCAGGGGGGTGGGCGTGCCCTGGACCCTCGTGGCCAGGTGCTAGCTCCCCCTGCTGTGTTCTCAGTGCCAGATATTCTCAAATATTCCAGAAAAAATCATATTTCAATTTCAGGGCATTTGGAGAACTTTTATTTTCGTGGTATTTTTATATTGCACGGATAATTCAGGAAACAGACAGAAAAAAACTATTTTACGTTATGTCAACTAAATAACAGAAAGTAAAAGAGGGGTACAGAAGGTCGTGCTTTCTAACTTCATCCATCTCATGCTCATCAAAAGGAATCCATTAACAAGGTTGATCAGATCTTGTTAACAAACTCATTCGGAATAACATGGAATCGGAGATATTTCGAATAACACTATGTTACCTCAACAGGGATATGAACATCCCCAATAATAAGAATATCATATTTCTTCTTGACAGTAGGAAGAGGAAATTCAAAACCTCCAAAAATAATCGATGGAATTCTTCCAATAGAATTGATGCTGTGAACTTGAGGTTTTTTTCCTCGAAAAGTGTACCGTATGCTCATTACCATTAATATGAAAAGTGACATTGCCTTTGTTGCAATCAATAACAGCCCCTGTGTAGGATCAGAGGTATGTCTAGAGGGGGGGGGGTGATTATACTACTTGACCAAATAAAAATCTAGCCTTTTCCCAATTTTAGTTCTTGGCAGATTTTAGCAACTTAGCACAAGTCAAGCAATCAACCTACATATGCAATTCTAAGAGTATAGCAGTGGAATGTAAAACAATTGCATATGAAAGTAAAGGGATGAGTTTGAAGTAGCAACTGCAATGTTGACACGGAGATTTTTTATCCATGATTCTGATAGGTGGTGCTATCGTATATCCACGTTGATGGAGACTTCAACCCATGAAGGGTAACGGTTGCGCGAGTCCACGGAGGGCTCCACCCACGAAGGGTCCACGAAGAAGCAACCTTGTCTATCCCACCATGGCCGTCACCCACAAAGGACTTGCCTCACTAGGGTAGATCTTCACGAAGTAGGCGATCTCCTTGCCTTTACAAAATCCTTGGTTCAACTCCACAATCTTATCAGAGGCTCCCAAGTGACACCTAGCCAATCTAGGAGACACCACTCTCCAAGAAGTAACAAATGGTGTGTTGATGATGAACTCCTTGCTATTGTGCTTCAAATGATAGTCTCCCCAACACTCAACTCTCTCACACAGGATTGGATTTGGTAGAAAGAAGATTTGAGTGGAAAGCAACTTGGGGAAGGCTAGAGATCAAGATTTATGTGGTTGGAATGGAATATCTTGACCTCAACACAAGTGTAGGTGGTTCTCTCTCAGAAAATATGTATTGGAAGTGTAGGCATGTTCTGATGGCTCTCTGCACGAATGAAGAGTGGGTGGAGGAGTATATATAGCCTCCACACAAAATCTAACAGTTATACACAAATCACCAAACTCGGTGGGACCGAATCATGAAACTCGGTCGGACCGAATCATTAAACTCGGTCGGACCGATTTAGTTCAAAATGTGAACATTAGGATTCTAAGTGAGACCAACATGTCAACTCGGTGGGACCGATGTCATTAGGGTTTGGGCATAACGTAATCTCGGTGAGACCGATTACACAAACTCGGTGAGACCGATTTTGGTAATAGCCAAACAGAGAGTTGTTCAGGAAAACTCGGTGGGACCGATTCGCTCATCTCGGTTGGACCAAAACGTTACGAAAAGGAAACAGAGAGTTTGCATTGTAATCTCGGTGGGACCGATCTCTCATCTCGGTTTGACCGAAACGTTACGAAGGGAAACAGAGAGTTTGCAATCCCATCTCGGTGGGACCGAGATCCCTATTGGTGAGACTGAATTGATTAGGGTTTCTGGCAGTGGCTATGTCAACTGAACTCGGTGGCTCCGGATGGAAAGTATCGGTTGGGCCGAGTTGGACTTTTTGGTTTAGGACATATGTGGATATGAGAAAGTAGTGGAGGCTTTCTGGAGCATATAACTAAGCATTTTGAGCAAGAATCTCATTAAGCAACACCTCATCCCTTCTTAATAGTATTGGCTTTGCCTAGACTCAATGTGATCTTGGATCACTAAAATAGAAAATGTAGAGTCTTGTGCTTTGAGCTTGAGCCAATCCTTTGTCCTTAGCATTTTGAAGGGTCCACTTTCTAATCCATGCCATGCCAATCATTGAGCTTTCCTGAAATATTTATCTTGGAATAACATTAGCTCAATGAGCTATATGTTATTAGGAATTACCAAAGCCACCCATGGATAGTTTCACTTTCACCCTGCAGTATTCAAAAAGGGTCTTCCAAGAATAATAGACATACTATCGTCCTCGGGAATATCAAGAATAACAAAGTCCGTTAAAATAGTAACGTTTGCAACCACAACAGGCACATCCTCACAAATACCGACTTGTATAGCATTTGATTTATCAGCCATTTGCAAAGATATTTCAGTAGGTGTCAACTTATTCAAATCAAGTCTACGATATAAAGAGAGAGGCATAACACTAACACCGGCTCCAAGATCACATAAAGCAGTTTTAACATAATTTCTTTTAATGGAGCATGGTATAGTAGGTACTCCTGGATCTCCAAGTTTCTTAGGTATTCCACCTTTAAAAGTGTAATTAGCAAGCATGGTGGAAATTTCAGCTTCCGGTATCTTTCTTTTATTAGTAACTATTTCTTTCATGTACTTAGCATAAGGATTCATTTTGAGCATATTAGTTAATCGCATACGCAAAAAGATAGGTCTAATCATTTCAGCAAAGCGCTCAAAATCCTCATCATCCTTTTTCTTGGATGGTTTGGGAGGAAAAGGCATGGGTTTCTGAACCCAAGGTTCTCTTACCTTACTGTTTTTCCTAGCAAAAAAATCTCTCTTATCAAAACGTTGATTCTTTGATTGTGGGTTATCAAGATCAACATCAGGTTCAATTTCTACATCATTATCATTGCTAGGTTGAGCATCAATATGAACATCATCATTAACATTGTCACTAGGTTCATGTTCATTACCAGATTGTGTTTCAGCATCAGAAATAGAAATATCATTAGGATTCTCAGGTGGTTCAGCAATAGGTTCACTAGAAGCATGCAAAGTCCTATCATTTTTCTTTTTCTTCTTTTTAGAAGGACTAGGTGCATCTAAATTATTTCTCTGAGAATCTTGCTCAATTCTCTTAGGATGGCCTTCAGGATATAAGGGTTCCTGAGTCATTTTACCAGTTCTAGTAGCCACTCTAACAACAAAATCATTATTCTTACTATTCAATTCATTGAGCAAATCATTCCGAGCTTTAAGTACTTGTTCTACTTGAGTGGTAACCATAGAAGCATGTTTACTAATGAGTTTAAGTTCACCTTTAACTCTAGACATATAATCACACAAGTGTTCAATCATATAAGCATTTTGTTTTAATTTTCTACCAAAATAAGCATTAAAATCTTCTTGCTTAACCATAAAGTTATCAAACTCATCCAAACATTGGCTAGCAAACTTAGTAGGAGGGATTTCAGCTTTATCGTATCTATAGAGAGAATTTACCTTTACTACCTGTGTCGGGTTATCAAGACCATGTGTTTCTTCAATAGGTGATGAGTTAACATTATATATTTCTTCAACAGGTGGTACATTAAGACCATGTATTTCTTCAATAGGAGGTAAATTCTTAACATATTGAGCTTTAATACACTTTTCTTTCATAGATTTCTTTGCCTCTTGCATATCTTCAGGGCTGAGAAATAGAACACCATCTTCTTCGGAGTTGGCTTAGGAATAGGCTCAGGAGTTGGCTCAGGAAGTGTCCAATTATTTTCATTTGTCAACATATTATTCAATAGAATTTCAGCTTCATCCGGTGTTCTTTCCCTGAAAACAGAACCAGCACAACTATCCAGGTGGTCTCTGGAAGCATCGGTTAGTCCATTATAAAAGATATCAAGTATTTCATTTTTCTTAAGAGGATGATCTGGCAAAGCATTAAGTAATTGGAGAAGCCTTCCCCAAGCTTGTGGGAGACTCTCTTCTTCAATTTTCACAAAATTATATATATCCCTTAAAGCAGCTTGTTTCTTATGAGCAGGGAAATATTTAGTAGAGAAGTAATAAATCATATCCTGGGAACTACGCACACAGCAAGGATCAAGAGAATTAAACCATATCTTAGCATCACCCATTAATGAAAACGGAAATATTTTGAGGATATAAAAGTAGTTCTCTCATCATTAGTGAACAGGGTGGCTATATCATTTAATTTAGTAACATGTGCCACAACAGTTTCAGATTCATAGCCGTAAAAAGGATCAGATTCAACCAAAGTAATTATATCAGGATCAATAGAGAATTGATAATCCTTATCAGTAACAAAGATAGGTGAAGTAGCATAAGCAGGATCATATTTCATTCTAGCATTGAGTTTTTGTTTAAGCTTAGCTAATAATTTCTTAAGATCACTTCTATCATTGCAAGCAAGAAAGTCTCTTTTAGTTTCTTCATCCATAACATAGCCCTCGAGCTGTGAGGCAATTCATATTTATTGGGAGAGTCTTCATCATCACTTTCATCAATATTATCAGTTTCTATAATTTCATTCTCTCTAGCCCTAGCTAGTTGTTCATCAAGAAATTCACCAGGTGGCACAGTAGTATCAAGCATAAAAGTAGTTTCATCATAAGTATCATGCATAGCAGAAGTGGCATCATCAATAACATGCGACATATCATAATTAATAGCAGAAGCAGGTCTAGGTGTCGCAAGCTTACTCAAAACAGAAGGTGAATCAAGTGCAGAGCTAGATGGCAGTTCCTTACCTCCCCTCGTAGTTGAGGGATAAATTTTTGTTTTCACGTCTTTCAAGTTCTTCATAGTGACCAGCAGATATAAATCCCAAGTGACTCAAAGAATAGAGCTATGCTCCCCGGCAACGGCGCCAGAAAATAGTCTTGATAAATCACAAGTATAGGGGATCGCAACAGTTTTCGAGGGTAGAGTATTCAACCCAAATTTATTGATTCGACACAAGGGGAGCCAAAGAATATTCTCAAGTATTAGCAGTTGAGTTGTCAATTCAACCACACCTGGATAACTTAATATCTGCAGCAAAGTATTTAGTAGCAAAGTAATATGGAAGTAACGGTAATGATAGCAAAAGTAACATTTTTGGGTTTTGTAGTGATTGTAATAGTAGCAACGGAAAAGTAAATAAGCGGAGAATAATATGTGAAAAGCTCGTAGGCATTGGATCGGTGATGGAGAATTATGCCGGATGCGGTTCATCATGTAACAATCATAACATAGGGTGACACAGAACTAGCTCCAATTCATCAATGTAATGTAGGCATGTATTCTGAATATAGTCATACGTGCTTATGGAAAAAAACTTCCATGGCATCTTTTGTCTGACCCTCCCGAGGCAGCGGGGTCCTAGAGGAAACTAAGGGGTATTAAGGCCTCCTTTTAATAGAGTACCGGACCAAAGCATTAACACATAGTGAATACATGAACTCCTCAAACTATGGTCATCACCGGGAGTGGTCCCGATTATTATCACTTCGGGGTTGCCGGATCATAACACATAGTAGGTGACTATAGACTTGCAAGATAGGATTTAGAACTCACATATATTCATGAAAACATAATAGGTTCAGATCTGAAATAATGGCACTCGGATGACAGAGCATGGCGAACTAACCTGTTGTTGGATGGTTAGAAGACAGTGGGTATACTCAAACCACGAGATTTCAAGTCCTATACTTGACATTGGTGGTCGCATTTTTCTGGATTTATTTCAAGTCTTTCAGCGATGTGCGTTCAATGGTAGTGGACGTTCTCGTCGACTACAAAGGCATTTGTGGCAACTTTATCAATCTCAAGATGAACTGTCAGCACGGTCTCTCGGAGGTGCTCATAGAGGTAGGTTATGTGTGCATGCATTCATAAAAGATGACTGTATGTATGTATGTATGAGCATTTGCGTCTACCTGTGTTAAAAAAAGTTTGTGCGGCGTAGAGCTCCATATATGCCATCAATTTGTAAGGGCGTCTCCAAAGCGGACCGTCAAACTACCCACAACCATCTGGATTGCATGGTCCGAACATGTTAAGACATCCAACGTGGGTTTGTATCGGTCCGCCGAGCGGTCCGGACGTACTTTTCCTGGCAAACCCAAGATAAGCAGCCGGGGAGGGGGGCTTTGCGGGAGTCCAGACAACAGCCACGTTCCGACACCTTCGGCCCACCCAATACCCCTCCCGGACCTCGCGCCTCCATCCTCCCATTTTCTCTCCTTCAGTTTTTCGCAAATAAAAAAGGTTTTCTCACTTGCCTCCGCCGCTGTTCCACCACCCCGGTAGCCACGACACACCCCTGTTGAAACTCGACGAGTCCGTCACTCAAACAGTACCCCCCCCCGAGCTCCATGCTGCTTTCTCCTCTGCCATCGTTTCACACCTGTCCTCCGCCCGCCACGCAGGTACCATCCGCTCTTATGATACTCACCATGCCTGGCAATTGTTCGATGAATTGCCCGAGCTAATTTTTTTCTCCCTTCTTGTTTGAAGCAATGGATTCGGGTATGGAATACATATAGAGCACTATGTTGAGTCGTCCGACTCATCGGACGTGGAGGACTACACGGATGAAACAATGATGATGCAGACATTGCTTGCAGACGTGGAGCGTGCGGAGGAGCATGTTGATCAAGGGCCTTCGAGTTCTCAACCGCAATAGGACGCGTGGCCAAATTGATGCTGATGGATGACTACTTTGTCCCCGGTGCCCTCTTCGTTAACAACTTTAGTTGGCGATTTCAGATACGCGAAAATGTCTTCTATCGTCTCTACCATGGCATCCAGTCCTTTGACGACTACTTCATCTTGAAGAAGGGCGACGTGGGAAGGATTGGGTTCTCTGGTTAACGGAAGTGCACGGCCCACCGCAGATGCTTACATATGGCACGGTCGCTGATTCATGGGACGAGTACCGACGGATGTATGAGAGCACAAGCGGAGATGCCATGATCGGGTTTGCAACTGACGTGGTTGAGGTGTTTGGACCTCAATACCCGAGAGAACCAACTTTGGCGGACACCGAGAGGCTCTTGGCAATCTCGGAAGTGAGAGGGTGGCAAGGTTTTCCCGGATCTCATGACTACATGCATTGAAAATGGAAAAACTGCCCGAAACTTTATAAGGGCAATATGAGGGTCATGTTAAGAAGCCCACCATCATTCTTGAAGCAGTTGCATCATGTGATCTTTGGATTTGACACGCTTTATTTGGCATGTCTGGGTCTGTCAGTGACATGAATGTGCGATAGCGATCAACATTCTTTGCTAGGCTGACTGAAGGATAAGCTCCTCCTTGCCACTATACTATCAATGGGCATTAGTACAACATGGGATACTATCTGGTTGACGGTATCTATCCTCCGTGGGCTACCTATGTCAACACCATATCTAACCCAGTTGGATAGAAAAAGTATCACTTTGCCCAAAGACAGGAAGCAGCTAGAAAGGATGTTGAGAGAGCATTTGAAGTTTTGCAGGTACTTTTTGCAGTTGTTCGTAGACCTGCTAAACAATGTGATCCGGAGACCTTGTGGGAGGTATGACCTATTGTGTGATCATGCACAACATGATCGTGGAGGATGAGGGTCGGGATGCTGCTGCATCTCTTGGATTTGAGAACATGGGTGATCCTATCAAACTTCCTTACCAGAATCCGGATACGTTTGAAGAGTTTGTGCAAATGCATCAACAAATTCGGCATTGAGCAACTCACGAGTAATTGAAGAAACATCTGATTGAGCATCTACGGGCGTTTAAGGGGGACAGTAATGTTTTTTAGCAAAAGAGGGGGGACATCCCTCCGATTTCATTAATGAAACCAACGCATGAAACCAGGTTCAAGTAACAGGTTACCCTAGGTCTAAAACGAGCTACCCCTATAAGAGGGGGGGGGGGTACCAGTCTAAGCAGTTCAAAGCATAACATAGAACAACATAAGTATCTAGGCCACAGGTGGCAGGAGATCAAGAGCGCGCATCCTCGTCAGAGTAGAGCAAAAGGCAAAATCCTAGCTTCACTAGGAATAGAAGTCGATCCGCTTTAGTCTTTCAGACGTAGCACCCCAGTCCTCCATCCCTATGATGCCTTGTAGATCTCACTTGCTACTCGTTTGATTAGCTTTGCCCCCAGCATCAGTAGGCTTTGTTCTGTTTTTTTCTAAAAAATAGACCAATCCACAATCCAATTACATGTGAGTTTTATCAAAGTCATAGGATCAATAATTTTCTTCTCTCAAAAAATAATATCATTTCTACATTTCCAGATGGCCCACATAATGGCTCAAATCCCAACAAGCACTAGTTTTTTCTCATTATTGGCAAAGCTTCTGACCCAAGGTCCCAGACAATCATCTATTCCATTTGGAGACGTTTTCAGATTAAAGGAGCACTTTATTAAGCTCCACAAGATTCTAATAGCAGAGCAAGTAAAGAATATGTGATCTACAGTTTCATCTTGTCCACAGTAGACACAACCCTGTCTCCCTCTCCACCCCCTTTTCATTATATTGTCTTTGGTCAACACACTTTTTCTAGCAATAAGCCAGAAAAATATTTTAATTTTTTGCTGAGATTTTTATTTTCCAAAGGAATTTGTGTGGGAATCCCACCTCAGTTTTGATCAAGGAATGGTATAGTGATCTAACCGATAATTGTCTGTTGGCTGTTAGCATCCATTGTGTCTGGTCCTTGCCATCATAAATTCTCACCCTCTCACACCTATCTTTCAGGCTGTCCCACAAAACATGTTTATCAAAAGATAAATTTCTTCTAAATTTGAACCCAGCCCACCCCAGATCAATGGCCCCAGCCACCGAAATTTCATGGTTGAAATTGGTGAAATAGAGGCTTGGGTAGGCCTCTTTTAGAGGTTTAGATCCCACCCACTAGTCCTCCCAAAAACGTGTACCTTTACCATCTCCCAATTTTTTTTCTTAACATTTTTTAAATAAATGTCTTTAATCTGCATGAGGCTCCCCCAGAAATAAGAGTCTCCTGCTTTCTTTTTTATTCTAGATATACATTTTCCTTTCACATACTTATTAAGTAGTATGTTTATCCACATTCCATCCTCTATCTCCAGCTTCCACAGCCATTTGGCCAAAAGAACTTTCTTCATTAATTCTTGATTTAGGATTCCCAGCCCCTCAAGTGTTTTGGGGAGACAGCAGGTTTTCCAGTTAACTAGGTGGTACTTTTTCTTATCCTCATTTTCCTGCCATTCTATCCTAGCCATGAAGAAATCAGCTTTTTGCCTTACCCCCACTGGCAGGGGATAAAATGACATCGTATACATGGGCATGTTTGAGAACCAGGCTTGTACACCAAGGTAACTCTCCCTGCCATATTCAACAGCCTCCCCTGCCAGCATGCACATCTTTTCTCTATTTTTTCCATGACATTTTTCCAGAATTTATTCCCCAATCTCACATTAGTGATAGGTAGTCCCAAATATTTGAAAGGGATCTCCCCTCTTTTGCAGGTAAATATCTCTTGATATCTCTCACTCTTATTCTTGGCCTCTCCAGATAAGAACACCTCACTTTTGTGGAAGTTGATGGTCAGGCCAGACATTTGCTCAAAAGCGGTGAATATGAATTTTAACTTTCTTGCACTCTCCTCATCATCTACAAGCAAGAAAATGGTGGCATCTGCATATTGCAGCATGTTCACCCCATCATCTCCTAACTCAGTCAAAACCCCCTTGACATATCCTACATGTTTAGCTTTATCTAAAATAATTGCCAAGGCATCCGCAACTATATCAAACTTCAGTGGAGACATAGCATCCCCCCGTCTCAAGCCTTTATAGGTTTTAAAGTACGGTCCAATTTGGTCATTCACTGTAATTCCAACTTGTCCCCTATCATTGTGTGCATAACCATATCACACCATTTATCAGGGAATTCTTTCAGTTTCAACATCTTATATGCAAAAGGCCGTTTTATTTTATCATAGCCTTTTTCAAAATCTACTTTGAACAAAACAACACTTTGTTTCTTATGATGTATGGTGTTCAGAGCTTCATGTAACACTACAATCCCCTCCATTATATATATGCATTTAATAAAGGCAGTTTGAGTTGGTAGGATTATAGGTTTAATAACCACACTTAGTTTGTTCATCAGAACTTTAGTAATAATTTTGAAACTGACATTAAGTAATCAGATTGGTCTAAATTTTTGGATTTGTTTAGCATCAGCAGACTTTGGTATCAAAGTGACGATACCATACCTGAGTCTTATTTTATCTAATCTCCCAGCATGAAATTCATTCAACAATTTCATGAGATCCCGCTTAACAATCAACCAAAAATGTTCGTAAAAGTCAATGGGAAGTCCATCAGGGCTAGGGCTTTTGTTTTTTTCCATCCCAAAGACAATTGAGTGCAGTTCTTCCATTGAAAAGGGTTTAGTCAGCAGGTCAGCCTGCTCTTTAGTAATTCCCTGCTCTCCCAAGATATTTAGATTGATTTTAGATATGTCTGGTTGCCCAAAAAGTTTTTTGTAAAAATCAGTGATGTATTTGATGAGATTATCATACCCTCAATCAGCCCCTCCTCTTGATCTAATGATAGAATTCTATTTTTTCTTCTCCTACCATTCACCTTAGCATGGTAGTATTTGTATTGTAATCACCATCTTTAATCTCTTTATCTTTGTATCTTTGTAGCCACTTCATCTCTTCTTGTCTAAGTAACCTATGTAATTGAGCCCTAAGTTGTTTTTGTTCCTCTCTATCATGAGCAGATAGTCCCATAGTTTCTGCATTTGTATCTAAAGCATCAAATTGCATCAAGATTTCTTTCTTTATCTTTCTATACCATGCATCAGAATTTATGATCCACCCTCTTACTTTCTGTCTGAAGACTCTCATTCTAGTTTGCCACTGTCCCATGGTGCTTCCATGGTAATTGGCAGACCAGATTTTAATCACAAATTCTCTGAAGCCTTCTCTCATCATCCAGGAATTTTCAAATCTAAAAATGGGGGGTACATATGTTTTTTCCCTTGTATCAAGTATAAGAGGTGTATGGTTAGATAATTCTCTTTCCATAGCATAAACTTCAGTCGGGGGATAGTGATCTTCCCAATCTTGGCATATGAGGATTCTATCTAATTTCTCATATGTAGGGTCATGAAGGTTATTTGCCCAGGTAAAATTTCTACCATTCAAAGGTAGCTCTCTCAAGCCTGCTTGCTCAATTATAGAATTAAAAATAAAGCTCCAGTGATTATATCCACCAGGTTTTCTTTCCTCACTTTTCCTAATTACATTAAAGCCCCCCCCCCCCAATGAGACAGGGGACAGAAGCATAATCATGATAAATTCTTGATATTTCTGCCATATAAGCAGCTTTATCCACATTTTGCGATTCACCATAGACAATGATGAGATTCCATTCAAACTTGGATTTTTTATCTAGGAGAAGAGTCCTAATGCACACTAGTGCAGGATGCTGCTAACGCAACACCATGATCAGTGACCCTTTGATGAAACTATGTGCGCTGCTTTAATCGCAAACGGTGGTGTAAAAAACCGTCAAAAAATGTGCAAAAGGTTTGCGATGACGGATGCATCAAACACGGTTTAGATTTTAGTTCCGTCTGTAATGCAGTGCATATGGTTCAGTGCAATTAACTGTTTGCGGTGATGAGCAACAAAAGAAACGGGTAGCGAGATGAAGGTCTGTGCAATATACATCATACGATTCACTAGGATGAACTGTTTGTAATTAGGTAACACAAAACAAATGGTCAGCCAGATCAAGGTATGTGCGGTATACGGCATGCGCTTCACTCGAATAAACTGTTTGCATTGAGACAAGAGAACATAAACGGTTCAATATAACAAGATGTGTGTGATACGCGGCAAACAGGTTTGTAATTAGAAATGTGTGCGAAGACCGATAATAACACAGATGATTGCTGCTAATAAGACGTGTGTTGTGCGATGGGATTGCATACAGAACAACAACATATATATGTATGCACACTTATAAGTACATGGTTGCATAACCAAATTAAACATCCACTTACATAGGTTGCTACTACAACCATGGCATTTGCACACACCAAAGTAAACTATTACATGCATAATTACATGCTACTACACACATGACATTTCCACACACCAAAGTAAACTATATATTACATGCATGATTAACTAGCATAAACGATCATCTGATCATCATCTACTTCTTGTGACGCTTGCTCTGCTTGTGGTTCGATCCGGGCTCGTCGATTTGGGTAACGAGGCACTTCCTCATGTCAACGATCCGCCTGCGCATCTCGTAGCATGTGTACACGTTCTTGGCCGCGAACCTGAGGTGAGGTTCATCCAGTTGCCACATCCAGGCCCTATGCTAGGATACGGGACTTGTTCTCTGGGCATCCCGCTTCATCTTTTCGTAGTAGGGGTCAATGATGGCCGAGGAGAGTTCAACCAGGGAGTCCTTCTTCATGCTGCCCTAGACCCTGTAGTGCTCACGGATTTCGACAAGGTTCTTGCAGGCCAAGCCTGTAACCCTGAGTGCTTTTACATCGTCGGTGGTTTCCACCATAGCGAACTTGTAGTCGGTGCTGTTGACAAACCTGGCGAAACGGATGCAAGGCTCTGTGGCCATGCAGTAGTGGTAGATGAGGACATGATGGCACACACACAACTGGGCGACGGCAACCTTCTGATCTTTGCCGGGAAGACCGGCGGTGTACTTGAGGTCGATGCCGACCACCTTGTACTTGTCTCTAGCAAGCAACTTCTCAACGGTGTTAATGTAGTCGTCCACCACGGCTGGGTCGATGGTGGACACCACCGAGAGATCCGTCTCTCTCGCGTGGGTCTCCACTTTATACTCGTTGAACTCCATTGGAGCGCCGCTAGACATCCCCTCTCTATGTGTCGTCGTGGGTGTGCTTATTGTGTTGTGGGGCACGATCGAAAGGTCGAAGAGACTAAGGTTATAATGGCCATGGGAATTAAAGGGGAAGCCGGGCAGCCTGGAATATCGGCACGCCCTGATGGTAGTTCTAATTCGCAAGGCGTAACTCCATCGTACCGCACGTAAGTGCATCACGTGGCAACACGGGCGGCGCAACCGCATGCATATGGGGCCCCCGACGTCATCGTGCGCAGGCCGAACCGCTGGCAGAGCGCGCACGGAGGGACGCGAGCCGCGGTCGCCTAAACGGGCTGATGGCCTTCGTCTACCTCCCGCCAGTCACTGTTGACGATCTTTCTCGAACCACCAGCGACCACCGGCCCAGACCCCTGCCTCCGCTGCCTCGCCCTCCCCTCGACCTCACACCACTGCCCTGCTTGACAATGCCCCCATGCCATCACTTTAATCCCGGCCGGCCTCCAGATCGGGCGCCAGCAGCTCTAGGCCCCACACGCCCCTAAGATAAACATTGAGGCACTGCTTCCTCGGTGTAATAGGCGGACTAGCGCGTGTTACGCCAGGGAATACTTCTGTTAATTAGGAATCAACTGACCAGGAATTGAAATCCAGGGGGTGACGGACCTCTACCTAAGGTGAAATTGTATATGAGGAGAAACCTTGTGCATCGCGAGTTACTAGGAACATCTAGTATCAAGAAGAAGCGGTCAACTAGAGTCTTCTGTGGGATGAATACCGTGCAAGAAGACACGTAAGATTTGCACAAATAAGGGAAGAGGAGTACCATTTCTGGTTGCCAGTGTGGTCGCCTCTATATGTCGCGTCAATCTTCTTCTTTTTGCCGGGGAAACCGATGTTTTGGAGGAGGGTGCAGGCTTGGACGGTGTTGACTGTGTTGCCGTGGCCGTATGTCAGTGGAGGGGAAGCAGATCTAAGGCGAAGATGGACGGCGTAGCAGGAACAACTCCGGTGCAGTGGACGGTGGTGAAGTTGGAGCGGTAGTGGTGGGGCGCAGGACGGCGTGCTTGAACTGGCTCGGGTACGGACGGCTCGGCCTCGGCTTCAACTACTAGCCTTGGAGGACGTTGCGGTTGAGGTTGCGGTGGATGACGACATCGGGGTATCGGCTCCAGCGTGATGGAGGAGGGCGGCGGTTGATGGGTAGGATGGGGTGGCGGACAGAGGACACCGGGGTTTCGCGGCTAGTGGAGAGGTAGTTTTGGCGCCCACGGAGTATGAATGGGGAATCAGACGGGGGGGGGGGGAGCTAAGGGAGAACCATGTTTTGGTCTGGGACGCGCTTGTTTTTGGCTTTTTTGAACAGATGAGACGCGCTTGTTTGAAATTTGGGGAAGGTACAAACTTGGCCCCCCTCTTAAATTTCGGACCTACTGTGGGTCGGGGGTAGGATGGTAATCCCAGGTGTCCTAAATAGTGGGCGGGAGCGATTTTGGCCGTGCACATGTGTGCTTAGGCGGCCAATTTTCTATGAATGTTTTTCGGAGGCAGTTGTGTGGCGTCTAGATGAAGCTACAAACCTACCCCGGTTTAGACCTTTGGACGTCGGGGCGGTAGGTTTCACGGCTCGGAGTTAGAAAAGTAATTTCCTTCTACTACCAAACATTTGTCTCACGCAGTTTCGGGCGAGTAGAAGCTCTTTTGGTGCTTTGTTCGAAATTTTGAAACAGAAGCATTCATGTTTAGAGTACTCTTGAACTTTGAGGATTGACCTAAATAGACAATGTTAAATTTGACCTTGTATGTTTGAAAACCTCAATAAATTATCCGCTTCTTATTGAAATTTTGACACTTGAAAATCCTATAACTACGATTATTTTGGAATAGAGGAGCTAAATTTAAATCTATTTGGTACACGACTATATATGCTATTATGTACAAAATCAGAGCAAAGATTGGTGCCCCCATAATTTAGGTATGATTTAGAAATGCCATGATATCAAATTCAAATAATTGAATGGACTCCATGTTGAATTCGATCTTTTAAACCACCTTAAGTTGAATTCAAATGTATGCTAGTTCATAGCTAGCTATTTATAGTGTTCATTGTGTAACATACTATGTATAATGTGCTTTACACACACAACATGAACTATACTCACGTTTATATTCGATTGCTAAAGCGATGCATTGTCTCGAGTTCAAAATACTAACTATGTGGATCAATTATGTCGAATAATAACATAGACATGCTCAAACTCGATAGAATCTAGATGTCTGATGGATCAATGGCCGTTCCTTACGCGAATTGCAAATATCATGATTCCATCCTAATATTTGGATACAATTTATATCTTTAATCAATGTGTACATCAGTCTTTTACGTGTAGTTTCACTCTCCATCGGTGGTCTCCATCGATGGTCTCACCCGAGGTGTCTTTTCTCGTAGACATGCTCTCGATATAACCCTCCCTCCCTCTCGTAACCGTTTACGACTGTTTTCACTAACCTTTATCATAAGCACTCCTCCTCTCACAAGCATACAAACGCACAATCCCCATCGACCCTTTCTATATACATATACATGCCTACATGTCTCCTATACGCACATTATCTTTAGGCATGTCTCTCACGCATTGTCTCACGCCTCTCTTCCTAATCGACGAGTATGATTCTAGTGGAGCATTCTGTAGGATGCCCCTTAAAGTTAGGTTGGATGAATAGTAATATCCGAGATAAGATGTTACCTTAGTCCGAGAACCTAGGGTTACAAATCCTAGCCGGCTTTGTCAGTGGACACAGAGTCCTTCACAATTCTGCTATCTTTGTCTTGTACGACTAGTCATCCATGGGTCTCCCTAAGCGTCCACAGGCCGACCAATGTGGCGAGACGGAGGCTCAGAACCAAGGGCCTCACCTCGACCCATCGGACCTCACGTGATGACACACCCTCTGCCCCCCAGGTCTTGTTATCTTCTCACACCCACACATACCAACACAGACACCACACAAAAAATTCTCCTCGTGCCTCTATCCCCTCCCCCTTGCATATACACACTCAAGGGAATCTCTCGCCGTGACATCACACTCATCTCTCTCTCTCTAGACCTCTCTCATTTCTCATGCTATCTCTCCCACGCCCCCTCCCCCCGCTGGCCCCTCTATCCATGCCTCTCTCGAATACATAATACACACACATACCTCTCTAGGCCCTGCCAAATACATCAACTACACATTCACACTTATTACATCACGTACCCCATTGATCTAAAAAGCTCTCTCTTCATGTTTATTTCGCATACAACATTCCTTTTGAATAAAGTGTGTCCAATTTTTTTAGAATTTCTAAATATATACAACATTACAAAGTTATATGGAGGAGTATGAACGTTTATTTGCATTGCATGGTGCCCACAATGATATTTATTCCGCACTGTGAATTTTTATATTTTTATGCTATATATAAAGTTAGTCATAATAAAGAAAAACGAAGAGCATCTCTCTCCATCGCATACACCCCCTCTACGCCCCTTTCACGTACACACACAAACTATCTCCAGGTCCTCTAAAAGTAAGCCCCAGCACATTCACGAATGTTTCATCTTTCTCTCGCGATATATACGGTGATGATCATTGTATTTGAAGCAAAAGCATGATACATACATTGGACTTCAGAATCCACTCATTACGGTCACCGTTTACGTTTTGTGGTTATTAGGCAGTCATGGGCTCACCGTACAGCTCTGTATTTGCTCAAGACACGACTAGTTGACCAGTTAAACACTCCACGTGGCACCTCTAGTGTTACATCACATTATCTCACTGCCAATGGGCCCACCTGTCGGCTTGTATCTACTCTACATCTACATCTACACTCTTATAATAACTACACTCCTATAAAAAACAGAGTTGGTGATGATGGTGTGCCTGCCATCCTGCAATATAGGTCGTCCGATTTATATTTAATAGATAGGAAGGAAACTATGGCAATTTTGCAAAAAGGTACCCACACACCTCTCCACATTTGAAAATAAGACCTTCCCTCGGTCATCCTTTTCTCTCACAAGATAAACTAGTCATATAAATGCATCTTGATATTATGTGCAACGCACGGGCATCTTGCTAGTAAGAATGAAAACAAACGACAAAAAAATATTGGACGGTGGTTTGAAGTCATGATCGCGGGTACAGCGGACAAGGTGGCATTGTATTGGTATGTTGAGCCGTCTGTTTTAACACACAGGAGCTGGTGTGGTGATTATACACACACGCACGCATGCATGCACACGACACTACTGCAGGATGGTCCAAACGCGACACTATGATCAGAGACCCTTCGACGAAACTGTGTGCGACACCGTAATCGCAAACGGTGGTGTAAAGAAACTGTCAAAAAAGGTGCAAAACGTTTGCGATGACAAATGCATCAAACACGGTTCAGAATTTAGTTGCGTGTGCGATACAGGGCATACGGTTCAGCTCAATTAACTGTTTGGGATGAGGAGGCACAAAAGAAATGGGCAGCCAGATGAAGACATGTGCGATATACAGCATACGGTTCACTGGGATGAACTGTGTGTGATTAGGCAACACAATGGAAATGGTTCAACTAAACAAGATGTGTGTGATACGCGGCAAACATGTCCGTAATCTGAAATGTGTGCGAATACCAATAATAACACAGACAATTGCTGCTAATAAGCCATGTGAATTGCTCTGTCAATAGTAGAATAACATGTGTGTATATACATATATAACTGAAACAACCATCCAATTACATAAGTGACTATACAGATCATTCGCACACACCTCAATAAACAATTGCATGCATTCTAAAGTAGGAGAAACGACCGTCTGGTCATCTACTTCTTGTGACGCTCCCGCCACTGCTATGTGGCTCGATCCCTCGTCTGGGTCAGGAAGAAGACAGTTCCTCATGTCAATGATCTGCCTGTACATCTCGTAGCTTGTGTACGCGTCCATGGCCGCGTACTTGACATGTTGTTCATCCAGTCTCTTATGCCACACACTCTGCCAGGCGTTCTTGTCCTTATTGCTCTCTTGCTTCATCTTCGCGTAGTAGGGGTTGATGATGGCTGTGGCGAGGTCAACCAGGGAGTTCAGTTTGCTTTCGTCGGTGCCCTATACCTTGTAGCGGTGCTGGATGTTAACAAGATTCGGGCATTTCAAGTCCGAAACCTTGAGCGCTTTTAGATCGTTGGTGGTGTCCACCGTAGCGAAGCTGTAGTCGGAGCTCTTGATAAACCTGGAGAAACGCTTGCAAGGCCTTGTCGCAAGGTGGAAGTGGTAGACGAGGACGTCATGTCGCACGCACAACTGGGCAACGGTAACCGTCTGATCATGCCCGGCACGACCGATGGTGTACTCAAGGTCGAAGCCGACCACTCGGTACTTGTCCTCGACAAGGAACTGCTCCATAGTTTGGATGGAGCTCTCCACCAAGACCGGATCGTTCATGTACACCACCGAGAGGTCCTTTCCCCTCACGTGGGTGTCCACTATGTGATGCGTGGTGAACTGCCCGCTGTTGTCGTCGTCGGCCGCTGGGAGCGCCATTGGAGACACGGGGAGCGCCCTTGGAACCGCTGAATGTCCTCTCTGTATGTGTCCTCGTGGGTGTGCTTATTGTGTCATGTGAGATGAGAGATGAAGGTAAATGGCCGCAGGAATAAAAGGGGGCCGGGCGGCATGGATTCTCGGCGCGTCTGCATGGCAGTTTTTGTAGCGGGTAACTGCATCGTCGCGCCGTGCCCGGCGCAACCGCTTGCACCCGAACGTGCGTGATCGTGCGCCGGCCCAAAGCACTGGCAGCTCGCGTGGAGGGACGAGGGCAGAGCACCCGGAGGGACGCGAGAGCAGAGCGCGCGCAGCGGGACGCGAGGAGAGCGCGCCACGACCGCCTGAACTACAAGCAACCACACGCATGGAGCAGTTGAACACGCTGGAAATTATCGCCTACAAGCCGGCCGACAGTTGTGTCGCTGCGTAGAGAGCGGCCGTGTGGTACCACCTCCGTCTAGTCTATAGTCTCCTTTATATTCCGTGCCATACTTTGCCCTCAAATTTAACCAACAAAATGTTAGTGCATGTTTTAAAAATTATATAATTGGAAACTATGTTCAAATACAAATCCAACTATATAATCTTTGGCAACATGCATTCGTATTTTATTAGTTAAATCACACTTATAAACCAGGATGGTGGTATAGTAGGTAATTAAATCGCAAACGTTTTTTATTAACCGTATGTGTACGTGGCCTTTCGTCCTCCTCCCGCACGTCTTGTCACCCCGCTGCCGCAGACGGCTTATAGCGCAAGCTTGCGCGGCGGGTGGGTGCGTTCTTTTTGCCAAATGATGGCGCCAATGAATCGTCAGTGAGCCCGTTCCCGCGCAACCTCGGAGGTTCCAGCGCAAGCTTCCCGCCCGACTCGGTGAAATCCCCCAAAATCCCAATGCTTACTGGCCTACTATAAAAACCCTCACGGTGGCGAGTCCTGCGTCGCATTTTCCCTCCATCCCTGTAGCTTATCTCGTCTGCTTCTCCCGCATTCGCCAATGGCACCGGTCCGTCGTCGTCGCTCAGCCACTCCGCCATCATCAGAGGACAGCTCCATTTGGGAGGCTACACCGCGGCGGCGGTGCAGTCCCCATCGCATTGTAGTGCATGTGGCGTCCCTGTTGGGTGTGCACGGAAGACCTATCGCACGCTCCGCCTCCAGTGCCCGTCGGCAGCTGTTGCAAGCCGCCACACCACCTTCGAAAGCCAGGGCCATCGCCCACTCCGCCGTCGCGGCCCAAAGGCGGGACATGGCCGTCGTGGCCGCTGTCCCGCTGCCGGCCACTATGGCCATCACCCGCTCCGCCACCGCGGCCCGAAGGCAGGAGGTGGTGTTCGTGGACGCCACCGCATCATCAGCCGCCATGGCCGCCATCCCCCGTTGACCGTCGGGGTCATCACCCACTCTACCACCGCTGCCCGAAGGCGGGAGGTGGAGGTGGATGCCCGCACGTGCGACAACGACCTTGCGCGCTACACCGAGTTCCTGCGGGAGGAGGAGGAGCGCCTCGTCAAGCACGCAAAGAGCATTACCGCCACAGTGGAAGCATCACACGCCGCCTCAGAGGTGAGGAATCAGGAGATCTACGAGGAGAACCACCGCTTCGAGAGGGGTCGTCTGGAGCGGCAGAGGGCATTCGAGGCGAGCTTCGCTGAAGCTGGATTAGCGGTAGGCACCGCATTGCGGTTGCCCAGCTCGTCGGTGGGCTCCTCCTCCTCCTCCTCTTACTGAGCGTGCTCGGCAGAGGAGAGGCAGCCGGAATTATTACAATCCCCCCCCCCCCCCCGCAGTGGTAGTAGTATTTAGGGGCTATTTTGTTTAGTTCATCTGACTATAGATGTGGTGGAACTGTACAACGTACTTAGATAGCTAGTATATATAGTTGAACTAGCTATTTGATGCGTGGTTGGCAACATGATTGGGGAAAAAGTTTGGTCGGTTCAAATTGCCGAGTTGAACTGTTTGTATAAATTAAGAACGTCTACTTAATCTATGAATGAAATCTATGCTTAATTACTGAATTTTAGTTGCAAAAATTAGATACTGCTAGTGATTTTTAGCTTCATATTTTGACAAATCGCAGTTTTACAAGGATTGGCAAATCTTACCACATTGTTTGTACGTGGTTCCACACGGGTCATCCAAAACAACCGTTTGTGTTCAAGGGATGCACAAATCCTGCGCCGCTATCACTTTGCATACAGGTGTTCTATCTAAAACGTTTGCGATCAAGAGCTGCAGAAATCCTGCTCGGCACATGTTCTCTTGGCTTCTATCGGTGTACTAGAGTAGGGGTACCCTAGTATCCCGAACTCGTGCACGGGCAGTTGCAGCCCTCTGCGGCAGGGCTTACCGGGTGACCGCCAAGGTCCTCCGGGTTTCCTTTGGAGCCATTCAAGAACAAAGTATTCAAGCCAAAGACAACAAGGCCCCGGCAAGAGGAGCTTGCCGGGAAGGCCAGCCAAGGCACCTAGGAGATAAGGCCCCGGCAAGAGGAGCTTGCCCGGAAGGCCCGGTGAGCGACAAGCTTCCGGACGCGACAAGACAACAACTGCGGCAAGGCGCTTGCATGCAGACCACCACTCTGTACCTGCGCTCCGGCACATCCACTAACGATGTCGCATACAGGACCTTTCGGTAGCAGCGTGGCAAGAAAACCGTGTGGCCAGCGGGCCTTGATGGCAAGCGGCGCTGACAAGATTGCCATCGTGGCAAGCGGTGGCGCCCCTGACGGTCTCTTTCTGCACTGTTAGGGCGACGTAGATGGGCATTTAATGCCTTTGTCCCCTGCCGCCAGGGTTAGGTATGATACACTGTACACTGTACAAGTAGCTGTACCAACCACTCCTTTTCCATTGTTACCCTTGTCTACGTTGCCACCTGTTGGAGACCTCTTTAGCATATAAAAGGAGGCCCATGCGCAACGTAGAAAGGGTCGGTTCCCCACGCTCAGTCTCGTTAGCAGCTTGTGGGTACTGTAGCACTCAGCGCTCCTGAGCAAGAACCCAATACACTCAGACAAGCAGCAGTAGGAGAGTTATCTCTCCGGAGAGCTCCGAAGCTGGGTAAACCGCTCATGTGCCTCGCCTCGATCTGCTCTTCGTGCGACCTCCGCTCCCCGCCGAACCAAAAGGGGCTCGGTCCGCCGGTCCCATAGGTGTTCGTGGGTCAGATCAGCCTGTCCCGACATCTTTGGAACGGGTGGTGGGGTAGACGCCGGCAGCAGAATGGACGTCGACGGGGGAGCCCACGGTGCTGCCAAGTCCAAGGACAAGGCCGCGCGTACCTCAGCGTCCGTACATGCACCGCGCCCATCTCAGGAGGCGCGGGACCGACAGCGTCATGGTATTCACAACGCCATACGCTCGTTGGACCAAGATCGAGCTGGTAGATCTCGGGATGCTCAAGACCAGCATGCACGCCAACATGAAGGCGCGAAGCGGCGGCATGAGTCGCTGGACGGGATCTTGCTCCTTCTAACATAGTTAGAAGTCCGAGCATATCCCGCTCCTCGCGCCGTTCGCCACTGCCACCTACCACTCCAGCAGAAGCTTTGGCGAGAGCTCAACTGCTCCTGGATTACCCTCCAACAGCCAACAAGGTCGATGAATGGAGGGCCACCATTCGGAGTCTCATCGGCTTTGCCAACGGCGACGCTCCACGGCAGCCGAGTGCATCGCTGCCGCGGCAGGACTGCCAAGCACAAGCCGGTGGCGGCAAAAACCGGTGGGGTGCAACCACCATGCACTCTCCGCCCGAAGGCCAAGATCGCCGACTTCGCGGATCCACCTCGGCAGCGACTCCACCGCATCGCCGGATCCACGAGCTCATCGCGATCAGCGCCAAGTTCTTCACGAACGACAGCAAGAAAGACGCTTCGAACTCGCATCGGCGCCAAGAGAAGCCAAGGCGTCAATCCGACCAGCGCCGGGCCCTTTGTCGACATGCATGCGCCGGAGAACGGTGACTTGCCGTGCAGCGGTAGGTTGCCCTGCGTTCACTCGTGAGCTGCGGCAAGTCGATGGCCCAGCAAGAAAAATTTCAAGCCGACGCGTGCAGAGAAATGCACGGCAAAGAAGACGCATCCGTCGGAGTTCCTCGGCATCTACACCATCGCGGTGCAGGCTGCGGGGCGACGACAAGATCTGGCCAATTACTTCCAGCCGGTGCTCAAGCCCAATGTCAGATCCTGGGTCATGCACTTGCCGGACAACTCCATATCCTCTTGGGCAGATCTATGCCATCAGTTTGTCGGCGCCTTTACAGGCGGCCACAAGCCCCATGGCCAAGAAAGCGACCTTCATCTGCTCGCCCAGAAGGAAGGAGAGCCCCTGCGCAAGTATATTCAGAGATTCAGCCGCGTACAGCACAACATCCCAGATGTCCACCCTGCCGCGGTAATCAGCGCGTTCCATCGAGCGTCGCGAAACGCAGGATGCGGGAGGAGATGGCGATGTGCAAGATCGAGAGGCGTCGGTGAGCTATATGCTGGCCGACAAGTGTTACGCGTCTTTGAGGAAGGGAGGAGACTTCCGGAGAGAATCTTTGAAGCGGAGGATCGATAGTGAGGAGACCGCCCGGCAAAGAAAAACCGGCGGCGGAACAACATGAAGAAGAAAGGTAAAGATGTGCTAGTTGTTGAGCAGTCCGGCAACGGAGGTGGCGCCAAGAAAGCCAAAGATGGTAGCTCCGGCAAGGAGGTTGCCGCTAGCGCCAACTGCCAGGCTGTGGCGGTCGCCGACAAGCAGGACGGCTCCAACAGACAGTACTGCAAGATCCGCACCAAGGGCCACGACCTCCAGAGCTGCAAAAAGGTCGAGCAGCTTGTCGAGCAGCAGAAGGCTGAATACGAACAACGCGACAAGGAGAAGGCCGGAAGGTCTTTGGAGGAGCTAGCAAGAAGCGTCCGGCCGAGGAGGACGCCTTGGCAAGGCCAAGCGTGACAGGAGACAGACCTCCCCGCGGCCACGACAAGGATGAAGACGACGACGATGATGAAGACATGGATGATGACGAGACCGATGAGCAGGAGTTCCAAAAAGCCACAGAGGTCCTGTGCGTTGACGGTGGTACTTCTCTGCATACTTCACACCGCCAGCTCAAGAAGTGGATGCGGGAAGTCAATGCGGCAGAACCATCCGTCGAGTACGCAAGCCTCTGAAATGGTCCAGCACGCCTATCATCTTCGATATTGAGGACCACCCTGATCGCGTAACTGCGGTCGGGTGCTTGCCGATGTTGGTTTCACCAACTATCCGCAACCTCAAGGTCACCAAGATGCTAGTTGCGGCGGGGCCGGCTTGAATCTGATCTCCTCCGCGGTGCTCCAGAAACTCCAGATCCCTGATGGCGAGCTCGAAGAGACCGGCACATTCCAAGGACTCAATCCGGGAAGGAGCAAGCGAAGGGAAAGATCATGTTGCGGTGACATTCGGCGTGAAGTTGAACTTCAGGATCGAGAGGGTCACTTTTGACGTTGCTGACTTTCCATTGACTTACAATGGGATACTTGGCCGTCCAGCGCTCGCCAAATTCATGGCAGCCTCTCACTATGCATACAACATGCTGAAGATGCCAGGCCCGATAAGTGTCAAATCTGTCCCTGGCGACAAGAAGGATGCTCTTATCTGCGCTGACAAGATCTACCGGGGAAGCGGCACTGCAAGAGATTGCAAGCCACTTGCCGCTGAAGCTCCGGGCAAAGAAGAAGATCAAGTCCGACAAGAGCTCGATACCCACTCCGCAAGCGCACCTCTTGAGTGCTGCGCTACCGTCGAGGGCGTGCCATCGAGCTCCACCGGCAAGTGTAAGAAGGCGATGGCAGCTCCACCGAGACCAAGAAGGTGTCGCCAAGGAGGGCGGCAGCGGTGGTACTTTCACCATCGGTGCCACTCTCGACCCTAAATAGGAAGCGGCGCTCATTGCTTTCTGCGAGGTGACGTCGGCGTGTTTGCGTGGCAACCGTCGACATCCCGGTGTTCCCAGGAAAGTAATTGAGCACCATCTTGCCGTTTGTCCTCATGCGCAGCCCGTCAAGCGAAGAAAGTCGAGAAGCGAGCGATGGGCGCCAAGAATTCATCGCGAAGAAATCAAGAAATTGGAAGCGGCGGGCCTTGTCAGAGGAGTGCTCCATCCTACATGGTTGGCCAATCCTGTAGTTGTACGCAAGGCAAACGGGAAATGGAGGCTTTGTATCGACTTTACCGATGTCAATAAAGCTTGTCCCAAAGACCCATTTCCCTTGATTGTTGACTCCACGGCCGGATGTGATTTGCTTTCATTTCTGGATGCATACTCAGGATATCATCAGATCTTCATGGCAGAAGAGGATGAGGAGAAGACCGCATTCATCACCCCATGTGGCACATACTGTTTCGTATGGATGCCTTTCGGATTAAAGAATGCTGGTTCAACATTTGCAAGAGTAGTCCACGGCGCTTTTGAGCCGCAAATGCAAGAAATGTGGAAGCCTACATGGATGACATAGTGGTCAAAAGCAAGGACAAGGCGACTCTGATTCAAGATTTAAACGAAACCTTTGCAAATCTGCGCAAGATCAACCTCAAGCTTGACCACGAGAAGTGTGTGTTTGGAGTCCTCCGGCAAGCTTCTCGGGTTCTTCGTGTCTCGGGGAATTGAAGCCAATCCCGACAAGATCAAGGCCATTGAGCAGATTGAAGCACCAAAAGCGCGTCAAGGATGTACAAAGACTTGCGGTTGCGTAGCTGCTCTCAGCAGGTTTATCTCTAGGTTCTGCTGAAGCGCCCTCGCCATTTTCAAAATTTTGAAAAGGCAGGTCCGATGAAATGGACTCGGAGCGGAGGCTGCTGCGAGACTTGAAGAGATACATTCTCCACTCCAACACTTGTCGCACCTAAGCCACAAGAGAAGTTGCTGCTATATATAGCGGCAACCAATCAAGTGGTTGGTGCTGCGTTAGTAGCGGAGAGGAGGCGGATGATGAGCTAGCAACCATGGCGAGCGCACCCGGCTGACGGCAGGGGGCTTCACCGGCAAGCTCTGGTCCCGACAAGGATGGATCTCTGTGACGCATGAGAAGATCTGAAAAAGAATGATGCAGCGCCCAGTTTACTTTTGTCGGTTCCCTTCTGCGGGGGCTAGGTCAAGGTACTACGGTGTGCGAGAAATTGCTTCGGCCTCCTCATGGCCTCGAGAAAGCTGCGTCATTACTTCCAGGCACATGAGATCACAGTCGTCACTCGTTTTCCGGCTGAAGAGGATCTTGCAAAATCCAGAGGCAACAGGCGGGATTGTCGAGTGGGCCTTTGGAACTGTCAAGCTTTGGCCTCAAGTTTGAGAGCACTTCAACTATCCAAAAGCGAGCATTGGCGGAGTTCATAGCAGAATGGACGCCAACACAAGATGAAGAAATTCCAGAAACGAGCATCCCCGTCAAGGAGGCAAGCAAAGAGTGGCTGATGTACTTTGATGGTGCCTTCTCCCTGCAAGGCGCCGATGCGGGCATGCTACTTGGTGCACCCACCGGAGAGCACCTCAAGTACATAGTCTAGATGCACTTTCCCAAGGAGCAAGCAACAAACAATACTGCTATGAAGGTTTGCTTGCCGGTCTCAGGATCGAAGTAGACCTTGGGATCAAGAAGCTCATTGTCAGGGGTGACTCACAGCTTGTCATCCGCCAAGTGAACAAGAGTTATCAGAGTCCGTAGATGGAAGCTTATGTTGATGAAGTGAGAAAGCTAGAAGAGCACTTTGACGGCCTACAAATGGAACATGTTCCAAGAGCTCAGAACGACATTGCTGATGGCCTGTCGAAGTGCGCTGCACTTAAGTTACCTGTGGAACCAGGGATTTTGTGCTCAAGCTAACTCAACCGTCTGTAACACCATCAACTGGACAGGGCAAGAAGAGGAAGTTGTTTTCTGGTGACTATTTTCCGGCAGAGCTTCCCGAAGCCGCCGCCAAGAAGGTCCCCAAGATCAACACCAACAAGTCTTTGAGGAAGCGGTCTGCTTGACAAGCCCTGTGGTTTGTTTCATTGAAGCGAGCGCACCCGACAAGTTTTTGCTCCGGCAAGCTTGCCGAGGAACGTCAAGCTCGGCTAAGCCGCAGTGTTCTCGCCAGAGAAGCGGATGTTCCCAAGAGCCTGATGTGCCTTTAGTCCTTGTTGTCGAGCCGCAAGCTCCGGCATGGGCACAACAGATTGTCCATTTCCTTGAGCAGGAGAACTTCCGAAGAGCAAGAAGAAGCGGAAAGAGTAGCCGGCAGTCAAGTATGTACCAGTTTGTCGACAACACGCATGCGAAGAAGACTCAACGGTGTTAAATTGAAGTGTATTCACCGGGAAGACGGACAAAAGCTGTTGGCAGAGATACATGGAGGCATATGTGGTCACCACATAGGCGCCAGAGCACTTGCCGGCAAAGCATTCCGGCAAGGTTTCTTTTGGCCGACAGCCCTCCGAGGATGCTTGCACAAGTAACCAAGTGTGAAGCGTGCGGTTCCATTCCATTTTCGATGCAGGGCTCGACATCCTCGGCCCCTTTCCCGAAGCTGTCGGGGCTTTGAGTACTTATGCGTTGCAATCGACAAGTTCACAAAGTGGCGGAAGTGGAAGCGATGAGGAAGGTGACCACGGTCGGCGGTCAAGTTCTTTAGGTTGATTGTTTGCCGTTTGGAATCCCTAACGGGATCATCACCGACAACGGCACGCAATTCATGAGCCGCACCTTCATGCGATCGTCCAAGATCTTGGCGCCAAAGGTGCGCTTAAACCATTGCTCATCCGAAGCAACGGTCAAGCGGAGAGAGGGCAAATCTTGAAGTGCTCTTGGGCTCAAGACCAGAACTTTCGACGGGCTGCACAAGTGCGGAAAGAACTGGATTGAGGAGTTGCGGTGGTTCTTTGGTCGATCGGACGACGCCAAATCGAGCCAGCGGCGGACACCTTTCGCTCTAGTCTATGGAGCAGAGGAAGTTCTCCCCACGGAACTTCGTATCACGGATCACCTCGAGTGCTCGCTTATGATGAGCTTGAGCAAGAGCAGCTGCGACAAGATGACGCTGCTCCTTGAGGAGGATCGTCTTCAGCTCTTTGTCTGAGCTGCTCGATACCCGACAAGCTTTGCGCCGCTACCATAACCGCATAAAGTTAAGGCCAGAAGTCTCGAGGAAAGGCGACCTTGTTCTTCGGCGCGTTCAGTCCGCCAAGAATTCCAACAAGTTGGCCTTGAAGTGGGAAGGCCCTTACCGGGTGAAGCAGTCACTAGGCTGGCGCTGTCGGCCTTGAGACCGAAGATGGCATTCGGTGAGCAACTCCTGGAACATTGAGCATCTTCGTAAGTTTTACCCGTTGGCGCGGTTCTTAGGAACCCGTTCCGGCAACCACCTTTTGTACAAGTCTTGCCGATGTTGCATGTAATCCTTTGTACAAAGCCGGGCGCAGACCCCGTGCATAAGTAAAGCTAATGTGCTTCGCACATCTTGTCAATTTCATGCTTTCTACTTCTATTTTTGCAAGCATTATCTGACACTTCGTGCAGCACCTACCCCCGGTAAGCAATAACGAGCCATAAGGCTCCATATCTTTATTTTCTCTTCTTTCTCTTTCTCAAAGGAAGGAAGGTTCCCTCGCCCACAAGTTTGCCGGGGGGGAAAGGAGAAGATAATGGTGTGGACCAAGCGTCGCTCAAGGAAGTCTAGCCTTACCGGGTAGCAAACGACAGAAAAGCTAAGTTGCTAAAGTTTGAGCAATCAGTTTTAAAATTTTTAAGTTATCTTCCTCGAACGACCGTACTTTGTATGGAAAACACGTGCGGCGGAGGAACCAACTCGTAGCTAGTTGCGCCCTTACTTTGTTTCGAGTCCGCTCAACAACTTAAGTGAGCTGCAACTAGTTGCGACCACGGTTTCTTGTCGGTAGCAACACCGCTTGACAGTGGCGGCGTCCACTTTTCGGCGCTTTCGCGGCCAGTGTGCTGTTGACAAGTTCCCTAAAAGCGTAGGGCAAAAACATACAAAGGAAGGAATCAAGTAAAGTAAATAACATAGCAATTGCTACCCGAAATAGAGTTATATTACAAGATAGCTTGTCGCAGCTCCAATAGATTGTTCCCATAACATGACCAGCAGCGGCAAGAAAAAGAGAAAGCGGGCGGCCTAATCTACGCGATCGCCCTCAACCCTCTTGATTCCGCTCACCCTATCAATGATGGGTGCGACAAGGGTCTTGAGCGCTTCCACATCAGCATCCGGCGGCAGGGACTTGAGGACGTTGGTGAGGTTGAGGCCTGGATTGCGGAAGGCCACCTTCATCAGCACCTTTTGAAGAGCTCCAGCAGCAGATCTGGGCGCGACTCCTCGGCCAGCCGCTTTGGGATTTCTTCCGAGTCATTTGGAGGGCCGTCACGCCCTTGAAGAACAAGCTAAGATTGGCGCTGGGTTGGAGGTGCTCATCGGAGGAATATCCAAGATCCACCATCCCGATTCGCCCGGCTCCTTGTCGATGGCTGCGGCAACATCCACGAGACCCTCGGTCCAAGGTGCTCCACATTCTCCCTAAAGGTATTACAGGCGGCAGCAGCATTCGCCAGCAGCGCCTCGTCGGCCTTGATCTTCTCCTTCAAGGCCACCTCATGCTCCTTGGTGCCGTCCAGCGCCTGAGTCAAGGTGGTCAGCTTCAACTCAAGATCTGTGTTGGAGTCCTTGGCGGCACTGAGCTCCTTGCTCCTCTCGGCGAGACGGCCCTGCAGCTCGCCAAGAGTGTAGGCGTCCTTCTCGCGCTCATGCTTGAGTGCAGCAAGCTCCTCGCCGCTCTCCTTGAGATTGGCCTCCAGCTGCATCACTTTCGTCTCCAGCTCCTTCTTGGCGGCCTCGGCAGCTCCGGCAGCATCCTTTGCTTCCTTGAGAGCCCCGCCAAATGTTTGCTCGCGCGTGGCTAGATCCTCCTCATGGTTGTCAAGATAAACCTTCCTCTGCGCCAACTTGCCTTCCTGCGCAGATAGCTTCTCGGCGGCAAGCCGCTATTGCTCCTCAGCTTCAGCCTTCTCGAGGAGGAAGGCTTTGCGCTCCTGGGCGAGTTGCTCCCGCTCCTCTGCCAAGGACCGGAGAGCCTCCTGGTTGAGGCCCCGGAGCTCCTCCGCGCGCTTCTCGATGTCTGCTCCCGCCTTCGCGACAAGCGCTTCCCGGGATTCCAGCTTGGCTTGTCGAGGCGCGGTAGAGCGGCAACAACTTCGCGGCGGTTGCTCCTCCTCGAACTTCGCTGCTGCTGCTTTGCTTGGCAGCGCGTCAACCAGCGTCGATCTAGCGGAGCGAGCAGCTCTTCGTCAAAAGTTTCTCCTTCGGCGGCGCCACAGGCTCGGCGCCCATGGGAGCTTGATGAAGGCGCCATCGCCGGCCTTCAAATAGGCGCCGGAGCTGGGCTCTTGAACCCGGGCTGCCGCTGCCGGCCGGAGGAGGATCGGCGGTCGGCGTAAGCGCTGGCGCTCCTGCGGCCTCGGGGCCGTCGGTCGCGATCGCGGACCCCTCGCCCGGCTTCTGCGGCGGCAGCTGGCAACCTCTTCGCGGCCGGGCTCGTCGGCGCCGGCTTCTTCTCCGATGGCAGCGGCATCGTCGATATTACCCTTGGCGTCCTCCTCGCGGCTGACCTCGGTCTCTATTGGCTCTGTGGCGGATGGTTACGGCGGCGGAAAATGAAGAAAAGTCAAGCACATATTCAAAAAGAAAATCGGAAGAAGAAGAACACAAGGAAAGTTTTCAAGCAAGAGGATTACCTGTGCTAGGAGTGCGATCCACGGTCTCCGCCACGAGGGATCGTTGGTGTTGTCCCTCGTCGGAGCTGCCCTTGCCGGAGAAGTCTCCCTTGCGGAGAACGCTCCCTTGCGGGAATCCTCCCTTGGCGGTGTAGTCAAAGCGAAGGCATGTCGGGAGGCGGCTTGGGGCACTCTGGTAAGGCTGCTCTGCTCCCTCATAAACCAGCGATCGAGATATCAGCAAAGAAAGAGCACCCATGCGCGCCTAACAGCGAAGTAAACCATATACTTCTGGGGGGCTGTTGGGCCTTTGAGGAAGAGTTTCGCATCCGGCAAGGTGGTCTCGGACGCGCCTCCTGCTGTCGCGGTGGTTTAGTCCTCGATGACAATCACCGGGGCCTTGGCTCTCTTCGACGCTCTATGGGCGGCGTCACGAAAGGAATGGATTGAGTAAAGCAAATCAGGATGCAAGACAAAGCAACAAATCGAAGAACTACAAGTACGCAAAGAATCTTACTCTTCTTCTTCCTCGTCCGAGCTGAGCATGGAGAGATCAAATTACAGCTGCGCCTCGGTCGACGAGGCGGAGGAGTAGGTTCCCTTGGCCGCTTGGCGGGAGCAGAAGCGGTGGTGCGAGGCCCGCTCCAGTTGCCGCAGCGGCGTGAGGTGCTCTGCTGACAATGCTTGCCGCGGTGGAGCTGCAGCGTGGCAGCGGGCGCTGTTAGCCGTCTGCCGCCCGCTACATCCCGGCCTTGCGAAGACGCCTTCTTGGTGTGGGCTGGGGCTCCGCTCGCGGCAAGCTGTTTGAAGGTGGGGAGGAGGCGCCCTCGTGGCTCGCTCAACTCAGATTCAGGCTCGGCAAGCTCCTCCTCGCCCGGCAAACTCCCTTCGCTCGACAAGGCTTGCCGCCTCTGCTGCCTCTGCCTCCTCCACGGTGAATCCGAACTCGCCCATGACGCGGCTGCTGCCGCCTCTTCCGGCACAGTGGCGCGCTGCATCTCATCATCGGTGGTGTCGCGGGTGAGGCTCTTACGCTTTCGTCCCGGGCGGATCGGCACTTCTACGGTGTCAAAGAAGCGATGCACGGCGTCATCTGCGGGCTCTTGCCAAGTTGGGACAATTCCATGCGAGTCGCTGGCGGCATCATTACGCGGATGCGGTCAGCGAGGAATTGTTACCGCGAAGAACGGCGCCCTCGGCAACCTAAACATTTACGGATGATCGAGGATCGGGCTTGAACAGCTCCAAGAGCATCGCGTCAAGTTCCAAGGCGGTGAAGTTGAAGTTGAGGCCTGGGCGCAGCCTCATGATATCTGCCGTGTTACGAAACTCCCGGCGGGTCTCCTCCTCTCCTGCAAGAAGCGTCTGGCGGCGAAGAAAGTTTGCGTAGCGGTGCCTACGGTGAGCCCGACAAGTCTAAGGCGAAGAGATTCGGGTGTTGCAATCTTGGTCTAAGCGTCTTCCGATGCCACGTTGCTCCAATCGTTGCCACGCACTATTGGGGTTTGGCGCTGAGCGGTAAATGGCTGCGGGTTCTCCTCGACAATCCAGCACCAATCTGCCCTCCACTCCTCCCACTTGCTGTGGAGCTCTCCCTCCAGATAAGCTTCCTTCTTGCCAATCCTTGAGATCCAAGCGATTCCGCCGGCAAGAGGCTCTCCTCTCTCAACTCGGGGCATAAAGAAGTGGCGGAAAAGGGCTACGTTTGGATGGACTCCGACAAAGTTTTCGCAGAGATGTGCGAAAACTGCCATGGTCAGAACAACATTGGGGGTGAAATCAAGGAGGCGGAACCCGTAGGTGTTCACGATGTCCTGAAAAACTTCAGAGAAAGGCGGGCGAGCCCGCAGAGAAGAAGAGCGTGAAGAAGGGATACCCGGTCGGGGCCAGTTCGAAGCAGCTGGGAGTACCTTCGTCTTGGCGGATGCGCTTCAGCGTCTCCGTCGACGAGAAGAGGTAGTAGTTCTCCCTCGGCTCCCTCGCGGCGAGCTGGGTGGGAAAGATTGCCGCTCCTTCCGGCGCCAAGCCGCTGCGCCTCGGCCGACTTCACGGCCTTCCCCTTGTCGGCTTTCGGAGCCATGGCGGAGGTGGTGAAGGAGATCGACGGCGTTGGTGATGCTGGTGGCGACGGGGGGCGGAGCGCTGCTCTCCTTTCGGCCTTGGGAAGAATGGGGGGAGCAGCGGAGTTTTTTTTAGATGGGACAGCAACTGGCGAGATGGGCGAACTGCCCCTGTTTCCCCTGCTTATAAAGAGGAAGAGGGTGGACGTTCCGTTTTTCCGAATAAAGAAACCACCCACGATCTCACCCAGGATCTCTCACACGACGCCACATTCGACGCGTGCCGTTCGTGGAGGGCGTGGTGGGTCCAGGGTGAGTTACGTTGTGACCTAGGCCGCGTGTGCCCGTGCCCTGTTTTGGGCCTTGCCCAACAGCGCTCGGCACCGTGTGTGGCCCAGCCGGGGCTCTGACCGATTGTACTAGAGTAGGGGTACCCTAGTATCCCGAACTTCGTGCCTGAGGCGATTGACCCTCATGGCGGGGGCTTACCGGGTGACCGCCAAGGTCCTCCGGGGTTCCTTTGGAGCCATTCAAGAACAAAGTATTCAAGCCAAAGACAACAAGGCCCCGGCAAGAGGAGCTTGCCGGGAAGGCCAGCCAAGGCACCCAGGAGATAAGGCCCCGGCAAGAGGAGCTTGCCGGGAAGGCCCGGTGAGCGACAAGCTTCCGGACGCGACAAGACAACAACTGTGGCAAGGCGCTTGCCGCGGCAGACCACCACTCTGTACCTGCGCTCCTGCACATCCACTAACGTGTCGCCCACAGGACCTTTCGGTAGCGTGGCAAACCCGTCTTGACGGCAGCGGAAGCGCGCGATGGCAAGCGGCGCTGACAAGATTGCCATCGTGGCAAGCGGTGGCGCCCCTGACGGTCTCTTTCTGCGCTGTTAGGGTGACGTAGACGGGCGTTTAATGCCTTTGTCCCCTGCCGTCAGGGTTAGGTATGATACATTGTACACTATACAAGTAGCTGTACCAACCACTCCTTTTCCATTTTTACCCTTGTCTACGTTGCCACCTGTCGGAGACCCCTTTAGCATATAAAAGGAGGCCCATGCGCAACGTAGAAAGGGTCGGTTCCCCATGCTCAGTCTCGTTAGCAGCTTGTGGGTATTGTAGCACTCAACGCTCCTGAGCAAGAACCCAATACACTCAGACATGCAGCAGTAGGAGTGTTATCTCTCCGGAGAGCTCCGAAGCTGGGTAAACCGCTCGTGTGCCTCGCCTCGATCTGCTCTTCGTGCGACCTCCGCTCCCCGCCGAACCGAAAGGGGCTCGGTCCGCCGGTCCCATAGGTGTTCGTGGGTCAGATCAGCCTGTCCCGACAGCTTCCTACGGGAGTTGTCGGTTTGCATACGGGTGTTCTATCTCAAACGTTTGCGATGAGTCTTTTATATTTAAAAAGTGAATTAAACTGTGGCTTGGGCGCCATTAATGGAGAGGATGCGAGCAAGGCGGGCGGCCATGGAAGTCAAAGGGCTCGCTTCCCAGTGAGCCTACGCAGCGTACAACTTGCACGCTTCCCGATGAGCCTACGCACTCAAGGACAGCTTGCACGCCTCTTGGTCAGCCTGCACACAGGACGACGCTCGCACGCCTCCCGTTCAGTCAAGGTCAAGCAGCTGTCCGCACGGCACCTCCTATAGCCATTAACACCAAGACATGTGGCGTCATGTGAATGGTTAACAAAATTTTGGATTTACTAGAAATTAAAAACCAGGCATCTCAATGTTTTGCCAGCAATCAACGGTGCCCTGGTGTTTGAAATTCATTCCCATTTCTTGCATGGGACCTAAGCATGCACCCAAGGACACATATTTGATTTTTCAACCAATTTATACGCACTAGAGCATGTGCATGTAGTTCAAATTTGAATTATGGACATAAATGCATTGAAAACTCAGTTAATGCATAAAAATGTCCAAACGAACCCCGAAAAATCACAAATAATCAGACAACACTCCAGTCGTTCTATGTTGACACGAGAAAAAAATATTGAAAACAATAAGAGGCAATGGATATCGTTTCGTCCCCAAAGGTGGGACGTTCCCTACCGAAAACCATCATGCTTGTTGTGAGAATCTCTGGTTTGTGAGAAGCATATACCCAAACCTGCCCCAGATGAGATAAAATTTGTACCACGACATGTTGATGCCGCTCCATGATAGCATGCCAAGTTTCATGAATTTCAGACGAGTTTTGGATTTACTAGAATTTAAAAACCAGCCATCTCAATGTTTTGCCCACAATCAACGGTGCCCCTGTGTTTGAAATTCATTCCCATTTCTTGCATGGGACCTAAGCATGCACCCAAGGACACAAATTTGATTTTTCAACCAATTTATATGCACTGGAGCATGTGCATGTAGTTCAAATTTGAATTGTGCACATAAAATGCATTGAAAACTCAGCTAATGCATAAAAATGTCCAAACGAACCCCAAAAAATGACAAAAATCACACAACATTCCTGTTGTTCTATGTTGACACGAGAAAAAAAATTGAAAGCAATAAGAGGCAATGGATATCGTTTCATCCCCAAAGGTGGGACGTTCCCTACCGAAAACCATCATGCTTGTTGTGAGAATCTCTGGTTTGTGAGAAGCATATACCCAAACCTGCCCCAGATGAGATAAAATTTGTACCACGACATGTTGATGCCGCTCCATGATAGCATGCCAAGTTTCATGAATTTCAGACGAGTTTTGGATTTACTAGAATTTAAAAACCAGGCATCTCAATATTTTGCCGGCAATCAACGGTGCCCCGGTGTTTGAAATTCATTCCCATTTCTTGCATGGGACCTAAGCATGCACCCAAGGACACATATTTTATTTTTCAACCAATTTATATGCACTGGAGCATGTGCATGTAGTTCAAATTTGAATTATGCACATAAAATGCATTGAAAACTCAGTTAATGCATAAAAAATGTCCAAACGAACCCCGTAAAAACACAAAAAAACACACAACACTCTTGTTGTTCTATGTTGACACGAGAAAAAAATTGAAAGCAATGAGAGGCAATGGATATCGTTTCGTCCCCGAAGGTGGGACGTTCCCTATCGAGAACCATCATGCTTGTTGTGAGAAGCTCCGGTTGTGAGAAGCATATACCCAAACCTGCCCCAAATGGGACAAAATTTCTACCACGACATGTTGATGCCTCTCCATGATAGCATGCCAAGTTTCATGAATTTCAGAGGAGTTTTGGATTTACTTGAATTTTAAAACCAGGCATCTCAATGTTTTGCCGGCAATTAATGGTGCCCTGGTGTTTGAAATTCATTCCCATTTCTTACATGGGACCTAAGCATGCACCCAAGGACACAGATTTGATTTTTCAACCAATTTATATGCACTTGAGCATGTGCATGTAGTTCAAATTTGAATTATGCACATAAACTGCATTGAAAACTCAGTTAATGCATAAAATGTCCAAACGAACCCCGAAAAATCACAAAAAATCACACAACATTCCTGTTGTTCTATGTTGACACGAGAAAAAAAATTGAAAGCAATAAGAGGCAATGGATAAGGTTTCGTCCCCAAAGGTGGGACGTTCCCTACTGAAAACCATCATGCTTGTTGTGAGAAGGATATACCCAAACCTGCCCCAAATGGGACAAAATTTCTAGCACGGTATGTTAATGCCGCTCCATGATAGCATGCCAAGTTTCATGAATTTCAGACGAGTTCTGGATTTACTAGAATTTAAAAACCAGGCATCTCAATGTTTTGCCGGCAATTAACGGTGCCCTGGTGTTTGAAATTCATTCCAATTTCTTGCATGGGACCTAAGCATGCACCCAAGAACACAGATTTGATTTTTCAACCAATTTATATGCACTTGAGCATGTGCATGTAGTTCAAATTCGAATTGTTCACCTGAAATGGCTAGAAAACCAATTTAATGTATAAAATGTTCAAACGAACCCTGAATAATTCCAATTCTTTTACGACACACATAAAGTTGCATGTTCACTCTAGATAAAAGGTCTAGCAATTCAAACACCGTCCATTGCCGCTGTGACACCATTTTGTAATTCAAATCAAGATGAAAAATCAAGTAGATCGCACACAGTTTATTATCAGCAACCGTGTGAGATATAGTACAAAATATCTTGGAGCACCGTCGGTGTATAGTATGCCTATGGCTTACACGATAAGGTGCGTCAGATACAGTCCACAACCGGCGTCTCAAGCACACTAGCTTGCTCCCCAAATTTCATTTCGCTGTTGAATCGTCGCCGGTGAAAGATGGGCACGTGGACCCGCGTAGTGAGGGCACCTTCGGTGGCCCACTCCGGCGAGAGCGCGGCCGCAGCCGCCATGTGCATGCTAACAAGGTGCATGAGCGAGGCCGCAATTTGCGACTGGGGGGCAAAGGTAGCCCAAATGGCCGCTGTTGCTTCTCAGGTGGCGGCAGCAACATCTGCCTCGGGGATAGCCAGCGATACAAGCGGCAATGTTGTCGATACTGCAGCGGTGGCCTTAGCCACGATGAAGGCATACGCCCAGCTCTGGCGGTCACCGCTTTCGTCGAGCAAGCTTCTCCTACAATGGTCGGCAACCCAGGGCCGAAGAGCTGGCCATCGCCGAGAGCGTTCGAGTAGCCGTCCGTTCCTCCGTCGCATACCTTGCGACGACGGAGCCCGTCCAAGCCCATATCACGTCCGCCCATGCCCAGCTCGTGGCGGCCTTTTCCAAAGAGATGGCGGACGTGGATGGCGAGATGCTTGCCGAGTATGGTGCCATGGATACCATGGATCCCCTTCCCCAGGAGACCGTCGGGCGCGAGCTGGAAATGGAGGCGGCAACGGAGATCGACGAGCACTAGCGGTAGTAGTACTCTTTGTCTTGTTTAATTAAGAGCGTCGGTCTTTAATTTGTTAGAGTAATGTTTAGGTCAGCTAGCTCTGTTTAATTCCTCAACTTGCTCGATTAAGAAGTGTGGTTGTGCTGTAGTCTCCTTTGTGTACCCAACCTATGCAATGACGTGGATGACCACTGTAACCATGGAAATTTGAACCAAAACTTTTGACGTTCAAACTCATCACACACAGGTTAAGCTATCTGAACCGTTTGTGATGTCCAATATCGTACACAGTTCTGAATAAGGGACCATGTCATATGACACTTTGCGCGCCAGTGTTTTGGCTGAAGAGATTCCAAATTTTCGGCTTCCGCGGAAATATCTACCTCCCCGCCCCCTCCCCCTTACCAAAAGCCACATTTCCCCTCTTTCCACTTTCCTTTCCAAGTTGAAACCTTCACTCCTTGCTTGCAGCGTCGCCGCCTCCTCACCGGTGACCCTTCTTCACGCTGCTCGGCCTTGCCTATCCAGGCAGGTAATCCACACCCGACCCCCATCCTCCTCCTCCTTCCACATCCCACATGCCCCAACCACCGGTGCGAGCGCGACACCTTCCACCCAAATCACAGACTCCTCCACCAAATAAGCGCCGGCCTAAGCCATCGTGCACGCAGTATAGCCAGGACCTCAAGGAGAATTTGGCAGCGTAGAAGCAAATCGCGGACGCACGCGCGGATGAGGTCGCAATGGTTGCCATTCGTGCCGACCCCTAGATCTTGAAGGAGCACCTTGCCAATTGCAAGCTACACCGGTTAAGCATGCTCGGTTTACCCGTTGCGTGTGCTGCTCCTGCCTTTCCTTCACAAAATCTAGTGAATTGTGCTATCTAATTTCACCATGCAATCTGTTGCTCTAGTGTATATATTCTATATGTCGTGCAGTGTGGTGCTCACTTATTAACTATTTTGTCAATTAGTTGTCGTCTTCCATTAACTGTTTGGTTCAATTCTGCAAATGTGATGTTCAATTCTTCAGGCTGCAATTTTGTATTGTCTTCCATGTGAGAAATAAATTGAACTTATCTTTACAAAATTGTGGGTGCATTCTATTATTGTATACGATTTGAGGAATAAATTGAAGTAAATACATGAGAAACAAATACAATTGCTACGATTGGTCGTAGTTAACTGTTTGGTTAACTCTCTGATCTTTTATTAGGAGTATGTTATATTGTGCAATGTGGTGCTCAGTTAATGTTTGGTCCATTTGTTGTGGTGTTTAGTTAACTGCTTGGTTCAATGTTATATTGTGCAATGTGGTGCTTAGTTAATGTTTGGTTCATTTGTTGTGGTGTTTAGTTAACTGCTTGGTTCAATTTTGCAATGCGATGTCCAATTGTCGTGGGTAGAATTTTGTATTGTTGTGCATGTGAGGAATAAATCGAATTTTGCTGCACTTAATACATGATAAACATATACAAGAGATATATTTCCTAGTTCTTAATCATGCTTGGTTTGGATAAATGGGTTTTCCATGTGGCTTCAATTAATCTGATGAATCTGCAATGTGCTTATTTTTCATCAACATATTTTACTGATAGCATGCAAACCCTTACTTAACCTGATGACTAACTACCTTATATGTGTTGCAGGGAAACAATGGGAAGCACTGAGGTTTACAATCAAGATTAGAACATGCATGGTTCGTTGTCTAATAGCACATTATTGTGCAATTGCAGGAACCATTCTAATATTTTGGTTTTTAACAATTTGGTCTTGCACATGTAGGTCCTGCTGTCAGAGGTTTTGACCCACTGTCCGACCTTTTTTGCATATGGGGAAATGAGTTGTCCATGAATATCAATCAAATCAAGAAACTCAGAAAGATTGTTAGGATAAACAAATTAGCGACAAAAAACAACAAGCTCTTTGTCTGCACAATGAAGAAGACATCAGTTCACCACAAGATGGTACTAACTATTATACCTTGCCTTTTTTTATTCATTTGCCCCACTTCCAATATAGAGAAGATATTTATGCACATCCTTGTTTTCAGGCCTTTCCAACGCAGTTCACTGATGATTACCTCTCAAACCACCTCTATGGTCAGGAGGTGAGGAAGGTTTTCATACAACACCCATGGTTCAATATTGAAGTGTTCCTCGAGAGGACGAAGGACGGATGGTCAATCATCCATAGGCACTGGCCTAAAGTTGCAAAGACCTTCAACATGAATGAAGGCTCAATATTCGCCTTCCGCTTCAGCAGTTTTCTAGATGAGATGCATCTGTCTATATGCCGTCTATGATGATAATTTTGAAAGGTTCTACATGTTGCATGTGGAACTTGCTGCTGGTGCAGTTGTGTAATGGGGTAGCTGAGTGCTAAAGCTATATCATGTTGTACTCTGATGTATTTCAATTATGAAATTTTGCTTCCTTAATATGGAAATGGAATATATTGTGTGCTTAATATGAATGTCAATTAGAATGGATTATTAATAATAGGGCAATTGGCCTGCTAATGGCGAATTAGCCTGCTAATGGTGAATTAGCCTGCTAATTGGGTTTTGATATTGCAAACAGTTGTTGAAAAAATACCGTGGGCGATGCCCTGAGGCAACGCACATAGTTTCTAGGAGTAAACCGTGTTGGATCAATGAACAATCACACACGACTTTCTCTTGAAAACTGTTTGCGTTAGGCCACCTTGCGCAAACATTTACCACTTAAAAACTGTGTGTGATGGACAGCCTTTTCCACACAGTTTCTTCTATGGACCGTGTGTGATACATTCAATAACGCAAACGATTTAACGGGAAAAATTGTGTGTGATGTACCTGTGAACGGAAACGTTTTCCTTGGATTGACTGTGTGGGATGTGCAAATGAACGGAAACGTTTAGCGGGGACTGACTGTGTGGGATGTACTTGGGACCGGAAACAATTTCGCCGTATAATTGTATTTTTTTAGCTCTACTATACGCATTTCCGTATTTGAGTGCTCATCGGTCGCACACGACCTCATTTTGCCGAACGTGTGTGCCAGGAGGGCATATCACCGACGGTTTCTGGGTCGTGTGGGAAGGACCCCCCCCCTATCGCCCACACTCACTTGGCGCCGGTTCCAAATGCCGTCATGCAAAGGGGTAAAAAACCGTTTGTCTAGGACCGACGCATACCAGTGCGAACTGCATGCACGCAACACTCACACGAACACATGCAGCCATGCGCGCATGCAACACTCACACGTACACACGCAGCCACACACGCACGCAACACTCACACGCACACACGCACGCATGCATGCACACACCACACGACCAACACACTCTCACGCTAAAGTGCTCAACCTACACGTGCATGCGCACACATCAGGCCCTAACAGACACATACACAACCAGGTGATTCCCACGCACGGGTTGGAGTCTTGTCGCGCCTGCGTAAATTTGTGTTTATCTGACCTTTTTCCTATGCTAACTGACAGGTGGGACCCACAAGGAATATGGTCAATTTAACTAGTCAACATGGTGCCATGCAGACTATTTGGCCGGTCAACAGAGTGCAATCCGATGTTGAACGGTGAGCAACTGACCGTATAATCACATAAAACGTATATAGTGACCGTAATGGCGTATACGAAGTTCGGCGACCGTATTGTGCTTTCTCTCTAGGCCCTCCAAAACTACATCTCTACGTTCTCGCATGTTAAATCTAACACCTATGCAATACAAAGACCTCTTGCTACACTCTAAGACAATAAATCAAATGTGTTTTTAGTTTTACTAGATATCACATTGTTACTTAATTACTCGGTTTGCATACATTAAAATTGCCTTTGAAATGTATGGCCAAGATTATCATCTACAGCGGGGAAAAATCCGCCCTTTCTGTTTAATCGGGTTTGTATCGATGGATCGTGCGAAACAACAAAACTATAGTACTATACTGGTACAAGTGGCAGTTCCTTTGGGCAGCCCGTGTCATGTACTCCTCCGTCGTAAGAGTGGGCGCCCGCTTTCATAAATGTTCTAGTCCCTTTCGCCCGACATGTGGGACATCAAGCTCTAGGGTCCACGTGGCATACTGAAATACAAGGCTTGAGCAGCAGGGGTGAAGCACCCCAGTCATGGCGCCGGCGTAGTAATGAGCAATGAGGCGTCAAATCACAAAGCTGCACCTTTCCCGCAGTTAAGTTGGAGGGACGAGTAATAATAATGCTAGTAAAAAAAGAAGTTGGAGGGATGAAGAAACCAGCATTTCACTCGTTGTTGAATCCTCTTCTCCCTCATCTTCTTCAAGTTAACCACGTGTTGCTTCTGTCGTTGTTTTGCCTTATGTGGGACGCGGATCGGCTTGGTAAAGCACTGACATGTGGAACTGCATGTTAGCAAACCGACAGGCCAAAGTCCTCTAAAAATAAGAAACCTCCCCCATCATCCGCGCGGCAAAATCACCTCCTTTTTACTAATCTTGATTCTATAACATTTTAGATCAATATAATTGAGATTTGTATAGATAGCACACAGGAGCAAAACCAAGTGGTATGGTTAAGGGAATCCACAATGTGTAGCCAAATGTGAAAATAGCTTTTGTCATCGATCGGAACCATTGTGGACGGTGATGTCGAAACCAAAAAGATGAAACCGAAGCTCCCTGATTGATTGATTGATTGAAGGAATAGGAAAATGCAACGTCTCTCCTCTTTCTCCCGTGCTTGGATGCATGTACAGTATAGAGCACAGAGTCTACTCCCCTGTCCCTTCTATCACAAATCAGAAAGCAGTGAGGCGTCAAATCACAAAGCACGGACGATGCAACCATCATTCCACTCTTCGCTGACTCCGCTTCTCCATCGTCTTCTTCGAGAAACCACCTCACCTCACTAAGCTGGACGGACGATGCTATTGTGTACTAGTAGTACTAGTACATTTACGCGTCCCTTGGTTCACTGGACTTCCTGGATGCAAATAAGGCGGTTGTCTCGGCTTGCAGGCGGCACTTGCGAACGACTTACTATGGTCTCCCTCAATGGTGTTCTCCGTCGAACGCACTTCGCCAAACCACAACTTTCGAGATATCGTCGACATCACCGCAATGGGGAAGGAAGTCAAATAGTTACTACCTCCATTTTTTGTACACAAGGCCAGTATATCAAAATTAAAATTTGCAAAAGGACACTAACACTAATCGAGGCAAAATTGATGGAGTTTGCCTCATACTAGCAACCAAGGACATTAATATACCCTTGCATGCATGCGGAAGTGAGAAGGTTTGTTTGCATGTGCTGCATTAATCAAGTGATGAGGAGTGAGATGGTTAGCTCTTTGGGCTTTGGAGAAAAAATACGCATTAATTGACACGTCAAACAAGGATTTGTATCGATTAATCCCGCCAAGGAAAACCCCGCCTTTCTTTTTTAACACTAGTACTCCTAGTACGTACGTACTTATCCTATTTGGGTATAAGCCTTGCACTGCCATACTTCGCCACATATTTTTGCCAATCTTGCCTAAAGTTTTCAAAATGAAAAGGAGGTACACTTGCGCACGGCTGTCGCGGTCACACCGCACCCTCACACGGTCGCTCCTGCACGCCGCGGTCGAATGGCACCCTCACACAGTCGCTCCTGCACGCCACAAACCCAACCAAGGGAACGCACCCTCACTGGCACGTGCTACCGCTGACAGATAATTTTTGTTCATACATTATGTTTATCCAACCGCATGCTAGGGTGGATCCGTACGGCCCGTGCGATGGTCTGTTGGGGAAGAAGAAGAGGTGAGGCAGAAGGGTTAGGAGACGTAGGATATTCATCCAACCGCCTGAAATGGTAGACTGACCCAAATGATGAAAGTCAGGCGACTTGTATAACAATATATGTTTTTACACAGCAAAAGATCCCTAAAAACAACAACATCAAGAAAAACTATCACTGCTCACGGAACGCGACAGCCTCGTCGTCTTTGGCCGCCAGCGCGAACGAGCTGTAGCTGCTGACGTGTGTCTCCGCACCGTGGTTGTCCTCGGCCTCCAGCTACTCGTTCACGCGGAGTGTGCGGGCGCTCTGCACGGACGAGAGCACAACCCGGTTCAAGTCGAGGACGTCTGGTTCCGCCTGCAGGAGGGCCTCGATGGCAGCGGCATCCGCGCACTCCGCGTCATGTTGAGCCTCCGCCGCCCGGTTCAAGTCCAGGACGTCCGGTTCCGCCTGCAGGAGGGCCTCGATAGCGCCATCCGAGCGCTCCGCGTCGAGTTGAGCCTCCGCCGCCCGGTTCAAGTCCAGGACGTCCAGTTCCGCCTGCAGGAGGGCTTCGATGGCAGCGGCATCCGCGCGCTCCGTATCGAGTTGAGCCTCCGCCGCCCGGTTCACATCAAAGACATCCGGTTTCGCCTGCAGGAGAGCCTCGATGGAAGCGGCATGCGAGCGCTACGCGTCGAGCTGAGCCTCTGCCTCCCGGTCCTCCTTTAGTATCGCCAGCTTAAACCGCTGGTCCGCCTGCACCATGGGGGACCCAGACACCGGCACGAAGTCGACGTCCATCGTCTCATACCCATTGGGGGCCTTCTGCGCCACGACCTCCGCCATGAACATTGGATCGGCTTCCTCCTCCTCGTAGCTTGGCTCCAGAGAACTCGGGGCTTGGCCCGTTGCAAAGCGAACTTGGGAACGGAGGTCTGTGGAGCTGACCGCCGCCGCGATTTCTGCACGGCGCTCCGGCGTTAACATCTTGTAGTACATGATCTTGCGGCACACCATGGCTTTCCGGCGAACTAGGGGACGCTTGATGCAGGCTAGGGGATCGAAATGTGGGGGAATGGGCTGGAGAGGAGGTGTGATTTTGGGGTAGTGGCTGGCGTAGGCCGAGCAGCGAACGTTCTCATGTGAATAGTGGTTCCGGGCGAGCAACGAAGGTCAATCGGTTTTGACTATACATCGCTCTTGTCGCGTTCGCGTTGCACCCCAGCACGATGGACCCTCCACGTCGTTCACCGAATGGAACACGCTTCGTCTTGCGTTTTCGCTCGCTTGTGGGACCGTGGTTAAGAGCAAACCGACGTCCCTCCTCCTCCCCCACCCGCATCGTTTATACTACTACTCCCTCCGTTTTATGCGGAGTAAATAAAAACAGAGGGAGTATACACGGATGAGGATCGCCTGACGTGGCTGAACCCATTGAGTAAGCGACATGCGGGTCCTAGCAAGCATGGGGTCCATGATAAGTGACCGAAAGGGAGGGTAAGGTAGGGATACCTACGTCAGAGGATCCACTTCCACTACTACTCCCTCCTTCCATCTACAGGGCCTAATGCGTTTTTCGAGGCTAACTTCTACCAAATGTTAGATTAATAATATATGGCATGCAACTTACACAAAGCATAGTCAAATTCGTATGTGAAAGGAGCTTCCAATGATATAATTTTCACATTATACATCTCATGTACTATTAATCTTGTCAATAGTCAAAGGCGGTTTTGAAAAACGCATTAGAGCATGGTCAATAATATAGCCAGCCGATGGCTATTAGGAACTGCCATGTCATCTATAGCCATCATCTATATGCACTCATACAATAGTGTGGGTATAAGGTTGGCTATTTCCCGCAAAATAATAATATAAAAGGTTGGCTATTGTATTAGTACTTTTTCCCATCTCCTCTCTATCTCTTTCTTCATATTTATTGTATTTACCTAGGAATGCGTATAGAGCTCACACCCCTTACTTTTTCACATCTCTCTCCTTCACATAGGCAAAAGTGCCATGTAAGTTGGCTCTTAGAATGGCTATTAGGTTGGCTCTAAGCATTTAATATTTTCATGAGCAAGGTATATGATTGGGTGAGAGTTGCATGCATACAATTTTTTCTTGATCTATGTGTTATGGCCGGGCTGTAGAATATAAGAGCCCGCTTCACTCTCTCTCCTCTCTTCTGACTCCTCCAAGTAGGGTTTTAATGACATGACAAGTCTTATAGCCTGTTGACTAGGCCTTATTAGACTTGCTATTAGGCCCAATATAAATGGAAGGAGGGAGTACTATATGAGCACTGCATACTCTACTACAGATGTTGTCAGTACTCCACTAGTACTATTGGATAGGGAGCTTAAAAAAGTTACTATTGGACTGGCTATACGTGGCGAAATCCTAGTAGGAAGAGCATGCGTGAGAACAAGCACATTCACGTGGTTGAAAACAAATTGGAAACCAACTCTATTTGAATACAAATCTAGGAGTACGTACGAATCTAACAATATTTATTGGGCGTTGTTGAATGTTGGTACTTCTTTCTGTAAGTTTGATCAAAGTAGAGATACTTAGGTATCACACATGCACCCACTCATTTTCTCTCGATTTCATCTCGGGGTCCGGAGATCGATTGAAAGAGGACTAGGGTGGGTACAATACGTTCGTTTCGCTTATGAACATACAATATACGCCCTCTGATCCCCACAGACCCCCTCCCCCCCCCCCCCGCGGGGCATTTCTATCATAGAAACAGACCAAACCTTTATCTCCTTGCACGACATGCAATTGATCTCTCAACATCAATCGATCTCGTCAAGATGTGTCAGGGCATGAACCAAATGGGATGTAAAAACTAAGACGGGAAGCAACGCGTAGTGGAGGCAAAGTGAAACTTTAAACGAATCGTTTGTTTGTATGCATGTTGGACAAATTACAACATTGGAAATAAAGCATGTTCTAGGCCCACATGCGAATGATACTCGGTGGAATGTTCAAATGACGCATGCGGTAGGATGGACTCGATCGGAGGGCGGCATGATCGATGGAGAAGAGGGTTGGAGAGGAATGAGAAATAAGCAACGCCACATGATTATAGTTGAACGGCTCAAATGAACAATAAGTTGTCTCGTTTTCCCTTCCGTCTTGGTCACGGAGTAAGATACTCCCTCTGTTTTTATTTACTCTGCATATTAGGTTTGGTGAAGTCAAACTTCATAAAATTTGACCAAGTTTATAGAAAACTAGCAAGATGCTCGTGCCTTGCACGGAACATCAAGCTCTTGTGGGAGAAAAGGATGAACGAGGGAAGGCCTTATCTGCAAATGTGGATAGGAGTGCAGGTAAATTGTCATAGTTTCCTTCCTATCCGTTAGATATAGATCGGACGGCCTATATTGCAAGATGACAGGCACACCATCAGCAGCAACGCTACTTTTTATGTACACTAGCAAGATGCCCGTGCGTTGCACGGAACATCAAGATGCATTTGTATGAGTAGTTTATCTTGTGGGAGAAAAGGATGAATGAGGGAAGGCCTTATTTGCAAACGTGGAGAGGGGTGTGGGTATCTTTTTGCAAAATTGCCATAGTTTCCTTCCTATCCGTCAGATATAAATCGGATGGACTCTTATAAAAAACAGAGTAGGTGATTATGGTGTGTCTGCCATCCTGCAATATAGGCCGTTTGATTTATATCTGACGGATAGGAAGCAAACTATGGCAATTTTGCAAAAAGGTACCCACACACCTCTCCACAATTGCAAATAAGGCCTTCCCTTGCTCATCCTTTTCTCTCACAAGATAAACTAGTCATACAAATGCATCTTGATGTTACGTGCAACGCACGGGCATCTTGATAGTAAGAGTAGAAATATGAACATTTACAATAGAAAATATATATGGTGTGAAAGTATATTCAATAATGAATCTAATGGTATTGATTTGTTATTGTATATGTTATTATTTTTGTCTATGAACTTTGTCAAAGTTTGACTTTGAGCAAAGCTAAAATGTTGAGTAAATAAAAACAATGGGAGTACACAGGGACTAGTATAGTTACTACTGCCGGAACATGGTAAGTTGGACCCATAAATGTGGGCACGGACCGGGCACACCTCAATTGTTCTTTCAAACAGTCAGACACCTACATTTAGCACACCATCCGGCTACTTAATCAAGTGTTACGCTTCACTACTTGAAAAGGAAAAGGGTGGTACCGTACCCAAAACCACCACACTTGGGGCTAGGGTAACAACTTGGTACTATACCACATTTGAACCAGGGCACAAAAACCACCTGTTCTGCGCCTAATGCGCAACACGGAGCATTGACGCTCGAATATGGCCGGGAAAACAGGGAAACCGACATGTGGGGCACACCTATCGGGACGACGTGGCGCAGACTAGTCCAATGGAGGAGTTGACCCACGACCTCCTCGCCACCGGCAACCGTTCATGTGGGTCGTGGGGCCAACAACATGGCGCAGCTCCAGCACCGCCTCTGGATAGGGCAACCGAGGTGAGCGACACACTCATCATCGCTGGACACGGTCGGTTTCAGTGTGCCGAGGGTGGTGTTAGCGATGTGGCACGACCAGCAGATCAACAACCGGCTCGTCGAGGATGCACGGGGCGCCGAAGTGCTTGTAGCGCGCCTTGCCCGTCCATGAGTGGTGTAGCACGCGACCAGCGCATCCCCAGGACCTGAGACCAGGCCCGGTCGTCTTGCTTTTTCAATGACATGTGGGGTCAAATGTGAGCAAAGGGCATCTCCAACGTTGCCACGACCGGAGCTGACTACCCTGGCACACCAAAAACCCTCGTCCCTTGCCCCGTCGCGCGGTGCGTTCCCAGCCTGCGCCACCTGCCCGCATTCATGTCATCTGTCCGTATGCCGTCGTTAAGAGGCTCGGTGCCCGAGGAACAAACTTCGGCAACTTAATGACGCGCCCAGACGCTTTGGCCTCACCGGAAAGCGCTACTTAAAGCGTCAACGCCCAACTAACCTCCACACCATAGCGCATCGTCCTGCTAGCTGGCACCACATCCTCCATGACCGCAAGCGCGAATGCTCTGTAGGAGAGCTTTGTCTTCAGGGATGAAGCTCGAGGTCGCCGCCCTCGCTCAAGTCACCGCTCGCGACGCGATAGCGGCGTAGCCGGATGCGGACGCACAAGCGGTGGCCACGATGGTGTCCGACGATGGGAGCACCGTCAGCCACGCGTCCTACTTGCCGCCGTCCAACGTCCGACACCACCGAGGTCGGGGACTCCTCCGAGGATGAGTAGGGCATGGGAGGCGGCAGGGCATGGTGTGCCAACTGGTCGGTCCGTCTCCTGTGTTCTACTCTTCCTCGCCGGAGACCGCACCTTCGTCTTGAACCCCGCCCCCGTACATGGAGATTGCAGACGGAGGACGTCGGTCGCCGCCGTAGAATAGGTTTAGGGTCGGGTTTCTTTTATTTTTCTGTCCTATAAAAGTTTGAAATTTAATGAAAATCTGCCGTGTTTGCATTAATCTCGGCCGGTGTATATGAACTTTCACAATAATATAGTATATTGTAGGAGTACTGGAAAGATGCCAGTGCATTGCACGGAACATCAAGATCTTGTGGTAGAAAAGGATGAACGAGGGAAGGCCTTATCTGCAAATGTGGAGAGGAGTGCGGGTAAATTGTCATAGTTTCCTTCCTATCCGTTAGATATAGATTGGACGGCCTATATTGCAGGATGGCAGGCACACCATCATCACCAACTCTGCTTTTTATTGAACCGAGACAAAGCTAACATGCGAAGTAAATAAACACATAGGGTCTACATACACAATTTATCTTAGGCACTCCAATAGTATGTCGACTACACATTCATGCATTTCACATCTTTCTACATCTATGGGAACCTACGAAAGGGTTAACGTAAATTGCCTCTCTCTCTCCTCCCTGATTTTCATGGTGGTGGGCCCCTCCCTCCCCCCAATCTACAATCAACAGCTCACACGTTCGGTCCTGCACACGGCTCACACAAACGGAACGCGCTTTGGCTTGACTCTTCACTGACACGTGGGACTGCACTTGGAGAAACCGACCATGCGCCAAACTCCCCCCGCCCACTGCCCGAAATCCCCCCCCCCCAAATTCCCCCCAAATGCCAAATTCAACGCCCTTCGGCCAACTAGCCAATAATATTCCCCAAACCACCTCCCCCCGTCCCCCTCCACTCCATTCGCTCCCCCAAAGCCGCCCTCCCTGCCGCGCCGATACGTCGGCGCCGCGGTTCATCGAGGGGACGCACGGCGATCCTCTCGCTCCCACAGTATGCTCCCGTAGACTACCGTCCTCGAGCCGCGCCTCCACCGTTGGCGACGTTCTTGTGGATGCGCACGGCAGCCAGCAGCGCCACCGCTGGCGACGATCGTGTGGAGACACACGGCGGTCAGCTTCTCCCACGGTACGCGCATTCTAGACTGAGGCCCCGTGCATGTCGGTGTAGTGCTGAATGTTAGTTGATAGACACTGTGAATCTCACTGTTTGCCGAAGTAGTTTACAGTCAATATGCTCTGCTTAACAACCTTCCTTGCCCTGTTCTGCACTCAATCTGCTTAGCTGAGATGGCATGCCAAGCCCAATTAGTTGCTAAAATATCCTGCCATATATTTATTGTGACATAGATTGTCATGGTCTAGTAGCCAATCTGTTAGGTGAAATTGGAGGAAATATGCCCTAGAGACAATAATAAAGTTGTTATTTATATTTCCTTATATCATGATAAATATTTATTATTCATGCTAGAATTGTATTAACCGGAAACTTAGTACATGTGTGAATACATAGACAAGCAGTGTCACTAGTATGCCTCTACTTGACTAGCTCCTTAATCAAAGATGGTTAAGTTTCCTAGCCATGGACAAAGAGTTGTCATTTGATAAACGGGATCACATCATTAGAGAATGATGTGATTGACTTGACCCATCCATTAGCTTAGCACGATGATCGTTTAATTTTTTGCTATTGCTTTCTTCATAACTTATACATGTTCCTATGACTATGAGATTATGCAACTCCCGAATACCGGAGGAACACTTAGTATGCTATCAAACGTCACAACGTAACTAGGTGATTTTAAAGATCGTCTAGATGTGTCTTCGATGGTGTTTGTTGAGTTGGCATAGATCGAGATTACGATTTGTCACTCCGAGTATCGGAGAGGTATCTCTGGGCCCTCTCGGTAATGCACGTCACTATAAGCTTTGCAAGCATTGTGACTAATGAGTTAGTTGCAGGATGATGCATTACAGAACGAGTAAAGAGACTTGCCGGTAACGAGATTGAACTAGGTATTGAGATACCGACGATCGAATCTCGGGCAAGTAACATACCGATGACAAAGGGAACTATGTATGTTGTTGTGCGGTTTGACCAATAAAGATCTTCGTACAACATGTAGGAACCAATATGAGCATCTAGGTTCCGCTATTGGTTATTGAACGGAGATGAGTCTCGGTCATTTCTACTTAGTTCTCGAACCCGTAGGGTCCACATGCTTAACGTTCGGTGACGATCGGTATTATGCGTTTATGTGTTTTGATGTACCGAAGGTTGTTCAGTGTCCCGGATATGATCACGGACATGACGTGGAGTCTCAAAATGGTCGAGACATAAAGATCGATATATTGGATGACTATGTTTGGACATCGGAATGGTTCCGGGTGAGTTTGGGCATTTACCGGAGTACCAGGGGGTTACCGAAACCCCCTGAGGAGTATATGGGCCCTAATGGGATTTAGTGGAGAGAGAGAGGGGCAGCCAGGGCAGGCCACGCGCCCCCTCCCCTTGGGTCCGAATTGGACTAGGGAAGGGGGGGCGGCGCCCCCCTTTCCTTCTCCCTCTCTCCTCCTTCCTTCTCTCCTACTCCAATTAGGGAAAGGGGGAATCCTACTCCCGGTGGGAGTAGGACTCCTTCCAGGGCACGCCATAGAGGGCCGGCCCTCCCCCTCTTCCACCCTTTATATCCGGGGGAGGGGGCACCCCATTGACATACAAGTTGACAGTTGTCTTAGCCATGTGCGGTGCCCCCCTCCATAGATTCCACCTCGATCATATTGTTGTAGTGCTTAGGTGAAGCCCTGCGTCGGTAACTTGATCACCACCATCGTAACGTCGTCATGCTGAAGAATCTCTCCCTCGACACTCAGCTGGATCGAGAGTTCGTGGGACGTCACCGAGATGAACGTGTGCAGATCGCCGAGGTGCCGTACTTTCGGTACTAGGATCGGTCGGATCGTGAAGACGTACGACTACATCAACCGCATTGTCATAACGCTTCCGCTTACGGTCTACGAGGGTACGTGGACTACACTCTCCCCTCACATTGCTATGCATCACCATGATAGATCTTTCATGTGCGTAGGAATTTTTTTGAAATTACTGTGTTACCTAACAGAAATAGCTCTACACCGTTTTATACTCGATCTTTGTTGCTGCGATAGCCTTCGATAGTTCGATGGCTGTGTGCTCGGCCTCGTTGACTGCTGAAACAGCCTGCCATAATTTAGCACTCAAATCTGTTTGCTGAATTAGCTTTAAATATATTTCGTTACTTAGATCTACTCGTCCAAATATCTTTCCATAGCTTTAGACATCGACCTAGGTATTTTTTTTCTGGACTTCATAAAAAAGCATATATGTTTTTCCTGTAATATCTAGTAGAAGAACTAATTTGTATGTCTAACAGATGGACAAGACTTGGATAAACTTCTATGGGATGTCGGTCACATATACTAGGTGGGTTCATCGTGGTGAAGCTGTGAACGTTAATGTTACTGACTACATGGAAGGAGCAGATCACCATCCTGATCTGCCTGATGCTTAGGTGGAAGAGGAGGAGGAGGTGGTGGTCGCAGAGCCAGTGAGTTTAACCAACATTGAAACAATGCTACGAAATGCTCGTGCATTTCGTGAACTTTCACTTGCAGAAGAAAAACGGTTGGCCCACATGTTGGAACAATGCAACGTGGCTGTCACCCCAGGAAATAAGCTATCCGTATTCTCAGCTATGGTTAGCTTTCTTCAGGTGAAGACATCTGAGCGGATGACCAACAAATCATTCAATGTGATGTTGGCTGCTTTCCGCAAAGCTTTCCCAGATGCGTCTGAGCTGCCACACACCTACAGTAAAATGAAAAATTTCCTTCGTGCAGTTGGAATTGGATATGATATGATCCATGTTTGTAAGAATAATTGTGTTACATTAGGAAGGATTATGCCAACTTAAGTGAATGCCCGAAATGCAAATCATCAAGATGGAAAGATGGCGATGTTGTGAAGAGGATTCCTCGTAATGTTACGAGACATTTTCCAATTACACCAAGATTGCGAGAGGTTGTTTCATGATCTTTGAAACAAGAGAGGATGTACTGTGGCATTCTAGGAACCAGGAGTACAGAGATCAGAATGTAATGAGCCATCCATCACATGGTAGTGAGTGGAAAAGCTTCAATCAGAAACACAAAAAGGTTGTTGCTGACCCGAGAAACATTAGACTTGGCTTACCTTCAGATGGATTTAACCCATTTGGCCACCAGAGCGCCACATATAGCATGTGGCCAGTGCTTGATATCCCTTACAACATGCCTCCAATTGTCTGCACCAAAGAATCAAACTACATGATGGACTTGCTCATCCCAGGTCCAAAAAGTGCTGGAAAGGATTTTGATTTTTTTCATGGAGCCTCTTGTGGAGGAACTTCAACAGCTACGGAGGGGTGTTCTTACTCGAGACCTATATAGCAGCCCACCAACTGATTTCTTTCTGCGTGTTGTTATAATTTGGTGCATCCATGATTATCCGGCTTTGGGCACTATGTCAGGGCGAACGACACATGGTTACAATGCATGTGTTATTTGTGAGGAATCCTTGTCACGCAATACTTAGCAAGATCTGTTACATTGGACACCGTCATTTCCTTGCCAAGGACAAGTCGCGTCCTACAATATACCGAAGACATGTGTTCAATGCAAAGCATGAAAACCGCGATGCGCCAAAGAGGCTCACCGCCGATGAGTTGCAAGTGGAATTAGAGAAGGTCAGACATATTACACGAAGAAACCATCCTTTTAATGGTAGCGGGAAAAGGAAGCATGGTAGGGCAGAAGAGAGATTACTGTTTACCCGCAGGTCAACTTTGTGGGACTTGGAGTATTGGAAAGATTTGGATCTGCGGCATAATCTTGATGTGATGCACACCGAGAAAATATATGTGACAGCATTGTCGGCACACTTCTTAATATTGAAGGCAAGACGAAAGATACCTTAAAATCTTTGATTGATTTGACACACGTGGGTATCAGAAAGGATTTGCAGGTGGAAGATGAAAATAAACCACGGGATATGGCACCAGCTGTGTACGTCTTGGACAAGGTAAAAAAGAAAAGAATTTTGCGAGGTCCTCTCACATGTGAGATTCCCACATGGATTTGCTTCCAACCCTGAAAGGACAGTCAGTGCCGATGGAAACAAGGTACAAGGGTTGAAAACTCATGACTGCCACGTCCTACTTCAAAGGGTTTTACCTGTTATCCTTAGAGGATTGGGCATACGACTTATCTGAGCGATTCTGAGAGTTGGGACAGTTCTTGAGGGAACTCTGCAGTAGATATATCAAGGTAGATGCTTTGGAGCGTCTTAGAGACAAGATACCAACTATCCTATGCGACCTTGAGAAGATATATCCTCCAGCCTTCTTTGATGTGATGGTGCATTTGGCTGTTCATCTACCTGATGAGGCACTACTTAGAGGTCCAGTACAGTATGGCTGGATGTACCCTATTGAAAGGCAGCTAGGCAGTTTTAACGGCTATGTTAGGAACAGAGCTAGCCCCCCTTAGCAAAGAGGTGGGTGAAGACAATCCCGGGCTCAATGTTTTTGATTATTCTGTGCGAGTTACAGGGAAGAGTCGACAAGAGGACAAACCTAGATTTTTGGACAAAATGGTTTGGTATGTGTTGAATAATTTTCCTGATATACTACCTTATACCAAGTAAGTGCTAAGTACTGCAGCTTATACATCGTAATCTACTAAACTTGCAGCACATTCTTATATATTTAGATGTTTGACGCAATCACTATGTTGTGCAGGATCTACAAAAAGGATTTACTGCCGCAAAATCCAAGAAACATTAACAAACTGGTTGTGACAGGATTTGCGAAATGGCTCAAGAGCCATGTAAGCTTTTGAATTGCACTGTCACTTTTTTTAATATATTGAGTACATATGATGATCAGCTCATCTATTTTCTAACCATAGGTTAAGAAGATGCGGGAGGATGGGCATGCAGTTGATGATGCCCTTTACGCACTAGCAATGGGTCCCGATACTCGGGTAAGACATTATGAATCTTGCGTTGTTGGAGTTGTGAGCTACAACACCCTTGCATGTGACGAAGGCAGGAAGACACAAAACAGTGCCATCATGAGCTAGGATACGTACGACCGAGAGACATTCAATTGAAATGTATGCTAACATAACAGACATTGTTCAGTTGCAGTATATCTCCAGTTTCGAGGATCATCGGTGTGTGGTTCTGTTGCGCTGTCGTTGGTATAACCTGTTTTCTAGGATCGCAAAACCCAGAACTGATGATTATTTCAAATCCATCAATGTCAAGGCGGCGTACCAGACCAACGAGCCTTTTATTTTGGCAAATCAAGCAACACAGATATTTTTCTTGGAAGACACATTTGCACGTAGCGATGACTGGAGAGTATTGCAAAGATTTGAGCAGAGGAATTCGTTTAATGAAGTTGCACAACAAGATGATGCTTACACTGCACCTGATGTACAAGATTCCACAGATGTTCCTAATATATTTGAGAACCATGACGTCAATGACGCTGGCGAAAAGATTGCCTGTCGTGCTGTGGACATACAAGAGTTGATCAAGAAGAAGCCAACGTTCGAGGACATTGAGGATGAAGAAGAAGATGACACTCTAGGGAATTACGATTCAGACTGATACACATGGCGAAGATGTTGACGCTACTGCTGCGGATGATGCTCAACGTCTTCGAATGGGAACAAAGCTGACCCGAGAGGGTCTCTGCTAATTTATTTATTTATTACCAAAAGGGCATGTGCTATTTATTTATTTATGAGAAAAAGGGGATACCCCCCGATTTCTGTTAATAGAAATCATCAGATGTTCACAACACTACGCCCAGCCTGCTACACAGGTTTCATTCATTACTAGTTTCAGCAAAGTGCTCATGTCAAAGCCACTGAATACATCACGAGTGTCACATACACTACAAATAAAGAGGCAATCATCCTACAGAGCACATCGATTTTGCCCATTATCTTCACAACCTCTTTCATCTCCTCATTGTTGTCAAGGCCGTTCAGCAGCTGTCGCTTGGCCATGATCAGAGGAACTGCATCTTTGAACTTCTGCTCTACATCTTCCTCTTCTGATGTTTCTTCAGTTACTTGTCCAACACCCCAACCTGCTGGTATTGGGATTCCTCGGCTAACCAAATAATCAGCGTCGTTGCGTTCCCCCACATCAGCAACATCCCAAAAATACAAATCACACGAATCTTCCCTTTTCTGCATGAATCAAATTGGAAGATCATCAACCAAACTATTAAAAAATCAACAACTGAAAGCAGTACAACAACACTTAAACATATTATTACCCCATGATTCGGGCATTTGTAGAAGACTCGGCCAGGGTTGAGGATTGTGGTTGAGACGCGACGGATGACTCTGCGTGATTTGCAGCAGTGGCACCACACCAACGGCAATGGGGTTGCGATGAGCAACCGGCTGCGTTTTATGTGTCGGTGGGGGTGTGATGAGACCCACAGGCGATGGTACGGGTGGCGACTTGGCGCATATCTGGTTGTTTCCTGCTGAAGAGCAGGTGGACGAGCAGCCAGCGGACATGGTTGTTGCGACCAAAGCTTCTGATGCTAGGCACAGTAAGTAGAGAAGAGGAGTAGCATAGCACCATATATAGTCATAGTCTAGGTTTGGATTCGAACCAGCTATAGGAGCACGTCTCTCTTTTTCCTAAAACTCAGCAACGTCTCTTTACTGGTACACTAGCTTGTTCTCTACGCCATCTCAAGTCTTTGATTTTCTTTCTTTTTTGCGAGGAACGAAGGAGGACAAAATTGAGAGTTCCTGGGCTCGAACCCAAGACCTCTCGGTTCAAAACCAAGGGTGCTAGTCACTTATGTGGTGAACGTTCAATGGGAGGAGAACGGCAGACAAACGCATTTTCCTTGCAGTTTTAGTTGCGACGCAAGATCGAACGTCGCAGTTTCGGAATGTTATCAGGCGAACGAGCCCAGTTTTTCTTTTCTTCCTATATATAAAAAGTATGCTACCTGGTGTCAGCTTAGTCAACAAACGATTGTGCCAACCTTGACCATTGGATTGACATTCAATGTCTGTCGTGTTTCTTCAATCTCTTCTTCCTCCAGCTGCCAAAGCCAAACCAACGCCGGTAGGACCGCCTGCTCCCGCTTCCCACGGCTAGCAGTGTTGTCGCGCATGCGTCGTGGCCACATCGCACCCTAAAACTTTGTGCACCTTCCATGGCTCCTGTTCATTCCCGTCCGAGGCCTCACCATCATCCTCCGCCTTGGTTTTCTCGCCATGGCGCCGCCCTCCGGTGTTGTCAACATGGTCAACAACCGAGAGGAATAAGGGGATGACTGTACATGGTGAGGATGACAGTAGGGACCCAGCAGCGTGCAGTAATTTTGCTTTTTCGGGACGGAGAAGGGTATCAACTACGTTGTTTGGGAGCTGTGGCCCGTCTAGCACATGACCAGCCCAGTTTGTTTTTGTTCTTTCTGAAAATGGCTAGCCCAACTATTTTGTTTTTTGTAGAAAAACCAACGTAGGCCTACTTGTTTTTCTACACCCTGTTGGGCCGGAAATCTTTCAAGATGACGAGGGGTGAATTTTGCCCACAAAATGGGCTATAAGTAATAAGAAATGGGCTATAAGTAATATTAAATGGGCTGTAAAATGAAAAAATACAGCAAACATGCAATTAGTTCTAAAATACTTTTTTCTTTCGGATTTTGATATTTGAAATTTCATCATTTTTGTGCAGGTAAGATTTCATTGGATTTAAATTAAGGTATGTTTAGTTTTTAAATTAATTTCAATCTGGCTAGAAATTTCGGGTTGTATGCTGTTTGGGACATATTTGGAGGCTGACTTGTGGGTCTACTAGGTTGACGTGTACGAAAGGCTTTGTCAACTTAGTCGACAAACGATTCTAGCAGTAGTGACAGTTGGATGTTAGTCCAACGGCCGTGCTGCTTCTTCAATATCTGATCTTCTTGCTCCAGCCGCCCAAACCAATGCCGGTGGGACTGCCTGCTCCCGCCTTCCGTGGCCGGCTGTGCTACTGCACAGGCTGCACCGCCCCACTCTACTCCATTGCTGGGCTGGCCATTCCTCTACTCACCCACACCTCCTGTTATTTTCCGGTGACGGCAGCTGGACCAGTAAACCCTCGTACTCCCCACGCGTGGGCAACCACTGCCGAGTCTTCCCCGGCTCCATGTTGTTCCCTTCCTAGGCCTCGCCGTCGTCCATCGCCCTGGTGCTCTCGGCGCGCCGTGGTCAACATGGTCAACGAACGACATCCATCGGACGTGGACTGTACGTGGAGAGGCTGACAGCTGGGTCCAAGGACGCACACAAGGAAATGCCTCCTTATTACGCGCAAAATAATGATTCGTCCACCTGACATCTGGGACCCACCGGAAGGGCCTCTGTATTTCACGAAAAAAATGTTCCCCTCGCTGACAGGTCGGACCCACCAGCTATATCTTCGCGCGCAAGGAAGTGCCTCCTTATTACACAAAAAAAATGATAACTCCCCCTGCTAGCTGGGACCCAGCATAGTGGGAGCCTGACATGTGGGCCTACTAAGTTGACGGCGACGGAGGGCTTTGTCAACTTAGTCAATATGAACAATTCTAGCTCCAGTGACCGTACGATGTCCATCCAACAGACGTAGTGCTTCTTCAACCTCTGTTCTTCTTGCTCCAGCCGCCCAAATCAGCGCCAGTCGTGCCACCTGCTCCTGCCTCCCAAGGCCGGCTGTGCTGCCGCGGAGGCCTCACTGCCCCTACAACTCCCACCGCTGGCCGGCCCTGCGGCAACGGCAGCCTCACACCGCAGCCGAAGCCGCGTGGGCATCCACTGCCGCGTCTTCCCCGGCTCTGCCTCGTCCCCTTCCTAGGCCTCGCCGTCGTCCACCGCCGTGGTGCTCTCGGTGCGGCGTGGTCAACGTGGTCAAGGAATGATTTCCATCGGAAGAGTACTGTACGTGGAGAGGCTGACAGGTGGGTCCACGGCAGCAGCAAGGAAGCGCTTACTTATTACGCGCAAAATATTTATTCCTCCACCTGACAGCAGGGACCCATAGGACGGGCCACCGTATTTCACAAAAAAAACATTTCCCCCCTGACTGCTGGGACCCACCAACTACATCTTCGCACGCAAGGAAGTACCTGACAGTCGGGACCCACCTGGTCGAAGCGTACATAGCGTTGTCATTGGTCGCGAATGTGTATGTACATACTGGTCGATGTAGAGGCACGCACGTGTCATAGTAGAGGCTAGCACGTAGCATGTACACGTACGTACAGCGGCCAGGGTGCAAGAAAGAAAATACGAGCACGTACGTACATACGGGCGGGGTCTCGAACACCTAATCACGCATACGTACGAGCAGGGCTCGTGTACATGGTTGGGACAGAACGGAGAAACTGCGTCGACGTCGTGTTCATGGGGAGACAACGGAATGCGTCGTGTTCACTGCGAGGCAACGGAACGCGTGCTATTCATCGGGAGCCAACCAGCTTGGACGGAATAGCCGATGGAAACGAGGCCTGGCGTATCGCGGAACGGAGGAAACGGCCTCGTGTTCGATCGACCCCGATCGATACGGGATCATGTTCATCAGGAGGGGTCTGACATACCACAAAACGGAAGAAATGGACCTTCTATGGTCGAAACAGAGTCATGTTGATCGGGAGGGGTGTGGCGTACCGCAAAAAGGAGGACACGGACTTGTGTTGGAGCGCTACAGTCGACACGGGGGTCCTGTTCATCAGGAGGGGTGTGGCGTACCACAAAAAGGGACTCCACGGGATACTGTTCATCTCCACCGTCGACCTCCTCCAGCCTCCACGGGCTACTATTCATCCACCGTCGACCTCCTCTAGCCTCCACCTGTGACTGTTCATCCACTAGCTCCTGCTCATCCAGCCTCCACCGCGCGCACCTCCACCGGCTACTGTTCAACCAGCCCTCTCCACGGGTTCCTGTTCAACCACCTCTCCATGGGCTACTGTTCATCCAGCCCTCCACCGGCTACTGTTCAACCGGCCCTCCACCGGCTACTATTCATCCAGCCCTCCACGGAGTCCTGTTCATCCACCCCTACACGGGGTCATGTTCATCCACCGGCTCGATCGATCGGGGTACTGTTCATCCAACGGCAACGACCTCTACTACCACGGGGTCCTGTTCAGCCAACCCCCACCAGGAACTGTTCATCCAAACCACCCAACAACGCTCACTGTTCATCTAGAGGCAGCATCGACCGGCTTCAGTTAGAAGCAATAGCGAAGGAATCACCCGGGTTCAGTTAACAGCAAGGGATCGATCGATCGCTCGGGTTCAGTAACGCGTAGTCTAAAATGCAATCGCTCGGGTTCAGTTAGAGCCCAACGCCTCGCTCAGGTTCAGTTAGAGTGCAATGCCTCGCATACACGCGCGTACGTATGAGAGAAACGCGCATCGCTCGGCCCCCGACCACCCACCGTAACCGGGAACTCCCCGATATTTTCCTCGCCCTCGCTTCTACCATAGTTTTTTCCGTCATGGACGGCCCAAAGAATGTCATGCAGCTGCGTCTCCGTCCCGCCCAGGATGAAAAGCCCATTTTCTGTCATGTTTTTTTGTCATAGAAGTAGGAGCCCACCACATCTATGATGATACCGGGTTTTGTCACAATTATCGTCATAGAAGTGTCATAAATATGACACAAAAAATTTCATTCGGCCCAAAATGTCACGGATGTGTCCTTTTTTTGTAGTGGCAGCAGCGGCAGCCACCGTATTGCAGTTGTCTAGCTCATCGGTAGGCTCCTCCTCCTCTTCCTCTTACTGAGCACACTCGGCAGAGGAGAGGCTGCTGGAAGTAGTAAAAGCCCCTCCGTAGTAGTAGTATTTAGGGACTTTTTTCAGTTCATCTAACTATAGATGTGGTGGGACTATACAACGTACTTAAACTTAGCTAGTATATATAGTTGAACTAGCGATTTCAATACGCTGTTGGCAACAATTGGGGAAAAGTTTGGTCGGTTCAACTGTCGAGTTGAACTGTTTGTATAAATTAAGTACGACTGCTTAATCTATGAATGAAATCTATGCTTACTTACTGAATTTTAGTTGCGAAATAAGATAGTGCTAGCGATTTTTAGCTGCATATTTTGACAAATCGCAGTGTTACAAGGATTGACAAATGGCAATTTTACTAGATCAACAAATGTTAATCTTTCCAGTTTGACAAATGACAGTATACCCAATATGATAGATGCAAATCTTACCAAATTGTCCGTACGTGGTTGCACACGGGTCATCCGAAAAAACCGTTTGTGTTGAAGGGAGGTACAAATCCTGCTTGCCAAATTTTCTCTTGTCTTGGCACCGAAGTCTTGCTTTGCATACATTATTCAATTTGAATCGTTTGCGTTGAAGAGATGCACAAATCCTAAGAAGTGAATTTTCCCTTGGCTTACTGTAGAAGACCATAGCTCTCACTTTGCATACATGTGTTCTATCTAAAACGTTTGCGATGAAGAGCTGCACAAATCCTACTCGGTACATTTTCCCTTGGCTTACTTGGGAAGCTATCAGTTTACAGACGGGTGTTCTATCTAAAATGTTTGCGATGTTAGAGTGGCAGCTATTTGTTTCAAAATGCCTTTGTTGACTTTTATTCGAGTGTGCCTTCTCTCGAAATGGACACGAAAATTACCATAGCATGTCGGGAGCCATTCCATGATAGCATGCCAAGTTTCATGAATTTCAGGCGAGTTTTGGATTTACTAGAATTTAAAAACAAAGTATCTCAACGTTTTTCCGGCAATCAATAGTGCCCTGGTGTTTGAAATTCATTGCCATTTCTTGCATGGGACCTAAGCATGCACCCAAGGACACATATTTGATTTTTCAACCAATTTATATGCACTGGAGCATGTGCATGTAGTTCAAATTTGAATTATGCACATAAAATGCCTAGAAAACCCAGTTAATGTATAAAAATATCCAACCGAAACCCGAAAAGTTCAAAAATTTAATACAACACTCTTGTTGTTCAATGTAGATACTAGAATTTTTTTGAAAGCAATAACAGGCAACGGGTATTGTTTCGTCCCCAAAGGTGGGACGTTCCCTACCGAAACCATAAGGCTTGTTGTGAAAAGCTCTGGTTTGTAAGAATCTTATACCCAAACTTGCCCCAAATGGGACAAAAAAATTACCACGGCATGTCAAGTGCCATTCCATGATAGCATGCCAAGTTTCATGAATTTCAGATGAGTTTTGGATTTACTGGAATTTAAAAACCAGGTATCTCAATGTTTGCGGGCGAGTGACAGTGGCAGGGTGTTTGACATTCATTCCCATTTCTTACATGGGACCTAAGCATGCAACCAAGGACACATATTTGATTTTTCAACTAATTTATATGCACTGGAGCATGTGCATGTAGTTCAAATTTGAATTATGCACATAAAATGCCTAGAAAACCCAGTTAATGTATAAAAATGTCCTAATGAACCCCAAAAAATTCCAAAATTTAACACAACACTCATTTGTTCTATGTTGACACTAGAAATTTTTTGAAAGCAATAATAGGCAACGGGTATTGTTTCGTCCCCAAAGGTGGCACGTTCCCTACCGAAACCATCAGACTTGTTGTGAGAAGCTCTGGTTTGTGAGAAGCTTATACCCAAACCTGCCCCAAATGGGACAAAAAATTTACCACGACATGTTGATGCCACTCCATGATACCATGCCAAGTTTCATGAATTTCAGACGAGTTTTCGATTTAGTAGAATTTAAAAATCAGGTATCTCAATGTTTGCGTCCGAGTGACGGTGGCAGGGTGTTGACATTCTATTCTCATTTCTTGCATGGGACCTAAGCATGCAACCAATGGCACGGATTTCAATATTCAACCAATTTATATGCATTAGAGCATGTGCATGTAGTTCAAATTTAAATTATGCACATAAATGCATTGAAAACTCAATTAATGCATAAAAATGTCCAAACGAACCCCGAAAAATTCCAAAATTTAACACAACACTCCAGTTGTTCTATGTTGACACTAGAGAAAAAAACAGAAATCAAGAAGAGGCAATGGATATCGTTTCGTCCAGAAAGGTGAAACGTTCCTTACCGTAACCATGAGGCTTGTTGCGAGAAGCTCTGGTTTGTGACAAGCTTATACCCCGATTTGCCTCAAATGGGAAAATATTTTTACCACTGCATGTTGATGTCGTTCCATGATAGCATGTCAAGTTTCATGAATTTCAGACAAGTTTTCGATTTACTAGAATTTTAAAACCATGTATCTCAATGTTAGCGGTCGAGCGACGGTGGCAAAGGTGTTTAACATTCATTCCCATTTCTTGCATGGGACCTAAGGTTGCAACTGAAGGAAATATGCCCTAGAGGCAATAATAAAGTTATTATTTATTTCCTTATTTCATGATAAACATTTATTATTCATGCTAGAATTGTATTAACCGGAAACATAATACATGTGTGAATACATAGACAAACAGAGTGTCACTAGTATGCCTCTACCTGACTAGCTCGTTTATCAAAGATGGTTAAGTTTCCTAACCATAGACATGAGTTGTCATTTGATAAACGGGATCACATTATTAGGAGAATAATGTGATTTACTTGACCCATTCCGTTAGCATAGCACTTGATCGTTTTTAGTTTACTGCTATTGCTTTCCTCTTGACTTATACATGTTCCTATGACTATGAGATTATGCAACTCCTGATTACCGGAGGAACACTTTTTGTGCTACCAAACGTCATAATGTAACTGAGTGATTATAAAGGTGCTCTACAGGTGTCTCCGATGGTACTTGTTGAGTTGGCATAGATCGAGATTAGGATTTGTCACTCCGATTGTCGGAGAGGTATCTCTGGGCCCTCTCGGTAATGCACATCACTATAAGCCTTGCAAGCAATGTGACTAATGAGTTAGTTGCGGGATGATGCATTACGAAACGAGTAAAGAGACTTGCCGGTAACGAGATTGAGCTAGGTATAAGGATACCAACGATCAAATCTCGGGAAAGTAACATAGTGATGACAAAGGGAACAACATATGTTGCGGTTTGACCGATAAAGATCTTCATAGAATATGTAGGAACCAATATGAGCATCCAGGTTCCGCCATTGGTTATACACCGGAGACGTGTCTCGGTCATGTCTACATAGTTCTCGAACCCGTAGGGTCCGCACGCTTAACGTTCGGTGACGATTTGTATTATGAGTTTATGTGATTTGATGTACCGAAGGTAGTTCGGAGTCCTGGATGTGATCACGGACATGACGAGGAGTCTTGAAATGGTCGAGACGTAAAGATTGATATATTGGACGGCTATATTCGGACACCGGAAGTGTTCCGGGTGGATTTGGATAAAACCGGAGTGCCGGAGGGGTTACCAGAACCCCCCGGGGAAGTATTGGGCCTTAGTCGGCCTGAGGGGAGAGAGCAGGCAGCAGCCTAGGAGGTGGCGCGCTCGATCATATAGTAGCTGTGCTTAGGCGAAGCCCTGCGTCTGTAGCAACATCATCACCGTCATCTCGCCGTGGTGCTGACGGAACTCTCCCGCGAAGCTCTGCTAGATCGGAGTTCATGGGACGTCATCGAGCTGAACGTGTGCTGAACTCGGAGGTGCCGTGCGTTCGGTACTTGGATCGGTCGGATCGTCAAGGCGTACGACTACATCAACCGCGTTCTAATAACAATTCCGCTTACGGTCTACGAGGGTACGTGGACAACACTCTCCCCTCTCGTTGCTATGCATCACCATGATCTTGCGTGTGCGTAGGAACTTTTTTGAAATTACTACGTTCCCCAACAGTGGCATCCGAGCCAGGTTTATGTGTAGATGTTATATGCACGAGTAGAACACAAGTGAGTTGTGGGTGATACAAGTCATACTGCTTACTAGCATGTCATACTTTGATTCGGGCAAGATTCTTTGGATGAAGCGGGCGGACCGACAATACGATACGCCACGCCGAGACTGGTTCTACAGACGTGCTTCGCACACAGGTGGCTGGCTGGTGTCAGTTTCTCCAACTTTAGTTGAATCGAGTATGGCTACGCCCGGTCCTTGTGAAGGTTAAAACATCACTAATTTGACGAAATATCGTTGTGGTTTTGATGCGTAGGTAAGAACGGTTCTTGCTCAGCCCGTAGCAGCCATGTAAAACTTGCAACAACAAAGTAGAGGACGTCTAACTTGTTTTTGCAGGCATGTTGTGATATGATATGGTCAAGACATGCTGCTAAATTTTATTATATGAGATGATCATATTTTGTAACCGAGTTATCGGCAACTGGTGGGATACATATGGTTGTCGCTTTATTGTATGCAATGCAATCGCCCTGTAATTGCTTTACTTTATCACTAAGCGGTTGCGATAGTCGTAGAAGCAATAGTTGGCGAGTTGACAACGATGCTACGATGGAGATCAAGGTGTCATGCCGGTGACAATGGTGATCATGACGGTGCTTTGGAGATGGAGATCAAAGGCACAAGATGATGATGGCCATATCATATCACTTATATTGATTGCATGTGATGTTTATCTTTTATGCATCTTATTTTTCTTTGATCGACGGTAGCATTATAAGATGATCTCTCACTAAATTTCAAGGTACAAGTGTTCTCCCTGAGTATGCACCGTTGCCAAAGTTCTTCGTGCCGAGACACCACATGATGATTGGGTGTGATAAGATCTACGTTCATATACAACGGGTGCAAGCCAGTTTTGCACGCGGAGAAATACTCGGGTTAAACTTGACGAGCCTAGCATATGCAGATATGGCCTCGGAACACTGAGACCAAAAGGTTGAGCGTGAATCATATAGTAGATATGATCAACATAGTGATGTTCACCATTGAAAACTACTCCATCTCACGTGATGATCGGACATGGTTTAGTTGATATGGATCACGTGATCACTTAGATGATTAGAGGGATGTCTATCTAAGTGGGAGTTCTTAAGTAATTTGATTAATTGAACTTTAATTTATCATGAACTTAGTACCTGATAGTATTTTGCATGTCTATGTTGTTGTCGATAGATGGCCTGTCCTATTGTTCCGTTGAATTTTAATGCGTTCCTTGAGAAAGCAAAGTTGAAAGATGATGGTACCAATTACACGGACTGGGTCCATAACTTGAGGATTATCCTCATTGCTGCACGGAAGAATTATGTCCTGGAAGCACCACTGGGTGCCAAACCGCAACGCCACATGTTATGAATGTCTGGCAGAGCAAAGCTGATGAATACTCGATAGTTCAGTGTGTGTGACGCCCCCGATTCAATCGTACACTAATCATGCATGCAAATGTGTACGATCAAGATCAGGGACTCACGGGAAGATATCACAACACAACTCTAAAACATAAATAAGTCATACAAGCATCATAATACAAGCCAGGGGCCTCGAGGGCTCGAATACAAGTGCTCGATCATAGACGAGTCTGCGGAAGCAACAATATCTGAGTACAGACATAAGTTAAACAAGTTGACATAAGATGGCTAGCACAAACTGGGATACAGATCGAAAGCGGCGCAGGCCTCCTGCCTGGGATCCTCCTAAACTACTCACAGTCGTCGTGGGCTGCTGCGTAGTAGTAGGCACCTCCGGTGTAGTAGTCGCCATCGACGGTGGCGTCGCTCTGGGCTCCATCGTCTGCTGCGCAATCGGGTAGAGATAGGGAAAAGGGGAACAAGGCAACCGTGAGTACTCATCCAAAGTACTTCGCAAGCAAGGAGCTACACTACATATGCATGGATATATGTGTAAAGGGCCATATCGGTGGACCGAACTGCAGAATGCCGTAATAAGAGGGGGATAGCTAGTCTTATCGAAGACTACGCTCGGTCACCTCCGTCTTGCAACAGGTAGCAGAGGGTAGGTTGACGTCCTCCAAGTAGCATCACATAGCATAATCCTACCCGGCGATCCCCTCCTCGTATCCCTGAGAGAGAGCGACCACCGGTTGTATCTAGCACTTGGAAGGGTGTGTTTTATTAAGTATCCGGTTCTAGTTGTCATAAGGTCAAGGTACAACTCCAAGTCGTCCTGTTACCGAAGATCACGGCTATTCGAATAGATTAACTTCCCTGCAGGGTGCACCACATAACCCAACACGCTTGATCCCATTTGGCGGACACACTTTCCTCGGGTCATGCCCGCCGCGGAAGATCAACACGTCGCGCCCCACCTAGGCGCAACAGAGAGGCCAGACGCCGGTCTAAACCTAAGCGCACAGGGTCCGGGCCCATCGCCGAATGCACACCTGCGACGTTATGCACGTGGCGAAAGCGTAACTACCCCCTTAATACAAGAGCAGGCTTACGTTCCAATCCGGCGCGCGCCACTCAGTCGCTGGCGTCACGAAGTGCTTCGGCTGATACCACGACGCCGAGTGCCCATATCTTTCCCACGTAGTTGGTTAGTGCGTATAGGCTCATAGCCAACTCAGATCAAATACCAAGATCTCGTTAAGCATGTTAAGTATCCATGAGCGCCCGAGCAGGGGCCAGGCCCACGTCTCTCCTAGGCGGTCTCAACCTGCCCTGTCGCTCCGCCACAAAGATCCACTCGCGGGTGCTCCACCAGCCGACCCGACTTTAGTCTCCACATGTATCATGTATAAAGTATATAGTATATACCCGTGATCACCTCCCGAGTGATCACGGCCCGATAGTATAGCACAGCAGACGGACAAGAATGTAGGGCCACAGATGAAAATACTAGCATCCTATACTAAACAAGTAGGATAACAGGTAAAGGTAACAACAGTAGTAACAAGGACAGGCTATGCATCAGGATAGGTATAACGGAAAGCAAGAACATGCTACACTACTCTAATGCAAGCGGTATAGAGTAGAATAGGCAATATCTGGTGATCAAGGGGGGCTTGCCTGGTTGCTCTGGCAAGAGAGAGGGTCGTCAACCGTAGTCGAATCGGGCAGCGGCTTGCCGGTCTCGTAGTCGATCGGAGAGGAGAGGGGGGAAGAAACAATAAATATAATGCAAACATAAGCATGACGGTGCATGACAAGAAAATGCGCGGTGCTAGGTGTGCCCTAACGCGGTAGGAGGTGATACCGACGAAGGGGGAAAACATCCGGGAAAGTATTCCCGGTGTTTCGCGTTTTCGGGAAGAGGAGCCGGAGGGGGAAAGTTGCGAGTTCGATAGGTTAGGGGTGTATGGCGGACGAACGGACTGCGTATCCGGATTCGTCTCGTCGTTCTGAGCAACTTTCATGTTGAAAATATTTTAATCCGAGTTACGGATTAAAAGATATGATTTTCTAAAGATTTTATTAATTTCTGGAATTTAATTAATTATTTAAATCCAACATTATCCAGAATAGTAAATGATGACGTCGGCATGACATCGGTGTGATGTCAAGCAGTCAACGTTGACCATTGACCTGGTCAACTGACGTGTGGGTCCAGGGGGACCCACCTGTCATTCTCTATGATTAACTAAAACAGATTAATTAGCTTAATTAGTGATTAGGTTAATCTAATCAGGATTCATTAACTTAATTAATGAATGAATTAATTAATTAATATTTTAAATATTTTAGTTATTATTTATTTATTTATTTAATATATATATTTTAATTCCTTTTTTTAATGTTCCAGGGGCTGGGCCCCACTTGCCATACTCCAAGGGGCCCCAGTTGCCAGTGGCACATAGGCCACTGGAGCGTGCTTAACGGCGCTTGAAGGCGCCGCCTCGAACTGCACGGGCGAGGGGAAGCACCGGGCAAGGCAAGGCGGGGTTGTGGGGGTTCAGGGAGGAGGAGGCGAGGAGGCCGGCACACGGGCGAGAGGAACGGCGCCCGGCCAGAATGGGCGAGGGCGCTGGGCGCCGGGCGGACCAGTGACGGCGCATCGATGCCGGAGAGCGGGGCCGGGCGGCACGAGGCCGGAGGGCGAGCGGGCAACGGTGGTGGCCGGCGGCGTGGCTGAGTCTCGGCTGGCAGCCGACCAGGCGAGGCGAAGAGAGGAGGGGAGGAGGAGGAGGACGGGGTCCTCACCGAGGGAGCGTGGGCACGGGCAGCGGGCTCGGGGGAGGTTGGGAGGACCGGCAAGGAGGAGGAGGCGCGTGGAGCTCCGGGCGGCGGATCGGTCCGGCGAGTCGGGAGGGGACGAGGAGGCCACGGGCGAGGTCGAGGTCGGCAGGTGTCAGCTCGGCGATGTGCGGTGGTGGAGTCAGGCGGATCCTCGATCCAGATCGAGAGGAGGCAGAGGGGACGGAGGAGGAGCCTGTCCGGGCGGGCATCGCCGAGGGAGAGGAGGGGCACGGAGGAGTCCGGGAGGGCGGGGCCGTGGCTTGGTGGCGGGCAACGACATCGGTGAAAAAGGGGGGTCGGGGCCCTCCGCCGATCCAGACGGGAAGGGGAGAGAGGCGTCTTGGGAGGGAGCGAGTGGGGCGAGTGGGTCGCGGCTAGGGTTCGGCCGAGTCGCGGAGTGGGGGTTATCACGGGCGAGTGGGCGGCTGAGGGCCGATGCTTTCTTTGGGCCGAGGCCAGTGGGGGTTGCTCCTTTTTTTCACCTTTTCTTTTTGTTTATTTCCTTTTCTGTTTTATTTCATTTAAAAGTATTTAGGCATTTTATAAAAATGTGTTTTACGTACTATAATTACCTATGCCATTTTGGCACAGCCTAACATTTTAGTCTAATATTTTGAAAACTTTTGTCGATTGATTGATTTAGGATTTAAATTTGAAACGGTTTCGAATTAACCCGAGATTAATTCCAGTGACAGAGGTGATGTGTCATCATTAGTAGGGGATTACTGTAGCTTGATTATCCGGGCGTCACAGTGTGCCATGCTTTACGGCTTAGAACCGGGACTTCAACGATAACGTCATGGAGCATATGAGATGTTCCAGGAGTTGAAGTTAATATTTCAAGCAAATACCCAGATTGAGAGATATGAAGTCTCCAATAAGTTCTACAGCTGCAAGATGGAGGAGAATAGTTCACAAGGTGAACATATACTCAAAATGTGCGGGTATAACAATCACTTGATTCAACTGGGAGTTAATATTCAGGATGATAGTGTCATTAACAGAATTCTTCAATCACTGCCACCAAGCTACAAAAGCTTCATGATGAACTATAACATGCAAGGGATGGATAAGACAATTCCCGAGTACTTCGCGATGCTAAAGGTTGCGGAGGTAGAAATCAAGAAGGAGCATCATGTGTTGATGGTCAACAAGACCACCAGTTTCAAGAAAAAGGGTAAAGCGAAGAAGAAGGAGAACTTCAACAATAACGGCAAACAAGTTGCTGCTCAGGAGAAGAAACCCAAGTCTGGACCTAAGCCTGAAACTGAGTGCTTCTTCTGCAAAGGAACTGGCCACTGGAAGCGGAACTGCCCCAAGTATTTGACGGATAAGAAGGATGGCAAGATGAACAAAGGTATATATGATATACATGTTATTGATGTGTACCTTACTAAAGCTCGCAGTAGCACCTGGGTATTTGATACTGCTTCTGTTGCTAATATTTGCAACTCGAAACAGGGACTACGGATTAAGCAAACATTGGCTAAGGACGAGGTGACGATGCGCGTGGGAAATGGTTCCAAAGTCGATGTGATCGCCGTCGTCACACTACCTCTACATCTACCTGCGGGATTGGTTTTAGACCTAAATAATTGTTATTTGGTGCCACCGTTGAGCATGAACATTATATCTGGATCTTGTTTGATGCGAGACGGTTATTCATTTAAATCTAAGAATAATGGTTGTTCTATTTATATTAGTAATATCTTTTATGGTCATGCACCCTTGAAGAGTGGTCTATTTTTGATGAATCTCGATAGTAGTAATACACATATTCATAATGTTGAAGCCAAAAGATGAAGAGTTAATAATGATAGTGCAACTTATTTGTGGCACTGCCGTTTAGGTCATATTGGTGTAAAGCGCATGAAGAAACTCCATTCCGATGGACTTTTGGAATCACTTGATTATGAATCACTTCGTACTTGCGAACCATGTCTGATGGGCAAGATGACTAAAACGCAGTTCTCCGGAACAATGGAGCGAGCAACAGATTTGTTGGAAATCATACATACTGATGTATGTGGTCCGAAGAATGTTGAGGCTCGCGGCGGGTATCGTTATTTTCTTACCTTCACCGATGATTTGAGCAGATATGGGTATATCTACTTGATGAACATAAGTCTGAAACATTTGAAAAGTTCAAAGAATTTCAGAGTGAAGTGGAAAATCATCGTAACAAGAAAATAAAGTTTCTACGGTCTGATCGTGGAGGAGAATATTTGAGTTACGAGTTTGGTCTTCATTTGAAACAATGCGGAATAGTTTTGCAACTCATGCCACCGGAACACCACAAATAATAGTGTGTCCGAACGTCGTAATCGTACTTTACTAGATATGGTGCGATCTATGATGTCTCTTATTGATTTACCACTATCGTTTTGGGGTTATGCTTTAGAGATGGCTGCATTCACGTTAAATAGGGCACCATCTAAATCCGTTGAGACGACGCCTTATGAACTACGGTTTGGCAAGAAACCAAAGTTGTCGTTTCTTAAAGTTTGGGGCTGCGATGCTTATGTGAAAAAGCTTCAACCTGATAAGCTCGAACCCAAATCGGAGAAATGTGTCTTCATAGGATACCCAAAGGAGACTATTGGGTACACCTTCTATCATAGATCCGAAGGCAAGACATTCGTTGCTAAGAATGGATCCTTTCTATAGAAGGAGTTTCTCTCGAAAGAAGTGAGTGGGAGGAAAGTAGAACTTGATGAGGTAACTGTACCCGCTCCCTTATTGGAGAGTAGTTCATCACAAAAATCGGTTCCTGTGAGCTACACCAATTAGTGAGGAAGCTAATGATGATGATCATGAAACTTCAGATCAAGTTACTACCAAACCTCGTAGGTCAACCAGAGTAAGATCCGCACGAGAGTGGTACGGTAATCCTGTTCTGGAGGTCATGTTACTTGACGATGACGAACCTATGAACTATGAGGAAGCGATGATGATCCCAGATTCCGCAAAATGGCTTGAGGCCATGAAATCTGAGATAGGATCCATGTATGAGAACAAAGTGTGGACTTTGGTTGACTTGCCCCATGACCGGCAAGCCATAGAAAATAATTTGATCTTCAAGAAGAAGACTAACACTGGCGGTAATGTTACTGTCTACAAAGCTCGACTTGTTGCGAAAGGTTTTCGACAAGTTCAAGGAGTTGACTATGACGAGACCTTCTCACCCGTAGCGATGCTTAAGTCTGTCCGAATCATGTTAGCAATTGCTGCATTTATGATTATGAAATTTGGCAAATGGATGTAAAGACTGCGCTCCTGAATGGATTTCTGGAAGAAGAGTTGTATATGATGCAACCTGAAGGTTTTATCGATCCAAAGGATGCTAACAAAGTGTGCAAGCTCTAGCGATCCATCTATCGACTGGTGCAAGCATCTCGGAGTTGGAATAAATGTTTTGATAGTGTGATCAAAGCATATGGTTTTATACAGACTTTTGGAGAAGCCTGTATTTACAAGAAAGTGAGTGGGAGCTCTGTAGCATTTATAATATTATATGTGGATGAAATATTGCTGATTGGAAATGATATAGAATTTCTGGATAGAATAAAAGTTTTTCAATGAAAGAGCTCTGTGAAGCTGCTTATATATTGGGCATCAAGATCTATAGAGACAGATCTAGATGCTTAATTGGACTTTCACAAAGCACATACCTTGATAAAGTTTTGAAGAAGTTCAAAATGGATCAAGCAAAGAAAGGGTTCTTGCCTGTGTTACAAGGTGTGAAGTTGAGTCAGACTCAATGCCCGACCAACTGCAGAAGATAGAGAGAAAATGAAAGATGTTCCTATGCTTCAGCCATAGGCTCTATCATGTATGCATTGCTTGTGTACCAGACCTTGCTATTAGCTTAGCAGGAGGTACCAAACTAATCCAGAGTGGATCCTTTGGACAGCGGTCAAGAACATCTGAAATACGAAAAGGACTAAGGATATGTTTCTCGTTTATGGTGGTGACAAAGAGCTCGTCGTAAATGGTTACGTCGATGCAAGCTTTGACACTGATCCGGACGATTCTAAATTGCAAACCGGATACGTGTTTTTATTGAACGACGGAGCTGTCAGTTGGTGCAGTTCTAAGCAAAGCGTCGTGGAGGGATCTACGTGTGAAGCGGAGTACATAGCTGCTTCAGAAGCAGCAAATGAAGGAGTTCATATCCGATCTAGATGTCATACCTAGTGCATCTGGTCCAATGAAAATCTTTTGTGACAATACTGGTGCAATTGCCTTGGCAAAGGAATCCAGATTTCACAAGAGAACCAAGCACATCAAGAGAAGCTTCAATTCCATCCGCGAACAAGTCCAGGTGGGAGAAACAGATATTTGCAAGATACATACAGATCTGAATGTTGCAGACCCGTTGACTAAGCCTCTCTCATGAGCAAAACATGATCATCACCAAGGCTCCATGGGTGTTAGAATGATTACTGTGTAATCTAGATTATTGACTCTAGTGCAAGTGGGAGACTGAAGGAAATATGCCCTAGAGGCAATAATAAAGTTATTATTTATTTCCTTATTTCGTGATAAATGTTTATTATTCATGCTATAATTGTATTAACCGGAAACATAATACATGTGTGAATACATAGACAAACAGAGTGTCACTAGTATGCCTCTACTTGACTAGCTCGTTTATCAAAGATGGTTAAGGTTCCTAACCATAGACATGAGTCGTCATTTTATAAACGGGATCACATTATTAGGAGAATAATTTGATTGACTTGACCCATTCCGTTAGCTTAGCACTTGATCGTTGTTAGTTTACTACTATTGCTTTCTTCATGACTTATACATGTTCCTATGACTATGAGATTATGCAACTCCTGATTACCGGAGGAACACTTTGTGTGCTACCAAACGTCACAACGTAACTGGGTGATTATAAAGGTGCTCTATAGGTGTCTCCGATGGTACTTGTTGAGTTGGCATAGATCGAGATTAGGATTTGTCACTCCGATTGTCGGAGAGGTATCTCTCGGCCCTCTCGATAATGCACATCACTATAAGCCTTGCAAGCAATGTGACTAATGAGTTAGTTGCGGGATGATGCATTACGGAACGAGTAAAGAGACTTGCCGGTAACTGGATTGAGCTAGGTATAAGGATACCAATGATCAAATATCGGGCAAGTAACATACTGATGACAAAGGGAACAACGTATGTTGTTATGCGGTTTGACCGATAAAGATCTTCGTAGAATATGTAGGAACCAATATGAGCTTCTAGGTTCCGCTATTGGTTATTGACCAGAGGCGTGTCTCGGTCATGTCTACATAGTTCTCGAACCCGTAGGGTCAGCACGCTTAACGTTCCGTGACGATCGACATTATGAGTTTATGTGATTTGATGTACCGAAGGTAGTTTGGAGTCCCGAATGTGATCATGGACATGACAAGGAGTCTTGAAAAATGGTAGAGACATAAAGATTGATATATTGGACGGCTATATTCGGACACCAGAAGTGTTCCGGGTGGTTTCGGATAAAATCGGAACCCCCCGGGGAAGTATTGGGCCTTAGTGGGCCTGAGGGGAGAGAGAGGGCAGCAGCCCAGGAGGTGGCGCGCCCCCTCCCATGAGGAGTCCGAATTGGACTAGGGGAGGGCGGCGCGGCCCCTCTTTCCCTCTCCCTCTCCCAAGGGCCGGCCGGCCTCCCCCCTTGCTCCTTTATATACGGGGGCGGGGGGGCACCCTAGAACACACAAGTTGATTGTTCCAAGCCATGTGCGGTGCCCCCCTCCACCATAATCCACCTAGATCATATCGTAGCGGTGCTTAGGCGGAGCCCTGCGCCGGTAGCAACATCATCACCGTCATCAAGCCGTCGTGCTGACGGAACTCTCCCGCGAAGCTCTGCTGGATCGGAGTTCGTGGGACGTCGTCGAGCTGAACGTGTGCTAAACTCGGAGGTGCCATGCGTTTGGTACTTGGATCGGTCGGATCGTGAAGACGTATGACTACATCAACCGCGTTCTAATAACGCTTCTGCTTACGGTCTACGAGGGTACGTGGACAACACTCTCCCCTCTCGTTGCTATGCATCACCATGATCTTGCGTGTGCGTAGGATTTTTTTTTGAAATTACTACGTTCCCCAACCGCAACCAAGGACACACATTTGATTTTTCAACCTGTTTATATGCACTGGAGCATGTGGATGTAGTTCAAATTTGAATTATGCACATGGATGCATAGAAAACTCAGTTAATGTATAAAAATGTCCACACGAACCCCAAAAAATTGCACAACACTCCTGTTGTTCTAGGTTGACACGAGAAATTTTTTCAAAAGTAAGAAGAGGTAAAAGATATCGTTTCATCCCCCAAGGTGGCACGTTCCCTACCGAAACCATCATGCTTGTTGTGAGAGAAGCTCTGGTTTGCGAGAAGCTTATACCATAACCTGCCCCAAATGGGACAATATTTTTTTACCCCAACATGTTGATGCCGTTCCATGATAGCATGCCAAGGTTCATGAATTTCAGACAAGTTTTGTATTTACTAGAATTACAAAAGCAGGCACCTCATCGTTTGCCGGAGAGCCACGGTGCCGTGGTGTTTGAAAATAATCCCCATTTCTTGAATGGGACGTAAGCATCAATCCATGGACACATATACCATTTTACAACCCATTTTGGTGAACCGGAGCGTGTAAATGTAGTTTAATTTTGAATTGTGCACCTGAAATGCATAGAAAACCAAGTTATTGTAAAAAAAATGTCCAAAGGAACCGTGAATAATTCTAATTTTTTGACGACACACCTATAGTTGCATGTTCACTGCAGATAGAAGTTCTAACAATTCAAACACCATCCTTTGCAGCTGTGACCTCATTATGTAATTCAAATCAAGACGAAAAATTAAGTAGATCGCACACAGTTTATTATGACCAACCGTGTGAGATGCAGTACAAAATATCCTGGTGAACCGTGAGTGTATAGTACGCATACAGCTTACGCGAGAAGGTTCGTCGGCTACAGCATGGGTGTGTTGTAGTCTCCTTTGTGTACCCAAATTATACAATGACGTGGATGAGCACTGTATCCAGGGAAATTGGAACCAAAAATTTTGACGTTCAAACTCATCACACGCGAGTTAAGCTATTTGAATCGTTTGTGATGTTCACATATCGTACACAGTTCTGAATAAGGGACCGTGTCTGATGTTACTTTGCGCGCCAATTTTTTCGCTAAGCCGATTCAAAATTTTCGGCTTCCGCGGAAATATCTACCTCCCCGCCCCTCCCCCTTACCAAAAGCCACATTTCCCCTATTTCCTCCTTCCCTTCCAAGTTGAAACCTTCACTCCCTGCTTGCAGCGCCGCCCCCTCGCCGGCGACCCTCCTTCACGCTGCTCGGCCTCGTCTATCCAGGCAGGTAATCCACACCAGACTCCCATCCTCCTCCTCCTTCCACATCCCACATGCCCTGACCGTCGGCGCGACACCTTCCACCCAAATCACCGAACCCTCCACCAAATAAGCGCCGCCCTAAGCCATGGTGCAGACAGTATAGCCAGGAGCTCAAGGAGCATTTGGCAATGGAGAAGCAAATCGTGGCCGCACGCGCGGATGAGGTCGCGATGGCTGTCATTCGTGCCGACCCCCAGATCTTGGAGCAGGACCTCGCCATCGAGGCCACCGTCGACGCCACGCGCACCAACACCGTGACGCGGTTGGCTGCTTTAAACGACAGATCATGGCGTTTTCTTGAGGCCACCCTCGGTGCCTTCGACGAAGACTACGAGGTGTTTTCTCAGCGTGCACGTGCTTACCTCAAATCGAGAGCCAGCAGGTTGGTGCCCGGAGCGGCTTAGGCAACTCACCACTATGACGAGGGCGCCCACAATGCAGAGCCCTCGCCCTCTTCCATGTCCAAGGAGCCAATCGTTATTGATATCTCCGACAATGAGGAGTAGCTTGTCTTATTAGCTCACTATAAGGACTCATGTTTAGTTTGCTAGCTACTGCCTTTCCTTAAAAAATTCTAGTGAATTGCGCTATCTACTTTTACCATGCAATCTGTTGCTCTAGTGTATATGTTCTATATGTCATGCAATGTGGTGCTCACTTGTTAATTGTTTGGTTAATTAGTTGTCATGTTCAGTTAACTGTGTGGTTCAATTCTGCAAATGTGATGTTCAATTCTTCAGGGTGCAATTTTGTATTGTCTTCCATGTGAGAAATAAATCGCATTTTTCTTTACAAAATACATGAGCTATATTTCCAAGTTGTCAAGCATGCTCGGTTTGGTTAACTGTTTGATCTTCTAGTATGTTATACAATGTGCAATGTGGTGCTCAGTTAACGTTTGCTTCATTTGTTGTGGTGTTTAGTTAAATGTTTGGTTTCATTCTGTAATGCGATGTTCAATAGTTGTGGGTGCATTCTGTTATTGTATACCATGTGAGAAATAAATCAAATTTGGCTGTACTAAATACATGAGAAACAATTACAATTGCTATATATCCAAGTTATTAGGCATGCTTGGTTTGGTTAACTGTCTGATCTTCTATTGGGAGTATGTTATATTGTGCAATGTGGTGCTCAGTTAATGTTTGGTTCATTGATAACCCACAAGTATAGGGGATCGCAACAGTTTTTGAGGGTAGAGTATTCAACCCAAATTTATTGATTCGACACAAGGGGAGCCAGAGAATATTCTCAAATATTAGCAGTTGAGTTGTCAATTCAACCATACCTGGATAACTTAATATCTGCAGCAAAGTAGTATGGAAGTAGCGGTAACGGTGGCAAAAGTAATATTTTTGGGTTTTGTAGTGATTGTAACAGTAGCAATGGAAAAGTAAATAAGCGAAGAACAATATGTGAAAAGCTCATAGGCATCGGATCGGTGATGGAGAATTATGCCGGATACGATTATTCATGCAACAGTTATAACATAGGGAGACACAGAACTAGCTCCAATTCATCAATGTAATGTAGGCATGTATTCCGAATATAGTCATACGTGCTTATGGAAAAGAACTTGCATGACATCTTATGTCCTACCCTCCCGTGGTAGCGGGGTCCTAATGGAAACTAAGGGATATTAAGGCCTCCTTTTAATAGAGTACCGGACCAAAACATTAACACATAGTGAATACATGAACTCCTCAAACTACGGTCATCACCGGGAGTGGTTCCGTGATGATACGTGTTTGTCACAGTAGGTCGCGTTTTTTGTCATGCATGTACATCCATGACATATTTATGACAGAATCAAGATAGTCATACATGTGCTGTCGTAGAAGTGTTCCATGACATTGCCAAAATTATCATCACGGAAGTGTCCACTTCCATGACGATAAATCGCGGCCACGTAAGTGCTTTCGTCAAGGGTGACCGACACGTGGCATCCACCGTGACGGAACGTCGTTAAGCTATCGGGTCGGGTTTTGGATCCGATAACCCGTTAACAGCCCCGACCAATGGGAAATTTCCACGTGTAAAATTCTTATTGGTCGGACGAAACACGTGTCAGCTCATCAGTGGGTCAGATAGGTGCCTATGATACGTCGACACGAGGCACGGCCCAACAGAGGCCCATTCCTGTGAAAAGGCCGACCCGTTTGACTTGGTCAAAAGGTGGCGGCCCGGCCCATGTAAAGCCTCTTAACGGCTTGTTCGCATATAGCCCATTTACAACCCGCTAACCCAAGGCCCGTTACGCCCTATCCGAATTAGGCCCAGTAGCGTCATCTGGGCCACCCAATATGATTCCAAATTTTGTTTTCACCGGCCCATGTATGGCCCATGACGTCTTCGGCCCATATCAGGCCCTATGTAACTCTTGGCCTATTAACGGCCCGTGGTGAAACTGGCCCGTAATGAACAATGTATTACTTTACACCCATTAACGGCCCGTGGTGAAACTGGCCCGTAATGAACAGCGCATCACTTTATACCCATTAACGGCCCATTATTCCGTTGGGCTGTTTCCAGCCCATGTTATCTTCCAGCCTTCTCAGATCCCATTTATTTTTGGGCTCATTTCCAGCATCCGTTTACTTACGGCCCGTTACTGTCATTTTCTCCTTGTGGGCCAAATTCATCCTGTGGTTACAGTCGGCCCGTTTGTGGTCCGTTAATACGTTGGGCCGTTTTCATAGCGTCATCAAATACGGCCTATTAACGATGGCCCGTTATGGTCGGCCCATGAATCGACGATTCCAAATCTAGCCATTTACGGCCATAATGCGGTCTGTTTGGCCCATGTTAGGCCAATCGATCATACGGCCCGTATAAGGCCCATTGATTATACGGCCCGCAAAAGACCCATTGTTTCTACGGCCCATAGAAGGCCCATTGTTTCTACGGCCCGGAGAAGGCCCATTGTTTCTACGGTCAGTAGGAGGCCCAGTGTCACTACAGTAAATATTAGCCCATGGTTATTGTGGCCTAGTTTTAAAAAATAGGTTATTGCAGCCACTAGCTAATCAAGGAAAAAGAACCGCAATGACTACAAGCAAACAAATAAACAAGACAACAAGGAAATAAATAAGCAAGCAACTAACGCTAGGCTATCACGGCTATTACACATATTACATCCACTGGGCATCAAAGTTCGCCACCAGTGCAAATATAGGGTACAAAGGAGCATATCATATAAACTGGTTGTCAAAGTTGGCGACCAGCGCAAATAAACGCCGCAGCAAAACAAATCCAGAATTGAAACCACTTCAGAAGATCTCAAGAAACAATATCCTGGGTACCCATAATGCTGGCAAGATGCTTAGCAAGCTTATTAACTTTCTCTTGTTTGGCGCTTAAATCCTCCAGTAACTAACATTGCACCGGAAAATATGCATCTGAATTCTGCAGGGGACTTCCCTGGTCCTTGACCTTTCTGTCATGACATTTGTCGATCGATGTCTTTCAACTTGAAGTTGAGACTCATGAAGACGAATCGATTCAGCAAATGAGTTCGAAGAGCTTGTGCCAAAGAAGATCGCCAAGAATCTCGAACACTACATCAAGACAGGACTTTTGGGTTCCCTCACTTTGTCAAGATAGTTTTTATCAGCTTTCTTGGAGACCAACAGGATGTCTCACTATCTTGAACCTTATCTGCATTACTTCCTTTACCATTGGATGACGCTGCATCGTTTCTCCAATATTTTGTCCGCATTCTAAAAGAGAAACAAGCGGACACATCACATGTTTACCATGTTGTATATGAAACTCATTTTGGTAAATGAGTTCAAGAGTAAAGTGGACAGGATAACAAAGATGAAACAAACATATATCTATGTACCATGGTCACTTTATGGTCTATATCATTCTAGTTTTGTTGCCAAATCAAGATAGAGACAAAGTTCAAATAATATTTGTTCAAGACAAAGCGAGAATAGATGTAATATAAGTGTGGGTAACTATAGAGCAATAACAACACTTGTAATGTGCATGACATGAGAACATAACTGTTTATTCAATGGAAACTGAAATCAACATAGAGCGGGTTACAACAGCAAACCAGTTAAAGAAACAGGTTTAAAATATACCTGTTGCGCCATTTCCATCCTTCAAATTTGAAAATAGTTGGTATGAGTAAATACAGTAATGCAAGAGCAAAGGAGTATGAACCATAGCTACAGAACCTGACCTGAGAACAAATCTTCTTCTCCTTTAAGCGTTGAGTTGGGATTCGGGGTGGTGGTCCTCGTGCTTTGGGCACTGCAGTTCAATTACTAACTTTGCTTTCGTGTTTGGGTGCTCTGTGGTGGAGACAAGGTTGTGTCAAGCTGAATCGGGTTACTATCTGCCGAGGTTGGGGTTAGAAGGGGTGTAGCTGGTTCTCTATCCAACTGGTAGGGGTACAATCTGCGAGAGTCTGGGTTACGTGTGGTGGATCTGGTCCTTGGGCAAGTACAACCGTGGTTCTACCTGCATCAACTGGTAGCACTATCTTTTCTGAAGACTGTGTTGTTACTCCCTTAGATACTGCATCACGCTCTCCAATTCAAATGGCTGATAAACAAGAAAAGTAATTGAAAGTATAGACATTGTATGATAGACGGGTGCAATGGATAGTGGGGAATAAAAGAGGGCATGAAATAATTCATATTTATGTTGTCTAACCAAACAGGATAGCATGACACAATTTCATATATATGATGGCTAACTAAACAGGATAGCATGACACAATTTCACATTATGATGGCTAACTAAAAAAGATGGGAAGACATAGTTCAAAATATGAGATGATGTAAACAGGATGACATGACATAACTATATAATGTGTTTATTAAATAGGTTGGCATGCCATAATTCACATACATTCACGGATAGAATGCCATAATACAAAATATGATGACTGTAAACACTAAACAGGATGAGATGATATAACTATATGATGTCTTTATTAAATGGGTTGCCATGCCATAATTCAGATAGATGATGTGTATGTACTATGTAAACATGATGACATGATATAATTCAAATATATGATTTATATAGTAAGCAAGTAAGCAGAGGGCAATCCATATATGATGTAAAAACTAAGCAATGCAAGACAACATGCATAACATGGGTAATATAACCCTGCCAAGTTTGAGCATAGACCTCAAGGGGGGGGGAATAGGACTGGTCATTAGTCTCTGAATCCTCTTCTGAGGAGCTCTCTGTAACCAGGAAGATGTCTGCTTCAGCAGGTAGCATTGTCTGCTCTGAATACCTTGTTTTCACTCTAGATACTTCCATCGCCGCTTCAAATGGCTGATGCACAGGAAGAGTAGTTGAATATACAAACGTTGTCGACAAATGGAACACATAATACAAAAAATGATAGCATGATATAATTCACATACATGATGATTCGCTAAACAGCATGGCATTGCATAATTCACATATAATATGCCTTTGCAACAAGATAGCATTGTATAATTCACATATATAATGTCTTGCAACAAGATGGCAATGCATAATTAACATATATGGTAATTAGACACCGAGCAGTGTGGCATTCACACAAAGCATGTCTAAACTAATCAAATGACATAGCAATGCGAGACACCATACGCACGATATGAGCAACATAACCTCGCCAAGTTAGAGCATACACCTCGGGGAATAGGACTTGTCATCTATCTCTCGAATCCTCCTCGAGGAGCTATCTCAGAATCAAATGAGATATGCGCTTCGTCGAGATAGCATAGTCTCGCTCAAGACCTTGTTTTCACTCGAATTTGCCATCACCGTGTCAAATGGCTGATGCACACGAAGAGCGATTAAATGTACTAACATTGTTGACAAATGTAATATGTAACGAAAAAAGGATGGCCTGATATAATTTACATATAAGATGACTGTTAAGCGGGATGGCATTGCAAAATTCACATATATGATGCCCGGCTAAACAAGATGGCGTTGCATAATTCACATAAACGACGAATAAACTAAGCAGATGGCATTCGCACAAAGGATGTCTAAACTAAGCGAGATGACATATTTGATGTATAAAGTAAGCAATGCAAGACACCATATGCATGATATAACCAACATCAGCATGCCAAGTTAGAGCGAAGACCTCAGGGGGTAAATAGGAGTTGTCTTCTCCTTCTGAATCCCCCTCAGAACAGATATCTTCCTCTCAATTACAATCCAAAATGCATGGAGGGGGGCTGCCTTTCCGCCTACCATGGAGCGACGTCTGCATGAAATTTTATTGCCACGCAAGGCTCGTCTCTTTTTCTCTACATGTTCAGTTCCATTTTTTACAATAACTGTCATGCATAGGAATAAAACATAGTGAGATTATGTAAGGAGTGCATGCATAAATCCAGAGTGATGGTAGCAACCTGTGGATAGACCCAAAACCAATAATAGCAGGCAGATAATGGCTTCAGTTAAAATATATAGATAACGGCTTCTTTACTGTTTGTTTCCCACCCAATATGAAACTCATAGTAGACCCCGGAGATTAACCAGATAGTAGATAGATACTATTGATAGCGGCCCCGATATGTACCCCACAACCATTTAAAAACTCAAGTTTGACCATTAGTTTGGAGCTGACTCAGAGTCTAATCGGTGAAGAGGACGATAAAATAGCATGTAATATTAAGCGATGCATAACGTAAGCAGACACGAAAGAGTGCGACCTCTCTTGCGGACCCGTGTAGTCCTTGAGGTCATCTGCTCGGTTGATGATGGTAATGCAGTTTTCATGGCTGCCAACAAGGGGAAGAAAGATCCGAGGCGGCGAAAGACAGTCTAGAGGGCGGATCCTGTTGTGCTCGACCCTTCATCGTCGTTGGAGCACCGAAATGGGTGGACGACGGCGCAGCAGGAGCGGGACAAACCACACAAGGTTTTCTTTGACAACTATCTGTAAGAGAAGTAATTCTGTAAGTGCTCGTTTGAATTGGAGGATTCCAACAATGCAGGGATAGGAAATAGACAGGAATAGGATAGGAATGCACGTGCAAAACAGAGAATTTAGAAACACGGGACTTCCGCTAACTGGGTGTTTGATTCACAACAATTGGAAGATCACAGGATGCAAAGAAGCATGGTGAGATTAAGTCAAACCACAAGAAAATGTACGGTTATAATGCTATTATGCTACTATCTCTTAGTCTTGTGCTTCATGAATAGGAATTTGAAAAGGAGGACAAGTGAAAATTAAAACTCCTACGTTTTTTCTTTCAAGGAGACACTAAAGGAACAAATTCGTGTGCTCAGTGGACAACATATATAACATGTAGAGTAAAAAAGAGATGCAACAAGTGTACAACCTCTTTGGCGAAGCCATGTCGATCTCAACAGAATTGGGTTGGCGGTGAGGATGCTCGGCTGACTTTCTTTGTCGGAGGAGGGAAGAAGATCTTAGGCGTCTGGAGATGGAACTCGAGGTACTGCTCATTGTGATGGAGGGTTTCGTCGTTGGAGCAGCTCCGTGAGTTGTACGACGCCGAGGCTGAAGCAGGACAAGAGAGACAACGAACAACGTTAACCTGAGTGGAATTCTAATAGCATCTCCAATACATGACGTAAAATACATAACCACAAAGTGATAGATGTAAAATACATCAGCCACTCATCTCTGAACTTAACTGTCGAAACTGAACTTAACTGTCGAAACGGAACTTAACTTTCAAAACTGAATTTTGCTGTCGAAACTGAATTTTGCTGTCGAAACTGAATTTTGCTGTCGAAACTGAACGCACTAGCAAGGTGAGGCTACACGTCGGTCGACTGACTTTTTCATCTCTGGTCAATCGATTTTGTAGCCGTTGGATACGAAATCAAGGGCATGCGGTTCATCTTCAACCTCCACTTCGAGCCGCCACCACCATCGGCCAAACAGCAGCCCCGTCGCCCGCTTCGCCCGAAAACACTCCCCATCGCCGATCCGCCGCCACCCGACCATCCTCTAGCCCCTGCTCCGAAGCTTTTCTCCGTGATCCCCATGCCCTTCGCCAACGCCCAGCCACCGCCGCCACCACCGCCCCATCCTCGAACCCTAAGATAGATAGTGGGGTACCTCTCCCATGAGCCCCCTCCCCATCAAGGGCTGGTTCTTCCTTCACCCCGGCGAGCCCCCCCCACCCCCTTAAAATCGATTGACCCAAAAGTTGATTCAGTTGACTGAAGTGTAGCTAAATCGGAGCGCATCGCAAGCAAGAGCAAGAGCGAGAGCAGCAGCGAGCAAGAGCAACGACAAGAGTAGACCAGGCAGGGATCGAGAGCAAGAGCAGAGTAGCAGCGCGAAGCGAGAGCTAAAGCGGCATCAGCTCCCATCGATGTGGACGCCGCCACGAGGGAGCGACACCATGGAGGAAGTGGCGGCGACGCCGCCGTGGATGGAGCAGCGCCGTGTCACCGGGACCGAGCGCCGGCAGCACCGTGAGATCGAATCAAGAAGAAAATGCGGCGATTAGTGTACAACCTCTTTGGTGGCGCTGATTAGGCCGCAACTTCATCCGAGGAAACGGTGATGATGATGCTCTTCCGGTGGTGCAGGTGAAGACGGCGGTGTGGGAATGGAGGTGGCGCGAAAGACGAGGGGAACGTCGAGGCAGCTCCTTGGAGGTGGAGGACGGGGTGGTTGAACCGGCGGGACGATGAGATCGACGACGGACCCTCATCCGGTACGGTGGATGAGGGACGTCGAGGTGTTGCTGTGGACGACGTCGTCGGGGAAGAGGCTCCGGCTGGGTGGCGGACGGAGCAGGGTGTGGGGTTTCTTCACGGGTTTTCGCGGCCTCGGTGTACAAATGGGTGGGCGGATGGGATGGCAGTGGGAACCCTGGCTTAGAGACGCGCTTGTCCGAAGTGTGGGGTAAGTTATGAAAGTGCCCCCACCGATTTGAGGCAGTTCTTTCGGTTCACGGGTACCACGGGCATTTCGCGTGTCGGGATTTCACAGGAGGTGGGAGTTTTCACGCGCGTTGTAATTTCGGAATAGCAAGGCGTGGGTTGAGATGGAGGGAGTTGTCGGAGCACAACGAGACAAAGATATATCTTAAATATTTCGGGCTAACAAGGTGCGGCTGAAATTTCCGGACAAGCCTAATGTGTACTGTGCCAAATCAATGCGCACTACAAATGTCATTCAAAACTTTGAATTCATGTTATGTTCAATTAAAATATTTCGCTACGTGTATAATGCATGCAACCTACTACTGAAATGAACATTTTAGTGCATTCCAAACGTATATACTACCGCTTCAATATGAACTAAATTTGAATTCGTTTCTCTATTTGAATAAGATCTACAGTAATGATTGTTGTAAAGTCAAAGCATTTGAATTCGTTTCTCTATTTTAATAAGATCTACAATCATCATTATTGTCAAGTTAAAACCATCGTTTGTGTATTATCTTCACATCACACCACATGATTAGTCTCGAGTTACATATGAACTATGTGTACTATATGAACTCGAACTAGATTTTTTTAATCCACTTCATTTTGATTTCAAATCACATTACATTTCTAGCTCTAGCTAGATCTTCATAATCTAAACCATGTCTCATATGTATAAAGTGTTTATCACATTATGTATGGTGCCCCGCCCCCTCTGACTACAAGTATTTAGATGTGAGTTGCAAACACCACACATTACCACAAATTCAAATAAAATGTGAGAATGTTTGATATATAGTATTGTTTAGATTGTTCGATATTTAGTTGTAAGGTGCAAACGCCACACATTATCACAAATTCAAATAAAATGTGAGATTGTTTGATGTATAGTATGGTTTAGATTGTTCGGCATTTAGCTGTGAGTTGCAAACGCCATGCATTATCACATTATGGTATAACATGTGCACAAAGACGTGTATCACTTCTATATTCATGCATGCAATGTTTAAAACACTATGATCTCCTATTCAAATATATGAATCCGCTTTCATATCAAATTATGATCTTTGTTTGTCTCTTACACCCACACAATCCTCTAACCATTGTAGCTACCACTAACTTTCTCTCGTGCATGCACACGCCCTCCTCGCCCTCCCCCTCCCTCGGCATTCTATCCCCCGGGCACATTCATTTTTTAGGTCGTTCTCCTAGAGTCTCCACAACTCCTTTCCGACACACACCGATCGATAAACCTCTCCAGCGATGCCTACCTACAACATCCACACACACCTTCAATCTCCTCCTTTATGTGTCCTTGCCTCGTGTCTCTCATACTGGTCGACACACGTGTAAACTCTCGCCTCTTTTCATCGATCTCACAACCGCACACTCATCCCCCTATCTAGCTAGTAGTTGGGCCTCTCGCACCACCTCCTAGCTCCATTCTCTCTGCTCTATCCGTCTCGCTGGGCCTTATTTGCCTCTAACAAATGGGCGTACACCGACCGATCTCTCGCTATACATATAGCTAGCTAGGTCCTTATAACTCGCTTTTACCCACACGTCAATCGATCTACCTCATTAGTTGTGTCTCCCTTCCTCCGACAAACAACAATTGATCTACCGATCTAGTTAGGTTTGCTTACCAAACACATGGTTCCCCTTCATCATCCATGGATGCGTCCCGACAGATCTATCACGCACAGGCACACACAGAAACACATCCCCGCTCTTATTGATAACATTGCAGTTCTACCCTCAGTTTTTCTAGTAGGCCTCTCTCACCATCTTCGAGAAGCAACTCCATCACCCATCCAGCACTCTACCCCTCTCCCTCCCTCTCCCTCCTTCTCTCTCTCTCCTCTCTCTCTCTCTCTCTGTCCCATCATATTTCCCGTCCTTCAGTTATGTATGGATGTCGACCGATCTCCCTCAAGACATAGCTGGGTCTCTCCTTCTCAACACATATACGAGTCGTTCTACCTCTCTAGTTAGGCCTCGGCCTACCCCGCCCCACCCCCTCCCCCACACACACCGATACATCGAGCGCTCTAGTCATGTCTCCACCACACACACAAACTTGGCATGTGCCCTCTAACGTTCCGGTAGGCCACGCCCCTATATCTTTGACTTGCACACACACACAATTTCGATGGCTCTCTTCATGATCTCGCACCCACCCACTTGATCCTCTCTTCGACTCTATCGATAGCTATGACCCCTCCCTCTCTTCTCGTGGATTGCCCGACCCTCTATGTATGATTGTATAGGCCTCCACTTCACACACATTGCATGCAAAAATTTGTTTGAGATTTCATCGACACATATTCCCACAAATAATTCACGAAATCAACCCCCCACCCCACCCCACCCCAAAACAAAAAACACTCACGAACGCGGTTTGTATCTCTCACACACACCCACGTAGGTGGGGGAAGTCCACGAAGAGAAGAGGAGCATGCACGGCGCACGTACTCCCGTCTCTTTCCCAACCACACCCGTGCGGGTACACGGTGGAGCTCATTTCAGATTTAAAAAGGCAGCCCACGTGGTAATTTGGCACGATGTCTTGGTTGTCCACTTGGTGGAGGGAGGATTGTCTACCACGAGTGAACAAACAAATTGCGACTTGACGCGTTATGTTAAATTAAAAAAAAGAGGCAAACCATGTGGGGCCTACCTTAGAGGCAAGGCTCTATACACTGGAGTACTTTTGATGTGTCTCGTCAACTCGCAGAACGAGGAGAAGCTTGCTTAGTACGTCGTCTCCCCCGCCCACGGGCACGGTGGCTCGCAGGATGAGGTGAAGCTTGCTCCCCTTACGCCCGCTCCCTCGCCCATGCGCGCGGTGGCTCGCAGGACGAGGAGAAAAATTTACTACTCCCTCCATTTAATCCTCGTCCCTACTAACTTGGTTATAGAGATTATATCATATTGTTTGGAATATATATGTTCTTTAGTAGATTTCAATATGAACTACTAGTACATACTCCAAACACTGATGTATATAGACGTATTTTAGAGTGTAGATTCACTCATTTTGCTCCGTATGTAGCACTCTCGCCGCCTCGACCCTCGCCCACGTGGTGGGCGTGCGATAATTCATTCGGTCTCATATAGCCGTAATGATATATCTTGCACTACCATTATTGCTCGACTTTCCAAGAGGCGAAGAGCCAATCGCAAGGTTAATATTTTGGAGATGCCAAGCGCAAGGTTATAGGAGAAGCGTGTAGTAGGTGCCCGCGTCATTTATAAATAAATTTTTTTTCTTCAAAGGGCACGTCGCAATATGATAGGTTCATATGGAGAGAAAAGGAAACCGCTCCACTATATACATAGTCAGGACGGGCCAGCCTACACAGTAGCTTGCTGGGGTTGCTCTCTTCACACTCTCTCGCACAAAATGACTGTGGCCACATCTCTAACATCCCGGCGGATCACGTTCGCTTGGGGAAGGGTGGATGCTTAGTGTAGATGCAATGGCCGTCGCCGACGGTGAAAACCCACTTTCGGCACGTCCCGATCAGGGGTCCCCGCCGTTCTCTCTCGCAAAGCCGGTGAGGTTGCCTTCGTCCCTTGCTCACTGCCGCTGACGCAAGGCGATTGCCGCCTCCCGCCGCCCTCCTCAAGGTTGGGCTACGTCCCTCGGTACAACTCCCTTTACAGCCGGCTTGCACCATCGATCCAGCTGCCCACATCACTCCCCGTGGATATTTCTCTACTTCTTTGCCCCGCACATACCTCTACTGGCTTCTACGTACTGTATTTGTGATGAGTTTATGTCTCATCAACTAGTCCCAATAATCTTATTCTAATCACGCTTCTTCAATTTCTTTGCCACAGGGATGCTCATCTCGATTTTGGTGAAACTGCACAAAATGATCCGATGGTCAAAAGGTTGCAAACATCATTTATTAGGAAGCTCGAACGTTGCCAAAGAAATTGAAGCTTGGTCGGGTTCACGGTTCAAGGGCTAGGGACTGCATGGATCGCTTTTTTTCTTTAGCTGCTTCTGTTCCAAAATAAGTGTCAACTTTAGTAGTAGTACAACTTTGTACTAAAGTTTGCACAAAGTTGACACACTTATTTTGGAACAGAGGGAGTACATATTTTTATGATCATCAATCATTGAGATGCAATAGCATGCATGTTAGTCTCCTTTGTATTTGATAAAATGTTGCAACGGGCAACCTTGGACGTAAGATACATGTAATTTGGAAGCTTCGTAGCATTGTACAAATTTATCTCGCTGATAAATTACAGTACGTACTATACTAGTACTTCCTCCGTTCTTAAATATAAGTCTTTGTGGAGATTTCACCATGAACCACATGCAGATGTATATAGATGCATTTTAAGTGTAGATTCATTTATTTTGTTCCGTATGTAGTGGAATCTCTACAAAGACTTATCTACTAGTAATAGCTAGCCCCCACTACTAGGAATTCTCTATCCTCTCCTTGAGCCACATCATCAAAATTGATGTAGCCGTTAGATGAAGTAAATCAGTCCATAATAGCCGTCGATCTAGGCGTTGAGAGGCTCCGCACTAAGCCACATGCAAGCATGCAGAAATACCGTGGGACATGCATGTGAGTGGGTTTTAAATCACATCAACATGTACGCATGCAAGCATGCACCGTAGCATGCATGTAAGTGAGCTTTTAAGTCCCATTAAAATGTCAAAAGAAAAATATAATCCCATTATGCAAGAGGAGTTGGCTGATCTTTTTTCCTCACGTGGGATGATCTAAATGATGATGGGAGTTTATTTAGTTTGGCTACCACATTTGTGATGCGGCTATAGAGTTTTTTAGTTCTATGAAATCGATAATTTTCAATGCTCTGTGATAGTGTGAGGTGGGCCATGTAATCACCGAGCTGCGTGTTTTCACCGCTCTTGCACGCCTCTCTTTGTAAGAATGGAGAAAATTATAATCTAGTAGTAGTACCTCCTTTCACCGAAAAGCGTGGGACATCCAACGATCCTACCACCTCAGTAATAAAGACCAATGAGCCGTCAAATCACATAGACCCAGCAGTAAGTTGGACGGACGAAGCAACCATCACTCTTGCGCCAGTGAGAGGTCGCGTCTGCTCTGCCCGGGCATGAATGCGGCACCAATTCTTTGGAGCGGTGCTGACCGTTTCATGCGGGAAGCGCGTGCGGGCGATGGAGGGGCTTTGGGTGGGCCAGGCTGGTCGGGAGCGGGCGTGGCAGCTGTCTGCATGTCCCTACCGGACACGCCCGGAAACGAGAGGATGCACCGACTCTCGCGGTTAATATCGTACACTACACAACATCTCTCTGTAGGAGTAGGTCGATTAAATCGCTCTCTCTAACACACACATGTGTTAAACACACACACACTTTCACACACACAGACGCTATACAAGACGCCAAGCACCTTGGTCCCGTTGCACCTTCTAACATGACTTATTACACCTTAAGTCGAATACAAGTGCCCAAAATTTGTGTGCATGTTATAATAAGGATTCACTTAAAATAGTACGTGAGCGAACAGAGGGATCAATTGGATGGTGTTCCTAGCAAAGAGCGAGATGTGTGAGGTAAGATACACCGCTGGCGCTTTAAATTTTTCTTATTAATTAGTTTGTTTCACCCTCTGACTGGTGGGAGCCAACGTACTACGTGGAGAGAGGTACGGTGACTAAGGCTGCATTATTTCTGCACCACTATGGATATTCTTACCACCAAAGCCACATGACACGATTATGATTGAAATCCCAATGACTCCCACACACATAAAAAAACACGGCATGCTTGTCACACGAATGCAGGAATGTATAAAAGGTTATTTCGTTGAACACAACGGGAGGGTTGTGTAGCTGGTTAGCCTGTTCGCTCGTCAAACTTGAGGTCTCGGGTTCGACAACTACACGTGAGCATAATTTGTGCTAGGAGGATTCTTTGACTGGTCAAAATGTTTTCTAGGGTTTGCACACTTCACATTCTCTCTCTCTCTCTCCAGTATATATATACACACTGGAGCCTCAGCGCTTGTAGTTGCTCTCTTCACACTCTCTCGCCCTCTCCCGCTGGAGCCACAGCGCTTGTAGTTGCTCTCTTCACACTCTCTCGCCCTCTCCAGATCTAAACAAGACTATCCCGGTGGAGCCTCAGCGCTTGTAGTTGCTCTCTTCACACTCTCTCGCCCTCTCCAGATCTAAACAAGACTTTGTTGGCCTCTCTCTCCCCTCACTACTGCTCAAAGAGCCGGCAGGATCCATCCGCCGGGAAGGGAAGGAGGCTTAACGCTGTCGCCACGGGCCGAGGGACTACTGCGCAGCTTGTTCACTTTCCACCCAGCGGCGCGGAGGGCTTCAACCCTTCTTCTTCTTCGGCCATGTCCCGCCCAATCGAACCACGCCCCAAGAACCTTAAGGTATAATTTACTTACTCCACATGCATTCCTCTAGCTGCATGTATACCATGAATCTAGGACGTGGTTCAAAGAGGAAAGGAGTGGGGGAAAGTAGTGGGAAAAGTTCTATAGAGCATGAATCTAGGACGTGGTTCAAAGAGGAAATGAAGGGGGAAAGTTGTATAGCATGAATCTAGGACGTGGTTCAAAGAGGAAAGGAATGGGGGAAAGTAGTGGGGAAAGTTGTGTCGCATAAATCTAGGACGTGGTTCAAAGAGGAAAGGAAGGGGCGAAAGTACTAGTTCAAAAAGGAAAGGAAGGGACAAGGCTGTAGAGTTTGAGCAGGACTAGATTTGTTGCGTTCACATAGGGAAAGGTGTCTAAAGATAACAAAACTGGTACCAACACAAATATGCTCCTTGGTTGTTTGTTCTTTTGCAACAGACTGTGCATGACCACAAGACATCGGTAGATGCACATGGTCTTGGTCGCCCACCGTCCCGATGCAACTCATTAGCTATTGTTTATCTAAGGCCCTGCTTTGGTTAAAAACTCCCTAGTCCCTACACTGCTTGGTTCCGGGGACTAAACATGGACTAGAGGTTATTAAATGACATGCTAAAAGACCATGTTACCCCTAGTAATGAACTAATAGAGACAAGGTGCGATGCGTGGCAGGGGGCAACTGTTGGAAAAAGTCCCAAAAATACTCCCTCGTGGTCTTCTTTCTTTAGTCCCAAATGCCCACTTTTAGTCCCTAAAAGTCACTCCTGTTTGGTTTAGATGGACTGACACGGAGTTTTTAGTCCCTACACCAAAATGTCCCTATAAACAAACACCCTCTAATAATGTCGCTGGAAAATTGATGCAATGCCACAGTTAAAAGCAAATTACATGTCTAACGAATTTTATTGTTAATATAATCTCTATGTTAATATTAATCAATGCCACCGTTTGAGAAATGCTACCATCATGCTTTCTTTCCCATTTAGATAAGGTAGATGCTTCTTTTTGTTGGCTTCTGTGTCATCCACCGTTATTGACCACTAATTGTTTCCTTTGCACCTCTGTGTAAACAGGGTTATCTACTTCACCTCGTTTCCATTGTGACCTTTTGTTGCCTTTGCACAAAACACTTTTGTTTTAAGAGTGTTTTGTGCAGTTCAACCAAAATGTCACACCGACAATGTTGCTTGATTGCTTGATCTTAGTGGAACTGCACAAGAGGAGATCTTACTTCCTATCTGTTAAGCGAACTTGGTTCAGATCTTCTTCTTGTGAGTTGTTTGGAATCCGCATCATGAGAGGTCAGTACTAGCCTTCTTTCACATGATTCTGCGGTGTGCTTTCATATGTTGTGCTACTTATGCGATAATGTTGCTTGATTTTAGTGAACTTCACAAATGGAGACAAGACTTCCAATCTGTATGTGCACCGTAATATCCCATTGAGGTAAGATAAGGATATTTCACAACTGCTGCCCTGTATTTTGCCATTTTCATCAGAAAATTAAGTTTAGTACTATACTTGTGCTCCCTAATTGACATGCCAAATCTTACATTGAAGGCGAAGCTTGTCTTTTATTGAACCAAGTGATGAAGGGGAAGAACAAGCGGAAGAAAAACAAAAATCAACTCCCGGTCTTTGTAATGAAGCAATCGAACTGTGATGACACAAGTAATGATATAGTTTTGCATCTTAATTTATTGCTATGGTCGAACGAGCAATTGTTTTGCCACTGATTTGATGCCACTCTTAATGTAATATGTAATTATCTCTACTTGTGCAAACAGGGATCTTGTTTGAAGATACCATATATTTTAGTGGAACTGCACAAGAAGATGTTGGAAACATTAAACTAATCGAGGAGTATATAGTAAGCATGGCCACCACCGTAGATAGCAACAGATGGTTCGGAGAAGTGCTTCATCTGTATGCTCTACACAATAAGCCTCCTGACAAAGGTTGGTACTCCCCACTGATTTCATCCATATGATTGAGCTTTGTCATCTCTATTGGTGTTGTGCTACTGTTTAGATACTGTCATGAAAAAGTGGTATTGTCCTTGAGAAGTGCTTCATCTGTGTTGTTTCAATATTCCCTTTCCTTTTTTTCGAGCAAACAGGGATGCTAGCATTTAGTAGTCCTCTTGTCTTTGCACAACAGGATCATCTTCCTCTGAAGAAGAACATGGAGTACGTGAAGTGACTAGTTCCGATTATGCCAGGATGAAGAAGCCCTGTCTATCTTCTCATCGGAAGGAGAAGTTGAAGGATGGTTACATTACTCCCCACAAGACCAAACTAACTTCAGCTCAGAAGGACTGACAAATCTCCAATTTTTGCTGTGATGCGCAAGTACAATGTTGTTCTAGGATTCTTTCTGGTGAGTTCCATTTTTCTAAAAGTGATGGACCATGTATGTGCCTGTTGAAACTGTCAATTCATAGTACAGTTTGCTTTATACTAATCACTTTTTTGTATTTGTGCAAACAGGGGTGCTCAGCTTGATTTCAATGGGAACTGCACAAAATGTTCATGAATACATCAAATCTTTCATTTCCACCACAAGAAAGGAGGTGCCGATAAGTTCAAGGCGTTGCAACATATAAGGGCGAAATCATACAAGCTACGCGTGAATTTGGTTGATTTTGGTGGAACTGCACAAAAAGGACAGCTGGTTTATTTAGCATGAGCTGCCATGTCAATGTCCGGAACTAATGGCAAAACCCTGCCCATTCCATAATCGTAGGCATTTGATATTTTGGAATGGGACAACCTTGTCAAATTTTGCTCATTGATTTTAGCAAGACATGTGTTTGATATTTTCGAATGGGACGCCCTTTGCTGTCAGCAGCGTCGATCAATTTTTTCTTTATTCTTTAGTTGTGAAGTAAATATTGCCTCTGACATGTGAGTCACTGAGATGCATAATCATCAATTGTTTTGAATGTTCTCTATGAATTCCCAGGCCTATGTGTTTGATTGCAATGTGCAGAAACGCTAAAAGGCTGCTCAAACTCTTTGTACTCCTTCTGTTCCTTTTTACTTCGCACATTGTGAAAGTGCATACTTTTTTGTATAAGATTGGTCAAAGTAGAGATACTTTGACTGCAGCATAAAACTTGTATGCAGACTAGAAAGGACGGAGGGAGTACATGTGAAATCGCTGCAAACGAGGTGATCACCGGGAATAATGCTAATACGTATTGTTTTGCATGTTCATCCAATGCAAGTGATACAGAATTGAACTAATCAAAATAAATTCGTTCATACACGGTCGGATTTCATATAAACATGCCGGATTTCATTACATTTCATACATTCTTCAACTAAAAGGTGCTACTGGAGGTATAATTAATTAACCGAAGCTACCCACTGTGTCCTGAGCCGAGCAGAAGCTTGATGACTTAACTGCAGGTGCAGTTGCATAACTGACATGTGGCATGTTGGGCCCACGTGTCAGTCAGCTAACTGCACCAGCAGATAAGTAGAAGCAGCGTTCTTCTCCATCGCAGCTCTCCGACTCCACGTCGCCGCCAAGCGGCCGTCAATGGTCAACCCGCCTAGCTTGTGGCCTTACTTGGACCCGAGCGGCGGCGACCTACCGTGTTCTACTCTTCCTCGTTTTCTGTGTGGCGTGGCCTCGTTGGCAGCGGGGCGGGGCCTCGGCGGAGCCAGCGATGTCCTCTGTCTCGTTGCGGCGTGACGCGCCTCGTGAAGCGGTGGAAATCCTCCCCCGCGTTGCCGGCAGGGTGGGGCCTCGGCTGAGCCAGCGATGTCCTCAGCCTCGTTGTTGGCGGGGCAGGGCCTCGGCGGAGCCGGCGGTGTCCTCTGCCTCGTTGTTGGCGCCGCGGGGCCTCGGCGGAGCCGGCGGTGTCCTCTGCCTCGTTGTTGGTGCCGCGGGGCCTCACGGGAGCAGGGCCTCGTCAACGCCAGCGGAGCGGGGACTCGTCGGAGCCGGCATTGTCCTCTGCCTCGTTGTTGGCGCTGCGGGGCCTCGGCGGAGCAGGGCCTCGTTGATGCCAGCGAAGCGGGGACTCGTCGGAGCCAGCATTGTCATGTGCCTCATCCTCGGTCTCGCCAAACAGCGCCTCCCCCGCTTCATCGCCCTCTTCGCTAGCCTCTTTGTAGGCGGCCACTGCCTCCGCCACCCGCATGCGGTACCGGGGCCGAGGCGGCCCTTGCGGGCGGAGGCCAGTACGAGTCGAGCAGCGCCTCTGCTCCGCCCGCTTTCGGCCGGGCGATCTGCTCCTCCGCCTAGAGGTGCTCCTGGAGGAGATGGTGGTTGTAGGCGGCGTCGGCCTGCGCCTCCTGGAACTGCTCCTGACGCATCTGCCTCACACTGTCCATATATTGGGCACGGGCCTCGCCGATGGTCATGGTGCAATGCACCGGCGAGGATGGCGCGGAGGAGGGGGTTGGTGCCGGATCGTCGACTACCATGTTCTCCATTGGGACGTCGTCGTCCTCCGGCCGCTGTCGGCCAGCCGGTAGAGTAATGGCCGCCATCTCCTTGTGGTCCGTCGTCCGCCTGTCTCGAAGAGCGCGGAGCGCGAGGAAGCCATGGTGGGCAGTAGTGGTGTGGACAGGAGAAAGGAACGGATGCGATGATCGCGGCTATGGCCGGTGTAGCAGTTTATATAGCAATGGTGGGCGGGCGGAGGGACGGACGTGTGGCACCGGAGTAGCCGCCTCGGCAACCGCATATCATTAATGTGGGCGGCAGATAGACGGACGGACGGCACTTGTGTCGTTTGAAGGCGGAGCAATCGCCTCAAGACCGGAAGTCAAGGGCGGCGCCGATCAAGCTTTGGACGGAAAGAGCGCGCGGGCGAGGAGATGACTTTACTTGGAGAGGATGACAATGGGGACCCACCAGGTACATAGCCTCATGTGCGCAAGTGCCTCCTTAATATATATATATATATATATATATATATATATATATATATATATAACTCGGGGTTATTTTGCTTCCTCCTGGTTTCCTGACGTCACGGTCCCACACCATTGTCAACCTATGTAGTAGTCAATAAACAAGAGAATTGCACAAGAAGAGGCCGACAGCTGGGACCAAGAAGCTCGAGCAGTATTTGTGTTTTTTAGGTGTGAGCACTCCAGAGTTTTTCGGTGTTTAGCCCAGATATTAATTTTTCAACTCTGAACAACAACGAAAACATCGTTGCAGGTGTATTAATGCTGGTCAGGGTCTGGCCCGTCTAGCCTGAGCCAGATATCCAGCCCAGATATTAATTTTTTGGGTTAACTAGATAAATGCCACTCCAGTTATGGTGATTCATAAAAATGCCACTGCAATTTCCAGACTTTGAAAAATGCCACTGCAATTTTTGCAAACTTTGAAAAACCCCACTTCAGACTTCGAAAAATGCCACTAGTAATGGTATGAAATGGCATTTTTCAAAGTTTGGAAATTGCAGTGGCATTTCTCGGAATCGCCAAATTTGGAGTGGCATTTGTAAAATTAACCCATTTTTTTCAAGCTGAAAATGGCTAGCCCAACTATAATTTTTTTTTAGGAATACCCAGGCAAGGTCAAGTTGTTATTCTCTGCCCCGCTGGGCTGCAAATCTTTCCTAGGAGGGATGCATTAGGCTTAACAAGAAAATGGGCTTTAAGAAATAATAAATGGGATGTAATTAAAAAAACTAGGCAGTAACTACAAAAAATGCACCAAACACGTGATTACTTTATAAAATATTATTTTTGGATATTGAAAATTTTAATTTCATTAATTGATGCGAGCGCAATGTTTCGTTGGATTTTTACGTAATATAAATTTATATTGAAATTGCATTTAATCTGACTAGAAATTTCGGGATAAAAATAATTCAGATCCCATCAAAATGTGGGAAATTTTATTGAATTAAGTTTTGAACGCTTGGTTGAAATGGGCTGTACTTTTAATAAACTGTAAATGGGCTGTAGTAAATTCCATTAGAATTCAAAAATGGGCTACACATTCTTACAAATCTCAAATGGGCTATAAGTTCTCTGCCACACATACGGCCTTACTAAGTTGACGCGTCCCCTAAAAAAACAGAGTTGATGCGTATGCAAGGCTTTGTCAACTTATAGTCAACACACGGTTCTAGCAGCAGTGGCCGTTGGATGTCCATCCAACGGATGCCGTTCTTTTCCTTCAATCTCGGATATTCTGGCTTCACCCGCCCAAAAAATGATTCCTCCCCCTGACATCTGGGGCGCACCGTTTCGGAAGCTGGCCTGTGGGCCTACTAAGTTGACGTTCCAAGGGCTTTGTGAACTTAGTCAATATAAACAATTCTAGTTGCATGATCGTACGATGTCCATCCAACGGCCGTCGTGCTTCTTCAACCTCTGGTCTTCTTGCTCCAGCCGCCCAAAGCAGCACTGGTCGTGTTGCCTGCTCCTGCCTCCCGAGGCCGGCTGTGCTACCGCGGAGGCCTCACCGCCCCCTACTACTCCCACCGCTGGCCAAGACCTACGGCAACGGCAGCCTCACACCGCAGCCGAAGCAGTCAACCCACATACTCTCCCCCCCCCCCCCCCGCGCGCGTGGGCATCCACTGCCGCGTCCTCCCCGGCTCCGTATCGTCCCCTTCCTAGGCCTCGCCGTCGTCCACCGCCATGGTGCTCTCGGCGCGGCGTGGTCAACGTGGTCAAGGAACGATTTCCATCGGAAGAGTACTGTACGTGGAGAGGCTGACAGGTGGGTCCACGGCAGCAGCAAGGAAGTGCCTCCTTAGTACGCGCAAATTATTTATTCCTCCACCTGATAGCAGGGACCCATCGGACGGACCACCGTATTTCACGAAAAAAAACGTTTCCCCCCTGACTGCTGGGACCCACCAACTACATCTTCGCACGCAAGGAAGTACCTGACAGTCGGGACCCACCTGGTCGAAGCGTACGTAGCGTTGTCATTCTGGTCGCAAACGTGTATGTACATAATGGTCGATGTAGAGGCGCGCACGTGTCGTAGTAGAGGCTCGCACATAGCATGTACACGTGCGTACAACGGCCAGGGTGCAAGAAAGAAAATACGACCAGGTACATACGGGCAGGGTCTCGAACGCCTAATCGCGCATACTTACGGCCAGGGCTCGTGCCGCCTGCTCCTGCCTCCCGTGGACGGCTGTGCTGCCGCGGAGGCCTCACCGCCCCCTACTACTCCCACCGCTGGCCAAGCCATCCGTCCACTCACCCACACCCCCTGTTATTCTGCGGCGACGGCAGCCGCCGAATCGATGAACCTCGTATTCTCTCCTCTCGCGTGTGCATCCACCGTCGCGTCTTCCCGGCTCCACGTCGTCCCCTTCCTAGGCCTCGCCGTTGTCCACCGCTTCGGTGCTCACGGCGCGGCGTGGTCAATATGGTCAAGAGCGACTTCCATCGGACGTGGATCAGACGTGGAGAGGCCGACACCGGGTCCACAAAGATGTAACACCGGATGTAAAACTTCCCATTTTGGCAATATATTCATCTTGTTCTTCATCAATACCAAGTGGTTTTCCTCTTTGTGGGTTTTCATTTTGGGTTTGTTGGTTGTTTTTGCATTACCTTGTCATTACGTTGTCATATTTCTTTCGTCATCCATTGTTGCACTATGGCCTCACCATTTGTTTGCATCATGTGCATATCTATGTTGTGTTGTGCTTATGTCAACTTGCTTTTCCATGTTATTCATGCATGATATGTTGTTGCATGTTCTATGTGTGATCCAGACATCACCACCTCTCCTTCTATTCCTTTCTTTTGACAAGTGCCATTTTGCCCTCCTCCATTAATGTTCAACTTTGCCTCAATATTCTATCACCATGTCATTTACCTCCCTGTAGTATATCAGCCGTTTTATAAGTTGTTTTGGTTGGGTTTTAAAATGGTTCAAGTTTGAACTCAATTCAAACTTGAATTATTTTACTTCCTCTAAAAATACCCAGATCAATTTTATCAAATACTACACAAATTCAGGACCTTGAGAATATTGTCAGATTTCTCAAAATCCTTCCTTTTAACCCTATGCTTTTCCTTTTGTTTACGTCTCAAGAAAATTTGGAAAAGGAGAAGCGATAAGACACCAGGCAGGCCCCCTGGCCTCCTTGACCAACCAGTAGCGACCGGCCAGCCCGCTTCGCGCCCTCGCCGTTTCTCACCAATCGCCTCGCTACCCGCGGCAAATGCCCACGTGGCACTTTCGCGACCCACTAGTCGACCTCGCTACAGCACCCGCCCCTCACCTTTTCGTCAAGCTCACGCCGGCGCCTTAGCCACGGCAGCGTCGGCGCCGTGCTCCACCCGTCGCCCTAGCCTCCCTTTTAACCCCTCTCCTTGTCCTCACGCTCCCTAGGGTTTCCCTCTTCCTCTCGTCACCGCCGCCAGGTGAGTAGAACCACCAGATCCACCGCAGCCGCTGGCCCCGGCGCACTTTTGAGAGCGCAAGACTCGCCGGCGTGCTCTCCGACCACTCCCCAATCGCTACCGATCGTGTCCTTCTTCTTCCTCGTCGTTGCCTCTCCTTCCACGACGCCGATTACGGTGCCGGACGACATGTTCCTCGACGTCCTCTGCTTCCATCTTCCTCTCGGTCAGGACCTCGCCAAGGTTCAGAGCTCTACTCCGTCGCCGCCGGCTCGTCTCCGTCGACCCCGTCGTGTCTTTGGGTGAGCTGGGTAACACACCTCCCTCTCCCATCCATTCCATGGCATGTAGGCACCCGTGGAACTCGCCCGATCCGTGTCTTTGCCGCGCTCGTAGTGCTCCGGCGAAGTCTGAATTTTTTCCTTGTGTGTGTACTTGCTGCAGCGCGCCCGCGCGTTCTCCAGCTTCGGATCCCCAAGTTGCTCTCTCACACACACGCACGCACGCTTGCGCCCTGCGGTCGGCTGACTCACCTTGATCTTTGTTATACTGCCTCGCCGTGTTAAATGCGTCATGACCGCAAGCTCCTGCCCACACGCACACCCACACATGCGCGCACGTTCCTTCCTGCACCGCCGCGACTTTTCTGCCTGCTGATTCCGCACCGCCCGGCACCTCTGAGCCCCGCCGTTGCCCTCGCCGGCGCCGTCGTCTTCTCTGCTTGCAACAGAGTTGCTCGATCTGCGCCTATCTAAAAGGGGCGAAGCCCTTTTCCTATCGATAGCGCCTGCCTAGCCCAGTGGTTGCCGATGCAGAGCCACACCAGGAGACCGGGTTCGATCCCCGGGCCGCATATTTCTTCCCCTTTCCCGTTTCTTGCACTGTGAGTATGACAGGGTGGCCCCACCTGTCATACTCTCTTAGCCTGTTTGTTTTTTTATTTTTTATTTTATTTTTATTATTTGTTTTATTTTTTGGTTCCCAGCGAATATTCCATTTCTGGCCTATGGAATCTGTCCTTTTCGGGCAAGTCCATTTCTGGACGTTTCCAAATATGGAAAATGCCATTTCTGTTATTTACCATTTAGGGCAGGTTGTATCTTTGTGCATTTGTGATGATTTTTCTACAGCAACCCTAACATATTATATATGTTTTTGGGGTAGAAAAATCCCACCAATCCAGCGGTTGCATTAGTTTCTGCATTTGAGCAAGTTCATGAACTTCTCATTTTACATCATGATGTTGTCTTGTCATTTTTGTGTGGTTTATTTCAAGCATGCTATGAGGTTGTTTTGCACAATGATAGCTTCTTTTTCATGCCTACCCTATGCTGGACTTATTTCATCCCATGATATGCTATGTAGTGAGTTAATCAAGCTTGTTTACATGCCAACATGAATCTTTCTTGCCATGTAAATGCAGATACATTACTTGAAACTTGCTATATTGACATGGGTGCTTACATTTTCTGATCCCTTGTGGCTCTTGGTCAGTAAGGGACTTTTGTTCAATGCCTTGAGTAGATTCATGCCATGCCATATTTTTCTATGTCTTGTTCCTGTACCGGGTTGTTTGCTTGCTCTAAACATGCCTTCCTGATGTTAATTTCTGGCATGTTAGTATTTTCACCAAGTCTGTGAAGCTGATATGTTTTGCACTTTTGCCATGCCTGTTTGGACCTGTTATGGTGTGAATTAGCCGTAGATCAGTGTTCGTTTTTTGTCAAGCATCTTGAGTAGATCACTTCCATATGCTTTGTTGGTAAGTTTGGGTGTAGTAGCTTAATTTCTTGTTGCTTTCTATGTGGCATCATGCTGTTTATGGCAGATTTGTGTCATTCTTGTTTTGCTTGTCATTTGCAAACCGTGCATCCGATTCCGGTGATCTTTATATCGATTTAAACCGAAAGCATCTCAACTTTCAAGCGGCATACTTTGTTAGCCAAGTAGATGCCTTTGTTCATCAGTTTCCTTCCGAGCACGCATATGCATTGCATCTCACATCTCGCATATCATGCCATGTATTGCATCATGTTGTTTTGTGCATCGCCTGTGATTTATTGTGGTTCCATTGTTTGTGTTCTTGCTTTGGGTAGAGCCGGAGACGAGTACGTGAACGAGGAACCTGTTGAGAACGCTTTACGAGGATCAAGCTTTCGACAACTCGAGAACCTTGCGTGCAAGATGACCATACCCTCAAATCACTTCTATCTTTGCTTGCTAGATGCTCGCTCTTTTGCTATGCCTATGCTACGATGCCTATCACTTGCTTATCATGCCTCCCGTATTTCCATGTCAAGCCCTAACCATCCTTTCCTAGCAAACCGTTGATTGGCTATGTTACCGCTTTGCTCAAATTTCTCTTATAGCGTTGCCAGTTGCAGGTGAAGATGAAGTTTGTTCCTTGTTGGAATCTGGAGATGTTGTTCCTTGTTGGAACATGTTTACTTGTTGGCATATCACAATATCTATTGTTTAATTAATGCATCTATATACTTGGTAAAGGGTGGAAGACTTCGGCCTTATGCCGGTGTTTTGTTCCACTCTTGCCGCTTTAGTTACCGGCCATACCGGTGTTATGTTCCTTGATTTCGCGTTCCTTACGGTTGGGTGATTTATGGGACCCCCTTGACAGTTCGCTTTGGATAAGACTCCTCCAAAGAAGGCCCAACATTGGTTTTACCATTTGCCACCTAAGCCTTTTTTCCCCGGTTTTCGCGAGCCCGAGGGTCGTCTTTTATTTACCCCCTCGGGCGGTGCTCCTTCGAGTGTTGGTCCGAACCGAGCTACCATGGGCCACCTCGGGGAAACTCAAAGCCTGGTTTTACTCGTAGCCTATCTCATCCGGATGTGCCCTGAGAACGAGATATGTGCAGCTCCTATCGGGATTTGTCGGCACAATCGGGTGGCTTTGTTGGTCTTGTTTTACCATTGTCGAAATGTCTTGTAGTCCGGGATTCCGAGACTGATCGGGTCTTCCCGTAGAAGGAATATCGCTTCGTTGACCGTGAGAGCTTATAATGGGCTAAGTTGGGACACCCTGCAGGTATTATCTTTCGAAAGCCGTGCCCGCGGTTATGAGGCGGATGGGAATTTGTTAATGTCCGGTTGTAGAAAACCCGAAGTTGACCTTAATTAAAATACATCAACCGCGTGTGTAACCGTGATGGTCTCTTCTCGGCGGAGTCCGGGAGGTGAACACGGTGTTGGAGTTATGTTTGACGTAAGTCGTTTCAGGATCACCTCTTGATCGCTACTAGCTTCACGACCGTGCCTTGCTTCTCTTCTCGCTCTCTTTTGCGAATGTAGCCACCATATATGCTAGTCGCTTGCTGCAGCTCCACCTCACAACTTTGTCCTTCCTATAAGCTTAAATAGTCTTGATCCCGCTGGTGTGAGATTGCTGAGTCCCGTGACTCATGATTCTACCAAAACAGATTGCAGTGTGTCGACGATGCCGGTGCAGGTGACGCAACCGAGCTCAAGTGGGAGTTCGACGAGGAACGTGGTCGTTACTATGTGTCTTTTCCCGATGATCAGATAGTGGAGCCAGTTGGGACGATCGGGGATACATGTAGCATTTGGGGTAGTCTTCTTTTATTTTGGTTCCGTAGTCGGACCTTGAGTGTAATCTGGATGATGGATGTTTATTTATGTATTGTGTGAAGTGGCATCGTAAGCCAACTATGTATCTCTTTCCCTTATGTATTACATGGGTTGTGTGAAGATTACCTCACTTGCGACATTGCTTTCAATGCGGTTATGCCTCTAAGTCGTGGCTTCGACACGTGGGAGATATAGCCGCATCGAGGGCGTTACAAGTTGGTAATCGAGCCATCCCGACTTAGGAGCCCCCGATTGATTGTTTCTTTGGCGTTGTTGAGTCTAGAACAAAAATGTTTTGAGTCTTAGGATTATATATATCGGAGAGTAGGATTCTTTTTACTCCTCGGTCCCTTAAATGCGCTCTGGTGATGTCTCCCGACGTAGAAGTTTTGACTCTCCTCTCCTCAAATTTCACTAAAAAAAATTTAGGATCACGCGGGTATCTTGGAATCATTCCGATGGTTTTGTGAAGAGAACATTGTTCTTGGTGCCTCCTGACATTTAGGGGTTGTGGTAGTGTCCCGGGGAGTCGAGCTCCGAGGTGTTGTCGTCACAATTTTATCGTTGCGATTACGGAATACCGAGCTTTGCCGACATCGAAAATCTCTTTTGTACAGTTGTTGGTGAGATAACCCGATAACCCGATCTTTGGGCGAGCTCGAGTATTGCCATGACTCAGATAACGGATGCTTTCAAGGTCGAGGTACCACGATTTCCGAAGGTTTCTTGGTTATGTGTTGACGGATGGATACAATTTGGATCTAGGTATTGTTAGTTTGGGTGATATATTTTGTGTCCCCTGTATCCCCTACACCAGATTGCATAACCAGAAAGTTTCGGGAGTTTATAGGTGGGATTCAAGTAGCTCTTAGCATTTCTTCCCGCAGATATTTGGTTTGTGATTGGGTAATCCTTACCACTTATGTGTTCCAATCGTACCTTGTTATTTTTTTTCATCAACCCTTAATCAAGTGGCTTCTCACCTTAATGGACGTGTGATGTTTCCTTTGGAATTCATTCGGTCATCCTTGTTCGAATGTTTATTGTGAAGACTATATGTTGCAATTTCTATCCGTTGATTCAACTTGTCTATCTGTCTATCAAAGTGCTAACGGATGTCACCCTCTTCAGGATGGCTCCGCCAACGCTGGCCGAATCCGGAACGCAATGATGGGAGTCGGTCGAACCCTCCACCTCCACCTCCGCCTCTGGAGGCATGGCAAGCTATCATGGCAGCCACCAACGCAAATGCTCGATGATTTTGCAACTCTTGCAAGAGCGTCACGCAAGGGCAAGGCAACCAAGGAAATCAAGGCCAAGGCAACAACCAGCCGCACTTTGCTACCCTCAATCGGTTCCTCGCTAATCAGCCAAGTCTTTCAGCTTACGTAGCCGAGGCCAAAGACGCCGACGATTGGCTTGTGGACATCTGCAAACATTTTGAATGTAGCAATGTCGGACACGAGGACTTTGTCAAGTTTGCTTCGTTTCAACTCAAGGACCAAGCTGCCAAGTGGTATCAACAATACAAAGATTCCAGAGGAGGTCGTGTAATTACCTGGGATGAGTTTTGCCGAGACTTCAAAGCTCACCACATTCCGGAAAGTGTTGTTGAGAGCAAGCGTGAGGAGTTCCGCAATCTCAAGCAAGGCGGCATGTCTGTGTATCAATACAATATCCAGTTCCAGAAACTCGCTCGCTTCGCTAAGCAAGACATCCCTGATGAAAAGAGTATGATATATCAATTCAGAGGTGGCCTCAGAGAAGATCTGCAATTAGCTCTCGTGCTTTTTGAGCCAGAAAAGTATGCTGAATTCTACAACATGGCACTGAAGCAAGAAGCTGCCCAGCTCAAATGTGAGGCTTCTAAGAAGAGAATCAGGGATGCGATTCAGTCTTCTTCTTCCTCTCAAGTGGCAGCTAAGCAGAAGTTCTACCTTCCTCCTCCTCCGTTTCGTCGGTCTTATCAGAAGAACTTCGGTGGTCGTGGATCTTCCCACCCACCCAACCACAGCTATCGTAACAAGTCTAATTCTCAAGCTCCAAGGTCAAATGCTCTGTATCATCGCTACGCTCTCGAGAGGTGACTTGCAACAAATGTCGGCCAGAAAGGTCACTATGCGAACAAGTGCTTCAACCAAAGGCGCCTTCCGCCTCCTCCTCCTGTGAGATCTTCCAGCAATGCAGTGGTCAAGCATAATCCCAAGTCTGCCAAGGTGAACATGATGAATGCAGCTCAAGCGGAGGATTCTTCTGATGTGATTATGGGTAATCTTCCAGTTAATGATATTCCTGCTAAAGTCTTATTTGATACTGGTGCTTCGCATTCTTTCATGTCATATCCTTTTGCATCGAAGCACAATTTTGATCTGAGGCATTACCTAGAGCATTGCAAGTTGTTTCTCCGGCTAAGCATTTGAGATCTACCATGTTAGTTCCGAATGTCGGTATCAAGATGGGCGACTATAGATTTCTTGCTAAACCAATTGTCCTTGGTGACTCGGATATTGATCGAATTCTCGGGATGGACTGGCTTTCTCAGCACAAAGCTCAGCTTGATTGTGCTGCCAGGGAAATTCAATTGACTCACCCTTCTGACGATGTGATCATCTATGCCGCTCGTGATGAAACCATTCGGTTGTTTTCTCTCAATGAGAACGGCGAATTGGATGCTATCTCTCATATTCCAGTCGTTTGTGAGCACCAAGATGTCTTTCCAGAAGAGCTTCCGGGTATGCCTCCTCACCGCCGCTTGAATTCGTTATCGATCTTGAGCCTGGCACGGAACCCGTTTGCAAGCGTCCATACAAGCTTGGACCTAATGAGCTGAAGGAATTGAAGAAACAGCTCGATGAACAAGAGCGTCTGGGTTTGATCAGACCGAGTTCATATCCTTGGGGTTGTGGTATTCTTTTTGTCCAGAAGAAGGATGGCACGGACCGGCTTTGCGTCGATTACAGTCCATTGAATAAGAAGACAATCAAGAACAAGTATCCACTTCCCAACATCAATGAGCTTTTCGAGCAACTCAAAGGTGCTACCGTGTTCTCCAAGCTTGACCTTCAGATGGGTTATCATCAAATTCAGATTCGTGAACAAGATATTCCCAAGACGGCATTCGTAACAAGCTTTGGTTCTTATGAATATCTTGTCATGTCTTTCGGCCTTGTCAATGCTCCTCCAACATTCTCTCGAATGATGAACTTCATCTTCAACCCCTACACCAATGAATTCGTCTTGGTCTATCTCAATGATATTTTGGTCTTCTCCAAGAATAAGAAGGATCATGCCAAACATTTGCGATTAGTGCTCGACAAGCTCAGAGAGCATCAATTCTATGCGAAGTTTTCCAAATGTGAATTTTGGCTTGATGAAGTGCTTTATCTTGGTCACATCATCTTCGCCAAGGGCATCGCTGTTAACCCCGAGAAGGTGTCCGCAGTTGTGAATTGGGAACCTCCTCATAATGTCAAGCAGCTTTGCAGTTCTCTTGGACTTGCAAGCTATTGCCGAAGATTCGTTGAGAACTTCTCTAAGATTGCAAAGCCTCTTTCCAACCTCCTCCAGAAGCATGTGAAGTATGTCTGGTCTCCTGAGTGTGACGTTGCTTTCAACACTCTAAAAAAGAAACTCGTCACAGCTCTGCCTTAACTCCTCTGATGAATCCAAGCCATTCGAAGTTTTCTGTGATGCTTCTCTTCAAGCTCTCGGTCTTTGTGTTAATGCAAGAGAAGAAAGTTGTGGCCTATACCTCTCGTCGGTGAAGCCCAACGAAAAGAACTACCCCACTCACGATCTTGAGTTGGCGGCAGTTGTCCATGCATTGATAACATGGAGACATCTCTTGTTGGGAAGGAAAGTGGACATATTCACCGGTCACAAGAGTCTCAAGTATATCTTCACTCAACCCAACCTCAACCTCAGGCAAACTCGATGGGTCGAAATGATTCAAGAGTACAACCCGAGTATTGAATACACTCCACAAGGCCAATGTGATTGCAGATGCTCTGAGCAGAAAGGCTTATTGCAACAGCTTAATCCTCAAGCCCTTCCAACCGGACCTTTGTGAAGCTTTCCGCAAGCTGAATCTTCAAGTTGTTCCTCAAGGCTTTCTTGCCAACCTCATAGTCTCTCCTACTTTGGAAGACCAAATTTGTGAGGCTCAACTCCTGGATACCATGGTGAAAAAGGTGAAACGTGGTATCGACAAGGGAATTTCCAAATACAAGTGCTTCCACATTGATGACAAAGATACTCTTTTCTTCGAGGACGTGATTGTGGTTCCTAAGGGTGATCTACGTAAAGTCATTATGAACGAGGCACACAATTCCCTTCTATCCATTCATCCTGGAAGTACGAAGATGTACCATGACCTCACGCAGTCGTATTGGTGGACTCGAATGAAGCGAGAAATTGCTCAATTCGTGAATCAATGTGATGTCTGCCGAAGGGTGAAAGCAGAACACCAACGACCAGCTGGCCTCCTCCAACCTCTTGCTATTCCAGAATGGAAGTTTGATCATATCGAGATGGACTTTTCGATTTCCAAAGTCCAAGCGTGGAAATGATGCTATCTTCGTTGTCATTGACAAGCTTGCTAAAGTGGCTCATTTCCTTCCTATCAAAGAATCTATCACAGCAGCTCAGTTGGCAGAGCTATACACCTCCAGAATTGTCTCCTTGCACGGCATTCCACAATTGATCTCTTCAGACCGTGGAAGCATCTTCACCTCTAAATTCGGGATTCTTTTGAAGGCCATGGGCACCAACATCTGCTTTCAAAGACAGCTTTCCATCCTCAAACAAGTGGCCAAGTCGAGCGAGTCAATCAAATCCTCGAAGACATGCTCAGGGCTTGTGTCATTTCCTTCGGTATGAAGTGGGAAGATTGTCTTCCATATGCATAGTTCTGCTACAACAACAGCTTCCAAGCGAGTTCGGGCAAGGCCCCATTCGAAATTCTCTATGGCGTAAAGTGCCGTACTCCTCTCAATTGGTCCGAGATGTGAACGCCAACTTCTTGGCAACGACTTGATCCGCGAAGCGAAGAAATGTGCAAAGTCATTCGTGAGAATCTCAAAGCCGCGCAATAATCGCGCGGAGAAGAGCTATTATGATGACAAGCACCGTGATGTGGCTTTTGAAATCGGAGACCATGTCTACCTCCGCGTCTCTCCAATGAAAGGCACTCGCCGCTTCGGTATCAAAGGGAAGCTTGCCCCTAGATACGTGGTTCCTTTCAAGATCATTGGCAAAAGAGGCGATCTCGCCTATCAACTTGAGCTTCCCTCCAACTTCGCGAACGTGCACGATGTGTTTCATGTGTCACAGCCTTCGCAAGTGCTTCAAGACTCGAGCGCACTATCAACTTGAAGAAATTGACCTCCAAGAAGATCTCTCTTATCATGAGCACCCCGTTGCTATTCCTGAAGAAACTGAGCGCAAGACTCGCAACAAGTCAATCAAATTCCTGAAAGTGAAGTGGTCACACCATTCCGACCGAGAAGCCACCTGGGAGCGCGAGGATCACCTCCGTTCCGACTATCCGGAGTTCTTTCAGTCCTAGATCTCGGGACGAGATCCTCTTGTAGTGCTGGAGTGTTGTAACACCCCAGATGTAAAACTTCCCATTTTGGCAATATATTCATCTTGTTCTTCATCAATACCAAGTGGTTTTCCTCTTTGTGGGTTTTCATTTTGGGTTTGTTGGTTGTTTTTGCATTACCTTGTCATTACGTTGTCATATTTCTTTCGTCATCCATTGTTGCACTATGGCCTCACCATTTGTTTGCATCATGTGCATATCTATGTTGTGTTGTGCTTATGTCAACTTGCTTTTCCATGTTATTCATGCATGATATGTTGTTGCATGTTCTATGTGTGATCCAGGCATCACCACCTCTCCTTCTATTCCTTTCTTTTGACAAGTGCCATTTTGCCCTCCTCCATTAATGTTCAACTTTGCCTCAATATTCTATCACCATGTCATTTACCTCCCTGTAGTATTTCAGCCGCTTTTATAAGTTGTTTTGGTTGGGTTTTAAAATGGTTCAAGTTTGAACTCAATTCAAACTTGAATTATTTTACTTCCTCTAAAAATACCCAAATCAATTTTATCAAATACTACACAAATTCAGGACCTTGAGAATATTGTCAGATTTCTCAAAATCCTTCCTTTTAACCCTATGCTTTTCCTTTTGTTTACATGCGAAGAAAATTTGGAAAAGGAGAGCGATCAACAGCGCATCAGCCCCCACAGGCCCCTTGACCCGGCCAGTAGCCCAGCCCGGCCAGTAGCGCGCCAGCCACTCGCGCCCTCGCCGTTTCTCACCCGATCGCCTCGCTACCCCGCAGCCCGTACGCCCACGTGGCACTCGCGACCCCACTAGTCAGCCTCTGGCTACAGCGCACCCGCCCACACCTTTTCGTCAAGCTCACGCCGGGCGCGCACATGGCCACGGCCGCGTCGACGCCGTGCTCCACCCGTCGCCCTAGCCTCCCTTTTAACACCTCTCCTTGTCCTCACGCCCCCTAGGGTTTCCCTCTACCTCTCGTCGCCGCCGCCAGGTGAGTAGAACCACCAGATCCACCGCAGCCACTCCATCCCGAGTGCACCTGAGAGCGCACCTCGTCGCCGGCGTGCTCTCCGGCCACTCCCAATCACGCTGATCGTGTCCTTCTTCTTCCTCGTCGTCGTCTCCTTCCACGACATCGACTACGGTGCCCCGGACGACAAGTTCCTCGACGTCCTCTGCTTCCATCTTCCTCTAGGTCAGGACCGCGCCAAGGTTCAGAGCTCTACTCCGTCACCGCCGGCTCGTCTCCGTCGACCCCGTCGTGTCTTTGGGTGAGCTGGGTAGCACACCTCCCTCTCCCATCCATTCCATGGCATGTAGGCACCCGTAGAACTCGCCCGATCCGTGTCTTTGCGGCTTCGTAGTGCTCCGTGAAGTCTGAATTTTTCCTTGTGTGTGTATTTGCTGCAGTAGCGCCTGCTGCGTTCTCCGGCCGGATCCCCAAGTTGCTCTCTCACACACGCACGCGACGCCCTGCAGCAAAGCAGCTCACGCAGATCTTGTTGTAGCCTCGCCGTGTTCGTCGTCATGACCGCAAGCTCCTGCCCACACGCACACCCACACATGCGCGCACGTTCCCTTCCTGCACCGCACGCACTCTGCCCTGCTGATTCCGCACACCCGCCGGCACCTCCTGAGCCCCGCCGTTGCCGTCGTTGCCCTCGCCGGCGCCGTCGTCTTCTCTGTTTGCAACAGAGTTGCTCGATCTGCTGCCTATCTAAAAGGGGCCGAAGCCCTTTTCCTATCAGTAGCGCCTGCCTAGCCCAGTGGTTGCCGATGCAGAGCCACACCGGGGAGACCCGGGTTCGATCCCCCGCGGCTGCATATTTCTTCCCCCCCCCCTTTTTTTTCCTGTTTCTTGCACTGTGAGTATGACAGGGTGGCCCCACCTATCATATTCTCTTAGCCTGTTTGTTTTTTTATTATTTATTTTATTTTTATTATTTGTTTTATTTTTTGGTTCCCAGCGAATATTCCATTTCTGGCATATGGAATCTGTCCTTTTCGGGCACGTCCATTTCTCGACGTTTCCAAATATGAAAAATGCCATTTCATTATTTACCATTTAGGGCAGGTTGTATCTTTGTGCATTTGTGATGATTTTTCTACAGCAACCCTAACATATTATATATGTTTTTGGGGTAGAAAAATCCCACCAATCCAGAGGTGGCATTAGTTTCTGCATTTGAGGAAGTTCATGAACTTCTCATTTTACATCATGATGTTGTCTTGTCATTTTTGTGTGGTTTATTTCAAGCATGCTATGAGGTTGTTTTGCACAATGATAGCTTCTTTTTCATGCCTACCCTATGCTGGACTTATTTCATCCCATGATATGCTATGTAGTGAGTTAATCAAGCTTGTTTACATGCCAACATGAATCTGTCTTGCCATGTCGTGCGGATCTCATTAATCTAAACTTGCTATATTGACATGGGTGCTATTACATTTTCTGATCCCTTGTGGCTCTTGGTCAGTAAGGGACTTTTGTTCAATGCCTTGAGTAGATTCATGCCATGCCATATTTTGCTATGTCTTGTTACTGTAGCAGGTCGTTTGCTTGCTCTAAACATGCCTTCCTGATGTTAATTTCTGGCATGTTAGTATTTTCACTAAGTCTGTGAAGCTGATATGTTTTGCACTTTTGCCATGCCTCTTTGGACCTGTTATGGTGTGAATTAGCCGTAGATCAGTGTTCATCTTTTGTCAAGCATCTTGAGTAGATCACTGCCATATGCTTTGTTGGTACGTTTGGGTGCAGTAGCTTAATTTCTTGTTGCTTGCTATGTGGCATCATGCTGTTTATGGCAGATTTGTGTCATTCTTGTTTTGCTTGTCATTTGCAAACCGTGCATCCGATTCCGGTGATCTTTATATCGATTTAAACCGAAAGCATCTCACCTTTCCAGCGGCATACTTGGTTTGCCAAGTTGATGCCTTGTTTATCAGTTTCCTTCCAGAGCACGCATATGCATTGCATCTCACATCTCGCATATCATGCCATGTATTGCATCATGTTGTTTTGTGCATCGCCCGTGATTTATTGTGGTTCCATTGTTTGTGTTCTTGCTTTGGGTAGAGCCGAGAGGCAGTACGTGAACGATGAACCTGTTGAGAACGCTTACGAGGATCAAGCTTTCGACAACTCTGAGAACCTTGCAGGCAAGATGACCATACCCTCCAAATCACTTCTATTTTTGCTTGCTAGATGCTCGCTCTTTTGCTATGCCTATGCTACGATGCCTATCACTTGCTTATCATGCCTCCCGTATTTCCATGTCAAGCCCTAACCATCCTTTCCTAGCAAACCGTTGATTGGCTATGTTACCGCTTTGCTCAGCCCCTCTTATAGCGTTGCCAGTTGCAGGTGAAGATGAAGTTTGTTCCTTGTTGGAATCTGGAGATGTTGTTCCTTGTTGGAACATGTTTACTTGTTGGCATATCACAATATCTATTGTTTAATTAATGCATCTATATACTTGGTAAAGGGTGGAAGACTCGGCCTTATGCCCGGTGTTTTGTTCCACTCTTGCCGCCTTTAGTTTCCGTCATACCGGTGTTATGTTCCTTGATTTCGCGTTCCTTACACGGTTGGGTGATTTATGGGACCCCCTTGATGATTCGCTTTGAATAAGATTCCTCCAAAGAAGGCCCAACATTGGTTTTACCATTTGCCACCTAAGCCTTTTTCCCCGGGTTTTCGCGAGCCCGAGGGTCATCTTTATTTACCACCCGGGCCAGTGCTCCTTCGAGTGCTGGTCCGAACCGAGCCGCCTGCGGGCCACCTCGGGGAAACTCGAAGCCTGGTTTTACTCGTAGCATGTCTCATCCGGATGTGCCCTGAGAACAAGATATGTGCAGCTCCTATCGGGATTTGTCGGCACAATCGGGTGGCTTTGCTGGTCTTGTTTTACCATTGTCAAAATGTCTTGTAGTCCGGGATTCCGAGACTGATCGGGTCTTCCCGGTAGAAGGAATATCCTTCGTTGACCGTGAGAGCTTATAATGGGCTAAGTTGGGACACCCCTGCAGGGTATTATCTTTCGAAAGTCGTGCCCGCGCTTATGAGACTGCTGGGACCCACGAGCTACATCTTCGCACGCAAGGAAGTGCGTCCCGAAAAAAACGATTCGCCCCCCTAACTGCTGGGACCCACCAGCTACATCTTCACGCATAAGGAAGTGCGTCCAGAAAAAAAGCGATCGCCCCCATTGCTGGGACCCACTAGCTACACCTTCGCACGCAAGGAAGTGCGTTCGGCAAAAAACGATTCGCTTCGACCGCTGGGACCCAGCAGCTACATCTTCGCACGCAAGGAAGTGCGTCCGGGCAAAAAACAAAACGATTCCCCCCCCTGACTGCTCGGACCCACCAACTACATCTTTGCACGCAAGGAAGTGCCTGACAGTCGGGACCCACCTGGTCGAAGCGTACGTAGCGTTGTCATTCTGGTCGCGAAAGTGTACGTATATATATACTGGTGGATGTAGAGGCGCGCACGTGTCATAGTAGAGGCGTGCACGTAGCATGTACACGCACGCATGCCGCCGTGGTGCAAGAAAGAAAATACGGCCACGTACGTACATACGGGCAGGGTCTCGAACGCCTACTCGTGCATACGTACGGCGAGGGCTCGTGTACATGGCTGGGTCAGAACGGAGAAACAGCGCCGTCGTCGTGTTCATGGGGAGGCAACGAAATGCATCGTGTTCATGGGGAGGCAACGGAATGCGTCGTGTTCATGGGGAGGCAATGGAAAGCGTCGTGTTCATCGGGAGGCAACGGAACGCGTGGGAGCCATGGTCGTGCTCATCGTGAGGGCTTGGACGGAACAGGCGATGGAAATGAGGCCTGGCGTACCGCACAACAGAGGAAACGGACCTCCTACGTTCGGAACGGGGTCCTGTTGATCGGGAGGGTGCAGCGTACCGCCAAAGCGGAGAAACGGACCTCCTACGTTCGTAACGGGGCCCTGTTGATCGGGAGGGGTGTGGCGTACCGCAAAACGGAGGAAACGGACCTCCTACGGTTGAAACGGGGGTCCTGTTGATCGGAAGGGGTGTGGCATACCGCAAAACGGACGAAACGGACTTGTGTTGGAGCGCTACGGTCGAAACGGGGGTCCTGTTCCTCGGGAGGGGTGTGGCGTACCGCAAAACGGGACTCCACGGGATACTGTTCATCTCCACCGTCGACCTCCTCCAGCCTCGACGGGCTCCTGTTCATCCAGCCTCCACCGCGCGCTACTCCACGGCTACTATTCAACCACCCCTCCACCGTCTCTGCTCATCCAGCCCTCCACACCACGGGTCCTGTTCAACCACCCTCCACGGGCACCCTTCCACCGCTTCTACTGTTCATCCAGCCCTCCACACCACAGTACTTGTTCAACCACCCCTCCACGGGCACCCCTCCACCGTCTACATCGTTCATCCAGCCCTCCACCACACCACGGGTCCTGTTCATCCAGAGGCAACGCCACCGCTCATCGCTCATCCAACCCCATAACGCCATCGCTCATCCCAGGCAGCATCGATCGGCTTCAATTAGCAGCGATAGCGAAGAATCGCTCGATCCGGTTCGATTAACGACCATCGATCGATCGCCGGGTTCAAGAACGTAACTGCGGTCTGTCGCTTTCGGGTTGATTTGAGCCCAACGCCTCGCTTCGGGTTCGATTAGAGCCAACGCCTCGCTTTTACCTTGCGTCACGTGTCGCGAGAAACGCGCATTTCTCGGCCCCCGACCTCCCATCGTAACCGGGAACTCCCAGAAATTTTCCTCGCCCTCCCTTCTACCATGGTTTTTTCCGTCATGGACGGCCCAAAGAATGTCATGCAGCTGCGTCTCCGGCCCGCCCAGGACGAAAAGCCCATTTTCTGTCATGATTTTTTGTCATAGAAGTAGGAGCCCACCGCATCTATGATGATACCGGGTTTTGTCACAATTATCGTCATAGAAGTGTCATATGTATGACAGAAAAAAATTCGTTGGGGATGTGTCTTTTTTTGTAGTGTAGGTGAGTATAGACTTGCAAGATAGGATCAAGAACTCACATACATTCATGAAAACATAATAGGTTCATATCTGAAATCATGGCACTCGGGCCCTAGTGACAAGCATTAAGCATAGCAAAGTCATAGCAACATCAATCTCAGAACATAGTGGGTACTAGGGATCAAACCCTAACAAAACTAACTCGATTACATGATAAATCTCATCCAACCCATCACCGTCCAGCAAGCCTACGATGGAATTGCTCACGCACGGCGGTGAGCATCATGAAATTGGTGATGGAGGATGGTTGATGATGACGATGGCGACGGATTCCCCTCTCCGGAGCCCTGAACAGACTCTAGATCAGTCCTCCCGAGATAGATTAGGGCTTGGCGGCGGCTCCGTATCGTAAAACGCGATGAATCCTTCTCTCTAAATTTTTTCTCCCCGAACACGAATATATAGAGTTGGAGTTGAGGTCGGTGGAGCACCAGGGGCCCACGAGGCAGGGGCGTGCCCAGGGGGGCAGGCGCCCCCCCCCCCCCCCCCACCCTCGTGGACAGGGTGTGGGCCCCCTGGCCTTGATTCTTTTGCCAGTATTTTTTATTATTTCCAAAAATAATCTCCGTGACGTTTTAGGTCATTCCGAGAACTTTTGTTTCTCCACATAAATAACACCATGGCAATTCTGCTGAAAACAGCGTCAGTCCGGGCTAGTTCCATTCAAATCATGCAAGTTAGAGTCCAAAACAAGGGCAAAAATGTTTGGAAAAGTAGATACGACGGAGACGTATCAACTCCCCCAAGCTTAAACCTTTGCTAGTCCTCAAGCAATTCAGTTGATTAACTGAAAGTGATAAAGAAAAACTTTTACAAACTCTATTTGCTCTTGTTGTAAATACGTAAAGCCAGCATTCAAGTTTTCAGCAAAGATTATGACTAACCATATTCACAATAACACTTAGGTCTCATGTTTACTCATGTCAATGGCATAATCAACTAGCGAGCAATAATAATAAATCTCGGATGACAACACTTTCTCAAAACAATCATGATATGATATAACCAGATGGTATCTTGCTAGCCCTTTTTGAGACCGCAAAACATAAATGCAAAGCGCCTCTAAAGAACAAGGACTGACTAAACATTGTAATTCATTGTAAAAGAGATCCAGTCATGGTCATACCCAATATAAATTAATAGTAATTGATGCAAAGGACAGAGGTGCTCTCCAGCTGGTGCTTTTTAATAACAGGGTGATGACTCAACATAAAAGTAAATAGATAGGCCCTTCACAGAGGGAAGCAGTGATTTGTAGAGGTGCTAGAGCTCGATTTTTGAAATAGAGATAAATAATATTTTGAGCGGCATACTTTCATTGTCAACATAACAACCAAGAGATGGCGATATCTTCCATGCTACACACATTATAGGCGGTTCCCAAACAGAATGGTAAAGTTTATACTCCCCCTCCACCAACAAGCATCAATCCATGGCTTGCTCGAAACAACGAGTGCCTCCAACTAACAAGAGTCCCGGGGGAGTTTTGTTTGTAATTATTTTGATTTGATTTTCATAAAGCACGGGACTGGGCATCCCGGTGACCAGCCATTTTCTCGTGAGTGAGGAGCGTAGTCCACTCCTCTTGAGAATAATTCGCCTAGCATGGAAGATACAGACAGCCCTAGTTGATACATGAGCTATTCGAGCATACAAAACAAAATTTTATTTGAAGGTTTAGAGTTTGGCACATACAAATTTACTTGGATGGCAGGTAGATACCGCATATAGGAAGGTATAGTGGGCTCATATGGAATAACTTTGGGGTTTAAGGTATTGGATGCACAAGCAGTATTCCCGCTTAGTACAAATGAAGGCTAGAAAAAGACTGGGAAGTGACCAGCTAGAGAGCGACAACAGTCATGAACATGCATTAAAATTAATAAATATTGAGTGCAAGCATGAGTAGGATATAATCCACCATGAACATAAATATCATGAAGGCTATGTTGATTTTGTTTCAACTACATGCGTGAACATGTGCCAAGTCAAGTCACTCGAATCATTAAAAGGAGGATACCACCCTATCATACCACATCACAACCATTTTAATAGCATGTTGGCATGCAAGGTAAACCATTATACACTCCTAGCTAATTAAGCATGGCATAAGTAATCGTAATCTCTAATTGTCATTGCAAACATGTTTATTCATAATAGGCTGAATCAGGAACGATGAACTAATCATATTTACAAAAACAAGTGAGGTCGAGTTCATACCAGCTTCTCTCATCTCAATCAGTCCATCGTATATCGTCATTATTGCCTTTCACTTGCACGACCGAACGATGTGGGTAATAATAATAGTGCACGTGCATTGGACTAAGCTGGAATCTGCAGGCATCTGACACATAGGAGAAGACAAGATAATATGGGCTCTTGGTTAAATCAACAATAATACGTATAAGAGCCACTTCAACATTTTCATTATGATCTTCTCCTATCAACCCCCAAAGAAAAGAAAAGAAATAAAACTATTTACACGGGAAAGCTCCCAACAAACAAAAAGAAGAAAAGGAAATCTTTTTGGGTTTTCTTTTAGTTACTAGTACTACAAGCAAGAAAGTAAAGTAGCTAAAAGCTACGACTAATTTTTTTTGGTTTTCTTAAGGTTTATCAAACACACAAGAAGAAGGCAAGAAAAAGAAAATGAACTAGCATGGATAGTACAATGAAAGAGTACGAACACCGACAACTAGAATGAGTGTGTGAACATGAATGTAATGTCGGTAAGAAATACGTACTCCCCCAAGCTTAGGCTTTTGGCCTAAGTTGGTCTATTGCCACAGCTGGCCTGGCGGATATCCAAAGTTATAGTTGGTGTCGTACTGAGATGAAGCCTCAGGTTGCCACTGGCTGGCCATCTCCTCTGGATCCCACTGGTAAACAGACTGGCGTGGAGGAACAAATTGTGGTTCCAGATTTGGCTCTGTAGCTGAGGTGGGGTTCCGGTAGGCGTGAATGGCCTCCAGCGGAACAAGGTACTTGCCTGCAGATAAATCAAACAAGGAAGGAGTAGGCAAAGTAATAGTCTCAGGGTGATTTTTATCAAATAACAGTCTATAGTTAAGCTCCTTTTTCTTGTTGTTAAATTTGAAATCATGTGCAACCATACTCTTGTAGTCTAGAAAAACAGTAGGCAACAACTTTTCTTCTTTCTCATAGTGCCTAATAGGTATGTTAAAGTATGCAGCGAGGCGCGAGGCGAAGATGCCTCCCAAGATGGGGCCCTTAGTACGGTTAAGATTTAACCGCTTTGCAACAATAGCGCCCATACTAAATGTGTCGTCACGAAACAGGGCATGGCACAAAAAAACAATATCAGGGGCACTAAGGTTGCCACAGTTTCCGTGACCAATTAAGCATCTACTAGCAAATATTGCAGAGAAAAACAGGAAAATGTATGCTAGTAATTCTTGCATCGGAAACTTTCCTAGTTCCCCCTAAAGCAATTGTATCAATAAACCCCTCCACATCGTCACGATGTGGTTCCTCTATGCTACCCGTAAAGGGCAGCTTGCAAACCTCAAAAAATTCACGAAGGGTCATCTCCTTATACTCATCATATAAATAAAAATCCACTGAAGGTGGTGACCTCCTAGCATGGAAATGAAAATTTTGCACAAAGATATTAGTGAGTAAGAGATACTGTTCGCGTTGGTCGTGGAGGAAGTCGGTGAGGCCTGCATTATCAGCCAACTCATAAAAATCATCATAAATCCCGGCTGCTCCCAAGAAATCATCACAAGGTCATTCACACGGCCGAACTTCCGCGGTGCGAGGGAGATTATACTTGGGCCTCTCTTCTTCTTCGCTTCGCTTATCCTTCGAGCTTCGGCTTGAAGAACCCCTCAAAAATCTCTTCATCATTTTCTTAAAATTTATGAAATTTTTAGTAACTTCAAATAAAAGTGAACCAAACTCAACAAAATTGACAGCAACTACTCCTGCAAGTGCCTAGAGGCCATATCATGCATTAGAACTACTTGGAACCATATAAATTTGACATGCAAGCTCAAGAACAAGGTCACCTAGGTAGCACAAATTTGCAATGAATAAAGCACTAGAACAAAAACTAATTGGACCATTGGAGGAGTCACATACCGAAGAACAATCCGCCAAAGCAGTTTTGTGAGTGGAGCTTTGAGCTAGGAGATCGAAAATTGCAGCAAAATGAGCTAGAACTCGTGCTAGAGCTGGTTGGTGATTTTTTTGGGAGGAAGAAGGAGTGTGTGGGTGCAGGAATAAGTGGATGGGATCCACCATGGGCCCACAAGGCAGGGGGCGCGCCCAGGGGGGTGGGCGCACCCTGGACCCTCGTGGCCAGGTGCTTGCTCCCCCTGCTGTGTTCTAGTGCCAGATATTCTCAAATATTCCAGTAAAAATGATATTTCAATTTCGGAGCATTTGGAGAACTTTTATTTCCGGGGTATTTTTCATTGCACGGATAATTCAGAAAACAAACAGAAAATACTAATTTTACTTTATTTCAACTAAATAACAGAAAGTAAAAGGAGGGTACAGAAGGTTGTGCTTTTTAACTTCATCCATCTCATGCTCGTCAAAAGGAATCCACTAACAAGGTTGATCAAGTCTTGTTAACAAACTCATTCCGAATCACATGAAACCGGAGAATTTTTGAATAGCACTAGGTTACCTCAACAGGGATATGCACGTCCCCCATTATAAGAATATCATATTTCTTTTTGACAGTAGGAAGAGGAAATTCAAAACCTCCAATGGTATTCGATGAAATTTTTCCAATAGAATTGATATTGTGGACTTGAGGTTGTTTCCTCGGAAAGTGTACCGTATGCTCATTACCATTAACATGAAAAGTGACATTGCCTTTGTTGCAACCAATAACAGCCCCTACTGTATTCAAAAAGGGTCTTCCAAGAATAATAGACATACTATCGTCCTCGAAAATATTAAGAATAACAAAGTCCGTTAAAATAGTAACGTTTGCAACCACAACAGGCACATCCTCACAAATACCGACAGGTATAGCAGTTGATTTATCGGCCATTTGCAAAGATATTTCAGTAGGTGTCAACTTATTCAAATCAAGTCTACGATATAAGGAGAGAGGCATAACACTAACACCGGCTCCAAGATCACATAAAGCAGTTTTAACATAGTTTCTTTTAATGGAGCATGGTATAGTTGGTACTCCTGGATCTCCTAGTTTCTTAGGTATTCCACCTTTAAAAGTGTAATTGGCAAGCATGGTGGAAATTTCAGCTTCTGGTATCTTTCTTTTATTTGCGACAATATCTTTCAGGTACTTAGCATAAGGATTCACTTTAAGCATATCAGTAAAACGCATACGCAAAAAGATAGGTCTAATCATTTCAGCAAAGCGCTCAAAATCCTCATCATCCTTTTTCTTGGATGGCTTAGGAGGAAAAGGCATGGGTTTCTGAACCCAAGGTTCTCATTCTTTACCGTGCTTCCTTGCAACAAAGTCTCTCTTATCATAACGTTGATTTCTTTGATTGTGGGTTATCAAGATCAACAGCAGGTTCAATTTCTACATCATTGTTATTACTAGGTTGAGCATCAACATGAACATCATCATTAACATTATCACTAGGTTCATGTTCATTTCTAGATTGTGTTTCAACATCAGAGATAGAAATATCATTGGGATTCTCAGGTGTGTCTACAACAGGTTCACTAGAAGCATGCAAAGTCCTATCATTTTTCTTTTTCTTCCTTTTAGAAGGACTAGGTGTATCAATATTATTTCTCTGAGAATCTTGCTCAATTCTCTTAGGGTGGTCCTCAGGATACAAAGGTTCCTGAGTCATTTATCTCCTCTAGTCATAACTCTAACAGCATTATCATTTTTCTTACTATGTAATTCATTGAGCAAATCATTTTGAGATTTAAGCACTTGTTCTACTTGAGTGGTAACCATAGAAGCATGTTTACTAATGAGTTTAAGTTCACCTTTAACTCTAGACATATAATCACTCAAGTGTTCAAGCATATCAGCATTGTGTTTCAATTGTCTACCAACATAAGCATTGAAGTTTTCTTGTTTGACAATAAAATCATCAAACTCATCTAAGCATTGGCTAGCAGACTTATATCGAGGAATATCACCTTCATCAAATCTATAGAGAGAATTTACCTTTACTACCTGTGTCGAGTTATCAAGACCATGTATTTCTTGAATAGGAGGTAAATTCTTAACAGCTTCAGCTTTAGTACCTTTTTCTTTCATAGATTTCTTTTCCTCTTGCATATCTTCAGGACGGAGAAATAGAATACCCCTCTTCTTCGGATTCGGCTTAGGAGTTGGTTCAGGAAGTGTCCAATTATTTTCATTGGTCAACATATTATTCAAAAGAATTTCAGCTCGATCAACAGTTCTTTCCCTGAAAACACAACCAGCACAACTATCCAGGTGGTCCCTGGAAGCATCGGATAGTCCATTATAAAAGATATCAAGTATTTCATTTTTCTTGAGAGGATGATCAGGCAAAGCACTAAGTAATTGGAGAAGCCTCCCCCAAGCTTGTGGGAGAATCTCTTCTTCAATTTGCACAAAATTATATATTTGCCTTAAAGCAGCTTGTTTCTTATGAGTGGGGAAATATTTAGCAGAGGTAATAAATCATATCCTGGGGAGTACGCACACAACGAGGATCAAGAGAATTAAACCATGTCTTAGCATCACCCTTTAATGAGAACGGAAATAATTTAAGCATATAATAGTAGCGAGTTTTCTCATCAATAGTGAACAGGGTGGCTATATCATTTAATTTAGTAAGATGTGCCACAATAGTTTCAAATTCATAGCCATAGAAAGGATCAGATTCAACCAAAGTAATTATATCAGGATCAACAGAGAAATCATAATCCTTATCAGTAACAAAGATAGGTGAAGTAGAATAAGCAGGGTCATATTTCATTCTAGCATTAAGAGATTTTTCTTTCAGCTTCACTAATAATTTCTTAAGATCACTTCTATCATCGCAAGCAAGAAAGTCTCTAGCAGTTTCTTCATCCATAACATAACCCTCATACACAACAGGCAATTCATATCTAGGGGGAGAATCTTCATCATCACTTTCATCAATATTATCAATTTCAATAATTTCATTCTCTCTAGCCCTAGCAAGTTGTTCATCAAGAAATTCACCAAGTGGCACAGTAGTATCAAGCATAGAAGTAGTTTCATCATAAGTATCATGCAAAGCAGAAGTGGCATCATCAATAACATGCGACATATCAGAATTAATAGCAGAAGCAGGTTTAGGTGTCGCAAGTTTACTCAAAACAGAAGGTGAATCAAGTGCAGAGCTAGATGGCAATTCCTTACCTCACCTCGTAGTTGAGGGATAAATTTTAGTTTTCTCGTCTTTCAGGTTCTTCATAGTGACCAGCAGATATAAAGCCCAAGTGACTCAAAGAATAGAGCTATGCTCCCGGCAAGAACGGCGCTTTAAAATAGTCTTGATAACCCACAAGTATAGGGGATCGCAACAGTTTTCAAGGGTAGAGTATTCAACCCAAATTTATTGATTCGACACAAGGGAAGCCAAAGAATATTCTCAAGTATTAAGAGTTGAGTTGTCAATTCAACCACACCTGGATAACTTAATATCTGCAGCAAAGTATTTAGTAGGAAAGTAGTATGGAAGTAGCGGTAACGGTGGCAAAAGTAATATTTTTGGGTTTTGTAGTGATTGTAATAGTAGCAACGGAAAAGTAAATAAGCGAAGAATAATATGTGAAAAGATCATAGGCATTGGATCGGTGATGAATAATTATCCCGGATGCGATTATTCATGCAACAGTTATAACATAGGGTGACACAGAACTAGCTCCAATTCATCAATGTAATGTAGGCATGTATTCCGAATATAGTCATACGTGCTTATGGAAAAGAACTTGCATGACATCTTTTGTCCTACCCTCCCGTGGCAGCGGGTCCTAATGGAAACTAAGGGATATTAAGGCCTCCTTTTAATAGAGTACGGACCAAAGCATTAACACATAGTGAATACATGAACTCCTCAAACTACGGCCATCACCGGAGTGGTCCCGATTATTGACACTTCGGGTTGCGGATCATAACACATAGTAGGTGACTATAGACTTGCAAGATAGGATCAAGAACTCACATATATTCATGAAAACATAATAGGTTCATATCTGAAATCATGGCACTCGGGCCCTAGTGACAAGCATTAAGCATAGCAAAGTCATAACAACATCAATCTCAGAACATAGTGGATACTAGGTATCAAACCCTAACAAAACTAACTCGATTACATGATAAATCTCATCCAGTCCATCACCGTCCAGCAAACCTATGATGAAATTACTCACGCACGACGGTGAGCGTCATGAAATTGGTGATGGATGATGGTTGATGATGACGATGGCGATGGATTCCCCTCTCCGAAGCCCCGAACGGACTCCAGATCAACCCTCCTGAGAGAGATTAGGGCTTGGCGGCGGCTCCGTATCGTAAAACGCGATGAATCCTTCTCTTTGATTTTTTTCTCCCCGAACACGAATATATAGAGTTGGAGTTGAGGTCGGTGGAGCACTAGGGGGCCCACGAGGCAGGGGGCGCACCCCCCACCCTCGTGGACAGGGTGTGGGCCCCCTGGCCTTGATTCTTTCGCCAATATTTTTTATTATTTCCAAAAATAATCTCCTTGAAGTTTCAGGTCATTCCGAGAACTTTTGTTTCTGCACAAAAATAACACCATGAAAATTCTCTAAACTTGACGTCGGTAGGGTTAGTTCCATTCAAATCATGCAAGTTAGAGTCCATAACAAGGGCAAAAGTGTTTGTAAAAGTAGATACGACGAAGACGTGTCATTCATTTGTTGTGGTGTTTAGTTAACTGCTTGGTCCAATTCTGCAATGCAATGTCCAATTGTCGTGGGTAGAATTTTGGATTGTTGTGCTTGTGAGGAATAATCGAATTTGGCTGCACTTAATTCATGGGAAACATATACAATTGCTATATTTCCTAGTTCTTAATCATGCTTGGTTTGGATAAATGGGTTTTCCATGTGGCTTGAATTAATCTGATGAATCTGCAATGTGCTTATTTTTCATCAACATATTTTACTAATAGCATGCGAATCCTCACTTGACGTGACTACTAAATACCTTATATATGTTGCAGGGAAACAATGGGAAGCACTGAGGTTTACAATGGAGGTTTGCACATGCATGGTCCTTTGTCTAATAGCACATTATTGTGAAATTGTATGAACCATTCTAATACTTAGGTTTTAAACAATTTAGTCTTGCACATGTAGGTCCTGCTGTCAGAGGTTTTGACCCGCTATTTGACCCTTTTGCATATGGGGAAATGAGTTATCCATGAATATCAGTCAAGTCAAGAAACTCAGAAAGATTGTTAGGATAAAGAAATTAGTGGCAAAAACAACAAGATCTTTGTCTGCACAATGAATAAGACATCAGTTCACTACAGGATGGTACTAACTATTATACCTCGCCTCTTTTATTCCTTTGCCCCATTTCCAATATAGAGAAGATATTTATGCACATCCTTGTTTTCTGGCTTTCCAAAGTAGTTCACTGATGATTACCTCTCAAACCACCTGTATGGTCAGGAGGCGAGGAAGGTATTCATACAACACCCACGGTTCAATATTGAAGTGTTCCTGAAGAGGACGAAGGATGGACGGTCAATCATCCACAGGCATTGGCCTAAAGTTGCAAAGACCTTCAACATCAATGAAGGCTCAATATTCGCCTTCTGCTTCAGCAGTTTTCCAGATGAGATACATCTCTCTATGTACCGTCTATGATGCTAATTTCGAAAGGTTATAGATGTTGCATGTGAAACTTGGTGCTGGTGCAGTTGTGTAATGGGGTAGCTGAGTGCTGAAGCTATATGATGATGTACTCTGATGTATTTCAATTATGAAAATGAGATATATCGTGTGCTTAATATGAAATGTCAATTAGATCAATAAATGGATTATTAATAGGATAATTAGCCTACTATTTGGGTTTTTCTATTGCAAACGGTTATTGAGAAAACACCGTGGGCGATGACCTCAGGCAACGCATACAGTTTCTAGAAATAAACCGTGTTGGATTAGTGAACAATCACACACGACATCCTCTTGAAAACTGTTTGCGTTAGGCCACCTGGCGCAAACTTTAGCACATAAAAAACTGTGTGTGATGGACAGCCTTTGGCACATAGTTTCTTCTACGCCCGTGTGTGATGCATTCAATAACGCAAACGATAAAATTGTTAATATCGTGTGTGATGTACCTGCGAACGGAAATGTTTTCCTTGGAGCGACTGTGTGGGATGTATATACGAACAGAAAAGTTTAGTGGGAACTGACTGTGTGGGATGTACTTACGAGCAGAAATGATTTCGCCTATAGAATTGTATTTTTTTAGCACTACTATACGTATAACCGTATTTGATCGCTCGCCGGTCGCACACGACCTCATTTTGCCGAGCGTGTGTGCTAGGAGGGCATATCCCCGACGGTTTCTAGGTCGTGTGGGAAGGACCCCCCCCCCCTATCGCCCACACTCACTTGACGACGATTCCAAATGTCGTCATGGAAAGGGGTTAAAAACCTTTTGTATAGCACCTTGTTGTACTAGTGGCAGTAAACCCCCTTCTCTACATTAAGAATCCCAAAAGAGTCATTGTTAATGCCAACCAGAATATCTCCTGATTTTCCTCTAGGTTGTATCCAGTTTCGGCTAAAGTTTCTACCACCACATAGGTTGTGAAGTTCATTCTTAGTAAAATCATTCTTGATGGTCTCTCGAAGGCCAATGAAGTCAATTTTCTTATCACAAATGTTTGTTCTAATAAAAGACCTTTTGATATCAGGCTCAATCTCCCTAACATTCCAAATCATGTCTATCATCTTTTCTTTCCTTTTCCGCCCTTTCTTCCTCCAATATATACAGTAGGCTTCACACTGGTGATCCCAGGTGAGCTTATATTGTTCTTTTTCCCACTAGCAAATATGCTTTTTCAAATGGGAATAATAATCCATTTCAATTTCAGCATCTGAGTGATCATCCTCAGAGCATAATTCTTTGATAGTAATGTCCCCAGTGTCAATGAGTGATATCTCATTTTGCACTGGTTCCTCCTCTTTTTTCTTAAGATGAGTATAGTAAACATCCTTCCTACTTTGTTCCATTTTCTCCATGATATCTAAATTTTGACTAACCATATCAATAGTACAGCCTAGATCTATACCAATTTTGTCAACCATGAAAAGAAGAGAAGAGTTATCCTCTTTTGGAGAATATATCTTACCATAGTTATCCTTGTCTGCTGCTCTCTGCTTGCAAGCTCCTCAATCTTAGCATCTTGTTTATCAATCAGCCTAACACATCTTCTCAGATTGTCTTCCACGGTGTTATGATACGTCTCCGTCGTATCTACTTTTCCAAACACTTTTGCCCTTGTTTTGGACTCTAACTTGCATGATTTGAATGGAACGAACCCGGACTGACGCTGTTTTCAGCAGAATTGACATCGTGTTATTTTTGTGCAGAAATAGAAGTTCTCAGATTGACCTGAAAATCAACGGAGAATTATTTTGGAATTAATAAAAATACTGGCGAAAGAATCAAGGCCAGGGGCCCACACCCTGTCCATGAGGGTGGGTGCCTCGTGGTCCCCCTCGTGCTCCACCGACCTCAACTCCAACTCTATATATTCGTGTTCGGGGAGAAAAAAATCAGAGAGAAGGATTCATCGCGTTTTACGATATGGAGCCGCCGCCAAACCCTAATCTCTCTCGGGAGGGCTGATCTGGAGTCCGTTTGGGGCTCCGGAGAGGGGAATTCGTCGCCATCGTCATCATCAACCATCCTCCATCACCAATTTCATGATGCTCACCGCTGTGCGTGAGTAATTCCATCGTAGGCTTGCTGGACGGTGATGGGTTGGATGATATCTATCATGTAATTGAGTTAGTTTTGTTAGGGTTTGATCCCTAGTATCCACTATGTTCTGAGATTGATGTTGCTATGACTTTGCTATGCTTAATGCTTGTCACTAGGGCCCGAGTGCCATGATTTCAGATCTTAACCTATTATGTTTTCATGAATATATGTGAGTTCTTGATCCTATCTTGCAAGTCTATAGTCACCTACTATGTGTTATGATCCGGCAACCTCAAGTGACAATAATCAGGACCACTCCCGGTGATGACCATAGTTTGAGGAGTTCATGCATTCACTATGTGCTAATGCTTTGTTCCGGTTCTCTATTAAAAGGAGGCCTTAATATCCCTTAGTTTCCATTTGGACCCGCTGCCACGGGAGGGTAGGACAAAAGATGTCATGCAAGTTCTTCTCCATAAGCATGTATGACTATATTCGGAATACATGCCTACGTTACATTGATGAATTGGAGCTAGTTCTGTGTCACCCTATGTTATAACTGTTACATGAATAATCGCATCTGGCATAATTCTTCATCACCGATCCAATGCCTACGAGCTTTTCACATATTGTTCTTCGCTTATTTACTTTTCCATTGCTACTGTTACAATCACTACAAAAATATCACTGTTACTTTTGCCACCGTTACGGCTACTATCATATTGTGACGCCCGGGTAATCAAGCTACAGTAACCCTCTGGTAATGATGCCATGTCACCACGATTACCGTGGTTAATCTCGTGTTAGTCCAAAAACGTTTCAAATTCAAATTCAAAATCTAGTCAAACGGTAAAAGTTTTGACAAAGTCAAATCTAAAATGTTCAAAGTGTAGCAAATAAATCATAGATGATTATGGTGGTGGATCCTAATTAACATACAATGTTTAAGTGCATTAGATAATAGGAACGATCATTTGAAACAATAATTTAAACGTCTCTTAAATAATTAAATTATTAAAACTACTTTTATAACTACAAGAATAATTGTGGCAGTGGTATAAATACTATTAGTAATTTAGGTGCTAACTATATGTTTTACAAAAGTAAAACAATTAGGGTAATAAAATTAAAACAGAAAAGAAAAAAAGAAAATAAAAACAAAACAAAACAAAACAAAACAAGCACCCCTCGCGCTGGGCCAACCGGCCCAGCTAACCCGACTCGACCAAGCCCACCGCCACTTCGCCTCTCGGCCTCTGAGGCCACCTCCCGAACCCTAACCTCACCCGATCCCCACTTCCCCACTCTCCCTCACTCCTCGATCCAAATGGGGATCGAGGCGACCACGCCCGACCCCGACGACATCGCTTCGACGACGTCGCCGTCCTCGCGCCCCACCGGAGCACCACCCCATCGCCATTGTCTCGCCGTCCCGCTACCCCATCGGTCGCCCCCGACGCCGCCGCCGGTTCCCGTCGCCACCACGCCGGCGCCCCCAATCCGCCTGGACCTCGCCGGACCTCCCTCGCCGGCCTGCTTCCCCTCCGCCGTCGTCCCCGTCATCTTCCTCGCCCCCCGTTGCCCCTGACCCTACATCTACCACGTGAGCACCCCCTCCTCCTCTCACGGTCACCGCACGCGCCTGCGCGCCCGGCGCCCGCCGCAGTCACCGTGCGCCCTCGTCGCGGTCGTCGCGACCGTTGATGCACCCCCCTATGCGCCCTTGGCCCCAGCCGCGCGCCGCGCCGCGCCACTTGCGCCCGTCTTGTGCGTCGCCATTGCCCGCCGCTTCGCCGTGCCTACTGCTGACGGCCGGCCGCCCGCCTGCCTCCGACCCGTTGTGGCGGCCCTCCCTCGGTGGGCTCTAGCGCAGGGCACCCTTCGCCACACCCGTTAGCCCCCACCCACTAAGGCCCCTAGGGCCAATGGCATGTGGGGCCTACGCCCAGAACGAAATTATAAAAAAAGAATTAAGAAAATAAATTAATAAATAATAATTAAAATTAATTAAAATATTAATTAATTAACTAAAGGATTAATTAACTTAATTAAACCTGATTAGATTAGCCTAATCACATAGCTTAGTTAATTAATCTGTTAGGTTAGTGGACAGTCAATGACATGCGGGACCCACATGTCAGGTTGACCAGGTCAACTGTTGATGTCATGATAACGTCAGCAAACACTATTCTGGATAATGATAGAATTAAATAGTTAAATAAATCCTAAAAATGATTTAAATCTTTTAAAATTAATATAAAATAAACCGTAGCTTAGATGAAAATACTTTCTACATGAAAGTTGCTCAGAACGACGAGACGAACCCGGATACGCAGCCCGTTCGTCCGCCTCGCATCCCTAACCTATCAAACTCGCAACTTTCCCCTCGGCTCCTTCCGCTAAAAATGCGAAACACCGGGGATACTTTCCCGGATGATTCCCCCTTCGTCGGTATCACCTCCTACCGCGTTAGGGCATACCTAGCACCGCGTATTGCCTCGTTATGTTTTTTGATGCTTTGTTTGCTCCGTATTTACTGTTTCTTCCCCCTCTTCTTCCCCGGTAGACCCCGAGACTGATGCTGCTGCTGGTACCCCGATCGACTACGGTGTTGACGACCCTTCCTTCTTGTCTGAGCAACCAGGCAAGCCCCCCTTTGATCACCAGATATCGCCTACTCTTCGCTATACTGCTTGCATTAGAGTAGTGTAGCATGTTACTGCTTTCAGTTAATCCTATACTGATGCATAGCCTGTCCTTGCTACTACTGTTGTTACCTTTACCTGCTATCCTACTGCTTAGTATAGGATGCTAGTGTTCCATTAGTGACCCTACGCTCTTGTCTGCCCCGCCATGCTATACTATCGGGCTGTGATCACTTCGGAGGTGATCACGGGCATATACTATATACTTTACATCGTTACATTACGTGATACTGTTCAAGATGGGGGCTGAAAGGACACGTGGCTCCATCCCGGTAGAGGTGGGCCTGGGTTCCCGACGGCCCCATTTGTTACTTTAATGGCGGAGGCAGCAGGCAGTTTGAGACCACCTAGGAGAGAGGTGGGCCTGGCCTGGTCGGCGTCATCGCGGATACTTAACACGCTTAACGAGATCTTGGTATTTGATCCGAGTGCGGCCATTTGGTCTATACGCACTAACCATCTACGGGAGTAGTTATGGGTATCCGGCGTCGTGGTATCACCGAAGCCTTCTTGGCGTCGACCGAGCGGCGCGCGCCATTGGACCGCTGAACGTGACTTCCTTTGTAATGGAGGTTGCTAGGTCCGCTTCGGCCGCGTTCAAGCGTGCGAGTGTGTGTCGAGGCGATGGGCCTGCACTTCGGGCGCTTAGGTTTAGACCGGCGCTAACGCCTGTTGGCCTAGGTTGGGCTGCGACGTGTTGATCTTCCGCGGCCGGGCATGACCTGTAAAAGTGTGTCCGCCAAATGGGATCAAGCGTATTGGGTTATGTGGTGCACCCTGCAGGAAGTTAATCTATTGAATAGCCGTGATCTTGATGTGAGACAACTTGGAGTTGTACCTTGACCTTATGACAACTAGAACCGGATACTTAATAAAACACACCCTTCCAAGTGCGAGATACAACCCGGTGATCGCTCTCTAACAGGCGACGAGGAGGGATCGCCGGGTAGGATTATGCTATGCGATGCTACTTGGAGGACTTGAGTCTACTTTCTTCTACATCTTTGCAAGGCGGAGGCTGCAAGCGTAGTCTTCGACAGGATTAGCTATCCCCTCTTATTACGGCATTAGCGATTCGGTCACCGCGATATGGCCCTTTACACATATATCCATGCATATGTAGTGTAGCTCCTTTCTTGTAGTACTTTGGATGAGTACTCACGGTTGCCTTGTTCCCCCTTTTCCCCCTTTCTTTACCCGGTTGCTGCGACCAGATGATGGAGCCAGGAGCTAGACGCCACCGTCGATGACGACTACTGCACTGGAGGCGCCTACTACTACGTGCAGCCCGCTGACGACGACCAGGAGTAGTTAGGAGGATCCCAGGCAGGAGGCTTGCGCCTCTTTCGATCTGTATCCCAGTTTGTGCTAGCCTTCTTAAGGCAAACTTGTTTAACTTATGTATGTACTCAGATATTGTTGCTTCACCGACTTCGTCTATGATCGAGCACTTGTATTCGAGCCCTCGAGGCCCTGGCTTGTATTATGATGCTTGTATGACTTATTTTATTTTTAGAGTTGTGTTGTGATATCTTCCCGTGAGTCCCTGATCTTGATCGTACACGTTTGCGTGTATGATTAGTGTACGATTGAATCGGGGGCGTCACACATATTACTTTGCTACTAAATACTTTGCTGCAGATATTAAGTTATCCAGGTGTGGTTGAATTGACAACTCAACTGCTAATACTTGAGAATATTCTTTGGCTCCCCTTGTGTCGAATCAATAAATTTGGGTTGAATACTCTACCCTCGAAAACTGCTATGCGATCCCCTATACTTGTGGGTTATCAAGACTATTTTAAGGCCATTGCGGGAGCATAGCTCCATTCTTTGAGTCACTTGGGATTTATATCTGCTGGTCACTATGAGGAACTTGAAAGATGAGAAAACCAAAATGTATCCCTCAACTACGAGGGAGGTAAGGAATCGCCATCTAGCTCGCACTTGATTCACCTTCTGCTTTTGAGTAAACTTGCGACACCTAAACCTGCTTACGCTATTAATTCCGATATGTCGCATGTTATTGATGATGCCATACGCTATGCATGATACTTATGATGAAACTACTTCTATGCTTGATACTACTGTGCCACTTGGTGAATTTCTTGATGAACAACTTGCTAGGGCTAGAGAGAATGAAATTATTGAAACTGATAATATTGATGAAAGTGATGATGAAGATTCACCCCTTAAATATGCATTGCCTGTTGTGCCTGAGGGATATGTTATGGATGAAGAAACTGCTAGAGACTTTCTTGCTTGCAATGATAGGAATGATCTTAAGAAATTATTAGCTAAGCTGAAAGCAAAATCTTTGAATGCTAGAATGAAATATGATCCTGCTTATGCTACTTCACCTATCTTTGTTACTGATAAGGATTATGATTTCTTTGTTGATCCCGAGATAAATACTCTGGTTGAATCTGATCCTTTCTATGGTTATGAATCTGAAACTGTTGTGGCACATCTTACTAAATTAAATGATATAGCCACCCTGTTCACTAATGATTAGAAAACTCGCTACTATTATATCCTTAAATTATTCCCGTTCTCATTAAAGGGTGATGCTAAGATATGGTTTAATTCCCTTGATCCTTGTTGTGTGCGTAGTCCCCAGGATATGATTTATTACTTTTCTGCTAAATATTTCCCCGCTCATAAGAAACAAGCTGCTTTAAGGGAAATATATAATTTTGTGCAAATTGAAGAAGAGATTCTCCCACAAGCTTGGGGGAGGCTTCTCCAATTACTTAATGCTTTGCCTGATCATCCTCTCAAGAAAAATGAAATACGTTATATCTTTTATAATGGACTAACCGATGCTTCCAGAGACCACCTGGATAGTTGTGCTGGTTGTGTTTTCATGGAAAGAACTGTTGATGAAGCTAAACTTCTATTGAATAATATGTTGACCAATGAAAATAATTGGACACTTCCTGAACCAACCCCTAAGCCAACTCCGAAGAAAAGGGGTATCCTATTTCTCAGTCCTGAGGATATGCAAGAGGCAAAGAAATCTATGAAAGAAAAAGGTATAAAAGCTGAAGATGTCAAGAATTTACCTCCTATCGAAGAAATACATGGCCTTGATAACCCGACACAGGTACTAAAGGTAAATTCTCTCTATAGATATGATAAAGCTGAAATCCCGCCTACTAAGTTTGCTAGCCAATGCTTAGATGAGTTTGATATCTTTATGGTTAAGCAAGAAGATTTTAATGCTTATTTTGGTAGACAACTGAAACGCAATGCTTATATGATTGAACACTTGGGTGATTATATGTCTAGAGTTAAAGGTGAACTTAAACTCATTAGTAAACATGCTTCTATGGTTACCACTCAAGTAGAACAAGTACTTAAAGCTCGGAATGATTTTCTCAATGAATTGAATAGTAAGAATAATGATAATGATGTTAGAATTATGACTAGAGGAGGCAAAATGACTCAGGAACCTTTGTATCCTGAGGGTCATCCTAAGAGAATTGAGCAGGATTCTCAGAGAACTAATGTAGATGCACCTAGTCCTTCTAAAAAGAAGAAAAAGAAAAATGATAGGACTTTGCATGCTTCTAGTGAACCTGTTGTTGACACACCTGAGAATCCCAATGACATTTCTATTTACGATCTTTGAAACACAACTGGGTGATGAGCATGAACCTAGTGATAATGTTAATAATGATGTTCATGTTGATGCTCAACCTAGCAATGATAATGATGTAGAAATTGAACCTGTTGTTGATCTTGATAACCCACAATCAAAGAATCAACGTTATGATAAGAGAGACTTCGTTGCTAGGAAGCACGGCAAAGAAATAGAACCATGGGTTCAGAAACCCATGCCTTTTCCTCCCAAACCATCCAAGAAAATGGATGATGAGGATTTTGAGTGCTTTGCTGAAATGATTAGACCTATCTTTTTGCGTATGCGTTTGACTGATATGCTTAAAATGAATCCTTATGCTAAGTATATGAAGGATATTGTTACAAATAAAAGAAAGATACCGGAAGCTGAAATTTCCACCATGCTTGCTAATTGTACTTTTAAGAGTGGAATACCAAAGAAACTTGGAGATCCAGGAGTACCAACTATACCATGCTCCATTAAAAGAAATTATGTTAAAACTGCTTTATGTGATCTTGGAGCCAGTGTTAGTGTTATGCCTCTCTCTTTATATCAGAGACTTGATTTGAATAAGTTGACACCTACTGAAATATCTTTGCAAATGGCTGATAAATCAACTATTATACCTGTCGGTATTTGTGAGGATGTGCCTGTTGTGGTTGCAAACATTACTATTTTAACGGACTTTGTTATTCTTGATATTCCTGAGGACGATAGTATGTCCATTATTCTTGGAAGACCCTTTTTGAATACGGCAGGGGCTGTTATTGATTGCAACAAAGACAATGTCACTTTTCATGTTAATGGAAATGAGCATGCGGTACACTTTCCGAGGAAACAACCTCAAGTCCACAGAATCAATTCTATTGGAAAAATTCCATCAATTATTATTGGAGGTTATGAATTTCCTCTTCCTACTCTCAAGAAGAAATATGATATTCTTATTATTGGGGACGTGCATATACCCATTGAGGTAACATAGTGTTATCCGAAATTTCTCCGGTTTCATTTATTCGAAATGAGTTTGTTAATAAGACCTGATAAACCTTGTTAGTAATTTCCTTTTGATGAGCATGAGATGGATGAAGTTAGAAAGCACAACCTTCTGTACCCTCCTTTTACTTTCTGTTATTTAGATTAAATAAAGCAAAAATAGTATTTTCTGTCAGTTTTCTGAATTATCCGTGCAATAAAAAAATACCGTGAAAATAAACGTTCTCCAAATGCCCCGAAAATGAAATATGATTTTTTCTAGAATATTTGAGAATATCTCGCACTGAGAACACAACAGGAGGAGCAGGCACCTAGCCACGAGGGTCCAGGGCGCGCCCACCCCCCTGGGCGCGCCCCCCTGCCTCGTGGGCCCATGGTGGCTCCCCTCCACTTATTCCAGCAACCACACACTCCTTCTTCCTCCCAAAAAAATCACCAACAGGCTCAATCACGAGTTCTAGCTCATTTTGCTGCGATTTTCGATCTCCTAGCTTAAAGCTCCACTCACAAAACTGCTTTGGGGGATTGTTCTTCGGTATGTGACTCCTCCAATGATCCAATTAGTTTTTATTCTAGTGCTTTATTCATTGCAAATTTTTGCTGCTTAGATGACCCTGTTCTTGAGCTTGCATGACAAATTTATATGGTCTCAAGTACTTCTAATGCATGATATAGTCTCTAGGCACTTGTGGGAGTAGTTGCTATCAATTTTGTTGAGTTTTGTTCACTTTTATTTTGAGTTACTAATAATTTCAGAAATTTTCTGAAAATGATGAAGAGATTTTTGAGGGGTTCTTCGAGATGAAGCTCGAAGGATAAGCAAAGTGAAGAAGACGAGAGGCCGATATATAATCTCCCTCGCACCACGGAAGTTCAGCCTTGTGAATGGCCTTGTGATAATTTCTTGAGAGCAGCCGGGATATTGATGAATTTTATGAGTTGGCTGAGAATGCAGGCCTCACCGACTTCCTCCACGACCAACGCGAACAATATCTCTTACTCACTAATATTTTTTTGCAAAATTTTCATTTCCATGCTAGGAGGTCACCACCTTCGGTGGATTTCTATTTATATGATGAGTATAAGGAGATGTCCCTCTATGAATTTTGTGAGGTTTGCAAGTTGCCCTTTTCGGGCAGCATAGAGGAACCACATCGTAACGATGTGGAGGGGTTTATTAATACAATTGCTGTAGGGGAAACTAGGAAGGTTTCCGATGCAAGAATTACTAGCATACATTTTCCTGTTCTACGTTACTTTGCAATATTTTCTAGTAGATGCTTAATTGGTCGCGGAAACTGTGGCAACCTTAGTGCCCCTGATATTGTTCTTTTGTGTCATGCCCTGTTTCGTGATGACACATTTAGTATGGGCGCTATTGTTGCAAAGCGGTTAAATCTTAACCGTACTAAGGGCCCCATCTTGGGTGGCATCTTCACCTCGAGCCTCGCTGCACATTTTAACATACCTATTAGACATTATGAGAAAGAAGAAAAGGTGTTGCCTACTGTTTTTCTAGACTACAAGAGTATGGTTGCACACGATTTCATAGTTAAGAACAAGAAAAGGGAGCTTAACTATAGACTGTTATTTCATAAAAAAATCACCCTAGACTATTACTTTGCCTGCTCCTTCCTTCTTTGACTTATTTGTAGGCAAGTACCTTGTTCCGCTGGAGGCCATTCACGCATACCGAAACCCCGCCTCAGCTACAGAGCCAGATCCGGAACCACAATTGTCCCTTCACGCCAGTCTGTTTACCAGTGGGATCCGGAGGAGATGGCCAGCCAATGGCAACCTGAGGCTGCATCACAGTACGACCCCAACTACAACTTTGGATATCCCCCAGGCCATCCGTGGCAATAGACCAACTTAGGCCAAATGCCTAAGCTTGGGGGAGTACGTATCTCTCACCGGCATTACATTCATATTCACACACTCATGCTAGTTGTCGGTGCTCATACTGTTTCATTGTAATATCCATGCTAGTTTATTTTCCTTTTTATGCTTTCTTCTTGTGTGTTTGAAAAACCTTAAGAAAAGCAAAAAAAATAGTTGTAGCTCTTAGCTACTTTACTTTCCTTGCCTGTAGTAGTAATAATTAAAAGAAAAACCCAAAAAGATTCCATGTTCTTCTTTTGCTTGTTGGGAGCTTTCCGGTGTAAATAGTTTTATTTCTTTTCTTTTCTTTGGGGGTCGAGTGGAGAAGACCATAATGAAAATATTGAAGTGGCTCTTATATGCATTATTGTTGATTTAACCAAGAGCCCATATTGCCTTGTCTTCTCCTTTTTATTGAATGCTTGCAGATTCCGGCTTAGTCCAATGCACGTGCACTATTATTATTTTCCACATCGTTTGGTTGTGCAAGTGAAAGGCAATTATGACGATATATGATGGACTGATTGAGATGAGAGAAGCTGGTATGAACTCGACCTCTCTTGTTTTTGTATATATGATTAGTTCATCATTCCTGACTCAGCCTATTATGAATAAACATGTTTGCAATGACAATTAGAGATTATATTTGCTGATGCCATGCTTAATTAGCTAGGAGTTTATAATGGTTTACCTTGCGTGCCAACATGCTATTAAAATGGTTGTGATGTGGTATGATAGGGTGGTATCCTCCTTTGAATGATTCAAGTGACTTGACTTGGCACATGTTCACGCATGTAGTTGAAACAAATCAACATAGCCTTCACGATATTTATGTTCATCGTGGATTATATCCTACTCATGCTTGCACTCAATGTTTATTAGTTTTAATGCATGTTCATGACCTGTCGCTCTCTAGTTGATCGCTTCCAGCCTTTTTCTAGCCTTCACTTGTACTAAGCGGGAATATCGCTTGTGCACCCAATACCTTAAAACCAAAAGTTATTCCATATGAGTCCAACATACCTTCCTATATGCGGTATCTACCTGCCGTTCCAAGTAAATTTGTATGTGCCAAACTCTAAACCTTCAAATAAAATTCTGTTTTGTATGCTCGAATAGCTCATGTATCAACTAGGGTTGTCTGTATCTTCCATGCTAGGCGGGTTATTCTCAAGAGGAGTGGACTCCGCTCCTCACTCACGAGAAAATGGCTGCTCACCGGGATACCCAGTCCCATGCTTTAAGCAAATCAAATCAAAATAAATGCAAACAAAACTCCCCCGGGACTCTTGTTAGTTGGAGGCACTCGTTGTTTCGAGCAAGCCATGGATTGATGCTTGTTGGTGGAGGGGAGTATAAACTTTACCATTCTGTTTGGGAACCGCCTATAATGTGAGTAGCATGGAACATATCGAGATCTCTCGGTTGTTATGTTGACAATGAAAGTATGCCGCTCAAAATATTGTTTCTCTATTTCAAAAACCGAGCTCTGGCACCTCGACAAATCTTTGCTTCCCTCTGCGAAGGGCCTTCGTGCGGGGCATGAAGAAGTGGCGGAAGAGGGCTACGTTGGGGTGGATCCCGACAAAGTTTTCGCAAAGGTGTGCGAAAACTGCCATGGTCAGAATGGCGTTGGGGGTGAAATCAAGGAGGCGGAACCCGTATGTGTTCATAATGTCGCAGAAGAACTCAGAGAAGGGCGGGCAGAGCCCGCAATAGAAGAAAAGGGCAAAGAAAGGATACCCGATTGGGGCTAATTCAAGCGGTGGCGGGGAGTACCTTCGCGCGGATGCGCACGTCTCCGTCGACCGGAAGAGGTAGTACCCTCCCTCGGCTCCTTCGCCGAGCTGGGGAGAAGATGGCCCATCGCTTGCAGCGCCGCTGAGCCGCCACGCCTCGGCCGACTTGACGCCTTCCCTTGTCGGCCGAGCCATGGCGGAGGCGGCGGAGGAGGCCGACGGCGTTGATGGTGCTATGGCGAAAAGGCGGAGCGCCGCTCTCTTCGTGACCGGAGAAGAAGGGGGGAGCGGCGGTTGTTTTCCAGACAAGACAGCAATGGCGAGGTGGACGGCCTGCCCCTGTTTCCCCTGTTTATAAGGAGGGAGAGGGGGCGGACGTTCCGCTTTTCCTAATAAAGAAACCCCCACGACCTCGCCCACGATCTCTCACACGACGCCACGTTCGGTGCGTGCCGTTAGTGGGGGACGTGGTGGGTCCAGGGCAAGTAACGGCGTGATCAAGGCGCGTGTGACCGTCTGCCTTTGTTTTGGGCACGGCCCGGCGCTTCGGCACCGTGTCTTGACGAGCCGGGGCTCTGCCGGTGTACTAGAGTAGGGGTACCCTAGTATCCCGAACTCGTGCACGGGCAGGCGATTAGCACCAGCGGCGAGGCTTGCTGGTCGCCGCCAAGATCCTCCGTGGCTCCTTTGGAGCCATTCAAGAACAAAGTATTTAACCAAGAAGACAAGGCCCCGGCAAGAGGAGCTTGCCGGGAAGGCCACTCAAGGCGCGCAGAAGACAAGACCCCGGCAAGAGGAGCTTGCCGGGAAGGCTCGGAGCGCGACAAGCCTCCGGACGCGACAAGGATTCAGCCGCGGCAGGCAACCTCTCTTCATCTCCGCTCCAGCTCATCCATCGACGTGTCGCCATGGGACCATTCCATGCGCGCGTGTCAAGAGGTTGTGCAGCCAGCGAGGAGCAGCGATAAGCGGCGCTGACAAGCCTACCATCGTGGCAAACGGTGGCGCACCTGACGGTCTCACAGCCTTTGTTTAGGCGGCATGTGGACGGGCATTTAATGCTTTTGTCCCTTGCCGTCAGGGTTAGGTATATTGCACTGTACACTGTTCAAGTAGGTGTACCGACTACTATTTTTCCATTTGTACCCTCCTCTACGTTGCCACCTGTCGGAGACCCCTTTAGCATATAAAAGGAGGCCCATGCGCAACGTAGAGGAGGTTCGGTCCATTCGACTCATACGTAACCAGAGAACACTCGCGCTAGGTCTGGTAGCTCTCATCGCTCCCTAGCAAGAACACAATACAAATCAGACAAGCAGCAGTAGGAGTATTATCTCTCCGGAGAGCTCCGAAGCTGGGTAAAACTGCTCGCGTGCTTTGCCTCGATCCTCTCTTCGTGCGATCTCCGACCCCCTCCGAACCACAAGGGGCCTGGTCCGCCGGCCCCATAGGTGTTCGTGGGTCCGATCAGCATCCCCGACATCTTTGGCGCGCCAGGTAGGGGGCGTCGAGGTTGTGTGAACCTGATCCGGAGCTCACACGAGCGACATCCTCAACATCTTCATCAACATGCCAACGAAGAAGAAGGCTTCGGCGGCAGAAGCCCCGTCCGCGTCGAACCCACCGCCACCGGAGCAAACAGGTGGTGGGGTAGACGTCGGCGGGAGGACGGACGGCGACGGGGGCGCTCACGCTGCTGCCAAGGCCAGGGACAAGGCCGCGCAGACCTCGGCGTCCGTACATGTACCACGCCTGTCGTGGTTTTGTCACGGCAGATGTCCTTAGTGTCAGGACTTAGTCGCGAGGCCAACGCAACTATGTGGTAGCTTGAGAGGGGTTGAGCGGGACGAGAGACGCGAGGTTTTACCCAGGTTCGGCCCCTCACGGTGGAGGTAAAAGCCTACGCCCCGCTTCATTGATATTGATGATGATGATCACGGTTACAAGAGTGCTCTAACTCGAGAGCTATTGTCTAAACCTAACTTGTCCAACTTGTGGAACTTGTCCCCTTTAGAGCCCTGCCCCTCCTTATATATGTTGGAGGGCGGGTTACATGTAGAGTCCTATTAGGATTAGGACTAGTCTATCGCTAATACAAACCGGATACAAGTCCAGGTCTTAGCTCCTTGTAAGATAATATTCCTCCTGCCTTTTCCTCTTAAACCGCCCACCATTAAACGCGTGAACCGGCCTTCTGGGTCTTGGGCCTTGTCATCTGTCTGTCCCGCACGCCGGATCACCAGTGAGTCATAATGACCAGGTGGGTTGCTTGTAAACCGCCAGGTCAAGGCGGGTCACCAGTAACTCGCCAAGTCTCAGCGGGGTCTTCAAATAATCCGCCAAGTCTGGCCGGGTTAACTTCCGGCCGGTTTACACCGCGGGGTATGTCCCCGACAACGCCCGTCTCAGGAGGCGCGGGACCGACAGCGTCATGGCAGTCACAATGCCATACGCTCGTTGGACCGAGATGGATCTGGAGGATCTCGAGACCCTCAAGACCAGCGTGCACGCCAACATGCTGGCACGAGCGAGATACGGTCGCCTGGACGGGATGCTGCTCCTTCTAACATAGATAGAAGTCCGAGCATATCCCGCTCCTCGCGTCGTTCGCCATTGCCACCCACTACTCCAGCAGAAGCTCTGGCGAGAGCTCAGCTGCTCGACATTACCCTCCAACGCGGCCGACAAGGTCGACGAGTGGAGGGCCACAATCTGAAGTCTCATCACCGCTTAACGGCGACGCTCCGCGGCAACCGAAAGTGCATTGCCGCCGCAGCAGAACGCTTAAATGCGAGCCGGTGGCGGCAGAGACCGTGGGGGTGCAACCACCATGCACTCTCCACCCCGAAGGCCAAGGTCGCCGACTCGCCGGATCCACCTCGACAGCGACTCCACTGCGTCATCGGATCCACGAGCTCGCCGCGATCAGCGCCAAGTTCTTCATGAGCGACAACAAGAAGACGCTCGAACTTGCATCGAGCGTCGAAGAGAAGCGCGGTGTCAGTCAGACCAGCGCGCTGGGCCTTCTGTCGATATGCATGCGCCAGGGGAACCAGGTGACTTGCCGTACGCGGTAGGTTGCCCTGCGTTCACTCGTGAGCTGCGGCAAGTCGATGGCCCAAAGAAGAAAAACTTCAAGCCAGACGTGCCAGAGAAGTACGATGGCAGGACGCATCCGTCGGATTTCCTCAGCATCTGCACCATCGCGGTGCAGGCTGCGAGGGGACGAGACGACAAGATCCATGCCAACTACTTCCCGCTGGTACTCAAGCCCAACGTCAGGTCTTGGCTCATGCACTTGCCGGACAGCTCCATATCCTCTTGGGCAGATCTATGCCATCAGTTTGTTGGCGCCTTCACAGTGCCACAAGCCTCATGGCCAAGAAAGTGACCTTCATCTGCTTTCGCCCGGAAGGAAGGAGAGTCCCTGCGCAAGTTCATTCAGAGATTCAGCCGTGCACTACAACATCCCAGATGTCCACCCCGCGCGGTGATCAGCTGCGTTTCATCGTAACGCGTGCGGAACCGCAGGATGAGGGAGGAGATGGCGATGTGCAAAGTCAAGGACGTCAGTGAGCTGTATGCCTTGGCCGACAAGTGTGCACATGCTGAGGAGGGGAGGAGGCTCCCCGGAGAGAATGCAGAAGCAGGATCAGACAGTGAGGAGACCACCCCGGCAAAGAAGAGCCGGCGGCGGAACAACAGAAGAAAGAAAGGCAGAGAAGTGCTAGCTGTTGAGCAGTCCGGCAACGGAGGTGGCGACAAGAACGCCAAGGCTGGTGGCTCCAGCAAGGAGGTTGCCGCTGACGCCAACCACCAGTCTGTGGCGGCCGCCGACAAGCAGGACGGCTCCGGCAAGCAGTACTGCAAGATCCACCGCACCAAGGGCCATGACCTTCAGATCTACAAGAAGGTCGAGCAGCTTGTCGAACAATGAAGAAATTTGAGTACGAGCGGCGCGACAAGGAGAAGGCCCAGGAAGGTGCTGGAGGAGCCAGCAAGAAGCGTCCCGGCCGGGGAGGACGCCGCGGCAAGGCCAAGCAGCGGCAAGGAGACAGACCTCCCCGCGGCCGCGACAAGGATGAAGATGACGACGACGATGAAGACATGGATGATGACGACGCCGATGAGCAGGAGTTTCAGAAAGCTACAGAGGTCCTCTGCGTTGACGGAGGTGCTTCCCTGCATACTTCCCATCGCCAACTCAAGCAGAGGATGCGGAAGTCAATGCAGCGGAACCATCCGAGAGTCACGCAAGCCTCGAAGTGGTCCAAAGACGCCTATCATCTTTGATATTGAGGACCACCACGATCGCATAGCTGCGGTCGGTGCTTGCCGATGTTGGTCTCACCAACTATCCGCAACCTCAAGGTCACCAAGATGCTAGTTGACGGCGGGCCGGCTTGAACTCGATCTCCTCCGCGGTGCTCCGTAAGCTTCAGATCCTCGACAATGAGCTCGAAGAACGGCACATTCCAAGGAATCAATCCGGGAAGGAGCAAGCGAAGGGGAAGATCTCGTTGCCGGTAACATTTGGCAAATGAGCTGAACTTTAGGGCCGAGAGGGTCACATTCGACGTTGCTGATTTCCCATTGCCTTACAATGGGATACTTGGCCGTCCAAAGACTCGCCAAGTTCATGGCAGCCTCTCACTATGCCTACAACTTACTCAAGATGCGGGCTCGATAAGCATCATCTCTGTCCATGGCGACAAGAAGGATGCTCTTATCTGTGCCGACAAGATCTACCGGAAGCAGCATGATGTAAAGTAAAACACTTGCCATGAAGCTTGAGGGAAGAAGAAGACCAAGTCCGGCAAGAGCTCGATGCCCACTCCGGCAAGCGCACCTCTTCGAGTGCTGCGCTACCGCCGAGGACGCACCATCGAGCTCCACCGGCAAGTGCAAGAAGACGATGGCAGCCCCACGGAGACCAAGAAGGTGTTCGCCAAGGAGGACGAGACCGGTGGTACCTTCACCATCGGTGCCTCTCTCGACCCTAAATAGGAAGGCGCTCGTTGCTTTCTGTGGGCGAACGTCGGCGTGTTTGCGTGGCAATCGTCGACATCCCGGTGTTCCTGTGAAAGTAATTGAGCACCGTCTTGCCGTTTGCCCTCATGCGCGCCCGGCCAAGCAGAAAGTCAGGAAGCAAGCAGTGGAGCGTCAAGAGTTCATCCCAGAAGAGATGAAGAAACTGGAAGCAGCAGGCCTTGTCAGAGGAGTGCTCCATCCGACGTGGTTGGCCAATCCTGTAGTTGTGCGCAAGGCAAATGGGAAATGGAGACTTTGTATTGACTTCACGGATGTTAATAAAGCTTGTCCCAAAGACCCATTTCCCTTGCCGCAAGATCGACCAGATTGTTGACTCCACGGTGGATGTGATTTGCTTTCATTTCTTGATGCATACTCAGGATATCATCGATCTTCATGGCAGAAGAAGATGAAGAGAAAACCGCATTCATTACTCCATGTGGCACATACTTTGTTTCATACGGATGCCTTTCGGTTTGAAGAATGCTTTGGTTCAACGTTTGCAAGAGTAGTCCATGATGCTTTTGAGCCGCAAATGCACGTAAATGTAGAAGCCTACATGGATGACATAGTGGTCAAGAGCAAGGACAAAGCAACTCTGGTTCAAGATTTGGATGAGACCTTTGCAAATCTGTGCAAGATCAACCTCAAGCTCAACCCCGAGAAGTGCGTGTTTGGAGTCCCTTCCGGCAAGCTTCTCGGGTTCTTAAATCTCTCGGGGAGATTGAAGCCAATCCCGACAAGATCAAGGCCATTGAGCAAATTGAAGCACCAAAGCGCGTCAAGGATGTACGAAGGCTTGCCGGTTGCGTGGCTGCTCTCAGCAGGTTTATCTCTAGATCTGCTGAGCGCGCCCTGCCAATTTTCAAGATTTTGAAAAAGGCAGGTCCAATGAAATGGACTCCCGAAGCGGAGGCTGCGCTGCAGGACTTAAAGAGGTACCTGTCCTCCACTCCAACACTTGTCGCACCTAAGCCGCAAGAGTAGTTGCTACTATATGTAGCGGCAACCAATCAAGCCGTTAGTGCTGCGTTAGTAGCGGAGAGGGAGGCGGATGATGAGCTAGCAACCACGGCAGACACATCCAGCGACAAGCAGGGGGCTTCGCCGGCAAGCTCTGGTCCCGACAAGGACGGATCTACGCAGACGCAAGAGCAGATGCAGAAAAGGATGGTGCAGCGCCCAGTCTACTTTGTCAGTTCCCTCCTGCAGGGGGCTAGGTCAAGGTACTCTGGTGTGCAGAAATTGCTTTTCGCCTCCTCATGGCCTCGAGAAAGCTGCGCCATTACTTTCGTGAACATGAGATCACAGTTGTCACCGCTTTCGGCTGAAGAGGATACCGCAGAATCCGAAGCGATCGGCAGATTGTCGAGTGGGCAATCGGAACTGCATCAAGCATTGGCCTCAAGTTTGAAAGCACTTCAACTATCCAAAGCGAGCATTGGCGTAATTCATAGCGTAATGGACGCCAACACGGATGAAGAAATTCGAGACGAGCCTTCCGTCAAGGAAGCGAGCAAAGAGTGGCTGATGTACTTTGATGGTGACTTCTCGCTGCAAGGCGCCGGTGCTGGCGTGCTACTTATAGCACCCACCGGAGAGCACCTCAAGTACGTAGTCCAGATGCACTTTCCCAAGGAGCAAGCAACAAACAATACTGCAGAGTATGAAGGTTTGCTTGTCGGTCTCAGGATCGCAGTGGACCTTGGGATCAAGAAGCTTATTGTCAGGGGTGACTCGCAGCTTGTCGTCCGCCAAGTGAACAAAGATTATCAGAGTCCATTGATGGAAGCCTACGTTGATGAAGTGAGAAAGCTAGAAGAACACTTTGACGGCCTACAAATGGAACACGTTCCAAGAGCTCGTAATGATATTGGCGATGGTTCGCCAAAGTGCGCTGCACTTAAGTTGCTCGTGGAACCAGGGATTTTTGTGCTCAAGCTAACTCAGCCAACCGTAACACCATCACCGGATGTAACAAGAAGAGGAAGTTGATCTCTGGTGACTACTTTCCGCAGAGCTCCCGAAGCCGCCGCCAAGAAGGTCCCCAAGATCGACACCAACAGAGCCGAGGAGCTTCGACAAGCCCTGTGGTTTGTTTCGTTGAAGCAGACGCTCCCGACAAGTTTTGCTCCGGCAAGAGCTTGCCGGGAACGTCAAGCTCGGCCGAGCCGCAGCTCTTGCCGTGGAAGCCGATGTTCCCGCAGCAGCAGTGTGCCTTTAGTCCTTGTCGTCGAGCCGCAAGCTCCAAAGCATGGGCGCAGCAGATTGTCCATTTCCTTCGCATGGAGAACTTCCCGAAGAGCAAGAAGAAGCGGAAAGAGTAGCGGCGGTCAAGTATGTACCAGTTTGTTGATAGCATACCGCATGTAAGAAGACTCAACGGTGTGAAATTGAAGTGTATTCCCAGAAGATGGATGGAAGGCTGTTGGCGAGAGATACATGGAGGCATATGTGGTCACCACATTGGCGCCAGAGCACTTGCGGCAAAGCTTTCCAAGAAGGTTTCTTCCGCCGACAGCCCTCCAGGATGCAACTACACAAGTAACCAAGTGTGAAGCGTGCGGCCCATTCCAAACAGATACACCAGCCAGCTCAAGCTCTCCAGACGATCCCTTTATCCTGGCCATTTTCGTCTGGGGTTTCGACATCTCGGCCCCTTCCCCGAGCTGTCGGGGCTTTGAGTACTTGTACGTCAGAATCGACAAGTTCACAAAGTGGCGGAAGTGGAAGCGATGAGGAAGGTGACAAACGGTCGTGATCAAGTTCTTGGTCGATTGTTTGCCGCTTCGAATCCCTAACAGGATCATCACCGACAACGGCACACAATTCACAAGCCGCACCTTCATGCATTACGTCCAAGATCTTGGCGCCAAGGTCTGCTTCGCTTCTGTTGCTCATCCGAGAAGCAACGATCAAGCAGAGAGGGCAAATGCTGAAGTGCTGCGCGGGCTCAAGACCAGAACTTTTGACAGGCTGCACAAGTGCGGAAGAAACTGGATTGAGGAGCTGCCGGTGGTTCTTTGGTCGATCAGACGACGCCAAATCGAGCCATCGCCGACACCTTTCGCCTCGCCTATGGAGCAGAGGCAGTTCTCCCCACGGAACTCATATACGGATCGCCTCGAGTGCTCGCTATGATGAGCTTGAGCAAGAGCAGCTGCGACAAGATGACGCTTGCTCCTTGAGGAAGATCATCTTCGTGCAGTCAGACGAGCCACTCGTTACCGGCAAGCTTTGCGTCGCTACCATAGCCGCAGTTAGTGCTAGAAGCCTCGAGGAAGGCGACCTTGTTCTTCGCTGCGTTCAGTCCGCCAAGAATTCAAACAAGTTGACGCCTTGAAGTGGGAAGGCCCTTATCGGGTGAGACGAGTCACTAGGCTCGGCGCTGTCCGCTTTGAGACCGAAGATGGCATTCCGGTGAGCAACTCCTGGAACATTGAGCATCATCGTAAGTTTTACCCAGAGGGCGCAGCTGTTTAAGCAACCACCTTTTGTACAAGTCTTGCCGCTGTTGCATGTAATCCTTTGTACAAAGCCGGGCGCAGATCCCGTGCATCAAGAAGCTCATGTGTTGCGCACAACTTGTCAAATTCATGCTTTCATCATTTTATTGCATGTTTTTGCTAACACTTTGTGCAGCACCCACACCCGTAAGCAATATCGAGTCACTGGGCTCCATAACTTTATTTTCTCTTCTTTCTCTTTTCTCAAAGAAAGGAAGGCTCCCTCGCGCACAAGTTATCCAGGGGGGAAGGAGAAGATAATACTATGGAGAAGATAATACTATGGACCAAGCGTTGCTCGAGGAAGTTTCGCCTTATCGGGAAGCAAACGATAGAAAAGCTAAGTTGCCAAAGTTTGAGCAATCAGTTCTTAAATTTTTAAGTTATCTTCCTCGAACGATAGTACTTTGTATGGAAAACCTGTGCGCAGAGGAACCAACTCATGCTAGTCGCTACTTTACTTTGTTTCGAGTCCGCTCAACAACTTAAGTGAGCTGCAGCTAGTCGCGACAAGGTTGCTTGTCGGAGGCGGCATCGCCAAAGAAGTTGCCGACGTTCAAGACTCGGCGCCATGACAAAAGGTGCTCAGACCGACAAGTTCCCTAAAAGCGTAGGGTAGAAACGTACAAAGGAAGGAATCAAGTAAAGGAAATAACATTGCAATCATCGCCTAAGATAGAGTATATTACAAAATAAGCTTGCCGCAGATCTAATAAATTGTTCTAAACATGATCAGCAGCGACAAGGGAAAGATAAAATTGGCGGCCTAGTCTACGCGGTTGCCATCAACCCGCTTGATCTTGTTCACCTTGTCCACAATGGGTGCGACAAGGGCTTTGAGCGCCTCCACGCCGGCATCCGGGCGGCAAGGATCCGAGGACGCCGTTGAGGTTGAGGCCTGGATTGCGGAAGGCCACCTTCATCAACACCTTCTGGAGGGCTCCTGCACAGATCTGGCGTGATTCCTCGGCCAGCTGCTTTGGGACCTCTTCCCGGAGTCGCTGGAGACCCGTCAACATGCCCTTGAAGAACAAGCTAAGCTTGGCGCTGGGTTGGAGATGCTCGTCGGAGGAGTATGCAAGATCCACCATCCCCAGCTCCATCAGCTCGCTGTGCATGGCGGCGGCGGTATCCACGAGACCTTCAGTCCAGTGCTCCACACTCTCCCTCAAGGCGCCTGGTGTCAACAAAGATTCGCCACAGCTCCTCCTTGGCCTTGATCGTCTCCAACAGCCCACCTCCCGCCTCCTTGGCACCGTCCGGCGTCTGCGTCGAGTGGTCAGCTTCAGCTTGAAGATCTGCCTTGGAATCCTTGGCGGCGTCGAGCTCCTTGCTCCTATCGGCGAGATGGCCCTGCAGCAGCTCCCCAAGAGTGTAGGCGCCCTTCTCACGCCGTGCTCGAAGCTGCAAGCTCCTCGCCGCTCTTCCGAGATCGGCCTCCAATTGCGCCACCTTTGTCTCCAGCTCCTTCTTGGCGGACCTCGGCGGCTGGCAGCATCCTTCGCTTCCTTAAGTGCCCCGCCAAGTGACTCCTCGCCACGACAAGCTCTTCCTCGTGGCTGTCTAGGTTGACCTTCCATCGCGCCCATTTCGCTTTCCTGCGCGGACAGCTTCTCGGCGACAAGCCGCTGCTCCTCCTCAGCTGCGGCCTTCTCGAGGATGAAGGTCGTGCGCTCCTCGGCAAGTTGCGCCCGCTCCTCCGCCAAGGACCGGAGAGCCTCTTGGTTGGCGCCCCGGAGCTCCTCTGCGCGCTTCTCCATGTCCGCTCCCGCCCTCGCAACAAGTGCTTCCCGGGACTCCAACTTGGCTTGCCAGGCGCGGTAGAGCGATAGCAGCTTCTTCAGCAGCTGCTCCTCCTCAGACTTCGCCACGCTGCTTTGGCGCTGGCCCACAGGCGTCATCCCAGCGGAGGCGAGCAGCTCTCCGTCGAAGGTCTCTCCTTCGACCGGCGCCCTGGAGCTCGACTCCCACGGGAGCTTGATGAAGACGCCGTCGCCGGCCTTCAAATAGGCGCCGGTGAAAGTGCAATCATGCCCTTGAATCATATTTTGATGTTGATGACAACACATATGCTCGGGACTAATCATGGTTATCAAGTATATCTCAGGATTGTGTTCCAAAGACCGTATGCATGGATCATGACTAGGGACAAAAAGCATATAACTCAAGAATGGAGATACAAGGTGTTAACTTCATTTATGGTTTGTTCTTGAGTATAGGGATCCCGCACTATTAAGAGGGGATCGGCGGATCTGTGAAAAACTTGCTCAAAGCTGGTATCTATATACCTTACCTTGGACGTCCGGCTCTCACGGACGTCCGGTCCTTCTGATTGCTCGGACGTCCGGACGCTTCCGGACGTCCGACACTTCCACAACAGAAACATTTTACGGATGTCCGGAACCCTCCGGACGTCCGACACTTTCGCATCGAAACTTTCTTACGGATGTCGGCCCCGCCGGACGACCGTATCCTGTATAATCGATTTGTGAGTCACACTTTTGCCGAAACACTTTTGGCGGACGTCCGGAACTCTCCGGACGTCCGACACTTTCACATCGAAGCATTCTTACGGATGTCCGGCCTGTTCGGACGACCGTATCATGTACATTGGTTTGTGGGTCACACTTTTCACATGATCGGTCGTCCGATGATCGCCGGACGTCCGGACCCATTTGGGCCTCCGGACGACCGACGTTCTCCGGACGTCCGCCATCCTGCAGACCAAACGGTCACCTTTTTCCCACCACATATATATACTCCTTCCCTTGCTCGGGTTGGGATTGACCATTCACTTTGAACAAATCCTAGAACACTTCACTCACTCTCTCTCAACTCTCCACACCAAATCTTAGATCCCCAAGGGGTTTGAGAGCTTTGAAAAGAAGTTGTCCGATCAAGTGATAGATCCACTTCTCCTCCTTCTTTGCACCCAAGGAATTCATGATTTGAGCAAGTCTTGAGCAAATCCCCATTGATCTTATTACTCTTGGAGGTTGGAGACTCCTAGGCGGTAGGAGTCTTCGGAGAGGAATCGACTTTTGTGATTACCCGGATAAGTTTGTGAGGGTTTGGAGACCACCCCAAGGTCTACCACTAGTGGTTGAGAAACATCTTCGTGGTGTTGTCTCAAAGGGAGAATAGGGTGAGCCTTCGTATGCGTTGGTGTGCCTTCGTGGTAACATCCACCTCTCTAACGGTGACTAGCTTCCCTCCAAGGAAGTGAACATCGCATACATCCTTGTCTCCGGAGTTGCGTGTTATTCCTAACCCTAACTCTATACTTGTGGTTACTTGTTTGGTTTGCACTTACTTACATCATATTGTGCTTGCTCACTTATATGCTTGTGTTACTTACCTAGTACTTCGTACCTACTAGCAATTGTTAGGCTCACTTTCATATTCCGCACTATTGCCTAAAATTGCTAAGTAATAATTAAAATTTGTAATTGTACCTATTCACCCCCCTCTAGGTCCATCTCGATCCTTTCAATTGGTATCGAGCCTCGTGCTCTATTCTTGTGGCTTAACCGCCTAGAGCGAGATGAACCCAGATGGGACTCCCTTGTTGTAGATCCTAAGGATAAAGGCGGGGCTTCTTAGAAGTCAAGTCCTTTACGTCGGAGGATCTAGAACGGGCCCTTGCTAAGCAAAAAGAGGAGCATGATGCTTCTCTTGAGGCCTTGGTCCAAATGAGATTAGCCACGTTGTCCTCGGTGCTTGCACCACTCGGGTGGTCTTGCCTCAAGGCCAACTGTGCCTACTCCATCACTTGGTCAACAACCTCCTAACAATGAACACGCCCGGTGTTCCTTGGCTTTATGCAAGACCTCAGGTTGAGAAACCAAGATATAATCCTCAAGGCAGTCCTCCTTTGCTTAGTGCCACTTCCGATTTTCCTTTGTGGAGAGTTGCTATGCAGGACCATCTTCGACATGGAAACGATGAGATGTTGGAGATCTTGGAGTATGGCTATCATGTGGTTGATCCAAAGAACCCCACTCCAAGAGAAATATATGACAAGAACCTCAATGACACTGCAATCATGTGGATAAGGAGAGGCTTGGATGAAAAGCAAAGGAGACCGTTCATACACATCACAAGTGCCAAGGAACTATGGGAAACTGTTGTACGATCCAAAACTGGCACCTCTACCCACCTGACTCCACAATATGAAATTACCAAGGCTCACTTGCAAAACTTTTGTAAGGAGAAACGAGAAAACCCCAATCAACTCCATGGGCGTCTCATGACACTCACTTGCCGATATTGAGTCATGTGAGTGTGACAAGACACAAGATGGATTCAACATGACAAAGAGGTTCCTTGTGGATAAGTTACTCCATGCTCTTGCTCCATTTCACCATCAAATGGTGTGGGACATAAGACAACATCATACCTTCAAGGAAATGACTACAGATGACATCGTATCCACCTTTCAACTATATGAAGAGTCAAAGACTAATGCCACAAAACATCTTGCCATGCATGGTTCTCCATCATCAAAAATCAATCTTGCATTGAAGGCCAAGCATGTATGTGAAGATGAACAAAGTGAAGAAGAAGAAGAGGATGACGAAGATGGTGATGAGATTGAATCATGGCGAGGGCCCTACATATGAAGACATGGCTCTTTTGTCAAGAAGTTTAGCGGGTAAGTTCAAGGGAAGATTCCAAAAGAAGAAAGTAAGAAAATGCTACAACTGTGAAGAAACCAATCACTTCTCCAACGGTGCCCTTATGAGAAGAGAGAAGATAAACCAAGGTTTCCCAAGACCTTTCCCAAGAAGAAGTTGCCAAATCCTTTGAACTCCAAGCTCAAGAAGAGAGATGGAAAGGCAATGGTTGCTCAAGAAGAATCTGATCCGGATGATGTTAGTGGTGTTGCCGGAGTTGCTCAAGACTCTCAAAACACCTTGAGGTTAGCAAACAAGAGTGGTGATGTGGTCACCTACAACTACATGAAAGATTACAAGGGCAACGCTCACAAATGCCTAATGGCAAAGGCCATGGTTGAAGAAGAAGAGGACCAAAGCTCTTCTGACAAGGTCAAGGTAACTCCACGATCAAATCCTCCTCTTTTCACGCCCATCTACTTCTAGTGATGAGTATCTTGATGCGGAGGATAGTCATGAGGATGATGATCTAACTGATCCTATGCTTGCTAAACTTAATAAGTTCATGTGCTCCCTCAAAGGAAGGAAGCTCACTATGTTTCAGATGCTTATGGAGATGGTGAGTAAGTACACCATCTCCATTAAGGAACTTCGAAACCCTCGTCATCGAGGAAAAGGAAAATATGAAATCCTTGAGCGGAAAGTCAAATATGAGGAAGCACGAAATGATGAACTATGTTTAAAAATTGGTACAAATATTGATGTTCATACTAAAGATCTTGCCTCCTTGAAAAAGGCTATTGGCTCTTGTGAAGAGTTGATGAATGATAAAAGTAAGCTTGCAAAGTCTCATGCCTCTCTCACTAAGGATTGTGAGTTTCTATCCGTGTCTCTCAAGACTAAGGAAGAAGAGCTCACCCTTCTTACAAAGAGTTTTGAGACACTCAAACTTAATTATCTTGAAACTCTAGCCAAGGCTTACTCATCTCCTATTATCAATGTTGATGCATGTTCTACTAACTCTAGTAGTGATCTAGCATCCATCCTTGAGGAGAATCGGGTTCTCAAAGCTCAAATCGAGAAAGGGCTCATGACATGTGCTCAAGGGCAAAAGAACCTTAATGAGGTGTTGAGCCAACACAATGAAGCTGTTCACCAAAGAGGGACTCGGGTTTGACCCAAGCACAAGCAAGAAGAAGACGTCCTCCCAAAATTGCACCACTCCTTTAAAAGAAACCTTTGTACGAGAAGGACACAAGGAGAAAGGTAAGGTTGTTAGTGGGAAGGCCACAAGGGGCATGCCCACTCTCAACAAGCCAAAGAGTTCATGCCTCCATCCTATGTACTGCGTAAGACTAAGGATGGAGAAGTTTATGCAAAATTTGTTGGCCCCCAAAAGGCATTTCGTTTTTATGCTATTTGGGTCCCTAAGACCTTGTGACTAACTTGAGAGGTCCCATTGTAAAATGGGTGCCTCTAACCAAGTAATAATTGTGTGTAGGTAGCTTTCTTGGTGGAGTAAAATGGGTGATTGATAGTGGATGTACAAATCATATGACCGGAGATAGCAAATTGCTCTACGATTTCATGGAAGCTATTCAACCATTTATGAGCATTATGTTTGGTGGAGGATCAAAAGGACAGGTACTTGGGTTGGGTAAGGTGGCTATCACTAATGACATGTCTCTTGCAAATGTCATGCTTGTCCAATCCTTAAATAGCATTTGCTTTCGTCCGCCAATTGGCTTACATTGGTTATGATACACTATTTGGACTAACGGATGTGAAAGTCTTTAAGAGAGATACTCTCGAAGTGGCCTTTGTTGGAGAGTTGGATGGCAACCTTTACACGGTTGATTTCTCGAAAGAGAGCACATTCCATGCAACTTGTCTAATGGCCAAGGCCGACAGGGTGGCTATGGCATCGCTGCCAGCCCATGTCGGCATGAGGAATCTCCAAGATCTCTTAAAGGGGAATCACATCCTTGGACTAACAAATGTCTCTTTTGAGAAAGATCGTGTGTGCAGTGCATGTATAGCCGGAAGCAACATCAATCAAAGCACCCACCCAAGAATATTGTGTCTACTTCAAGGCCTTTGGAGCTCCTTCATGTGGATCTCTTTGGGCCTCCTTCATGGGATAGTCTTGGTGGGAAAAAGTATGGACTTGTCATTGTTGATGATTACTCAAGATATACATGGGTGTTTTTCCTCAAGTCCAAGGATCGAAACGAAGATCACTTTCATTGACTTTGCCAAGCAAGCACAACGCAAGTTTGACAAAGAAATCTTGGCAATAAGAAGTGACAATGGATCTGAGTTCAAAAACTATACCTTGGAAGAATTCCTTAGTGATGAAGGGATTGAGCATCAATATTCAGCTCCATACACTCCTCAAAGAAATGGTGTAGCCGAAAGGAAGAACCGCACACTTGTGGAGATGGCAAGGTCCATGTTGGATGAATACAAGTCACCACATAGTTTACGGGCGAAGTTGTCAACACCGCATGTCATGCATCAAACCGCTTTTCCTACGCACTATATTGGAAAAAGACTCCATATGAGCTTCTAACTGGAAACAAGCCAAATGTCAAGTACTTTCGTGTATTTGGGTGCAAATGTTTCATCCTCAACAAAAGAGAAAGGTTAGGAAAATTTCAATCCAAAACAATTGACGGTATATTTGTTGGCTATGGATCAAACTCTCACGCATATAGAGTCTACAACAAATCCAATGGATGTGTTGTAGAAACTTGTGACGTGGTGTTTGATGAATTTAATGGCTCCCATGGGGAGCAAGTTGATCTAAGTGATGTAGGTGAAGAAGATTCTTCTCAAGACATTTTGACCATGGGCGTTGGTGCACTTCTTCCTATGGAACAAGAACCTCATGATGATGAAGAAGAAGATAGAAGTCTCCCACATCATCAAACTACTTCAACATTCATAAAACCACAAGCCCCTATTGCTCAACCGATACCTTTAGCCCAAGTTGAAGAGGATGATCAAGCTCCTCCTCATGACAATCTTCAAGAACAAGAACAAGAAAGTCCAATCATTGATGATGAACCTCAACAAATGCAATATGAACAAGAAGATCTTCCTCCACACATTAATGATCCATATGTTGAGGATGTGGATGATGGACATGAAGTTGAACCTCGTGAAACCCTTACCTCTATCATGCCACGAGTGGCGGTTGTGTTGATGTTGACAAAATACTCACGGCATATCGGAAGGTAGAGTCACTCGTAAACACTTGACCAACTTTTGTGCTCACTTCTCTTTTGTGTCTAGTTTTGAACCCATCAAGGTACAAGATGCAATGATAGACAACGATTGGCTAGTTGCTATGCAAGAAGAGTTGAACAGTTTTGAACGCAACCAAGTGTGGTCGTTAGTTAAGAGGCCACCTACCGAACACAACGTCATTGGAACAAAATGGATTTTCAAGAACAAACAAGATGAGAATGGTGTAATCATCCGGAACAAGGCAAGGTTAGTGGCACAAGGGTACTCACAAGTTGAAGGTTTGGACTTTGGTGAGACTTTTGCCCCCGTTGCCCGTCTTGAATCCATTCGCATCTTACTTGCTTATGCTGCTTTCAATGGTTTTACATTACATCAAATGGATGTGAAGAGTGCTTTTCTTAACGGTCCTCTACAAGAAGAAGTATATGTATCACAACCACCTAGGTTCGTTGATCCCGATCACAAAGACTATGTGTATAAACTTCATAAGGCTTTGTATGGCCTCAAACAAGCACCTCGTGCTTGGTATGATCATCTTAAGAAGTTTTTACTCGATGATGGTTTTGTGAGAGGGGTGATCGATCCTACTCTTTTTACTAAGAGGGATAAGGGTGATTTGATCTTATGCCAAATCTATGTAGATGATATCATTTTTGGTTCTCCTAACATTCATTTGTGCAAGAAGTTTGCGGCTTCAATGACCAAGAATTTTGAAATGTCACTCAATGCGGATTTGAAGTTCTTCCTTGGTTTTCAAATTCAACAATTTCAAGAAGGAATTTTCTTGTCTCAAGCAAAGTACCTCAAGGATATCCTAGAGAAGTTTGGTATGTCCGATGCTAGTCCATGTAAGACACCAATGCCAACGAAAATAACACTCATCAAGACACAGACGATTTCAAGCTTCCCCTAGGGAAAGTCATCATAAAGGCGGTTAAGCATATTCTTAGATACCTTGTTCACACCCCAAAGTTGGGTCTATGGTATCCCAAGGATGCTAAGTTTGATCTCATTGGATACACGGATGCGGATTGGGCGGAGACAAAGTGGATCGTAAGTCCACCTCCGGTGCATGTCAATTTCTTGGACGCTCTTTGGTAAGTTGGTCATCAAAGAAACAAAATTGTATTGCCCTCTCTACCGCATGAAGTTGAATACATTGCTGCCGCCAACAGTAACCTTCGGTTATTATGGATGAGGCAAACTTTGAAGGATTATGGTATCACCTATAGACATGTGCCTCTTTTATGTGATAATGAAAGTGCTATCAACATTCTTGAGAACCCCAAGGATCATCTCCGCACCAAACACATTGATATTAGATATCACTTCTTGAGAGATCATGTTGAGAAAGGCGATATTCACATTGATCACATTGGGACAGATTTGCAATGGCAGATATTTTCACGAAACCATTGGATGAAGCAAGGTTACACGACTTAGGCGTGAACTTGGTATCTTGGAGCTTGACAACATTATGTGAAATCTAGTACTCATCCATGCTTAAACTTAATGTCTAGTCGTGATGTAGGCATATATTTAGGGGAGACACTCAATTCATGAGTTCTCTCACCTTACATAATGCATAAATTGAACAAACACTCTCAAAGTTATCATAGTTTAATATGATGGAGTAGTTTATGCCTACGATTGAGTAAGGTGGGATCTGATTTCCTACATAAATAAGTTTTACTGTGAGAAAATGTTTTCCTCATCATCATTATCAGCCCTCCTGTCCAAACTTCTAGCTCCGGACGTCCGGAGGGTTCCGGACGTCCGAGTGGTATTTCACTGCCGGACGTCAAAACTCCGGACGTCCGTATATTCTACTCTGGTTGTTCTCGACCGGTCGTCCGGCCTCGCCGGACGTCCGTAAAAACCATTCTGGTTCACTCAAGTTTGGCCTAGCAAATGAAGCGTCGGACGTCCGGAAGACTCCGGACGTCCGTAAGAACTGCTTCATAATATGCCCGGTCGTCGACGCCATCGGACGTCCGTAAAAGCAACCTCTGTTATCCTTCTTTGCCGATGGTCCCGACTCCGGCCGTCGTCTGCTTTCCGGATGTCCGGTCGCATATATAACTCCGGACGTCCGGAGGCCCCGGACGTCCGTGACGCTTTACGCTGGTCTATATATCTGCGCCCTAGGTTTTTAGTCAACCAACCGCCACGCCGTACGTCTCTCCAATCAGTTCGCCGCCGCCGCCGTTTCTATCGTGCGGCCCCTCCTCGCGACCGCCCGCCGCCGTACCCCTCGCCGGGGTGTCTCCCCGCCGCGGATCTGAGACTTGCCGTCCGGCCCGTCCAGCCGTTCTGCTCGGGGCTTCTCTCCCCGTCCGTCCTTCGATCCCCTGCTCCGGTACGTCGCTTGGCTCCTCCGTGCTCTTCCTCGCCTAGTAGGGCAACCCCCCCTTCTCTTCACTTGTCACCCTGGTCTATGGAGGGGTGTTGACATGTGCTTTCCTTCTCCCCTAGGTCAAGATGCCTCGGTCCAAGCACTCAAGACGCGCAAGCAAGTCGCCGGAGGGCGGTAGCGTCCGTCTCGTCGTGGTGGTTCCAACGACTCCGAGGAGGAAGATCGCCCTCGAAAGCGTGTCGCTCGTCCTCACAGCTCGTCGAGTGATTCCTCTTCGGAGGGTCAGATTTTGAGGATGAGCTTGAAGAGGTGGATCCGCCCCGATGATTGGCGCCCGTCGCTGCTGCCCCAAGCCCGGCACTCGTCGTCCAACATTTCAACCTCCTCCTCCTCTGGTGCAACCCCACGGTGATGCCGTCACATCTCCATTGAGCCTCCACTATCACTAGGCCGTCATGTTAAGCGTTTCAATGAAGTCCCCAAATCTTCATATCTCAAATTGCGTCCGTGATGTAGATCAATTCTCGTTGCTAGGGATTCTCGGGATAGTCGTTTCGCACGAATGTCCAAGCCGACATCTTCACCACGATTGTCATTCCTAAAGGCTTGTCACTTCATGTTTGCATCGATCTTGAGCACATTCGCACTCATCCGGAGAAATATCCGGAGCCATTGAGCTCATTGAGTCGTCAAACCTAGCTGCCCCATTCGCCTTTCAACACGATTTTAACCAGCTGCCATCCATCAGTTTTATGCCACTTGTTACTTTGCTCGATAACACTTTGTCACATGGATGACCTCCGACATCGCTCTCTCACAAAGATCTTATGCTGAGTTTGTCACCGCACTTGGATTTCCCGACACTTTGGGTTCAAAATCCACAAAGATGACCCCAACCATAAGCCCAAAGGCATTGCGGTCTGTGCGGATCTCCTTAGACCCATATCATCTTTGTCTAATACTGAAAAACAAAAGGGTCTAAACCAAGTCTCTATTTGGCGTTTTCCATTCAACATCATTTATCGCTGTGTCATCCGCACCATTTATCCCAAGATGGGTGACAAGGGTTCTGTAGCAGCTCTTGCATTGATCTCATGCATCGCTTTTACACATCTCCTAAAGGGAAGATAAATGTTCCACACTTTCTATGGCATGAGATTCGCCTTGCTAGCTTCCAAAGACAAGCGGGCTTTTCCTCATGCACCTTTTCTTCAGGCATTTATCGAGAGTGTAGATCCCTTTCCCATTGCACGCACTCATATACATGAGAGACGGGTCATCCCACCTCACATGGCGGTGACCATGTTCCTCCTTCTCCCGCCATCGCTACTCACACTGCCGCTAGTTTTCCTCTACGCTAACCATCCTCATTCGGTGATGCCTCCTTTGGGCGCATTGCTCGCTTTTCTTGGGAAGGCTCATTCAGCCATGATGAAGATGTTCACCTTACATAGATCCCAACACCACGATGTGGTCACTCTCATGGTCAATTCCAAGAAAGAACTCAAGCATAGTCAGCGAGACTCAGTCGTATATGATGTGAGTGACGATGAGCGTCTTCCTGCAGAACCCCCTTCTGATTTTGGTTTTCCCTCCGGTCCTGAGTGGGCTGATTTCTTTGACGAGACTGGTGGCAGTGGTGTTCATGATGATGATGATGATGAGGATGAGCTTTAATACTATCATATCATTCCCCTCTTTGTTTTTTTTGGATACTTGATGCCAAAGGGGGAGTAGGCTCCATATGCATTACTCTAGCTCATTATGTAATCGAACCTATGTTAGGAGTAGTTTGTTGAACTATGTTATGGGTTGTTGAACTATGTTATTGAGTTTGTTAGTTATGAATCTATATGATATATGAATTGATCAGTTTGTTGGTTATGAGTTTGGTGAATCTATATGAATTGATCTATATGAAGTGATCCAACTATTGTGGCATCAGTTTGAGGGGAGCCCTCTCGCTACTCGCTACCTATTCTTATTATGGTTATTATGGTTATTGAGCTCCACAACAAATACTTCCGACATTATTATGAGTATGCATATGAGTTGTCATCAACTACCAAAAGGGGAGATTGAAAGTGCAATCATGCCCTTGAATCATATTTTGATGTTGATGACAACACATATGCTCGGACTAATCATGGTTATCAAGTATATCTCAGGATTGTGTTCCAAAGACCGTATGCATGGATCATGACTAGGGACAAAAGCATATAACTCAAGAATGGAGATACAAGGTGTTAACTTCATTTATGGTTTGTTCTTGAGTATAGGGATCCGCACTATTAAGAGGGGATCGATGGATCTGTGAAAAACTTGCTCAAAGCTGGTATCTATATACCTTACCTTGGACGTCCGGCTCTCACGGAAGTCCGGTCCTTCTGATTGCGGACGTCCGGACGCTTCCTGACGTCCGACACTTCCACAATGAAACATTTTTACGGAGGTCCGGAACCCTCTGGACGTCCGACACTTTCGCATCGAAACTTTCTTACGGATGTCCGCCCTTTCGGACGACCGTATTCTGTATAATCGATTTGTGAGTCACACTTTTGCCGAAACACTTTGCGGACGTCCGGAACTCTCCGGACGTCCGACACTTTCACATCGAAGCATTCTACGGATGTCCGGGCCTGTTCGGACGACCGTATCCTCGTACATTGGTTTGTGGGTCACACTTTTCACGGTGGTCGGTCGTCCGATGATCGTCAGACGTCCGGACCCATTTGGGCCTCCGGACGACCGACGTTCTCCGGACGTCCGCCATCCTGCACCCCAAACGGTCACCTTTTTCCCACCACATATATATACTCCTTCCCTTGCTCGGGTTGGGGTTGACCATTCACTTTGAACAAATCCTAGAACACTTCACTCACTCTCTCTCAACTCTCCACACCAAATCTTAGATCCCCAAGGGGTTTGAGAGCTTTGAAAAGAAGTTGTCCGATCAAGTGATAGATCCACTTCTCCTCCTTCTTTGCACCCAAGGAATTCATGATTTGAGCAAGTCTTGAGCAAATCCCCATTGATCTTATTACTCTTGGAGGTTGGAGACTCCTAGGCGGTAGGAGTCTTTCGGAGAGGAATCGACTTTTGTGATTATCCCGGATAAGTTTGTGAGGGTTTGGAGACCACCCCAAGGTCTACCACTAGTGGTTGAGAAACATCTTCGTGGTGTTGTCTCAAAGGGAGAATAGGGTGAGCCTTCGTGGCGTTGGTGTGCCTTCGTGGTAACATCCACCTCTCTAACGGTGACTAGCTTCCCTCCAAGGAAGTGAACATCGGCATACATCCTTGTCTCCTGAGTTGCGGTTATTCCAAACCTTAACTCTATACTTGTGGTTACTTGTTTCGGTTTGCACTTACTTACATCATATTGTGCTTGCTCACTTATATGCTTGTGTTACTTACCTAGTACTTCGTACCTACTAGCAATTGTTAGGCTCACTTTCATATTCCGCACTATTGCCTAAAATTGCCAAGAAATAATTAAAATTTGTAATTGTACCTATTCACCCCCCCTCTAGGTCCATCTCGATCCTTTCAGCCGGGCTGGGGCTCTTGAACTGGCAGCTGCGGCCAGGGGAGTCGTGATCGGTGTGTAGCGCTGGCGCTCCCCAGCCCAGGGCCGTCGGTCACGATCGCGGACCCTCGCCCGGCCTGTGGCGGCAGCCTCGATGGCCTCCTCGCCCGGCAGGCTCGTCGGGCTGGCCTCTTCTTCCACGACGGCCCGTCGGTGTCACACGTAGCGTCCTCCTCGCCGGCGACCTCAGTCTCCATCAGCTCTGTGGCGGACAAAGAAAGAACAGTCAAGCAAATATTCAAAGATAAACAGAAGAAAGCAAGCCCAAGGGAAGTTTTTGCGCAAGAGGATTACCTGCAATGGGATCTGCAGCCATGGTCTCGACCACTGGAGGGTCACTGGTGCTGTCCCTTGCCGGAGTAGCCTCCCTTGCCGGAGGACGCTCCCTTGCCGGAGAATCCTCCCTTGGCGGCGAGTCAAGCAGATAGAATTTCAGGGCGGCTTCCGAGCCCTCCCGATGAGGCTGCTCTGCTCCTACACAAACCAACAAATGATATCAATGAAGAAAGAGCCCCATGCACACCTAACGTAAGGAGAAAACCGCATACTTACCACAGGGGCTGTGTTGGGGCTGCTCGAGGAAGGGTTGCGGGTCCGGCAAGGGGTCTCAGAGCGCCTCCTGTTACCACAGGTGGATCATCCTCAACAGCGACCACCGGGTCTTGGCTCTCTTCGACGCTCTGGGCGGCGTCCCGGAAAGGAAAGAGTTGTAACGAAGCAAGTCGATTCAAGATGAAGCAACAAAATTGAAGAAATGCAAACACAATATTGAAGCTTACTCTTCTTCTTCCTCCTCGGAGCTGAGCGGAGAAATCAAACTCCGGCTCACCTCCGGCGACGAGGCGGAGGTGGGCTCTCTTGGCAGCTTGGCGGGCGTCGGCGGTGGCACAGGAAGATCCAGCCCGGTTAGCTTAGCGGTGTGGGGTGCTCCCGCGGCAACATCGCTTGCCGCGGTAGAGAGCGTCGCACGGCGCTGCGGCTGTGGGCCCATCTGCCGCCCCGTCTCGTCTCCAGCCTTGCGAAGACGCCTCTTTGGCGGAGCTGGGGGCTCCGTTTGCGGCAAGCCGCTGGATAGTGGAGAAGAAGCACCCTCGGCTGGTCCGCCCGACTCGGCCTCGGGTTCGGCAAGCTCTTCCTCACCGGCGAACTCCCTTCGCTCGGCAAGGCTTGTCGCCTCTGCTGCCTCTGCCTCCTCCACGGTGTACCCGAAGACGCCAGCGGCAGCGGCTGCTGCCGCCTCCTCCAACCTTGTAGCGATGTGCACCATCTCCTCGTCGGTGGTGTCGCGGGTGAGCCTCTTCTGCTCGTCGGAGCGGATCGGCACTTCTTCCAAGCTGTCGAAGAACTGTTGCACGATGTCGTCGGAAGGCTCTTGCCAGGTTGGAACGATCCCATGGGAATCGCACAACGGCATCATGGCGCGGATGCGGTCGAGCGCAGAGTTGTTGCACAATGGGACGACCCCCCTCGGCAACCTAAACCATTCGGGGTGATCGGGGTCGTTCTTGAACAGCTCTAGCAGCATCGCATCCAACTCAAAGACGGTGAAGTTCCAGTTCAGACCCGGGCGCAGCCTCATGATGTCCGCCGCATTTTGGAACTCCCAAGCATGCCTCCTCCTCTCCTGCAAGGGAGCGATGCGGCGGCGGAGGAAATCTGCGCCAACTGCGCCTACGGACTCCGGCAAGCCTGAGGCGCAAAATCCGGGTCACAGCTATCTTCAACCTAGCATCCTCCGGCGCCAAGTTGCTCCAATCGTTGCCGCGCACTATTGGGGCTTGGTGCACGGCAGTGAAGGGCTGCAGGTTCTCCTCTACGATCCAACACCAATTGGCTCTCCACTCCTCCCACTTGCTGCGGAACTCTCCTTCCAGGTAGGCCTCTTTCTTGCCGACCCTGGAGACCCAAGCAATCCCTCCGGCAAGCGGCTCCCCTCTCTCTACGCGGGGCATGAAGAAGTGGCGGTAGAGGGCAACGTTGGGGCGGATCCCGACAAAAGTTTTCGCAAAGGTGTGCGAAAACTGCCATGGTCGTAATGGCGTTGGGGTGAAATCAAGGAGGCGGAACCCGTATGTGTTCATAATGTCGCAGAAGAACTTCAGAGAAGGCGGGCAGAGCCCGCAATAGAAAAAGGGCAAAGAAAGGATACCCAGTTGGGGATAATTCGAAGCGGTGGCGGGGAGTACCTTCGATGCGCGGATGCGCACGCGTCTCCGTCGACCGGAAGAGGTAGTACCCTCCCTCAGCTCCTTCAAGGCGTCGAAATGGGGAGAAGATGGCCCATCTGCTGGCCAGGCCAAAGCCATGGCGCCTCGGCTGACTTGACGCCCTTCCCCTTGTCGGCTTTCGGAGCCATGGCGGAGGCGGCGGAGGAGGACGACGGCGTTGATGGTGTTGTGGCGAAAAGGGGGCGGAGCGCTGCTCTCTTCGCACTGGAGAAGAAGGGGGGAGCGGCGGTGGTTTTCCAGACAAGACAGCAATGGCGAGGTGGACGGCCTGCCCCTGTTTCCCCTGTTTATAAGGAGGGAGAGGGGGCGGACGTTCCGCTTTTCCTAATAAAGAAACCCCCACGACCTCGCCCACGATCTCTCACACGACGCCACGTTCGGTGCGTGCCGTTAGTGGGGGACGTGGTGGGTCCGGGGCAAGTAACGGCGTGATGAAGGCCGCGTGTGATCGTGCACTGATTTGGGCTGGCCCGACGGCGCTTCGGCACCGTGTCGGCCCAGTTCGGGGCTCTGTCGGTGTACTAGAGTAGGGTACCCTAGTATCCCGAACTCGCACGGGCAGTTGCAGCACCAGCGGCGGGGCTTGCCCGGTCGCCGCTAAGATCCTCCGTGGCTCCTTTGGAGCCATTCAAGAACAAAGTATTTAACCAAGAAGACAAGGCCCGGCAAGAGGAGCTTGCCGGAAGGCCACTCAAGGCGCCAGAAGACAAGACCCGGCAAGAGGAGCTTGCCGGGAAGGCTCGAGCGCGACAAGCCTCCGGACGCGACAAGGATTCAGCCGCGGCGAGTAACCTCTCTTCATCTCCGCTCGGCTCATCCATCGACGTGTCGCCATGGGACCATTCCATGCGGCGTGTCAAGAGGCTGTGCAGCCAGCGGGAGCAGCGATAAGCGGCCGACAAGCCTACCATCGTGGCAAGCGGTGGCGCACTGACGGTCTCTGTTGCCTTTGTTTAGGGCGGCAGGGGACGGGCATTTAATGCTTTTGTCCCTTGCCGTCGGGGTTAGGTATATTACCGCATAATCGCTCAAGTAGGTGTACCGACTCATGTTTTTCCATTTGTACCCTCCTCTACGTTGCCACCGCCGGAGACCCTTTAGCATATAAAAGGAGGCCCATGCGCAACGAGAGGAGGTTCGTCCATTCGACTCATACGTAACTGAGAACACTCGCTTAGGTCCGGTAGCTCTCATCGGCTCCCTAGCAAGAACACAATACAAATCGAGACAAGCAGAAGAGGAGTATTATCTCTCGGAGAGCTCGAAGCTGGGTGAAACTGCTTGCGTGCTTCGCCTCGATCCGCTCTTCGTGCGATCTCCGCCCCCCTCCGAACCACAAGGGGCCTGGTCCGCCGGCCCCATAGGTGTTCGTGGGTCCGATCAGCCTCCCCGACACTAGCGAGATACCATCTTGTTATATCATACCATGATTGTTTTGAGAAAGTGTTGCCATCCAAGATTTATTATTATTGCTCGCTAGTTGATTGTGCCATTGACATGAGTAAACATGAGACCTAACTGTTATTGTGAATATGGTTAGTTCATAATCTTTGCTGAAAACTTGAATGTTGGCTTTACATATTTATAACAACAAGAGCAAACAGAGTTTGTAAAAGTTTTTCTTTATCACTTTTAGTTTATCAACTGAATTGCTTGAGGACAAGCAAAGGTTTAAGCTTGGGGGAGTTGATACGTCTCCGTCGTATCTACTTCTCCAAACACTTTTACCCTTCTTTTGGACTCTCACTTGCATGATTTTAATGGAACTAACCCGGACAGATGCTGTTTTCAGCAGAATTGCCATGGTGTTACTTTTGTGTAGAAATAAAAGTTCTCGGAATGACCTGAAAACCAATGGAGAATTATTTTGGAATTAATAAAAAATACTGGCGAAAGAATCAAGGCCAGGGGGGCACACCCTATCCACGAGGGTGGGGGCGCGCCTGCCCCATGGGCACGCCCCCTGCCTCGTGGGCCCCCTGGAGCTCCACCGACCTCAACTCCAACTCTATATATTCGTGTTCGGGGAGAAAAAAATCAAAGAGAAGGATTCATCGATTTTTACGATGCGGAGCCTCCGCCAAGCCCTAATCTCTCTTGGGAGGGCTGATCTGGAGTCCGTTCAGGGCTCCGGAGAGGGGAATTCGTCGCCATTGTCGTCATCAACCATCCTCCATCACCAATTTCATGATGCTCACCGCCGTGCATGAGTAATTCCATCGTAGGCTTACTGGACGGTGATGGGTTGGATGAGATTTATCATATAATCGAGTTAGTTTTGTTAGAGTTTGATACCTAGTATCCATTATGTTCTGAGATTGATGTTGCTATGACTTTGCTATGCTTAATGCTTGTCACTAGGGCCCGAGTGCCATGATTTCAGATCTGAACCTATTATGTTTTCATGAATATATGTGAGTTCTTGATCCTATCTTGCAAGTCTATAGTCAGCTACTATGTGTTATGATCCGACAACCTGAAGTGACAATAATCGGGACCACTCCCGGTGATGACCGTAGTTTGAGGAGTTCATGTATTCACTATGTGTTAATGCTTTGGTCCGGTACTCTATTAAAAGGAGGCCTTAATATCCCTTAATTTCCAATAGGACCCTGCTGCCATGGGAGGGTAGGACAAAAGATGTCATGCAAGTTCTTTTCCATAAGCACGTATGACTATATTCGGAATACATGCCTACATTATATTGATGAATTGGAGCTAGTTCTGTGTCACCCTATGTTATAACCATTAAATGAATAATTGCATCCGACATAATTCTCCATCACCGATCCAATGCCTACGAGCTTTTCACATATTGTTCTTCGCTTATTTACTTTTCCGTTGCTACTGTTACAATCACTACAAAACTATCACTTTTACTTTTGCCACCGTTATCGCTACTATCATATTACTTTGCTACTAAATACTTTGCTGCAGATATTAAGTTATCCAGGTGTGGTTGAATTGACAACTCAACTGCTAATACTTGAGAATATTGTTTGGCTCCCCTTGTGTCGAATCAATAAATTTGGGTTGAATACTCTACCCTCGAAAACTGTTGCGATCCCCTATACTTGTGGGTTATCATGTTATCATTGTTTTTCCTCTATTTGTTCACCAGGTTTCAGACCCAACCTAGTAGCAAAGGAGTCAACTGATTCTTGACTAGCACCATAGTCCACAGGTTCCACATAAGTGTTATTTTCCTCATTTTTGTTTTCTTCTTCCATCTTCTTTAGTTCAGTTTCAGTGATATCATCCATTTCTCTTTCCCTTTCTTCCCATCTCTCAATTTTCTCCACACATCTAGCAATCATGATTTGTTGTTTATGTACTAGATCCATCAGATTTTTCCTTTCCTTCTCAATGTCCAGAATTCTTTTCTCATCTGTGTTTCGAGAGCTTTTTGTCTGGCTTTCTTCAATCTCTTGCATCTTCTTCATAACCATTTCCAAATCTGCTTCCACTTTTTTCCTTGCATCTCTCTCTTTGCCTTGTTCCTATTGGGCCAAAAGGATTGCATCACTTCTTTTTTTGATTTCTTCAAACTGCATCAAGATCAAACTGCCCAATGTCACAGCCTCTCTATTGTTGTCTCCTGTATTACTGGTATTTTTCTATCCCTTCCTTATCTCATCACCCACACAATCCATCCCAGTCTCTTCTAGATGTTGTCTCTTGTGCTCACCATACCAACCCATCTCAACTACCCTCTCTAGGGTTGGCGTAACTCTATATATGTTCAACTCTTTGTCAGTGATCTCAGTGTAACCTGGGATTTTTTTTCAAAGTCTCTCACTCCAACTTTTGCCCTGATTTTCTCATGAGTTATGGTGTCCATGTCAGTCTCCAGCACTGGGCCTAAAGATGTTGCCATCTCACACATACCAAAAAGATTGACTTTTTCAAATGCCACCCAAGCTGTGTGTAATTTCCCAACTGCCTCCGAGTCAGGGGCCCATTTTCTGAATCCACAACTGCTGCAATACTAAGGAGAGTGAAATCATCACATTTAATAAGCTCCATTAGCCTACTTTTATTTGGGAATCTCATCAAAAAAGTGTTGTTTCCTTGTTTCTTACATCTCCATTGTCATTTCTGAAAGTGCAACTAATCCCTGGGTGGTTTTGGTAATTCTTAACAACATATAGCTCATTGAACTAATACTCTTTCAAGATGATCATTTCAGAAAGTTCAATGATTGGCATGACATGTACTAGAGATGTGGACCCCTCAAAATATTAAGGACACATATTGGCTCAAGCTCAAGACTCTACATTTTCATTTTAGTGATCCAAGATCACATTGAGTCCATAGGAAAAGCCAATACTATTAAAAGGGGATGAGGTGTTGCCTAATGGCTTGCTTGCTCAAAATGCTTAGTGATATGCTCCAAAATCCCTCAACCACTTCCTCATATCCACATATGTCCCAAACCAAAAGTCAAACTCGGCCCTACCGATTTGATCTATCCGGCGCCACTGAGTTCATTTGACATAGCCATAGCCAGAAACCCTAATCAGTTCGGTCTCACCGATAGGGATCTCGGTCTCACCGAGATGGGATTGCAAACTCTCTGTTTCCCTTCGTAACGTTTTGGTCTAACCGAGATGAGCGATCGGCCCCACCGAGTTCGCAATCAAACTCTCTGTTTCTTTTTGTAACGTTTCGGTCTCACCGAAATGAGCGATCGGTCCCGAGTTTGACTATTCGGTCTCACCGAGTTTGGTAAATTGTGTGTAACGGTTAGACTTTGTGTGGAGGCTATATATACCCCTCCACCCATCCTCCATTTGGGAGAGAGCTATCAGAACGTGCCTACACGTCCAGCATTCATTTTCTGAGAGAGAACCACCTACTCATGTGTTGAGACCAAGATATTCCAATCCAACCACAAGAATCTTGATCTCTAGCCTTCCCCAAGTTGCTTTCCACTCAAATCATCTTTCCACCATATCCAAACCCGTGAGAGAGAGTTGAGTGTTGGGGAGACTATCATTTGAAGCACAAGAGTAAGGAGTTCATCATCAACACACCATCTATTACCTTTTAAAGAGTGGTGTCTCCTAGATTGGTTAGGTGTCACTTGGGAGCCTCCGCCGAGATTGTGGAGTTCAACCAAGGAGTTTGTACGGGCAAGGAGATCGCCTACTTTGTGAAGATCTACCCTAGTGAGGCAAGTCCTTCATGGGCGATGGCCATGGTGGGATAGACAAGGTTGCTTCTTCGTGGACCCTTCATGGGTGGAGCCCTCCGTGGACTCACGCAGCCGTTACCCTTCGTGGGTTGAAGTCTCCATCAACTTGGATGTACGATAGCACCACCAATCGGAACCACGCCAAAAATCTCCGTGTCTACATAGCGTTTGCTCCCTCCAAACTCCTCCCTTTACCTTCATATGCAATGATTTACATTCTGCTGCTATACTCTTAGATTTGCATGTGTAGGTTGATTGCTTGACTTGTGATAAGTTGCTAAAATCTGCCAAGACTTAAAATTGGGAAAAGGATAGATTTTTATTTGGTCAAGTAATCTAATCACCCCCTCCCCCCTCTAGACATACTTTCGATCCTACAAGTTCCAATTGAACATATAATTGAATCCCTCCAGAAGTTGAGTTTCATTTATCACACCAGACCTAACTGTCACTAGAGCCATTGGATTGGGGTTCTCAAAATCCAAGTTGTCTTTGGAGCTTTGCACCAGTAGCACTCCCAGACCTCTTGCAGCATAACCTACAAACTTAGGGACAGGTTTCATCTGCTTCAGCCAGGTGCAATCATCAGTAATATGGTTTCTCTTCCCACAAACAGCAGAGTGATCAAGTTTAAAATCTTTTGTAGCATGTCTAGTATCTCTGCGTTTGTTGCACATCACTCTGTTGACACCTCCCATGATCATCTTATTGCGCTCTTTCATCTGTCCTCCTTTCCCAGGTTCTTTTCCTTGAGTATCATCCACCCATGGTCCATCTCTCTCAGATGAATTTGCAAGTCAGTTGTTCCATTGATTCCTCTGTATTTCTTCTCCTTGAACATAATTGTTCTCCCCTCTAGTCACATCTCTTCCCATGTTTTGTTGCGGCATATTAGACCCTCCTTGTAGGTTAACATTCCCCTCCCCACAACAGTGGGTTTCCTTGCGTTAGTTGGGTCATAAGAGCTGAAAGCAAACGTTGTTGTTGCACAATCTTAGCTCCACTCACTGAATTGCTTACACATATCTCACTTGCATCAGTCATACCTGGTTTAGCCGCTCCTTGCATTTCTTTGCCCTTGTCTGGTTTCACCATTCCTGCAGATCCCTCCTGGCGCTTCTGGTCTTGTTGTAGGTCCTGCCTCATCTGCATATTACTGTTGCCCACTCCTTGCCCCCACTCCTTCTTGCTCTCTCTCTATTGTTGTAGCTTCTGAATCCATCACCCCCTTCCTCTTTTCTTCATATATTGCCAGCTCTCTCTGCCTCCTCTGTTGAATCTCCCCCCTCCACGGCCTCCAAACATGTCCATCTCACTATCCTCTTTCGACAGCAGGGTGGGAAACCCTAACTCATCTTCTTTGTTCTTAGTAAACCCTAAAGAGGGGGTGGGGGAAGGGTTTATATAGGCAAAGCCCCCCAAGAGCCCCCCCCCCCCGAGTGCATATTCTCTATCTGGGTTGGGCCTTAAGCCTGCCCATCCAACCAGGTCTTCAGCCCGATCCTCTAAAATCGTATTATCAGAGGAAACCGTCTGCCTCGGGTTACTAGTTTTTTGTTTGTCAGTGTAATTTTTAACCGCACAGTCAGACATATATAAAATGTATTCGTCATGCCCAATTTCTGACCAATAGTCATGTATTTTGGGGGTCATTTCCATAATCTCTTTAACTATCCACCCATCTAAATGAGTCTTATTGAGTTTATCACCCTCTACCAGCATCATTTCATCCTTGCGACTTATCTTTGCAGGATTATTGTCTCTTTTTTTACTGTCTTTTTTATCTTTTTGCTATTCATGTTTCTCGTAATTCCGTCTCTCTCTTCCTCATTGTGCAGATAATAAGTAAATCTATCACGAATTAAATTCTCACCTGCATCTTCTGACGATTTCCCATCCTCCTCGTCAGCATCATCCCTAGCTAGCAATCAGAATCGATTGCCGACGGGGGAGATGCCTATTTCACCGTCGCGGATCGAGAGAGGTTGAGAAGGCGTGGTGAGCGACGGAGGAAGCGTGGGGAGCGACGAGGAGTATGGATCTTCTGCTTCCCCTTTCCTCCTTCTCCTCCTTTCCTCAGATCCGCCACTCCCTCCTGATCTCCGATGTCTGTCTCCCTCTCCTCCTCACTGTCCTCGATCGGGATCGGCACCCAGCGCGTCCCTGGAGTGGGGATAGCCATCACCGCCCCCACCACAAACTCTTCTGGCCCCACCAGAAAGTAGCGGCGGAGCAGAAGGCCCACCACTTTTCCTTCTGCGCTGGATTCCCAATCTCTGTCTCCTCCAAAGCCCAGACTAACGCCGTGAGGGAGCTCATCGGCGCACCCGACGGAATGGTCATTCCATTCGGCGTGAGCCTCTCATCTTCCTCCACCGTCAAGTTTCTGAATACCACCTTCGCCGCGCGCTGCATCTCCTTCCTGGTGGAGAACCAGGAGACGATCTCTCGCGCCCTCTCTAGCTTCTCCTCGTTGTCGCTCGTGAGCTCCACCATGGCGTGCTCCATCCTCATCCTCCAGTCGGCCATCGGCGTTAGATCCGTCTCTTGCTCTCTCTGGATTGGATCGCTAGGCGGTGCGGTGGGTGGGGGAAGGTGAAGTGAGACGCGTCGCCCCACCACCGACCGGGGGGGAGGGGATTTATTGTCCTCCTCCCGCTCGCATTCATGGCGGCCGTTCGCCTCAGGCTTCCCACCGCATCCCCTTACCTCACGATCAATCGTGTCCCCAACACCACAAGACACGGAAACCAAATCATCGAACGCCATGAAATTCGCTCTGCGGCGTGCAATCCACGACTATCCACCACCCGATCCTCATCGTCAAGCAGCAACAACCTACGGATCGTACTTTGAACGAATAGAGATCCCTTCTGGTAGCAGAGGAGCCCTGCCGCGATGAGGCCGGGGATGTAGAGGACCAGCCATCTCCTGTCCTCCGTCGTCGTCCTCTCCTCCAGGGCCCACTCATCGGCGGGAAGCCCCTCGCCTGAGCCGTCTCCCGAATCGCCTCTCCTGTTTCGTGTCGCAGTGGCCATGGGGGGGCAATAATGTTGGAGTGTAAAATTTAAAAAAAAATCTAATTAGAACTACTGCTACATCTAAAAATTTGAACTATTTTAGAGTACTAGGTAGGAAATGCGGCTTGCCGCACCCGACAGCGGTGCTGCCAGGTACAGTGATATCGAATCTGGTAATACCACCGCATATCGAATCTGGTAATACAGTCACTAAAGCACTGCAAATATAAAAAATAGCATTGCTGTTGATGTAAATATAAAAAAATAGCATGATATTGGTTTAGTACAGCCATACACCAAATCATTATCTATGAACTGACCCAAGAAACATTTAGACAAATAAATGTCTTTGTTATGATGGAGCGTCAAGATAAAAAGTGTAGACAACTATGATTGCAGGAGCTATTAAGAATGAACTAAGCACTTTTAATAGTAATAGGTAGGAAGTGTGGCTCGCCGCACTCGTGCCGAATGCAGCCATATCCAACTTGATAACAAACCATAGGATAAATATCCACAAATAGGAGAGACGCACCTTGCATGCGGTGCTCAACCCATCGCCTAAATGTGTAAACAAAATATATATTGTCGCGAGAATATAGGTTACACAAAATATATATTGTTGCAAATGAGTTTAACACATAGAAGAATGAGAATTGTTTCTAAAGGATTACATAGTTGTGTCCAACACATGTCGTACCAAATGCTAAGCAACGGCTTTGCCTCACCATATCCAACCCGCTAAGATGAGTAGTTTATATTCCATAGATCTATGGAATCGAAAGGTGACATCCTTTACATGCCGATCGTAAGAAATGCAACATGATATACCAAGAATATAAGGTTTGATACATCATTCCAAAAATAAAGCCAGATTATATTGGTTGATCTAAGGTTGTATGAGGAAGGATGAGGCTGTAATCTACTATAGACTTTGCTATATGTCATAGAAGCACCAACAATGTTCCACATTACATTACATTAGATGGACCAGTACGATTAAAACATAACATAACCATGAGTGTTGACAACAATCAAGGTTAAAATAGGTTGCCTTTACAACTAAAGGAGAAACTATCAAATAAGAGTTCAGTGTCTCGATCCCTCAGAACACTCTTGTTTAAAGATAGGAAGAGAGACATGATAGATAGCTAATAAATAGGTTGTCGCGGCTGATACAATCATTGGTCCACCCTGCTCTCCACTATAGGGAGTGAAGACTGAACACCACCACCCACACCACTTGAGATGATGGTGACAATGTCTCGAGAGGCTATCTCTGCAATCTGCGCCTAGAGGCACAACACATAGCAACAGATGTAGACATACATTAGTGAAATGCACTAAATACAACATAATGGTAAACAAATGTTTGTCATCACCTGACGTAGATAGCAAATCAGTCCCAATACAACGAGGAAGTGGAATTGTTGAACACAAACTTAGGCATGGGCCCTCCTCACTGAGAAGCGCCACAAGCAATAACCAATTAGATATCAGAGACATAATAAGCACCAAAATCAATTATAGTCTGAGAAGCACTCCTGAGAAAGTTCAAAGAATTAGAGGACCACAAACAAATGCTTGCTGCAGTCCCAGCTACACCTCTGAATCATTGTCTAAGTATCCACGTTAACAATAGTTTAGACATTGATATTGAAACAGAAGGAAAATAAGCCAAGAATTGTTGATTCACATGTATAAATATTTCTCTGCAATGGAAATTTAAATCAAGCCCTATTTTGAAAGTTTCAACAACTCACCACCTTACCTCAGCCACAATTACTCCAACGCACAATCTAGCACTAAGAACAACCATACTGACAGAGGCGCGCGACAAATCTATGTACAGACTACAAGGTATATTGTAAACATAGGATAAATATCCGCAAAACTATGCCATATTACAATATTCAAATGTGCAGGGAGCAGCACCCTTTCCTTTTAAAGGATTATGTACATATTAATGATAGAGCAGTAGACAAATCACCTTGATGCTGCACTATGCAACGAAAAAACTGCAGAAGGATGCTCACCTTGCTGATGTAGATTGGTGTTGCTTGGGGAGGCAGTAGCCGCAGGCTTGGAGGATGTCGGGGGTATGATTCTCCCGTTGCAAGCGCCTACGAAAGATGTGGTGTGCTGGATTTCCTCTTTCTCATCCATCCCCTTCGCTGCTTCCTCCTCTTTCAACCGGCTCTCAACTGTGGTGGCACACCATAGTCAGCGCCACCGAAAGGAGAGCCACATGAAAGGCATTGGCAGGAGGGGAGGGGCTCACCTCAGCTCGATGCCCTCGTTTGTCCCTGTAGCGGCCCTCTGGTGTGACTTGTCGGCGGCTCACAAAGCTCAGGGCCATCTTTTCTTTTCTTTTTGAATTATTGGCAGTCTGATCCTATTATGTGGATAGTACGGCCTCAGTTCTATACAAAATGTTCATACTACCATACAAAATGTTTTCTCTCAAAGAACCCAGGTTGCAAGTTTGGAATAAACCTTTGCAGTAAACATGCAATTAAAGGGGTGGCAAAATACATTTGGTTCTATCACACTCAATCTATTATAAAACATGTTCACTTCTAGATTTCAGTGGCTCCATATAATTATAGAAAGGGTTGATGTACTAATGAACATGGGAACGTCAATGTACTAAATCATTCGAAACCCCTCTGATCAAGTGGATAGCAAAACAGTACATAAATCTTATGGTAGCAAGTATACCTTATTAAACACCAGATAATCTGCTTCACTCCAAGAATGAATGCAAGGACAGCGTCCTCACGGGTCTGGTCATTCTTGGAGTCATCATCCACAAAACCAGCAGTGGTGGAGTTATTGATGAGCACATCATAGTAGACCTGGGATAAACAAAACAAAAAACACAATTTCAGCGATATGAGATAGGTCAAAGAGAGAGAGTTTCAGGTGTGAAAAGAAAATCACTACTCTGGACCATATTGCCATCATAGAAGTATTTCTTCTTTTTCTTATCATAACCAAACAATTAAAAGAACACGAACAGCTTATATGTTAGATTTTTTGCGGGTCAGCTTATATTTAAGATGGTATCAACTAAATATCCTAAATACATGTAACATGGCTCATGCACAGATTAAAATAAGGCACCTACAAGTAAGAAAACACCTTTGTGTGATTAAGAATATCCAAGTTTCTTTCTCTGTGTGTAAGATATTTGTGATTGCACAACTCAAGAACATTTAAATCCTGAAACACCGCCCCCGCCACCGCTATGGCCCGGTGCTCACCCCCGCCTCTATTGGATATTTTCCCAACCATGCGAAATGATAGAAATGCCCCCAGCAGGGCACTAAATTAACACGCGGTGGCACACATTTTCGTCAAATATTCATTGCGACAGTGCTGGTTTTTTATCCGACATCCAGAATCGCATCAAAGGGATACAAACGGACGGATGGATATCTCAAACCTTTGAGAACGCTCAGGTTCTGCCTCGGAAACAAAGAGAACAATGCAGTACTCTAGATAATTCCCTTGAATATATTGGTATCGATGTGCATGCAATCTATTTGGTAAATGATCATACAGGCACTCATGTTATTGCACACTTCATTCAATCAATCATGTAAGCAAGGTACTCATTCGGAGGCGACAAAATCTTGTTCTACTTTTATGCTACCAGGAGAAGGAGCTTAGGTGCATGTGATCTTGTTCTGTCCAGTATCAAAAGTATTTAGGGATGTTGCCACAAGAGTGCTCTTTCTACAGGAATAGCAATGAACTGAAATAGAAGAGCTAAGATTTCCATCTGATAAACCATGGCCTCCTAGAATCCATTTCACTATTATTTCAAGATAAGCTTGTGAACTGCAAATTCTCTACATATACTCTTATAACTTTTCAAGAATGAATACCCTAAAAGAAAATTATGTAGCAGATGATAACAATAATAGGTCATCACAGGAAAAGCATAATTCAGTGAAAGAAAAGAAGGCTTTATAAGTTGTTGATTAGAGCCACCGGTGCTTACTGTAACACCATAGCACCAACAAAAAATGCAGCATGCCTTACAGATCAAATACATAAGCAATTCCATCAGGAAGTCATTTTTTCTTCGAGTGCAGTAGAACTAAATAAAAAATAATGTTTTACGAATGCTGCATAGGAGATGGCTGTGTATGAAATCGAGCTGCAAAGATAAGAGCAGGGCAATAGTTATTATTTGTTTAAGAAATAATTAAAAACTTCTCTCATTTGTTTCAGCCTTTTACCTATCATTTCGTTTACAGCATGGCCACCATGTCGAAGATACCCAAACTATTCTAGGATACATACGTGTAAACCTTCAGAATCACCACAATGCTCTCGACTCATCAAGCCGATTCTGCAAACCTGATTCTGTCCTTGCCGAAGTCGAACACGGTGTGGTAAGCGCCCATGAATACATCCCTGAGGATCTTGCAAGGGTTCATGGCAAATTTTGCGCCGAAAGAGGATGAAAAAGGAGGCAAAATGTAGGTACTGTGAGGTGTTATACTACATACCAGAGAGGACCACGTGGGAGCGGTATGTCGAATGCCATGAACACACTGATGCAGACAGTTTGCCCTGATTGCTCCAGTTTCACAACGTACTGCAACACAGGTTTCACATAGTGTAAGGATGCATGGAGATGGTGCAATGATGAATATAGATAGGTACTGAACTTCAGAAATTTGAAACTTTTTTCTTCTCAAATATGCACCTAAATGTGTGTCGTCGTGTATTAGAAGGAAACATCAAGATATGAAGCGGAGTAGAATAGAGAAGAACAAACAACGAAGTCAACGGAATTTTCCTTCCAACAAAATTCAATCACATGCCATGTGCGAATCATCTCATCCTTAATCTCGATCTAAGAGATTTTCTTTTATGAACTTGATCAATAGGTTTTGAAGTTTTGATTCAACCTATTTATCTGTACATATATCTATCTCACTCTGAATGTATAAGATTGCTAGAAAATGTTTATACTTCAAAATAACCTTCAAAAGTTAGTGTATGAACTGCACAAATGTTTCACTGATAACTTGCTCACAATATGCTAAGAAAATTATTTAGATGGTGAAGTTGATTGGTTGTTTACAAAGGACATCATATGGTAAAAGTAATACTAAGGGTATTGAAGTTAGGAAGTGCGCTGTAAGCGAAAAAGCACCTGCTCTGGTGTTAGAACGAAAGTCTTGTTTGCGATGGTGAAAGCAAGATTCGGCACCTTTGACATTTCATGCCAGCTAACTGTTGACTCTCCATTGGGGCTTGGTAGACGCTCGCACAGCTGGAATAAAAGGAAAAAATCTTGTCACCAATCTCCTTTTTTTCATGAATTACATTGCAGCAGAGAATCGAAAAGGGCAAAGCAAATCATAGAGGAAGTAACCTATTAGCATATTGCAATATCAGCTCCTTTGTTTTGTTTTCACAGAGCTGGTTCTCTATCCACACAACAGCCATCTCACAGGCTGGGACATAACATCCGAGCCAACATTTTCTTTACCGGCAACAGATTCAATCCCGTTGCTGCAAAAAAAGTATCCCATTGTGAAAAGGAGTTTAACAGTAGTACTGAAAGGGCAGGTTTATTCATGTAAATTACAACGTTCTGTCATAAGGAACTAACCTGGGAGAGTGAGTACCATCAAACAAAAACAGACCAATCTGACTCCAAGCCATGTAAGATTACTCTGCATCCATACTCCACTAGGGTAACCTATTTAATCCAAATCTCATGTCCAACGAGGAATCCTACATGCCCCCCCCCCCCTCAAGTTAATTACGTAATATCAACTATCTCCTATCAATATCATCTGATCAAGTCAAATCCTTGCACTTTCAGGAGTTTCAGCTTGTGATCATAATTGTCCTATAACTCCGATTTACTCAGGGATAATGGAAGCTATGCTAATCTATAATCATGATCCCACCAAGTTCATCTACCAACATGAAAGCCTCATGATCTACCAAAGTCTCAGTCAATTCCTCAAGGTCTCTGATATAAACTCATCAAGTCATTTTTCCTCCGTTCCTATATCCCCAAATTGGTCTCTCCTATGGCATCATCATCTTTGGTGCTATCTTAGGATGATAATGTGCTCGTTCACTATGTCCACTAGTTCCATAATGAACCCAATGCTATGTGAGGTTACAGAGGCTTAACTAGTCCACTTGTAATTTTGCGGGTTAAGCACATGGTTAAGGATTCGAGCTAGGGTATCTTATGAAGTCTTGAAGGGTCTAGGAGTGGATCTCTAATCTTGAAGGTTAAACATAATTCTACAGGGTTGCACTTGGTCATGGAGATTGTAGCAGAAGTCTTTATTGCTAGTTGGTTGTCAAGTAGAATCCTTGGTGTACCTTGTCTTGCCGGTCTTGAGTTGAGGAGAGAGAGATGAGAGGAAAAGTAGCATAGAGGAGGGGATGCCTAAAAGGGGTCCTATAGTGCAGGTGCAAACAACAAGTGCCGAAAGGGCCAAACACAGGCATTAAGATAAGTAAGGTGATATAGTCACGTACTTGTTGCCTAGGGCAAAAAGGGCGACTGATATCAAAACACAAACAAATAAAAAACAAGAAACACACAGTCATGGTTCTATTCGAACCATCATACGGACTCGACTGCGCATAGGGGGTACACGACTCATCCTACCCTAGGGGTTCTCGGACTCAGTAGTCGTGCCTTGTGCCTCATGCAGTCTTCTGAGTTTTCCTCAGGTGTTGCTACATCTCTTGTAGTTGTTCGATGAAACGATCCGGGTTGGCCTGAAGAATCTTCAACACTTCTCGCTCGATGAGATGATGGGGTGAAGGTGGCTCCTCGTAACTGGCATTGACTTGGTCTTTTATTGCCTTCTTAATCACAACGATCCCTTTTTGTCTTCTAAGCCGTCGATGGTACCAGGTAGGTAATCCTTTATGCAATGACATTAACAAGGCATAGTAGAGGTCCAACATGTCGGTTACGTTGATGACAACATCAACACCAAGAGCGGGGGATGAGGAGAACCGTTTTCCTGCTCACTATGGTGAGGCGGACCAAATGGCTAGGTTCTCATCCATCGGTGGTTGCCGATACAACAACGGTAGTGACAGGGTTACTCTATTAGCGATGTATATCATGATCTTGCATATTCTATGCCCTGATCATCGTAGGCTAGGGTTGCATCATCTTGGGGCAGTGTCAAGGGTGTCACCATCTCTTGGGTCTTCAGGTCCTCATTCCTCGAGGATGAATCTTCTGTTGGTATCATCCTGTTGTGATGTCGCCAATATTGTGTTCAGGAGATGTGGGTGAATGTCTGGCAAGGCATATTCCTTCTAGATTATCCATGAGGATTACAAGGAATCCAGTGGTCAGGGGCATAAGGGTTATAGCGACCAAAGGTTTTGAAGGGGAAGAGATCAATAAGGAAAGTATACCTTAGTTTTCAAAAAAAAACTGAGAAGGGAAGAGAAGTATAGATAGTTTTGGAAACTAGTAGTTTTGGAAATAGTTTTACCCTAACTAACGACCATGCTAACTAAGGCTTCCTACATTCAGGATGGCTCTAATACCAGCTCTGTGGGGACCCCGACTCATAAGTCGAGATCATCGACTGCACGTGTACAGTGATCCTAGAGATCAATGCTCACTGAACACACAGAAGCTGAATAACAAGAGTCTTACATCCATACATACCGTTTTACACAAGTAGGACCATTATGGTCAAGTCTTGAGTGTATCATCGCAGTGAAATCTTCAATAACCACTTGGACCCATGCCATCCGCCTTAACCCTCTGTGCATTCTCGACCGGGAAGCGTCCTAGCTCGCATGTTCGTCACCGAAGTATTCTTCATCATATCTTGTTCTTTCATGCTTGGCCAATAAAATAACCAGTGGCAAGCCAATGAGTACTTTGAATGTACTCGCAAGCAACCCATGTTTTGGTTCAAGATACAACATTGCATGATATAGGTAAATTTTTGCAGAAAGCTAGTTTTGAGTGCAATGACATGTTCAACAACTTGTAAGACATGCATCAGGAGAATTCAAGTAACCATGAGGACAGGTTACAGATATCAACATAAATAGAGTAGGCACCAACCCAACTCAATCATGTCAAGTCCTTTGACTTGACCCAAGTAGATCTTCCCACTTATCCAAACACACATACTGGTTTGTAAACATGTGGACGTAGCCCAAGAGCGGTTACCCAACTGTCCTTGACCGCGGACACGGCTATTCGAATAGTTTTACACTCTGCAGAGGTTGCACACTTTACCCGCTAGAATCCGGGGAACTTCCGTGTCATCCACGACCCGCGATACCTCAAGTACCCGGGGTAAGCACCCGATCGCTATCTTTCCCTAGACGACACTAACAAGGAGTCCACTCGTTGTTCCGTATCCTTACGATGTACATCATACGAGACTCACTCGAGATCGTAACATCCGAGAGGGGACACAACGGTGTATCCTGTGCCCTGTGAAAACAGTCATGGCCGCCCTACCTGGCACGACCCCGTCCCGAGAGAGAGCACCAACTCTCCCCGTCACTAGTAATGCGGGCTCCAAGCTAGTATCAGCCTAGGTAATCAATAATGCCCTTTCCCATATAAGGGTAGAGTGGTTGCGCATGTAAGGTTGGAATAACGGTCGCAACTTAAACCAATCCGTTTTGGAAACAACACACACACTTGCCTTGGTACACCACTTCGTCATCAAGTGGTTACCCAACACATCATCTCCCCCGGGCATAAGTGGCACCCGATGGGGTTTTCGAAAAGTCTTTTGAAAATAATTTGTCTCCAATGCCATGCATATTCCCGTCCCTTTTTGCGTAGCACTACTTTAGCATCCTATCTACTCCCACCGGCATAACCCTCATGGAAAGGTAGGGTCATGCATCATGCAAGTATCAACGAAGAAGTAACGGAGGCAAACCATCAATGTGGTTCCACCTCATCATGATTCCGTTGCAACAACAATATGGTGCTATATGTCATGCATAAAAAGGGTTTCATAAACATGGTCAAAGGGCTTCTTGCCTGGTTCATCTGAGTCTTGAAATCCTCTGGTCCTTCTCCATGTACTCCGTCTACTTCATCAACTAACGTCGGAAACAACCACAATAAGCAACACAACAAGGCAGAAAAAAATAAGTGCTCCAAAAATATTAATTTGTCTTTTCTAGGACATCCCTGGTTATATGAAATATAACCAAAGTGGTTTCATTGGAATTGGATCAGTGGTTATTTCTGAGCATTTCAATATGTTGGAAACAAGGGATTTAATGGATCTGCAAGCTGTCCACAGGATGCCTTTTTATAAAAATGAGTAAAAGCACCCATTAAATCAGGCATGATTTTAGAAACATTTAGAAATTGGTTTCACTGGATTTGGAGTTCAAATGAATATTCTATGGATTTGCAAAGTTGACAAACATGAAGAAATGGCTCACTAATTTGTGGGGTACAGAAAGTATTAAGAAAAATGTTCTTAAACTAAGTTATGAACTTAGAAGCATCTAGGAATTTGAATCATGGCATTTGGATCAATTTTGAGCTCTCTGTGATTTTCTAAAGTTCATCATGTAAATAGGAAAAATAGGATTTGATAAATATTTGTGAAGAAAAGGTCTCGGAAAAATGTGCATGTTGCACTAACAGGTAGATCATGATTTATACAGTCACTAGAAATTTGAATCATCAAATTTGGAGTCCATTTGAATTGTTTATGGATTTTAGAAATTTGCGTAAAAAAGAAAAGGAATGGGAAAGGGTTTTACCTTTATCAAACAAGACCGGCTAGCTTTAGCGATGGGCGGCCCAAAGTGGCTCGGACGGGCAGAGGAGGCGACGTCGAGGCGAAGTTCATGGAGTACGCCAACGCGAGGAAACGGATCTGGCAAGCCGTCTCCACTTAAACGGGCGGGGCCCACCACTGGTCGCTGATGCGCTGGCCCAGCCAAAGCCGTCGCTTTCAACCTCCGCTGGCTTGACGGCAGACAGAGGAGGCGAGGCCGAGCGGTGCCGGCGCTCTCCCCGGCGGCACCGACCACCTCCGTGGGCGCCCGGCACACCGACGTGCTCGGGGGAGTGTGACGCATCATCCATGGCGGAGGAGGCCGACGGCGAGATTCAGCACGGCGAGGCAGACGCGGGGAGGAGGAACTGGAGCTTGGGGTGAGTCAGTGGTGGTGATGATAGGGCGCTGGAGTGGCTAGGTGGGAGAGAGAGTGGCCGAGGCGCCTGATTTTGGCGGAGGTCGACGGCTTGGCTCCGCCTCGGAGAAGGACGAGGGGCACGGAGGAAGGATGGGTTGGCCTGGGTGGTATTCGGGAGAGAGGAGAGTAAATGGAGCAGAGAGGAGGGCCTGGGACGGCCTTGAGTAGCCGGCCCATGGCTCACCATGGACGTGGCGCACGGGTGGCCGCGGCAATGGCTCGGGAGGCCAAGAGAGAGGGCGAGGGGCTGTCTACGGCGTCCGTGGGAGTTGAGTGGGGCGCCAGGAAGAGAGAGGAGGAGCGGGGCGAGGTCCTGGTGCTTGCGCGTGCGAGGCCGGGCATTGGCCGAGCCGGGCGGCTCTGGGCACGCACCACAGGAGGTGAGAGAGAGGGAGAGACGAGGGGGCCTGCACGGTGGCGTGTTGCGGACGTCGAGGCACCTCGACTGGCGTGAGGGGGAGGCTCGAGGTGGTCGGGGGACGCGGCATCAACGGTCGGGAGCACGCTGACGTGCTCCAGAGCATGTCTTTGGCCGGCATCCGCGGCTTTTCCGCGCGCACTCGCGCGTCCACTTGTGTCTGGCGTATGCAGAAGGAATAAATAAGAGAGGTGGAGGCTTTGGATGCTCTGGGACTTGCCAGGAGTGAGAGAGAGAGATGAGAAAGGGAGGGGAAAGTGGCTGTCCAGAGAAGAAAAATGGGTCCCTGCCCCCCTTCATCATTGCCTCTCAAGGTGGAAGCACACCAGAGGTAGAGGGGACTAGGAGGGGCTGTGGTAAAAAGAAGAGCTCATGGAGATTAGTGGAAGTGGACAAAACATACATTTTTAATTTACGCTTGAGAAGGTGTTTGATGGCGGTTTGGGCAATAAGATGAACTCCACTTGACATGATAATTAATAGGATCAAGTGTCACACATAATTGAGGTTTACCACCAAGTTTGAGTCCATTTGAAGAAAGTTGCCAATGTAACTTTGGTCAACCCTAGAAATTAGCAGAAATGGACTTGTGTAGATTTAGTTTAGCAAATCACTTCTCCTTGATGCACCACTTGGTGTGGTGGCCTTATTTGGTCATGTGAACATGCTCACCAAAGTTGGGGTCAAGGAGAGAAAGTTGGTAGTACAAAGTTGTTCAAATTTGATTTTAGTCAGAGAGGGTTTTGGGGCTCTTCGATCAAGTAAACTTGTTCTCCAACTTGTGCCATTTGGTCTAGATTAATGATTAGACCAGTTGAGCATGTACACAAGATTTGAGAGCATTTGGACATGTTTGGCAATGTAAAGTTTCTCAAACTTCAAAATGGACAGAAATGGTTTTGAGGGGATTTCATGGGGTTATACTATTCTCCATGACATGATACTTGTCCAGATCATCAAACGTGTCATATGTGACATGCTAGAATTTTCTTGGAATTTTTGGAGAATATTTACTTTGTAAATATTTCAAAATCTTGAAATATCCAAAAAGGGTTTTTGAGGGATTTGACCAATATTTTGGACATGACCATGTGTTGAAACTCTTATATATGGGAAATATATGCCCGCTGGGTTTCCCTGATTTTTGTCAAAAAAATTTAAAATAATAAAATAATTTTTTCCCTATTAAAGACCATTTCTGACCTTAAGAAAAAGCTTTTAAATAAAATAGTAAAATAACTTTTAATATTATATTTTTGTGCTTTATGGGATTCCTTTATCTAATAGTTCTCAAATACACTCTTTGAAATATTTTTCATACCCCAAATCAAGTACTTGCAGTGCAATCCTCAATTCAGAGGTTTTTGGAAAACTAAATTTAGAAAATACTTTTTGGCCAAAATATTTTTACAAGAAATTATTTTTATGTCCTACACACATGGCATGATCATTGGGCAGAAGTTTTGGATCAAGGAGAAGGAGTATAAGAGTTGGAGGATTTATTTGATTTTTAGAGCACTTGCAAACAGTAGACAAAAATCAAATCAAGCAAAGACCAAAACACACAAAAGTGTTTGCCAAACCACAATTTATCATGATTTATTAGCTTAAGTGTTGTGCCATGAAAAATCAGGGTGTGACAAATAATATCTAAAAGAAAGACCATTATGCTGATTGCAACAACAACAAAGAGTAGTGTTTTGAATCAGATAAAGAATTACGTGTATACTATACTAAGCCATAAATATGAATACTTTCAGAATTGAGCGAGTGCACCAATGCTCTATTTATCAGTGTATAGAAAGCTTATATCTAGTAAATTTACAATTGTCTACCTGAATCAGTGTTGTTACAGAAGCATATATGATCCAAGCAGGACATATTTGCTTGGCATATCCACTCGTGTCATCACTCTTGCTAGCATCGGACTGGATGCTGAAGAGAATAACCATCATAGATCATACAGGACAATCCTTCCCAATGAGAATGGTACGAAAGCCACAAAATTGAGAAATATAGCATTGATGTCCAAACCCTGAAAAAAAACATACACATATGAGAGTTCGAAAATAAAGGAACAACAGATTGGTGAAGTTAGGCCTGAATATAAACACAAGAAAAAGAAAGCAAGAACAAATAACTTCTACATCTTGTCTCGACTTCCTCTAGTTAATTAGTGGGATGGATTAACTCAGTATGTCTCCAAGAACAACTACAGATTGGATCCAGCTACAATCATCCCTGAAAACTGATACTTAGAAAACATTATGATGAACAATGTCCTTCAAAAATTGAGCTACGCCCAAAAATAATCATGTTACATCAGACATCTTGTGGGATGCTAAAAGGATCACGTAAATGATGTAACAGAGAGCTTTGTTCTTTGGTAATCTCTCATGTGGCCATTAATCAATCATGTATTAGCTGCGGCAGAAGAGCTATGCACATTATCTACTCTACTTCTCTACCTAGACCAGTTGGTGTAATATGTGTGGTTGTAGATAGAGTTAACAATCACCGAATAAAAAACAATGAAACAAAATGAAAAGAAAGAATAATAAAGTACATCATCACACCTTTGATCCATATGTTGAACTATCCTTCTGCCTCTACCATCATATCAAATTTCTTTTTATGGGTGAGAGGAGAAGAACTATCAAACATGACACAATAAAAATGGATTCACCAAGAAAGAGTATATAAGGGGAGATTTGGTACCTCTGGTTCATTGCAGATCAAGATGAGGCAATGATGCGTTGGGGAGGGAGATGGAACTGCTGCTGCTTAGCACCCTTGCCAACAGAACGGGTAGGTGAGGGAGTGCAGACAGGTGAGGACCAGATGCCGTGGATAAAGAAATTTTCTTATGGCCAAGTGGACGCATTTAACGGCGGACGTGGCGGGTGCGCTCAAATCTCGGACCAGCTGCAGGGCAGGAGGAGACGCAGGGGTCATCGGATCACATCCGAGAGAGAGAGAGAGAGAGAGAGAGAGACCTGGATGGAGGTCCAGAATCAGGGTTGGAGGAGGAGATGCGGTGGCGGCTCGCGTTGGATCTCCTCCCATGGTCCCGCTCCGCCACGCCCGCCGTTCTTCACAGACGTGTCGCCAAGGCGGAGAAGGGCCACAGACGCCAAGAGGAGGCAGAGGAGGAGGGAAGGAGGAGGCGGCGGTGGCAGAGGACGATGGTCGCGCGGCGTCTCCGTGACCGGGCCGGAGTCGAGGAGAGAAGGGGTCGTGGCGGGCCGGAGTCGATGGGAGAGGAGGGTCGCCGTGCATGTCTGGCTTCGAAGTCGCGGGAATCGGGCGAGCGGGGATGGCGGCTAGGGTTCTGGCCCGATTGGGAGCGGCGCGAGTGCGGGCAGAGGCAGCGGCTGAGTCTCCACGGGTGCGCCCCCCCTTTTATACCCCACGACAAGAAATGACCGGAATGCCCTGATGGGGGCATGGTATTTACATTCTGTTACCATTGGAATTTTATCCGACGGCCCAGGACGATCGGGTAAATATCAGACGGCCCACGGCGATCTGGCCTGAGATCCAACGGCTTGTATCACGAGGAGATTTCGATCCGGCGGTCCAGAATCCAAACGAACGTGGGAACTCCATTTTGTTTCAGACTCTAACAAGGGAATACATGCATCTATTTGAACGTGTGCGGGTTGAGGGTGAGTTTGACTGCTCTTTCGAGTACTAGTACGTTCTCACGGCAGGAGGGAAACTTCCTCGTGCTCACTGAATACAAGATAAGTGTTTAAAACCTGATTTGTGCTCCCACGGTTTTTCAGAAGTTGGAGATACAGGATTCCAAACTCCGAGATCCTCAGAGACAAAATCGGGAAACAGGAATTGACAGAAGGCCGAGGTGGGGCATGGTGGTTCCTCTCCTCGGGCCGGTCGTCCGCGGTCTCGCTCGTTCGCCTGTCCTTCGTTCCCGTGGCCGGTCTACGTGTCCCCTTCCGCCCCGTGCTCGTGGCCGCCTCTCCACGTGTGTGCGCGTTACCCCGGCCTCTCCGACGTCACTCGCTCACCCCCTCACTCTACTACTACATCTACACGCATGACATCCCGCCCCGCCAAGCGCGCACGCACGCCATTCCACCACTTCCATCCTCCCACCGCCCACCGCTTCCACTCCGGAGGTATGGCAATGGGCACGTTCCCCTTCCAGTGGCCCATGGACCCCGCGCCCGCGCCGTCCCCCAGCCTCGACGGCAGCCTATTGCCCTCTCTGCTCCCGCCTCCGTCCGCGCCGGTGCCCGACGACGGCGCGGCGTACTACGCGGCGGCGGACATGCAGGCCTCCTCTATGCCCGAGCTGGCAGCGCCATTCCCGTCACGGGACGCGGTCGCCGCCGAGCTGGCCATGCGGCGCGCGGAGGAGGAGGTCGCCGGCATCCGCTTGGTCCACCTCCTCATGAGCTGCGCGGGCGCCGTCGAGGCGGGCGACCACGCGCTCGCGGCCGCGCACCTGGCCGACGCCAACGCCTCGCTCGCGGCCGTCTCGACCGCCTCCGGCATCGGCCGCGTCGCCGTTCACTTCACCGATGCGCTCTCCAGGAGACTATTCCGGTCGCCTGCCACTCCCCCGGCCACCGATGCGGAGCACGCCTTCCTCTACCACCACTTCTACGAGGCGTGCCCCTACCTCAAGTTCGCGCATTTCACGGCCAACCAGGCTATCCTCGAGGCCTTCCACGGCTGCGACAGCGTTCACGTCATCGACTTCAGCCTGATGCAGGGCCTCCAGTGGCCCGCTTTGATTCAGGCCCTCGCTCTCCGCCCCGGCGGGCCGCCGTTCCTCCGGATCACCGGCATTGGCCCGCCCTCCCCACCAGGCCGCGACGAGCTCCGCGATGTCGGCCTCCGCCTCGCCGACCTCGCGCGCTCCGTCCGCGTCCGATTCTCCTTCCGCGGGGTCGCCGCCAACAGCCTCGACGAGGTCCACCCGTGGATGCTCCAGATCGCGCCCGGCGAGGCCGTGGCGGTCAACTCCGTGCTCCAGCTCCACCGCCTCCTCGCCGACCAAGCCGATCAGGCGCCCATCGATGCCGTTCTTGACTGTGTCGCCTCGTTGCAGCCCAAGATCTTCACGGTCGTGGAGCAAGAGGCGGACCACAACAAACCGGGGTTCCTCGACAGGTTCACCGAGGCGCTCTTCTACTACTCGGCGGTGTTCGACTCTCTGGACGCGGCGAGCGCAAACGGCACGGGGAACGCGATGGCCGAGGCATATCTCCAGAGGGAGATCTGCGACATCGTGTGCAACGAGGGCAGCGCGCGCATGGAGCGACACGAGCCGCTGTCGCAGTGGAGGGACAGGCTGGGGCGCGCGGGGCTGAGCGCCGTGCCGCTGGGGGCGAGCGCGCTCCGGCAGGCCAGGATGCTGCTCGGGCTGTTCTCCGGCGAGGGACACTCCGTGGAGGAGGCCGAGGGGTGCCTGACGCTCGGGTGGCACGGGCGGCCGCTGTTCTCGGCGTCGGCGTGGCGGGCGGCCGCCGTCGGCTGCGACGCCGACGGCGAAGATAACCACACCAGTAACAACAGCAATTTTAGCGGCAGTAGTGGCGGTGGTAGTGACAGTAATAACAGCAGCAGCAGCAACGGTAAGTGTAGCGGGGTTGTTGGTGCGAGCAACATGTTTTTGTAATCGAGGGGTGGTTCCATCGTAAATCGCGGTCCGGAAATCTCAATGACATGAAACTCTCGAGCTTAGCATCGCATCGTATCTCTTGCTGACACTGCCAAACCGAGTAGGAGTATTTTTCGTCTGCAACACTTGGCATCTCAACTGTTTTAATATCACGAGGAGTCAATCCGGTGCATGCATGAGCACAGTATAGAAAATGGGAAGGTTAGGTGGGAGGGGACATCTCATATCTTGGATCCCTTGGCTTTTTCTAAGCTTAAACAAATAATGTTTATTATGTCACACAAATCCACACCTTGATGAAATGAGACTCGACGAATCTAGCGTACTACTGTACTAGTTTCTGAAACAGAACGTAAAATGATGAAAAGCCAGCCTAGTTTTGTGAAGAGTAAAATTCATCTACGGTACCTCCGTAGACCACTCACCACTCGTACGCCGCAAATTTGACCAGTCCACAGGCTCCACGTAGGCGGGCAGAGGATTTATGTGTTCGTGTCCTTTTGTGGGAGGGCATTTTTGAAAAAAAAAGCCAATGAGATAGAAATCCCCAATTCTCTCCCTCCAAATCCCTAGTTCTCGCCGCCGCCGCGCGCCCATCCTGCCCTCGCCGCTGCGAGCCCATCCTGCCCTCGCTGCCGCGCGCCCATCTTGCCCTCGCCGCCGTGCGCCCATCTTGTCCTCGTCATGTCTTCTGCTAGTTTTGCCTGGTCAGGTCTCCGCGGCTGGACAGTGGTGGTGCCACTCATCCCATGTCCTCATCGCCAGGCGACAGTGAGGTACTACGTTTCGAACACAGAGGATCACGAGGGCTGGGTGTTCTACAGATGTCCCAATCACTCCGTAAGTAATTTGAGTTGATTTTGTTCTTGGCAGCAGTCTTCAGTTGAGGTACGTAGATGAATTTTACTCTTTTGTGAATCAAGAGGAATCGCTGAGAGTCGCGAAACACTGCACAATTCCCCCTCGCAGACGGCGATCTGCAAGCCGAGCCATCATCATGGTCGCCCTGCGAGCCAAACCGACGATGACCGTGCCTCACTACTACTGTACTGTTGGTGCGACTATGGGAATGGGATGGATACTGACGTGGATTGTACGGGGAAAGCAAATCGCGTCAGGGTCTTCCGTTATAAGATGTGCAAGCTGTACCACGGGACGGGACAGTCGGCCTGTCGATTACTGAAAACTGGTTGCAGTTTCCAGGCTGGTCGACTACTGAAAACTGGCCGCAGTTTCCAGTGGGCGCATGCGGTTGAGCGGATTCTTCGGAGGTGCGGCCGCACGGCAGCGGAGGATACCATACACTCTACCAGTCTGTCACGTGTTGTGGTACTGTTCTGGTACTCCTACCAACGTACGCCTGTGATCGTCACGTCGTCGGCGCTAGGCACTAGTAGCTACTACGTACCTTTGTGGGAAAACCCAGTAGCTACCTGTAGCAGGCCAGCACACGCCGCAGGCTGAAACGGAAGGTCGATCGGTATCGTAGATCCATTCGTACTACTCGTAGCTGGTAAGGCTACTGCTGCTACGCTACTGCTGTGAACGGCGGGGCAGAAGGAAAATGTGCTGGCGCGGCAGCGCGAGCAGGAGGAGCAGTGCGGACCACCACGTTCACCTGCCGCAGCGAGTCGCCCTCCCCGTCGCATGGAAGGACGGGTGGCTGCCGCCTGCTGGGGCACGCCACGCTTCGGCTGGGGCTTCTCGCGCCAAGCACGACACGCGACGCGCACACCGCTCCAACCGTGGTGCTATTGATGCGGTGCGCAGCGCTGCTGGGCTTCGTCACCCCGGAGCCGTTGGATCACAGTAGCAGGCCGGTGTGGGTCGTCAAACCACCGAAGGCACCTCTAGAACCGCGTCACGCGCCTCCTCCCAAAATAAGTTCAGGGAGTTTAGGGTTCCTGTCTTGTCTCCAGTGGCCTCAGGCCATGAGCGCAGTGGATCCCGGCCGGTGTCTTTGTTTTTAGATGTTTCTTTCGAGCATTTTTAGGGTTTGTGTCATCCTCAGAAATGCAAGAGCGTTGTGTCTTTCTGAAGTTAGAATAAAGTTCTCCCGCCTAGCCCCATCCCGGTGGTGCATTTAGCATCGTCGGTGGTGTGTGGATGTGTGTCTTTATTGGATCGTCTGTCTACGTTAGTGTGTCTTAAGGTTGGATGCTTGCAACCTATGCTACACTTAATCGGTGGCGGTTGTTGTTCTTTTGTGTTGGTTTTATGAGGCCTTAGCACGGCAACTTTCCAACTGTCTACTACAACAAGTTTTGCCTGGCTCCGGCGAGAAAAGGGCGATGACGGCGGCGCGTCTTCGACTTGCTTCAGTGCTTCTAGTCGTCGCTAGGTGGACTATAGAGATTTGGATGTAATTTTTATTATTTTTGATATTTGTTCAACTGTCATGATTAAAAATGAATAGATGAGAAATTTTCAAGAGAAAAACCCATCGAGGGCATGGAGCTCGTGACCGGGTCCGATGACATATGGTCACTAGTGGCCTTGAGGTATAATTGACAGCATCCTTTTATTCATACATAAGCTTTCTTTTTTGTGAAAAAAACCTCAGGATTATATTGTAGATTCACCAGTAGTACAAGGGACCCTAGAAGTAAATAAAATTATAACTCGGTCCTCAAGCCACTCAACGCAGACTAATCTCGCCAAAGCGAGTTGCACGCATGCCGCCGCTGTTGCTACTCCATAGCCGGAGAAAGTATCCTTTTGGAGACGATTGTGGCGACTAGGTAGTCTACCAACTTCATCCACAAGTGACCAGCACACAAGAGAAGGTTGGGGTCGTTGAATATTCGACGCAAACCAGAGACCTGTCCCCTACATCAAACATGGACCCAACCTCTACACCACCAACGGAGAGCTCGCTGATACGTCTCTAACGTATCTATAATTTATGAAGTATTTATGCCATATTTACAACAATTTTATATGGTTTTGGTCTGATTTGATTAGAACTAACCCGGACTGACGATGTTTTCAGCAGAACTATTATGGTGTCATTTTTCTGTGCAGAAATAAAAGTTCTCGGAATGGCTGAAAATTTACGGTGATTTTGTATGGACCAAAAGAGACCCCTGAGACATCAGAGTTGGGCCAGAAGAGTCCCGAGGCGACGACAAGGTAGGGGGGCACGCCCTATCCCCCGGGGAGGGTGCTCCTGCCTAGCCGCTGCCTCGTGGACCCCCTTGACGTGAGACTGACGCCAAAAATTCCTATAAATACCAAAACCACCAAAAAGAAACCTAGATCGGGAGTTCCGCCGCCGCAAGCCTCTGTAGCCATAATAAATCAATCTAGGCCCTCTCCGGCACCCTGCCGGAGGGGGCCATCATCACCGGAGGCCATGGAGGAGGATCTCGGAGGGGGGCCATCATCACCATGGAGGCCAAGGACTAGAGGGAGAACCTCTCCCCATCTAGGGGGGGGGGGAGGCCATGGAGGAGGAAGCACAAGGGAGAGACCCTCCCCCTCTCTCTTGGTGGCGTTGGAGTGCCACTTGGGGAACCATCGCCGCGGTGATCGTCTTCATTAACATCACCATCTTCATCACCTTCCTCATCTCTTTTAAGAAATCCACTCTCCCGCACCCTGCTACAATCCCCTACTTGAACAGGGTGCTTTATGCCACATATTATGATCCAATGATGTGTTGGCATCCTATGATGTTTTCAGTAGATTTCTTTTGTCTTTTAGGTTGATTGATGATATAGATTGGTTTGAGTTGTATATTTTATTTTGGTGCTGTCCTATGGTGCCTTCCGTGCCGCCCACACGTGAAGGATTCCAGTTGTAGGGTGTTGCAATACGTTCATGATTCGCTTATAGTGGGTTGCTTGAGTGACAGAAGTATAAACCCGAGTAGGGGGGTTGTTGCGTATGGAATAAAGGGGACTTGATACTTTAATGCTATGGTTGGGTTTTACCTTAATGATCTTTAGTAGTTGCGGATGCTTACTAAAGTTCCAATCATAAGTGCATATGATCCAATTAGAGAAAGTATGTTAGCTTATGCCTATCCCTCATATAAAATTGCATTAACGACCACCGATCTTGTTAACAATTGCCTAGGATAATTCCGCACACCGATCCATCATTATTCCACACTCGCTTTATAATATATAGTAATATATTCTAACTTTATGTTAACAACACCTACTTTTATATTTTAGTTGTCCGATATCATGCAAAGTTATCCTCTTCATACCCACAACGTAGTTTTATTTCTCGTTTCTAGATGGAAGCAAATGTTCGGTGTACATAGAGTTGTATTAGTGGCAAATAGGACTTGAGAGAATATTGATCTTACCTTTAGCTCCTTGTGGGTTTGACGCTCCATACTTATCACTTCAACCTTTGGAAATTCCTACGATGATTCCTTGCACTTGGGGATTATCAAGCTCTTTTCCGGCGCTGTTGCCGGGGAGCAATAGCGTGGGGTTGGTATTCTCATGTATGCTGGTTTGCTTTCTTCACTAAGTAGATTTTGTTTTTATTTAGTTGTGGGTGAAACAAACAAAAAATTTAAAATAATGCAAAATACAAAAAAAAAATACTTGTCTCTTATGCCTAAAAACTTTTAAAAAAGAGAAGTGATTGAAAGGTTATGCATTGGAGAAGTGACGGTCGTCCTTGAATACTTGTGTTCATGCTCATGGAATCAATGTAGAATTTTTCATGAAAGTTTCTCAAAAAATAATTACCCCCTTGTATATATCCATTTTATTATAAAAATAATATGCCAAGTTTTGGCTTTGGAATGTTTAAATTGCTTGTTTGGTGTGTGCAGCAGAAAAACAGAAACTTTTGCTGTAGTAATTGAATTTACATTTTTTTACTGGAGCGTGATAAAATCTTGAAATTTTACACAGTACTGCTCTGCAAATTTTTTAGATTGTCCTAATTTTTTTTAGAATTTTTGAAATTACAGAAGCATACGAAAGTTCCAGATTGCTACAAACTGTCCTGTTTTTGATAGATTATGTTTTCTATGTGTTGTTCGCTTATTTTGATGAATCTATGGGTTGTATCGGGGGGTATGAACCATGGTGAAGTTGGAATACAGTAGATATAATACTAATATGAAATTGAAATGACTTTACACAGTACATAAAAGTAGTGATTTGCTTTATTATACTAACGGATCTCATGAGGGTTTTGTCAAGTTTTGTGTGGATGAAGTGTTCGAAGATCGAGGAGTTATCGATATAAGAAGAGTAAGGAGAGGCAAGAGCTCAAGCTTGGGGATGCCCAGGGCACCCCAAGTAAATATTTCAAGGATACTCAAGCATCTAAGCTTGGAGATGCCCCGGTTGGCATCCCATCTCTTTTCTTCAACAATATCGGTATACCTCGGTTTTTTGTTCACATGATATGCGTCTTTTGTATTTATCTTTTTCCTTTTCCTATATGCTCCATGCTAGTATGAGGTAGTCCTTCATTGGTTTATATAATGCTTCATGTGCTTGACTTAAATCTTTGAGTATGGTTTTATAGAATGCTCTTTGTGCTTCACTTATATCTTTTGAGTATGGTTTTATATAATGCTCTTTGTGCTTCACTTAAATCTTTTGAGTATGGCTTTGTAGAATGCTTCGTGTGCTTCACTTATATATTTTAAGCTTGGATATTTGTCAATCTATATTAATTGTAGAATGCTCTATGAACTTCACCTATATCTTTTAGAGTATGAATAAAATTATCATCGGAATTGAGCTTGGAAGAGTATCATTAAAATATTATGCCTAGCTAGAAAGGCATTAAAGAAAAGCGCTTGTTGGGAGACAACCCAATATTTACCACTACTATTTTTTGTGTGTTCTCATGATTATGCTACTGTATTAATCATGTTTTATAGCTTTTGTTTCAGTAAAGTGCCAAGTAAGACCTTTGAGATGATCTATGGTGGTAGTTGATTTGATCTTGCTGAAAACCAGAAACTTTTGCGCTCATTGCCAGAATTTAAAAAAAATCACAGAAGCATGATTTTGATCTGGATTTTTACACCAGATTGATATACAAATTGCCTAGGTTTTCCTAATGTTTCAGAATTTTTGGAGTAGCAGAAGTATGGTTGTTGTTCAGATCATTACAGACTGTTCTGTTTTTGACAGATTCTGTTTTCAATGCATAGTTCGCTTGTTTTCTAGTTTCTATGGCTTATATTGCTAAATATAAATTATAGAAATGATATTGGATAGTAGGCATTGTGTGTGAACAATTATGAATCTTATCTTGATAGTACCAAAGTGAATGATTTGTCTTTATCATACTAACCCATCTCACGAAGTTCCGTTAAGTTTTGTGTGATTGAAGTTTCCAAGTTTTGAGTAAGATGTCAATATGAGGAGAATTAGGAGTGGAAAGACCCTAAGTGAAAGGATCGATATAGTTGACTAGAGGGGGGGGGGGTGAATAGGCAACTAACAATTTTTAGCTTTTCTTTACCAATTTAAACTTTGCATCAAAGTAGGTTGTCTAGATGTGCAACTAGTGAGCAACCTATATGATGCAACAACAACAAGCATACAAGCAAGCAAGAGATATAACACAAATAAGCTTGCACAAATAAAGGCACGAGATAACCAAGAGTGGAGCCGGTGAAGACGAGGATGTGTTACCGAAGTTCCTTCCCTTTGAAGGGAAGTACGTCTCCGTTGGAGCGGTGTGGAGGCACAATGCTCCCCAAGAAGCCACTAGGGCCACCGTATTCACCTCACGCCCTTACACAATGCGAGATGCCGTGATTCCACTATTGGTGCCCTTGGAGGCGGCGAACGAACCTTTACAAACAAGGTTGGGGCAATCTCCACAACTTAATTGGAGGCTCCCAACGACACCACGAAGCTTCACCACAATGGACTATGTGTCGTGGAATTGTCACGGTAGATGTCCTCGTGAAAAGGACTTAGTCATGAGGCCAGCGCATCTTTGTAGTAGCTTGAGAGGGGTTGATCGGAATCGAGAGACGCGATACAAGACAAGGGTTTAGACAGCTTCGGGCCCTGGGAAACATCATCCGGTAATAACCCTACATGTTGTTTGTGGCTAGATCTCGTTATGCCCATGAGGGAGTCGCCGTAAGCCGCCTCTCCTCTTTGTGTCTAGCCCTAGATATTGTTTCTTGTTGCTTGTCCCTCTTTGGGGAGCCCTGCCCCTCCTTATATAAGTTGAAGGGGCGGCTTACATGTAGAGTCCTATTAGGATTAGAACTAACTTATTCTCTATTACAAGTCGGATACAAGTGCGGTCTTGCTTCCTCGTAAGGAAATATTCCTCATGCCTTCATCTTAAGCCAACCCACCATAATATGAGCCGGCCTACTGGGCCTTGGGCCTAGTCTTTTATGTGACCCGTCGTCGGGGTCATCCGTGAGCCGTCTGACCAGTGAGCCGCCAGACCCGTGAGTCGCCAGTCCTCCGGCAGGTCATCGGTGAAGCACCAAGTCCGGCCGGGTCATACTTCCGGCCGGGTCATGCCGCGGGGTGTATCCCCGACATTAGCCCCCAGTTTAATTTGGATTTATCCATGTTAAACTGATCCTGTAAAACAAACACAAGAACAACTTTGACAGATTGTGTTCCGGGTTAAAAATTCTTGTACGCCAAAGACTTGATCATCCTTAATTCCTTGTGCTCCGGGTTAAATATTCTACTGAGACGGGACCTGATTATCCTTAAGTCCAATTGTCATTTCCTTCATCTAGGAAATCCGGGTCAAATAAGCTAGCTTCATACTCAATTTGCTGATGTTGGTTTCTCACAGAAAAATATTGTGAAGAATAATCCACTTGAGTCGGCTTCCAAGGCACCGAGTTAAATAATTTTGGTCTTCAAATACTCATCTGATATTCAGCGGCTTGAAGATGTAAAACTTGCCGGTTTATCATTACCAAAAACTATCGGATTATAAAGCGATTTATGCCGGGTCATAATTGTTGTTGACACCGGTTTATGCAATTGATCCTCTGATTTGCTCAAAACTGATAATTTGAAGATTTTCTCCCTTATATCCATATTACACCTGTAGCCCCAAGTCTTGAGCGAGAACAAAGTGATGGTTTAAGACTTGCTCCAATAAATGTTGCAACCTTGAAGAAATCCGGTTTATTCATCTCAATCATATAAACTGAATATTCCACACATGTAGCCCCCAAGTGCCGGGTTGTCATGCTTGCAGCAACCTGGGACTTGTAATTGCTTTATGCTCATGAAAACTTCAACCATTGTAGCCCCCAAGGGCCGACTTAGTAAGATAATACTGAGCTGGGACTTTGTATATAATTGATAATAACATCATATAATATAGTCTCCACCATGGGGCTTGAACCCACGTCCACAAGGTTAAGAGCTTTGTACTCCACCAACTGAATAGTGGACCGTTCAATATAATGGATTAATGCTTGTGTACCTTGAATTTTTTATAGGAGCAATTGGTAGCCCCCAAGGGCCAACTCATTTAGAATGTGATGAGTCGGGTCTTCAATAAGTTGAGCAAAAAATGACTTTGCCCAAGTGCCATGGTGCATGCTGGCGGTGAGATGGGACTTGCATATTTGATATAATCCCAATCTGAATAATGTAGCCCCCAACTGCCGGGTCGTAAGCCTGCAGCGACTCGGGACTATTCTTTCCATTGTAGAATAAACCATATCCATTGAGAAAATAATATCCATTGCACCAAAGCGACTTTGAATACCTTATCTGTTGACAAGTAAATCCGGAGCTGCAGACTAAGGCATAGCCTAGTGGTGGGAAGGGGATGATGCCTTTCCACCCACCCAGGTTCAAGGCATGGTACTTGCAATTTGGGTTTGTTGCACCAATTATACTGTAGGGGGTTCCCTTACAGTCTTCCTGTCAAAAAAAAACAAGTAAATCCGGAGCTTAAATACCCGGCGGCTCTTGACCGATGGCGATTTAATACGCCTCCATTGTAAGCCAGAATTTTTATAACCCGGCGGCTTATAGCCTTTGAGAAAATTCAGAATGGATAATCATTTTGAAGCATCCATTTAATGATGAGTTTGGACTTAAGCATTTATATAAGTCATAGTTCTGCAAATCCTGCACAGAGTTTAAACAACATATGCCCTGGCGACTTAACGTCAAAAGCCAGGGCGGGTAACCACCCAAATGTAGTCTTATCCTGCACACAAGTAGATCACAAGATCCCTATGATCCTTTGAATGATACCGCCGGTTTATGTGACCCGGACAGTGAGGGTGAGAACCCAATTCTGTAAAAGCCGGCACATATGATATTTATGACAACTCAAATACTTGTGATTACAAAAACTGTATAAGAAACAGATAAATTTTTTTAGGCTTATGATTCGAATACGATCAGTAAACCGTTCCAAAGGGGTTAAGCTAAGATTCGAATACATCATATAGCCCCCAGTGGCGTTGGCGTTGCCGATAAAAGTGGGTATCGACAACTATGTTCTCTTTGGTTCGAATACGACCTATGTTTGAACAGGAAGCCCCCAAATGACCTTAAGAGTTGTTTAGCGACGCTGATTCGAATATGATCCATGTCGATTCCCAAAGGGGTTGAGCTATGATTCGGATACGATCAAGAAGCCCCCAAGTAGGTTCAGCAGTTTGCCAATCAAAAGGGTATCGACAGCTATGTTCTCTTTGGTTCGAATACGACCTATGTTTGAACAAGAAGCCCCCAAATGACCATATAAGTTTTGGCATTGCACCGATCAAGAGGGTACTGATAGCTATGCCTGATGAGCAGGAAGCCCCCAAGTGATCATAATAAGATAAGCCGTAAGGTAGGATACCCATGTTTTGAACTGTGCATCATGGCAGCAAGTTCTCTTTGGTAACTATTAATTTGTCTGAGAACTCGAACTTGCGAGAGATTAATTCTTTTTGAACTGAAAAATCTTAAACCGGATATTGAGAGCCTCAATACTTTGTAAGGGACAAATTTACCTTGAGCCGGATGTTGAACCGGTTTTGAGAGCTTCAAAGCTTTGCGGGAGAAAGATGTCTCTTGAGTTGTATTTTAAACCGAAATCTTCATTTTGAACCGACAATTTTTCTGACGGCCTTTAAATTTTCATCAATATGGCGGTGGCCTCCTGAACCAAGTTATCCTTCCTTCCAATGACCTGGAGTTCCCGATTCATGTCATTGTAGCCCCCGAGTCTCAAGACGACTTGAGGAGTTGGCTTGAGATTCTCCATAATTAACCGTGATATAGACCGGTTTGAATCCTGCATGGGACAACTTGCAAACTAAAGTAATTGCTCTTTTGAAGAAAATAATATGTAATGTAAAATATATTGGATGGATTTCACCTGATATGTTAGGCCAGTGATTATCCACAGAAGGTTGAGATGACTGCGGTGGGTTATAAATGATCCCGTATGAGCCGTGTCAGCAACTCGGCCAATGGTTCCTTCCAACTGGCTGTTTGAAGTTAACCAAACTGTAGTGTCGGCGACTTGTGCACCTATCCATTGAGCCATCCCGTGCAGAAGACGGCTGATAAGACATGATAACTTGCCTCCAATTTGTTGGAAGAAAAACCGGACTACCCAAGCAGTGGCTTGTTCATACTCAATAAATAGCTCATGCAGACAGGTGCGGCCCGGTGTGTTGATGTAGACCAGGCCGCAAGAGACGGATGGTAAAGACGACCGCAACATCTGAGACGGCACAGACAGATGAACCGGCCGTGGCATTGTAAGCCGGTGCGGACGGGCAAGTTGTCCTCCTTGTTGTAAGCCGGCGTGGTCGGTAGAGACGGACACGACGTCGTAAGCCGGCGCGGGAGTCCGTTGAGTAACGACGACCACCTGTGTCAAAAGATGTTGGCGTGACTCCATCTCCAAGGTATAATATCACTTTTTGTCATAAATAATTGCCCTGCATAAACAATATTGCAGACCAAGGCAAAGATAAACTTGTTCTTTGATAAAAACAACAGTGCTACTAAAACAAACTTGGATGGATATCACCTGATTTGTTTGGACGATGGATAGTCCGTTCCATGAATCAACTTCCAGTACTTGCAATGGCAACTTAGCCACTCTCCCCTGAATTTCTTTTAGCACACGGCCACTTGACCTTTCTTTCAACCGAAGGCCAGGCGGCAAGGCGGAGGCGATTCAGGGCCAGTCAGAAAATTTCCAGCGTTCCCTTCTGGTTGCATCCGAACTGTTGGTTGCTATAAGTAGCATTGCTTTTCCTGGAGGTTTGCCCTGTGCTCGTACTAGTAGTACTTTGTAAAGTAATACTAAAATTGTCTTCTGACTTCGGATAATGTGAGAGGCCGATCTGGAGAACTCACGGGGCTGCAACTTTCTTTTCAACTCCCTAGTTAGCTTCTCACTTTCCTTTCTTCAGGCAGCAATCAGCAATCTTCAGGTGAGCATGCAGGAGCACAGCCGGAGGCGAGGCGCAGTGGTAGTTGACACCCATAGGTTGACATGAGTGCGCGGTGACCCGGCCGAGGTGAGCAACATCAGAGACGGCCGCAAGGCCGAGCGGCTGACGCCGAAGCTGTCTGTTGGTGTTGGTAAGGGCGGCTCTCGGAGGAAGCCAGACGGTTTGACCCAGCAGGGCCGGGTGACGCGGGGTCCCGACGAGTCCGCGGTCGATGGACCGGGCGAGGCGAGGCGCGGCGAGTGACCTGGAAAAGGCGGCTCGAAGAGGTGAAAGCGAGGCCGCTCAGTCAAGGGCGACTCGGCGTAGCCCCTAGCAGAAGACAGAAACGACGCGACATGTTTCAGCTGTGGCGGCTCAGCGCGTAGCGGCGGCTCTCTGGCGGCGGTTCGGCGCAGGCAGATGAGGACCAACCGAGAGAGGCGCTATGGCGGCTTAAGCAAACGGCGACTTGTAGCCTCAGAGACAACAACGGCAGGTGACAGTTCAGAACGACCGCGGCGGCCCGACCGGCGGAGGCGTGCTCGATGGCGACTCAGAGGCCGGGTCGTAGTCAGTTTGACTCCCCTTTTAGTTTTTCCAGCGATGGGACGAGGTCGCGGAGGAGGCGAAGTGAGCCGGCGATGTGGTGGGCCTGACGCGCCGTGTGGGCGCCGGCGTTCGCAGAGGCAACGGCGGCTCTTGTCACAGCATGAAGCGACGGGGGCCAAGGCGAACGGCAGGGGGAAGGAACGGTCCTGCCCGCTCGAGGTGAGTCGGCGACGTGACGCTGCAGCGGCGGCTCGATAGGATCCAGCAGTGGCGAGCACGGCGGCGACTCTCGGAACAACGGCGCAGCGATGCGGCCGCAGTAATGGAAACCGGTGGCGGCTCAGTCGCGAAGGCCTGACGCGCCTCAACACGGACAACGCGGGGCAGGTCTCCGGCCAACAGACAACGCAGTCTTCACCTTACTAGGCCATCAACTAGTATTCATATAAATCCACCGTGTCTTCGATTCACTTTTGGTCAAGTAACTACTCCCTCTCTCTCAATTTATAGGGCATGCGCGTATCCTTAGATCGTCAATTTGACCAACCTAATACAAATCATATATTACAAAAAATATACCAACATAAACTTCAGATGTTCTATTTTCAAAAGGTATAATTTTTATGTTATATAGTTTATATTAGGATGATAAAATTTATAACCTAGGTATACGCGTAGGACTTGTAAACTAAAATGGAGGAAGTAGTACTTTGGTCTCCCACGTGATTCTGAGCTTTGGAAATCGTGCCAATACCTGTAGTACACGGCTTAATTAGGCAGCTATCCGATTTGTATTTTGTCTTGTTAGACTGGGATCAACATCTTTTACAGGCAAACAATATTGCAGATTGTCTTTGAGCCTGTTGTCGCTGCTATGGACTTTCCTTGGGACTTGTAGCGATGTAGTCGGAATTTCTTTCAACTCGGACTCGGCGGATTTCCATGGTGCGTGCAGTGGTCGCATAGCATGTATAACCCTAAAATTTCTTGCTCATAATCGTGCACATGCTCAAGCACCCGGCTGCTCATCGACGATGTAGATTCGATTGCGCCGGTTCTTCTCCATCCGATTAATCGCAAGCTTCCCGATACCTTAGAAAAATCCCTTCAAGACCTCAACACCACCGTGCGCGAGCCCCACGGTGGGCATCAACTGTCGTGGAATTGTCACGGCAGATGTCCTCGTGAAAAGGACTTAGTCGTGAGGCCAACGCATCTTTGTAGTAGCTTGAGAGGGGTTGATCGGAATCGAGAGACGCGACACAAGACAAGGGTTTAGACAGCTTCGAGCCCTAGGAAACATCATCCGGTAATAACCCTACATACTGTTTGTGGCTAGATCTCGTTATGCCCATGAGGGAGTCACCGTAAGCCGGCTCTCCTCTTTGTGTCTAGCCCTAGATATTGTTTCTTGTTGCTTGTCCCTCTTTGGGGAGACATGCCCCTCCTTATATAAGTTGAAGGGGCGGCTTACATGTAGAGTCCTATTAGGATTAGAACTAACTTATTCTCTATTACAAGTAGGATACAAGTACGGGTCTTGCTTCCTCGTAAAGGAAATATTCCTCATGCCTTCTGTCTTAAGCCAACCCACCATAATATGAGCCTGCCTACTAGGCCTTGGGCCTAGTCTTCTATGTGACCCACCGTCGGGGTCATCCATGAGCCGTCTGACCAGTGAGCCGCCAGACCCGTGAGTCGCCAGTCCTCTAGCAGGTCATCGGTGAAGCGCCAAGTCTGGCCGGGTCATACTTCCGGCCGGGTCATACCGCGGGGTATATCCCCGACACTATGGCTCCGCGGTGACCTCAACCGTCTAGGGTGCTCAAACACACAAGAGTAACAAGATCCGCAAGGGATTAGTGGGGGGAATCAAATTTCTCTTGGTGGAAGTGTAGATGGGGCCTTCTCAGCCAATCCCGAGCAAATCAACAAGTTTGATTGGCTAGGGAGAGAGATCGGGCGAAAATGGAGCTTGGAGCAACAATGGAGCTTAGAGTTGGAAGAGGTGGTCAACTCGGGGAAGAAGAAACCCCTTATATAGTGGAGAGACAAATCCAACCATTATCCACCAACCCATTCTGCGCAGCACGGTACTATCACGCCTGAGCTGCGGTACTACCGCAGGCCCAAGCGGTACTATCGTGGGGCCATGCGGTACTACCGCCTGAACGGCACAGACCTGGCCAGCCCAACCGCATTGAAGTGTAGAGCGGTAGAACCGCACGAGCGGTACTACCGCATCACCTTGCGGTACTACCGCAAGGCAGGGAAGGTCCAGAGAACGGGGAGACACGGACATAAAAAATTACATCCGTAGCAACTTCCGCTGAGTTGGAGTCAATGCAAAAATCCGACATGGTAGTACAGCAGGAGGAGCAGTACTACCGCGTGGTGGCTAAGCCAAGCCAGGGCGTGCGGTACTACCGCGCATGTATGTGGTATCATCAGAGGGCGCGGATGTAAAAAATTACATCCGCTTGCATACTGCCAAGAAGAAGATTTTTCGGGGGCCACGGTACTATTAGCTCGAGGAGCGGTACTATCATTCTCTGTACTACCGCACCGAGGTCCCAGATACATAGTGCCTACGGTACTACCGCTCCAGGGAGCAGTACTATCGCAAGCCCAATTTCAGCAACCAAGACAGAATGCATATAGGATAAAACGGAGGATGCTCCAAAGGGCCAAAGGAAAGGCGGTGCAAAGGAGTAGATGTGTACGTGAAGATTCCACCCAAACCTTTCCAAAGTAGACCCCCTCTTAATAGTACGGCTTTCCTACGACTCAAGTCCACCGTAAAGAAACTTAGAAAAATGCCGTCTTCAATAGTCTTCAAGGGGCACTAAACCGTCTTGTGCCTAGTGACGAAACGTCTGAAATACTAAAGGCACACGATTAGTCCGCAAAAGCATTGTCATCAATCACCAAAACAACTTAGGGATAAATATGCCCTTAGAATCTCCCCCCTTTTGGTGGATTGATGACAATACATGATTTGCACAAAGGGAAATAACATAGAGCATAAGCAAACCCTACATCTCTAAAATATAGGCGGGCTCCCCCTAGATGTGTGCAATCTAGATAGGTGCTTTGGACTGCACGGCACACATATTAGGATCAATACTCCCCCTATATTTTATAGACAAGGCATATCTTGCAACAAAAGCTAACACTAAGCAAGATAACAAACAAGAGCATAACATAAATAGCACAATTAATCATAAGCTCACTAAGATACGATAGAGTGCATATGTATTACACCATATGAAGGATAGGTCTCACGAGCGCAAACCAAACCAAAGCAAACGAGGTTCAACAGAAACGCAAACGAAACAACACGATAAAATGACTCGCAAATCCTACACTCTCTCCCCCTTTGGCATCGAGACGCTAAAAAGGCAGAGAGGACACCTACACACAAGGGTGGATCAAGCAAAGTAATCACTCCAACGCTCCTCGTCAGACTCGGGAGCGGGGACGGTCTCCTCGATGTCCTCCTCAGAATCAGTCCACTTGAAGCCTTGCTTCGCCATCCACTCAGCCTCTGGAGTGATAACCTCCTCGGAACCACCAGAGACTTCCTCTCCAAAGACCCTCATAATCTTCTTCTCGCGGCGGCGACTCTCCTTGGAGGCAACGTGAGTCCTGTACTGCCCCTTTGCCTGCATGTAGAACAGAGTCTTCATCTTGTCCTTCAGCTTCTTAGCCCACGAGGGCTCAGTGGAGGAAGAGGCATCTCCAGTAGGGCGGTCCTCATCTGCATTCTCCTCCTCACTTTCCTCCCCATCCACAGCCATCTTAGCAGCCGCTGCCTCGGCACGAGTGGTAGTGTTAGCCCACTGGGGCTTGATGCGAAGTCTGATGGGGTCATGACGGATCCATTTTGGGGCCAGAAACTCATCCTGAGGAAAGCGCTGCTCCTAAGTCTTCGAGATCAGCAGAAACAGGTAAGGTCCATAGATAGGAACCTTACGGTTGAACACCGCAAAGCGAAGCTCGCACCACATGATGTGGGAAACATCCAAGGGTTGTGTCTCGAGAGATCCGCGCCTCCTCACGGAGAAGCAAAGATGTCCACAAGATAAGCATGCACCTTGTCCTTGTCCCCAAAGTGTGGGAAGAGAGAGTTGCGGAAGATCCGATGCATGATGTCAAGGAAACAGTTCAGAACCCATGCCTTCTTACCACTTGGAAGGAGCTTCTCAACATAGTATGGCATAAGCTTGTTCTTGTTGGAAGACTCGGGATTGGCATGAGGGCGGACACCAACGGGCGTGTTGAGCCGCTCATCAGGAACATTGAGCAACGCCATGAATTCTTGCCAAGTAGCTGTCAGCTGACGACCATTGGTCATCCAGGTCATCCTCCGATCATCCTCAGTGTGAAAGTGAACTGAAGCAAAGAACTAGGCCATAAGCTCGGGATCATAGTCCAGGTGAAAAGAGATCACATCCTCAATGGCAAAACTGCTCCACGAGATCCAAGGCCTCACCAAAGTAGGCACGGTGCTTCTCCTCCCTCATGTGAAGCATATCAATCCTGTGCACGTCCACATAGATGTTCTGCTTGCCCTTGATCACATCCAGATAGATGAGGTTCTGCTGCTTGGTTCAGAACAGATCATTGCCTCTGATGTTGGCACGAGGATTCACATAAGGGTTGATCCTCCTTCGAGCGAGAAACTCTGCCTGTGGAATCTCATCCATGCCCATGGTGGGCTCCTTCTGCTTGGTGGCGGTGGTCTTGGTCCTGCGTTGGGGGCATTGGAGCCCTCTGGAGCTTCATCTTGATTGCGCAGACGCTTGGAGCTAGTGTCACGATTGGGATTGGAACGGCGAGCAGGAGCACCGGAGCCACCACCTAAGACACCAAACAAAGAACACACACGAAAAGCGAGAAGAATCAATGCAAAGACCTCAGCAAAGCAAGGGAAACATGTAAAAAGAATACGTGGTAATTGCCAAGAAGAAGATTGGACAACAACGGTAGTATCTTGCCGGTTATGCGGTACTAAAATTTTAGTACCGCTCCTAGTCACGGTAGTACCGCGTGACGGCACGGTAGTACCGGGGCTTGGAGCGGTAGTAAGACTTTAGTATCACGGCTCGTGCGGTAGTACCGCACCGGAGGGGCGGTAGTACCGTACTAGCGGTAGTACCACACCAGAGATGCGGTAGTACCGCACGGCGTCAGATCCGAACCAATTGAATCTGAAAACAACCGCGAAAACGTGGCAGTACTACGGTTGATCAAATCTACCATGGGACAACATACCAAGTACAATTTCTACGCAACACTACTCTCCTACATCCTACTCTTGCATAGATTTGGCCTAAAATCTCAAGAAACATGCATCTCCCCAAAAACCTAGAGGCAAAAGAGCGAACAAAAGAGAGAGGGATTTGGGGAGAAACCTTGTTCCATGGCAAGAGGAAACGGTGGGGAACGATCCCACCGGTCGGAATCCGAGGAGAGCGGCCGGAGGCGGAGATCCGGCGAGGGTCTCCGGCCCCGTTCTTGAGCAGGAGAGAGAGAGGCAGCGGGGAGAGAGACAAACGAATGGGTATGGGGGAGTTGGAACTCCCCTTGCCCGGGTCTTAACCCCAGCGCTTTTCGTCGGTAGCGGTAGTACCGCGCCTCATCGCGTAGTACCGCTCGGGGAAGTGTCGCACCAAGCGGTAATCGCTTCTCCCCAGCGGCAAGATAAAATTATTGCCACTGGGTGCGGTAGTACCGTGCTCTCCACATGCGGTAGTACTGGCGGCAGGCAGTAGTACCGTGAGCTCAAGAAGATGCTGCGTTTCAAACACAAGAGAAATGGTATTCGCAAGGAAACTTCAAGAAAACGAGACACCACAAGAATAACTCAAAGACGAGGAAAGAAAGGCAAGAGACAACAAGGACCAACCACGAGACACAACCTCTCCAAGGAGAGGCGGTGGCCGAGCCACCTATGTTTGAGTCAATTGGTATGGCACCGAAGAATTATCCTTGGGCCCATGACCAAAACTCGTCTTTGAAGCACAAGTACCATAAAAATGGCTAATGTGAAAGAGTTGATCAATTTATGCATAATGGGGGGAGGGAGAGTTCATTGAGAAACAACACTCCCCCTATGTCCATGCCTACATCTAAACAGGACAACAAGTTGAGTATGGTGGGGTGTGCAATGGTTCAAGGAACATTGCTCGAATCAATGATATTTAGATCATGCCTTAACTCGCGAAATCTTGCTTCATCCAATGGCTTCATGAAAATATCTGCAAGGTTATCATTAGTGTTGACGTAGTTGAGCTCGATCTCCCTTGCACGATGTGATCCGGATGAAGTGATACCGAATCTCAATATGCTTCGTCTTGAAGTGTTGCACCGGGTTGAGAGAAATCTTGATGGCACTTTCATTGTCACACCAAAGAGGCACTTTGTCACAAATGATACCATAATCCTTTAAAGCTTGCCTCATCCATAGGAGTTGTGCACAACAACTACCAGCCGCCACATATTCCGCTTCGGTGGACGAGAGAGACACACAACTTTGCTTCTTAGAAGACCAACTTACCAAAGAGCAACCAAGGAATTGGCACCCTCCGGAAGTGGACTTCCTATCCACTTTGTCTCCCTCCCAATCCGAATCTGAATAACCTACAAGCTTGAAGTTTGCTCCTCTTGGGTACCATAAGCCAAAGTTTGGGGTATGAGCCAAATATCGAAAGATTCGCTTGACTGCCACAAAGTGGCTTTCCTTAGGTGCTTGACTTGAAAGCGTGCACAAATTCCCACACTCAACATGATATCCGGTCTAGATGCACAAAGGTAAAGCAAGGATCCAATCATGGAACGATATACCTTTTGGTCCACCGCTTTACCATTGGGATCAATGTCAAGTTGGCACTTGGTGGGCATTGGAGTGGAAGCCGCTTGACATCACTTAGCTTGAATCTCTTGAGCATGTCTTGAGTGTATTTGGCTTGGTTGATGAAGGTTCCTTCTCTTCTTTGCTTCACTTCAAAACCGAGAAAGAACTTCAACTCTCCCATGGAAGACATCTTGAACTTTGAGGTCATGACTGCGGAATTCCTCATTGAAAGCTCTGTTAGGGGAACCAAAGATAATATCATCAACATATATTTGGCATACGAACAACTCCCCTTTGACCTTCTTAGTAAAAAGAGTGGGCTCGATTATCCCAACTTCAAATCCACGGTCTTGTAACAACTCGGTAAGGTGGTCATACCATGCACGTGGGGCTTGTTTAAGGCCATAGAGTGCCTTATCAAGTTGATACACATGATCGGGAAAGTAGGGATCCTCGAACCCGGGGGTTGCTTGACATATACCAACTCATTAATAGGACCATTAAGAAAAGAACTCTTCACATCCATTTGTTGCAACTTAAAGTTGTGATGAGAAGCATAAGCAATCAACAAACGTATGGATTCAAGGCGAGCAACAGGAGCAAAGGTTTCACCATAGTCGATACCCTCGACTTGGGAGTAGCCTTGTGCCACCAATTTTGCCTTGTTGCGAACGATGGTCCCATGAGCATCTTTCTTGTTCTTGAATATCCACTTGGTTCCAATGACATTATGGTTCCCCGTTGGCCTTGGCACAAATCTCCACACCTTGTTGTACTCGAAGTTGTTGAGTTCTTCATGCATGGCATTAAGCCAATCTGGATCTTTGAGTGCTTCATATACCTTTTGGGGTTCAACACAAGAGACAAACGCGTGATGTTCACAATAGTTTGCCAATGGTCTACAGGTGCTTACCCCCTTTTGAATGCTTCCAAGCACATTTTTCATGAGATGACCCTTGGTGGAGAGCTTGGATGCAATCTTGGCGGCACGACGCTCCAATTCCTCCTTGGTGGTGAGTTGAGGAGCGGTCACTTGATCATCTTGAGCATCGTCTTGAGCTTGTTCTTGATCTTGAACTTGCTCGGAGGAGAGAACTTGACCTTGGGCATCACTTGGTGACTCAACACCGTCTTGAGGTTGATCTTGCCCTTGGTCATGTTCATGAGGATGAAGGCCTTCACTTTGTTCTTCGGAAGCGTGTGGGCCTTGGGTTGGTGATGGCTCCACTTGAGTGGAGCATTGTCCTTCTCCTTCAGCCACAAGGGGTTCCTCAATGGGTAGGATAAACCCAACTCCCATTCTTCTTATGTCTTGAGGAGGAATTTCATCACCTACATCACAAGTGCCACTTTGCTCCACTTGGGAGCCGTTATTCTCATCAAACTCCACGTTACACGTCTCCTCAAATAAGACTCGTGGACTTATTGAGGACATGGTAAGCATGAGAGTTTGTAGCATAGCCAACAAATATGCCCTCATAAGATCTAGCCTCAAATTTAGACAACCGAACACCTTTCTTGAAAATGAAACACTTGCACCCGAACACCCGAAAGTACTTGAGGTTGGGCTTGTTACCAGTGAGTATCTCATATGGAGTCTTGTTCAAGCCTTTGCGGAGGTAGAGCCGATTTGATGCATGACACACGTGTTGATGGCTTCGACCCAAAAGTTGTATGGAGACTTGAACTCCACCATCATGGTCCTTGCCGCATCCATCAATGTCCGGTTCTTCCTCTCCACTGCACCATTTTGTTGAGGGGTGTAAGGTGCGGAGTATTGATGCTTGATCCCCTCATCACTAAGTAACTCATCCAAGGTGTAGTTCTTGAACTAGGTGTCGTTGTCACTTCTTATTGTCAAGATCTTTGCATTGTGTTGACGTTGGGCTTCATTTGCAAAGTCAATGACGGTTTGTTGGGTCTCGCTCTTCCTCTTGAAGAAATATACCCAAGTTTATCTTGAATAGTCATCCACAATCACCAAGCAATACTTCCTACCCCCAAGACTATCAAAATATGGAGACCCAAAGAGATCCAAATGAAGGAGCTCCAAAGGCCTCTTCGAGTAAATGATAGTCATGGGAGGGTGAGCCTTCTCATGTAGCTTTCCTTCGATACAAGCACTGCAAGCACGATCTTTAGCAAAACTAACATTTGTTAGCCCACGGACATGGTCCCCCTTGAGAAGACTTTGCAAAGATCTCATATTGACATGGGCTAAACGGCGATGCCAAAGCCATCCCGCATCAACTTTAGCCATTAGGCATGTCACGGTCTTAGTGGGTCGCTCTGAAAAGTTGATCACATAGAGACCGTTCTCGACATGCCCAACAAAGGCTACTTTAAGAGTCTTGCTCCACAAGAGGGCCACGGTATCAACATCAAAGAAAGTGGCAAAGCCCATGAGTGCAAGTTGACGAACGGAAAGTAAATTGTATGCAAGGGACTCAACAAGCATGACCTTCTCGATCATGAGATCAAGAGAAATGACAACCTTGCCAAGTCCCAATACCTTTGAGGACGAGGAATCACCCCACTCGACATTGGTGGGCATAGATGGAATCTTGTGAACGTCCACCACCAAGTCCTTGCTTCCGGTCATGTGATTTGTAGCTCCACTATCGAGCAACCATGATCCCCCACCGGAAGCAAACACCTACAAGAGATCAATGCTTGGTTTTAGGTACCCATTTTGTAATGGGTCCTTTGATGTTAGTGACAAGGGTCTTAGGAACCCAAATAGACCATTCAATGTACTCATAAGGAGAACCAACAAATTTGGCATAAACATGCCCATCACTAGCACGACACAATATATAAGAAGGGTTAAAGTCGCCGGCTTTGTTGGAAGGGGTGGCATTGACTTTCTTGACACCACCACCCTTCACATTGTTCTTCTTCTCCTTGGAAGCAGCCTCTCCCTCCTTCACAAAGGTTTGCTTGAGAGGGGGAGGTCGTTTGGTCTTGTCATTCTTCTTCTTGTTCTTGGGCATGGGTGCGAACCCAATCCCTTCCTTGGCCACAACTTCCTTTTGATTGCTCAAAAGGTCGTTGAGGTTCTTCTCACCTTGAATGCACGACACAAGGCCTTTCTCAAGTTGCTCCTTCAACTTAGAATTCTCCTCAACAAGATGCACATGCTCACAACAAGGGTTAGTAGCATTTGCATTATCAATTAACACCATATGAGGGAAGGTGGCTTTCTCCTTGGTGAGCTTCACTTGGAGTTGATCATGAGACTCCTTGAGGCTAGAATGAATACCTTTCAAGGCCTTGTGAGCCTTGTCAAGTATATCAAACTCCTCCTTGAGTCTATACATGAATTGGAATTTGTTAGAATAATCTATGTGCTTCACTTATATCTTTTGAGCTTTATAGTTTTGCTCTATGTGCTTCACTTATATCTTTTGAGCTTTATAGTTTTGCTCTAGTACTTCACTTATATCTTTTAGAGCACGATGGTGGATTTGTTTTAAAGAAACTATTGATCTCTCATGCTTCACTTAGATTATTTTGAGAGTCTTAAATAGCATGGTAATTTGCTTAAAATAATAATATGCTTGGTATTCAAGATTTGTAAAACTTTCTTTTGAGTGCGTTGAATACTAAGAAAAGTTTGATGCTTGATAATTGTTTTGAGATATGAAGGTGATAATATTAGAGTCATGCTAGTTGAGTAATTGTGAATTTGAGAAATACTTGTGTTAAAGTTTGTGATTCTCGTAGCATGCACGTATGGTGAACCGTTATGTGATGAAGTCGGAGCATGATTTATTTATTGATTGTCTTCCTTATGAGTGGCGGTCGGGGACGAGCGATGGTATTTTCCTACCAATCTATCCCCCTAGGATCATGCGCGTAATACTTTGCTTTGATAACTTGTAGATTTTTGCAATAAGTATATGAGTTCTTTATGACTAATGTTGAGTCCATGGATTATACGCATTTTTCTCACCCTTCCACCATTGCTAGCCTTTCTAATACCGCACACTTTTCGCCGTATCATACACCCACCATAAAACCTTCCTCAAAACAGCCACCATACCTACCTATCATGGCATTTCCATAGCATTCCGAGATATATTGCCATGCAACTTTCCACCATTCCGTTTATTATGACACGCTCCATCATTGTCATATTGCTTAGCATGATCATTTAGTTGACATCGTATTTGTGGCAAGGCCACCGTTCATAATTCTTTCATACATGTCACTTATGAATCATTGCATATCCTTACATCACGGAGGCATTCATATAGAGTCATATTTTGTTCTAAGTATCGAGTTGTAAGAAAAATAAAAGTGTGATGATCATCATTTTTAGAGCATTGTCCCAAGTGAGGAAAGGATGATGGAGACTATGATTCCCCCACAAGTCGGGATGAGACTCCGGACGAAAAAAAATAAAAAAAATAAAAGAGGCCATAAAAAAAAGAGAACAGGCCCAAATAAAAAAATGAGAGAAAAAGAGAGAAGGGACAATGTTACTATCCTTTTACCACACTTGTGCTTCAAAGTAGCACCATGATCTTCATAATAGAGAGTCTCTCCTTTTGTCACTTTCATATACTAGTGGGAATTTTTCATTATAGAACTTGGCTTGTATATTCCAAGGATGGGCTTCCTCAAATTGCCATAGGTCTTCATGAGCAAGCGAGTTGGATGCACACCCACTTAGTTTCTTTTGTTGAGCTTTCATATGCTTATAGCATTAGTGCATCCGTTACATGGCAATCCCTACTCACTCACATTGATATCTATTGATGGGCATCTCCATAGCCCGTTGATGCGCCTAGTTGATGTGAGACTATCTTCCCTCCTTTTGTCTTCTCCACAACCACCATTCTATTCCACATATAGTGTTATATCCATGGCTCACGCTCATGTATTGCGTGAAGATTGAAAAAGTTTTGAAAATGTCAAAAGTATGAAACAATTGCTTGGCTTGTCATCGGGTTGTGCATGATTTAAATACTTTGTATGGTGAAGATAGAGCATAGCGGACTATATGATTTTGTAGGGATAACTTTCTTTGGCCATGTTATTTTGAGAAGACATGATTGCTTTGTTAGTATGCTTGAAGTATTATTATTTTTATGTCAATATGAACTTTTGTCTTGAATCTTTCGGATCTGAATATTCATACCACAATTAAGAAGAATTACATTGAAATTATGCCAAGTAGCACTCCACATCAAAAGTTCTCTTTTTATCATTTACCTACTCGAGGACGAGCAGGAATTAAGCTTGGGGATGCCTGATACGTCTCCAACGTATCTATAATTTTTGATTGCTCCATGCTATATTATCTATTGTTTTGGACTATATTGGGCTTTATTTTCCACTTTTATATTACTTTTGGGACTAACCTATTAATCGGAGGCCCAGCCCAGAATTGCTGTTTTTTGCCTATTTCAGTATTTCGAAGAAACGGAATATCAAACGGAGTCATAACGGAATGAAATCTTCGGGAACATGATTTTCTCATCAGATAAGATCCAGGAGACTTGGACCCTCGGTCAAGAAAGGAGGGAGGAGGCCACGAGGGTGGAGGGCGCGCCCCCCTGCCTCGTGGGCCCCCCGAAGCTCCACCGACGTACTCCTTCCTCCTATATATACCTATGTACCCCCAACAGATCGACACGGAGCCAAAAACCTAATTCCACGCTGCAACTTTCAGTATCCACGAGATCCCATCTTGGAGCACATTAGGAGCTTGGCGGAAGGGGATTCCACCACGGAGGGCTTCTACATCATCATCATAGCCTCTCCGATGAAGTGTGAGTAGTTTACTTGGACCTTCGGGTCCATAGTTAGTAGCTAGATGGCTTCTTCTCTCTTTTTGGATATCAATACAATGTTCTCCCCCTCTCTCGTGGAGATCTATTCGATGTAATCTTCTTTTTGCGGTGTGTTTGTTGAGACCGATGAATTGTGGGTTTATAATCAAGATTATCTATGAGCAATATCTGAATCTTCTCTGAATTCTTTTATGTACGATTGGTTATCTTTGCAAGTCTCTTCGAATTATCTGTTTGGTTTGGCCAACTAGATTGGTAGTTTTTGCAATGGGAGAAGTGCTTAGCTTTGGGTTAAATCTTGCGGTGTCCTTTCCCAGTGACTATAAGGGCAGCAAGGCACGTATTGTATTGTTCCATCGAGGATAACAAGATGGGGTATTTATCATATTGCATGAATTTATTCCTCTACATCATGTCATTTTGCTTAAGGCGTTACTCTGTTTTCATTAACTTAATACTCTAGATGCATGCTGGATAGCGGTTGATGAGTGGAGTAATAGTAGTAGATGCAGCAGAGTCGGTCTACTTTTCTCGGACGTGATGCCTATATACATGATCATACCTATATATTCTCATAACTATGCTCAATTCATCAATTGCTCAACAAAGAATTCGTTCACCCACAGTAAAATACTTATGCTCTTGAGAGAAGCCACTAGTGAAATCTATGGCCCCGGGTCTATTCTCATCATGTTAATCTTGCTACGCTTTATTGTTGCTTTGCTTTTTTACTTTGCTTTTTATTTTACTTTGCATCTTTATACCAAAAATACCAAAAATATTATTTATCATCTCTATCAGATGTCACTCTCGTAAGTGACCGTGAAGGGATTGACAACCCCTATTCCCGTTGGTTGCGAGGAGTTATTTGCTTTGTGTAGGTACGAGGGACTTGCGCGTGGCCTCCTACTGGATTGATACCTTGGTTCTCAAAAACTGAGGGAAATATTTATGCTACTCTACTGCATCATCCTCTCCTCTTCGGGGAAAACCAACGCAAGCTCAAGACGTAGCAAGAAGGATTTCTGGCGCCGTTGCCGGGGAGTTCACGTAAAGTCAACATACCAAGTACCCATCACAATCCCTTATCTCTTGCATTACATTATTTTCCATTTGCCTCTCGTTTTCCTCTCCCCCACTTCACCCTTGCCGTTTTATTCACCCTCTCTTTTCCGTTTGCCTTCCCTTTTCCATGGCCGAATCAAAAAGAACTAAGGGTCCTTTCCAGGGTTCTAGTACCTTGAATAACCCTTCTATCCTCTCTAAGCTCATAAATAATGATGCTACGGAAAGACCCACCAGGGTTACCAATGAGAGCTTAAATAATTTTGATGAAGATGACTCTGGAATTTTTCGTTATTTACTTGATGAGTCTTTAAAAGATGCTTGAGATAGGTTACTTAGGATTCGGGCTAGCTATGTACCACAATATCAAATTGAGGTTTACTTAAAGAGTTTCTATGTTGGATTGCCCGCCTCTTTCAAACAAGTTTTAGACTCTATTTTTGATGAAGGTTTTTTGAAGGGGATGCTATAGATACCTATGAAAAAATGAAAACTATATTTGGGCACCCCATGAATGATAAGGTTGAGTCTACCACTCTCTTATGCTTCTATTAAAACGAAATTATTAAAGAGATGAAATCTAGTTTAGATGCAAATTTCCGTAACGTGCTTAATCTCACTTCCTCCATTAATGGCAATGTGCTTTCCCAAAATAGAAGGATGAATGCCATAGAAAGGAAATTTTCTCTTATCTTTCCAAGTACCAAAGATGGCAATACCTAGATCTATCCTTGCTTTTATGCCTAGCTAGGGACGTTAAACGACAGCGCTTGTTGGGAGGCAACCCAATTTTATTTTTAGTTTTTTTTGTTTTTGTTTAGGAATAAATAATCCATCTACCTTCTGTTTAGATGTGGTTTTATGTTTTAATTAGTGTTTGTGCCAAGTTAAACCTATAGGATCTTCTTGGATAATAGTTATTTGATCTTGCTGTAATTTCCAGAAACTTTCTGTTCATGAAAACAATTGTTAAAAATCACCAGAACGTGATAAAATAGTGATTACAATTCCTTTTGATCAATAAACAAATTGCCTAGGTCGTCCTATTTTTGATGAATTTTTGGAGTTCCAGAAGTTTGCGTTAGTTACAGATTACAACAGACTGTTCTGTTTTTGACATATTCTGTTTTTCGTGTGTTGTTAGCTTATTTTGATGAATCTATGGCTAGTAAAATAGTTTATTATACATAGAGAAGTTGGAATACAGTAGGTTTAACACCAAAAAAAATAAAGAATGAGTTCATTATAGTACCTTGAAGTGGTCTTTTGTTTTCTTTCGCTAACGGAGCTTACTAGATTTTTGTAGATTTTTGTGTTGTGAAGTTTTCAAGTTTTGGGTGAATTTTTTTGATGGATTATGGAACAAGGAGTGGCAAGAGCCTAAGCTTGGGGATGCCCATTGCACCCCCAAGATAATCCAAGGACACCAAAAAGTCAAAGCTTGGGTATGCCCCGGAAGGCATCCCCTCTTTCGTCCAGTTCCATGGGTAACTTTACTTGGAGCTATATTTTTATTCACTACATGATATGTGTTTTGCTTGGAGCGTCTTGTATTATTTGCGTCTTTGCTTGTTAGTTTACCACAATCATCCTTTCTGTACACAACTTTTGAGAGAGCCATACATGAATTGGAATTTGTTAGAATACTCTATGTGCTTCACTTATATCTTTTGAACTTTATAGTTTTGCTCTATGTGCTTCACTTATATCTTTTGAGCTTTATAGTTTTGCTCTAGTACTTCACTTATATCTTTTGGAGCATGGTGGTGGATTTGTTTTAAAGAAACTATTGATCTCTCATGCTTCACTTAGATTATTTTGAGAGTCTTAAATAGCATGGTAATTTGCTTAAAATAATAATATGCTTGGTATTCAAGATTTGTAAAACTTTCTTTTGAGTGCGTTGAATACTAAGAAAAGTTTGATGCTTGATAATTGTTTTGAGATATGAAGGTGATAATATTAGATTCATGCTAGTTGAGTAATTGTGAATTTGAGAAATACTTGTGTTAAAGTTTGTGATTCCCGTAGCATGCACGTATGGTGAACCGTTATGTGATGAAGTCGGAGCATGATTTATTTATTGATTGTCTTCCTTATGAGTGGCGGTCGGGGACGAGCGATGGTCTTTTCCTACCAATCTATCCACCTAGGAGCATGCGCGTAATACTTTGCTTTGATAACTTGTAGATTTTTGCAATAAGTATATGAGTTCTTTATGACTAATGTTGAGTCCATGGATTATACGCATTTTTCTCACCCTTCCACCATTGCTAGCCTTTCTAATACCGCGCACTTTTCGCCGGTATCATACACCCACCATAAAACCTTCCTCAAAACAGCCACCATACCTACCTATCATGGCATTTCCATAGCATTCCGAGATATATTGCCATGCAACTTTACACCGTTCCATTTATTATGACACGCTCCATCATTGTCATATTGCTTAGCATGATCATTTAGTTGACATTGTATTTGTGGCAAAGCCACCGTTCATAATTCTTTCATACATGTCACTTATGAATCATTGCATATCCCGGTACACCTCCGGAGGCATTCATATAGAGTCATATTTTGTTCTAAGTATCGAGTTGTAATCATTGAGTTGTAAGAAAATAAAAGTGTGATGATAATCATTTTTAGAGCATTGTTCCAAGTGAGGAAAGGATGATGGAGACTATGATTCCCCCACAAGTCGGGATGAGACTCCGGACGAAAAAAAGAAAAAAAAGAAAAGAGGCCATAAAAAAAGAGAAAAGGCCCAAATAAAAAAATGAGAGAAAAAGAGAGAAGACACAATGTTACTATCCTTTTACCACACTTGTGCTTCAAAGTAGCACCATGATCTTCATAATAGAGAGTCTCTCCTTTTGTCACTTTCATATACTAGTGGGAATTTTTCATTATAGAACCTGGCTTGTATATTCCAAGGATGGGCTTCCTCAAATTGCCCTAGGTCTTCATGAGCAAGCGAGTTGGATGTACACCCACTTAGTTTCTTTTGTTGAGCTTTCATATGCTTATAGCTCTAGTGCATCCGTTGCATGGCAATCCCTACACACTCACATTGATATCTATTGATGGGCATCTCCATAGCCCGTTGATACGCCTAGTTGATGTGAGACTATCTTCCCTCTTTTTGTCTTCTCCACAACCACCATTCTATTCCACATATATTGCTATATCCATGGCTCACGCTCATGTATTGCGTGAAGATTGAATTTTTTTTGAAAATGTCAAAAGTATGAAACAATTGCTTGGCTTGTCATCGGGGTTGTGCATGATTTAAATACTTTGTGTGGTGAAGATACAGCATAGCCAGGCTATATGATTTGGTAGGGATAACTTTCTTTGGCCATGTTATTTTGAGAAGACATGATTGCTTTGTTAGTATGCTTGAAGTATTATTATTTTTATGTCAATATGAACTTTTGTCTTGAATCTTTCGGATCTGAATATTCATACCACAATTAAGAATAATTACATTGAAATTATGCTAGGTAGCACTCCGCATCAAAAGTTCTCTTTTTATCATTTACCTACTCGAGGACGAGCAGGAATTAAGCTTGGGGATGCCTGATACGTCTCCAACATATCTATAATTTTTGATTGCTCCATGCTATATTATCTATTGTTTTGGACTATATTGGGCTTTATTTTCCACTTTTATATTACTTTTGGGACTAACCTATTAATCGGAGGCCCAGCCGAATTCTTGTTTTTGCCTATTTCAGTATTTCAAGAAACGAAATATCAAACGGAGTCCAAACGGAATGAAATCTTCGAACGTGATTTTCTCATCGAGATAAGATCCAGAGACTTGGACCCTCGGTCAAGAAAGGAGGAGGCGGCCACAAGGGTGGAGGGCGCCCTAGGGCACGCCCACCTCGTGGGCCCCAAGCTCCACCGACGCATTCCTTCCTCCTATATATACCTATGTACCCCCAACAGATCGAGATCACGGAGCCAAAACCTAATTCCACCGCCGCAACTTTCTCAGATCCACGAGATCCCATCTTGGGGCCTGTTAGGAGCTCACGGAAGGGGATTCCACCACGGAGGGCTTCTACATCATCATCATAGCCTCTCTGATGAAGTGTGAGTAGTTTACTTTAGACCTTCGGGTCCATAGTTAGTAGCTAGATGTCTTCTTCTCTCTTTTTGGATGTCAATACAATGTTCTCCCCCTCTCTCATGGAGATCTATTCGATGTAATCTTCTTTTTGCGGTGTGTTTGTTGAGACCGATGAATTGTGGGTTTATGATCAAGATTATCTATGAGAAATATTTGAATCTTCTCTGAATTCTTTTATGTACAATTGGTTATCTTTGCAAGTCTCTTCGAATTATCCGTTTGGTTTGGCCAACTAGATTGGTAGTTCTTGCAATGGGAGAAGTGCTTAGCTTTGGGTTTAATCTTGCGGTGTCCTTTCCCAGTGACAGTAAGGGCAGCAAGGCACGTATTGTATTATTGCCATCAAGGATAACAAGATGGGGTATTTATCATATTGCATGAATTTATTCCTCTACATCATGTCACCTTGCTTAAGGCGTTACTCTGTTTTCATTGAGCATACCTAGATATTCTCATAACTATGCTCAATTCTATCAATTGCTCAACAGTAATTCCTTCACCCACCATAAAATACTTATGCTCTTGAGAGAAGCCACTAGTGAAATCTATGGCCCCCGGGTCTATTATCGTCATATTAATCTTCCTACGCTTTATTGTTGCTTTGGTTTTTTACTTTTCCTTTTATTTTACTTTGCATCTTTATACCAAAAATACCAAAAATATTATTTATCATCTCTATCAGATCTCACTCTCGTAAGTGACCGTGAAGGGGTTGACAACCCCTATTCGCGTTGGTTGCAAGGAGTTATTTGCTTTGTGTAGGTATGAGGGACTTGCGTGTGGCCTCCTACTGGATTGATACCTTGGTTCTCAAAAATTGAGGGAAATACTTATGCTACTCTGCTGCATCATCCTCTCCTCTTCAGGGAAAACCAACGCAAGATCAAGACGTAGCAAGGCCATGGCAACCGACTCACCATCGTTGTCGGTGTCAAAACCGGCGAATCTCGGGTAGGGGGGTCCCGAACTGTGCGTCTAGGCGGATGGTAATAGGAGACAAGGGACACGATGTTTTTACCCAGGTTCGGGCCCTCTCGATGGTGGTAAAACCCTACTCCTGCTTGATTAATATTGATGATATGGGTAGTACAAGAGTAGATCTACCATGAGATCAGAGAGGCTAAACCCTCGAAGCTAGCCTATGGTATGATTGTTGTATATATCTATCGACTAGCCTGGCCTCGGTTTATATAATGCACCAGAGGCCTAGGATAACAAGAGTCCTAGCCGAATACGCCGGTGGGGAGGAGTCCTTGTCTTGATCGCCAAGTCTTGCGGAATCTTCCTTGTATGCGGCTGTCCAGACCGCCCATGAGTATAAGGCCATGGGGTCCTTGGCCCAATCTAACAGATCGGGAGATGACGTGGTGAGTACCCCTAGTCCAGGACACCGCCAAGAGCCCCTGAACCGGTCTTCAAGTTTAGGGACGCTCCTCGATTCTTCCGAACCGTTCTTCATCTTCAGTCGTCGGTCTTGAAAACTGGTTCAACAAATCTTCTCGTCTTCGATCTTGAGAATCGCCGAAATGCATTCGACGAGTTTACACGTCGGGTATCCGAGGAGCCCCTTTAAGTTTCCGGCCTTTATTAATGCCTTGTTATTTTTATGCCACACCTCGGGTTTGAAGTTGTTCCCGGGCGGCAGCGTCCTCTTGCGTCCGAGCTCCAACGCCGGCTGCATTCGAGGTATCTTTTGCAGCCGAGCACCAACACCGGACCGCTTCCCAGCTCTAACGCCGGAATGTATCCGAACTCCGACGCCGGACTATGTATCCGAGCTCCAACACCGGAATGTATCCGAGCTCCAACGCCGGACTATGTATCCGAGCTCCAACGCTGGACTGTATCCGAGGTGTCATAAATCACCTTGGTTCAAAGAAGTTTGAAGGAGTTTAGCCGAGTTTAATGCCGGAAATGCCCTCTATGGAGCCAGCCACTAGCGCCGAGCTTTATATCGGATCGCTTCCGAGGTGGTGCACCACAGAATGTGGGCCGATTTTTGTCAATATTTTTGATTGGTGCAATTTATTCTCTGCCGAGATACATAGTCGGTAGCCCTCAAGGTGGGTATCGGTCTAAAACCGAGATGCACATGAAGGATGACATAAGACCGTTGATCCTCGTAGTCAGCGAGACTCGGGTTGATTTTCAAAATCGGTCCGAGGATCAAGTCCTAGCTCGACGAATACTTGGGACACAAAAGCAGCGTGCTTTCGATCCTCAAGACTCGGGTTGGGTGCAGCCGACCAACCCGAGGATCAAAATCTCCTTGGAGATCAGATACACTTAAAATTTTACGCATTGGACAGGCAATGCAGTAGCCCCGAGACATCGGGTCGGGTGGCAACACCAGATCGGGGATCGATGTGCCCTTTAATATTTGTAAATAATAAGCCCAAAGCCCAAGAGTTCTCGAGCCTTAATGCGGGTAACGGGTGGTCAATTAAGGAAATATATCCATAGTAAAATCACAAATTATGTGTAATGACTCTATGTATCCAAGTACTTTACGTCATTAATGCTCGGATCCGCATTGTACAAAACTTTGTTGACCGACCATCGGCTTCAACCTCATCGGCCAGTAGCCGAGGAGTGTTTGTCCTACTTTATAAAGCCTTTATGAGGGCAAAGATTTACGACAAACAAGGAAATCTGGCCATACGGTTTTATAAACAAAGGTACGCAGAGAGATATGTTATATTGTTGTTTAACAGAAGAAATGTCTTCCAAAGAAAATAGTCCCGCTAGCGGTTCCTTTCTTTGAGTTGTCATGCTAAGCATGACCATGAAACCTCAGCTCCAATGTAAGAGCAAAATATCGAGGATTTAGTTTGGGAGGCGATTAATAGCCCCGGTAGTGTTCGGCGACGATCGAGGTCAAGCCGTAAACACTTCGCCATTGTTATGAATGGCCCGTCGTTTAACACCGCCATCGGATCACCGACCAGTTTACGCTTATTGTGACGGTCGGTTTTGGCTTTCTCCACTGAGGTGCTTAACCATGTGAGCTGGAAGCACAATCGCAGTGGTTCTCCCTTTGCACACCTAGTCGAACAAAGCGGAATGTAGGGGGCAAGCGCAGGAGCCGGGCAACCCAACTATTGACCGAAGACAAAATTCGAAACCGATGCATATATAGCAATATCCGAGAATGTTTTTGCCGAATATCTAAAGGTGTCCGGCGTTGCACTGCGAGACTTGTGCTGAAAACACACAAATAGTTTAAAAAGTGCTATAAGCTTGGAAAACTAAAAAACTTCAGTAAAAACTTGACGTCCGAACGAGATCAAGTGTTCGGTGCCAATCCGAAAATTGGCCTTAGCAAAAGAAGTGCTTCTGTCATGCTTTAACATGATACATCCTATCTCAAGACTTCAAGCGGGTCAGCCTACGGCTTCAACCTCCTATCCCGAGGGCGGAGTACTTCTCATTAGGCCAGTTTAGCAAACTAAACTCTAGCGGCTTTGAGAGAGAAATTAGGCTCCCCAGCTAGTGACCACACGCTCGTGTCGAAAAAAGGAGTGATAGATAATAATAAAAAAACTTTGCAACGACTAAGAAGAAGAACACTTATCATAAAACGGCTCATATAAATTTAAGAGCCCCCAAGTGACTTGGGTAAAAGAATGATTGCATGTCCCGAAGTACTTATATCATATCTATGTTCAACCGAACTTTAAACGCGTCTTAACCGACCGTCGGCTTCTGCCTCTTCGGTCAAGGACCGAAAAGTGTTATGTACTCCATCTGTCGAGAATATCGACGGTGTTTCAAATAACCAGGCAATCAGTCCATAAGGCTGTAACAGACAAAGCGCGCTCAGGGAACTTATGCTATATTACTGCGAAGTGTAAGAAGCAACTTCGAAGAAAATAGTACCCCCACCAATACCTTTCTTCGGTGCTCATTGTTATTATGAGACTTGTGCAATAGATTTTTGTACTCATGAGTTCCGTTGTGTGCCGACCATCATTGAAAACTATAAGAGCGCTTAGCTTTCGGCTTCACCGGTCGAGGTCCGGCTTGGATGACCCGATCGTGACAATCGCAGAGGTGCTCCCTTTACTCCCTAGCCGAACAATCGGGAACGTAGGGTAAACATGAGCGAGGCAACCCAGTTTGCAAATCGCTTAAGTCAATATGGTGCATATTGTGGCATAATACGAACAAGGAACGAAAGTCGTACAAGTATAATCATATGCAAGAGGAAAAGCTTCATGAAGGAAGCCCCCAAATGAATTGGGTATTTGAATTTATGCGTCACAAACAAAGTTTGGACAAGAATTTTTTTTACAAGCAACATTTTTCCAAAAAGGTATAATGCTTGGTCAAACCGAACACAAGTTAGAAATTAAAGCTTTGAGCATGAAAGCGACTTAGCTGGTTAATATGTCGGTATTGATGACGCGGTCCGAGCTTGATACGGGACAAGGTTCCATCCCCCAAGCCGGTCCCGAGGTGGTGGAGCGAAGAGCTCGACACGCCAAAGCGGTGACATAGCACGATCAATGCAGACCGGCAGAGTGACGCCGAAGTCCCCGGATCATTTTCCTGTGCACAAAAAATGGTGCAAACCGGAGATAATAGTAATAATGATAATTAAAAAAATCGTTGCATAATAAATAATTTATGCAAAGTGAGTAGCAAAGGAAATATGGCCTGGCGCGAAGTCAATGTCGATGCAAAGGCGTCGGCGTGATGCGGTAAAGGCGTGGCAAAGCCTGAATTCACTGGTCGGTCCGAGCTCGGATGCGGCGTCACGGACTATGTATGGAACCTGACCGAACCACCATGCGGTACATCGTTAATCACGCGCCATCATTTGATAGACCTGTGTACATATGCTGGACAAACCAGAGTAATAATTCCTTGGGAAAAATGAACCCAAACAAGCAAAATACTGGGATTATTAGCACCTGGTTTATTTGTTGTAGCAATCCGAAGGAAGGTGATTCCCAAAATTGGGACTTGATCCGCGCACCCATTGCCTGATGGGCGATAAAACGACGGCATGGCAATGCTGGCAAAGGTTGGCTCGCCGAGGCAAAGCCCTCGGTCCAGCTAACGTGACGGAGCTGGTCGGCTAGTGACGCCGAAGTGTCCGGAGTAGGTTGATGAAGAGATGGCGAAGCCCCCGGTCCAGCCGAGATGTCGAAGTAGGTCGGCATGCTGGACACCAGCTTGAAGAAGCAATAGTGCGGCCCTGCCGATGCAGGCCGTGACGTGGTCGATGCCGGCTTGATGAAGGTACCGTGCGGCGACACTGGTATTGCCCGCTACGTGTAATCCGTGGGGCGGCGATGTTGGTGATGATTTATCCTTCGCGATGCTGGACTCTTGTTCGGCTTGCCGAGATGATGATCCGAAGAAGTTGAGCTCGGTTCAACAAAGTGACGACATGTCTAGCGCAGGTCGGCAGTCGTGGAGCAATATTGCCGGACTGGTTTGACACCAGCATGATGTTGAAGATCATGTTCAAAAGATTTTAAAGTTAGTGGGATGTGTTCGGGAACAAAACACAATACCCCATGCAAAACTTCCTTCAAAAAGGATGTCCGAAATCCCGTTCGTAAAAAGGACGAACTCGGGTCGGATTTGTTTTCGCGCAGAAAACAGATCCGAAAAGTGATGCATTAATCAGAAGGTTCCCAGAGTTTGGACGGTCGGATCGAGCTGAAATTTTGAGGGGTGGTAGATATAGGAATTCCGCAGTCGATCAACGGTTGGATCTTCCAAAGGAGTTCCGAGCTAGAAGCTGGACACCACGCCCTAAACTCGTCCAGATTCTCGTCCAGATTTGACAGGGCTCCGGTATATCGTAGATTGTCGGAGATTCCTCCATCGGAACTCGACGAAATTTAGCGTGGCTGTTGTAGACGTAATTCCGCACTATTCCACCAAAGCAATCGTCAAACCGACGCTCGAGGAGGCGGTGACGGCGGATACAAGTTCGCTGTCCCAAAAAACAGCACGGTCTCCCGAGGGCAATGTTAACGTTGAGCCCCCGGGCTCCCTGGATGATTCCTCCATGATCTTGATAGAGATCGGAGCTGATGTTGATGAAGGCCCTCATCAGAACATGATGATTGGAGATAGGGCGTAGTCCTTGGTCGAACCAAGGTGATCAGTCGAGCTGGTGACGAAGATGCCGAAGTCGCAGTTGATCTGCAGGCGAGCCATCGACCTTTTGCCGAACACATTGAACTCTCAATGAAAGCAACAATGTCGGTGTCAAAACCGGCGGATCTCGGGTAGGGGTCCCGAAATGTGCGTCTAGGCGGATGGTAACAGGAGACAAGGGACACGATGTTTTTACTCAGGTTCGGGCCCTCTCGATGGAGGTAAAACCCTACTCCTGCTTGATTAATATTGATGATATGGGTAGTACAAGAGTAGATCTACCACGAGATCAGAGAGGCTAAACCCTCGAAGCTAGCCTATGGTATGATTGTTGTATATATCTATTGACTAGCCTGGCCTCGGTTTATATAATGCACGGAGGCCTAGGATAACAAGAGTCCTAGCCGAATACGCCCGGTGGGGAGGAGTCCGTGTCTTGATTGCCAAGTCTTGTGGAATCTTCCTTGTATGCGGCAGCTGTCCGGACTGGCCCATGAGTATACGGCCATGGGGGTCCTCGGCCCTATCTAACAGATCGGGAGATGACGTGGTAAGTACCCCCTAGTCCAGGACACCGTCAGTCGTCATCATCATCATCATGATCCTCATTGTACTCTTCTTGTACCACCAATGCCTTGGGAAGAGTCTTCTTGGTGAAGTTGCTCTTGTTGGGGAAAGACTTGGCCTTGTCCTTTCGGATGAGCTTGCCACCATTGTCTTCCCTCTTCTCATAAGGGCACTCCGCAACAAAATGGCTCACATTGCCACAATTATAGCAAGTCCTCACACGTTGCTTGACCTTTGTGCCACTTGAATTGTTCTTGTTGAAGTTGGGCCTTGAGTTCTTCTTTCTCCAAAATTGCCTTGAAGCAAGAGCCATGTGTTCATGATAGGCATACTTTGTATCTTCGGGGTTGCTCTCCTCTTCTTCCTATTCGTCCTCCTCCTCCACATTAACCTTGGCCTTTAGTGCAAGGTTGGGCTTCTTTACTCTTTGAGACCGTAGCACCACATTGTCGGCGGTCTTGTCCAAGATGCTCATAGCAACGAACTCATCCAACACTTCACTTGAGGACAAGGTGTGGAAGTCCGGCCTTTGACGAATGACGGAGGACATGGCTTTGTGATAAGGCATCATTGCCTTGAGGAATTTGCGCTTGATCCAATTGTCATCAGTGTCCTTGCTTCCATGATCTCGGAGTGAAACCGCGAGTTTGGTTACCCTCCGATAAAGCTCACGAGGTTCTTCATCTTCTTTCATTGCAAACTCATGGCTTCATCTTGCACCACTTCATAGTTTGAGCGTTGAATGCTTGCACTTCCCCGGTAGAGAGAATCTTTGGCCATGGAGTAGGGCCGGAGATGAGGAAGATCTTCGGGTGGAATTGCTTCTTGGATGATGAAGAGAGCATTCTCATTGAATTGATTATCCACGGCTTCTCTAGGAGTGAAGTTGCTTCGGTCATGCGGATAGAAACCTTCTTCAATGATTCTCCAAAGATTAGTATTCACATGATTTAAATGACGCTTAAAGCTATAGAACCAATAATCAAATTCCACATTCTTCTCAATCTTAGGGGCAGGGCCGACATGATTCATATGAGTGGAAGGAAGCGGTCCACCATAGACAAGTGGAGGTTCCACATGGGCAAATATGTCGGTGCCATTTTTACCACTAGAAGAAGGAGCTTTCTCGCTAGTAGCTTCCCTTTGTCGGAGTTAGCATCCGTCACCTTGTTAGCGGGATCACCCACTTTCAACGGTGCGGTGGAAAGTTTAAGCCCTTCTATGAATTTATTAAACATGCTTTCAACCTCGGTCGTCATGGAGGTCTTCAATGTGTCCAAAGCCACATTGAATTCCTCACGAGAGACCGCAGTTCCCCCATCGGCCGTAGATGAGAATGGATTCACACCGGAGTGCTCCTCCGCACCATCTATGGTGTCAACCATACTCTTCGGACGGCAAAGTCCTTAATAAAGAGACGAGGCTCTGATACCAATTGAAAGGATCGAAATAGTTGACTAGAGGGGGGGGGGTGAATAGGCAACTAACAATTTTTAGCTTTTCTTTACCAACTTAAACTTTGCATCAATGTAGGTTGTCTAGATGTGCAACTAGGTGAGCAACCTATATGATGCAACAACAACAAGCACACAAGCAAGTAAGAGATATAACACAAATAAGCTTGCACAAGTAAAGGCACGAGATAACCAAGAGTGGAGCCGGTGAAGACGAGGATGTGTTACCGAAGTTCCTTCCCTTTGAAGGGAAGTACGTCTCTGTTGGAGCGGTGTGGAGGCACAATGCTCCCCAAGAAGCCACTAGGGCCACCGTGATTCTCCTCACGCCTCACACAATGCGAGATCCCGTGATTCCACTATTGGTGCCCTTGGAGGCGGCGACCGAACCTTTACAAACAAGGTTGGGGCAATCTCCACAACTTAATTGGAGGCTCCCAATGACACCACGAAGCTTCACCACAATGGACTATGGCTCCACGGTGACCTCAACTGTCTAGGGTGCTCAAACACTCAAGAGTAACAAGATCCGCAAGAGATTAGTGGGGGGAATCAAGTTTCTCTTGGTGGACGTGTAGATCGGGGCCTTCTCAACCAATCCCGAGCAAATCAACAAGTTTGATTGGCTAGGGAGAGAGATCGGGCGAAAATGGAGCTTGGAGCAACAATGGAGCTTAGAGTTGGAAGAGGTGGTCAACTCGGGGAAGAAGACACCCCTTATATAGTGGAGAGACAAATCCAACCGTTATCCACCAACCCATTCTGTGCAGCATGGTACTACCGCGCCTGAGCTGTGATAACCCGCAAGTATACGGGATAGTTGTAGCCTCTTTCGATAAGTAAGAGTGTCGAACCCAATGAGGAGCTAAAGGTAGAACAAATACTCTCTCAAGTCCTATCGACCACTGATACGACTCTACGCACGCTTGACGTTTGCTTTACCTAGAACAAGTATGAAACTAGAGGTACTTTGTAGGTATGATAGGATAGGTTTGCAAGATAATAAAGAACATGTAAATAAAAAGTAGGGGCTGTTTAGATAAAGATGCAATGAAGTAAGTATAGCGAGTGTGGAAAAGTGGTGGTAGGAGTTGTGAAATTGTCCCTAAGCATTTGACTATGTTACTAGACCGGTAATCACTATTGCAATTCTATTTGAGGGAGAGGCATAAGCTAACATACTTTCCCTACTTGGATCATATGCACTTATGATTGGAACTCTAGCAAGCATCCGCAAATACTAAAGATTCATTAAGGTAAAACCCAACCATAGCATTAAAGTATCAAGTCCCCTTTATCCCATAATGCAAACAACCTACTTACTTGGAGTGCGTGCTTGTCACTCACGCCACCCACCATAAGCAAATCATAAACATGTTGCAAACCCTACAGCGGGAATCCCTCACGCTTGCGCGACACAGAGGCCACAATAGGACAGCACCAATAATAAAACATGCAACTCAAACCAATCATAGCAATTCATCAATCACCGATAGGACAACGAAAATCTGCTCAGACATCATAGGATGGCAACACATCATTGGGTAATAATATGAAGCATAAAGCACCATGTTCAAGTAGAGGGTACAGCGGGTTGCGGGAGAGTGAACCGCTGAATATAGATGGGGGAAGGTGATGGAGATGTTGGTGAAGATGGCGGAGGTGTTGGTGAAGATCGCGGTGATGATGATGGCCACCGGAAGCAAGGGGGAGAGAGCCCCCCTTGTTCTTCTTCTTCCTTGACCTTCTCCCTAGATGGGAGAAGGGTTTCCCCTCTGGTCCTTCGCTCCCATGACGTGGGAGGGGCGAGAGCCCCTCCGAGATTGGATCTATCTCTCTGTTTCTGCGTACTCAGATTCTACTCCTTCACCGTTTCTTTAATATCCGGAGATCCGTAACTCCGATTGGGGTGAATCTTTCGCCCAGATTTTTCTCGTAAAATTAGCTTTCTTGCGGCAAAAGAAGAGCGTCATCCGCCTTACGGGGGCCCAGGAGAGTCCAGGCGCGCTTGCCTCCTGGGCGCGCCCTATCTCCTGGCCCCTCGGCACCGTCTCGCGTTGATTTTACTTCCCAAAAATCATAAATATTCCAAAATAATTCTCCGTCCGTTTTTATCCCGTTTGGACTCCGTTTGATATGGGTTTTTTGCGAAACATAAAACATGCAACAAACAGGAACTGACACTGGATCATATGTTAGTCCCAAAAATAGTATAAAAAGTTGCCAAAAGTATATGAAAGTTGGATAATATTGGCATGGAACAATAAAAAATTATAGATACAACGGAGATGTATCAGCATCCCCAAGCTTAATTCCTGCTCGTCCTCGAGTAGGTAAATGATAAAAAAGATTATTTTTGATGTGGAATGCTACCTAGCATAATCTTGATCATATGTCTAATCATGGCATGAATATTAAGACACGAGTGATTCAAAGCAATAGTCTATCATTTGACATAAAAAACAATAATACTTCGAGCGTACTAATAAAGCAATCATGTCTTGTCAAAACAACAAGGCCAAAGCAAGCTTATCCCTAAAAAATCATATAGTTTGGCCATGCTTCATAATCGTCACACAAAATGCCCCCATCATGCACAACTCCGATGACAAGCCGAGCAATTGGTTCATACTTTTTAACGCACTTCAGCTTTTTCAACCCTCACGCAATACATGAGCGCAAGCCATGGATATAGCACTATAGGTGGAATAGAATATAATGACGGAGGTTATGTGGAGAAGACAAAAAAGGAGAAAGTCTCACATCAACGCGGCTAATCAACGGGCTATGGAGATGCCCATCAATTGATGTCAATGTGAGGAGTAGGGATTGCCATGCAACGGATGCACTAAGAGTTATAAGTATATGAAAGCTCAACAAAAGAAACTAAGTGGGTGTGCATCCAACTTGCTTGCTCATGAAAACCTAGGGCATTTGAGGAAGCCCATCGTTGGAATATACAAGCCAAGTTCTATAATGAAAATTCCCACTAGTATATGAAAGTGATAACATAGGAGACTCTCTATATGAAGAACATGGTGCTACTCTGAAGCACAAGTGTGGAAAAAGGATAGTAACATTGCCCCTTTTTTCTTTTTTTTCTTTTTTTCTTTTTGGGTGGGCTTCTTTGGCCCCCTTTTTTATTTAGGCTTCTTTGGCCTTTCCTTTTTTTTCTTTTTTTTCATGGGGCAATGCTCTATAATGATGATCATCACACTTTTATTTACTTACAACTCGATATTACAACTCGATACTAGAACAAAGATATGACTCTATATGAATGCTTCCGGCGGTGTACCGGGATGTGCAATGATCTAGCGTAGCAATGACATCAAAAAACGGACAAGCCATGAAAACATCATGCTAGCTATCTTACGATCATGCAAAGCAATATGACAATGAATTCTCAAGTCATGTATATGATTATGATGAAAGTTGCATGGCAATATATCTCGGAATGGTTATGGAAATGCCATGATAGGTAGGTATGGTGGCTGTTTTGAGGAAGATATAATGAGGCTTATGTGTGATAGAGCGTATCATATCACGGGGTTTGGATGCACCGGCGAATTTTGCACCAACTCTCGAGGTGAGAAAGGGCAATGCACGGTACCGAAGAGGCTAGCAATGATGGAAAGGTAAAAGTGCGTATAATCCATGGACTCACATTAGTCATAAAGAACTCATATACTTATTGCAAAATTTTATTAGCCCTCGAAGCAAAGTACTACTACGCATGCCCCTAGGGGGATATATTGGTAGGAAAAGACCATCGCTCGTCCCCGACCGCCACTCATAAGGAAGACAATCAAATAAACACCCCATGCTTCAAATTTGTCACACAACGGTTAGCATACGTGCATGCTATGGGACTTGCAAACCTCAACACAAGTGTCTCTACAATCGACAACCACCCACTAGCATGACTCTAATATCACCACCTTTATATCGCAAAACTATTGCAAGGAATCAAACATATCATATTCAGCGATCTACAAGTTTATGTAGGATTTTATGACTAACCATGTGATGACCAATTCCTGTCATCTCTCTAAAAAGATATAAGTGAAGCAAGAGAGTTTAATTGTTTCTACAAAAGATATTCCCACGCTCTAAGAAATATAAGTGAATCAAAATAGCATTCTACAAATGGTGGTTTTCTATGTGAAGAGAGACAGGCAATCCAAACTTCAAATGATATAAGTGAAGCACATGAAGCATTCTATAAAGCCATACTCAAAAGATTTAAGTGAAGTGCAATGAGCATTCTATAAATCAACCAAGGACTATCTCATACCAGCATGGTGCATAAAAGAAAAAGTGAAAACTAAATGCAAAACACGCTCCAAGACTTGCACATAATGCATAAACGAAACAAATACGAAAACATACCGATACTTGTTGAAGAAAGAGGGGATGCCTTCCGGGGCATCCCCAAGCTTAGATGCTTGAGTCTCCTTGAATATTTACTTGGGGTGCCTCGGGCATCCCCAAGCTTGAGCTCTTGCCTCTCTTCCTTTTCCTCATATCGAGACCTCCTCGTTTAGACACTTCATCCACACAAAACTTCAACAGAAAACTCGGTAAGATCCGTTAGTATAATAAAGCAAATCACCACTCTAAGTACTGTTGCAAACCAATTCATATTTTGTTTTTGCATTGTGTTTACTGTAATATAACTTTTCCATGGCTTAATCCACTAATATAAATTGATAGTTTCATCAAAACAAGCAAACTATGCATCAAAAACAGAATCTGTCTAAAACAGAACAATCTGTAATAATCTGAACATTCACCATACTTCTGATACTTGAAAAATTCTGCCAAAATTAGGAAAAATAAAAAAATTGTATAGCAAGACAGTGCAAAAAGAATCAGAACCATTTGACGTTCCAGTAGAAAAATTAAAAATCGCGCACTACAGCCAAAGTTTCTGTCCTGCACCGCACAAACCAACAAGCATTGTAAACATCCTAAAGGCAAACCTTGGCACATTATTTTTATTATACAATGGAATTGTACAAGGGGATAATTATTTTTGTTGAAAATTTTCTGTAATCAAGATTCACAAAGTTTTCGTGAGCATGAACAAAGTTCAAGGCTAGCTCCCACTTCAACAATGCTTGTCTTTCTCACTTTCGCTTTTCTTTTTGATAAGTTTTGGGTTCCCCTCTTTATTTTTGTTGTTTTTAAACTATATGAAAGCACTCAACAGAAATAAATGACTCTCTAAAACTTCCGGGTTGTCTCCCTGGCAGCGCTTTCTTTAAAGCCATTAAGCTAGACATATAGTGCTCAAGTAATGAATCCACCCGGATCCCAAGGTATATCAAAGCCAATTTTAATTAACAATGATTTGTAATTTAGTAGTGAGCACAAAGTAACATATGTCAAGCAACAACAAAGTCTAACTCTCTTCCTATGCATCGCATGTCATAAAAGAACAATTCATGCACACCAAGTAAAGGCCAATGCATAGTATAAGCAGTTTCTTGCAATTTTATCGTGTTGGAAACATAAAGAGGCGGAGATATAGTTCCTCTCTCATAATAATTGCAAGTAGGAGCAACAAGCACATGCATATTGTATCTATCAAAATCATTATGTGCAATGGTAAAAGGCAACCCATCAATATAATCCTTACTAAGCGCAAACTTCTCCGATATAGTGTAGTTTGGAGAATTCAAAAAGATAATAGGACTATCATGCGTGGGTGCAATAGCAACAATTTCATGTTTAACATAAGGAACTATAGCAAGTTCATCTCCATAAGCATAATTCATATTGGCATCTTGGCCACAAGCATAGCAAGCATCATCAAAAAGGGATATTTCAAAAGAATCATAGGGATCATAACAGTCATCATAGCAATCATCCTTAGGTAAGCACGAAGGGGAATTAAACAATGTATAAGTTGAAGAGTTACTCTCATTAGAATGTGGGCATGGGTGATCAATCCGCTCTTCCTCCTTTTGTTCTTCGCTCTCCTCATCATCTTTTTCATCCAATGAGCTCATAGTTTCATCAATTTCTTCTTCCATAGGTTCCTGCAAAATATTAGTCTCTTCTTGGACAACGGAGACTTTCTTAATAAGTGCATTAATTTCGGAATTGTATTCATAATTCTCATAGCAATGTTTGAGGATAGCTAAATTTTCAGATCTATAAACAACATCATCAAAATCTTCAAACTCTTTACACATAGATTCAATTTCATAAGCACCCATAAAAGCAACAAATTCTTCTATTTGTTCCACATCATAATAATCATATATACCATTAGCATAAGAAGCTAAGGTTATATTATCATTAAATTTGCATGAAAAGGGGAGGTGTGGAGCATTCATCCTAGAGAAACAAGTATAATCATAACTCACGCATAGTTGCCAAGCATACCACTTCAATATATGAATTTGATCCCATAATAGTTTCCCTTTTTGCGTCAAGCGATAATCCCTGAAGTATTCACGTTGATCCAACGTTAATCCCATTACATAATTGAATGGGGTTTTCTCAGGATTATTAAAGTAGTACATAATATCTTTCACATAACCAGCATCGAGGGTTTTAGGAGGTTCCCCATCTCCATGAGTAGCAAGTACACCTAATTTTTTTTGGTATTTCGTGTTCCATACCCATAGCTAAAGATAGAAAACAAATAAGAACAGCAAATAAAAATTACTTAGTGATAAAGCAAACAAGCACACACGAGAATATTCACCCCACGCTATGACTCCCCGACAACGGCGCCAGAAAAAGGTCTTGATAACCCGCAAGTACACGAGATAGTTGTAGCCTCTTTCGATAAGTAAGAGTGTCGAACCCATCGAGGAGCTAAAGGTAGAACAAATGCTGTCTCAAGTCCTATTGGCCACTGATACGACTCTACGCACGCTTGACGTTCGCTTTACCTAGAACAAGTATGAAGCTAGAGGTACTTTGTAGGTGTGATAGGATAGGTTTGCAAGATAATAAAGAACATGTAAATAAAAAGTAGGGGCTGTTTACATAAAGATGCAATAAAGTAAATATAGCGAGTGTGGAAAAGTGGTGGTAGGAGTTGTGAAATTGTCCCTAAGCAATTGACTATGTTACTAGACCGGTAATCACTATTGCAATTCTATTTGAGGGAGAGGCATAAGCTAACATACTTTCTCTACTTGGATCATATGCACTTATGATTGGAACTCTAGCAAGCATCCACAAATACTAAAGATTCATTAAGGTAAAACCCAACCATAGCATTAAAGTATCAAGTCCCCTTTATCCCATACGCAAACAACCTACTTACTCGGGTCTGTGCTTCTGTCACTCACGCCACCCACCATAAGCAAATCATAAACATATTGCAAACCCTACAGCGGGAATCCCTCATGCTTGCACGACACGGAGGGCACAATAGGACAGCACCAATAATAAAACATGCAACTCAAACCAATCATAGCAATTCATCAATCACCTATAGGACAACGAAAATCTACTCAGACATCATAGGATGGCAACACATCATTGGGTAATAATATGAAGCATAAAGCACCATGTTCAAGTAGAGGGTACAGCGGGTTGCGGGAGAGTGAACCGTTGTATATAGATGGGGGAAGGTGATGGAGATGTTGGTGAAGATGGCAGAGGTGTTGGTGAAGATCGCTGTGATGAGGATGGCCACCGGCAGCGCTCCAGCGCCACCGGAAGCAAGGGGAGAGAGCCCCCCTTGTTGTTCTTCTTCCTTGACCTTCTCCCTAGATGGGACAAGGGTTTCCCCTCTGGTCCTTGGCTCCCATGGCGTGGGAGGGGCGAGAGCCCCTCCGAGATTGGATCTATCTCTCTGTTTCTGCGTTCTCAGATTCTACCCATTCACCGTTTCTTTAATATCCGGAGATCCATAACTTCGAGTGGGGTGAATCTTTCGCCCAGATTTTTCTTGTAAAATTAGCTTTCTTGCGGCAAAAGAAGAGCGTCAACCGCCTTACGGGGGGCCCAGGAGAGTCCAGGGCGTGCCTGCCTCCCTGGGGCGCGCCACCTATCTCCTGGACCCTCTGGCACCGTCTCGCGTTGATTTTACTTCCCAAAAAATCATAAATATTCCAAAATAATTCTCCGTCCGTTTTTATCCCGTTTGGACTCCGTTTGATATGGGTTTTCTGCGAAACATAAAACATGCAACAAACATGAACTGACACCGGCAATCGGATCAATATGTTAGTCCCAAAAATAGTATAAAAAGTTGCCAAAAGTATATGAAAGTTGGATAATATTGGCATGGAACAATAAAAAATTATAGATACGACGGAGACGTATCAAGCTGCGGTACTACCGCAGGTCCAAGCGGTACTACCGTGGGGCCATGCGGTACTACCGCCTGAATGGCATAGACCTGGCCAGCCCAACCAGACTAAAGCGTAGAGCGATAGAACCACACTAGCGGTACTACCGCATCACCTTGCGGTACTACCGCAAGGCAGGGAAGGTCCAGAGAACGGAGAGGCACGGACATAAAAAATTACATCCGTAGCAACTTCCGCTGAGTTGGAGTCAATGCAAAAATCCGACACGGTAGTACAACAGGAGGAGCGGTACTACTATGGCGGCCGAGCCAAGGCGCTGCGGTACTACCGCCGCATGTATGCGTGGTATTATGAGGGCGCGGATGTAAAAAATTACATCCGCTTCTACTACTGGCCAAGCAAAGATTGGCTGGGCGCCCCGGTACTACAACTCCTGAGGAGCGGTACTACTGTGGGCTCCTGCGGTACTACCGCACCGAGGTCTGGTACTAACGCAAGTGCGTGCGGTACTACCGCTCCAGGGAGCAGTACTACCGCAAGCCCAATTTCAGCAAGCAAGACAGAATGCATATAGGATAAAACGGAGGATGCTCCAAAGGGCCAAAGGAAAGGCGGTGCAAAGGAGTAGATGTGTACGTGAAGGTTCCACCCAAACCTTTCCAAAGCGGACCCCCTCTTAATAGTACGGCTTTCCTACGACTCAAGTCCACCGAAAAGAAACATAGAAAAATGCCGTCTTCAATAGTCTTTGAGGGGCACTAAACCGTCTTGTGCCTAGTGAAGAAACATCTGAAATACTAAAGGCACACAATTAGTCTGCAAAAGCATTGTTATCAATCACCAAAACAACTTAGGGATAAATATGCCCTTACACTAAGCTTGGGGATGCCCAAGGCACCTGAAGGTAATATTCAAGGAAGACTCAAGCGCCTAAGCTTGGGGATGCCCCGGGGCATCCCCTCTTTCGTCTTCAAAACTATCAGTACATCTAACTTGAAGCTATATTTTTATTCATCACATGATATGTGTTTTCCTTGGAGCGTATTTTCATTTTACTTGATGTTTGAATAAAATCATTGGATCTGAAATCTTGAATGAGAGAGAGTCCTCCCATGGCTATTTAACTATTTGACTACTCATTGATCTTCACTTATATCTTTTTGGAGTAGTTTTGTCATTTACTCTCGTGCTTCACTTATATCCTATGAGTAAATGATTGAATGAATTGAATATCATAAACCTAAAAGTATGATTCATATCCTTATCCCATGGGGAGTAATGACTTCACACATATGAAGTATAGGTGGTAAAATTTATTGAAAGTTAGCAAACACAACATTGGTCACTTGAACAATTCATGAAAGAATATTGAAGGAAGAGAGATTTCACATATAAATATACTATCTTGGACATCTTCTATGATTGTGAGCCCCGTTAATTATTTTCAAACTTGAGAAAATTAGTTGAAATTGGACAAGGAAGACAATGTTATGAGTTATGTTTGAGTATATTTGCATAGAAGTTATATTGTTATGGATCCTCTAACATGTGGTGCTTGCTTAGGATCTTTTGCTAGCCAAAATTTTGTACTAAGTAGAGATACTACTTGTGCATCCAAAACCCTTATACACCGTTTCATGCCATGAGTGTCCACCATATGTACCTATGGATTGAATAAGATCCTTCAAGTAAGTTGTCATCAGCGTAAAAAGCAATAAAAATTACTCCTAAATATGTATGACATTTTATTGTAAGGGAAAATAAGCGTTGTATGAACTTGTGATGGTAAAGAAATAAAAGCGGCGGACTACATAATAAAGGTTGCTATCACAAAGGGCAATACAATGTGACGTTCCTTCGCATTGAGGGTTTGCACATCCAAAACTAAAAAGCACATGACAACCTCTGCTTCCCTCAGCGAAGGGCCTATCTTTTAATTTCATGTATTTACTTTTATGCAAGAGTCAATAGTATTCCTTGTTATTTGAACCTCAATTATTATTTAGTTGGCAAGCATCTTGTGGTGGGGAAATATCCAAGCATATATGGCCATTCGAATGTATTTGATCATGAATTATTATTGTTGACAATTATCTATATGATAAATAAGTTGGGAGGCGAAACATTATTGTTCTAAAATTATGATTTAAGTGTTAGAAATCATGGAATAATATATGATAGTTGAGTATGTGGAATTTTATAAATCAAAGCTCTTACATAGACCCTTCCCGAAAATAAGATGAATTGCAATTGTTTGGTTACTCAGAACATAGTTTGCTAGTTTTCAAGAAACTTTATGGTCTATACTTTAACATGTGAACAACTTGTTACTTGATCATGAGAAGTTTTATGAGAGAGATACTGTTTATGATATATAATGATGCTAGAAAAAGTGTCTGGAACTATCATTGATCAAATTTATGCACTATGCTAGCATTCACACTTCATAATTTTTTTTATCATTTACCTACTCGAGGACGAGCAGGAATTAAGCTTGGGGATGCTGATACGTCTCCAACGTATCTATAATTTATGAAGTATCCATGCCATGTTTACAACAATTTTATATGGTTTGGGTATGATTTGATTAGAACTAACCCGAACTGACGATGTTTTCAGTAGAACTACCGTGGTGTCATTTTTGTGCAGAAATAAAAGTTCTCATAATGGGCTGAAAATTTACGGTGATTTTTTATGGACCAAAAGATACCCCTAAGGCATCGGAGTTGGTCCAGAAGAGTCCCGAGGCGACGGCAAGATAGGGGGCGCGCCCTACCCCCAGGAGGGTGCTCCTGCCTTGCCGCTGCCTCATGGACCCCCTTGACGTGAGACCAATGCAAAAAATTCCTATAAATACCAAAACCACCAAAAAGAAACCTAGATCAGGAGTTCCGCCGCCACAAGCCTCTGTAGCCACAATAAATCAATCTAGGCTCTCTCCGGCACCCTACCGGAGGGGGCCATCATCACCGAAGGCCATGGAGGAGGATCCCGGAGGGGGCCTTCATCACCATGGAGGCTAAGGACCAGAGGGAGAATCTCTCCCCATCTAGGGGGGCATGGAGGAGGAAGCACAATGGGGAGACCATCTCCCCCCTCTCCCGGCGGCGCCAGAGTGCCACCGGGGGAACCATCGCTGCGGTGATCGTCTTCATCAACATCACCACCTTCATCGCCTTCCTCATCTCTTTTAAGTGGTCCACTCTCCTGCACCCCTCAGTAATCCCCTACTTGAACATGGTGCTTTATGCCACATATTATGATCCAATGATGTGTTGCCATCCTATGATGTTTTGAGTAGATTTCTTTTGTCTTTTGGGTTGATTGACGATCTGATTGGTTTGAGTTGTATGTTTTATTTTGGTGCTGTCCTATGGTGCCTTACGTCGCGCACACGTGAAGGATTCCCGCTGTAGGGTCTTGCCATACGTTCATGATTCGCTTATGGGTTGCTTGAGTGACAGAAGCATAAACACGAGTAAGGGGGTTGTTGCGTATGGGATAAATGGGACTTGATACTTTAATGCTATGGTTGGATTTTACCTTAATGATCTTTAGTAGTTGCGGATGCTTGCTAGAGTTCCAATCATAAGTGCATATGATCCAAGGGGAGAAAGTATGTTAGCTTATGCCTCTCCTCATATAAAATTGCAATAACGACCACCGATCTTGTTAACAATTGCCTAGGATAACTCCGCACACCGATCCATCATTATTCCACACTCGCTATTTATATTATATAGTAATATATTCTAACTTTATGTTAACATCACCTACTTTTATATTTTAGTTCTCCGATATCATGCAAAGTTATCCTCTTCATACCCACAACATTTAATTTTATTTCTCGTTTCTATATGGAAGCAAATGTTCGGTGTACGTAGAGTCGTATCAGTGGCAGATAGGACTTGAGAGAATATTGATCTTACCTTTAGCTCCTTGTGGGTTTGACGCTCCATACTTATCACTTCAACCTTTGGAAATTGCTACGATGATTCCTTGCACTTGGGGATTATCACTCGCCGATACCAGGGGGATAATGCTCACATGACAGAGTCGCCGCTGCCGCCATGCCAACCAGCCAGAGGACACCAGACCTCGTGATATCCTCAAATCTCTGAGGAGTGAAACGCCCCTTCGATCCACCGCTTCCACTGACGGGAAAGGGAGTCGAGCCACCACTGGATCCATAGATCAGCGGGAAGACCACACCACCCACATGTCGGCAATGCCTACACCAGCAAGGGAGAGGAAGGAAATCAGATTATTTCTCTGGAGCGGCATCAAAATCCTCACCAAATCGATGCCAGCGGCCACTAAAACCTACCCTATCTACATGCATGATGCAGAGAAATAGGATACCCACCTCCTTCTGTTGGGCACTTGCCTCTCCATACATAAGCTTGTTAATTACAAATAATGGTCTTGATAGCAACAAGAATTTCATAAATCCAACAGGACCTAACATCATACTCTATTGATTCGGCAAGAGATTAATCTCATAAATCCAATATGACCTAACATACTACTTTATTGATTTTACAAGAGATTAGCATGAAAAAGGTACAAGAAACAACCTTTGTAGCCCAGTTCTTGATATCATGGACTAAGGAGTGTAGAGGACCTAATACGTCTCCAACATATCTATAATTTTCTTTGTTTCATGTTATTATACTATCAATCTTCGATAATTTATATGACTTTCTGTGCTATTTTATATCATTTTTTGGGACTAGACTTTTAACCCAGTGCCTAGTGCCAATTGCTGTTTTCTGCTTGTTTTGGTTTTCCAGAAAATCAGTACCAAGTGGAGTCCAAATACTACAAAACTTTTTGACATTTTTTTCTTGACAAGAGAGACCTTAGAAGCTTCGCGAGGAGACCAGCCGACGGTCCAGGAGATGACAAGGCAATAGGGCGCACCCTGTTACCTTGTGGGCCCCAGAAGGCTCCGTCTGACCTAATTCACATCTATAAATTCTCAAATATTGGGAAATCGATAGAGAGCCACCTGAAACCCTTTTTCCGCCAAGAACAAACTTCTATTCTTCCGCAGTCCCATCTGGAGGCCTTTTCCGGTACTCTGCCGAAGGGGGGAATCGATCACTGAGGGCTTCTACATCATCCTTGCCGCCTTCCGATGATGCGTGAGTAGTTCACCACAGACCTACGGTTCCATAGCTAGTAGCTAGATGGCTTCTTCTCTCTCTTTGATCTTCAATACCATGTTCTCCTCGATCTTCTTAGAGTTATATCCGATGTAATCTTCTTTTGCGGTGTGTTTGTTGGGATCTGATGAATTGTGGGTTTATGATCAGATTATTCATTGAAAGTAATTGAGTCTTTTCTGAACTTTACTATGCATGATTGTTATAGCTTTGTATTTCTCTCCGATTTATCCATTTGGTTTGGACAACTAGATTGATTTATCTTCACTGGGAGAGGTGCTTTGTGATGGGTTCAATCTTGCGGTGCTCTATACCTAGTGATAGAAGGGGACAAGACACGTATTTGTATTGTTGCCATTAAGGATAAAATGATGGGGTTTATTCATATTGATTGGGTTTTCTTTTTCTACATCGTGTCATCTTGCTTAAGGCGTTACTCCTTTTTTTAATGAATTTAATACCATAGATGCATGCTGGATAGCGGTCGATTGGTGGAGTAATAGTAATAGATGCAGACAGGAGTCGATCTACTTATCTCGGACATGACGATGCCTATATACATGATCATCGGCATGAATATGTCATAACTATGCGTTTTTCTATCAATTTCCCAACAGTAATTTGTTAATCCACCATATGCTATGTGTTTGAGAAAGAAGCCTCTAGTGAAAACTATGGCCCCGGGTCCTACCTTTATCATATTATGAAATCCAAAAATACCTTGCTGCAATTTTATATCTTTTATTTTACTTTGCAATTTATCCATCTACCTATACAAGATTTAATCCTTGCAAGTAACGAGTTCAAGGGGATTGACAACCCTCTTTCCCATGTTGGGTGCAAGTATTTGCTTTTGTGTGTGTAGGTTCTGTTCACGAGGCTTTGCGTGATTCTCCTATTGGTTCGATAAACCTTGGTTATCACTGAGGGAAATACTTATCTCTACTATACTGCATTTCCCATCCTCTCCGAGGAAAATCCCAACGCAGCTCACAAGTGGCAGGAAGAATTTCTGGCGACGTTGTCGGGGAGACATCATCAAGACCTATCAAAAATCTTCTAGACTCTGATGTAGGTGGTACTTTCATGGGAAATTGGGAGAAGCTACCAAACTCTTTGATAATATAATGGCAAACTACTCTCAATGGCACACCATACGAGCTCCAACAGGCAAGATGGTCAACTCTGTTGAAGATATTACTACTTTCGGTGATAAAATGGATGCTTTTATGAAAATAATTGTTAGTAAAAATGCTCGTGTTGATCCTAATGATGTGCCAGTATCTACTTTGATTGAGCAAAATAATGATGCTATTGATGTGAATTTTGTCTCTAGAAATAATTTCAAGAATAATACTTATAGAGATAATTTTAATCCTAGACCATATCCCGAAAACTCCTCTAACAATTATGGTAATTCCTATGAAAATAATAGTAATAATACGATACCTGTTGATCTTGAGAACAACATTAAAGAATTCATTAGTTCTCAATAGATTTTCAATGCTATGGCAGAAGAAAAATTGAATAGAGTTGATGATATGGCTAGAACATGGATAGAATTGCTCATGATGTGGAAACTCTTAAATCTAAAATTTTGCCATCTAAGTATGATATTAATGAGTCTATTAAATCTATCTATGTCTCAATTAATGAAAGTAAAGAGAGAACCGTTAGGTTGAGAGCTAAGCGAGAATTCCTTAAAAGGGCTATTCCACCCGGTTTTTACCGTAATCATGATGAAGATATTAAAATGATTAGTGTCTCACCTATCGAATCCTTATTTAGTAATATAAACTTTTATGAAAAAGGGACGGGAGATGAGTCAACTTTAGGTAGAAGGTGTCCCAATTGTTCGGAGCGTGATGATCTTAATGATAAAAATGATGAAAGTGGGTTTGGAGAGGTCAAGACTTTAACTAGTGATGTGCCCACTACTTTGGATTACAAGGACTTTAATTATGATAGTTGTTCTTTAATCGAGTGTATTTCCTTGTTGCAATCCATGATAAATTCACTTAATGCCTACGAACAAAATAAAGCTTTCACTAAACATATTGTAGAAGCTATGATGAAAGCTTATGAAGAAAAGCTAAAATCGGAGGTTTCAATACCTAGAAAATTGCATGATGAATGGGAACCTACTATTAAAGAAAGATAAAGCACGTTTACCTTCAACCCCAAAAGCATAACTTATATAAGTGACCATGGTAACACAAGCATAACTTATATAAGTGACCATGGTAACACAAGCATAACCCAAGATAAAGCATGACATAAGTTGAAACGGCAACAACTCTTTGCATGGGCGGAGCTAAAGGGGGGGCGTACATACATACACTCAGAACTCTAATAAGAAAGCATATACTAGGTAGATAAGACACATATACTCATCTTTTAGCTTTTTCTTGATTCATATGTATCTAGACACATTCTAGTATGTATGCTTACTCATTTTAGTATGTATGTAGTCAATATTTTACAATAGCTAAAGGGTCTTATATTGAGGAACGGATGGAGTACATGAGAAAATAGCTAGGAAATTCATGAAATCTTGAACTTTGTACACCCATTTTGGTGAACCTGGCTCTGCCACTGACCCTAAGCATGTGTACTAAGCAGGTTAATCAAGTGGTAACATAGCAACAACAAGGTTTGCAGGGAGGTGGAGATATAGTTGTATCATGGAATATGGCAGGCATTGATGATGGATAGGTAATAGCGTAACCATGAAAGCATCGCATCATTATTGCAAGTAAAGCCAGTTCAAATATTAAAGGTAATGATCATCCTTGCCTGATAGACCTTCACCTTGGTGAAGATTTGTTCCATTTGTTATGTTATTAGAGCATCTCCACTCGCCCCCCAGGACGCCCCGCAGGACACCTTTTTAGGCTCGGATGGTGCTTTTCGCCGAAAAACAGCCGAGCCACGCCCCCAACACCCCCCCCCCCCTTCAGGACGTCAAAATAGCGCCGACAAACCCAGGCGAAACCCGACGCGTTGGGGGTCTCTTGGGGGCGCCGACGGAAGTTTTGGCGAATCGTGTCTCACCACATGTCCTTTTTCTTGGCCCAATTAATCATTCTCCTCACAAACTTTTGCTTGGGGTGGGGTGTGACTGGGAAGATGCCCTCTTTATTTCGCCGGATTTCGCTGGATGACCCCCAAGACACCAATTTTTTTGGTTCGGTGGTATTCTTGGGGGTGCCAACGGCTGGAGATGCTCTTACGATGTACACTTATCAGAACTTATGAGTGAACTCTTGGTCATGTAGGCAGATCATATCTTGTATGAACTCACGGTCATCTAGGCAGACCATATCTTGTATTCAGCAGGACTTAAGAGTCACATAGAACTATTGTGCTACATGGCATGACAGTATGGAGTTAACCGGAGAAAATGGAATAACATGATCTGCAGCAAAACGGAATAACATGATCGACAAGAGACGACGTACTTTTTTCTGGTCTAACGACGACACTTGCTCTGGGGCAAAATGCCTGGTTGCTTGGGATAAAGTTTGTACCCCTAGAGAAGCTGGTGGTCTAGGTGTAAAAAACCTTCGCGCACAAAACTTTTGTCTACTGCTGAAATTTGCTTATAAATTTTTACACTCCTCCAACCTTCCCTGGAAGGATTGGGTCTTACACCATTCGCCTCTTCACATTGGACATGGCAAAAACAGCTCTTTCGTAGCTAAAACCATTTTCAAGCATCTTCAGAGTTTGAGAGAGATTTCCCAGTGCACTGTTGGAGATGGTTGCTCTACTTTTTTTGGTTAGATCGTTGGCTAAAGCCGGAACCCCTGGCTTTAGTGTACCCAGCTCTTTTTTCTCACCACACAAACCAAAATGGCCTGGTAGTGACTATTTTGCAGGATGGGATCGAACTTGCTCTTCGTAATCGACTAACCTCTACTGCGATTGCAGAACTTGCTTCTCTTAATTCCTTGTTGCAGGACTGTGCACTCTCTCAGGTACCGGACGATCGTCGCCTGCTTAACGGCGCTGCCTTTTCCACAAAGGGCGCATATGCGGCCCTCTCGGATCACCTCTCGGACCCAATGCTTAATGATATTTGGGACTCAAAGGTTCCCAAGAAGGTTATGATCTTCGGTTGGCTATTCTACCTTGATCGCCTAAACACAAGGAAGAATCTGCATAAGAAGAGCATTCTGGACTCTTCAGCTTGTCCTAGATGTACTCACTCGGTTGAGGATCGACAACACCTTTTTTTTACTTGTCCAGCAGCTCGCAGGATCTGGAGAGCAGCCGGCATCTGCCCTCTTTACACTCCTATCACCAGTCTCTTCAGTACGACGCTTCCGGATTCACTGCCTACCACGGTCCGCCCCTTCATGCTCCTTTTGATTCTTTGGAAAATCTGGGACGCACGCAACAAGAAAGTTTTCCAAGGACTAGATGTTGTGGCCTCAAACTCCTTGAGAGCTATCTTGGATGATTTGATTGTTTGGTCTCATAGACTAAAATCTGAAACTTTAAAGGGCCACGCCGGTCTGTGGCGTGAGTTCCTATCCTCGCAACACTCTTAACTCTGTAACACCTGGCAGGTTTTGAAATATATATTCAGGTGGGGAGCCTTTCCCCTCCGGTGAACATTTCAAAAAAAAAACATGATCTGCAGCGTTTGGCTTACCGCTGCTTTGATCAGATGAGATGTAACCTAACCTGTAGGCACAGTTCAGTAACTTGAGTTTCTTTTTATTTGGTTGGACCCATCTTCTGAGGCTGGCTTCACCTTGCAAAGCTTGGGACCATTTTGGCAGCTGAGCAGTCACATACCTAGGCCTTGTTCGGTAATCACCCGCTCCCAGACCAGAATCTGCGGAGCGGGGAAATCGCAGCTCCTCTGATTTGAACTGCAACTCCGCTCCCGGAGTTGTGGAGCGGAGCAGTACCGAACAGGGCCCTACTCGACGACAGTTGAGAATTCAAGTCCAAAATGGGCACTAGATAGTTTGAACAGCTTCAAATGAAATGGACCACACGTACATAAGCTTTAGTTCTAAATAAATAGTCAACCTCATTTGGAGTTAAAATATTTCTCTCTTCTTTTGTGGGTAAGAAAGTCAAAATGTTTCAAACTACTGCAAGTGATTAACTCTAAATAAATCGAAAGCACTGACAAGGACTACAACAATATGGTGTCAAAAAACGTCTTACATTTTGAGACAGAGGGAGTAATAGACAAAATTACTGTCTAGAATCAATATAGCATGATTATATGTAATCTGTGGACGACTGATGCATGAAGAAAATCAGCTGATGCTTCAGAAGCAATTGAACAGTTGGCCAGCCCTCGGCCTCATATAATATAGTACTCCCTCCGTCCAGAAATACTTGTCATCAAAATGGATAAAAGGGGATGCATCTAGACATATTTTAGTTCGAGATACATCTCTTTTTATCCATTTTGATGACAAGTATTTTTGGACGGAGGGAGTAAATGAGTACATATCAGATGTCTTGAAATAGTCTTCGCAACTACTATTTCTCTAGGTTCTGTACCAGCTGGAAATTTACAGCATAACAAGTTTATCTAACTTCACAGATGCCTTGACTGCGAGCATGTGAACAATGATTTTTTTTTTTTGCAGTGCATACTGATCTGCACATTAAGCGCTAGCCTGAACAATCAAATTATGAGCAATAAATCACACATCTACTTATCAGTGGGGTGTATACATATAGTGGCAGTGTTCCTGTCAAACTTTGTATTACTTACTAGTGAAATTATGTAATAACTTATAACTTGCATTATCAAGTATGAAAACCGCCTATAGTTGGACATCGGGCATTTGAACTTTACTTCTAAATGGTGAGCCTCGTCTTATTTGGAACAACTGCAGTGACTTTTTAATAAACCAAAAGTACTGTCTATGACTATTGTACGATTCATCAAAATGCATGGATGACCGAAAGATGCATCAGAGATCAATTCATCTTATAAAATACGCAATTAGAGCAGAACATCAAAGAAATGAAAGTAAAATACCCCTGATAGTTTCTTATCTAGTAATTGAACAGTTGGTTAGCCCATAGTGGCATACTACATAGTAAATGACTATATTTCACATGTCTGAAATAGTTGTGAGAACGATTATTACTATAGGTTCTGTACTAGATGAAAATTTACAATACATTTATTCAAGCCGCAACTTCAACTATGTACGTAAACAATCTTTGGGTGCATATTTATCGAGATCTTGTACTAGATGAAAGTTTAAGATACGATTTGCAAATCATAGCATGCATGATGCACATAAATATTTCTCAGTTCCCAGTAGCAATAGATGTGAGTATGTGGCCTTTTTTTTTCTTACCCTGCATACTGATTCATTCATTCAGTGCTGACCCGAGCAACCAAAATATGATCAATAAATCACATATCTACTGAGTATTGCAGTATATATGTCTCTGGTATCGAACAGACACTGCACTGAAAAAGTGGCAATACTCTTCTCAGCCATGTGTATTACTAGTCAAATCATGTGTTTGCTTGTAACTTACATTATGAAGTACGAACAATGATTTATGAAGCATGTCTAGACTTGGATGGAGCTACGACCAGATGATTTCTCTACACCTCTGCTTCCCATCAGCCCTCTTACTTGCTCTACATCATCCCACTGACCTTCTTCAGCATGTAAGTTCGAAATTAGGACATGTGCTCCCACGTCATTAGGAGCTAATTCGATGATGTGCTGTCCAATTCTCTTTGCTAGTTCCATTTTGTGATTAACTCTACAAGCTGCAAGAAGTGATCCCCAAATTACTGGATTGTGCTGTATTGGCATCTTCTTGATAAAACTATATGCTTCGACTAGCAGCCCAGCAATAATCAGGAGGTCTACTACGCAAACATAGTGCTCAATATCAGGGACACAACCAAGGCCCAACATCAAATAGAAGTAATGCAGCCCCTCATCAACCATTCCTACATGTGCACAGGCACCAAGAACTACCTTTAGAGTGATAGCATCAGGCTTTGGGTCTCTTAGCTTCAGCATTTGTTCAAAGTGCTCCACTGCTTCTTTTCCCTGTCCGTTGCTGGCAAGACCTCCAATCATAGCATTCCATGTGAGGGTTCGTTTGTGCTGCATTGTACTGAATATTTGAGCAGCTGTATCAGTGCAACCACATTTTGCATACATATCCACCAGGGCACTTTCAAGCCATACGTCTGTTGTTACACTCTTATCTTCTATATAAGTGTGTATCTCTCTCCCTTTATCAAGTGCTCCTAGCTGGGAACAAGCAGAAAGTAGACTAACCAGTGCCATTTCACTTGACACAACATCTAAAACCTTCATCTCTTCTAATAAACTGAAGGCCGTTGTAAACTGAAGTCCTTTCACATAACCACAAACCATAGCTGTCCAGGACACAGTATCCTTTTGTGTCATATTTTCGAAAACCATTTCTGCTGCAGCCATATCGCCACATTTAGCATACATGTTAATCAAAGAATTACGAAGGATGATGTCACAGTGGATCCCATGATCTTTGATATAATTGTGAAAGTATCTTCCGTTCTGGAGATCACCAAGCTGAGCACATGACGATAAGAGACTTACGAGGGTAATCACATCAGGAACTATACCATCTGATAACATCTCTTCAAACATTCTTAGTGCTTCCTTATGCTTCCCATTTTGCACAAACCCATCAATGAATGTGTTCCATGATTTAGTATTTCTTATTGGCATGACCTGAAATGTTTTCAACGCGTCCGACATGCATCCGCATTTCACGTACATGCTTAAAAGTGCATTCCTGACATCCAAATCAGCCTCAATGCCGTACTCATCAATGCGTGCGTACACCCACCGGCCTCTGTCAACATCCTGCACTTGGCCACATGCAGAAAGGAGACTTATAATGGTGACCTTGTTCGGCTTAGTGCCTTGTGATTGCATCTCAGCAAGCAACCTTAATGCATCATCCCACTGACTGCACTGTGCAAAAGCCGAGATCATCAGTGTCCACGACACCACATCCCGATCGGCCATCTCTTCGAAAACCTTCCTTGCATCATCGACACTTCTGAAGGAGCCGTAGAAATTAACAAGGCCTGACATGACGAACACATCCGATGCAAACCCAGTCTTCCGAACCAAGGAATGTACTGCGTCCCCAGTTGACCTCGATTTCCAGCCGGCGAAAGCACTCGAGGACGCAACCGCAGCCATGGTGTAATTATCGGGAGAGACTCCCCTCCGAAGCATCACCCTGAACAACCTGAATGCATCCGCAGGGGCGTCGCAACTGTTGTACCCTCGAATCATGCAGTTCCAGACGAAGGCGGTCGGTTGAGCCATTCTGTCGAACACCCTGCGCGCGTAGGGCATGTCATGCCTCGCCACAGGGGAGGCGAGGAGGGCGACGAGCCGACCGGCTGCGGAGGGGTCGGGGCCGAGGTGGGCGCGGATGAGCCGGCCGTGGAGCTCCGCCAGGTGGGCCCGCGAGGCGCACTGGTCCAGGTGGGCGATGAGATGGTCGCGGTAGGCGCGCGCCTGGCTTGTCGTGTTGGGGCGGAAGTAGAGGTAACGCATGGCATAGGCGAGCTCGAGCTTGGATTGTTACAGTACCGTTTGTGTGCTAGGATGGCGGGAAGGAGGAGGCCGAGTGCTAGTGCTGCTGCTGGGAGCGCGAAATGCACAATGACAATGGTTGTGCTTCTGCTTTCCTTTGTTAAAAAAATCGCGTCCGATACTCCGATAGCATTGCTGCAAGCCTGCAGGTGATTTTTCTCGAATATGCAGGAGCACGCATATCATATTTTGTAGAAAGAGGAGGTATGAAAACCAAACCACCGTCGTTGTTACAATACAAACTACAGCATTGATAACAACCCGCTAATCTAGCGGTTTACATGAATGAATCACTCAGATTGCCTGTGTTTTTCTACCCTAGCCGCCGCCACCACCAGGCGACTAGGGAGGCGCGATCTTCACCGTCCAGGGCGCTGGCTCCCTCTACCTTCGGCTGCTGCTCCGGCGGCAGGAGGGAGGAGGGACCCCGTTCCTCCGGTATGTAGGTAGGTTTTGGATTTATAGGTCGTGGTGCGTCGTTGGGGTGGTGGGAGCGGCGTCCGGACGAATAAATCTGCCTCAACTCCACTCCCACGTCGATGGTGTTCTTTATGGCGGCGTCTCGGAGTTGATGGCACCGTGTCTCTGTCGATCCCTCAGATTGACAGCGTTAGGGTTCATGGATGGTGTTGGCGGGGCGGCGGCGGCGGCGACTTCATCAGGTGTGTCTCTCCTTCTGCTCTGTCCCCGTTGTTGTGGCGTTGGCTCCGACGTCATGGTGGAGCAGGGAGGTTTTGTCGTTCAGGAGTACGCGCAGGCAGTTGTCTACGCAAGTGACAGCTGGAAGATGGAGTATCTTGTGTTGGGCCTGTGGTCGAAGGCTGACAGTTCTGATTTCCTCCTCCGACGTCGTCGCGTCATGTAAGTGTCGGTTACGAAGTTCGATGGCGAGTCCGGGGACATGTTGCCCCTGTCTGATTCTTTCAACGGCTATGGTTTTGCTTCTGGCAAACTACTTTGAAGGTCCGTAAAGCTGCTGATCAGCGATGGAGCCAATCGAGTTTAGGTGAAGAGGTGATATGTCTTTTTACCCTTTGGTGGCTGCTTCGGTGGTGTTGAAGGAAAGGGACAGACGCTGGTATTTTCTGTAGGAGTTTTTTTATCTTTTCAGTCATGTATGGTCGGTACCTTGTAACTTTATTATTATTCTATATAAATGAGATACGTATTACCATAAAAAAATAAATGAATCACTCACACGATTGTCCAGCCCTACAACATCTCAAAAAGGTTGTCAAGTTCACCTTTTAACAAGTGCGCCTGCCGCCAAGCTCTGCCTTCGGCCACTGTTCTCGTGACCACCACCTCTACCGACGGAGAAGCACCATCAAAAGCCACTGAGTTTCTATGTTGCGACGCCAAGCTCTGCCTTCTGCGTTTGAGCACGCTCGGCCATATAGTTCTTGCGAATACACATGCCAACAGAATATGACCGATAGTTTTTTCCTCTTGGTCGCAAAAAGGGATGCGTCTTGATGCGGTAATCCGCTGTAACACCCCTAGTGTCATTCTACAGTAACCCTTTATGATTAAGATAATCACTTTGCTAAGCGGTGCTTTATCACCTTTGACTCAAATATCATTTGAAATCTCACTTTGAAATCTAATTCAGATTGCAAGTGAAATTTGAAGTTGCACAAAAGTTGCTGCAAAATAGTTCATCATTTAGCCAAAATTCCATAACATTTAATTGTTAAGGAAAACAACATCACCTAAGAGCTAAGATGGACTGTAGCAATTATTACAATGCAATTTCAGCATTCTAAAGTGCTATTTCATTTGTGAAAAATGCAAATGGATTCCTCTGGCCTCCAAATTTTTTGTGGCACTGCCTAAAAATGCAAACTATTTAATAGGCTAAAGTCTCACATTTTTTTCGGCTCTTTTGGTTACCCTAAATAATCATTTTCTGTCTCTGTTATTAAATAAAGGAGGAAAACATGAAATGAGAAAATTGGAAAGAAACCTCCTGTTCACTTTAGCCCAGTACTTACACTGTACCAGGGCCAGCCCACCTGGCCGGCCTTTTCTCCTACCTCGCAGGGGAGAGGCAGAGACCAGGGCGTGGCGCCCATCCATGCCTCTGGTGGCACCGTGTCGGCCATCCGCTCATCCTGGAGATGGATAAGATCCACCCCGAGCGCCGAGACGAAACCTAATCCCCATTCCCCATCCTCCTCGCTCGCTCTCTTCCCTCCTCTGTCGCCCGACCGCAATCGTCGTCGTTGCCGTGCTTTCATGACCACTAGCCTCCCCGATGCTCGGGAGGAAGTCGGGGAGCACCGCCATCCTCTTCTGCACCGTCTGCAAGCACCAGGTCGAGCCGGAGCACCTCGAGCCGTCGCCATCGGCCTTCTTCCCCAACCACGGTCGTCGTCGTCCATATCGTCGACCCGCTCGCCTTCGGCCGTCGTCGTGCATCCCCAACCCCACCTCGAGCTCGTCCACGACCTCCTCGTAGTGAGCTCTCCTCAGTTTTCCCACTCCCCCTCCTGTTTTCCTCTTGACGTAGGACGCCGGATCCCCTGCGACCGAGCTCGCGCTCGCGGCTCGCCATGCCCGGTCCGAATCCCATGTGCCCCTGTCCGCTCCTTCCCGGGCCCGCCTTCGCCCTGGCCGCGGCCTGCGTGTGCACGCGTGCCTGTGTGCCTGCCCTCTGTTGTTGCTAGTCGCTAGCTCCCGCTCCTCCTGCTGGCCGCTGCCTCCCTGCCGCGCCTGCGCCCGCTTGCCGCCATCACCGCCCGCCCCTGCCTACACTCTTCCCCCGCCTGCGCCATGGCGACCCTCCCCCCGCCGCTCCCCTGTGACCCGGGGCCACACACCTGCCTTGCGGCGCGCGCGCCGCTCCCACTGCTGCCACCGGTACTGCCGCCGCCGTGAAACGCGCCAATCACGCCAGCGCCTCATGGCTGCCCTGCAGCGCCCGCTGCCCTCTGCCGCCCGGCGCTGCAGCCCGCCTCCGCCACGACGCTGGACGCCGCTCTGCTTCCCCTTTCCCCAGGCGCACCGCCGCCCCTGGCCATGGTCATGGCCATCGCCGAGGCCTCTCTGTGCGTTCGCGCACAGCCAGAGGGGCTGGTTTGTGCCCCTGGCTAGTGGGGCCAGCCCTCCCTCCCAAAAAAAAGAAAGAAAAGAAATAATTGGTGGGATAGTTAATTAACATTAATACTCACTAACAGTAGGCCCACCTAATTAGTTAGTTTAATTAGTGCTTTGAATTAGTTACGTACCTATGACAGCTGGGACCCGCTCTCTAGTTTGACCAGTCAAAGTCTTCAGTTGACTGCTGACTGGGCAGTCAACTGGACCCCACTATCAGCCTCATGCACACTCTGGTTGGGTACACTTTTGGGTACCCATAGCCATTTTGCTATTCAATTCGATTTATTAATTAAATTCAGGAATTCTAGAATATCATTAAAACTTTAGAAAATCATAGAATTTAAATCGTAACTCGGATGATAATGTTTTCTACATGAAAGTTGCTCAGAAAAATCCAACGAATCCGGATACGAGGTCCGTTTACCTGTCAGATGCCTCTAACTATCTCAACATGGAACATTCCCCCTCTGGTCGTCTGTGTGATCCTAATCCACTACGATTTGGATATTTGATCCGAGGGGCCTCTGGCCTGATAGCACTAACCATCACGTGGGCATTGTATGGGTGTTCTGCGTCGTATGCATCAGCCGAAGCTTAATAGACGCCAAGAATCGAAGCGGCGCGGGGTTGGATCACGTAAGCACCTGCCTTGTTGAAGGAGGTAGCTAGGTCTGCTCACCGGCCGCGTACGCAACGTGTAGGAGTTCCCGGGGAGATGGCCCATGACCCCTGGGGGCATAGGTTTAGTCCGGCATGATCACCTCTCTATTAAGCCTAGGTCGGGTTGCGGCGTAGTGTTTGGCCGAGGCCGGGCATGACTCAGGAAAGTGTGTCCGGCCGGAGTTAATCGAGCGTGGTGGGTAAGTTGGTGCACCCCTGCAGGGAAGAAAACATCTATCGATAGCCTGTCTTGCGGTAATGGAAACTTGGAGTTGTATCCCGATTGATACAACTAGAACTGGATACTTGAGATGAGACATGGATATGAGAAATGGATAGTACAACTCTGGGATTTCTTTCTCGCAGGGAGTCGAGAAAGGATCTCTGGCCGAGGTTGATAACACTACTACTACTTTACTTTATGCTACTGTACTCCCTCCTGTTTGCTGCAAGATGGTGGTTTCTAGAAGATGCTAGTCTTCGATAGGACTAGGTCTTCTCTCTATTCTGGAATTTCTGCAGCCCAGTCCACATATACAACCTTCCTTTGATAATGTTGCATATGTAGTATAGATCCTTGCTTGCGAGTACTTTGGATGAGTACTCACGGTTGCTTTGCTCCTCCTTTTGCCCCTTTCTTCTTCTTTCCGGTTGATGCAACCAGATATCGGAGCCCAGGAGCCAGATGCTACCGCCGATGCCTACTACTACGTGGAGACCGCCGACGACTAGGACTAGTTAGGAGGCTCCCAGGCAGGAGGCCTTGCCTTTTCGATCGTAGATGCTTTTCTGCCAACCTTCTTAAGGCAAACTTGTCTAACTTATGTCTGTACTCAGATATTGTTGCTTCCGCTGACTCTTGTGTATTCGAGGTTATGTATTCGAACCCTCGAGGCCCCTGGCTTTTAATATAAAGATTGTATTATTTTAGTTTGTGTCTAGAGTTGTGTTGTGATATCTTCCCGTGAGTCCTTGATCTTGATCGTACACATTTGCGTGCATGATTAGTGTACGATTGAATCAAGGGCGTCACAAGTTGGTATATCGAGCCCATTTGCTGTAGGTAGCCCCCTTCCAACTCCTTGGCCGAAGTTGAGTCTAGTCATCCAAAACTGTTTTACTAACTTGGCTGTGTGGCTTACGGGCCCACGCCGCCGATGGGTGGTACTAGGATCTTTTATTCCTCGACTATACTCTGGGATTTTGATCTCTCTTATATTCAGGTTAAACATTTTACTAACTCTGACATTAGGTTCTCGTACCCACTTCCTCCCGGAGAGCCCCGACATTACCGATGATCGCTTGCTTCGCCAGAAGATTCTGCGGATACTCCTTGATGTTTCTCGAGACTCTGTGCCCACTGCCTTATAGTTCCTGCCCACTGGCAGTCCTCGTGAATAACCTCCTTGCCGCTTGTACCTTCATCCCTAGTTGCTCATGTTGTTACAAGATACCCCTAGGACTCTCCGTCGTTCCAAGAATCCTTGTGCCTTCTGCTTTGCAGCTTCTTTTTGCACTAAGGATAATTCACTTAACCAGGGTCCGCTCATCCCCAGTTGTTCATATGCTTTTCAAAATACTTGTAAATACTATCCGATCTTCCGAGAATCGTCTTCAAACTGTTGCTCTGCAAATACTTGTCTGCTTGCATTATGGATGCTTTCCATATGTGTAGCAATATTCATTAGTATCCTTTGACACCATCATTTTGATCCTATCAATTCAACATGTGTGTGAAAGCACGCAATCAACAGTTGATCCTTCTAAATTATCTTTCCAGCTCAGACGTCATTTTGAACATGAGTTGGTTCTCGACCAATCTATTTGTCATCGATTGTGCCCCTAGATCTATTCTACTTATCCATCCTTGATCAGAGCGTCTGCTTCTGATCCCCCGAATTGGAAATCATAATTCCTTTGCATTTAAGCTTTGGAATTATCAGATATTTCCAAAATCCGATGCCTCTGCATTATTTCTTCTTCTAATTGAATATCGATACTCACATCAGCTCCATTGTGGATCGCCGGATCCATTATTGGATTAACATCTGACAGTGTCCTTCATATTCAAAGAACCTCATGAAGTTCTTTCCCAGATACATAATGCCTTTGGTAATTGTATCTTCTCCTTTTTTCAACCATGCTCTGCTTTCGAGCTTGTGTTGTTTACTTCTGAAGTTTGTGGATTAGCTTCCTAAGATGCCCCTATGGGTTGAACCTATGCCTTCCTTAATCCATGTGAACCCGAGAGTTTTCACGAGTCATACTCTTCTGGTGATTCACCAGATAAATCTTTCGCACTACAAATTCTTTGAAAACGAGGAGTGAATGAAAGGTTATGCATTGAAGAAGTGGGAGTCGACCTTGAACCTTTGTGTTCATGCCCATGGAACCGATGTAGAACTTATCATGGAAGCTACTCGTAAAGATAATTACCCCTTGTTATAAGTTCATCTTGTATCGCTGGTTTGATCATTCATAATCGTGGTTCTGACCATGATTGTTCCCCCTTTAATTCCATTTCCCGGACGAGTTAAAATACTTGTCTCCTGCAAGTCATTTCACGTGTCCAACCTCTAATTTGATCTACCTACAAGTATTGCCTCATGTTATCTCGAGGATATTGTGTCATTGCACTACCTCTTGTAAATTCTTAATTCACTATAAAAAAAGACACACCCGTGACATTTTGGGCCGAACGAATTTTTGTTCTATCATACATATGACACTTCTATGACGATAATTGTGACAAAACCCGGTATCATCATAGATGTGGTGGGCTCCTACTTCTATGACAAAAATCACGACAAAAAATGGGCTTTTCGTCCTGGGCGGGCCGGAGACACAGCTGCATGACATTCTTTGGGCCGTCCATGACGGAAAAAACCATGGTAGAAGCGAGGGGGAGGAAAATTTCGGGGAGTTCCTGGTTACGGTGGGAGGTCGGGGGCCGGCGATGCGCTGCTTTCTCTCAGACACGACGCGTGCGTGTGTGTGAGGCGCTATTCTAATCGAACCCGAAAGCGAGGCGTTGGGCTCTAATCAACCCGAGCGACAGACCGCAGTTACACGCTATCAACCCGAAAGCGATCGATCGATGGTCGTTAATCGAACCCGATCGAAGCGATTCCTTCGCCATCGCCGCTAATCGAAGCCGATCGATGGGATGAACAAGGAGCGTTGCGGGGCCGGGGGTGGACGAACAAGGAGCGGTGGCGTTGCCTCTGGATGAACAGGACCCCGTGGTGTGGTGGAGGGCTGGATGAACAGTAGACGGTGGAGGGGTGCCCGTGGAGGGGTGGTTGAACAGGACCCCGTGGTGTGGAGGGCTGGATGAAACCGTAGGAGGTCCGTTTCGTCCATTTTGCGGTACGCCACACCCCTCCCGATCAACAGGACCCCGTTTCGACTGTAGGAGGTCTGTTTCCTCCGTTTTGCGGTACGTCAGACCCCTCCCGATGAACAGGATCCCGTTTCGAATGTGGCCGGTCGAACACAAGGCCGCTTCTTCACAGCGATACGCCAGCCTCGCTTTCCATCGCCTGTTCCGGCCCAAGCCCTCCCGATGAACACGACCACGCATTCCGTTCCAACCTAGCCGGTTGGCTCCCACGCGTTCAGTTGCCTTCCGATGAACACGACGCATTCCGTTGCCTCCCCATGAACACGACGACGACGTTGTTTCTCCGTTCCGACCCAGCCATGTACATGAGCCCTCGCCGTACGTATGCGCGAGTAGGCGTTCGTGACCCCGCCCGTATGTACACATACGTGGCCGTATTTTCTTTCTTGCACCCTGGCCGCTGTACGTACGTGTACATGCTACGTGCGTGCCTCTACTACGACACGTGAGCGCCTCTACATCCACCAAGATATATGTACGCATTACACGTTCGCGACCAGAATGACAACGCCACGTGACGCTTGACCAGTGGGTCCCGACCGCCGTGCACTTCCTTGCGTGCGAAGATGTAGCTGGTGGGTCCCAGCAGTCAGGGGGGCGAATCATTTTTTTGCCCGGACGTACTTCCTTGCGTGCGAAGATGTAGCTGGTGGGTCCCAGCAGTCAGGGGGCGAATCGTTTTTTTGCCCGGACACACTTCCTTGCATGCGAAGATGTAGCCGGTGGGTCCCAGCAGTCAGGGGGAAACATTTTTTTCGTGAAATACAGTGGCCCGTCCGGTGGGTCCCAGCTGTCAGGTGGAGGAATCATTATTTTCCGCGTAATAAGGAGACACTTCCTTGCTACGGCCATGGACCCAGTTGTCAGCCTCTCCACGTACAGTCCACGTCCGATGAAAGTCGTTCCTTGACCATGTTGACCACGCCGCGCCGAGAGCACCACGGCGGTGGACGACGGCGAGGCCTAGGAAGGGGACGACGCGGAGCCGGGGAAGACGCGGTAGTGGAAGCCCGCGCAGAGAGGAGTACGAGGGTTCACTGGTTCGGCTGCGGTGTGAGGCTGCCATCGCCGCAGGGCCTGGCCAGCGGTGGGAATAGTAGGGGGCGGTGAGGCCTCCGCGGCAGCACAGCCGGCCACGGGAGGCAGGAGCATGCAGCACGACCGGCGCTGCTTTGGGCAGCTGGAGCAAGAAGACCAGAGGTTGAAGAAGCACTACAGCCGTTGGATGGACATCGTACGGTCACTGGAGCTAGAATCGTTTATATTGACTAAGTTGACAAAGCCCTCCGTCCCCATCAACTTAGTAGGCCCACAAGTCAGCCTCCCACCAAGGTGGGTCCCAGCTAGCAGGGGGTATTCAATTTTTTGTGCGCAATAAGGAGGCACTTCCGGTGAGTCCGAGCTGACAGCAGGGGGAACGTTTTTTTCGTGAAATACAGTGGCCCGTCGGGTGGGTCCCAGCAGTCAGGGGCAAACGCTTTTTTCACGATATACTGGTGGGCGTCCGGTGGGTCCTCGTCGGTGGAGGAATAATTATTTTCCGCGTAATAAGGAGGCACTTCCTTGCGGCTGCCGTGGACCCAGCTGTCAGCCTCTCCACGTACAGTATTCTTCTGATGGAATTCGGTCGTTGACCACATTGACCACGCCGCGCCGAGAGCACCACGGCGGTGGACGACGGCGAGGCCTAGGAAGGGGACGACGCGGAGCCGGGGAAGACGCGGCAGTGGATGCCCACGCGGAGAGGAGTACGAGGGTTCACTGGTTCGGTTGCGCTGCCGTCGTCGCAGAATAACAGGGGGTGTGGGTGAGTGGAGTGGAGGGATGGCCTGGCCAGCGGTGGGAGTAGTATGGGGGCGGTGAGGCCTCCGCGGCAGCATAGCTGGCCACGGGAGGCAGGAGCAGGCGACACGATCGGCGTTGCTTTGGGCGGTTAGAGCAAGAAGACCAGAGGTTGAAGAAGCACTACGGCCGTTGGATGGACATCGTACGGTCAGTCGAGCTAGAATCGTGCATATTGACTAAGTTGACAAAGCCCTTCGTCCCCGTCAACTTAGTAGGCCCACTATACTGGGTCCCAGCTAGGAGGGGGAGTATTCATTTTTTTGTGCGTAATAAGGAGGCACTTCCTTGCGTGCGAAGATATAGCTGGTGGGTCCGAGCTGTCAGCGGCGGTAACGTTTTTTTCGCGAAATATAGAGGCCCTTTCGGTGGGTCCCAGATGTCAGGTGGAGGAATCATTATTTTGCGCGTAATAATGAGGCATTTCCTTGCGTGCGGCCGTGGATCCAGCTGTCAGCCTCTCCATGTACAGTCCAACTCAGATGCATGTCGGTCGTTGACCACGATGACCACGCCACGCCGAGAGCACCAGGGCGATGGACGACGGCGAGGCCTAGGAAGGGAACGACACGGAGGCAGGGAAGACTCGGCAGTTTTTTTGTTTCCCAAGCGGAGGGGAGCACGACTGTACGAGGGTTTACTGGTTCGTCTGCCGTCGCCGGAGAATAACAACAGGTGTGGGTGAGTAGAGGGATGCCTAGGCCAGCGATGGGAGTACGGTGGGGCGGTGAGGCCTGCACGACAGCACAGTCGGCCGCGGGGAGGAGGGAGCAGGCAGTCCCGCCGACGCTTGTTTGAGCGGCCGGAGCAGGAAGAGCAGAGATTGAAGAAGCACAACGGCCGTTAGATGGACATCCAACAAAGATATGTGCCATCTGTGGAAAGCCTCAAATTTGTGGAAAACAGCATACAACCCATCTGCCATTATTTTAAATAATTTACAGCCCATTTGCTAATTCTTACAGGTTTTTTTGAGCATATATTCTTTATGTTAGCATTACAGCCCATATTGTGGCCACGGTTAAAAAATTATACGAAATTTTGCATATGTCGGTGTGGTCTGAACTGTTTTTAATCCCGAAATTTCGAGTCACGTTTAGACTGATTTTTAAAATAAATGTACATCAATGTAAAATCCAATAAATTGTCCATGCATAAAAATCAATGCAATTTAAAATCTTGAAATGAAAAAAAGATATTTGAAAATAATTGCCGGTTTGATGTGTTTTAAAAATGTACATCCCATTTCTCATTACTGATAGGCCATTTTCTCGGCCAATCGAATGAAGCTCTCCTCGTCTTGAAAGATTTGCAGCCCAACATGCCTGATAAAGCGACTTACTTGACAAATCACAAAAAAACTGGGCTAGCCATTTTCAGAAAGAAAAAAACTACTGGGTTGGTCTGTGGTAAACATAAAAGAAAAGGCTGTCTAGACAGGCCAGAGTGTCCCGCACAGCCTAGTTGACACCCTGCTTCCGTCTCAAAAACAAATTAGACAAATGCCACTCCAATTATGGCGATTCATAAAAATGCCACTGCAATTTCCAAACTTTGAAAAATGCCACTGCAATTTTTGCAAACTTTGAAAAACGCCACTGCAGTTTGCAAACTTTGAAAACACCACTCCAGACTTCAAAAAATGCCACTAGAAATGGCATGAAATGGCATTTTTCAAAGTTTGGAAATTGCAGTGGCATTTCTCGGATACACCATATTTGGAGTGGCATTTATCAAATTAACCCAAAACAAAAGTAATTGGGCGAGCTGCTGGGTCCCTGGTGTCAGCCGCTCGTTGTGCAATTCTCTCGTTTATTGACTACGTTGACAATGGCATGGGACCCAGATGTCAGAAATCCACGAGGAGGAGCCATTTTTTATTGGCTTCAAATAAGGAGGCACTTGCTTGCATCGCCATGACCTTGGCGGGTCCCTGCTGTCATCCTCTCCACGTACAATCATCTCCTGATTGTGTACGCGTCAACTTGCTAGGCCCATAAGTCAGCCTCTAAACCCGTGGATGACAAATACAACCCATTTAAAAAATAATAGCTCATTCCATACGTTCAAACGGAAAGTTCAACGTTCAGAGCAAAGTAACAGGTCTGATCCACATATAGAGTACTGAACTTCCACGTTGACAACCATCATAGCCAAGTTAACTATCTACTCCCACTAACACTCTAGTAGCGTACAAGTACTAACTTACTCTTAGCTAACTAGACGATGCCGGCCGCCATCTGCTGTCCATGCTAAACGCCGGCACCGGCGTCCTCCGCCTCGCCTCGGACTTGCCAGAGGTGCGATAGGGCGCGTTGCTCGCGCGCGTTGGCCCTTTCCATGCCGGCGTGGTCCACCGAAGCTTCGGCTTCCAAGCAGGAAACCCACTTGACGAGCTGGTAGTAAAAATCGGCGTCGCGAACGCGTGCGTGCCCGACAGCCTCCAGGGCTATTTGCCGGGCGCCGGCCTCCACGTAGTCGGCCCGATATGGGCGCTCGCTTTCGCGACTCAGAGCGTCGGTGCGCTGCTGCTCCATGTCCCGCTGGCGGCGCAAATCGGCGATACGCTGCTCCTCCGCCAGGCGGTCGCGCTCCAACAACTCCTGCTCCTCCGCCAGGCGGTCGCGCTCCAACAACTCCTCGATCTCCGCATTGCCATCTAAAGACAGATAGAATGCCTCCTCCCTCCGTCTGCCTTCCGGTGAAAAACCGAACACTAGTTCCGACGGTGACCGCCTCCGGCGTCGCCTACCGCGGACGGGCAGGGGCATGGCGGACGTGGCGAGCGATGTCGGGCCGATGGGGGCTTATGAGGATATGGCGAGTTGGGTCACAGTGTGTGGCGACCCGACCCGAATGGATCAAGTCTCTGTGCTCAGTGTCATCCCTGGATCGAATGCCGACACCACACAAGATGCCGAAGGATTTATAACAGAGTAGCAATCACACACTTATTACAATCGAATGTCTCAAGAGAGAACTTAATAAAATAAATATGGCTTAAGGCCATCTAATACGATAACAGTGGAAGGCTTGGAAGAATAAGCGAGTCCATCAACTCCAACGACATCACTGAGTATAGAACCACAACCTAAGCACCTTACTCGTAAATGCGAAAAAAGTCTGCAACATGAAACGTTGCAGCCCGAAAACGGGTCAGCACATGGAATATGCTGGCAATGTAACACATAGAGAATAATGGAATGATAAGCCTATACTACATGCATATATGGCTGGTGGAAAGCTCTACGGTTACAGTTTTGCATAAAGCCAATTTTTCCCTACTGCAAAGGAATAAATTTATTTAACTATCATGGTGGTTGTGAAACATTGAGAATGGTTGACAGCATTCTCAATCCCAATTAAAAAGTACTCATTAAACCCAACAATATTAATTAGAAGTAACATGATGAGATTCACATGATATCCAGGTACTAGATACTCAAGATGTCCATAACCGGGGCCACGGCTAACCATGATTAGTTTATACACTCTGCAGAGGTTTGCGCACTTTTCCCCACAAGACTCGATCGCCTCCGCTTGGTTTCTCGCACTACATGGTGTTTGAGAAACGGATGACCGTGACATAGTCTTTCAGAAGCACTAGCACCTTACATGTGGGTAGACCGTACCAACCTACATCCTCTACATCAGCTAGCCTACCCGTAAGAGTTCGCACAACTTAATCAACTATGCCAGAGCCCATAATGGCTTGTGGCTGCACACGGAAGTTTCTAGTTTGAATAATCTCATGATCCCTTTGAGCCTGGGTGGCGGTCCGAAGAAATACAGGCAAGTCCTGATAGAAACCAGGTGCCTCAATCCACCCGGATGTGTGTTTAAGTTGTCACCTTAAATAAACCATTAAATAACAATCTCACATCTGTCATGGATACACTCACCCAATCCACGTCTACTAGCATAGCATAGCATAATAAGCAAACGTAGAAGTAACTCCCAAAGGTTTGATAATAGAACAGGTAATAGGTACTACCTCATCTACTTCCCATGCCACAATTTAATTAGATCCTAATCATGCAAGTGTTTGAGGAATAGATCTAATGCATAAAAACTGGGTATGAGAAGAGTATGATCAAAGTGTTATTTGCCTTGCTGATGATCCGCGAAACCTAGAGATTCGAAGTAACAAGCGGCGCACTCCGGGTATTCTATCGCAGACAAACAAACAAGCATACAATAAGTACTCATCTAATGCACAGGTAAAACTCAAATAGATCTAACCAGATAGTTCAAATTAAGAACTCCGGTTTGCAAAAAGAATCAAATCAAACGAAGCAACGAAAGTCAAACGGCGGAAGAAAACAGCTTCGTTTTACTAATTTGGATCTAGGTCAAATTTTACAGATGCAAAAACTTGTTTAAGTAGATTATTCGGAAAGAGGGTTTCGAGATTTAAACTCCAGGCGCTGAATCGCCTGATTCCGATAAACGAGCGAAAAGTTATACTAAAACGAAAATCGGATTTGGAATCGCGATCAGAAACACCGCAGATTAAATCCGAGAAAAAGAAAAATACAACGAACAGATTTGAACAGAAAAATAGAAAGAAATAAATAAAAAAATAAATAAAATAAAAAAACAGAAAAAAACCGATCGGTTTTTTTTAAAAAAAATAAAAATCGGCACGGAAATCGAGGCGCGGCGAACCTCGGCGGCGGCGAACTCCGGCGAGTCGGCGACGAACTCCGGCGAACTCCGGCGGGCTCGGGTGGGCTGGGGCTCGGGGCGGCCGCTATTTAAAGGCGCCCCCGAGCGGAGTCCCGCTCGGGTACGGCCCGGTAAGGCGGTTCGTTTTTTTTAATAAAACATTACGCGTAGAAAAAAAATCAAAAGAAGTATCAAACGGACACCAAAAATCCCGAAATAAAATTTCCCCGGTTTCTAAGATCAAGCCGGATTTAATGAACATTTATTTGGGGCCTAGATGCAATTTTGAAAAACGCACATTTTTCTGAAATTCAAATAAAAAGGCGAAAAACTCCAAAATAAAATCTTATTTGATATTATTATTAAATCTTCATTATTTCTATATTTTGGGAAAGTCATTTTATTCCCTCTCGCATATTTTTGTAATAGAAATAATTGAAGATAAAATAATTAAAATCAACGATCCTATTTTCAAAATTTGAGAAAACTCAAATATGAAAATAACAAAAATCCCCAACTCTCCCCGAGGGTCCTTGAGTTGTGTAGAATTTTCTAGGATCGAGCAAAATGCAAAGAAAATGCAATGAAAAATATGATATGCAATGATGCTCTATGTATAACATTCCAAATTAAATATTTGGGATGTTACACAGTGGCACCGGAGAAGGCCGGGAAACAATACTTATAGGCGGAAGAATTCAATGCATAATGGCTTAGCGCGCCAGCTTGCCGTGGAAAACTAGAGAAACGAAAATTATGACTGTGTCGTCCCGTCCCGTCTGGGTCGCACGCCGGCATGGCGGTCAAACGAGTGCACTCGAATCATCTCCCTCCTTGTCAATAATGATTCCACGGATTTAAAGCGTATCTTTTTTCGCATCAGTTAGCTGCCTTAATTACGGCCGGCTGCATGCAGGCACTCAGAATCGCTCGCAGGCAGTACGCGAAGCAGCATGCAGCCACTTAAATTGCTGGAATTAATTAGGCTTAAACTTCTGCATGCCGAGGGCACGCATGCAGCCACTTAAATCGCTGGAATTAATTAGGATTAAACTTCTGGATGCCGTTAATTATTGCCATGCCTTGGTCTTGCTGCTTTGCTCACGGGACTAATAAACCCGGACGGAGGGAGTACCTTGGTTGGTTAGAGGTTTGAATTAAGCCCTGCAAACCGGAAACGAGGTACTAGTACGTGCGTGATCCGCTATTTATTCGTGTAGGATCAAGTAGGTCGTTTCTTGAATTGGGCACTGCAAACGGGAAAGGAGGTAGTACGTGCGTGATCCGCTATTTATTCGTGTAGGATCGATAGTGTAGCTTATCAGTTTCTTCAGAGGTAGGCATTTTTATCCGTGTAGGATCAATAGTGTAGCTTGTCAATTTCTTCAGAGGTAGGCATTTTTATTCAAAAAACTTCCACTTCGCATCTTGCGTCGCAAATAAAACTGTCAGGAGCGCATTTGTAGGCTAGCTAGTGATCGATCAGTAACTTGTAAACACTGAGCGAACAGAAATAAGTAACTGTTAATGCATCTCAATGATTCACAGATCATATACAAATATGTACCTCCAAAAGCAAAGATCAGCCACTTCGGATCTTGCGTCGCAACTAAAACTAACTAGTACGATTCCCATACATAAGATCAACATGTTAATGCATCTCAATGATTCACAAATCATATACAAATATGTAGCTCCAAAAGCAAAGATCTAGAAAAACATATGTTCTTCCTACTAACATGGATGCTTCTCTTGGCCAACATTCAAGACAGATCTGAAAGACAAATTTGTTTGTGAAGTCTTCAATTCCTCTTGCAAACGTAAGTGGTTTCACCAACAGCTGGAACCATGAGAATGAACCACACATGATGGAGGAACATCCACTACAATATGATTTGGTCTTCTCTCGATCACACCGCGAAACTATTTCCGGAATACAAACCTTAACTTAGGCAAAATGACACCCATTGTATAATCAGACCAAAGCAATGAAGCACCTAGATTTGGCCAATAAATAGTACAGTACTACTTTTCTGCAGTCCATGAAGTGACTATCCAATCTTTCTGTGTCTATTTTCAAATGGCACTGCATGAAGTGACTATACTATTCTCTTGTGCAGTTCAACCAAAATTGCGGACACTTTGTTTGTTTGCCAAATAGCAACGGGCAGACATCTCTGTCTGCACAAATATCAAGCAGCTAGTAAACATATACCACACCTTGCATTTTCGGTTTAAACATGTCTCTTCCGCTTAGCATTTGTCATGTTCTGCACTGGACAATCTGATACAGTTATGTTTTGCCCTGGACAACTTCATACTGAATTGATTTGCTAGTTCAGAGCAGAAATATAGCACCTATTCTTCATCAGACCAAGGATATCCATGTTCGCAGTGATGGAAGAGGTGAAATCGATACAACCGAAATTGAGCATCCATTCATTGAATCCTGTCCTGCACCTCCAATGTAGGTCCACCCTGCCAATAAATTCACATGCAAACCACTAGTATTACTATCTAATGATAGTACAAAAATAGTAGCAAGATAGTAGCAAACCATGTACCTTCATAATGAACAGCTCATAGTGCCACCAATTGGATATAAAGGTTTGGAAAAAACATGCTCCTAATGTTGAACTAGTTGGACTTTTTGTGCAGTTCCACTAAAATCGAGCATCCCTGTTTGCATAGATATTGAAAGTGTGATTAATCTAAAAGCGGCACTAGTTGAAGCATAGACTCACAAATATATGCATTCCAATTTCTTAATGGGAAAAGGTAGCAAGACTGTTTCTAACCACCTGTTTGAAGGAATAAATAAAGCAACAGCGGCTGATGTCAGGAAGGCATACATAGTTTTTTCTAGAAAAGTGAGCCATTCCTGACCTTTCCTCTTCTTTTAAGCAAATTTTGTGCAGTTCTACTAAAATAAAATGCCATCACCGCCTTGACAATTTAGTGACACTGTACAAAAGGAAATGACTTAACATTAAATCATGATGTCAGGTATGTAGTCGACAGGCATTAGAGACAAACATACAGATCTCCTCAAGAGAACAGCCGGAGGAGGAGGTGCCCACTCTTGACCTTTCCTCTTGTCTTCATAATTGTCTGTGCAGTTTAACCAAAATAAAATGACATCTGCGCCTTGGCATTCTGGTGACACTAAATGGCATTGCTTAAATTTATCGGTGGCATTAGACTGAGAGCGGCATTAGTTAAATTTGGCATCACTTTAGCAGTAGCATTGCTTGACTTGACTGCTGGCGTTATACTAATAGCAAAAAAAGTGGCAATAAGAGCATGGGAGGCCCATTAAATGCATGGGCGCACCAAGACGATGTACCTCCACGATCGCAGAGTGGTGAGGGAGGTATGGTTGCCCAGAGCAACAAATATCCAGGCAGCATATGTGGATTACGTCCCATTTTTGTTCTCTTTAGCCACCTTTTTCCTATGCGAGGACAACAAACCGATCGACCTGGTCATTCTCTATTGCGTTTTCATGCCTTTCTACCCTTCTTCAACCAAGAGATACGAGACTCGTTCCTTAGCTACTAATTTTTCCCCTTTTCAACCTAGATGCGGGTTTGATGCCTACTCTCTTGGACAGTACAGTCTCCCTTCCTTTCCTTATTCAACCTGACATGGATTAGTCTCGCATGAAGTAGGGTTTCCTTTAATAGTGCAAATTATGGTTTTCGTCAAGGGCCGTGAGAGCGAGAGGATAGCAAATTGGGAAGATGGTGGAGTGGAAACAGATCCACATGCAACGACGTGGCAGATGGGGCAATAGAACAAGGTTATGGTTCAAAAAGAGGTAGCATACCTGAGGGTCGGTGGGAAGTGGCTTCGCTCGTGGTCGTCTTCCTCCGAACACACTACGGCAGCGAGCTTGGGGACGGAGGCCATCCCGCGCGGGAGCTAGGTCTGAGAGGACGGCCTTGTCGTCGGTCGTGACCTCGCCACGACGCATTTAGTGTGTCAACGCTGCACGTCCTTTTCTTCCCCGGCGGATTTGTGACCACCGGTGAGGAGGGAGAGAGGGGCCGTCTTTTTTAGATCTGGAGAGAGGGTGGTAGTGTGAGAAGCAAGTGGGCAGCCCTTAGCAAGAAAGCGTTGAAGCTCCAGCCTATATATCTTTTTTATACTAATAGTACTGGAGGTGGAGTAGTGGTAGAGTGGTTTATATTCTCTCTGCGTACAGTACCAGTTAGTCGTGCTTCAAAACTGATCGGCACACCATTAAAAAAATAAAGGTCGATAACTAATGCGGCACCTCGGGCCAACGCGGCCAGATCGCATTTTGCACGAGAAATTACACACCATGTTTCATTGACATGTGGTCCTGTTCCAACATATCAGTGAGACGTCGGCAAGTAGTAGGAGTATTTCCGAACGAATGTGTAGGCCTGGGCGCCTCTTCGTGAACCGTGGCAAACTCGCAACCGTCCACCGACTCTTCGCCTTTCCCTCTCGATTTGGAACTGCTGTCGCACGCTCTTCCTCTCCCTCCTCCATTTTCCTTCAGCCCTTCACCCTTTCTTACGCCATTGTTCGATCGTCTTCTCCATGGAGGAACAGGCCGGAAACGACCTCGTTATTCTTGCCCGATCTGAAATATGGCGTGGTGGAGGAACTCATTGATCGGCGACGTCATCACCTCGGCTAGCATGGCAGGTTCGTTCAAGCCCATTCTCGACTCAACTAATAACATCATTACAAGGAACCCAAGAGTCAAGGAGCGGTTTGATCTCCCTATCTTCTTCGCCGTGACCACGATGATCGGCGCCGCACGACGGAGGCCTCGCCCTGTGCAAGTTGATGCCGCTTGATAATGATATGTATGATGTTAAGATGCCATCGCTTGAGGGCAAGGCTTGGGCAGGCGCAAATGGAGATAGGGTTGTTTATATTGGGTACAACTGCGCGTGGGAACTTGTAAATGTGTACACTCGTCACCGGGTTCCACTTCCAAAAATCTTAGACTGCCCAGAGGTTGAGCACACCAGTATTCTACGCACGTTCAAATACGATCATGGTGGCTGTCTTCTACGGAAGATAGCAATTTGTCGAGTTCTCAACCGCTCTTGGAATTACAACAACTATGAAGTTGTTGCTATCTTCGACAAGCTTGTTGCCATCCTTGATGGTTTGACTCGGTGGATATTGCTCAAAAATCAGTTTCTGTACACGGATGAGTACTGTGATGCAATTCAATACGAGGGCCTTGTGTTTGCTGTCGCCACACTGTTTTTGCATGGGATCCTCGTAGTTTCGGTACGTTTGTCTTCCACCGTAATTATAATTGTTTCATCCACATGCATGCGGGTTAGCAAGTTTCCCTTTACTAATTAACCTTCTTCTTGTGTTTCCATGGTCCCGTGAACATCCCACCACCTATACTTGAAAAATTTTATAACCAAGGGGGAGATGACGATGGTGATGATCACGAGCATGAGGACGAGCAGCGCCCATATACTCTGTGGCGCTCGGCAACTAATTCGATGGATCACCTCTTCTCGTGTGTATACAGCCCACTGATGATGTTACTGCTAAGGAAGCACGTGTCTCCCATGGTCGCACTCTCCGGACCTATTCCAACACCCGTTGCATGGTATTCGGGATGGATACTAGTGTGCTAGCGCCAACTCCTTCTCCTCGGTACAGAATTGATAGTCTTGGAGAAAACTCGCTCTTCCTTGGACAAAACTATCCGATGATGGTGAAAGGCGATCAAACTGCTGTTGACACATTTATGAGAAGCAACTGTGTCTATACCTCGGACATTTGGGTGGCTCCCTACCCTGGTACTGATATAGTAGGCCGCTTCAGCCTGGATGATCAGTCCTGCGTTGGTCTCTAGATCGACAATGGATGGCCCATCCCAAAGAATCACGTGTGGTTCAAAGCAAGCGTTTCCAACGCCGAGGAATGGTTGAGTTGAAGTTCATTTCATTGCTTGTTATTTGTCGTGTGGTGAAAAGTTTAGTATTTATAATGTATCCTCGTTGTCGATGTGGGTTGATGACCTATTGTATGTAATAAAATGATATGCGTGTGATAAACTTACTAAATTTATGAATGGCTTTCGAGTCGCTTATCTGAGTGAGTGGTGCGAGGATGCAAAAAAATATTTTCCGAATACATAATTGTACGTGCATTGCAACAGGTTATCGGATGAGGCCAATCAACAATAGTAGTACACTATTTGTACTCCCTCCGTCTAGGTGAGTAAGTCACCTTACGAAAATTAGATTTTCCCAAAATGTTTAGGCGTCGTTCATTAACTTTCCATCTCGATGCCCGCCCTGCCTTGTTCGCCAGCGAGCGCTTCCACCACTACCTCGTTGTCTCCCGTGGAAACCCCTTTCCTCCCTTTTTTTTTGTTCGGGCAAGGACCAACGCATGCAGCATGTCCATGCGGTTATTAGGCAAGAAATAAAAGCGCTTTGCATGCTATGAATTGCGATGGCCTGCATGGGTAGCTAATAAGGCATCCTCTTAACTGCTGTGATTAAATGTTGTGTTTAGAAGAGATAAATATTCTTCTTTTCCACCAATCTGCTTGCACCTAGGTCGTGATGCACCTTCTAATACGACTTATTCACCTAGACGGAGTACTAGCTTCACATGCTTCGCGCGTCGGGCGGGTGTTTTTACTGTAGCCATATGTTAATGTGTTCGTTGTACGTAACCAGCACCTCGAATCCTCGATACTAGTACTATATAGTAGGAGTAAGTAGTAGGAGTAGTAGGGTGGCATGGGCCAGAACAAGCATTCACGTCCAGGAGTACGGCACACGCCACCACCACGACATCCATCTGACACCATGTTATTTCTTGGAGTCCGTGCTAGAGCAATCTCTTCAACCTCGTCGTTTCTCTAACTTCAGCCATCGCGCGGCGGGCGATGTGGGGGTTTGCGATAGTCGGTTTCCTTAACTGCGGTCCCACTTGTAAGGCCAACTCCAACGCACGACCCCAAACGGACCTCCGTTTTGCACGAACTCCAACGATAATTTTGACTAGAAAAGCAAGACCAAAGAAAACAAGAACCACAAGAATACATTTTACTACTCTTGTAAGTTGGATTAGTGCCTTCTCGATGCATTCATTGTTGATCTGCGGAGTCTCGATCTTGCGTGCTTCTTTCTTCTTCGAGTGTAAAGAAGTAGACGTTGCTTCCTCGCATCTAGTCTCATGTCTAGCCTCTATTCTAGGAGTATCAACAAGTGCACTAATCTCATCTCTAGCCTCTGTGCTACTAGCTAAAAGTGATAGAACATCTACTAAATTGCGCTCTATCAATATATGGATGTACTCTTCTTCCCAATACAAAAACTTGCATCCATTCTACTCCCTCCGTTGCACAATACATGCCTTCTATTTGTCAAAATATATATGTATCTAGACATGTCTTAGTATATAGGTACATCCATTTTTGGACAAATGGAAGTCAAGTATATTGGAACGGAAGGAGTACACAATAAATTTTTTAAGTTAGCACAACTAGTCTAATCCGAGAGCACAACCGAAGATTTGGTCGGGTTCTTCCTCCTTTGCCGACACGTGGGACATCCAGCATCCAGGTCGTGTCATGAAAGAAAATAGAGTGGTAGTTGAAGCCACGAGATGTGCATCTTGGGTTAAACTGTAAATAGAATCTTACTACTCTTGAGTAACTCCAAAAGCGGCCACCGAAGATCTTTATTCGATTTGTTTTCATCACCAAAGACATCGAGGTGAAAGATGTGCAGGTTCAGTGGGTCCTCTTGCGTTTTCACTGACATGTGAGGCCGCATGTGAGCAAACATACGATGGGCTCCGCCCGTCCGCTGGCTGGCTGAGAAGAGAGATAAAGGAGGGCTGAGCACGGACTGCAGGAAATTTGTTCTACGTACCTCGATATAGGCTCGATATAGTGGGGTAGCATGGGCCATAACTAGCATTCACGTCTAGCAGTACGGAACATGACACCCACACGAGTCCCATCTGACACCAATTTTCTTGGAGTCTATGCTACAACCATCTCTTCTCCCTCCTATTTTCTCAGGCATCGCGCGGTTTGCCAATAGTCGGTTTTCTCAACTGCGGTCCCACTTGTAAGTTAAAATGCAACACTGCACGCATTCTCGCTTGAGCAGCGTGCCGGACCAACCGTGTGGGGGTGCAACGCGAACACGGCAGGCTTTTCCTTTTGAACTCGTAACTTGTAAAATTTGGTTCTGCTCCATGGCGCGACCGATAGATAGAAAATAACAATTTTGCCTAGAGTAATGAGAAGTTTGGGTCTGGCGCCGTTCATGCATGGAGTACGTACGAAAATCATGAAGTTGATGCGAAAGGTAAGATAATTACTGTAGTATCATATACTACTACATGGATTTGACAGAAAGATAAAAATACGTACGTATCCATCAATGTTCAACGACATCCTCACGCCCTAGTGCGCCGGGTCACCAACCGACGTGTGAGGAGCAGCGGCGTTGGCGGCGAGCTCAACGTGCTTCTGAACAGTGTCGTCCAAGGTTGCCCTGCGGTTCAAGAAGGCCAACGTCCTATCATCCTCCTCTTGCATGTAGTAGTCCTTGTGGACGATTTGCGCGTAGACGTGGGTGATTATGTCGATGGTGTCTTGCTGCGCCAGGCGCTGCGCGGCGAGCGCGACCTCGAGGTGGACATTCTCCGGCGCGACGGCGGGCAGTCGCAGGGCCACCAGTGCGTCGAAGAGGTTGTCACCATAGTGGCCGTTGAGGGTGGCGGGCATCGCAGAGCCTGGGCGCGTCGGCTGGAGGCTTACGTCAAAGTCGTTCGCAAGCTTCTTGACGACGGTGAACTTGTCGAGGAAACCGACGAGGACCTCGTCGAACAAGGAGACGAAGCTGTCGTCCAAGCGGCCCCTTGCCCTGGTGGCCTCAAGCAATACTACCTGGAGACGTTCCTCGGTGCGGACGCGGCAGCGTCGTGGACCATCCGGCATCGGTGATGCTCGCGCTCATCGCCTCCATGGGTCTAGCTTAGCTTCTAGTCAACTGATCTTGCGATTCGAGTGATCACTCTTGCCCTTGGTTAGTGTGCGTAGGTGCGTAGGATTTCGTACTACTCCTCGGCCCTCTACTGCACCTGCCTTTGGCTGTATGATAGGTGGGCCAGCCACCCCCTGGTGCCCACGTGTCATTCACCCAAAGGCAGTTGCCGTTAGTTAATGAAGCTGCGTCCCCCTCCATGCCGGTGCAGTATAGTCATCTCACCGGACCTCTAGTTGGGGCCAAACAAGAGAAGTTTGATTTTTACTGGTTTATTGGTCCCCTTTGCATTTTGCGCCAAGTTTTGACCTTTGATTTAACTAATAAAATGTTAATGCATGTAAACAAAAATGGTGTGTAAGTCACCTTACGAAAACCAAATAATCCCAAAATACTTAGGCACGGTGCATTAACTCCCTCCTTGTTTCTTATTTCGTGACATATCAACCAATGAGAGATGTGGGCCGTGCATGCTTTCAATGACTTGAGACTACCAAACATGACATGCAGTGTTTAGTTCATTGCATGTAATCCTATTAGTACTTTAGTTAGCAAAAAAATTAAGTTCTCTCGCCGATAGGAATAAAACACCATGTATTAATTTACAGAGGGAGTAGTACATTTTTTGTGACATGCATTACTAGATATTGCTAGTCAAATACTAAAATCCAGATGGATGTGGTAGTACTCCTAAATCCATACGGTGGTGCTACTAGTACTAGTAGTAGTACTACCAATGTAGTAGTAGGAGTACTAGCACTGTACTACCCGTTGGTCAAATTATTACGTGCTGCTCCTCACAGTGAAGTGACAAGACCATGCGCCGGAGATGACACCTGAGTATAGGCACCGTGTTCGGCATACCATAGTCAGCCTCACCGTCTGCAGTCACTATCATCATGGCAGCAGGGCTAGCCTGCTTACAACTAGCCCTGTTCGACATAATTTCTCGTGCGCAGATGCCCGTGCATTGCACGGAACACCAAGATTGTGGGTGGACGGCTCCGGCAGCGGCCATCGCGCCAGATTTTTCCACGGCCTTCTAGATGTGGTGGGGAGGAGATAAGGTTGATTGTGAGAGACAAGGAGTTGTTTCTAAATAGGGAACAAGTGCGGGCATCTTTTTGCAAAAATGGAGAAGCTTGGTTTGTATGCGTCAGATCTAGATCCGACGGCTATTGGTGAAAGATGGGAGGCACAACATCATCACCAACTCAGGACCTGTTTGATTCGCAGGATTTTGAAAACGCAGGAATAGGACACGGCAATATTACAAGTTTCAAACTGATATTACAAATGTTAGGAGTAATGCTGCACCTACGAAGAGGGAATTACTAGGAAGTTTACGTAAGAACTTTCGTTACTTTAGGTGGATGCAACATTATCGTACAAACTAAAATCCACCGCCTAGACAAGTCACTAATGGGCAAATAAGTTTACGAGTCTCTGGCCACTTGATGTTTCAAAAACAAATTCAGCTTCTGTGGAGACTTTGTCATTTAGGCTTAGACGCTTGCGGTGATCGACGACATTCATTGTTGCGCCAGAGAATGCCAAACCTCATTACCTTGAGCACACTTGCCTCCGTAACAAAGAACACAGCCAATTAATCTCGGATGTGCTGCCTCGGTAGTCGATCAAATCAATTTTTGTAAGATGGAGATCAAGGCATTCGATGAGATTGTTACAGTGCAGCACATTTTTCACTTTCGGGTCTTTTTTTATCTGCAAAAGAAGAGAACATATTAGAGCAGCTGGCTGCATAAGATTGCAGTGTCATCAAGAGGTACCAATATCATTCGCTCATATGATAGGGTTGGTTGGCTAGTGATATTTTTTCACTCACTCTCTCTCTCTCTCTCTCTCTCTCTCTTTCTGTTTCCTCTCATTTAACTAGGAGCACGTGAAGAGCTTGGGCATTTGTTGCCTTCCACTATGTGGCTGATGCCATATTTCGCAAAAAGTATGCCACATAATACGATCGATGTCAAATCAAAAGATTTTGGCACCGCTTTCGCGATGTGAGAGAGTTAGCACCGCTGTGCACACAGACCCACATGTATAAACAAATCAATCAAACCAACTACACCAGCCTCACACTCTCCCAAACAAGTGTTTTTTATTGCCTCAGTCATCTCTCTCCCACGCAGTGTTTTTTCATTGCGTGAGTTAATTTGGCACCAGAGCAAAGTAGGTGATCCAGATTGGGACGCCAGGTGAGCAATGGAGGGGCATCGATGCCAAATGCATCACAAGTGAATTTGGCACATGTTTTGGCCTACATGGCCCACTTTTGTACTCCCTCCGTCCCAAAATTTTTGTCTTAAATTTGTCTAAATACGGATGTGTCTAGTTACATTTTAGTGTTAGATACATCGGTATCTAAACAAATGTAAGACAAGAATTTTGAGATAGAGGGAATACTACCTCGTATTTAGTATAAAATTTTGACCATAGATTTACCTAAGAAAATGCCAATGCATGTCACTAAAAATTACACCATTTGAAATTATGTTCAAATACGAATCCAACGATATAGTTCTTAGTGACATGCATTAACATTTTGTCGATTAAATCTATGGTCAAATTTTGATACTACAAAATTGGAAGAGTAAACCAGACGGAGGTAGTACTTGCTCTTAGGGTAACCATAGAGTTGCTGGAGTAGTCTAAGTTACTTTCCACTATGACTAGCCTAGGCTACTATAGTAGTACAACATAAAAACGATGCAGGTGATCACGTGAGAAAAAAATACTAAAAACATTTCTTTCGGTGCAGTGCGTAGATGCAGTTTTGAACACTACAATTGTCATCGTAATTTGGGAAAATTACGAAAAAATTTAGCTACGTTGTGATTACTGTTTACTTATAGGAAAGAAGTTTCACCTCGACGATTAGCTTCTCCGTGCACGGAAAGCATGTAAGGAGTCCAACAACTTGATCCAGATTGGGGCCGATAGATTTTAGTGCTAAGATCTTCACTGTGCGCATGGACTGGGTCAATCTTGTGGGAATCATTTTCTGGAAGACGGTCGTAAATAAATCAAGAAGAAATTTAAAAATATGAATTTCAAGAAGACGGAGAAGAAGATGAGTGTTGTACCTGATAGATTACGGATCCAATAAAGAGTTCAGAGAATTTGGCAGATGAGTACACCAACGCTGTCAATTTCGGCGCGTCAATGACCCTGATTTTTGTTGGACCTTCTAGATCCGATACAAGCAATCTCTCAAGGAAAGGCGCATTCTCAATGACCATAACATGGAACAGCTGGAGTGATCTCTTCCCAATTGATGTCTTGTTGCGGGGCCAGCAAGACACATAAATCCATCAGAGATTCGTCGAGGCGATGTGGAGGCTAATGAACCCGTGGATCTGCTCAAGACGAAGGTACTCGAGCGCAGTACAGCTGCGGAGCAGGTGCTCCATAGCCTTCTTCGAGATGACAACGTCGAAGAGGTCAAGTTCTTGAGTTGAGGGAGAAGAAGGGCGGGTGCAGCATTAATCTGGGGAAGATAGCAGGAGCTGAAGCTGGCGCGGCGCAGCGTTGGCGTGAGGTGGAGCGCGGACGACGGCAGAGAGCAACATCGTCCAGCTTCAATGCTGAGCTCCTCGAGCTGATCTAGGGCGGGGGTAAGAACCACTCGTCGAACTTGGGTTGGACCTTGCAGTTGGTACTGAACATGCGGATGTCAAGGCGTCTGGCTGGCCCACGGTGCGATGAAAGGATCTTGGAGATTGCGGCCATGCGTTTGCAATCCCCGTCGCAGAGGCAGCTATGGACGGTGAGGTTGAGGGGGATGCTACGCCAGAGGGGGCGCCACCGCCGGGAGAGCAGGGCGGTTCGCACAGCAGATTTGGTGGGGAGGAGGCCGATGATGACGAGCAGCATGTCATCGGGGAGGCTGCTTATGAAGTCCAGGCTCGCCGGATGTGGTTTTGGCTCGAGCCGCCTCCGCTTGTTGGCTGCCTCACCGTCCATCTCAACCGGCGGCGACGCCGGTGTACACGTGTGCTGGTGTGTGTTGTTTGCTGGCTGTGCGCGAGTGCGTCCTTCTGTGCATGTCGCCACGTAGTGGTAGTGAATTGTCTTGTGAGTGTGTCCTTCGCGCGCGCAAGAAGTTTGTCCTCACGCGCCTCAATTTACTAGCGTGCGGGTGCTACCGGGTGGTTTCAACTTTGTTTACTTCACCGCGTGTCGATGGGCCTCTAGTTTACTTATTTTCACCCACCGCCACATGGGCTAGCACACGAAGATACAGTAATACGACGACAAGGCAGCATGTGGATTGGTTGACCTGTCAACTAAACAATATCTGAGCTATCTGGCTGACTTGAGCGTATAATCCGTCGGTATAGAGAGTTCGAGTGAGAGGGGAGGCCCGTGAGAGATAGCAGAGAGAGAGAGAGAGAGAGAGAGAGAGCTACTCCCTCCGTTCGATAATGTAGTTCCAACATTTTTTAAGTCAAACTTTTGAAACTTTGACCAAGTTTATAAAGAAATTACTTATATCTACAATACCAAAGATAAATGATAGTATGAAGTAAGTACATGTTGTGATGAATCTAATGATCGTTCCAGATGTAAATGTTTTTCTCCACATATACCTGGTCAAACTTTTCTGAGTTTGACTTTTCAAAACATCCATATGCTTATGGACATGACAGAGTCCCTAACTAGAGAGAGAGAGAGAGAGAGAGAGAGTGAAAAAAGTGTGTGTGCGTGTGTGAAAGAGACATGGACAACACACGATAAAAGTAGAGAAAAAGCGTGCGTGTCTTATGCAAACATATCACACATGCATCTTCGACAACGAAGGCAAGGTGAGGAGATAGTGTGTGGTTGTTTGGAACCGAGTGAGAAAGACCCCTAGCACGTGGCCAAGAGGGGTCTGACAAACAAGGGAGAGAGGTCGAGAGAGACGTACGGAGAAAATGCAGACATGGCGAGGAGAGAGTGTATGTTTGTCATAGAGAGATCCCCTGGAGATCATGATGGGACTACATGGGTGGGAGATCGAGTGACAAGGTGTGTGCATGATAGAAGATGCCCCGAGAGATATCGAGATAGACATATGGATGGTAGGAGACAATACGTGTGTTCCTGATGGCTAGTAAGAGATAATCGCATTTTAGGAGGGGGTGCTTGCGCCTATGATGGAGTGAGGGATGATGGTACTTAGGGGGGTGCGTGTCACATGGAGAGAGAACAAGGGCGGAGAGTGTTGGATGAGTCTATATGTATAGCACGAGCGAGACATGTGTATGTGTGAACCAGGGAGATATAAGGCCAGTTTGGCTTAAGGCCCCGAGCATATTTTGCTCGGCACAGGGTTGTGGCTGGATTTCATGCACGCTTGTTTGGTTGCTACCTGTGAAAAAGAAAGCCCTTTGGCCTGGGTTCCTTGCACATTAATTAGCTCGCTGAACTCCGTGACATCGCAAGTAGCCCGCCCAGCGCATCGATTTCAAACGCTCGCCGTGCTCGGTCGTAGGACACAAGGCTAACATCAACATGGATGGATATTAGCATTAAATAATTGATGCATGGATTGATTGATGGGACATTGATGCTTTATGCGTGGCCTGCATGAACCAAACGCTTCAAAGACCACACAATCCTGGCTAGGCAGAAATATTTTACATCTCACGTCCACACCAGGCAGTACCAGCCATCAAGGCATGAGGGTTAGGTCACGAACCAAACTGACCAATAAAGTTTGAGAGAGATTGAGGAGCCCCGATAAGGCTGAGTGGTGCGTCAGATAGCTAAGAGGGGGAAAGAGATATTCCATCCGCTCGATAAAGTTTGGTTTTGCAGTGGGTTTTTCAGTGTTCTTTTTACTGTCTTGTCTTGTCGTATCCCTAGCTCTTACATCATACTCCCTCCGTCCGGATTAAATGTCGCAGAAATGGATAAACTGGATGTATCTAGAACTGAAATACGCCTAGACCCATCCATTTATTTCTGGATGGAGGGAATACATGTCAATATGTCATGCCTTTCTATTCTTGATACCTATTCCATCTCTGCTGTAGCATGTTTTATAACTGAATCACCATTCTTCTATATAAGGCATGCAAGGGGAAGACGGCTATGTTAGAATCTGAAGGGTTACAAACTTGGTCTTTGCAAAAGATCCAAACGCCAGGAGATAATAAACCAACTCCATTTTTCATAGATCTGCTCCAAAGACAGAGAAACCCAACTCCCACCGATAATAAGCAGATTCCAAAGTGGCCAAAGAACTAGTCCGCTCGGTCCGAGCAAAAGAATGTCAACTCCATTCTAAGAAGCGCAGCGTATCCTCACATCATGAAATTTTATAGCATTACGATCATATTTTCTACATGTTTCTTACCCATCTCTCTCGGAAGGTTAAATGATACAAGACTTCCTCCATTGGGATCGTGATTCGAGGAGAATATCTTGCGAATTCTACGTGCTCCAATGCTGATGTAAGTACCTGTTGTATATCACTATATTTTTACATCAGCATGTATTTTGTTAATCGGCGTGAATCTAACCTTTATCTGATATAGAATTAGTTGTAGAAAAATGTTAAAGGCGCCAATGTTGATTTTTGTAAGGAAAACTGCCTGGTAGTTTTGCATACTGAGCTGCATGAATGTACGATCTCATATCACACACATTACTGAATTGTAGTGCTTCTCTGGTTGCCCATTCATTCATTGTGTCAATGTTGCTTTCGTATTACCTTACCTGGCTGATGATAGCTGTGCCATATTGTGTTAATTTGGTGTAGGCTAGTTGCCCAAATGTTCATTGTGTCAATGTTGCTTTCCAATTATCTGACTTGGCCAATGATAGCAATGCTAGTGTGTTAATTTTATGCAGGCTGCTGAAGATAAGAAGACAAACTCTGAAAATAGCAAAGCAACCCCATTGTTTCTTTCCAGTAAATCTAGGCCAGGTAATATGGCAATAACTCATGATTAATATGTTTGGTTCCCATCTTAATTTATGTTATGATGCAGTGGTCGAGACACTCTCCACTATCAATAATACAAGCCTGCCAAAATAGCCATCTGAATCTGTTCAGTATCCTATGTCTCGAATGCAACGGAGTAAATGTATGTTTGTGAACCAATTAATGGCTGAAGCAATGATGGAAATGGTGGATGAATCAGAGGTGCAGAGTCGTGTGACACAACAACTGGTCAATGTTTTCAGAGACAGTGTAGCAAAGCAGCAAGAACTTGCCCACATGCTTATGGGCGTCATCTGTACTGAGGTTGCAGATTGTGACGTTGTAGATGGTTAGGTTCTGCTCATTTATTTGCACTGGCATCAATCTTTAACAGGCCGACATCTAAGCGGGCAACAGATGGCCCTAATTTATTTCACGGGCCGTTACTAAGTTTGGGCTACATATGGCCCAACTATACTGTAGGCCTTTAGCAGGCCAAAAGAGACAGCGGGCTTGTACTGGACCATGAAGAGAATGGGCCGCTAAGAGGCCGAAAGTCAGGTCGTATTGTAAACGGCCCAACTGTGTTGTGGGCCTTTAGCAGGCCGAAAGAGAAACCGGGCTGGTATTGGACCATGAAGGGCATGGGCCGTTAAGAGGCCAAAACTAAGGTCCGACTACAAATGGCCCAACTCATTTATGGTCCGTTAACAGGCCGAAAGGCACACAGGGCCGGGAATTGGCCCAACACTTAAATGGGTCGCTAAAAGGCCAAAACTCAGGTTCGACTACAAATGGCCCAACTAATTTATGGGCCGTCAACAGGCTGAAAGTGACACCGGGCAAGAAATTGGCCCAACACTTAAATGGGCCGCTAAAAGGCCGAAACTCAGGTTTGACTACAAATGGCCCATCATATTTATGGGCCGTCAACAGGCTGAAAGACACACCGGGCCGGAAATTAGCCAACATTTAAATGGGTCGCTAAAAGGTCGAAAGATGTACATCCTGAAAATTGGCCCATCCATTAAATGGGCCGTTAACGGGCCGAAATCTCATCGGGCCGATATTGAGCCCAAATATGTAGTGGGCTGTTAACGGGCTTGAACTGACGATGGGCTGCAATGGTGTCAAATCTTTAACGGGCCGAATTGGCACATCTCGTATGGGCTGTGGGCTTAAATGGAGCTGACACAAGTAGGCCTTATATGGGCCGTCCTGCGAATTTTTACTGGGCTGGCCTTTTTCACCGGAATGGGCCACTGTTGGGCCGTGCCACGTGTCGACCTATCATAGGCGCCTCTTGTCCAATGAGTGGATGACATCTGTCCCAACGATGAGCCGACACGTGTTTCCTCTAGCCAATGATGATTTTACACGTGGAAAATCCCCATTGGTCGGGGCTGTTAACGGGTTATCGGATCCAAAACCCGACCCGATAGCTTAACGGCGTTCCGTTACGGTGGATGCCACGTGTCGGTCATCCTTGACGAAAGCACTGCGGACGCGCGATTTATCGTCATGGAAGTGCACACTTCCGTGATGATAATTTTGGTAATGTCATGGAACACTTCTCTGACAAAGCACATGTATGACTATCTTGATTCTGTCATAAATTTGTCATGGATGTACATGCATGAAAGAAAACGCGACCTACTGTGACAAACACGTATCATCACGGAAGTGTATTTTTTTGTAGTGACTGGAGTCATATTCCGTCACATCATTCCTAGCCTGGCCAGCTATGTCATTACCATGCTAAATTCTAACTGTGCTACCTGGTCCTTCTTCCCAGAACAGAATTTTTGACGATGAGCTAAGCTTATGTCGATCTTCCTCGTCATACCATTTCGCCTTGAACAACAAGCTTGCTATCGAGTTTGTGTCGTACCCATGGTTCCAATAACTTTCGCTTCATCATTCCTTTGACTTGATGTCATCGCTGATCGATTACATCTTCCTGAAATCTCTCGACAATTGTGTCGTGCTCGTCAACATTCTGAGCTCTTCCAGCATATCAATCGAATTCGTGATGAGAAATACCATCCTTGACCTATGATGATTTGAGTTATCATCAACAACTCCCTTGTCTTCTTTCCAACACATGTTTTATCATGTCTTGGTTATACCTTGGACTCCTTGCTATTCCTGCAATTGTTCCTTGAGTATTTATTGTGATCTTCAACTCCAACCCCTACTTGTAACACCATGTTAATGCTACCTCGAAGCATGACTGAGGTATTCCACATATAAACAAGAACATTGGAAGCACATTGTCGAATGTTTCTTGATCTATTATCCAAATACCGTTGTATGGGTAATATCATGATTCTTCCCTCGCCCCCTTTATCTTGATCTATTATCCAAACACCTTTGTATGGGTAATATCATGATTCTTCCCTCGCCCCCTTTATCTAAATGCTTTTGAACTTGTTGTCATATCATGTATATCCTGCTCCGCTTCCCCCTTGGGAAGGATATACTCCCAATTCTTGTGTGTAAACACATTTTTCCTTTCCAATGTTCTGATTAATCTAATGATCACCTTTTCTTTTCCATTGTTTTGTTTAAACTTTCTTGTGGTTTATGAGATCTAAGCAGTAATAGTTCCCTGCTTATGAAAACACCTCGGTGTACAATTTGTCTGTAAGACCTTGTTATTATTGCTGTTGACATTCCAGTAACCACCGATGGACGAGAACTTTGCCTATTGGTCTGCCTCGTTCAACGAGTAGGAACATAGTTCTCTCCGTCCCTCGCCCTTGGTACCAACGTTGTTGACAACATAAATGACAGTCTATCATATGACATGCCTTGCTATCGGCCCCCTTTCTACTTTTAACCCACGTGGTGGGCCCATAACCCACAAATCCACAGGATCGAAACCTAACTCCGGTACATCCCTGTTTTCCGAAGTTGTCCCTCGCGCTTGGCTTCGTATGTAAATCACGAGCCACCCTCCAAGAGATGATCTATTCCCGATACTCTGAACCCCCTTTCTCACACTCTGTTCATGTATCAATCGTTTGTCCATTCGCTTGAAACTTCCTATTGTACCTTCATACTTGCTCTCGATGTTTTATTAAGTTTCAACTCGAGAGATACTTCTGCCTCATTCCTTGAATTGTTCACCAGATAATTAACCCTATAAGGGTTAGTTCTCCCGAAGTTACTTCCCCATTTAAATCTCGGGATGAGATTTCTTGTAGTGGAGGAGATTTGTAACACCCCTAGTGTCATGCTACAATAACCCTCTGTGATTAAGATAATCACTTTTCTAAGCGGTGCTTGATCACCTTTGACTCAAATATCATTTGAAATCCCACTTTGGAATCTAATTCAAATTGCAAGTGAAATTTGAAGTTGCACAATAGTTGCTGCAAAATAGTTCATCGTTTAGCCAAAATTCCATAACATTTAATTGTTAAGGAAAACAACATCACCTAAGAGCTAAGATGGACTGTAGCAATTATTACAATGCAATTTCAGCATTTTAAAGTGATATTTTATTTGTGAAAAATGCAAATGGATTCCTCTGGCATCCAAACTTTTTGTGGCACAACCTAAAAATGCAAACTATTTAATAGGCTAAAGTCCCACATTTTTCTCGGCTCTTTTGGTTACCCTAAATAATCATTTTCTATCTCTGTTATTAAATAAAAGAGGAAATCATGAAATGAGAAAATTGGAAAGAAACCTCCTGTTCACTTTAGCCCAGTACTTACACTGTACCAGGCCCAGCCCACCTAGCCGGCCTTTTCTCCTACCTCGCAGGGGAGAGGCAGAGACCAGGTTGTGGCGCCCATCCATGCCTCTGGTGGTGCCGTGTCGGCCATTCGCTCGTCCTGGAGATGGATAAGATCCACCCCGAGTGCCGAGACGAACCCTAATCCCCATTCCCCATCCTCCTCGCTCGCTCTTTTCCCTCCTCTGTCGCCCGACCGCAATCGTCGTGCCGTTGTCGTGCTAGCGGCCACTAGCCTCCCCGGTGCTCGGGAAGAAGTCGAGGAGCACCGCCGTCCTCTTCTGCATCGTCTACAAGCGCCAGATCGAGCCGGAGCACCTCGAGCCATCGCCATCGGCCTTCTTCCCCAACCACGATCGTCGTCGTCCACATCGTCAACCCGCTAGCCTTCGGCCGTCGTCGTGCGTCCCCAACCCCACCTCGAGCTCGTCCATGACCTCCTCGTAGTGAGCTCTCCTTGGTTTTCCCACTCCCCCTCCGGTTTTCCTCTTGACGTAGGACGCCGGATCCCCTGCGACCGAGCTCGCTCTCACGGCTCGCCATGCCCGGTCCGAATCCCGTGTGCCCCTGTCCGCTCCTTCCCAGGCCCGCCTTCGCCCTGGCCGCGGCCTGCGCGTGCACGCGTGCCTGCGTGCCTGCCCTCTGCTGTTGCTAGTCGCTAGGTGCCGCTCCTCCTGCTGGCGCTGCCTCCCTGCCGCGCCTGCGCCCGCTTGCCGCCATCACCGCCTGCCCTGCCTACGCTCTTCCCCCGCCTGCGCCATGGCGGCCCTCCCCCGGCCACTCCCCTGTGACCCGGGGCCACGCCCTGCACGCACTGGCTGCGCGCCGCCCGCTCCCACCGGCTGCTGCCACCAGCTGCACGCAACCACTGGTGCGAAGGCCGCGCCAATCCCCGCATCGCGCCCCACCTCCCCGCTGCCCCTCCTGCTGCCGTCGGCGCCTGCAGCCTGCCTCCGCCACACCGCTAGATGCAGCTCTGCTTCCCCTTTCCCCCGGCGCACCACCGCCCCTGGCCATGGTCATGGCCATCGCCGAGGCCTCTCTGCGCGTTCGCGCACAGCCACAGGGGCTGGTTTGTGCCCCTGGCTAGTGAGGCCAGCCCTCCCCCCCAAAAAAAAGAAAGAAAAGAAATAATTAGTGGGATAGTTAATTAACATTAATACTCACTAACAGTAGGCCCACCTAATTAGTTAGTTTAATTAGTGCTTTTAATCAGTTATGTACCTATGACAGCTGGTACCCACTCTCTAGTTTGACCAGTCAAAGTTTTCAGTTGACTGCTGACTGGGCAGTCAACTCGACCCCACTGTCAGCCTCATGCACGCTCTGGTTGGGTACACTTTTGGGTACCCAT